>OY756250.1:1580353-6380353 GCA_963576845.1 Megachile leachella | reverse complement strand
TTGCTCTCGATTTCCATACGCGTCTACAGTGCAAAAAGCCGGCATTAACATAAACATGCATTCAAATACAAAGTATAAATTTCCAGATGTTCTGATCTAATTATGAAACGTGTAATTGATTAATTAATACCGCAGTTAATTAACCGGTGACGTTTATCGGATACGATCACTTTCTAGTCGAAATTCAGCTGTCTTTTGCAAAGGATGAAGGAATCGTTCACATAATTGCAAAGTTCATGACTCGAATCCGGTTAAACGGCACGAGCGATGTTAATAGACTCATTTGCGAAAAACAAAAAACCAGTTGGTGGTGCATTGGTGAAATTCCCGGGACGGCAACCGGAAGTGTTTTAAGATGCACCAGAGGCAGCCGAGCGAGATCGCGAGCGATACCTTTCAAGAGCTCTTTTCTCTTTCGCGAGGATCTGCTCCCCGAAAGGAGAGACACGCGTATAAAATACGAGAAACGGCCAGCATAGTGCACGGGGCTTGATGTCAACAGCTCTCCAGGGACCTAGAAGTCCATCGTACACGAGAAGCCATTGATCGACTACTTACTCACGATCTACGCGTTTCGAATAAGAAGTCGCACAGCTCGTGTATACACAGCCTCGTATCTCATGTCCGTCCATTTTTTTCTCTTTTACCTCCCCACCATGCCTTTTCCCCGTTTCCCAGTTAAGCGAATTAACGAGCGGACAGGCGTAGAGGAAAAGGACAACCGTAATGAGCATTAATTGATTACGCCGGACGAGCGGACGCGCAACCGACGCTCGCGAACACGATAGCCGTGAGCCATGAGTAATGAGCCGCATCTTCGCGTGATTATTAATTCATAAAGACATCGTGTCGCGTGTGTGGGGATTGATAGACCCGTTGCGCTTGTGAAATCCTACAACGGTTCTCGAGGTCTCACTGCCTTCCGACGGACAACTTCGATCCAAACATCAGTTTATCCGATACTACTTCAATAATATAAATCGATGAAAGTACGGTAACAGATTGTTACATATAAATTGTAGCTTCATTGACATTTGTGAAGTGTGGCGTCTCACTGTCTTTCGATGGACAACTTCGATCCAAACATCAACTTATCCGATACTACCTCAATAATATAAATCGATGAAAGTACGGTAACAGATTGTTACATATAAATTGTAACTTCATTGACATTTGTGAAGCGTGGCTTTTGTCTCACTACCTTTCGACGGACAACTTCGATCCAAACATCAACTTATCCGATACTACTTCAATAATATAAATCGATGAAAGTACGCTAACAGATTGTTACATATAAATTGTACCTTCATTGACATTTGTGAAGTGTGGCTTTTGTACAGTCACTGATCTTGAATTGATTTTTTGTTGGAAGAATCTTGAAGCTATCATTTGTTTATATGCATGGACAGTCCTTCTTGTATATAAAAATTGCATACATACTTGTGCTAATATACTTGCATACATACTTGTGCTAACATACTTGCAAACATACTTGTGTTATTAATATTAAGGTTGTAACCTAGAAGTTCTAATGGCAGATTCGCGTTATGACTCGAAGTGCAGACTCTATCATTAAGTCTGTTGAATCTGTAGTACTAAATATTTCATTTCTCCCAACGGAAGAGCAGCATCTTTACAATAATAAAATTAAACAACCTCAATTTTTCTAAAGTAACGAATATGTTCATAAGCAGTTTAATTTTATACAGAAGCAAAATGATGAAAGCAGTATTAAGCTTTCGCTCCCGAACACTTTTTCACGGTTGATCGATCGGCTACCGAACGCGACCTTCTTTCGAGATCGAAGATAGACGGAAAACGGCTACTGTCGATGGGCCTCGATCGATCGAGGCGCGAGATCGTCGAAGAAGGAAGCCCGTGTGGCACGGTACACAGTCACGAGATTTCCGTGAGAGCCGACGTGATCGAAAAGCCAATATCCGTTGCGCTCGAACCCGACCGCAGGGAGAAACGAGCCCGATCCGCCTAATGAACCGATCGCTGTATCGATTAGCGCCGCTTAAGAGCGATCGATTGCGTGTCTTGTCAAATTTGTCAACGGGTGCGAACCGGCCGCAGACATAACGATCCAACTGGCCAGTTCGCTGTTGCGAAACGTCGACCACAATCGAGAGGTACAGGAGGCGGGAGGAACACGTGGCTGATTGGCAGGGTCAAAATTAAACACTCAAAAAAATATATCGAGGTGTCGACAATGATCTAGGGTTTACTGTCACTTTTATTGCAGTTAGTTCTCAAGGAGACACTTTAATATCGTGTCTTTCTACAATATCGTGACGTATATTACAGTTCAGATACAACAAACCTAAATGTTAAAACCAAATATCTGTACTATGAGGTTGGAGCTTAATACTAATTACAGTTTGCATAATCAAAGTTCTCCAAATCTCCTAACATTGAAGCAATGTCTCTTAACCTAAAAATAGCTCAAAAATATTATAGTTCAAACCTAAGAATACAACAATTATTATTTTATTTAGAAAAGTTCCAGCCTCACTTTCGGAAACAGAAAGAGGTTAATACCGCTCGGAACCTTCATTCAGCTTGCACCTGGCGCACCGACCGCAATCTCGTGATTAGCTCCGACAAACCAACGAACCAGACCCAACCCTTAAGAGCTGCAATCTGGCCAGAAAATTTGTACGATCGTGCTACAGCGAACTACCGGTCGAAGTACGGCTGCTAATAAGACGTTTCATTTTTCCAAGTTAAGCCACCTGAGCAGCGAAGGATCCACGTGTTCCACCACATGCTTCCACGACCGCAACACGGCGGGCGCGTTCATGCTGCTCGATCAGCAATTTACGATCATCGAGGGATGCTAAAAGCGGAATCGAGCAGAGCCTGTTAAATACGAGGCGCGTTGCCGTGTTTCACCCGCGTTTCATTCTAGCCGCGCACCCTCGATCGTTGCCCATGTGTTACAACGTTATCCACATACTGTGTATGGTCATGTGCAAATTTAGAACCACTCTTATTAGGGATCCACTCGTTCTATTTGTCCGTGTTCTCTATTTAAGGTTGGGATCTTCATAGGTAATTCATAGGTTGATAGGCTCTTCATAGTTTCTAGGTATAGATATTTTATAGGTTCTTCATAGGCATAGGTGTTTCATAAACTCTTCATAAGATCCTTCATACCTTCATAGGTTCTTTATACAGGTACTGTTGTTCATTCAGGTTGTTCATTCATGTAGGTACTTTATGAGTTGCTAGGTGCTTCATTACTTCATAGGTAGTTCTAGATGATAGTAATTATTTCTGGATTATTTTTGAATGATTTCTATTACTATTAACAACTTCTTACGTTGTTAGATATTTCTTAAAGTTGTCTGAGACTCTTCTTAAATTCTTCTTAGATCTGTCTTAGATTTTCCTGTACATTATCTGAAATTTTCTTGTAAAATTTCATCATGTGTCAGACTCTTAATAGATTCACTATGAAGGTTCTTTAAGAGTTTCTTCCTAAGAATTCTTCTTTCATGTTACACTCCTTTCAGGTTCATCTCAGGTTTTTCAAGAATTACCTCTCCGATCATTAGATTTTTCCAAAGCTATAGTTTCTTCATCCTCCAAGTTCCCAAGAATAAACAAAAAAGCCTACACACCAGTCGAGCATTCGAAACGATGGAAAATAGAACCACGGACCCTATTAAATTGAGTTATAACCGGATCGAATTACCGATAATTGGCGATTGCATAGTTTAATAAGATGCCACCCTCCTCTTTCAGCGTCCCTCGCTTGCCTACGTGTATGAAGTTATTCCATAAAATGGCCTCCGCTTCAGAAAACAAGAAAAAGGAAACGTAGAACAGAATAGAGGAACACGAACGAGGGAAAGAGAGAGAATACTGGCTTATCCCTCAACAATACAAATTGCTGATTATGCGCCCGGCTTTTACGTACCTTCTAATTGGGCCGCCTTACCTCTTGGGAAAGATCGACGGATCGCACGATCGGCCCTCGTTAACCCCTAACGCTCTCTGTGCATGCCACAGCTTCCCTCTTTGTTCCTCGTGGCTGCACCCAGCGTTTCTCTTCCATGGGTGATGCTCGGACTCCGACGGACGCATATATGGACATGTAGGAAGTCGTACACGCGTCGGACCAGTTTCGAGTGTCGTCTCGATTTGACTATCGAAATCTGCATCGGATACGGGACCCGTCTCAAGTCTATCACTTATGGAATACTCGGCGTTTATGGTGGTGGACGAAATCGGAAATCTCAGAATTTGGTTAGTTGGGAATTTGGATATTTGAGAATAAGGAGATTTGGAAATTTGGGGGTTTCAGGATTTGGGAATTTGGAGATTTGGGAATTCGGGGATTTAGGAATTCGGGGGTTTGGGAATTCGGGGAGTTGGGAATTCGGGGATTTTGGAATTGGGGGATTTGGGAAGTTGGCGCGTTAAAAATTCGGAACCTTGAAAATTTGGGGGTTTGAGAATTTGGCGCGTTAAAAATTCGGAACCTTGAAAATTTTGGGGTTTGAGAATTCGGCGCGTTAGAAATTCGGAATTTTGAGAATTTGGGGATTTGAGAATTCGGCAATTTGGGAATTTGGGGGGTTGAGATTTCGACGCGTTAAAAATTCAGAACTTGAGAATTCGGAGCGTTAAAAATTCGGGACTTTGAGAATTTGGGGATTTGAGAATTCGGCGCGTTAAAAATTCGGAACCTTGAGAATTCGGCGATTTGAGAATTAAGGGGTTTGAGATTTCGACGCGTTAAAAATTCAGAATTTGAGAACTCGGAGCGTTAAAAATTCAGAACTTTGAGAATTCGGCGATTTGACAATTAGAGGGTTTCAGAATTCGGCGCGCTAAAAATTCGAAATATTCACAATTTGTCAATTTGAGAATTTATAAATTCAATTACATAGAAGTTAGAGAATTCAGAGATTTAGAAATTCGGAAATATAATTTGAATTTGTCTCGATGTCCTCTAAAGCTATAAGTAAAAAAAATGTGTGTTCCTATTTAAAAAACCCAAGGTGACCCTGACTTTGTCAAGGTAATAAATTGTTTTCAAAATTTCCTTGACTGATATCTATTGTCCTTTTTATATCCTGCAAATAGTGTTCTAAACTTTTCGTTACAAGTAACACCCTGTATAGTAAATTTACTGCATGCATTTACAACATGCAACTGCAATCACAAGGACTATCAAGCGATAGGTGTCGAAGAGCGGTATCTTGATCGACTTTCGGTTGCCTAATTGAGTTTCCTTATGAATTCGTTAATGACCGGATGGCCGCGCACGCACAGGCTCGAAGACGTCTTCATCGCGCTTCATCTTCGCGCTGGTAGCGGCGCGTCCGGTTACTGTTCGATCGAAGGGGCACTCGGAACGCAAGCGTCCCGGTCCGTGCACGCGGAGAAACTTGATCCTTCGGACGGGGAAGGCAATTATTAATGAAGATCCGAAGGACCCGACGCTCTGCCGGAACATTCTTCATCCGCCTCCTCTTCTCTTCCTGATCCGGCTCGTCTCGCCGCGCGGAATCGAGCGTGGCTGCGTGCTATCTCTCGTGGAAATCGAACACGCCGCTTTATCACGCGAGGAACGTTAACCAACGTCGCCGGCATCGGCGATTTTCCTGATTCTCGGCGACGAATAAACGCGTTCTGCTCGCCGAGATGCTGCGCCGCGATTACGATCGTTATCGTCGGACGGTGGCGCTGATTAAACGGGACGTTTTCATCCGACGCTGACAGCGCGATGTTTTTCATGCGCCTCGACGAATTCGTCGCTCGTTAACCCCTGTTACCGAAGCTTTTACTCGAGGATTTTCCTGGCGATCGATGGACAGGTCTCCTGCAGATTTCTTGGAAACCTGCGGTATTAGTCAGCTGTCCGGGATGCAAAGAAGCCGGGATACGTTTAAAATGATAGTTGTCAGTCGCGCGAATTGATGGGCTGACGTTAACCTTTCTTTTTGAGGAGTAACCCTATTGTGTCTGTAATAGACATCCATTCGCTGCACAATTCCCGCTAAATTGGCCTATCATGAAACAATTTCATTACAATGTTGAAAATTTGTACGAGCGTTCTTTTACTGTGCAATTGTAGAAACAAAAGTAAGAAGCGTTACCAAATACCGTAGTTACACGCAATACTGCATATACCAGCTTAACCTTTAAATTTTAGCTACGTATCCCCTTATTAAAGAACAAGAAGTTTCGAGCAGTCAGGGGTTTCGAGCGCGGTTTCTATCCGTCGCTAGGCGCAAAGCAATTTCCCTGAAACCCCATTAACCCTTCGGAGATGAACGACGGAGAGGCTCGTGAAGTTGGTACGATGGTTTTAAAAGAGGGATAAGGATGGACAGGCGCGAGGTAAGAAGAGATCGCACTTGTCGCTTGCCAGTTCCATGGTGTGTTGCATCGTACAAAGATGCGGCTCGCCTTCCTCGAAGAAAGAAGAAAAGGGGAACGAGGAGGAGGAGGAGGAAGAAGAAGAGGAGGCCCTCACGAGGCGAGGGGTCACAGCCGCTTATGTAAACCATATAGAAGCACACACTATCTAGCAGTGTGCCGTTTATCTAATAATATTATGGTGCAACGCCAGCGCATCCCATAACAGGCGCTCGAGATGCACTGGCCGCGATGCATATAGATACACTTAGGCTTATACGCCTCTACAGGGTAATACTTTCGTGCATGGTTTCGCCAGAGAGTGCAAGGTGTGCACCGCTCGAGAGTCCCGTGGGGGTGTGCGAGCGCTTGTACAGATCCTATCAACAGATAACCGGCGAGATAGAGGAATATACCCTGGCGATATTATCGTCGCGGAACTAATATGGTTTTCGCGGCAGTGTGTCGTTTCGCCAATCTGGCGGGATAAAAATCCTGCTTTAAAGAAATACTGATTACTTATTGTTTTATTGGTTTCATTAATCAAAATCATATTTCATTAAACATAAATGGTTATATTTGCAAAATTATTTAACAGTTAAATGAATGTAACAATAAAATAAATATACAAAATCATTATACACATTTTAATAGTATATTATACATTATTTATTCTATAAAACTAGTATATAAAATCCGTATTATATTTTTTAAAACATGAATGTATTTTTTAGTTGCTTTCTGATTAATTTTCTGAAATATCAAATTCTCTAGGAAATTCTTTGGGTAATTGGATTCTTTGATGGTTTAGGAAGCTCTTGGTGGGAGCTTGATTTTGGAGGGATGATCTTTTTGGGATTTAAGACTGTGGGATTAGGAATTTGAGGTGTTGGGGAGTTAGGATGTGGGATTTAATTAGGGGTGGGTAGTTCGGATTTGGTAATTGGAAATTGGGGATTGTGTAATTAGGAATTTAGGAGTTGGGGATTTGAGACTTGGGGACGTTGGAATTAGGAATTTAGGAGTTAGGGAGTTAGGAAATGGGATTTAGAAAATTTGGGGTTGGCAGAATTGGAGATTTGAGAATTGGGGAATATGGGATTCGGGATACGTGGGAATTGGGGATGAGGGAATTGGGGAATGTGGAATTGGAGAATGTGGGAATTGGGGATGGTGGAATTGGGGATAGTGGAATTGAAGAATGTGGAATAGGGGAATGTGGGAATTGGGGAATGTGGAATTGGAGAATGTGGGAATTGGGGATGGTGGAATTGGGGAATGTGGAATTGAAGAATGTGAAATTGAAGAATGTGGAATTGGAGAATGTGGAATTAGGGAATGTGGAATTGAATAATGTAGGAATTAGAGAATTACAAATTTTTAAATCGAATACTCACAAATTAAGGACTTCTAAATACAATACTTTCGAGATTAATTTATTTCAGAATTTGCAGATCTAGGAACTTAGGGTTCAACAATTTATTACTTGCAATATAAAAATAACTTTGAAAACTATCTGAAAATTGATCTACTCCTTAACAAATTATCTATTAAAATAACATTTCATCTATTCATCTATTCAACATAAAATTTAAAAATCCACCCTCAAGTGCTCCCTTAAAGTGTACCAATAACACGTGATTGCGGACGATCAATACCTACTTTAGGGATTAACAGCAGAAAAATAACGGAATCGCGTCGCGTGTGCTACCGGTTGCGTGTTCGGTCATCATTTCAACGGGCCTGGGGAAAAAAGATGACTGTGGGGCAGATTCGCGTAAACACGCGTGCAAAGAAATTCGACGCGGCTCGGAAACGATCGGGAAGTCTGTTAGCAAAATCGGTATTATCGGCTTGCGGCTATAATCGGATCTGCTATGGAATCATTCGGATTACAGGCTGCTGTGTGTTCTACAACTGTTCTGGACATACTCTAATTTTAGTACAATGTTAAAAAGAACGGTAAGTACTTTTGATTTCTCTATTTATGATTGAGACTTCACTAGCTTTATGAAACTCGTCAAATGATGGATCTTAGTTTTATTTTTGATTATACAAAATTAAGTTTTGTAAAAATGTAAACTTCTGTTACATTCAGACACAGAAGTTTAGTCACAGACACAGTATATTTATATTTATTTTAGTACATTTATTTTCCATCCCCAAAGAACCCTTAGAATACTCTATATTTTTAGTACAAGTCAGTTTATGTATCCATTACTCATTTTTAATTTGAATTTGAATTTGAATTTAAATATCTAGTCATAGGGTTAAAGAGTGACCCTAAAAGTTGCAAGCTAAAATATCACCTGAAGTATCCGTAGTTCTATCGAAGTAAAGAGCTTGTAAGAAAAGGGTCTTAAAGTAATTAAAAGAAAATCCCGAGTGTACCGATAACGAGCATCGACTAATTAATTCGATGAAATCATGTCAGCAGCTAATTGAACGGTTCAACAATGGCGAGGGACTATCGCACGAAACAATTTGCTGTCGCGACGTCGTTTGATATCTGCTCGTCTCGATTTCGAGCACGATCGCTAATAAATTAACCGATAGGTCGCCGAGGGGTCAGCAACGACGCTAGTTTGTAATTAAGTTTACCATGGCTCGAATCGCGTGTTCTCTCTTACCTCCGAGCGGTTGTCTTTCTTCTTACGCTTCTCGTCACCTTTCGCGCGCGTTAATCTCCCTCGATCCCACCTCGCCTCGTGGTTCATGCGTGAAGACGAACCTCCGACGACTTCGCCGGCGGATCATCGATCTTTACGGCCCCCGGCGCCATTTTTACACCGCGCAATTGAGTTACGTTTATGACGGATCGACGAGCCGCGCCGTATCCGTCGACAACATTCCTCTTCTGGACCAACGGTTCAATCTTCCACGGTCTAAATTATGATTTTCCATCGGTATTCTGCCGTTTATTTATAACTTCAGGTATTTAGGACCCGCGACGTGTTTACGATATTGTGCTACTTTTTTGATGTTCATTTGCAACATCTTATCCACATTATATAATACCCAGCTATTTTATTTATTACTGTCTCATATTTACTATATTCTTATTTATTATATTTATAAGATGAGCTACTTTGTCGCTTATTATTTTTGTAACATGCTTTATTGTTATTTCACTATATTTGTTTGTCATATTTCTAACACCGAGCTGCTTCGTTGTTTCATTACCTTTGTAGTATTAAACATTGTAGCTGTTTATTATACTTGTAACATTCAGCTACTTTATTGCTGCTTCTTATATTTATGACATTGTACTACTTTGCTGTTATTTTATTATACTTATAATATTGTGCTTTGTAGATGTTTATTATATTTGTAAGATTGAGGCACATTGTCGCTGCTGATCATATTAGTAACATTGTGCAGCTTCGTTGTTGCTTGAGTATATTTATAATATTGTACTTTATGACTGTATATTATATTTGTAAGATTGAGGTACATTGTCGCTGCTGATCTTATTAGTAACATTGTACTGCTTCATTGATATTTCATTATATTTATAACATTGTACTTTATGGCTGTTTATTATATTTTCAAGATTGAGGTACTTTGTCGCTGCTGATCTTATTAGTAACATGGTACAGATTCGTTGTAGCTCGAGTATATTTATAAAATTGTACTTTATCACTGTTTATCATATGTACTTCTAATACCGTCGTTGATCTTGACTCACATTCAGGTCAAAGAATCCAGTTAGATTTTAACCGTTGCTCCCATAAAACACCAAACATAAGGTCGTTAAATCAGAAAGTACCCCATGTTAGGAATATCGTTAGAAGCAAACCAAGCGTGAAAATTTGATAATGTCAAAGATCAAAATCCAGATATTCCCGGTCGATTAGCCAGATGAACATAAAACTTGTTAATGTGAGTCCCCGGCGTTTCAAGAAAGGAGGAGGAAAGGAAATCGAAGAGATCTGCTAAATTGCCGGTTTACGACATCAAATTGAATGAATAATCTGTTTCCCGAAGGAGATCAGACTCGCGCTTGGCTGGAAGCAACGGCGAGGCCCAACAGACAGAAGCTACCGCGATAACAGGTAATCCGCGATTAGCAACGCGTCGATTGCCCCGTATCGTCGATCGTCGGCCTCGATCCCGGCGATATTTCAAGCCGATCGGTACCGTGGACGGTGAAACTCGATCTCGGTGGATCGAGCGCATGGATCCCCCATTGGGAAAGCCTCTTTGAGAAGCCGGCAGCGCCGGTGGACTCGGCCTCGTCCCGCACCGCTCCGCTTGAGTGATATAAAACCGGCATTCGCGAATAAATACTCCATTGCAGGAGCACGGGGCCCTAAATATTCATGGGTTTAGAGCTCGCTCTCCTTAGATTCTCCTCCATCCTCATTCAGTTTCCTCTCCGCTTGAACCTCGACTATGGCCGTGGCAGGGAACATCACGTTTGTTACGACCGCGAAGACTTTACCATTCGAGATCGCTAAGGCCTTTGTATCGATTCGATCGATACGTTGCGAAAAAGTCTTTCTACCATTTCCCTTTGCTAGCTTCATCGCTTTATTCGATGGTGCTATGCTGTCTGATGTGTTGCTTGGAACTTTCTTCACTGCCGGATTTTTGAATGAGTGGGCGATTGAAGAGCTTCTATCTCTTTTCTGCTGGTTATTTAGACTTCTCATTTTATGCTTGCATAATTATAACATATGTTGAGAGTTGCTAACATGATGTATGACAGATGTTTTTAAACTATTAAAGAGATACATGAAGACTTCAATCTGTATCCCTTGCTATGATCATCATATTCCTTCGTATATACAGACCTATACATTTATTATTTTTAAAGTTGAAGAAGTACGTAGAGATCAAAGATTTATAGAGTCAAATGTATGTATACCATAGGGTGCTCTATTTACAACAAACCAAAAATTTGAACTGCCAGAACGTGAACCAAAAATCATTTTGTCCCTAATATGAACATCTCCAATTGCACTCCAGAAAGTTCCCTGTCTGTTACCATCCAGAAAAGTAAAATAATAGCAAGAGTTAGAAGAAACAGTTCACCGTCCGCAAGATACAAAAACATAGTCATCGGCGTTGCAATCATCGTCGCCGTTGCCGCAATTATTGGAAAAGTCAAGTCGATCGAGGCGCTAGGGTAACACGAGCACAATCATCGTTCTCGAACGATGATGCTGAATAGACGTCCGTCCGTCGCGAATTACCATCGAAACGTTCACCGGCCTCGAGTACCGGTAACGATCGCTCGTTGGAAAATGATTCGATGGGAGAAAAAAAAACGGACGGAGAACGAAAAGAGGAAAAAAAAGAAGGAAATAATATTGTAGCGTGTCCTCGTTGCCAGCCTTTCACCGAGGAGCATTAATGCTACCCCGCGAGAGCGCGTGCACGCGCCGATGAAATTCAAATTCGCAGCAGCTATCCCATTCCAAACTGCTAATTCCACGTCATTTCGTTGATGGACGAGACCCCTCTCGTTGCGGCGGTGTGTTTCATCATTCGCCACCTTCGAACCCGTCCACGAGACAGCTCCCTCGATCCCTCGCACGCAAACCGAGATCCAGCGACTCGAACGCTTGCAAATTCGCCTCTCCACATATGGTACCCCATACACAGGTTCAATTGACTCGTTAACTTTTAATATTTTTCGGACCACAATAATTAAAAGTTGAGGGTTTTGTATCAGATCGGACGCCACCTTGTAATAAATCTCGAGAGTTTTAGCTGTAGTTCTTGAAAGGTTAATAACGATGTAAATGTTGCTGTAATAGGTAATCGGTACATTGTACAATATCTACATACGATTATAATATATTCCTAACGGAACTCGAACCCCAAATAGTTAATCAGCCCGTTCCTCTGAACTCTCATTATTCACACCTAACAACTTCATTCACCCACCCCATCAAATTTCCATAATTTCTTAATCATTCAGCTCGAGCATCTACGTAACATCATTCTTTTCCGCGTTATGACACTTCCATCTGAATTTTTAACGATCGCCATTGGCGTAGCACTTTCAGTCAGACTGGGTCACTAGTTTCTCCAAAAACATTAAACATATGACTATTACTTTATTCTAACATACTTTTCATTTGTTACACTCGTTATTTATTTATTCGTCATATACTGACATATTCGTTTATTGTATTATTATATTTCATCGAATGAGACCATTACCAAGTACGTATTACACGTTGCATTTCGATGTATCTATCAGATAAGATCTAGCGAACTGACATTCTGTAAATCGTTTCAATAAAGATTCGCTGTATTTCGGTTTGTTATCTGGTTAGCGTCGATAACGTTATCGTTACAAACGCTTCGCGACCTCAGCAGAAAACGTCTGCTATCTGACCTTTCGCAGACGACCCGGTTTCCGCGATTTCTCGAGCCGCGACATCGGTGCGTTCCGAATCGATGTGTATCGAGGAGAAGGATCGCTCGCGCTTCGCCGATTGTCAGGGAATTTCTCCTATTCTGGGGAGCAACTGGGGACATCCGCGACTGCGGACGTTTCCAGCAGCCTCGCCGCGAGTTCTCTAAATAAGGGGCTGCCGGCGCTGCGGTGTTGTAAGGAAATAATCGATGAACCGGATAATTTATTCTGGCCGGTGCACTCGGTCGCATTTAAATGGAAAACGAAGGGACGCTGGTCTCGCGATTTCGATCAGGTTAAAATCGAATCGATCGGGATGATGTCGGCGTACGATCGATCGGCCGATCGATACGTCGCGTCGTCGAAAGAGGAAAACGAGCTGGTTACGGTTGTCCTCGGTAATATGGAGCTAATCAACTCCGTACCCGGCTTCACTGATATTTTACTCGGTTTACAGTCATTTTTCTTGCCCCTCCCCCTTCGTTCTGTGCGTCGGAGACATATTAACGATCTGGGAAAGCTCCAGTACTCGCTGTCTCGTCGCTGTTCCTTCGAATGCACGGCCATTCTGTAAACGGTAGAATCACGCTGTCGTAAATGCGCGATTAACTTTTTACGCTTAATTGGCTCTTCGCGGTCCCCTGATCTTTCCCCTTCACCTTACTTTTTTTTAGTCCTCGTTTTTATGCAGATCGCTCGCGATGGACAGATTCTGCAAACAAAATGTCCGCCTCTTTTTGTTACCTCTTGCAAAGTAAATACGTTTCACCGAATCAATTTATTTTACCTAACATTCTATTATCATCTGTTTCATAACGAGGTGCACAGAATTCGTTATCTAACGTATTGGAGTTATTTGCATATCACATTTTATGTCTGAAACGTCAGTAGTCAAAGTACAAGGTCTGAATTCTTTATGAACTGAACGCATTCGATAGCAACATATTTGATCAAAATAATTGGGTAACATCCCTTAATGTTCTATGTATCATTCATTCTGGTAAATGATCTCAAAAAAAGTCAAAGTACAAGGTCTGAGTTCTTTATAAACTGAACGCATTCGATAGCGACATATATTATCAAAATATTTGGCTAGCATCCCTTAATGTTTTATGTATCATTCATTCTGGTAAATGATCTTAAAAAAAAGTCAAAGTCAAAGTAGAAGGTCTGAATTCTTTATAAACTGAACGCATTCGATACCAACATTTTTATTAAAATAATTAGGTAACATCCCTTAATATTCTATGTATCATACATTCTGGTAAATGATCTCAAAAAAGGTACAGTCAAAGTACAAGGTCTGAAACCAAGGTCTGGATCACAGTTACAGTTTGGTAGCCCTTAATGTCTCCTAAATCAGCAATTCTAAAAAATGATTTCAAACAAAAAAAATCTGCAACAACACACTGTGTCGATTGTCACTAAGTCTGACTCTAAAATATTTTAAAAAGTAACAGATTGAAAGCTAATAAATTTAAAAGGACGGGTACAACCATGCTCCCAACTGTAGCCAAAGTGAGGCGCATCACACGCCATAAAGGCAGGATACCTGAGCGTATCGTAAGATCTCTCGACGATTTTTGATTAACATGTTATCCCATTTGGCGATAGCTCGTCATCGGGAGACACCGTTCAGATCTCTCCTGTTAAAAATTCCATCGTGCGGGAGGAAACTTTCCCGAATCGTCCCGGTAATTTATCGGGCCGCGGTTCCCTGATCGGCATCGGACACGATCGATCGAGGGGAGGAAGGTTTATCGGAGGCGTTCGATCGATAAATTACAGTCAACCATATGAAAGGCAGCGGAGGAACGACGATGCGTGTTCCCGATCCTACGCGTGTCCGCCACCGTCGCGCGGTAATAACTTCGCGGACGTTTATCCGAGAGACAGCGATGTATTCGTATCGCGCAAATTATCAGTGATAAATTGAGTCACGATCGCGGCTCGGTGGAGAGGAGAAGAGAAAGCGGACTTAGCGACCCGAGAGCCCCTTTCGAAAACTGGCGAATCTGTCGCCGCAAAGGGGGACCGCCATCATCTTCCTTCCGAAAGGTTCCCTTAATAACACCTTACCCATGCAGCCTGGCCAATATATTAATTACAGCTCAATATATTAATTACGAAGACCGTAATAGCGCAGCTGTAGCCAGCGGTTCGCTCTGTAACTTTCGATGGGCTTCTTTTATTCTTTTTCTGCCCCTGCGTGCTTCCGTATCCTTTTCTGATTGCGGTATCTTAGGGGTAATTTGATGAGAGATCATGGAGATTGTTAAGGTGTGTAACGATTCTATCGATTCCTGAAGATGTTAATATTCCGAGCTCAATATTTACCGATACTGAAATATTGGTGGTACTGTATCGTTAAATTTCTAGATGACTTGTTAGATCCTTAGATTTCTAATCTTGGATTCCTAGATCTCCAGATTCCTATACCCCATTTCTAAATTTCAGGATTCCACGGTTTCCAGACTTGTAGGTTTCTAGATCACCGCATTCCTAGGTTTCTATTATTCCGTAATTGTCCCCGTGTTCCTGCCTGAACATGGATTCGGTCTGGCCATAACGCAGAACAGCATCTCCTGAAACCGCCTTCGGGAAAATCAGCGAGCGTTTTATCACGAATTCCCATCGATTCCATGGAATCGAGTGCTCCTATCCGAGGACTTGTTGCCACATTCGAGCGGTTGGGGTTCTCGAGATTCTCTCATAGATCGAGGCTGGTTGCGCGACGTATACGCGCGAGTCCATCGGCCGATGGTAATTAACCCATAAAGAGAGGAGAGTCCTCTGAACCGTGGAGCAAGGGTGGCCGTGTGCATGTGCACCTACTTACGTACGTGTATACATACAAGGAAACAGAGTTCACCGAGACAATGGAACGAGGCGAGTTCCAATCGCTTAACGGTATAGAAATATCCTCGTCGTTCGACCGACAAAGACAATCGGCGAGAGCAGGTCGACGACGTCTTATTCCCGCGGCTGAGGTCGTACCTTTTATACGACCGTGTATATAATACGTGGACGACCAGAGGGGAGCAGGAAGAGGAGGGATGAGGTTTTGAACCCGAGTCGTGCAGAAGCCGGCAGGTTCAGCAGGGTTTAACCTTGAGGATGATTAGAAAGCAAAGGATCCCACCGTCCTCAGGCGGATCGCGCGAAGGATCACGACGCGTCCTCGCTCCTGCGGCTCCTTTGACTATCGCAGGACGTGTCGCCAGATATCTGGGGCATTCTTCCGATCGCGTGTGAACATCGAAATACGATTCTTCTGAGGAATCCATTATGATACGCTTACGGTGCTATTGATTTGGCAAGGCCTCGGTACCTTCTTCGTTACAGCAATCTTACGAGAAGATTGTCCTCTCTACTACATAGAATTAATTTTACATAGATGACACTTTTGTGAGACATACAAGACAATAATATATCATAGTTAACTCATGGTAGTCGATGCTAACACGTGTCAAAATTAGCCAACGTAACAAGGTCCTGAACGTGGGGGGTCTATTTTTATATTCATACTACACATAAATTTTTTACAAAAATCAGGTAATAAACCTTAATTTTATTAAATGTTATAGATACCCAGATTTTTTAAATCCATTTTTTAAGAAGTTTCCTATTAATAATAATAAAATGTAAGTCTTTTTTGCAGGACAATAATATTTTTAAAAGATAGCGGTCTTTTTAATAACCTGTCTCCATCTTATCTTGTACATTACCATTTTATTCGAGTCTCAGTAATAAAATCGATATTGCTGGACCTTGATTGAATCGGATCGTATAACTCATCGCTGATGTAATAGTTCGACAGGTTCGATTTACTGTCTCAGATTTAATCGTTTCTTGGACATTTTTACGATCGACTTCGAAACTATCGAGTTGAAATTTATTCTGTTATTGCACCATGCCTCGCGTTTACTAAATAGTATCCTTTAAGTTAATCTTGGAAACACAAACATCGTAAACGCAGTTTATTTCGTATTAAAAAGGATATAAAATTTAGTTTAACGTAATACTGCACTTATATGATCAGGAAGTGACATTGGTGAACGACCTCTTCTGGGTTCTTTTAATTATAAAAAGATTTAGATTTAAAAAGTTGAAGTACAAGGAGTTCAGGGAGCATTCATGTTGTCCTGTTCTGAAAACTCCCGTCTGGATTTCACCTAGATACTTTGATTCTCTAAACATCCTCGGTAAATTTATCATTATCGGTAGATTAATAAAAAAAATAGCAAATTATGAGAAAATAGTAATGGAGTCTTTTCACGAACAACCCAAAGAATTTTTCCGTAAAAAGCTCAATAATCAAATGTTCCCATCCCATGTTCGTTACAGACTCAATCGTTCCTCTCTTATAATTGCCTGTTCGTTAAAGCTTAATATAACAGACCATTGTTCCCGGAGCGGATCGGAGCCGTGGGCCACGCGTTCATATATCAGCGCGATGCTGGCCAACAGGCTGAAACTATCGACGACACGATCGAACCATAATTTCTTCCCGAGCTTGTTAATCACATCGTCCGTGGTATCGTTCGTGTTGATCACTCATAGTTACAAGTAGCGGCAAGGCAGCGTGCGTGACACTCGTGACGTCCTCGCCGCTTTTTAAACCGCCTTATCTCGTTCGATCGAGCCAGCGAGCGCTCCTGCTACGTTCGAACTAGAAACGAATCCACCTGTCGACAGGTACGCCCTTATCGTCAGCTCGAATCGGCCGCTTTGATTTAATAAGACCTCCCCGCGATGACGGGATCCTGACGGGCATTCTCGTCTTTCTCGGTCTCATCCAATATCTTACGAGACTTCCACCCTTTTATGTGCTCCTCGTTTCCTACTTTGTAATTTCAATTGTTCGAACCTGGACCTTCCTCCATTTCTTTTCTAACAATTTGTAATGGAGACTTAAAATTCAATTATTGAGTTAATAATCGCTTTAGGAGATCTCTTTGGAAAATTCCGAGGTAAAATAGAAGAGTGACTTTACAGGAGTAAGACCTTAAATGGATATTTCAAAGTATCCTTTTTCAACTTTGTCTCCGCTTACGATCGATACCTCTAGCTACTAGAAGTCTCCATTTGAAGCGAACACGCGTGAAATCGTTATCCTTCAGTCCGTACGTGGGTGTTCCATGCGTGCATTATCCCGCTGTCGTCAGCCGTGGCTGCTGACTAATGAGAGAAAAAACACGGTGGCGAGCACCCTAACTTCGTCCCACGTGCTTCTTACCAGCGTGTAATAAGTTCTACTCGCACGGATAAGCGTGTAAGGGGAAATGGTTTCTATCCAACGAAAAGAATATTCCGGTTGCGTGTCTCTTAGGTTTTACAGCTCAAGTAGCTCGCGCTTTAATTGGTGCCAACGAAACGCATATGTCCAGCAGGAGCAGAGATTGATTAAGCATATTGTTCTTACGGTCAGAGCTCGAAATTAGATTCCTATTGCGGAAGCATAAGTCTTTATGGCGTGACTTGGTTATGGAGGTCGCGGTAGTGTATGATTGATGGACCGAAAGCTGAATAATAACCTTGTTAATTGATGTTGCCCAGTGTTCTGGGATCGTTTAAGTTTCAAGTCTGATATCGATCTTTTTATCTTTGATTGGTATTAATCTTAGCGGTGATACGGGTGCAATGGTGAGATGGAACTTCAGGCATTGATGTCACTGGGCTTTGCGTCTGACCATGCGTTGAAATCACCGGGACTCCGGAACGTCGCTCTCATTAATTCTTTAGACATATGTAGAATTTAAGGTCCTGGATTTTATTTGTGATGTATACAACACATGTTACAGACTATCAAATAGTATCATATTTTTTGAAAATTTATAAAACATGTTTAACTGTAACTAAACATGTATACGAATCAATACAATCCTGATTAAATCAGAACTACATTTATGCAAACTAAATTCTTATGCATCTCGAAATGTTATATCTCTACTGAATTTATCGACCGAATTAATTGAAAAGCCCAGTATCAATGGTTCCATAGCTTCGATTAATCCCATGGTTTAATATTATGATTTATAACGGAGAACACCGCGCGAAAAAGGCTGCGTGTCCCGAGTTCCAAGGCACAGTCCCCTTTTCCGTGTGACGCGTAGAACCACCCAGGTAGCCGAGTGTAAGCAATCCCCAACACGGAGTACCGAGTGAATAGGTGAGAACGAATCCAACGAATATGTCCGTCGTGTTACGACAAAGACTACGGGCCGCGCGCTATCGGTGTTTCGCGCGAGCACGAGATAAGTAAGTGCTTTAATTTATTCGAAACACCTCGGTTATTAATCGTCCGCTCCGTGGACTCTCTCCCTTCCTTCAACCCTCTCTTTTTATCCTTCTTGCACCTTCTCCGTTCGCTCTCCCCTTCCAACCGTGTCTTTCTCAGCTCTCTTCCTTTGCTGCTCTCCGGCTTCTACCCTTTTTCATCTTTTCCGTGTTTCGTCCTCTTATTTCCTGGCTTGCTTGTCACATATTTTCACGCTCTTACTTTATTCTTTGTGTTATGTTCTTTTGGAGGTAGATGATGAACGATAAAATTGTATTATGATGAAATGATAGAATGATGATACAGTAATGTGAGGATGTGGAAAAATTATAATAGGGCAATGTGCTAACGTGACAATATACTAATATGACGATATGCTAATATGACAATAGGTCAACATGTGAATATGTCAATAACATAACATCATGATAATATGACCATATGACAATGTGCTAACACAACAATATACTAATATGACGATATGCTAATATGATAATAGGTCAACATGTGAATATGTCAATAACATAACATCATGATAATATGACCATATGGCAATGTGTTAACATGACGATATACTAATATGACAATATGCTAACATGACAATAGGTCAACATATCAATATATCAATAACATAACATCATGATAATATAAAATAACAAAGTGATGAAAACATGAAACGACAAAATTATGAAATCATAAAATTGTTCAAAAATTAACTATTAAACCGATGAAATACTCTGCTACAATGACAAATAAAACACTCATTACAATAATTTGAAGTAACAGTGAATACTTAAATATGTCAAGACCGTTAAAATGATAGAATATTATAAAGCAAAAGATCGTTAGAACCAGCGATAAAATTAGTGAGGAGTAATGACGAAAAGGAAGGTGCACCCCTCGAAAGATCGATCCTCGCGTGCGGTTAAAGCGAGATCGTATATATACGTAGGTAGTTATATATGCATATAAATACGTGGGTACAAATAACGAACACGCGGCCGTGTCTCGGGTTGAGCTCGTTGGAGGCGCGCTCCGGAGCCTGAACCAGAGAAATGTTTTAAGCGAGCCACTCACGGCGCCCACGCTCGTCCGTGGCAACAGACGCGCCGACACGCGCGCGCACACGCCGACCCCTTATTTCAACCATAAATTAATGTTCTGTCTTCCGCGGATGCATAATTGTGCGAGCCGCGCTGGTCGCCCGGCTTTTCGTGTCCGCGCCGCGGAACGACCGGACGTGCACCACGAAGACGAGGACGAAGCGCTGATATCCCTGACAATGACACGTAACGAGGCTTCTAATGGCTTCGCAAACACGCCGTGTAATCCGCGCTCGCTCCTACGATTGTCCAGCTGCTATGCATATCCAGATCGAATTTCCTATCTCCATTATTTTTAATTATACCCACATTACTTATCGAATGGTAGAATTTTTTGAAATCTTACGTAATATCGAGTTACGTGATTTGATTGCAACGTCATTTTAAACGATGATATATCATTAAAGAGTTAGCCTCCGCTGGTAAACACAACAGGTGCAATGTAAATGAATGAAAATTATTTCACGACGAGTCGGTAATTCGCGATGAGAGGTAACGAAGACAGGAAGTGGTCGCGTTTGAGATTCTCCAATACACGGCGACGGATAAGGTCTGATGAGATGGAACCTCGTTTTTCGTTCCGTTCGTCGAATAGCCGAGTGCATCGGGATGGGACTCACGTTCCTGCATTTACATTCGACCTATTGTCTTCGTCCCACTGTCTGCCTCTCTTCCTTCAAGCGAACGCAGGCCTTCGCTCTTGAACTCTCCCCGATTCGCTTTCAACGTTATTTTTGCATCGTTCGTCTATTTACGCGATCCTCCACAATTTTCATTCCTGATTCACAAATCGATTCAAATCTTAGAACTTTCGTTAACATTCGAGCAGGTCAGTACGGATCGACAGAAATTCGCCATTGAGTATTCTGCTGGAATTCGATCAGGGTCAGACGTTTCAGGATTACAAGGAGCACGGATCCACGAATCCGCAGGATTTTCATAGGCGATGCACGTATGATGTCACCATCATCAGGTGACCTCAGAGCGCATCAGGGCCACGCACGAAGAACGCAGCGATTGTGGCTCGCTTTTAAAGCGTCGAATTAGCGTTCAGCTCGGCTTTTAGCGTCGATTCCTGTGTCCGTTTTCGGTCGTGGCGGCCCGATCTCAAGGTCGATCCAAAAGTGGACTAACTCGGCGAAACATCGTTCAATCGGAAATTATTCGCTGATCGATCTTTTCATGTGGAAATGGTGCTTTATGAAAACGTCGACAACAAAACTTACTAATTTATAATTTTTTGTTTGGATAATTTGATGACTTGAAAATATGAGAATATAAGAAGAAATATGAGAATATAGGAAATTTATGAATAAGGAATTTGTCGAGTACTTTGAAGCAAAGTAAAGCAATATATCGTATTTGACAGCACATGCTTAGCAACAAGAAAACTTATTAATTTATAATTTGTTGATTGGATAATTTGATGAACTAAAAGTATGACAATATAAAAATATAAAGACATAAGAATATGGAAATTTATGAATAAGGAATTTGTAGAGTACCTTGACGCACTGTATCGTATTTGATAGAACATGCTAATAAACAACAAAACTAATTAACTTATAATTTGTTGATTTAATAATTTGAAGAATTGAAAATGTGAGAAAATAAAGATATAAGAATATGGAAATTTATGAAGAAAGAATTTGTTGGGTACTTTGAAGCAATGTAAAACAATGTATCGTGTTTGATAGAACACGCTAAGAAGCAATTCACACTGCGAACGGCGTGGTATATAAGAGAAAAGCAAGAAACAACGTTTCGAATTGACAGCAGCCAAGACAAATAAGAGGAACGAATGTAAAGGAATCGAGCATGTTTCCTCGGTTCGAAGTCGACAATCGACTGGGAACGTGTGTAAGGTTGATCGGAGCCCGCGTGTCAGGAAAGTGGTACGAGCAGATCTTGGAAACATAGTCAGAGGGGAAGATCCATTATTTGCTTGTCAGCCGGGAATATCGCGATGTAACAGACGTGACTCGACTTCGCTTCAGGAAGTAAATTGAGCTTTCATGAAGTACGCGAGAAAAAGTATTCGTCGCTGCTCGGTGGAAAAACCGGGTGAAATCGAAGTCTGAATACAAATTGAACTGCAAATTAAACGCGTCTTCCGTGTACCATGAAGGAAGGGAGTAGAAGAAAAAAAGAAAGAAAAGGTTCGTACGTGTCTCTTCTTAATTGCGGCTCGAGCGTTCGTCTTAAATGTCGTTTATTAGCGCCGGCACAGACTTTATTAACGTGCCTCTTGATTTATCGTCAAAAACGACGAGAAAAAAAGAATGACGGAGGCGAGCGGGATTTTGTCGATAATTAACCGTGCAGCGCAAAAACCCGCTGAAAAGCTCGATGAAATTGAGAGCTGCTGCTTCGACGAATTCCCTCGAATGCCAATCGATAGAGCAGGAAAATAAAGCGTAACGAGTTCGATTCATCTCGAGTGCGAGTCGTGTCTCGATTTGCTCGAATTGGGTATTCCAGGATCGTGCGGCTGCCAATTAATCACGAGATGGTTGATCAACGTTCCAACGAGCAATTATAAAGATTGAACCCGTCTATCACCATTGAGATCTTGTTTAACGCACGCTTTTTCTTTTCGGTACGTTTGGAAAGCATCTGCTTTCGCTAATACCAAACATAATTACAGACAACTTAACTGTAATTTAATTACCTTTGTTAATGTTTCATTAAATCAGCAAAAGAACTCTGTCCTTGTAAATTCTTTCGTAGAACTTTTACGAGTAATCAAAAATAAAAGTTATTGCATATTTCGAGATTGAACGTAAACTTTCAATGGTATTAAATTGTAAAGATATTTACAACGAAAATATAAATCATGTGAACATCGGTCTGAACTACAATACATGCTAATTGATTCTAGAACGATACAAAAGTAAATGTAACGCAGTATGATGTACGGTTCTTATAAATAAAGCGATTGCAAGAAAGCTTTTCTGATTCATTGTACATACCGGACTAATCAATCAAGGCTGCTATTTAGCCGGACAATTAATTGCACTACCTAAAGAACGAAGTAATCGATCAGACTCTGCAAGTGATCGACTAGACAATAGGACCATCTATGTTGCTACATAGTGGATCAATCAATAACCAGCTATTAAATTAGCAAGAATAGACTACTAACGCAACCTAGTTAATTGATCAACCTTTAGAAGTGTCTTACAAACTCCTCCTATAAAAGTTTACAATGTCTTTAACGGATCACCGCTCGAATGAAAGCTCGACTACTGAATTAGAAATTAATCAAACTTGCTCAACTGCGCACCTGCGTATTTCTGTATGCACTTCTGTTTTATGAACTTTAGACAATTTAGAAGATGCTAGTTAGAGTGTTAAACTAACATTGCCATGGATGGTTACATTGTCTCAAACACGGAGCTCAAAGATAATTGTCTCAAAGGTAACATTGTCATGAAGTGAAAAGAACGCGTTAGTGAATTTTGTATCGAACAGGAAACGATGCAAAGATTTCGACGACAGAAGATGAAACGCAAGCGTGGTGTCGGTTCTACCCACGAGGATCTCGTGTCCAAGGCAGGCTTTAGCAAGGTTCAGAACCGCCAGGGCACACCGGGGTCCTCGCACTCGAGGACCTCGTAGCTCATTCTTCCTGTTTCTCTTCCTCATACCAAGATCAGTGACTAGCGAGTAGTCGAGTGGTCTGAACCCATGAGCGAGAGGTCCTTGTAGGGCATAATCTTTGAACCGACCCCCTCGTGCATCTCCCAGTTCTCATTCGGTGAGTCTTAATTTTCTCCAATTACGTGCGCCTACGATTCGCCATTAACATGTATATACGAGCGCAGAATTGTAATACGCTTATTACCGGGACCAGATGCGAATCGTCCGACCGTAAAAACGCGCTTCGTGTCCTATCGACCATCTACGCTCCCGTATCCTCGACCCCTTTTCGCACACCAATTTTTGGCAGTTTGCGGTGAAACTTGATTAAAACGATGATTTATTGAAGGTATTAATCGATGTGTAAAGGTGAAAGCGTGACAGAATTAATTAGCGTAAATTATGTAGAGGTATTGCAACGAATTTGCATGAAAATATAACAGGAGGTGATTTCAACGCGCGAGGACGCAGTGTAGAGAGATTTAATATTTAAAAAGTTTAGTAATCATATAACCCAATGAACTGAATACCAAAGGATGTTCGAACGTTTCCGTGACTCATCTCAGAAGGAAACGTCGTAAAGGATAATTTCCAGGTGAAATGAGGCTCATCAGTCTTAACAGCTCGAATCAACGAAGCGTTCGCGTTCTCAGCACTCAGAACGGACTGGAAGGTTTCCATAATCGCCTCTGTACCGTTCGATAGCTGACATCGATGGTCGACGGACACCGTGGCCCGTTTGCCTATCAGAAAGCACCGTCGTTTCGCCGGATAATTACGCCGTCAGGATAATTTGCAATAACGCGCTCTTCTCTTATCCCTCGTCCTGCTCGGTGCATTGTTTTCCAACTCGGTCAATCGAGATGTCCTTCGATCGAGGATCGACCGAGATAGCATCGAAATCTCAGGGTCGCTCGACCGCTCTCGAGACTCTCGTGCTAAACGACTCGTTCCAACGACACCGATCGACTGCACCTTCTTCGTTCGACACCTGTTCACAGCTTAGCGTACCTTGCTTCCAACCTTACAACAGGTTCATCACTTTTCTTCGTAGCTTGTTTCTTTTATCGCGGTAAATCTTCTATTGTCGATGCCAAATGGAGAGTTAATGCACTTTTGAGTAATCATTCGCTTCGCGATGACTGATTGAATTTCAATACGAAAGGTTACGATATTTATCTTTTTATGTTTTAATCGGTTTTGGATACTTCTAGTCCTCTTTTATTATTTTAATCCAAATTAACTTTAGGTCATATTGATTTATATTCAATAGGACCTTATTTTTTCGTTGGGAATATCATTTTTTAATTACCAATTAAACTAGAAACGTAACTATTATTTCTCAGATGAGATGCTCAGGTTCTTCAGTTTAATTAATAGTACTAACTCTTCATAGAGGACACAGCTTATACAAGTTTGAAAATAATGATTTTATTTTTTAATAAATTGTATATCTTAAAAGTAACGTGGTTGTATTAGAAAAATTTTGTGGAACTTTTTCGAGGTAGTACCACAAAAAGAAAATTACCAGTTAATTTATTAGAGACGTACTTAACTAATATTTGTCTAACAGTCAGGTCCTTCAGCTTTATTAATAGTGCTCCTCACAGAGGACATAGCTGACAAGTTTGAAAACAATGATACATTTTAGTTTACCAAACTGTACGTCTCAAAATTAATGTGGTTGTATTAAAAAAATTTTGTGGAACTTTTTCGAGGTAGTCCCACAAAAAGAAAATCACCAATTTTATTAGAGACTAATATTTGTCAGATGGACAGGTTCTTTACCTTTATTAATAGTGCTCCTCATAAAGAACATAGCTTAAAAGTTTGAAAACAATGATACATTTTAGTTTACCAAATTGTATGTCTCAAAACTAACGTGGCTAATTTTGTGGAACGTTTCTGAGTCCCACAAAAAGAAAGTGTGAGAAACGACCGCAATAAGAATCGTTAATTAAATCGAACAGCGATCCATGCGATTTGGTATTAGTTCACAAGAAGAAAAGGTCGCAAATATATTTGCCAATGTACGAAACGAAATATAGTAGGCATGAAACCTAATTAAATTATTACGCTACCGTGTTGATCAAGAGAATTACGACTTTCTCACCTGCAGCATTCTAGGAGATGGTTACAAAACCAACAATTCAACCAAAGGTTCTCAACGCTTCGTATACATTATACTTGACACCTCTGGGTGCGTCGAGGCAACCGTAGGAGAGAATGCACGTTCGTTTACGCGATTATCCTGTTTCCTTTTGCAGTTTGTTATGCGGCATTTCATTTCGACGAGCAGGTGTGGATGGCCATGTGTCACGTGTGTCTATGTCACCTCTGGCATCTCGAGTTTGCGGTTCCCGTCGTCATTCGTCGTCACCTCGTCATTATCTTGCCGCAATGATTACAATTATTATTCCGATCGGCCAATAATCATGTCCTAACTATGCTCGCGTGTACGATTGCGATCAGAAATCACGTGTGTACATCCCTGGTGTTTTTCACACTTCGTGAAACCGCGACAAATTTTTCTCACTCGAGTAAAAGTTAAACGCCCGTAGCGTTCTAAATGGCACGGTATAAAGATTAACGGATAAATTGACTGTCTAATATTACCAATTATACTGGATATTCAATATTTAAATTATATGTGTACTCAACGTTGTATGCTCACCCGTTGAATTCCCATTCAAACACCTTCATTAAGTTTGCTTGTACTTGCGTGAGTTTGACGTATCGAATTCAAAAGTATTTTATGAATGTTCTTTGAGGTATGGCGTAAATTATAGTGACGGGACAAATAGGGTGTCTTAATCGCTTGGGTGGAAGTCGGGTGCAATGTAGTAAGGTTTGGGTAAGGTTTGGGTGAGGTTATGTGGTAAGATTTGAGTGAGGTTAGGTTTCCAAATTTCTACGTCCTTTTTCCAAGTTCTCGAATTTCTATATCTCTGAATTTCTACATCCCCGAATTTCTACATACCCGAATTTCCGCATCCCCAAATTTTTATATCACCGAATTTCTACATTTCCGAATTTCCACACCTCCGAATTTCTACACCTCCGAATTTCCACACCTCCGAATTTCTATACCCTCGAATTCCTGCATCCCCAAATTTCTATATCACCAAATTTCTACATCCCCGAATTTCTAGACTCCCAAATTTCTACATCCCCAAATTTCTACATCTCCGAATTTCTACATCCCCGAATTCCTGCATCCTCAAATTTCTACATCTTCGAATTCCTGCAACCCCAAATTTCTACATCCCCGAATTTATACATCTCCAAATTTCTACATACCCAAATTTCTACACTCCCAAATTTCTACATCCCCGAATTTCTACATCTCCGAATTTCTACATCCCCGAATTCCTGCATCCTCAAATTCCCAAATCAACAAACTCCCACATCCCAAAAGAATAATATTTCAGAAAACTCCATCGCGTATCAAACAGTACACTATAAATCGTGAAAGTATTCGAGTTTTATTCTCAAGAAATCCACGTTATCCGCTCAGTTACGTGGGAGATTAGCATTATCAGTAGAAGAAGAATTAACGAGGCGCAGGATCGTTTCGAGATTACCTCGAATCCCCGTAAGACGAACCCCGCGAGTACGCGCGATGACGCGCCGCCACGATAGGACGCCGAGCGCGTCATGAGTCAGATATCCTCCAGGTTTCAGCGTGCCGGGTCAGGGGTCGATTGCATTTGCTTCTACCGCCCCCACCCTTCTTCCGTCTCGTCGGCCCGTGTGTCTTGGAGTCCTTGATATTAGAATGGTCCAGGGGAACGCGCATCCAGTGACCGTTACACGTTGCAACGGTGTGTACACACTAGGACACGATCGTCCCTCGATCGTCGACTGACGACATAGCTTCATTATGATCACCGGAATCCTCTGATCGTATTACTCGATCTTTTTATTCTCTTCTGACCTTTCGTTTTTTGGGGATTCCGTGCGTTTGGAGCATCCGTCATGTGTCAGGGGTGACCTCGTTTTGTGAAAGGCTTCGGGGGTTCCTGCAATGTGAGTCACATTTAAAAATTTTTTGGTTAGTTGAATGATCAAATTTGGATCAATTTTAGGAACTTTATCTTTATGGAAAATTTTTTGTGAGACACTTAATGATATTAGCTATGTATGTTAATTGTCTATTTATGTATTACTTTGTATGACAACTGTATTTTATGTATATAACATAGATGATGTATGTGTTACATTACATAACTATGTAACATCATTCAATATAATAAATGATACTACAATAACACAAGCTTGACTTAATGTTAACAATGCGTTAATAATTGATGCAATAAATTGATCAAGATTTGTGCAGTGTCATAATTTTTCAATGACAGTGCGAAGATTAAATTGTTTAATTAACAGTAGTTTTCCTTGTGTTGTCAAGCGTATATCATCACCATAATAGGAACGCTACAAAGTCTCTTCAACCTTGTATTAACACGGAGTTCGAAAAGACTGCAACCAAGTAGGCCTGTCAAGGCGCCATTGTTAACAAAAGAGCCTCGAAATTGAACGGCAAAATCCATAACAAAGAACAAGAGCAGTAAGTTTTGATATTTATGAACGGCTACGCATCAAGCGGTTCAGACAGCCCGCAAAAACTGCACCCGAGATGAAGAGCCGCTCGCAGCGATGCAAGTTCAAGGCTTCCGCGTGTTTTTAACGTGCCAAGACATCAATCATGCTTCAATGAACGAGCGGCGAAAAAAATGCAACAACGAGGCGAACGCAAAAACCTCGGGATTCAATAAATCGAGACGAGAATAAACAGCGAAGTAACGACGGATCTTGACTGGTCACGGTTGCGGCTTTAAATTGGAGCATGTCGCGACGAAGCCATCAAAGTCGCCATTAAAATTGCAAATCGACTCGTTTATTGCGAAACTATCACACAAAAAATCTTACGCTCGTAACGTTTGCGAGCGAATCTTTTTATTTCTGCATGCCAATTTATTCTTGCTTCGTTAACGCGTTTAATTGCTGATGACCTGTGTGGAGGTCAAACTTTGAGTTAGGGACATTAGGGAGGGTGTTATTTGTTATTATTGTTATTTAGGGGGTTTGAGGTGTTTGGAGCAAGTTAGGAATTATGGAGATGTGAGGATGTGGACATGTGAGGATGTGGACATGTAAGAATGTGGACATGTGAGGATGTGGATATGTGAGGGTGTGGACATGTAAGAATGTGGACATGTGAGGATGTGGATATGTGAGGATGTGGATATGTAAGGGTGTAGACATGTGAGGATGTGAACATGTCAGGATGTGGACATATGAGGATGTGGACATGTGAGGATGTGGACATGTGAGGATGTAGAAATATGAGGATGTGGACATGTGTGGATCTGGTCATGTAGCAATTTTTGCATATATTGATTCAAGGATGTAGGGACTTAGACACGCATGGCTCTGGACACATAGTAATTTTATAATATAGGAATTTGGAGATGCAGGGACTCAGTGATAGAAAAGTCTGCTGGTATAGCAATTTTGAAATGTACCTATTTGAAGATGTCACCTAATTCAAAAATGTAGTCTCAAGCAACATACAAGCTTAAACCTTCAAACATTTCGAGCTACAAAATTTAAGTACATATCAAAGAACCTAAAGAATCTCAACCTATAAATTTAACAATCCACCTTACAATATAATATTGTAAAAATATGAAGATGTATCCAATAAAAATGACAGTCTCCTTGAACCTTCAACGACACGATTTTTTCCCTTAATCAGCCTCGCATCCTTGGATCCTTGCGACTTTTTCGCCTCGATCACCGCTTACTTGCACTTCGCGGATGTCCAAGGACGCCGATTCAAGAAGGATCGATCGCTTTTCCCGATCGTTATCTTCGCGCAGTCTTTTTCACCTCGTGATCGAACACCGTGAAGCTGTTCGATGAACAGCGATCCTATCGATGTTTTCCTTCTTCGCGTTCATTTTTTCACCCCGTTAGGCCCGATTTCTGCCGGTTCGTCGAACCTGGACCCGAAATTATGCAAATACGAACCGGTAGCCACGACCTTGATTCTGTGATGGTTCTTTTTTTGTGGGATCGACTTTGGTCAAGGTTCCCTAATTGCGAGGCACAATGGAGATCTGAATGTTTGGAGAAGTTTGAAAAAATTGATTAGAACGTGTTCGAGTAATCGTTTCGAGTCGAGGGAAAAAGCTTGATGCGTCATTGTGCCGATTCTTAATCGATTAGTTCATAGGGAAAGCGTTTATTGCTGGTGCTGAAAATAACGCGTCACTGAATATTGAAATCACTGAGGATGACCAACGTTGATTAATGTTTATTTGCAGAAGAGGAATACAAGAGTCGATGTGAACGAGCATTGTGCGAAAGTGACACGTCTTATCTTACAGAATCAAATTTCGTGAATTATATTTTATCTGTTAATATTACAATAGTAACACGGTATAATTTATCACTCTCTATTTAAGAGAACGATTAATTCTTATTGTCAATATCTCAGTGTCAAGATCTCCGGTTAAAAAATTATGACAAATCAAAACACCCAAAGAAAAAAGGACATACGGAAATAATTTTACATCCTGTAAACAACCGCTGTCGCTAAAGTTCCCGACAAAAAATCGCCTTTGTAAGCGCTACACTTTAATTTTATAGTCGCGTCGATAACAAATAATGACTCAAAAAAAGTAAAACCCTGATGAACATAAAATACAGATCGCTTAAAATAAATCGTCGGCGTTAAAATGATTCGTATGCAGTCGCCTTGCTGGATCCTTGTTGCGATTAATGATCAATTAGGTCGACTGATTTGCATATTCAATGCGGGTGACAAGTTCAGCGCGCGGGACAAATAGAAAAAAACGAAGAACAACGTCGATCGTTATCGTTGACGAATCGTTTGTACAATGCCCGAAGCCATTGTCGTTTCTCGCTCTTGAAAGCAAACTTTTTGTGTCGTTTGTAAATCTTTTTTCTGCTTTCGAGCACCTTCGACGATCTAAAAGTTAGCTACGGCAAGCTTTCTAACGCGGTTACGAGAGCCATGGAGATTTAATAACAGCTTCGAGCAGTCAGTCACTTTCGATCGAACCGTTTAATCATGGCGAGCGTATTCGTTTGAAATTTGAATGACGTTCGTGGAAATTCGTGTTTGCTCTTCTTCCAATCGCCATTGGCGATTTTGTCAAGGTTGACAAAAAAGATAATTAGGCCCTTGAGGTACTGCCACATCAATTGTATGGACATTTTTTGTGGGGACTGCTGGACAATAGCTGAGCATTAGGTCCCCAAGTTAGGTATTGTGATAATAGTTTGGGTTTTGGTCGGACTGTGTCATGTTTAGTCTGTGACTGTCAGATTATGAGATCTCAATTTTCTAAATTAACAATGTTGCGAAAGACATATGGTAGGACTAAGACATTTCTGACATAGATGTAGTGCTACTGTCAAAGTATCACTGTGTGTCCTATCCATATGTCACATGTGTCATATGTTACATATGTTACATTGCTAATATGTGAGCTTAGCAGGATCAAAAATGCAGCTGCATTTGATTACAACGAAAAGTATGTCAGTTTGCATATATTACTGGTCATAGTAAATGATTGTTTACTGCGATTTACTCCAGACAGATCAGAAAAGGTATTTTACTCTTTCAACCCTTACAGACCTTACAGACTTTCAATCATCAGAAAACTTTCTTCCAAAACGTTCTACAATATAACTTGTATTATTAACCCTTTCCTGTGCTTTGACGAGTCTCACTCGTGACGCACTTACAGCTCAAATGTGACAAACCATACTCAAACTTTGAACATTCTTCAACTTGAAATTTAGGTCCAACTATAAGTTGCATTATCAAGGATCCCTGAATATAAACTCACACCATTTTAATTTTCTTTGTTCGTTTTAATGTTATGGCTTTTATAGTTAGTCTTGACTGACGCATCTGTTTAATAAATGGCACGGATGGGGTTAATAGTTCTGCAACCTCAAGAAATAACCACAAAGTTATTCGTCTGCATCGAAGAGTCTAAGCTTCCGCGTTTCGATAGCTGTGTTTCGCAGGGCTATCGCAATGTCGCAGAAGAAACGTGACAAGCGGGCAGGCGATGTCGAAACGAGCAAAGAGGAAGCGTTATCGAGTGGAAGAGGAGAGGCGGCTCGCGAGCCGTCGCGTAACGACTTAAACGCGCCCGTAATCACATTGTTCAGCGGGTAATTGCGAGTTAATAGATGAGAACTGGGTCTGCGGCGGCTGCAGGGCTACGACGATCCGCTTTAACCTGCCTCCTCTTCGGCTTGCGTAATCGCGCGCCGGTCGGTTCGTGTCCGCTCGAAATACTACACGTAGCGCCCCGGTAATTCGCGAATTCCACGCTCGTGGAATACCTGCGGGCCTACACGGATCATTTCTCGGCTTTATTCCCTAAGAACCGTGTATTACACATTTTTCGCCTCGCGTTCACGCGAACACCATGTACCGTTTGTCCTTTATTCAGGCCGGCTGCAGGAAGCGGACTCCTGAGAACACGGAACGTTGTCGGTCAAATCTTTTGGCCCTGATACTGTTGCTGAGATGGAGTTTATCTTCATCTCTCTAATTAGCCCCTTGCCCTACTCGTGATGCACCTGGAATGCGATGAACCGTATTTTGGGTTCTAGGTGTCAGCTAGATTGTTAAGGGGTTATTTGCTCTTCCGTTACGGTTTGCGAATTATTTTACTCTTAAACAATTCCGAAGTGTATGAAGTCTTGTTGGACCTCCGATGTATTTGATAACACTTTATGGTAATGCCAGAATTATATCAAGCTTTAAAAAAATAAATTGAAGTTTATATTGAACGTACCTAAGTATAACTATATTCAGAATACATATTGATAGAATCTGTATATGAACTATATAACATATGACTATGTACATGATAATGAAAAGTGTACAGTGTACTAATTCTAAGAAAATAATAATAAAGAACAATACCGTAAGAATAACTGATTAGTCAAAGTTTTTAATGAAAAATTGTTTCGATCTTTGAAGAAATTGTCAACCCTTTTGAATGAGTAACCTAACCAAGAAAGTAAATTTTTGCAAGCAATTCCTTTGAAGAAATTGTCGACCCTTTTCAATGAGTAACCTAGCCAAGAAAGTAGATTTTTGCTAGCAATTCCTTTGAAGAAATTGTCGACCCTTTTCAATGAGTAACCTAGCCAAGAAAGTAGATTTTTGCTAGCAATTCCTTTGAAGAAATTGTCGACCCTTTTCAATGAGTAACCTAGCCAAGAAAGTAGATTTTTGCTAGCAATTGCGACGGGTGTAGCGACTGAAGCTATCGAGCAAAATTTCACAGGATCGCAAGAAATGGCGACAAGTGGCGCCGCGCGGATCACGAAGGACCCAGAGTGTCGTTTCTTGCGCAACGAACCGGCGATCCGTCTTCATGGTGACGACGATCGATCGGTGCGCTCGTTCAATTACTCCGGCTTGCATTCTACGCGAGCGAAGGCAAGGTTCAAGGACGTGACTGAATGCGTTCTACCGGCGGTTTCGAGAAGTTCCGGTATAGATGAGTCACTCGATGTACGCTGAATTATACAACCGATCTTTGATTGTACACGTTGCAGGAGAAATTACGCTAACGTTACACGAATTGTTCCGCGAATGCTTATAAGAGATATTTGCAACTAGTTTCTGGTGTCTTTTGTGCTTTCGCAGAGAGATTGTGTAACACCGTTCGAATTTAATCGCGGTTGTTTCGCAATCGGGTCGGGAAAGGAAAAAGGAAATTATATGGCCCGTTAAACGGGTCCCACCGTCATGCGTTTTACCATAGTTAGTCAGACATTCTGGATCAATGCCTTATGCGGCGTGCTTTTGTCAAACGGAGTTTAACTTTATGGGAGGACGAATGACAACTCTGTCGACGTGATCGCTTTTTACTATTTTTTTTAGGAGAGGAATGCTCGAGGGATAACCTCGGATTAAATGCAGGTGAAATGGTAGCATGATAGGTTGTTTGATATTGTGTAGTATGTGGTTCACATGTGGATCCACATGTGCTGCTTCAAAATCTGGCTACTATTGAACTTTAAGATCTTGTAGCTTCATAATCTGACAACTGTTGAACTTTCAGATCTTGTAGCTTCATAATCTGGCTACTGTTGAACTTTCAGATTTTGTAGCTTCATAATCTGGCAGCTATTGAACTTTGAGATCTTGTAGCTTCATAATCTGGCAGCTATTGAACTTTAAGATTTTGTAGCTTCATAATTTGGCAGCTATTGAACTTTGAGCTCTTGTAGCTTCATAATCTGGCAGCTATTGAACTTTGAGATCTTGTAGCTTCATAATCTGGCATTTGTTAAACTTTGAGATATTGTAGCTTCAAAATCTGGCTACTATTGAATTTTCAGATCTTGTAGCCTCACAATCTGGCAGCTATTGAACTTTGAGATCTTGTAGCTTCATAATCTGGCAACTATTAAACTTTGAGATATTATAGCTTAAAAATCTGGCTACTATTGAACTTTGAGATCTTGTAGCTTCACAATCTGGCAACAATTAAACTTTGAGACCTTGCAGCTTCATAATTTGGCAACCAATGAATTTTCAGACCTCGCAGCATCAAAATCAGAAAAGTTAATAAAATAAACTTTGAATGTTGTCTTTAAAGAAGGAACTTTAGAATGTCAGGACTTTGTTGCTGCATAATATTCAGGACTTCATAACCGCAACATGCAACATGTTACGAATAAAATCACGAACTGTGGCAAACGCACTTAATCACCAAGACTATCATTAAGAAAATTTCTCCGGATAATCAAGTATGTCTCCCATAAAGGCGTCCATAAAGATGGTCGAACGCGTGTCCTTCCTCCTTACGATCGAGAAAAGGGTGTGATTACGTAATCGTGGCTGGAACTCGGGCGTTCTGAAACGTTCCCAGCTCATACGTATCGGCAATAAGAGGCGTCCGTTCGTTCGATAACATGAGTCATGCTCTCTAATTAATGATGTCGAACGAGCGCAGTAATTTGTGAGCCATTCGTAATTCGCTTTTTTTCCCCCGTTTGTCAGACGACTCACGGAGGAGGAACGGGCGCGAATAAACATCGTAACGTTCCGATTCCCTGTGCCTCTCTAACGATTCACGACCTCCTTCAATGATCCACGGACAGATCGAACGTCTTCGCCGCGACGAAAGATCGATCGTGCGATTACGACTCTTTCTCTTTTCACGGCCATTCCTCTTAGGCTACGTTCTAGAGAACGTTCTGTTCCTCTAACGTTTGATCGGGTTACTCGGGTGAACTTACTGTTTTGATACAGTTTGGAGGCCATTTTGTGTCGGTGGATCAATTCATTGAGGATCTGTAGATTGAGTCTTTGTAGATTGACTCAGTGTCATTGACTGTGACGTGACTGTATTTTGGTTCAGTACTATTGCTAGAAAATTATGTATTAGACAGCTGCATTGTTGGACTCACTATTGAATATTGATTACACATATGATTGTACTGTACGTTGGTTTAGTGCTGTTACCAGAAAATGATGTATCAGACAACTGCATCAGTGGACTCATTATTAAACATTGTCCACACATATGATTGTACTATATGTTGATTTAATAATGTTACCAGAAAATGATATATTATACAAGTGAATCGTTGGACTCATTATTGAACATTGTCTACACATATGATTGTACTATATGTTGATTTAGTGATGTTACCAGAAAATGATATATTATACAAGTGAATCGTTGGATTCATTATTGAACATTGTCCACACATATGATTGTACTATATGTTGATTTAATAATGTTACCAGAAAATGATGTATTAGACAACTGCATTATTGGACTCACTATTGAACACTGACTACACATATGATTGTACATATATGTTAGTTTAGTACTGCTACCATAAAATGCTGTACTAAATGACATATTCTGATACGTTCATAAAATTTGATGTCCCACAGCAAAATGAACTCTATACCTACAGGTTCAAAGTCTGACCTCTTCGAGTATATGTGTACATATGTGAACGTCGAGTTTAAGTTCATACACATGTACTACCAATACTTTCACACTTAACATACATTTTTATACGATGTATTTATACAACCATTACAGAAAACGAGTAGAATAAAATTACACAAAAGAATGAAATTTATGAACGACAAATACCTGCATCAACATGTCACGAATGTTACAGAATGCGAGATATTAGGGAAACGTAAACGTTCGTATAAAAAGAATGCAGACCATTCGCTCGATCGAAGAAATCAAGTCCTCAAGCTTTCGACATCTCTCGGATTCCTCGATCCACGGCTTCATTCCAGCACGCGTAAGAAAGGCGTAACGGAAAAACGGAGTAAGAAAAGGTAGAAAAACGGAGCGACGGGAAGACTTTCACCGTTGGAATATTTTCGTGGCCGCGTAATAATTGCAAGTGGTCGTTTCGTGGAAAAGCGACGCGCACGCGTTGTCGTGTCGGGCGGAAAAACGGCTTAATAGGCGGACGTGGATGGCGCGTTATGGCCGAGTAATGAGAAAATTTTAATCACGCGCGTGACACGCGTGCCTGCGTGCCAGCACGTTATTCGCGCGTGTAATAATCCCGGCGCGGTGCCGAGGACGCCTCTCGGCATCGACGCGTAGAACGAATCGTCGTGTTCTGTGCTGTGAGAAAGGCCGAGCCAGAATACGCGATTAGAGGCCGAAGATGAGAATGAAGCGTGGGGAACACATAGAAAACACCAAGCCGCCGGCTGATAATACAAGTTACCGGTTACGTGCATCAAATCTTTCGAGTCCAATTTCAACGGATCGTCGTATGGGAAAACGATCGCGGGAACGCTCGTAACACGTGCGGATCCTTTGCACTTTGACTCGGGGGATGATAATACACTTTGTGGAGAATCGTAGAAACTATCGAAATTTCACGATTTCATGTTGAGAATTTAGCGAGTGTTTGTGGCAACACTCTTTCACAGTAGAAATATCCGTATTTAGTACGGCGTACAAACTAATAACGATATCACTCTTCATATATTAACATAACCCTTATCAATAATTAATCTGCCTTAAAAATAAAAACTAAGCAAAACCGTAAATATCGAATTCATTAATCAGACATTTCAAAAAAATATTAAATGAAATATTTATAGAAATATCTGTATGTACGGTGCACAGACTAATAAAGATATCACTCTTCATATATTAACATAACCCTTATCAATAATTAATCTGCCTTAAAAATAAAAACTAAGCAAAGCCATAAATATCGAATTCATTAATCAGACATTTCAAAAAAATATTGAATGAAATATTCGTAGAAATATCTGTATGTACGGTGCACAAACTAATAAAGACATCACTCATCTATTAATGTCCAACCCTTATTAATAATTAATCTGCCTTAAAAATAGAAAGTGCAAAGCCATAATTATCGAATTCCATGATCACACATTTGAAAAAATTAAATTAAATCGTGATATATAATTTATAGGAAAACTTAAAACAGTAAGAGTACGGTTATCTAAGACATCGTAAAAACGATAAAGGAATGTTGAGCAATATCAAATTATAATTAATTGCGTTCGATATAAATTTACACATTTTCCATCGACAGTATAGAAAAAGAAGAAAGGTAGTGGAGCATTGATAAACGGCGTTTATGTAGCATCTACCCGTAACATACGAGGCTTATGGGCTTGTTAACTACCAGTGTTGCTCGCACCTAACACGCACAGAGAGCCTCTAATTACAAGGCCGCGAGAAACTCGCCATGCAGAAAAACCGATCGCATTACGCACGATAATCTCCATCGGAGCGTCAACGACAGGCTGGATAATAGCAAAAAATGACCGATGCAAATTGATCGCATCGATCGCCGGGTGCTCGCTTCCCTGATTCCGGGGAACGAATTAATTAGCGTAATTAGCACGTAAATTCACACAGACCGCCTGGCTGTCACTTTTAATCCCTATCAACTCGTAAAATCGATCGTATACTTGATGCACTCGTGCGCCGCCATTTTCTTGTGTCTTCTATTCTCCAAGTCTTTTGTCTGCCTCCCATATTATTCTTTTCTCTCGCATTCTCTTAGCAGATAATTAATGTCGAATGCTACAACCTATGAGGAAAAATTGTATCCACAAAAAATGCAGACAATACACGTGTAATGTTAAAATAATTCAAATTTCGAGAATTATTCATGGCGGTCGTAATGATCTGTTAAAAGAATTAATGAAACGGAAAGAGAAATTGATGTAATCAATAAATAAATTTGTATTCTGACATTTACTGTTGATTGGATCGTAATCGTTGAATTCGCGCAATAACGAAAAACGGAGAGAAAAAATTGATGTAGTCCTCGGGAGGACCACATGGAATATTAACATTGATTAAATACAGAATTTATGGAACGGGTCATTAATTATTTTGACGAGCCACTATAAACCTGTCAAAATCCTACGACAGCCTATATTTGACCCATCGAACGTCTGCCCGCGCTAATTTATAATTATGATTGGTTTGTTTTTAATGATATTCCTACAATACACTCTCGGACACTGCACGTAGCTGTTTCGTGTTTCAACAACTGTTGCAGGGAATCAAATCGAGGATTAATCTTTGCAATTTCTCTTCGATTTTGGTGTACGATGAAAATGATTGCGACAGAATTCGATTAAATAAATCAACGAGGAAATATGTGAACCTAACCTATATTCTTATATTCTCTGGTTATTAATGTTTCAATTTTGGTCAAAGCAATTAATATTTTATATAAATTCTTCAATACTAATTAAGAAATGAATATAATTTTTCAGCAAAATATAAGGTAAGAATAAGAAAGTGTGAAGCGTTATCTAAAAAATTCGGTAAAATATGTGAGAGGGTGAGTTCATTCGCCTCTATAATTTGTGTTTCAAGTTTCTAAGGTAATAGTGAACCCAATTCGACCCCTAACCGGTGCGACCCGTGATCGAAGGGGGAAGGAATTTATTGGGAGCCGTGCACCTGAAAGTCGCTCACCTGCCAGCTGTTTCGGGCAAAGGAATTTTCGGTGGAATGACCTGATACTCCATAAATTCTCAGATGCTGCGATAAACCTTTTAAAATAATCTAACGCGAACTCGGTGTTTATTTCAGTCGAAATAAAGAACACAAACTTAACCATCAAATTCATTGTTTCTATTGCAGTGGGAACAGCCTAAAAAGGAGGCAAATTTATCACAATTATGTCATTTTATCGTAAGCTGTGCCTCCGATCTCCGCAACACGCTTATTCATGAATCGGAGAAGCATTGAATCAGCGTTTGCCAGTTTTTCTCACGATCCCATGATAGACCTTGCTCGAAGGCAAGCTATGCGCGACCCGAAAGAAGCCAGAAATTCCATAATCCTCGACATTATTGCCGGAGCAAGGCCAGGGGTAGCTATTCTTCACTTCAGAAGTTTGCCCGCAGCGTAGTTCACACAATAATTATTTTTGTTCGAAATTGATTGTAGTAACAGTTACAGTCACCTCTGCTAGCTCATAATCTTCTTGCAAACTAAAATTATTTCTTGTATTCTGAATTGTTTATGGCTTTTTTGAACTGCTGGGATTTTTTGGGGGATGGTCTGCATTTTTTAATCTCTAGGTCACATTTTTCTTTAGAATGTTGAAATCAAGTGATGGGTTTATGTCCACACTCATTCTTAATCCTTGGTTGTACAATATAGTGACGCACTCGTGATGCACCATATTCATATATGTTACACAGACTCATATTTTCATTGCGATTGAATTTTCAGTTCAATCTTAATCATAATCGAGGCTTGTTCAATACACAGTTTTTCTAATTTTTCAACGTTCTTTATTCGTTATAAGGATAATTAGCCGTGAATGACGTAACTGTCCAGGGGTTAAACAAATGTCAGCATGTCACTCGAGTGCAGCCAAGTCGTACAAATTCAGAAGCATCTCCTTATTTAACTCGTACTTGTTACTCGAAGTACATATACGCTTTTCGATGTAATTGCAGTATACAATCCCACATAACTCGTCTCGCGAGTAAACAATCCTGCTTAGCAATTATCGCGCGTGTCAAGAAATTCCTGATGCAGCGATCGATCGGATTTGCCACGATTCCCATCGGCGCTTCCGCGAGATTGCGAAACGGGGCCGCGGAGTTAGGCTCGCGTCGTGCAAGTTCCACGAAGCTGAAGACAAAAGGCGCGGTTGCGTAGACCGCCACCGAGGGCGAGCACGCATGTCAATGCTCCGGCAATTAAACCTTGTTTGGCGCGAACGCCGACTCGTTTTGTTGGCCGGTGTCTCGCGCGTAACCGCGCGGTCCTGTCGACCTCACAACGGGAAAGTACTCGCAGAAGCGCCGCGCTGATTTATTTCCGTGCCGGGACTAAACCGTCTCCTCTTTTCACGGGGATTTGTACGTACGTCACCGTGACGGAACGTCGTTCTCTCTTCTCTACGGTGGACGAGGTAAACTGGAGCAGCTTTTTGCACGTCGTGGAGGAAAGTCGCGCGAAGAAGGCCTTTTACGTACCTGCCGATCCGCTTCCACGCTCGTTCCACGGGGAGAGTGATTTTTCTTTCCTCGACCGTTCAATGTGTCACCGACGGTCGGATTCTGTCGCGATTAAACGGCGATTTATCAGCTACGTATTCTCGACAGTGACGAATGTCCGGCGGACGGATCGAAACCGGGTCACTAATCGTGCCAGCTACGTCCGCCAGCTCGCTTGACCGTTCGAGTTGCGGCGAGCACTGTGCAGACATATCGAGCGTTTTGTTACTGCAATTTTATCTCGTGTGAGCTACACCGAGGTGTAGATGCTTTTTCTACAGTCATTTGCTTCCCTTTTACGTGGTACAGCAAGTGCCTCCTCTCCACTTTCGCGCACACGCTCCTACAGAGATTTACAAACTTCCAATCACCAAATTTAGGAATCGAGAAATCTGTTGTTCTCCAATTTCTAATACACCGCTTACCACCCTGATCCTAGAAGATCGCGATGACCCAATACTCTCCAATTACCTCTACCGAGAAACCATTTCACCTGAATGAAGAAATCGACACGAGATCGGCGGTATTTCGCGGAGCGTGAAATCGCTGGGGCAACCAGGTCGATCGACACGATCGAACATACGAGTACAAAGTTGGTACACACCGTATCGGGTCGCGGAATCTTTATTACCGGTGTTCTACCGTGAACTTCCTTGGAATGATACGGTTGCGACAGGAGCAACGACAATCGATCGATTCCGAAAGGACTCCGGTTCTCATGATGCACCGTTCTAGGCTGTCAAGGAACTTTCACGGCCCTGAGAGAAGGAACGTGAGGTCCTTGACCGTATCTCGCGATCCCTTTAATAAATTACGCCAACGATCGTTATGAAAAGCGATCGGAACGCGGTTGTTGCTCTCCCGCCGATTATAATCAGCCCGGCTATCGATCTGGCGCGATGAAAAATCACGTAATCGATCTGGCACCATCGGTACCTACGTAATTACAGCCACGATCAGATACGACGCCCAGTCACCCGGTTCGTGAATTTTTCATTGGCTAGAACGGAATCGTGCAACGCGAAATCGCCGTGGAAAGCGTGAATGATACTCGTGGCACAAGCGCGAGGGAAAAGGTCGACCATTGTGTTGAAGGAACGATGTCAACCTTGAAGCGTTCAAGAGCTTTCGAAGACGTTTGAGCCAACTTTCTGTTCGCTGTCGGTCTTCACTGATGTTCCATTCAAGTATCTTGCGATAGACGGCAAACGATGATTCGTGTTTACACGGAGGTTTAACTCCAGTCTGACATTTTTCTGTCTCGTGATTCAAAATTCATGAGGAAGTTACAAAAGACTCGAGATATTCTATATCTATGAGGAATATTGTGGGACTGTTACAAGAATTTTGTTCATGAATGTTCAATCGTTATCAATATTTCAATACTGATCTAATTGAGATCTTTGAGATTGAACTTTGAGATCTTGTAGCTTCACATTCTGGCTACAATTGAACTTCGAGACATGTAGCTGCAAAATTTTGTTACTGTTAAATTTTCAGACCTTGAAGCATCAAAACCAGAAAAGTTGATGAAATGAACTTTGAAGGTTGTGTTTGAAGATAGAACTTTGTCTTTGAAGATGGAAGGTTGTCTTGGAAGATATTTCAATAAGACATAAGAATAATTTTTGTTGATGTTTTTCAGTATCCTAGACCAAACTAGTTTAAAATAAAAATCAAAATTTTAGCATCAAACTTACAACTGTCTGCACGAAATTTATTTTGAGATTTTTACTAAAGTAACCTTCCATGCCAATTATATCATCTACTAATTGATTCAAGAGCAAAAATTCGATCATCGCCGTTCGTATCCTCGATATTCGAACCTTTCACCGCTGCCCACTGCAGAAAGGAGCCGCCACCGAAATCACAACATGATTGTACTAAAAAAACGTGCAAGAAAACGATTTGATTCGTTCCATCATCAAGAGTTCATGTTCGATCTAACGAAGCGGAGATCGAGGCGTTAAAAGCGTGCCAGCCTCGCGTCTTATTATCTGCGAAACAATAAAATTGCCCGATAAGCATCGTCTGCGTGGCCAGGTAGGGTCCCTGAAATATTTCCTCGTTGCGAGGCGCGGACGTTACCGATGTCCGATTGAAATCGATTTATGGTCCAGAGACAGACGTGGATATCGCCCGGGGCGGGGTCGAATCGGAACTCGACGCAACGCGTGAGTTTCGGGACGTGGGAAGCTCACGATTCTCTTTTTTTTTCTCTCCTTATTCCCCTCCTCCCGTTCACCCTCACCCGTTGTTCTCTGACGAGATACCGTCGCTGAGAAGATATCGGGTGAGTGGCGAATGAGTCACCCGTAGGAGTGGTGACTCGCCCCGCGATCGGCGTGATCGGCGGCTCTCCGATATTCGTGTTTCGTGTTCTGTGCCATGGCGGCGCAACAACGCTGGCCGCGGGCTTGTTAACCGTCAAAACGAATGACGTCCCGACGTTTTACACGACGTGCACGAGTTCGTCTTCCGTGGACGACGGGAACCGATCGGCTCGAATACATTAACGTATCTACGATTTTTAGGAGAGGGTTCCTAGGTAATGGCGACGCAGGATATGGAAGTTTGATGGTTAGGTTTTGGGTTTGGAGGTTTGAGAATTTCGGAAGTGAGAGGTTTGGGAATTTAGGAAGTGGGAGATCGGGGAGTGGGGAACTGAGGAAGAGGGAAATTTAGGATTTGGGATGTGAGGATGTGGGAAACTTGAGATTTGGGGTTTTAGGGACTGAGGATGTGGGAAATTGGAAAATTAAGGATTTGGGACGTGAGGATGTGGGAAACTTGAGATTTGGGGTTTTAGGGATTGAGGATGTGGGAAATTGGAAAATTAGGGATTTGGGGATTTGGGTATTGGGGATGTGAGAATTTGAGAGATTGAGGATTTGAAAATTTGGAAATTGAGGATAAGGGAATTGGGGATGTGGAAATTGGGGATGGTGGAATTGGGAAAAGTGGAATTGGGGAATGTGGGAATTGGTGAATGTGGAATTGGGGAATGTGGGAATTAGGGAATGTGGAATTGAGGAATGTGGGAATTGGAAAATGTGGAATTGGGGAATGTGAAAATTGGAAAATGTGGAATTGCAGAATATGGAATTGGGGAATGTGGGAATTGGAAAATGTGGGAATTGAAAAATGTGGAATTGAGGAATGTGGCACTTTAAAAAATGAAAATTAAAAAATTAAAAATGAAAAAATTTAGGAATTAAAAGAACATAAACCACCCTCTCCAAGAGCCAGAAATTACGAAACCTCAAATCAGTCCACGAATTCGAACCACGTTAATTGGGTTAATCCGCGAGTGCATTGTGGCAAAGAGGTCGGCGTATTTCTCATTAACCGTTGATTACCGTATGACGGCTTGGAAGAAGAGAAATCTTCATTCCATCGTGAAGCATCTTCGTTTGTCAATCGATCGATCAAATCTAACCGCGATGTTTGATACCAACATCGATCACTGATAACATCGAGCCAAAATAATCATGCATCATTAGCCACAGATTTCTTCCGACTCGTACAAAACGACGTGGCTGGGAAATTTTGACAGTGAAATTGGCATAATCGATTTAAAAAGGTGTAAGAGGATATCGAGAGACCTCTCCTGATCTTATCATTAAACCCGTTAATCGAGGAGGAGTTTATACGTGATTTGAGTGATTGGCAGTCTTGCTAACATTCATTTTAGATGAGTTAACGTCACTTTGGTGCTAACAAGATCCTATACCATAAACTCATGCTAGGATATTCACTTTCTATGATACCCTAGATCATTTTATTGCTTTTGTTGCATCTCGTCCCTGACCGATGGTCCGCACCCGCTGCTGGGCGTCAAACGCGAAAGATCGCGTGACGATAATGACCCGTAGACCAGTTAACCGACCATGGAAAATAAAACGGGATGAGTCGTGTGAACCGATCCCTCGATTAAGTAAACTTCATAGTGACATTTAACCGGTATCTGTCTCTAACCGGAGGACGATCATCAATCGTTTATCCTCGTTTATTCTTCCGAACCGATTTATCAGGTGCTGATCGCTTTGAATGTCACACAACGGTTTTATTGCTCTCGTGAATGTCGATAGAGAGCTCCGATACGATGTAATAACTGGTCACAGTGATGGTGAGAATATTTTATGGTGAATTTATAATCGTTTTAATTGAGGTTCAGATGCATGAACGTTACGGGGGAAATCTGAATCTGTTTCGAATGGTAAGTGGATAATTGTGAGACGAAGGTTAAGTCAGATGTAAAGCGGTTGATAGGTCTGGAGGCACGGGATTCTCACGCTGATCTTTCAGAGCATTTTCTTCTAGTTCACTATATTTTAGGCCATAAAATTTCACAGTAACTGTCAATAGGGGAGATTAAGAACATGAAAACCTAAAGTGATTTATGAGACCTTTTCTTCCTGATCATCATTGCTATGATTATGGACTCGTCAGTGTATTTATCTAAGGTTCCTTAATTTGACAGTGTAGTGTTAGGTTAGTAAGTCGATATTAATATTAGACAATATTCGTTGAACCATAATTAGAATTAAATGACAAAGTTTTTCACGCGTATAGAGCCCCGTTTCTCACGATTCACGAAGAATGGTCAGGAGAGCGGCAATTTCCCGCGAGATACCGGTAAATCGCGCGGGTCTCGATGCGGCCGATCTTTGGCCGATACCTTTGAGCGTGAACCGGTAGTGGGTGCAGATGGGTGGACACGGCGAGGTGCGATTAGCCGGCCCCGATACGGCTATCTCCGTACAAGGGGCCCGGTTGCACGGGCTTTCGCGGCAAGAACGCGCGCCTCGAATTCTTCTTCCTCTCGCCCGTTGTTCCCCTCGCTGCTTCCGATTCCGAACGGCAGATAGCAGCCCCAGGAAAAAAAATCGGCGAGTTTGCCCGTAAAAATCGGCCGGATCGCTTCTGCGAATGCGCGCGCCGGCTAGAGCGGTGCGAGCTCTAGCGGTGGCGTCGCTTAATTAACGCTCGCGCATGCGCCTAACGCCTCGGTTACGCCGGGAAGATCGCGGAGATACGATAGCGGCTCCATGGACCGCGAGATCCTCTGCTGTTGCCCTCACGAGCTTTTTTCTCGCCCCTTTTACACGCTTCACGCGCTCCTTTTTTCTTCCAGCCGATCGCCGCGATCGATGCCGGCAGCCCCCGTATTCAGCGGTCCCGTGCATCGATAAATTTCGGAATTGGCGCCTCCGTCGACCCAGACCCACCTAATTAAGCGGTTCGCCCCGTAATTACAGCCAATTAACGTCAAACTCGGCCGGCGCGAACCGACGAGACCGCTATCGTACCGAGATTGCGCGCCCTTACCTGCACCTACGTGCCAACTTCTTTCGGAAGGGATTCACCTGCAAATATACGCGACCCTTCATCATTTTTACACTAACTTATCGATCTGATCATCTCTCCTCTCACAACATGAACTCGGACACGTGTAAGAATAAAAATAAAAAATGTGTATTAAAAAATTATTCTGTTACATTGTAGTATCCACTGTTTGGTGATGTGCAATATTTTTATACTACTACCATTTACTTTTTATTGCAATGTAATCTAAACAGATTATATAATTGGTACAGAGTGGTGGTACAATTTCACACAGTACCGTAATATATTACCACATTTGTATGTTACATTATTTGCTCCGTACCTCTTCATCACACAAATCACTCGCCAAATCCTTGATCAAAGTATCTTCCAAGACAGTTAATTTGTCAACCCTGCACCCACGATCTCCCTAGAACAGCATAAAAAAGTAAGCAAAAATACTCCCCAACATTAAGCGGCCGCATTAGCGTAAAGCAAAGCGAAATGTGCACGAGAATCACTTAGACCCCTAATGAGCTCTCGAGCGGATCAGCTAGACGAGCCGTGCACACTTGCCGGTGGAAAAGGTTAAAATCCATCAGCGTGCTCGCACCTCGTGGCAGCCGGAGGCCTCAATTAAACGAGTTAAATCCCCGCGATCCACGCTACGCAAGAAACTCATCCACCGTGACGAGCGCACCGTACCGACTGGTCGCTCGATTATTCAGACACCCTAATGAACCCGGGGGACGATTTCGACGGGCGTTCTCAGCCGTGGCCTTAATATCACCCGCCAGAGACGACGTTACATAAGCCTTCTTCTACTACAGGTGGTACCATAACATATGACCCACATGTTCATCGTAAATTATTTTTATTTCGCAATTCAATTTTTCCCTTTTCTATCTCTTTCCAACAATTTCTAGGTCTCAAAGTTCCTGTAAAAGCTAAACTAACTTTTAAGATCCTGAAGTACCAAGATCATCATCTTCTAGGTTCCTTAGGTCACAAAGTACCTGGGCCTTAAGCTCCTCCATTGCAAGGTCACTATGTCCACATGTCTTGACACCCCAGAATACCTCAGTGCAATAGTACCTAGATCTCAAGATTCCTAAGTACTGAACTCTTTATATCCCTAATTTTCTAAGTCCAAAATCCATCAGTTCTGAAATATGTAGGTTTCAAAGACTTTAAACTTAAACTCTAACCTAGTCTCCTACATTCTAAAAGTTCTCAGATCTTGTTCCTAACCTGGTCCTAGATTTCAGAGTCTTCAGATCTCGTTCCTAACCTGGTCCTAGATTCCAAAGTCCTCAGACCTACTTCCTAACCTAGCCTTCTAAGTTCCAACGTCTCTGAACCTAATCCCTCGTGTTCCACAGAGTCCAAAAGTTCCAAAATGTATTGAAGCAAACTTTCACATGAATCTTCCTTATTAACCTATACTGTAATCACTGTATGTATGTCCACGTGTTATGGCAGAGCCTGTACACACACACACGCTTGATTCACGAAAGAGTCGGTGTATAGGAGAAGACGTGACCACGTTGCACGGAACGGAGACCGTGCTCGTGAGCCGTGGGCCGGCAACGGCACCAGAAAAATCCCATTAATTGCTTCTATGGTGATAAATTTCCCCCTGGCGTTGCACGATTCCTCTCTGTCTCTCTTTCTTTCGTTCGGTCTGGTCGCGGGTCTCCGCTAGCGAGCAAACAGACTCGCCTCTCTCGGCGAGAGCTCGTTCCACGGGCGACCATATCGGCCGCCTATGTTAATTTTCAGTTTAATAAGGTACACCAGGAAGTGACACGAGGCGAGCCAAGCGAATGCCAGGTGAAAATGTCGCGGCGGGAGTGACATTTCAATTAATGTGTACCGTCGTTGCTGGTCGCCGTTGCTGCGTGGGAAGCGACACGAGCTTCTTCTGGCTTGGCCGACAGGTGCGAAAAAGACGGTGATCACGGAATCGTCCTGGCTCGATCCAGGAACGGAGATAACCGTCGAGGGTGAACAGTTCTGAGGATCGATTCGGTTGGTCGATAAACGTGGAATTTCAAGGGAAGTTCGTCGCTGAACAGGTGCTTGTTTCGCTCCCTTTGGGGCGAAATGTGAATGGTCGAAAACGTTCCTTGAATTACCTCGATCTCATTTCATATGTAAATTGCGGAAACTATCAAAATTGGAATAAGTTCTATCTTTCACGGTGATCTTCCGATTTTATCAATTGTCCCTATGGCGAAATGGCACGTGTACCGCTTTTTACATCCGTTGACGAACCAGTTTCCAGTACCAAGAATACTTTCTCGAAATTTTTGTACCGTTTCCGAACACTCATTGATTTCCGAGAATACTCGCCAGAAATGTTGCTCCCAACGGAATCGTGTCATCGGGTTATAATCAGATATCGGTGAGTCATTAATAACGCGAATTAAAGGCGAAACGTTTATTTGCACCTCATTTATAATTTGGTCACATGTCCATTTTATGTTCCATTGCTCACGGTGAAAATCTTTCCACTCGTTAATCAACATCAATTCGTATGTACAGCAGGCTCTCATTATATTGCCAATTACGCAAGGCCTTTCACAAAGACCGTTCATAAATTGTTGTACACCGGTGTTAAATAACGCGTTATATTACTACAGATTACATTGTTACTACTTTTAATCAATATATTATCAATTTTATTCTCCTGTAACTTCCAACCGTTCGAATCGATAAAATCAAAACTGAAAGTCTCGACGCAATTTACTCGATTAGTTCTAGGAATCCTTTTACCAGGAAGTTCCCGAAGTCTGATTCCATAATTAATGGGAAGCGCCATCGCGTTTTGAGCGGATCGCTGGTGGGAGTCCGCGGAGGAAAAGTCCGGTGAATCATCGGTTCGGATGGAATGCCCCGAGATCCTTTTTGCACCTGGACGATGTAAAACGCGCGCAAACACCGCCGCGTGGTAATGAGCAACGACGGCAATAACGCAGGCGATAACTATTAACCAGATTGTTCGGTCCGAGACGAAGGTGATGAGAAGCGTACGCGAATCACGTTGTTGGAAACCAGGCAGCCAGACGCTTTCGTTTATCAAGGACGATACGAAACGAGCAATTCTAATCGGCGAGCGTGGAGATCGCGGCCGAATATAAAGGATCGCTCGAGATGAAATTACGAGGGAATTGTAGCCTCCGACCGGAGTTTATTATGAATCTGTTGCGTGAATAGGAAATTACTACTTTCGAGACGCGCAAAATTTTGCACGTTTCGACGTTAACCTCGTCCGAGCCAAACACCCTCAACTTTTTTCTCTTTCTTCTGCTTTTTTTTGCCTCCGTAATTCCAGTCAATTTAAAACGTGATAAAATATTGCCGTTGCATAATGCACGTTTATTTAATAATACCTGTTTTTGATGGAGACGTTACGAACCATTCGGAAGCTAGCGGGATTGAAAGTATAAAGCCATTCGTGAAAGTCACTTCGTAATTTGTAACTCTGCGCTTCTGTCGGCGTTTCTACTTTATTCTTCTTCCATCGATATTCGACAAATGGTGATGTGCAAATATGGGCTGAATATTATATTGCAAGGTGATCTTACAGGAATTAAAAATTCACATGATAATGATAATCACTAATAGTCTATATCATTTATGGATACTTAAGTCGACGATATGATGGTCCGCCATTGCAAATTTATAGGAAAAGTGAACCATAGGAACTTGACAAAATTGAGTCAATACACCATCAGGTTAAAATATAAAATTGTGTAAAAGATTACACTTGTTCTTAATAATCCGCATTATTATGAAGACCAGCAGGTCTGACCACAAGCGTCAATTTCCAAAATGGCGGCGTTAAACGCAAAGATGTAAAACTGTTGCAAAGTAAAATTCTATATTGTAGACATTTATTTATTGTTCGTTTAATATTATTTGTAAGACCCGTATGTTCATTATAATTCTTTGAGGTGTGAATAGAGTGAATGAAGGTGTTGCAAGTGAAGACGAATGAGCGTTGGAAATGTATGAATTCTGTTAAAGTTTAATTGATTTGTTATCAGTCTCTGAATTGTAAAAACGTGTTTTAAAAGATTTAATAAAATATTTAAATATTGTTTCATTAAATTAATGTCTAACATAGTTGGAAGTGCTACAATATCGAATCCAGATTTTCTCCACTACCAAATTCATGCTCTGCAGACGGGTTCCAATTTCGGCAAGAAGCAATTACGAGAGCGTCGCGATTCTGAAGCGGTCTCCCCGCCCCCTCGTTGTTATCGCGATAATCGCGATCATCGACACGGCCAGGTTCGATACTTTCGTGTGACGCAAGGCGAACGCTTTTCAGGGAGAAGCTTCTTCGTCCCTCGAGGGTTCTATCGTTCCGTCACGGTTCTCACGATCTCAATCTGCACGTTCCTCGCCGAAAATGGCGAATCAGGGCTCACCGCGCGCAGTGAGAGCTCCGGTCGTCGAAAAAAATCAATTAATCTCAATCGAGTCGAGCGTGCGCGAAAGGGTAATTTCCAATTTGTCGCGGCCCCGAAACACGAGCGTCTTCGAGCGTGTACGGCCTGCGGGCTATTCGCGAACAGGCGAAAGTATTTTTCGGATAAGGGCATCGCGAACAGCACTGTCGTCGCCCCGGGTGACGAACGGTTCCAGGCCGGATAAACGACACGCGTATTATTTCAGAATTTATTGCGTTCGAATTAAGCGCATCCTTTTTTGTTGCCGATTAATCGGCGGATCGATGAAACCTTTCGGAACACGGATGTACCAATATTATTTAAATTCGATTTTTACATATAAACGAAGCTTAATTCGGTTTAAATTTGAGCGAGAATTATTTAAAAATTTATTATGGTAGACTCTTGACCGTTGCCATTTATACGAACCCACGGTTTTATATAATAATATGGAACAGAATGCCGCGCTACTTTAATGATTTATTGCGTCGTTGCTTACATTAATATCCCGATTGCCGGATTAATTACGAGATATCGGTAGCAGAATACTTTTTAAATTTCTACTATCAAAACAGAATTATTCTACTTCCAGAATTTATTTACCCGAAACCTGCTTGATGTGCTTCCCCGATTACAAGATGAATAGCTTCTTAAAATTCTAGATTTTAATCGAGTCATCTTCACTATTCGTATTTTATGAATTAAACGAACTTCTTCATGTTAATATATTCTTTTATCTCAGCAGGATATCTTTCAGTTACACGTCTCACAAACTAAAGAATCCTCCTTTTTTCCTTTCGCATTTTATCAATCTTCAAAAACAAAAAATAACCATTGAAATCAGCAAAACTAAGCATTTGCTCGTATTTGCATACATTCATATTTTGCCTCTTTTAAAAATACGTATCTGTAACAAAAAATAATCCGCGCGTTCCAGAATCGACGTACAAGGTGAACAAAAGAACGCGCGAACAGACGAACGACTCGAAATCGCGGTTGTCAATGCTGCAGTAAAAAATTTGCATAATCGCCGGGTGTCGTCGATACAGATTTGCATAAAGAATTCGCTGTCGAACCAGTCGAAGGTGTTCGAGATATGCGGGCACCCATCACCGATGGAATTCCATTTCGGTCGCGTTGCTTTTTTCACGGGAGTGCCACTGGGCTTTTACAATTGCACTTATATTCATAACTTATTATTAAACAATGTTGACAAACGATGTCTTGTATTTATTATAAATTAAACCAATCATACTTTGTTGATTTACAGATATTTTACAGATTGGTTAACTGTCAGGTAACTGTAGGTTAACGTACAGACGTGTTCAAATTCAATTTTGTCAAAAATCAGGCTTCAGAACAAATTTCATTCTACTTCTTTATTCTTAAAGAATTAAGAATAAAGTTCCAAAATTTTATTAAGAATACAGTTCTCTAAAATTTTATTCTTTGCATAGAACCTTATGGTAATTACATGACAGTTAAAATGAAGTTATTAGACGTAACATGAAATGGGTACAAAAATTGTGCAACCCTAATGAAGAAGAGGTGAAATAGAATAAAATGAGTGAAACAAAAATAGCAAAAGAAATGTAGAAAATGTAGAAGATAGAAAAAGAAATGAATGTGTGGAAGTATATGAGAAGGTATATGGAGTGGAAGTAATTGAGTATCGGAGACTTCAACGCCGACAAAGCGAGTGGCGCGATCGAAACTGGATCGATCACGTCCCATCAAAGGCGAGGTATCGGCGACAGGATCGCGATAACGACCGATTACCAGGTCGATCCAGGAATCCACGTTGATCCTCGCAACATGATCTACTTACGGTAGCCGCGGGATCGGAAAGCGATGAGCGGCAAACGTAGCGATCTACCCACGGTCGCCTTCGTATCCGTTGTCCAATCACCGCCGCCACGTACAAAAGGTGCACAACCGACGTACGTGTACGCTCGACGTGCACACACGTCCGTGGTACACGGTGCATGCCGCAATACGCGATGCACAAGCTTCATTAATGAGTCATCGAGTCGACGCGATGCCAGGTACACGAGCCTCCATCAAACGTGGCTTCGCTCCCCGCGGCGAGATGCTGAAGTGCACGCGAACTTGAGACGATCCTGATGGGGAAGTTTGAAGGGTCTGACTCGCGGAAGTACGACGAAGTTTGTGTGAACTCACGGACTGCGAAGTAACGGGTCATCTTACATTGATACCGCCTGGTTGCCTTTAATGCCTCGGTTCCTAGTGGGAGGTGCTTGAAATGCACCGGAGACTCTGTGATTAGGTGTAATTGACAGAGGCATTTTTCGAAGGTGACTGACAACAGATCTTTGTAACTACGTACCTTTTAAGTGTTTTGGTAAAGGAGGAATTACTGGGTTTCAGCTTAATTGTGCAACGATATACAATTACGGTGATCGCTGGTTTACCTGCAGATACGGTTATCGACACTTTTGTACTCCACGTATTTTTAATCAATGTACCTCGTCAAATATAGATTTTATAGGTACACATTATGTGCAAAACCATACGCAAATTAAAATGATACGCTTGTCTACTAAATTTACCTAAACTATTTTGTCAGGATGATCCTAGAGGACAATATTAGCCAAAGCGAATAAACCATCAATTTTGTCATGAACGTACAATGTTATACAAAATATTATATACCTTTTAAAATAGTCCACGAACTACAGATTTGTTTGACATGTTAATAACTATACATTTGAAGTAAATTTTACTGTGTATTAATATAAAATATTATAAGTGTATTTTGCTATCTAAATTTTGTTACTTGAATTTTATTTACAATTAAAAATTTGTATTTCATTTACAGAAAGTATTCGATAAAGCTTGTAAGAGGTTATGAAGAGAAATTTTGTGGATGGAAACAGCATTGAAAAATTTGAATTGTCAACTGTGTTAATGACCGCCATTCGAAGGTTAAGTCCGAACGCTATAAAAGGTTATGTACTGAAACCAGCAGCAAAGAACGCGAGGAAAGAAACTAAAACTTTCTGTAAGAGTAAGTCAAATGTACCAAATCAGGCAGAGATCTTTTCAAAACGATTATCCTGCAGCGTAACTTTCCCTGGTAATTATTATGCATACGTGCCCGTACTTTATAAGATCCTCGCTCCTTAAATATCCATCGCTTTTCTCCGAGTCGTATCTTCCCTCGTGTTACAGAACTTTCAAGACAATTTTACTGTGGTGTATCAAATTTACTCCTGTATAATATGAAGTTTACTCAGGTTTTAAATCAAATTTAGTTCGCAATGAAATTACACAAAAGTTCATAGTGCACATGTAGTCTATCAGATTCTCTATCGATGTGTTAACAAACGGTTTCACAGAAACCGATCACAAACAGTTATTATTGAGAGAACACTGATAGAAGATTAGCGAGGAACGATTAATCACTCGCGAATGACTGTACAACTCCGTATGTGTCGACCTAAGTGACTTTAATGACCCGGCAATGCTAAACGACCTTAATGACTCGGTTGTTGAAAATAGAAAAAACAGAAAGAACGCCCGCTTTGATAATCATCGAAGCGGATTCGATGCGTCAAATGCCCGTAGTTCCAATTTAATATCTCAATTAAAGACACCTGCTAGATAATGTTACTAATCGCTAGCAGGTTCAGAACAATTTTCTTTTACCATTCGTCGAAATTATACTTAATCGTTTACGCTACGCTCTGAGCTAATTATCGATGCTTCCATCTATCGCAACTTTCATCGATTTTTTTAAACCAGATTCAATTAACCGAATCAACATTGAAATTTTTGAGCTGTGAAGATTAACAGAATTAAAGATTAATTCTTATCAACACAATGGTCGATGCAGAAAATTATCAAAAAGTGAATTTGAAAGTTTGTCGACCACAATCGATCCCAAGAAGTGCCTATGTTTCCGTAGAGCTCGAATCTAACCCGTTTTTACGGCAATCCTTCTCGAGCGACGTCATCGCAAACGAAATGGAATCTGGAATCGAGGAGGAGCAGATCGTAAAAAGTCCACCTGTTTGTATTCTTATCTTTACGATCTATCGAGAACGCTCATTGGAAAAATGTGGCCGAGTATGTTCACTTTCGAGGACGACCTCCGCTCGTAAACATCGTGGAAGAAAAATGCATCGGTGGCATTGTAAATTTATTTGTTCCCGGCGATCACGGCGGGGAGAACTTAGCGTTTTATGCTTCGTTAAAAAGGATTCGGTTGACGTCTAAGGTAATTGGAACAAGTGAAAACCATCGGTGAAATTAAGCAATCGGCTTTTTGCGTATACGGTAACGCACTCGATATTTGTCACCGTTACTTGGTCGCTGAATCGAGCAAAACATCTCACGTTCCGTCACTTCAGAAGTATAATATAATAAAGTACTTCATTGAAAAAATTATCGAGCTCCGTACGAAGAATTTATGAGAGAATAATTGAAACGAAATTATTTCTGTCAACGGAATCCATAATACGAAATCGCACTCCGCCCCCGATTAACATCTCCCCGACAATATAAAAAATATTTATCTCCCTTTAAATTAACCGCATCGGGCAAATAAACCGGCTTATCACGGAACCCGGCGATCTCGTTGCCCTAAATTCAGCGGACACACGCGTTCCGAAAGAGCATCCAAGATCTAAAGAGCAATCCCCGTGCTCTTATCAAGGAGCCCATCAAGAGAGATGGTCGACGATGAAAAGCCAGTGTCCTTAGCCGGCAGCGAAAGAGAAAGCAGACAGAAAGGTTTCCGGCCCGTGGCATGCCGGATCATTACACGAAATCGGTCCTCAGATTCTATCGCGGGGATATAAAGTATATTTCGATGTATACCGCAGAGGCGACAGAATCGGGGGACAGTTAAACGGTAGTCGGACGGAGCGGCCATATAGGGTCGCTCCAACGAGCGAGAACCAACCTCGTGTTGAGTGTCCGATGAAAAATGTGTATGCAAATTAATAAGCCACGAACCAAACGGCGCAACACCTTCCACCATTTTCTCGTCCTCCGGCGCAGATCCTTCGACTCATCTGCAATGCCGCTACTTCCTGTTACACGCTCGCCACCCACGCCTGCGCGTAAATATACAATTTTGTAATTGGATAGCTCGTGCAGACGAAGCGTGAGACTCAGGATATTATGCAAATATAATAGAACATTTATCTTCGAGTTTGGGGAAAAACTTGTTCTGTATCTTTATGATCAAATGTGGATCAATGAAAATGATGGACCAATGAAAATGATGGATCTTGGCAAAAATATAATAGAACGTTTATCTCGATAAGTACGAACTCTTCGAGTTTGAATAAAAACTTGTTCTCTATCTTTATAATCAAATCTAGGTAGATCAATGAAAATGATGGACCAATGAAAATGACGGACCTTGATAAAAATATAACAGAACGTTTATCTCGACAAGTACAAACTCTTAGATTTTGCAGAAAACCTTGTTCGGTATCTTTATGATCAAATCTAGGTGGATCAATGAAAATGACGAACCAATGAAAATGATGAACCTTCATAAAAATATAATAGAACATTTTCCTCGATAAGTACGAACTCTTCGAGTTTGAAGAAAAACTTGTTCAGTATCTTTATGATCAAATCTAGGTGAATCAATGAAAATGATAGTCCAATGAAAATGATGGATCTTGATAAAAATATAACAGAACGTTTATCTCGATAAGTACAAACTCTTAGATTTTGCAGAAAACCTTGTTCGGTATCTTTATGATCAAATCTAGATGGACCAATCCTTGATGACAAACTTCGAGCTCACACTCTTCATCGTAATAATAAAATAGAAGTTTACAAATGTTACCCCTGTAAATAAAGAAAAACATTAGGTAAATGAATGTGTATTTAATTTCCGTCTACATTAAGAACGAAACTGTAAATATTAATACATGCGACCACTCTTCTACGCAAACAGAAAAGACCAATTACGAAAACGCGCTAAATTGTAAATGCTCCTTTCTCTTCCTGTACAATGTATGTTCTAAAAACGAATTATACCATAAGCAGAATGATTCTTTCCGAATGTTGTCTTCCGTAAATAACGTAACTGGTTTATATACGAGCAAATCAACTTTTTCAGAAGTCGGCCGGTGAGCTCACCTACACAGCCGTACGATGAAACAGAATCGACGAAGGATCGATCTGACGAGGTTCGATTCCGAGTAAATCCCGAGTGCCGCCATTAGACACAGGCGGAAGTTTCTTGCTAATTTTTTGCGGATCGTGCGCGTTACAGCACGACGGGGCTAGCGAAGCGGGATCAAAGCGTGCAGACCGATCAAGGGCACCGATCTTCTGCGTGCCCTTTTCCAGACAATTCGTTCCACGGGATTGTCTGATCGGTATACGTCTGCCTCGAATCATAATCAGTGCTTGTTTGTTCGGTGTAGCGCATTCGATGCGCTTGCGACTCGAAAATTTAATTGGCTTCAATTTTCACTCGGTTTTCTTTCGAATCGTTTACTCAATTTCACCTCCTCACTTTTCTTTATTGAATTGGAAAATTTATTGCATGGTGCATATCTTGAAATCTGTGCTGCTAAATATAATATATAGAAGTAATTTTAGCTAGCTTAAGATGAGCGATACTGTTGCTTTTTTTCTTTGCAAGAATGCAAGAAAAACAGTGCTATATGAATATTTTGGAATATAGAATGTAACATATGTATGTATATGTATATACAGTGAATTATTGCACTTTTTACTCAAACTTCTATTTCTTGACTTCTATTTCTTGAACAAGATATGCACCATCTAAAAATATCATTTTATTATTTTCGTCGACAGCTAATTAATTGCAAAAGTTTGTTGCCAAATATTCACAAGAGTAAAAATAAAGCAGGCTCATAATTTTGACATTAACAATAAGAGGCATCCCACCGTCCCGGCTACATTTCAAATTTATACGAAATCGCTGTCAGGCACATTTAATCGCGTACTAAATAACCAAACGACTGCCGGCGCCAACAGTGCGGCTGCTCCCGAAAATAAACCCAAAATGGTACGTCGTGTCCACGTAACAACCCCATGAATCGCGATTAAATAATAATACCGAAAAGGAATCTCGTCCAACCGACAGCGTGTCATTCCTCCTAAAGACCGACGGAATTAAAATGCCCTAACTGCCAATCAGTGGTTGCATCAGCTCGGAAAATGAAATGCCGCGATATTTACGAAGGTAAGATACGTGGCGGGCGTAAAGCCAGTGGGGAGTCGTGCTGCGGGGTGCAATGATTTTAAACAGCCGCCTTCGACATCATTGTAAACATCAGCCACTATATGGCCTCGTAAACAACCCCCTTGTAGTAGGTCGAGTCGAGTCGTCTCAATCCGAGCCCTTTAGCCCCGCATCGTGTCGCCACGTTTCAGGGACTACTCTTGCCGCCGCCTTGCACCCCACTGTTCGCGACGCAGATTCGCGACCCTGCCATTTTTAATGGCGGTCGTAAACGCGACCGACCGCTTATCGTACGGCACTTAACGTCGCGTCGCCTCGAGCGTCGTTAAAGCTCGCCGAGCTTTCTTCCACCCGAAACTCCCGCTCGATATATCCCGCTTTCACCGCGGGAAACTTGCGGTATTAAATTTTTGAGCCGTGGTTATTTATGATAGTGTGGACACAGAAATTCTGGAACCGATTTAGACTGTTATATGATAAGGTTGTGGGGTTGATAGGGATCATATGTTGGTCAATAAGAAATTTCATCGAGTGTTAATTGTCTAGGTTACGTGACTTTCTAGAATTTCCTTACGACGCAAACCTGAGTAAGTCTCTTGGGGTTATGTGCTTTTAATGGTATGATTGTGAAATCGAGTAGTTAGGTTAGGTAGATACGAGCACCATTTTGTGAGCCTCCATTTTAATCACTGCGTTTTGGTAGTTGATGAATCTTCAACTAACGTTAGAAATTTTCTGACTGAGTTAGAAGGTCTTAGTTTTATTTTCTTAAGCTGGTATATTAAATAGACGCTGCAGACTTTGCTGCATTTAGTCAGGTAAAATATCTGCAGCAAAATGGATCCTCTGGTTCTTCAAATAGAAAACCAATATGTCTACCTTCATATTTCTTATTACAGTACGAAGCTACTACTCTGTTATAAATAGCTAACACTCCATAATAATTGAAGTGAATAATTACACTAAATAATGAAGAATATATTTTACTAAATAATAAAGAATGTCTCATACTAAATAGTAAAGAATGTCTCATACCAAATAATAAATGACATATCATACTAAGTAATGAATTACACCTCACATCAAATAATAAATGACATATCACACTGACTGTATAAAATACGTATAACTAAATGTATAAACACATCATACTAAATAATAAATAATACATCACACCAAATAATAAAAAATACATCACACCAAATAATAAAAAGCACCTCGAAATGAGTAAGTAACACACGACATTTGTGACGCCAGCAGCCATTCGGCGAGTCCCGAATTTATAAAGTAAATAAGAAGGGATTGTAAGAGACAGGAAATTACAGGGTATTTCATTCCGAATCCCGACCATTAATTCGATGGAATTAAAGCGTGAAAGAGATTTCTACTTTTCAATTTTCACCGTATACGTGGAACGAGAGATCGTTTTCTCGCGTTTTAAAAGGTGCCACCTTATCGGTGCCGGAAACGAGAGTCGGGCCCAGGATTATGGGAGCAGAGCGCCGTTAACGGCCACTCGACGTATCTCGTTCGCTGAAACGAGAGATTAAATGGCAGTTTGTTATAATTGTTATGGGGGCTATTTCACATTGCGAGTCTGGCTTCGAACGGGCGTTCTTCCTGTTCCTTTTGGATCGCAACATCATACGCTAATGGACGCTTGGCGACCATCATCCGCTTCAATTTGCATATTTGTTTCGTTTACGTCGAATCATTGTACGATAATTTCCTGGATGTTAGCTCTGTACGTTTGTCAATTACGAACTGTTGCAGGACGTGTTCATTAGTTTCTGGACAGTTCATTAAAATACAGGCCTCGTCGATGGTGTGTTATTTAAAATCGTTATCGGTACATGGTAAAGTAGTTTATGTAATATACTGACAAATACCCTTTAGCTGCTCGACTTGCAATTTAGTCGGTCCTGTATTGTGCAACACTTCGTTAAAGTGAATAAAAGTATTAATAAAATTGGATACACTATGCTTCTGCATTCATAGAAGAGCATAAAACGAAAGTCAAGAAAATAATTTACAAAAGAGGAAATTGTATAGCAAACGTATTTACCCGATTTGCAAGTCAAATAACATACATATAGTCTTACATATAATATACATATACAAGTAGTCGATCTTCAAGTTTAAGTATATATTACACTGTTACACAATCTGAAAGGATCTCTCACATATATCCCACATTTGCGTGCATGAAACCTCCTCGTGAGAAACATAATTTAATACTAAAGCTCTAAAAATAAGTCGATCCAGATTCACCGTGTTTAATTCCCGATAACGTTATCTGAAAACTCGAATAATCACTCAGCCATTTTCGTCCGTAATTTTAATGCTTACCGGATAAACGACATCGACGCTCGTCAGGAACATCATAAAACCGTAGTTACAACTTAGAATCCCATTCGAAGGGACAAGTGTCCTGATACAATCGTATATTCGAGCATAATCGTCGAATCTTCCGTTCACGGGGCTCGATTAACGAACCGGGACCATGCCGGAACGACACTCGCCCGGTTTAAGGTGTAATAAACGAGTCACGGAGCAGCCATTCGGCCAGACCACATTGACATTCCGCGAACGAAAATATATGGGGATTTACAAATGGATATTAAGAAACGGGTCGACAGATAAAGCGTTCCTGCTGTTCGGATCAATGACCTCTGCCACGGAATTATTACATACGAAATTCGATCGTTAATGCGGTAATCCCTCGTTATCCGCGGTGAATAGATGCATGCTCAATAGTAAAACACCGACGGTGAAAGTGGTGGCAACATAAAATAGTTGGCAATGTATCGGTGATATAATGCGTGGGAGATACGGTGCGTGAGAAATAAAATGTGGAGGAGATATAACGCGAGGGATTCAAGGTGTGGGAAGTATAATGCGTGAAGGATACGTAGTGTGAACGATACAACGCGTGGAAAATACAACGCGTGGGAGATGTAACGCGAAAGTAGTACGATGTGTGGGAGATGTAATGAGCGGGAAATACAACGCGTGGGAAGTGTGACGCGTGGAAATACAACGCGTAGGAAATGTAGGGCGTAGGTATCTAATGCGTGGAAATACTACGCGTGGAAATATGACGCGTGCAAGTACAGCGGGTGGAAATAGGGCGCGGGAAAGTATAACGCGTGGAAATAAGGCGCGTAGAAGTACAGCGCGTGGAATTACAGCGCGTGGAAATATTACGCGTGGAAATAGGACGCGTAGAAGTACAACGCGTGGAAGTATAACGCGTGGAAATACAACGCATTGAATTACAGCACGTGGAAATATTACGCGTGGAAGTACAGTGCGTGGAAATAGAGCGCGTGGAAGTACAACGCGTGGAAATAGGGCGCGTAGAAGTACAACGCGTGGAAATACAGTGCACGGAAATAAAACGCGTGGAAGTACAACGCGTGGAAATAGGGCACGTGGAAGAACAGCGCGTGGAATTACACCGCGTGGAAATATCACGTATGAAATTACAGTGCGTGGAAATAGAACGCGTGGAAATACAGTACATAGGAATGCAACGAAACACAACTCGTACTGATTTTCGAACTAATGTAACACTGGTGATATAACGCGATACCAAGTAACGAACGGCCGACAGCAACAATTATGTATAAACGTCCGTAATGCGAAAAAATTGGATCGATATCGATAGGACCCCCGTACGGATTATGCAATTGTACAGTTTCCCATTCGAGGTCGCAATCGACCATAAATTTCATCGGGTAGATAATCGTAGTGGAACGCGGCACGGGAGAGAGGTCGCGCGGGCAAGAAGTTGAAGGCAAGGAAGAGACGACGTTTCTATTTGTCGTTGATTTATCGGTGGCATCGTGCTGGAATTTCAGATTTGGTTGAGCTTCTTATATACGGGGTGTCCTGGAATATAGGTGACCCATTTCGGAAATCAAATCAATTACGAACAGTGAAAAAAGTATCTTCTGAAGAATTACTAGCTTACAAGTTTGGTATAATTGATTTATTATAATATTATTAAAGCTGCTGTTAGTTGAATTACTGTCTTTATATTTTTGATGAGACGTAATAAAATTCGTCGTTTGATAAAAATAATTTAAAGACATCAGTATCATATATAATATACAATATACATATAATAATGTTTATAGAATGAGTTCCATCATTGGTATATCTGATGCCGCATACCAACAATATAGTATACATAATAATCTTACCTTCTCAAACAATACATAAAATTACCAAATAATCAAAAACAGTACCCATTGCATTATCAAAAAATATATCCATGAAAAATATGTATCCACTACTTTTCTTTTTATTTGCCAAAAAATACATATAAATGAACAAAAGAACAAATGTGCAAACAACACATAATCGTTGTATAGTAGCAAAGAGTGCTCAACACAAGGTTCTTACAAATATCCCTACAAAATAAAGTTACATGTTACTAATTAGCACAACGTTAAATCGTCATAAGAAAGCCTGTTACGGGACACCATGTATATGCTCGATTTACCACGCGACTCTTTCTTCCACGAATGGAACGCGAGCGAGCGTTGTGGACGCGCGACGAGCCAGGGGAGAGCCCGCTGCTGATACGACAGGTAGAGAAAGAAAAAGAGAAACAAACACTTTGCCGTGGTAGAAGGGAGCCGGATGATACAGTGCCTCGTATATGGAACGAGATGCCCGGCCATAAGTCCGGCTAATTAAAAAATATGAATTCAACGGCGGACGTTGCGACAGCGTGGAGGGCTGATTTGCGTCCGGCGATATACACACGTACAGTCAACAGCAAAGTTGCTTTCCCTGAGGGAGAATGTGATTATCAAGGGGTATACATCGATGCTCTTTAGGGACTACTTTTTTTAGATTTTTTGGGAATTATTAGTTGGTGAGAATTTTGGAGATTTAGGGATTTAGGGATTTGGGGATTTAGGGATTTGGGGACTTGGGAATTTGGGGATTTAGGGAATTGGGGAGTTGAGGAGTTGGGGATTTAGGGATTTGGGGAGTTGAGGAGTTGGGGATTTAGGGATTTGGAAGCTTGGAGATTTGGAAATTTAGAGATTTGGGGATTTAGGGATTTGGAAATTTAGAGATTTGGGGATTTAGGGATTTGAAAGCTTGGAAATTTGGAAATTTAGGGATTTGGAAGCTTGGAGATTTGGAAATTTAGGGATTTGGGGATTTAGGGATTTGAAAGCTTGGAGATTTGGAAATTTAGGTATTTGGAAGCTTGGAGATTTGGAAATTTAGGGATTTGGGAATTTAGGGAGTTGGGGATTTAGGGATTTGGAAGCTTGGAGATTTGGAAATTTAGGGATTTGAGGACTTAGGGATTTGGAAGCTTGGAGATTTGGAAATTTAGGGATTTGGGGATTTGGAGAACTGGAGATTTTGGTATTTGGGGAGTTGAGGAGTTGAGGAGTTTGGAAGTTGGGGATTTAGGGATTTGGAAGCTTGGAGATTTGGAGATTTAGGGATTTGGAAGCTTGGAGATTTGGAGATTTAGGGATTTGGGATTTGGGGAGTTGAGGAGTTGAGGAGTTTGGAAGCTGGGGATTTAGGGATTTGGAAGCTTGGAAATTTGGGGATTTATAGATTTGGAGATTTGAAGATTTGAACACTTAGAGATTTGAAGATTTGGGGAATTGGGAATATGGGATTCAACGATTTGGAGACTTGAAGACTTGAACACTTGGCCATTTAGAGATTTGAGGAGTTGAGGATGTGTAGAGCTAAAAACTTGGTGATTTCAAGATTTATCGACTTGAACATTTTAAGCTTTGATAGCTTGAAAATTTGGGGATGTGACAATATATAGATTTATGAATCTTCAGGCTTAAACATGTGCAGATATGAACATTTGCTAATTCATAAACATGGCGACATTGAGCTATGAAGACATAAAATTTCTAAAAATGAAGACTTAAAAATTTCTTAAACATTACACAATCTAAAAACTTGAAGATTTGTATTACAACGTTAAAAAACATGAATCATAAAAATCACCAGCCCTAAAATCTAAAAAATCATCAAGTTTGCATACGTAAAGAAAGCTCGCGCTGCACCCGAGTGTACTTACGCATATTTTTCAGTCTTCTCGTCCGCAGCGTCGAATCATTGCGTCGGGGGAACTTTCTACACGCGTCGTACGCGTGGGTGGGCGAAATCAGGTCCCTCGGTTTTCTCCCTGGGACGGTTTAATTGACATCGTTGGATGTTGCGGTTGAACGGAGAGAGAGATCCCTCTGCTCCCGAGGAATTATTCCCGAATGAATTTTCCCAGCGGGCTACAAAACGGACAGTTTATTAACCAACGTGTTTCGCGACGAGGAATATGTTCTGTCGGCGCGGGAGAACTTAACGAGTCCTCTTCCCTGTGAAACGAGGCTGAGACGCCACGCGGAAACAGGAATTTTCAAAAGCGAACTTTTCGATGAATACGCGATTAAGTTTTTTCGATATTATAAGAGATTTTTAATATCGAAGATTCTTCAGATGACACGGTCGTAATAACTGTCATCGTTGGTTATTAAAAGTGTATGCAAATTTTTGAGTGAGTATGGCGAAAATATTTTAACGAGTTTCTTGAAGGTCAAGGAAAAAGTTTAATTAAAGTTTTATTGGTCTTAATTTTGCGTTAACCTCCAAACATGAGGACACATAAATCATATTGAAATATATCACAATATACATGTATCACAATATGTAGAAGTTTTATAATATATTGTTTTATAGCACTAGATGTTTAGAATGTTTACATAAGTTTTATACACTGCTCGTCATGTTCTTCACTTATATTACCTCAAATGTATGTCCAAAAAATATCTGCATCTCAAGGATCCAAATTCTCAAGGAGTCAAGTACTTTTTTAAAAGAGTGTCTGCAGTCTCAAATGTCGATGGAGTCTCAATTAAATAATTTTGAATTTGATGTTGAATAATGTGATCATTGATGGCTTAATACAAGCACCGTAATATATGCAAATATCTGTTCAAGTTAATTATCAATCAGTCAAGTATTAATTTCTTTTCCAAGTTCCTAAATGTCCAAACCCTCAAATCCTCAAATCTTCAAATACTCAAATCTTCAAATCCTCAAATCTTCAAATACTCAAATCTTCAAATCCTCAAATTTTCAAATTCTCAAATTATCGAATACCTAAAATTCTCAAATTCTCAAATCCTTCAATCCTCAAACTCTCAAATTCAAAAATAACCCTCCTCAAATCCCTAAATTTACAAATGAATAAATATGCAAATCTCCCCTCCTATAAAATCGTAATTCGCATACTTTCATTAGCGAAGTTAATTCGAGCGCGGAAGTAGAAACAGTTCCCATTGCTCTGGAACACATAGCCGATCGAACGGGATCCCATGACTGTACTGTGAGAACCGTGGCACCGATCGATCGCTCGATACACGACGGATAAGCGTATGACTTCATTGAAGCGTGTCAGTGGGCGATTATGAGAAATTGAAAATCGAAAAAAGGAACACGCTGCGGGGATCGTGATCAGCGCTATCTCTTTGCTTAAATAATAAATCGCTTTTATCGGCTCGCACGATCGCGCCGTTCGCTCTCCGCGAACGATCCCGATTTCGAGCGAACGAGGGAAAGTCGAGGCTCGAAATTAATTTAATTCGACATTTTCGGAACATTCGTGTTAATGATTCACGTATATTTATCTTGGACAGACCGGTACGTGGGAGATACAACGCGTAGGAAATATAGGGCGTATCTGATGCGTGAAAATAGGGTGCGTGGAAATATAGCGCGTAAAATTACGGTAATTGCTCAAGTTGTAAGAAAAGAAAGAGAAAACCTACAAATATATAAAAACTATATTTGTTATTCGATTCTAGTGTAAATATTGTTTTTATTTATTAGAACAACTTTGAACAATCTTTGTGTTATCATATAAATTAATCCTAATGTGGCGCCTTTACCACTAGATTTACGGAACCAGTGAAATGACGGATAATAGGTCTATTTTAGATGGCAGAACTTGTTAAGAAATTTTTTTAAAAATGTCAACTTTCATCAACTTTCAGCAAAAGAATCAATGTTTTAGGCAGTACACATATCATATGCAATTTATTTGTTTTTCTACTTTAGTTAAAATTTAAATAAAGTGACATTCAAACATCCGTAAATCTAGTGTTAAAGATAGAGTAGCCATAGGACTTCAAACGTAGCCCCTTCAAATTATTACCCCTACAGTGTTATTACCCCTTGAAGTGTTATTATTTCTAATACTACAAATTATTACCCCTATTATATCATATTCAAATGTAGACCGGTACGACTTAAGCAACATTAGCCTACAGCGAGTGGCAATACGACACATGGAAATAGAGTATATGGAAGTATAACGTATGGAATTACAATGTGTGGAAATACTACGCATAGCAATAGGGTGCGTGGAAGTACAGAGCGTGGAATTACAGCGCGTGGAACTGCAACGCGTGGAAATCGAGCGCACGGAATTACAGCGCGTGGAAATACAACTCATGGAATTACAGCACGTGGAAATACAACGCGTGGAATTACAGTGCGTGGAAATGCAACGCGTGGAATTACAGCGCGTAGAAATGCAACGCGTGGAAATCGGGAGCATGGAATTACAGCGCGTGGAAATGAAACGTGTGGAATTACAGCGCGTGGAAATGAAACGCGTGGAATTACAGTGCGTGGAAATGCAACGCGCTGAAAATAGAGCATGTGGAATTACAACGCGTGGAAGTACAACTTAATATCCCGCAGATTTCTCCAACTCCGTTCAACAGGTTAACAAGCAGTAAGGCCGCGAAAAGCCGTGTTGCCCTGTCAGGAATCTGGATCACTCGTGACACCCTAAGCCCGTAAAACATCGAGAGCCTTTCTCGCATGATTAACGTTACAGTTTTACGAGACGGCTTTATACCTGTCCCGACGTAGGGCTCCGCTTTCGTAATTCGCTCCCACCAGTTTCACGCGTGTCCTCGCGTATCGTCCACCTGCGCGTCGACCCCGTAATAATATCGATCTTATCAGACCGTCATTATCTCTGGCCACGTCCCGTTACCTTCAAAACGCCTCTCGAACGGGACCTTCCCGGCCACGGAATGTGCGACCCACTACCAAATGTCGCCGATTCGCGTCGTATAATTACGTCTCGTAATTGGACGATAGCTGCGTAATTAGCGGATAATCGGCTGACTACGGATAATTGCTGAAACTTTCAGGAAATTATTGTGAATTTTGGTCTTTATGCTTATCAACCGATTATCAGGGAGGTTAATCGAGAGGCGTTATCGATCATCCGATATTTCACCGGTTTGATTGTATCGTTAAGACATAATTATAGGACTCGATACAATGTAGTCATGTGAAGTTTTATCTCGGATCTATTTCTGTTTAAACTTAACCTAATTTGGTTACGAACTTAATATACGAAATTAATATGCACGTCACAGTTTTGTAAATTAACACAAGTTACAGTCTTGCATATTAATATCATTTTTGCCATGAAATTTCCCTGCAGTCTTAAATTAAATTTTACGACCTCCCAATATTCAGAATTTCTCAAATAATAAACCTCTTCCTAAATTGAAACCGAAATTCAATTAATAGTATATTAAGTTCACAAACTTTCGCTGACGTCTAATTGTAATTTATGAACACTCGAGTCAATAATCGAGGCTCAATAAATTAAGAGACATTCGTAAATTGGCTCGTATTTGTGGGACACGATTTGCGTAACGCGATCGCGAGATTCGTCGAATTCTCGAGCATGCAATCGAGCTGGATCGAGCCGGGGGAGGTTAAGAAATTTCAGAAATGTCGGAGGATCATCGATCGACCGGCACAGATGCCCATCGGTTGTTCCGAGAAGCATCGCCGTCTCTGGTTTCGTAATATAATGAGGATCCTCTCGAAAATCCGGAATCCCTTTCCCAACACGGTGTCGCAACTCTCGACCCGATACGTGCTCTGTTTCTTCTCGAAAATCGGACTTGATCGGCTTTTATCGACTCTTGGAATTTCTCCGACATGTTAACGGTTGAAATCGTTCTTAACACTTGCACGTTTTCGTTACGTCATTATTCTTAGAGGAGTTCAATTTCAAAGCTGATTATAACCTACAATTTTCTGGGCAGTTGAATCAGATAATTAGTACAGTGTCAAAACAAATGAAGTAAATTAGGAAGTCAAGTACATTTTATATTTAATGGTCTTTGATGGTGAAGATTATATGTTGAAGTCAAAATTCAATTACTCTAAAAATATTAGACTTATGGTTTGTTATGTGTGAACTGTAGTGTACGTCACAGGTGCGTCACTGTGCGTCATGTATGGGTCATAAGTGCATCACATGTGTGCATGGGTGAGTCATAAGTGCATTATGAGTACGTCATGCATGGGTCATAGGTGCATCATGTATGAACCACGAGTGCGTCACAGGTGCGTCATGGATACGTCACAGGTACAACACGATATTGTAGAGAAATTAGTTAATTTAAAATATTTTTTAATATTGAATTTTGAGTCTAAATATTCTAAATAAAGAATTGATTTAATCATATAATATTAATTTTAATATAGAAGTCAACGATGACCCAAGAAGTCTGCTCCAATGAAAAAAGTCCCGTTAGGATTCGTCTGATCTTCTAGTCAGAGATCTACGTAATTGATGCTCGTTTACCAAAACCGACGGAATCGCTCGAAGAAGATAACTGTGTTCTGCAACTCGATGTCGAAATAAAGTAAGTATAGAGAATTAATGCAATCCGATGCCATAAATATCGTGTTATGGGTCAGCTTTGAAAAAGTCGAGATTCATCAGGTAACACTCGAATTTTATTCCCATGTAAGTATAATTTATTTCACCTACTAGAGTATGGGAACCATACGAAATTCTTTCGACATCGTGGTGATGGTCGTGTAACTAAATATCGTTTAGTGGAATTATATACAACGTATCAAATATTTTGATGGAACTTTGAGATCTTGGAGAATTGATTGATGGTATGGTGAATGTTTAATAATTTCGAAATGTTGGGATAATTAATATTTTCTTGAATTTGCAAGTTCTGGAATTTTAAAATTTTCAAACTCTCAAATTCCCAAATTTTCAAATTCTCTATCTTCCAAATTTTCAAGCTCTCAAATTTGCAAGCTCTCAAATTTTCAAGCTCTCAAATTCCTAAGCTCTCAAATTCTCAAGCTCTCAAATTTTCAAGCTCTCAAATTTTCAAGCTCTCAAATTTCCAAGCTTTCAAATTCCCAAATCTCCAAATTTCCAAGCTCTCAAATTCCTAAGCTCTCAAATTCCCAAGCTCTCAAATTCCCAAGCTCTCAAATTTCCAAGCTCTCAAATATTCAAGCTCTCAAATTCCCAAACTCCCAAATTCTCAAGCTCTCAAATTCTCAAGCTTTCAAATTCCAAAGCTCTCAAATTCTCAAGCTCTCAAATTCCCAAGCTCTCAAATTCCCAAGCTCTCAAATTCCCAAGCTCTCAAATTTCCAAGCTCTCAAATTCCCAAATCTCCAAATTCCCAAGATCTCAAACTCCCAAATCTCCAAATTCCCAAATCTCCAAATCTCCACCCTTCCAACTCCCCCGCCCCAAACTCTGAAACTCATAATCCCCAAATTTTCCACCTCCCATCTCCTACTTTCGCTCCGTTAAGTCACTCAAGCCTTAATTAATCGTCCCCCAAAATTCCGTCCGAATTTCATTACCAAAATCGGATACTGATCAATTACAGTCGTAATCGTGTATCAGCATGTAACGAGCGGGCTAATTGTCCCCGCCGATGCACCTGACAGCGGTATGGAGGTCGTCGAGGTCGTTCGGCAGGAATGATCGTGCCGAAAAAAAGAACGAAGAAGAAGCAGAAATGATCCGCATGCCAGGAACGTTCGAGGCCGCTCTAATTACCACCTTCGTCCGAACGCGTAGCGTAACGAAGCATTTTACGCGTCCGTAGCGGGTACAAGGGGGGCAGAGGATTCGTGGAGAGTGTCGTGTGCACGTGTAAAGAGATTCGTACCTCTGGACCTTCGTTGTGTAATCGATGACCTGAAAAGAGGAGCAACGCCGTGGACGAGGTGAACTGCTCGTTTTTGTACGACTCTTCTGCCGCGCATCTGCACCGAACGAGAGCGCCCCCGTTTACCTGGCACAATTAACTGGCCTCCCGTTTGCTTAATTAATGTGCCCGAACTTCGCCTTAACGATCACGATTTTTTCGATAACGAAATCGAAATTGCGACACTCGCTTTCCGCCGGCTTTCATTTCTCGGACAAACGTCACTGTTTGACCATCTCCGTGAGAGGAGCTGCTCGCATTCCTGCTCCACTTCTTACTCTCACTCTTGTATGTAGTCACACTGCATTTGCTGGAATAACTTTTGACTCTTCTTTAAGAAAAACCTGGGCTCTACCAAAAAATACTCAGTCTAATTTTGCTTTCATCCACAAAAGACATATAGAGCAGATACCATATAGAGTAAAAGATATGTGGAGACCAAATGTAAGTTAAAATAGCGCCTAAAAACCTGTCAGATACGAAACGCATATCCACTAATTCACGTTGGCACATACTTGTGACCACGCTTTCTCCGCTGAATCATTCGACATTGAAAACTGGATTTCCCAGAGGAATTCTTAAAAGAGCCCAGGGCAATTTCGGAGCGTACCGTGTCACGAGCACATAGATTTTCTTCGAGGTCCTCAAGGTTCGGTAATAAAGAGACACGCAGCAATAAAGGATAGCAACGGTATTAAGGGAACAGGAAATACTTCGAAGCCGTAAATTCAAATCGATTACGAATATCACTTTTTAATTCGCGGTTATGGCCCGAAGACAAACACAGCGCTTTCATGGTTCGTTGATTGCAGGCGGTGGCGATCCAGATCGGACTGCTGATGTATTTATGAGGCGAACGTTGACTCACCAGTCTGTGGGAACTATTGCCGATTGTTTTTGGAACGTGACGTAATTAGGTGCCGTTTTACTTAATCACCTTAGCTCGAAGGTTGCTTAGGACGTTTACGCTGAATGTGACCGGTGTACTTTCGATTTTGAGCTTCGCCTTCGGTCACGAATTCCGGAGCTGCTTACGGTCGCGTGCGTTAAAACAACTACGAAAACCTGTTCGATGGAATAGACACAGGAATAATGACACGATAGAGTACAATACAACAGTAGAGTAAAAATACTTGATGTTCAAGGAAGTCGTTTAACCTAGTTTAACCTGTGTCAATGATTGATTGACGTTGATTGCGTTTTGAAACTTCAAGTGCTTTCACGGACCTGAATCGACAGATTCAAGTACTTTAGTCAAATCTCTAAATTGTTTTCAATCGAGAAAAGGACCGTGTTTTTTATAAACTGTATGACTCGTCGATGATAGGAATTTTAGGGTCTCCCGGGTGCTCGAAATACGATGGTAGCGATCGATCGCGAAGAGGGTATCCTCGAGGAGGTTCTCGGGTCACGAGCATCACGAGCCGACGGCGGTAGCGAACGTGGTAGTCGAGCAGGCTGAATCATGCCCGCTTCGAGGTATATACGGGAGTCAATTGGACGGTTACGCCGTCCTCGGACGAAGGGAGCAGCCACGAGCGAAGGCGCCTTCATCTTTACGACAACGCGTCCTCGTAACTTCCGACGTCCTCCGCGTTGTCCTGCTCCTTCTTTCCCCTTGGCTTTCGGTACTCCGCTTCGGCCACCATCGTGTTGCATACCCAATGCGCAGTATCAACGTTAGATCTCTCTATTCGCGAGGATCACATGCGACAAGCCACGGAAAACAGCCCTTGCACGTTTTCAATGTTTTTAAATGTTGCGTGTCCTGCATTCAAGGATGTATATGTCTTGTATACAAGGATGCATACGTCTACAAGATGCTGAAAAGGGGTGTAAACCGGTGGAACGTTCTTAAGAATTCATGTACAACTTCATTTCTTTGTACTAATCAAAGGTTCCGACATATATTCCATATAGTAACACATACGTTACCATCAATAATATCGTTACTATTCTAATAACGCTGTTATAAGAATCAATCAGAAAATATCGTACATCAAATACACTGTTCTACCAACTGATCGAGAAATAGCAAAAATAAAATAGAAAACAAAACTTTACTCAAGACAGATAATGAGGAACGAAATGGAAAAATGAATGTAGTAAATTATAACTGTTGGAATCAATCGATAAATAACGATTACGACGGTATAAAAGTTGGAAGAGTAATGGAGCACGGTTGGAAGCGTGGCCGAGATATTGAATACCGGGGCAAGCGAGCGTAACGGAGGATACAGCGCGCGGATTCTCGAAGCGGCGTAATGAGTACCGGTACTCGCGCGAAAGGTCGAGGCGGCCGCGGCAACGCTCGTGATCTCGCCGTGCGAAAACAAGTGCCGATCGCTCCAATTACACCAGGTACCGATACCGGCTAAGTGGAAGGGTCCTTCGCGAGTACCGGAGGCGTCCGTGGAACATGCGGCCCCTCGGCTGCCGACAACGGCTACGCGAGCCGTCGTTACACGCCGCTCGTGAGCGTCCATGTCCCGACGCGGTCGGGGGATGTTGGCGAGATTAAAGCGCCGGGAATGCATGGGAGAAGATAAGATAGAGGATCGGGAGTGAGACGTTTCGAACGATATCGACGTTTCGTACAAGCACCCTTGTTAAGGATCTGAATCTTTAATTTAACGGACCTGGAATAATCACCTGGACCCTTTATAATCTCTTCCGTGAATTGTTTGAAACGTTCAGAACTTAAATATCAAGTTATAACTGCTAACAAGGAAGAATTCCAACATTATTTCCCAACCGAATTCTGTCTTCAAAAATACCTGCCTTCCCCTATCGAGCAGAGAAACATCTGTAAACAATATCTTTCTCCGATCGGGCAGCTAAGCCTATCCCCGCATTAACTCCGGCAGTCTCGTTAAGTCAGACGATCGGTTTCCCGGTAGATCCCCGAATTCGTCTGTCCTGAACGGAGGAGAGGCGAGGGAAGGGTGGACCAAGAGAGATCGAGTTGGCAAGGGCTGAAAGCGAGAGCAATTTGGTGGAGAAGTCGGCGAGGGCGGTGGGCCCTGGCGCTGACATCTCATTTGACTCCGGCGAGTAGGCTATTTTATTTAATCCGTGATTTACGGACGCGAGCGAGCTGGCCGCAAGGCATCCCGTGTCGGAGGGCCGCGGCACCGGGACCCATCTAAGCGTATAAAAGAGAAGATGCCCCGAAGATAAGTCCCCGAAGAGAGGGAGGGTCGAGCGAGATGCATAACTTAACCGTGAGCTCGCGCTACGTACGGAGAATTTAATCTCTGCTCGAGCGTGTCCTCCGCGCCAGCGCTCGCGCGACCCTCCCCTTTTTCCTCCTTTTGCTTGAATAAAATAAATAAATAGGACGCGTTCGAAATATGTCCTCCGTCCGGCTGATATATACAGGGTGTCATGCGGCTGCTGCCACGAGAAAAATTCTACAAGCTGAGACTAACTATATCCTACAACTCATCGTTAGATATTACTACAATATATTAAACACTCGTTCCAACCCTTAATTCCATGAACTATTTTATTAAGTACAGCACACATAACAGTCCCTATAATAATCTCTACAAATGCAAATACTAGGTCATACAATTCAAAAGATTATTCAGTTATTTCAAAAATAAGTACGAATAAATGTTTTCATTAAAATTGTCGAAGTGACACCCTGTATGTGGAACGGACTACCTTTCAGCTGGAATGCTCAGCCCGGCAAACCTTCCACGCGCTTTTGTTGCCGTACCCTCTCATCTCTTCTCGCCAGCGTGTTTCTTCGGTAAGATCGAGAATTCCTGGCTAGCGCGAGATACTTCACGGCTGCAGCCCTCGTGAAATAAGCGCGAGCATCGCTGGTTGTGTGCGCGCAAAATGTCGGCTGACACGCCGGTGAGTGCGAGCGCGCGAAATTCCGGGACTGTTCCCGATTTATCGGAAGGGATTCCACCTCGACCCGGCCGTTACGAGCCGACGATGTTGACGGGAAGCACAGCTGCGCGAGGGCGAGTAATCCATTGGGTAATTGATCCAACGGGTGATTTAGTGGCGCCTCGATCGCATCGACGCGATCTCCGATCGTCCAGCAGTTACGGTGTTTGATCTGTTATTTGCGAATACGAATCGGTCGTCGTGTTTCTACCGAGCGTCGATCCATCCTTCCTTCAATTGTGTTACATTGTGATAGAGGCGATAGAAGATAAGATAACTTGCTGAACATGATTAATAGCTAGGCTACCAGTGTCAGATGTAGTTTCAAAAGTCTATGTATTGGTTGGAAGACATTTTAAAAATTGGCTTTGAGGTAAAAATTCTAACAGTGAGATATAGTTGGGTAGTTTTAACACTGAATCAAACCGGTCACAGGTCCGTAAGTTTCTTATTATAAGGTACACAATTTGTTAAAGTACATTTCTTGAAATCTGTATTGATTTTCATCAAGATAAAGAATACATGTGTGTACTAATTTATGTTTCGTCGTTCGTTTATGTATTTTTTAACTTCAGTTTTAATTTCAAATTAAGTATACAGGTACGTTAACTATGAAGATTGTATGTACATTACATCATGAAGTATTTCTTAAACCACTTAAATATTTTTTCTCCGAGGCTATAAAAATATGTTGCATGCCAAGGTCCTCAAAAATTGAAATTTGCGTTGATTGGCATAAAGGCAGTTTAACATAGTAGAATACCGCGGTAAAATATGAGAGCATTCAATATCCGATTGTAAGGTGCACTATCTGCGATCGTTAGATTCTCGACGTTTCATCGGCCATCGATCCTTATTAACGCCTCAACAACCCCCTACGAGCAGTAAATTGGCCGCGAATGATCCACGTAGGAAGCATCAAGCACCGGGACAACGGGTCGAATAAATCAGACGAGCATGGACGAGTGGTCTCGACCACGTACAGGTTAATCGAGAGCAAAGGTCCCGTGATCTAGATGTGGAAAGCACGCGTCGTGGACACCTTTCATCATCGTCATCATCGCGAGCCGCATCATCTCGTACGGTTATCGTCGAGTATCCATCGATACCGGGACCACCACCTATTCCACGTGTGTTGGTGTAGATCGCACCACTTCGGGTGAACGTGGACACGCTGATGTGTGCACACCGATTTGTAAGCGGCTGATGACCTAGCCACGATCAGGCCATCACGTCCACGGCTTGCTTTGGCCATCCGTCGACTCGCTCCATATAATTTGGAGCGTTCACGTGACCCTGGAACGACCAGGGTCAACACAACATTTGTAATCTTCGAGACGCCGGCGCGACCTGTTCGCACGTTGTTCTCTCGTTGCTAGTTGGCCGCGCCAGGTAGACGACAACGACGATGGTCACGACGCGGTTACTATGTTCCTGGAACGTCTCGTAAACCTCGTACCTTCTTCGCCAATTGTGTAGACATTTTGATCGATGCGAATAACCGTGAACGATCAATTTCTCATGTCTTTTTATTAACCACTTTTACGCTGGTGGTTGCTCTTCTAGATGGAAGAACAACTTTTTATCGTGTAATGTCTTTAGCCAAATCGATGACAATTGTTAATTTTTACGTCTATCGTGATAGAAACATTTCATTTGACATAGTAAGGTATCAGAAATAGTAAAGAAATATACGAGTACGTTAGAAATATTTTTAGAACATGCGATGAACTCAACAGAGGCGCTCTCGCGATAAAAGCAAGAACGCACGTGTTACAAGGATCTCCGTTTTTATTCCAAGCAGATCAGCGGCTCGTAAGAAATTGCAACGTAGGAACATAAAATGCATGCAAATAAATTGCACTGTACTTTATGTCTTCAACTACAGAGTGAATCATAGAAAGAAGGTCATGACGCGCTACAACGACGTTTCTAAACACTATGTTGCATTCCTGAATCAAGGGGAATCGTCAAATAGATCATCGCTCGCAGCAGATGCTTCATTTCGCTTTTCTCTGCTAAATTTCGCTGACATAATGAAATTATATAACCTCTGATTCACTGTGAACGAGAAGTATTTCAACCGGGAATTCTCAGGCAGAATTCTAAATGTATGATGTTCATTCAAATTTATGATGTTCATTGAAATTTATGACGTTCATAGAAATTCACTGCATTTGTTAAAATTTAGTGAATATGTATTAAAATAATATGTATTAAAATTGACTACATTTATTAAAAATGAGTACGTTTATCAGTACGTGTTAAATTATCGATAAACAAAAAGATTTCATTCTGGTAGATTTATCGAGTGTCTCCATAAATCTTGCACGTCCGACACATTCGATTATTCGCCTGAGTTATCTCTAAAGAATAAATGAACTAAGGATATGACCTGTTAGCATGTAATTTAGTCTAAGAACCCTGTTTAAAAAGTGTTAATGAAGTGCAACGAACGATTATGAGAAATGTCAGGTTTAGAAGTAACCGCGTTCTAAGAGCAGTCGATACAAGTCGTGAACGTCCGATAATATAACATTTCTCGCGTTCGCTAACAAGACGGTTGATACAGTATCAACGAGGTATCACAGGTGGAAATTACGGTACCGAAGCTTAGGGTATCGAGGCTGGGTATCGATGATGCATTGCCGGGTCGGTCGTATCCGAGCGTACCGTTTCTCGACGATGTTTTACGAGGACAAAGTTAAAAAGGCTGATTTACACTGGCGACGAGTGAATTAAAATACAAGTTGCCGATCGGTACGGCGTAGGCGTGCAATCCGATATCGATCTCCTCGCGCGTATAACGAGTCGCTGGGCCGGTCGCTCGCGAAACGAGCGGGCAAAGTTGGACGGGCGACGGGACCTATCCGCGTACGACTATTAAACGTAAACATCTGGTGGCTCGAAATGTTCGGTCATTTGCGTAAATCACGATGATAAATAATAATCTACGCTCTTTAAGTAAGTTCTAGGCAATAATTTAGATCCGCGGCGTAGTTCGAAGAAAGAACCTGTACAATGGATGAACCGTTGTAAGGAAGATCAAAGGTTATATAATCCCTCTACGTGTCTTGTGGGAACACGATTCATCTCCGTTGCAATCGTAATGCCTGGACGGTGCGGCCGGCTACGCCGTGGCTCGCGATGCTTCTGCTTAAAATTCATAATAAACTGCACGCCTATCCGGCATAAAATACTTCAAATTAATTGCGGCTGACTACGGCTATCGGACGGTCCTGCGCCGAGGAGGGTACGCTTGTACCGTTGACACACAAACGGTAAACGCAAAATCGAACCGTCGACTTTTTCAGATTTCGTGCCCGTTCACGATATATCAACGTGTTAAAGTTCATTAAAATGTGAGCGGCTCTCATCTTGTAAGAGGAAAATTCTCCACGGTAGCTACGAAGAAAATTACACATGGATAGACTTGGAGGAACATATTAAGTATTATAGATCACATCGCCTTGCTTAATTTATGCACCTGCTTACAACTTTACTATTCAAAAGGTACAAGGTGACAGGCTAAATAATAGTTACTATTTTTATCTGGTTACAGAAAACTTCACCTGTTATAGGAACGTAAAGAACTTGCAAAGAATTTGTGAGGATGTTGCAAGGAGAGGTGTACGTTTGATTTGTAGATATGAAAATTGTCTAAAAATGTTTTTCAGGGAAAGTCAATAATGCCCGGCAGTCGTACATTGCCGTAAACATAATTGCGCAGTCGGGCAAGCTCCACGATCCGAACAAAAGGAAGAGATGCACGAGAGCCGGGTAAACACAATGCATTACGATGCAGCGTGGCACGGTCTCGAGCAAGGAACACGCGAGTGGCAAGAGCGGTGGTCGTCCTTTCTACGTCCCTCATGCATGCACGACGTCCCCGACGCGGACAACCGGTGTCGTAACTTACGTGGCAGATGGCGATCCTCGCGGGACCGCGAGTCCTAGGCACCCAACGGAGATTAGATCGATTTTTCACGGTTGCCAAGAAAATCGCTCGCGAGAACGCGGCTAACAAGCAAGCTGATGCGAATCTCGCGGCCTGGATGAAACGCGCGCAGCCTAGGCGTCCTCAACTAGATCCGGTGTCCGGCTTAATCACCGCAACCACTCCGGGACACGGTCTCGGAGAACGCGAAACTTGCTAATGCGTTCGCGCAATTAATTATGCAAAATTTACGAGTGCGCTCCGGAGCCGAGTCGCGACCGGATAACAGGGCGGTCTTGCGCTAATATTTCACCGGGATCGCTTATCGCTGCCTCCGTGAACTGCCGGATATTGGAGATTTATGCGCAACAGCCACCTGCGGTGACTTTATGGGCTAGGATTAGCCTTTGATGATGAAACGACAGCAAGTACAGAAGCCATTTTCGAGGTATCGTTAACCCTTTAAACACGGATTTATTTGAAGAAACTTTTGTCTCTTGGATAAATTTTTTGGTGGATGAAAGCACTTATAAACAAGTATCATGAGTGTCAAATGTGTGTAAGGTTAGGTTACGACACTTAGGGGTGAATATTTATCAAATATTAAAATGTCTACTCTGAGATTTCAGTATTTCATTCCAGATGTTAGAAGTCAGTTAAAAAATACATTTACCGTATCCTATAAATAAAACAGCTATGATCAGAGTTTACAGGAATCAAAGTTTCAATTTCATCAGAGTTACGCCGACAGGGGATAAAGAAAAATGGCTCCACTCCGCGAAATACGTATCGATCGTCATCATCTCGCGTGGTCGAAAGGCGGGAAGCGAGCTCGGTGATCGATAAATCAACGTGAGTGCTGGCAAATGTTCGCGTCGGTGAGGGCGTACGTACCCATACAACTTTCGAGCTGCTTTATATGAATCGATTCGGATCGTCGGTCGAAAGAAGAGCTCGTAAGTCGTGGCTCACGGCCAACGATACGAATCTGCTTCGATGTAATATTTAGCCGATCGCCGCTCCCCATATGCCGCCGAAGAGACCGGAGAAATGTATCAAGGAATAATAGCCAGGAAATCGTCCGTTCGACTAATCGTAAATTTAGCACCGATGCTCAAACGTCGAACGAGGATGCGGAAGATTGATCGCGCTTGTCTCGCGGGACGAAGACGTTAACGCTGTACTCGAATACCTTCGCGTGACGAATGCTCTTCACCACTTAATTCTCTTTGCGAATAGTTTCAATTTTTTTTTTAATTCAGGAGTTTCTTTGGGGTTTTTATATTTTTTGGTGTTGACTGATATTCTTTAGACAGAGTAGGATTAATGTTTTAATATAGTTTGACTCTTGAGAAGAGCATCTGGTGATGTAGGCTTTGCATCAGTTATTGTTGATACTGATCGATATTAGCTTGATAGGAATACATTTGATGATCACATATGGTTGATGTATTGTATGGTTGATGCTGTGGGTTGATAAGATGGTCTACCAAATAATTAATAGTAGTAGTTGTATTGCAAGGTGCATACGCATTATTGTCAGAAAGGACACACCACATAATGGTACCACAACTAGACAGCCTTCAGACCTTTGCATTAAGAATGTCATACATATTCATACATATTTCTCAACATCCGTATCACCCTCGTTATAAAAGTATTATTTTAAAAAATGGGCGCTTCAAGACTATATCTTGTGGTAAGAAGATCGAAAGAAAGAGGTATCGAGCAAGAAACGACCAAATTGCCAAAAGGTCTGGCGAATGCAGTGGCGCTCGAAATAATCGATCACTCCGCGGGCGACGGTTGAACGCGGCGATGTAGCGCACGTGCGCCGCTGCAATTTATTAGAGGATAAACAAGCCAGGGAATAAGTATGGTCGAAGTAAAGGGTCGGTAGCAGGCGGCTCCCGGGAAGCGGATCGTGTTTGGCGCGATCGCGGAGTAGCCGGTGTCGCGGCAAGATCGCGTCAGATCGAGGCCGCCATGTCGAGAAAAACTAGTAGCGGTCCCATAGATCTGTCGATCCGAGCTGACTACGTCCACCGCGTACTGTCTTCCCGTTTTTTTCCCGAAAGGCTCGCTCGTTGCCAGCTTCCACTCGCTTGCTCGCTCCTGTGTCCGTTTGCCGCCGGTTAACCGCGGCTCTCCCGTTCTTTCCTGTCGCCTCGCGCCGCGAACTCGCGAGCAAACAATCCCTCTTCTCTCCGCTTGGCCTACCTCTGGAGCCGGCTAATAAGCCGCTACCTTCGGACATTAAAGCTCGTATTACACGCCGGTCCCGTCGGTAATTGGACGCGTATTCAACCGGCCGGCGCAAGTAACACTGGATCTACCATCTCTTCCGAGTACGGGAGATCGCTCGATGCCTTCTTAATGAAAGGACACAGGAAGGATGCGGTGCTCCTGATGCCGACCGCGGACCTTGCGCCTCCAGCCCGGGCGCCTTCGTGGCGCGTGTGTAACCTCGATCGCTGCAGATTATTAACGATTCGCCAAATGCGTATTCCGTTTTATGTAAGACTCTGATCGTAATAACTTTGCGATCTTCAAAGAAAAATATGCCGCACTTAAAAGTGACGCTGGTACATAACGTGGTTGCAAAACACAGATATTGCGTGTGGTGATGTAAATATGGGTCTTTTAATAATTGAGATCTTCAAGATCTCTATTCGAGATTCAGTATTATGATCGTCAATAGGATTATATGATTTGATGTACGAATGTGCCTGAGCTATATGTGTACATTTATTTTTTGCAGGCCTTAAGAATCTTGAATGCAGGTATTTGAGAAGATAGATAAATATGGTTAAAGTTAATGAATTGATCAATAGTTCATATCTACGATACGTAATTTTAAGGAGCTTTGAAAAGGTGATAGAGTTGAAGATATTACGAAAGTGAAGTACAGTATTTATTAAAAGCGATAAAAGCATGTAATAAACAACATCAAAGTTCTTAAGAAATGCGATATCAATCCCCACTTAATTGAATCTCGCGATTAAACGTCCGATTATCAAAACATGAATTCTCCAATTTGCATTAATTATGGTTTTGACATTAACACCGGTATCTACAAAACGCGCGTTAATTCGCCGAAGGTATGCGCCCGATTGATTTTAATTACCGATTTCCCAGCGAAACAGGGAAACGGTATGCGGGAGCCGCACAAGAGCAATCAAACGAACGAATGATTCGCGACAGAGTCGATTAATTTAACCGAACATCGGCCGCGATAGAATCGTCCCCGATAAAAAGCAATAACGTCGTCTGGCAACGCGTGAATTTCTCTCGCACGTAACACCGCGCGGATGTCGGTCGCTTTCGCAAACCGAGCGCGTTTTCGGCCAATTCGCTTCCTCCCGAAAGACCGAGACTTTTTTAATGGAGGCATATAAATCGACCGATAATCCACCGGACGGATTCCCGCGTGGCATGCAAATGAGCGGACGACTTTTTTATTCTACCAAGATACGTATAAAATCTGCTTAATGGTATAATTTCGCTATTAATCTTCGCGCTGCCTCGTCCCGCGCGAGGACAGTTTCACCGTCGCTTCCAACGCGTGTGTGTCAATTCACCGCTAAATGACTGTAATCATAAACGGGGATTTTGGTTGGGAACCTTCTAGGAGAGTATAGGGAGATATAGATATAGTATACTCTTAGAGTAGCTAGCTGAACTTTATGCACAACATAGGAGCTATCTGAACATCTTATTGTAGAGTTTCTAATAATAAGACTGTTTCTAAGACTAAGTTGTCAGGGTGCAATATATTAACCTTCTACACTCATTAATTTCTGTTACCTAACAACTTCTGCATTTACAAAATACATCAAAAAAGGGGTCTCAGTAAAATGTATTGTTACAGTGTGGAGTATGTGACAAATACATTTTTCATTTATGATAAGTAGTAATTAAATGAAAGCATACAATTCAATCAATCTATTTATCTATTTCATTCATAAAATCCAAGAAAAATGTTATATGGAGTTACACTCAACGTAGGAGTGCAAAGAGTTAATACTATGTAAGATGTGGTAGAAATGAAGAACGATAATTAACTGACTTTTCAATTGATCTCCATAAAGAAAAACTTTTGGTTGACATACATGATCCATGTCAGAATGGTTAGTCACTCTAATAAAATTGTTAATAGATCCTCTTAGATCATAAGTATAATTGCCAGCAGAAGAGTGATCTTAACTTAATAGTCTCATAATTCTAATATTATATTCAACAGGTCCTCTTAGGTCATAAGTATAATTGCAGAAGGGTGATCCTAACCTAAGTCTCATAATTCTAATATGACAGCAAGTCCTCTTAGATCGTAAGTATAATTGCCAGCAGAAGAGTCAACCTACTCTAAACATCCACATTAAAAAGATCCTGAGACATCCTATATAAATTATATAATAAACGTAACTTGAAGCGTAGCTTAACAAGTCTAAAAAAGATAAAGTTGAAATTTAGTATTCCAGAAAGTTTGAAGTGATTTTAACCTAGAAATTGCGTCTCGATCGAGAAGAGGTTATGTTACGATCGTGCGTGCGAGCGAAATAAAGAGGACGGGTAATTATACGCGATTCGGTCGCGATTTAGCGCCGTTATTCCGTCATGAATTTTCGGCCTTATCCGAAGCAGTCCACGGCCTCCGAGAGAGACCGAGGACACTGGGATCCATCAGGCGAGCCTCGAGTTTTACGATCGACCAGTCCCAATATCGCACCGACACGGCAATAAATAATTCGATTTCGAAACCGGCGTGGATCGTCTCCGTATGGAACGAGGTTCTTGAACGAGCGTCTCGGAGACACTGTTCTTGTCCTTTTGCCTCGTTATAATGAACTTACCGAAAAGCAGGTAAAAGGAAAACGAGAGCTTCTGGTTTTTTGATTGGTGCGGATTATATTTCAACTCGCGTAATTCCATGGCACGTGTTATTGATTATAAATTCTTTCGAGGACCGGATTTTATTTATACAATTATTGCGATGGCTATTGGGTTGGAAGAGTAATGCAATGTTTTCGTGAAAGTTATCTGCAATTACCGGTGTGGGTATTGAATCATTTCGGGGATTATTGGGTTTATACGATTCTGATGTTGCAAATCGGAGAAAATTAAAGACGTTTGGTTTATCGAGAATTTCAGTTTAAATCGAATTCCTGTACTGATATAATATTAGATTGATTATATATTCGATAATATTTCTCAGTCGGTTGTACAAAAGGCACTATTTATTATAGATGGAGTTTAAGTTAAATTCATGTAGAAATATTTCTCATAGAATTTTATTTAGACATCATTGGCTACATCTTCAAGTCCAGCAAAACATCTGATTAAATTATACCAATTATCGCTTTCATAAGCAGCCGTGAACCTCTTTTGCGTCTATTTCCAAGTAGACCAGACCTTGATCTCCGAATTCATTTCCTGTTTCATACAATCGTTTCAGTCCCGCATTAAAATCTCCACTTTATCTCAGTGTTTTGCCAAAAAGCCTAATATATGCAAATGTTATCTCATTTTTTACAATGTTGCGCATGCGCGAGCAGGAAAGGATTAACTCGGTTAATAACTATAAACCACTCTTGAATGAGGAACGTGAGCAGAGACCACCACGAAGAGCGCGCTCGTAAGATCTCGAAGACGATCATCGATACCGTCATTGAATTGCCAACAGTTAGCGATACCGGGGATCGTAACCAGTTGTACGTTTACCGTAATCAGGTCCACGAAGTTCGGCCGCGATTTCGCGCCGTTATATCGCCATCAATTCGATCCCTTATACCCGAAACAGCGAACCCTCGAGCGGGTAACGAGCGACACCGGTCTTTAAGGATCCTGTCGCGCGCGGATCGTGCGAGTTTTACGAGCGTCGCCGTTCGCGACCAACCCGAGGGAATAAAATCGCGATTCGAACGCGATCTCTCCAGGGCCAGGTTCACGCTGCAACCAACCCGAAATTCCCTCGCATACTTTCCTCTTTTTATATCGCGATCGATATCGTGCGACTGTAAATAATCCAAAGGTACCGGTCTCAACAGCGTAAACGGTTTTGCAGCCGCATTTTCGGACCGGGAATTCATGCTCGACCAATGATGCATCGACTAGAACTATTCGATTTAGGACTTTAAGATTTTAGGAGATGGAATTTTGGGATGGTGAGTGTTTGAGATTTTTCGGTGTGAAATCTTAACGTTAGGTGTTTCGAATTTTTGGAGATGGGAGGTTCGGGATTTTTTATATTTTTGAAATTTGAAATTTCTGGATTTTTGGAATTTTGGGACTTTAGAATGTCAGATTTGCAAGATTTTTGCAGCTTCGATTTTTCGATGTGACTTGACTTTGGAATTTTTAGAGATGGAACGTTTGGGATTTCTTATATTTTTGAACTTTGAAGCTTGTAGATTTTTGGAATTTTAAGACTTTAGAATGTCAGATTTGGAAAATTTTTGCAGGTTCAATACTTTACAATTTTGGGACTTTGTAATTTTGGGCCATTACAAATTTAGGAGCTACAGAGTTCAGAATTGTGGAACTTCAAGATTTGAGGACTGTAGGACTCCATTGCTATATGTAAGATCAACTCCTATCTGGTTATAATATCAATTGACCTCCTGTTACACCTGATGACACCCTACAACGTAGCGCCTACATATATTCAAAATTCATATGTGAAGTGAAGTTGTATATAAATTTAGTTCTAAATGATAAATTCATATACCTACACTAAAATTTCGCATTGAATCTCAACTGCGTGTAAACCCAAATCGGAATTGAAATTTCAACTCGGGAACCCAGAGATCAAGATACTCACAAAAGATCTCGATCCATAAAAATGTGAGGTCTCCAGAGAATTCAAGTTTGCGAAGCACGATCGGAAGCCAAAGAATTTTCGAAGAATCGCGCGAGAATCAGAGCGAAAGAATGGCGACAGATAAGCATCCGATTTCGTGGAAAGCTCCAGTAGGTATCGAGAGGATCGGTCGAAAATTATTCGGCTAGAGACTCGATTTCGGGAGCGGCATTAGTTATGTGGACGGTCATTTACAAGCGTGTTAATTTCGTAAAGGTCCAAGAGGAAGATCGGCTTGCGTAAGTCGGATAGACGGAGAGGATAAAAACGTGAAAAAATAAGGTCGAGATCTAGGAATACCGATCTCAACGCCGACGCCGTGCGCCTCTTTCGAATGACATCACCGAGTTCGTTTGATTTACACGTCTTCGTGTAGGTTGAAATATCACGTAACCTGTATGCTCGATTATGCATTAATTATATCGAACCGTGTTTGGTTTGTTATATTTTTCGTCAATGTACTTCTGGTTCACAAGATTAGAATTGTCGAAGCACATGAGATATTCGCATCTACATATGTTCACACGTCACCACATCACTTCGTTTCTTTGATAAAAGTTTATATACAAGATTATAATATGGAGAAGCATACTAGGTCCTCACATTTCTATGTGTATATAAAACATCACATCACTCAATTTTGTTGATAAAAAACTGCACGTAAGATTATTATGTGAAGAAACATATTAGGTACTCACATTTCTATGTGTACATAAATCATCACACCACTTAATTTTGTTAATAAAAATCTGCATGTAAGATTATTATCTGAAAAAGCATATTAGGTCCTCAAATCTCTATGTGCAACTGGTCTAGTTTCTTAAAAAAAAATCTACATACAAGATTAATATGTGTTTAGTTCCAATCGGACAATGGGTAGTAACATCTAACGTAAGACACATTTTACCAAAAGAGTACTATAAAACAAGTTACATACTCCATAAAGAAGGTGAACAAATCGTCAACGTCATGAAAATAAAGTTTAGAATGAACGCGTACAAAAACTGATGAATCCCTAGATCTCCAGATTGCTCCCTTCCTCCACACGCGAGTAGAATTACATGACACTTAGCGATGATTCCCAGCTCCACGAATTCGAGGCAGAACCCGAGGTCGGTCCCGAGCGAAAATTAAGGGGAGAAGTCTACTTTTAAGTGGCACTTTGGCTCGTCCTCTCGCGGCTCGAACGGCTCCAATCGAATCGGTAACGAACGATTCGAGATACGGTCGAGGGCGTTATGTAGGACCACACACGAGGCGTCCGCGCTATCCTCGACCCGGTCCCACCAGGTAATGTTTCTTTTAAGTGCGAACACAAATTGTAACTGAGACGATGGGCTTTCGCCCTTTCCCCCTGCGCGGGCCATAGCCCGGGTCCCGGGTCGAGAAATATCTGGTGGATCCGATTTCAAAAGCCGTTCGTTTGGATTCACGATTGTACGAGGTACCTGGAGCACTGAGCGTGTCGCGGCTTCGACCAGCAACCCCGACGCCCTCGGCGTTCTCGTTCACCCTGCGACCATGATCCCTTTCCCTTGGACGCTGCAACACGGTGCTGTGCTAAGAGCAATCGCCGATATATTTCACCACCGCTAACAACGTGTTTTCGACTCGCAACTGTGGCTAACTGCAACTGTGGGAAATTGTATTCTGTATGTTCTGGTAAGTCACTTCTTTTTGAGGATATTCTTGTCTATTTGATTATTTGATTATTTACCTCATGGGTATCACAAGGTACCTACATGTGAATGCAATCTGGATTTTTTGGGGTAAATTATATTAACACTAGATTTACAGACGTTTGATCAATTATATTTCAATTTTAATTAAAGTAGAAAAATAAATAAATTGCAGACGATATGTGAAGCTATCATATGTGATGGTAGTGAACTGCCTAAAAATTTGATTCTTTTACTGAAGTTGATGAAAGTTGGCATTTTTACAAAAATTTCTTAACAAGTTGTCATCTAAAATAGACTTACTATCCGTCATTTTGATAGGTTCCGTCAATCTAATGTTAACAACTTCGGGTAACATATGTGTATATGAATTTGACCATTTGTTATATCACTGAAGTAGCATGTGACATTCGGGTACAACGTTGATTTTCTTTGTGTGAGACATTCATGAAATTTTCACACCTTTAAAAATGTTTAATCATGTAGAAGTGGAGTGTCCTCTGCCATGTTCTCTAAAGAAGATATGTCTCGACTGTCTCATAGTTCAGGAGGAATTTATAGGCAGTTATCGATCGTGTATATCTACTACACTATATACACTCAAGTTTCTAATGTTAGGTTAGGTAAGTTAGGTAAATTAGGTATGTTAGGTAAGTCAGGTAAATTAGGTTGTTTAGGTAAGTTAGGTAAATTAGGTTGGTTAGGTAAGTTAGGTAAATTAGGTTGGTTAGGTAAGTTAGGTGTGTTAGGTTAGGTTAAGTAAGTTAGGTAAGTTAGATGGGTTAGGTAGGTTAGGTGGGTTAGGTACGTTAGTCAGCAATAAATAAAAAAATTAAAGAGATCAAACATTGCATAACCAGCCATAAACAAGAGAACGACAATGCGTATCGACTTCCAAATAAGCGACAAGTGATTCCAGAACCAGTCACGACCCCATCGATACGCTTTTCCCGAAGCGACGTGGAAAAAAAGAACGTTCCCTCGAACCAGTTTTCGCGTATGAGTTCGCGTACCTTGACACGGCGAGCCGGCGAGGAATTCGCCGCAATCGCGCGATTGAAAAAGTCGCTTTTCCTATAATTGGCACGCGAGTCGCCGGAGCGTTCGGGCAAGTCGCTCGCGCGCCGAAGGCGTGGCGTGCGAAACCGCCACGTGGCGTAACAACACACCGACACAATGATAATTGCGTACGCGTGGAAAAGAAGACACGCGTGACACTCGCGTATCTTCCGATACTCGCCCACGCGGTCGCTCGTCTTTCAGGATTTGCCAGTGAAAGCGTCGCGGTTAAACGATCCCCCGAAACCGAACCGGTCGATCGGAATTCCTGCGAACGCGGTCATCTTCTGCCATCGACGATTAAAGAGACTTTTCGAACATGTTCGATTATCGTTGATCAGATGATTATTAAATCGAATTAACGGCCTTCGCAGATTATACACTTTGGGGAATCTTCATTCCCGAATTCAGACTTGGATCTTGAAATAATTTCACGTCGGAAAATATCGACAGCGAGATATAATTGCCGATCTTAGCACGTTGTGGTAATGTAGATGGATCAGTAAAGGCATTACAGTAATTTCACAATGCAAGAAGGTCAACCTCGTATCTTCTTTAATAAATAAAAGGTTGTCGATGAAGGTTAATAATTATTTGTCAGAGAAACTCCACTTTTTAAATTACAAGGAGCGGAGAAAATGGTTAATAAAAATGTCATGCAACAATCGACAAGAAACTCCTACGCTATATTGGGTCATCGATGACCCACAATGTTACAAGTGTACTATAACTGATAATTATATACCCCTTAATAATACAGATCACTCTACACGATAATTATATACTGGTTATTATGAAATGGTCGGAGATAATATACCACTTAACCTTTCAACCACTACAGGTGCACGTATTACTCCATATAAGTCCATTTTCCCATTTTCTTGCGTCACGCGTTGCATACGTATAGCAACTCTATTTTCAGTGTGAGTAGCTTGTCTGTATATGGGTCTAGTCGCGTGTGAAATACTTTTGTTTTGCTGTTTAATATATTGTGTGAATTTTGGTATTGAAGTCTATTTTAATGGGTTTGGAAGATGGAGGTTAAAAAATTTGAGAAATTGGGGATTTGTGGATTTGAAGGTTGCAGATGTGAAAATTTAAGGAATAGAAAATTTGTAGACTTTAAAGTTGGAGAGTTGAAAATTGAAAAATTAGAAATTTTTTAGATTTGAAATTTGGAGGGTTGAAAATTTGAGAAATTGGAAATTTTCTAGATCTGAAAGTTGGAGGGTTGAAAATTTGAGAAATTGGAAATTTTCTAGATTTGAAATTTGGAGAACTGAAAATTTGAGAAATTAGAAATATATGGATCTGAAAATTGAAGAGTTAAAAACTCCAAAAACTCCAAATCAGCAAATCCAAAAATTTGAAACCACTATTACCAACAGCATCCTACACCAATAAAAATTATCCTGAATTATAACCACACGTCCATACTCTCCACACGAGATTAGCACCACGGGTCATCAGCGACCCACATGCCCAGTAAAAGGTCCCGCACAGGGTGTCCTCGATACGGTTCCAAATAATCTCCGTAATTGATCGAGTGGCATCGAGCGATTAAACCGCGCGTTTTAATGCCGGCAGCCATCGCTTTCATAACTTAAAACGCTATCCCGCGAGCCTTCCACGTTTTTACGATAATGGTGTCGGCTAAATTATCACCGTGCGAGAAATGAATTTTCAAAAGGCCGAAAGTGGCTACGGGTTGGCTGACTTGATCGTTAAAAAGTTTGGAGCACGCGTGTCAGCGTATCTCGCGACATCGAGATTCCACTACAGTGGCTTAGAGGGGTCACACAGCCGAGGAAAAATGTCGCAGGTGCGTTATCAACGATCGCCTCGTAAACTTTTACGCTTCTTTCCGTACGAACTTTCGAATCGAATGGCTCGCGCTCGAGCTACTTTCCCTCGGATCCGAGCCGACATAAACTCGCGAGAACGTACAGTTATTGAGAAATAATCCTGATAGGAGACTAGGGATAAGGGTTTGAGGTGGAGGACATATTGAAAATTTTCATTGTTCACTTATTGTTAGAGCTAAAATTTAAATTCGTAGTGGACGAAGGAAGCAAGAGTGGGGATTTCATGTTCAGTACGAGGATGTGGATACTTGGGGAAGCTTGAGAGTTTGGGACTTTGAGATTTGAGGACGTTGGAGTTTGAAGAGATTGGAGTTTGGGGAGTTTGGTACTCAAGGATCTTGGAATTTGGAGTGTGTGAGATTTGGAGGGTTCCATATTTTTAGGGTTTGAGATTGTGAGCTCTACCTGAGGATCTAGGACTACGTGTCGCTAGGAACCTAAGTATTCGTCAGAGTAGGAATTTGGAGATACAGACATGGAAGTCTAGAAATTTGGAGACCTAGAATTTAAGGACATTTGGCACTTGACACTGTAACAACTTAGAGATCTAAGTATTTGCACATCTAACGATTTGACTATCTACCAATTTGAGGACATAGAAACTTCCCTATTTACCCATATGAGAACCCACAAACTTGAACACTGTAGGTGTCCATGTGTAGATGTGTACATCTGACAACATAGACATCTAAAAACCTAAACATTCATCAACCTTCGAACTCTTGCAAAATTTAGTCCATCACAGTAACCCAAGAATGTGATGTAACCTACCTTGAGAATTTGGTGCCAGGGAAATTAGAAATGATCCGTGGGCGCGTTAAATGGCGGAGAATTAAATCGCCAGGCGGAACGAGGCCGATTAACACGTCCACCCGTTTTAACGTGCTCGTAAATATCCGATATGGGTGTAATTCTCGAGTCGCGCGTGGTACCGTGCTTAATACCGAAGCGATCGCGATAAGACGACGTAAATTATGCGACCCTCGTTCGTGTTGCGCGATATTACCCTCGGATTGTTACAGTTACTTACTTTCAACCGGGACCGTGTTGGTGGCCTCTTCTGGCGTCCTGACGAAACGCGTGGGTGCGATGAATGAAGCTCTGTCAGGTAGACCGTTGGAGATGGCCTTCTGGCTTGATTGAAACTCCTCGGATAAATGGGGGACAATTAATTTGGCTGGTCATTAATTTAAAAAGAACGTTCCTTTTTTTTCACAGAGAATGTTGATGGATTTAAAGTGGTCGAGATATACGGCGGTAAATTTATGTATCAGATTAGGTTAGAGTTTAAACAAGGACCGCCTTATAAATTTGAATGATATGTACTCTTAACCTTTAACGTATGTTACGTAATTGATATATTTGGCACCTGAATTCTTGAATCATTTTATATTTTTAATTCTTCTTCAGTTTGGTTAATAATGTAATTTTAGTCGAAGTACATAAAGAACTTGAAGAATATGTACATTCATAAAGAAGAACTTAAAGAACTTAAGAAATATGTACATGTACAGAACTTGAAGAATATGTACATGTGTAGAACTTAATAAATATGTACATGTACAGAATTCAAAAAATATGTATATTAAAAAGGAAGAACTTAAAGAACTTCAAAATTATGTACATGTACAAAACTTAAAGAATATGTACATATATAGAACTTAAAAAATATGTATGTGTACAGAACTAAAAGAATAGGTACATTGAAAAGAAAGAACTTAAAACACTTTAAGAATATGTACACGTACAGACATTAAAGAATAAGTACATCAAAATTGCTCCACAATTTGAAAGAGTCCTACATCTCCCCAAATGTTATAAGAATATCATTAAAAGTAATCAGAACCTGAATTTACAAATTAAAACCTGAATTACAAAGATGTATAAAAGTTTGAAGCGAAATGAAACTTGGTAGAAATAGGTAGAATGCTGCACCTTGTGAACGAAGCTGAGGGGCTAGGACATTTAATCGCACGCCTAACGTGGACCACACCGAAGGCGATACGGTCCGAAGGATATCATCGGGCCGCGTTATCGCGACCTATTAGACATGCTTGTAGTCTTACGAGCTGTCGTAACCGAGCCCACTACGTCGCTTTACCAGTTCTCGACTTACACGAAACAGGCCTCGGGTCGGGGGTCAGTTCTTCAGCATCGTGGCTACCGGTAAGCAAGAGGGACGAGTCGTCAGGTGTCCTTGACCGGTACTGATCGAGAGATCGACGTCATGCGATAGAGATAGAGTTAATTAATTGACGATAAACGTAGCGGAGTCGTCGACGTTAAATCCCTTGATCTACGATCGATAAGGATGTCCTCCGGTAGAAGGATTCCGTGTTCACCAACACTTTTCTACTTTTGTGAGTGATTTTCGATGTTTTGGTAGGAGTATGAGTTACCGAGACGCTTAGATAAAACTTGTTCCTGTTGGATTTAACTGTACATGTGTACTTTTGAACTTATATGTATCATATGTGACAGAACAAACATTTTGAACAAACATTTTAAAGAAACATTTTGAACGGACATTTTCTGTATGGACAAAATTATGGTACCAGAAAATTAATATCTGAAGGAGTAGTCTAAAGTATAGTCTTCATTATAGTATGAACAGAGGGTTAAGTTACTTGTATTTTTATTTTGAAGTAATCAGTGCAGTTTCTATTACAATAAACATGTTTAAGATTGTTGCATAAAAAATACTCACAATCAGATACCTAAAGATTTTCCAAATGTTCCTCCTCATGATAGAACCTAGAGAAGCCTACAAAGATTCCAGCAAGGACGTAATAGATTTTTAAACGCATATCAAATAGAATATTCTGAAGTCATATTAGAACTAGCTAGGAAACGTCATCCTAAAAACTCGAAGGAAAATTTAAAACACGATAACGAAAATGAAAAAAGGCGTAATTCTAAAAGTTATACAGTATTACACTAAGAACACGACACCTTTACGGAAACTCCCCGATCGGCGAGTATTACGGCAAGTTAAAAATCAGTTAACAAATTCTAGAATAAAAGTCGAGTCGAAGGAAAATTCCGCGGTAATGCAATGCGCGAAACGATATCCAAGACATAAAACGGTATTCCTCTGAAAGCATCGAATACGATGATTTCTGGTATAAAACGCGTTAAATGCCAAGCCTCGACGCGAAAATGATCCCACGATCGGGGTTGGTTGGTTCTTGTTGCTCGAAAATCCGGGCAAGGCTCGTCCGTAAAGGTCTCCAGATGCGTTGACCTCCGCTAGACCATTAAATGATGAATATTACCGGCAATTACGAGTATCCACCAGTCATTGTATGCGTGAATCGACCGGTCACAAGCCGCATGTTCGGCCGTTATCGTGCACACGCACGTATAGGTGCACGCGTACGGGGTGAGAGTGTGGATTGAAAAAAAGAAGAGACAACCGGTTGTGCTATGCTCGCGGGATCATAGAGCCCCACTCTCGAAAGCGACCTCTTCGCGGCTCTACCGCGAGAAGATGACATCGGGGTTCTCAACCTCTCCTCATTTATCTCGCACCATTTTTCACATATTCCCTTAATTACGTTATTTCTCAAACATTTACGTCGTGAACGATTGAACAAGGTGTCCGAAAATTATGTCATCAGATCGTTACATGTTCATGTTAAACATCATATGTTAGATGAAACATGTCCTCCGATTGAATATTATTATATGTCATCAAATTAAATGTATGTTGTCAGACATCATATGTTCAATCATATCAACATCAACATCATATGTTACCAGATTGAACATTATACATATGTCATATTATACATATGACATCATATGTTCAATCATATCAACGTCAACATCATATGTTACCAGATTCAACATTATACATATGTCATATTATACATATGGTATCATGTGTTCAAACATATCAACATCAACATCATATGTTACCAGATTGAACATTATACATATGTCATGTTATACATATGACATCATATGTTCAATCATATTAACGTCAACCTCATATGTTACCAGATTGAACATTATACATATGTCATATTATACATATGACATCATATGTTCAATCATATCAACATCAACATCATATGTTACCAGATTGAACATTATACATATGTCATATTATACATATGACATCACATGTTCAAACATATCAACATCAACATCATATGTTACCAGATTGAACATTATACATATGTCATATTACACATATGACATCATATGTTCAATCATATCAACATCAACATCATATATTACCAGATTGAACATTATACACATGTCACCAACATGTTGCTCTAGCACTTTGGAACTGTGAAGGGCTGTAAAAAAAAGGCACTGCAATATTGATTTTCACTTCGAAATTCAATATCAAATTTTGTTATCAAATTCAGTACTTGTCGAGAAGATAAGAAGCTTGTAAAGAACAATACATTAAAGCTGAGTCTACTTGATATATAATGTTGAATGAAGAATGTGGAGTCTACGCGAGAGAATAAGTACAATTTGACACGAAGTAAGATATAGAGACAGTGACCGTCAGTTAATTTTCAGCTGAACAGATTTAGAGAGTAAAGTCACAATGTATATACTGTATGTCGGTCGTTAACGCTAACGATTTCTATAGAATTAGAATGAAGACGCGTAAGCACCTAACCAAATTGCTTAACAATGCCAATTTCCATTGCGCCACCTTTTAGCAATTCAAAATGTTTACCATTAATAACACGACCCGTGGCTGTTTCACCTATCCAACATCCATACCCAGTGAAATCAATCAATTACCCAGAAACGACTTAAACGCCTCGGCATTAGCATTCAAGCTGGCGAACAACCTCCCAATCGTTTACCCATCTTCGTGGAAAGCAATTCACCCGATCAACGCCGTGGCGTGTGCATAAATCACGCCAGGCAATGACAGAAGTGCTCTGTTGAACCGCGTCCGGATGTTGTTCGGTCGTTGGAACGAGAACCGAGGCGCGCGCGCGAGCGAGTGAGCGTTGTGCCGCGAGAGCTATCATTTTCTCTCTTGAACCACTTCCTCTAATTAATGCGCCGTTTCTCCCGCGTTAATCGTGTTCTTCTCAGTCGCCGAACGATCGATCGCGATGTCTCCCGGAGGGAGAGCGAGCGAGATATCGCCATTGTGGGTTAGCGAAAAAGAGAGGAAAAAAAAAGTATTCCGCGTCCCGGAGCTTTGAAACCGTTCAGGCTCGCGAACAGAAAGACTACGACCGAGCAGAATCGTCGACAAGGTCCCCTCTGACCCGACGGCGATGGCAAACGATCGGCGCGCAAGAAGCGGAGCCTGATTTATGGGCCGGTCGCGAGAGGGCTGCGTCTTCTCGCGAAGTCAGCCAGGCGTTCTGTACTTGCGCGTACCTGCACCCGCGTGTGTGTCTGTACGCGTCGTTGATACTCTGTCATTGTGGATAATACGTGCACGGGGGAACACGAGTACACAACCGCAAGCAAGAATTCGCATAAGGCAAGATCTGCTTCCGGCCGGTGCAGCTATCTCGAAGCGGGGGAAAGCTTCGCGAAACGCTTCGAACCTCTGTTCGGCTTGTCACGGACGCGATATCGTTCCGATGATAGGCAGATATACTCTCCGAGTACTTGATATTTCCGAGACTTTAAATTTTAGAAAGTTGGGAATTTCAAAAATAGTCTGCGAATCTCCATCTGAAGGTATTACGAGTACCTCAGCAGTTCTGATCGATCGATCGATTTTACCGAAGGAAACGCATTCAGTTTCACCGATGGTTTCTTGCCTTTCATGCGTTTCTCTCCTTGTCGGATGTCTGTTGTTGTTGTTGGTCCCGCGGTCGGGATCACGGAGGGTCGAATCGGATCGAATCGAATCGAAACGCGACGAGACGCGACGTCCTCTCGAATGTCCTCTTTTCCTCTTTCGCGTCGGTCTCGCTCTTCGTCTTCTCGGTTCTGTTCTCGTTCTATACGTGGTCCGCACGGTCTCTAGCCTCGCCGGTAGCCGGCAGCGTTTACATTAATGTATGAGGGCAATCGTAAAGCTCGATGTGTACATACGTCTCGATCGGGGTCCCCGGCTACGGCAGAGATTTTCTCGTGCGGCCAACGGACAAAAAAAGGCCACGACATGCCGCGACGACGTGTACCCGATCTAATGCACTCGCCTATCCGTCCGTCGAGGGACGCGCGGCCGGGCCACCGGTGAGCCGATCGCACGGCGAACCCAGCCATTATAATGTGAAATCGTGACGACCTGCCTTACTCTGCCCTATGGCCGTCCCTGATTGTCCGTTTCATTATGCTGATCGCCGTTTCGTCGGTTTCGAGCAATTAACATACGAGAACGACACCACTACCTTCATTTTCAACACTTACCTCCCATTTTTACTTTCGTTTACTTCGATATGTTCACACATTCTCTAGCAACTCTAAGATACTTCATTCTTTATTTTAACGATGGAACATGTTTGTGTTGATAAGTACGAGTCACACAGTTAGACACGTTGTCACGTATCGATAGAAGTTATGTATTGATAAATACAGTCATGTGGTTATTGTACACATATGTTGTCAGGTATCTACAGAGGTAATGTATTGATAAGTAAAAGTCATATGGCTGGTGTATGTATTGTCATGTATGGACAAATGTTATGTATTGATAGATACAGTCATGTGGTTATTGTATACATATGTTGTCATGTATCGACAGAGGTGGTGTATTAACAATTACAAGTCGTATGACTAGTGTATGTATTGTCATGTATGAACAGAGGTTACATATTGATAAATAGAGGTCATACTGCTGTTGTATGTATCATCAAGAGGTTATGTATTTATTAATATAAACATGTTATCTCATTATTGTGGCTTGTATTAAATATGTCGCGTTATGTCATTGTCATGATGTGCCTGTATTAATTATTATGACGTGCTACATCATTATTATGAAACCTCTGTATTAATTATTATGGCCATATGATTTATTGTTGCCATCTCAGATCATTATTGTCATAATTTATTAAAACAGAGAACAGCTGAAATTCCTTCTTGTATAGGAAGAGTTCATTCATAATACATGTTCATAAAATTGCACAATGTGTAAGCGCATTTTGTCATTGGACGAGCCGAAAAGAAGGGAAAAGATGGTAAGATTGTCAGTAGGATCGGAGAGATGAGAAAGGACGGTTTTCAAGTCGGAGTTGGTGAATCGCTTATCTGTTAGAAGCGGAGGTTGGTCGTGGTCCTGGGACGCGGAAGAGGACGGAAATCGTGCGATCGCGGAATACGTGGAGTAGAAGGAAGGGATCCGGTTGACCGAGAGAAGACCTAGCTCTCTCGCTCGGGTCCCTTCTTCTTTTTCCGAGCGGCCACGGCGAGCGGTTGCGATTCCGCGATTTACGATTCGTTCCCCGCTGTCGCGGATTCCCGAGGACAGGCAGCGCGACGCTTTATCGACCGCTCCGCCGTAACCTTTCCATAACTATCGCGTCTGTTGCCGTAGATCAACGGTAACGCCGCAGCGACCAATTTACCGAGCGACCTCTCGGCCGACCTCTTCCAGCAGGCCTTCTCTCCGCGCGCGCGCACGGGTAATACACCTTGGGTATCTCTCGCGAATATATATCCATCGCGATGTATAATCCGTGCACACGCGCATATATCGCCGCCTCGCCTTTACCCTCTTCAACGTGGCCACGAGGAAGATCGCACGGTGACGCAACCGACGCAACGGCCCGGACCAGTCCTCGCGTAATCGACCGTATACGACCCGGCGATTTTCGTCGACGCCACAGGAATGCCTCTGGTGGGCGTTCAATCGCTCGCGGTTCTTAACGCGATGATATCTGCGATTAATTGTGGGAATTTTCACCGACTTCAACTGTGGATCGGTACCGATTGTTCAACTTTGTTGCATGATTTATACACGCCAATGCATCGATAATGAGATCTCCAGAACGCCTGCAGATGGATTTGCTATTTATTTTAGATGTACCCATTCAAAAAATTCATCACTACGTACAAATATTTCATGTTTAACAAGAATAAAAATTTAAACGTATATGTTCATTCTTTTAATTTCGCAAGATGCACAAGTACTTCTCTCAAAACGTGTACATTATAATCTTCCATCAAGATATATATTTTAATCATATAATTACTGTTTCCTAAGACTTTGTCCTATCTATATGTCCACATATGTATGTGGACATATGTGTACAATTTCACACTACATATCGCATCATCAATACCTTACGCACTACATATCATGAATATCTTACACACTATATATCGCATTACCTTACACCAATTATTAACGTCCTAATGATTGGTGTAAGCCAACCAACCTCTCCCAAAAGTCACCTTAACAATTTCGTCTCCTTCAAAGCAGGAATCCGTCTGAACCATAAATCGCATTGGAGCGAAGAAGCAGAACCGTTCCAAAAGAAAGATGAAGATTACTCGGAGCTGATCGGGTCTGTCACGTGTCGGAAGCGAGGCTCTCGGGCAGAGAGAGGGCCAAGACAGCTCGAAGAAGATCCGAGGCGGGTGCGAGCGGATTTTTGCGCCGCTCGGCCGAGGCCGTTTTAATCTCCCTCGAGGTCGACTTTCCGGTACACCCACGCTCGTGTCATCGATATATCACACGGGGCGCGTTCGCAGCCCCGTTGGCTGCCGCGCGCGACGAATTCGGCCTCCAGGCCAAGATTCCGCGTTGTTCTCGATTCCAAGAGAAAACGGACCGGCCCGTGCCCTTTTTTGGACTGTTACGAGGTGTCGCAACCACAGGGGGATGTCTCCGATCTCTCTTTGTTGGACCGACATTGGCGTAACTGGGCTTCGGGGTGCAACTCGGTTCATCTGAATTTTGAAAAATTTGTTATGAGATGCAGTCATAAGTTTGAGGAGCTGCTAATTTAGATTTGGAGATTTTAATGTCTTGGGAGGTGCAGGTGAAAATTTGAGAGAATGGAATTGAGGAGTCAGAAAATTGGAGATGTGGAAATCTGGGATGGTGCATTTAGCGATTTAGGAATTTTAGAATGGAGATTTGAAGATGTAGAAATTTGAGAAGGTGGATTTGAACAATTTTGAAATTTGGTGACTTGTAAATTTAAGAAACTGTGTCAGTAAATTTATTACAGAATTCGATAGTTCTAATGCTTTAATTCGATAGGTCTAATTACCAACTAAGCAACACAAGATATAGTATTAACAAACAACGTAATCTCGTGATTCAACGATGTAACATAACCCTCCATAAATGACCATATAACCCAGCAATCAAAGATTGGTCTTCTGTCAAGAAAGAATTCGCCAATTTACGCCAATGCGCGATGGCCTGGTTAAAGAAGTCGCCTCGTAAAAATCCGGGCCCTTATTATTACCGTGTGACGCACGAGCAAATGCTTGCGAGCTTGTAACCGCGAGCTTGTTGCGCGACAGGTCAAGAGGCGTAGGAGTGACACGTTGAGTTACTCGATATGAGCAATACGATCTCGTGTACGAGGCGGTTCTTTCGAAAGAGACGGTGAAACGATTTTAGAAGGGGATATTTCACGAAAGCCTATGAATACGTCTTTTTCGCGACCAGAACTATTGTATCCGGTACGAGTCTTATTGCTGTTGTTCGCGTCGATTCACTTTTCAAATCGATTCTCGAACAATGTTGAAAAATTGACATCCACTGTGATTTCGCGGTATGCGGAGGCGAGGCTGCTGATATGTGAGCCTATCAGAAATCAGACTGATTAGGCTGGACGGTATAGAAAAGCCGATGACGTTCTAAACAATCATTCTTTTAAGATTCGGCTTGACGTGTACGACCGAGAAATCTTTTATGGTGCATTGTCTCACGCGGGGAATTCGAGTTATGGAAATATTGGAGAGATTCTGTGGAACGTGAGAGGTTTTAGTCTACACTTCTATTTATATAACTGTTATATTTGAGTTTGAGTTACATTATATTGAATACGATAAGTAATTAATTCATTAAGAAATCTAGTACATTAGTTCATGATCAACTGAGTTCATTAGTTCTTTCAGAAACCACCCTTTCTGAGGGGTGTATTTTATACCTCGAAACGAATACCACCTCACAATTTCATGTAACAAACAGCACCGATTTTTATTCACACCCATAAATTGCAAGAATCATAAAAATGATCTCATGAGACCTTAACAGGTGTCCTCAAGTTATTTGAAGCTTCATAAATCATTCTATCGAAAGGTTGTAACTGACCTTACAACCGATATGAAAAGAGGAAGAGAACGATAAAATGTTCGATATAGAAAGTGGAAAAGAGAAGATGGAACCTACGCCTATTCCGGATGCGATTGGATCGGGACGCCATTAATAACGACGCACTTACCGATCCCATGGCAGGTGGTAGACCGCATGAAAGTCACGACCTGACATTTGCCTGGGTTGCCCGCGCCCGATCGCGTCCCGAGAACCGATCGCGATGCGATTTTTCTACACGTTGCCCCGCGCCACCGCTGGAGAAGCAACGTAGAGCAATTTCAAGTGTAACGGCCACCACTAACACGCGAAACGCGTGGCGTACCGTTTTCTCTCTTTATTCCTTGCACGCGAGCTTTCTTTCTTTATCTTGCTCCCTTTCTCTAGTAACACTCGACTTTTCACTCTCGAACGTGCAACTAGAGGTACGTGTTTACTACGGCCTCGAGTTACGACGTACCATTATGCTTTGACTTCATGGTTTTAATTAATTCAATTTTTAGAGAGGCAGTTTTGGTACATTCTGGTTATTTAGTTTTGGTAAATGAGGGACTGGTTATTTTATATTTTATTGAAAATACAGCTGTTAGTGTAAGACTTAAAATTTAATGGTTAAATTTTGTTCATTATTTTAAGAATTGCTCTCATATTAAGATATCATTTAATTAATTACAGTTGGATATTTGTAGTAAGTGTCTTTAAGAGTGAACATAAAGAAGCTTCAATGAACAAAAAATAAAGAAAAAAGACAATTTTGATAAAATTATGATTTTTCTTGTCATTGTCACAAATGTAATAATACATCTACGAATATAATTTCTTGAGAAACAAAGTCGATTATAAAAAAAAAATTGTTGTTTCAGGTTCCACTTTAGCTCCACAATTTTTGAGCCTCCCTGTACAAAGAACATTCTCACCCTCGTTTACAAATAAATTTCAATATTTGAACTATTGAATCTATGAGCCTATCTATAAGTCAATAAATCGAGTAAAGTACAGCAGCCACATATTAGTTATTTTTCAGACGTAAATCGAGCTCTCTCCAAACAATTTCACAAGATCGAGTTCCCTAGTTTCACCACCCCTGACTGACATTCTTCTCCTCCTTCCCTAAATGCCGACTTCAATTCGAAGAAGAGAGACAGATGGAACCTCGAGTCATTCATTTCTCCCGGGCTTCTAAGAACAATTGTTTCGTTTCACCAGACTGAAACGGTGTATTGGGCGTGCGAGTAAACTGATGACTTTGATATTCTGCTCTCGAATATCTGTAACGATTTAATATATCCGACACGACTACAGGTTACTAGTTCGAGATGGAGTTATGCAACGATCTTTGTGTACTGTTGCTATTTTTGTTGTTAACGAGTGGACTTGAATGAAATCTTTTTTGTTTTATTTCAATTAGTATTTTAAGTTGTGGTACAAGATGAGGTTCACATAATGGTTGACAATTGTAGAATTTTACTTGAAAGAATCATTTATAGATTATTCTTAAATGTAAGATCATTATTAAATTCGTAAATTTAAGAGCACTATTAAATTCTTAAATTTAAGATCATTATTAAATTCTTAAATTTAAGATCACTATTAAATTCTTAAATTTAAGATCATTATTAAATTCTTAAATTTAAAATCATTCTTAAATTGTTAAATTAAAAATTGTTATTAAATTGTTAAATTTAAAATCATTCTTAAATTCTTAAATTAGAAATCATTCTTAAATTCTTAAACTTAAAATCATTCTGAAATTGTTAAATTTAAAATCATTTTTAAATTGTTAAACTTAAAATCATTCTGAAATTCTTAAATTTAAAATCAATCTTAAATTGTTAAATTTAAAATCATTTTTAAATTGTTAAATTTAAAATCAATCTTAAATTCATTATTTAATATCATTGTGTTTAATGTTATTTATTTGGTAAATAAATGTACGAACATTGATTTATAGAGGGAGCAGAATAAGATAAAAGGTATAATAACTAAATCTGTATAACAAAAAATGACATAAAATTTCTCATGAATATTTATTAAATTTAAGTGCACAATTAATTACCGTTAAAATTCTACGCGTTACTCCAATTAACTGCGGCGTAAATTTTTTATTTGTGGATATAACGAATTTTAGTGTTCGGTGATGAGACCGATAATGATTAACTATCGATATCTTAAAAGAGGTAGTAGTGAAAAATTAACGAGCAGATTCCAGAAAGCATAATTATATATCATCCGAGACAATTGTAGGATTAAGTTTCCGAACAATTACGAGGAATGAATCGGAGTATTAAAAGAAATAGCGTGTAATTATAACGTCAAACCTATAGTCCGGATCGATCTGTGTAAGACATTGAATACTTTATTGATAGTTACAGAGACGAACGATCCAATTACCTTATCTCTCTGCGGTATAATTTTATTAATGTATAAAAACAGCCAAACATTTCCGCTATTAAAGTGAAATAATTTACAACCTGCCAGCGCGCAAACACGTATAAAAATTCATACAAATTAATTCATTAAAATTACAACCCATAAAAAAGGCAGGAAATCTTCGGAGCCGTCGTTGGACCACCCAAAATACCGAGGCGAGGTTACCAAATAAGGAAAAACGATCTGTTCCAAGAAGAAGCATAAAGATGAAGCAATCATTGCCCCAATTTTTCAGCCATCTCCCTGCAACGATTAAACTTCCGTGACAGATACGTATCCCACAAACGACGCCGGTCTCTCGAATGGACAATGTTGCAACGTAAAATTATCGGACACGGACGACGAGTCGATTTTTCTCCGCGATAACGTCGGATCACGCGCGTAATAATGATAACGCGATCCGACGCGGCGCATCGAATTAATTACCACGTGTCCGCGCGAGCGGGCGAGCGAGCGATTTTCTGGTGCACGCCCATCACGGCGGCACCGACGAAACCTGAAATTATTTTTCGGGGCGTTGCGCGCCGTTACAGTTAATTAACATGCGGTATAACGCGAACGGAAATAATTAACGCCGCGGGGAGATCGTGTACGGAGATATACCGCGCGAACAGCGCGCGCGTAAATCGAATCGAATCGATTTACGCGCCGCGTATCCATCCGAGATGATGATATCGACCGTGTCGAACGCTAAATGTCACTCGATACAATCTGCCGACCGATCGACAGCGAATCTACCCTACCATCTTTAATTAAAACAATGAGTCTTCATTATGTAACTCGATGCTTATCGATGCGAGTTTTAAAATCGACTCGACGCGACCTGACAAATGTTATACTTACAGAAAATTACGTTCTGCCCAATTACAGAAACTGCCACTATGTTTATAACTGTCGACCCTGCTGTTACACTTCTTCGATAATTGATGACAATTTTAATTAAAAGTTAAAATAACCGAGCAATATTTATGTAGTCGCTCGTGACAAGTTGGAGCGGAGAAATAAATTCGAACGATAAAATCGCTTATTGCGTTCGTATAATTCGTTGTTTCGCATAACATCTGTAACGAGCTATTTTGAACCGATTAGTCGCTGGATCAATCTTAATCCGAAGCTAACGTATGTAATTTTTCCATATCGATTCTGATATTTCTATCTACTCTGTAATTGTGCAGATGATAGATAATCAACCTTCCAACAGATCATAAGTCAATACAGCGTTTAACTGACAATTCTCTAGCATTCCTTCGTCAAGGTACGCTTCATCAGTCATTGCGTAGCTCACTTTCTATTTCGAAGTACAATTTCATGGCATCTTTTACTTTTTTCGTTTATAAATCAAGGGTTAAGGTCAGCCTCTTCTACTGCCATGGATGAACGTAACGGATTTCCATTTTGTATGTCATGAAGAGTGAACAGAATTTTAGTATGCCTGATATAATAAATCAAAATAATGTAGTTAAAAAGCGCAATAATTGTGCAGTGAAATAATAGAATACAATAATAGAATAATAAATATAATAATTAACAGAAAATATAAAGTAGAGTGACACAATAAAGCAGCAAGACAGTAGTATGTTTTAAAAATGCAATAATTGTACAATGAAATAATAGAATACAATAGTAGAATAATGAGTATGATATTTAACAGAAAATATAAAATAGAGTGACACAATAAAACAGCAAGACAGTAGTATGTTTAAAAAGTGCAATAATGGTGCACTAAAATAATGGAATAGAATAGTAGAATAATAAATACAATATTTAACAAAAAATAGAAAATACAGTCACACTTTAAAGCAACAAAACAGTAGAGTGGTTAAAAAATGCAATAATGATGCAGTGAAATAATGGAACATAATAGTAGAATGATAACTATAATATTTAACAGAAAATAAAAAATAGACTGATACAGTAAAGCAGCAAGACAGTAATGTAATTAAACAGTACAATAATGGTACAGTAAAATAGTGAAATATAACATTAGAATAATACCTATAACATTTAACAAAAAACAGAAAAATAGAGGAATAACTAACACAAAAATAAAACCAGTCCTTTGAAAAAATTTGCAAAGTCCATATAAAAAGATTAATTTCTCAACTAAACCGGTAATTAAAATATTGTCAAGCATAAGAATAACACGGGACGAAGGAATTCGAACGAGAAAATCCCATTATATAACGATGCAGTATCACGAGGATCGGCAAATAAGTCCATTACTTATTAAGCGTTAACAGGTTTCCAGAGAGCGAATCAAGGTTCGAACACGACCGGCTATCAACGGGATCGTCGTTCACCTATGCGAGCAGCTTAGCAATGATACCTGCGATTGCGTAAGCAACGATCCACGAGAAAGGATAAGCTAAAGCGGGGATGCGAGCAACAAACGGGGCGCGGAATCGACATTTGCCAGCGGAAGGGGGCTAGAAGAAACCCGGGGAATGTTGGTCTACATCGAGAGTACACGGTGCAGGTGCTACTGTTGTCGATAACAGCCGATTTACAAGAAAGTTGCTCGTTAATCATTTTCTTTTTGTTGCTCTTTATCCTTTAATTGCTAGACTATCTGTAATGTTCGCTTGCACAACTGAGATGCTTCGTCTTACCATTAACCTCTTCGAATACGGATACTGTATTCTTTTATTGTTGCGGTATGTCTCAATGGAGATATCTCTCTAAAATATTCTCACTCAGACACTTACATTGTTAAGTTAATATAATATTTCTTGTGGTAATTCAACCAGAAGTCAACTTGATCTAAATTTAATGACAAACAAAATAAAAATGAGTAAAGTAGAAACATTTCAATTATTTAGACCAGTGGATGTCGTAAATAATTTAGAAGAATTTTTATGCGATAGTGAAAAGAGCATCATGTAAGCTGTCGATAAAGAAGCCTGAACACAGTGAAATAAATTAATCGGCGAATCGAAACAATAATCAACATTGTGTGCCCGGAAAACAAATCATCCAATGGCTTTTCATTATTCGTCGAAGAACATAAACCTTACAATCCTTTGTCCCGCGACGTATCGAGCGAACAAATCAGCCTCGAAATACGCCGAAGGCAGTCGACAGGAAAAGCAATAGACGGGAGACAACCTTTGAAAAACACGCTTCATCAGAAAGGAACACGATTCACGAGTTCCACGGAGGACAACTCTCGAAAACTACACGCGACCAGTAATAAAACTTATACGAGCGGTACGATATTTAAAATGGAAGCGTCCATAAAGATCGTAGGCGCCGATAGAGGGATAAATCGAGAGTCGAGGCGAGGCTGACCTCCATTAATTTCAGCGTAACAGGGACAAGATTCGAGGAAGTGCTTTATTGACGGCGTAAATCACCGGGCAAATAGCGGGAAAATTCGGCGAAATCAGCTCGCGAATTTCAACGATCGCCACGGATCGACCCGCGATCCAGCGATAATCTGTCGAGCCGCGCCGATATGCGGGTCCATCCCTCTCTCCCGTAGACGCGTAAAGGTCAGCCTCGACGTAAAGGCCTCCTCAGACGTTCCACATTACCGTGCCCGTTGCCATTTCTGGCAAATAGATCCGTGGCTCTTCTTCAGAGTATTCTTGCGCGAGATGCCGCGGACGCTCGAGGTTATCTGGACACGAGCTCAAAAGACGCTTTCTTCGCGTCGGTCAAATAATTTTCACGTCATTTGCCAGTTAACACTTTGAATGATATTCAACTCTTCCTCTACAGCCTTTGTACCTTCTACGAAGATTTCCTATTTCATACACCAGCTTGGGTACCGTTAAACAGATGATCTTCTCTTTTTATTTCATGTACAAAATTATTCTCGAGTGATCTACATATTAGAATTATTGTTAATGGTTACTGTAACTACGATTTTCTGAGTAGATTGGTTACATAGTATGGCGTCGTGTCAGGCACAAGTGACTGTTGCTAATTTATGAATTTAAGAGGCTGAACATTTGTTCTCCTAACACTTGACTGGTTACATTGATAGTACTATCACTGATGGTATCTCGTATTAACAAACTAACTGTTGCTAAATTATAAATTTAGTAGGTTGGACATTTGTTCACACTTGACTGTTTACATTAAGATTTCTATCACTGATGCTTATATCATCCTAGTGATTGTTTCTAATTTATAAATTTAGGAGGCTGAATATTTGTTCACCCAACACTTGACTGTTTACATTAAGATTTCTATCACTGATGCTGTCTTATATCATCCTAGTGATTGTTTCTAATTTATAAATTTAGGACCCGAACATTTGTTCACTTAACACTTGACTGGTTACATTGATAGCACTATCACTGATGGTATCTCGTATTAACAAACTAACTGTTGCTAAATTATAAATTTAGTAGGTTGGACATTTGTTCACCCACACTTGACTGGTTACATTGAACTATCACTGATGGTGTCTCGTATTATCCTAATGACTGTTGCTAATTTATAAATTTACTGAACCTAAGAATACTTGAACACAAAAGTATATAATCATGAACCATACTGTCACTTGCAAAGTCCATATAATTGCAAAAGACAAGTCCTGTTGTCACAGGCTTGTCAGCTTAACTTCCTCTGCAAAGTTCACCTAAACAAAGGTCATCGTAAGTATCTAACAATATTCAGAAAGAAGGTTTCCAGCAAAGTTTATCGTCATTGCGCTGGGTCCCACGAGATGGCGATATCGCCCTTGAGCGCGATTCGACGCGGCTAATGCGCCCATAATGTGTCTATTTCTCAAGTCCCGATGATGAGGCTGTTGCTACGACCTTCCGGCAGCCGCGTCGATCGCAAGAAAACACCGCGTGTCTCCGGTCGCGCGAACAGCAAACGATCGTGCGAACCCGATCGCGAAACGTGTCGGGATGGGACGTCGTATCCGAGCTTGATTGACACGCTTCCGTTAGACACCGGCTGTCCCGCTTAATGGGGTATGCTCGTCGAAATCGTGGCCACGATACAATCGATTCTGTTGCTCGACCTGTCCGAGATTCGTCAATGGGACTAATGCGATAAGTCGCGACGCGGCACGTCAAGGCTGCTCACGTTTTCCAGACGTTCGATTGTGTTTGAAGATCGTTCCACGATCCGCGATTGACATGCCTCTTTCGTTCTCCCATCATTTTCGCGTGCTCTTTCACAGATATAGAGGACTTATCGTTCCTAAATTCCACTTTTTCAAAATTCAAACCCTTTGAAACACCATTGATTCAGACCCTATGTCCTTGTCATTTCAAAGGACTTCATTCATTAGAAAATTGTTCGTGAGGACTGCATTTGACTTAATATTTTTTTATTGACCACCACAGTGATGTTTTATAATTATAATACATTTTTTTGCAATTTGAACAGATTCTATATATTTACACATTTTTTTTTGTTTTTGAGAAAATATATGATTTAAAAGATATGTATTTATTTTATGATAATCCGTGATTATACTTTATAGTAAGAAATCCGTAATAAAGTACTAGTTACTTTAATATCTGAAGATCTTGAGTTATCAAAAGTCACACCACTTCTCGTGATTTCAGGCTATCTCCCAAATTTTTAAACTGACCCATGCAAATGCACCCTATTCACACGTCCTCCTCACGGATGCATCCCCACGATAATAAAGACATAAGAAGAATTCGAAACACGAAATCGTGAAGAAATCATTATCATGCGAAACGTCCATAAAGACCATCGCGTGTACGAAAATTCTTGGGCGTTCAATTAACACCGGCCCAAATTACAAATTTCCTTCCACGTTCCCCGATTAAACGGCTCGTATGATCGGACATTAAAATTTTTACGCTCGCGCAGCGGCTCGACCAATAACGCCCATTACGATACAGTGGAGCCACGTTCCCGATGCACCTGAATGCAGGTGCATCGTCGACTCGGTGAAAGGCCACCGCGACGCCGACGACGACGACGAGCGTGTCCAGTACACTTATTCGCCACGGTACACCTTCATCTCCACACGCTCGAAAATAAATTCACGAATTGTCGCGTCGTGTTTCACACGCTTCGCGTCGCTCGATTCTTTCTGCTCGGTCGGTTCGACCGCAACCAATGCATACTCATCGCGGCATCGGGTAATAAAGACGCGTTTGGTCCATTGTAGTGGCGAGTGGTGGCATTTAAAAATGCAACTTCATCAAGTGCAGTCGTTTCGTGCGGTTTCCATCGACGATGAATACTGGCCGAGTTGCGCCGCTAATGGAGACGTACGATTATCCGATACGCCTCGTTCAAACTTGTCGCGAATTCGAGAGGATACGAGCTCTTGTCCAAATTTATCAACGACTTTCATGTTCCTTTGTCAGGCTCTGGAGAACGTGTTACTGAAAAATCGATTTCGTTAGCAAATATTGATTGAATGATTGTGCTCAAAGTGAATCCTTTGCAATTCAAAATTAAGTTCTCGGGGATTTCTTTCATAACATTGAAATGATTTCAACGACTTTTTAAATTAAAATCACTTGTACCTTCCGTTATGTGTGCAACATGAATTGCATTATGGTCACATATGTATCAATTCTTTATTGCACAACTGTAGATCAACATATAAAAACAGCTTTTAGTATTTATATTATTTTATGTATATGTTAAAATGTGTTCATAACGTATAAAACGACATAGCCTTAGATAATGATCAGACTAAAAAATCGCCCAAAGGCTAGAAGAATGAAAATGAAACAAGCCTCAAGTTCATTCGTCTCGTTGCAAGATGCAAATGAGTCCCGATCAAAACAAACGTGATTGTCACCTGAATAGAAGCAATTAAGACACCTGGTTTGAATACAAGTTAATCGATAAGTGACTCAATAAATTTTCCCTGTGGAAGTTTAGCGATAAACGAAGGATAAAAATGAAGGTTCGTTTAGGTGACTAGGTGGTTTCCGTGTATTCGACGTGATCGCACGAGACACTCGGACGTCTGTTCGACTCCCACGCGTACACGTGCTCACGCACGATCTCCCGTGCGTGCAACGGATGAGTGCGTATGGTAATGACAGGCCAGGAAACGCCGGTCGGGCGCCAGCGAGCTGCCTCGGGCAATAGCTACCTGCAATCTCCTCGAAATATCGGGGTGACTACCTTGAGAAACGACCAAGGCCGTGCAAATCGAATCAATTTCTTTCTAATTGTACATCCTAAACGTGATGTTGATCCTCATCGAGCAAGACTGCACTAATCACATTCGCCTCGCGTTTGTCACACTTGTCAGTTGGAGGCAAGTCTTAGCAGAACAGGTATTGTCACCTGTTTCGCTCGAAATACGTGTAATGTTCTGTCGATAGGAGCGAGGATAATATATAGGAGTAAGGTAGAAATAAGATTAATTATTCAAGGTTTAATATTTTTGCTATTCATTCAGGTGGTGAAAGAAGATGTTACCTGAAGAGAAGTTGTTACACTTTTTTATTTCTGAAATGTTTAGTCTATTCTTAGGTACATTTGATGCACTTGTACCTGTGTTTGTATAGAAATTTCATTTATATTTCACTGAGTTACATCTCTATATATTATAACAACAATCCCATCTTATAGATATTATATCTTGTGTGTATTGTAGATGAAGTTCCACGAAAATTCATAAAATCTTTCAATATAAAAAACTGACAAAGAACATGAAACACATGTTGTCTATACTTAATATGAATTCTTACAATAATTAATATGAATTCTTAATATGGAAGACTAAGATTTTATACTTAATAAAAGTTCGTAAAATCTTGTGATACTCCAACGATCATTAAGAACCTGCAAGAACTCATCAATGAAGAGTGACAGACTTTACCTGAACAATGCGTTAAGTAACTGCAGAGTGCAACTTATCGCGAAACGTCGGTAATTTCCAGCAATTAGAAACAATCTTAGTCAACGGTGAAAGCGACGCAAGCGTGAACGGCGACCGAAGATATCTGGTGTAGAAAAAGGTACTAGGCGAACGAAACAAATGTGCGAGCTACGCGTGCCTTTGCGAGCAATCGCCGGCAACCTTTAATCGTTTTCGCCCGAAACGGGCAGGGCACGCGTGGAACCCCAACAAATCTGCTTTTAATCGACTCTGCCCGACTAGGTGGACCCGTGTCGCAATCCACCACTGACAACCGGCCACCGCGATTTGTCGCGATGTAATCTTGTTTCTGTCTCTCGATTGTCGCAATTCTATCTTGGCCGATATCCAGCGAAACCACGAGTGTTTTCAGGTAGTATACTGTTTTGGCTGTTGTGGAAATTTGGGAAGTGGGAGATAGGAATTGAGGGTGGAGGGTTCTGAGATTTTAAGTTAGGATGTTAGTTCAAATATTAGGATGTTAGTCAATTTTAAATTGAAGGTTTTTAATTTGGATGTTTAGAAAATTAGAGGTGTAAGGACTTGTGGAGATATAGGGACTTATGCAGAGAAATAAGAGAGAGAGATGTATATTTTTATCTTTGGAATTTTTGGATGTAGAAACTTGAGGAGTGAACAATTTGAAAATTCAGAAATGTGAAAGCACCGAATCTTCAAGTTCGGAAATTTGAAAAATAGACACACGAATATAGAAATTCAGAAATTTCGAATTTTCAAATAAACCTTGTCAAACTCAACTATTACTCAACCCTTGATAATTACCACCCTCCGAATGTCCTCTTCTTTTGCTCCCAACCGCCTTCTTCCAATCGCTTGGTCACAGTTCAACAAACATCGTTTTCGACCTCTGACAAATTCTCAAAAAGCGTATAATTGCCGATACATCAAGAACAGCATAGAAACCCCGCGTAATTCAGTGAAAGCTTACGTCACGATCCCCGAACAAAGTGGCCGCTCGAAGCAACAAAAGTCTCAAAAAGAAATCTCGTAACCGAGCGAAATGATGGTTAATACATTACCCTGGGCCCAGGGGCGATACACGATCGTTCGCGCGGATCCAATGAAATCAATCGTCGCCGCAAACGAGCCGGATAACGAACGCCGATCGACGATGAATAATCGATCGTTCGACTCCGAATTAGCATTTTTTTCTACGGGTTCGCGTTCGCGTTTCTGTTCGTTCGCAAGCGAGGAAGTGAACACCCACGCTCCTCGCGGGCTTTCGCGGACTAGACGCGTTTCACGCTTCGCTTGCGGGATCATTCTTTCATCGTACAATGTAGGAGATCGATATCGGCCCAGGTATCGACAGTGTATCGCGTTTCACGGTTGCACGAGCTCGACGTTTCTTTTTCTGTCTGCGGTGGTCGATAGCACTTGCTTCGTCGCAGGAACCAGAGACATTCACACCTACGGTAGACGGGAAATTATAGGGTAGTGGTTTATCGGGGAGGACGGAGATTGTAAAAATTTATTTTAATGTTCAATTGGATGTGGTTTAGGTTAAGAGACTTCGGAATGCGAACTGGTTCTTCAAACTATAAATTGATGCTTTAAAATGCGAACTGGTCCTTTAAACTACAAATTGATGCTTCAAAATGCAAACTGATTCTTCAAACTATAAATTGATGCTTCAAAATGCAAACTGGTTCTTCAAACTATAAATTGATGCTTCAAAATGCAAACTGGTTCTTCAAATTATAAATTGATGCTTCAAAATGCAAACTGGTTCTTCAAACTATAAATTGATCTTCCAAAATGCAAACTTATCCTTCAAACTATAAATTGATGCTTCAAAATGCAAACTAATCCTTCAAACTATAAATTGATGCTTCAAAATGCAAACTGATCCTTCAAAGTACAAATTGTTCCTCTAAAATGCAAACTGATTCTTCAAAGTACAAAATGATCCTCCAAAATGCAAACTGATCCTTCAAAGTACAAATTGAACGTTTAAAAGACAAACTAATCCTTCAAAGCATAAATTGATTCCTCAAAATGCAAACTGATCTTTCAAAATTAGAATTGACACACAAAAGTGTAATCTTATACACAGAAATCAAGACTGTCTCTCTAAAATACAAATTAGTCGTTCAACATGTGAATTGATACTACAGTAATGTGAACCTACCCTCAAAAATAATTTTCAAACATTTTAAACATGTTGGTTTGTCGCAAAATAATTCATCATGCTTCTGATACAAAAAGAACATTCATTCCTTTATTCATTTATTCATTATGAATAAGCTATGGTATGGTAGAAGTTGAATGAATGTCAAAGGTTTTCTATGAGTGCACAAATACTTCATTTAATATGGTCCCTTCATTCATGTTGTCACACTCCTGTACTATCAACATACAAAATAAAATATCATCAAACTCAACCAAAATTTTTCATTCAATTTTACATCCCTTTATAACTAGAACCACCTCTTAAAAATTTCCGAATAAATCAACTCGTAATTATACAAAATGTCACAACATAACCCAACTCAAACATAACCCCAACTCTGCTAATCATAAGCTACATACACATGTGGCTTATAGTTAGTATAAAAACTTTGATGAAATTGTTCCTTGCTGAAGCAGTTTGATCACTGTTAACCGAAGAGTTTCAGCAACATCTAAGTTTGAAGAAATCTGAACGTCAAATCGATAGCCCAAGGTGGGAGTCGACGAAGCACCTCGAGGAAATCTCGCGCGGCTTAGGGGAATTGAGTGCGCCATAAAGTGTCACGGCGGGAAATGTTTTACGATGATGCAAGTTTGTTGTGCCGCTGGAAAATCGAGGTCGAGTTTGCATGGCCAACAGTGCCGTTGCCTTCGTCGTTGGTGGTTTTATGCAGCCAGCATATTTACGCCTCTCTTTGCCCGTAACAGAATGCATTGTTGGGTCATCGTAAATGCTGGCGTGTGACGCGCGCCTCTTGTTTGACCCTTTTCGGTGCATCCAAGTTTCACCTCGATATGCATCGATGATTTCGACGCAGATGCACTGTGCTATTGCTGGATTTGCATGCACTTCTGAAGGTTTATTTCTGAAGGTTCAGTTCTGAGGTGGAATTGTTCGAATATTGGGGTGGTTAGGTTAGGATAAAGGACAGTGGGAGTTGGGGATGAAGTGATGTATGGAGATTTGAGGATTTGGAGCGAATTTGGGAATTGGGAGGTGGGGATGGGGATTTGAGAAGTTGGGAGTTTGGAAAGTTGGAAATGTGGGAGTTGAATGATTTTAGTTTGGGAATGTTGGGATTTGGAGATTTGGAATTTGGGAAGCTTGGGACTTGGGAAGCTTGGGATTGGGAAAGCTTGGAATTTGGCAATCTTTGAGTTTGGCAATCTTGGAATTTGAGAATCTTGGAATTTGGGAATCTTGGGATTTAGCAATCTTGGAATTTGGTAATCTTGGAATTTGGTAATCTTAGAATTTGAGAATCTTGGAATTTGGCAATTTTGGAATTTGGCAATCTTGGAATTTGGAAATCTTGGGATTTGAAGCTTTGGAAGTTGAAAAAATTGAAAATTGAGAATTTAGAAATTTAAAGGTTTGAGAATTTGCAACTTTACAAACTTGAAAATATCTACCTCACAAAAAATAACAAACAAACAAATTTAATTCGATAAACCGATTCCGTTCGTTACTCCGATTTCACGAGCTCTGGTATCCACACTATAAAATCAGAGAGATGCGTTTACCGATGCCACGGTATATTATAAGATAAGTGGAACGACGGCAAGAACACGAACAGCATTGTGATCGGTGAAAGAGGGGCGCGTCGAGGGACGTTAGAAAATGTCTTTCTGGGATGGAGAAAAGAGAGTAAGAGAAGGGCAAAGGTGGGCAATAAAATCGAGTTATTATCCTTATTATCGGCAGCGTTGCGAAAGTGCACGCGCGTGGGCCGCGTGTACACTCATTGTCGTACTATGTGCACCCGCGTAGTCTACCACGATGTTTCCTTTCGGTTCGAGGATCGATAATCGATCACGTGTCAATTATCGCCGGTTTAAACGTTCCATGAGAAACTCCTATTAAACTGACTGTGAATTTTATTCTACAGGCAATTAGCGATGCATTCAGTCATATTTACGCTTTTCAATACACTTCCGTCACTTTTATTATTTATTTTCATGATTATGTACTTTAAGAAATTTTTTAGTTTAAATTTATGTAGTTTGATAAATTTAAAAATTTCATAGTTTTAGGAATTTACAAATTTAATTGTTATAGAGTTTGAGAAATTTTGTTGTTTAAATTTAGTTTGATAAATTTAATAATTTAGTTTAATAAATTTACAAATTTCATGATTATATACTTTAAGAAATTTTTTAGTTTAAATTTATGTAGTTTGATAAACTTAAAAATTTCATAGTTTAAGGAATTTACAAATTTAATGGTTATATACTTTAAGAAATTTTGTAGTTTAAATTTATGTAGTTTGGTAAATTTAATAATTATATAGTCTAACAAATTTACAAATTTCATGATCATATACTTTAAGAAATTTTGTAGTTTAAATTTATAGTTTGATAAATTTAATAATTACATAGTTTAACAAATTTAATAGCTACATTTAATATTTAAGCTTAAAAGATAGTTATAGAAATTTTTAAATTTGTAAGTTGAAATTTTTTAAACTTTGAACTTACAAATTTTTAATAAAGTTCTTTAAGTTCTAAGATTTAGAAATTTGTGAAGTATGAAAAATTAGAAATATAGAAATAGAAAATTTTTAAACAATGATCACTCATGGTGAGCTCACAGGGCTCCATGTAACGTTACGTCCCTGAATACTCCTCGCCTTCCTATTGGACAACCTAACCTAACCCGACAATCTAACCCAAAAGAACTTTTACTTTCAAATTTCGTCCCATAAAATATTAATTTATTAATCACCATATGTCCATCAAGTTCTACAACTTCACCTTCATACTTTCAACAAAACTTACCATATTCGTTTCATAAAAAGAAAGCGTTAATTGCATGCAGCATTATTCTCGCATTTCAACAACCCACGAAGCGCATAATGCGTTCGACTGTCGCCTTTCCCCGAGATCGAATAGTCATTACTCTCTGCGTCGATCCGCTTTCAGATAATTCACATTGTATTACAATTCACATTACAAGGTTAGAGAGGTAAAAAGAAAGCAGCCGGAAAATCAGCCGCTTCAAAAGAGACCGGTGAGCGCACGCCGATCGGAACGATCATTATCGATTTAACCGCGTGCGGTAACACAAAGTGAATTCCAATAAACTGGCCGGCATTTTTCCGCATCCCACGTGGCACGCGGAGTTCACGCATCGTTCGTAACCGCGTAGTATATATACATACACGAGTATCTCCGTTGGCAGAAGCCAAGATCGAGCCGTTCGTGCACGTGGATGGAATTGCTCGAATTGCCGACAGTCCGTTGGCCACTCTTATTTACTCTCTATTCGGAGTACGCCTGCAGAATTTTAGTGCATCCGCTGAACGCGGAAGACGGCCATTGTCCTCGAGAATTCCACTATGCTAGATCCTATGTTTCTGATCCTACGGATTTACCTTGGGTCGAATGTTATAGGTTAGCAAGAATTAATGCAAGGTTATGTGAACGTATAACTAAGTGGTAGTCTTGGATTTTGGTAAAATTGAGTCCTTGAAGATTTAGTGTTGAGAAATTACGTTCAATCTAGTTACTATCATACCATGCTCTACTATCCTATTAAACCAGTAAAACCAGTGGACCACTAAAACCAGTTGAAGCAATCTTGAACCAAATGTCGCTACCTCCGAGTAATCCAGGAGAAAAATATGTGAGGCAGGTATCTCGGTAGAATTCCCAGTGTCCAAGTATATCGGTGAGAGCAGAAGTCCGTAGAATTCGAGCGGATCCATCGAACGCGGAAGGCGACCCGCTCGGTCGCCACTTGTCCCTGAGAATTCCAGAACAAGTGGCACGGCTCCGCGGATGCTGCACGACGGAGCAAGGTGAAGCAAGGTGAAGCAAGGTGAAGCGAAGTGTGGTCGTTCTCGTATACCTTCCTCCCGCTTCGGGTCCCCCGTGTTGCCTCTTCTTCTGCAGGCCCTCGCCGACGAGGAGGAAGAGGACGCGAGTCGTGAGCATTCAGCCGAAGCAGGTTAATATCTCGACATTGTGGACACAAGTAATGGGAGCCTTTACGCTTCAGGACGCTTTAGCCGCGGATTCTCCTATCGCAACTTCTCCTTTCTTTTTACTATACCGCTGATTTACTAGCTGTATTTGGAACTTTATAGTCCGACACGCATTAGCGAACGCTTTAATAGCCGTAGTTTCGGCTATCGAATGCTAGCTACTTTTTTCATTATTGGTTTAATGATCCTGCACGTGGATCGTTTGTCGTGAAATAACGGTTTCTGTGGGTGTACCTAACACGTTCAGGACCACTAATGTCTCGACATATTGGTAATGGCACTTTCGACTTTTTTCACGATAATTGACGTTCCGCTTTGAAACCTTTCATTCGTGTGGAACTTAATAACTCCAAATTTTGATGTTGAGGGACTAATTGACTATCGGAATTGCCTGCACTGTTACCTGCTTGTGATTGATCTCTTCATCGATAGTGTTGCGACATAGTTCTTGACAATAACAACCCGAACTTTAATTACGATGACCAGGTTACGAACCTCTATGTCAGTGGTTCCCAAACATTCTCATTTAAGATACAACTTATAGCACGCTTAAAATTATTTTCTCCTTCATTTTAATCATTGTAGATCGTCTTTTATGTATTATTACAAATTTTCAATTATATTATACATTTATGTATGTGTACTTTCTTGTTGCTTTTTGAAGTTTTACCTTTTGTTGAGCATTTTTGTTTAGTATTAATGACCAACATGTGATGAATACTTTACTAGCAATTCTTTATGTGAAGACTAGTAAATTGTAGTTTAAGGTCTTTCATAGTAGATGAACATAGTAGACATAGAAGAGTGTTGATGAACATAGTAGATGACATAGAGTGTTGATGAAAAAGATTGTATTTATATGTATTCTACATAGGACATGTCTTCGATCATTTACATTAAAAATATCATTTTCCTGTTTCCTAATGTTCATCATTTTTTCTGTTCCATAATTTTCATCATTTTTCCCGTTTCATAGCTTTCATCATTTTTCTGTTTCATAATTTTCATCATTTTTTCTGTTTCATAATTTTCATCATTTTTCCCGTTTCATAGCTTTCATCATTTTTCTGTTTCATAATTTTCATCATTTTTCTGTTCCATAATTTTCATCATTTTTCCCGTTTCATAGCTTTCATCATTTTTCTGTTTCATAATTTTCATCATTTTTTCTGTTTCATAATTTTCATCATTTTTCCCGTTTCATAGCTTTAATCATTTTTCTGTTTCATAATTTTCATCATTTTTCTGTTTCATAATTTTCATCATTTTTTCTGTCTCATAATCTTCATCATTTTTCCCGTTTCACAATTTAAAACCACAAGTAATTACAGCCTTCAAAAGAACATATTTTTAAATCTCTAAAATCTAGTCTGTCAAAAGCAAATTGCTTTTTTGTTTCTCACACTACAATTAGTATGTCTCAGAGGTATAAAATTATCCAGCGAGAGTTTTCCGATGTCTCCATTCAATTACGATCGTCTCGTAGGGATCGCGGGAACAATGGCCGCATTCATCCTAATCAAAACGCCTCTAAGCAGCGCGAATTCGACCAAGCCCCGATATATTTGTCGACGTCAGCCCTGAATCCATTAATTCGATTCCGCATTATGCAAATCCAGCGGCGAGCTAACGCTCCGCGTCTCGAACAGGCACACGTGGGCGAAACACACGGGACCCGCTACTTGTAGCACTCGTTCGAGCTGCCGCTCGGATTCGTTCAAACAAATTCGAGGCTACGACCAGCCCGGAGGTTTCGCGTAGGACGATCCTCATGATGTACAACGACCGACACGTCGGGGACTCGTCTTTTCCGCGGAAACGACCACCGCTTCGCGAGCTCTTGTCATTGAAAAATACTCTGTTTCTATGGAGAAAGTCGCAAAATCATATTTTATTACTTGATCAACTTTTATGGTACTTGAAAAAATTACAAATAGATTCAAGTTCATCATTTGTTTCTAAGAAACCGTTTGTTTCTAATGACGCCATGTTGCAATTTTATAGCGAGGTTAAAATGGAACTTTTGTTCTTAAATGTTAGTGGCAAAGAGTCAGTTCATTTCTTGTTAGTTATTCATTATTGGAAGTAGTTAAATATTGAAGTATTTAAAAAAAAATTAAGTAATAGTTTTGATCCCAAAGTGAGGTTATGTGAGGTTGAAAATTGTCATGATGGAACATCATTGTACGAAAGATATATAAAAATTGTTATCTGAAGAAGAGGTGTCATCTCACCAGACACTATGTAGTCTTAATTAAATTATATTTGTCAAATATAGAAGATGATTATGATTAAAGCTTGACACTATCATTACAAGCTAGCATCTCGTACCTAAAAGTATACTTATATAAGGTCTTCAAGTTTTGAAAGTTTTGAAAAGTGACCTATGAAGTAGAACACCTGGGTTGACCCACGCTTCCCCATAACATCGGTTAATTAAAATTAATTTCACGAGTGTATTAGCGAAACTTGTCCATAAACGCGTCGACACTTCCGTAAACAGTACTATTGGTAAGTTGATTAAGTGTCCACCTGTAAAAACGATTATCATCAAACGTCACAGCTTCCTCATCAAACGAAATTAAAACGAGTGTCTTTTTTCACGGCAATAAACGTCAAACGTCTCGTTCCAGCGTAGAGAAACTTGCATCGACAGATCGCTTTATTCTCGCCTGTTCTTTTTTTCCTCCCATGTCTAGATGCGATTAAAACGACTGGTTCTCTCGCGATTGTAAACGTCAAACTCCGTGCCCTCGAGTTTAACGGTCACCGTTATTTCCATCGAGTCGTGTTGAACGTTCATAGAATTCGTTTGTCCGCGAAGAGAACCTAGCCTCGCTTTCTCCTGTTCGCCAGCCGCGAAGCGGGCAACCCGCTCGGCGTTGTTCGCTAAACGTGATACACCTGCGCGGGTGTGACTAATTAGAATCGGCAAGGAGACCGACAATCAACGATTCCCTCGCTGGAACGACGCTTTAACAACCGCACGAAAATGGTCCGGGTCAAATCGACGTTTACGTAATCCCCTCCGACGTGTACGAACAACGTACACGATGAACTTTCGTGTAATGAAAGTCGAATGAAAGTTGCCTGTAATAACGCCGATTCCTTCCGATGGATCGACTTGGCGATTGTCGACTGTCGGATTGTCTTTGCGGAAAGACTTACGAGATGTTTCTGGCCAATTTAAGGATTCTCAATAATAACATTTACTCCTTATAAGCTATACGTACAGACGCAACACTGATTTCAAAATAATCATCATGGAATCAACGTTTCACTACAATTTTCAAGATCTGTCTATTTTCATACAGGAGCCTCTTTGACTCACAAAACATATCGTTCCATTTACAACTATAAAAGTATTCAGTGCATGAATATAGTACGAAATTAGTATGAACGCAACATCTGCTGTCTTAATATTAAATTTTCTACGAAACAAAAATTGTGGATTAGAAAGAAGCTTGCAGGTAAAGTTGCAATAACCCAATTAACTATCCAGGTTGAAATCAATCCCGTATCAGAGTGATTACATTGAGCAGTTAATCATTAATAACCGTGTCGAGCATTAATGAAACGTTACGTATTTATCTTGTACAAGCTGAAAGGAATCGCAGAAAAACTTTCATTTTAGATAGTGCCTTTAAACGAGGATAAAGGAGTTGATCTTTAGGTAGAAAGTTCCTGCATTATGTTCATCTCTAGAAATTGGACATGCACTGTAACGACGAAAAGGAGAATTGAAAACGAGACGTCGTGCTTTTTGATACACTGAAAATACCCTGTCATCGGGGATCATCTAAATTTTTTGAGATTAATGGATCCTTTCGGTAAACTTTGAACAATTCAAGTTTCTCTTATCGAACAATTGTAGATGATATTATCAGTGTGCAATTATGTTGTCATTTACTTAATTATGAAATGTTAGTGTAACTGTAACATATATATGTTCTAAGTATTTAGAGATGAATTATTTTAGGTGATGTAGGTGTATAGATAATGTAAAGATCTGAGCTATAAGCTGCTAGATATCTGAAGATCTACTAATATATGAACTCTACAAATTTAAACTAAATTGTAACATAAAGCAGAATGTTTTCTTCCTACAGTAAAATTGTGTAAAATTTCTAAAATTTCCCCAAATAAATTCACACCGGTTGTCCACGTGTAAAACCACATGAACACCTCACGATCAAAATGTATCAAGTGCCATAATAAATAAATTTCTCCATCACGTATCCAATATCAGTCCCATCAATAATCTCCTTTCAAATTACATCACTACAATCAACGAAACGCGTGTTCATCAAAGCGTTGATCACTAACCCCGGCCAACATGGTCCCCACTCGGCGAATATACCGGTGCCACAACAAAAGTCATGGAACGTTTGTTCCTTGACGAAAATGCTCCCCCACCTGCGCGTGCCAATTGGCCGAGTAAAAGCGGGACACGTTAGACGAGGATGGGATCCGTGTCGAATGGACCCGCGTGTCCCGATCCTCTATAAGAGTCCGTCGTGGGAACGAGGCGAGCGAAGCGCGGAAGCGTGATGCCGGCCCTCGGGGAAGAGCCTCGCGTTTTCGTACGATGATAAATGATCTCATCACCGGCATTTAGAACGCGCCGGCAAGACGTCGGAAGGCCGAAACGAGCCTGGTGAACGTAGAACACGAACGGTCAAGGTGGGGAGGGCTCGTTTAGGATGGACAAAGGGTGAAAGGGCACCGATCGCGTGGAAGTTCTTTCGTAGCCACGGGTTACCATGAATTTCACGCGAGCCGAAATAGACGCGAATCTAATTATCCGCTCAAATGCAGAAGCCTGTCTGATCTGGCTACGAGTCAATCATCGGTTTTTCAGGGGTCATTAGCGCTATTCTATTTGGAGTGTTCTTCGAATTCGAATGTTCTCTAGTATGATCACTGACAAATAGGGGGTGGATCTAATAGATTAATAGTTTTGTTATTAATTTCTTGCTGGTCGAAAAGAGAAATCTTGCTACTGCTGTCTTAATTAGGCTCACTTGCACTTTTATATCCATCAGCTCACTGATTTCACAATGGTACAATGAATAATTTGAGAAGTTTGATGAAGCTACAGTTATGACTTCAAATGGCTCTGTCAATGACCTTTCGAATGCAGAAGATGAAAATAATTATTGAGAAACTATCGACCCCAAATTATGAAATAGAAACCACAACCTTCAAACGAAATTAACTACAGGTAGCAATCGAGTCCTAAACTCCTGATTATGAGCAATCCTAAAATCCTGATTATTACCACGAAACGTTTGGACCAGAGTGAAAATAAACGACTGTAGAAGGCATTATATCGGAGTGCGCGTACTCCATAACCGTAATAACCAGTTAAACGTTTCGCGACGAAAGGGATGAGGCAGGACGTGGGGTCAAAAACTAATATCGAACCTCTGGGAGGGCTGCCGCAATTGCGGTCGCGAGGTAAGGTCCCGGCTACCGTGAGCGGATGTTCGCCGAGGAACTTTGGTCCGCGTCGCGTCGCCGGGCGTCGGCCGCCGCTCGAAGATCGCCTGCAATAATTTCGCGGCGTGTAGGACTAATTTTGAATGCCATTAGTTAGCGCACGCCGCCTGGGATGATCTCGGCCTCCGGATTCTTATTTCGTTCTCCCTTTTCTCTCTTTGTTCGCGATCGTCCAATACACCGCTACCAGTGTTATAAACCCGAACGCCAACGCGTTTCGTCTCCCTATCCGCCCATTTGTATCTTTGTCTCTCTTTTTTGTCGTCGAGCCCTTCCTTGGCGCCACTTCTGATTGAATCGAGCAGCGAGGATTCGCGGATCGTCCGACGGATTCCACGGGATAGTTTCTCTCGACCATTTCCCAGCGTCGATCGGTACGCATGGTATTGGGTCACTGGGCGCGCGGATCGAGATCCCCTTTGTTCTGCGTCGCAGGATCGATCGTCGCGTTTCCACGCGAGAGACTCTTCCGTCAGTGGGCGAGCTCGCCGCGTAACGAGACATCGAGAAGCTCTCAGGACTTTTATCGAACCATCGAATACCGAGGAAGAACTTTCCCCACTCGTGCACTTCAACTACCGACAATTTAACTACAATTCTTTTCGATGCTACATCTTTCGATCAACGTTGTAATCCTTTAGAACTGAAGATATAAATAAACGGGACATGTGGTACTCTGTTGAGAGTTGCAAAGAATGCATGTGGGTTTGATTGGTTGTAAGTTACACCGGTGCAACGTTGATCAAATCGTATTTGGTCAAAGTGGTTACGAATTGATTCAAGTAACGAGAGAGTCTTCAAGATGCAGATGGAAGTCACATACGTTGTATATCTACAGAGTACCTGACCCAGCTGAAGCTACATTACCTAATTTAATTAACGTACAGAACGTACATTACCTTGTTTAAATTAACATTATCTGACATAAATTATGGAACCCATATGTCACATAAAAACGACCTATGTAATGTAAAACGACATGTCGAAAGGATCAGTATTATTTAACATTAAAAAGTATATCTAACCTGAACACAATCTATACTATAACTTATAACCTATGAAAAATAACCTATAACCTAAAAATAAATAACCTATAACCTACATTATTTGACTGAAAACATACATTACTTGAATGAAATGCACATCATCTGACGAACACCAACAGATTAAATAATCGTAAACTTATCGACTGCAATCTTTAACGGTTACAATGCGGCAGTTAACGTGTTATATTGCTTTCAGTCACGAGTGTAGTACAGAACAAAAATAGTTGCATCAAGAATGTACGTTGCATAGTAATTAGACTTTCTGACGTCTATCGCCAGTATACCGACGTTAACACTTAATCCTTGCGCAGCTAATTGATCCCGTACCTTGGAAATAATATTAGAACCTTTATGAGGCAATAAAACTCACCGACTCGTGTTGACTAACGTAGGCGGCGAATCACCAAGACAATACAGCATTGTGATCCATTGATGATCCACCCTGGCTGAAGCATCTCGCTGAAGCTCTGCAATACACTGAAACGCTGTTATTACTTCGATCATTAATGTCGGAAAGCAAAGATTGTGGGAGTATATTAGCGTTAACTGTAGAGGTCCATTTTATACTGCTGACGGTAAAAAGATTTCAAATATAAATTATGTTTTTTTTAGCTGAAAAGAGAGGTTATTGATTATTGGTCAGAAGGAGGTTAGAATGTGATGTTATCTAGGTTCTTTAAAATCGAATAACTTTTATCATTCAAATCCATTAATTTAAGATAAGTTAGGTTAGATTTGCTAAGATATGTTAAAAGACATGTCAGACAGGTTAAATGGCTCAGGTTATTTAGCTCTATTTTTATAGCAAACTACTTTTATGTCACTGAACGTCAAAGACAAGAACAATAATGAACAGTAATTTTGTGACGAAAAAACTTGATCAATTGTAACAATTATTTTTACTGCACCTTAAAGAATTTAACAAAATTCACCACAGTAAAAGTACACATTCCCCCTAGAATGAGTACCTCGATTCATGTGTGACTCAAACATGGTTGACATACGGAGAACATCGCAGTCAATTCGTCCGAAGATATCGAATTACCATTGTCCGTATTTATCGATAACATTGTCAGTAACAACAGTCGTACTTTATCTGGAATCGTGTAGAATCGCTCGTGTACGAATTGGATGATATCTCTCGTTAGTAATTGAACTTGAATAAGAGAGAAAGGAAGCGAGGGAAAAGCCGAGCAGAGTTGGAATAGGATCGCGAGACGAATAGAGAAGCGATGGATCGATCGGTCGGCCATTAGGCGGTTCTCGTATCGGCAGCATGAGCTCTCGGCTATTGCCCGTACACGGCTACGTGGTCGCTCACGTAGTTCGCTTTGATGTGCACCGCGCCGCTGCATTGTAGATGCATTATAATGCATACCCACTAAGAAGCCGGGCTATGTTGGTATTATGCCCGCGCGCGAGCTCGCCTCCTCTCGCAGCAACCGAGCTTCGATAATCAAATGTGCCTTGCGCCAAGCCGCGTGCGCACACACGCTCGGCCAAGATTATATGAATAGAAAGGCGGCGTGATACGTGATGGGCGTGTGCAATTGAAAATCATATTATGTAAAAGAGCGGGGCAGTCGGCTGGTGAAAATTTGCCGTTTCTTCAGCCGCCCCCACTGCCCTCTCTTTTCCGATGCTGTCTCGCAGCGGACAACCGTAGCGAAACGGTACCGCGGAATCACGATGGCCGACGCGTCGATCGAACGATAATTCTGAAATAAACGCAATCGATATTGCGGCTGACTCGAATGACGATCGACCGTTACTCGGAACGACCGTAAAATCGTAATTGTCACATTCGATGAAGCTTTACTAACAAGGGACATCATCAAGGTGTAACACGCCGATTTTTATGAAATTGACATATGTGGTAGCTTTTTAAAAATCATTTGACACGTATTTTTTTATATCTGCGGACATCCATGTTGAGGGGGTGAAAATAGCCCTCAAAGTTCGGGGTTGGAAACACATTTTCTAGAATATCTCGGGAACTAGATGGTGTAGGAAGGTGAATTTTTTTTTAAATTGTGTAGTTTTTAGTCAGAAATTTAGTTAGTGATAAAAATTTCGGGAGAAATTATTTATTTAAATAATATATTTAAAAAATGCACTTTTTTTTCAATTTTTCACCCTAAATGCAGTTCGATTTTTTTGCAGATTTGTATATGAAAAATATGGATCAAAATAGGGGATACGTGTTTTTGGAATTTTTTGTTTATTGCCATTTAGCAATAATTATTACATATACAATTTTCTCTTACCTTTCACCGAAAAATGAGTTGAGATTGTTTTCGAAGAGGGTGAGCCCTTCTTGTATAATAATTTGTCACGTTTTTAACAATTAGACAATATCAGATGTTTATTGTTCCATCGATAGCCAGGGAAGGTCCAGCGAGCAGGTATAAATCCACCGCGGTACCAGTAGTCGCTATATGGAACATAGGTTTCTATGGCCAATGAAACTATTAGCCGAACGTATAAGTTCATTTATTTAAATTTTAATAATTCGAACGGAAATGTTCCTCGTTTAAATGATTTGGTATCTCTGAAAAGAGTTGAAGGTTTGAGCAGTGCGTTGCTGTTATTTCATGGGTTTTTATACGTTGCTAAAGTGGAAGTGGAAAATTTCAGAAATATTTATTGGTCGTCGTAATCCGAAAATAGTAAGTAAGTAAATTATTCTTAATTATTTTATAAATTAAGTAAGAAATTCATTATTAAAAGTCACATAAATGAACTTACACGTTCGGCTAATAGTTTCATTGGCCATAGGAGCCTATGTTCCGTATAGCAATTACTGGTACCGCGGCGGATTTATACCTGCTCGCTGGACCTTCCCTGGCTATCGATGGAACAATAAACATCTGATATTGTCTAATTGTTAAAAACGTGATAAATTATTATACAAAAAGGGCTCACCCTCTTCGAAAACAATCTCAACTTATTTTTCCGTGAAAGGTAAGAGAAAATTGTATATGTAATAATTATTGCTAAATGGCAATAAACAAAAAATTCCAAAAACACGTATCCCCTATTTTGATCCATATTTTTCATATACAAATCTGCAAAAAAATCGAACTGCATTTAGGGTGAAAAATTGAAAAAAAAGTGCATTTTTTAAATATATTATTTAAATAAATAATTTCTCCCGAAATTTTTATCACTAACTAAATTTCTGACTAAAAACTACACAATTTAAAAAAAAATTCACCTTCCTACACCATCTAGTTCCCGAGATATTCTAGAAAATGTGTTTTCAACCCCCAACTTTGAGGGCTATTTTCACCCCCTCAACATGGATGTCCGCAGATATAAAAAAATACGTGTCAAATGATTTTTAAAAAGCTACCACATATGTCAATTTCATTAAAATCGGCGTGTTACACCTTGATGATGTCCCTTGTAAGTTACAAAGCAATTCTCATCGTCCAATTTCCTGCGAAATGGAATATTGTAATAGTCGGATCCGAAAGCTTGTAATGATAGGAATCACCGCGTTCAATCTCCAAGAAATTCAGCTTCGTGATCATCAGAGGCATCTTCCGAGAAAGCGATCGTTAACGCAAAGCAAGAAACAAAACGTCGACTTTCAAAATTTCTGTTCAAGTAATTATACAACTCTTTAACGCTTCGCGACATTCGACAGGCATAGAGCTTCCGCTACCGTTCCACCGTCTGCGTCTTCGACAGCGAAAGATCTGGCCTGTAATTTGCGCGGTCGTGCCCGGAGGATCTCCACTCGTCCGGGAATGATATTCCCTCTCCGAAAGCAAGCAGAAAGAAGCTAACCCTTCGGCTCTGATGTCCGGTAGCAGCCACCGGGTGCCGCGCCACTATCGCTCGCAATTACAAACCTGCAGGCCGTTTTTAATCTCGGACAACCGGCAAAAAACGTAATAACTTTTTTGCCACCACGATTACGCGGACCCTGCCTCCGTCTACCGGGATGAACCGTTCGCGCAAAATTGAAGACTCCGCCCCCGCGTGCTTCGTCCGACCGAGGGATAACAACTAGCCTGTATGCAAATGCCCGGGGACCCGTAGAATTTCACGAAACGTTATTATATCCTGCCGTTTCGTTTCGTTTCACGAAATTACGTCTATAAGCAGAAGCCGTATCTCGTGATGCTCGCAAAAAGATCCGCTGGTGACATTACCTCTCTAGGGGATTGAGACACAGAGGAGATTCTGACAACATTTTAATGAGCCCGTCGTCGTTTTACCATGATACCCTGATTACATGGTTGCTGCTTCGAGTTTCGACTGCTCGTTTCTTGCGGATTCGATGAACCGAACACGATTATGGACGGGTTTCCTTTTTGGACGGGTGCAAATCTTAGGTGCATCTAACCGCTTACCTTCGAGTTTCGGATATCCAATCTTATATAATCTCTGCACGAATTCGTACACTTGCGACTCTCCTCATTTTTTAACTTTTGTGCACCTTCAATAAAGATATGTTGTCTTCTTCAAGATCATACTGTACGAGAATTTTTTGGATCAATACTAATATACAGTAACATAGAGTAACATAAAATAGTAGTCACAATATATGTACGTATTATACGAACATATGTACACATATGCATACATGTCATTTGATAATATCTGGTTATATACATACAACACCCTTTGTACTACGTTATTCATAGTGATATCACTACTTTTCTGCACAGCTATTAATTTCCAATGAATGATACTTCTGCTCAATGAGCCATATAATGAACACTACATAACTAACTGATAGGCGATATTAAATTAAAGAAGTCAGAGTTCTATATTAAATCTGAGCCAAATCTAGCCAGACGCTATTAACGTATTAAATCTTGTTGAGAGTAAGATACCCTGTTCCTTGAATATATTTCGTAGCGATTGGCTGGTTCGTTGAACAAGAGACACGTAAGTTCGACTCTCCCCCGCGTACGGCTAGAATCAATGGTGCGTTTACCTGCGGCCGTAAGGTGTGAGACGGGTGTCGGCGAAGGTGGAGGCGTCATTGTCGTGTTTCGTTCGTTTCTCCGATTGCGTCACAACACCGTATGACCGGTACAAGCTTCATGGCTTGGGCATAGAAAGCGTACGAATCGAATGGCCGACGATCATTTGTCAAGCGAGAACGTCCGCGTGCTCGAAGCACCGACTATCGCGTCTAAACGCGGATTATCGAAGAAGAAGAAGAAGAAGGAGTAGGAGAAGAAAAAGACGAAACTCGCACCTACCGTATCTCGCCTGGGAGAGTGATATTTCTATCGTGGATGTTGAGGTAGGAACGTGTTAACAATCCTTGCCTCGGCTCGCGGCGATTGATGGCCGTAGAAAACGGGATTTATTAATCCTATTATCACTGTTCGCGGAGCCGCGTCGGCGACAACGATGACTCTATCGATGTTTCGCGGGGACCATGTGATCTACCTACATGCACAAAAATTATAATAACTCTCCCCTTTACCACATTGTTCATTCTAAATTTGGGGATGGAATCATCGTAGGGTTGATCTAGCAAGTTACGAGTACACTGTTAACACATAGTTATGAGTACATTGCTAGCACGTGTGCTATGTAATAACCCGTCTATCAGCTGGATTAACTGTAACAGAATGAATCGATAAAAGCGTGACTAATAGTCGAGTTACAAGTCCATCCAAATCTCCTTACAGCTGTTCCACTTGATCCATGAGTTCCACCTGTTGCATTTGCCTAACAATTCAGCCGCTTTATCAAAGTTCTACAGTTACATTCAATCCCAAAAACCCTAAGAAATTCCACAGACTACCACATATATTTATTATCATGTTGCTTCCAACACAAGTATTCGATTCACATGAACAGCAATCTTGTCGGTGTTTATTAATTAACACGAGTCGCTTATCAGCAGCCGTCACCGCAACACGAAGTTGCTCTCCGTCGATTTTTCGCGATGAGTCGCGATCGGCCATCGTTACGCAACCCCTGCCTTTCATCGATCCACGGACCCACGTCCGTCTCGAAAGATTACGGGAATCGAGATGTCGATGCGTGGATTGCTTTATTAAATTTTGCGCAATGCAAACGATTTTCCAACGGCGACGGTGCACGAGCAAACGGGCTATAAATCAACCGGTACAATGACATCGGCACGACGGTTCCGCGGGTACTCTCTGCCTCTGTCTTTCTCTACTGCGGACACGCGGCCAATCCGCGTACTTCGCTTACCTTACGTAAATGCATTCTAGCTTGGCCAGCTGGTGATTATCCGCGACTACGAAACTATCGGTTCGTGGATCATTTCGCGCCTGGATTAATTTGCGACTCTTCGATCGCGGGAAACCAATCGTTTGTCTCCTTTCAATGTGATCTTTTACCGCGGAACATTAAGACGACGACCACCGATCAATCTTTCAATTTGGACGTTTTTTCGTTTCTTTTACACCTTAATCCATTACCGAATGCCTTTTGCACTATTTCTGTTTGGCAATCAAATTTTTAGCGAAATTAATGTTCTCACATTTCGTAGCCGTATTGCAATCTCTTGCTTGGCAAATCTAACTTTTACTGAAATTAAAATTCTCATATTTTGTAATGTACTTTCGTACTGTTGGAACCTCAGAAATTGACAGATAGATGATTTTAACATTTCTTCTTTGTATTGAACACATTTCGACCGTATTGGTCAAAAACATGTATGTCTTCACATGCCTACGGTTGCAAATGTACGCCATCTTAACTAACCGCCTCAGTCAATCGAAACCTAACCAATCTCAGCTCTCAGCATCCAACTAATTTCAATATGGTAAAGAATATACGCCACGCAATTAATATTGAAAATTTAAATGGTTTTGAAGAAGCCGATATTGAATGTTTGCCAAGCGTTAATATCGACGTGTCCCATTGTTTCAAGCCCATCGTTAACTGTCATCATCGTCGAAGATGGAGCTTATGACACGTCTAACACGCTCTTTTGTATGCGTTATTAGATTTGTTCATTGTTAATAAATTAGTCGGGGAATCCTACCCGCCACCCACGATCTTAACACCGTCTCAAAGTGCAATCAATTCGTTTCAACTTTATACAGTTCTATTAAGAAACGAACCGTTGACGGTAAACTTTCATATTCTATTTAATTTTCTCATCTTTTTTTACCGTCTATCAAGATGCAACGAGTTTGCTCGATCAAGCCGGATTGCTCAAGGATTATTGCTCCAACACGCGGTTTATCTAATTTACATTTAGATATTCTGATTTTCTGTATTCCTGGAAATTGCCATTAATCAATTACCGCAATCGCGTTTCAAGATCTTCCTCGTCAACTTAATTAGAAAATGTCGTTGAATAAAAAATCGATTATAAATGTTACCCGGAACGTTTACATTCTTGGTATTCTCTTTTACTGAAAATTTAGGAATATTTATTTCTGAGGATGACAGATGAAGCTACAAAATGGGTGAGGACAAAAATTGGTAGAAAAGTAATTTTTAAAAGAAAGAGGTACTTGGAGAATCACACATGTGGTTCACATATGTGGTCATATGTGACTAGTGTTACAAATTTTAGAACTGGCGTTTTTAATAACCTGTGTTATAGTATGTCACACTAACATCAGTTTTACTACAATAGTCAATATATGAAACAATATTGAAGTATGTAGAAATTTACTTGAAAGTACATATATGTACATGTAAGCTTTACAAATGTAAAGTTTCAAATTGTCTATCATTGCCCGTGTCCATAACTTCCCACAGTGCGTCCGCAAAATTACCAATCATACTATGAAATCGGAGAACAAAGTATAGAACGATTTGTCCCGTGGGGCGTTGCTCTCGAGGCCACAAAATCAAGTCGAACAGCTCACGAAAATAGACGGCTCGATAAATCACGTGGCCTGGGATCGAGTTTCCGGGGCCTGTTGCTCGATAAAATCCAGCTCGGGCCCATCATTATAAATCCCGACAGCCACTTTATCCCAATCGACGTGCGCGCCCGCGGGGCACTGGAAACGTCCATCAGGAAACATCGAAACGTCGACGAGCAGCCGGTTGCGAGGGTGGATACACCCTGCGGCCTTTACGCCGCGTATACTAGGCCTCGGTTCTACTTTTTTCCCGCGTACAATGCTACACACCGCGTGTGGATCGCGGTAGAATGATTGATAATCGATCGTGCCGAACTGGCCGGAGTCTCGCGCATCCAACGAAGATGAATTCGTTCTGCGCCCAGTCCTAATTGTGCACAGCCAGTGGTCCAGAGTGTGGACCACGAAGTTACCTACGTATCCACACCTACGCTCCACAACCTTAAGCTCTGTTTCCACGTTGTGGAAATTCAAGTGTATGTTTAAACATGGTATCATTAGGAAAATACTCTTCATCGTTAGAAGACATTCTTTTTATATGAGAAGTATGAAGAATTATTAGAGAGTATGTAGAGTATGTGCAACTTGAACAGTGTCTGTTTTCGTAACAAAATAATTTCGCAAATTTAAAGTAACTGATATTCAGTCTATCTAAACACTATAATAAAATATTTTGTTGTACTAGAAGATCCTCTGACAGCAGTTAAAATATTCATACCAAGTTTGCAAAAGTTAGACAAGCAGATCTATTGGAATTAAACTTGTAACTCTTCATAAACATCAAATTTGCAAAATGGAATTTTTTGAACATAATAGACATTCGAATGAATTTGTGTGAGTGTGTGCAAAGAGTGTGAACGCAGCTTAAGACGAGGAACCTGGAGAACGGATAGGGAAATAGAAAGTGCGCTAACCTCGCGTTGACCCTCTATCGATATTTTCCCCCCGCAGTTCGACCCCTGTAACTCGATATCGTGCACCTCCCTATTTCTTTATTTTGGTGTGGACACCAGGTTGATTGTTGGCCGCACGAACCCGAGCGGCGCATAAAACACAGCGGGGTTAATGCACCCGCTATAAATATAGCAACGTGGCGAGCATCGCGTGAAATTAATTACGCAACGTATTTACGCCGATGCGATGCCGTTAGGCGTGATCGAGGACCCCGTGCGGCGAAAATGAGACGATAGGCATAATGAATTATCGCCTTCGACAATCGGCCCTTCTATGACTCTAATTTCATTCACTTTGTAAGCGTAATTTTAGGCGAGCGGCTCAATAGTTGTCGTATATTTAATTTATATCCAGACAAGTTGAACCCGATTTTCGATCGGTTGATTTGCGATACGGGGTCGACGGAGGTTAAAGAGAAATTTTGAGCAGAACGTTTACGATCGACTGTGCCTCTTCCGCTTAATTAGACGCGGACTTAAAGAATGGGATGTTAGAAAGCGTGCGTCGAGCACAATAAACGTTTGATTGCTTCCTAACGCCTGAAATTTACTGCTGATTTACGTTCTCTGCCCTCGATCAAGAAAATGAACAATTTTCGATGGGAAAATTCGACGGTGATTGCTGCGGTATCACCTCGTTTATGTCCACCGTTTAGACATAACGAGGGATATAACACGATGAGAGCAATAAGAAATTCTTTACAACCTTCTTACTCCTCTTCTGTTAGTTTAATGACTTTCCACTTCTATCTCATATTATTCTCCTTCTTTCATCAATTCAAAATTGTACATCGAGTTGTAAAACATCGTTTTGACCTCTTCAAACTCCTCTGAACGAATTTAAAGAATTCTTTGAACTCATCAAAATATCCCCTCTTACACTAATTTTTAGTTGACAACGAAACACTGTAAGCTTAATGAACATTCATGGGTCAACAGAATAACATAGCATCAATGGTTCGAAGTTAAACACGAGTGAAAAGCAATCGCATTAGGCAGCAGGGTTGTATCCCCGAAGACGTATGAGGGTAACAACAGCGAAATGAGCCGTCATTAAACAAGACGATCCTATAAATGCATTTCTACTTGTAAGCCCGGGTTTGGATCCTGTCGCATGGACATGTACCAGTGCGTCTTCCTTTTAATGCCCCCACCGACAGCACAATGTGAAACCCACTCGCGACAACTTTATTAGAGAGAGTTGCGGGTACATCGCGGCCTCGCTGCGTTTCAGATTATAACGCGTACAACGCTCGTAACTATTACAAAGAGACACCGTTCCCTGTCTTTTCTCCTGTTAAAGGTCTCCCTGCAGATTAGAACGATCGCGTGATCGTAAATGAAAATTTCAGAAGACAGAACATTGGTTGGGACTCAGAAATTTTTTGAGGAATTATGATTGAGAGGAAATGTGAAATTTTTCGGGGTTTATGAGGGTAAAGGTTTTGAGTAACGTATGAGAAAGAAAATTTAAGAAAGTATTTCCTGATCGAGGAGTTGAAAGCAAGATACCCGAGAAGACAATTGAGTTGAAGCAATTAAGCAAGTCTAAGCAAGAAACAAGAATATAAAAGAGAATTTTCTAACAGCAGCGTAATAACTCAATTTTCGATTCGCGCGAGCGTCTTCGAAGTCAATACGCTTTCCGATAAATCATAGCAAAGGATAATTAATACCAGTTACGTAGCAGCTGAAACGAACGCGTCCCGTTCAATATAATTGAGTAGCAAACGCGGAAGAGGCCAGCGTATCGGCGACAAGCAACGAACCACCATCGACAGATGATTTGTTTACGATGATAAGATTTCACATGCACGGGCTAACCGAGACGGTGTTAAATGCTCGTGAAAGCGGTGGCAAGCGTGTCTTAACGATGTGTAACGAAGTAGTCGAACCTCGCGTCAATCGTCGTAAAGTATCCGAAGCGTGATCCTGGCGGGCAGCAAAGCGAGCGTGTAACGAATCGCGAGGAGCACGTCGCTGCGAGGCGAATGAAAATTTCACCGGCGGCGAGGCGTCGTTACACATAGACGCGGCTGAAAGTCGACGCCTGACACCGCCACATAGGCCATTATCTCGGCTGGCAGTTTTCTAAAAGGATTAATCTTAGTCGCGGGGTAGATCCTCGACGGCCCCAAAGAAGTCACCGATTGTAACGAACAAGGATGCTAGACCTCGTCTATTCTACCAGCGAAACGAGTGTCAATTTTAACGCTTCACCGTGATTGCTTCCTTGTACAGAAGCGAACGGCTCGAGTGGCCACGCGGTGAAACTCGAATTAAAATCCGCAGTCGATAATGATAACGACCTCACTAATTGCTTGACGGACAAGGAGCATCTTTACGAAACTTCTTTATACGAACTGAACTTTGTTCTTGCAATGTAAGACTTTCTTTATCTGGCTCTCAATAACTGACTCTATTAACATTTTTCAAATGAGTCAATTTTTGTGCGAACGACAGCGTTAAGTTTTTGGATCCATACAGATCAATTCTCAAGTTGTATAATAATATAATACAATTTTTCTTAACTTGACTTTTAAGAGGTTCCATTATCAAAATCTATCTCCTGACCATATGTGAAATTGCACAGACATGCTTCAGTATTTACCTCCATCAGACACCAAGGTGTTATGTATAATATCATACAATGCTCCTTAACTTTATTTATAAGAGGTTCCATTATCAATATTCTATCCTCTGACCATGTGTGAAATTATACATACATGCTTGAGTATTTACCTCCATCAGACACCAAGGTGTTATGTAGAATATCATACAATCCTCCTTAACTTTATTTACAAGATGTTACATTGTCAATATTCTACCCTCTGACCATATGTGAAATTGTACATATATGGTTGAGTATTTACCTCCATCAAACATCAAAGTATTATGTATAACATCATACGATCTTCCTTAACTTTATTTACAAGAGGTTACATTGTCAATATTCTACCCTCTGACCATATGTGAAATTGTACATATATGGTTGAGTATTTACCTCCATCAAACACTAAAGTATTATACATATATAATATAATACAATGTTTCTTAACTTTATTTACAAGAGGTTCTATTATCAAAATCTATCCTCTGACCATATGTGAAATTCTACATACATGCTTGAGTATTTACTCTTGCATGCATCCAGATCAGTTCTCAAGTAAATAACAATACAATCTTCCTTTACAATCTGACTTTACTTTCAAAAGGTTCCTGTACCAAAACCTGTCCTCTGACCATATGTGAAATTGTACCCACATGCTTGAGTAAACTCCATGAAACAGCAAAGTCGGCATAACACTGACTGGTCGATTGTCACCCTATCATTACAGAATTAAAAGCAAGTTAATTACAACAATGTGACGTAGTTGTTATAATGGAAGATAATGACACGAAAGGTGGAGGATCGTCAAGGTGTGTTTAGTCCGCATTCGCATAATTCGCCCGAGGCGCAGCGGTTGGTGCCAAAATAAATCAGGGTCCCGGTACTTGAAAAATAGCCGCGTGGCATCCTAGTGTATATATTCGGGTCGCGAGGGCGAACGATCCTAACAAATTGGTCCCGAAGCAAATGGCCGCCACGATGCCGATTTATTATTATCTATTTACGATGCGCCTTAAATCACGCGTAGCCAGAGCCGGCGGCGGTCGACCGGCGAAATCGTGAAGAAAGCCGAGGGAACAAGGAGCGGAAAGTAGTACCCGCCGCGTATTATTAGCCGTTTAGCAATTTGACAAGCGTTGTACTTTCGAATCTGGCCCGATACAATCGGCGCCCGATGCGACCAGGCAAAATGATTTACACGCGGATTCACGCGGTCCCCTTTTTCCCTCGGTAGCGATGCACGTAACCAGCCAGTTATTGGCTCCATTTCGCGTCCATTTTCAGCGACCGATCGTAAATACACGTTCCCCACGACGTGTGTCGAGTGTCGTGACTTAACGCTTTACGCCGACGACGGCCATACTGTGCGTATACATCGGGTTTCAACTTTTTGAAACTTTGCATAGTAAATGTCTGGTTAGGATTTTTATTAGGAAAGTGCGTAATAATATCTACCGATAATAATTCACGGTAATCGTTTTATTTCGGTTTAAATTATTCCGTTTTAAGTGTCCGTCCGTACATATATATGGACTTTTAAGAGGACAGACATTATTCACCTACGGTATTTTATCATCTGCCTATTTTTACCGTTTCCGCTATGCGACGTACATTAGATCTTCGATGTATGTATTTTCTAGAAACAACACCTCTATCGGACCATCTGAAAATATTCTCCCATACCGAACCATCAATCTAGAGGGTGGAAATTTCACGCGCGCACTCGAAATTTCGTGCAAAGATTAGCCTTGACGGGGCATCCCGGTGCTCAACGAGCTATACCGGTGTATACCTATCAGTGACGTATTGACAGACGTGAACAAATGACAGCGCCCAGCTGGGGGGAGAAGCGTTGCCGAGCGTAGTCCGCTAACAAAGCGGAGACGGCCGGTCGGGCGAATCGGTGCTCGAACGTCGGGGCATTATCATATTATGCTCGTTTGTAACTACAAATTGAGTTACCCCCGCGTGAACCCCGCGGCACTCCGGCTTCGAGATATATATCTCGGCACTGTCAGCCCGCGAACGAACGATAGCCCTCGCGATCGATACCCTTCGAGCACCCTCCCTGCGAACGGATCAACCTGCTGTCCGGGAATCACCTGCGGGTGGCCCGTTCTCCTTCCACTCGGTCAAAGGTGAAAAATGCTCGACTCGCGTAAGAACCAGACGATTCGAACGATAACATTCGACTGATGCGTCGACAAATCAGCCTCGCTCTTGGTATTCACTCCGGTGTGAATTTGGACCTGGGATCTTTGGACAGATTAGAAACATTCTCTTTGTTGATTATATTTCATTGCAGAACAAAAGTGAAAATTAACGTTTGAACTCCATATGTCCGATCTGCTGGACAGTTGTTCATTCACAACCTGCTGATTATACCTACAAGGAGAAAAATATTAAAGAAAGGCAAAATGTTAGGTACATTATGTTAGACTTTTAAGGTGCACTTTATATCATTTTCTTCAATGGTTTGAATTTCAGAATTTTTTAATAGTTGAACAAGTACATACTGAGCAATAGTTGGACAGGTACATATTGTCCACATACTTGAACAAGTACATACTGTCCACATACTTGAACAACTACATATTGTCTACATACTAGAACAAGTACATATTGTCCATATAGTTGAACAATTACATATTGTCCACATACTTGAACAACTACATGTTATCCACATACTTGAACAAGTACATATTGTCCACATACTTGAACAAGTACATATTGTCCATATAGTTGAACAACTACATATTGTCCACATACTAGAACAAGCACATATTGTCGATATAGTTGCACATGTACATACTGTCCAAAAGTTGAACAAGTACATACAGCCTTATAGTTGGCCAAGTATATATGGAATTTGACAAACATTGAATATGCAGCATCCCACATCCTTAATCCAGCATCCTGACAATCCTGACAATGCAATTTCCCATCGATCAGACATATCAGTCATAATTTCGCAATATGAAAGCGGGCGGTGCTCTTGCCGTGAGATTCACAGGAAAGGGAAACCGGAAACCGGGGTGGTCGACGTTGAAAAGGCGCTCACCCGTACATTCACTGAATCTCGTTCCCGGCAGATGACTAATACTTGATTTGACGAGACAACCATGAAGAAACTGTTATACATTGTTCCTTGATCATGGCTGGGAGCGGCGTGGGCGACTCGCGCCGTTATGCTGTTGCGCGAAACGAGACGATGTTCTTCTCGAAAACGGGCCATCTTGTGAAATTCGTATATCGTCGAATGCCACATACCGCTCGTGTTACGCGGGTGTTTTACGATTCGAAAAAAAGTAACCGAAGGGAGAAAAACACCTCTTCACGTAGTTAATTTATCGTTGGCAGGTCTTTCTTTCTCGCGGGCGTTGAACAAGCGTAGAAAATCGAGAGGCGAGGGATCATCGTTAAACGTTGACGTAACGCGACGTTTTATAGCCAATATTTTTCGACGGGCGAATCGGTCTCTTTAATTGGTCACCGATTCGCGCAGCTTTCCTTTTTTATTGCCTCGTAACGCGTCCGTCTCGTTAGAATCTGACCGACGCCGTTTTCGACAACGACCTCGTTGACGCCGAAAAATTGTTAGTCGAAGGTCATCGATACCTTGACTCGAGGAGAAATCTCGAGGATGATCCAGATACTCTTGACATTTTACGAGGCTCGATAGAATCAGGTTTTTGCGACGTTAGACACTTAACCTACAAACGTACAATTTTTATCGAACGGTAAAGCAATATAAATTCTAAAATTTAAGTGATTAGTGGCAAGATTTCAGGTGTATCTCAGTTCGAACTTAAAAATATTTGTTGCAGATTAACCATCGATGATAATTGACATGACATTGTAGATATTTTACAGACGTGGGATTTGGATGTGGAGAACGATAAAAACTTACAACGTTATTGGTCGAGAGATAACGCGTTCACTACGGTCGAACAATGGAGAATAGTGAGAGGAAATGTAAAATTGCTACTTTATCGAGTCGCCTTAGGAATCTATTATCGTAAAAATCTATAATACGCCTTGTTAGCTAGATAATGAAGTCTGTTAGGAGACTGTTTCTTGCAGGCGTCAAACGGCGCTGAATAAAATTGTAAGCGTGCAAGAAAAAATCGTGTTGAACACGCTTTAACGAGTAGATGGATCAAGAATCGTCTTAATTCAATGCTACCTAATTGCAACGTGGTCCCTTTTACGAGGAACTTCTTTCCAATTACGAAACGTGATACATCAGTATTTTGTAGCATTCCAGGCACGTGTATAGCTTCGAAATGTATCGATTTGTTAGATACACTTGTTCGCGATGGAGCTGTGAACTGTCAGGTTTCTAAAGAAAGACAACATAATTAGTCACTGACATTTTTCGATCGACAACCATTTTAATTGCTGCTTGTTCACGGTTGATAAGTATCGTTTCTAATAGAAACTGGTTTAATACACAATTAAGACGGCAAAAATTATATGTGTATTCTATTTTTAAATATTATATTATGTACATAATGACGTATGCAAGTATGTGCATATATTATGATAAAAAAAATTAATAATTTTATTCTTTCAAACGATTTGGCTGAATTTAATTAAATATTAATTGATACGTAATTATTAAGTCATGAACCAAAATGATTAAAGTCCGATTCATAAAGTCTGACGACATGGAATGTTCGCTATCTAACAGCTCTCAATCATACAGCAATCGATTTCCTTTCTCTCAGACAATGTCCATTATTATACATTGGTAATCGAGACTTGCAAGCATTCCGTTAAGTTGACTTCCAACCGGTGTAAATCGTGTCAGTCAAATTCCAATCGTTTCAATATGCAAAATAGGAAAGGAACGTGTGGGACACTGTTTGCATTCCAACATAGCCTTAATAGCGTGAGACTTGCTCCTGCTCCCTAAACCTACCCCTTATCTATCCTACGCCCCCGGTAACTACCGTCAAATGTTACACCAATGAAAGCAACTTAGTCTCAGTTACAGTAATGACAGACATTACCATATCGTGTTGCAATCATAAGTTGAAAGAGAACTCGTTCGTCATTTGTAGCAAATTAAGAATTTGTTGATGTTGAGATTTGTGATCTGGGGTTTGAGATTTGTGGATGTTGAAATTTAGGAAGAAACACAGAAAATTGAAGTGTTAGAAATTATAATGCAGATGGTTATACTTATCGGGAAGAGCGTGTAGTCGAAGGAAATTGATCGAATGTCGGGGCTAAGGTGTCGAGGTGTCTGGACGTTGTCAGTCTCGTCAACGACCCCCTCTTGGTTTATAGACGTACGAGAGACAATGGAGTCAGTCGATGCGAAACTGGAGACAGCTCATCGAGTGTTTCCCCTCGTGGCGAAAGAGTCGATGCACACGCACGAGGCGACGCGACACGACGCGACGCGACGACACAATACGAGAGCCGACAGGAGAGAAGCGAGGCGACACACGTAGGTAAACGATCGTTTGTCCTCCCACCTCTCGATTGTCGTCTCGAGCGTGTTGCATCCTCGCGGCTGCGAAACACCGGGGCAAAGATGGAGATGAAGGTGGAGGTGGAGGTGGGTGCCCTCCGCTGTTGAGTAATTGGAACACGACCTCTGTCAACCCCCGCTGACCCTAAATGGTCAGCGGAAACGAGCTTACCACCGGCGAGGAAGCCACCTTCGTCGTTGGCCAATCCTCCTATGGTTAGATATACGGATTCAGATGCAGATGTGCTAGCCGGGAATGTTAGTTCTACTACTAAACGTTCGCATTCACGCCGGATGACGCGTCGCGTCGGTTCACGCTTTATTGTCCTCCTACGATGACTTATGCCAGGACGATCTGGCCATCTCGCGCGGATTACGCTGGAAACGGGACAGATCACGTGGGAGGGTTTAGAACGCGCTAAAATCCTGCATCGTTGCACGCCATTCGGTATTTCTGTTACGAGGCCGTCATAAGGATGCTCGCAACATTTTTAATCTTCACTTCCCATCCGAACCCTTATGTTTCAATTATTTAAGTTACATCAATCCACTCATTCTTACCATCTACCTTCCTACTCTGTAAGTTCACCAAAGTGTCCAAATTTCTAAACCATCAATCCTTAGATACCTTCATGATCTGACCTCAAACTCAATTTTCGACTCTGAGTACATTTCAAAGTTCATTACTCTCAAGGTCTCCTAAGCTACCTCCTAAACTAAATTCCAAGATCTTTCATTTTCTGTAGACTGATATCCCAGACTGAAAATCGTGAGAAACTCTAGCAGAAAAATATCACACCGTCCATCAATTAAGAGATCGTTGGTGTCGCGAGTCAGCGAGTAACACGGTCGACGAGGCGGGGAATCGGTTCTTTGGGTCGCGCCGCGAAGCGGAAACATACGAGCTAGTTCTCGCCTTATCGGCCGTTTTACTCGACGCCCGCGCGCTGGCCGATACGATCGCAGGCCGATATCGATCGGTCTGTAGCGAGCAAATCCACTTATTTACTTACTCTCGGTTTTACACGCGCGCACAGTCGTGGTCTCTCGGCGAGATATACGAGTGACAACGTCGGCTATCGAGTAATTACCCGGCGATTCGATTACGGCCTACCAGCTCGAGTGTTTCCCTGGCGTCCGCGTTGCGGAAGGTCTCCACCCACGCTCGAGGACCGCGGAGCCACCGTGGTGCACGCACACCGTTGCCACCGTGCACCTGTGTGCACGCGTTCGATTCAACATCGGTGGAGATAGGGTCGCGTGTAAAAGGCCGAGAATAAAGGGTACGTTGCGCCATCGCGTCGACTTGCCTCCGCGACACCGCCATAGTGCCGGTGTTAGTCACCGGCTCGTCATGGGAGAGCCGATACTCGATTGTGAGAGAATGAATCATCCAGACGTGCTACGTCCGCCACCACGGGGAAGACTTCCGCTACCTTCCACTATTTTTCGCTTCTCTCACGTGGAGGGGACGTAGAGAGATCGTTACGACTTTTAATGACCACGCTCGACGCGTGTACGCGCTTTCATAAGGGATACTTTGACTCACGAGGCACCTCCGTGGAATATAACATGTACACGCGGGGATGTTGCCGCATGTGAATCGACGGAACAATGGACACCGTGGTCGAAGCTCGTTCGGATGGCTTCTCTCTTTTGTGTTTCCTCGATGCGGCTTGAATCGCTTCGGCGACAATAAACTTCCAGTATTTATTACTAACGAAACGTCAAGTAATATCTTTGCACTTTTCAGGGACAAATGAAGATTGAGACATAAATGAATCTACATGGTAGAATTGTATTCTTGATAATGGAAGATCAGAACAGGCGAAGTAAATCATGTTTTGCCTAACCCTTCTCTTTCCCAGAAGAGGTGCCCTCACGAACATGCTAATGAGGCTATCCTCAGACCAAGTTCTTTAAAAACATTCTCATATTTTGCTATGAGAAGGTAAATGAAACAGAAATATTTACGAACGTAAGATGTATTCAGTGATCACATACTCATCCACTTCATTTAGCCCACACGTGTAGGAGAAAATCTCGTAATTCATATTTCTAAACTTTCGAAGAAACGTCGAAAGTCTATTTCTGTGGAATCATCCATAAGAGCGTTCGACAGGAAAAACAGCACCCCGTATATCAGCAAGATCTACGGAAAGGTAGATATACCCTGGGTAGGCTTGACGGGTCTGTGCTCATGCATAAATGCGTCAACGTTGTTTCTCTGCGGTATCTTCGATCTCTGCGAGTGTTCGAGGCGGCTGTCCAAGCGTGCGCCTATGTCGTTCAGATTTCTGATCTTTCATGCCGAGCGTTTCCCGATCAGCGTCGAGGGTGGTAGGAGGTAACGAGTAGGAGGGGGACATCATTAAATCGAGCTCGAAGCTAGACGCTTTCTATGCCCGATGATAAATCGCGAGCCGGTCCGCTCGTTGGAAAGTACAAATGAAACTTTAATAAGCCGGCGAATAGTACCCGGGGAGTCCCGGGTTCGTCTAATTGATCGTAAATCTACGCGCCGCGGTCCCGTAAACAAACAGGGTCTCATCGACGCGTTTAAATCTCGCTCGGTACGGGCTCGGCTGCTTCCATTTGTCCGTCGGGTCCATTAAGCTCCCGATTCTTCGACTCGCGTCGAAATACGAGCGAGATGGAATTCCCTGTAACGGTTCCCTAGGATCCCCTTTGAAAAGCCGGGCGGCTCGACATCTATTCGTTACCGTTCGGAGGGCGCTAGGTGGTCGTAAAGTCTCATCAGAGATCGAATCGAGGCTGTCTGCCAAGTGGAAGAAGTGGTACTGGAAGCTGCGGGTTAATTCGCGAGTGATGAGCTGCCCCGGAGTATCTTTCTCCTCCCCTCTTCGGTGTTCCTCGAGGCTCGCGGTGCTTCTACGAGCCGGGGTTCCCACGGACGGGACCGGGAGGAGTTCTTTCGAGTTTGAAAACACGGCAATCAGCGTAACTGCCGCTGCGCCGCAACGCTATGCGTACATACATATGTATATCCGCGTGGATCCCGTGCCAACAACATTGTGCGTTCGTTCTTTTCTCGAAAGCCACCGACCGCGATGTCGTTTGCCCATGTTCAACGTTTTTATCGGCGCACGCTGATTGCCCGCATCGCCGCCACGGAACACCGCTCGCTCTCCTTTGGGACCATGAGAAATCAGCCTGTCCACGGACGTCCAACAACATCTTGTAAACTTGTCCGCTAGTTTTCATTGAGATTGCGCGCTCGCGGGGGATGGATCTATAGCTTGTCCATCGCGACGAACACGTGTCGGATCGTTTCGCTTTCGATTCTACTGATTGCATCCTGGAACTTCTTCTGGAATTTACCCTCCTCGCTTTTCTCCATCTGTATAAGAAGTAATACCACTTTTAATTCATTTTCTTTTACATCAATGGACCAGCAAAAGTGACACTATTGACATTTTTGTAAATTAACAAACATGATCTACTTTTATAAATTTCCTCTACTTGTTCTTCTTTAACCCTCCTCATCTCTAACGTTCAACTTTCTGTCTAGCTCAAACTTTGTGTCTGTACAAATTTGACTTCTATGCACTCTTACTTTAAGCTGCACTGTATGAACAAAATATTAACACTAAAACTACCAAACCGGTCAAATGACCGCTCCACAAGTTTCTTGTTATAAAGTACACATTTTCTTAAAATACATTTCTTGAAATCAGAATTAATTTTCATCAAGATAATAAATGTGTGTACTAATTTATATTTCGTTGTTTGCTTATTTATTTTTGAACTTCATTTTTAATTTGAAATTAAATACACATTATATGCCGGTAGGTTTTATGTTAAGCACTATTAAATGTGTTTTTATATAAATTTTTGTGAGTGAAAATAAAAGTGTCACGGTCTTAAGATGTAACGTAAGGACACCCTGTATATGGAGCCCCGTATGCAGTTCCAGGCGTTACCCTTTTGAACGGTCCTCACCTTTTTATCTAAGCATCCTATTGTCTTGCATCTTCGGCAAAAAACGCGTCGCGTACGCGTCGGCATAATTTTTCAATTTGCTCGGCCCGCCCCGAGATTCTATCTGCGGGCCCGTTGCCCGAAATCGTTGGGGTAGCTTCGCTGTCCGAGGAACACGGCTTGCACGGTCTCGCCGTAACGGGGATAGAAGGTGAAAAGGAAAGAGGAAGATGCACAGGAGTGAGAGAGGGAGGTCAGTTCCTTCGCGCGTGACCTTTCGCACGAGAGGACAGGAGCCCTGCACGGCCAGCAGCCAGTCCTCTTTCTCTCTCGTGCCATAACTTTTCGAGCACGAACCCGTATCGGTGCACGAGGAATCCTAAAATTCCCTCACCCGGTGATCCTTCTTTGTTGCACGCTTCCCCTCGCTTGACGATTCTGTACGAGTTGCCGAAGATACCGTCTGCGTCTAACGGTACCACCTCGAAACGCCAACCTCGGAATAGGAAATTATTAGTGTTATCGCGAAAAAATCGAAGGGCGAATTTACGGTTCGATCCTTGACCAGATACTTTTCATATAGAAAAATTAAAAATACAGGAAATAAGACGGAACACAAGTAAATTATTTGTATTTTTGAGGAGTGATGTGTGGCTAGTCATAGGGGCACGTTTGTAATGGCGATCCAGGGTGCAGGATGCAAATAATTTTTTCCTATGATTCCTTGATATCGGCCTGAATTTTTGACTTGACATTGGAGATCTTATTTACGATTGAACATTTAACGCATTGTCATTGTGTCGTCGACTACGAACAAATTGTCCACTCGATTGTCGAACCGGGGCGGGCAAACGTAGCGTTTTCGCCCAACTGTCTCAGCGTGCGTCCGTACTGCAAGTACACGACGGTTCTCACCATTTGATGCTTGTCTAACTCGTCTCCTTCCCTAAATAGCCATTAGTAGTTAAACTTTCAACTCTAAAAATCTTGCAAATGTAAGGATTTTCAAGTTTAACATTCTTGGAAAAATGAGGACTTGAAACTTTACAAACCTTGAAATTTTGAGGCCTTACAAATTAAACATGCTTTACATGAGTTAGGAAATGTATAACTTTGAATATACCTCAACCCAAAAGTTCATAAATTTGAATATTTGTCAGTTCTACAATTTGAGAATCTACAAATCCCCTGTATCTATATCTCGCACGCTTGCATTGTTTTCGACAAGGAATCTCCTGTCACCGTCGCTCACTCCACCATTTTGTGGTCATCGCGTTTACGGTTCGTTGAAGGAAGCGATCTCCGTCGAAATCATCCAGATCTATTGAGAACCACTGCGGTGTGTCTGCGACCCATGACCCTTCGCCCACACGAGGACGCCATGCGCTGCAAACGCGATGCAGCGCGGGCCAGGGGCCAGTGGGAGGGCGACCGGGCCCGTTGAGGGTCCGAGGGGACCGGGGGATCCCCGGTCACCGAGCCCGAGCGGCCAAGCTGATCGCGCACACCGCTTCGCGCAACCTGCAAACTCGTACCAACTGCAAAAATACTCCCTCGCGCAAGACACTCCTGCGTGTGTACCCGACGACGGCCAGCTTCACCCTGGACCCAACTTTGCATCGATTACGAACCTCCATATTTTCATGAACCTCGTGGTCCTTGTTGGAAAAGTCAGATCACTTATTACGTTTCACTTATTATGTATTTGATATTTGACCAAGCAATTTGTAGTTGTTGGTACGATGATAATAGACAAATTAGTAAATGTTATATAAAGTGCATATGATTTTAAATGAATTGCGATCTTGATGTGGTACATGTTTTCTTGATGTATTAGAAATTTTTTGTGGATTTTTAAAAAATATCTGTGGGTATATTTAATTATACTGTTGGGTCCCACTGCTGCTATGTATACAATATGAACAGCTTCCAATCTGCATGCTGTTATTATAAGATTTTATTTATTGCTTGCAGTATGAAATGAGATCACATAAATTTAAATGAGAGAACATGTAAGTACATGTCTACAGTCTTTACAAATAAGAGCTGTTCTATAAATAGTGCACAGAAAGACCAATGTTAGCCAAGATGATACGAAGTTTCTCAGACACCCAGTACGTATACAATTTAGACTAACGTACCATGCTTTCTATCTCGATGATTGATACCTCAAAGTGTAGATGCGAGATCATTTGATCGGCAAAAAGCGTGGAGAAAAATAGAATGACTAAGGCAATTTGACGCAAAAACACAGAATGATTCAACGTTATCGTAAACACTGAATTGCCAACTCGAATTCAACTTTCTTTGCGCTATAAGATAGAGCTCACCGCAATTTACTGTTCCGTGAGAAATCTTTGTTTTTCCGCCGACCATTCTTAAACAGTCTAATCGCGGAATAAAGAAACCAATTTGTAAATCAAACTTTATGCCGCGAGGATGCCAGCCTTTCTCGTTTCTTTCGTTCGAGCGCGCGGGTTTCTTGCTCCGACAGATCCTAAAAGTAGGATAACACTTTTACACGGTCGCGTCTTCATCAAGACAACCAATCTGTCAGGGCTGATGTTTATACATTTATCCTGGCTACTTTCACGGAGTGAAACCGAACAAAAAGTGTCTCTCGAATACTCCTTTTACTGACATATTCTGTAGCAATTCTGGTGTTTAACAGTTCTTTTATTACGATCGAACCAAGAATGTTTCAGGAGATCTGAACTCCTGAGATTTGAGTTCAAGTTTGGTTTCGCAGAGTAGTACTGTGATGGACATGTAGATTATGTATTTGTTCGATTATTAAGGGTGAAGAGACATTCTTAATATTTCCTTAGAGTCTCTGAAGATGTTAGATGAAGTAGTGTCTGTGAGAAGTCATAATACATATAGTGATGGCTACTGCAGACTAAGGGTACCAGCTGACTATGTACCTACCCGATTGTCAAAAGTGAATATTTTAAATATTTTCCTCAATTCTGAATATGTAAAATGCAATCTTAATCTTGGTCTGTGAACACAGCTTAATCCACTAACATCACACTATCCACGTATCCATAATCTCCTACTAACGCAAGGGCAGTACGAAACTATCTCCATGTGTGAAATTATTTGCTGCTCAACGTACGAGCCTCCCATACCTGTACATCACACTCGTTACCAAAGATAATAACGAACGTTAAATATGAAACGAGCACAATAGTGCTCCTCCCTCCGTCCCTTCTCGATAAGATTTCTCGACTTTCAAAAAGTTCGCACTCCACCATACAACTCCGAAGATAATACGGTGTCCGAGATGAACAATCGTGCGTCCACGCAGAAAGAAATGACTTTCAAAGAAAGACAGCCTCGTCACAAAGCCTTAGATCGTAAACTCGAGAATCTAAGAGCACTCGTAGACCCGGACACGATTCCGAGGCATAATTCCTAGCTTGGAGACACTTTCCTGCGACTCTGTCTTTGCTATAGAGCTATTGTTAACGGCGGCACGACTCGCACTTTCTAGACTACGTCTACCCTGGCGAGGTCGTTTCTGTGGCACTCATTTCCTCGAAATGTTCAGTTGGTTTTGTGGTGGAAGGTATGGAGAGTTGATTGTGGGTATGGAGCTGAATTAACCCTTGACGGAGTTAATCAGCTATGTGATTAGGTTGAGAGAGACTTGGAATGGTGCATATGAGATAAATAACTACATATGAAGAAATAGGACTTATAGGATAGTTTAGGATATGGACTTGTTTAGGGTATGTTGGTTCTTTAAATAATCATCTAAAATAATGACACAGGAAATTAGAAAGAAAGAGAATCTCAAAAGCATCTGATCTCGATATGATCAAGGTTCTAATTCCATTATTTGAGAGTCAATCTAAAAAACATCTTCGACAAAATTTTATTATAATGCATCACACAGAACAATCTTTTAACATACAACTTCTTCAGAAGAATAACAAATCCTCAGTATAACAAAGTGTCCACACAAAGAACCTAAATTAAAACCTAAACAGATTCAAGATCAGATGTACCTACATTTCTTTAACAAATATAATGACATGACCTGATCATTTCAAAAACTTGATATTGTAATCAGAATAAATTAAAAAGATTAATATTGACAACCATACCGAGGTTCTTTGCTTGTTTACAAGTTCATGAAATGCACTTTTAGACCACAAGCACATGGGACTGTTAATCCGCAATAAATCGTGCGTCTCGTTCTCATGTTGCGAATCCGTTGTACGTGTACATATCCACCTACAGTCACGTCGAGGGTTACAGGGTGTCGAGTTATGGAATACAGGGGGCCCCCACTGGTGCAAGAAGTACGAGGAGCCGGTACGAGTTACGACTGACCCCATAAATCGTACTCGGGTCACCCGATAATTGGCGGGGCCCAATTCTCGCACCCAATCAGCACGGATAGCCTGATGTACGATGACGTCACGTATTATCGGCGATTTACGCGGGAAAATTAAGGCCCTTTCTACACCATCGATCGATACATGGTTCGCGAGCAATGAAGATCGTTTTGGTGTGATGGTGGTTTTTAGAAGGTTGAGGCAGTCATTTGATATTTTTTAAATTTCTGAGTTGTCAATTCTTGTATTGTTTAATTTCCAATTTTTAAATTTCCAAATTACACACTTTTCAAATTTGCAGATCCCTAATTTCTAAATTTCCGAGTTTTCAAATTCCCAAGTTCTAAATTTCCAAACTGTTCACTTCTCAAATTTCTAAATTTCCAAATTGTCTACTTCTCAAATTTGCAAATTTCCAATTTCCAAATTTCCAAGTTTTCAAATCCCCAATTTGCAAATTTCCAAACTGTTAACTTCTCACCCCACATTTTTCACCCCACATCTCCAAATTTCCAAATTGTCAACTTTTCAAATTTGCAAACCCCCAATTTCTAAACTTCCAAGTTTTGATTTCCGAGTATCTACTACCTATTCTCCCAAATACCAAAAATAATAACTCTCATAAATAACTACTATTACAGTCACCTAAAAGTCCCATACCACCATTTTTGTCAAGAAAGCCAACAATTTCCGTGACAATAAGCGCGACGATTACTGTATCCCGACAACAGTTTAGCCATCCAGCGGAGAACAAGACGATCCGCTAGGAAACACAACATCGTAATGCAGGTCGTTTCGTTCATGACAGGCCAAAGCACTCTCGGACATCCGAGATGCGACATTACGTCCGTTTGCTGCCAGTTGCGAACACAGAATGGAGCGTTATTACCTCGCTACGGACAGGTGGCTTGTTGCTCGTGCAACAGTCGCGTCGCGGCTAATTAGTAGACTGATTGCATGCTCGCGCGATTAGTGGCCGACCTGCTCCGGGATGTCTTTCTGCCCGGGACGGAATCGTTGCCGGTGAATTGCCGCTGCTCGACCGAAGCGAAATGGGGAGGAAAATTGTCGCGGAGGATTGGAGCTCTTCGTGACTTATGGACGCCATCTTTTTTCGTTCTTGATATTTTATTCATTTTTCCACACTTTTAGTTACTCTTATTTTTTTTCTGGTTTTTCGGGAGACGTTTGGTGATTATTTAATGTGATATTTGGACTATTTTGCAGAGTTTAATTTTTTAATTTTAGATTTTAGATTTTTTAATTTTAGAAGCTTGGGAGTTTAGGTTAGGAGTTTGAGGTCCATTTTGAGGGTTTCAGGTTATGGAGCTTCAAGTTCAGATTACGTTAGATTAAGTTTAGTTGGGTGACTCTGTGAGTTTGGCATTTTGGGGCACACAATTTACAGACTTTGGAACCTTGAAAGTTTGAGTTAGTTTAGGTTAAATTAAATTAAGTTATGACTTTGAGACTTTGATATTTTGTACCTCATGATGTATACACTTTATAATTTCAGAAGTTTAAGTTAGGTTAAGTTAAATTAAATTAAGTTATGACTTTGAGACTATGATATTTTGGACCTCATGATGTATACACTTTGAAATTTCAGAAGTTTGAGCTAGGTTAGATCAAATAAGGTTAAGTAATAGTTATGAAACCTTGACATCTTGGTTCTCACAGTGTACAAACTTTAAAACCTTGCCAGTTTGAATTGAAGTTAAGGTTAGTTAGTTAGGTTAGGTTATATCAGCGAGATTTAGTACTTTGTAAGTGACTTGTCCTTATAACTTTCACACCATAAAACCTCTAGAATTAGGGTTAAATTTAAACCAAGTCACATGTGGACTCGCAGTCCTCCACATTACAGGTCTACGTCCTCCAGTTTGAATTGAAGTTAAGGTTAGTTAGTTAGGTTAGTTTATAACAGCGAGATTTAGTACTTTGTGACTTGTCTTTATAACTTTCACACCATAATATCTAGAATTAGGAATAAATTTAAACCAAGTCACATGTGGACTCGCAGTCCTCCACATTTCAGGTCTACGTCCTCGAGCCTTCAGAACCTTGAGGCCCACAAAATAGCGTATCACAGTGAACGAGAAATGATCCGTTGAATCCGACTCCATAAAAGTTCCAGAATGTAGGATCTAGTAGGTTTTCATTAACGTCGATAACCGACGGGCACGATACCGAAAATGACTAGTTCCGAGGATCAGCGATAACCTCGGTGGCCGGTGAGTTAGAAAGTCGAGGATCGAGGATTCATCGTCGTTAGAGAGACAAGGGGAGCGGTTGCCAGTGGATTCGTAGAAACAAAAAGGTTTCACCGTCTCCGGACGGTAAGTAATGGGCGGTTAATTACGATCCGGTTCGAAATACGCTGGCATTTCGATGGGATTGGACGGCTGAGAGAACCGTAAAACCGCGCGCGTTCGCGCGCCGTAGAATTCGCCAAATGACTTCCTGGTTTCTATGCGTTCACCGTTAATCGGTACGGTTTTACCGATAAACGTTCGCAAAACTTCTCGGTTCCGCGAATCGGCGGGAAAAATCAGAGAGATATACGATACACACGCGGAAACGCGTGGTCCGACGTAACCGACTGAGTTTGGCACGTGGAGCGCTATATAGCACGAGGAAGTGCTCTGGTCTTCCGAGAATCGCACAAAGCTGACTCTTGGAAAAATCTAGCGAAGTTCGCTTGTTGGACTTATTGTTCAAAATCGATTGCAGTGGTAGACTGCAAAATCCGGACACATTTCATGTGGGTAGATTTCAGAACTTAGCATCATACGATTAAAATTCTACCTAAACATTTTCAACACAAAATATAATACTTTATTCTATACTCGTTGTCTTCTTTTCATCTGACCCTCGACCCTAATATTAGTTCACAAATATTATTGCAAATATTCACATTATTACACGTTCACATTAGTTAGACCAATAATAGGTTAAGTTCAGTAGTACAATCACTCAAACAATCAATGTATCTCTTTTAAATAAAACTTGAGATAAAAACTTAAATAGGTAAACTTAACAGGCAAATAAATTTTCAGTAAATGAAAACCTTGTTTAAAGTATCACAGTCGAATATACCAAACGAGGATTTTTACAGTAGGAAGATGATTCAGCAAGATATTTCAATCTCATTTGTCACTAACGTTTGAATAATGTTGTCTGTAAACACCTCATTGTTTAAGAACATGTTGTATAATTGCTACAATAAATACCACTTGTAAGACAGTTTGATAAATGACGCCTCATGCTTTTAAAACTAGACTCCCACTCTGAACTAATAGTTTCAAAGATATTCAGGCTTTGATTTGCAAGTCAATAACTCTCTGTGCACGTACACACGCTGCAGAATGATCGATATCTCAAGAATTCGATCCATCAAAGCAATAGCATCTTACAAATTACTTTTACTCTCGCGGTACACAATACTTCGTTCAACCCTTATTTCCACCCTCGACAATTATTACGTAATTTTACTACCTTCTTTCTGCTACAAAATTAAATTAAATATTTTACAAAATTCTCAGGACCTATTTACTCTTTAGCATTCACTACGAGTGACATAGATATAAAGTTCTAACGTTACTGTACAATATTGTACATCTCGTACACCGTAAACGACGCAAGTGGAGGACACAGACAGACCTACTATGCAATTACGTCTCCATTTGCAGTTACACTCTCCAATTGAAATTGCGGGTTTTGGCAATTTCCCTCGCAATTCAACAAGAACACAGAGATCAGAAGGTCGGTAGCGACCGCAGTTGGTCTATTATTCCCCAATGACATCCCCTTACCTCTTCTGCCTGTCATCCTGCACTTCGTCAACTTCTTCCTGGGACAGCTGCGATGCTGATCGCGTGTAATGGAGGCTGAATCGTTTGAAGGAAGCGACTAGACGACTCGTTTATTGCAGTCGACTTCTAATCTTTCCCGCGGCTCGAGATTCTCCGACCACGCTCGCGTTCGTGCCTCTCGTTTCAACCGCAAAATGAGGCGGGAAAAATCAAACTCTGATTGTGTACTGCTTTCTTGCACTCACTGTTAACCTTCAGTTTTATTCTGCTATTTTATTGTAGTTCCTTCTGTTATTTATTTATTGTTGTTCGTTCTGTTATTTATTTATTGTTGTTCGTTCTGTTATTTACTTATTGTTGTTCATTCTGTTATTTATTTATTGTCGTTCATTCTATTATTTAATCTTGTTGTTCATTCTGTTATTTGTTAATTGTCATTCACATTTAATTTGCTTGAATAAAGTGGGAGTAGATGAACAGTTTTGGTGATAGGTGATAATGTACACTACACCCAGACCTGACAATCCAGGTTTGAAACTAACTGTAAAAATGAAACTAATTGTAAGATACTGAAACCTAAGATTGAAGTATTCAAACCGCTGAAGAAAGCGAACATGAAGATGCTTTGAAAAATCAGATTTTGGTAGGGCCACGAAGCACGTAAGCGTAATAATCCTTTAACGCGAGTGCTCGCTAGGAATGCATATTTCGCCGGTGGCTCGCCCACGCCAGTCAGTCGGTAGGTCCGATTGTTCTCAGGATATATCCTGGGCTGGTTTGCTCGGCTGGTTAGCCTATCTGGTTAGTTCTCTGCCCAACCTTCAGCCTGGATACCCAGCATAGTTCGCCTACAGGTCCTCTCAGCGGTACTCTCTTCTCCGTTGGCGACGAGGGGCGAGGAGAATGGAAGGACGTAAAAGTATCGTCTCCTTCCTTTGTCTCGTTTCTTCGTCCCGTCATTTCGCGCTGCTCGTCTCGTCGCGACTCTTCATCTTTCGTTCGCTTTTCCCGTCGGCTCTCTTTTCTCGCGCGATTCGCGTGTGACGCATCGTAACCACCCTGAGAAACGCGCCCACGCAACGCTCGATTCCGCTTCGCGATTCCTCGCCTGCAGGCTACACCTGCCGTATTCTCTGCTCTACCTGTACCGGGTGATCCCGAAATAATGTGCACCTGGCTCGTCTTACGCTTTCACCGCCTCAAGTACACGGCAGTATGTACAGTAGGCTATATACTGAAAAAAACCTCCGAACATTCATTGACCTTCGTCAGTTTATTAATCTTACAATTTTGAGAACATGTAAGAGGAGTCTAGAAAATGGACTTGAAGATTTGCAAGCTTAGATATTTGAAAATATAAAAATTTAAGTACATGGAAAGTTAAGAATTTCAAACTTGAAAACTTAAGAATCTCCAAGCTTAGAATTTGAGAAACTTGAAAATTTGGAAATGTTACAATTTTAATTCTAATAACACCTTTAAGTTGGTGTCCCAAAGCTAACAACCTCCCTCCACATTAATATTTGATCTACATTCACTTGCACATTTCTCATCACCCCAAAATAAATTCCTGCATTTCCATAACCCAAAAAGACAACGAATAAATTTGAATGGAGTACAAATTTATGACCTCTATCTTCACGTCGAGGCATAACGAATCCTGTTACGGTTTGAGAGTTACAGGTCAAAAATACAGTAATCGTCGAATAAGAACGAGTTCACGAAGTTTCGGCGGACGCCCTACGGAGTCGATACCGAATGCAAAGCGAGCCAGAGGATCCATGGAAAAGAGAGAGAGACGAAAAGATTCACAATACGCGTAATTACAGGTTGCTGCTCGTTCTTCGCTGACTCCGGAGGCTGTTTGCCGCGTGCGTGCACGCTGAGCGGAATTTTTTCGTAACAGGAGAGGGAGAACGACCCACTTGCCTCGCGAAGGGGCTGGTCGGTGTCGACTGATTTATTGAAACGGTCTAACCGTGACCGACTATTAATTATTAATTTTCGCCAACAATTCGATTTCACCTGCTATCTACCATATTTTATGAAATTAATCTTGGTGTTCATTAAGACTCTTTATAGTTGAAATAATTCATTCGATTGTGGGTTTGTTATTAGGTTAATGAGGAACTTCATTTTTATTGTGCAAAGACGATGTTCTGATTAAGTTGAGATCATGTTAAGATCATGTTAAGATTATACAGTCGTGACTGTCTTATACAATAATTAATAGAGAAGAAACAATCCATATGAATATTGAAATTACTGGTAACGTTGAATATACATATACTAATATACTAAAAGAGGAACTGTGATTTGTACAATATCTGTCTATTCCAATACAGTAAACCTATCTTACAAATAATAATACAGCACCTCTCAAAATACATTCCCTCCACAATTTCCTAAAAAACCAACTTTTGTACCAAACTACTCAATAAATTACAAAAAAGCGTTGCATACTCTAACGCGATTTAAACCCATCACTCCAAAGGTTCGTCTATCAGTCCCGCGACGAAAACGCGTCGCGTTTCAACGACCAGAATCGAAGATATCGACGCAACGCCTTAAAGAAATATTCGCGGCTCGGTATCGTAAATCTGCTCGGCTGAGACATATTTTATTGCCGCTCGGGCCACGTATGGATGGTACGCGAGCTCGCGCGCCGTGAGTAAAGGCTCTGCTACGGAAATATTAATGCAACTTCATCAATCACCCCGCATAAACAGTGGGGGCAAGAAAACGATTTACTACTTGCGATCTGACCGGCCTACCGACGGATGTATAGCAAGCCAGCACCACGCTCCGAACACGCTCGCGTCCGCTGCGAGAAGAAACTCCAGGCAAACGCGTCCACGGAACAGACCGAACATTCGTCAAAATCTTTCATCGCCCGCGAGCCGCAAGAGCATTCCCACAGACGCTACGAGCGTTATGATCAAATTGAAACTTTACGCGGTGTTTGCTTTCTGAGGAAACCTGATGTACTGGGGTGAGTAGATAAAGTGGACTGTCTGTGATTTTGGAGGGATTTTTATGAATTTAGTTTTGGAGTAAGATAATTGTGAGTAGATTTAGAGAGTTTGTGGATGAAAATCTATAGAGCTTAGTGATGGAAATTTCTAAATTTCCTACATTTCAAACTTTTTTGTTTATCTTGACAATTTTGTGTTTTATAAGTTGGAAATTGAGTAATGTACAGGTACAAACGTTGCAGCCCCTCAGTTTCTCAAATTGTACATCTATCATGTTCCAAATCTTTCGACTTCCCAAATTGTCTACCTATGAAATACTAACTCCTTGATTTCCCAAATTGTCCATCTATTAAACACCAACCCCTCGATTTCCCAACTTGTACATCTATCAAGTTCCAAACCCTTCGACTTCCCAAATTGTCTACCTATGAAATACCAACTCCTTGATTTCCCAAATTGTCCATCTATTAAACACCAACCCTTCAATTTCCCAAATTGTCCATCTAAAAATGTAAGAGTTCAGTAATCCACAAAACTATGATCAGCCAACAAGGAAGTCTAACACGTAGTCTAATGTCTAACAGATCGAATGAAATTAAACGAGGAAGTAGTAGATTTGCCTAAAGGATGAGTCAACCGCGATTTCGTTCTCAAGCGTCTGACTCGCGAATGCGGCAGGACGTGCGTGAGTTTCACCGAGCCTGTATTCCCATGGGGTCACACGAGAGATTTCTGGATTACGATCCAGCCTTTTGATAGAAACTTATATGGCAAGAAAACGGATGGCGTATTCGGCATTAAGGAAGTACGTGAGTGTAGAGCGCACGGTGCTTATGGGTGCGTTTCAGTCGGTCGTGCGTCTCCCTTGGCTCTCCTCTTTTCACGAATTGCCTAACGTCGTCCTAAAACGGACGATGTCGGAATCTGATGGCCACGCATAATAATCTTTTCAACCTGGTTAAGAGATACATCCGGTCACCTGACGTATCAGGTTCGTTTGCTCTTCCTATCACTCTTTGCTACCGGTTCGTTCAGATATCCTCTTCTGAACACACCCTTTTTGTTGAAGAATTTTGCGAAGTTCACTTAACATCATAGTGTGTGAAGAATATCGACTGCATACTTAGTTAATAATTATTAGAGTTAGTAATAATTAGTGGAGCTATTTAGTAGTCTACTGTTATGCAAAAGGACGTATAACACATGACAAAACTACGTATATTACATGAGCCCTTCAGTGCACACATTGATTAACTTCATTTTTTGAAACATCTTAAATTTAAGTGTTAAAGCATTTGGTATAATCATAACTTTTTATATTTACAATAATTTAAGATTTTTCAAAAAATGGAGTTAATCAATGTGTGTAGTGAATGGCTCACATATTAAATTTAATGCTATTCAGATGTATGACATTAAGTAAGTGCACAGTAAAGTGCACAATCTGACTCACCCTGCTAATTTGACCCAGTATTTCCCTGACATTGAACACAGAAGTGTCCATTCATTCATTCATTATAATTGAATCTTTTCTCAACTACAGTCTCCTAATACATAAGAATATAAGCTAAGTATTGAGTTGCTAATGTCACCCTTCTCAAAACGATCTTACCATGAAACATTTAAAAGAAATCATATTTCAAGAAGGACAAAATCCTTCAACGAATTCCCGAAGGATTTCTCCTCGACCATTGGACGTTGCACGGAGCGCAATGATGGGCGCATAAATAACGCGGGAAATGGACGACAGCGACAAAGCTAGCGCTGATTTCGCTGGCAAAAGGGAACGGCTCGCGAGCGGCGAACGGGCAAACGGCCTACCGAGATGGATTTATGCCAGCGTCATTAGGGATTAATTATACGCCTTGTCAGGCAGCTGATGCCCGTTTCTAGCCGTTGGAGATGGTCCGCTGAAGATCGAAGAAGCTCGCAACTTCTTCCCGACGCCGTTGCGATGGTGGCGCGCCGAACCTCGTCCTATGATTTACGCCTCGCTTGTGAATATCGCGCGTGTAACTCGCCGAGGAACGCTGAACGATGTTGCGTTCGAAGAAGTTTATGTTAACGTTCGACGAATCGGCGCGTTCCTTTTTCTAACGAACGCTTCGCGAATTTCATTGGGTGTAGAAGATAAACGATCGGACTGCTACGATCGCTTGATGTATGATGCGATCGCTACCGCGTAACACCATTTCGCGATCCATGGCAAAATCACTTCTACTCCATTTTTATAGTTTTTTGGACTAAGAGTATCACCTCCAGTAAATTAAAAAATTGTCACAACTCCACACTGTTGAATTTAGCTGAAAACTCCCTTGATCGATTTTCTAAATTAAGGAGCTAGTAAATTAAGACCTGTCAAAGGTTACTCCAATTATAAAAATTCCTGAAAATTCTACAGAACTAAAAGTTGATCGTTAGAAAGAATATATTATAGCTGCAAGGCATCAGATCAGCGTGATAGAACGATAACGGTACGGTGTGTACGGGTGAACCCTTTCCCGATTTTACGATGATGTGAAATTCAAGCGTTGACCGCGACCGCTGACCCCGTGTTCAACCGCTTAAATTACTCGACCGACAAAACGCGACGGGACAATGGAACGATAAAGCCGTTGGTTAAAAAGCGACACAGACTATAAATCCCGCGGTGATCTAGTTTACAGCGTTCCTATTTCTCGGCTACACGTTCAGCTGACGTCATCTTATTGTAATCTCGACCCACGTCGGTCACGTTGTCCAACATCGGTTTGTGACTTCGAGCATCTACAATTAATACAAATTGGACAATCAACGTTGACAAACTCTTAACGAGCTACGTAGATCCCAAGGATGAAATTTAGTCTCTTTACGAATATATTGCCTGAAATCAGCACGGAGAATTGCTTTTTGTAGGCTAATCAGGTCAGTGATTAGAGTTGATTGAAGTTTAAAGAGCAAAGTTTTTACGGTTCGTAATGTTTAATTGAGAAGAGGGGATTAACGAGTAAGGGAACTGGGAAACGGGAACGAATCGTTGATGAAGCGGTGATTTTCAGAACGTGAATTATTTAGTCCGAACATAATAGGAGCAAGAAATAGTTGGAGCGAACTACAATAACCTCTGGCGACTCCGGTAACCCTTTCACCAATTAAACCTTCCTATGAACACGTTCTTGCCTAATAGCTGACATAACCTTCTCCCGCTCCTTTCGTTTTCTTTTGGAAAAGAAATTAAGCTGCTTTCAATTTCCAGAGTACTCAACTACTCTTACAGTTCCATAAATTAGATAACTGAGAAGTGTCTTCAAATGGACATTCATAAGTATTTAACTATCCATTCGAATTGTACATTCATCTTTGAGCTAACAAGTCTCTAAGAATGTATGGTACTGATGAGACATTTGAGACATGAGACACATCTTTAGTTGCTATATCCCTATGAATAAAGAATATCCTTATGAGTACCCTTTGATTTGGAAGAATTAGTTGATTTGGATCGTAATTTGCAAAGGTGTCCACATATTATGAAAGAACCTGTACCAATATTCCGAAGTCAGTTTCCATGATAGCTCACATCGTTTGAGCAACAGCACGTCCAATTCGACTTCCCCTCGAGTATTTAACCATCGCGAGGAATCGGGCACGAAGAACCAGAAGCTGACCCCGCGGAGCAACACGTGGGATAAAGCGAAGAGAGCAAGCAAACGAACCGACACGGTGAAAAGAGAGCGGGGAAAATGAAGCGTTTACCGATTCCCGGATAACAGGTCCTTCCTGGAAAGGATCGCCCTGCTTCTCGGCCGACAACCACGAGCGTGTGATGCCGTGTGTAGAGCAGCCGAAGAGGAACGGGGTTTGGGAGAGGGAAGAGGAAAACGCCAAGGGAGCAGAGAGGAGATCCGCGGCTGTGAACTCCGCAAAGAGGGAACTGGCGTACCGAATTGATGCACACGAAACGGCATGCCCGGAATGTTATAATCGCGAACCTTTGAACCCAAACGGCCGAGACTCCCACACCATCCAGCCGGGACCGTGGCGAGAGCCAGGCCCAGGTTTCCATCTTGAAATTACTCGTGTTACTCTCTTCAAGGTTCACGCGGGTTCGGTACGCTTACACCAATCGAAGAGGTTACTTTACGTTGTAGACACTAGATTTATTGTCATATTTCAGGTGGAGGTTGATTTGAGGTGCTATTGGGTACCAGTTCCAAATTTCAAGGTGTAACTTGCAAGGTCTGGACGTTGTCGAGTATGTAACTTCTCAGATTTCCATATCTCCAAATTCCGAGTTCACGAACCTTGAAAAGCTCCAGGTACCTATGTCCCAGGTGTCCACATCTCCAAATTCTCAAATGTCCAATTTCCAAACCCAAATCTTCGAACCCCTAATATCAAATCCACATATTCCCAACTTCCAGACCCCAAATTCCCAAATCTCCAAATTCTCAAATTTGTAAAATTCCACCCTATCTTACACTTTACCCCAAAGAATCCCCCTGAGAATACGCAAGGAAAATGTAATGTTTTCCCCTGGGAAAATGTGAACTACGCTACTGTATTCCCAAGAATCTAATAACTCCGCGTTTCCGACCGATACGATAAATAATCCGATACGGGTCATAGAGGAGCACGAATGCAAAACGATCTGGAAAACAAATCTGCGCGAGAGTGCCGCTAAAGGACAGAACCGAAGGAATTTTATCATCGGTTCAATATGAGCGCCGCTTTTACGGAGTTTCCGCGCGATGCCCGATAACAGCTCGGCGCCCGTAGCTATTGGAAAGCGCGTCGCCGTAATTAGAAGAAGATATCACGGAACTGTTGCCGTGATGGCAAGAACGCGGCACAGCTTTCGGTTAATGGGATAGGTAAGAGTTCGTTGAAATGGGTAACGAGCGGAGCTAGATCGGTGGCTTCGTTGGCAATCGTGTCGATAGAACGACCGATGTCTCCTTTTCGGCGACCGCTTTACGCTCTATCATTTATCACCGTCGTGCTTTCTAATTCTCTGATTATGCTCGCGGGAAGTTTCACTTCCATAGAATTGTTTTCCTTTCGACATTCTGGCGGCGATACAGAGGTTACTTGTTTTTGGATGTAGTCTGGACTGTAATGTTCATTCATGAATGTTCATACTTTTATTATATATCGAAGTCTACAAAGTAGACGTGTTATATCGTTTGTAGACTGTGTTGAGTTTTCTTTGAACTTTCTGACGAAGTGTCAGCGATAGACAGAGGTTAAAATTTTTTTTGGATGCAGTCTGGACTTTAATGTCCATATGTGAATGTTCATACTTTTATGATATATCGAGATCCATAAAATCATATTATTGACTATGATGATTTTTATTTGAACTTTCTGACAATGTGTCAGTGATAGCCAGAGGTTACTGTGTTTTTAGATGTAGTCTGGACTTTAATGTCCATATGTGAATGTTCGTACTTTTAACGATGTATGGAGATCCAATAAATCATGTCATCGACTGTGATGTATGTTGATAAGAAACTAAATATAAAATACAGTTAGTCCTCGTTACAAGATGTCCTATAGACAAGAATCAAGGTAAAGGTACCTCCTTGTCAACCTATTCGAAATGATGCATGTAAAATACCTCCCTATACGATCATACCTCCCTTGCTAACAATATATCTAAACCAAAGAACATCTTTTTAGTTTCAAATAACCTTGTTCACATTTTGTTTAATTTTTAATCAGACCTCATCTCGTGATACCAAGTGTGAAGATAAAAAAGAAAAATATACTAAATCCCAGTTTCGTAATAATTGTCAAGGATGTGTCATAATGGTAACTCAGGAGCTATAAGGTTCAAAATAGGTAGCGTGAGAACCGCGTAATTTTGGAGTAAAAAGAAAGAAAAAAAATGTGAAAGGATGATTTCGAAAGGAGTCGAAAATTTCACGGTATCACAGTATAGAACGAAGCAGGTAAGCGGTGTTCTACTCCCACAAATGCCCTACGGGAGTCCCCGCCGCCTTCGTTTCATTGCACGGACGCGGTGGGCGTTACGGTAATTAATTTTTGCCCGATAATTAAGATATCTCGTGCAGACGCTGAGATATAGCCCGCGGTATCGTCATTTTTCAGGCCGAGGTATCGCGTGTTCTGCAACCTTGCAATTCCTGATGTCCTGCCCCGCGCTGCTATTATGTCCTCGCGAGAACGATACTGACGTTCTCAAATATGAATTGTCGCTACCATTTTCCCCAATTTTGTCTCCTTCTTTGGAATCTATGTACACATAGGTATAACATTTGAGAAATTCAAAGACATGAACTTGAAGGATCTAAGGAATCTAAAAATGTGAAAATTTGATGAATCTGGAAGATGTGAAAATTTGATGAATCTGGAAGATATGAAAATTTTATAAATTTGGAAGATGTGAAAATTTGATGAATTAGGAAGATGTGAAAATCTGATGAATTTGGAAGATGTGAAAATTTGATGAATTTGGAAGATGTGGAAATTTGATGAATTAGGAAGGTGTGGAAAGTTGATGAATTAGGAAGATGTGGAAATTTAATGAATTTGGAAGATGTGAAAATTTGATGAATCTGGAAGATGTGAAAATTTGATAAATTAGGAAGATGTGAAAATATGATGAATTTGGAAGATACGAAAATTTGATGAATTTGAAAGATGTATAAATTTAAGAATTTGAGGACGTGAAAATTTGATGAACTTCGAACATGTGAAAATTTAGACACGGTATACCGGTCTAACTGATAACAATAATACACTTGCATGATTTAACAAATTGCAAAAATAGTAAAATTGCGATGTAACTTCATCCCTCTGAAATTTCCGTTTGCAACTCGTTGTCGAGCGCAGTGGTGTAGCCCGTGACAAGCGCGACGGAAGATGCGAGAGAGGGGCTCGAAGACGAAGAGGGAAGGCGTCGCGACGAAGGAACATCTGGCCCACGGTGTTGGTGTTTCGTTGGGATTATTAATTGTTTCATCTCCGCGCTTATCCGCGCCCGCTTGATCGCGCACGACTAAGCAAATACGAGAGGCGTAACCCACGTCCGTGATGTACGAGCTTAAAAGCCCTCACGACTGGCCGCGAAGCTGTTTTCTCTGTCTCGTTTGTTCGACTCGTAGCTAGCGACGAGTCCCTCTCGGTGCAACAAGGACGTAAAACGATAGAGCCGAGGGGTTATCGTCTGATTTATAATTTGAGGCCCCGGCTGCTCCACCATGGAATACGACCCGACGTTTTCCGGTTCAGCAAACGTAATTGGTTGCCGGTACGATCGTAGATAGCCGCCGGTTCGAACCGCCAACTCGCTCGCTGTGTCCCGCTTCTCTTCCACGCGTCGTTATCTAGCGAAACACTTTTTCGCTCGCGACTTAAATCACGAATAGAACGGAGAAGGATCATTCGGCGTCGAATCGAGCCAACCTTCGAGCCGCTGGCATCGCGATTCTACTCCTCGATTATTTTTCCAATTAGCTCGACGATTGTGCAGAGTGCTATACGAGCGAGCGGAAAAGCGCGATCGTATCGACAAAATCTCAAACGATTCATGAAACGAATGATATAAACCGCTGTACATATCCTACGTAAGGGTGTGTTCAAACTAAGCCATACTCATTCTTCCACTGTCACAAAATTTTAGGATAATCATTCTTTTGTCCTCTTATGATTAATTTGATTGACACAATTCGATTCAATGTCATCTTCCAAAGAATACGACGCACCAGGTGTGTCATGAGCTGTTATCATACAGATAGTATATGACACACCTGGTACGTTGTCTATTGTATCATATAGATAGAGTATGACACACCTTGTGCGTCATGCACAGTATCATATAGATAGTATATGACACACCTGGTGCGTCACCCACTGCATCATACATATAGTATATGACATACTTGGTGCGTTGGCTACTGTATCATACAGATAGAACATGACACACCTGGTGCGTCACCTACTGTATCATATAGATAGTAAATGACACACCTGTTGTGTCATAAGCTCCATCATGCAGATGGTATATGACACACCTAGTGCATTGTCTACTGTATCATGCACATAGAACATAACACACTTGGTGCGTTACCTACTGTGTCATAAAGATAGAATACCAAGGACGCCTTATCTATTGCATCCCACAGACATGACATACCAGGTGCGTCATCTACGTCATAGAAATAGCCCATAACGATGTGAAACCATTGCATCGCGCAAAGTATACATCCACCTCTAAGGGCGAAATACAGACGGGCACTTTGCCCGCGGTACACCAACAATCTGTTATGGCCGCAAGCGTGCATGGCTCCGCATTTGTATCTTTCCGCGGCGTGGCCCCTTGAAACGTTAGCGGGAACGTCTTCATCGTGGATACGTCCGGTTGAATCGTGGACCAGGACGGCCCTCGAAAGCGCACACGCACAGAGGCACGAGCACACGCCCGGTGAATTATGGAGTGCAGCAACACCCACTTCCTGGTCCTCGAAACACCGACTCCCACGCATACTGATGGAGCCCCTGCTCTGGCCAGGCATGATGGATCCACCGTCGCGTCATCCCTTCGCCCTACGAAATCTCGCCGATATTCGAGCTGGATCCACCTCTTCGCTCTATCATTACAAGCCGTGCGATTAATCAATCATTCCGCCTAATTGCGCGAGTCGCGGCTCGAGCGTCTTGTTTCGCGCGGGAACCTGCTTTTATGACTCGGGGATGATTTACCCCTCTTAACAGTTTGGTTCTTTTTCAATTTTAATCGCTGTGTCATAGTTGGAGACTAATGCATGGAGACTCGTAGAGGGCTGATGTAATTCACATAGTTCGAAGTTGCAATAGTTTCATTAACCCTTAAATGCATATGGTTGTATAAATGCAACATACCAGTTTTATAAATTATAAATTATAAATTATATACAAAATGTAGAAAACCTGCAATGAGTAGTGTTGCAGATACACGATAGTGTCATCTGTTTGTTTTAATTTGAATCAACCGCTTTCAAGGTATTTTGTTAGTTGATTGTTTCAGGTAAAATTAGAAAATCATGCATTTAAGGGTTAATTGTCAAATGTTTGCATTTCTTATCTTTGCTACAATAAGTCATTTAACGTGAAGCTTGTATCGTATTTGAGTGAAGAGCTCTATTAGTGCATAAAGGCGCCATGTATATTTTTCCTTGAACGGTGAAAATCGCGCATGCGTGTACGCTCGCGGCGGTGGTTCAAACGATATTTTCGTTCCAGGAATCTGTAGAACCGATTTACTTGCGACGCGGGGGACGTTACACGGGGAATCGTAAGAACATACGTGATATCGAAAGGAAATGCCTCGCCGGACGTCGAGGAGGCGCCGCGAGTACGAAAAGGGAGGAGAAAGGAAGAGAGAAAGAAGAGGAGGCTCCCCGGCGCGGAGAGTGAATTCTGAGATGGAACATAAATTGATATGCATCCAGCATTCGACATGTCGGTCGGATGAAAGAGGGAGCCCCGGAGACAATGCCCGTCGGCCACGAACCCCCTCGCGCATCCGGTGCGTTTTCAAGGAAGCTTTCGGAGCATCGTGACACATATCAATTGATTTTCACGGGCACGACTCGTTCGACATATCGAACATCGTGAACGACCATCGACGTCGATTTCGTGGCGAACGAAAATGACCGACGAAAGTTTCGTGCCGACATCGGCGATTTCTTTTCGACGGATTCCAGCTGCGTTGCGTACCGCCGGCACGCGGCAGTTACTAATTTAATTACAATGAGACACCGATTGCGCGATTAACATATCGTTAAAATACCGCGGCGCGGTAATTATACGCTTTCTAGGGGCACGGGTCGCGGCCGATTTGCATACCGTTCGGTGAATATAAACAACCGCGGGAAGATTTGACGATTGCTCGGTTGTGTAACCGAATTTCCAGATCGGTTCGATTATTCTTCGCTGAAATGATTCTCCATAGATTTTTGAACGAATACAGCGCAAATGTAGCGAGGAAAATTGATACGATCACACAGAATGGCCTACAGATATGAATGGACCTTTATCATCTCGATCACCGGTACACGCACGCACGTTCACCTATTAATTTTCAGAAACGATACCGCGGATCACGAAACGCTCGCTAATGAACCGTAAGAGCAGCGAACAAAGGCGCCAGTGGCGATATTATATAGAATACCGGGTCTGAATTGTATCAGATAGCATTCAGCTGACGCTCCACGTGTCAATAAAGCCCGCAGCAGCCTCAGTTAATTTCCGAGTGCGGCGCCGAAAGGTTGCGCCTTCGAATCGTCCTCGACGTGTGTCTTCTATAAATTCTGAAGCAGAGCTGGAACGTCCCTTGGTCTCGACCACTTTGTTTTACAACTCGACACCCACCTCTCGTCTCTATGCGTACGCACGCGCGTTCGCTCGCTCTCGCACACTCGCTTGCACTTATGCCACCCGTTACACACCGATCCTCGTCGACTTGTAAAACCGAGCCCGACGTTCAACACAGAGCACGCGCTGCGTTCAATGTAAAGCGTTAAAACGCTACGTGATCGAATTCGACAAACGACCGGACACTCGCCACTCGGAGCCACCATTTCGCGCTCGTCGCCGGAATATCAAGCAGAGAGATCGTTAGAAACGTTTTAGAATTAAGCGGGAGGCTTTTGTCGATGCCCGAAAGATCGATTAGAATGGAACGCGATCCTGCGATCGGTGAAATCCGGCTAATGGAAATCGATCGCCCTCGAAAACCAAGGACGATGCACGCGAAAATTTGACGAATACACCGCTTCGCTTGCGTAATTTTACGTGACATCGATCGAATCTGAAGGAAATTGTTCTGCGATCGTTATAGCGCTTTTTATTCCTTCTGTCTCGTAGATCGGCGACGGGCATATCAACTGATTCACGGACAATCGTGCATGCGATATCCACGATTTCACATTTGGAAATTTAAGGACAATCTGCAAAGACTTTTGGAAAGTTGAAAATGTGCGAGGTTTAAATTTAAAGATTTGGGAATTTACAAAAATAGTTGACCAATTGGGAGTTTGTAAATATAGTTTTCCTGTTATAAACAATCCAGCCTTTCATTCGTGTCCTTGGTCACGCAGCACTCGAGATCTACAGCGTGGGCGTGCAAATAAATTAGGATTTCGGATCGAGACCTTGGTTCGACGAAAAGTAGAATCTTAATTCGATGACCATGACGTAAAGAGGTCCTCGATCACTGTACATTATCAATACATTACTCTCTATAAATATTGAGCGTACGAGGAAGATGTGGTTTATCAATAAATCTTAACATTTCTTCCAAACTGTACCTAACAAATTTTTCTTATATTGTTCTACATTTTGACATGTTGCTCCATCAAACTATGGTGGCAAATTCTATTATTTGGTCCTCAAGTTTATAGTCATAATTATGAATGAATTCTTGACACACACGTTCATGTATTAATAAAAAATAGCTTACTAAAAAACTGAATGTGTTTACTCAAAAAATAATATATTTTGACATGTAGTCCTATGAAACTGTAGTGGTGAGTGCTATTTCTTGGTCCTGATGTTTATAATTATAATTAAGGAATGAATTCTTGACACACACGTTCATGTATCAATAAAAAATACCATTCTAAAAAACTGAATATCCTTCCTAAAAAATAATGCAACATAAAAGATCACATTTCTAATAAACTACAGTAAAACTTTTCCTTCCTCTACTTGTCCTTAAATATGAACAGAATATATATCATGTATGACACCCCGTATATCGGTCATTCGAGACGTAGCGATTGAAATAAAGACAAACGAGATTAATCGGCAGATTGATACGGCCCTGTCCCGGCATCAGGTTCGCGTGCATTGTTATTAGCGACAGTCGCGAGCCGCGGCAAAAGGCGAGAACAAGTTCTTCCCCGAGACACAACGCCTCTCGCCACGCCGTTAATGTTGGGAAATCCCCATTCATTGGGTCCCATCGTGCGGTCGAAAGTCATCTTTGGAGAATTTACGGAGGTGTAGCGTTACAAAAGCGTTTATACAGCTTCCACTCGAAACAATGCACGTGCTCTCGATCGAGCGCCGGCTATTTTGAATACTTTCCCACACGCTCCGGTTAAAAATCCGTTTAAAACGGGAGAGAAGCCCGAACACGTCCACGCGTTACGTCTATGATTCACCGAGAGCTCTGGTGGATAGAGAAAGACTCATTATCGTCGAACGAGCATCAAGTTAACGTGACTCCGCGAAATAATCGCGGCCGCGCGTTAACGCGAAATCAGCCGTTCCGATCGTGAGACGCGAGAAGAGAGAAGAGAGCAGCGAGACCGTTTCTGTGATGCCATTTCAAGCAAACCCGGTAGGATCACCTTGATCCCTGAAATGTTAGGTTCAACGTCTTCTGCATAAACTATCTGTCTCCATCAGCCGGAGAAAGAGGCTCGCGGGCCTACTCGACCCGGCTCGAGCCTCTCGCTACTCGTATCTACTGGCGGAATTAGATTACGTATCTGCCCCGGCTCTGTCCGTGATTTATTTATCGAGTCCGGGCTCCTCGAGGCGTGCTGCAGTTTCAACACCTTTTGACGCGTGTATTTACGATTATGAGAATTACACAAGGCAATTAGAGCCGTCCGGCCGGTATAAATACGGGTAATCGTGCGCTGTTCCGCTCGCGGGAGTAAATTACGCGCTTGTCGGTAGGAAATCGAACGACGAGATCGCGATGAGGATCGCCGCTATACGCGTAATTGCAAAACGAAATCTCCTCTTAATTCTCGTGTCGATAATCGAGATGTTCTTGCTCGTTTTGTAACGAGGAGGGTTTCATTTTATCGACGTTTAAAATTAGAAAGTTAAAAGGGCCTACGTGTCTGCCAATTTTTTGCAAGCATATCGTTCAGTAATTTAAGTTTGTATTATTCTTTTTAGTAATACTAGTAGTTCTGTTTAGTCTTGTAAAAATCTGGCGAACGAAAGAATGCGGATATGCGCATACGGTTCCCACAAAGAGAGTATGCGGTTTTAACACGTAACCTGCAACACGCTGATATTGACTCGAGTAATCGCATAAACCATCGACACCCCACAAAAATTCCTCCAGAAACGAAACTCGAGTACCCGCGAGCCCCACAGGGTAGAGTTCATCGCGCTCCAAAGTGCTACAAAATTGCACACACCTCGCGCCAAACAGCAATCTGAGGATCCCCCTGCTAAGGACCCAGGCAGAGAAAAAAGGACGAAAATACGTTCGATCGAGCAGTAAGCGAAGATCGTCAAGGGTTAGAGGCTCCGTATCGAGCTACACACACCGATCTCGGCTGGATGGCTCATTTTCACCTGAGGTTACCTTTGGCACACAATCATCCGCCATTAAGGTCGTCTACAAAAATCCCGAAAACACCGGAATATCCCTTTACACGGGGCAGAAAAGGCGATCCTCTCGTGGTACGCGGATAACCCGTCCGCGGCGGGTATATCACGAACAGCCCCGTGATCTCGCGGCATGATCTTTCAAGATCGAGAGTGGGACGAGAAGGTGGAACACACGCCGGAGCAGGACGAACGAAGAAAATAAGACGGTGTCGGCTTAAGAGGCGAGAGAGAGGAACGAGGGAGATGCAACGAGCGCTAGATCTCGAGCAACGATCGCAGATCATCTTCCCTCTTCGACCGGTCTCTCGTCCTCGATCTTAGAAGGAAGCGGCGGGGGCGGCAAGCAACGAGCGTTGCTACGCTGGCGTCGCTCCTGCCGCCGCCATTATCAAATTATTCACTCACACCGTGCGCCATCTATCTTCGGCCAGAGCGATCCTAACGTGTTATTATTTGATCCTCACTTTGTTAGCGATCTGACTCTAACAGCCCCGCGATATGTACCTGGTAGATCCTGCTCGCTGATCTAGAGTACTTCTCACGATCTCCGGCGCACCGGCAGCTCCAAGCTGACCGACGCTTTCGAACCGACTCCTATTGCACGCCGGGAGCTGCTGCCTCTGCCATCTTTGTCGCGCGGAATCCACGACGCGAAACTGACGGAGATCCGCCGGATACAGATGTTACGATAGTGTCACGACGAAGAATAACTTATTGCGATTACCCCTGGCAAATTTTAGTATTTTCTACGCGCTCGATCGGGCACCATCGAACTGATCGGCGACCCCGATAGGCAAGTCTTCTTTCCTTCGAGAATGACAATTTTTAAACATCCCTATCTTACCACATTCATGAAATTTAAATTTTTACACAGTCATAATAATTATCGAACTTCTAAATAATGAAACTTTCAGTTGACCTTGTGGTAATATAACATCTTTAATTTCACTGATGGTACAGATTGATCGATGGCGAAAAGATAGTTGATTTAAAGAACCGTATGACCTAAAAATGTCACGGGAAGATTAAGAATATTTCGTTTGGAAGTTATTATAGTTAAACGGTACAGTCCTGCGAAGGATAACGAGTGTACCAAGTGCAGAGTCCAAGGGTCAAGTGCTCACAGAATATTTCAAGAGCTACAAGAAACTTGGAGCGGTTCGAAGTTTTATCAACGCTGTATATTAACAAGCTGGCCAGCAAAGTATAATAGTAATTCGAATGGACGTACCATAGAATTATTAACGCATCAAATGAAATTCATAACAATGTGATGTTTCGTGCCTACGATTCCTTGATGATCGTGGTAATGTTTCTACTTAAGGAGCCCGAGCAGTTTGCCAGAAGATGGGCCGGGAATTATAAGCTTGTAAAATGTGATAAACAATAAGTAATCTGGATTCCAATGTTAACACCTTAAACTACTGTAATCGTGGCACTATTAAGAACGAGATTTATTAATGATCGAACGTTTAACCTTGAGCGACTATTTTAGCAACGAAAGGGTTGATCAAAGTTACGGCCAGTTCTTTGTTATTAATGTTAAATTAAGGTTAATACCCGCGGATATTAGTCGACAGACGGAGAAAAAAGGTATTGAACTTGAGACTGCCATTCGAAACGAGAGAAAATGTGAAAGGCGCGAAACGGCGTTAAACATTCATGAAACACAATAATCGAACGTTTCGCGTAATCGCTCGACGTATACGTAGCTGTAATCGCGGAACTCGTTAAAAGTCGTGTAACCTGCTTTTTCCTGTCTGTCATTAGCACCGGCTGCACCCTTCAAGATCGTTTTAATATCGATCGAAGTTACGAAACGCGTTGCTGGCGTGATTTTTCACACGCACGTCTTGCTCCATTTACGGCTAAATATATAGAGACAAAACAAATTGCTGTTCGCGTCCTACTTGATTATCAATTTCCTCGAAAAATACGCGTCTACCGGTTCGCAAATAAAAAAGCTTCAACGCAGTTTCCCGATCGTTCATTTATTCCGATTTTTCTTGAACGGTTGCGCAAGATGGCGGTGCATCGAGCGCGATCGAGACGGACGAATCAATCAACGACAGTCGTTTTTCTGACAACCGAAGAACGGGAACCATCATTCGGCCACGCGAAACTTTCGACCACAAATTCCAAGTAAATTCTTCGAAATTCTCCAAAAACGCGCACCAAATCTCCAGCGATCTATTATGAAATTAAGTTACGTGAATAATCCGATGTACGCACTGTGTCTGCTGGCAGCAGTTTGCGTACGACAACATGTTCAAAATGGGTACGTTTCGTTCATTTCATAATCGTTCTTTTAATAATATCATATAATATATTTTCTGATTGAAACATTAGTAGAGTCCAGCCATTGACAAAGAGTGTATCTTTGCAAAAACCAACGACGGTATTTATGAAACCGAACAAAGCTATCCTGAGGACGGTGAACTACACAGAAGAAGTAAAACCCGACGTAACACCGAAAACTACGAATTATCCGAATCTTCAGGAAGCTAACGCGTTGGTGACTTGCGTTCAAAATTATACGAAACGGGCGGAAAAGGTTGACGATATTCCAAAGGACTTATCGGTGAGGATATTTTATATCTTTTTATTAAATGAAAATAATGACGTTTTTTTGGAGTAAGGTAACGTTAATAAAATTTTAGATATAACAGATTTTAATGAGATTCTTCTGATTTTTAAATAAATGAATTTTTAATGAGATGGTTATTGAAATGATTGAACCATACAAAATAATTAGACCTAAATAAAATAGTTATTGATATTTATGAAAATGGTGATTGAAGCCAGTAAATATGTAAAATTGCAATTTTTTTCAGGCAAAGAAAATATTCCAAGATTCCGATTCCTCCTTCCCCTACAACGTTCCCGACTGGATGCTGTTCCTATTCACGAACATAGGTGCTAAATGGTTCGCTTGAAGCAAGACATGTCGAACTAAAAGTCATCTAAACAGCATGCGAACGATTTGATAGGGATTGAAGCGGATTTAGGGGGAATCCGCCATTGATCTTTGTCAATTTCGACGAGCAAGCTCTCCAGTAAATCATTCTACTCTAACAATTTATTTACCGATCTACGTTTCTTTATATATCGAAGTTCATTTTCAGGTGGTTCGAGAAAGGAAATTGCAGCGAGATCGTTTAAATTGATCGAATCGTATGTTACGCGCTCACTAAGGCGCCAACGAGCGCGTTGACATAGAAGCGGAAAGCAACGCGTGTTGACTACAACCTTTTATGTATAATTGCACGTTGCAACGACAATTATTCAATAAATTCCTGTGATACGTAGAATTTCGTTCAGTGATTGTAATAGTACCGTAATAAATAGTATCGTCATTATCTATCTCGATTTTTTAATCTTTTCAAGGTTTTAGATAAACTAGAATTCTTTAAAACTACCCTCTTTTGTGGCTTGACATTTCTCTTGGATCTTATAATTCAGATAAATAGATTTATTTACTGTTCATGATAAATGACAATTATTTACTGCTTATGAAAAATTTGGGCGCATACTTCACACTGTTATAATACATTTGATTGAGACACTTAACGTATACATACTTTATATTCTACCCAATGTCTTGATCTCTTTTGTAAATTAAAGAGTAGGTAGGTGAAAGAAATTGAGGAATGTAATGAGTTAAGAGATCTCAAGAACTAACAAATATTTCTGCAGTTATTTTAATGTCTAGCAAAATGAAGTCGAGGAGGGTTCAGTCTATATTGCAAAGATATTGTTCATCCCAAATCCTACGCCAATGGCTCCCATATCTCGACGTCTCCGTCAGACATTGCGTCTCGAGTAAATCGTCAAATCTCCAGAATAATCGTCTCCAGAATTATTTAATTTTCCCAGATGCAACCCTGAACCACCTTAAACCCTATGCCATAACCCTGCTACACCACTTTCCCATCTTCATGCAACAAGTGGATTTGAGATTGCTAAAATTGTGGATGGTCGAATTCGAATTTTCCCAAATGCAACCCTGAACCACCCTAAACCCTATGCCATAACCCTGCTACACCACTTTCCCATCTTCATGCAACAAGTGGATTTGAGATTAATAAATTTGTGGATGGTCTAATTTGAATTTTCCCGGATGTAACAGGGATGAATCTCCCTACGCCAATGGTTCCCGGTCGCGTCTCGCAATCCGTCCGTCAGAGCTGGCGGCTCGAGCAGATTTCCAAATCTCCTGGTCGCCGGGCTCATTTGAATTTTCCCGGACAGGATGTGCACCGCGTGCATTTCAATCCCCGAGGACACCCCGACGACGAATTATGGCCGACAAGGATGTTCCTTTGGGACAGGGCGGACAACGAACGAGGACGGAACGACGTGACGGTCTGCGTGTATACGCGGATGGTAGTTTAAGAGCGAAACGCCCGGTATCCAGAGCACGTCCGGAGCGCGAAGAACTTATTGTCATGTGCAGGACTCGCCGGGGCATTTTAATATTTCCGCTGAATGCGACGAGAAAACCTGGTGAACGGGAATGGACGTACGAGGGAGGGGAGATACGAGAAACGAAAAACAAGAAACAGCAGACCTGCAGGCGAGGAATCGTTACCGGTAGACTGCCACTGGTCTTGCTTTTTCGACTCGGTGACAGGTGGCTGCGTACACGGCTTAAAAACCGGGGAACCCTTTGTCTTTTTTTTTCACTCTTTCACCATCTCTTGCGGGTCGAGACGACACCACCGTTTAGAGAAGCTGGCGCCACGAAGCGCATAACGATACTCGAATTTAAATATTCACCGACGCCGCTGGAAATATATTGTTGCCTGTCTGTTCCTCTCTTTCGTGTCTCGAAACTCGATACAGATCGAACAATTAGCCTCGACACCAATCCCCACTTTTTACAATTTTCTACATCATATACTTATTTCTATGAAATATGTTGTAGCAATTTGTATCCAATAAAACTTTGCTACTTTTTGTCGATTCATGTCTGCAGACACTTGTCAAGTCACATTCAATACATTTTTTGAAGTCGTATCTTTTTGTGAAGTCACGTCTTCGGACTTTTTGCTTGGGGGTAAAAAATACGTACATCAATTCCATTGAAAAAGTATAAATTACCTTGAATGTTTGAAGAAAAATGGCTCGATCAGAAAAAGAAAATGTGAATTATATTTTTTGTTCAACTACATATTGGCTTATGTGACATCAGTATTATTGAAGATACAGCGTTCAAGATATCTACTGTGTCTTTCGTTCTCCACTTCATTTTTCTTCACATAATCATTCTCGTATACGTAAACATCCCTTCTGAACTAACTTTCACACACGTTAAACATACTTATACATACATATGAGCATGTCATGTTTACTAATACTTACACATGTATCTATACATAAGTATATTATCATTTTAAAAGAGCTCCATCAAATTTTCTAAAAATCCTCCCCATTTTCCCAGGAAGACTTCACTGGTCCAAGAAGCGATCGCAAACCCCTCTTCTTAAAATCGTCACGTCTGAGGGTAACGTCTAAAAGACGAAGAAGAGGGTTCGTTCGACGTCGACATTAAGAGTCAGTTCGTGGTGCAACCGGGGGCTCCAGCTACCGTGTACGCATAATATGTAAATGTATCGTGGTTCGGGCTACCAGAACGATTTGCACCGCGCAAGCTGGCATTTAAGAGGCTGACACGCGTTGAGACCCAGCCACGATTTATCTGAGGATTGTCGCACGTCGAAACCGCCAAGTGTCGTGCATCACTTCGTTGCGGCCAACGAATTCGAGTGATAGATCTGCTCGTCCACGTGAAATATGTACGAGAAACTGCAGGATAACTGGCTCCTGGGAATCGCGATGTTACTACGAATGAATTTTATGTACTGAGAAATTTGTTGGGACTCGAGGTTTGGGAATTTTTTGAAACACCGATGGATACTCTTGAAGTGATATGGGGATCACATTTGGGGATCATATGTGAGATCAGATATGTGTTCACATTTTTAATACAGGTGCAAGCTTTAATATTGCTTCAATGCTGTAAGATGCAATACTGGTTCAATGCTGTAAGATGCAATATTGGTTCAATACTGTAAGATGCAATACTGTGTTAATGCTGTAAGATGCAATACTGATTCAATGCTGTAAGATGCAATACTGCTTCAATACTGTAAGATTCAATACTGATTTAATGCCGTAAGCTTCAATACTGCTTCAATACTATAAGATGCAATACTTCTTCAATACTGTAAGCTTTAACACTGTTTCAATGCTCTAAGCTTCAATACTGCTTCAATGCTGTAAGCTTCATAACTGCAGACAGCTAGGTCTTCATATCTTCATCAAGTTTTGTCAGACACCCTTTTTGGAATGATGAATTATTATACCATCTGCTATTTCACATTACATCTTTTAAAAATGTATGTCTAAAATGTGTTTTCAAGTGGAAAATGTTCAATTTTGAATATCATATAAGTACATAATTTTTGCAGACCTTGTAAGGAATACCTCTAATGATCAAACTTAAATTTCTTTAATTAAACAACAAGGAATAAGGAAGTCATGAAGTAATGATTTTATTGTCTGCTTTGAATTGCAAGTTTTAAGATGTTCAACTAGTAGTTGTATTATAATACATTGGACTCTAATAATGGTTTTTATTTTTTGATTTAAGAGGCATGTTTTAATAGTTTCAACCGGAAGATGTATTAAAATATATAGAATTCTTGAGATGATTTTTATTTTCTCATTTAAGTGGCATGTTTTAATATGCTCAACCAGTAGATGTGTTATAATATATAGAATTCTTGAGATGATTTTTATTTTTTGATTTAAGAGGCATGTTTTAATAGTTTCAACCAGAAGTTGTATTAAAATATGTACAACTCTTGAGATGATTTTTATTTTTTGATTTAAGAGGCATGTTTTAATAGTTTCAACCAGAAGTTGTATTAAAATATGTACAACTCTTGAGATGATTTTTATTTTTTGATTTAAGAGGCATGTTTTAATAGTTTCAACCAGAAGATGTATTAAAATATATAGAACTCTTGAGATGATTTTTACTTGTTGACTTAAGAGGCATGTTTTAAGACGTTGAACCAAAAGCTGAACTTTTCGTGGCAAAATCCCAGCTCATGAAGCAATACTCTGAGAAAAAGAAGACCCTAGTTAAACGGTTGATTGGAAAAGTTCAAGCAACGGATGCACGTATCAGGGAGTTGCAACACGCGTCCTACAGTCGTGCAATTGTTATATTGTAGCAATAAGAGTTGCATCGTTCCCGGTCGTGGCACGCGATCGAAGTAGTCCCTATTGGTAAGCCTAATTGCAAGAACCACGGTATTTTCTTGGTTACATAACGAAATCACCTCCGCCGTATCCGGATCTCTGTTCATCGAATCGGCGTGAATCACCCCCTCACGCGAGAATCGGTGAACTTCGTTTCGTCGAAACTTCAGTGAAACGCATCGTAGAAAATACAGAGAATTTTCGCGGTAAAAAGGAGAATGCCTTTTGAATGAGGGATTCGTTTTTCTTGAACGTTCGAGTCATCGAAGATCAAACCGAAGAAATCTTACTGTTCCCGCGCGACGAAACAAGGTGGAGAGGATCGTATCTTGCGTAGACGTCTCGCATCGCCGGATGCGCGTGTGCCTCCCTCGTTTCCGGCCGTGAGCCTGCTTAGGCTCATTGCCATGCTCGTCGCCACGCCCGCCCCCGGAATATGAAAACGAAATCATATTCTTTGTTTCGCTACCTACCGATCGGCTCTTTTATCTCTTTCGTTTTGAACGGACCGTGGGACCGCTACCTCAAAATTATTCAATCGACTTTTTACAATATTTGGGATTTGGACTTCAGGATTTTTGGAGACTGTAGGACTTTACAATTTCACGTCGTTTGATAGAAATTTTGTACTTTGAAATTTCGGAATTTGGAGAAATTGGGAATCTGGCACTTTAGAGTTTTGTTATTTTATATCTTTAGGACTGTGAGGCTTTGGTTTTGTAGAATTTGGTACTTCAGGAATTTTGCTATTTTAGAATCTTAGATTTTTGCAATTTTAGATTTTCAGGTCTGTGAGACTTTAGGTTCATAGAAGATTGGTACTATAATAATCTTGAGAGTCTTAAGTCTTCAAAATTTGAATTCTCCTTATTTCTACACATGACTTATGTACATATAATAGACATCATACATGATTTTGCAGTTTTAGATCTTCAAGTCTGTGAAACTTTGGGTTCACAGAGGTTTGATACTTTACTAATCTTGAGGATCTTAAAACTTCAAAATTTGAACTCTCCTCATGTCTACATATGACTTATGCATAACAGACATCATATATGATTTTGCAATATTAAATCGCCAGGTATATAAGACTTTTTGTTCACAGAAGTTTGGTACTTTAAAAATCTTGAAGATCTTGAAACTTCAAAATTTGAACTCTCCTCATGTCTACACATGATTTATGCATAACAGACATCATACATGATTTTGCAATTTTAAATCTTCAGGTCTGTGAGACTTTGGGTTCATAGAAGTTTGGTACTTTAAAAATCTTGAGAATCTTAAAACTTCAAAATCTGAACTCTCCTTATGTCTACACATGACTTACACATAACAGACATCATACATGATTTTGCAATATTAAATCTTCAGGTCTGTGAGACTTTGGGTTCGCAGAAGTTTGATGCTTTAATAATTTTGAGGATCTTAAAACTTCAAAATTTGAACCCTCCTCATGTCTACACACGACATACGCATAACAGAAATCATACATGATACTCTATCTACAACTTCATAAAGCTGCAATATTAAAAAAAAATGAACACAAGAATCCATCACATTGTCAGATATAACCCCAACGTTTGCACAAGTTCTTTAACCAGAACTGCGGGTACTTTGCACAACATTCAACCTAGGTAATAGAGTCGTAAAGTTGTCCCACACAAAATAAAAAATGTTATGTTTTCGATTGTACAATGAGAAAAAGCGATACCTAATCGTCGACCAGCCCAAGTAGCTTTCGTCAGGGCACCACGGTTTCTCAAGATCGCTCGTTAAGCCGGTAAAACCCACAACTACGTAATTGCAGCGATCACACGTTAGTTAGGTTAATAACTTTGCATTATAAATGTATTAAGCTCGAATCCAATTACGTCGGTTGCGGATTCGTTGCGAGATGTAGCCGGAGCAAATGTTCATTTCTCTCAGCCTGACGATTAATAACTCGGAAACGGGGCTTAGAGTGGAGGGAAAACGTGCTAATTTTTGAACACGAAAATCGATGGCTCGTTCACACGCTTCGCTAACAGGTTTACTGGGATTTGAAATATCGAAACGAGATTCATTTTTATCTTTATGGAACAAATTTTTAAAATAAAAAAATACATTTGTTAAGATTGAAAAAATAAGTTAATGTAGACGTCTATAAATTTTATAGATGTTCAATTTTTTTAACTCTAAACATTTTTGTATCTAATTTCATAATTGAAGTTTGTGTCAATTAATAAAAATGATAGAAAGATGTTACCTTATGCAACGTGAATTAAAATCCTTACGAAAGTACGTTGAACTCAAGATTAATTCGAGTGAATTCCTATACAAGATTAATTCCGAAACCGTGTTAGCCAACCGCAATTTATAATAAATAAATAACAATTTTTAGCATGAAGAAACCAAGATAAGCTTCATAGCAAGCGTATAATCAAAATAACTGAATTTAAATTCTGTAAAATGACGAACTTCACAGCATCAATAATCATCAATTTCCAATCAGCCATACGCATCACTTGCAAGACTAATAATTTCGTACGAAAAATATGGAACAGCAATTTGTCTGGATACATTCCGAACTTTTTCCGCCGGTGACTGTAATAGGATAGAAAGGGAATCTGAATGTATACGTAAACGATTCATCTTGCATAATCGACTCGGAAGGCCCAAAGAGCGCGTAAAAAGGCTTTAAAGTTACAGCGAGTTAATTAGAGGTGAAGTAAGACGGCACTTTCCGCGTCACTGCTTCGACAGCGTGCAACAAAAATCAAACGAAACGACGTCGGCCACCGCGACAGCCCCGGATGCTTTCGAATGTTTCCCGCAATTTGCAATCATGAACGCCCAGTGCACGCGATGCGCATCTGGTGCATTCGAACGTCACGCTCTCCACCGATTTTAACGCCTGTCACTGTCGCGCTCCTACCGGCGCACCAGCGCGGAACAAAGTTTCGTTGCTTTTATTAACTTTTTCTAATCGATTTACCACAATTCGCAAATTACCTAATCTCTACATATATCTTCAAATTTTTATTTTTTACGTCTCCATAATTTTATTTTGGCAAACCAGGTCTTCAAGTTTCTGTGTACTTAAATTTGCAAGTTTTCTTATTTACAAATTTTTGAGATGTTAAATTTAAAAAATTTCAAGTTTCGTGTTTCTAGATTTTCTGTATAGATTCAAATTTTCGAGTGGTTGAATTTTTAGGTCTTTCTAGAAGACCTCAAAGGAGTCTTCGAAGTCCCTACATTGCTGTGTTTGCAAGTTAGCAGGTTCTTAGACTTCCAAAGTCCATAGAACCTCCAAATCTCAAGTTCCTAATCTATTACACTATATAAATACAAAAGTCATATTTCAGTGTGTGTCTGTGTGAAGTCTCTCCATATCTACTGCACTATATAAATATTTCTATAAACTAAAAAATTGTCAAATTTAAAAATCTCTGAACACTTAAGTTTTTAATGTTAGGTTAGGTAAGTTAGGTTGGTTAGGTAAGTTAGATATGTTAGGTATGTTATGTTAGGTAAGTTAGGTAAGCTAGTTTGGTTAGGTAAGTTAGGCGTGTTAGATAGGTTAGGTAGGTTATGTAGGTTAGGTGGGTTAGATAGGTTAGATAGGTTAGGTAGGTCAGGTAGGTCAGGTAGGTTAGGTAGGTTAGGTAGGTTAGGTAGGTTAGGTATGCTAGTTTCAATAAAATAAAGAGCAACACATAAAAGATCCCAAAAGAATCACCAAGTGTGCCGATCCAGCGGAAATGGATATGGAATGGATATGTATCAGAAGTTATCGTTAACAATTGCTCATGCTTTCCCAACAACGGACATCACTTTTCCCGCGACACAATTTACAATACCGAATCAAAGCAAATTGCTGTGCGTACCGCTCGGCCGGTTCGCTCTCGCATGCGTGCGGCTTACAAATGCCCGACGATGGCTCCCAATTACGTAAGGTTATGACATCTGTGACACAATCGTGTACACGCGTGTGTGTAACGCCCTCCTTCCGTGACGGTCGTCCATCGACTCTTCTCTCTTTTTTTCCCCTCTCCTGTTTTCCCGCAACTTTCCGACTTTTCCAGCACACTAATTACCCGGCGACACTCGCTTTTTTTCCATTATCGAATAACGACCGTGTTTCACTGTCACCGTTCGCACACCTATTTGCGTGTCATCCCGCTCGTATTGTTCCATTGTAGGACTTCTAATCTTCGTCTATGAAATCGACCGCTTACGAAATTGCGCGAACGGAAGCGCTGGTTGATGTATAGGCTGTTCCACAATTAGCGTAGGTTTATGAAATTGGGGGTAGTTGATATTCTGAATAAGCTAGAATATATAGCGAGAATAACTATTTCTCTTTGCAAAAATAGGGGTTGAAGCTGCGTTTTTGAATTACTTAAAGCACCCTGTATTTTTGATATTTTATTTTCATCTTAGAGTTTGTTGTAACTATATGCAATTTAATTCAACAGCTCAGACATACAGTCATATAATACATAAGTTATTTGTAACAGGAGAAAATTTTCTTTTTGAACCTATCTTAATTGCATTATAGTAATATTTATATTGTACATGTATATGTATGACAAACATCCTATAAACCTATACGATAACTGTAATGTTATATATGTATACCTATAATGATAACTATAATGTTATATATACCTATAATGACAACTATAACGTCACATACCTATAACAATAAACATCATCTACAAACGTCCAAATTTATAATAAAAATGTTCACCCAAATTATTGATGAACAATAACCTTCCAATATACCTTAAATACTATTCCTGTTGCCGTTCCCGTTAAATTTGCAGGAATTGAACAGAACGTGAGCGTTCGAGAAGTTTAATGAGTCCATCTACCTACGTAGCTAATAGCGAATTTTTCTCATAAACTCATATCCTCTGTTCTAGCCGGGTGACTCATGGCTAACGTCCAATCTAATGGTAACCAGGCCGTTACCGATCGTGTCGAAGCGTTTGCTTCCCGCGGCACGAGGTCGGCCAATTCCTTTCGTAACTTGCCCCGATGATATGCGACGAGCGCACCACCCGCGGCCATTATGAAATAACGATATATATATTCCGCGCGAGACACGAGCACGCCTCGCGTTCTGTAGCGTGTTGTTACGATATACCCGTTCGATCCGATGAACACCAGGAATCGTGTTTCAACCGTGCTCCGTTCGCACCTACATACATAAGTACTCTAGCTACTCTCACTTAGGTTCATGACTGCGACACTTTCGTCCTTTTTGACTTTTTTATTTGGGAATCTTTTCACGACAAAGATATACTTATATTTGGGTACAATTATAAGTATAGTAAGAATTAAAGGAAGAATCTTGTAGCTGCTTGTTATATCGATTTTGGAGTACATTTTGTTGAGGTAGTTTGATGAAGAGTTCTTGTAGAAAAAATACTGAGAATAGACTATATGGATGTTTGTGAATTTATCAAAGTCTGCAAAGAAAGGTTTTGTGATTATAAAAATGAGACTTGTCTGAAGTTCCATACTGTACTTACTTTACAAGTATTTTATTATTTTAGTACCTTACTATTTTGCTGTTCTGCTATCTTCCTCCTTCATTATCAAGAATGAAGTACAATGAATTTCAAGAACAATGAAGTACATCTAAGAACTCATTTCTAAAATATTCAAAGAACCAGACAAAAACACCCAACATCAAGCTAAAGCATAAAATTATATCAGGTGTGAGATGTATTTTCTGCAGACGCTATTTTCATTTCCCTGAATCACATTTTCGACCCAATCTCATTCAGACCTTCTGAATAATTCAACAAACAATTTCCACAGTCCGCCATTAACAAGATAGACAAATGATAGACAAATGTGCTTGAAGAAGTTTTACTGCGCCTCATTTAAACTACCCCCAGTAAAAACGTGGACCAACGGCACCACCCTCTAGCAGAAAATTAGCAAATCTAACGTAATAATTAAATTATCGCCGCGAACCGTTCATGGCAGTTAAAGGCGCGTTGTTCGCCGCGGATCGTGCTAATGAACCGTCCCGCGCAAATGGCAGTGGGAATAAATTTGAATTTACATTACGTCCACGGTGGCGTGGAGCTGCCTGTCTGCGAACAGACGGATCTTCTTGATGAGCCGGGAAGAGCGAACGAGACGAACGGGCAGAGAACCTTCTGTCAGATACTGTTTTTACGCGTTTATTGAATTTTTATCTCAGGACTTGAATAATATTTTGTAAATGATGTTTATATCGATTTGTGAATAATGTCAATGCTTTATTGCTTTAGACATTTTATTATAGTTATTACGATATAATCTTTGATACTCAAGAATAATTTTTAATATTGTTCTATTTATGTCAGTCAGAACTAATCATACATACAATGTTAAAATAAAGGAGGAAATTTTATGTGAGTTTGATGTTATGCAATTGACTTGGAAGTTGGACTTGTGCTCCAAATTAGAGTGTATTAAAAATTCCAGTAAAATTGCAGTTTAAAGTATAAAGTATAAAGTATCATCTCACGTGTCAGACTCCTCAGTGGCAAGGGTTAATAAGATTCTCCTATATATCGATATATTTATCAAGGTTTATTATCCTACATAACTTAACAACAGAGTACTGCAATGATCTTCAAAACTAAGTCTTCTTCAAATCTTAAAATCTTACTAATAAGATTATTTTGAGTTACTATTAAGGTTAAGGTTACTCATCAACTTCATCATGTATAGGTCGAATAAAATGTATATCATCGACATCGCCTTAAACACTCAACTTTTATTAATGTATGAATCGACCGCCAAAAGCCTACCCAATTTGCAGTGAATAACCGGTAGTCTATTAATAGGTTTCCGGCGTGTTAAGATTCGAATCGCCATTTAATAACCGCACCCCCTAATCGTCCGATTCGGAAATATAACGAACGTCCGGCCCGTAACTATCGAGCACGGCCATAAACGCGCTACAAATATCTGACATTTACATCGTTGCATATTTATTGGCGTCGCTTTACATAAACGGTCCTGAATATACATGCGCGTCATCGAGGCACCGCGAGCGAATTTCATTGACTCCGAGCCCTGTTCGTGGCCAATTATACACGACTTGAGCGTAATGCGACACATCTGTATTTACATTTCATTTTCACCGAGCGTCCAATTTCCACCGCTAGTTAATTGCACGCTTCCATAATGTATCCCACGGATCGGTGCGTAACAACCAGGAAAAAAACAATCAAAAAGGAGTAACAACACGGGTTAAACGAGCATTAACCGTGGGAGGAAGCCATTTAGAAACCTAATCCACCTGTTAATCCAACGAACCTTTAATTGACTGCCGCCATTGCTCTTTCGAGGCGTCCGGAGAACACGTATGCTGATTCTTTCAGCTAATCCTGTATAACTTGAACGTTTACAAAAGTCGAGGTAGATTAAGACGCGGTATTTATGATTACTGATAGATAATCACTGGGTACGATAGACAAGTGGATATGTTACATTAAAACCTCCTGATATATAAGACCACTTCCTGTTGTAAGCAATACATATTCTCATATTCGTAATAAAGTAATAAGGATAATTTCAAACACAACTTATCCAGTTACATAGGTAATAAAAAAATTAACATTCACCTTTGACCTCAAAGACCTGATAAAAGAGTTAAGAACGAATCAGAGAAATCAGGCAAAATTAAAAGAATTTCCTCTATAAAGAAATTCATCGTTGTCCAAAAAAATGAGTAACAAAAATCTTGTAAAAATTAAAAAAAAATAAAATGAGTATGTAATAAAGGGAAAGGATAATAAGCGACAAAGGTGATGGAAGAGCAAAGAGGTGCGAGAAAGTGCAACTTGAAGGATCACGAAAGGTATTATCGCCTTATTTTCATTTCTGCGACCGGAGAACGTGTATCTTCGCGTAAAAGTTCAAGATGTCGATTACGAAATCGAATCCGCGTCGAGCCGTGCGTGGTGAGGTGCCAGGGTCGACACGTTCGAGATCGAGCTATCAGGCAGGCCGCTCTAACGAAGATCGATACATTCGTTAATTAACGAATAACCATTTTTTTCCCCTTTTGTTCGTCTCCCCCTTGAAATCTGCGTGCACGCTTACGATGCTCGTGCAATTAAATCCGCGGCGAGAGAGTGACGCACGAGCGCGAGGTCGTCGCTCGAACTAATTAGCACATTCCACGCGGACGATGTTACGAAACGTGAGATAGACGCTCTATAATAGGAGCGGTGATACCCACGTTGAAATAATCGATAGCCGACGATTTATTGCGCGGATTCATTTATTACGGCGACGTATTTCTTCCTTGTGGAGCAGACAATCTTTGCGAGTACATTTATAACCTGTTATACGTTTTGCAAAATGTTGGAAAAAGTGTGGAACATTTTATGGATAAAGGTATCGCCACGCGTCGTAGTGCAACGATGTTTAAGTGTGCGCCAGGCGTTCTTATACGGAAATGTCGGACGGGGAATTAAATTTATAGACCACACATTTATAGACGAATAAATCGTCCGATAGGGGCTTTAAACGACGTGCTACAAACGAGAATTGCACATCAATTTAACTTACATAATCTCGATAAAAAATTCTGGCCACAGAAAGACGATCACCGAGCCAAAACGATCGAAGCTCGCTAACCGAGCGCCGCTATCAAGATCCTGTTGCCTTCGACACCTGAGCCAAACAGCTATCCGGCACGTGTGAATTAACCCGAACACGATCCATCCACGAGCGGGATGGAAACCGATGTAATCCTAATTCGTATTTTTATATTTCGCGTTATGGCGAAAGAAGAGAACGGCCCACGCGGGTCGAAGCGTGCAGCAGCTGACGCGAATTACGGGAACTCTCATCTTTACAAAAGCGAATTGGCTCGCTAGAGTAAACACGTAGCGTTAGGTTAGCAGGTTAGCTCGTTATTTCACGGTGTACGCGTTAATCATTGCCTGTTCGCACGATCTGTACGAGGGATTTTTCGTGGCACGGAAATTGAGTCGATTAGCCGTTTGAAAATGGCGAGGCGCGTGGAGCAAGGGCCGAATCTCGGTCACGTTCGTCGTCTAATAATAATTCAACCAACAACGCGCCTTCATGGTTCGCTTGCTTGATATTGTCTCATCGTAATGACCGCTCGATTGCTATATCGTTGACCGCAATATGTTTCCGGAAAATCGCATGCGAAACGATCGCGATCGGCGAATATCTTAGCCTCACGTTGACAGCGGTGAAAGCTTGCATTTTCACTGCGTTGTTTACGCTCCGATATTTGTACCATCCACATGTCTAGCCACGTGTTGTAATATGTTGTATACACGGGTTATATTACCACTCGTTATATTGATCATCTTGAGAAAATATGTATTGCATCTCTATGTACTAAATCATCATATGTTCATATGTTAACATGTGCTGAAATTGTCATCCATCGAAATCGTGCATTCGGTCACACATGTTATATAGCCACGTGTTGTATTGCCTCATCTTGAGAAAATATTTGTTACATCTCTACTGCTAATTCATCATATGTTCATATTGCCATGTATTCAAATTGTCATTCATTGAAATCACATACTGAAAATATCATGAACTGAAATGCTTTACTACTATTTCTAAAGTGCTATCTTCTAGTCTAAAGTGCTAGATGGCCACATATTGTATAACCAGAAACTAAATCACCAGAAGATCACCAAGAAGAAATCATCACATGTTGACCTGTCGTAGAAATCACGCATCGAAACCTCACGTCTTAGATCGCCACGGGTCGAATTTCTACGCACTGAATCGCTATGCGTTAGATCGCCACGCGTTGTATAACCACGCGTTCAATCGCCATGCATAGAAATCACCACGCGTTGAGATCACCACTCGTAGAAATCACTATGCGTCGAAATTATCATACGTTGTATTACTATGCGTCGAATCGCTACAAGTTGAAGCGCCATGCGTTGAAATTTCTACGCATTCGCTACACATTTAAATTATCACTGTACCGTCACGTGTTGTATCACGTAAAGCCTGATCAACCTGGCCTAACTCATTATTTAACACATACTCTAATACTCATACTCTCATACCTTTTAATTTCTAGAGGTATTTTCCTTTTAACTCTTCAATTTTTAATCCTTGCAACAGAGTACTCTTGTTTCTAAAAATATCACCGACGTCAACCTGTCTACAGTGTACTGCTGAACCTAACTAACTAATAGTAACACTAATAGTATCGAGTATCTACCTAACCTAAGTTATCTAATTATCTAGTAATCAAGGAAATCTTGAAGTTAAAAAATGAAAAAGTGGTTTCGCGAATCGAAAGCACGGTATCAAAAGCGGCGAACAGCGGCTCGTACGTTTCTTTCGCCACATCCCTCTTTTTTTCATGTAGGTACGCTCGTTTCGTATTCCCGTGCGATGGTCGGCCACGACGCCACCGTACATTCTAAGAGACTGACTCATCCGCGTGCAGTGCCTCTTCTTCATCGACACAGGACGCTCTACGTCTGGTCACGTCCCGTGGCACGGAGAGCTGCATTACGCACCCTTCGTACACGCTTCTATGCGCTGCGCTCTTAACCAGGTGCCTGTGATGTATTATCTCTGGCGCGCAATGAGACCTGCTAACGCGGAACACGTCCGCTCTCGCATGACAATGAAGAAACGGCGACGGCGATCACCAACGGAAAGGGACGTTTGGCGAGAGGAAATCCTCGATAATTCTATTCGCGATCCTACGAGTTCCAATCGCGCTATTTCAATGTTTTCTATTCTCTTTCGAACGATATATTTAACTCGGTAGTAAGACTATTTTTGCTAAGACTACATGATAAGTAGATGATAACAAGTAGATGATAATACTTGTGATAGTAGATGATAATACTTGAAAGATGTCTGGTTTGAGATCTTGTTCGAAAATATTTTTGTGTATGAAAGAAGTTTAATGGAGTGCATAAAGACAGACTGTGTGTTTAATTCATATCAGAGATATTGATTGCACTGAATTAGAATTGTAAAACGGGTATAAATTATTACTCGCGTGATGAAAAATGTGCGTGTCAAATATCGCCTCCGTTTGAATTACGAGGTGAATTAGTCATGTGAGACTTAGGTAGAGCAAGTGTCGTATCGAGTTAGACTTGTCGTTTGACACTTAGGCAAAACAAGTGTTGTGATGAGTTTGACTACTTATATGGTACTTGGGTAAAGTATGTGTCACATCAAGTCTGACTTCTTAGCTGACACTTAGGCAAAACAGTTATCTCATCAAGTTAGACTTCTTATGTAGTAAGCAAGACATGTGTCACATCAAGTTAAAGTCTTTATATAGCATCTAGGCAAAACAAGTGTTACATCAAGTTTGACTCTTCATCTAACATTTAGGTACAGCAAGTGTAATGACAAGTTTGAATCCTCATCTGACATATAAATACAGCAAGTACCATGACAAGTTTGAATCCTCATCTGACATTTAAGTACAGCAAGTACCATGACAAGTTCATCAGTTAGACAAAGTGTCATGACAAGTTTGACTCCTTATCTGACACTTAGGTACAGCAAGTATCATGCCAAGTTCATCACTTTTAGACAAAGTGTCATGACAAGTACCAGCTATCAAATGTACCCAAAGAATTAACCAAATTAACCTGACCAAAAGACAAGCTTTAAACATATGAAGTTAAACATCCTCTATCCTCAACTCCAAACACAACACACCAAAACTCCCTTTCCTCATCATCACCACAAAAAGATGAAACATTACCATAACACCACAGTACAACGATACACCGTGAAGCTTAATTTGCAGAATATTTCGCAGATCAAAGTGTCGTTCGTAGAGTCTAAGTGGACAGATGATCGATGGCGTGTTTCGAGATCGGTGGACCGGTAAATCTGGACGAGGTACGATCACAGCTGGTTCGTTGGTCGGATCTGGGCGCGCGTGTGGAACGGCCGATAAACGAGCGGTGTGGTTCGCGGCCAATGGCATAAATCTCGGTTCGCGAAGCACGTATGTGCGTGAGGTACGAGCCACGCACTGGGCGTGTCGCACGCAACGCCTGGCACGTGGATAGCTGGATACGCATCGACGGCTTCTCTCGTGCTTGCATGAATCGTCTGCACAAAGTATGTGCACTTGTGATGATCCAAAAGTGCAGGGTACACTCACTTTTTTGGGAGGAACTTGCAAATGAATTTGTGTTATGATTATAAAGGAAGTACGGGGTATATGAACATCCTTTAGTATTAATACTGTATAGAATATTCTTTATGTTACTTTTGTATACAGAATATTTATAGTAGAAGCTGATTATCAAATTACAATTACAAATTTAAAAATAATTTTATACACAGAACCAAGTTTAACAATTTTCTGAAAAAGTACCTCTAGTACCACATAAAAAGTCACTACAGTTAATTTCTTAATTGGAAGAAGTACTAAAAAATCAACCTACGGACAGAATCAGTAGGAACAACAATGAGTCATGTGTTTATAAAACGCTGCAAGAATTGATCACTGGCAATGAACGAAATTACAAAAAACTCGACAGCCTTAAGTAAATGTGACTCATTCAATCTAACCAGTTACCAGTCCACGTGTACAAAGTCTACGTGTTCAAAAGTTCAGCCAATTCACAAAAATCGATATTTATTTGCACTTCACAAACCCACGTTAGGATGTGGCGTCCTAATGTCCTATACGGCGTTCACATTAAGTGCAAACCTAATGTTACACATTTCGTAACAAGCATTTAGTGAGACGGTTTTTGAACGGCATCCTACGTTAAAAGAGAAGAGAACAATGGTGCGAAGGAACTTCAAATCTTTAACACTCATCGATCGCGCTCGATCGTTCGGATTCGATCCGCGGGCGGAACGGTGGCGCCGTTCGTGCTGGTACGTACGTGTCAAGCGTAACGCGCTTCACCGCTGCGGGATATTTTCGAAGGCGAACGATAGAGACATAAAGAAGGGACGTGCGACATCCTGCCCCGCGGGCGGGCATTGGCGAGGTATAAATCATCCGCGCGAGGGATTGCATTTCAATGCCCCGGGCTGGATAAGTAGCGGACGCGCGAGAGCGCGCCAGACCGCGCCGATACACGACGGGTCGAGCTTTTATGCATCGTGCGCAACGACGCGTCCGACGAGCGCATCCCTCGTTACAGATGCAGGGAACGCGTATCCGGCAAGCCTCCGCGGGGCCCGCTTTTGCTAATTCGAACCAACAATCGCCTTATTTTTTACGTTTTTTACCTCTTGCTTCATCGCTCGAATATCACCGATATTAACCTCGCGAATTGTTTCTGTTTAACCCCGCGAAAGATCTGACTTCGTAAAAATTATGCACTTTTCGTACGTTCACGATGTACATGACATATTCGACATACTGGAAAATTACTCAAGATTAATCAAAGAGTAGTACAATCAAACTTAACCCTTAAATGCATGATTTTCTAATTTTACCTGAAAAAATCAACTAACAAAATACCTTGAAAGCGGTTGATTCAAATTAAAACAAACAGATGCTATTGTGTATTTGATTGGTACGTGACATATCTGCAACACTACTCATTGCAGGTTTGCCACATTTTGTATATAATTTATAAGATTAAAACTGATACGTTGCATTTATACAACTATATTTAAGGGTTAACTTTAATAAGTTTGAATAAAATATTCTGTACTTTTGTAGATTCGTGTCAGATTCATTGGAAGGGGAATAAACTCGGAATTTAAATTCGAATCTCGTCTGATAGGCCACCGATTAATCTACTCCACCTGTTGACCAATTTCCTGTTCCTAGATTTAATATTCCTCGGAGCTGGTACTTGTAGGTCAGTTAGTTGAATACTTTAATTCTCAATCAGTTATTGTATAAACTGAAGACTTGGTCATCTACTATCACACTGTAGCAGTACATAAAAGTGCTTTCATTTCTTATTTACATGTTGAATCTCTTACAAAAGTCTGGTCAATCATCAGCAAATCGATGGTCAATAAAAAACATCAAAGTACAGTTACTTTTAAATGACTGCAAGTGCAGAGAACGTTTATGTGTTATCTTAGAAGGACCATCATATTTAAGCAACACTCCTAAAAGAAACAGTAAAGTAAACTCCTAAAGTAAACAGTCCGGCGACGGATCTCCGGTGAAAACATCTATGGACCCAGAATAAAAAAACCGCTCACGAAAGTTCAGACTTTTACGATCAGTGGAATCAGCGGCGAACTATTTCGGCCGTTCGTTCAGAAATTCGGCACGCGGTGGTACGAAACGGCGATAAACAACGCCATTGCCGCGAACGCGAACCGAATATCGATTCCAAGTTCACGAAGCGGAGTAACGAACCGAAGTCGACTCGTGACTTAAAGTCCCGGGGTGAAAGTCGAGTTGTACCTCGGTCGTAACGAACGATTCCTTTGTTCCCCATTAAAATTCGAACGTCATAATTACGTGGGAAGGTAAGCACAGTTCGGGGGTAGGCAAAACGTTAGGCGTACGTACCCGATCGAACGAGAGAACGTTGTCTGCGATTCGTTACGCGAGCGGGTCGCGTTCGCTCTACATCCGAACGCATTAGAAACGGCCGAGCGTGTAATAAGCGGAGACCGAAAAATTAGCATCTGCCGGCCGGGAGACAATGCCTGATTTGAATAACAATGTTCGCTACCGTGTGGGCTTCTAACTCTTAACTATGGGTTCTAGACGCGATGCGAGTCTGCATACTGCTCTGCCGGCCGCACATGACAATGCGTCTGCCTCCGCGCGATTTCCTCCCGCGGTTCGTGTTGCTCCCGCGACTCCATTAACCGAAAAAAAATACTTTTCGAGACCGTGTTCGAACCCCGTCTTTTCTTATGGTTACGAAACTGCTTGTGAAACAGATCTTAATGCATTCTTTATGGCTTACTGGATGCTGTTAGGTCTACGATGTTCGCGGGATTAAGGATCAGTTGTTTTACGGCTTGATTAGATTCGATAGCTACCGCACCCTTTTTTGAGCAAACAGCTACATCAATTTTATTGTGCAAACGTGTGAAACATAGTAAGAGCCAATTTTATTAGACTCATACACCAACGTATACGATCATACATTATTTAAGTTCACCAGAACAAATCAATACTCTTTAACTGATACCTTAACTGCACCGGTACCCTCAAGTTTTAGGTTAATTTTTCACGATCAAGAAAATAAATGATTTACTAGTACAGTTACACATTATCAATTCTAAACCTATAACAATTAAATCAACAAATCCTAAACGAATTTACAGTACAAAAAACAGTATCCACATGCCTGATCAATTCATTAAAAACCTAAACATCCACATCACTGAAGAACCCTTAGGAATGAACCTCTAAAAAACGTTCACCACCTTACAAGCTAGACTATCTTACCTACACCGCAGCTTCCGCAATTATCGTTTAATACGATCGAACGTGTATTGTAAAAAATATCACGGACATATCGTGAGTGCCAAGAAGCGGTAGCTAAGCCGTGCTGCCAGTTAAGCGTAACATAAGTATGAGCCGTTGCGAGCAGTATACGAGGTCCTCATATCGATGCGCAGATGTCTGACCCTGAAGTGTCTTCACCCTCGGTCGACTCCTGCTGCCTGGGTTCGTTCGTTAGCTGTGTGTTGTCACATCACGATCCTCGTTACACCATCAAACTGACCGCCGGTCACTTCAGGTCCGTGTGTGCCCCCGTCACGGTGAGACGAATATAGTTTGTGCGTGACCAGGGCGGCAAGTGTCATCTGCTGATGCACGATCGTGACACGCACAAACGACGCACACTAACATCGTACACCGACAGAACGAAATTCCAACCGCGAACACCTACCGTATGATAACCGATTTGACGGACGTGATGTTCGCGAACTGAGTATACTGATGGTGGATTAAATCGGTATTTTTTGATAGGTTTATTGTTCTTTTGAGAAAATTTCAAGTGTGGAGTTTGGTTATTTTTATTGAGGGTGCAAGTAGAGTTGAGTGGACGTTGAAGAGCTTGGAAGGTTGAGAACTTCAGAATTTGGGAATATATGGATTCAGAAAATTGGAAAGTTGAAAATCTGTGGAGTTGTAAGTCTGTGAATTTGCGAATCCAAGCAGTTGCAAATTTATGAATTTGACAAGTTAAAAATTTAAGAAGACTAGATCTACATTTAGGACCATCCAGAAGAGATCTGCAATAAACCTTTAACCCTACAGTACTAACTAACCCTACTATAGCTACGTCTCCCTGTAAGATTCACAAGATTTCATAACAAACTTCCCTAAACAAAAACTTTAACCGATCCCGTTAAAATTACAAGAACCCTGATTTATCGTGTAAAAAGCTCAAGAAAAAAACGCCAGTAAAGCAACAGAAATTATCAATTTTCCCGCACGTCGAATGGAAAGTTAGAAAGATAGTCATCTTGTTAATAAGATCGCATGCTCGAACAGAATTATACAACGTAAAAGTTCGGTTTTACGGGGTCGTAAATAGCCAGTGGTGTGCACGGTAGCTCGTTACAGTTTATGACGAAGCTCGCGGGACAGTTATGGTTAACGCCAACGATGCCATGTCGAATAACGCGTGGGTGCGAGCGGCCATTGTTCCAAGGTGTCGCCTTCGTAATTTCTCACGACCGGAAGGGACCAACTCTTCCCGATGTCTAATGCTTTTTCGAGCGGAACAGGTAATAGACCTCATCTAAATATCAGAAAAGTCTCCTTCATAAATGTACCACATAATGAATATGTCAGATTGCAATATTTAATGGACATGTTGAGTATGTGGGGAATAAAGTGAAGCTCCAGTTGTTCATCAAATATTTGGGCTTTGTAATGAACAAATGAAATTGTGACAGTTTGTTGAAGATTTAGACTATGTAACTAACAAATGTAACTTCGATAGTTCATCAAACATTTTGACTATATAACCAATAAATGAAACTGCGACAATTCATCAAACATTTGGACAATGTAACTAAACAAATGATGCTCCAATAGTTCCTCAAATATTTGGACTATGCAAGCAACAAATGATACTCCAATAGTTCATCAAACATTTGGACTATGTAACTAACAAATGATGCTCCAATAATTCATCAAACATCTGGGCTATATAACTAACATATGATACTTCAACAGTTCATCAAATATTTGGACCATATAACAAACAAATGATACTCCAACAATTCATCAAACATTTGGACCACGTAACCAGCAAAAGAAGCTCCAACACTTAACCCAACACCTGAACCACAAACTCCACTAAAACCGTGAATGAGTACACCTCCCATCCATTAATTTTAACAAACGATGATTGTATCCATAAAACATTTCCGGTGCTAATGCACGATAGTCCGTCTGTTTGCAAAGGATGAAGTTTTAGCGAATTGCCAGGTTGCTGCGAAACGTTGAACGCGAGCACAACCAATAAACCGTGATTAGTGTCCGAGCGTGTGCACTCAGAGCGGATCGCAAGAAAGCAGAAGCCGATATACCGAGAGGATTTACAATTCGAACCGACAAACGTTGGTCTAACGCTGCTAAAAAGAGCAATTCCCTTAGTCGGCGTTTGTGATCGCTCGAAAACGCGTCCTAAGCACACTCTTCGACAATGGACGATGATCACCTTTCTCAGCGTAGCATTTAGGCCGAAACAGGTGGCCCCTATGAAACCATAAAATCGAAACGTTTCGACAGGTAGAAACGGATAAGATAGAAGCTTAGGGCACTTTCGTGTTTACCCGACGAACGAATCACTTTAAGCTTTCTTCAGTTTACGGTTTTATTGCGATCGGACGAAAAGGTCGCACCGACGCGATATGGACCATAGCTTTCCTTCGATTACGTTCTTTTAGGATAGGTGATTTTTAGGGATGTGTGAATTATTGGAGGTATTAGAGGGTAGAGAATAGGTAGGTAGAGCTAATGAGTGGATTCAGGTGAAGTCCTCTTTTGGAAACTTGGAAATTTAGGGATTCGACGACCTGGGTTTGTAATTTAGGAGTATGGAGATTCGAGGAGTTAGAAATTTGAAGGCGTGGAAATCTGGAGATGTGGAATTGAGTATGTGGAAATTGGGGATGTGAGAATGTGGAGACTTGGGGTTTTGGAGGTCTTCAAATTTTGGAGGATTGAGAGTCCAAGTGTATGAGAAGTGGAGGATGTGGGAATTTGAAGATTTAGAAATTTGCATATTTGGAAATTCGAAGATGTAGGAACTTCGAGATGTGGAAATTTGAAAATTTAGAAATTTGAATATTTGGAAATTCGAAGATGTGAGAATTTGAAGATGTAGGAACTTAGAGATGTGGAAATTTGAAAATTTAGAAATTTGAATATTTGGAAATTCGAAGATGTGAGAATTTGAGGTTGTAGGAACTTGGAGGTGTAGAAATTTGAAGATGACTTATAATGAAACACTCGCATCTCTATTCCTCTAATTCTACCTCCTGCTCTCAACACCTCAACTCCTCGAAATCCCCAAATTCCCAAATCTCTACCCATCAGCAAATTTCTACCCTTACCAATAACCACCCTTACTAATAACCACCTTTACCAATAACCACGTCACCACATCACATAACCAAATTTACCACACAAACGATCTCTCATCACTCTCATCCCTTTACCCCTTCGAATCTCATCGAAGGTCACGTCGTGTTTCGAGAACCTGCCGTATCGAACTCGCTCACGGGAGCGTATCAGCTTACTTAGTCGTAGATCGTGCCCGCCAGGCCTTGTTGCGAACATTTATTCTCTTCTTATTGGCTATGTACTGTCGATTTCTGGACTACCTAATCGTAAATCACGGTCGACGGTGCTCGGCTTGTGTATACCTGCATTCTTCGCTGTACAAGCTGTAACACGACGATCGGCGTATAACCGACCGCCAGACGCTGCACGCGGATAAGGATGATTCGATAACGACGATTAACGCCGCGTCGATATTAATAAACATCGGCTTCATTGGACCAGGCGCAATCGCGACTTACTACCTAATTCTCCATTATCGGTTTATGTGGCGTTATCGACGCTTTACAACCGATTTGTTATGTCGTCTTGATTAAAATTAATTGCGAGAGTAAATCTACGGAACTGCTTTATTTTTGTTAACATGATGTGCAATCGTTAAGTTGATTTCATTCATCAATCCACTATATTTTAGTGACAGTACGTTCAAAATATTATTTAAATCTTCAGATGCAAATTTAAAAAAAAAGGTTACACACAACAAGAATTATTTGAATGTTCAGATGCAAATTTTAAAAAGAAGGAATTAATATACAGTAAGAGAATAAATACATGTCTATGCAGTACAAAGTAGTGAATTTCAGATATTTACACACCTGACCTACAGAATAAACCAATGACTCATTCTACGTAAAAAATTCATTCTATATAGCGATAGTTATCTTTAGAATAAAATGCAGCGTATTTGCAGAGAAAATTAGTAATAAACTCACACCCATTCAATTCACTCATATCAACACATTAGCACAGACGTTCATAAAACAAACGATTAAATTACAGCGGAAAATATCAATCAAGTGGCGCGCGTATTTCGCAAAGGCACTATCGAAAAGCGTGCCGTGTCTAAAAGGCCGCGCTAGTTCTCCAAGAGTAGCTCGCGTTTTCGCCTCGCTCTAGCGAGCAGCGAGAGAGCGGCAGGTCTCGATCTCGATGGAAAACGGTTTCAAGGTCTGCGCGAGCTTTCCGCGCGCGATGTAACGAGGGCGCGAAGCGCGTCTCCGCCGCGCGACTAGGTCAAAACGCTTGCACAACACGCTACATCCTCGCCGACGATGTGCACATTCTGCGACGCGACACCAACGAAAACAATAGGGCAGAACCTCTGTTACTTTTATGGGTGGAGACACACTTTCGCAAATGGTCATTTCTTGTAAGTCATGTGTTCGTTTTTTAACATCAAGGTTACACGTGAAATTCTACGGTTCGATGGTTTAACAAATTTCAGAGTCAATATGATTCAGAACTTCGTGTTTGATGTCATTTTTGAGATACAAGATATTAAATGTTTTAATCGATTGAAAATGTGAGATCAATAATCCAAATGTTCCAAAGTCAATGTGACTTAATGTTTCATACTAGACATCATTTTAATTACACAAGGTACCTAATGGTGTTATGTGTTGAAATTCTAAAATTCAATAATCTAAATGTTCCCAAGTCAATGTAACACAATGTTTCATAGTAGACATCATTTAAAATAGACAAAACACCTAATGTTAATATATGTTGAAATTCGAAGATCCAATAATCTAAATGTTCCAAAGTCAATGTCACTCAATATTTCATACCAGACATCATTTTAAAGATACAAGGTATCTAATGCTGTAATGTATTAAAATTGTAAGATTCAATAATCCAAATGTTTCAAAACCACTATGAGTTAATATTCTATACTAGACGTCATTTTAAACATACAAAGTACTTAATGTTATAATATATTGATATTTAAAGATTCAACAATTCAAATGTTTCAAAGTCATTATCATTCAAGATGTTATATTAGACATCATTTTAAAGATACAAGGTACCAAATGTTACATAAGGTACACTTCTGAAATTCTAAGACTTCTAATTGTCCTAAAAAATCCACAACTTCAACGTCACATACTACAATCCTAAAGTTAGACAACTTCAAAGATGCATCAACCAGAAGTTTCACATTCTTGAGTCACTCAAAATCAGCTAACTTATATCTTGTTAAACCTGCATGCACCATATTACCATGAGTCCTAAACTCACCATTAGATCCCTTTGATGTGATTAATTTCAATATACCAATCAGAAGTTCCAAATTCTTGATTCGTCCAAAATCAGCTAACTTGTATCTCGCTGTACCTGCATCCACCATGCTACCATGAGTCCTCGACCCACCATTACATGTCCCTATAACGTGAACAATTTCAGTAACCTTGCAAAACTATATGATCAGATCTCTCTATGAAAATTGCTACTAAAATACACAAAATAAAAAAATAGAAAATTGCAAGATTCATCTCGCGGTAACCCTCCAGAACCCACCATTAGATGTCCCTATGAGGTGAATAATTTCAGTAACCTTCCAGAACTATATGAGTCTACCTCGCTATGAAAATTGCAACTAAAATGAATGAAATAAAAAAAAATAGAAAATAGCAAGATTCGTCTCGCGGTAACCCGACAGGACCCACGCCCGCATTGTATTTCCCGTCCAACTTGTCGTTCTCGCCCGTTTCATTGTGCTTCTTCCTCCTCTGTCAGCCCCTTACCGCCCGATCCGTAGCCGAGCAAACGGGCACCGGATTAGGTGGGCAGACGCGTATGAGTCACGGATCCCGTGCTGAAGCAAGTGAGATTTTCTTGCATACGGAGAGTCGACGCCCTAACCCACATAAATCCGTGCCATTAGCTGTCCAGGAAAGGCCTTTTCTCGCACCTATCCGCTCGCGAGATAGGTTCGCGTCTCGCGCGAGCTCCGGAGAGCATCGACGCGAGGTGGGAGTTCGATCGACCCTTTGTTCGCCCGCGACGCTTGGAATCTCGACTGGCGTAATCGGGATTCTTTTATTAAGTCATTCAACGACGATGATGCACGCTTGTGGAGGAGGCGTGCTATTATACTTGTAATCGAAGGCGTTACAGACGAATTGTGACGAAAGACGAGGAATTTTGGTACTAAAGATTGGTACTAAAACTTTCTTAGAGTCTTCCTTTCTCAAAAGTAGTAATATGAAGAAAAGACACTTTGTATTTTGTGCAAAGTGACTGATATTGCTTAGGAATTTTTCAAACTATTATTGTTCAAGTTTAGACTTTTTCAAAGTGTTGAATGTCCAAGATGAATGTCCAAGTTGGATGTCCAAATTGAATATCCAAATTGAATGTCCAAGTTGAATGTCCAAATAGAATCTTTAAATGTCTAAGTCCAAGCAATTTTAAAGATTTAAACATGCAACTTTGTTTTTAACGTTCAAATAAAATACAGAGATTTTTAAGCTTGCACATTTTGAAATATCCGAATGACAAAGTTTAAGAATATCCATTTTCTAAATTTGTCAAATGTCCAAACGTTAATGAAAACGATTGAACACTAGACATGTAAGGCTAGGTCTAACACGGTGCCACAGCGTCGTGTTCAATACGTATTGCTCAATACGAAACGTATTTGGTCGTACGTTCTTTTTCAGCGGCAGAGAAAGAGCCCTTCACAGAGAACGAACCCCCTCCTGCTACGAAAAAAAACAGGGAGCGTGGGTGTGTGTACCAAGCGGCCATTCTCCTTGAGTCAACGCGCCAGACAATGCTCCTCTTCTGTCAAGTGCAACGTTCGAGCATCTATAATCGAAAGGAAATATTGCGTATCGAATCATTACACATTCTAGTAGATATCACACAATTATCGTATAAGAAAAATTCTTTCAATACTTCCGAAAATATCGTAGAATGTAGATATAGATTAACGGTAGCAATCGAAAGAATTTGAAATAACTGTGGCACGAGAGAAGAGGAACGTCGGTTTTCGGAGGGTCATAAAAGGAACAGCCGGATATATCGAGCTGCCTCGTGCCACCCACGCGAGGGCTTTTCACGCCTCTGACACGACTAGTTCCTTTGGCGAGGCACCAAAAGCCGTCGCCGGTGTGTTGGCCCTTCAGATATCTCGGCCATGACAGATAACACAATGGCTCTAATACGGCGCACTGTGAAAAGGGTAAAGAGGTACCCACGACCACGGCGCCGATGAATGGTGGCCCCACCAGAGCGAGGGAGAAAGAGGAGGTACACCTATCTTATCGGATCTCCTTCGAGCTGCGGCATGGCACAGCGAGACCAACTCTTTGACAGTGCTGCCCATTGTTCCACGTGGTCCCTTTTAGCCCGTGATCCAGTACCGCTTCGATCGCCTCGTGATTTCCATTCGATCCTTTCCGATGATCGAGCCGTTTCTTCCTTGACGTTAATGATGGTTCGTTGAAAAATTCATTCATCGTCTTGTCTTCGGCTACGTATTAATCGCCATTTTTTATTTTAACCGACACTTTATTAAGCTTTTTCGCTATAATTTCAACTTGTTTGTCAGAATACCGACGGTGTCGAAATTAATATATTAGCCATGAGTTGTATTTCGAAATTCGATGGACCTCTCAGATTTCATGAATGTGAAGTTGATGACAGTGTTAACATTTGATGTCATGTTAACAGAAGTTTGATAGAAAAGTTCTACTTGAGATTCGGTAGTCGATGAGTCAAGATATTTTCATTGCACCTGTTGTATAAAATATGTTGTCTTATACATATGTTGTCTTATGCATATGTTGTCATATTATACATATTGTATCATAGGTTGATTACATATCTTATACATATTGTACCATAGGTTGATTAAACATTTTATACATATTGTACCAAATATTTAAGTCAGACAAACTTGTGTATGGAGTAGAATAAGAATTATCAAAGTGATATAAAACATCATACAGAAGATCTATTATAGATCTGAATAGATATCCATCTTGTTGCGATTAAGGGTCTTCCTTTGGTTTCACAGTGAAGAGCAGCAAAGATGTATCGTAAAGAGATTGCAAGTAAAAATTGTGCATCGGGTGTAAGATTCTTTGGTCCAGCACTGTGCATCACGATCTGAAGCCTGGATACACAGGTAACGAGGCTGTCACACGGTCGACGACAGAAAGACACGGTTAGGTATCGCGCCTACTGTCAATCCGTCAGCGAGCGAGCGCGCTGTAATTTTCACGCCGACAACGATCGCGAGCAGGCCGATAGTTCTCGGAACAAAAGGCAATCGACGATGAAAACTCGAATAGTTTTCCCCCGTGTCGAGTGAGAATTGATTTCGAGCTCACAGAGACGGAGCGCACACTGTAACGGTGACACGGAGATCAGGACAACGCGACATCAGGGAGGAGCCACCTACCTACGCTACGTGTTCACCTATCTATCCGTGCGTCCATCTATCTATCTGCCTACCTACCACCTACCCACCTATCCGTCCGCGTGTTACTTTCGCACACCGAATTGTAAAAGGCCGTGTAACACTTGCAACGAAAACGAACTTCGAGCAACAATGGCAACTCGAGCTCTGACGTTTCTCATGACGATTAATCCGCGGACAATGCACGATTGCGTCAGGACAATTAGCGACAACGCTTTTGCCAGTAACGGGGAACGGGCGGACGAAAAAAGAGGCGCACGCGCGAACACGCACAAGCTCGGCTTCGTTACGCGCGTGCCTACCGTGCTCCGCGTATGTGGAGCATGGGATCGCCATTGTCTATTGTTTGACTGCTTTATTGCCGACGGGTCATGGTCGCGGGCTGACACTTGGCCGATCTAAATCGGCGCTGCCTTCTTCCACCGAGTTTGTCCCGTTTATCAAGATAGAAAGGATTATGCGTTTGTTCGTGAGCGGTCTGGGGGGGCCGGCGTGGCGGTCTTTCGTATCTCGGTTAAATGCACTCGTCCTGCAACGTACAAGAGGATCCTACTTTCCTCTCGCGCGATGATTTATGCAATCCGCTTTTCGGCCTGTCACGCAAATGTCGAGTCCCGAAGAAGCAACTCGACCGTGTTACAGGCTATCGTGGTTCGATTCTCACGCGAACATTGGCGTAACTACGGTTTCTGTACGATGGGCCGGCATTAGATCGTGCGTTGCATCGGTAGTCACGCGATATATCGCCGTTGCTCTTATAGTCACGCGACGTCTTCGCGGTTCAAAATCTGATTATTTTATGTCGAAACGCGGAATTAAATTAATCGATTTCCACGAAAAGCAATGGTTACGAAAGGGTTTTCGAGGGCACTCTTTTGTTGCGCGCTAAGAAAGAAGGATACGAGAGCGAACTCTACGGGACAGCGGAGCAAAAAGAAAGAGTCGAAATGGAAGGGCAAAGGGTTCTCGATCGGCGCTCTGCTCGTTCGAGGGCGAAGGCGTCGGAACGGTCGCCCGCAGTGCCGCTGACTATTTATCATAAGATCGATCGGTATCTCGAAACGATACCGGTCCGATCGGCGCCGTATCGATTCTTCTAAGGGCTTCAATTAACGTTATTAAAGCACCATTAATCTCGGGCTCGACACGACGGCATGCTCGGCATCCCGTGTCCCGATCCCGTGGCCCCCTTCTTGCCTCCCTCCCTCGTTCGTTCACGGGTCCAGCGAGAGAAAACGAATATTCGCTGGCGTTCTTTCAGTCCCTTCATCCTCGATCATGGACTGGCACGTGCGAAACGCGCCAGCTCATAACTCGCCCCGTTCACGCCAGAAATTACGACGTGTCTCAAACCATCCAAAAACTTAATCGAACTATTTGGTGATGCTTCCAAAAGATATGTTAGAAAAACGTTCAGTTAGAGAATGACTGCCTTTCTGGAAGCTCAAATGACACACTTTTTATGAAACTTCAAGTTGATGCTGATGTAAGTTTGCTAAACTTGAGATACTTCAACTGAATCTGACTTAAATTAACTGAACTTGAGGTACCTCAACTGCATCTGACTTAAACTAACTGAACTTCAGGTACTTCAGCTGAATCTGACTTAAATTAACTGAACTTCAGGTACTTCAGCTGAATCTGACTTAAATTAACTGAACTTGAGGTACCTCAGCTGAATCTGACTTAAATTAACTGAACTTGAGGTACTTCCACTGCATCTGACTTAAATTAACTGAACTTGAGGTACCTCAACTGCATTTGACTTAAATTAACTGAACTTGAGGCACCTCAACTACATCTGACTGAAATTAACTGAACTTGAGGTACTTCAGCTGAATCTGACTTAAATTAACTGAACTTGAGGTACCTCAACTGCATCTGACTTAAATTAACTGAACTTGAGGTACCTCAACTGCATCTGACTTAAATTAATTAAACTTGAGGTACCTCAACTGCATCTGACTTAAATTAACTGAACTTCATGTACCTCAACTGCATCTGACTTAAATTAACTGAATTTGAAGTACCTTAACTGCATCTGACTTAAATTAACTGAACTTTAGGTACCTTGGCTGAATCATACCTGAATTAACTGAACTTGAGGTGACATAACTGAATTTGACCAAACTATGTTTAATTTTTTAATTGTGTTTAATTTAATTTTTTTATTCAAAATGCATGTCGAGTCAATTCAAATTGCGACTGAACCTAATACAAGGTTTAAACTAACCTCTTCTGACCGAATGATGGTTCAGACTTTCACGTAAACTTTAGAAATATCCTATGCTAATTATCTTACATAGTTGTACTGTACAATATCGACATCAGCACCCCTAGGCCGAAGGTGTCTTATTTTCAAACACAATGAACAAGCGAATAAGTTATGTATCGAAAGTAGATTAATATTTAGATAACATACTCTTTTATAATCTTCTTACACGTAACCAAAGGTATCGGAGTTACCTTCGATTTACTGGTTAAACAGCTTTCCAATCCCACAAATCTGTCCGTAATAGCTTAGAACAGAGGAATAATCGCAATTACCGTCCAATCCTCAAAGACAGACCTCCGAGCGGCGATCGTGGGTGGATAGTTTAAGCAGGATTTTCAACGATCCGACAGCTAACTCGTTATCGACACCTATCAGACGAGCAAGCAACGAAATATCGTTTCAACGGCGACACGGATCGTTGTAGAGGTGGCTCAGCTAGCTGATGTGGTATGTAAAGTCCTGGTAAGCGTATATGCTCGCTCGGTCCACGCTAATGAAGTAGACCAGACACTGGGGCAAGAAGCAGGCCCGGCGCTGCACTACCGGGGCGTGGCCGCATACATGAATACGAAAAACCTGGTCGCCGAACGAGTGCGCGAGTCGTTCCAGGCTGTCAAAAACGTTCGGGCCCACTCGTTCACCACCTTTGAACGACCACCAAAAGAAAAGCTCTACGTCGCCGCGGAGAAAAACGCCGCGAACATTTACGAGCGTCTCTTTAACGAGCGCCAAAACGCGAAGCAGGTTCGAGCGGATGCGTTTTTGCCAGAACGACGCGTTCTTTGGCGCCGGATTCTGCTTAGATCTGATTAATGGGTCGAGAGGATCTTTCATAGCTCTACATAATATTTTCTGTGTAAATTCTTTTGTGTACCAATGCAGATTCTTGCAGATAAATTGGAAGGTTTAACTTCTTCAACGAATTGAGTCTAAGAGACAACAACCCTTCATCCTTTGGGAAGATTGAAATATTCCAAGCTTCAAAGTATCTATCGACACGTAGATGGAGTTGAAGTTAAGCTAGGATGAAAGGATGAACGTCGAATTAAGTACACGGCCAATGGTAGTTTATCGCGAGGAAAATATTGTAATCGAGAAATTAGGATCTCAGGTAAGCAGCGTATCGCAACGGCGCAATCAACTTCGTCTTTTACGAGCACTTCCGTTGAAGAAGAGTGGAAGGAGGCGACTCGTTGGTATTCGTCAGCCAATTTATCTTCGCGACCCCCTTTCGGTGCGTTACGAAAATCCGCATTATCCGTATTGTTAGGCGTACATCGTCACGACAGGTCGCACGAGTGTACCCGTGTGCACTAGCCGCGAAGTTCCGTTTTCCAACGGCCGCACCGGTCGCGGCACGTAAAAGAAACCGCTAGCTTGTGCAGCGAAGGATGCATCTGGCGCGAGGTCCCGGCTCGTCCTTGTCGATTCCGTCGCCGGAAACGCAGCCTCTTTATACCGACACCCCTGCCGTCCCTGCCGCCTCGCTTCCGGTTTACGGACGCCGACGATTGGTCCAGGTAAGAACACGCGCAATGCCGTGACTGGAACCGTATCTAGGACGGCTGTACACCCTCTTCTCTTATACTTTGCATTATATTTAATTAAAACCCTTTCAGTTGTTGCTGTGTTTAATATCTTCTTTTATGGAAGGACATGGTGATGAATATTAAATATTTTTTTTAGTGATGCATTTTTAATTTTGTCATGGTCATATGTGACTGACATGTCATGGTCATATTTGCGAATTCAGAGAAATTAATTATTTACAAGGAATGTAAGGAGGTTCTTGAAGGATCTTGAGACAACGATATATGTAGACTGATTAAAAGATGAAGTTGGAAGATTAGGTATTAATGTGTACTGTAGTGTGTCTGACCACCGACGTCACTTTTCACTATGGCGGTCCACGTACTAACAGAAGAATGTTTAAAAATAGAACAGTCCTTACTCTTTTTTCCTACATCACTGCTTTAGGTAAAAGCACCCATCTACAAGTCAAAACATGAAGTCAAAACATGACATCCACATGTCAAAAATTTTCCCAAATTCACTGTCTTCAATATAATAATATAATTCAAGTACCAACAAATATTCCCAGACAAATGAATTAATAAAGAAATGTAAGAATGTACTATAATAGTAAAGAAATGTAAGAATGTGTAATAGTAAAAAAATGTAAGAATGTACTATAATAGTAAAGAAATGTAAGAATGTGTAATAGTAAAAAAATGTAAGAATGTACTATAATAGTAAAGAAATGTAAGAATGTGTAATAGTAAAAAAAAATGTAAGAATGTATAATAGTAAAGAAATGTAAGAATATATAACAGTAAAGAAATAATAATAGTAATGATCGTAGAGTCCGAGGCCCAGTTTCGAGTAAAATCGCAGCACAGTGTACGTGCAACGACGAAGACGACGTCGAAGCCGACCCCGACGCGGAGGATCCTGAGACAATGGGCGGCCGATTGCGCAAGATCTTCTTCCGCTGCCGGGGCACGATGTGTTCTCCGTGCATGAGCCACGAAGAGTGTCGCAATCCTGGCAAAGGCAGGATGTCGACGAGGCTGCCTGGTGCACGGTCCGTGCCCATGCTGATCCTGATTCCGTTTGGACATCCTTTTGGTCGCCTCCTTCCACCACGCTCTTCGATTGCGCCGTTCCGTGCACAACTTCTATTCAGATCCTTTGACGACACAAATACTGCCTCGAGGATCTCTTTGTAATTAACTGCTAGTCTTAATGAATTTCGACATAGACGCTGTTTGTCTATGGTTAAGAGTAAGAGAAACTATTGAGGTGGGTTTTAAGGAGTTTGAAGTCGTTTTGGGGGATTTAGGGAGGTGGGAGATTTGGGATTTGGGGGAGATGGAAGTTGAGGGAGGTGGGAGTTGGGAGATTTGAGAATTTGAGGGCTTGGGATTTGGGAAATTTGAGAATTCGGTGCATTAGAGATTCGGAAATTTGCAAATTAGGGGATTTGAGAGTTGGGAGATTTGGGAATTGGGAAATTTGAGAATTCGATGCATTAGGGATTCGGAAATTTGCAAATTTGGGAATTTGAAAGTTGGGAGACGTGGAAATTGGGAAATTTGAGAATTCGGTGCATTCGGGATTCGGAAATTTGCAAATTTGGTGATTTGAGAGTTGGGAGACGTGGGAATTGGGAGATTTGGAATTTGGGAAATTCGAGAATTCGGTGCATTAGGGATTCGAAAACTTGCAAATTTGGGGATTTGAGAATTGGGAGTCGTGGAAATTGGGAGATTTGGGATTTGGGAAATTTGAGAATTCGATGCATTAGGGATTCGAAAATTTGCAAATTTGGGGATTTGAGAGTTGAAAGATTTGGGAATTGGGAAATTTGAGAATTCGGTGCATTCGGGATTCGGAAATTTGCAAATTTGGGGATTTGAGAATTGAGAGATTTGGAAGTTGAAGAATTTGGGAATTTGAGAGCTTTGAGAATTTAGAAGATTTAGGACTTACAAGATTTGAGAGTTCGGTGCTTTAGAAATTCATCAATTCCTCAATTCGAAAATTTATAAAATTCCCGAGCTTACAAATCCATAAATTCGAAGATCTGTCGACTTTAAAATTCGACATACAACAATTCCAAAATCCATAAATTCAAAAAATGAAAAATATGCAAACAGTCCTAGAAAGTCTGACACTTCCGAAATCGATAAGTAGAAAAATTCGGAGCTAAAATTGTCAAACTGCTTGATACCGGAAACCCTTAATGACAGCGTTCCGGTCGATCGAGTTGCACCGACGATTTATTCGCGGTTACACCCATTACCCTGAAAGCGTAACAACGGTGGAATTAAGTTGGTGAATAGAACGTGAAGGAGCGTGTTTCGTACGAAAAGGCGATATCGCAAGGGGGGTCCGCGTACGGTAATCCTCGTGAAGGCGCGCGAAACGATTGCCACACTCTTTTCCTCCGCGCGCAACGGTTACATCCGCACGTGGTGGATACGGATGTGGGACGGCCACTAGGAAAGCAAACGTACGCAACAGATCTATGAATCATCGAGAACCTGGTGATACACATGAAGCGATACAGGGGATCCTCGGACATCGCGGTAATTCCTACTTGACCGAAAACTTGTTTGTGCTGCGCCAGTTCGTGTGGGAGGATTACGTAAAGGAACGAGGAAACTAATAGGTGCGAACCTTGTTTATTCGTCAGTAAAATGGTCGATAATGAGTTTGATCACTTTATACAATTGTGGAGAATTTTATAATTAGACATGATCGAAAATTAAAGCTAAAAGACAGTAAAGACCGCAACATTAGACTACATGAAGTTCAACTTCTTAACCTATAATTAAAATTAGACATCGTTAAAAGACCGTAACATTTGACCACATGAGTTTTAACCTATTAATCTACATTTAAAATTAAATATCGTTAAAAGATTGCAACATTAGACTACATGAGCTTTAACCTCTTAACTTATAATTAAAATTAGACATTGCTAAGAGACCGCAACATTAGACTACATGAGCTTGAACCTCTTAGGCTACAATTAAAATTAGACATCGCTTAAAAATCGCAACATTTGACCACATGAGCTTCAACTTCTTAACCTATAATTAAAATTAGACATCACTAAAAGACCGCAACATTTGACCACATGAGCTTGAACTTCTTAGGCTACGATTAAGATTAGACATCACTGAAGAACCACAATATTTGACCACATAAACTTTAACTTCTTAACCTACTATTAAAATTAGATATCACTAAAAGACCGCCACATTTAACCACACGAGCTTTAATCCTCTAACCTACAATTTTCTAGCCATGCATCATGTGGAAATAATTATTGCTACCAAGTGAAAGAAAGTTAAAAGCGAGTCTGACCACATGTGAACTGCAGTGTGACAGATATTGTAGGTTAAGTATAATTGATATCCTAGAACAGAGAAAGGTAGAGAACATAAAATTGAACTGAGCAATTTTAATCGGACCTCATAAATTTCTTCAACAGTCGCAAAAAGTATGTTCTATTTTTCTCCCTGTTGCATAACACACATATAAAAATACTTCGCCAGTAAGCATTCGGCCAGTGAAATAGGTATTTGTCTGTTATTATAACGATTAATAAATTCTGTAGATACGTCCTAACTCGTAGTTTCTCCTATTGAATCTTTTTCTAGAGACACTTTCCCGTACATCAATTAGACCGTTTGAAAATCATCGCAACGTACAGATTTCTTTTACCCTGGCAAATTGATCATCTAATTGCGCGCGCACATCGAGCTCGTTACACCGGGCAAACCTTCCACGCTAATTAGACCAATTTGCGACATTTCTTAACGACGTCTTCGCGGTGGTCCTTAGCTCGGTTGGAAGCTGAACGACTCCGCGTAGTATACGTAATTGAGACGTGCCCCATGCGGCGGGGAATTATTTGAATGCAACGGACCGAATGACCGAGCGACTCGCGACCAGCTTCGACTTCCTAATGGCGCTCTTAAATAACAAACGACCGAGCTTGGGTCATTTGCGGACGCCGATAAAACGACACAAACGTTGCTACGCTTTTTTTTATACGGCGTAGACACCGTGAAATTGGATCTTTACGATCTTTACCTATCGAAGAGATCACTTAATTCCGACAATAATTCACGCGGCCACGATTCGATCGCGTGCACGCGTAGGATAAAGCGTCGACGACATTGGCGTAACTAGGGAGACGGTGAGTTTGGTTAATAGGGAGAGAAATTGGTGCGTGTGGTGCAGTTTGAAATTTGGGGGAGTGGGATTTGGAGAGTTGGGATTTAAGAAATTCGGATTTAAAGTGTTGGGATTTGGAAAATTGGAATTTGAGTTACTGGAAATTTGGAAAGTTGAGATTTAGGAAAATGGAATATGGAAAATTGAGATTTAAAAAATTGGAAATTGGGGAAATTTGAGAAATTGGAAATTTGGGAAATTGTAAATTTGAGATTTGGGATTTGGAAAATTGGAATCTTGCAAAATTGGAATTTGGAAAATTGAAAATTTGCAAAATTGGGATTTGAGACAGTGGAAATTTGGAAAATTGGAAACTTGGAAAATTGCAATCTAAGAAAGTGGAAATTTGGAAAATTGGAAATTTGGGAAATTGGGAAATTGGAATTTGGCAAATGGGGATTTGTAAAAAAGGAAATTGGGGAAATTGGAAATTTGAAAAATTCGAAATTTGAGAAATTCGAAATTTGAGGGGTTGGAAATTTGAGAATTTGGAAATTTGAGAAATTGGAAATTTGAGGGGTTGGAAATTTGAGAATTTGGAAATTTGAGGGGTTGGAAATTTGAGAAATTGGAAATTTGAGGGGTTGGAAATTTGAGAAGTTGGAAATTTGAGGGGTTGGAAATTTGAGAAATTGGAAATTTGAGGGGTTGAAAATTTGAGAAATTGGTAATTTGAGGGGTTGGAAATTTGAGGGGTTGGAAATTTGAGGGAGTAGAAATTTGAGAAATTGGAAATTTGAGGGGTTGGAAATTTGAAAAATTGGAAATTTGAGGGGTTGGAAATTGGAGAAATTGGAAATTTGGAAAATTGGAATTTTGAGAAATTAAAATTTGAGAAATTGGAAATTTGAGGGGTTGGAAATTTGAGAAATTGGAAATTTGAGGGGTTGGAAATTTGAGAAATTCGAAATTTGAGGGCTTGGAAATTTGAGAAATTGGAAATTTGAGGAGTTGGAAATTTGAGAAATTGGAAATTTGGGAAATTGGAATTTTGAGAAATTGGAAAATTGAGAAATTGGAAATTTGGGAAATTGGAAATTGGAAATTTGGGAAATTAGAAATTTGGTAATTTGGAAATTTGGAAAATTTAAAATTTGAAAAATAGTAAATTTGCTAAAATTGAAAATTTGAAAAATAGTAAATTTGCTAAAATTGAAAATTTGAAAAATAGCAAATTTGCCAAAACATCCACACTTATAAAAGTCCCCATATTCCGAAACTTCTAAAACCACTAAAAGACGAATACAATAATCGACACGGAAATACAAGAAAAATAATAGTTACGCCAATGTCTTCGAGTATAGCGTGTAATTCGCGAATGGACCATAAACCGTGTCGTTCGGTTTGAAATCAATTGCTCAGACGTTGGTTGTAACGTTACAACTCGCTCACGCCTAACGATCCCCAGTATTTTCGCAGACCACACACACTCACGCGTGTTGTCGTTTGTACGTGTTCGCGAGCCGCACGATCGCGTAAAGTATCAATCTAGCGTAGAGGCTTGACCCCTCGCGCGTACGAGCATTTATATTAACCCCCTTGGGACCAGGATCGCGCTCGCAGCCCAACGACGATTCTATTTATGCGTGCAACCGACGGACCCGGGGTTAATGCGATGATATTACTCACGGGATATGCTTGCCTACCTAAGTCGATTAGCGCTGGAAAGCTCCGGGACGAGTTTTGCGGTTCGAGCGGCGTGGAGACCTCGAGGAGGGTGGCCGTGAAACGCGAAAGGGACGAAACTAGTTTCTCCAATGGCGTCCTTACGCGAAAAACTGCAGACACTGCAAATTTAATTTTATGAAAATGTGAAGACGGACAAATTTCCTTGTTGCTATTGTAGTTTGTTTTATTTTAGGTAAGAGCATCTTTTTGGGTTAATGATCATAGCAGTCGACGCCCACAATAATAAATAAGACAATAATAAATAATAAATAAGATCATCTTTAATCGGGTGAGAAATGTATTGAAGGCAAGGAGATCCGTGGTTGAATTAAGTGTCGTAATTAATTATATACTGAACAGAGAAACTATTTATTCAAGAACGATTACAAAATCACAGTCAAAATACGTGAGGAAAATTAGAGAACAAAATTGAATCGAAACATGCGAATGCAAGAAGAAATAATTAATGATAATTAATTTCGTTAGATGGAGACAAATGTAAAAGTTAATTTGTGTATCGCTTCTATCTCCAATAGAATGGTGGTTGTGATTCGCTTTGAAATTTAGAAGAGTGGGATTTGAGAAATTAGAAATTTGGGAAATTGGGATTTAAGAAATTGGAAATTTGAGGGGATGGAAATTTGAGGGGTTGGAAATTTGAGGGATTAGATATTTGAGAAATTGGAAATTTGAGGGATTGGAAATTTGAGAAATTGGAATTTGGAGAGTTGGGACTTGAGAAATTGGAATTTGAAGAGTTGGGATTTGGGAAATTGGGATTTGAAAAATTGGAAATTTGAGGGGTTGAAAATTTGGGAAATTGGAAATTTAGGAAATTGGAAATTTAGGAAATTGGAAATTTGAGAAATTGGAAATTTGAGGGGATGGAAATTTGAGGGGTTGGAAATTTGAGGGATTAGATATTTGAGAAATTGGAAATTTGAGGGATTGGAAATTTGAGAAATTGGAAATTTGAGAAATTGGAAATTTGGGAAATTGGAAATTTGAGAAATTGGAAATTTGAGGGGTTGGAAATTTGGGAAATTGGAAATTTGAGAAATTGAAAATTTAAGAAAATGCAATTTCGGAAATTGCAAATTTCTGAAATTGCAAATTTGGAAAATTGGTATTCGAAAAATTGGGAACTCAACTTCCCATCCTTAGTTGACCATCTCAGTGCTAAAATAGGGTTGTAAAATCGTTTTGAGAATTTTCACGAGACGCCACTGTTGGACCTCTTCAGTCATCTAGCAACGTCAGGATTCCAGCGCACTTGTTCCGCGATTACGAGGAATCCTCTCGCGACAAAAAGCGGCGTACTCTCGGTTACTTGGTCATTTTTCCACTTTCTATCCCCGGCGCCATTATGCCACTCGCAACTCGAGAGCCACGATTTGTTCACGGACGCAAATGCGACGTACACCGGCTAATAGATTTTCTCTAATTGATTGATGAACAACCGCGATTTTCCACGGAATAAATTGCTAACTAATTACAACGTTTCGCGCCGCATAATCGAATACCGTCATTAATACGTGTCCGCGTTGGGAACGCGTTAACGCAAAGCTCCCTCGGGGCGAACGTACGGCATTGTGTTGGTGGTGATTCGTCGCGTACGTCACGGATCATCGTCGAATGCTATGCAAAGCCTGTTTTGCATAAATTGACCTGAATCGGATTTAAAGCCGAGCCGTGGCGCGATCCCCTGTTTCGCCGTTGCGTGCCTCCTCACCGCGGCCGAAATATAGTTATAAATATTTCTCTGTCAAAATAAAGAACACTGGCTACACCGCAAATCCCACCCCACGGACGCATTAATTTCGCACGAGGACAGCGGCTGAATTTTGTGCCACGCTGTAACCGTTCACTCGTAAGATTTACTTTTCGCATTCACCTCGATACCGGCTAATTCATACCGTGATTTAGACCCCTTCTATGCTAATGCATCATTTTTTACTCGAAATATTTATCTTGTTTTTCGACAATTTTGTGTCCTTCTACATTTTACTATACTCGAGCTTCATACTAGAAAGTTATATGTATACAATACTCTCTGTACTTATATGTACATATGTACACAATACTTTCAATACTTATATGTACCTACATATGTATACAATACTTTCAATACTTATATGCACATATGTATACAATACTTTACACTTATCGACAGTATTAAAATTTTGCCAGTATTGTCAATATTTATCGACAAACTGCCTGAGAACGTTCAACAGCTGTTAAGAATCAGTCCACGTATGTGTTACAGCATGCACATAAAAATAAGGTAGTACAAAGAAGTACTCTGATCTTTTTTTATGGCCTTCTTCAATATTTAAATATTGATAAACAGTCGGTATTTTCAACAACGTTAACACTATAGTAATATTAAGAAAATATATAAGAAATCCAAAGTGTCAATACATTTATATTAATCACGTATCCTCATGCAATGTCCACATACTTCAGGTAATTTTCCCACAACAAATCATATAAAACCCCTTTGTTCGTAATTGAAAAATAATGTCAGCTTTAATTTGGAGCACCTTTTCATCTCCAATGACAGCACGATTTGTTAAGGTTCTAAAAACTTAGCTAATTGTCCTCTGATACAATCGCATTCCCGGTGTTAATATAATCAGATCCAGAAGTGTTACCGTTTCAAAAGGAAGAGAGCTACAATACCAAGAAAAAAAGCGTTCAAACGTAGCAGATAATAATGCATTCGGATAATGAGAACTCGAGTGACAAAAGTGCTATTGTACGGTAAACGATTCAACGTGGCTTTGAGCAAAGTAGCGAACGTTCTATACGAAATGTCAGAGTACGCGATGACAGTACTTCAAACAAAAAGACAAAAAAAATAGTCTGAAAGCAGACCAAGTGTGAGAACCAATTGCAAAAATGAATGACGAATTCATGCTTGTGTTACGGATAACCATTACTGGCGGTATTATACTCTTCAAACTGAGACAAATCCTAGACCACGTTTCAATTCATTATTTATCTTTTGGATCTCCAAAGACACTTTCGTCCATTAAGTTTTGTTTAGGGTATTAAGCAACGATTCGCTGTGTACGTTCTGGGTCAACACTTTGATAACTTCGTTCTCTTAGTGTTTTATAGATAACAGTTATGGTACTGTGAACGTGTGGAACGTAGAACGTGTGTTCGATAATTACAGCGGTTGCTTGATAATTCACCACTTCTGGGGCTCTGAGGGAGCTTTAAGAAGACAACTAATAATGTTACAAGTCTCTCACACCTAGTGTTTATTTGTTACAGAAGTTAAATATTTATGTAAAGACAGAATGCAGCTACCTAAACACATGTGAGTATGGGACTTTACATAGAAATTATATGACAAGTTGTTATTGAACATACACTGTACTTGCAGTATAGAATACTATCATTTTATTCTCTAATTTAAAATAACCACTTGTTCTGTATAATCAGTACATGTTCATTGACAAGTCATAAACTTGTATTTATAAACAAGTCTCCTTTTAAACATAAAAGTACTGAAGTGTACAAAATACATGAATTACTCGAGAACGCCATTAAGGTGAATTACACATAAAGGAATTAACTAACGACTGCTACAGTAATTTCTAAATAAAGTAACATACTTATAAAACACACACCACAACCCTCAAACCCATCCCAAAATTTGTAAAGCGTTAAATTTCTTCAAACTGAACTTGATTATTCACATCCAATTTTTTACTTGCACTTTTCACTTGCATATCGTTACTCAAAAAATCTGACTTAACATTGAAATGTCTAACGAACCCTTCTAATCCTGACAAACGTCCCAGGATGTGAACCGTCTAAGGTGAAGTTCGAGGTCGACCCCCTCAGAGGGGTTTCAACGTCTTTATCGTCCCCCATCTCTGCACGCCGCATAATGGCGACCATAAAGTTTCATCGTGCGACTACTATGTCGTTTAAATGTATATCGAACGCCGCGTCGTGGTACGACGCATGGCGTGGCACGCCGAATCGCGTGCACCAACCACGATTTATTTTATCGTTCAGTCGTTTTATATGCCTTCTCGTACGCCATTTGCATACCGCCGCCCCTGACTTACGTGTGCACGAAATTCGTTTTATTGCCGGGCCATGTACTGACGGACACCAACACGCAGTCCTCTGTTCGCCTTCCTCTGAATTAACCGTTTGACAGCGATATACACTCTTATGCGTTCATTAGTACATACGATAGGGACATATATTGCACGGTAATTTTCTTCAACGTTATAATTTCTGCTAGCTTACTCTGACGAAAAATGGGGTGAAATTTAGCGGAGAAGTGAAGGTTAGATTAGGTTTGATTAGATATTAAAATTTGAGGTAAATGGAGGTTAAGGACTCTGAGTCGTATTTATTTATTTGTGAATTTTCAAGAGGGAGTTGAGGGGAGTTACGGTACTCTCAACTCCCAAGTTTCACAAATTCCAACCCCTCCAATTAGCAAATCTCCCAAATTCCAAATCATACAAATTTCAAATCACCCAAATTTCAAATCACCCAAATTTCAAAGCACCCAAATTCCAAATCTCCCAAATTCCAAATCATCTAAATTTTAAAGCACCCAAATTCCAAATCTCCCAAATTCCCAAGCCCCCAACTCCCAAATCTCCCAAATTCCCAACCCCCCCAATTCCCAAGCCCCCAATTTCCAAATCTCCCAAATTCCAAATCATCCAAATTTCAAATCACCCAAATTCCAAATCACTCAAATTCCCAAGCCCCTCAACTCTCAAGTCTCCCAAATTTCCAACCCCCCAAATTCCCAAATCCCCAATTCCCAAATCTCCCAAATTCCCAACCCCCCCAATTCCCAAATCCCCAATTTCCAAATCTCCCAAATTCCCAAGCCCCCAACTCCCAAATCTCCCAAATTCCCAACCCCCAACTCCCAAATCTCCCAAATTCCCAACCCCCCAATTTCATTAACGTCATCCTATGTACCAACACTCGTATATTACAGTCCACATAAAATATCCCAACTAAAATTTTCGCAAACAGTAACATCGTGTCGAAAGCGTGGAATCAACTGGGACAAACATCTCGTACCCGCATATATTAGTATCATCTGCGAAAAATATTGGCCGAGGTATTTAGCAACCGCGTTGAGCAACCTCCCATTTTTCTCCGCAGATTACAATAGCAAAACGCATTTAAAAGCCAGGACGGGTCAACAACCCCTTTGTCCAAGTTACTCTGACCAGAACCGATCTGGTTTCTGCACATTGTGGCAGGTCTAACAACGAGGCCCCAATTAGTCCAGCCGAAAACAAGGTTGAACGTAAACAAAAAGCAGTGCCTTTTGCTAGCGCGTTGTTTTTGACTCCGTTTTGCATCAGCATACGTTCACGGTTGCAACGATTGTTACGTTGCAACATTCGCACGGTAACAGAGAGACTCCTTTGTGAAGACACCAGGGTACTTTATGACGACACAATGGCTCATTCTGACGACCGGATTTCGGACTCCTTCTGAATGGACCCTAGCCGAGGCCAACGAGCTACATTAAGGTAATAACGTGCATGGGTGTCAACGTATTAGGAGCGATTTCCGTTACATTGTTGGCCGTTTTCTTTTTTATTCTTTTCGTCGCTTTCGTATGATATGAAATACTATCGGACGATCGTGCGGGACACAAAAAGCGAATATCATTTCCGGTGACATTGGAGGATGTGAGGATTTTTTGGTGCAAATAAAATTCATGGCCAGAGGTGACTGGTTATGGGGACCTCTACTGGTGTTTGGGTTAATGTTTGATTTTAATCAGAATAATAGTCGAATATCATTTTGAATAATACTAGTTGATCATAAGTTTGAATAACATTAGTTGAATATATTTTTAAATGATACTAGTTGGTCATAAATTTGAAGTAATATTAATTGAACATAATTTTAAATTATACTAGATGATCATAATTTTGAAGACATACTAGTTGAACATACTTTTGAATAATACTAGATGATTATAATTTTGAAGACATACTAGTTGAACATACTTTTGAATAATACTAGATGATCATAATTTTGAAGACCTACTAGTTGAACATAATTTTGAATAATACTAGTTGATCATAATTTTGAAGACATACTAGTTGAACATAATTTTAAAAAATACCACTTGATCATAAATTTGAAGTCATACTAGTTGAACATAATTTTAAATAATACCACTGGATCATAAATTTGAAATAATACTAGTTGAACATAATTTTAAATTATACTAGTTGATCATAAATTTGAAGTCACACTAATTGAACATAATTTTAAATAATATCACTTGATCATAAATCTGAAGTAATACTAGTTGAACATAATTTTAAAAAATAACACTTGATCATAAATCTAAACTAATAACTAATTGAATACAATGTGCAATGCTTGAAGTCTTCAATCCACCTGATCATATGAATATTGCATGAGCTCTAATTATTGCATATAGAATATCTCTATTAACAGTGTCAACTCTCCACACTAAAATGATCCACATTAAACAATAATAATTTAATAATAAATTAATTGTTACTGCTAAAAAGTCTTATACCTGTACTAACTTATACACGTCTTCACATAACAATCTGCTATAAGAAACGTGCCAAGAATATAACAATAAGCACTATCCGTGTGTTCATCTAATGCCACGATATTAGCTTACAATTATCTTAATAAACAATTAAGATTACCGATTGTTGCCTTTCCCATGCAGCAATTAGTGCTGATGCTACGTAACCGCGCAGACAATGAACGACATAAACGAATCTACGTAACGAATATAGACCACGAGCCTTTTAATGACTATGTACGATACATACTCAAGCAGTGATTTAGCGTTGATGACAGAAACAGAAGTAGGTGACCGTCACGGCCGAAATCGTGCGAGGAAACGAGACGGTCTCAGAAGACATGGATTTACGGTCCTAGCTAGAACGCCCACGTCAATTAAACAACACACGGATGCTACGTAATAGATTGCGTTATGCAACCTTGATCCAGTTGTCTGGAAAAACAATTGTACAGCGTTTTCTCATCGCTTGATTATCAAGTGGACGTACGAACGGGACTTTCTGGATGTAGAGGTAATTATGGAGTCGTGGGTTTGTGAATTTTTAGATTTACAGATCTGTCAGTTCTTGAATTTGCGAGTAGCTGTATTTTTAGATTTCTAAGCTTGCAAATTGTCAAGCACCCAATTCTCATATTTCTAGATTTCAGATCAGCCGAATTCCAAATCTTCCAAATTCCAAATCTCCCAAATTCCAAATCTCCCAAATTCCAAATCTCCCAAATTCCAACGCCTCCAATTCTCAACGCTCCCAATTCCCAACGCCTCCAATTCCCAAATATCCCAAATTTACAACGCCCCCAATTCCCAAATTCCCCAAATTTCCAACCCTCCCAATTCCCAAATCTCCCAATTTCCAAATCTTCCAACTCCCAACGCCCCCAATTCTCAACGCCTCCAATTCCCAAATCTTCCAAATTCCCAACGCTCTCAATTCTCTAATTTCCCAAATTCCCAATCCCCCCAATTCCCAACGCCCCCAATTCCCAAATCTCCCAAATTCTCAACGCCCTCAATTCCCAAATCTCCCAAATTCCCAATCCCCCCAATTCCCAAATCTCCCAAATTCCCAACCCTCCAATTTCGAACCCCTCCAACTTCCAACTCCCCGATTCCCACCTCCCCAAATTCCCAAATTTACATCCTAGTATTTCACCATCTAACCAAAAAGAACAAGTAAACGTGTTAGTACGACATGGCGGAGGATTTAATAATTTAGAGACCAGTCACGGGCATCGGCGTTGCAATAACGATTACGTAACACCGTCGCGTCGTTCCAGTCTGTATTTATTGACGGAGGAGCTATAGCAGAACGGTCATTACCAGCTGGAAACTTGTGCAAGATATATAAGTGCGATATTTTGTCGATACATTAGTTCTACGAGGATTTCCGAGCTCTCTACGGCACGCGGCCCGTGGTTTCGATCGCTAACAACTTCTCTAGATTGTAAATCGTTGGATCGCGTTAAAAGTTGGGGAAACCAATGCTTGCGCTATCTCATACGATCTAACGAATTTGTAGGTGGTGATATATTGCAATAAATACGTTGTACGTTGTACAAACGTTGTATTTTCATAGTTATGGCTTATTGTCAGCAATTATGGTCCTCTTATAAATATTAAGAAATCTGGACTTCAATGTTAAAATATATGTTTGCTAAAATATATGTAAACTGACGTAAACTAAAAAATATATGTAAACTAACTTAACCTAAAAAATATATGTAATGTAACCTAACCTAAAAAGAATATGCATCCTAACCTAACCTAAAAAATATATGTAACCTGACCTAAAAAATATATGTAATCTAACCTGACCTAAAAAATATATGTAAACTAACCTAACCTAAAAAAATATATGTAACTTAACCTAACCTAAAAAATATATGTAACCTAACATAACCTAACTATAGTTAATTGTAGCTAACTATATGTACCACGTAAGTTGAAATATCCCTTCGCGAACCATTTTCGATTTTCCAATATTACAGGCTAGCTTAATAAACCGGTTGCAGTAACGATCGTTCCGTCCAAACGCAGTCGAAAAAACTGAAACATCCAGAAGGAGAATACGGAATAGGTCCACCACTGTGGAAGAGAAATCGTAGAGTCCGTGAGAGAGAATCCGAGATGGTAAAAGAAGACGACGACGAAGAAGGTGGAGCGTAGAGAAGAAGAGGAAGAGCACGGTCGCGGTAGCAATCGACAAACCCGTCATTAAAAATCAGTTAACCTCGCAATTACCGTGCGAGTCCGAGCCTATTAAGTGCGCGTAATCGGAAGGGACTTTTTTGGAATAATCGTTTGCAGCGGAGAAACGAGCTCGTAGGACTTGCAATCAGATCTGCGACTATTAAGGGAGCGCTTCGCTTTGTTTCGCTTTTAAACCAATGGGGGACTATGAATTCTTTAAGGGACACTCAAGAATAACCGCTTCAATGGAGGCTCTTGTAAGGACTGTTAAGACAAATATTTGTGACTTCCTTTTCAGGTGCTGATGATTTTCGTAATGTAACATTGATTTTCATAATGTAACATTGATTTTCATAATGTCTATATCATTTTTATGTGTACATGTTGAGATACTGCTTTGGAGGAATATATGCAGTCAGAGAGATTGTTTTCTTCACTTATGGACTTATAGTTATACAATTTTAATAATAATTTTTGTAATGTAGCATTTTTATATGTACATGATGATCTGCTGCTTTAGATGAATATATGTAAATAGGCAGATTATTTTCTTCACTTACAAAATTCTAGTTATACAATTTTAATAATAATTTGTGTAATATAGCATTTTTATATGTAACCGATAATCTACTTCTTTAGATGAATATATGAAGATAGACAGATTATTTTCTTCATTTATAGACTCATAGTTATGGACTCATATTTATAGACTCGTTATTGCTTCAGTTAAAGAAAGTTTCTCTTATATCTGTGTACTTTACAGACTGTTTAAAGAATTGTTCACAATAAATTATACATTAAAAGTGAATTGATTATAGATGTACACACTGTATAAACACAGTCAAGTTACTAAATCAGTATTACAATCTTGAAACTGCCAAATGATATGTTAAAAGTAAATTGATTATAGATGCACATACTGTATAAACACAGTCAAGTTACTAAATCAGTAGTACAATCTTGAAACTGCTAAATGATATATTAAAAGTGAATTGATTATAGATATACATAATTATAGATGTGCATACTGTATAAACACAATCAATTACTAAAAAAGAAATACAATCTTGAAACTGCTAAATTATATGTATATTAAAAGTAAATTGATTATAGATGTACATGTTGTATAAACACTATCAGTCACTAAATCAGAAGTACAATTTTAAAACTGCCCCCGAATGTTCAATTTTAATGTGCAACTTCAAAGAACATTAAAAATGAAGATCAGTATTATTTAGTTGTTAATAATCAAGTGTCATGTACAAGTTTTATGGTACAATGTGTAAAAGTGATTTTGTATAATATAAGAAAGCAATAAGTTAAGATAGAAATCGTCGGCATTGATTGTTCGATTCAGCAATTGGAAGCTCGAAAAGGACCGTTAGACAGGGAAGCTTTCATTTGCCGGCTTAAGTGGCCACTTACGAGTCTATAACCCTTTCTTTACCTACGTTATTGCTTCGTTAAAGCATCATTTTCCTCTCTCTCTCTTTCTTCTGATTTCCACCGTGCGACTGGGCTGCTCGATACCTACTCACCGAAGGCCCATTCCGCGCGAGTTATTCCCGACTGTTCCGAGTCCGTACTTAACTCCCTACCATATAAGACTTCCGGAAGAGCCGTTTGCTCTCGATATGTTGCTCCGCGTTCGGCCGGAGAAGTTCAAGAGAGAGCCGATCGTCGGAGTAGTTACGGATAAGTTTGTCGGCGCTTAAGTGGCGCCGAATACGGTCCTGTAAATACAACCTGCTCGTGGCCGCCGCATTGTGCACGTACGCGCTCGTAACCGGCGCTCGGTGCTCTGGAAATCTTAGGATTCCTTTAAATTCGACGAATAGAACGTTCGGCATAAGTCGCTAAATGGCCCCTTGATCGAACTCCCAATTTCACCGGTATAATTCCGAGCGATTTCAGAATGCCAGCACAGTATTTCGGTCCGAGGAATGCTGGAAGGGCCGAGAAAATAAGAAATCCGAGTCCCAGCGCCGAAACAAATAGTTACAAAACTGGCATGGACGGGAGACAAAGTATTTGCCCGCGAGACGAACAGCCGGGTCGTTCCGTTGCCATTATCTCGAGAAGGGATGCCAGAACCGGTCGTACAGAATCCCGGGTTCGCGATAATATTTGCGACACTCCGAGGTGGAGGCCGCTAAAGCGGATAGGTTAAAGGGAGACCTAAAAAGCGAGTGATTTGGCCGGTTGGTCCCGGCTGATTAATGTGACCCACTATACGCGCCCGCTATATGGGCCGACCCGTGGCTCATTTGCATTTCCATCGGCACGGACCACCGTGTTCTCCGCTCGCGGACTTCTTTCGGAACGAACAAGCTCGTGTCCCGAGTGCACCATTCAACCCGGCTACCATTTCGCCTAACCCCACGGACAATCTCGAACCGGTGGACGACGATTATCCTCCGCTGAAAAAAGAGAACGAGATACCTAATAAATGATACGGACGAATCTAAATCCCGCTAGTCGTTTGCCCGCTACCGGCGCTCTAAATCACGGGGCCTAACCTGTCCACTCGATGCAGAGCGATAGAACCACGCGATTTCGAAGGTGTCGTCCGAGCGCGCGTGTGAACGCACGACCACTCGCAAACTCGCGTGGGCGTTTATTGGCGACCTGCTTAACATAGAGCCGACGGTTAGCGGATTCAATGATCGTGTAATTGCCGACAGGAAACCGGACGGTTGCCTCTTCGCCTTGACTCAAACCACTGCACCGGAGTTTGGAAACTTCTGCTAGAATGAAGATGACGATATTTCTATGTCCACTGCTTCAAAATTATTCGGTACTCGTTTATCATTTACATGGACACTTATTTATTAACATAGACATTTATTTATTGACATGGACACTTATTTATTAACGTAGACACTTATTTATTAACACAGACACTTATTTATTAACACAGACACTTATTTATTAACACAGACACTTATTTATTAAACGTAGACACTCTGCACACGTAAACATTTGGTACGAGCATTCAAGTCCTCCAAGAGAGCTACCACTGAATTGTATCATTAATTAAACTTCATGTAACATTTCTCAACTTTGAATCTCAAATGGCATATGCTTTTTCCTACAAATATTCGCTGAACATTACGTGATAAATAATACGATCAATAAACTTTGTACACCAGTGATTCTATTCACTTTCGCAACACTTTAGGTAATTCAATGAGATAATTTATCTTGAGATAACTTAACTCCGCTCTTTATGTATTAAAGTGGTAATTACCAATGTTTACAGTAAGTGCTTGCATTATATTCGTACGTAATATATTTCTTACTCCCGTAATAAATAAATTCTGTTGCCACTGCGCGTGTCACGAGAATGGCTTATTAGCGACAAGTGAACGTTTTTAAAAGCGTGATATAATCAAGGATGTTAATACGTCTGTCTGTACTATTGTACACGTTTTATGAGCACTTAGCACCTTTTTTATGCAACGTTTGATCTATTGCCACTAAATCAGGTGCATGTTTCTTTTAACTGAAATTGAAATTTTTGTTTTAAATCTGAAATTTTTGTTTTAAATTTGAAATTATTGTTTTAAACCTGAAATTTTTGTGAACTTTTATAGATTTCATAGATTTTTTCCTGCAATTTTTTTTTGAGAAATGTAACCTATTTCACACGAGAGGAAAGATCATATACTACAACGTTGTCAAAAAACGAGATGTTAGATCCCGCATTCCTACCCCCAGTTTCAAACGGGTCTTGAATCGTTCTCACACTTAGCCGCTGGTTTATTGGGAAGACGATAACAGTTGGCCGATAAAATCATCGAACAACGAGTGAAATTTTCCGAGAAGTCTTCCTCGGATTCGTGCACGCCTACACAAGAGGGCACGCGCTTCCATGCAGGTGCGTAGCCGCGAGTTCGCGAGGGTTAATGTGCCGGGTAATAATTAAAACGCCGTTTCGAAGAGGAGAAAGGCGCGTTTATAAACTCTCTGCCGCGCCTATATCTCGTAACGGTTTAATAGATGAATTTCGTATACTGTTATACTTCTGAAGAATTATAGAAAAAATTTTCTCTTCAATCTTCAAAAAATCTCTTTCACTATTGTATTCACAATATAATTTTAAAGCAAAGTCACATTTTACTCAGACATTATAAATGAATTTTATGTACTGTTATACTTCTGAAGAATTATAGAAAAAATTTTCTCTTCAATCTTCAAAAAATCTCTTTCACTATTGTATTCACAATATAATTTTAAAGCAAAGTCACATTTTACTCAGACATTATAAATGAATTTTATGTACTGTTATACTTCTGAAGAATTATAGAAAAAATTCTTCTCTTCAATCTTCAAGAAATTTCTTCCACTATCGTATTCACAATATATTTTTAAAGTAAAGTCACATTTTACTCAGACATTATAGATGAATTTCCTGCACTGTTATACTTCTGAAGAATTATAGAAAAAATCTTTCTTCTCTTCCTTCTTCAAAATATCTCTTTCACTATCGTATTCACAATATATTTTTAAAGTAAAGTCACATTTTACTCAGACATTATAGATGAATTTTGTGTACTGTTATACTTCTGAAGAATTATAGAAAAATTTTTTCTCTTCTATCTTCAAAATATCTCTTTCACTCTCACAATATATTTTTAAAGTAAAGTCACATTTAACTCAGACATTATAGACGTAATTAAATGTTTACATCGCGCCACCGTAAAGCGAATGAAGAAATCTTTCGCATTAATTTGTCATCGATTTGGCAGATTATGTGCAACCGAGCGCTTAATTTATGAATCGCCGCTACCAGCATCGATGTCTCCCGATTGCGACAGCGTGTTTATCGCTTTTCAAGAATATCGAGTCCTACGTATCGACACGCTCGTTCTTCACTTTTATTACGAACGAGCTACTATATTCGGTTGTATGTATATTATTTGGCGAATCACTGGCTTGAATAATGGCATCTAGAATCCGGTGTCCTTGTAGCGCTCCAAGGATGACCGAGTGTTGTACGAAATTCGGTACACATGTTAGCGTGTACGTAAGCGACAGTTGCATCAAACGACGAGCATACATTGTAACAAGTTATCGTACACCGAACGGCATCGTAATTAAGAGTTGCGCAACAAGGTAATTGAGAAACGCTGACGCCTTTACAAGCTACCTCGACAAACAGCATCGTATCGAGAAGCTTTTAATAATCGTACGATGGTTCCGCGATCATCGCGTAATTCCCGAGTACAATCGATTCATTCTTCGGTTCCGATAATCTCTGACGTAATCGCTCTTGACGATTCATTAGATCAGAGTCTGACAAATCTTTAAATGAAGTGGCTAGCAAATTTTTGTTTGTTGGATTTTCTATGAGTAGAACTTCCATGCGTTGAAATCTCTACGCGCCGAATTTCCACGCGTCGAATTCCTTATGAGTAGAATTCTCACGCGTCGAATTTCTACGCGTCGAATTTCCACGCGTCGAATTTCTGCGCATCGAATTTCCACGCGTCGAATTTCCACGCGTCGAATTTCCACGCGTCGAATTCTCTACACGTGGAATGTCTACGCGCTGAATTTCCATGCGCCGAATTTCCACGCGTCAAATTCTCTATGCGTAGAATTTCTACGCGTCAAATTCCCTACGCGCCGAATTTCCACGCGTCGAATTCCCTACGCGCCGAATTTCCACGCGTCGAATTACCTATGCGTAGAATTTCCACACGTCAAATTCCCTACGCGCCGAATTTCCATGCGTCGAATTCCCTACGCGTGGAATTTCCACGCGCCGAATTTCCACGCGTGGAATTCCTTATGCGTAGAATTTTCACGCGTCGAATTTGCTATGCGCCGAATTTCCACGCGTCGAATTCCCTATGCATAGAATTTCCTACGCGTTGAATTCCAACACACCGAAACTCCACGCGCCGAATTTTCTATGTGGTGAATTTCTACACGCCGAATGTTATTTCAGTTAGCTGCAAAATAATCGACACAGAATTTCAAAAATAAATAGTTTTAAAAGAGATTATGGTGAATGAGCTTCACGCGATAGCCCAATTGAAGTGACATTAGGTGTTAATAAAATTGTAGCTTTCCAAGAAACGCATCAATCACGCAACAAAAGCGTGCGAGCACTCCGTCTCAATTGGAATTACGGTCCGTTGGCGGAGTGAAATATAATGTCAGCCGTAATGAAAACGTGGTCGTAACAAAAAGAACGAGAGGACGCTAAACGACCAGGGATAATCTCGTCGTGGGTGATAAAGATGCCTCGATTCCACGGTCTAATTACCTGCGATTATTCGCGGGGACCTAACATTCGCCACGGACACGAGAGCAGGCAGCGAGAGAGACGAGAGAAGAACGCGTACACGCACGATGAAGAAGTAAGCATCGACTGTTAACCGTCTCGGGCAATTATTAATCGCGTCTCAGGCTAATGACGAACAGGCTACGAGGAAAGGTGATCATCGGAGGGAGAAAGAGAGCGTATGCTAATGAAGCAGCGCGAGTAGCCAAGGGATCGTTTTATTTTTCACGTGGATAATGTAAGTTTGGTTGCCGTCGCGGCCGAACGCCGCGCGAGTGATTAGCATCGGTTCTGACTCGCCGCGCGATGAGGCTATTCCTCAAGGTAGACCACAGGATAGGTGCAGAGGGGAATATTCCTCAATGTCGCGGTAGCCGATGAAGACTTCACCGGGGGTAGCTAAGAGCCTTGACCGTGTGGCTACACACGTATGATATATATCTCAATCTCGGTGAAGAGCCGAGCCAGACCGCCGGTCAAAGTGCGAAGAAATAGCTGGCGAACGCGATCGAGAACCAGCGGGATGATGATGTTTCGCCTAGACAAGCTTTATTGGAAGAGATTTTTCAGAGAGAAACCTTTTGAACGCTAAATTCCATCGAGGTATGCTAAGAGAAAATGGCGATAGCAGTCTCGCTCGTTTTACTATCTTCGAGTTATTATTATCTTACGTCAGTACATGTTCACTATGTTTATTAAGTTCACATATGAACATACGTGTACGAAAGAAGGGATAAGTTTAGTTAATTTTATATTTATTCTTATTTGCAGTAACAGAGTTATTATCTTCACTGTTACATCAGTACATGCTCACTATGTTTACATGTTCACATATGAACATACATATCAGGTTCATTTTTCTAAGCACTCTTATAGAAGATGTTAATAGAAGATCAAGTTGGATGAACAATTTTTCAGCATGTTTTTTCAACCACTTTTGCCACTAAATTGCATAGAAAACGTCCAGTGACAGTATTCGAGTTTAATCGACAAACAGAACAACTCCAATTTCTATGAAATTCCATTGTCATGAGCTGTTTTCACCTTCGACTACGTCGGTTCAATCTAGATAAGCATAAACTTCGGTAATCTCGACAGGTATCGCACGGAACAAGACAAGCACCGATAAATTATAATTCTCATTGACAGTCGAAAGTGATAGCTCGACGATATCGGCGAAAGCGCCCGAAAAAAGTACGAGCTAGGTGGTCGAGGAATGACGGTGCAAAATAGAAGCTTTTGCTATCGTTTAACGATATCGAGTAACTATTTACCATTATATTTTTCCTTAAGTTCCTAAAGACTTTGTTTACTCCGTCAAATTCTTGGGAAACGAGAAATTTTCAGTATGGGTGGTCGACGCGAACGAGGTCGTAGAATCCTCGCGTCGAAACTCGAGCGATGATTGAATAACGTTAATAACAGCTTCGGCAGCTATAAGTTAGAGTTTGGTCCGTGTACCTCGTAACTCGGGGCCCGAGGAATCGTCAGCGCGTCAACGCTCACGGCCGTTTTTACACCTTCGAGCCGACTTGGCATCGGCGAGCCGTGAACAGGTGGCACTCCCTCTGAACGCGATAAAAATATCGCGGTAACGACGTGGCGTCGATTGAAAAACGCGAAGATACGACGCGAGAATGCAGCCGGGATGTTTAACAGCAGTATATCTACCTTTAATTTACCATACAGGTCGCGGTCGTGGTTAACGCTACAATGTTACTTGGGGTTACGGTAGATCTGCAAAGCATCGGTAGATCTGCAAATAACCGCTAAGCAAAATTGCAACACGCGATTTTTCACGTTGAGCTCTACACGTGTATTTACTCAGTGTATGTCTTCAAATATTTTTAAGACTCGACCATGGTCATCGATCAAAATCGAAAATAGTGGTATAATAGATCTGATAAAAATGAAGAGAAATGAAATTTAAAGCGATCCAGGAGAGCCACCTGAATTTTGAAACGAGGCATAACGTTCTGTAATGGTCATGGGACGCGACAGCCGGGAAAAGCAATACTGTCACGGAGGTTAATATTTAGCCGAGGCATCTGGGAAAACAAAGTGAAAGGAGTACGGTGCGATCATCATCCTTCGACGATCTTATACGACGATGCCCGGCTATGCACACAGTTATATGGCCTATGAATCACGTAGCCGAGATGCCCACGTTTAGCCTGAGAGCTAATTGAAACTTTTATTCGTGATTACGCTTCTCTCTTCTCTGCTTCTCCTCTCGCTCTTTTTCTGCATTTTTTCTTCCTCCTCGCACGACCTATCCTTGTGGTAATCCCCGCCCGGCGTGTATTTCATCGTTTGTAAAATACCGTCGTACGAGATGGTTCAGCCTTAAAATAGCCGGCTGACACGTTCACGGTATCTGCATTCTGGAATTACTTCGTACACTTTACTGGTACTTCTGGATAACGAGTGGATGTTCGTGCCTGATGACCGATTTTACTGCCACAAGGTTGGAAGAATGGTCGATTAGATCAGATGTGATTAGCGGTGGCATTTTTCGAGGCAATGTGTCGGATGTAGGCTTCTTTGAGATAAGATGGGAAATTTTCGATTTTGGATATTGTGGAGAGGGACAACTACATTTTCTGGGTGTTTACGATTCATTTTGGTCTTAGGTAGGGCTCTTACATTGATTTGGACTTTTTAAGATTGGTACATTTCATAGGTTTATGTTCTCCAGGGTTTATAGTTACTGTAGACCCAGATTTTCCATCGTTCCATATCTTCATCGTTCTTCTAGGTCCTTGGTTTTTCTTCCACATCTACGTTTCTATACCTTCATCGTTGTCTTAGGTTTTTGGTCATTCCTCCACATCTTGGTTTTTATATCTTCATCGTTGTCCTAGGTCTTTAGTCGTTCCTCCACATCTAGTCTTTTATATCTTCATCACTGCCTTTGGTTTTAGTCATTCCTCCACATCTGAGTTTTTATATCTTCATCGTTGTTTTTGATTTTGGTCATTGCTTCATATCTAGGTTTTTATATCTTCATCATTGCCTTTGGTTTTGGTCATTCCTCCACATCTAGGTTTTTATGTCTTCATCGTTATCCTAGGTTTTGGGTCATTCTTCCAATAATTGCCAAAATACAGCTCCAACCCGAAGAAAGCCTAAGTACACTTTCTCGAGCATCAGACACGAGTATAACAAGCCTTGTTCGCACTTCTCAAAGTGCCGGTTTATTCTTTCCGTTTAAATAACTGTTTACAAGCGCGTCGATCTTAAATCAATTTCACGCACGTCCCGCGGCCGTTGCGAACCGACCTCGAATAACGAGCGTGATTAATTAACGCTTCATCGAGTCAGAAGATCCAGAACTCGTCTTATTAAATCGATTCGTCGATTGTCAATCGGTTCGATCGATGTTCAATTTGCTCGATTCGAGTCACGTCAGCTTTGAATTACGCGTATAATTTTGACATCATTGTAGCTGAGAGATTACGAGTTTTCGCAAGTGAAGGCTGTGAAACGCGCTGAAACGAATGTGGGTCAGATGCGTTTTTCGAGCTGAAGTACATCGTCAATAATTTTGTGAAGAGTGTAGGAAAGTGTTACTGCAAATAGGAATGAATATTAAATTAACTGGACTTGTCTCTTTAATTCTAGGCTCATTCGTACATATATTTAGTCTAACTTTATTTTACATCTTTTACAAAAGCACTTAGAAAAACGAATCTGATAATACATTTTAAATTAAGGACATAACTTAGCCAAACTTTACATTACATCTTCTACAACAGCACTTAAAAAATGTACTTAATAATACATTTTAAATTAAGAACATAACCTATCCTAACTTTACATTACACCTTCTACAACAGCACCTAAAAAGATGCACTTGATAATGCATTTTAAATTAAGGACATAACTTAGCCCAACTTTAAATTACACCTTCTACAATAGTGCTTCTAAAGGTGAACTTGATAATGCATTTCAAATCATCGACTCAACCTAGCCTAACTCGACATCTCATCCTCCTCGATAATACTCAGAGTGAACTTAATAAAACCACAAACTAGTCTAACTCCTCCTTAACTCCTTCATAACAGTAAGAGCGATGAATTTGATATTGACCCAACTTATCCAAACTCCACATTGAACCCTCCACACCTAACCAGAATGTTGACTCTAAATACATATAATCGAACAGACATCTTATACTCAAATCTAACGAACACAGAAAAGTGACACAGACATTCTCCAACTGAACAGATCACGTCAAAAAGGTGATAATCGTAAAGGAACTCGGACATCGATCGTACAAAAAGTACTTTTTCCATATCGTGCCAAGATTTCATCGGGATGACGTGTATTCAGCCGGGACTCGGCTCTTCGGGTCCGCGAGTGACGTTAACGAGCGACGCGACCCGTAATGGGATTACTTTGCGTAAATCACAAAACTGGCCAGTCCTCTACGCCTTATTACGTGTGCGTTCGTGGACTTCCTCTGCTCCCCTCGTCGAGCTTGAGATACGTTCGACGTTTAACCCCGGGGTCCCCGCCACGCTGGAAACCCTGGGTGTATCGATCGTCGAGTCAGCTAGGCACAGCGAGACGAACGCTCGGATATTACCTGGAACTCCGAGAATTCTATCTTCCGTCTCGTCTCGTCTTCTCTAATCGAGACTTTACGAGTACCCTGTATTCCGGCATGCGTGCCTCGTGCACGACCTCAGCCGACCTTCCGCGACCTCTCCCACATTACCTCGTCCACGCACCTCCGACAAACTCCACGGTTCCGTGAAGACTCGAAACCTAGCCGGGATTACCCTCCGGAGTCTTCTCGCCTAGCCGCCAAATTAGCTCGATCCAGCGTAGCCGTCCACGAACGTGCGCGGCTTAACGCGCCGCGGTGCGCCTTTGAGAGACAGGATTTCTCCCGCTTCCTTCAGAGAGAAATTTTCGCCAGATTATCTTCCCGTAGAAACCTTGCTCGCGGGAATCCTTGGACTATCTTTAATTAAACCGCTGACAAGCTTCAGCCGGGGTGAAAGTTGCCGGAGATCCAGAGTCTGACCTGATCGATAAACCTTCGATCACAAGTCTGAAAATTTAGAAACCTCCGACACGTTCGTTTAACTTTCCGTTCATTTTTGCCGACATCCGCCGAAAAATCTAGATCGCCGCGTTTGCGTAGCCGATTAGCGAGGCAAACCTCGATCCTCCTAAATGGCGAGGCAAACGACGCTCTTCCTGAAAGCAGAAAATTCCTCGCACCAGAATTCCGTTTTTCGGTCGCTAGTCTTTTAAAACGGCTCGTGTTTGACTTGGGAATATTCCGAGGCCGTTTTAATTGGCTGATAAAGAGTTTCGTGGAGAAAAAAACCGTTCGATGTTTCACCGTTGTGTAACCCTGCTAATTCCACGTTCGGTGAGTATAAACGACATCGACCTCCGGTTGACCCGGGTAATTGAAAGAGATGGCCCCGAGTAACCACAAGTCCCTCGTTTCCTCTGCACATATGTAATAACGAGCGCTCGGAATTCTGCCCCAAACGGCGGGAAATCTGCCTGTGGGCTCGCGGGGCAATAGATAATACACCGTCGCGAAAACTATGCTAGAGAATTTCTCATGCATTTAATAGATACGCAAATGTTATACGAATTTATTTTGTTAAAAGACAGTTTAATTTGGGAACACTAATGACGGACTCTTACATATTTTAGTACGAATCTGAATTTGAAGTAGACTTAGAAGTTTTTAAAACAGTCGGATTTTGGAAGTTTAAAAATGTGAGAGTATGGACATTTTTTTGTTTGAAGCATGAGGTACTTTATGTTGTGTGTTCTTTAAATTAAATATGACAAGATGAGGTCTCATTTTGGTTCTTATTTAAATCAATTGCAAACCTATGGGTTCTTTCTACATATATACTTTGTTGAGGTCCTACAAAGTTAGTTCATTATGATCTACATGTATAATTAAACTGATAATATTTACAACTTGAACCTCCCCTTTCTGTATACTCTGATGAGTATCTACAAAGTTGGACCATCATGATCTACATGTATAATTAAATTCATAGTGTTTGCACTTGTACCTCCTCTTTTTGTATACTCTGTTGAGACCCTACAAACTTGATCCATTATGATCTACATGTATAATTAAATAGATAATGTTTGAAACTTGCATCTTCTCTTTCTGTATACTCTGTTGAGACCCTATAAACTTGATCCATTATGATCTACAAGTCTAATTAAACTGATAATGTTTGAAACTTGCATCTCCTCTTTCTGTATACTCTGATGAGACCCTACAAACTTGATCCATTATGATCTACAAGTCTAATTAAACTGATAATGTTTGAAACTTGCATCTCCTCTTTCTGTATACTCTGTTGAGACTCGACAAACTTAATCCATTATGATCTACAAGTCTAATTAAACTGATAATGTTTGAAACTTGCATCTCCTCTTTCTGTATACTCTGTTGAGACCCCACAAACTTAATCCATTATGATCTACAAGTCTAATTAAATTGATAATGTTTGAAACTTGCACCTCCTCTTTCTGTATACTCTGTTGAGACCCTACAAAGTCGTTCCATTATAATCTACTCGCATAATTAAATTGCTCACATGTTCCAACTTGCACCTCCTCTAATCTAATAATCATAACCTTCACGTTCCAAATAAAAAATAGTCAATGTTCAAGTGTCCAAAATAGTCTAAACCTATCCATAATTTCCACTGTAAAATAGAGAACTGTAAGACGAGCGTATAGGCCACACGTACAGAAAAATAAATTAACGACTTGGCCCTAATTGCACGTTCAGAAATTTTACGGTCGACCCTGTCGTGACGTCTACGAACACACGCGTACACCTCAGGGATGGGAAGAGTCTAATTACTTGCTCGGTAAAAAATCAGAATGAAATGGTGCCTTTATTAATTACCTATTACTTAATCACCGGGTCGAAAAAAAGGCGTAAAGAATGGAAACGCATCCTGGTTTCTTACCGTGTTTCGCTGATCGATGAAAGAACCCACGAACCAAAAGGAGTCCGCGAGCCCCGTCCACGGTGATGGCCCCGATTGCCCGTACATTTTTGGCCAAACATTCACTTTTAGAAACAAGGATGCCTCCTTCTACGTTGTACGTCTGGCCAACTCGTTGTGTAACCACTGGCACACACGTTTTTTCCTTGGTTCGTCTGCCTGTCAAATGTCGAAACTGCTGCCCCGAATTAGCTACGATTGTACGGGTGACGTACAGGCTTCGTCGTAAACAAAGAAAAAACCTGGTCAGGTCTGATTGTTTAATGAAAGGCGGTGAAGGTTTAAGTTAAACGTTTTTTTAGGGTCGAACATTTTTTAGAGGGGTAGACTTGAAATAGAGTAGGTAATCGCCATTAATGGGTTTCTAATTTACCTTCAAATGTTCAAATTTAAAAATGTAGAAACTTAGAGGTGTTCAATATAAGTTCTCAGATTTAGGAATTTTGGAATTCTTAAATTTAAAAATGTAATTATGGAAGCTGCTGATTAATTGAAGTAGCTGTTGATTAATACTGAGACCAATCTCGATTTTTGTCCCAAGTAGTGACAACCCTAAGTGCTATCCTTCTAACACTTAGAACTGCTCTGACATAAATTAAATTACTCTCATAATTTCCTTGTGAGTTAATCTCTCCAACAAATTTTCCTGTATCCAACAATATTCTCTCACCAAAAATTAGAACAGATGAGACACGTGCCTCGATCATACACCGCAAAGAAATAAACCGGTGTCCGTAACACGAAAAGTTAAGTGGCCATCGCTTATAACGCCAGACATAAATAAGTTACGAAACACTGCGAATCCTCTGTGTATCACATCTGTGCTCCCTTATCTCACGTCGGATATGTTTATCGCAGAAAAATGGACTTTTATACAGTCGTTAATGCTCGCCTTTCCATAAAACGTCGACCCAGCGATTTTATCGTCCCCGATGTTCGGCCAACGGTTCGAATCGACATTCATAATGAGCCGGCCTTCGTAAAAATCCTTCGAAGGCAATAAAACGCGTTTCGGGGACGCTGCTGTACGTTTATTTCCGTCACTATGCCGGAGAAAGGATTGTCGCAATGCTAGGACATCACACGATTATCTCGCGGATATCTGACACGCGATTAAATCGAGCTTGCCAGATTTCGTTTCGGGTTTAGACGCAGAGTTAATGAGGTCGATCTGGTACATCGCTGTTGCAAAATTTGCTTGACTTGTTAACTATTTGGATGTGTGACATGGGAGGACGATGTGAAAGATATCGAGATATGGAACTTAGATGTTTTTTAATTCACTAGCAGCTTTTTAGATGTCCTCAAGGTATAAGTTTGGACGTTTCGCAGATGTGTAGATTTAATTCACTAATGATTTTTTAGGTATCTTCAAGGTATTTTGGATGTTTTGCAGATGTGTAGATTTAGATATTTTTAATTTACTGACAGTAAGATGTTGAATTTGGACGCAATCCAAAATTACAAATTTAGACATTTTCAAATTTATGAAGGTGAAGACTCTTAAATTTATGAGATTGAAGATAGATATTCTTGCAGATCTTTCACCAAAAGAGTGTGACAGGATGAAATATGAATATTAAATATGAGTATTAAACTGTGGTTAGTGCATCGTTTGATGTACTGTGTAGTTTGAAGTTGTTCACCCCCATTGATCAAAACTTTCTATGTTCTCTAATATTCATAAAAACAGTTGTCACAATCAGGATAATCAGGATGATCATAATGAGTCTTCCTAAAAAAATGTACCATGAACATTGAACATTGAATGTACAATGAACAGAGGTTCATTCCAAGATATAGAAAGTCTGTGAGTTAGTAATTCGACATAAAGGCTATATGAAAAAATCTACCGTTAGATATAACGCGTAAATGAGTATCCGGTGTAATGTTCTCGACAGGATGGCGCACGAATTACGCACGCTCGCGTGAAAGTGGTAAAAAGTAAAAGTAGAGAATTAATTCTCTTTCTCCGCGGGCTCGTCCGGGATTTGAACCCGGGACCTCTCGCACCCGAAGCGAGAATCATACCCCTAGACCAACGAGCCAACTTGACAAACTTTTTCTTAAATAAATAAATGTATCGTACGATCATCCTCGATTATTCTCTGATGTTTATCGCGCGTTCTCCGCGGAATCGACGCTGGAAAAAGAACAATGGAACAACCGAGGAAATTTCATTCGATCCTCGGCCGAGATATCGCTAGGATAATTGACCGATTCAAAGGCGGGAAAACCTGATCACATCCTGCAAAAACGCAGCCAACACGCATTCCTGCAGCTTGTTTCCCTAATTGATCGGCTCTAAACGTATCGACGCATCTCTTTTTGTAGCATCATCGAGAATTCCGCGTCACCATGGGAAGAGCCGATCGGTTGGAAAGAAAAAGCGTTAATTAGCTCGTTTGAATGGGGGCCGGGAACGTGAGTTTCTCGCCAGTTGATGCACGTGGCGCCACCTATGGTACAAACGTTGCATTCCTGATTAAGCCTCTTGCCGCTTTGGGATCCTTGGACTTCGATCTAACGAACAACAAAGTTACAGAACGTTGCTGTTTAATCTCGAAGTCGATCGAAATGACAATTATCCCTGGTCTTAACTCTTCCGATCTGATACCGAGTTGCACGACACGTGTTACACGATCGTTAGACATTCGGTGCTTAATTGCGCTGGGACAAATGTGTCTCGGAAATTATGATGTATGCAGGCAAATTTCTGGTCTTTAATACCGGTGTAGATGGAACAGGATGAGGAAAATGATTATCCGGCAAATTACATTTCCTAGGCATGATTAAATCGTGAGTCATATTCTCCTGAGCTGGGAAACCCTTCGCATTGTTTCTAACACGTTTGAAAATATCGAATTTATTCTGTTACCAGACACAGAAGAGTTTCTGTCACAAACTTGAACTTCACCAAAATTACAGACTTACTAACATAACTTACTAACATAAGAGTTCACATAAGAATGATAATATAAAGTACGTGTCATAATTAATATCGTTCAATAGCTTTGAAGGGTGCATTTTCTCTAGCGGAAGTGTAAAAGAAACGAAAGCGCAAAATCTCGCAAAGATTCATAGCCATGTTCGCTACAATGGCCAGCCGATTGTTATTCAAGGTAAAACACCTCGATGGCACGTTCGCAGCCAGGGAACGCTTTCTTCTTTTTTCCAGAGGAAGAAATTGCGGAAATTTTCTAGTAGACTATTTTCTGTTTATTTTATAATTCAACTACGATGGACAAAGTTGTCCATTAACGTACGGACGCATCGCGCTCGTAAAGATTAGCAGAGGTACGTCGTAAAGCGTAGAAGCGTTGCGACGAACGTTTTTATTGTACGGAGGAATGTTTGAGACAGTTTTTACAACAGTGAGGTTTTTACGGTGCCGCTGCCGGGCGACGTGCATATTTTTTTAATTAGAACTAAGCTCCGACCGTAAACCAAAGGACAGACCGATTAAACGATTCCATGACCACCATCATCGCTTTACGACATTCTTCTTCTTTCTTCCGCTAAGAATAATAACGCTTAGCTATTGTTCAGGGTGACCCTTATCGTCCTGGTGGCCGTACTGCATCCCTGATCCTAGGTATTCCGTGTTTCCCTCGAAATCCCTTAATACTTGAAATAAAAAAGAGAGGACGACAAAATCTAGGACTTCTTTAAGTACTTTTTGTAGGTTCCATCGTAAAACATTTTACAAGTCTCTGAAAGTAACCGTAATATTTTTTAAATAATTTTTTTCCCTCTACCTAAAGAATTTAGATTTACTTTCATTTGTGTGTCCACGAAGTTGCAGGCATTTTAAATAAATGACAAAAATAATTTATCGTTTACGAAAGCGCCCGAGGGGTTCGTTCTAATTATCGTTTCGAAGGGACAAACCCCAGTTAATTGCCAAACCCGCGATATCTGCTCGATAATTCGGAGAAAATCCGTATTTTCGAAATGGGTTTCCATCGCTCGAGGGTGCAACGTCATTGTTTCGTGAAACTGAAATATACTGGAAGAAATGAAAGGCGACGTGGAATGCGCGAACACGCTTCCATATATCACTAACACAAACCCCAAAGCTGTTATCGATCATTAAGATCTCTATGATCTACGAGCTGCCATGGTTGAATCCTCAAGGATACCAGCGGAGAATTGTGTTACTCTGCACAAGTACGGGGTATTTCTTTAAACTAATTTTAGCGCCGAGCAAGTCTATGAGTAATACGAATCGGACACCATCGCTCGTGAAAAGAACAAAGAAATGTGAAAAAAAATTTACCACGGGCAATATAAAGATGCAAGGTTAAGCCGCAATTAAGCGTGTTTCTTTTCCTGCCCGAAAAAAATCGCTTTCAGAGGATAGATTTTTATGACAGCGTTTCCGCCGAAACTAGAATCTCGCCTCTTCTTCCTTTTCCTCTCTCTCTCGACGTTGCATATCCTACATCACGCTCGATAAATAAAGAAAAATGACACAACGCGGGATGCTCGCAGCAAAAAATCCGTACAATACGTTTTGATTCAACCTCGAAAAACGCTCCGTCCAAAACAACCTTACATAACCGATCTTTGAGGCTAGCGTCATCGGGGGACACCATAAATGTTAGGTACAGCAAAAGTCCATCTGGCCGGGAATGCCAAGTAACGTCGCAACAGTAACTATTAAATTTGTATTGATCACTGCTTCACGTAATTCTGAATAATTATTTGTTTCGCAATGAAAAACATTAAATTCGGTATGTTTATACATTCGTGTGGAGAAATTTTAGTATATTAAATTACTTCGTTATGTCACTCTTCGTTATTTTTACATTCGAAGTTTCTTTAGAATTTTATTATGAATTAAATTATGTTTGTGATAATGATTGCTATAAATAGTTACGTTTTTATGTAATTTCTAGACACCTGAAGTGTACTATTGACTGAACGATACATTTGCTTCCTTCTTGCTCTTCCATTTATGTCCCTTAATGTATTCAAGAATGTGTAAGTTTCAAAACAACATGCAATATGATGCAATAAGTACGTAAAAATTAGTATCAAGCAGTAAAGAAAATTGATTAAAAATTTGACAAATTATTGTTAAATCTGAGTGTGTTCTGAGTGTGTGTGTAGTCTGAAACATGTGTTCAATGTTGAAGCAGTAGATGAACAATGAGTTCGAGGAACCAGTAGCTGTCAAAGATGTCGATAGAATTGTGGGAATAGTTGTAAAATATGAGAAGTTGGTGAGGTGCGATAAGTTCCTAGAGAAATGGAGTCCCGGCGTATCGCGACACTCCTACCGGCGATCCGGGAGCAGAGTGTCGAAGGGAGGGAAAAAGGTGCAGCGAGAGAAGGTCCTTGCAAACCGCAGGATCGTTATCGATACCGCGAGGAGCTTCGTCTCGGGGAGCCGTGTGTCGTGGGTCCAGCAGCCTACGGGAGGGTAGGGGAGGAGAAAGAGAGGCGAAGAGAGGGGTCGAGTGGTTGAGGCCCCTCCCTTGTGCCCCCTCCCCGTGTCCCGAGAGGATCCCTCCGGTCGTCCGGCAAGACCCCCCACCAGAGGTACGACAGGACCCGCGGGCCCACCTGTGCCGCGGATGGACCCTGCACGCTTCTCCGCTGATCCGACGCACAGTGTGCCCATAAGGCCCATTCGAAGTATACTTACGAGAGCGCGCGAGGCCTAAGCCGAGCTAAGCGAGCGAGCGAAGCGGTCGACCGATCGGCCGAACGAAGTGGGACCGTAGAAAATAATTGGAGGTGGGGGCTGATTCAAGAATCGACGTGGACACCCTCGCCTTCCAAAGTCATTCACCTAACGGTCATCGTCGCGTCAAGAATCTTCTTTTTCTTCTTCTTCTTCCTCTTCCTTCCTCTTCTTCTCGTTCTTTTTCTTCCGTTATCCGGTTGGACCAAAGGGATTCGCCGCGTACCGGAGGACCACACGCTGGATAGACTTATTTTCGAACGATTTATCGACCAGTGTGAACGGAAGTGACTCGTACAGTGATAAGTGCAGATGATTCCTGCGAGGACCAAGTGAACGAGGACCAAGTGTCAGTGAATCGGAGGAGCTTCCAAGTCCGACGGTATCCAGTGACCAGTGTCGTTTAGTATCGTTCGCAACGTTATGGTGACAGAGTGCCGGATGCTGTGCATCTAAGAAACGGACCACCGTTCATGATCCTCGATTATCTTTGAACCTCCTCCTATTCAAGGTAGGCCATGCTCATTCATGCGGCGTACGATGCGCTCCGTATTTCTTCGGGTTACAAACTTGTCGTCCGACGCGCAATCGCGTCCGCGTTTTATAGGACGCTCGTTTCGTCGAGCGAATCGCGCACACCTAGAAGAAGCGAAGGACGCGTGCGTTTCGTAATTTTGAGCGCGTGCCGCCGAACGATTTCTTTGTCTTTGATCGTGACATGAAAAGCAGCACGGTTCGACGAGATTTCAGCGCGATACCGCTCGCCTACAACTCCAGATAACATTTTACACCCAACTTTTTTCGCATCTAATGACGGATTATCTAATTGCATATCACGAATTACTTCTTAATTCTTCTTCATTCTTTTTACTTTTTCTTACTTCTTAATTCTTTTTACTTCTTCTTACTAGTTAATTCATTCAATAACGTATTAACTAATTATTCATTATATAACTGTTGATTCATAACGTAGCTAATTGTTAAATCATGAGATTGGATCTCGATTGAAATTTGCAAGAATGTCGCATTCCAGCTGGATATTTGACGGTGTTTCAACAGCGTATTGCGCGATTGTCAGATACAATCTGAATCTGAACGACCTGGTTATCGAACAGCGATAGAATAATAGCATCGGAAACAAACGGTCCACGTTGCATCGCGCGAAGGCCGATCGCTGGAGCACGTTGCGGAACGTTTCGTTTCGAAAGACCGGAAGTCGCTCTCTGCAAACTGGATCGCGCTGTTTTGCGAAGATGAGACGGAAAGAATCCTCAGCGGTTTCCCTTAATTAATCTCTTTGTCATCTTTTACTTTGCAATTTTTTTCTGCGGTTGATTGCTTACGACATGTACGAGTAGAAGTCCACTTTGCAAAAGTACAGAAATATGTATATTTCTGTCTGAAGTTTTTAACTGTCACAAGTATTAGCAACGCGTGGACCAATAATGACGATGGAACAATAGAGACAGATTTTATCAATGTTTTTACAAGTTGAAAGTACTGAAGATTTATCAAATTTGACTTAATCGAGATTAGTCCATTTATCACATCTGATAGTCAATATCAGATTTTTACGATTATTAATGGATTTTCAAAGACATCATATACTTGCATAAATTTGTAACAATACAGTCAAACACAGAAGCAAAAATTTTTGTAAATATGTCATAAGACATACTTAGGGTTAATCATCCCCTAGAAGAGTCACATAATTTTGTCACTAATTATCCTTAAATTTTATCATTGAATATTTTAATTTTGTCAACAAATATCTATAACTTTGTCCTCGAGTATCATGAAGTATGAAATTGCACATATTTTTTATTTTAATTTAAAATGAAAGAGCGCTTTTCTCACGAATATCCCTCCATAAAAATACCAGTTACGCCAATGCTATTCTCGATTAATATCCAACGTCTTCGAAGCCGACGATCATTAATTAAACGACATCGATTTCTTTCGGGATTATCGTATTTTTTCTTAATTTGCATGCGCGTGAAAGTCGCGTCACGTCAGCCGATTTAGCGGAACTATTTTAAATGACCGACGCCTCGTTACTTTCGTCCGAACCAGCAAAATACGACGCTAGAATTTTCCGTTTTCTCACGACACCGGTACTTGACCGGAAATGAGTTTAGTTCCGTTCCTGCATTACGCTTTACGACCACCAATGCCCTGCGAAACGAATTTCCAGCGTACTTTTTAGACCGTGTTTATCCTCGTTGATTTTTAAACTACGTTTTCGGGATGAGGCTTGTAAAAAAAAGGTTCTGTCCGCTTTTTCTTACCGGCCAGACCGTTATTCACGTTTTTAGTGGCGAAAAATGGCTCGGGTTCTATTTTCACGGGGCAGTAAAGCTTTGCCAGGTCGGTTCCAAAAGATGGGCAATGCACAGGTCATTTTTTTACAGTCGGCTGCAATTATCGGGGATAATTTATAATAAAAAGCAGAGGTCTTTTCTGCGACACCTTTGTCATCTCTGTTTTTACCGTTTTTGCTTCGCTCCATAAAGAAATGCCTCGGTTTTAAAATAGTTTAAGCTTCATAAATGGACACCTACTAAAATCTTCATATGTTCAAGTTTTTCATTGCAAACACATTGTCATCTCTTCTTTTACTTTTTTCGTTTCACTCCATAAAAAAATGCCTCAATTTTAAAATAGTTTGACAATGAAACTTCATATATGAAACTTTATAAATGGACACGTACAAAAATCTTCATATGTTGAAATTTTTCACTGCACTTTGTTTTTGCTGTTTTCGTTTCACTCCCTCAAAAAATGCCTCAATTTTAAAATAGTTTGACAAAGAAACTTCATATATGAAACTTCATAAATGGACACGTACAAAAATCTTCATATGTTGAAATTTTTCACTGTAAGCACATTGTCATTTTTATTTTTGCTGTTTTCGTTTCACTCCATAAAAAAATGCCTCAATTTTAAAATAGTTTGACAATGAAACTTCACAGATGGAACTTCATAAAGGACACGTACAAAAATCTTCATATGTCCAAATTTTTCACTGCAAACACATTGTCATTTCTGTTTTCATTGTTTTCGTTTCACCCCCTAAAAAAGTGTCTCAGTTTTAAAATCGTTTAACGATGGAACTTCATAAATGAACACGCACGAAAGACTTGATATGTTTACGTTCTGCAAACACCCAAATATGATTAACTAGTATAACATTCCGCAATAAAATTAAGTGGTACAATAAAATTAGCGAACTCAGACAGAATAACAATTCATAAGATTCTTACTGCAACCAGAATTAAAAATAGCAAAAACTGAAGGACATGTGACACGCGTTACATCAGGATTTATATCCCCGTTTATGAGGGTGGTATACAGTTTAATGACAGTAAAACTGTATCAATGAACCAGTCAATTGCACTGAATTCTCACGATTAGTGTAACGATCTTAAACGCAAACTCGAATTCCTGGAAGCACTAAACTTTCCCTGTCGCGTATGAACCATATCCCCGCGTTGACCAGAAATAATTATCGTTCCGATGTTTTGAAACCATTAGCGACGAGGAGGCCAGCAATTTCGTGTGGAATAACTTCTAAAGCGGTAGATGTATCGACTCGTAAACGCGAGACTCGCTTAATTAATCACCTTGTTTTGTCGTGACCGTGGATAGGCCATAATTAAAAGTCATTTATTAGGGGAACATTAAATCATCTATCATTCTTTTCGCGTCGTGTATTCTATTAAAGCCCGCTAAAGCGGTATCACCACCCTGTGAACGTGTGCGTGAGTATGTGTGCACGCGTTGCGACACGCGAGAGCGTAACAATATTGTACGCTTTAAAACGTTGCAACTTGGATCGACGTGAAACGCTCGAGTATGCAGGCACCCCCTGAATGGCTCACCGGATGCACACCTGCAATCAGCACAGGTTGCAATACCTCGGGCGCATCGGACCCGAGCGTTTCGTTGCGAGTCCTAACTCACACCCATTAGCGTAACTAGCATTTTTACTTTCAATGGTTTTGTGGAGCACGTGTCGAATTTCTATACATTTCAATTTTTACGATTTGTCATGTGTTGTATAGTCATGTGTTAAAGTGGTGTGCATTGAATTAGCACGCGTTAGATAGGCACGCGACAGATTACTACGCGCTGAATTGATACACGCTAGATTACCGCCCGTTGGATTCCTACGCGTTAGATTATAGCACGTACAATTACCACGCGTTTAATTTCTACGCGTTCAGTTACCACGCGTCGAATTTCCATTCATTAAATTTCCTGTGAAACGAATTTACTACGCGTCGAATTTCCACGCAGCGAATTTCCACGCGTCGAATACCCTACGCGTTGAATTTCTATGCGCCGAATTTCCACGCACCGAATTTCCACGCGTCGAATTCCCTATGCGTGGAATTTCTACGCGCCGAATTTCCACGCACCGAATTTCCACGCGTCGAATTCTCTATGCGCAGAATTTCCACGCGTCGAATTTCCTACGCGTCGAATTTCCATGCGCCAAATTTCCACGCGTCGAATTTTCCACGCGTGGAATTTTTTACGCGTGGAATTCCTTACGCATGGAATTTTCTACGCGTGGAATTTCTTACGCGTGGAATTCCTTACGCATGGAATTCTTTACACGTGGAATTTTCTACGCGTGGAATTTCTTACGCGTGGAATTTTCTACGCGTGGAATTCCTTACGCGTGGAATTTTCTACGCGCCGACTTACTACGCGTCGATTTCTCAACACGTTAAAATCTCTATATGCCGAATCTCTACGCGTTGAATCCCCACGCGCTAAACCCTTGCGCTCTAAATCCCTTCGCGCTAAGTCTCTCCTCTCTACTATCCCTCCGCGCCAAGTTCCATCGCGTTAAAAGCCCACTTATCGAATTACCCGCCACATTTTTCCACGTGAGAATATATCGCAACGTCCTACGTCGTTACGCCAATGCCATTAATTACCAACGACCATCGAATCCGTCGTCCATCGGTAATTAATAGCGGAGAACAATCATCGTTCTGCCGAGCCCAGCACACTCTGCTTCCCCTCTTCTGAAATATCAACGAAGCCTGGAGGCTGTGTTTAACGAGAATACGTCGTCATTTAAATTCAATTAACCGAGACGCGATCTCCTTCTCTCTCCGTTTCTCCGCCACCGTGCTCGGCTCGATTTCGCGAGGGCAATCGTCGAGGTCCAACGAGCAAACCGCGACGATTGCCTCATGCTCGCGGATACGCTAGTTTTTCCACTCGATTCGAAAATCTTGTAGCAACGTTGGTTAACGCGATCCTGCGAAAAGATTGCTCTGTGATCTTTTTCTTTTTTAGAAGTAGAAAACGGTCGTTTCCTTGTATTTGAGAGCTGACTCGTTAATCGAGATGTCTATTGTGATTTATTCTGAAAATCGACCACCTTGAAGGTATTTTAATTCATGTGAAACATTGTGCTGATACATAGTTGTTCAAGTTATATAATACTAGTTGAAGATACGAGATGATACAATGTATTTTTAGCTGCAAATGTATTCCAGTATTTTTATGCAATATTAATCGGAAGCAGAACATTTTGATATTTATATCGTGTTGAAAATAACATCGATGTTTTCTTAATATTTAAACAACTATAATTTAAAAATTGAGAACGTGGAAAATTATAATAGAGAAGTTATAATACATAATGTCAACGATATATCATTGATGTCACAAATTGTTATAATTACAAAGAAATGTTCAGTGTGATGTTTCAACTAAGAGTAAGAATGTTTGTGTTTCATTTTTTAGATAAATAAAGATGGTGGATTTTCAGTCTAAATTCACTGTAAAAATTCAATCTAAATGCCAGTAAAACGCCGCGAAAGTTATCCAAGCAACAAGGAAGCGACGGTGTACCGAAGAAAAACAGAGACGCAGAAAAATCGAACGCGGAATTAAAAGTATGCGGAGACACGCAGCGTTTCGAGGCGTACAAGAACGTCCGCGAATGAGAAGTGTCAACGACTGTGGGGTGTAGGTCAGGAAAGAGAGACTCCGTTGATCAAACAATCGATGTCTCTTCCATTAGCTGAAATTTACTTTCCCATTTAGCGACAGTCCGTCATGTATGAAAGTCGCCGCAGGTGACACGGTGTGCCCTCGAGCAACCTATGTGGGTCACCGTCGCTATTGTTGTCCCATATTCAATGGCCCCCTGTAATTACCCGAGATCATCGCGGAAATAACTTTTTTTGTGGAGTGGTTGCTTGTTCTTTAGACACCTTTGGAAATTTCAAGGTCTTTTTATTTGTAAAATTTTTTAAATGGCAAATTTGAAATTTTAGGAATAATTGGATCTTTAATTTTGGAAGTTTTGAACTTGTTAATTTTGTTAATTTTTAAGTTTCTGAATTTGAGAACTATTAAATTTTTGAAGTGTTAAGTTGTTCAATTTTTAGATTGTCAAGTTGCTCAATTTATAGATTGTCAAGTTGCATGTTTTCTAAATTATCATGTTCGTCAAGCTTGTAAAACCTCAATTTCTAAATTATCAAATCTCTATGTTTCCAAGCTTCTCTAAAATACTATAAGTTCCACATAAGTTCCTAAAATTGTAGACATTACAATATTATGTCTATTTAGTGCGTTCCACAAACCTTTAACTTTATTCTCATATTCCTACATCCACACCCCCTTTTATGAACCCCAATAATTTCCTACATTTTGCATTTTTTTAAATTTCCTAAAGAAACCTCCTAAAGATATCCAAGTACTCTACACCACATTCAAGTACCATACACCATGTCCAAATACAGTAAACCATGTCTAAGTACAGTAAACCACGTCTAAATACAGTAAACCATATCCAAGTGCCTGTGTTACCGATTCACCCCCAGAAAGATGGTTACGTGAATGAGAAGACGGAGGCGGCGAGGTGTGAAAACGGGACCGCGGGGCCGCAATCTGTTTTCTGGACGAGCGGCCAAAGAAGGCGAAAGGAGGCAGCGAGAGGGAACGAAAAGAGACGGAGACAAGCTAGAATAGAGAGAAAAAGCAAGCGCACGAGGGTTTTCCGCTCGTTGAACGTAACACGCACCGCTTTGCCACGATCCAGCGATTCGCGCGGGTATCGCGCAAACCGGCGAATTGCGTAACGAGCTTCTTCTCTGTTTCCCAATCGCGGGCGATCGCGAGTGGGCGAACGATAACGTTTGTGCATTGTGGTTTCGTCAACTCACGGACCTACCCTTCGTTGCGAAGGATAGATTTATCTGCAAAAATGTTTATTATATTGTATATTTGTTGGAGAGTTATTTAGAGTCAGCTGGACTAGCCATAGACTTTTAGGTCTTATAGATAGAGTATTAGTTTGTCTACATACATAGACTATCTGGACCTATTAATAAATTATCAGATCCTAACCGTAGACTGTCTGATCCTATACAGAGGCTATTAGGTCCTGGACATAGGCTATCAGGTTCTGTATGTAGACTATGTGGTCCTATTAATAAATTATCAGATCCTAACCATAGACTGTCTTATCCTATAGATAGGCTATTAGGTCCTGTACATGGACTATCAGGTTCTGTATATAGACTATCTGGTCCTATTAATAAACTATCAGATCCTAACCATAGACTGTCTCATCCTATACATAGACTACTAGATCCTGTACTATTAATAAACTATCAGATCTTAAAGATAGGCAATCAAGTGCTATCCACAAACTATCAGATCCTACCCATAAACCATCAGAACCTACCACTAAACTATCACATCCTCTCCATAATCTATCAACTCCAACTAACAAACTCTCAAATCCCATCCACAAACCATTAACTCCTATCCATAAATCATCAAGCTCTATCACTAAACTATCCACTCCTATCAATAAACCATCAAGTCCTATCATTGTGAACTGTAGATAGGTTTCAACTCCAACTAAAACCACACAGAACTCGAATAACGTTCTTCCTCTTTGTTGCAGATGAATCAACAGTGCAAGGTGTGCGGCGAACCCGCGGCTGGCTTCCATTTTGGTGCATTCACCTGCGAGGGTTGCAAGGTGAGTCTTCAGATAGAGCTGCCTTAAGTTCAGCTGTATGCTTCCTATCGATAAGCAATAATTATTAGAGCCCTTATGAAACGATAATACTAAGACCTTTTGTTGCTAGTCGTTGAATTATGTATTAACCCTACCCCTCGTATTTTCTGAACAGTTAGGTGATTATCTCTTTCACGTTGAAATGTCTCAAACTTCAATTCTTTTATGCAAATAATTTTCTCAAAGAAAAATTTTGTTAGACTTCAAATTATTAGTCTTGAAATTTTCAAACTTGAAATCTATGATGTTAATGTTCTTAAACTTTGAAATTTAGAAACTTAAAATGTCAAATTAAATTTAGAGCCCCAATAATAAATTGTCAAATTAAATTTTCAAACTTGAAATCTACGATCTTTAGGTTCTTAAACATTGAAATTTAAAAACTTGAAATGTCAAATTAAATTTAGAGCCCCAATAATAAATTGTCAAATTAAATTTTCAAACTTGAAATCTACGATCTATATATTCTTAAACTTTGAAATTTAGAAACTTGATAAAATGTCAAACTAAATTCAGAGCCTCAATAATAAAATGTCAAACTAAATTCAGCGACTTAGTAATAAAATACCAAATTAAATTCGAACGTACTTGCTCTGAACAATAACCACTAATTAATTGATAAGATGCTTTCTCTCCAAACCATAGTTTGAAAGTAACACTGCCCAAAAAAATATTCAGCGCTCCAATTGAGAGTGAAGAAACGTGCAGAATTTTTTCCGTTTCGTCTCTGTTTTTTCTGCATCTTATTGTCGAGTGACTTTTCCGTGGTTTCGCAAAACCGAGAAACGCTGATCGCTTTCACGAGCCGCTTCGTGGCCGAGGTTAAACGTTTGACTAGGCATGCGTGTCAACCGGGACCCCCCGAAAGTACCAGAAACCACGTTTGCTTGTACCACTGTGCAAAGGAGAGTCACATTTCTACACCAAAGAGAAGACTTTCGCGAATCGGATTGATTTCTCTCATTCTCGGCAATTCACAGATTTTAGAGCATAAATTGTAAACACTCGAATCTATCGAGACCGTTAACGTTTCTTAAAATAGCTGCATGGGCGTGTATCGATTTTAGAGAAGCGAGAATTAACGTTAAAGAGAACTGTAATAAGCGACAGTTTCTAGATACATAGGAGTTAGCGTCCATAAAGCAGGACGTCCATTTTCGTAATTCCGCTTTAAGTAGGGCGATCTTTCTTGGGCGATAATTTCAAACTCAAATATTCTATCGAAATTGCATTCGTACGACAAAATCTTGGAGTTATAAATTAGTGTTAACACTTTCGTTGCAATTACTTGGTCAATATATGGCGCTTTCTCGTTTACAGTTCAAACCATGTGGTTACCACCCTAGTTATATTTAACACGTGGACTTTATGGTTCATGTGATGGATAAGGTTCTATAACTTCTATAGAAATTCAAATATGTTGTTTGGGAGGCTAAGTGTCTGATGGAGTCGTTTACATGGAAATATTTGTATTAAGCATGTGGAGTTGCAGGGACGTGTGGAACTCCACATGTGGATTTAGAGATATAGGAGTCTAAGTGTCTGATGATGTAGTCTAACTTGGAGTCTAAGGATAATATCTCAGGGTGTAGATTCCTAAGGATGAAGTGATTTAGAGATGATGGAATCTGAGAATGTAGGACACTGTGGTGTAGAGCTAAGGGGACGTAGGAACCTGCGTACACATTTGGAGATGCAGCAACCTGAAGACATACAGATCAGAAAACACCAAAATCTAAAATCACAAAAATCTAAATATAGAGACTTCCATAAAACAACAAAAATGCGAATCTACTAAACTATCTACTAACTATAATAAAAGACCAGAATCCTACATGAATCCAAAAACCAGAATCTCCATAACCAAAAAGTCCACATGAAATCGTCGATGAAATAAGAATGTCCACAAGCGTTAACTTGCGAAGTAAATGCAAATGGATGGTACCTTACGCAAAATCGAACAGGCACAACACGCGCCGGAATTTTGTACTACAGGATTCCGTGTTTCACGCACGAGTCGAGCGTAAAAGCGAACGATGCCACGGGGAACAGCTCGAGTTTGTGTGTGTGAAAGGGGAAGAGCGGGAGAAGGGGAGCTGACATGCTACGGTGGGCCTGAAAACGAAAATAACGAAACGAAACAATGTCGAGGTGACGTAACGGTGAACTAGGGCGGAAACAATTGTGGCAGACAAGTGCGAAGCGCCGGAAGCACCGCCTCGTGATACGAACGAATTGACGAAACGTGCACGTGCTCGCGTGGCCACAATGTCTTGCCGTGGATCTGTCTCACGATTAAACGATCCTGCACGCGATTTCGAATAGACTCGTTTCTTACTACCATGTTACGTTTACTTTATAATATTCATTCTTACAGACGCTGAGATTAATATGGGGTGACTGTTAACATAAGATTATTAACCTTTCATTTTTTTCAGTAGAATGAAAATGACAGGAATTCAAACTAATTGAGACAACAAAACTTTTCTACGTTGACAAAAACCACTTTTGTTTTGATTCATTGACTTACAAACTCTGCAAGAACGATTTTAAGGTTAGGTAAAAAAATGGTTAGGTTAGGTTAGGTTCATTTTTTGAGTAGAATGAAAATGACATAGGAATTCAAACTAATTGAGACAACAAGACTTTTCTATATGAACAAAAACCGCTTTTGTTTTGATTCATTGACTTAGAAACTCTGTAAGAACGATTTTAAGATTAGGTAAAGTGGTCTAATTCTCTTATGTAACTGTTTTATTTATTTTATATCGGTAACAATTAAATAACATTACAAAAGAGAATTAATAATCTACAAATATTAGAAAAGTCCACGTGTTTCATTGAACGCACAAAAATTAATAAAATTTGTTATCAAAGCTAAAAAGATTAAACCTACACTATGTCAACAGATTAATATTAACCTTCTTTAAATAAAATATATATAACAATATACTACTACTGAAAATTAAAAGATGTCATACTTGATCAAAGACTTGATCAAACTTACTATCTAGTGATGGGTCAATCTGTTGTCCATAGAACTCACAAGTCCTTACAATAATTATTAAAAAAATTCTCCTAACAAAAGAATACGCAGAACGATCCAAAAAGAGCACAACTATAAAAAATTGCAAAGGCATTTTTGCAAAGGTAAATTTTACAGAGAACATAGTAGTGAGCAATGGTGAATTTGAAACCGATATTCGATTCGCGGTTAACAGCGAGCCGTGCAAAAGGCAAGAAAACCTGTGGAAACGATACAATGCTTCATTATCGTCCATTGAGAACGAATTTCAGCTGTGTCCGTGTTGTTCCTCGCGTTTTTTCCGCCGCGTGAGTCAGACAGATACTGTTTCTTACGGTAGGAAAGTTCACCGTGGCGTAATTAGCCGGTCTATTTATCGGGCGGTTTTCGAAAGGAAACCGTAACAATCGCTGAAACGTTTTGACGATGAAAAGGCCAGCACGAGCGGCACGTTAGAGTTACTTCGAGGTTTCAAAGCGGAGGAGAGCCGTTTGCATAATCCAAGTGCACTTGCAGAGGAAGAGGGGCACGGTAATAACGGTAGCATTTTCTCGATTGTGTCATCGCTCCTGAAACGCCTTGCGTACATGTACAGTCAAGAGCAAATTTGATTTTCTTAGGAAAAATATTACTATCAAACTGTCTTTATTACTGTCTTAGAATTTTTGGAGATTCAGAGATTTGATGATGGGTCAATTTGGGGACTTAGGAATTTGGGGGTAGGTGGATTTAGTGGGGCAGAAATTTCAGCGCGTAGAAATTTGGGAATATAGAAATTTGGGGGTTGGTGGATTTGGTGGTTCAGAAATTTTCGCACTTACAAATTTGGAGACGTAGGAATTTGGGGATAGGTGGATTTTGGGGGGTCAGAAATTTCAGCACTTACAAATTTGGAGGCGTAGGAGTTTGAGGGTTGGTGGATTTGGTGGTTCAGAAATTTCAGCACTTACAAATTTGGAGACGCAGGAATTTGGGGATAGGTGGATTTTGGGAGGTTCGAAATTTCAACGCTTACAAATTTGGAGAAATAGGAGTTTGAGGGTCGGTGGATTTGGTGGTTCAGAAATTTCAGCACTTACAAATTTGGGGACATGGAAGTTTGGGGGTCGGTGGATTTGGTGGTTCAGAAGTTTCAGCACTTACAAATTTGGAAACATAGGAGTTTAAGAGTAGGTGGATTTGGTGGTTTAGAAGTTTCAGCACTTACAAATTTAGGGACATATGAATTTGACAACTTAGAAATGTGCTAGTCTAGGAGTTTAGGTCTAAGACAAATTTGGGAACCTAGAGACGTGATGCTATAGGAGTTTCAAGAAGTACGAATTAGAGGATCTATAGAATTAAGGAGTTTGAAAGATCCAAAGATGTGGAAGCATATGAAAATCTGCAGGATCTTAGCAATGAGGATTTCAAGGTTTACAACATTTGAAGACTAGAGTCATAAGAATTTGTGGACCTTGAAATTTATAAATTGAGGAATTTGTGGATTTATAAATTTGTTAATTTACAGACTCGAACATGGCCAAAATTGATGAAGTTGGTCCATGTGGATAATATTGATCATATGAATAATATAAATCATATGAAACTTGAAAAATTGATAAAGCTAGTCAATATGGATAATATTAATCATGTGCATAATATCATCTCAAACTTGAAAAATGGATAAAGTTGGTCAATATGGATAATATTAATCATATGAATAATGTCATATAAAACTTGAAAAATTGCTAATCTTAAAATTTGAATATCTAAGAGTCTGCAAACAAGAATTCAATAATGAAGAAACCTAGAAATAATCTAACATATCCACAATTTTTTCTCTCATTCAAAGACAGAAAAAGACATTTCGCAAAGACGTCGAGGCCGCAGTTGGACGGCAAAGACAAGTGGAACACGGAGTCTCGCGATGCGCGCATCGGGACCACTGGGCCGCAGGAAGAGCTCGTTTTCGGAACAAACGAACCAGAAACGATTAATAATATAGCGTGCGTACAAGCAGAAAAAGCGAAAGTGGACGTACCACGCGCGTCTCTGTGTACGTTTTGTGTCTCTTTAAAGGCTGATCATTACCGCGAAGGGCGAAATTTTCTGTCGAGTTGCACAGGAAACCGTAGGTGTTTCGGAGCAATACTCGACGGATTTAAATGCATAGGTTCGACCAGCGAGGCCGATTCCGATGTATGTTATAAAGAACGAGGTCTTAAATTGCAAACGTTTCGTAAGACGTCCGCTGTTGTAGGTTCCTCGATGCTTGCTCCACGATCACGTGCTTTTAAAATAGATACGAACGTAATCGATACATGCGGACACGTCATTTTGGGAATTTGAGGTTTTGCAACTTTCTATTTTGGGACGTAGGTAACTATTTTGGAATCTCTGCAATTTGCATCCTTGTCACATTTTTTTACTTTCAGTCTTTTAATTTTCTGAATTTTTGGGACTTTGTGACTTTCAAATTTTTTTTAATTTTTGTCTAAGACTTCAACATTTTAAGACTTTGAAACTTCACAGTTCTTCGAATTCTTAATTTCATAATATTAGAATATTACTTCAAGATTTTTTTAATTTTTTATTTTTGAACTTTGAGACTTTAGTGGCTTAAAACTTCAGAACTTTAGATTTTTATAATTTGTTAGCCTTACTAAATAATTTAATAGAAATAACTCCAGCACCTGTGCACGAACAAAAAAATTCGTCCACCTTCCATAAATAACCTTTATAAACCTTCCAAATTACAAATAGCAGTCCAAGAACGAATATTAGTAATTCGTCCTGAGATGCAAAGAAGCACATTAAAAAAGAAACAAAGGAGAACGAAAGGAGACCGGTACTATGTAACTGTGGCACGGAAAGGCAACAGTGTCGGAATCATGGAATTGCACCATTTGGGCAATTAGCACGAGCACAGTAGGCCGCACGCGCCTACACCCGTTGGCTCCCCGCTGTACAACATCAATGAGACAACGAGAGCACGCTATTATGACCTAACAACTTTGCTGTACTCATTACGAGGGTTACAATGCCGTTGCGTTCGCATAACGCGCCTCTTACAAGAACTCGAATGTCCTCCTCTTACATTTTAATGAGCGTTTGCAGATTGATAGATCGTGTTATTACGAATTTCCTTCTGCGTTATCTTTGTGGTAGGCGAGCTCTGTAATTATGTTTACTTGACGATTTTATTTAGTTTATTTAGTTCGCGATTTTAGTTGGATTTAGTAGATGATTTTCGTCGTAGAAGATTATAATTTGAGGATGACAGAGGATGATACATTTAGTAGCATTGTAGTGAAGTATTTAAGATTAGAGTTTGAACAAGACTGGTCCTCAAGTTTAAACCAGTTTCAAGTAATACTATCGACTTTAGATCAGCACCTGTTTGTATATTGCTGTTCTGTTTGTACATCTATATTTGTAAAGTAGTGGTGATTTAACAAAGTGTATAGTCTGACTCTTTTTGATTAGTACATCATTCTAATCTTTGAGAAAAATTGAAACTCCTGCATCAATCAATACGAAGTAACTTGCTGCCCAAATATAAATAACAAGTAATTGACTACATTTTATATAAATTTAAACTAACAAAGCATGTTCCCTCTTTGTTTCAGTCGTTCTTCGGACGCTCCTACAACAACCTAAGCAGCATCTCCGAGTGCAAGAACGGAGGCGAGTGCGTGATCAACAAAAAGAACCGAACCGCCTGCAAAGCCTGTCGCCTAAGAAAATGCCTCCTGGTCGGCATGTCAAAATCCGGCTCCCGCTACGGGCGCCGCTCCAACTGGTTCAAAATCCACTGTCTCCTGCAAGAACAGCAGCAGCAACAGCAGCAACAACAGCATCACTATCAGCAGAACCTCCCCAGCCAGCAACTAACGCCACAACAGCGAAAGCCGATGAGTCCACCCATCGGTATCCACGCGGGTCAACGGAAAGACGACGTGTTGATGTTGGGTCTGGACGATTACAAGAACTCGACTTCGCCCAGCATCAGTTCCCCTGAATCGCACAACAGCGACAGTTCCGTGGAGATATCCGAGAGACGAGCCGCATATTCGGGTCACCCCGGGTTCCGACCGTTGCACTCTCACCTGCAGCCTTCCGTGGCCGACCTGTCGGCGCTCAGCAAGGAGATGATGAGTCTTCCGCTTGGTTTTCACCTGGGTGGCATGTCCCTGCTACCGCCGGCCTTTTTACCGCCGCCGAGTCTCACCATGTTCTCGCCGTACCATCTGTACGCCACATCGCATGGCGCTTCGCATCCGCTAGTGCCTAACCCCTCGTCTAACCTCCTGCGACGTTCGCCGGTGGTGGAGGACTGCACTGCGACCACCACGTCACCGACCACTACCACCACCACCACTATTAGCATCGACACCAAGGACCCTTGTGGGAACAACAACAACGACACGTATGCGCATAACCACAACGTGCAGTCCAGACGAAGCGCCTCCCCTAATCCCGAAGTCGGAGAAGCTTACAACAAACGGTTCTATCTTGACGCGGTCTTGAAGAGCCAACGAACACGCGTCGAAGGTTCACCAACAGGCTCCGTGAAACGCTCGGAGAACGGCTCTCCAGTTCACAGCCCGGAATCAGAGGACTGTCCTCCCCCGCAGGACAACCCTATAGATCTCTCCATGAAGTCCACCGTCACCGCTACGAGCGACGAGATGGAGGATGACGAAATTGACATGGAGAGCGTGAGCGATCGAGACAGCCCCCCTGTCAAGAAGAAACCGGCACCCATAGATCTGACAACGAAATGCTAGGAAGATGGACTGTAGTCGAACTAGCAGTTTCAGCTCGAAGATGAAGTTCGTTGCTAGAGGCGCAAGACACCGCTTGGCTTGGAGCGTGGAAAGTAGTTGTGGGCCCAAATATGGTGCGTGAGAAAAGGACGCGTGATATCGTAATCAATTACGTCCACTCGCGTTCCCCTTGATTGTCAGTTTACCGTTCGATCGGCGAGATTCTTGGAATTACGTTTAATTGCGCTCTTCGGTACAGAAATATGGCGGATCACGTTGGCGTAATTGGGTGCGTTTGATATCGGATGCAGGGGTAATGGGCAGTTAGACATTTTTGGGATACTGTGCTTGCTTGATATATCCACTCAACATTGCTGTTCTGAAACTTCTAAATTCGCTTGAACTACGTATCTATATTTCAGATTGTTAAATCTTTCAAGTTTCAGAGGTTCAAGTTACGAGTTATCAGACTTGTAAACTTGTAATTTGACCTTCGTTTTACTTTTCAATTATAGATTAACCACTCAATTTGTAAATTCTAGCTTGACCATTCATTTTGTAAATCCTAACTTGACCATTCAATTTTTAAATTCTAGCTTGACTATTCAATTCGTAAATCCTAACTTAACCATTCAATTTGTAAATCCTAGCTTAACCATTCAATTTGTAAATCCAAGCTTAACCATTCAATTTGTAAATTCTAGCTTAACTATTCAATTTGTAAATCCTAGCTTAAATATTCAATTTGTAAATCCTAGCTTAACCATTCAATTTATAAATTCTACCTTGACCATTCAATTTGTAAATTCTAGCTTGACCATTCATTTTGTAAATTCTACCTTGACCATTCAATTTGTAAATTCTAGCTTGACCATTCATTTTGTAAAACTCTAACTTAACCATTCAAATATAAATCCTAACTTAACCATTCATTTTGTAAATCCTAGCTTAAACATTCAATTTATAAATCCTAGCACATCTTTATCAAGCATTCGAATTCTTAAAATTCTCAAATCTGTCTCCAGATACTTGCACTTGATCTAAGGGTAGTAACGAACTGCGATATACCACGAGGTCATATATCAAGCTCCCTCGCATACTGTTCCTTCAGAGCCGATTAAGCGACATCGCAGACAATTGACGAGGAATAAAACGCAATAATGTGGCGTAAATATCCGTGGTCCCCTGAATGAAGGATTAACGTCTCAATTCCGAGTAATCAGTTTGCGGATCGCGAGTCGCCGATCGATGTCTGGTTGCGCAAAAGCCAATCGACTTTAACGAGAGTCCTCCGGTTTAATTAACGAGCGTCAGGTTGCTCGCGCGGTAATCAGGCGCGAGAGAGCGAGGGAGAGCCGTTCGCGGAAGCAGGAGAGGTTGGCCGGCGTGCAACCGCGGTGCATCGGTTGATAAACACGTCAAACTGCGGGGTGCACGTGTTCGAAACGCGCGTTACAAACTGGCGTACACGTGTAAGAACGTTGCCAACCGCTTTATCTTACAAGCGTTCGACGCCTGCCAATGTAAACGCCTCCGTCGCCGCGCCGCCGCCTCTTCTGCATTTGTCCCGCGCCTCTTTTGCTCCCGCGGCCAGGAATCCCCGCCGATACGGGAATACTGATCGATCGAGAGGATACCGTTCGCTGGAATCCATGACGAATCCCGCGAATATCCGGTTTTTTCCACGAATTACTCGCGTTCCAGGATCTCCGCCAAGCTGAGTCGCGCCGATCGTTTACCGAACGATCCCTCCGTGCCAAGCCCAGAACACGGATTTACTTCTACAGCCAATCTCAAGCATCGTATTTACTGTCAAGTCGACTCTAAACGTGATCATGACGATACCGTGTATTTAATGCGAGCCGAGCGTTCACGAGATCGGACGATCCACCGTCGTGTACATAGATCGTGTAAATACCGGATGGATACGTGGATGTTTATTCGCGTTGGATCGTAACGCGTTGCGAACGCGACTTGCTTTTTGATGGACATTGTTCAGTTTCGTAAGTTTTATGTTAGGCACTCGGAGATTTATAGTAGTCAATCAATGGCCAGTATTTCGTCGAAGGCTATCATTGAACTGTTAGGCTGGCAAATACCCACGACAGATCAATTTTTGAAATAATTCGATCTTCTACTCCATATCCATAATAAATCGATCGCTGTTTAACAGAAGTCGAAATTGCCACCCTAATATGTCGGACACGTGCAATCGTACACCCCGGAATTGGACGATTTTTATTTAAATAACGAATGAGAAATAATCTTAATAATAAATGGAGACCAGAATCGATGATTCAGAAATTGAGTCCTACGTTCTTGTTCGTTATTTAGCTAAAAAGAGTGCAATTCCGAAAAATGTATCTATTTAATTAGTCGCCTATATATCCGGGCACAGTATCTTGACTACTAGCGATTTCGATTAGCGAATATAAGGCGGGGACACAAGTGTAAATAATAGGTAGTTTGAGAACGGGACCCGGGCCAGTACTTACTTGTATATAGCCACTAGATTATAGAGACTAACGAATGTGCTCAAAGTAATTGGAAGATAAGTAGAATAAAAAAGAATGTTTCGAACATTGGTTACCATATAATCTTCTGATCGGTTTGAGCGATGTATTTTAAATAATTATGTAAATCGATCGATGCAACATCTGAAGCAAAATATATTACACGATAAATTGTATGCATTACTGAAATTATGTCAATTATAAAACCATGCTATTTCACAAGTAATGTACAAAATCCATCGAATCCCTGGGCCCTCATATTTTCTGTAAATATAAATTGCTCGAAAGATATGTATTCGAAACAGCATAGTTTTGCACTTAATGTCGGTGCTGTCAGACCGATTAATCGATACCGATTTACCGATATTGATCGATCATGGTGATAATTGCAAAGCATTGACCATTCGTAGAATTAGCAATCCCGTAGTATTACAGTAAGCCACTCACTGCCAAGTTGAACTAGTTAGCGCGTGAAACTAGACCGAGCTATTGTACAGAATTCTTAAGTTAGCAAACGAAACGAACGAATTTGTTAAAATTAAGCGATCAGGTAGAAATTCGTCACCGCAATCTTTTTAAGTTTATTATACACGATATCATGTATTCACGGCAATCGATAACGTCTCAACGGAGTTTTGGTGATAACCGATGAATAAAGATTTTACTTTTGTTATAAAAGTGTCGGTCTCAATGTTGCTGGGAACCACTACTCACTGTAGTACGCCATAGATATATTTCGATATGTGCAGATTTCACTTGCGGAGGGGTAAATCGACGCGTGATAACTCCACGCGTGGTAATTCGGTGCGCGGAAAATCCACGCGTAGTAATTTCACGCATGGTAATTCCACACGTAGTAATTCCACGCATGGTTATTCCACGCGTGGTAATTCGACGCGTAGTGACTCCACGCGTGGTAATTCGGTGCGTAGTAATTCCACGCGTGGTAATTCGGCGCGTAGTAATTCGACGCGTGGTAATTCGACGCGTGGAAATTCGACGCGTGGTAATTTCACGCATGGTAATTCCACGCGTGGTAATTCGACGCGTAGTAACTCCACGCGTGGTAATTCGGTGCGTAGTAATTCGACGCGTAGTAACTCCACGCGTGGTAATTCGGCGCGTAGTAATTCCACGCGTGGTAATTCGACGCGTGGAAATTCGACGCGTAGTAGCTCCACGCGTGGAAATTCGATGCGTGGTAATTCGACGCGTAGTAACTCCACGCGTGGAAATTCGACGCGTGGTAATTCGATGCATACTAATTCCACGCGTGGTAATTCAACGCGTAGTAACTCCACGCTTGGAAATTCGACGCGTGGTAATTCGATGCATAGTAATTCCACGCGTGGTAATTCAACGCGTAGTAACTCCACGCGTGGTAATTCATCGCGTATTAACTCCCCGCGTGGTAAATCGACCCTTAGTAATTCGGCGCTTAAAAACTCAACGTATAGTAATTCCTACAAAGTACATTCCAAAGTGTTACTCCTAATACCGAGATCCTCAGACCTACGTCCTCATTTTCCTCAGCCCAATCGAAAGTTCCACCCATTTCCCACCGCAAGTACATCAAAGTTGAATAAGTACATTAAAGATGGCCGCTAGCTTTACCATGAATATTCAACGTGCACCGAGCAAATTCTTTCGACTCAAGAGTCCACATGCATATGCAGTTGACGAAGTCATCGAGACATTAAAAATTTGCGTTCAAATATCAATCACTCCGTATACGATGTTTTTACAGCTTCGTAAACCGCGCGTTTCAAACACGTGGCGCGGGAGGAAAAAACCTGTGCGCAAACGTTGGAGGATTTTCGCAATATGCGCGACGAGCGCAAATATTACGTGCATCGGGTCAATATTCAATCTTTGTTGTGTAACTGCGGAGACACGTGTACGCGAATAAATAATGGACGCTTCTTAAAAACTGGAACGCGGAACATTTGAAAATCACATAAGTCAAAGTCGTAACTCGCTGTTATCGATTACTAGATACATAAATAATTTGACGAAGGTAAACAGATGTCGTATATGATCGATTAAAGAGAAAGTGACAAATTTTCGTGAGGCGAATAATATGTATACACGTTTTACATAGTTAATTGAAATACGTCCACTGAATTGTTATGTACGGTGGTACTGGAACACAATTACAATTTTAATTGACCAAAAGTAGAATTCGTACGACGTTGTTTATCGAACGTACATCCGTGTCACCGGCGTCTTTGATAGTCTTATACCTAATTCAGTAGTTCGCATTTTTCCGTAGATTTTCACATTTCACGTTTACTTTCGAACGCGCCACTGTAATACAGATTAGATTTCGAAGCCATCTGTTCACATAGTAATTTCGCGCGATTTAACGAGTTTCCTGAGAACCGTCTGTTCTCCATAGTGTAGCAGACAGCGGATTCATTATGCGGGACACGGAACATCGTTTGGCATACTTTGATTCCCGTGGAGAGCCAAAGTCTTTAATTGCAAGCAAATATCGGTCGATTTCGATCGGCTACCGCCTCACCATTTTAATTACAACTAAAAACGTACGATTTTTCCTTTATTCACGAATAGTATAAAAAAATTACATTCCGTTTATATACGTATATCCTATGTGTATTAAAAATTTACTTCATTCATAAACAACAATTTGCACTCTTACAAGTTTCATTCTTAACTTAGATTTTATGTTAAGCTCGCGGAAGTGTGAAAATTATAAATGTGCGATCTTATATGTACAAGCTGATGAAACGAAAAATACTTAGTGAGTGGATTTGGGAACCGGATGGCTGGGGGTGAAAACTTCGTAGTCTACCACGGAAAAATGATAGTCTCCCATCAGCAGAGTGTTGGAAGCGTGCTCACCCTCGTAGCTGTGGGGAAGATTGCTATAACTTTCCATATTCACGTTGCAGTTACTAGAAATCAGTAAGTCGGCTCCTGCTCCAAAAATTGGTCCAATACTGAAAGAGGGTTAAAAAGAATATCAGTTTACAGAACATATATTCTATACTTCTAAATGAAATGATATTTACTCTGGATGATAACATATTGCAAAAGGTTTCTTGACAATGTCGTATTTCGTTGGGGGTACATCTTGGTTGTTCGTTAACGTGAACAGAAAAGCCTTCTCTGAGAAGATGTAGTGTCCTTTAGCATTCGTCTTGCCCCACGGTGCATCGCTGAAACCCCCACAAATTTCTCCTCGAGTTCCCTAAAAAATAATGCTAAGCATTATCCATAAATTTGAGGTTATATGCTAAAGTCACTTACCAATGCAATTACGTATGTTGGGCAAATCCCGTCGCAGTGTCGGTGAAACGATGCTGCCGAGTAACCATGACTAGAGGCTCTAAAACGCATGAACTCCATTAGTTATAACTAATATAAATTAGGAATATACATACATATATGTTTCGTTATATTAAACGTACCGATATACCAAACGCCAAGTCTGCTTGGGTGATCCATACCACTGATTCAAAAGACGTTGGAAACCCATCTTATCTCGAGACAAGATCTGTGACCCAGGAAACAGTAATGGACTAACTCTGGGTTGTAGCCGTTTGTCCGCACAAATTTCTGCATACTTGTTCGGGAGCGCTGCGTACCTATACCTAAAACAAAATGTACAAATCGAAAGCCTCGAAGAAGAAGGAAACTTCCTGGCAAATCATACCTTGTGGGTTTTGAGCCACTTGATCGATCGGGATTGAAAAATTCGTACCTCTCCAAGGAAAGTTCTATGGGCACCGCTCCCGTCGGTTCTACTTCCTCGGCAAACACTTGACTGTCGATTAGCAGCAGGCGAACATGATTTATCACTCCTGATAAATGTTGGCAAACCCTCACACGTTCCTCCTCTGTCCAGTGTTGAGTAGGCTGCGTCACCCCTGCCTAGGAGCGTCGTCCGTACGGTTAAGCGTTCCTTAACTCGTAATTCTAAATTCCGATCCAAGAACCTAAGGACCCAAGGACCCGGTAATAATCGTATGGGACATAAGGTCTAAGACCTTGTACGACATACGCACGGTCAGAGCTTTAAGCCTTCTTGGAGTTTTCAAGGGAATCAAAGTACTCGGAAACGGAATAGAAGTTTTCAAGGAAAAAGAACCTGATATTTAGCCCAGTTCAGCACCGCTCTCCAAACATCCTCTTCCTCCAATCCCAGATAGTCCGAAGATATAAGCTTTACCAATGCATCCTTTGGAAGATTGCAAAATGCAGTTGTTTTGACTATGTCTACAGCATTTTCTCCAATGTAGGCAAAACATCTCTCGATGAAAGAAGAACAAGCTCCTTTACCACCTAAGACAAAAAATTACAAAGTTAATCTTTAATTTCAATATTAAGATACATACTTGTAATCTATGATAACTTACAAGAACTTTAATATGCTCTGAACTATAATGTAACAAAGGATCGAATGTGAAATATAACTACAAGAAGAAGACAATTTGACTTGATTCAAAAATATTTATTAAATGTACAATCTAATTCAAGTTACGCTGTTGTTCAGTCACATATTTACATGCACGGTTCATGGTAAGAAATAGTATAAACCTGAATATAGTTTGATATCATTTACATACAGTCTTTCATTGAACAAAGTACAATCAATTTGGATACAGCCCGTGACATTCGAATGTTTTTAGATTCTTCTAATTAAATTGTTCCACTACAAAATTACAATAACAAATACATCTTCTGATGGAGAATAATACTGCCATTTCAACATGACATCGATGTTTTCAGTTACAAATTGTACCTATCAATTTGCAATTCTTTATCCTAGCAATTCTGAATTAAAAGTCATATTTGAAACTCTTGGGATATTAATGTTCTCCACAGTTAAAGGTTTACAAGTCACTTTCCTTAACCTACAGTTCATACACGTGAATTTCACATGTGTAATCTTCGCACAAGGTACAAAACAATGTGTTATTATTCATCCTAACATCCTTCGAGGTTATGGTGCGAAGTTTAATTTGCTCCTGGATTCGTATTCTGTATTAATGTTATATTATCGCCTTTCAACATAATCCGTCCAAGTGGTTTTCTGTTCTTGGTCTTCAAATGGTATTCCTCCGCATCGTCCAGCACCAGATTCATATATTCGTCGAAACCAACGATGTGTCCTTCAATCCGGAGGTTAATGTTCTCGAATAACCAAACTTGCACCCGTGAACGGTTTTGTAGATATCGAAATATAAGGTTGATGGGTTGTACCATCACCTTCTGAACTTTCTGTGGCCCTTTGTATGACATTTTTGTAATAGTTTTCAAAAATTAACAAGCTGTGTATATACACGCGTGCTTAGTAACTGCCGGACGCCGGAAGATGTGGCGTCGTAGTCGTACCAACTGTAATATTTGAATTTCTTTCACTTTTTTTTTATGGAGTTGGTAGAAGTACTTGTGTATTGGCACCACTGATGTATGGATATTTTTTATTTATTATTTGTAACTAAATAATGTGGGTTATTATTCCTTTTATGTGTAAAAGTATTTTGTGGGTGAAAAGGTTGAGAATGAAGAAGGAACGTTCCAGAAAGAGGAGTACTGGTGCCATCCAGTAGCAAATGAGGAAACTACAAGATTTATTCTGTTAGTTTCGAACTTTACTGTTATGTGACGCTACTGGTACTGTTTCGAAATTGCGCGGATATAAAATTTATAAATACATAAAATTAGTATTCGCACAATACGTTAAAATAATTAAATTAATTATTTACAGAAACATGATACTTCTGTTCGAATATTTTTCTTTAAAATATTATTTTAAAATAGTTCTTTAAAATAGTTCAAGAAATAATAGTATAATAGTATTTCTTTAATAATAATTCTTTCATAAACATCAAATATTGTCCATCTCGAAAAATTCACAGCTTTTAAAATTAATACGTGACCGAGATTCTCAAGTACTTCAGTAAATTTATAAAGCTTTAGCCTACTTAATATTTAAAAAACTGGTTCATTAATACGCTCCATTTGAAAAGACCGAAAACCAACAGCTTCCTTGAATTTCTCTTCAGCCTTATTGTGACGAAAGCGGAGCAGCAAGTTGGAGAATAGAAATTTTGCTCGATGCATAAACTTTGAATAGCAGCTCGTGAATAACTTACCAGGAACTCGCTCTTGGGCGTCCAGAGCCGCAGTCAAAAGAGCACACGCGTTTCCGGGGCTGAGAGTGGCAGAGACGTGTTCCTCGCAACTTCTTCGAAGTTCCTCAACACCGAGTTCGTGAGCGAGTCCCAGCATCTCGAAGATGCCACTGTCCTGCAGCATGATCTACGGTAAAGTTCAGAGGGTGAAAACTCGGTCGTGCCCTTTGGTAAACTTTCGTTTAAACTTTTATCAGCGGTTCTATACATTGCAACTCTTAAACTTTTTGTGTTGAAAATTTTTTGTGTCAATTTAAATTGCTACGGATCGATGTACGGTTGGTAAAGAATATACTCAATGTAGAGAGTCTTTAAATTAAATTTTAGGGGATTCTCAAGTATTTAAATTAAATTTTAGTAAATTTAATTTTCAGATGAGTAAATTTTAAAGTGTTTAAATTTGAAGATTTCCGAATGTTAACACCTGAATGGTGATGTGAAGTTCAGTGATTTGGTAAGAATTGACACCACATCGAGAAGTACTTACCTTGCCGGTGTAAATGTAATGAATGAACTGTCGAAACGTTTCCGAATGAGCGTGCGGCATACGCACGGGTGTCGGATTGCCAGGTGTCCCGATCCTCTTGGCAGCCGTGAAGTTCTTGCACCTGAGAAATCAATCCAACGATATCGATTCTTAACGATAATTACCATGATAGGAACGGATACGGCGATGTAAGGGAGACAATGAAAGAGGAGCACCTCTTTGAATCGTGCGAGCGTAAATGTGCTGTGGGTGCGTGGCCGTTCTCTAACGAACACCCACCACTTCGCCTTCTCTACTTCTGCCAGTGTTTCTTGTTACAAAAGGGCTTAATTGACTTCGTCAGGAAGCTCCGTTGCCACGAGAGTATTCGTAACGTACGCGGTCGTGCTTTAGTTTTACGTTCCTCTAGAAATTAATGGCAACCTTCGAACAGTCACTTCTCAACCCCTTTTTGCACTCCCTACGGCGAACTCCGCCAGAACTCGAGAACAAATTTTTTACTGACACCACGAGCTGAAAGCGGATCCCCCATGACCCATTGGGAGAACATTCGATCCTGGCTTTTCTCTCCAGCACCGTTCCAACCTTGCGCGATACTAGATACACAAAAGGTGAGCTTTTAATATCGACAAGTCTAGAAACGAACAGTACGCTTTTCTTTATCCCTGAATCGTCGCTGTATTTCGTGTATGTCTTTTTTCTTAAAAGCTGCTGTATGCGGCGTGCATTATTCCAACGACCCTCTATCTGTTCATCCACTTTTTGCTCTACCCTATCGTTAACACTCCGGGACCAACAAAGCACATCTCTAAATAATATTCATCACCCATTGTGAAAAATTTTCTAATTTTCTATTCATCATAAATTCATAAAATTCTGATGTATTAACGAAGAGGTTACTGTAGATATTTCCTATCAGAATCCTTGCATTTCTACCATCATCTTCGTAACAATGACGTAACGGTAAGATATTTTATTACGGTAGCTTCCCCAGTATATTCGAGTGACGACGTACGATGCAAAGGCCCGCAACCGCCAAAGAGAAATTCCCGATACACTCGAATATGTTTCCCTCTAATTTGCGAGCATAAATGTGGAGATTATCGCTTTGACATTATGCGCAGCCCGCATCGTTTCCGAACTACACGCGAGAGCATAAAGCTCGAGTTTTCCTTCCTCCTCTTTTTTTTCGTCCGTTAAAAGTCGACCCACCAAGCCATATCCGCACCTGTGCACGTACTACTTCCTTCTCCAGCGTGTTTTTAATTTTTTTGAGCACTAGTTTTCCTCTGTCGACTCGGCAACCATGTTTCATGGGTCGACCGTGATTTTTTTTTCCAACTTTTCCCGCTCTCTCTCCCGTCGACGAAGCCGAGCGTTTGTTAACGCGTCGGTTATAATATCAAAGCAGCACGGTGCATGCCTTTTCCATTTGCGCTCGCTCTTTGACGGATTTTCTTTTGATTCGATACGAACTCCCCGTGCAAGCTTCATCCCCATCCCCTTGCACCCCTCGTTCGCAGCTCGTGCCACGACCTCTCCTTTCGTTTCTGGCACACGAAATCTTTTTACGTTTCACGATTTAGAACGACAGGTACTAGAAGCCGAGCTGCTTTTTGTCACGAGTGTCTCCGGGTATTCGACGAGCTCGTTTGAGAATTTACGCGCTTTTGCGATCTGGAGGCCTCTGATCTTTGATTTCTTCTTTCTTTCGCGGCAAACACCTCCTTTCTTAACTTTCGGCGCTGCTTCGATTTCGACTATAATTCTTTCAGGAAAATTGGGGAGCAATTTGGAACAATGGGGAAAATTTTAAGAGGGTGGTCCAAGTGAAAATTTAAAAAAAAATTCAATTCTTCACTAGTTTATATTATAATGGTAGTTAGTGCCAATAAAAAAATTATATGAAGGTAAATTATTATTGTTGAATATTAGTTGCAAGTTTTCTGTTAATTCAAAAAGAATATCATATAGTCTTATGTGACTCTTTTAATCAATAACCTTAGAAGTAATAACTGTACATATACAGTTAGTAACTTACATATAATAAGTAAATCTTAAAATTCCTAGTTACATCTGTTAATAAACACTATGATAAAAAATTATAAAATCTGTAAAAGATTTTTGAAAGAATAAATTCAACATACTACAACGCTCAACAGCATGACAGTGGAAAAGTCTTGAATATATCTTCAAGAAGATAAAATAAAAAAATCGATAACGAATTTATCCTCATCACACATTTCTGCCTAATCATAAGTTGGCAGAAATTCGAGCAAGGTTTCAAGAGCCGCCATCCGAGCACGTAAGACGGGAGTAGTTTGAAGAAAAGCGACCGCAATATCAGAAGGCAAGAGCTGGCAAAGAAGGGAAAAAGGAAGCATCAGGAGGAAAAATCAAGGTACCTCCGGGTGTTTGGTCGTGATGGATGGTACGCGAACGAGGCGAACAAGAAGCGGCGTGTGGAGAGGCGAAAGAAGGGGGACAGAAAGGAGAAGGAAAAAAAAAGGAAGAAGAAGAAAGAAAGAGGAAAGGAAAAGAGTAGAGAAAAGTCGTGGAGTGAAGCTTTTCCCTAATCACAGGCGAACGCCGCAGCGGAATCAAAGAAAACCAAATATCAACGAGTGACGCCGAGAAAAGAATAGGGCAGCTCGCGTCTGGTGTGACGACGAGGTGTCACGGGGGTGGTAACGTAGGTTCACGAGCTCGACGCGGAAAGAGGATGTTAGGGGGGTGAAAGAGGGATAGACGGTGGCGGGAAACGAGGGTCGTGGCTGCTTGGTTTTACGGCGGCAAGGGTTGAATGTCGCCGCGGGCTCCGCTACTAACGACCAAGCGTGTGCGATTATATAGCGGCTCCGTCGATCTCCGTGCAAAAACCGCCTCCGTTTCCGGTGCACCAGAGGAGTCAAATTCCCGCCACACCTCCCCGTTTCCCGTACCCGCTGAAAACGACTGCTTCTCTACGCGGTCCATTATCGGGATCCCGCTCTCCGAACCTATGGTATCGTCGAATGCGTAATTACCGAGGGAAAGTGTGCCGATAACGAAGCCTCCTTTTTCAATCGGAAGCTCTTTTTCGACACCGAGAACTTTGTACAACTGATCGCTCTCCGAATCGGAAATTCTTTGTTAGGACAACCGTGATCTAATTTCGCGATTTCATTCGCTGCGGATTAGACCCTCTTTTCACTTTAAATCACAGTGAATTAACGGACAGTCATTTTCTTACAGATAAAATTTTCTTGTTTTACTTTCGTTGCGAAATATTTCAATTGCGATACGAATTTATTTCAATCACAACTAGATTGCAAACGTATATACATTTGTAATGTGTTGCAAATATAACAGTAATATAACAGTTTGCAAAAGAAACATAAATCTTTTAATCCTTCAACTAAAATTAAACCACAACTCACTTACAGATATATTTTATAGATACAGACTTCATCCATAATTCCCCAAGTCGCCATTTTACAGCCAAAGCACTCTTCTTGATTTACACAAATAAAACTAAGACCACAAAATATTCTCTCTGTATTTTCATGTTCTGCAAGTTTTAAATTTCATATAATTTATTTTCGTACACGTACATGCTCCCTAGACGGTCAAGAAAAGAGCGAACTCTAGGGTGTAGTTTATACAACTTTCTTTTTCGAGTTACATGTCGAATGATCTCCAAGAGACTAACTCGATTTGGTAACAAGAAAAGAGGAACATATATGAAGTTTTCAGGCTGCAAGGAAAAATGTTCTACATTTATAATTATTTTTCCACAACTTGATAGATGTTCAGAATGTAAAACTACAAGAGGGTGCAACTGTATCATGCACATACACTGTTGCACTTGAAAAAGAAATGTTTTTTAAAATCTTGATTGCTCTAACAATTATTATATTTTTCTCTAACATATTTTTTTAACTACACGAAGGAAGTATTTACAAGAAGAGGACCTGATTTTAGAACTTACCTGAGTGGTAAGCTTTCCGAAATGATCAAATTGTTCAGTGCTACCAGTATGAAGCTCGAATTTTAATTTAAGCAGCCATAAAAAAATTTCTTTCAGAATTCGCTGCTTGTAGCGAACGAAATGAGCGATGTTTATTAGATAAATAAATTGAAGCGCTTTAATAAGCCCGCATTACCAGTATCAGTGGTAACCGAAAGGCACGTAGGCAACGTACTCCTTGAAGTGTTAATAGCGGTCAATTCAACGCGGAATCCGATAAAAAGGACGAGTAACGAAGGGATTACGTTAGCGAGTGCCATTGAATGGCACCGGAGCCTGAGCTTGTTTTTTCAATTTCCTTTCTCTCGTTTTCAAGCATCGTTCTCGTCCGCGTCGCGTTTCGAAATGACAAGGATTACAAGAGGCATAGAGAACGGAGGAACGGTGGGGTCACCGGGTCTTTGTCAGGATTTTCAGCGAACCGAAGAGCACCGCGCAGAGTTTCGAGTGCGGTCGCGTATTGTCCATTCGTTCCTCCTACGGACGCCTGTCACCAGCATGCGTAACTTAATTTTCCGAGGCTACAGATGGAAAAGAGAGCTGACAACAAAAGAACCAACGACGAACCGCCTACGCCATCGTATCAAAAGGTTTCACCGAGATATCGTAATTGACTTTGCAATTAGCGATCTGCGGGTATCCGACATTATGCGATTGCTGAAGGAATTCGGGCGGGATTGGCTGGGAAAAGCGGATTTATACGTTCTCACGTTTCCGAAGTTAACTCTGCGGGTCAAAATCTTCAAATTTTACTGTAATCACAGTCCCTGAAGTTAAAAATTATTATATGTAGGGTACCCCCTAAGAAAAAGCTGCTAGTATGTAAAAACTATAGTTGCTATTCGATTCTAGTGTAAATATTGTTTTTATTTATTAGAACAACTATGAACAATCTTTGTGTTGTCATATAAATTAATCCTAATGTGGCGCCATTACAGCTGTAGTAGCCATAACACTTCACATGTAGCTCGGTAAGACTTAAGCAAGATCACCCTAGATCCAAATGTGCAAATCTCCAAATCCTCAAATCTTGCAATTTTTAAATCTCCAAATCCTCAAGTCGTCAAATTTCCAAGTCCCCAAATTTTTGAATTCTCAAATTTCTAAATTTCAATGTCGTTAAATTTCTGAATCCTCAAATCCCTAAATACCTAAATCCCAAAATTTGTAAATCTTTAAACCTTCAAACTGTCAAGATTCTAAGTCCTCAAATTCTCTAATCTCGAAACCCTCAAACCTCCAAATCTTCAAATCCTCTAATCCCAGAACTCTCAAACTCTCAAATCCTCAAATCCTCTAACTCCAAAACCCTCAAATCTCCAAATCCTCAAATCCTTAAATCCCCTAATCACTAACTCCTCAAATTCCCAAAATCCCCAAATCCCAAAATTTGAACCTTAAAAATTTAAAAATCCTCAAATCTCCAAATTCTCAAATTTCCCAAAATTCCTTAACTTCCAAATTTCAAAAGTGTTCCACCCTATCCCGAAACATTTCTATGCACCCTCCCGAGCTACCCCGAATGTTTCCGACCGCGACCCGAAGCTTACCCGACACATAAGGACCACGCGTCCCCAATAATTAACCTGAAACGTAAGACAAAGGTAATCCCGTAACGCGACACGCGTCCTTGCGACAATTAGTATTCCATCCATCTAAAAACACGGGTAATCCGAGACCGAATCGTGGAACAAAGTGCTTTTCTCTTATTGTCCAACTAATTAGAACGTTCAATCGATTCATTTCGCCGTAACAATCAGGGGCTCCTCTTAATTAAAATTCATCGCCGCTACGAACTCTCCGCGATGGAGGAAACTTTGATGACTTGGCGATTCTATTTCTCTTTCTCCGTCTGCTCGAACAAGAATTTTCATCGAGTTTTCGCCGATCGAACTTGTGTTTCGCGAGTCGAGTACCCTTCCGGTCGACTACTCTTTTCTTGCGGAACGCGGGTATGGAGGGATAAATTATGTATACATCGTCGGTGACTTTGGAAATTTAACGAAGTTATCATTTCCTTGTTACGTTCGTTTGTGATTCCACGGGGAACATTTCCGCCATTTTCTCTTCGGAAGAAAAGTTTCTTAACACGGTTACCGAACTTGAGGTTCGGAGCAATGTCCTCAAGTGTTAAAACAACGACCTAAAATTTCGGTGATATTTAGAAGGAATATTTCTTGTAGCATGAGAAAATTGGATTTCTCAAATGCCACGACGCGGAAGTCCCTTATTCAATAATTAACCCTTTCGTGACCTACGGGACGTCACACTTAACTTTTTCAACCCCAAGGGCGCGATAAAACTTTGATTCGTGTATGTACTATCTGATAACACGGTCAAGTACACTCGAGGACAAATTTGGATGCCCTGGGGAAAATATTGTAACGAAAGAGAAAGATGGTATTTCACATATTGATATTTTGTATGTAGGAATCTTTGGACTTAAAAATTTGTTGACCTTAGAATTTGAGGATTTAGATATATTGGGTAGGTATGTACTTTGAGATGTAGAAATCTGAGAACATCTAAGGATTGAGTGACATCTAGAGATTTAGGGACTTGGATTTGTCTATCTGTCTCCATGATCTAGTGACCTACAGATGCAAGGATTTAGAAATTTGAGAACTTGGATGTTTAAAAAGAGGTACTTGAAGACTTCAAATTTTATAAATTTCAATACATAAAAATTAGCAAGCTACAAATTTAAAGTGTGAAGTTTACATGTGTCTCCACATAACTCCCATGTTGTACCCGAGTGTACATCGCTCGATCTTCCACTTCCGATCTCGTACTTTCGTGTTTAATTAATTAATCCTGTCACGTAAGGGTTAAAACTCGCACGAAGGGTCTCCCTTAATTCTTCCTATAATTTAACCTCGAAATCTTGCACAAAATCTTCGCGACTGTTAACCTAGCAAAACTCGGCCTCTAAAAGAGCATCATCGTAATTTACCAGCATCGATGCCCTCGACGAATGGATATTCTATCCTCGGCTCACACAATGCGACAATTTATACTATTTTCTTTTCCTCGCTGATGTTTTCCCGCGCCTCTAGGGACTCCAAAGGTTTCGACGCGTTTCCACGAATGGGGAGCAAGCGAAGTCGGAAATTTTATTACCGCGAGACGCGCCACGGGACCCGATTAATTAATTGTTAATCGTAATTTTTATTAAAACAGCCACGTCGATGCGTCGCATCGATCGATTCACGATCGAGATGGATTTCCTTGGAGACGCAGGGGAAAACGTTTCGAAGGAAATCACGCGGGAGACGAGTCGTGGAAAACTGCACGTTCTCTACATACTCGTGAAAAACGACACCTCGTGGTATCGAGACAATGCAGCTCGACGTCTTTCAGAAAAATTGCGAAATTTATCGTCGAAACGTGAGGCATTATGCTATCTCTGCTGAGAGGAACGTGCCAGAAATTGTACCAAAACTGGAGCTTTTATTTGAGCTGGGTCAATCACTTTTATTCTAGTTAGTAGTGTTGGTGAATTTATGGAAATTAATTGCGTTAAAATTTTGTGTTCGAAGAGACACATATGTGCAATTTATCTTTACGTACCTAGATTTTAATTTAACTTCTTTAATGTTAATATAATGTATGTATTTATATGTATGAATGTACATGTATGTATTTACATGTATGTATCTACATGTATGTATCTACATGTGTATGTAAATGCATGTATGTATCTAAATGTGTATGTAAATGCATGTATGTATCTACATGTGTATGTAAATGCATGCATGTACCTACATGTGTATGCAAATGCATGTATGTCAATATATGTAATGTATGGCTATTAAAAATAATTATAAAAAAAAATAATCATAAAAGACATCCTATAACATTGTCCTTAAGATGACCTTGGTTTAACCTTGAGTACCCCAATGACCTCCGAACCCCAAAACAAAATATTGACCACATCTCACGTATATACCTTAAAGGTTTCCGATGAGCATACACCGATACTTTATCCGATTTCAGGGATGTAACGAAATCGAGTACTGACCTCGCTTTCAGGATAATTCTGTGAGCATACACCGGCGTCTCGTCCCGACCTAGCAGAAAGACGATGTCAGCTGTATCTTTGTCCTCGGAAAGTCGAGCCAGGTCCTCTAGAAGTCTGGGTACACCAGCTAAACCAGCCTCACCGGATACCCCTGCTGCTCCTGGTGCCGCCCCCACGGCAACCGCTCTGGTTCCCATGATGTTTCAATTCAAAATCAACTGCGTGAGAAACAAAAACGGTGTGGTTAATCACGAAGGGTTACGAAAGTTAGACATCTGTTTCGAATATCGGTGTTGACACTTTTATCTGTGTGTGATTGCTTGTTAATCTCTAGAGCGTGATGTATTTAGTGCTGATACGTGAGAGGTGAGAACTGTTGTATGATATTTATGATATTTTTTGTATTATCGTGAATATTGAGGCAAATATTGGCGTCATATTACTTCAGTCTCGACTCTTCAATTTTCTCAGAATTAATTTCGCCATTGACTCTAAATTACTGAATCACTCAATACATATAAGTCTAAATACTCCGACAATTTTACCTAAACGACAAGAACGTCAGAATCAATTTTAATTAATCCTCTACCGAATCCGTATATCTGTTGCAGAGCACTTGTGAGCAAAGAAAAAAGGAATCAGCGAAGATCAATTAAGGCAGCAGCGGTATCGAACGAATCGGACAGAGTTTGCGCAGGCGGCGATACAAGCAATTGGCGATAATCCGAAATTAATGGGGCCGCAAACAGGAATAAACCGATGATCGAGAGCGGGGGTCGCGAATGGCGGGTCGCGTGTGTCATCGTCTCGAACGTTTTCCGGTGGCATCCGCGGCCGTGTAACAGCAGGCTGGCAAACCAGGCGTGGAAAAAAAGCAAAACCGATTAACGCACAATCGGCGCTAATTGCACGATTAATATTTGATTTGCACCGCGTCGCGACGTGTCGCGTCGTCGTCGGATCTCTCTCGCGGCGTCCGCGTCTCGCTCGCTCTGCGGCTGCCGGTCGATCGACGCGGAGATTTTGTGTCAGCTCGGTTGGCTGATTCCCTTTTAATTAGTTCGCGTTTTGTAGTTTTCGAAACGGGCGACGCGCCGATCGGGAGGGCACGCGATCACCGGTCATTTGACATCCCCGGTTTTCTCGCAACACCGGCATTCCATTAAAAAGCCATCCGACGATGCTTCTGTTTACTCCCGGCTGAGCTGTTAACGCGTTCAAAAATTTATTAACGAACCTCCCCTATCGATACCGATTTATACAGCCTGCGATAAATTTGACTTCCATAGGAAGCATGTTATTAAGCGTCTTTAATTGCTTGCAAATTTAGAAGCTCGGTAGCTTGATAGTAAAAGTAGAAAAATTTAACAAGTTGCAAAACCTCATCAGTCACGTTTAAATTAAATTTTGATTCAGTTCCAACAGATAAATGAAATTAAATTTGCTTCGGCGATATCCTAACTTTTTCGACGCCTTGTATATGCGGAGCAATTCGAAGTGATTGCTAGCCCATCACTAGTTATTGATTCGAGCACGAGAAACACGTATTACTATTCCATTCCTATCGGAACCAAGTACATCGCAAATAGGTTCAAACCTGAGTCGATAGTTTCACGAGTACATTCGGAAACGAGAAGCAATACCTTCAAGTAGGTTCTCGACGAGATAGATTCGATCTTCTTAAGACATTAACCACTGCAGTAAAAATGGACATTCGTACTACTTGAAACTATCAGAAAACTCCAGTTCTGATCAGTTTGAACATTTTGATTAAATTGATCGAATAACATTGCGATCAAAATATTTGGAGTTCTGTGTGCTTCACGCAAACATAACAGAAAAGCAGAGTCAAATGTATACAATTATAAATGTATAGCAATATAACAGTACAGTAATGTACTAAAATAGTAAGTCTTCAAACTAATAAATTTAAATAATTATAAAATTGATAAAGTTTTCACAAGTCACTACCGGTCTAAAAGTTACCAATTTTATATCAGATCTATAAAAATCGAAACTGGTGTCACTCAAACTGCAAATCAGTTACTTCCACTCCACCGAGTCAACCCCGGTTTCCTGCGATTTTATTTTCTCCAATATTCGAAAGGTTCGTCGCGCAACGTAACTTTGAGCCGTTTCAATATCACACTCGAAAATAAACAATGTACAAGAGCGTAATCAACGGTGTCTCACCTGAAGAGCGTGGTATCTCGTTTTAGGTCCCACTTTCAAACCCGCGAGATTCGTAGAATCGAGGCTTTAAAGGAATCGCGTCGTTTTGCTGGCACACGTGGAGCGTTGCGTTCGCACGCGAAACACTGCATCTTCTAACCGAATCGCACTCTCACCGGGCAAAACATCGTTTCCGCGGAAAACTTGTAGAACCTCGACCGTTGTCTCACAAGGTTGCCGATAAGAAAGCACGGAACGTGGAGGCTTTCGGCCGGAAGTTGGCAAGTTGAACGCGAGCTATTTCTCCAGCACGAGACGAGTTTTACGAGCGCTGGACCAGGCCTGCTCTGTCCCGCCGTCTTCGTAGCTCTCTTCTCGTTCTACCCTGAAGCCAGGTGTGCTCGCACCTCTTCCGACCGACGCCGCTTCCCTTCCTTTCTTCTCGTTCTCGCGTGGCCAATGCTCCTGCAAGATCACTCCTCCTCCAGCCGTTGTTGCCAGATCCTCTCTGGAGCACCGATCACACGATCAAAAAGGATACACGTTGCCTCATACCAGCTAGCAACCAATGCTCCTCTAAAGGTCCATTTCCACCTGCACAAATCTCTTATGTTTCTTCACCCTTACTGTGTGTGATATCTAACCAACGTCTACTCTAAAGATTATGACACTTAGCTTGTTACATCAAATCAGACTTTGTGACGTATTACAGATAAAATGACAGACCTACATTGTACTTGCTCAAGAATTAAATTTGAAGAATTATAGTACAATCTGTGTAACCAAAGGTTGCTAAGTATTCTTAATATTTCAAGTATCTTCATTTATCTCAGCGTTGCAATAATTACCTATGGCAGATACAGACTGCAAAATCATAGGTTAAGACATTGTACAAAATTTCTTAATTTACCCAAAACCTAAATTCTTAAGCTCCAAGATTTTTAAGCCTCCAATTCTAAAATTTATTGTCATCAAATGCCTCTAAATTGTACTATACAGTCCCTATAATAAAGTTAATCAGCCCTGAAGTATTTTGCTGATTCACGTTACATGATTCATTCACCTCTGCATTATAGTATATCTTACAATTAATATTTCACAAACAGTCCTTGATAAAAATTGAATTGATCAAGTTCGAATATTGAATATTGATCAAGTTCGTGGTAGTCGATCGACGCGAAATTTTTGCTGGTTTCAAGCTGTCACTTCCCTTCCGCCGCATATCTTATCCGCATTCCTCCAGTTGGCTGTTCACAAATCGTAGCAAAGGCAAGATCTCGCCTCCTCTCAACTATTCCTCTCGTCTCTTGTTTTCGAGACGGGTTTCCGTGGTTTTGCTCGGATGCGTGATACTGCCGCAATGCGGTGCTTTCCCCGGACAAAATGAGATAGTTCTTTTATTCGCCCCCGCTGTATCGTTGATCCACACGCTCTTTTACCCTCGTGATTCCCCGAATCCAGCCGGGATCATGACTCGCGGATTCTACGCTCGATTCCGAATGCAAACTCCTTCTGATCGTGTCGAGGTGTACCGTTATTTCGAGATTCTCGGTTTGTAACGATATTTCACTGGATAACTTTTGAAAGGATTTTGAACGATCTTCAAATTTTTATGTGGTGCGTGACTTGGGTTTTTGACAACCATCTTTTCATTATCAAGTTTTCTTTAGAAAATTTCATTAACAAGATTTTTCTAAAATTCATTATCAAGTTTAACTCGATTATTGTTTGAAGGATTTGAACATGAATGCACTTGCTGATGGTTACATCAATTTTTTGATAAATTAAAAAAAGTCAAAATGGAAATGGTTTTAGCTACCCTAAATTAAACACTGCAAAACATTCAAGAATTTAAAAAAATTACAAAATTTATTTGATTGTATTTAAATAGTATTTCAAATAGTATATTCGATCATATTAAATTTTTGTTGAATTTTCGACTATTAAAGCTAAAAGTTCTTAGTTCTTAATTAAACAGTTAAGCACAATTATTAAAGACGTTCAGAAGCACCTCAGAATCCGCCTGTTTCTCGATGTAATTTATTATGCCGCCATTGCACCAGGCGTACCCTTATCTTCCCCTGTTCCTCGTTTACCGTACCGTTCATACTTTGTAGAATTACAGCGATACGCGACGAAAATGATAAATTACACGTAGACGCACCCGTCTTGTTCAAACAAAGTGGTTGACTGGTCGAGTACGCTGGTCTCGAGTTGATCGATCAACGGTAAAACAGAAGCTCCTCTTCGTTGGTGTCGTATCGATTGCTGATTCGGCGGTATCGATCCATCGATAAATATACTAATATCTATACATGGTAAAACCAAATCAATACCTCAGTCAAAGTACGAAAAAATTCAAAAATGATAGCTAGAAATTTTTAGAAATTTTGGGGTCTTTTGACGGATTTAGATTTCAGAATCTTCTTTGATGTTTTAGTTGTTGAAAATTTGAATTTTGTATGTAACAATTTTTAGTATGTTGTATGTTGTATGTTGTAGACGTTGATATCAATAGACTGTGCAGAAAATAATTTTTATTCATTTATTTATTTTGTTCTCACAGAAAGAATTCCACTAGTGAATATAAGTTTAAATGAACGAATGAACGTCATACATATAATTTATATAAACTAACATTATTTTATAACAAAGTTCTGAATTTCATTGTCTGAATAGAAAGGACAAAAAAAAATGTTATTAATAAAAATAACTAATACTAGTACCTATAGCATCTATGATCTGATTGCAACCAAAATGAACAACCTACCGAGAGTATATGATAAATATGAAAGTTTAAGTTTGCATATTAACACAAAAGGTAAATTTTACTAATTTCCCAATGCTAGCATTAATACCCTATAAAGTCATTAAGTACTTATTTCCTCGTCGCGCAAAATAATTTCGCCAGAGAGATCAGCATCGTAATATCTCGCCCGCAAGGTTTCAACAACGATGGCTTCAAATTCGCTGTCGCCATGTGGATCGTACATAATTTTATATAATATGGCACACATTAGGCGCCAAGTGTCTCTCGTGGGTATGGGACGCGAGTATCCAGCCCCGGTAATATCCGAGGCAGTTTTTTCTCCGTGCTGAAATGGAATCCCCGGCAGTAATAATCGGGGAAAGATCACTTAACGGCCCTTCAGGATAAGAGCCCAACCACCGTCATTCGCACCTCCGCGAATTTGCTGCTAGCGCCTAACGAAATTGCCGCATTATGTCGTTTAACGGGCTCGGAAATACAGCGGATCGGGAAGCAACGAACGAGAGAGTAAGAGAGAGAGGAAGATAAAAGTGGAAAGAGGAGGGAAAGAGAAGAAAGCAGTTGGCACCGGACGACGACGAACGAGGCGAAAAAGAGAGACGGAACAACCGGGAACGAGAAAATTACACGGGATGTCCGCGTGATAGAACGATGTGACGCGACGCCATAATACGGGGAAAGGTGTCAGAGAGTGCGAACAAGCAGGGCCGTGGATCGCGCTGCATAATAGATGCGTCGGCTGCGCTTTAGCGCAAACAGGAACGAATTCCTCGGTGCACTCGTTGCAACAATTGAATCGGTAATCAAGCCGGTCCCGATAATCGAATCAGAGCCCAGGCTACACGCGTAATTGAAATTTCGCAGTCGACCACTGCAAATATCGCGTCGGCTACACCCCTTTTCATTCGTTGCGACGCGCGAAATTGCCCTGCGCCGGTTTTCCGGGGTTCGTCGAAAATGTTGTTGCCCGTTTGGTCCTGTGGCAGTCTTACAAATTGTCGCGCAGCCACGGGACACCGGGGGGGACTGAATTGATCGCCGACGAGGGGATGATCGATAGAGACGTCGATGTCACGAACCGTTCAACGTTTCACGATGTAATTCGAGTCGATGCGATTCCGCCGCGTGAAATCGTATTTCCGACGTCGAAAAGTTCGCGCGACGCCACCATGTCAAATACAGACTGCCGCCATATTGGCGAAGGGGAATCGCGTAATATCGCCCTGTTTCGAATGTCACACGGATTTCTCCAAGGAACAGACAACCCGAGACGTTTTTCCTTTTCATGAATATCGAAATTTAACCCTCGGAACACGAATTATTCTCTCAAACTTGCTTTAAATTAAATACCCTTTAATCGTTACACCCCTGTTTTTCACTAAAAGTACCGTACTATCGTAAATAACTAAGAGACACAAGTAATAAATTTTGGAACTAATCCCATATCTGCAATTACTACCTTGATTTACGCATCTCGTATCGGATATTTTTTCCGCGCGATTCAAAACAAATATTTTTCCGATAGCAGTATTCTTTTTTCCGAATAAAGTTATTTCTTCGTAACGTGGTCGTAAATTGGCAATTCCGGACTATATTTTCGAACCTCTTTGTTCTTTAATCACAGTACATTCAAGAACTAAAAATGATTTCTATAGACTCGAATAAAAAGCTTCTGGCACTTGTAACGACAAGGTCTATGTTCGAATGCATGGTACCGCGAGAAAACGAGAATTAATTATCGTGGAAATGAAAAATGGGCACTTGATTAACGCGGGCTGACCGGATCAGATGTTCTTGCTCGGGCAACGGTGTCACGGAACGGGAAGCTTTCTTCGAGCGAACTTCATTTCGCCAACCGTGAATAAAGGGAAGCCTGAAAAAGGACACACAACCTCACCCTACGCCGGTGTTTCGCGTAAATTGACCCTGACGAAGGAAGCATTTCTGTAAACTACTTTCATTCCGTGCCTTTTGTGCCGTTCCGTCGTGGCTTTGGCTGAAAAGCCCGCTGGAAAATGCACGCTCGGCGACTCGGTATCAATTGTAAACAGTAATTATTAGCAACGCCATTGTCGTTGACTAGAGACCGCCTTAATAATCGGGCCCGACGAATCCCAGATCGTTTTATACAGCCGCAGAAAATCGCTCTTCTCGCCCGACCGCGGCGCCAGCTCACAATGCGAAATTATTAACGGAGATCCTTGGAACGTGGAAATCCTGTTTAATTAGGAGCAGTTGAAAGGGTGACAAGACGAGAATAGACTACAGGAAACGGGGGAGAATGTGCGAGTCTCTTAAAGAAACTCTAAATAACATTCTCTAAAAATAAGGAAGCCTTCTTACTCGCAGGTTGATTGTTTAAATACTGAATTTTTGGAAAATTCTATTTTACAGCTTTTAATTGCGGGAATATATTGTTGCGGATGAACTATGTTTTCTACAAGATTAACACCTTGGACCATGTCTATGTGACTCGCAGTTCAAGTATGGTAAACATATTTTCTGTTAAATTATTAACAAAGTTAAATGTAAAGCTTGAATGTAATGTTGAGTACAAGTTGAATGTAAATTGAGTACAAGTTGAATGTACGTTGAGTGCAAATTGAATGTAAATTGAGTACAAGTTGAATGTAAGTTGAGTGCAATCATTGAATCTCTAATTATTTTCGTAAAGAGCCTACACGAAAAATAGTGTACAGTTCAAAAAGAATAGTAGCAATGTTTCTTTCGTCAAAAATTCGCTCTTTGAAAGCACAAGGTTCCACTAATGCTCTCTCAAAATTCTCTTTCTAGGCAGTCGCTCTAAACACTTTTTCACAACTGTTCGCCCTTAAGGAGGCTCACCCCTTTGCGTACAAATAACACCATACATTCATAATCCCCTCTTGTTAGCCACGTATGCATGCACTTTCAGATGGCACGCAACAGTTACTCTTCGTTCTCTTCTCCCGAAATAACATTCCAAGGAGTTAGAATAAAATTCCGAGCAGTCATTTCTTCTCATCCGAGCACGCTTCGGATGAAAACGGATTGTGATTGAAAGAATCCGAGACTCCGAGATTGACGTGAAAGAAGCAAGTTCAAAAGCAAGCCACTTTCGCGTCGATGTCTAATTCATTTACCTCACGGCTCCGCTTGTAGTATCGGTTTCGCGATAAACACGCTGTAGGCTCTATTTCAACCGGGATGAAATACAGCCCCGGAAGACTGCTCGAGGTTACTCTGCTTTTTCAAGGGAATTTCTATGGACATTCAACGTGGATTGGATACCGGTTGCGAGAGGTGCAAGTCCTCAAATTTCTCAATTCTGAGTTACTGAGATATGTTGAACAGCTTTGTACATTTTTAGATGTGTAGATACACTAGTTCCAAAGTTTCAAATTTTTAGACATGTAGGTCTCTACGTTTCCACATTTGTAAATCCTGAGTTGTCAAAGTTCGTAAGTTCCACATCCATGAATACTGAGGTCCTCAATGTTCACAGAGTCCCACATATGTGAACATCAAGGTCCTCAAACTTTTATATCCTAAAGTTTCAAATTTTTAGACATGTAGGTCTCTAAGTTTCTACATTTGTAAATCCTAAGTTGTCACATTCATAAAGTTCCACGTCCATGAATACTGAGGTTCTCAATGTTCGTAGAGTTACACATATGTGAACATTAAGGTCCTCAAACTCTTATGTCCTAAAGTTTCAAACTTTTAGACACCTCAGTTTCTAAGTTTCTACATTTGTAAATCCTGAGTTGTCAAAGTTCATAAAGTTCCACATCCATGAATACTGAGGTCCTCAATGTTCTTAGAGTCCCACATATGTGAACACCAATGACCTCAAACTCTTATGTCCTAAAGTTCCAAAGTCTCCACATTCCGATTTCCATATTTGTACATTTCAGAACCTTTAAATCCATCGATTCCTATGTCCACATATCTCAAACATCCACATATCCACACATCCATATGTCTGCAGATCTTCAAATTACCAAGTTCAAAGTGTCAAGCAAATTTCTAAATTTCTACCTACCTCATTTACAAATACCTAAATTCCTGAATATCTAAATCCTAAATTCGCAACCCCAAAAATTTCCGAATTTACAATTTACAACAGTAAATGTAGAACATTGAAGCAACGATAAACAAAAATATTTCGCTGGGAAGCCGCACAATATTTTCATCTTTCAAGCAGTTGCACAGCAGTCGAACCGGTAGCTCGCGCATCCTATTCACCTTCTTGTGCCATCGTGGCGAGTGCATCATCCCCCCGGCAGTTTTCGCGTGGTGTAAACACAAAACTCGCGTGACTGAAGGGAAACAGGGAAAAGCGTATCGTGAAGCTCCTCGCGTTCGTATGTACGTATGTACACATCTCTGTCCGCCTTGCGAGCGGTGCCGAAGGGTTTTTTCTAAAGACGCGACACACAGGGAATGCGTAATACGCGGAACAATGCTCGACACGTTTTCCTGCGAGTCCGCTCGCATTCACGTATCCGTCCGCTCCATTATCTTTTCAGGAACGTCCACTTTGTGCCGTTTTCACGGGCCGCCCCGTTGCCAGCGACTACCCCGCTGAAAATGTACAAATGATCGCGTTACATCGCCGAGCGAGCGACGATTTATCGACCATGTAAATCAAGCAACGATACGGCCAACGTTTAACGCGGAACACCGAGAATATTTATGCACGACCGTCCGATGAACGGACGATTTATATCGAACGCCCGCATCCACCGGAATAAAGCGATCACGCGGAAATTCGTTATGAACCGAACGGTTATGAATTTCCTTGTTCGGATACCGGGAAAAATGGAATTAATTTCACGACCTTACGATCGCTAGACGCCAGAGTTACGGCACAGAGGGTGGCTCGGAAAATCGTACGGGCAATTGATGGGGATTTCAACGGGAAGCTAACAGTTTCGTTGAAATATCGGGGATTCTACCTGCGAGGTAATCTACGCGGAGATAAATTGAGAATAAGTACGACGCTGCGGAGATTTGCAGGTTATGAACGTTGTTATGCAAGTTATGGTTTTATGCACGTCTTGTTATAGAACCAATTTAGGTCCAGTAATTTTGTGCAGATGGATAAATATTTCAACCCTTTGCACCTTAATTTGTCAGGTCAAACCAACCAATAATATTAAAACAAGCAAACTGAAATTTTGTATTTAATAGTCGACTATGCAGGTGGACTCCAAATTGAGCGCACTGAAAATTCGAGTAAAAGTGATCATAAAGTAGGAGTGCGAGACTCATCAAAGTAGTGCAAGGGGTTAACTGACATCCATTGTGCGCTCGCTACAAGATGAACTCTAGGTACTCAGAGGGACAGGTTTACAAGCTCACTCTTTCGTATGTGACACGTGTAACCACTACATCTTGCTAAAAATGTACATATACATATATGTATACAATAAAACTTTTATTTCAGACAATCAGAGCTGCATCTTTCAGCACTCTGTCAAGGCTCATCTTCCAACATGTACATATACTGTATGTCAATGTATATTTATGAAGTATATGAACGTAACATAAAGTTGTTCGATGAATAACAGTATAGGGGATAATAGTGTGGGGGAAGAGTTAATATTTGGGCAAAAGAGAAAGCTAAAGGAGGGTATTTGAATTCGTCAGTGAGATCTCGAATTCGTATCAATGGCAGCCGCCTCGATCAGAGACAGAGCGACGACGCTTGTTTTCCAGCATCCGAAGCTGTATAGTTGATAAAGGATTTAACAGAGACGTAAATGGGAAATTCAACGGAGGGAATTCGAGCGTGTGTCAACGTAGGTTTCCGTTTTTGCCGCGAACACAGCCGTCAGTATCTGCAGAAGGTGCGCGTGTGTAGGGCCTATCCCATGGTGTGATCGTGTAAAAGCGTTCGCTCGGTGCGCCATCCAGCGTCGCGTGTAAAGTACGTGCGAGCGGACATCGTGTGTGCGTGGTCCCTCCATTCTCCGTCGTAGCCCATTATGTTGCCATGAATGGAGTCCGCGTTCGAGTACGAGATTCGAATCGGCACCCCGACCATCGTCGACACTTCGCCTCTGTTCGAACTGTCAATGGAGAAGCGAACGAGACACGGGAACGAACGTTTCACGACAATGGAAACTCGCGCCACAGCTAGACGAGCCACTGGCTCCGTGTTTTTTCTCCTCATCGACGCCCGGTGTGTCAATCACCCGCCTGACACGTACTCCAAGAAAAGGGATATCGATGGGATAACCGACTACCCTCGACAACTTCAACGATTTCGTTATCCACCCCATAATTGCGAATTACTTCTAAAACTAAACTTCAAGATTCTTGTAAAAAATAGAAGGAACATCAAAGTAATTGAAATTTTATAATAGCTCTAGCTTCCAGATTTTTGAGGTCCATGCAGGCTTAAACAATTGAGAACTGATCCTTTTATTTTGCTATCAAATTAAACATCTTTCAGGACATGTCCAAACAGCATGAATACCATGAGATGATCAGAAGTAGCATGAAACTGAAAAGAGTGATGGGTATAAGTGGTAGGTATGCTTATGATCGTCAATGACCTGAACTTTTAGCTTCAAACATTTCAAACTTCAATTTCAACGACCCAAATATGAAAAATATTTCGTATTAACTAGTTAACAAACTGTATACTACTTATGAGATACTTATGTTTCATATAATACAACGATTTCGAAAGATCAGTAGGGCAGCCATTTTTATGACAGAAATGGAGTCAAAAGCAATTCGATAAAAATACAAGTTGTTACAGTAAAATGGACAATTACAGAGTTTATGGAAGTGTATTGACACAGGGTGTGAGAGAATTGATCGGGAAAGAGGAGCATTAGAGCGTCGGGACAAATGGAGCGACAAATGAGTCATTTGCCGAGCGTAGCAGCAGCAATTGGATTTTTGTCAAGCTGTCTCTCGTTCCGATTCCCCGACCTCTATGAACTCGTACGCAAGCGATTCGAAGCTTCGCGCCCTGTCTCCAAAGTGACTCTTATTGCTTTCTTTTAATTTGTGACTGCTCACACGTGCGGGCCACCCCTCGGCGTTGACGATTCCGCGTCGAGTTCGATTGCCGGCTAACGTCATAAGGGCAGAGAGGGAAATCGGGACCGTTGACGGGCAAACGGTTGGCTGCCGGAATCGGTCCTCGAATCGTCGAAACGAGTAACGACCATTCGACAAACGGTAACGAAGAGCAAGTTCACCGCCACCCGCGGCGACCAATTACTCGAGGGGAGGGCGAAGAATTTTTTCAGGGGTTCTCGCGGACGCATTGTGTCTACAAGATCGTTATTCCTTGTCGATCTCGAGCCTGCTGCCTCTCACTGCGACTACCCTGAATACCGGCACAATTAAGATCCCCGACGGAGGTAATGGGAACGTTTATTCTCTTCTTAATACTTCGATATCCCGGACCGACCGTTTCGTATTTTTCTCATGATCGTCCCTCATTGAGAGCAACTTCATCGTTCGTTATCGATTTTATCCTTCCGCAACGCGTCACTCCTTCTACCGCCCAGTCCGCGGCCCGTTGCTTTCAAGAAATCGATTATCGTTACGCGTGGTCACTCCTGTTTTTAACTCGTTAACTCAGCGAAACGAATTAACTCGTCCTTTTGCCGATCGATATTTCCTTCCTTCATCGCTACAAATTATTCTTTATTGCTACCAATGTTCGCTTAACGAGATAAGTAAATTCTCATAGGATAATTGAAAATACTGAAGACATTTTACTTCAGTTTTGTCAACATATTTTTTGCAAGACCTCCCTGCAATTTAATTCCAAACGGAAGACATCATTCAGCAACCTTCCTTCAAAACATTCGTTCTGCCAATATAGACATTATATTGCCAGTATAAACATTTTCATCTTCATGAACATTTCCATATTCCAGCATTGTTTCATAAAATTAATTTTTGATGACTCAGATACTTTTTCCCGTTTATAAGATTATTTGTCGGAGTCGAGTCGGTAGAAAGTCGCAGCATCGATAGCCACAAGCGAACGCGAGAAAGTTAACCAGGGGATAATTAGCGAACCGATTCAACCAGTCAGTCAGCCACGCGAATTCGTATTAACGGTCGGTCGACTAAATACCTGGCATTGCCGAGCGTGTTCAGGGATCCGTGTGTCTACACGTACACAGCCCGTATTACTATCTGTGGTTGGGAATGGTGGAAATGTGGGATCCAATCGGGGCATTGCCTTCGGGCAGTTCGGGATCCCCTCGATCGAGGCGTCAGTCGTGAACCGTTCCATTGGTTCTCGTCACACGTGCATGCACAATATATGTACTAACTTTCGCACCGAGAACCCTTCTACTGAGTCAAATCGGCATTTTCGGATAAGACGCTCTTACTCGTTTATATTCATTACTATATTTGTTCTCCATTTTCCTAGCTTCACGAATGACATGGCTGCCATGAGTAGTTACAGAAAAATAGTTTGTAGAGGGACATTTTTAACCTACCTTATAATTGTAATTTTTAAATTGATTTACAGAAAGATACTTTGTAGAAGAACATTTTTAACCTACCTTATAGTTGTCATTTTTAAATTGATTTACAGAAAGATACTTTGTAGAGGAACATTTTTAACCTACCCTATAATTGTCATTTTTAAATTAATTTACGAAAAGATACTTTGTAGAGGAACATTTTTACCTACCCTATAATTGTCATTTTTAAATTAATTTACAAATAGATACTTTGTAGAGGATCATTTTTAACCTACCTTATAATTGTCATTTTTAAATTGATTTACAGAAAGATACTTTGTAGAGAAACTTTTGTAACCTACCCTATATTGTCATTTTTAAATTGATTTCCATATTAAAATTTATCAGATCAGCATGTTTGAATTTACCTGTGAATTGTTAGCTATTAAGACATTTTCATGTAAAACATTTTTTCTGTATTCTTCTGCAAGTGTATTAGGTACATGAAGTAAGAAAAGAACAAGTCCAAAATGTTCATTAAAAATTCATTAAAAATACTGAGTCACGAGTTCAGAGACATTAAGACACAAGTTCAAAGATGTTAAAATACATGTTTAAATGTGAAGGTACAAGTATATTGAAAATATAAATTAAACTTGAAAGAACATCGTCGACCTTCATATCTCCTCTGGACCTCCATGTTGAACAGTGATGTCTTCAAATAATACATTCTCTAAAATTATTTAACTTAAAACGATAAATCAGTAACGTTTTTTTAAAGACATTCTCTGCTAATATTTTCGAAGACATCCAAGTTGATGAATTTAAATAAAACATCCTACATGATGCATATATATTATTGTGTATGTACAAACATAGTACCAGGTATTTATTAAAAGACATATAAAGAGCAAGCTACAGGCTGTTCCTCTTTTAAGTCACATTTTAATTCAAGTTTGAAGTGTTTCATTTTTACATTTCGTTTAGAATAAGTTTGATAGGTGTATCGACTTGTTTGAAGTCTGAGAATAACATATCGATCGATGAAAAATGCTCGGTAGCTCATTCTGTCCGGCAGCGGAGCGTAAATTCACGCGAGCAACTTTGATGCAATGAATATGAATGAGAATAGCGACGCGTTGCGACGTCGGTCTTGAAATTGCATCGGTGAAATTCGAGCGGCTTGCAGCTCGTCTACGCACCCCTACGGATAGGGTGCTTGTTGTCGAACACCGAATACCTCTGCGGATATGCCAAATCGAATGTGACGTTATAATGGATGCGGCATTAGTGGTTTTACCGCTTCCACCGAGATCAGAATTGCCGAGGAAAATGGTGCTCGGAAATCGCCCGGGGCAACCTTTGCTCGAAACCGGGAGAGTTTCAGCTCACGGAGAGCGCTTTATCATCGTTTGAACCGACCGTACCCGGAGTTTTCTAATTTTTATTAACTGCACCATCAGCATAACCGCGCGTAATGTGGAACGCGATTTTATGAGTTCGCCGAAAGTTGAATAATGTTGGAATACGAGCGAATTAATAGCTACTCGAGTGCAAATACGTGAAAGTATGTCCAGAATTATGCGAAAGGAAAAGTTCGGTTAAAAAGGTAACATAATTTGAATGAAAATACTCGAAAATATTGACGCAGTTTTCGGTGCAAATATTCGCTCTCGTTTTACCATAGAAAACGACTTCACGCTTTGTAGGCGTTTAATTAAACGTCTAATTGCGCGATCGTTTGCATCGCATGCATCATTTCATCTCGCGTTTCTTTGATCAAAAGACACGGATGATCATATTCACAAAGCAGTTATCCATATTTCCTCCGTCGCAACATCTTGATAGCATCACTGATTGGATCGTTCGACGGCTGTAATTAACAGAGGTAATTATCGGGAAAGGGATAACTGAGAAAAGAAGAGATCGATTGTTAACTGAAGGATTTTGCGTAAGAATCGTCATAGGGAAAGACACTTCGACATCGAAGAGAAGCTTGCAAATCGGAGCCCACTCGAATTGATTAATCTTATTGGAAAGGTTCGATCCGTTCTCAACGAGTGACGCCTGGCACAATGACGGACTTTATTGGCCCCGGTACAAACACGAGCTCCAACAAGAGATCACGAGCTCGCGTGATTCGTGAATCTGCAATTCCTTTTCCCGTTGGCGCGATTAGCAAACGCTTTGCGATCGTTCTGCGTTCAAAGGCGATTATTCTTTATCTTCGAGACGTTGGTGCAATGGGTCTAGTTTGAATAATGAAAAATTGGAGACAATTTGGGAAATTTTATGAAATTTGCTGTTTGAAGAGTGCAGGAAATGAGGATGTGGAAATTCAAGTGTTTAGACATTTGCAGATGTAGCTGTTTGAAAATGTAGGAGGATAGGAATTATAAAATTTGAACATATGAAAGTTTCATACTTTAATGACTTATCAAATTTGTAAGTTACTAGATGTAAATATTAGACTGTTTCAAAATTAAGAAGTTTGAAAGTAGCCATAGAATACATTTGCAGATGTAGCAGTTTGAAAATGCAGGGAGACAGAAATTATAAAATTTGAACATATGAAAGCTTGACAGTTTAATGACCTATTAAATTTGTAAATTACAAGACCTAAATATTAATCAGTTCGAAAATTGAGAAGTTTGAGTCATGTAGCCATAGAATACATTTGCAGTAGCAGTTTAAAAATGTAGAGGGACAGAAATTATGAAATTTGAACATATGAAAGCTTGATAGTTTAATGACATATTAAATTTGAAAATTACAAAATCTAAATATTAGTCAGTTTGAAAATTGAGAAGTTTGAGTTGTGTAGCCATAGAATACATTTGCAGTAGCAGTTTAAAAATGTAGAGGGACAGAAATTATGAAATTTGAACATATGAAAGCTTGATAGTTTAATGACATATTAAATTTGAAAATTACAAAATCTAAATATTAGTCAGTTTGAAAATTGAGAAGTTTGAGTTGTGTAGCCATAGAATACATTTGCAGTAGCAGTTTAAAAATGTAGAGAGACAGAGATTATAAAATTTGAACATATGAAAGCTTGACAGTTTAATGACCTATCAAATTTGTAAATTACAAAATCTAAATATTAGTCATTTTGAAAATTGAGAAGTTTGAATAGTGTAGCCATAAAGTACATTTGCAGATATAGTAGTTTGAAAATGAATTAGCAAATTTGAACATATGAAAGCTTATCAGTTTAATAAACTATCAAATTTGTATATTACAAAATCTAAATATCAGTCAATTTGCAAATTGAGAAGTTTGAATCCTATAGCCACAGAGCACATGCAAGCACGGTTATAAATCATCATCCGACATGGCGACCATCAAACGCCATCACATAACGCCGTCATAGTAATGCAGCACCGATGTAAAAAAAAGTGTAGCTACGCCACTGGTCGATCACCCGTTATCGATCGTTTAAAATCCGTAGAAGGCCTAAAAATCAGGATAGAACGTATCTCGTTGGAACATTAACGCGAAGCGAGCAAAAGCGATTCGAGGAAGAGCAGGGTCAAAGGGAAGCAAAAGTATGGGAGGCAAAGGCACGTAGAGAAACGGACAAGGCAAAAGCCGTGGCGAGGCGAAGAGGAAGAGATTGGGCAAAGGACGCTGAGGAACGAGCGGATGGACGGGCGTGTTTCGAAAGCGATGCTCCTGTCGCGAAACGCCGCTCGCGCCGGTAGAAGCGAGAAACGAGAAAACGTCAAAGCCTAGCACGCATCCTTTAATCCCTTAATCCACCGTTGCCTTGCGAGAATTCTCTCTTCGACACCGGAACCTGTGAATTTTCAAGATCTGTCGGTGGCGCGGTGCGGCGCGGTGAAAAGAGCGCGGAAGAGGATCGAAAGAGGAGAGAACGCGTCGAAAAAAGGAGAGAGGCTCGCGTTTGGGCGGGGGTCGAAAAGGAAGGAGACGTTTCACGGTTCAGAATTTTTTCAGGGCTGCGATGCGGGAATTACCGACACGCTGTTTGAAATTAAAGCAAGAGCGCCGGGGCAAAGGGTTGTGCACGCCGCGTACCTTGAAACCGGCGCGGCACAGAGAACTACAGAAGAAAACGCGTGCCTATAGGCAAAGGTTCTTCAAGATATTCCGAGCCGATGCAAATTTTTCCACGTTTCTCCTTTCGCTCCGCTTTTCTCGCGTATCCGAAACGAATTTAACGTTATACTTTTCCCTTATTTGTTCGTAACGTGCCACCGCTTTGAGTCTCGGTTCGTTTCTCTCTGTGTACGGTTCTTTCTTCTTTCGCCCCCCTTCTTCCCGCGCTTTTCCTTCGCCATATTGCGTTCCGCAGAGCGCGCGAACGCCCTCAACCAATATATGAAAAGACGAAATCTCCCAGGGCTTTTCCGACACGCTCTGCAAATAAACCTACGCAGTATTATGTTACTTGGAACATATGAATAGCTCTATCGGGGGTTACGGCAATATAGGTGAATTTCACCCTCCCTTTACTTTTCACATTTTCCTCTGTTTTTGCGCCCTTAGGGCACCTAAACTTTCTGCTACTGCTTTGCCAGATTCCTCACTGACGATAATCACTTCTATTATTCCTAAAAAATAACATCTGTGTTGGCTGCAAAATTCTTTTTGATGCAAACCTTTTGATTTAAGGAGCAACAAACATCTCTGACGTTTAAAATTATTTTTGATGTACTTCATAAAAAACTGGTCTCTGTACAAATACATGTACTTGTACCGTCGTACCATTATACTTGTACAAATAATACCGTCAAGTCGGTGTTACAATAGTAAATCAATTAACTTACAATGGTTATTTTATTTGAGTCAGTCAGTCAATTATTCAGTCAACCTAAGGGACAATCCTTTCAAAAAATAATTTACAATATCTTCAAAGTATTTATAACACAGTTACAATTTTGAAGCATCGATAAGAGAAAAGAAGGTTCGCAGGCCACGCAAGTAAACGGCCAAGTTCAAAGAAAACATCCTGAGGATCTGGAAAGCGTCGAGGAAGAACAAGGTAGTCGCTTCTGGCTCGCTGCACGACACGCTAACTTTTACCTTTCTGTCCCTGCTAGCTTCCCTGTATTTTCATAATCGATTTCGCGTCGAGGGTTGTACACGAAAAAGAAGGAACGAAAGAGGGGACAATCGGAGCTGAGAGACGCGCAACGGATCGATGTGCCGGCTTTTATGTCCGGTTTCAAGACACGGAAGCCGAAGTTTCCGCGACGATCGTCGCGATGCCACGGGGAAACGATGCTTCTTGTACAGTCTACAGCAAATCTGACGTTTCTAGGCAAAATTGATAACCTCTTCCATCGCTAATTTTTGAAAATTTTAAAAGGGGGGTTGTAGGTTAAGTTGTGGATGAATTTAGAGAAATAGAGATATGATGGCCTTGCAATTTGAGGATAAAGATTTGTGCATGTAGAAATATGTGAGTTTAAGTGTTTGTGGATCTAGAAGTCTGTAGTGGATGTAGATAGATCTAGTTATATGAAGATGCAAAAATACGAGCATATAAAAATTAATAAATACAGAAATATGTGAATTTAGAAGTTTGTGGATGCAGAAATCCATAGATCTGGAAATATGAAGATCTAGAAATATGAGGATATAAAAATTGATAAATACAAAAATACACAGCTTAAGAATTTCTACACCTAAAAATCTGTAAATTTACTAACATGAATATGTAAAAATATGAGCAGATAAAAATTAATAAATACAGAAATATATAAATTTAGAAGTTTATGAATGCAGAAATCCTTAGATCTATAAATATGAAGATCCAAAACTATAAGGATATAAAAATTGATAAATGCAGAAATATGTGACTTTAAGAATTTCTGAACCTAGAAATCTGTAAATGTAAAAACATGAATATATAAAAATATGAGAATATAAAAATTTGTCAATAGAAGAAACTGAGTTTGTGACATTGTAAACATAGTATTCCTAGTACGAAGATATAAAAATTGATGAGTTCATGAATATGTGAGGTGGACGTAGAAATCTGTAGAGTTGAAAACATGACAATTTGAAGAATTGTTAAATTTGCATACGCGCTATCTAAAGTACGATTCACTCGAGTGTACTGTACTCTGGTGGAATAGTCGACCGATAAAGAGGGTCGAGTTGAATCAAACCGAACAAGCGGAACAGTCGTTCAAACTGATCGAAACTGCTGCTTCTTCTGTTGCTGCTCGTGTTTCAACGGCTTTCCTCAGCGAAACATCTCCGGTTTTCCAAGTTTCGAATTTGAGACGAAGAGAAATTACGGTCGTGTTTGAGAAACGGGGAAGCGTCGATACTGATATTTCCCTCTGAAACACTAATCTCCCTTCTGAACTTTACTTTTGTATTAAGCAAATTACTTTTGAGTGAAAACTTCGAAAACTCACCTTCAATTTTTAGCAATGAGTTTGATAATTAATTACTCCTCTTCTTAGTTGAAATAGCATAATTATTTAGTGCAAAAGTCATATCAATTTATTTTTTAAAATCATATAAATTTATTTCTTAAAATCATATAAATTTATTTTTTAAAATCATATAAATTTATTTTTTAAAATTAAATCAATTTACCTTTTAAAAAGTATACTTTCAAAGGTCTCAAAGTGAGAAAAAGTGTTTCAAAAGCAACTGAGTAAATACTCCCAGATTTCCATATGTACCCGTATCGAAATTAATATCTCACATTACCCACGGTACAAATTCTCTTTCTAAACACTTGAACCATGTATTCTGACTGGACTGTGATATCAGGCTCGAAAAAATAGGAGCGATGAGAATCGAACACATGTTTCATGGTTTTCGGTTACCACCCTTTAGCTAAGGTTTCTTGTTAATCGCTGTCCCTTTTTTCGGTGGAAATCGTGTCCACAATCCGGACACATGCTAGAGTTACCGATGACAGTATAAACCAGTGCTTTTCTTTTAACGTTCAACACAGTGAAAAGTTCACAAGTTCAACACTTGTGAAAATCTATTCACTGTTATCATATAATATATTATTTTCGTTTATTACATTTGCAACGTTATATTGTAGAGTCTCTAAAAATTGCTAAACATCATTAAAAGTTGCTAAACATCAGTTAAAATTGCTGAAAATCAAGAACCACCAAGTTTGTACCCCTTGTCATATTTTCCCTAGCAAAGACTTGCTACCATTTGCACTCGCTTTTCCCAAACCCGCTTTGACCAAAAAATCCGTCAATTAGTAAATCGTTAATCAGTCAGAAATCGGCGTGAAAAAATCGGGAGATTATCGTAGCACGATGGCTGTAGTAAAGAAAGAAGAAAGAGTTGCAGTATGAATGAAGGGGCCAGGAGGCGGAGAACCAGGGAAATAGTCGCTAACTTTGTCGCGTCTCTTTTGCAAAGCCAAAGGTACTGGCTGAATATATATTAACGAAGCAGCTCGCTTTGACGCACACGGGCCGCACGGCGCGTAATTTTTAATTACTAAAAAGAACCAAGCCTCTGCTCAACGGCCTTCTTCCTCGGTTCCCATTCACGGATATCCGCGCGACTGGCTGTGCCCTCGTATTTATCGTGTCCCGCGTGGTCTCGCCTTTAAATATCTATATATGTATATATATAAATATAGATATACATATATGTATTATACGAGCGAGGCAAAGCGAATATGCACAGCTCGACCTTTTTCCGTGATCTGCTGTCGAACATACACCGGTGCACGCGTTCGTTTCCGGCTGTCTGAGCGGGCGATAACCAAAACCAACCTGAATGCGACCCCGGTATACGATAATTGATGCAGCTAATTTGTCACGCCGACCACTGACGCTTGAATTTCGAGTCGCCCAAATCCGACATTGTTCTACGCGATTTTACTTCTGGTCACATTTTTGCTTTGATGACCTTGGTTCTTCCTCATGGTTTAAACTTTGGACACTTTGCTGTGTTTGTACTTAAAGATGTTGAAGATTTGTAGCACGGTTTATGTATTATATGTAACTTTAATTAGGGCAAACACGTATTGGTGAATTACGAAATGTACTATTAAAATAATTAAAAATAATTGAAATATACTGTTAAGTCTTCTTTTGATGTACTTTGTTATGTTTGTACTCGAAGATGTTGAAGATTTGTAGCACGGTTTATGTATTATATGTAACTTTAACTGGGACAAACATGTTTTGGTGAATTACGAAACGTACTATTAAAATAATTAAAAATAATTGAAATATATTGTTAAGTCTTCTTTTGATGTACTTTGTTATGTTTGTACTCGAAGATGTCGAAGATTTGTAGCAAAGGTTGTCTGTTATATGTGACTTTAATTAGGGCAAACATGTATTGGTGATTCATGAAATGTACTATTAAAATAATTAAAAATAATTAAAATATACTATTGACTCCTTTTATGATATACATCTCCAATAATTATAATCAGTAATACATAGGTAACTTACTAATAATATAATCATTAAGAACTTCACTATAACCCATAGTACCGTCACTCTGTTACTTTGCTAAAAAATGATTATTGCTGTTTTAAATCTTCTCTATTAATTTTTATCGAACTTCCTCTATTAACTTCTATATAATCTACCTTCAATAATCTTCACTAATTTGCTTCACTTAAATTAACCAAGAAATATCCCAAAATTAATTTAAAAAGTATAAACCTCTTACAGTAACGACAAAATGGTACGCGTTTTAAAATGTCTTGCAGTAACGAGAACAAAATGGCGTATAGTTCGATTAATCCAACCTGGCGTCTTATCATCAACATTTTAATTAAGCCCACGAAGAATCGGCAACAGATTGAATGGTAATTTAATTTCCAGGAAGTCTCCGCCGTTGCAGTTCGCTTTCAGTTTAATTCGCAGTCTAAAAACGTATTCACGGGATCACCTTTATTCACAAGTCTGTCACCGAAGCTCGGCTGGAATAATAAACAGTAAAGTCGAGAGAGGTCGACGCTGCAACGCGGATTATTTTTCTGGCTAGGCTATAAAGCTGTCAGGAACACCGTCCAGCAATCGTCACCTGCAACCGTAAACACGCGAGTTCGATACATCGTACTTTATTCTACTCGCATGAACTTTACGGAAACGAGCTGTAAACGAGACACGTGACACGCGCGTACGAAAGGAGAAGGAAACATTTTACGACGTTAATCAGACTGTTTATTGAACGATTTACTGCGTGAGGAATATCGATTTTTTTTGGGGTGGTTCATGTTTGGAATTTTCTTAAAATTAACCCTTGTTCTAATTTAATTAAGGTTTGGTCAAAATTTATTGCATTCGTTGTGAATAAAATATACTCACAAAAATATAAAATACGAGATAAAAATGTAAATTTATAAGGATATATTATTTTCCCAAAATTAACCCTTTGTAGTTGCACAAAATTTGTTACATTCACTGTGAATAAAATATGCTCACAAAAAAATAAAATGCTAGATAAAAATGTAAATTTATAAGGATATATTATTTTCTCAAAATTAACCCTTTGTAGTTGCTACAAAATTTATTACATTCACTGTGAATAAAATATGCTCACAAAAATATAAAATACAAGATAAAAGTGTAAATTTATATGGCAGTATTATTTTCCCAAAATTAACCCTTTGTAGCTGCACAAAATTTATTACATTCACTGTGAATAAAATATGCTCACAAAAATATAAAATACGAGATAAAAATGTAAATCTATATGGCAGTATTATTTTCCCAAAATTAACTCTTTGTAGCTGCACAAAATTTATTACGTTCATTGCGAATAAAATACTCTTACAAAAATATAAAAAACAAAGTAGAAATACAAGTTTGCATGGAAGCATTATTTTCTCAAAATTAATCCCTTGTGTTTGCACAAAATTTATTACATTCATTGCGAATAAAATAAGCTTAAAAAAATATAAAATACAAGTTTGCATGGAAGTATTATTTTCTCAAAATTAACCCCTAGTGTTTGCACAAAATTTATTACATTCACCCCGAATGAAATACGCATACAAAAATATAAAATAAAAATAAAAATCGTATTATTATAGTTTTCTTACGACGTAGAAAATATGTGTGTGAAGGATTGAAACCGTAATAGCAGCGATCGATATGTGAAACTACGCGAAGACATCGCAAGGGTTTAAAATACTCTTTACCGGTTCATTGAAGCGGGAATAAACCGATGAGAGCAAAAGTTAATTCTCTGCGTTATCGATGAGCATGAGAAGTTATAAATAATAGAAGATAAATAAAAGTTATAAATAACAGAATAAAAAGTGCTTCCACAGAGTGGAAGTTGCGTTTCTAACGAGTCGTAAAATGTAGTGACAGTATAAAGAACAGTACATTCTATTTCGTGAGAGATCACCGAAGAAATACTGGTGTATTTTATACGACGGAGTCACGAAAGGAAGAAGTTCTATAATATGAAATGAAAGTACGAGGAAAAGTTATCGACGAAAACCAATCTCCTGAAAATTCTTCAAAAGTACAGTCGATATTCCATCGTTTCGTTCGGGAATAAAGGAAAGAAATTTTTCCGGTGAGGAAGTACGGAGAAAACATCGTTCGATCGGACTTTATGCGTGACGGTAAAAAAATTCATAAAAGTGCATTGTTCTCGAATTTCCGCGTCTTCACTTTGTGCAGTCGCTGCTCCTATTTTGTGTTAGTTCTTTGAAAAATATTTGAAAGAACGGTAAAAACGAAATTGTCGGACTGTCTGTATTAAGGCTCCATTTATCATCCCCCACCCTCTGAAAAATACAAAAAGGAACGGTCTGTCAAAAAACTACATGGATAGAAATGCATTGAAAAGCGTCCGATGAATCGACTCGCTGTGAAAAACGCAGCCCTTTTTTCTCTGCATTTAATTTAATTTGCAAGCCAAGGGGGTTGAACGATTCACCGGAAACTTTAGTAATTGATTGTGACTTTATTCGCGCATCTCGTTTTTGTTTCCGATAGAGAAAGAGGGAAAAATTTATCCACCGTTCACGATTCTCTTCCCTCGTTCCCCTCTTTTTTTCCCCATTTTTCGTCCCCCACACCCCCCGATCGTTTAAAAACTCGCGCGACGATAAATCGCAATTGATGAAATTCATTGCGCATTCTTCTGGCGGATTCAATTGGTGGCACAATTTTATTCGAAATTTACGCGTCGCTGAAAAACTGGCTGCCCGAATATACGAGCCGCGATGTTTCTGCACGCTCTTTCGCTAACTGTGCGCATTCGATGGAGCCCGCTATATATGAAGCGATGGCCTGAAAAGGGCACACATTTTACCCGTCGCAATCATTTCCCCTCAGCAAACTCTTCCTCTCTCTCTTCTACCTATCCTGCTGTACATACATTTTGGAAATCGTTCGCGATACATCGAATTCACCGACCGCGAGGGTGAACATCGATTGGTCTCGCGGTTCCATGAAAAGATTCAATTATCTATTTCCGCTCGCTCCTATTACAAGGAAATATTTTTTTTATCATTTTTTCAAATATTTTACTATGCAAAATATTCTCAATACTTGATAATATTTTTCCAATTACAAGGATATATTTTTTCAAATATTTCACTCTGCAAAATATTCTGAGCACTTGATAATACTTTTCCTATTACAAGGAAATATTTTTTTTATTATTTTTTCAAATATTTCACTCTGCAAAATATTCTGAACACTTGATAATATTTTTCCAATTGCAAGGAAATATTTTTTCAAATATTTCACTTTGCAAAATATTCTGAACACTTGATAATATTTTTTCAGTTACAAGGAAATATTTTTTTTATTGTTTTTTCAAATATTTCACCCTGCAAAATTTAACTCTGAACACTTGATAATTAATCATTTTGGGGATAAATTCAGGTATAGGACATTTGAATTGGTTTTTAGAATGACAAGAGTAGGATTAAGTTTTTCCAATAATTTCAATGCTTCATTGTATATTTCATAAAGCGAATATTCAGCACAATGGTTGATATTGCAAATGGGACCATTATGAGACCATTGTAATTAATTTCCTGCAATCGCAAAAAGTATTGATCACATACGGGACATATGCGGAAATTTGCAAAAATTTGCATTATCGAAAAAGTAGTGAGCTGACGAAATCCGAGGTTGGTGAAATTAGGCACTTTGAATAGAATATTCAAGGAAGTTTAATTAAAAGAGAAGTGAATAGAGTTGCAGATATGGATTAGACTAACAGGGTTCACCGATCGAATAGTAGTCGATGTTCCCGGTGAAAGCCTCCATTACGCGCACGCGAATCGAATTTCGCCTCCACTATTCGTCACTCGTATTCAATAGATTTAGACTCGTGATCGATTTCAATCGTCTGTCGTGAATTCGCAGATAATCGAGGTCGAACCGAGTTGACGCGGATGACTCATCCGATGCAAAATTTGCTCGTTTCCGAGAGATTAATCGACCGTGACGCGTTTTGCATTTCATATTATCGAACGGTGCCTCCCTAACGTGTAACCGATTAAAACTTGAGCGACGCATAACCTAGATCAACGTCGGCTTACCGAAAATTTTCCGGACTAATGAAATTCGTCGCTCGGTTGGCTCACATCATAAGCTTCGTATTTATAGTAACCTAAATCTCCTACGGGACTCACTGCGTCGCGTTTGAACCGCGATCAATCGATGCACAACTAAAGTTAGCTGACTGAAGTTGCAAGTGTGTAAAGTTAGAGTCTTTGAGCGTACCTGTTCTATGCATCGTTGGAACAACTTTGTGTCTTTTATTTTGTTACACCTATCGTGTGTAATCGCTCGATAATTTTATATTCAGAAAATCGATATTTATTTAACTACAGATAAATTTATTTCAAGCTGTCGTAAATTTAATTTTTTATTTTAGTTTCAGTTTTGTGTTTTGCATCTTTCAAGGTATGCACAAGATATCTTAGAGGGATTCATTTTTTATTTTTTTTTATTTTTCACTTATTATTCGATTCACAAAATATGCATTATTAATTACGACATTTTATACAAGGAAAAATTTTTATTTATTTTATATTCTTGTATCAAGGTTTTGCTCCTGTAAGCTGTTAATGAGAACTCACGTACTTATATTATTAAGAAAAATTATTTATATGTAATGTCTCAGCAGATGTTCATTTTTATAAAAAAAGTATCGAAATGCATATTTTCGTCTCTTAATAGTAAATATTTTTTTTTTGATGGATTACCGTGGATTCGTGGAAGAACACGATCGTATATCGGTAGCGATTAATTGGCCGTGTCGCGATTTTTAATCGGCCGCTAATTTCCGTGGACAAGAGTTGCCATAGTGCAGTACCTCGACCCCTCGGCTACGATCGTTATATAATGTTTCGCCTTAATTGCGGATTCGACCCCTGACGGTCCGTACACCGGCTGGCTTGACTGGCCTGCAACTCCCGCGCGATACACTTTTAATTGCGTCCAGATTTGCAATTTAGATTCCCTAGGCGCAGCCCGACGCCTGGGCTCTTGCATATATCCGAAATTCGAAATTCGCTCGAGTGCTGACGGAAGACAAAATACCCTGTACGCATCCTGCCGGAGGGGGAGCCTTCGATCACCTCGGAAAAACGTGATGCGACGTGTCTGCACTGGTGAGGGGCGGTTCGATGCACTTAGGGTTGATATTAGACGTCAGTTTAATTCTACAGTTTAATTTTAATGTCTAATTGTACAGTCTGATTGTGCAGTCTGCTGGTAGAGTCTGATTGGACAGTCTAATGGTAGAGTCTGATTTTACAGTCTGATGGTAGAGTCTGATTGTACAGTCTGATTGTACAGTCTAATTCTTCAGTCTAATTCTGCAGTTTAATTTTACAATCAAATTCTACATTCTCATTCTTTAGTCTAATTCTACAGTTTAATTCTACAATCTACTTTTACTGTCAAATTCTACAATTTAATTCTACAGTGTAATTCTACAGTCCAATTCTATAATCGAGTTCTACAACCTAATTCTACAGTCTAATTTTACAGTGCAATTCTATAGTCAAATTCTACAGTGTAATTTTATAGTTAAATTCTACAATCTAATTCTACAGTCTGCTTCTTCAGTCTGCTTCTACAGTCTAATTCTAATAATACAATTCGTAACACCTACAAACAATTCGAGGTGATTATTGCAAACAGCAACGAGAAATTATCAGTCAAGATAATACAGAAACAACAGTTATCGAACGGGTAAAAGCAGAAAATATGATGCTACAAATTATCAGAAATATCGAAAACATGAAGTGGAGAAATATAAATATAAATGTGAAGGGTAGAATTATTGAACCATGAGAGTAAATATGTCGTGATCTACCCAATAAGAATCAGAACGCGAAATAAGTTTCATGGTGGCTTTGAAAAGGAAATCATGCGTTTTATAAGCGGTATAATTTCTGTCGGTGCACCTTATCGGTTTTCCAATATATGTCGGGCAGATGCTACCGTTCCAGCGATAAGGTGACCGTGTACTCGGTGACGTATAGCAAAGGGATGGAGAGATCGATCGCAACGGACGATACTCCTTTTGAAGGAGCCGCCGTTAACCTCGTACAAGATCCTCGAACGGCAACGATACGTTCTCATTCTCCGTATTGGCGGTGCAAAAGGGGGCCAAAGGCGTTCTCTATCGCGGCGGGTGTTGCCATGACACCATGAAACCTCCAACCCCCGAAGTCTAAATCTTTCCCTCCCGCCTGGCCCTTTCTTCCTCCTGTACATACAGCCCTACGGCAACTACGATTCCTTGCTTCAAATTTGCTGGAATCACTCGTAAAACACGAGCTTTCACGTTCACCTAGCTATTCGTTCACGGTATTTATTGCCGAGAGTCGCGCTGCCGTTTCTCTACATCCTTTCTCATTCGATTTGTCACCGTTCAGCCCTTTTTTCTGATCAAACAAATTGACTTTCTTGCTCGATGAATCGTGTGTCTAGGTAATTGATGGATCGTTGAGGAATCTTTGTATTCACCTTGTAAACGAGAAGTTTCTGGTTCGATATGTTTGAGCAGGACTACTTCTTTTTCATTACCGATGAAAACTGGATTGGGTAATATCGAGTTACAATCGGACTCAGAGACTCTTCAGACTCGTAACGAATAATAAATCAGAGGACTGAAACACGTAACAGGAATCACTATAGAATACCTACACTTCTAATTAAATAACTAATCGAGAATTAGCAATTTCCTTCATCCATGATAAATTTCATGTACCGTGATTTCCAGGGGACATACGAGAAACCGGAATAAACGGAAGCAACAAATTTCGTTGATACATTCATCAAAAATTCAGATGCACAGGAACGCAGACGACGCATTTATCCGCAAAGGAGATAGTCTTGAAGAGGATGATTCGCGACATAATACAAGCTGGTCTCCGCGAGGGGTTAAAACGGCGCATCGTCCATGAAATGTTATACCGGCGAACCCGGTCGAGAATTTTACCGGCGTACCCGATTCCGCGCCATTACGCCCGCAGAGCTTAAAGCCACGATGCAAAATCTCTTTCTGGCAAGGACTCGAAGCGTCCCTATCCATTCGAAAATGCAAGCCTGGCTCGGATCCAAGCGTGCTGCTCTTTCTCCTTTAGTCCTTTCCTCTTTGACGCCGCGTCTTCCGCGATGTCGTACATCCTACCTTTCTGCGCATTTCGCAGTCACTCGGCCCACCCTTGAATACCTTCCCGCAGCCAGAAGGTCCGGGGACATTTTTACCTTATCGTGTCGCAACCTCGAGTGACGGCTGATCGTTGGAATTTAGATAAAAATGTTTCAGCTCTCCAACACGAATTTTCTCCGTTATTTAATTTTACTTATTGTTTGGCTGTGATACTTAGTCGTACAAATGGAAGAGCGATTACGTTCGATGATTCTCTGCCGTATATATTCTCCTCACGTGCATTCTGTTTTGTCTTCTAGGTACATTAGGAGCTACCCCTATTTTACTCGGATGCGAACAAACGAGGAAAGCGGCAAATTATTGAGCGGTTGCTGGGATGGAGAGATAAAGCATGTTCCGAAATCCCTGGGTCCAGATATCTGTGTTCTGAGATCTCCACACATGGTTAGGTTTTAAGTGCTTACACATCTAAATTCCAAAGTATTTGTATTTTTATACAATTTATATTTATCGTTAGATATCTAAATTTTAATCCTTTGCGCTCAAAGGGTGACTCTCAGTCACCATTTTATTTAATACAGTAATTTGAAATAAACATTTTTTAACTGACTCTATAATATGACACGTGTGATGTATGAACATAGACAAACAAACAGTAGTGGAAATTATTAGTAGAGACATAATAACTTCAGGAAAATTCATTTAATTTTTTAATTAAAGTTGCTTTAATTACTTTAAAGTTGCTGTTTGTAAACAGTCAAATTACGTTCCAGCACAAAGGGTTAACATATGTATAATACATTCCTAAACAACCAATCATAGCTATATCTAAAAATCCTCACATCACTATACTTCAAAGTACCTTGTCTCACAATGTACCTCTGAAACCCAACAAATACTCCAAAGTCCTCTACACCCACATATCTCTCAAAATTTTTATCAAATAAAGTGGTTGCATTTTCACTCGCCAAAAGAACTGAACAAATCACGACCATGATTTAAATCCAATCAGCAATAAATTCCAAGCGATGATAGATGTTGTAGGGCTGCAGCCAGAGCAGGCTTTCCTTATGAAAATTTACCGTTGTGTACGAGCGGATTTATCGGGGGGTTGAATTTACAAGCTGCAGCTCGGCCGCCAGCTAGCCTTTCCGAACGATAAATTTCTTGGACTTTATCCAGCTACGTTTATCCGTGTTTGTCTTACGTTTAAACTCGCCCGCTTTTCCCGCTCGACAGGAGAAAGGGGTGGACACCCCTTGAAGATTCTTTCCGCGGCGTAGCTCGTCCTCGCTTGCGCGCTTAATTAGCCGAGAATACATTCTGAAATCGTGTGCTTGCTTTGATCGTCGCCAGTCTCCAAGGGTAAACTTTCGCGAGCAAGGTGTGCAAACCAATCTCACCCTCTTGATTTCGTCTACTACTTCGGATCTTTGCGTACTAGCTCGTTAAGGTATTCGATTTATAAAATTCGAATTTTCCGATATTGGGAGTGATTGGTGGCGAATTTAATTACTGGGATTTTGGGGTTAGAGATTTAGATGAGGATTTAGGGATTTGGGATGAGGATTTAAGTATCTGAGGATTTGGAAAATTGGAAATTTCGGAAGTGAAGAGTTTGAAGGTTTGGAGGTGTGGGGATGTGGAGATCTGGAGGTGATGAGATGTGGAGATGTGGAGATGTGGAGATGTAGAGATATGGAGATGTAGAAATGTAGACAAGTGCATATGTGAAAATGTAGAGATGTGGACATGTGCATATGTGAAGATGTAAAGATGTAAAGATGTAGAATTATATAGATGTGAGGTTGTAGACATGTAGAGATACTTGAGACTTAAAAATTTAAGAATTTGTGCACTTTACAAATTTGAAGAATTAAAAATTTTGAAACTTATGAATAGCGATATGAATAATAACCTCACATAATGCATAAGCTAATTCCTGTGTTACTAAACGGTGTAACGCACAAGAAGGCCCGCTAAACCGGTGATTTCAACGTAACCGCGTAAAGGCATCCCCGAAAGCAGGAAGAAATTCGCGCTCAGCAAGATGGTAGATTGAAAATTTCAGAAGAAGTTTTTCATTTCCTGTGGCTGATAAACGGACGCATCGATTCGGACCACTTTGACGATTAGCTAGGCAACCCGCAGCCATTTTCATCGGCATGGCAGGATAAACTCGCCTCTTCTAGACCTTCTTAGCCTTTGTTGTTAAGGCGGTTCCGCGGCCAAAGAAGAAACAACTCGTAAGGGTGTTCCGACGACGAGCAAAGAGTCGTGGATAGGGTTGTGCAGGGTGGTAAGGGGAGGTTCGAGGATGAGAAACAGAGGCAGCCTTGAAAAAAAAAAAAAATAGAAAAAAGAACGACAGAGACAGCAAACGGGAAAAGAAATTCCCATTACTTCGGGGGAGAGACGTCTAGTACCGTTCTTCTTCATCTTGGTTGCCGATGCTCGTCTTCTCTCCTCTACTTGTTCTTCGTCTTCTTCGCTCGCTCTTACGGATCCGCTACACGGTCTCCGAACCCGAAGGGACACCGAGACACGACACGCATGTGCCGGGGTCATTCTATCGATTTCTCTGGTTCCCGCGTTAGTCACGAGGAGGCGTAACAGAAGTCGCGCTCTCGCTGCACCAGCACGCCACCCAAAACAGCCTCGCGTATCGTCGCAACCGGGTTGCCTTTTCAAGGTTAACCGACACGTATATGTGTACACGTACACATCACTAAAAGAACACAGGTAGCACCGAAAGTGCCGGAAGTGGCCTCGTCTCGTTGAGTGTTCCAAAACAACCCCCGAGCCGCCTTGTTTTTCTTCGTCACGTGTGCGTGCCGGCTGATACGAACTCCGGTTCGATTGTGATTTTTCGAACGGATTGCCGCAAAGAAAACAGTTGTGCTCCCAGTGTTTTCGACGTTTATCTTTCTTTTCTACTATCGGTGAGTAGCGATATTATCATCGAATGTTCCCTGCGGAAGATTTTGGAATTTATTTTTCAAACGTTTACGGTTTGAGAGAAGTGCGCGACTTTCAATTGCCCGTTAAGCGTCGCTGCGTCGCGACGGATCACTTTACTCCGTCTAGCTCTATTAACATTTAACGCTTAGAACGTGTTTTATCGAACACGCTCGCTGTCAGAATCGCTACGCTCGCAGAATAAATAGCTGATTCGACGATTGCTAAACGATTCTATAGACGCGCAATGAGCTACGGCGATTAAGCAACGAGTAATTAACGCGATCGTGTATCCAGACAAGTTTTGTTTCCACGGATTTCGAGAATGCTTGTCTGGGGTAATTTCATGCAAACGGATAATCGATTATACTGCCGATATCACGCGAACATAAAACCTCCCCTAACGCTTTGATGCTTTTATACATTCTCGAGATGGTGCGCGAGGGTAATGACCAGCGCTTTTTTCGTTACTTGCTATTTATAATCGGTGTTAACACTGTGTAGATTCATTGATAATCTATCCTGCGTGTTCTGCATTCAAAACTTTTCTGAATTTAGATTATTCTTATCACGCTACTTGGCGTCATTTAATTTCATGCATATATTCTGCGATAATTTATTGCATTTTTTAACTGTAATTACGTTTAGCAAATATAGCTTCTACTACACTTTAATATTTTAAGGTTTGTTATTTTAGGAATTGTCAAATATTTTTATATTTCATGACACATGTTTAAAAAATTTTTGAAAAATTCTTCATGAAGGTTGTATTATTTGCAGATAATTTATATTATTTACAGATAAATTTATTGGTCCTTTAATGAGTATTAATATACATTTTTTATAATAGTGGTTTAACTCAGGCTGACCCACAATTTGAATAATTGTAATTCAGGTTAGGTTAGGATCTTTTAATGAATATTAACATACATTTTTAATAACAGTGATTTAACTCAGACTGATCCACAATTTGAATAATTGTAGTTCAGGTTAGGTTAGGATCTTTTAATGAGTATTAACATACATTTTTGATAACAGTGATTTAACTCAGACTGATCCACAACTTGAAAAATTGTAGTTCAGGTTAGGTTAGGTTAGACAGAGGTTATAACAAGTTTAGGTTAATAAACGTCTCACAATATGAAGATGTCTGACACAATCATAAAATGTTATTTAAACAAGGTTCAAATTAAGCGTATTTAACAAGGTTTTTCATGTTATTTAACATAAAGAAAATTAAATTTAAACCAATCATTCAAGGAGTAAAATTGTTTACAACGATAGAAATTACTGAAAGTCCCAATAATAATGAACTACCTACCCCAAAAAATGTACCAATAAAAAAGATGTGGGTGATTTGGCGCCATTACCATTCATCATGCCGGAACCAATAACCGTAGAGATGTTTGTATGCAATAAAAGAAATGGCGGCAATATCAACGATTCGTGAGTGCAGTATTCAAAACGCAGTACAATCGTATTCGACAAAGGCCGACAGTGTGATCGAGTGGTGATTCGAGGCAAAAATCGTCGAATGTAAGTCTGAAAGGCAGAATGGAAGTTATCGTGGAGTTGCATAGAATCGTTTGCCTGGAGAAATCCGATTGCTCGCGGTGAACCGCTCGTAACAGAGGCGCGAGCATACGCGCCGTAACCGACAATACGGTTGTACAGAGTTTCCAAGAGAATTTTTCTCCCTGTTTCCGGCGCGCGATAAGCGCCCGTTATCTTTTGTCGCGCTACGATAATCCAAAGAACGGTCGTTTCAGTTCTTTAGGCAGGTCGGACTGGCGGGCACCGCCGATCAACTAAACGCCTGTGGCTATGTAACCAGGGAGCGTAACGTCGCCCGAGTAATTCTCGAGCTTGTTACGAGGAGCACGTCGTGGATACACACTACCTTGCTCGTTTTCCCTCATCCTCTATCCCTTCTTTTTTCTTTTGTTCCTTCTTCGTACACTCCGACGTGGCTCGTTTGCGAGTCTACAGATTCACTTCTCTTCGATTATATAAGATTTTCATTTACTCCATTTCATTTTTTATATTTCTTCTTCTTTACATTACAATTTTTATATTTTTTCTTCTCTACAAAATTTTTATATAAAAATTACAATGCTACATTAAAATTAGATGTACTTCCACATTTTCAAATTGTTGCGCTAATTTCTTAAATGGAGAATAGGAGACCCAAATCTAGGCATTGCTACATCCATAGATATGTAGACCTTCAAATCTCTAAATTCACAATTTTTTAAATTTGAAAACTACATCTCAAACTTCAAGACACTGGTCCATGTATCTCTACATACACAAATCTCTATGTATCTGTATACCTACTGTATCTCTTTACATATGACCATATCTCTGTACTCTCATATCTCTACATTCTCACACCCTTACTCCAGCCTCCTTACATCCTAACGTTTCTACATATACTTCCAGATCTGCAACTTCCAAATTTCTAAATTCGAGAATCTACAAAATCCTACATACTCGAGAAGTCTCCATACTACCTTGACTTACAAATTAAAAAATTTGAAATTTGATGAAGGATAAGTAGATTTGTGAGCGACTGTACACTCAGTTTTTCCTTCGTTCCATTTTGTTCCCCTTTTTACAACTCTCGTTTCTTTGCCCTCCGCACCTATCGCTTTGGCTCTCTGTCCCTTTTCTCCGCGCAGCGTTAGGTAATTCGAAAGCAATTTGAATTGACGTACAGCCGGCAGAGGAAAGTAATTACGAGGCGATGGCGAGCGAGAAACGCAAATTCTCGACAAGCTCGACGGATCGTGTATACGTACACGTATAGCCAGGCTCGGCGTGTGCCACGCACTGGGAATACACACCGTGATCTACATAACACTGTGTACACGTATACACGCGTCTGTATATTACGGTTCGCGGTTAGATTGATTAAAATTTACTATGCAAATTAGATTGCGCCTCGGAGCGATGCAGGCGGAGCCGGCGTAGGAGGAAGATCCGGCTCGACCCCGGACCTGAAAAGATGAATCGTTATCATTAACGTTTTCGCCGTTCGGAGTCTACTGATATCGAGTCTATTTTAACTGTTATTAATGGTACCATTGAATTTGTAAATTCCATAGGTCGCTTTGCGTCATTCATTTCAAACCTCTTATTCGATTAGATTCACTGTATTCAACCCATCACTACTTTATCTATACATTAAATTAAACCTGACTTTTGTAATTTTGTTAAAAAATGTACACCGTGGTAATAATGATAAGGAACAATTTTATTAGGGAAATCATATATTATCAACTTAAAACATATTCGCAAAATATTTATTAGACAAACCGTGATAATAACGAAAAATGACAATTCTGGACAGGCATCTCCTTCAAACAGCGTCTATGTATCACCTTCATTTACAAAATATTTAGAACAAAAAATATTTGTGCTCTAATGAGATCTGCAAGATGCACATAAATCATCTAATTCTAGAGATTAAATGATTAATACTCAGACTTTGATGTATCATCAGTCTACTAATAGCAGTAAAATATGTGGTTCATTTATGTTTGAAACAGTACATCCACAGAATAAATCTTCCTCGAAGAATCTTCTCGGTATCAATTTTCCGAGAAAATTCGACTCCCTGAATTTCCTACGTTCTCTAGAATTTTTCGTCCCGTTATGAAGGCACGTAACCATCGAAGAAATTCGTCTTTCCGCTAGATCGGTCGGAAGCGGCGCGATTCGCGGCAGAGAGGGTGCGCGAGGGTGAGTTTCACCCCCGAGGCGTGTACACGCGTGGCAGGCGAATTGATCGCGTTGGGGTAGAATCATCCATCACCGAGTGACAGACCCGAGCTTACCCCCCTCTATGAAAAGGTGCCCCTTTTCCCTTCCGACAAGAGGAATGGACAGAGGTGGCGGTAGAAGGGTAGGTGTGCGAGGGAGGGAAAACGGTGGCGCCCTCGAACGACGGGCGACGAAGCAAACAACCCCCTCAACAATACCCAACAGATCCCACGGGACGGCGTATTCTGTGTTCCTCTCTTTTTCCCTCCGCCGCCTCTTCTTCGCCCTCTCCTCGTCATGGTTTACCCTCGTTGCCGTTTGCCGACTCGCCTGGCGACGCTGCTGACGTTGGTTTCTCGCGAAAATCGAACCACTTAATTGCGTGATCGCCCCCCCACGGTTTAAATTGCCGCCTCTATTTATTGTGATGGGGTTGAAGAAACGGAGATCCGGAGTGTGTCGAATTATTCAAGGGTGCGTTACGTGTGTTCAACCTAAGAAGTCAATTATTTCCTTCGATCATACGAGTAACACTTCCTGATGGAGCCCCTAAAGGGGTTAGGTTTATTAATCTACAATCAAACTCCTTAATATTCGTATACATAATCTGCATTATCTAATTAACCCTCTCTTAAAGTATGTATTAAATGATATACAATATGTAATAAATTGTAACAGCCTCTAAAGGGGTCAGGTTTTTTAATCTGCAATCATTCAACTCCTTAATGTTTATACACGTAATCTGCAATCATTCAACTCCTTAATGTTTATACACATAATCTGCAATCATTCAACTCCTTAATGTTTATACACATAATCTGCATTATCTAATTAACCCTCTGCACTCGAAGGTTGACTGTTTGAATTATTTCTTTCACTATGTTTATACATCACACGTGTCATATTATTAACTCAGTTAAAAAATAATTACTTCAGGTTGTTGTATTAAATAAAATTACTGACAGTCACCTCTCAAGAAGGGCTAAATGATATACATTATGTAATGAATTGTCATTTTTTTTAACCAAAGAAACATTTCTTATTTTTTACAATAGTCTTCTTATTACTTTATTATTACTTTACCTCCTTCTTTCAGTACCAAAAATTTTCAGTGCTTCCCTAAATTTTTTTAACAAGAAATATTTTTCTAAAGGTTTGCCTCCTCAAAATAGGAAAAGAACAGTACTCTAATTTATTGTGCTATTTCGAATGCTTCTAGACACACAAATAACTTTGATAAGATTACGACTTCACCGAAATATCCGTAATTGAGTCACCCGAGTGTAACTTACGATGACTTTCAGCCAAGAAACTTCTCCCCGACTGGTTCGGTCAATAACAAACATAACGCAGCGTCACCCTTATGATTTATTACACTCTGCACAAAGCAATCTTCTCTTAGATCACTTCCATCTCTTTCGCAAATTTTTACACTCTCATGCTTTGAATATCTCAATAGCAACATAAACATTAGAATGCTAGTTTGATTAAACTCTCAGTCATTATAAAATAGTAATTATATAAACAGAGCGAGAGTTTATCAGTTTCAATCTCTAATTACCATTCATGATTCAGCCAGAATTTATCATTAAGCAAATGAAAACGAACTCTTGGAACTAAATTTCTTGGTCGCTAGGGTAGATGTGCCATCCCCCATAAAGCTCGTTTCCCGGCATTGATGTGCTTCCTCGCTAGCACGACGGCAATTTTCTTGATCACGCGACACAAAGGGACGAAATCAATAACACGACGCAGCCTAAATTGAAATACAACCTACAGTTTACTTGATTTATAGAGTTTCGAATACAATTTACGATCGAAGCGCATGTTTCTTCGAGTGGCAGAAAAACGAGACTGTTGCCGGAGGTCGCGATATTCGAAAAAAGCAGGGAAAGCTCGCGTATTCAAAACACAGTGGAGAAAGAGGGAAAGCCACTTTGGGGTGGATAATACTTTGAAAGGAGCGGATGCGGATATCTCTCGTGTTATTGTAAACTGCAGCATACCACGATTTTCAAACTATTCTATGTTGTTGCCATAGACCTAGACTTCATTTGTAGAACAGTTTCAAAATGGTTGCAGACAAAATTGTCTTGTGACTAAATTTAAATTATAAGCTGTGTAGATGAGTAATTCTTTCGTAAATTGTTTAGGACAATTTCAAAATGGTTGCAGACAAAATAACCTTCTGACTAAATTAAAATTATGAGTTGTGTAAAAATGAGTAATTCTTTTGCAAATCCTTGATTACAATTTCAAAATGTTTGCAGACAATCTTCTGACTAAATCAACCCCTTGCATTCACAATTAATTTGACTGTCGACAGCAACTTTAAAAATATAATTAAAAAGTTAAATAAATTTTCTTGAATTATTGTTTGTTTCACTATGTTTATACATCACACACATGTTAAAAAATGCTTATGTAAAATTATTGCATTAAATATAACAGTGACTGCGATCTCTCGCAGAGAGTTAGAATCTGTGTAATTCTTCAGTAAATGATTTCGTAGAAACCGCAATCAGGCTGATGAATACGGTTACTGCATTAAGAAAGCTTCAGATCACTGTATACATTTCGTGTCTGTCGGATAATACAAATCCACGTTGATTCAACAGAGAAGCCGAGGAGAAATTGAATTTGTGCTATACGGCTAGCATTGTGCTAGGTGCAAGAGCCGATAACAGGGCACAAAAGGAAACGTGGCCTAGATCAGAATTGCACTTCGAGTAGCGTGTACACACACGATCTCTACCTTATTCATCCGTGGGCAAACTCTCCGTAGGCTGGAACGAGAGTTTGATACACGAGGTGAGGGAGCATTATGATCCCGTAATGGACCAATATTTGGATACGTACGATAGAACGTTACCACGATTCACGCGCACCTCCCTTGCGGCCGTTCTGTTTGCCGGATAATAATTCAAGAATCGATACACGTCTTATCGAACTCGTTTTCGAATAAATTCCGATCCGTATTAACGTTGAATCCAATTTTGCGTATCCAATTATTTGGAGAAAAGTATTGGTGCTGAAAAGGAGTATGCTACTATAATTGTTGAGATATTGAATATCGAAGATGAATATCAAGTAACGAGTGAGAATTAGAGACGAGAATACTTGGAAGATTGCTCCGGAATAGAAATTCGATAACGAATTGCAAGGAATAAAAATAGTGATTGTAGAAGAGCTCTTCGGGGAAATGAATCAGGGGACTGAGAAAGATTCTGATCTTTTAATGGACGAGAATTTCTAGAGCATACGCTGCAATCTCTCTATAGAATATAAAAGAAGGTCCACGCAATCTCGGCGCCATTTTGCTGCACGAGCCAGAGTACACACGAAGAATTGTTTAATCCTATCGATATGACAAATTCCAACAACTAAAGGCAAAGATCGATGGTTCTTTATCGTGGTAGGTAGTGTAGCGAAAGATTTGCTTAGGCTCCCGTGTTCCCCTAAAGTTTGCTTTAGAACGATTCCAGGGTGCGTTGAAGCCAGATTGGTTTTTCCTTATCTCTCGCAAACCTCTCTTTGCAAGTCGTTCGATAAGACGAGAGACTCTGAACGAAATCGATGAAATTTCTGAACCACCAACGACCTAAGCAAACAAGACTACACCGGGATTGTTCGTATGGAGAAATGAGAAAAATCCGTGCCTCGTCAGCGGATACACAGTTTCATTGCGTTCGTAAGCACTCTAGAGTACTCTAGGTGTCTAGAGTTTCTCGATTCACCGGTTGTTCAGTCTCACGCGCTCGAGGATCCATAGAATCGTGTGTGGTTGTCATAGCCAAGTCCCCGACCTCCCTGCCTAAAGAGGTTCGCTGCTTGTCCTCTTGCTCTGTTCAAACGCATCGACGATGCAAACTTACTACGTGTCTGTCGAAATACGCCGGTGTGAACAACACGCGTTGCATCGCCTGCTTATCGATTTAACCTGACTAACCCTTAATCGAGAATAAAATGGACAAACATGGGGTTACGCTTATTAGAGATTAGGAAGATTTCCTTGGCTTTATTAATTAGGGTGTTACGATCTTTATGGTACACATTCATAGCTTTGTTGAGTACTTAGGGGTGTTTTTTAAAAATTTTTATGAAATATTTTAGCTTCGTTTCGGAATTTTTATATTTACCATGTTTCTGTATATTCGAAGCTCTATATTTCCTAAGTCATATATTGGTCAGTTTCTGTGTTTGCGAAGCTCTGTATTTTCTAAGTCATGTATTTGTCAGTTTCTGTATTTTCGGAGCTCTGTATTTCCTAAGTCATTTATCAGTTTCCGTATTTTCGAAGCTCTGTATTTTCTAAATCAATTGTCAGCCTCTGTATTTTTAGGTTATGCATAGAAATTCTTGTAGGTCCATATTTCTGTACTTTTTACACTTTTGCACCTTCAAACTTCTGTATTTCTTAGACCTTCGTGTTCCTCAATTTCCATATTTTCTAAACCTTCATGTTCCTCAATATCTATATTTTCTAAACCTTCATGGTCTTCAATGTCTATATTCTCTAAACCTTTATGTTTCTCAATTTCAATATTTTTTAAACCTTCATGGTCTTCAATGTCTATATTTTCTAAACCTTTATGTTCCTCAGTTTCAATATTTTGTAAACTTCATATCTTTCAATTTTTATATTTCCTAAACCTTCATGTCCCTCAATTTCAATATTTTTTACGTCTGTATCAAGAAGATTTTTCTTATTCAAACATATAAAACATGCATGGTTCTCAATTTCTATATTGTCTACCCCTTTATGTTCCTCAACATCAATATTTTGTAAACTTCATATTCTTCAATTTTTATATTTGTTAAGCCTTTATGTTTCTCAACTTCAATATTTTTCCATGTCTGTATTATAAACATTTTTCTTATCCAACATATAAAACATTCATGGTCGTCAATTTCTATATTGTCTACCCTTTTATGTTCCTCAACTTCAATATCATATAAACTACATATTCTTAAATTTTCATATTTCTTAAACCTCCATGTTCCTCAACTTCAATATTTGTTCCTCAACATTCTCCAACATATAAAATTGCATCCTATTAATCGTATTACAGCAGAGTACATAATATACGACACGCTGTTAAGATATTCACGAAAGTAGCACCGGAATCCTGAATTTTATGAGGCCTTTAGCGCATTATCTAATATCGTAAACTGTCGTGAACGGCCATTACGGGATACTTAAGTTCGTAAAGGAAGCGCAGCGGCCCGTTGCTTCTTTTATCGGTCACCCCGGAAACGCCACCCTCGGACTCTCCATGGGGGGGCGCCGTTAATTCGGTATATAACGTCGTAACCAGGTCGAAGAAGTACGAAGATGAGACACGGTCCGTGACAACCCCATGACTGAACGCGACAAGTGGCTTTTGGGGTGCGAGTTTTACGAGCGTTTAACGACCGATTTATCGGTCGTTCAGTGAACGAGACACGGCCTAGACACAAGACCTGTCGCGAGTTGTTCCTCAAGCCACGTGACCCAGCCACGTTCGATTCGAAGATTTATCGTTTCCGATTTTCATACCCGCCTTAGCCATTCCTATCGCGTTCGCTTCCTCGAAGCTGCGGGGACATTTTCTTATTGGCGTCCCGTGCGAGACAGGTCAACATCCGTTCACCTCATCCGCTCCTCGGAATTCCTATCTTTCTTAGTCATCTTCAACGGTAGCGTTCCATTAAAACGTCCGGCCGCGAATCGAACGAACAAATCTTCACGGTGCACGATCCCTATCTGCCGACGATTGTCGGACAATTTGCTCGATACGTTCATTGTGAACTGATGGAGATAGACTTTTTGGTACGTTATTGTCGTAACGCTCTGCGGACATTAGATATGCATGGAGGTGCACGAAACCTATCATCTTTGGAACATCTGATGTTATTTAGAGCTTGTAGTTATAGACTAGGTACAGTTTGAACAAGTTTTGAATGACTTTATGTTTCCCGGAAAAGTAGGAATGACTCTTCAAACATCATCGTACCAACCTTGGTATCTTTCGTATTTTTTTTCAGAGTAAGTCTACGTAACTTGTATCGATATCAGTAAATACCCTCCATCACTATATCAGCAAATCAAGCTTCACATACTAGTAAATATAACATATTCATACAGAATTAATTTACCAAAATATGAATCATTAATTAAAATGTTGTGAGTCGTTTAACCTCAGCGGTGGAAGTGGCCAGCATCTCGACATCATTACAGACGTTCCCCGCTGTTCGGAAATCAAATCGAACACGACAAAGTCCAACGTCTGAGCTGTTGGAACACGCGAGAATGGTATCGACGGAATAGTTGGGCGAGAATTTGGAATTCCGGCTGGTCGAGCTCTCGTGTACGTTCGAGTGCTTCTGTCTAGCGCACACCGAATGTGTTCCGCGTGCACGAGAATACTTCGATCGGTGGTTACGGCACTCTGGAACGGACAATTATCGGTAGATCCGTGAGCCGGAATAAATTTCCACCTACGGTCTGCCGTGGTAGCAGTTCCATGAATTTTCTCGTGCGAGTCACGAACGCGTGAATTAAGATGTACTCGGTGTCGCAAGCACGCTGCTGGCAAACCTCCTCGCTAAGTGGTCATTTTATAATATTCTAACGGGAGAGTGTCAAAGCTGGTTGTTTACTGTGACAACCAAGGAGACCACGATATACAGCCGTTACGGTGTGACTCGTTATGGCAACTGGAAACGCTTTCACGCTTGTACTGGAATTACCAAGGTTCTTGAAAATCTCGGGAGAGTTCTCGATAAAGTTAATTCGCTGATTGACGCGCTGATGGATGTAGATGTTTTTAAGATATTAATTTATAGATGAGGTAGGTGATTGATGGGTTCCTCGGCGAGGTAATCAGATCGCCCTTATTTGGAATTTGATGGATGCAGGGTAATGTGATTAATTATGTTTCGTTGCTGCTAATGATATGTCGTTACCTTGTAAGTGATTTCTTGACACTGATGGTGGCGAATTTTATAACGATCCTGCAATCTTGCGCGTCTTTTTATGTCGTGTGCTGGATTGATGGGCTGACTATTAAGAACTGATTAACTCATCGATAATACGGAACGTATATACTATATATTTGCAAGACTTTTTTAAGTTTCATGTTTCGTTCAAATTTTCTAATAACACACATCTAATAGTTAAAGTTTAACATCGCATGACAATTTTAATCTAATTAAATATACTGCTTCGTATATATACTATTGCATGTATTTGTTCTTTAATTAAACATTCATCGATAATACGGAACGTATATACTATATATTTGCAAGACTTTTTTAAGTTTCATGTTTCGTTCAAATTTTCTAATAACACACATCTAATAATTAAAGCTTATCTTACATCGCATGACAATTTTAATCTAATTAAATATACTGCTTCGTATATATATTTTGTATTGTATGTCCGTTCTTTAATTAAACATTGTAGCGAAATAGCAGCGGAGGTTTCATTAACATTTTAATTATCCCGTACCGGTAGGGAGTAAATGTCAGGGACACGATAATTTCGGTGCGCGTGACAGTAGCGAGCCGACCGTGATCACAATCAGTCCATGAAAGAGCTTCTGTGTGACACTATATATCGGAAGACTTTAGGGGTCCTCGGACAGCAGAGGATGACGTAAACGCGCGTTGATACGTCGCTAAATAACCGATCAGATAATTTTCATCGCTTCCATCGAATCTGTCAGAGGTCGGTTGTCCAGGCTGCGCGTGGGACAGCCGTACGGTGGGTCGGTGGGTCGGCCATTGGTATGAAGACGTAATTGGACCGGTTGACAGTTTCCGAGCATTCATTTGACGTATGACATGATTCAGAAGCGTCCAGCCGTTGTCACATCTTCAATTGCCTTCTCCGTCAGAAGCAATCATCGTCCTGCGACTCGCGAGAATCGTATCGCCTCGCCTTTGTTCGGCCAGCGACACGATTTCCTTTCTTATCTGTTGCGTAGGTATACCGTGTTACGTTGCCAGTCGACCGTTCTCAGACCTCAGAAACGGAAGTCATACGGTGATAACTCTTTCCTCGAAACACAGTGCAACGATTCGTTGCGACAGAAATAAAATATACATTGCGGGAAATGAACTCTTATAGGTGGTCCAAAATGTGGACTCTGATCTTGCAAACTTAGGGAAATCTACTGGTAGCTTAAGTGCATAGCTTCACTCAATATTTATTTATTCGATTTTTCTAAGAGAATCGAGTATACACTCGCGCAAAAATCACTGTTGACTTGCCATGAGATGTACTCTGATAGAATCTGATAGAATGTCGAATAGGACAACTGCAGTTGGTTAAACTTCATATTTTTGGTCGCAGTGAATTAGTCAGATTGAAAGATTGTCAGAGACTGAAGACAATCTTACTTCTTGTACAGAACTCATGCTGTGAACAGTCTGTCGGAGTTTGTGGGATGTGAAGTTTATGGTACATGAAAGTTGTGGACACCTGATCAAAATTTCGAAATCAACTACATACCTCATTTATCTAAACTCGTGCAAGTCCTCAGTTTCTACTTGAATCACAGATACTTGAAGTAACAGTACATAACAGATTAATTCTCCAACTCGATCGAAATGTGGACTAACTCGTACTCGAGCAGTTAAAGTTTCCTAGTATGATATTAGCCCTTAATAATAGCGTCGACGAGCAATAAGTTAATCGCAAGGTTCGCGAAGAGCAAATCGGAAAATAGAAAGAGAGATCTGAGAGACAGTGATTATGTTAATCGTTACGCCGGTTCCAGGTATTGATAACGGTACCCAGCGACAGTAAGATCGTGCACCTTGCAGCAGATTATACCTGGCTAACTCGACGGTAAATAGAAACCTTACGCGATAACGAGCGCAGCGTTTCGTCGGCGAGGTTCCATCAGGTGAATTATCAACGTGGTATGCCATTCGGTGTACTGAATACCAGACCGTGCTTCCAGGACGTCCTGGAACCTGTTTATCGAACCGTTTAGTTGGAAGCGGTAATTCTTGCCAAGTATTAATTGTAATTATAGACCCGGCGCTAATTGCAGGTTATTAGATAGCCGAGTAGCTGGCAAACAGACTAAGGTACGCTGCCAGTAACCGTGTTACCTCTGACGTGTTAACGCGACACATCCAGCTCGATTCACTGGAAATTCCTGTCTTCAGAACTTTCCTTAGGGTATCAGAAATCGAGAATTTCTATCCTGATGGACTCGCGTGATAAATTAATGTCTTTGGAACGAGTTCCTGGAAACGTGCAATCATTTAATCAACAGATTTCTCTCTGGTAAAGTTCAACGTTCGTAAAAACTTTGACTCGTAAAATTTCGTAGAGACAACTTTGATGAAACTGTAGTCGCTTTACGAGTGTAATGTAGTAAACTTTAGTGGACTATTACTGTATATGCTGGGTACTTGACAAAGTTGTTGAAGTAGTTTACCTACCTTGAAAATTAGGGTGGGACACTAAAAGAGACTTTTGGGATGGGTAATCTTGTTCTTTACAATTTTTTAATTCTTATATGACAAAGTACCTAATTTATGAATGATCAAATTGTTATATTGTTGAGTTATTAAATAAAATGTTAAATTTCAGACGAAGTACTAGATTCTTAAATTACGAAGTAACTAAAGTACCAAACTACCAAATCAATGAATGACATTATTACTGAATGAACAAACTTTTAAATCATCAAATTTTGTGAATTTCCAAATGACCAAATCTCCAAATGAACAAATCTTCAAATGACCAAATCTCCAAATGACCAAACCTCCAAATAACCAAATCTCCAAATAACCAAACCTCTAAATGACCAAATTTCCAAATGACCAAACCTCCAAATGACTAAATCTCCAAATGACCAAATCTCCAAATGACCAAATCTCCAAATGAACAAACCTCCAAATAACCAAATCTCCAAATGACCAAACCTCCAAATGACCAAACCTCCAAATAACCAAATCTCCAAATGAACAAACCTCCGAATAACCAAATCTCCCAATGACCAAACCTCCAAATGACCAAATCTCCAAATGACCAAACCTCCAAATAACCAAATAACCAAATAAATAAAATTCTAAATTTAAAAATCCCAGAATCCGAGAACCCAAAAAATAAAGAACCTGAAATACCTCTAACACAGATTTGCAATCCGCTCCGTCCAGAAACATTCCTCAGCGCTAATTGAAAAAATGAATTAATTCGAAACGGTACATGAATATACAGATAAATCAATATGATAGAACAGTTCGTTTCGGGAAGGTAAAATGGAGCAATGGATGATTACGACTGGAAAAAATCGATGAAATTACATGGCATTGGAGGGTAGTTATTGAGTGGACGGGCTCGAATCAATCGAAAGATCCAATAACAGCCGGTTTCTGTGAATATGAATACGAGCGAGGCGCAATTATGCGATTCGTATCGTGGACATATCGACGCGACGGCAAACTCGAAACGCCATTGGATTTCAAAACGAAAATGTAATTTCCAGCAGGGTCGACAGGACTCGTTATATTCTTCGACGATGGCGGGATACGATCTCGTACACGACTCGGTGCACAATATTTCGATGTTCTCTCGCATCAACGACCCGTCCGACCCGATAAGGTGCGACCCTCCGCGTCTATATACCGCGAACACGTGTACATTTTAAATCAACAAATCTTGACATTCTCCTGACGTGTTTCCCAAACGCGTTTCTAGAAATACAGATAACGTTCTATAAAAAAATTACTTTACAATTTGTATCAGTTTTCCTCTGTTTTTGACAGTCCTTATCAGGATAAAACAGTCAAAGCCTTTGATCAAATAAAAACTAACAGTGTGAAATAATAGATTAGTTTACCCGTTTGATCATTTTTATTTGAAGCAACGCGGAATACAAATAATCTTTTGTCGCAATTAAATCAACTGCAATATTTTATCTGTACACGTAACGACTGTAATTCGATACAGTTACGATATTTCGTGTCGATAACGACGTTACGGAATTGTTCGGATTGAATCGATAATATGTGTTCATATCACGGCGAGACGAGCACCACAATCGTCGAGCTGGCACGAAAAAGAGGATTACGAGATATAACTCGATTACAGAACCTCGAGTATCCTTTATATTTCACTAGCGTGTTTTCTTTTTCCTCCCGTGAAGTACGCTCGCGACGGGGTTAATTTTCTGCCATTTTCTCTCCTCCCCGCCGCGATTTCCTGTTCTCGCTTCACTCCGTTTCCCGATTCTCACCCCCTTCGGTGTGCCGAATACGCGACCGAAAAATGCAAGACGAAGATATTATCTCGAATACACTGCATTCATGAAAAGAATTCGAACGTGAATACTATTTTAAACGAAACGTTTCATTTTTCTGTACAAAGGAATTTTTTTTTTTATTCAATTATACTCTTGCTTAAAACCTACCAGTCGTATGAAGTACTCATAATTCGCTTCGGAGGAAATTATGAAAATTCGTGATGAAAGTAGAACATTTAAAACTAGAATTATATATTGTGTTTCTAACAGGTACTATTTTTGACAGACTGCTGGAAAAATTATATATAAAATGATTATATGAATGATACACAAAATGATTTTATAAATGATACACACAAAATGATTATATAAATGATACACAAAATGATTTTATAAATGATATACAAAATGATTTTATAAATGATATACAAAATGATTTTATTAATGATATACTACATGATTATATAAATGATACACAAAATGATTTTATAAATGATATACTAAATGATTATATAAATGATACACAAAATGATTTTATAAATGATATACAAAATGATTTTATAAATGATATACAAAATGATTTTATTAATGATATACTACATGATTATATAAATGATACACAAAATGATTTTATAAATGATATACTAAATGATTATATAAATGATACACAAAATGATTTTATAAATAATATACAAATGACATATATAAAATGCTATATGTATAATATAAATTCTGCATTATAAAATCATTATAAAAATAAACTACATTGTACTTACTCATCGTCACTATTTTTCAAACTTAAAACAACCATATACATAACATCCCTTCAGACTAAAAATTTTGAAACAGTATTTCAGTTCATGTTTGAGTAAAAAACCTCAACCTTTGCAATGCAAGAATTTTACTTTGATAGATTTTAAACAGAACAGGTATCAAAAAAAAAATGTTGAGAACCTCTGCAATTAGCATGAAAAAGAATCGACTTTGATTTGAAGTAAAGATGAGAAACAAAAAGAAAATGGAATTGCAATAGTTGGTATTGAGAACCGCTGCAAGAAATCAGCATAACAAAGGAGCCCAGAAGGAACAAGCCACCGGTGTACGTTGCAGTTCAGAGCAAAAGGGTGTGCGTGTGGCCAGTGAAATCTGTCATCCGGATGTCAATCAATATTTCGAGGGGTTCCGCCCCCTAACCCCCTTTCTAGCTTTCCCTTATTCGAAACCCTCGTGATGCTGCCTAGCGCTACCTCTCTTCCGAAGCGTTCCATGTAGATCAACGGACCGAAACGACGTATGTTTCGCAAGCCCTAGTGATTAATTTCCACTAGGAAATTAATCAGACGGAAAGAATTTGTCGTGCATGCTCGCGACGCGCAATGATTCTGCGGCAGATGGGAAGACAAGGTTGCATTACAATGTTTGCCTCCTTAATTTACGACGTTCACCCGCAACCACCCTTAACGCCGTTTCATAAATCACCGCGCCTCGCTTGCACGAATATCGAATTAACCATAACTTGTTTGTTATTTACTCCTAATGACGCTGGTAGTTAGCTCTACTTTAATACCTTTATGGATGGGGGATAATTTCCTTCTTTTTTTAGTTTTGTGACTTCTTTGTTCTTCAACTTTTAATGTTCATCGATCAACTTTTTGCTGGGGTTACTTTTTTAATAGATATAGGTGTACTACAATATTTATAAGTTTGTTAAATAGGTTATAAAAGTTTATTTAATTACTTCATTTATTGTGTGAATTTACTGTTTTGTCAATGTGTGCTTCTTGCGATTTTATGGTCAAAATATATATTTATTCAGTGAGTTCATGATGTCCATACATGTCTTTAAGGAATTTTTAAACGATGTAAATATGGTTACAACAATTATTTTCTTAAATATATATTTATAGTATGTATTATCCTTTTATGAACAATTTCATAGCCTCACAAAAAATATTTCAATTCAATTTGTGTAAAAAGGTCTAGTACAAACCTAACGAAATCACGATAAATTTAAATCAAGATGGCTACTCCAAGATACACACAAAATGGCTACCCTACCCTGTCAGATTATCGTGGATCTACTGACCATTAGACCTCCAGTAACTAAATAAGAATTAGTAAGAGTTGACGAATAAATAAGAAAGCGATTGCTTCCGACTATTAAGGAAGAAGAATGGAAGACGATTGGAAGTACATCCGTTCCGCTTAATTTGTCCGAGTTACAGATCGATTTCACCCAGTTGGTCGCGGCATTGTCGAACGATAATCTTCCCGTGACTACGTCTCGTAAACAAGCTGTTTAAACGATCGACTAACAATCGTCGATCGATCAGAGAAGGAAAGCTCTCGAGCGGGAGCGTGCACCGAATAATTGCGACACAGATGTTACGGGCGTTCCTGGCGAAGAAGCGAAAGCGAGGCACACGAAGAATGGGCCGAAAGGGGATTGCTTCGAGAGTGTAGTCGGTAATTCTCGAATTATATACATATATAGCCGGAGAGGACGTCAACTCCACCCCTGGCGAACCCCACAGCTCCGCTTCGACGTCGTCATAACCGTTAACGTTATCTGTGCTACGGAATATTGCACGGGGACGGATTCTGCCGGCATACAGGAACCCGTAGCTCGTGCATGTCCCTCAAAATAGAGTTACAAACTGTAACTACGTTTCGGTGCATTAATGCCGCGCAGGGGTTGCCACGGGTCCCCGATATACCTTCGTCGGAATTCGCGGGGGTCGAATCGATCGCGGTTACAACGCTTTTCGACGCGGGGATGAAACTCGCGCTAAGCTCGAGAGAGCCGTAGGCAGGATCGGCAGATCGCCGTTTCATCAGCCACTTTAAAATTTAAATGGACCTAACATCCCTGAAAATCCGCTGCCTCTCACCCAAGACACCTGCCTCAAACCTTCCATTTATGCTATATTCCTTCTTCAAATCCTGTACTCTGTTTTACCGGTCTTTATCCTCTTCCGGTAATGGATATCGCTTAACGATCTGCTGGGAACTTCATTTACACCACTTTGTTCTTCGGAGAAATTTACTGACCGAATTCGAAAATCAGCTTAATATTTAATCTCGCTATTATCATCTTGTACTTACAAACACCACCCATCAGGCCGACGATAGAACCTCCCAATATATGTACTAAAGTATCACTACTTAATTATTATAACTTTCTAACTATACTATACAAATATTAAATGACTTATATACCACAAAAAATAATTCTCAACCCATAAAAAGTATAACATCAATTTCATAATCTCGAAATATTCCAATCTCTTCATAACACTTCCCCATTCACTACACATTCAGAACTCCTATGAATGCAAATTTTTCAGTAAAATTGACCGTTTCATTTCCATAGATATTCCTCCGGGCAGACATCCAAGTTACAAATTTTTTTCGCCGGATATCGGGAGACAAACTGTTGTCGAGCAAAGTACACTTAGACTTTCGCTATGCAAATATACCGCGCGAAATATTATCCTCCAAGTACATTTTAATTTATATGAGGCAATTTCTGACGAATAATTAACGACAGAATTACACGATTAAGGAAAGTTTTCCCGGGGCGAACGAGCCGGAAATAAATATTCAAACAGCTATTTTGAAACGTTAACGAACTCGTATCTTTAAGAACTTTGTACGAGGGAATGAATATTTATTTCGAATTTTCGTCATTTCGGACTGTTTCAGACTCTAAGGTTGTCCTAAACAAATTTTAATATTTTACAAGATTTTCTCCTTGGTTGAAGGTGATTTGATTGTATGAGAGATGAAGAGGTAATTCTTTGTACTGCTGAGTGTAATTTAACATCACATTTCTCTTATAAATAATTCAAATAAATATCTTGGTTGAATTTGATTGGCTAAATTCATATTACTTATAATAAATGTATATTCATATTACTTATAGTAAATTCATATTACTTATAATTCATATTACTTGAATTCATATTACTCATAATAAATGAAATAGTTTACAACAATTTTGTAAATATTACATACTGCAAATTTGATTGAGAACTTAAAATTTATTTTGTAAAGACTCCCTAAATGAAAGAAATTGCAGAAGGGGTTAAATATAAATAAAACGATGGAAATTTGAGTGTCGGCGCGCCATTTTATTGTAGATCCTGAACAGATGCCGAGATCTCGAGATCAGAGATCGCTGCGGCTTAGCCCGACGTTTCGTCCCACTTTTCTGCAACGTTCGAGTTTGGGTTACCATTCTCTCGTGTAAGAGGATTAAGATATTACTCGAGCGTGGCGGCGAGGCAAGCGTCATGAAAACACGGGCTTTAACACGCTTTATTCGCTTCGTGAAAATTCGCGTCTGAAAGTGCAACCCCATCCTTGCGCCCCTCTCGTGTCTGAGGGTTTACGCCGCGCGGAAAGAGGGTTGGTGAGCATAAAATCGCTCGTGTACACGCGCGTGCATACACCTACTTGCTCGACTCCTTCCATCTTTCCTTCTTTCGTCTCTGACTTCTTGAAACGGATTTCCTTCTTCTGCGTCGCGCATTTATCGAAAATGTTGCTTCCGAGTTTGTCCGGGAATTGTCAGATTTCGGGATTTAGGGGATGTCGAGGGAAACGCTTTTAAGAGATATGAAATGAGTTCGTACTCTTTATCTTAAAAGTGAGAGCTCATTCTTCAGGGTTTATGTGTACGTCCGGATTTTCTATGCGAGCTTCTTGAATTAAATGTATGTTTTTGAGGTTAAGTTACAGGGAATTGAATCACTTTTTATCGAAATATTTTGTTATCAAGAAAAGTTAGGTTATGTCAGCCATTCTTTTTTATTTTTTGCATCATTCATTTTGTTATATTGCTATCGAAATGTGAATTTATTTAAGGTTTTTCATTTTTACTAATCATATGAACAATTTAGGTTATATCTCTAATAATAATACTCTTTTAATTTTTACTTTATTTTAAAATGAAGTAAAAGTTAGTACATATGAAATGTTGGACTAGCAGTATCTTTATTAAATCATCATACATTTTGAAGAAAAATAATCAGTTACACAAATTCTTTCAAGACCTGTCTTAAATAAAACTTCAACTTCAATCCTCATATAGATGTCTACATCAAGTGGATCACACATGGATTATAAACAGTACATCATGTTTAAAAGTTTTCATTTAAAAAAGTTTCCTAGTATTCTGATATTCAAAACATTGGATTTAGAACCATGAGAGTAAAAGAATTCGCATATGGGTTAAAAACGTGTTCTGCGAAGAAACTGTAAGGAAGTCTCCACATGCCCTAAAATTATGTATACATACTCGAAACGCCATTCATCGTGCTGGCCGGAATTTCTCCAAGTCCTTAACAATGTTCACCCTGCGATCTACATTCCTTGAAAGAGGAAGTAAGGGATGAGGGTGGTGGAACTACGAAACGATCCCATAAACGCGATTCCGTCATCTGTAGGAACGGCACCGAAACCGGTACTATGAAGCTCGTACATTCGAGAAATGAAACTATGTTGCATTCGAAGCGGTAGCAAGCGAGTCGAGTGGCGTTCCGTTTATCCATCGGCGCTCTTCCCGCGGATGCATTAAATTCCCACACCGATACGCGTCTTCGTAGAAGCAACGTTACAGGACGCCACGTACGACGACGACGACGACAACGACGATGACGACGACGACGTCGTCGAGAAGGATGGCGGCGGTGCTTTGAGGGCGTGGAGTGCCGCACTCGACGTGTCATACGGCGCCCTCCAACACTGGCGTAGTGCTGTCTTGAATTATTTGGACCGTTCGCGTTCTTTGGATACTCGCTCACTGACACTGAAACTTCTTTTACTCTCCTACACTTCTATTCTTACTTTTCGAATCATTGGTTCATGTTTAACTATACAGATAGAATGATGAACTGGAGTATGAAGGAAAATTCACGAACGATATGGAGTTTTGTTTTTCATGAAAATAAATACTTATTCGTGAAACAATAAATGACAGAATGTAAAACTCAGGTCGAAAAGGTGGAGACTTCAATTTTTAAGATCGTAGAAAATATGTTACATTATAAGTTTTCATTTTATTTGCTCATTAAATCGAACGAGAAATGTGAAGATTAAAAAATGAATATTTTCGAAACTAGTTTATGTAGAATTAAAAATCTTGAAAACTTTGTAGAAATGTCATAGTTTTCGGTTATCTTTGAGGTTGAAGGAAAGCATCGGAGGCGTATTCTGTTCGCGCGATTTCAATTGCAAAATCGAAAGCTTTGATATCCAGAGTGAATGCAGGCTAGAAATTGAAATTCGAGCGGAGAAGCTACGCCAATGGCAAGCTATCCGGCAATAGCGCGTGTCGGCGTCGACGAGGGGGTGGTTCTCCCCTCTACCTCTTCCTCCCACCATCAGCACCACCTTCTCTTCTTTCCTTAGCACCGCCACCCTTGGCTGCTGCCCCCGGTGAGCCCGGTACAGGGCAGAGTCGTACTACTTTGATCGCCACTCAAACATTTTCGCTACCCACACCCCTCCACGCGGTGATTCGCCGGGGTGCTGCTAGCTTCTGCTACTGCGGGGCTGCAACGAGGAACGGGGTTGGTTCGCTACGCGTTGCTTGCCACCAACTAATTACAGTGTGGATCAAAGAATTCATCGACGCGGCCGTCGAGCCTCGACGCTGTTTCGAGCGTGTGCGTGCGTGTGCGCGGGGGTGACGTGCATGCGCCCGATGCCGACGAAGAATGATGCAAGAAGGGCGCGAAAGGGTGAGAGCCAACCGGAGAGTCCCTTGCACCCTGCTTGCGAACACCCTGTGTTGTACTGCATTTTCGCTTCGTCCAAGACGGACACCGAATGGGGTGCACTCACCGCCACATCATATTTGGCACTTTTGCGGGTTAATGCAGGTCATTAACCTCGGAAACTTGCTTCACCGAGATGGATCATATTTGAGTATGAAAACTAGGTTCTCGCAAGGAACTGGAACTTTACGAATTTTATAGATTACCTGCAAACTTGGAAGTTTATAAAGTTTATACATTTGAAAGATTGAGAATTTTTTTAAGGTACAAGAATTTCAGAATTTAACAAAGTTTCAGCATCTGAGAAGTTTTAAATAATGAAACTAAAAAATTTGGAATAGGAATGATGCTACTAAGGGGGTTTAATGCATAGCCATGAATCTTTGCCCAATCGCTGGGCCAAACGTATGGCTATAATTCTGTACACAGAATACGGTATATTCAGGTTCGTTGATAGAAGCACGGGAAATTGCAATGTCGGTAAACATAGGATTAGGTCAGTCCACGGTACAACCGGTTCGAGTTAGCCGGTAGTTGAGAAAATAAAGGTCGTTAGCTGGCGCAATATTTTTTCCTCTGCTTGCTCCAGATTCATCTCTCCCTGCTGCATCGGCGTGCAATTAACAATGGCTGCGTATAATCCGTCGGGTGACCCGACGCAGGGAACGACGTTACCGCCTCTCGCAATAAATAATCCGCTTCGCGATAACAACTGGAAACTGTTTGCGGTAACATCGCTTTGTGGCGGTGGTCGTTTGAAAAACGCGGTTGTAAATTGCCCGAGTGGCCGGGCTTCGTTTCAAGAACGACCTCTACACAGTCAACCGTTACGCTGTTTTTCATTAATTCTAGGATAAAAGCCAGACTTTTTAAATTTACTCTTTAACGATGCAACTCTCCTTTTTTTTTTTATCTCCCGAACCGCAGGAATCTGTTCCGTGTTTCGCTAGCGGGAATCAAGAGAGTCGCTAAATGAATACTCGATCAGCCGAATGATTTATTCAGTCGCGCAGATGTCCGCTCGTCGGCTCCGAACGCGACAGGGAGAAGAGACCGTGTCGCGGAATCGATGCCACGAAATCAATTTGTGTAACCAAACACGAACTGCCAGTTTTTTCCTCCCTTTGTTTTTTCTTCTCCAAGTTACAATTTCGTGGATCGATCTGGACTTTCTAATTTTTAAACTTTTAATTATTCAACCTTCTGTAGCTGCAAATTTATAGACTCCTAAAATACACTTCTCAATTTTTAAATTCTCAAGATACAAATTTAAGGATCTCCAAATTTTCAGGACTCTTAAAATACGCTTATCAATTTTTAAATCCTCAGGATACAAGTTTGCAGATCTCCATATTTTCCGGACTCCTAAAATGTACTAATCAATTTTTAAATCCTAAAGATACAAGTTTGCAGATCTCCAAATTTTCAGCCAGATTTCCAGATCTCGAAATTAGCACATTTGCAAAGATTCTCAAGTGTCTAAATCTTCACACCTCCCAAATTAGCAACTGCCCAAGGGACAGGGTCATCTTTGCAAGCACTGCACCCGTCTCAAGTCCGTCGTCGAGTTCTACGAATTCTGAGAGGCACTCTTATTTTCCTGTCTGACCGGCGTGAATGACTAAAGCAAACAACTATTTCCATCAAAAAATGCGTACAAAGGTACACTTGCTGCTTCGATTTAATCAATCACTTTCTTAATACACCTGCATCCATCTTACATTAGTATACATTAGTATACTAATACATCAGTGCAGCGCTGGCATATCCGACCTTCAGGCCACGTTAGAACCATCTCTTCAGGTGCAAAAGCGATTGTTTCGAGAGCCAGCGAACCAATGAAAATGTTGGTTAGTTTCTGCTGCGTTGGCTCGCGGGCTCATTTACCAGGGGCTGAACGAGACCCAGACCCGATGCTTCAGATGCTGGTTCAGCAATTTTCGCGTTCGCCAGCAATTGGATACGTAGACGGGTTGGAAATTCCGTTTGCGTATTAGTGGCACGCGAAACAGATGCTGTGTGCCGGGTGCAAACGGCCGATCCTGGGTTCCCGAGGAATCGTTTATGCCGTGACAGCTGTCGGAATGGCTCGAACGAAATTAACAAGTTGGACGAAAATTGGACGTGTTAACTCGTCGCTGCGACTGTCAACTTGGCTCACGTTCAACGGATTAAATGTTCCAGCGGGTTGCAGGAAGTGTCTGTTTCTATGTGGGTTTAAGTGAAAGCGTTTCGTGCAAGATGACTGGAGAAACTTTGCTCGAGGTGAAATCGCGGGTCAAGATGCGTTGGAGTTACAGTTCACAACATTCTAACTACTCAAATAATTTAATCGTGTTGTAGTTTATAATCTGTGTTTTATTTTTCGTAGAGAATGTTGATTTTTTTTTTAATTTAATATTTTTTTTTATTATAGTAACAGAAAATAGGTTCGATATGATCAACACTTTTTAAATGTTCTGAAATGATATTTGATAGCAAGAAATCATTTGAAGGCTCCTGGATAGAGCTTAACCTATGACCAACGATTTCTTATAGAGAACTTCTTACAATCTTTCTCACGCACATCCAAGACATGTCATTTTCAGCTGGATAGCTCGTACGAGCAGGGGTGAAAGGTTCGAAAAAGAGAAGCAAAAAGAGGCGACATCGGTGACAGGCGACGAACAAGGGAACACATAGGGAATACACTTTTTCCTCCTTCAGAATCTCAGACACAGTTGCATTCGATCTGGAATTCGATTCGTTTTCTAGACTTTTTTCCGTGTTCGACCATTTTTATCTTTCTTAGATCATGAGGAACGACGTGAAGACTATTCAAGAAATCACCAAACATTGATAAGATATATGATTTTAAAATAGGACCTTAAAATTGAAATTTCTTTATACGTAAATGCTGTTAAACTACTTATGGAACTATTTTTAAATTTCACTTTGAAAGTTGGGTTATTCAGAATAATGGAAAGGCTGAAGCTGAGCGTGTTCGCGAAAGTAGTTCATCGAGGTTGCCCATCGAAGTTCGCGTCCCCGTTGTTGGACACGGGGTCGTGAAAAGAGACAACGGGTTTGCTCAAGCTGTTCGAGGATGTTGGTAACACGCTGGCCCTCCATGTTCGACCATGCTCGACGATCTTTCGTGGACAGAGAGGCACGCACCTCTCCGTCGTTCTCGTTATTCTCTATCGCTGTGGGACGCGAATCAAAGGGAGAATAACCGATGACAAGCTTGCGGAGGGTGGCGGAGGGGGAGATTTTCATCCATCCACGCACGCGGAACGTCCACCGTCCAATTGCAGGAAGAGAGTCGACGGGGACCGAAATCGTAATTGGATTCGAAGAGGAGAAACGCGAAGCGCGGCAGAGTCGACCGGTAGCTGAAGAGAGAACGAGCGGAAGAGAGTGGATCCTCTTCGGCTTCATTGGCCGACCCCGGCGATGTCACAAAGTATAATACGAACTAATTACCCCGTCGTCGGCAAAGCTGCACTCGACTGCCACTCCGGGGACAATGAGTGGCCACTTCCGCGATGTTTTCTGCATACGCGGCATCGGGAGCAAAGGCACGGCCGCGAAAGAAACGCGTACGAAGGCCGGGGGAACGAGAGGGTATCCACCTGGGAAGGAGGAGGACAAACCGGGAAGAGTACGCCGTAACGAAAACCGTGGGCGGCAACGACAAAGAGGAAAGGAGGAAGAAGAGCTTCTTTTTGGTTGATTAGCCCCCGCGACATGGAAGACGGCACGCCGAGCGGAGTACACCTATCGTGACGACGCGTCGTCACAAAGCCCGGCCGCGCTCTCTCGTAAAGGCATAAATCAAAGCAGGTACCATCCAACGTACCACGATGACCATCTTCTCCGGGGAAAAATACTCTGTAATTAGCCCCTTAAGCATCCGATCCTCTCGCTTCCATCTTCTCCGAGCAGCACGGATGCAACGGCAGCCCCCTACCACCCGGGTACCTCTTTTCACAGTGGCAACGTTCGACGACATTATCGTTGCGGCTGTTACGTGGGTGGAGAGTCCGGGCCTATTTCCCTCCCCCATGCGATCTCGTCTCACCCCGCGCCACCGTGTCACATCTCCGCTGCTCGACGCCATACGCGCGTTTGGTCCCCCTACGCGTGCACCGTGGGCTGATGGAGAACGCGAACGAGGCGGGGACGTGTAGCCGAGGAAACTTCAAAGCTCCCGAAACGATTGTTCGGCAACGCTCCCGCGTGTACCTCGAGAGCAGCGGGGCGTTTCGAGGAGGGGGTAAAGTACCCACGAATATACACCTACCCCTTTGATTACCTCGGCGGTACTCTCTCTTCTTGGTCTTCCTTTTTTTTTCTTCTTCGAGCTTCGACAAAAAGGAGAAAACGCGGCTGAAGGAGAGAGGGAACGCGCAAAGTTGCCGGTGCCCGTGTACGCGATGGAAAGGGCGAGCCTCTCGTTCGTTGCAGCGGGAGATTCAAAGAAAGAGGAAAAAGGCTGGAGGGTGGACGAGGACCGTCACCGAGATGAAGAACAAGATGCTCCACATGATGCATCTAGCCAGAAGGGCCGTTTCGCGCGTGCATGTATGCCCGCGGAGTGTGTGGTCGCATGATTCTACGCGAAAAAAGCTCGCCGGTGAAAAAGGTTCGTTGCTTCTTACGAGCTCGAGCGTTTCACTCGTGTATTACGCCACAAAGCGAGAGCCCGCGGGACCGATAATTAGTATGCCCCATCGACTCTCCTATCAATTTATTCTACGAGGACACTCGCCGGGAAAATCTCGGACAAGTTTCTCTTTCAAAATCATCAAATATCCTGCTAATCTTCACATGCAAAGTAGACTCCTTTCTGCTAGATTGTAAGTTAAATTTTTTCTCCAACATGAATGAACTCTTTGTTTCGTGCTAAGGGTTGCTCCGTAACGAAGAGTTAGTTGAAGCCAAATGAAAGTAAGAGTTATACGAATGTAACAAGTATGTAATACGTGAATAATAAATAATAAATATATGTTAGGTATAATATGTACGAATATATGAACGACAAATGCAAATAAATCATACGAGAATATGAACTGACAAAGTGTGATCATTTAGTACATAATAAATGTAAAGTACCCAGCCACTCATATAGGGTAGATGTCAAATCAATTGATACAAATAATGTTAAAAAAAGGGGGTGCAAGAGGGTTAAAATGACCGTACATTTCATCATTTTGATGCTCGAAATAATTCAGGCGGTAATTTCGATCCCCTGGCACGAAGCTATCAAAAGCAAGCATCAGGATGCTGCAGCGGCATCTGTGCTCCTTGGTTATTAATATGGCGTGCAGAATTTTCGCGACAATGCGAAAGTCGATACAAGCGACCAGTTTTCCCGGACAATGGCCACGCACGATTTCAATGCCGATTCACGTGGCTATTCATCAGAGTGCATCACGGGGCTTATCTCGTTTCCACGTCTCGGTGTAGCGTTGTTAGTTCATTGTGCCTCGTAGAGCAGGGGTTGCGGTTCGCTCACACGCGACGAAAGCGAAGCACGCGCGATAGCTCACGCGAGAAAACGAGGCGGCCAGCCGAGGAAGCATTTACAGCCGTTTAATCGTATCGCCGAAGGAATGCCCGATGAAGGAGGCATAAATAAACGCCTCGTCGCCACGTCGTTCTTCCTTCACCCTGTACAACTACTTTCCGTCGTTTCCCGCGTGCCATTTCTTTTTTCCTTTCCGCCCTCTTCGATTCTCTTCTCGCGTGATTCCGCCGTGAGTTCACCCGATACTGCGAGCATCGGCCTCTAAGTACCTGCTCCGAAGGTATAACTCATTTGGTATCGGACCCGAGACGCGTTTCCCTTCGACCCCAGCTCCTCCGTTACTATCGCAGAGAATTACGAGCGTCATTACCATTAGTCGCGGTAATATAGTAGACGCTCCGTTACTCTCGCTTCTAAACAAGATACGGCGCTCTAAGTTTCAACCGACCTCCCGTTGCTGGCCGGTTTCCGTCGCCTTCTGCTGAAAGGAATGCCACCACGAACGCTTACTCTTATCGCGTTAAATGGAAGCCACGGACGTGTGACGTCGAAATATACACACGCTTTCCGATTCTTCGACAAGTCTTTTTTTCTAGCAACAATCTCCTAATACTCGAACGAAGTAAAGTGTTTCGAAAATCGAAGTACTTTTTGTAACATTAGAAAAATCAGTAAGATCTCTTCGGGGGATGATTTTTCATAGCAGCAAAAAATGACAAGTGTACTCGATGACCAACTTTATTCAATTTTATTGAACATGACGAACAAAGCTCTTCTACAGTGAATAAAGCTACTTAACCTGTAACTTCTTTAGAGATTGCGTCAATCAGAGTTTCAATTATTTCTAAAATGTTAAGACAAATTATAACTGACGTTAAACTCCAAATTCGTGCTGTGAATATAATTTTGACTCGTTGTATCTAAACCGTTCTGTCAGGAGCGACATCGGTTAATTTTACCAAAGTATCAGATAAAATATCTCTCCCCAAATATTCTCTGAAATGTACACCCTTCAATTTAATTTACTCGCGCTTATTTAAAACTGCAATAATAAAAAGTGCTTCGTATCCGATATTTCCTTAAATTTGAATTTCACTTCTCGCACGACCCACATCGATTCCAATCACGATAGCGTGTCGGCGAGTGAAACGGTAGCGGAGTTTAAGAGCGTGCGGAGGAAGAAAGCACGCCGCCGAATAAATGTTTGCGATTGCTCGATTGCGCCAAAGAATGTTTGCCAGTGAGATGGAGGAGAAGAAAAGCGAAGCCGCCAGAATATTTATCCGATTCGGCCGCTAATTCAGCCGTGTTTTCGTTTCATTTTTCCAGGTTGTTCAAAAACGCCGCCATAGTCGACACCTTGCAAAATTTACGGCTCGAGAGCAATAATCTGTGTCCACGTGACGCCGCAACGGCGTCGCGAATTATCCCTTAACCCTTGATGAATTGATATTGGCTCGAGTGTTTTGCCGCACTTTTTCCACTCCCCACCCCTCTGTCTGCCAGAATCGTCGTTGAATATGCAATTGATTACACGATCGGGGCTTCCCAATGGTTGCGATTAATTCCGATTCCACGGAAGCACGGTGCCGGCTGCGTGTTCGATTTAACATATTTGATCGATACCTGTGCTCCCTCGATTATTCCCCGGCACATTCGACCGGAATTATTGGCCCGTTTCGTCGTTCCCTGGCTCCTTGTTTGGGAATTAAAAATTGCTGTTCCGCCACTACCATTTTATGGAACGTGGAATTGCCCATCCACTATGGGAGGAATAATCTCACGATTTAGGAGGTTTCCACTCATGGACTTTCAAGGTGTTTGTATATTTAAGGAAGTGCAGTTTGCTCGATTCTTTACTGGTCTGTTTTGGGGCGGCACTCTGCCAGTAAAAGGTTTTGCTTCGATTCTTCAATACAAACTTTAAGTGGACTTTTAAAAATATTGCATAATTTGGTACCTAGTCAAATATATCGATAAATATATTTTTTACGAACTATTCTATTTACATACTTACTTTATAAGCATATCATGTAAGTACTTTATAGACAGATATTTATGTACTTCAAAAATGTTTTTCATATCAGAAATATTTTTTATGAATAAGTCAGTACTTATGTGTCATACATGTATTTGATACACTAAAGTCTACAATAACTTATACATTATATATACATTATATATACATATATTAATTAATTATTCATAGAATTTTGTGATTAACTAAATTTTTAAACAAGCTAACTAATGCAGCCGCACGTCAGAAATTCACTAATTCATCGTCAAATTAATGACTGTATCAAGTACCAAAGTCACAATGTCTTCATCCTTCAAAATCATCGAAGTTTATTTTGGTGAGTGTTTTTCTTGCAGCAGCCTTTTCTTGCGACAAGCATCGGAAGCAAAAAATTAACAAGCACATTAACGTTCGAGTTTCGAGACAACAGTCGGGTATACTTAACATCGATCTCTGAAAGTACCGTGCACGATGTTAATCGCATGTCTGGAACAAGACGCAGTACATCAGAGCGAAACGCGTATGTTCAAAGAGGTTCGTGGATGACGCGATTTTAATCCCGGGAAATCGCGTCCTGTCTCGTGATACCGATCGACCAGACGTCCTCGCAAAAACGAGTCGAACGTAATTAAGATATTAATAACTTGCGGAGAGGCGCGCCAATGATCGAACGTTGTCGATATTTGCATCGGTTGGCCTTGAATGAACAACAAATTTCCAACGAATGGAATCGTCGAGGCGTTCGCGTGCGATCGACAGCTTTCCAGCAAATGTTAATCGAATAATTGCATAAAAAGAACAGAATTATTTCAACGGTTATTTAGATCCTCTCGCTTTGTTCTTGTAATTGAGGGGTGCGAATGAGGTACGAGAGAGAATTTCACGGGTTAATTGCGCCGATACGTTTTCTTCTAGTTCGTAAATTTATGCGCGATTGAAACGGCTCGAGTGTCTAACGTGTCGATAACGAGTGGATCACTCTGGAATTAATATATCGTTATTTTGCGAGCGGTTTACGTCTTGAATGGTAATGAGACTCCTCATTCGTGACTTGCAATTTAATACGTTTACATGAATCGATGGCTTCAATGAATGCACGTGTGATCCACTTTACTCGCCTTATATTGACTTGCGGTTGCGGTTGGCTATATAGCGAGATGGTTTTATATTACGATATTTCTGTACTTTCGTTATACAAAAGGTGATATGCGACAGGTTGTATATTCGTCCTATAATATAGGTGTATTATAATATATACATATATAGGTGTCCCATAAATAAGCTGTATTATAATATGTATATATGTATAGATGTTCTATAATATAGATGTATTATAATATACATAGATGTCCTATAATATAGGTGTATTATAATATATACAGATGTCCTATACTATAGGTGTATTATAATACACATAGATGTTCCATAAATAAGGTGTATTATAATATACATAGATGTCCCATAAATAAAGTGTATTATAGTATATATAGATGTCCCATAAATAAGGTATATAAATATATATATAGATGTCCCATAAATAAGGTGTATTATAATATACACAGATGTCCCATAAATAAGGTGTATTATAATACATATAAATGTCCCATAACATAGACGTATTACAGATCAAATAAATTTGGCCATATAACACGTGGCGGTATGTCACGTCAAGTCACCCTGTAATTACAACGCGTGGTAATTGCAACCGTGAAATTACAATGTACGGTAATTATAACGCAGGGAAATTACAATGTATAGTAATTACAACGCATGGAAAATACATTACGTGTTAATCACAACGCATGGAAAATTACGCGTAGTAATTGTCATGCATAAATTGTACAATGTATGCAAAACTGTAATGATAATTCCGATGCTCTGCGTATGATAATTTCAACACTGTAATTACAATTCGCAATAACTTATGCAATAATTCGAATGCATGGTAATTACACCTGTTAATTTCTACGTATGATAAGCTGCGTTCACGTGTGGCTGCATAATGATAACTCATGATAAACGTGATGATTATAAGTGACAACTGTGAAGCGTATGAGCAGTGTAAATCTAGACTCAATAATATTTCAGTGATGAACAAAAAATTTAGTTAAAAATTAAAACCAACAAGGTTTTATATAAAATTTATGTATGAAGATTTTGTACAAAATTTATCCATGAAGTTTCTGTATATAAAATTTATCTATGAAGATTTTGTACAAAATTTATCCATGAAGTTTCTGTATATAAAATTTATCTATGAAGATTTTGTATAAAATTAATCCATGAAGTTTCTATATAAAATTTATCTATGAAGATTTTGTACAAAATTAATCCATGAAGTTTCTATATAAAATTTATCTATAAAGATTTTATACAAAACTCATTCATGAAATTTTTGTATAAAATTTATCCATGAAGTTTTTGTATAAAATTTATCTCTGAAATTTTTGTACAAAATTTATCCATGAACTTTTTATATAAAAATGCCAAAATAACAAGTGTCTGCTGTGTTTTAATAGACCGAAAAATTCCTGCGATGTGTAGAGCCACAAAAACAGCTATAAAAATAAGTATCACAAGATTTCAAATTAGAACTACCATATATCGAATTCCATTCTTAAGAAGCTTTTAATCTTTCCTTCTCCACATGCAAATGAGTTTTTTTAGTTAAAATTAACGACACTCGTTTAAAATGGTATTCTCATTCGTACTTTGTTTGCTCGTACGTCTAATTTATTTACACTGTGTGCTTCGTTTCGTGGACATTCATAGTTCACGCGTATTTCGCGATTTTATACCGCCCTTTTTTCACCGTTGACATTTATGAAGCTATAAAATGCACACCGAACTCTCCTGCAACATTGCACCTCGAATTTTACTGCGTTTGTATTATACGTATACAATTATTATTCATTGGTGATGTTCGTTATCTTCGCACGATTGTGCACGGTTTAAAACATTTTTAAGAATTGTATTTTTTTTTTATTGCGATTAGGTGTACAGGGGATTTGTTAAACTGTTCGAGGGAAATTTCAGGGTTTAGGGTTTGCAGATTTGGAGATTTAGGGATTTATAGGTTTGGAAATTTGGAGATTTGGGGGTTTAGAGATTTAAGGTTTGAGAGATTTAGGGGTTTAGAGATTTGGAAATTTGAAGATTTGGGGGTTTAGAGATTTGGGGGTTTAGAGATTTGGGGATGTAAGGATTTGGAAATTTGAAGATTTGGGTGTTTAGAGATTTAGGGGTTTAGAGACTTGGGGTTTTGGAAATTTAAGGGTTTAGAGATTTGGGGATTTAAGGATTTGGAAATTTGAAGATTTGGGGGTTTAGAGATTTGGGGGTTTGCAAAATTAGAGATTTGGAGGCTTCAAGATTTGGAGATTTGCAAAATTAGAGATTTGGAGGCTTCAAGATTTGGGGGTTGGCAAATTTGGAGATTTGGAGATTTAGGGGTTTCGAGGTACGGAGATTTGAGGGTTTTGGGGTTCGGAAATTTCAAGATTTGGGGGTTTGCAAAATTAGAGATTTGGAAACTTCCAAATTTGAGGGTTTGCAAAATTAGAGATTTGAAGACTTCAAGATTTGGGTGTTTGCAAAATTAGAGATTTGGGGGCTTCAAGATTTGAGGGTTGACAAATTTAGAGATTTGGAGATTTGAAGGTTTTGTTGGTAAAGATTTAGCAACTACAAAAAGTTCACAAACTTGTGAATTCATGAATTTTTAGACATTTGAAAACATCTGGATTTCATACTGAAAGACTCTGTGACTTATCAATTTAGAACTTCAAGTCCATTTAGAACCTCCAGTACGTGTCACTCGCAAACTTCATAACGATCCGATAACTACATAACTTTTCTCCATGATTACCATAAATACTCAAAAAAAAAAATTGCACTCTGTGTCTTTATGTACTCTATGTGTCCCTATCAAAGCTCCCTCTCCCAAGTATCTCCATCGAAACCCCAGAAACCTTAAAACCATCCCCATCGAAAGAAAGCCCGTCCCAAGAAACCGTGGAACGAAATGAAAGAGGCGACAGTGTAGCGCGTTTCGCTCGCGGGCCGCGAGTCAGTGAAGCGATCCAGGGTATCCGTTCGCGGATCGCGCGTTTTCATCTATTAAAACGAGGGAGAGTATCGCTCGCGTCGGTTTCTCGGCTTGGGAAAGGTCGGAAGTCGTGGCAGATCGATGGTGCGAGGCGACGAAAGAAAAGCATCCGCGCGAAAGGGGCAGCCGCGTACAGGCGATGCGACGCGTCTTTATCGGCGGCGGTGTGCGTAGCGAGCGGAGTGTGCGCGTCCTCTCACACACGCGCGTCCCAGCGTCGCTCGGCGTCGCTCAGAAGCGTCGGTCGAAGCGAGAGGATCTTCTAGAGCGACAGAGACGGCGAACACGCTTGCGCGAGCTTCGAGAGCGCGGTTCTCGCGAGCGTCGATAAAAGCGAGCGCCGACGGGCGGAGCGTACATTTCTCGCGCGCCTTCCACGCTGGCAACCCGGCCGACGCGAATCTTCCGATCTAGAGGATTTTCGTACGAACTCAGAGGTGACTTCACGAGTGCTAGTGCGGTGAGACCGTGGTCGATCTTGTTCGAACCGAGGTGAATCGTGAAGAGTGAGTGAATCGGTATCGATAAATCGTGACTATGCGGGGAATCCCTTGTTGTTGACTGTCGGAGAGAAGGGACACGCTCGAGAACACGCGCGACGATTTAGCACGATCTGATCTCAAACGGCGAACAGGTAAGATCGAAACCTGGAAAGATGAGACCCACGATATGCTCGTGGTCACGTTCTTCCTTGATGGATCGCGGCTTTTTAAGCCGGCCGTGATTGCCGATAACTCGACTCTTGCTTGAATTTTAAGTTTTTTGTGAACGGCGGTTAGTTTTAGTTTTGAACTCTGATTTATTCGGGATTTTGAACGTTCTTACTTGTTTATTTATTATGTCTTCGTTATGGTGTATATCGTTTTATATATTTTATGTTACATTATATTTCTTTCATCGATCGTTGTATGATGAAGAGGTGGCTAAACATAAGATCAGACATGAACTACCCTCTTGTAGTTTCATTTGTCAGGTACGTCAGAACTAATCACAGCTGCAATACTGATTGTGAGGCTAACAAGGTTGAAATTTTATGTCAATTTTGTATTTAGAAACACTGTGCAAATTATAGTTCGCTTTCAATTTGAAGAATACTAAAATTTGAGTAAAATTGATCTTGAAGTACTAGTGCATTATTAGTCAAAATAGTGCAAAGAGTTATCTAAAATGTTATGTCAGTTTAGTATCGACTATACAAATTATAATTGAACAACTTCAATTTGGAGCACAGTCAACATAGTATTAGGAGTTATCTGAAATATTATATCAATTTAATATCGACTTTGCAAATTATAGTTAGACAACTTCAATTTGAAGCACACTAAAATTTGAGTAAAATTGATCCTGAAGTACGAGTGCATCACTAGTCAAAATAGTAACAGGAATTATCTGAAATATTATATCAATTTAATATCGACTTTGTAAATTATAGTTGTACAACTTCAAATTGAAGCACACTAAAATTTGAGTAAAATTGACTCTGAACTACTAGTGCATCACTACTCAAAAATAGTGCAAGGAGTTATTTGAAATGTTATATCAATTTACTATCGTCTATACAAATTATAGTTGGACAACTTCAAATTGAAGCACACTAAAATTTGAGTAAAATTGACTCTGATCTACTAGTGCATCACTACTCAAAAATAGTGCAAGAGTTATCTGAAATATTATATCAATTTAGTATCGTCTATACAAATTATCAATTTGTCAAAACACTAAACTTTCCATAATACTTTCTCAAATACTAAAATTTGAGAAAAATTGATTACAAAGTCACTAGTCAAAATAGCACAAGCTTTCTGAAAAGTTCTGTCAATTTAGTATAGCCTACACAAATGAACTTGAAGCCTAAAAATTCGAAGGATACTAAAAATGTAATATCGAAACATCGAAGCTCCCTAAAAATTCGACTAAAATTGACTCCAGCTATATACGAATCATCCTCAAAAAAGCGTAAAACCTCCCCATCTCAAATCACAGATATCAAAAGTTCATTCTACCATTTCCCACTCCTAAACTCCATCTAAATAACTGTTCTAAATGACCCTCATTTCTCTCCTTATAAAACCGCAAGATAATTTATTTTTCGCCACTATAATCCTGTAATCTTCCATCACATATGCATAATAAGTACGTTAGCGTATATTTAGAACATAAGTTCAATATCTAATTACGTTTAATAATGTAGACGATAAGCTAGCCTACGATTGGCATTATTCCGATCAGTTAACGAGACACTTGTATCCGCTGTATCTACACACGACTGGATTCGTGAGTCTATTACCGAAGACATTACTTCCGGTCAGGTAACGAGACGCTACAGTAACTACCTTCGAAAATGTACAGATATATCTACTTGCAGTATATCTGTTACCGAAGTTATTTCCGATCAGTTAACGAGACATCACGGTATTTACTGTGCTAACGCCGAACTAGGTCCATCCGTTACTACAGACATTATTTCGGTCAGTTAACGAGTATCTACTGCGAACCAGATTCATTAGTCTCGAAGACATTATTTCCGATCAGTTAACGAGACGTTATTGTATTTACCGTAGGTGAACTAGATCGGCGATGTTGCATTGACATTGTGGTCAGTTAACGAGACACTATTGTTCTACTGAAGTACATCGGTAATTGGACCTTCTGTTAATCAGGTTGAACCAAGTGCTTTAGTTGGAGCACTTCTTGCAAATTTTCTTGGTTGCTAATTCTCACATTTACAAACTTTTGAAGTAGCTAATCCATAGGTTCAAGTGTCAAACCTCATATTTAGATTCTTCAGTTCTTCAAGTTCGAAAGTCATGAAACCTCAAGTCCCAAATTTGAAACCTCAAGGATCAAATTCGTGAGACCTCAACTTCTACAAATTCTACATTTAAGTTTCTAGAGTTTCTACATTCTCAAACTTTCAACTATCTGAACCCTAAACCTAACCTCTTCAAATCTCCCGAACCTCACAAATGTCCACATCCCCAAGCTCCAGCTCTCCAATCTTCCCAAATTCCCAAATTACGCTTCCAAATAAAAAAACTTATCAATTTACCCTACTAACAAATCTATACTAATTTAGCCTACTAACAAATCTATACGAATTTAGCCTACTAACGTACCAAATTTTAGAATTTATAGAATCTTTAGAATTCCGCAATTAAATTTGCCTATTAGCCCAAATCGCGCTGATTAAACGGCGTAACAAACGCTTCCCTCAAAATCGCATTGCAAAATGACACACATCCCCTTTAACCGCGGTTGATCGCGAGCATCGGTAGGGGTTGCGCAACGACGGCAACACAATTCACCCTGTTGGAGCCGGGTCCGCGACCCCTATACGCGTTTTTCGAGCCGGTTCAATGCGTCGTAACGAGTGGATCGCTCGTGGCTCTTCTTCCGCCACGCCCTGACGTGGATCGCTCGAATACGCGAGGCGGCACGCTCGCATAATTGCGGGATAATGCGCGGGTGGCGTTCCATTGTCGGGACAGTCGGTCTGCCAGGTGTCCCGGGGACACGTCCGCGGACAATGCGGTCCGACGGATAACAGAATTTAATGAAGCGGGACCGCCACTTAGAAACGTCGTGTTTCGACGTGACAGTGTGTCCGATTCAAAGCGCTCGTTACGAGGGGGCGATCCGTGACGAACGCTCCCTCGAACAAACAGGGACGCAACCCTCTTACCAGGAGTTTCGATAAGAACCTCTGAGGAATGCGAGAAAAGTCCGATCTGTGATGGTTGTATCGCGTGACCGTTTTTATGGAAGAAATATATCTTCCTGCGAAAATTTACCGTGTGAAAGAAACAGTCGAAATTGGGTTATTTGTCTGAGATGTTATTTCGTTTGCGTAATAACCTCGGACGGCACATCTGAGGTGCACATCGTTCTCTGAAATGTAATGGAGGTAGCTTGAGATTTGGGGTGGTTTTGTGTACTGCAGTTTTAGTTGGTTTTTATATTCAAAAGGTTAGATGTTTGAGAACTTGAAATTTTTAAGAAAGAAGAGCTTTGTTAGACAGTTTCAGTGAACATAACCTCTATGCTATGGAACATAACCTCTAGGAAATTTTATACGATGTGTGAAGTTATGCAAGACGATTTATAAAGTTAATCAATTGCATGATAAATTAGTATTTTACGATTAAAATTAGTAATGTTATGATTACTTAAATTTGTCAGATAATACTGTGTATTTTGTTTTACTCCTCTCTATACAAATACCAGATAAAATTAATTTTCCTTAAAATATCTTATTAAAATGTACACATGTACGCTTTTGCTCCTTTATACATCATACTTAATGCTACAAATTTTGTTTTACTTCTCTATATACAAATACTAGTTAAAAATTAATTTTCCTTAAAATATCTTATTAAAATGTACATATGCTTTTGCTCCCTTATACACCATTTTCAAGGTATAACATATTCTAATATATTCAATACATCCATGATGCGATGTCTAATACAAGCAAGAACTTCCTTTAACCCCTTTGACTCGTCCCAGTGCTTTCCATAAAATTAAATGCACATAAAAATCATGTCAAAGGACCATCCCAAAAAGCAAAAAATATGTAATATCTCGTAAAAAATGATAGAACCCTGTCGATAACCCTCGTTGATCCCGAAAAGGGTTAAAGAGGCCTAGCTATCTAATGCAATTCCCCATCAATCTCCGGCGTCATAGTCAAAGACTATAGAATTGGTCGCGATCGAAGCAATAAGAGCATGCATCCCTGTGACGAAGGGTGGTTTAGGTGAAAGGGGCGGATGACAAGATAAAAGGACGCGGTTTGAACAAAGGGCGAAAGGAGACAGGTGTGTACGGTAGCAAGTATCTAGGCGGTGCAATTACCTGGCCGTGGAATTACCCACGCGCCTGTGCATCACAATTAATTCGTAATTAAATCCTTTGGCTAGGAGGCGTGGTCCTTTTCAGCAGTGTATAGAACCGTGGCTCATGCCCACCGGTTGGGTTGGTGGGCACCCACGTCCGACCGCTCGACGTACCAAACGACGTCGAGCGTATCGTCGAGCCGGGTGACAGCCGGAAATAAAGGGCCGGCCGTGCATTAGCGTCGACGGTCAAAGGGTCGCTCGAATATCGACCGAGACGGTCGACAGCGTTAAATTGCCATTTGTCGGCCGGGGAATGCCTCTGATTAGTACGCGGAGGCTATCACCCAATATGTCCCTCGGCTTCGTGAGATCGTCCATGAAAATTTCCTCTATCCTTGCAATATACTCGACATTCTTATAATCCGCTCTATTATCCCCTAATAGACCACTATTATAATAGAACACCCACTTAATTCACGGGTTGAACCATGGGGTGGAATGCCTGACTTACATTTTCCTATTTATCTGAAGAAAAATTGAACACCTGCACAGGAAGGTATTTAGCTAATTTTTAAAAGTTCTAATGAACATGGTGGTACATTATCAACTAGGTCTCTAAGTCTTCTATCTGAAGATTTAAGTTTGTGAGATCTCGTTTGTTTTGAGGGCCAATGACCACAGCAGTCGAGGTCCAAACGACCAAATCAATCAATCAATCGTTGTCTTGAATTCCGAAATTCTCACACGTTTAAGATAATAAAACCTCAAGTTAAGTTCTTAAAAATTTACAAATTTGCAGATAAGTTCTAAAAAATTGAGAACCTTAAATCCACATATATCTCAGTGGTATCATACAGTCATAGTGTCCACAATTTTCTCCTAACCTCAACCTCCCAACTTATTTAAACCATGGAACATAATAAAATACCCGTGCAGAACTCCGTTTTAAGGGTGATATTAGAATCGCCAAAAAATGCAGAAAGAGCGGTATCATAAAAGCGAATAACGGTTATAAACTGCAATCGATTGGTCCGATCGTTGTTCTCTTTTAACCGATTGTTATTGTGTTGCTATTCCGGTAACGATCGTCGGAAGTTTCAGCGTTATCCACAGGATAACACAGTGGAACAGGAGTAAAAGAGCAGATAGACAGCGGAGAAAAGTGTCGAACAAAGGATCGAGTGGATTGTATGGCGGAGGGGGTTGCAAACGACTCGAATAGCCGATATTACAGCCCCAGGCGGCAATTCGTATCGAGTTTTCCGTGTTCGCCGACCAACTCGATCGGAAACGCGATCAGGATGGCGAAAGTAATTTTCGGACGATCGAGGCTGATCCCACGATAAGGAGAATCAAGTTGTACAGGGTGTTGGCCGTGAAATTTATTCCGCCATATCTATCCCCTTCATACTGCAACGCGGAAACGCGGGGAAACCGTTTTGCTTTGATCGGAATTGCCAATTTAGCCTCGCTATTAATCGTCTTTGTCTCGGGTATCGATCGATCGATTGTCCTTGTTCAAGATATAGGAATTTCTATCGATTAATGCACGGGGTTATTGGAAGCTGCGGAAATTAGCATTACTTAAACGGTGGAAAAAAATTATTGTGCAGATATGAAGTTTACGACAGAGTCTTTTATTAATCAATTTTATAGCGACAATCTTTTAATTAAATCTAGGTTAACTGCAAGCAATTTTAGTTTGAAAGAATTTTTTTGTAACTATCTAGTGGTAGATTTATTTGTATGTATAAACGTAGCAAAGCAATGGAGGCAATTAATAAAAAGGAAATAATTCAACAAAGTATATTAAACTCTAAAAAGTTTGCTACCTGGTAATAAATTTCTCCAGACAAATTGCACCTTCAAGGACAAAAAGTTAATCAGATTACACCTGCTTTAAAGTGATCCTCATTTTGAAGATTTCAGATAAGTACTACACTTCACGATATTTGAGAAGCGATTAAAAAATATTTTAACCACACTGTAATGATAAATATTTTAACCATACTGTAATGATAAATGAAGTATTTAATAAACCCCACAAAGATCAACGTCCGAATAAATTAAAACTAGTAAGTTTAGTTCTACTACGACGTGATATGCAAGTACATATTTCAAGAAAATAAAATAAAAAAAAAATGAACAAGCAGACAATCGCAGTGTCACGCCCGCTGCGTACATTTACTCCAGCTTTTCTCATCAACCGTTCGTTTTAATCGTGGCCAAGTTTTCTACCTCCGTAATAAAACAGCCTCTTCACGACGCTTGATACCCGTGCTTAACACGGCCCTGAACGATCGCTGGTAGCGTATATACCTCGCGCATGATTACCACCTTATCCAACGTCCAGCGATCAGGAACAGCCCTGGCGGGATTGAGAGACTGTATACAGGGTATTCCATAATTAATATCATGCAGAGACATATTTCATAAATTGCGAGTAGACGAGGTCTTTATTCTTCTTTGATGCAACTCTCTTTTATGAGAAAAATTAATGGAACACGGGATGTATGTGTTATAATAATTTTTGTGAAACTTCAAGTTTGAGTGTGTGAGAAATATGAGGTAGTGGTTGAAACTCTTCAAATTCATTTAATTAAATTTTTTTTGGAGTAAGTTTAGAATTTAGAGGAAAAATAAAACAACCCCTGTTTGACTGTTTTTGACAATATTTTTGCATATTCAATTTTTTTGTGTTGCAATAACTGTAACAGACAAGGTAGTAGAATGACAGGTTTCTCTTCATATATGTAACTCATATGTGACTTTTCATGTATGTAACTTTCTTATACAATATTTTATATCAACATTGTATGTCAACATTTTCCTCAATTTTATTATAGTTCAACGACTATGTTTTCTTAAGCAATAAATATAAAAATTGTGAGTTTATGAAAAACTTTAGAAGAGCACCCTATAAAAAAGGTACGATAAAATTAACATACACAGTCGACGACCAATATCTTGTTAAGTAATAAATATAAAAATTGTAAGCTTACGAAAAACTTTAAAGAAGTACTCTGTAAAAAGAGGATAATAAAATTAACATACACAGTCGACGACCAATATCTTGTTAAGTAATAGATATAAAAATTGTGAGTGTACGATAAACTTTAAAGAAGTACTCTGTAAAAAGAGGATAATAAAATTAACATACACAGTCGACGACCAATACTTTGTTAAGTAATAAATATAAAAATTGTAAGCTTACGAAAAACTTTAGAGAAGTACTCTGTAAAAAGAGTATAATAAAATTAACATACACAGTCGACGACCAATATCTTGTTAAGTAATAGATATAAAAATTGTGAGTTTACGAAAAACTTTAGAAGAGCACCCTACAAAAAGGATACAATAAAATTAACATACACAGTCGACGACCAATATCTTGTTAACCACTAAATATAAAAATTGTAAGCTTACGAAAAACTTTAAAGAAGTACTCTGTAAAAAGAGTATAATAAAATTAACATACACAGTCGACGACCAATATCTTGTTAAGTAATAGATATAAAAATTGTGAGTTTACGAAAAACTTTAGAAGAGCACCCTACAAAAAGGATACAATAAAATTAACATACACAGTCGACGACCAATATCTTGTTAAGTAATAAATATAAAAATTGTAAGCTTACGAAAAACTTTACAAGAGTCCCCTATAAAAAGAGTACAAATTAAGATACATAGTCAAAAAGACTATAAATAAAAAATATATAAAAGCTGCCTAAATAGAAAAATTGACCAAAAGTCAGGGTGTAATTACGCTCATTTCCCAAGTATCAATTCCGAGACACCCTGTATAAATATGCAGATAGAACCAGGGAAAAAATAAAGCTGTCTGTACTTTTATGCGAGCTCGCCACATCCGTCTTGTCTACGGATGAATGTATATTACTCTGAGCTCACCCTCGAGTTCTCGGTTTCTGCGTGGGGAAACGACGGGGTTGCTACGAGCCCCCGTATAGGTCTTCGCGTCGCTAACCCCGTATCCCATCATCCATCCTCGATGCAATCGTTTTTCCTTAAATCCAAGACGAACATCCGTGGCGCCACGTCGTTTTCTATCTTCTACGATCCCTTCTCGCGATTTTTCTTCCGCCAAATAAAACCGGCGGGGAAACCAACCGGTAACGGAAGCTCGATGTTAATCGAACACGGTTTGCCAACTAGAGGTCGAACACCGAGAGAATTTAATCGGCGGAAAACACGCACTCAAGGAATGTATCTGTTGAGATATCAGCACGATCTGGAATGTTGGTCGGCGACTGATGAGCGTGTGCAGCGTTTAGCGTGATGCATTTCCCTAGAGAATTATGGTATGTCTGGGCAATTGGAGAGGTTTTTGGGATGGGGAACTGGTGGGGAACTTGGAGGTTTTGGGACTGGGTTGAAGATTTGGGTGTTTGGGGAATTTGGGAATTTAGGGATTTGGGGGTGGGAATTTGAGATATTAGGAATTTGGGGAGGTGGGAATTTGGGGATTTGAGAATTAGAGAAATTTGAAATTTGGAGAATTTGGAATTTGGGGAATTTGGAATTTGGGAAATTTGGAATTTGAGAAGATTGAAATTTGGGGAAATTTGGAATTTGGAAAACTTGGAATTTGGGAAATTTGGAATTTGAGAAGTTTGAAATTTGGGAAATTTGGAATTTGGGAAATTTGGAATTTAGGAAATTTGGAATTTGAGTAATTTGGAATTCGAGAAATTTGGAATTTGGGAAATTTGGAATTTGAGTAATTTGGAATTCCAGAAATTTGGAATTTGGGAAATTTGGAATTCGGAAAATTTGGAATTTGGGAAAAATTGGAATTTGAGAAATTTGGAATTCGAGAAATTTGGAATTTGGAAAATTTGGAATTCAGAAAATTTGGAATTTGGGAAAATTGGAATTTGGAAAATTCAGAATTCCAACCTTGAAAAATCTAAAAATCCAAAAGCTCCACCCTTCAAAATTTCCAAACACCCTCAAATTTTCCATACAAATAACATTGCATAAATTCCAAACTAAATATCAGTAATTTAATCATTACAGCAGAAACTACATATGCTTATCTAACATCTGACACGTCCACCTTTATCTTCATTTTGCTGTCCCGACAGATCACCATGAAAGTACTAACAAGTATTAGCCCACGATTTTTCGAATTCCTGAATGGAGTGGTTCGTCATACAACACGAAACCCGTACCTTCCAAACTTTCACCGATACTTCCAAATAAATCGTGATCGAAAGAAACACGGTGCTGCATTCGAGCACGTTTTACAGTCCTTATCAAACATCCAAACAACATTCTTGACTATCGAGATCGATCTATGAAGACATTTTGTCACCGTATTAGGAGAGACAAACAGCTTCTAAACTCTCGAAACGGATCGTTTGCATTGAGAGATAGAACACGAGTTCACACGGGTTTTTTTGTTGAATAAATCGTAATTACAAGAAACACGTTCTTAACTACATCTGCGTTGCCTTATTTTAGGTTAGGAAAGAGACAAGTTACTATTTGTAGCTTATTTTGGGAGTTGGGAGTTTTGAGAGTATGAAACTTTGTAAATTTTGTGATTTTTAAGTGTTTCCAAATTCCTAATTTTTCGAATTCCAAAGCTCTCAAATTCCAAATTTTTCCAATTCCAAATTTCTCAAATTCCAAAGCTCCTAAATTCCAAATCTCCCAAATTCCAAAGCTCCCAAATTCCAAACCTCCCGAATTCCAAAGCTCCCAAATTCCAAACCACCCGAATTCCAAATTTCCCGAATTAGAAATTTCCCAAATTCCAAATTCTGCCAATTCCAAATTCCCCAAATTCCAAATCTCCCAAATTCCAAAGCTCCCGAATTCCAACGCTCCCAAATTCCAAACCTCCCGAATTCCAAATTTCCCGAATTAGAAATTTCCCAAATTCCAAATTCTGCCAATTCCAAATTCCCCAAATTCCAAATCTCCCAAATTCCAAAGCTCCCGAATTCCAACGCTCCCAAATTCCAAACCTCCCGAATTCCAAATTTCCCAAATTCCAAATCTTCCAAATTCTAAATTTTTGAATCCCTAAATCCCCTAATTCCTCACGTTCCAAATTCCTAAATTTCCAAATTTCCAACTACCCTAATATCCCAACACCCACACCCCCAACTCATCAACTTCCACATCCACAACTCCTAACCTAAAACCTCCACCTATCACCCATCACACCCAAAGAACAAATCAATAGTTTATCAAGCAACCAAGTATCATTGCGTACAGTATTTCAAAGCAAGCGCATCGTCTGCAATTCAATTAATCTACGTTTGTAAATTCAGAAGAAAGTTGATTCGAAAGGAATCCTCGAGGTCTATGCTTCCGCGGCAACGCTTTATCTTTAATGTCTTTGTGCCACTCCGCTTTGTCTTTCGGCTCTATTCTTCGCTTTGTTGCCGTTCAAGTTTCTCCGTCTATTTGAAAGTTTCTACTTGCACTCACCACTTTTCTATTTAATCTTGACTCAAGTTCCGTTCTAATTCTTTGAAAAGTCTCGCGGTCCGTCCGTGTCGTGTTGCAGCATCGACTGCAATTAGATTATCAGTCTCTATCAAAGGACGGCGCGGGAAATAAATCAGAGTGGAAAAAACGCTGCGTTGCTTTTCATTTTCGTGAAATCATCCCGAGGTAAATCACAAAGAGCTCCATTTTAAAATTGACTTGCACGGCTTATCAAACCATTACCGGTAGCTACGTATCTGCTTCATAACGCCCGTACACTTCATTTCTTATGCGTAGTTCGAACAATTTTTCTCTTAATATATTTTTATGTATTTCTATATTTTTCACTTTGTTCGAACGATTTTTTCTTGTATTCTTTTGACGAAGAATTATTTCGAACGGGCACGATGCTATCAAAATTCAAAATGGCCGACGAGGTCTTCGAGTATCGTTCAAAATGGCGGATGTCGCTGAGACAATGATCGAAATAAAAGATATTCTACAGCATAAAAATTGAAAGTAACTGTTAAAACGTTGGAGAAAATTCATGAAAATGAGAACATAAGTGTTTGAATTTTTTGGTTGATCAATTTTAATGGATCTGCGGTTCATATAGAATATACTCTACAAGAGATATAAAAGAACATGTATTTTAATAAACAGCTTTTGTAAGAGGAATAATAATTTATGATCTATGTAAAAATTGCAAGACAAACACTATCATGTAGTCTTGCATTTTTTTGTGGTTCCAAAAAAGAACACAGTTGCAGTATGATTTAAAATACATCTCCTCAATAATTTCTTATAAACTCTTCTACGTTGATCACCTGTCTTTGAACCATCTTTAAAATTTGTGCAGCAGCAGCGTAAATTGTTGGAGTTTTGAAAATTTCGAAAGGATGTCCTTCGAGGTCCCAGTAAATCGTCCAAGTCAGATCAATTAGGTAAACGTCGGCAGAATCCTGTAGTCCGAGTAAACAGCGATTCGCATTCAAGCAGCATCGTACGAGATCGTAGCTCGTGTCCGCGTGCTGATTCGACCACGTCCCGGTGTCGACGTGGCATCGAAAAACCGAGGAAAATCGTGGAAAGCATTCCACGGCATTTCGGTGGTCCTGAACGGCCGTTCGAGCAGCATACGAAAAGAGGGGCCCCCGTCGTTGAACGTACGGCGACTACTAATTATTCGGTCATGCAAACCGAAAAAACGGTCGACGAGAAAGCACGCGAAGTCGAGGGGACGAAAAAGGAGAGGCCAAGTTTTACGTAGCCGTTGGAACACAGGATGAAAGAGAATCAGAAGGACAAAGAAAGAATAAGGAACACCGCGGGCGAGCATTGAGAAACGAGGAAGAGGGTGAACAGAGAGAGAGACAGAGAAAAAAAGAGGAAACACACGCGAACGAGCCGAGAGAATTTGCATGAAAATACAGAAAGTTTACGAACAGCGTTTCCCTCGGCGGAATACGCGGTAGCGCAGCGGGAGCGGTACACATACTCTTGCTTACATACAGAGCGTTTCACGCGAACCCGCGACTATGGGCCCACAAAGCCGGCGTAGGAGGCTTTTCTCTGAACTACCGCCATTCCGATATGTATATAAGGCGATAGAGGTTTTTTAACGAGCACACGCCACACCATCTTCGCTTCTAGTACGCTGCGTTTCTTCACATCTCCATTCGTTTGGCAACCCACAATCTTCTAATTCGCAAATTTTACTCTTTTCGAGCTTCTGTATTTTCATACTTTTCTATATATTTTTACACTTATACGTGGTTCCAAAATTCATTATTAAATTTTATTATTGACAAGGTTTTCACCCTTCATGCAAAAGCTATTCACTACTACTAGTGAAGGATAGCTTCTTTAAACCTTGTTCAAAAGCTACATGAATTTTTTTGAGGTTCGGTCTATTACTGTTTTGCTATGAAGTTATTTCTCTATTAATAGTTTTGATTGATGTCTGTTTTACTATGAGGTTATTTCTCTACTAATAATTTTGACTGAGTCTGTTTCGCTATATTTATACATCGTATATGTAATATAGAATTAGTTAAAAAATGTCCGTTGACTGAGATGTCTCTCAAATGCATCATTCATCTTGAAATTTTCTACTCACTAAAAATTTTCATAGAAAAGCAAAACTCTCTTAAAACACCTAACTATATGAACTGCAGCTCCATTAAAATTGATCAACCAAAAAATTCAAACTCTTATGTTCTCAATATTTTCATGAATTTCCTCCAACGTTTCAACAGTTACTTTCTAACTGCAATATTTCCACCATTCTCCATATCTAATCACCCTAAGATACTCAATAAATATCTTGCACCACCTTAAAATACGAGCCGATATCAACAAAATCATCAGAAGAAAATTCTAGCCTAAAGAATTATTTATCCAGCGTCGAAGTAAAGGGAGAATTTGATGTAAAGACGAATCAGCTCTCTCATCTCTCCCTGTAAACGTTCAGACCAGACACGTCGAACACATTCGTGAATAACACGTTTGTTTCTTCGAAAGAGGATTACGGGGTTTCCTGCCTCGTAAAGATTTCGGCCCTTAAAAGCTGTCACCTTACGCGTTCCCGAGGAAATCTCACGACGCATTCACAATTCGAGAACACTCTTGTTTGGGATTAGGAACGCGTCGCCTCTGAAAATCATATCGTTCCGTGTTTTCGAAAAAAGAAAGACCTCGGCGGAGAAAGAAGAATTAATCGGGCAAGGTGTTTGAATAGACGAGACTTAAATCCCTTTGGGGACGAATAAGTCCTTGTCAAAACACGATTGGAGTCGCTTTGTAAAAGCCTGTCACCGCGGGATTTTTCGTCCACCATTCCGTCGATCAAGATACGACAATTTGTCCTCTAATCCGGGAAACTTTGAAGCTCCATTTTTGAACGTTGTACGAAGATTAACTTCCGAAGGCTGTCTCTGAATTTTACAAATTAAATCTCAGACACTGTCTATCGTTAATATTTAATTTTGTGTAGAATAATTTATGTGGGAGAATGTGAGGTTAATTCAAACAAATGGAAATTCATAAATTTGAAAATTTTGGAACTCATAAGCGAAGGTTAACTTTACACCCCAGAGGTGACTCTCGGTCACCATTTTATTTAATACGATAATTTGAAATAATTTTTATAGTATGACACGTGTGATGTATAAACATAGTGGAAATTATTAGTAGAGAGATAACCTCAAAAGAATTCATTTAACTTTTTAACTAATTTTTAAAGTTGCTGTGAGTACAAAGGGTTAATCTACAATAGTACCGAACTTCATACGTTCTTACCATAAATAGATAAAGGTTAATATATCAGCCGATAAATCAAATGAGTTAAAAGTTAAGCACGATGTTCCCCACCCCAAAAAACAAAGAGCAGCTCATAATTCTCGCCGCTGTTTTCTTGCGCGATATAACGCAACTAGAGTTGCATTCAAGATACCCGTCCGAGCAAATTGTTATCCGATAAGATCTTCGAGAAACGATTATTTCCATCGGTTAACGAGCCACGAGCGGCCGTTAGCCATCGGCGATATATCGGGAAGGAAGAAAGCTGATTGAATTAATGTGTCCGCCGGCAGTCGGGAACGAAAGGGAGCGCGAGCAGCGATGGAACAGGGAGGAAAATAAGCGAAAGCCTCGTAGCTCGTGTAGCCGGTCAGAGAATATCCATTTTATCCGTATACCGGATCCAGAGGATTGTTCCGTGGTCCGATCGTGTCCTGTCCAACGTCGGTATCCCGTCGTGCCTTGGTGGCTGCCACGCAAGCGATAGGTATCTCGTAACCGAGGATAAATTGGCATTATTTATATGCCCGTCACGCGCTTCATTGTCTCGTAGCTCGGCGAGTAGCTCGTTCGCGTTGCCGCAATAAAATAATAAAACGTCTGTCTTCTGCTTCCCTTTTCTTCTCCTCTCTTCGCCTTCTTCGCTTTCTGTGAACTTACCCCTTACTCTCCCTAGAGAATATCGCGACTTTGCTAAGCTATTGCTGCCATCGATTAACTTTAGGTTAGCTTCATTCAGAAATTATACTATTTCATTCCTTCTGGAGGTCCAAATATAGAAAACTGTAAGGGGATTTATTTTGGGAAAATTTGAAACCTTAAGAACTTACAAAGTGAAGTTTGAGTTTGGAAATTTAGAGGATGCTTGACAGTGTAGAAAGTTTGCGATTCAGAAATTTTAGACTTCACTTTGCACATAAGATGAGGCACCTCAATTGATACTCAAAGAACGTGACGTTTCACCGAAGTCCCTCATCCCTTACATCGAATCTGCTCCCTGTAGAAACTCTCTGACTTTGTCCAGAATTCCAGCAATTCTCGCGAGCGTCTGGATCGAGGCAACGGATAGGAGAATTTAATTTTCTAGTTGATACAAAGGTAACAAGACATCGTTACCAACTTTGAGCTCGTTACCAGCGGCGTGTATCACAGAAGAAGAAATTTCAGAACGTTTCCCTCTTTGTGCAGCTCCCTTCCAATCTCACCCTCTTACACTCTTTCCCCCGTCGTTCTTTTTCTTTATATATTCGCAATATCCTCCGTGGCTTCGTCTCGCGACGGCTTTTTAAATCGCGCCGCGTTACCTTTTTCCTACGGCGAAATGATAAATTAATTCTACCCCGTAAACCAGACTCCCTCGCGCAGCAAACCGAAAAGATTTCCTTCGCCCGACAGAACGTTCCGAGATTCATCGCGACTCGAGGGAGATTATAATTCCCGCGATAAAATGGGCGTCCTCGAGCGGGCCTCGCGAGAAAAGGCAGATACAGGAAGTCCGGTAAAAAATGAAGGACAGCAGAAGGAGAAAGTGCGGGACAGAGGTAGCGGACAGGGAGGACCCGTGGTTAACGCGGCGTAAAATCCAACGGGCACGCGCCATTTCACTTAGCCCAAGGCGGCTCCTTTTCCATCGGACCGACTACTACTTCGTTGCTTCTTCCTCTTCGCGAGCTTTAACCTCTGCACCTCATTGTCCCGTCGCCTGAGGTCATCGATTCCTCTACCGGTGGACGCTTTACGCTCGTCAGGATTTGCGGAACGCAAAAACCACCTCACTTTTTAAACCCGTGACTTACCAGGTTTTATACGTGCATTCTTCAAAACCAGAAATTGCCTTTTTAATCGCTACTTTGCTCTCTGGAGTCGGTTACCGAGCTTACCTCTTTTACCGCCATTTTGGTGTATGGGGAACATGGTCAAAGATACATAACTTTTGCAAGCTATTATATTATATACTTCATTGTTTATTTAATAGTTTATTGTATATCATAATAAGTATATTTTATAAATATATATAAATTAAAATGTTCAGTATCTTCATATACATTATTAATTATATGTATAAACTACTTATACATGTAAAATACATGTACTTACATAAATAAATAAAATTGCTTATAATTTTACATAAGCTAAATGTTAAACATAAAAAAGAACTAAACATCCAGACGAGTATACCTTGATAAAAATCGATTTCCGATACCGTAAAGAAGGGAAATTGATAAAGAACCGGTGGTAATTAATCAAAGTGTCTAAATATGTACAAAATGAAAGATGAAGTGTTTATTACTTACTTACTATGGAAACAAAGGTGGTTTGACATTCTTCCGCAATTACTAACCCCACGGTAAATGAACGTAAACAGAAGTCTAATTATTTCCGCTGCGATACACCCACCGAAGTATAAAGTGCGCACCCTCTCCCTCGCGAGCGGATATTTAATCCAAGTTTAATCCAAACGCGGGCACAAGTAGAATGCAAATAATTACCGCAACTATGGTCGTCTACGGAAAATTCACAACCTGCCCCGGTCTTTGTTTTCTCGAATTATAGCGTCTGCGAGAGCTAGACATTCCATTGTTTCGCGAGGGTGCAACGAAACTGCCCTAATAAATTTTACAAACTTGTGCCTCGCCTGCATCGTTTCTGTGTACGCGATATAACTTTCTCTGCCACTGGCTGATAAGAGCTGCAACACCTTTTCTCAATAATGTTGCTTTAACGTTTACGATGGCTGTTTGACTTGAGTAGGTTTGTGTAGGTTTGTGTAGGTAGGGTCACTTGAATTATTTTCATAGATGAAAGTTATGTAGAATACATTGTTGTGTTATTATGAATGTTAGTTCAAAGTCATCTTCATTGTCAGAATAATTTATACCTGCCATTGTATAAGATCTGAAATATATTTAAAAATAAAGATGGGTGTAAATGAAATGAATCAAAGTTAAATATTGTAGATTAGTTAGCAATTATATTGTGATTAGTAAAAAGGTGATGTAGAATATGCAGTGCAGATGTGTTGGACAAGCAACAAGAATGGTTATGGTATTTGTAACAAAACGTGAACGGAAAGCATTTCGCTACGCATCGTTCGTTGACGTCTATTTTTTCCCTTGCACCAAAGGCCAACGAACTACCCGTTCTCTATTGAACAGTGCAAACAATCCACAGTCGTTGCAACGAACTTGTTGACCCGTAAGCCTCATTAAAGAAACAATGCGTCAGAAGCGAATTTCCATTGGAATTTTCGAGTCGAACGCGAAAATGGCCCCGGGCTATTATCGTACGCGATAAATCCGTTGATTCGTTGTTCCTGAAAAGCCCGTGACACGGGAATAAAATGGGTGATACGGGCTGTAAAACCTTCATACGCCACCGAAATCGTTAATAGACTACAGCGAGGTTGTAACAACGCGAGAAGGTAGTCGTTGAAATCCCGTGGACGTGTCGCAGCCTACGCCATTGGACGCGATAAATTCTGATTCTTTCCTCTCTCGCGTTCTTCTTTCCGAGCCCTCTTCCTCTCCTCCTCGTTGTTTCTCTGTCGTGCACCTTCGCACATACCGTTCGAGAGTTCTTTTCGCCACGCAGTTACCACGACGGCGAGGGTCGAGGTGTGAACGAAGAACCACAAGTACCCTGGAAAGTGGCGGCCCTCCTCACCCCCTGGTAACCCGATCTCCCTCCAGGACAACGGCTGCGGACGAGTTCTACACGGTTACGCATTTTCCTCCCACATCGCGGTCGACAGAGCCAGTCTCGTTCACCTCGTGGACGCTCGACGGGCTCAATCGGTCACGCTCGATCGGATCGTCGACGCCCCTCCATTTACCAAGAAATCGTTTCAAGGCGTTCGAGTCCGCGATCTGGCGAACGGCCAAACCCTCGCGCGAAACCGTACCCTGAAATTCACCGACGAACAATTGGCGACACTGCCAACCTTTACAATCATCCATCTTGTTCTTCATATATTCGTGATAGCGCAATTAACTGCGAAGTACGCGATTTTATCTATTGTTCCACTTGCTCTTCACCTTGGTTTACCTATTATTCAAGTCCACCCCATAAACGTTCTACTTTATACTGTAAGGTGCATCTATTGTCTTATGTTCAGATTTAACAATTGCAGGTTAAACATCTTCAAACATCCAACATCAGCAGCTACATTCAGGTGATTTTTACCTGGATTTTGTCCAAATGTCACAACATAGACTTACTGCTTCAGGCTGTAAGATGCATCTATTGTCTCATATGCAGACTTAAAACTTGCAAGTTAAATATCTTCAAATGTCTAAAATCAGCAGTTTCATTCAGATGATTTTTACTTGGATGTTGTTTAAATGTCACAACATAGACTTACTACTTCAGGCTGCAAGATGCTATTGTTTCATATGTATGTATTTTATTCTCTTCAAATGAAGAAAGCATCTAGGAGACCTTTTCCCAATATGTCTGACTGCCTCACATTCAAATTTAAAAATTGCAGGTTGAACATCTTGATATATCTAAATTTTATTAGCATCTCCACTATGCTAATTCAGGTGATCTTTACCTGGATTTTGTTCAAATGTCACAACATAGACTTACTGCTTCAGGCTTCTACAGCTCCATTCAGGTGATTTTTACCTGGATTTTGTTCAAATGTCACAACATAGACTTGCATACTGTTTCAGGTTGTAAGCATCTATTGTCCCATATTCAAATTTAAAAACTGCAGGTTAAACATCTTGAAATATTCAAAATTAGCAGCTCCATTATTCAGGTAATTTCTCTTGGATTTTGCTTAGAAGTCACAACACAACATGGACCATTTATCCAAAAATCGATATCAATTTAAAAAAATTTCCAAGGAACTTCCCAGAACCAAAATGAATACATCCTATTTGAAAGCAAAGACAACGTGCCGTATTGGGCAAATAAATCGCGCGATACGCGTAGACCGGTGATTTAGTAGCGATAATTCCGTAGAAACGGACGGATTAACGCAGCCGATTCGGTGGATTTATCGGTCGACCGATGAAATTTATTAGCGGCGCGGTGGGATCCTTTCCTACGAGGATCCGCGATACACGTGGATACCGTTAATTAAAGAAGATTATATCCACGCTTTCGATCATTGCGATACAGACAGGGTGGGGGTGGTCCATAGATACAAGCCGCAAACATAACCGACACGCCCTCCAGCGATCGAAACACTCGTCCAATTGCATTGTTTCGTTCTCGTGCTTTCAATTTTTTAGCGAGGACGGTATGAATTATATGGGGTACTTTTAAAAATGTCAGATATGTTTCTCTGGAAAATTATTACCCTGAGAACACTTCGATTAACAGTTTGGTGTTGAAAGACAATTTACACTTGCTGTTGCTTATACTGTTTTATTCAGCAGAGTAATTTAGTAGATGTATTTTTGAAGTAACTCTAAAGTGTTACATCTATGATGTATACAATGAAACTGACAATAGTCGCAGATATTTCTAAAATTAGTCATAGACAGATTAGTTATGGACTACAGAAGTATTCATCAAACTTTGCAACCAAAAAATTTTGCTATCTGTCAACAATATTAGCTTTGACACAGGGTTAAAATAAGATATATTCTTTTACAACCTTTCAAAAATTCGTACCTTCATAATCAGTATCAATAAGTACTTACAAACAGAAATCTAAACAGAAATGTAAACAGAAGTTATACAAATATAGACAAGAAGAGTAGATCTACGCAAACAGTGACTAATGCGCGCCATTGCGTTCCTCTCCGCCCCAGAGCCCCAAGCGCAGTGAGTTATGAAGCAACCGCACCTATTTATCTCCGTAAAAACCATGTTTGACACTTTCAACAAAGTTTTTTGCGAAGAGTCTCCTTATTGGAGGAGCGTAGCACGATTCCAGCGACACTTGGCGAAACGGTGTTCACATATGGCAAGGTGTGCAATTTATGCAGCGTGCAGCTCTGCCAGTCTTGTTCGACGTTCGTCTATCGATTTTGCAAGCGAAGTGCCGTTTATCCGTCCTTCGTACGACTTAATCGGGCAACGAGCCTGCCAAGCTGACTCACCGATCGTATGTCGCGCTTCAACGCCCCGTTTCAATGTTATTATTCGTTTGGAAACGGGCCAGCCACGTTTTTTCGCGGTCAATATTTTGCATTCCTTAAGGGTCAGTCGAAAGCTCGCGTTGTTACCTTGGTGGGCCGCGAGGTATTCGAGGTTCGATTTACTGCACTATGAAACCCGAGACACGCCTTTCGAACCGGTGTTCATTAGTCATCCGCGTCAGAGGATCGCGGGATCTCGAGTTTGCAAGTATAATATACATAAGCCGAGATCGAGCGAGGTAATCACGAGAAACGTGTTCGAAGCCCTTCAAAATTTTCATGAGACTGCTTGAAAGCTTCGGTGCCCCCACGATTCTTCCTCCACTTATCGGATGTGTACTTCGGGGGATACGGGCCATTGCCTTAGGCTGCAACTCGACAAATTTCACGAGATTTAGATGGAAACGGAGTTGGAGGTAAAGGTACAATTTTTGTGGAATACAGGGAATTGGAAATTTTGTCAGGACTTGGAAATTTGGGAACTTGGGGGCAACAATGTGTGCAGTTTGCATATGGGAGGGTTGAGATGGGGTCATCGAACTTTGAAGTCAGGTTCTTGGAGAGTTAGAAGTTTGAAAATTTAGAATTTGAAGAGTTGCAAGCTTAAAAACTTTGAAATAAAAATTTGTAAATTCGAGAACTTGGATTTGAAGATATGAAAGTTTTACAATATCTTGCAATGTAAATCTATAAAATCTATAAAAAGAGTCCTATTAAAATTACAAGTCCCACTTAATTTAATCACAACAACCTCTAACCTCTCCTCCAGAAATTCAATTAATTTTCAACACACTATCCAACACCAACAAGAATATTAAATCTCAAGATTCATCCAAACCTACCAATTAAACCTTGATGAATCTTTCAACCAGACAGATCGAAAACAAACCTCATTTTATACTTGAGAAGAAGGAACAACCCAATGTCGACACCGAATTTAACGTTCGAGAAATCATTACCCGGTCCAGAGAGATCGGGAGAAATCTGGAAGTCCGTTTGTCGATGTTTATCGTACGCCCACGAGTTCCTGGCGGACAAGCGTGTACCTGGTGCTTCCTTATCCCAAGGGAGCGATCGTTGAATGAGATTAAACTCTGTCTCATGCTACATGCTCGATTTGCCATATGCAAGCTTCGTTGATGGCGAATGTACTGGGTGAATTTGCTTTTTACTACGTTTTTTATGTTCTGGAGTGAAATTTTAATTTTAAGTGGAGATGTTGAGATGATAATTAAGTTTGGAGATGTTGAGGGTTTTAGGTTGGTTGATTTGCAAGTTTTAAGAGGTTTAAATGAATTTTTTAAGAGGTGAGGTTGTGTGAGGGTGCATTGCGAATTTTTAGGTGAGAGAGTAATAGATTTGGAGATTTTTGGATGGTGAGATAAGCAAGTATTAAGATGGACAAGTTTGTGGGTTATTGGGTGAATGAATAAGTGGACTTCTGAAAGTTCAAGTAGCTAAGTGTGAAAGTTTGTAGATTTCTGGACTTCTGAGTGTTCATGTGCTTAAATATGAAAGTACAAGTTCTAGACTTGAAAATCTCCAAATTTGCAAATATCAAGCTCTCAAATTTCTACACTTTTAAATCTCCAATTTCCCAAATATCAAAGTCTGCAAATTCTTACACTTCTAAGTCTCCACATCTTCAAGTATCAAATCTCCTAAATTCCTACACTCCTAAATTTCTAAATTTCCAAATATCAAACCCTCCCAAATTCCCACACTTCCAAATCTCCAAATCCCCCAAACTCCCACCTTTCCAAATCTCCAAATCCCTAAATATAAAGACCCAGAAATACTTAAACTCCCACCTCCCTAAACACGCAACTCCCTAAATTCCTAAATTTCTAAATTACCAAATTTCCGCGAAGACAGCATATTTGCCGCTGACTGTACCATCCACGCTCGTCTGCTCTCTGGCAAATTGATTCCACTTCGCAACACGTGCGACCGCTACTTGAAGCCGCCACTTTAGGATTGGAAGGAACATCGTTGCATGTGGGTAGCACAGCGGGAAATGGCGAAATTTCAACGACGTAGCTACTGTCGAGTGTTTTCGGGCCCGCATGCAGACTCGTTGTTGAAATTTAAGGACACCGCAGGAGAACAGGACTCGTAACAGCGTGTTGTAACGCGAATCGAGGAGATCGGAACATTGACGTTACATAGATAGAAACCGGTGAACGGTGAAGCTAGACTGGCTGCCTACGGATCGTAATTGGAAAATGACTAATACCGATAGCAGCGTTCAAACTGTTTACGCAACCGTTCGGTAAAAACGAATCTAGGCAATTTCCGACCCTTTTTTGGCTATCAACTGGTTCGACTCTCTCCTACGATCTCGTTACCAGGTTTCTCTTGGCGAAATCGACGTTCGTTAGCAAAGTCATCGTTTAGTTTGCTACTTCCTGATTTAAGTTTGCTAGTTAATGTGTTATTTGCCATATCGCTGTTAGATGTATTATTATACAGTCAAGATGTTAATTCAAAGTGTTAGTTAATTAATTGAATGATGATGATGTGCAAATTTTTACAAGGTATTCACAAATAGGTCGTTTGGATATTTGGTCAGAAATGGTCACCTGGTATTAGATATTTGAACTTCATCCATTTGAAAGATACTACAGAAATATGTGTCAGTATATCTTTTGGATATTTAGTCAGAAATGGTCACCTAGTACTAGATATTTGAAGTTCATCCATTTGAAAGATACTGCAAAAATATGTGTCAGTATAGTCAGCTAATCTAATTTCTTCAGAGACGTAATTATAAATTTAAAAATCTAATAACATATCTTAAAACCGATTAAAGACCTAAAATCTATGGACATGTGTCTCTCCCCAAAAAAATTACATTGCATGTACCTTGAAAATAACAAACATGAATTATTGAATACACTAGTACCAGTCAGAATATACTAGTACCATTTCATCAGTCAACCTATTAAAAGGTGTGACTGTAAATGATTAAGTAATTGCAGGTCGGAATTGATTTATAACACGATATTCAAGATTGCGGTGCATTGAATTGCAAATACGTTTGAAACTGCCCTTAATTTTAGCATGCAGGAAATTGAGATTTTGTACAATATTCTATGAATACATTTCACAAATAACGTAATAATAGTCTGGTTTAAAAATATAATCGTTCAACATACAAATATGTCGTAAGAGTTTTAGAGAATTTTACAAGAAACCTACAATTAATAGTGCGTGTACTGTACACGGAGTTATAATTATACTTTCCAATCTGGAAATAGTGGAGAAACTTCCAGTTGGGTGCGAGAAAGAATGTCTCGTATCGATTAACAAGTATGAATAAACCATGTTTTATAGCTGGATTTTTACACCAAGACAAATGTTCTCAATTTGTGAGATTTTCATTTGTTTCAAATTTCAATGATGCAGTGATTCAATGATTCACTGTTATTTATGATCACATATGTCTCGTTCAACAGAATCACTATGTGGTTGTTTTATTTCGTATTTTGTCAAATGTGGAGTGGTTATAGATATCTGAAAGAAACCAGAAAGTGTTCTAAATAATAGATAATTCATGGACCATTTAGTCCATTCATGTAGAGACTGAGAGACGCCACACAACTTGCGATGAAACAAACTTTCAATGTCCGCCATTTTGTCCTGACGAATAACCTTTCGTTCTGCAGATTATTGCGTAAAAATTAGAATAAATAACAAAACCTTTATAAATCTTGCAATAAATAAAATTAAACCTTCTACAAGATGTCAGGGTTAACAACAAAAAATATGAACAACTATCTGCTTGCATCGACATCAACTCTCACTTTCATTCTCACTCTTTCATTCTAGAACCTCACTAACCTAACCTCTACATTGATCATACTCCACCTCACTTTATACATAAACCTCCCTAAAATTATCCTTCCATAAAATTACCCTCACACAAAAATTTTCATACAATTTCAAAAATGAACTCACTAAGATCACTTCAAAAAAGCGACAGTTTGCTGAACTTAACCTAACCGGTTTCAAGCCGCGAATGAGAAGCACTGGCATATCGGTCGTCATAAGTCACTCAGCGTGTGGCGTACAAGGTACATGGGTCCGTACGCAAAAGACTCGTGAGCCTTTCTCCTTTTTTTTAGCCCTTTTCTCCATTTCTCCGTTGCTCGCCCATCGTAACGGGCTCTCGCGATCCAGACACTCCCAGACTGTCCAGGACATCGCGTCGTATCCCGCTGGGTCTCGCGTCAGATCTAAGTGGTTCCTCTTATACGTTCGCTGGCTGATCCCCGATGTACCCTTAATCCACCATCGAATTCTGCTCGAACCAAGATGGAAAACGATGATAATTGATTCTACCGGTGAACAGCGGGATGGTACCAGCAGCTAGGGATGCAGGGCTGGATTGAGACTTTGGGTGCCTTGGGTTTCTGGTGGTTTGGAGAGCGATTTGTGGATTTTTGGGAATTTGGGAACTTGGGAATTTTGGGAGGTGAAGAGTTGAAGAGTTGGGAATTTTGAGAGGTGGAAAGTTGGAGAGTTGGAAATTTGGGAATTTGAGAATTTGGGAAGTTGGAGAGTTGAAGAATTGGGAGATGGAGGGATGGAGAGTTAGGGAGTTGGGAATTTGGGAATTTGGGAATTTGGGAATTTGGGAATTTGAGAAATTTGGAATTCGAGAGGTTTGGAATTTGAGCGCTTTGAAATTCGGATAGTTTGGAATTTGAGAGCTTTGGAATTTGGGAGCTTTGCAATTTGGGAGCTTTGGAATTTGGGAGCTCTGGAATTTGGGAGCTTTGGAATTTGAGAACTTTGCAATTTGAGAGATTTGGAATTTGGGAGGTTTGCAATTTGGGAGATTTGGAATTTGGGAGCTTTGGAATTTGAGAGCTTTGGAATTTGAGAGCTTTGCAATTTGGGAGCTTTGCAATTTGGGAGATTTGGAATTTGGGAGCTTTGCAATTTGGGAGGTTTGGAATTTGGGAGCTTTGGAATTTGGGAGATTTGGAATTTGAGAGCTTTGCAATTTGGAAGCTTTGGAATTTGGGAATTTGTAGAGTTGGGAATTTGGAAATGTGGACACTCCAATTTGGAAATTTGAAGACTCAGTTGAGAATTGTACAACCTGAGTATTTAACAATCTGACAATTAAAAAATCTCACAATTCAACAATTTAACAAATTAAACAACTCGACAATTCGACACCTGCCTAACCAACTCCTTCCAAAACCCCAAACTTTCAGCTTCTACTACCCAGAAGTACTGAATATTAACACTTCCAAGAACCGAACCCGCGAAAACATGAAAATAGCGCAGAATTCCGATATTAATTCAGACGTCCGCAGATAATTCAGCATCCGCATAAATTACCGGTATTAATTGGTAACCGACAGGCCCATAACCGGTCGTATTCTTAATTATTACGACGGTGGATGTCATAAACGGACGATCCTGCCCGGTTTGCGGTTGATTTGTGAGCGGCATTCGTCTCGGCCAACTACGTTGTGTAATTAACGCACGATCCGGCTTGGAAAGTACGGGATAACGTCGATAATTGATTCCTGGCGAGTCTATATCGAGCGTGAAACAGGGCGAACGGAGGCCGATAGACTCCGTTAATCCAACAAATAGAATTCGAACCACCTCGTGTCCGATGCAGTTAAGCCAACCGTGTAGCTTGATCCCGGTCTACGGATACAATAAGCTTTATCCGTACATACGTTCTTTCGGATTATTTTCTACTGTTCTTAATCCGATACGCTATTTGCTTTGCGTTTATCGGCAAGAAGTCGACCGTGCGATTAACACGATGGTTTTTATTCTTTTACTTTTGCAATTCGTTTTATAGTTTCAGGGCAATTTTTTTATGTGCTTAACGCTGAATTATTACATTCTATTAGCATTCATTTTTGTTAGTTTAGAAATTACGGAATTTTTACTGTGTTGTCGTTATTTAGAGGTTATAATATTTAAAGGTATGTAGATTAATAAAAATATTAATAATGTTATGTGAACAGTGCTGCATGTGGAAGATCCAGTTATGTGTCCAATAAATATTATAATGTAAACCGGTAAGCAACTGGTTATTAAGGCTATACTGCACTTATTTTCATAAGAATGTTCTCGGTTTAATTTAGCTTCAAGGCATTTCCTTTTAATAATCTAATATTGATAGACAAGATTACATGATGTTAAACATTATTCTTTTGTTAAATAATCTATATTGTTCTAGTTTACAAAGACTATTTTAATTTCTACTTACAGCTTGACATCTTGAGTCTTACTTATATCGAGACAGTTATTTCAATTTCGTTTGAAATTTGACATGAACTTCAATTTCATTTAAAATTTAATGTCTACATGAATTTCAATTAAAAGTTGATGTCTATACGAATTTCAATTAAAAGTGAACATCTTTAGTTTCACTTATATTATGACATGATCATCAATTTCATTTAAACTTGACACGAACTTCAATTTCATTTAAAAGTTGATGTTTACATGAATTTCAATTAAAAGTTGATGTCTACATGAATTTCAATTAAAAGTGAACATCTTTAGTTTCACTTTTATTGTAAAATGAACATCAGTTTTATTTAAACTTGACACAAACTTCAATTTCATTTAAAAGTTAATGTCCACATGAATTTCGTTTAAAAGTTGATGTCTACATGAATTTCAATTAAAAGTGAACATCTTTAGTTTTACTTATATTGTGACATGAACATCAATTTCATTTAAACTTGACACAAACTTCAATTTCATTTAAAAGTTAATGTCTAAATCAATTTCAATTAAAAGTTGATGTCTACGTGAATTTCAATTAAAAATGAACATCTTTAGTTTCACTTACATTGTGACATGAATACCAATTTTATTTAAACTTGACAGAAACTTCAATTTCATTTAAAAGTTGATGTTTACATGAATTTCATTTAAAAGTTGATGTCTACATGAATTTCAGTTAAAAGTAAGCATCTTTAGTTTCACTTATATCGTGACAGACTTCAACTTCACTTAAAATCCAACGTCTATTTCAACTTCATTTAAATCTTGACATCTCCAGTCTCATAAAGCTTGACTCTCCCTAAACAATTTACATATCGTGAAGACATAACAGACATCGTTACCATCAAATTACTAATTTAAAAACCGAGTGATTTATTAATTAAAAGACTCTCGACTCCGTGTCCGACACTCATCAGCATCAAATTAATCAATCAGAAATCCCATGTCATCGTAGCTCGAGTGTCGCTGTCTACTCGATCGAATTAACACGACTCGTTCGAGAGTCCGTCATTCAATTACAGCACGTCCCTCGTTTTATGCGTCGCGAAGGGTCCGTTGCATAAAAATCATTTATCCGCTCGTTAAAGATTGAACAGGCATCGGGGCATTCGGACAGCGCTCAAGATTTAAGGGCATCGTAAAACGTAAAAAGAAGATTTTTGCGTTGCCTCGTGAGACTCTCGTGTTTCCGCTTTTTGAGACTGCCATCTTCTTTTTATTATTTTCCTTCTCATAATTTTTTTTGGTCCCTCTCGAGGCGTTTGCCGCTACTTAGGTAGACAGAGGGGAACACGTTGTACCTTGCGCGACAGCCACACGGTGTCGTGTAACACTTTATTCGAAGTCTCGTGTTTCCCAGGCAATATTTAATCGATCCTGCCACGATAGAAAATGAAATCCGTCGAGGATCTCCGCTAAGAGCATCGAGTCTCGGGATTTGACGAGCTACCTCTATTGGGTCACGCGTGTCTCACGAGATACTTGAAACGCTCCCGAGTAATTATTTCTCCGGTTAAATTGATTCGATTTGATGGGAAAACGAGATAACGAGGTAGACACGCCTTGAATTGTGTCTAAACATTTTTACGGCCATTTTCGGTTCTTTTTTTATGACCCTTTCAATCCATATCTAAAGTCCACACACTGGTTGTCACATTACTATCTGAATTATATTAAAATTACAATTTATACGACAGGTTTATCAAGTTGTATTGAAGTACATCTTCATTCTTAATATTAGTTCAAGCAAGTTATATTTATTTTTAAAAAATTACATTTAGGTGACTGACTATAAAGTACACATCAAAATTGAAGTTCCACTTAAATTGTATTAATAACGCTAATTTGTGAATACTTTTAATCCACATGTACTGCTGTCACATTACTCTCTGAATTATATTAGAATTACAATTCATAAATTACTATTATAAGACAGGTTTATCAAGTTGCAATGAAGTACATCTTCATTCTTAATATTAGTTCAAGCAAGTTATATTTATTTTTTTAAAAATTACATTTAGGTGACTGACTATAAAGTACACATCAAAATTGAAGTTCCACTTAAATTATATTAATAACATTAATTTATGAACACAAATTAAAGGGTCTCCAATGGTGTCTCAAACCAACACCTGTATAAATTATTTACAAACTTGACCTCATCCCCTATATTACGACCTTGATATATTATCACCCCTTAAAATAACCACCAGTAAAGCAAACCAGTAAACGAGTAAAAGTTCGCAACAATGGAAGAAGCGAAGATGGAAGAAGCAGACGTTGCTGCGAATTTTGTGTAAGAAGGGGCCCCGAAGCTTTCATCCGAAAATAGACTCGAGACGAGGACGAATCTGGTGTCCGGAACACGTGTGCAATCGATTCCGCACGACAGACGGAACATCGAATTGATCCGTTATTCTTGCATCTCTTTCAACGTCGTTTCCGGTCTCGTCCTTATCCGACTGTCCTTATTGACCGTTGTAGTTGTAAATTCCACTATCTCTCGCGTAAATAAAATCCTGACGACCGTTTGATACGCGAGCTTGTAGTTCTCTGCTCGAGCAGGCTACCTCGACAGCCTCGAACAGTGCTAATGCGTGAAATCGAGGTCGTAGATAAACGTTCTGTGCCGGAAATCGAGTGTCCATTCATAGCGGAGGCTGCTCTATTCTTTGGAAATTTAGGACGCAACGAATGGCTACGACTTTCTGGCCAAAGACGCTTTAAGTTATTCGAAAATGGTTGGCTGCTTCAAAGATGGCCTAAGTTATTCAGAACTCTTGGACGTTGGTCTGTGACTTTCGAGATGTTTTGACCTAAGTTATTCAAAACCGTTGGATAATCTTATGCCGTTCGTGACTGCGAAGGTGTTTTGAACTAAGTTATTCAGGACAGTTCTGCTGTTCCGGGATGCTTTGACGTTGTTTGGAACTGTCGAGTAAAATGGTCAAATTTTATTATACGAAAATTGTTGTTGGGGGAAATACAAGTAAATCGTGTGGGGAGAGTATATGTTCACATATGAATATGTTCGCTGCTAACATTCAATTTATCGTCCTTTTCTTACAAAGTGTGTTACAACTAAACTTTGTTTCTATCGAACTGTTACTATCGTTACAGTCATTCATTTATTTTTACGGTTTTGGAGATTATAAGAGTTTAAGTCCTATTACAAAATTTTTTATTTGAACCTCATCTAATATAAAATTGTTATAACCTCACATGGGGGGTACGCTGAGAGCGACCATGTTAATTTATTTATTCAAAACGAAGAAAGGACGATAAGTAGTAATAAATATTGCTAAATAATAAGCGACACTGCCACTTCTGAAGTATTCAAATTAGAAGCCACCCGCTAATGCAACAGTCGGTAAGAAAGTGCTAACGTCTCCGAAACATATTTCGGAGTTCCTCGCAACTCTCGAACTTCGTTAACGCCTTTTCCACCCTCCCAGTGGGAAAATATAATTGACTTACATACAATAACAGTATAATCATTAACTCAAATATCATATTGCATCAAATAAAATTCCTAAAGAATTTTATCTACATGTTCCTAGATAAGACGAGATAAGTTTACAGACATGTGTAGACCTACACGTGATATAAACCTAGAAATTCTGACAGAAATAAAGCTGGAACTTTGGTCATATCTGACCCTCAAGATTAAGTCAAATACAAGAGCCAAACATAATAACACGCTTAATAACTCCATATCAGTATCCCCCGCATCGATGCAAATAACTCGATAAATCAAAAAGAAAGAAATCCAGAAGCGGCCATACATCTCGTCTGGGTTAATCTACGGAACATCGATCACGCTGATGAGTCAAGGTAAGATCAAGGAATAAAAAGTTGGGCCAACACTCGATTAGAATTTACAAATAGACACGTCAAATCGACGCGAAGCGATGTACGAAAACGAAAGCGCACACTTCGTCGTCGTTGATCTTCTAGCTCGTTACACGGAGATCCATCATCCGTTTGGCTCGATCGTATCGTCGGACTTAATGTTTTACAAGGTTGTTTGGCTATCCCATTCACGGGGAATAGCATTCGCGTTTCTCTTTTGACACGATTGTTTTGACTGGCGGTGAATACGAGATGCCGGACGAATCGCCCACGCGTTTTCCACTCCTCGCCATTTTTCTCCCATTCTTCGCTCGTCGCGCTCGTCATCGTGCTTCCCGTTGCTTCTTTTTCCACGAAGAGAGGCTTCCGCTTGCCACTCGAAACGGACGGGATGATCCGCGTCTGGAAAGAGAGGACGTACAATGTCTATTCATCGGCGATCGAAGATGGACGTCCCTCGCGTAGACCAGCGCCCATTGGAATATGAAAATACCCCCACGAATTAAAATAACACTGGCACACCGTGAACGCAACGCGATCTTAAATAATTCATGGAGCTTTTTTCAGCCGGGGGATCTCACGGAACGCCCAACGCTGTCTTGTTGGCCGTGATCGAGCATTTTTGTATCTGGTGCCGTATGGACATTTGTTTGCTTTTATTCTACGAGCTTCTTCTCTTTCAAACTCTTTATATGGTATCCTAACGGTACCGCTTCTTCTCACTAAATAATTTTATGACTCGTTCGTAGTACATTAAGTTCTGATTAGAAATCGCTGCAAGAGCAGAAAAGTAACAAAGATGTCCCAAAAATCCAGTCAGTAAAGGTGTCTCGTTAAAACGCCATGAAAATAAATGGAATACCAGGTTATTAAAAGTCACGGTCGAGTCCAAACGGAGGCGCCAGAGTCGTTTTGAGATCGAAAGCAATTTAAGGAACTGCCAGCCGCTTCGTTCTTTAAATCAACTGTGTTATCGTGGAACACGCGTGTCCGCGAGATTTCATTGGCACGTTGGTCACGCGATTAATCAAGTCGCTCTGCTCGTGTATCAAGATCGAAAGTGAAACTCTGTGGTGTTCGGTTTATTAACGGTACCTATCGATAACTGTATCGCGTTCGACCCATTTGTCACGACGCCCCGAAAAACGCTCGGGGCCTCGAGGACCTGAAGCTCTCGCGTGTGAGAACCGATCGTTCTCTCGTTCGTCGCTAAATAACGCGATCGTTAATTAACCGCGAGAGGTTAAAGCACCTACCAGCGGGGCAACCAGCCTCGTAAATTAGGCTACACGCGAACGATTCTTTCGAGAGCCTCCTGCAGGAGCGTCGAATCGAGCTTGTTTAATTGGAGGACGCACGAGTTACACGGGAATTCGCGGCTGCTTTATGGAGGCTCGATAAACGACCTTCGAATAAATGACCGTACCGTGCTGTTCGTGGAAAATAATGCGTTGGATATTGGGTATTGCAAACATGAAGATTCTTAAATGTGTACACATCAAATTTTTATATTCGTGTGTTGAAAATTTAGACTTTTAGAAATATAAGAGTAGCGATGTACAAACTTAGGAATTTGGGAATGTAGAAATCTGGAAGAGTAGGAATCTAATAATTTTTAAAATTGAAAATTAAAATGTTGAAGAATTTAAATATTAAAGAATTAAAGAATTGCAAAATTGCCAAATTGAATAACTAAATAACTGAATAATTAAATAATTGCAAAATTGAAGAATTGAACGATTGAGGAATTGAAAACTTGGAAAATGGCAAATTTGAAGAATTTAAATATTCAAAGCTTGAAAAATTGAAAAACTGAAAAACTACAAAATTGAAAAACTGAAAAATTGAAAACTTGATAAATTGAAAACTTGAAAACTCGAAAACTTGAAAACTTGAAAACTTGAAAACTTGAAAACTTGAAAAATTGAAAAATTGAAAAATTGAAAAATTGAAAAATTGAAAACTTGAAAACTTGAGAACTTGAGAACTTAAAAACTTGAAAATTTGAAAAATTGCAAAATTGAAAAATTGAAAAATTGAAAAATTGGAAATGTAAAGGACAGAAATTGCGAACCACTAATCGGAAAAAGTTGGGAAACGAATTTTTCTCACGAGCGTGAAACTTTCCACTGCATGAAAATCATTGAGACCTTACACTCGAGAAAGCTCGTTTCTAACGACAGTGGAGAGCTCTTTTATCCAAGTTGAGGAAAAACCTGAGTCGTTGTCAGAAGCAGTAGAACAACATCGCATTCACCACTACAGGTTCATTGTTTCAAATTAATTATACTTGAGCCGTAACAGGAGGAAGACAGCATTCCACGCGCGAAAACAAATGTAGAGACGATGGAAATCAGGGAACGAGTTACTTACTTACATGAATCTTCCTGATCCGTGTTTTTTCTTCCGTTGAACAAATAGAAATTCGAAGAGCGATCCCGCGATTTATGAGAGGGCGCCGTTTACGGTAGTCCCTTGGTTATCGCCAGGGTAATCTCGATCCGCGTAAATCATCGATATCGTAGGGTCAATTCTGTCTCCTCCGACTTCCCTTCCTCTTTCTGTACACCTTTTGGTCCCAAGCTGATTTCGTGTAAATCATACGAAACGTAGCCGCTCATTAAACCCACGACTGTACATTATCGTGTCCGAACGATACTTTCTCCACGGTGCCACAGCTCCGCAACACTTATCTTTATTTATCTCGGCTGACTCACGGCTAACCACGCGTGTACACACGACGAGTATGTCCGTTCAGGTACACAGGCACGGCCAGTGCGTGCAATAATGCGAAGATTTCTGTTCGTGGCACGTTCGAACGATCGAACGACGACGAAGACAAGCAGATTCTGGATCCCTATGCGCGTGAGCTACCCGTGTTACTTGCCGGATAAAAAGGTTATCCGCTCGATCACGGAGATCGCATAATTCTTACCGGCGTCTGCTTTCGAAATTCTGCAACAGGATGGACGTCCAGGGAAAACTTGAACGAGGAAACTTCAAGAGAAACGCGTCGAAACCTTTCGATTCCCATGTCACGTATTCGTCATTTCGACGCTTAACCTTTTATTCACTCTATGATTTATCGATTGCAATTCCGAAATTTGCAAACGGAGCTGCGGTTACGTGACCTGAACTCTCAAGAGATTTTATAACATAATCTCGCTATATGGCCCTGGGGTTACCTCGAGTTGCACACATTATAAATGGAACTTTGTGCTACGATTATTTCAACTGATCAGTTGTTACCTTCTTATTGTTTAAATCGTCAAGTTTAGTAACACAGATGGTTTAACACTAAAACTACCAAACCGGTCCACAAGTTTCTTATTATAAGGTACATATTTTGTTAAAGTACATTTCTTGAAATCAGCATTGATTTTCATTAAGATAAAGAATAAATGTGTGTGCTAATTTGTGTTTTGTCGTTTGTATATTTATTCTTTAATTTCATTTTTAATTTCACAGTAAGTGTACATTATATGTCGGTAGGTTTAGTGTTAACTAGACTTAACTTTATTAACCCCTTCCCGTGCCATTTATTTAACAGATGCATCAGTCAAGACTAACTCTAAAGGCTCTAACATTAAAATGAACAAATAAAATTAAAATGATGTATTTTATATTCAGGGATCCTTGATAATGCAACTTATAGTTGGACCTTCAAGTTGAAGAATGTTCAAAGTTTGAGTATGATTTGTCACATTTGAACTGTAACTCGTGAGACTCGTCAAAGTACGGGTTTATTAACTTACTTAGCAGTTAGAGTTTATAGGTTGTCAATAGTTTAAACAGAAAAATTTGAACAGTAACCCAGTAAGTTCCGATGAGATAGGATTCGCCAGATAACGTTCTATTCCCAAGAACCATTCCGTAGAAGTACGTTCTACAGGGCACCATAGAGTTCTGTTGCACGTAGATGTTCTACCAGATAACCGGTAGCCCCCGCAGTTCGTTCTGGTTGAGGGTACTTCATTTTTCTATCTTCCTATGCTAATGGTCGTTCACCAGAGATCTTATACAGTTTAGCCAGCAGTAACTATCCATCTGTACTTCAACATTTAAATTCAATCGCTTTTCTCCGAACCCAAGCAATTAATTTCCCTAATAAAAGACTAGGAATTTGAATTTGTTCCTGTTTGGTTTCAATCTCTTATCTTACGATCGCTTAAAATTAAGGTCATTTGGTGATTTTAAATGCTGTGAGATAATTGGGATAATTTTTAAAATGTAAGACTGTTTCGAGTGTGGTAAATGCCGAGAGATAATTAGGATAATTTTAGACGTCGGATAATTAGGATAATTTTAGAAAGGCAAGGTAATTGTAAATGCTGTAATTAGGATAATTTTAAAAAGGTTGAGGTAATTTTAGACGGAGATAATTAGAATAATTTGAAAGTGGTGTTAGCTGATTATAATTTTGAAAGTTATTCGATAGCTTCAAATTTACTATGAGACTTTGGAAGATGTTAGAGGACTATTTTTACTGATCAGAAATAAAAAAGTGAATAATGCAGGTCCGACGTATTTTTACAATTTTTCCTTTTTTTGAGCTTCACTGCTAGGTTATGTTGACCTTTACTCATTGCATCCTATATTAATTTATTGCTATATCTTACGTTAATCTTTAACATTTGTCTCGACACGTTAAAATCCCGTGGTCAGTCACGCAAGACCGCGACTTTATCAGACCTCCTATGATCGACATTTCAATCTACCATGACATACTTTCGTCAAACTTATGTCATACTTATGTCAAACTTGCCTGTCATAAATTATAAATGTAGACCTACAAACAGGCAGTTAAACAGCATCAAAAGATTCCCTTTACAACAGAAATTCACCCGAATTATCCTACATCATTAAATTCCTTTCAAAGTGTTCGCAATTACGTTCAGAATAAAAATAATAAGGCAGAGGGTTAAATAGGTTAAGGGAAATCGTGTGAGCCTAAAACGGCAACAAATTACGTTAATCCGTGAGCTAGGCTAGCAACAAGAACATCTACTTAGCGAGTATCGTTCCATGCGGCGTATAGGTCCCATCGAAGATACAGATAGCATGGTTGATAACCGTTCCTCGGTCCAGCAAACAGGAACGCGAGCTCGAATGTAAATTAGAAAGCCAAGTCGAGTCGCGTCTCGATAGGAGCGTGGTAAAAAGGCCCCAAGGACCCCCCACGGAAGCGGGCAATATCGAGGGACGCGGGCCCAGGCTCGTACGTAATACGAGAGTATCGATACGGCGCACGTGAAACGAGCCGTGTAGAGAAGAACAGGGTGCCCGGTTACGAACGTATCTGACACGTCGGTAAATTTCCCCGCTGATCACCTGGCCGCGACTTTACGGCAAACGAAACAGTTCCCCCCCGTGTACCCGGTAATATTCTGTCGAATTTACGGGGAGAAGTGCGTTACGACTTTATTATGGGACGCCACGGACCGATGTAACCCGTGCCAGTCCTACAGCGCCCACCTTCTCTTTCCCCGTGAACACCTTTCTCCAGGGAACCTTTGTAAATTCCGGCTTTTTATATCGCTATGGGAAAACGAATCCTTGGTAGCCGTTTAAATCGACCGCCGGATATGGTGAGTTTTAGGGGTGAGATTGCCTCGGAGGGAAATTTTTGGGGAAGGAAATTGATTATCGTGGAACGCTTAATGATTGTTTGAGTGGAAGGGGCGAGGGCTGCGAGATTGTTTCGAGTGTAAGCTTTATGGGGGAGGAATTCAAGGATCGTTAAGTAATTCTGAAATTTATCAGAGACCTGGGTAGATAAGATTGCAACTAACTACTATTATAATAGCTCTTCATTTCAATATTATTTATTTATCAAGTATGTTAGGAAATATATTAAAACTTAAACTTTGTTAACCCCTTGTCATGCTTTAACGAGTCTCACCCTTAACTCACAGCTCAAACATCTTACTAAAATTTGTAATAGTCCAACTTAAAATTCAGGTCCAATAATTTGCAGTATCAAAGATTGCTGATTATAAAATATTCACAACTTTAATTTTTATTGTTTGTTTGAATGTTACACCTGTTAATAGTTAGTTTCGACTGCCACATCTGACAAATAAATTGTACAAATAATATATAACAAATCTTACTAAAATTTGTAATAGTTCAACCTAAAATTTAGGTCCAACTGTAACTTGCATTATAAAAGACTGTTAACTATAAAATATTCACAACATTAATTTTTATTGTTTGTCTGAATGTTGCATCTGTTAATAGTCAGTTTCGACTGTCACATCTGACAAATAAATTGTACAAATAATATATAATAAATCTTACTAAAATTTGTAATAGTCCAACCTAAAATTTAGGTCCAACTGTAACTTATCTACGATTGTTCATTATAAAATATTCACAACTTTAATTTTCATTGTTTGCTTGAATGTTACACCTGTTAATAATTAGTTTCGACTGTCACATCTGACAAATAAGTTGTACAAATAATATATAACAAATCTTACTAAAATTTATAATAGTCCAACCTAAAATTTAGGTCCAGTAACTTGCTTTATCAAAGATTGCTGATTATAAAATATTCAAAATTTTTATTTTTATTGTTTGAACGTTACCTGCGAATAGTTTCGACTATCGTATCCGTCAAATGAATTGTACGGCAATTAATATTTTTCACCTGGTAATAGTCTCTTATCTCCATCCTCAGATTCCCATCAAAGACTTCAATAATTCTATTCTACAGAAAATAATTTTTCTCTTATTTAACATTTCGATATGCCTCTTAAATGTCACGTATTAGACTCCCACGAATCTGCAGCTTGCATTCCGGATTACGACAGAACGATAAATTTCGCGCATAAACTTCATAGAAATTCATTGTTCGAAACTTATAAAATGGAGGGAATAAAAAGGAGGAATCGATACCGAAATACCAGAGAGATCTGCGACGTGTCAATGAAATAGAGATCGTTTGGCGTTAACCGGGCCAGGTTTGTTTCGATCGAACGTTATTTTGTAACAGAAAGTGTTCACGAGGCGATCGTAAACACCGTGGGCGCGCAATATAACCGATAAAATGTGGTCTGCCCGCGAGAGATTCCGTTCGACGAGGAGTTTCAGATTTTTGCGTCCGAGCACCACGGTAAGTGGCAATTTGTGGATAATTTGCCACTTATTGTATCGTGACTGGTAACGAGCCTTATCGTCGATCGTTCGTTTCATCGCTAAATACGTTGTTTCTCGGGGTGAGCAACGCGATCGAACCAATAACTGCATTCTTCTTCGAAAATCATTCCTCGTTACTGCCAGAGTCTGCCGGCAAAACAAATAAACGTCGATGCTGTTAAACGATCAACAGATTTCGTGGTGACTCAATTTTCTCCATATTTTGCATGCAAATTTTACGCGCCGGATAGTGGTCTCAGGAATCCAGTTTTGTTACGTTGATTATTTAACGTACTGTGGTTCCAGTAAATTAGGGGGAACGTTTAACAGCTGTCTGCTTTTATACTTTTTTATCGACACAAAGTAGTCGACTGGAATTTTAAGGCACATTAAAAACAAACGAAATAGAAAGCTCGAGGAATTTAATAGAAAACCAGAGTTTCAAGAAATAACAAAAGCTAGGAGAAAGTACAGATTCAATTAAACGTTTCTGCATTGAATCCACGTGTTCATTTCATCGATTGTAAAACGAGCATCGCCGGAAAGCGTGAAGAGGGTGAAACGAAAGCCCCTCCGTAGCCGACGCGACGAGTGGCCGGTCGATCGGCTTCTTTGCATAAAAATGGCCACGAATTAAAGCTCTTTTCAAGCTCGAACATTCGGCCGGTGCGTGAATGGCAACATTGAGCGACGTTCCACGACTCTTGGAAAAAGAGGGTGGTTGTGGCCGATTCGAATAATTTCAGGGTTCTTTGTATCGCGCGCACGTCCACGCGTTCAAGTCTCCGAATACCAAATTTTCGATCGTGGCGCCTACTTCATGACTCCATTTTGTACACTAACCGTGCTTACAATCATATTCACTTTTTATCATGCATTCTTCTATTGTTTATACACATACTTTACTTAAAATTGTTCATACACAAACCTTACTTAAAATTGCTTATACATAAACCTTACTTAAAATTGCTTATACATAAACCTTACTTAAAATTGCTTATATATAAACCTTACTTAAAATTGCTTATACATAAACCTTACTTAAAATTGCTTATACATAAACTTTATTTAAAATTGATTATACATGTACCTTACTTAAAATTGTTTATACATAAACCTTACTTAAAATTGCTTATACATAAATCTTATTTAAAATTGATTATACATATACCTTACTTAAAATTGTTTATACATAAACCTTACTTAAAATTGCTTATACATGTACCTTACTTAAAATTGTTTATACATAAATCTTAGTTAAAACTGCTTATACATGTACCTTACTTAAAATTGCTTATACATAAACCTTACTTAAAATTGCTGATACATAAACTTCATTTAAAATTGTTTATACATAAATCTTAGTTAAAATTGCTTATACATGTATCTTACTTAAAATTTCTTAGACATAAACCTTACTTAAAATTGCTTATACATAAACCTTATTTAAAATTGTTTATACATGTACATTAGTTAAAATTGCTTATACATGTACCTTACTTAAAATTGCTTATACATGTACCTTTAACAGAAGCTTCATAATAAATGCACAAACCTAGTACCTGTTCTGGTGACATTAGCAAAATTTTGAGTATATTACGAAAGGTGACCATGATAAACGCCACAAGAGTGCACTCGTTAAGAGGACTCACGGTTGTCCGTTGGTCAGACAGAATTATCGAAGTCCCGAGGAAATCTGACCTCCTCGTAGGCGGCTTTGCGGTGCTAAGACGCGTCGCCTACCTGTGGCCTGTGGCATTTATTAAATCTTATTCTGGCATCTTCTGCCTTTCGTTCGTCTCGGGTTACCCCGTCGCTCGTATCCTGCCCGCGTTCCCAACCAACGAATTCTAGATACCAGCTTCGATTTTGCTGTCTTTTGTTGCGCGATTTACGGCCACCTTTTTTCCTCATCTTCCTATTTCTTTTTCCTTTCTCCTCGATAACTCGTCTCCGGCAGCCACCTGCTCGATCGAACGTTTCGATCAAACGCGGAGTGGAAATCGTCAGAGGTTCTTTCCGTAGGGAGAAAGTCTTTCTTCCATAGAGACGGAAGATTCGACTACGGGGGTGGACTTTATTAAGTTCCCTGTGAAAAAGTCCCCCTTTTCATTGGGTGAATAGGGATTGGAGTGCGGAGTAATATCTCCTGTAATTCAACGTCATAATTTCGAGACAGACAGATCGTATAATCCTGTAAATAGGAAGCTCTCGTTGGGGGCATTGATGGCTTTTCGGAGCATAATATTCCGAAATGTTCTGAATTTAGACGTCCGGAAATTCTCTCGTTGCTCAAACTTTACTTGAGAATTTTAAAGATGTAAACGTTCCAAAGATACCTAAAAATATTTGAAGCATTTCAACTTAATCCGACACCGTGTAAATATTTTGTATCACTCCCACGTTAATTACTGTATGTGTACGTGTTGCAAGAGTACTCGTTCGATAACGTTTACTTAACGAAAGGTGATAAGCAAAATTCCAAAGAGTACATAGGGTCTAGAAAGCGTCGAATTCTTCAGATACAGTAGGTCTAAAGTTACGGGCCTATTCTCTTCCGTTTCGAAACGTTGGTGTCTTTGAAAGGTCGTAGCGAGTCATCGTTCCCTTCCTCTCGAAAGTGGCCATAGTATAAGGAAGAAAGAGCCAGGGAACAAGGAGAGAGGCTTAAATGACCGATAGACCGACGCTGCGGGGTTCCATCCAGACCCGACCAGTTTCTGGACACCATTTCTCGCTCGAGCTTACCCGAAAAAAGACGCTGTTACGCGCGTATTTCACTCAGAATGGACTTGTTTCTTTCTTAGTCGCTTGAAACGGAGCTTCCTCTCCATTGTTCGCCGCGTTAAGGCACGTATGCGACGCACCCAACCCGGACGTTTCACAGAAGTTTGCAAACACCACTGCGGCGACCTCCTGGCTCGCACGAGGACGCAACTGTCTCGCGACGATGATGGACGAGGATCGTTTCGGGCATGCCCAGACTGTTTTCGAACTCCAAACCGTCGCCTTTATCCGTGGGATCTATTCCTTCGCTGCATTGACAGCTACATGGACACGGAATAAATTATGGAAATAAATCATCACCCAGCCGAGATGAACGATCTATCAGAAACCCACCGAACGCGGTAATTTATCCTTCGCTGGGATAAGAACATGTATCTGGAAAATATTCAACTTCCCACATCTCTAAATTCTTCTTAAATCTCCTTCGAAATCTCAAATTCATTTACTTCGAAATGATCGTTCAATTCAACAAATTTTATGTGGACAAATCCATACATTTGTCATAGTAAGAGCCTCTTGGTCACACGTGTGGTCTGAAGAAAAAGTAGGAGTCGTTGAATTTCAAGAGTAAGGTGATCAAACTGTGTAGAAGCACGTAAAAGTGTATGAAAGCTCATTAAAAATGAGGCGAAACGTCACAACCAGATGTCGAACAAACTAATCTCAAAATCGTCGAAGAGTCCCCATCGAAATAAGAATTTCGCGATGGAAGGTTCGAACTTCCTGAGCAAATAAAGGGAGCAGCGGGAGCCAAGCACCGAAGAAAACTCTGTTTTCCCGTGTTTTCCAACGCGTGACAGAGTCGGGTGCGTCGGGATGAAGTCCTCAGAAGCGTCGTTCACCGGCGGCTCGGAAATACAGGTTTTTGTCAGCGATGGAAGTGTTCCCCCGTCGTCGCACCTCGTTTTCTTCGTACACCATTGTTGGGTCACGGTTGACATTCACAGCGTCCGAGCTGTCCTCGTCGTCGTCTTCGTCACCGACGATTCTCTCGAGGGAGGGCTGCTGGTCGACAAAAGGATCTGCTTTTGCACCCTCGAATTTCCTACGCGGTAGGAGCCGCTTTAGAAATCCCCCCCCGAAACCAATTTATCTTGAGAAGAAGCCCGGCCCAGGCTAAACGGATTTTCTCTTCGTCTCGGCATTAGACGCTTTCATTCGACGTGAAATTAGCTTACGTTTCGCGTTGCTACGACTCGATCGCGTGAATTACTCGCTTTAATACGGATCGCCGCTGAATTCTTAATCTCCCGGCCAGCTACAATACTTTTCGACTTTCAGATTATTTTTACTCTTTGAAATGTTAGGATGTTCGGTGCTTGAAAATTTGACGATTTAAATATTTTAGGATTTATAGTTTCAAAAATGTAGAAACAGGATTTATTTAGAAACCTAGAAGAGTGGATATAGAGTGGACCTCAAGAGTGGATCTTAAGAGTGGACCTAGAATAAGGACCTAGGCGTCCTCAGGCATCTCGAAATTATTGTTTACTGATTTTCTGAAATTTTACAGCTTCAAAGACTTGAAAACTTGAGAACCTAAAAATTTGAAACAGTGAGAGCTTGAAAACTTAAAAATTTGAAACAGTGAAAGCTTGAAAACTTAAAAATTTGAAACAGTGAAAGCTTGAGAACTTAAAAATTTGAAACAGTGAGAGCTTGAAACCTTAAAAATTTGAAACAGTGAAAGCTTGAGAACTTAAAAATTTGAAACAGTGAGAGCTTGAAAACTTAAAAATTTGAAGCAGTGAGAGCTTGAAAACTTAAAAATTTGAAACAGTGAGAGCTTGAAAACTTAAAAATGTGAAACAATGAGAGCTTGAAAACTTAAAAATTTGAAACAGTGAGAGCTTGAAAACTCAAAAATTTGAAACAGTAAAAGCTTGAGAACTTAAAAGTTTGAAACAGTGAGAGCTTGAAAACTTAAAAATTTGAAACAGTAAGAGCTTGAAAACTTAAAAATTTGAAACAGTGAGAGCTTGAAAATTAAAAAATTTGAAACAGTGAGAGCTTCCAAACCCGAAAATTGCCAAACTCTCCACTTAAAACTTCACAAACCTAAAAGTCTGAAAATCTGATAACACAGTAAATTTGGAAATGGAATTCAAGAAATAAAAGTGCGTGCGAAACCGCTAATGTAACAAGAACATAAAGTATTTGTTGTACGAAGCCCTAATCCCGATTCTAATCGCTCCCACGTTACTCTCCGACTTCCTGTGCCTCAGGTTATTGTTTCTCCGTGCGAATCACGACGCCTGGTTTCGGGCTAACGGGCGTATAATCGAGGCGTCATCCAACGTGGTCACGGGCCGAGAACCTCCGTCGGGTTAGATACTCCAGCAACTAAAAGATTACGACTTCCTGCGACCTATCTTCCACGGTGTACACAACAGTGTGTATCGTGTGCTGACCGGACGACGCGGCCGGGTGGTCGGGACCGACAGATAACACGGCCATATCGGTGCAACGTGGAACGCGATCCAGGTGCAATATATACGGGACACACTGTCTCCCGCGCTCACTGCTTCTTCCTTTCTTCTTCTTTGCCACAGAGCGAGTCTCTGTTTTTTAAGCTTTCCATTGTAACGGTTCAACGAACGTTCCGCCGACGTTTCGTTATCTCCTCTGGGATTTGTGATACGAAAACGGGCTTCTCTCAAAGAGATTCTTTACTGAAAACGTCGGTCTCGTTAAATAACAGTTGCGAATTAACTGGAGACGCTAATTTAAATTTTCCGCCACTGCAGGTGCGGCATTAGACTTTATTAACTGGAGAGGAATTTTTATTATCCTGTGCTATAATATATTTATGTCTGTATAGTATTTGTAGACTTGCTGTTTATATATAACAATGATCCACTTGTTATTCTTGTTGAATTTTTTAAAATATCAAGATTGAAAATTTCATTACGTAAAGTCATTTATTTAAGTAAAGGTAATATGTAAAAGATGATACAATATCTTGTTGAATTTTTTAAAATATCAAGATTGAAAAGTTCATTAAATAAAGTCATTTATTCAACTAAAGGTAGTAGGTAAAAGCTGACACAATATCTTGTTGAATTTTTTAAAATATCAAGATTGAAAATTTCATTAAAAGTCATTTATTCAACTAAAGGTAGTCGGTAAAAGATGATACAATATCTTGTTGAATTTTTTAAAATATCAAGATTGAAAAGTACATTAAATAAAGTCATTTATTCAACTAAAGGTAATAGGTAAAAAATGATACAATATCGTGTTAAATTTTTTAAAATATCAAAATTGAAAATTTTATTAAATAAAGTCATTTATCTAAGTAAAGGTAAAAGATACAATATCTTGTAATACAAAAATCACAAGCACATAGAAAATACAGTAAACTCCAGTGAAGTACGAATACAATATGAATGCAGTAATACCGTAAAAATATAAGAGACAGGAAAAGTATCAGTAGAGACCATGAAAAATATTCAGATGGTAGGATAACAGAAGGTGTCTCGAAAAGCCTCGAGCATCGGAAACACGTTTGGAGGCGACGTTGGAAAGCCACGAGAAAGGACTTCATTCCGATGGGGTTCGTTCCGGCGACAGGAATAAAAACATGGGAAAACAGAGTTTCCTTAGCTCGTTGGTCAGCAGTGGCTTCATTTGGATGCACGAGCGTGCTCGATTTGATGGCGTCGCCATAAACAGGGAAACTCGTAGCTGGAACAAAAAGCCGATCTGGTGCAAAGTTTCGTTGGCACCCTTTTGTCTCGGCGCGAGTTCCCTCGCGAAAACCGTCGGTTTGCGCAAGTTCTTAGGTTTCTGTGCGACGAGAAGTATCGGCGTCGAAGGCGTTATTATGGAAAGTTCGCTTTGACGCCCACCCTCGCCCCGGTCAGGTGCACCCTTGCCGCTCCGATGAAAAAGAACGAAATTGAATCCGCGGCAGCCACAATAAATTCGTCGTGGAAAAGGTAGACGGCGATCGGTGGCGTTGAAAGATCGATGAAAAACGGTGGAAAGTTGGCCGAGAAGTTTCCTTGCCCCGCTCCTTTCCCTCTCTGTTCTCTTGAATTATTCGTCGCGCGGAAAGTAAGGGTTCCTCCGGCGAGCCGCGGCTCGCTCGAGCGTACGGAAAAACGCTTTTTAGCAAGGAGGTCGGTCGGCAAGTCCGTTCGTGCCAGTGACTCTTAAAATTTAAGTTCGACGGCGGATTCTGAACGGCATTGTTGCCCGCGGAACAATCGCGGAATTCTTCGCCCGAATCGACTTTCAGACGCAAACTTGCGGCCATTGTCGAAGGGAATCTTTACCGCTCCAAGCCCGTTAATTAATATCGCTACCGATCAATCGACTCGTATACTTTTCGAAACTTTCAATTCGAATCGTTGAGGCTTCGTGGATTTAATAAGCACCTAGACAAGGCACGAATTAATCTTTTAACATGGTCACTGGTACTGTATTGTATTTGGTAAAAGCAGGCTAATTTAGAAGTTGAATAAAATAAAAACAGATGTGTATCTTTAAAACTTTTACGTTCCCAAACAGTATAATCTCATTGTGTCGCGTTTACTCAGAATAAAGACACCCCAAAGATGTTTGCCCCTTCCAAAAATCCTACTTGAAGGATAATAAGAACATCCCCAAGGATTCCACGGTCCCTTGCCACGGCACCTTGCATCGTTCCATCTGAAGGATCATAATGGACCACCTTGCTCGTATGCGGAATTACAGTCATCGTCATTGTCGCGCTCCTTAGCCGTTGGGGTGACGCGAGATCGTAATCAGAACCAATCCTCCGTCGTCGTCGTTCGTCATTCCTATGCACCGCTGCCTGGCTGGCTCTCCCGGTAGAAAAGAGCCAACCCTCCGTTTTTCCCGGCTATTCCGGGAGCACCAGGGAGAAAGTGTCCGTGTCCCTGGGGCTGTCGTGTTCCCTCGCGGCGCTACGAGACGTGGATACTGTGTTCCCGAGAGGGGAACCGCATATACTCGCTACGTGTCTGCTCGTCGAATGGGATTTTTCCGCGACGTATCTAAAGGAATTGTTAATTTTTTGCGAAACGATATGTGCGTCACAAGACGAGTTCGAAGAAACGCGTCTACTTTCCACTTGAGACAGTGCGATTACTGCAACCAGTTCCCTCGTTACGATAATCTATTATTAAGCGAGGAATGCGCTTCTCGTTTTAATCAATCGTAATTGCGCTTTTTTATCTTATTAGTTCGTCTTGTGACGGCCGGTTATAGAGTTCGAGATTAGGTGGGGAGTCGATGGAGAAAAGGGTGCTCGTAGGTGGTCCTCTGCTTTAGCATTCACTTTTATTGCAGAAAGAGCAAGATGGGAGAATGGATAAACGTTTCAGAGAAATCTATCACGGAGTGGGTTGCGTGTAATAAAACGGAATTGTAGTTTAGGTTAACCATCTTGAAGATTTCTTCCTCTTCGTTTTCCTTCAACGTTGCTTCTGACAAGTAGCGATACATAAAGTGGACCTACCCCTACAGCTATGCAATACGGTCACGTTCAAAGAATATATTATAAAAATCTCCATACAGCAATGAACACATTAAAATAAAAATCCCTCCTTACAAAACTCTACGTCGATTTCTAAACTTGTCACAATAAATTTTCACAATAATTCCTACGTGAAAAGTCGACAGATACTTAACCCTAATTAACCTCACAAATATCAGTCATAAATAATAACAGATTTTTGACAAATGCACACGAGAAGGTATGTCATCACCGTCCCGGTGCACGTTGCAGCTATCATCGCTGTTCGTGGATAATTTATCCAGCTAGCGAAACAAGTGAAAGTACCGGATGTATCTGTCACGAAACTGCAATATCCCCTAGCATTATGACCGGTGAACGAATGTCGGACGTCGTTCATAGCTCGTTCCATAGAGTCGCGTTAAAAAAACTGCGGGAATAAAGAGCACGCGAGACGTAACGAGCAAGGGTGATTAGCATTTTATTGGTGACGCGTCTCGCAATAGCTTTGGGCAGAGAAATAAACGAGGGAAGGACGTTAAACTTCATCGTCCATCGGACACGCCTTGTCGCTGCAGGTGTGCTACGCTTGGACGTTATTTATTGCACAAGGTTCCACGAGCCTCCTACAAGGGGGTGTTTCGTTATTTATACGTCGGACGCGACGCTCATTTTTGCGCGGCTCGACGCTCACGGAATTCGTCCCCGAACGTCGAGACGACCCGGGGACACCATAATCCACGATAGTCGCGAGTTCGTGACCAATGGGTTACGTTTAAAATTCAAGACCTCTACATTCCTGAATTTTCTCGTGAATTTTTTACATGACTGAATTACACAAAACAAAAACATTGAATTATAATTTGTTTAATTTCTAAATGACCAAAGATCTGTAAAATTTAAAATTTGAACCGAAAAATTTAAGGGCGAAAGAATCTAAGAATTGTAAAGTGAAAAAAACCTCCTTTTATCTTACGATCCCTCTCCCCTAAAACGATCGATCTTCGGGTTGGCCAAAAAGAATGCCTCCCTACACGACACGATGGTGCTCGAATGCATCGTGGGCCCAGGGTACGTGTTTTACACACGGCGTGAAACCTAAGACGGGAATTGTTCGTTTCTCGTCGGGGTCCATCGCGTGTCCTCGAAGTCGCTAGTAGATACTCGATCTTGATAGGAGGTAGGTCCCGCGGAACCGGTCGTGACTGTACCTACACGAGACATCATTAATGCCACCGGGGAACGAAAATCCTCGTTGGCGAGGCAGGGGTGACTGCCGGGTGCCTTCTCGGGCCAACACGATTTCTCCGTCTGCCGGGTTAAAAAGAGAGAAATAAAAAAGGAACAAGCAAAGCAGCCACGGAATGAGGCGAAACCTCTAGGACGATAATTAGCGATCGAGGGTCCCGAGGAAGACTCGGGCCATCTCGTTATCCACGCCACGGCGCCCAGCGTGACGTCATCGCGCGTGTGGAGTCTGCCGCGAAAAGGTAAGGCGGTACGCGTCGCGTGCACTCGCGCGCGCATAAACAGGTGTGCATGTACGAGGCTGGCAGTGGTAGCAGGTAAGAGGGATAAAGAAAGAGAGAACGAGTCGAAAGTACACATAGAAAGTGACTCCATCGAGTTACACGAAGGTTGAGAGAGCTGTGCGCTTGTGTGAGATCCACTGGTCGCGGGAGGAGAGAGGGAGCATGCGCGGCGAAGCGTTCCGAAGTCGGCCGAAGGGCTTCCCCCACTCCTCCGTTCGACTCGATCGGATCTCCGCTTTCGTGTTCCTTCGGTGCATTCACGTCAGTGCGTTCTCGGTCGTCGTTAGGGGTGGTTCGTGTCTCGATCTGGCGACTCGCACGTGTATCGACACCGTCGAACGTCGCGTCGTGTCGTCGGACGCGTCGCTAGCGGGAGCGTGCGCACCAAGGAAAATATTTGGAGAAACGTGTCCGGTGTGGCTGTGCGTGGACGTAAGGGGAAACGCGTTGTGTGATCCGCTGCCGTGTGCAAGCATTCGACTGTTTCCCGTGACACGTTACCCGTGCATACGTTTTACGGAGCTGATTTAGTGGCCGGGCCTCTTTAGTGTATACACGATTCGACGAAACCCGGCGAGAGAGAGAAAAAGCCGTACGCGTATATATATATGCTCGGGGAGAGAAAAAGCAGAGACCGGAAGAGGAGCCGAGAATCTGTACGGTGGTCTGCTTTTCTCCAGCGCTACGTTGCTGTTTGTTATTTCGTTTTCGTTTTCGTTCGGCCGATAATGGATTAATTTTCGCCGGGGAGTTTACCCCGGCGGCGGCTGTATACCCGAACAAGAGCACACAGCACCGCGGCGCGCACCACTCTGCGATAAATCAAGGTGAGATCCGGCTTTGTTTTCGAGAAGGGTGTTCCGATAGCCGGCCTACCATTGACCAGCCTCCTCGCCGAACCGTTTCGCGTTCTCCTTTCTTCCGTTTCGCTTTATCCGCAGGCCCGCTCGCTACACTCGCGATTATCTCCGTCCCTCCACGAACGCTGCAAACGAGCATCCACGAGCGTGCAGCATATATTTTGCGGCCTCTCGCTTCCGTCTCTTTTTATCCTCCACGCTTCGCTGTGTCTCCCTGTTTCTTCTCTCGAATCGCCGCGCCGCACCGGACTCGTGCATAGGGACCAACGAGAAACACATGCACGCAAACTCTCCAGGCAACCGAGCCAACCACCCCACGTTCTCTTTCGGTCCTTCTGCATTCTGAATGCCAAACGACAGACCTTGCTTCCAATTCCCCTTCTATTTTGCCGATGCCTACCGAATCTCTTTCACCAAACCTTCTTCCGCCTACTCTTACTGCCCCCGCGTTTCACTCTTTTCCCTCTTTCCCGCGCGATATTTACCATTTTTTATCCTAAAAGTCCATATCGCGTTTGAAGGCTCTCCGGTTCATTAGTTTATATTTTAATCGACCATGTTTCGAAGTTCTGAACTGAAGCTGTGAAATTTCAAGATATTTGCTTCGAAAGTAGAAGTATGTATCCAAGTTCCAAAGTTTCAAGAGTTCAAAAAGGTCTCAAAGTTCTCCAACTCTTGAAGGTCACAAAATTCCATCACATATCTTCAAAGTTCCTCACTATTAAGTGACGCACTCGTACTTCGGCCGTCATCAATTTTACTCGAATTTTTAATACCCTTGGAGTTCAAGTCCAATTATAATTTGCATAGTCAACGATTGCATAATAACATATTGACATAACGTTTCTAATTTTGTTGTCTGTTTTAATATTGTAGCTGTAATTAGTTCTGACTGACGCACCTGACATAAGTCATAGTGCAAGGGGTTAAATCAAAGTATTAATTTACAAAGTTACAAGGTTCCAAATTTACAAAGTCACTACTTGTTACATTCCTTAAATTCTTAAGTCAAAGTACTAAATTTACAAAGTCACAAAGTTTTAAGTTTACAAAATCACAGCTTGTTACATTTCCTAAATTCTTAAGTCAAAAAATTAAATCTACAAAGTCACAAAGATACAAATTTATAAAATCACACAGTGGTTCATTTCCTAAATCCTTAAGTCAGAATATTAAATCTACAAAATCACAAAGATACAAATTTATAAAATCACACAGTGGTTCATTTCCTAAATTCTTAAGTCAAAGTACTAAATCTACAGACTCACAAAGATACAAATTTACAAAATCACATCATGTTACATTTCCTAAATCTTTAAGTCAGAGTATTAAATCTACAAAGTCACAAATATACCAATTTACAAAATCATACAATGTTACATTTCCTAAATCTTTAAGTCAAAGTACTAAATCCACAAAGTCACAAAGTTTTAAATTTACAAAATCACATCATGTTACATTTCCTAAATCCTTAAGTCAAAGTACTAAATCTACAAAGTCACAAAGATACAAATTTATAAAATCACACAGTGGTTCATTTCTTAAATCCTTAACTCAAAGTATTAAATCCACAACGTCACAAAGATACAAGTCTACAAAGTCACAAAGTTCCAAAAATTCCAAAGTCTCCTCAAGTAAAAAGTTCCCAACGCGTTGAATGGAATAATGTTTCAGAAAATCATGCGAGCAATTTTATGAACCCAGCAAACAAACCTGTACACGTCTTTTTATTTTTTTGGAAATATATTTGCCTGTCGCGATGGACGGTTACGGTCATGATGGTAGCGATGGGTAGTGTAGCGATGCCAGTTTATGCGCCATTGTTTCCCCGCGGAACATAATTGATACCCTTTCGAGATACTTTCGCGAATATATATAGGCGTGCATCGATCGTACGTGTGAATCGAATACGCTTGAAGTTGGCTTTATGACGGGCTGGTTATCGGAGCATCACGCTGTACGTAAATAATATACTTCGCCTGGGACACAAGGGGTATTATGGGCAATGTTGAAACGATTCAGGTTAAACTTACTGTCTGACAAGCCTCGGAGCTTATGAAACTCTGTGTAGCGTATAAACGCGCCAACATTTGGTATTATGTTATCGTTTAGCTTTCGTGTAGTAAATTTTCGATAGTTGGTTAAACGTTTGACCTGAAATTGTTGGGGTAATTAATGGGGTAAATTTAGGTTGATGTTGGGTAGTTTAACGAGGATTGGTTCAAGTATTTATGGTGGTGTTACTGCAAGTATTACTGAATAGTTATTTTATTATTCTGTAGTAGACTTGTAACACATGTTCAAACATAATAACAAGATATGTAGTATAACACATAATGCACATTAATATTATATAAATTGCATAAAACTAATAAAAGTATATTGAGGAATATGAAAAAATATATGAACAAAACTTCATTAAAAGAATAATGAATTAAGTACCAGTTTATTCATAAATTTATATACACCACACAAATTCTGAAATAATAAAAAAAAGTTGACAGATATTTAACAAGAAATGTCTTTGCACCGATAATGCTCCATTCCGATCGTCCGCTCCGTTTCAAACAGATGCCAATCACGGCAACAATTTCCCCCACAAAAAATGACGATAGCTAACTAGAAAATGAACAGAATTTCGTGTCGGATAAATGTTCGTACAGCAAGCGTTGCGTAAAATCAATGTTCGCTCGATGTTACGAACGTGGATAAGTATGTAACAATTTCGTGCGCAATAAGCGTGTAATGTCGATGCTATCGCAATTTTACTTATCTATAAAGACTTGCTCGCTGAAAATGAAATTGAGTATCCGATGACTCAGTAGAATTAATAGATTAATGGCCTCTCATGATTTATGACTAATGCCATTATTTACAATGCTGTCTTAATTGTGACTTTATTGTTGTTTCTGGCGGTGTTTGCATTACAGGAGTTAATTATGTGCTCTTACATTCATTGTTTTAGTGATTGATGATGTCAGAGCATTATTACAGTAAAATTTAAATGATAATTTTTTATTTTGGTATACTATATGTATTTAGTATATTGATATATTGTAATATGACATCCTCTCGTTATATTGCCATATTCCTCAATATCGTGTTAATCACTGTTAATATAGTAAAATTTAGAAGATAATTTTGTATTTTGCTATACTATATATACTCAATGTATTAAGATATTGTAATGTGACATCCTCTCGTTATATTGCCACTATTCCTCAATGTCATGTTAATCACTGTTATTACAGTAAAATTTAGAAGATAATTTTCTATTTTGCTATACTACATATACTTAGTATATTGATATATGGTAATGTGACATCCTCTTGTTATATTGCCACTATCCCTCAATGTCATATTAATTACTGTTATTACAGTAAAATTTAAAAGATAATTTTGTATTTTGCTATACTATATATACTCAGTGTATTAATATATGGTAATGTGACATCCTCTCGTTATATTGCCATATTCCTCAATGTCATATTAATCACTGTTGTTACAGTAAAATTTAATTAATAATTTTGTATTTGACTCTCCTACATATACTCAGTCTATTAATATATTATAACATGTTCTACTCGCGTTATATCGCCACTATCCAAAAACAATAACATCACCCTATATATCCACATCCTGCACAAATATTACAGATCCCCAAAAAATTTGTTAATCAAACCACGTTTCCTTGTTGGTATAAACGAGGATGTCGAAAAATTCCTGTAGAAAATTGAAGAGTAATTTATAACGCGTCGGAAATAAAAGTCGCAAAACAAAGTTGCTCATAAATAATGCATAAAAGATCGCAACTGTCGCCAGATGGTTGTTAAACAAGTACCCAATCACGGTGTACCAAAATTATCCGAACGAGTCAATGCTAACAAGGCTAATTTGTATACGGTGATTAATCCCAACGCGCAAGATGGCAAAGAACGTAACAAGCGTAGCAGCGGCAATCAATCCAGCAACCGTGAAAGAATCGTTGCTGGTGGTTTCACGACACGGAGCATGTGTGCGTGTTTCGTTCCTTTTTTATTCGATATTTGCATAAACGTACACTCTCCTGCATAGATACGAGCGTCCTTGATCGGAGTCCTTATTCGAAACGTAACCTCGTCGCGTATGAATAGCAGGTACGCAATTACGAGAGCGAACAGATGTCATCGGTAAACAAAGTTGACGAGCGTTGTTTGGTTCAGAGCCGATTGTCGAGTATTAACAACACGAAAGAGAAACTGGTCGATTGGGTTTCGTGTGTGTTGCAACTTGCGCACCTTGTTCCGTGACCAATGATGATGGGCTAGTAATCACTTCCAGTACGTGTACCTACGTCCGAGCTGTGTAATTTAGAAATGTTCGAGAGTTTCTCGAAGGTCTTGAAAAATTCGTGATCTTTCGCAAGATATTGATTTTATCGCTGTTTGAACGGCCAACGAGCTAACTGGCGCTGGACGGTAATTCCAATTCATTTCACGATAAATCTTTGTGTAGGCTACATAGACTTTCTTTAGATAAGCATCGGAGAGACTCTTTGTCTCTCAATTTGGGAAATTAGGGAGTCTGAAATGTTTCGTACTTGTTCAAAAATTTAGGTGTTATATGTTGACAAGGTTATGCATTCTCAAATTCACGTGGTCTTAAATTTCCACGTTCCCAGATTTAAATATTAAATCTTCTTGTTTTTAAATCTACATATTGTCAAACTCACATATGTCTAGATTCCTACATACTCTAAATCACGTATGCCAGAATCCTCACATGATCTAATTCACGCATGTCCAAATTCACACATACTCTGATTCACATATGTCCAAATCCACACATGATCTAATTCACATGTGTAGAAATCCACACATGTCATAATCCACATATTTCCAAATTCTCACATTCTCAAATTCACATGTTCTTAAATTTCCACGTTCCTAGACTTAAATATTCCCAAATCTCCACGCTTTCAAATCCACATATTGTCAAATTCACATGTTCTCTAATTCACATATGTCCAAACTCCTACAATTCCTAATTCATATATGCCAGAATCCTCACATGATGTAATTCACGTATGTCCAAATCCACACATACTCTAATTCACATATGCCAAAATACTCACATGATCTAATTCACGTGTGTACAAATCTACATACATCCTAATTCATATATTTCCAAATTCTCACATACTCAAATTCACATGTTCTTCAATTTCCACGTTCCCAGATTTAAATATTCCCAAATCTCCACGCTTTCAAATCCACATATTGTCAAATTCACATGTTCTCTAATTCACATATGTCCAAACTCCTACATATCCTAATTCATATATGCCAGAATCCTCATATGATGTAATTCACGTATGTCCAAATCCACACATATCCTAATTCACATATGTGCAAATCCACACATAATCTAATTCACATATGTAGAAATCCACACATGTCCTAATCCACATATTTCCAAATTCTCACATACTCATACTTCCACATCCTACACCTCCAGAAACAAAGAACTTTCAAATACATTTTCCATCATCCCTCATACCAATAAAAACTTTTCAGTCCATTTAACATCTAAAACTTGTTCTATCAAAATAAAAGAATCGTAAACGTCGAAACGAGGTAAGTGAATGAAGCAAACGTGAGCGTATTAAAATCAATCTTGAAGGTGGGTCTTGAAGTGTCGAGCTATTTCAACTCTCAATAGATCTCGGGCGAGAGGCTTATATATTTCAGCGTGGCTGGGAGTCTTAAACGCATGGAACGAGGTAGTTACGAGGAACGTATTCATCGCGTTGTCCGCGTCCGGAGGTTGTCGGTGAAACGTGCCAAAAGGATCGCGACGAGTCCGCGACATCACCCACCTGGACGACGATATATCACGCGAAACGAGCACGATTCGACTTCTTATTGGCTTGGCAACCGGAGCACACTGTCACTCGACTAACATGACTAATTATCGCTGTCCCGTTTCGCTACCATCTAGTTCACCTTTGTGACGCACGCACACACTGATTTTCCCGCGCGAGATTTCTCACGCGAAGACGATATACTACGGTCCGGTTTTCACGCGATTCGAACTCCTTTTTCGTTATCCGGTCGAACCAGTGCTCGATCACGGTTGCTTAGGATTGAACGGTTTTCGAACAGAAAAACCTGATGTTAGAACCCTTCTAGGGAGTGCACGATTTATTTCTTGATGATTTAAATGAGAGTTTGAGTTGGAGAATTTGTCTTGATGGTTGTGGAGGTATTTGTTATTTGTTCGAATTAAAGACATTTTTACTATATTAGAGTTATATTAAATATAATTAAAATGAAGTTCAACTGTATTATTATAATATACCTTGAGGGTTAAGTCTCTGACTCACACACTGCGGTCCAGGGTTCAATTCCATGTTTCAGTCTTGTAAATTTTTTTTTTTTATAAAAAATTGTATAATTTTATTTTAATTTACACAAGGAAATTTTGAACGTAGAATAAATTTCATGCGCATCACTCTGATATTTTCGAATCCCCAAATTATTAAATCCTAAATCGCGATATCCCAAATCCATAAATCCATAAACGTTCAAACATTCGAAAGTGTTCATTTAGCGGCGGAGCGCTCGCATAGGAATATTTAATACGCGAAAAACAAGAATCATTTCCGATTTATCGCGCAGCACGTTTCCGTTCGAACGACACGCGCTGACGAATAAATATCGGGGGCGGGTTGAGCGAAGAAAAAATATACGGCCGCAAATATCATCGCCGTCGCCCGGCCTGCTGCAAATTTAACGAGACCGTCGGGATCTCCGGGACAGGAAGGAAGCTGCGCGATAGTCGCTCGTAAAACAACCCAGAGATAAACGACAAACTTTTTCTCTATTTTCTCTCGCCTTTCTACTTTTTCTCTTTTTCATACTTTCAAACTTGAAACATGCATTCATTCTGCTTTTTGTGTGGTTTGCTACATTTTTGGGAGGGGACGTTCTTTAACTACCCTTACATGATTTTTATCTTCTCTTCTTCATACATGGTATATTAGATTGGTATTGTTTTAGAAAAAATAATTTATGATTATATTGTTATAATTTTGTTGAAAGGTTCGTGATTTATTATGGATACATTTTGCTGATAATAATTGTATTTAATCTACTACACTATATAAATATTTTTATAAACTAAGTTGTCAAATTTAAAAATCCCTGAACACTCAAGTTTTTAATGTTAGGTAAGTTAGGTGGGTTAGGTATGTTAGGTGGGTTAGGTATGTTAAGTGGGTTAGGTAGGTTAGGCGGGTTAGGTACGTTAGGGGGGTTAGGTATGTTAGGTACGCTAGTAATTATAATTATAATTAGTTATGTTTGTCAACTGATTTGACTAATGATATATTCAAAGTATCACTTTTTAAAAAATTCTCAAATTTTAATATGCATAGTCAAGTTCAATTTTTTTCAAAAACAAAGGTATTTATAAAAGAAATATTATTCTATATCTTATATTTATATCTGCACCTAAAATCATCCCTTGTTTCATTAGTATTATAACACTCACATATGCATACATGTACAATATACGATACATAATCATACATGCAATACATGTATGTGCAACTCACATCAAGTGTAACGTACATATATCGTACGTATATAAAATACATATCAAAAGTGCATAAGTATGTATGTATAAAATCAAAATGTCATCTATCTCAGAAGTCTTAAGCCACATCTTTAACCACGCCTATAAGTCTCCTATGAGACTCATTTAAAAATCATGTATTTTTTTAAAACACATTTCAGATGGTAGAAAGACAGCTGTAAAATACGCGGAAGTATTTTTTGGATCGACAACGTAGAAAGCGATGAGCTCAACCTGTTACCTCTTCCTAGCTTCCATTTGTCATGTTTCCTCTTTTTCTGGCTTGATACATGTCTTAGTTTTTTTGTGTTCGATACGTTGGGCCTGGCGCACGCGGCCCCGAATAGACGGGGCCCCGCAGTCATTATCGACGGCGTTTCGCGCGTCGTCCCACTTGGACCCGGTGCAAAAAACCGCGTTCCACGCTTTAGTATCCGGTAAACCTACATCCGAAGGTGTCTCCCATTATGCGAACGGGTTCCCCGAGAATCCATGGCCTTTTTTGGTCCACCCTCGACGACTACCCGGCCCGTGAAACCCCATGAAAGGCGAAGGTGAACGATCCTTCTCTCTCTCGTTTTCTCTCTGTCTCGTTAAGTCAGCGTGAAAAGAGCGCTCGACGGAAGAAAGAAAATGTTTGGAAGGGGTGAAAAGCACCTTCGGATCGGGCCGTGACACGATTTCGAACGTACACGGACAATGATTGCTACATGCTTCCTTCGGATAACGTACGAGTCGAAAAGTGGTGTAGCATGAAAGAGTAAAAAGGCAGAAGAGGGTGGTTTCCAAGTTTTATCGTCGTTTGTACGTCTACCGGTGAACGAGTTGTGGCCGCCGTATCGATCGACTCCCGGCTCCGGCTTATAAATTTATTCAACTTCGATGGCGGCTTAATTGACGACAATTCGACGACAACACTTTTTGTAATTCAGTCGTTACACTCGCGAGCATCTCCTACCCCGTTGCGTTCGTTACGCTTTTACCCTTTTATAGAGTTTTCAAGCTGATTCGAGATGAAGGGAATTTTCCTGATTTATTCTCTTATTGTAATCATGCAAAATGGAACGGACATTTCGAAATAAACTATTTAACAATTTAACATTTTCACGTGAATTGCTGAAGACTACATACATATAACTTCATCGATCGAGACTTATATATAACTTCATCTAAATTATTTACACTGCTGCTACAACTAAATGAGACACAAACTTCTATGATTTAAAAATGTATCATCACTGAATTATCTTGTAAGCTTGCACTAATTTTTCAAAATTTAACAGCAACGTAATTTGTTCTCTAAGTGAAACATCCTGTATAAAGGTTTTTAAATGAGACATAAACTTATATGATTTAAAAATTTATCATCACTGAGTCATCCTATAAGCTTGTAGTAATTTTTCAAAATTCAACAGCAACGTAATTTATTCTCTAAATGAAACGTCCTGTATAAAAGCTTCTAAGTGGGGCATAAATTTATATGATTTAAAAATGTATCAGCTCTAAATCATCCTATAAGCTTGTAGTAATTTTTCAAAATTCAATAGCAACGTAATTTATTCTCTAAATGAAACGTCCTGTATAAAGGTTTCTAAATGAGACATAAACTTATATGATTTAAAAATGTATCAGCACTGAATCATCCTATAAGCTTGTAGTAATTTTTCAAAATTCAATAGCAACGTAATTTATTCTCTAAATGAAACGTCCTGTATAAAGGTTTCTAAATGAGACATAAACTTATATGATTTAAAAATGTATCAGCACTGAATCATCCTATAAGCTTGCACTAATTTTTCAAAATTCAACAGCAACGCAATTTGTTCTCTAAATGAAACACCCTATATAAAGACATCTGACGTATGTCAAACCACACATGTCATTTCGCTATTTACACACGTACTACAAATGTCAGTAATTTCCACGATACATTAAATCCATGTAACTCCGTATTTCCCTGTTAAACATTACCATTAGCGATAACAAGTGCAAATAGAAACCACTCGCAGAACATTAATATTAATTCACAATTTTTTCATATACCGTAACCACAAGGTTCTACGAAACCAAAATAACAGCAACCCGATACCAACTTATTAGAATCGTCAAAGTAAAAAACGAGTAATCTACATATTACAACTACGGGGCGAAAAAAGAGATACCAGTTCCTAGGTGTCTTCTCGTAATGCAACCCGTGGACTCGAACAGGTTAAACGAGTAAGCACAAACCTCGGACCTGGAGAAAAAACAAAAGAAATCTCGTTCTCTCTGCACTGGTAATAATGTCAGTTTCAAAGTACAGTCATAAGCAAATTCTCCGTGAAAAATATGATGAAGAGGTAGAGGTCTTTTGCTAGTTGTGGAATTAAAACTTTGGGGGTGGGTTATTTAGGAATTTAAAAATTAAGGGATGTAGGTATTTTGGAGTAGGGTGGATACTGCAGACTGATGTATTGGGTTCATTTGATTTAAGGACACATTTGACCATTTTATATAATTTGTTCACGACGACGATCGTCATATTCGAAGCTGTCGCTGACACTTGTATAATTTTTTCTAATAACTCGAAAATGGAGCCTCAACGAATATTTTGGTAGAGGAAAATCTTGTTCAGAATGACATCCTCTACCATCTTCTTCAGAGAGTAGCACGAGACACCCTGTATAAATTCCGAAAAAGACTTGAAAATTCAGAAACTCGTTGAAGAATGTAGATATGAAAATTTGTAGAGTCGGAGTGGCGGGAGAGCAAAGGTTGTATTGTACATTCGCGATACTTATTTATTGCGTTAATTACAGCTTCCCTTCCTTGTTAGCCGGTATCCGTTGTGAGCAGGGGTGGTTTGTACACAAAGAAGGAGATAGATAGTGGGTGGTGAATATCGCGGGGTGTCGCATAGCCTCGTCTCATAGAGCTCGCTTTTCGCACATCGTCGAAGCATTGTGGTTAAATGAATTATTTTTTAACGAGGTGGCATTATACCGTCACGGGCGTTGTTTCTCTCCCGTTGTTTCGCGGAAAAACTTGGCGAACGTGTGTCTCGCTGTGTGTACGCGGGACTTTTTCTCCCTTCGCCTTTCTTCCCCCTCTGCTCGAGCGCTTTTCATGTCGCGTCAAGCTCGCTTCCCTCCGCCCACGCAACCCCCTTTTCCCGGTTTTTTTTCACCCCTTTTCTGCCCGTTGCCCGCACACAGGCACGCAAGAAGAAGCGTACGCGACACCGTCTCTTTGACTCTTCTCTCCGGTGGGCAGGTGAAACCGTAATCGACGTACGAGGCACAACCGGAGCCTCTTCCTCCCTTTCCCTACCCCCTCCTTTTTTTCCTTCCCTTTTACCCTGTTCCACGATGGAAACCCGCAGACGGCTGGATTAACCTTACCCGGGATGAAGCTCTCTCTATATCCCGGTCTCTCGTTTAATGAAATCGCGCGTTAAATGCCGAATAGAAGGTCGAATTAAGTGTTCCCTTGGAATACGGAGATACAGGGATGCCGTCAGGTTTTCAAGGATTTTTTTCAACTTCTACCAGAATTAACCCCTTTTCGGCTATTCAGCTTCTGGCGGATTCACCGAGCCGACTTTGAACATCCTTGTTAGGAATGCCTTCGAGATCTATACGGATTTCGTGGATTTGAGGTTCCAAGGACAGAATTCGATATGCAAAATTTGGAGGTTTGATGATTTCAGCTCTTGAAAACTTTCGAACTTCTATATTGTTAAATTTAAATTGAAAATACACATGTAGGAACTTGCAGTTTGATGATTTGAGAGTTTGCAAATTTTCCAAGTTGTCAAATTCGACTTGGTAGGAGATTACAATTTTGAGATTTTATGTTTTGCAGTCTTGGAAATTGTCAAAGTTATAGATTGTTAAATTTGAATTGATAATACACTCATAGGAACTTGGGGGAGGGGGTTGATGATCTGAGAGTTTGCAGATTTTTGAAGTTATTAAATTCAATTTGGTAGTAGATGACAATTTTAAGATTTTATGTTTTGGAGTCTTGGAAATTGTCAAAGTTGTACGTTGTTAAATTTGAATTAATAATACACACCTAGGAACTTGAGGGAGGGGGTTGATGATCTGAGAGTCTGCAGATTTTTGAAGTTATTAAATTCAATTTGGTAGTATCTGAGAATTTTGAGATTTTATGTTTTAATGTCTTGGAAATTTCCAAAGTTGTAGATTGTTAAATTTGAATTTATAAAACACGCCTGAGATCTTGAAGATTGAATGATTTTAGACTTTGAACATTTTCGAAGTTGTTACTATCTGAGAACTTAGAAATGATTTACTGTCTTGATAATTTTTAATGTTAAATTTGTGGAATTTTTTCTAAATTGTTAAATTCAAATTGTCAGTACTTGAGAATTTGGAGATTTGATTTACTGTCTTGAAAATTTTTAGTGTTAAATTTGTTGAATTTTTTCTAAACTGTTAAATTCGAGTTGTTAGTATTTGAGAACTTGGAAATTGATTTACAATCTTGATAATTTTTAATGTTAAATTTGTAGAATTTTTTCTAAACTGTTAAATTCGAATTCTTAGTATCTGAGAACTTGGAAATTCATTTACTGTCTTGATAATTTTTAATGTTAATTTTGTGGAATTTTTTCTAAACTGTTAAATTCGAGTTGTCAGTACTTGAAAACTTGGAGATTTGATTTACTGTCTTGAAAATTTTTAATGTTAAATGTGTGGAATTTTTTCTAAACTCTTAAATTTGAAATTGTGAGAAGACACTTCAGAAATTTGCATACCTGATAATATTATAGCAGTGTCCAATAACCAAAGATCCGTAACATCACACTATCAAGATAGTCTCGCGTTATATTGCCACTTTCGCATTACCTCACGCTATCTCCTATTACACTAAGCCATTACACCTCGAACCTATCTTATAAACACCCCGACCAATTAGTACCTCCATTATACCATTTCCCTTCAAAATTAATCTAGAAACTGTAATGGATCGATAACGTTAGATTGAAAACAGTAGCTAACCTTATTTCCTCGCTTATTAACTTCTCCCAAACTCTCATTTTGTGGAACTCGCAGTATACAAAATGGCTTCATCGATAGTCAGAAGTAAAGTCATAAATTTCGGTTTTAAGTTCTCGTTAAATATTGACGTTGCAATAATTATACGAAAAAGATAGGTATATATATATTAGCACACTTATTGAAACTTGTTTCGAATCCCGCGAATCCGGCTCGCCACTTTATTTTCATGCGCTCTTTTACAATATCCGAGTCGTTGAAAATTACACGCTGGCGGACTCGTTATAGTATATTTAGCTCGAAGCGGTTATTTTAATTAACTGAAACAGTTTGACAAATGGCGGAGATTTGTCAGCGTGATTGGGATTAATAAGTAGATTGTTACGTGTATCCGTCTTCATTTACGGAGATATGCATCGATGATATTTATCGGTTACGTTTAATGTAACGGTTTGTAGATTGACTTTGTTATACCGATATTTTTTAAATGTATAACGTAATTTTTGTGGGTTGATTTGATGGAAAATGGCGGAACTCTGGGTGGAAATTGGGGGAAAAGAAGTTAGGGATTTGGTTTAATGGGGGTTGGATTATTTGCAAATTTATAAATTTGAGGAGGTGGATTTATGTGGAATTTGGGAATTTTAGGATTTGGATATTTGAGATTTTGGAAGTTAAGGTATTTAGGAAGTTGGAGTTTTAGGAACTTGGAGAGTTAGGGACTTGGGAATTTAGAAATTAAGGAGTTTACATATTTTGAAATTTGCAAATTTATAAATTTGAGGAGGTGGTGGATTTATGTGGAATTTAGGAATTTTGGGATTTGGACATTTGAGAGTTTGGAAGTTAAGGTATTTAGGAAGTTGGAGAGTTAGGGACTTAGGAATTTAGAAATTAAGAGGTTTACATATTTTGAAATTTGCAAATTTATAAATTTGAGGAGGTGCTATGTGAAATTTAGGAATTCTAGGATTTGGACATTTGAGAGTTTGGAAGTTAAGGTATTTAGGAAGTTGGAGTTTTAGGAACTTGGAGAGTTAGGGACTTAGGAATTTAGAAACTAAGGAGTTTACATATTTTGAAATTTGCAAATTTATAAATTTGAGGAGGTGCTATGTGGAATTTAGGAATTTTAGGATTTGGACATTTGATAGTTTACAAATTAAGATATTTAGACACATGGAGTTTTAGGCACTTAGGGATTTAGAAATTTAGAAATTAAGAGGTTTACATATTTAAAAATTTCAAAATTTAGAATATTGTAAGTTCATCAATTTCAAGATTTAAAAATGTAGGAGTTTGGGGGTGTGAAAATACAAACTCATGTAACTTAACACTAAAACCAAACCGTTCAAATGACCACTCCACAAGTTTCTCGTTATAAGATGCACATGTTAAACTACATTCCTTGAAATCAGTATTGATTTTCATCAAAATAAAGAATAAATGTACTAATTTATGTTTCGTCGTTCGTTTATTTATTTTTTAACTTCATTTTTAGTTTCAAATTAAGTGCACATAATAATTAAGTACACATGCCGGTAGGTTTAGTGTAAAAAATTATTTAAGTTTGTGTATCGTAGCAACACCTCCTTAGAGTTCTTCCACCCCTAGAAGGTACTCTGGCCATCTGCGTCAGTTCCTACGCGAGTCCACATTTCATCTGCAAGTTACACAATTCAGCATAATTTCACGGGAGTGTCCTAGTGTATCCCGGTTGTTATTATTGTTGGTGTGTCCGTGTAGGAAGCACGATTCGAGGAACAGTGCCGGTGGAGAGGCACGTATCTGCATAACGGGTGCGCGCCGCAAAAGGGTCGAAAAAAATGGGCACGGCGTGCTGGTCGTGGTCGTCGTCGTCGTTGTGGTCTTCTCCGGAGCCATGCGAGTTAACACCAGTTGCGAGACGGGCTCTCTCTTCTCTCTTTTTTCCCTTCGGTTACCGGCCGTTTGCTCTCGGTTGCCTGTTCGTTGCTTCGGCCTTTTGCCTCGTTCACCGTGTTCCTCTCTTTTTCCGTTCTCCAACGTTTCGTTCTGTTCGCCGGCTCTGGCCTCTGGAATCTGCATCGAACGATAGAGGAGGAGGGATCGTCCCTTCGAGAGGTCAGGAGAGCTCGGTGAATCCTGGCGAGATCGGTGATCGTAACTCTTCGAGGGTGGAATCCGTGTGGTTCTCGTTCCACGAATGACCGATAGATAAATAAAGGAGATAGCGCTCTGAGGGGAAAGAATTGTTCCTTTGTTGTCTCCCGGGCTCCTGTGCGGGCTTCAACGCGATGGAAATTCAACAAATATGGGGTGAAGACGGTGATAAGGGATGATGTTACGCCGCCACGTTAAATACTGCTCTTCGTATTATGTAACTACATCCACATTTTGAATGACTGATCAAATTTCAGGATCCTTTAACAATTTTTACTTATTTCTTCACTCGAAGTTCGAATATCGAATCAAGTATGGCGGCCATTTTGTTTGAGACAGTAACTTCAAATACGCATCTTTTAACTGACTTTATAATACAACACGTGTGATGTATAAACATACTAAAACAACATTTCAGCGAGAAAATAGAAGTTAATAGAGAAATAACCTCAAAAGAATTCATTTAACGTTTCCACCAATAAGTTTTAAAATTGTTGTTCACAAATTATCTCCAAGTGCAAAGAATTAATAAAAATAATCTTCAGACGAAATACTTAATTTTAACAGAACTATGATTGATTACAGAATTAATATCATAGTTATTACTAATAATTATTACAATAGTCAAAAATATTAAAAAATGAAGATATTCAACGACCACCGCGTGAGTAGAGGACGCCATGTTAGTTCCGCACGGTTACGAAGAACAATTCGTTGAGTCTAAATACAAATTGTATTCAGCTACAATACTATAGTCAGAGTCACGGTTTCTAAGCTCGTACAGCATCCACTCGCCCTTCTCAGTTATCTTTTATCTCTTCAACGTGGCTCGTAAGAAGTTAAGAAAGAAGAGAACAATATAGTAGCGAGACAAAGGCCGCGGTTAAGGAGTGAAAGTTTAAATGTATGAATGAAAGCGGAAGAAAAACGAGACGAATAGTAACAATGCTTGTTGGAGAAGTATCTGGCTATCACTTTTAGCATAATTCATACTTTACCTCATCTTTCTTCAGTCTTAAAGTTTTTCAAATTCCTCTTTCTTAAATATTCTTACAATTTCCTTATTTTTAATATTACAAGCTTTTTAACTTTCAAGTTTTTAAATCTTTTAATTTCTTCATTTTTAAATTTGTTTCTTAATTTTTAACTTTGAAAATTTAATTTAAAAATTCTTCAATGTTCAAATTTAATATAGAAACGTTTAGGGGTAGACATTTTTTAATTTGTCAAAGTTGTCTCTTAATTTAAAAATTTTTAATTCCAAACTTTCCAAATTCCAAAATTACTAAATTCCAAAATTTCCAAATTCCCAAATTTCCAAATTCCAAAATTACCAAATTCCAAAATTACGAAATTCCAAAATTTCCAAATTCCCAAATTTCCAAATTCCAAAATTACCAAATTCCAAAATTACCAAATTCCAAAATTACCAAATTCCAAAATTTCCAAATTCCCAAATTCCCAAATTTCCAAATTCCAAAATTTCCAAATTTCCAAATTCCCAAATTTCCAAATTCCAAAATTTCCAAAATCCAAAATTTCCAAATTCCCAAATTTCCAAATTCCAACATTCCCAAATTCCAAAAGTTCCAATTTCCAAATTCCAAAATTTCCAGATTCCAAAATTTCCAAATTCTAAAATTCCCAAATTCTTACACCTCTAAATTTCCCAATTTCCCAAAATTCCTAAAACTCCCAAATTTCCAAAATTCCCAAATTCCTAAATTTTCTAAAATTCCCCAAATTCCTCAAATTCCCAAAATTTCCAAATCCCCAAAACTCCCAAATTTCTCAAATTCTCAAATTCTAAAATTTATCACCATCACCCAAACCAAAACCCCATAATTCCACTCATCTAAACCCACACCATCTCTCCCCAATTTTTATCTGAACCCAAAGATAACAAAAATCTAATTACAAGAAAATCCAAGAACAGTCACAGATCAACTTCAATTTTCTAGCGATTTAATAAAAAATGAACGGTGTAACACCTTTGAAGATACTTCATGAGACTCTCTCTGTTCTTCAACGCGTTATTTGTTTAGGCAGTGCTCGATAGCGTGCCGCGGACCCCTTTGAATCCCAAAAGTAACTCGAAACTGCTAAACGTTTACGGACTTTTTAAGGCTGGCGGCCAGTTTGCGATGGGGCACGCGTTCGATAACGATCAAAGCCACTTTGTCGGGCTGTTCTTACCGAGTACCGGTGAAACTCGCGATATTTTCCGTGCGGTGTCACATTACCACGCGGAATCCTTGGAAAAAGTGCGGCAAATGCGAACATTATACTGTATCAAGTATCCTGTTTTCCCTTTGTTGTACTCCGTTTAAGTTCTTGGAACGGTGCGGTGTGATACACAGTCTCGTTATATGGCCCTACGTTCTCCATGTTTTCACTGCTTTTAAAATTGTACTTTTAAAATTATGTCAATGTCAAATTTGTACATTATAAAATTGGAGGTCTTATATATATATTTGCAAATTTAGTTTGAGTCTATATTTCAGTTTGAGTTGTCTATATTTCATATAGACATTTACGTTCTCCATGTTTTCACTGCTTTTAAAATTGTACTTTTAAAATTATGTCAATGTCAAATTTGTACATTATAAAATTGGAGATCTTTGTACATATATTTGCAAATTTAGTTTGAGTCTATATTTCAGTTTGAGTTGTCTATATTTCATATAGACATTTACGTTCTCCATGTTTTCACTGCTTTTAAAATTGTACTTTTAAAATTATGTCAATGTCAAATTTGTACATTATAAAATTGGAGGTCTTATATATATATTTGCAAATTTAGTTTGAGTTTATATTTTGGTTTGAGTTGTCTATATTTCATATAGACATTTACGTTCTCCATGTTTTCACTGCTTTTAAAATTGTACTTTTAAAATTATGTCAATGTCAAATTTGTACATTGTAAAATTGGAGATCTATGTACATATATTTGCAAATTTAGTTTGAGTCTATATTTCAGTTTGAGTTGTCTATATTTCATATAGACATTTACGTTCTCCATGTTTTCACTGCTTTTAAAATTGTACTTTTAAAATTATGTCAATGTCAAATTTGTACATTATAAAATTGGAGGTCTTATATATATATATTTGCAAATTTAGTTTGAGTCTATATTTCAGTTTGAGTTGTCTATATTTCATATGGACATTTAAAAATTGTATTTTAAAAATTTTATTATACAGAAATTTTCAGTATATTCAGAACCAGTTTGGGAATTTAGAGCTGTGAGAATCCAATAAATATAGTGCATTAGAGTATTTCGAAGTCCGATAAGAATATAGTACAGATACGAAGCGACAATATGAAGATTTAGAATCTGTATCTGTCACCTGACCGTCCACTCTGTCACATAATCTTGATCCGTTATCGCAACATGGATATTGCCGAGAAAATAGCAGGTATTAATGTTCAGTACGTAGGTGGGTTGGGCAAAAGAATTTTCACCCGTTCTTCACGATCTGATCTTTATTGCAGTTTATTGCCCACCGCTCTAATACGCGCTCTCGCGCACAACCGCCTATATTTTGCACCTGTTTTTCAGCCTTCCTCTTTCTCTCGAGCGTATATTTATTCGCTAGCTCGTTTTACCAATCTGCTCGCTCCGATGATCATTAACATCTTTCTCTCTCTCGTTCTTGCTAAGCGTTCGTATTTGCAATTATTATTTTCTATTAGCAATTAGTATTCTTAGACGAAGGATGAAGCAACGAGAACGGTATTCAAATGCGGATTTAGTCACGGATACTTGGAACTTCTTAATGGAATAATTGCTTCAATTTTATAGGAGTGTTGCAACGTTTTTTTTCCTTCATCCTTGTACTACTATCACGTCGACCTACTCGTCAAATTAATTATGCAAAAGGAATGTTTATTTCTGGAACATGTATTTACATTTGAATGACTGCATTAAGGTACATTAGGGTAACTTAGCCAATTAGATTAAGTTTGAGCTAGTCAGATTAGTTAGGTTATCTAGGAGGTTCGAATAGTTATGTCGAAGCTTGCATTACGTTAGTTAATTAGTTAGGTACAGTTGCAGGTTAAATTAATTACATTTGATTAAGCTAGTTCAGATTGAACTAATTAGTTGATAAGCTAGGTTAAATTTAAGCTAGGTTAAGTTTAAATTAACTTAAGCTAGATTATTTAGGAAGTTTAGGTAGATGTCATTACCTAAAAGCTTCATCAGGTTACCTAAATGCCAAGTGAAATTAATTAGTTACTTAGCTAGGTTTGATTAAGCCAGTTCAAATTGAATGAAGTAGTTGCAAAGCCAGGTTAGGTTAGATTAAGTCAATGAGCTTTGGATAAACATACCTAGCTAGTTTATGTCAGGTTTATGAATTAAGTACCATGTCAGGTTAAATTAATTAAATTAGTAAGTAAAGTTACATCAAATTAGAAGTCTGTTTAAATTAAGTTATACAGTTAGTTTGATTTAGCTAAATAATTAGGTTAAGTCAAGCAGATTGTAAGGTTAGGTTGTATTAAAGGTTAAATTAGTTAATTTAATAAGTAAAGTTACATAAAATTTATGTTAAATTTATTTCTATTTATGTTAAATTATACAGTCAGTTTGATCTAGCTAAATGATTAGGTTAAGTCATCCAGATTGTAAAATAAGTTAGGTTGTATTAAAGGTTAAATTAGTTAATTTAGTAAGTAAGTAATCAAACTAGAAGTCTATTTAAGTTAAGTTATACAGTTAGATTGATTTAGCTAGAAAATTAGGTTAAGTCCTCCAGATTGTAAGATAGGTTAGGTTGTATCAAAGGTTAAATTAGTTAATTTAGTAAGTTACATCAAATTAAAAGTCTATTTAAGTTAAGTTATACAGTCAGTTTGATTTAGCTAGATGATTAGGTTAAGTCATCCAGATTGTAAAATAGGTTAGCTTGTATCAAGGTTAAATTAGTTAATTTAATAAGTTACATCAAATTAAAAGTCTATTTAAGTTATACAGTCAGTTTGATTTAGCTAGATGATTAGGTTAAGTCACCCAGCTTGTAAGATAGGTCAGGTTGTATTAAATTAGCTATTCAGTTATGCTGTTAGGTTACGTAGTTATGCATGTTCAGTTAGGTACTCAGTAGAACAGTAGGTTAAAGTAGAAATTGTTAGCGTAACTCTTCAAATACAGTTCCACAGTAGAAACATGTTTCCAAAGATGGTACGCTGAAGTGTATTTATGTTAGCTTCATGTAATTCGCTCGATGATGGTTGTTTGAAGTCGTCGAAATTTCGAGTATAGTCCTTACGGAAAACTGTTGGGTCGATAGCACCGGCACGGTCGGAAAGCTTCTCCAAGGGGTGAATCTGATGGTGGTGGGCGGAATGACGGTGGTTGCGAGGTGGGGTGGTGGAGTAGCGGCCCTATCGACCGTGTGCCAACGAGGAACGTCGTCGCCGCACCATAAGATTTCCCCTTACGGTCTTCCCGTCCTCGCTACGGTGTCTGCAAGGATACCACCGCATATTTCCTAGACGCCAGTCGAAACCTTTCTTTTTCTCGATCAATACCACTACACTTGGCTAAGAAATTCGAGGGTATCAAGTGGATTCGACACTGGATCATCGAACCCCGTCACAATCTCTTTTCGTAACGCCTACTGCCTTCGATATTTTATTTAATATTTACTATCCAATTTTTTAATTTACATAGCCGATTAAATCAACTGGTTATTTATTAATTTTGTAAGTTTCACATTTTTAGTAAATTAACATATAGTATTCGATCGAATGGTTATTGATTAGATACTGATATGATGCAAATTTTGGATGTATAAATTAGTAATATTATACACTCGATTAAGTGGTTTATTGGTTACTGATATGTGATACAAATTTTAGAGATTTGAATTTCTATTATGAAACATTAGATGAAGTGGAGAGTTGATTCCAACTATGATTTGATAATTTAATTTTTGATATCTAACTTTGAACGTTCCAATCAACACTATCAAACTCCGATTAAATCACACGATTATTTCATAGAGTACAGTTTTAAAAATCAACCTCATTAAATCGAAAGATTGATGCCTCACATACTTGTATTCACTGATTCTCTTGACTACTGTAGATTCCCCAGAAAATTACGTCAGGAATAATGATTGTGAACAAATTGAAGTTTAATTGACTCGTCCCGCGTAATTATCTTTCTATTAACAAAGGTAATTTCAATATTGAATTTCATTGGATTTTCACCGTGAAATTACATCCTCAAATTAATAACATTTACATTAATCATATTATTAATTCGCCGTGTATTTTAAACCGCAGCATTAGCTAGAACCAATGTGGTACTAATTACCGTGAAAGTGTGCTATTTAGTCGGCTATTCAATTTGACGGATTATGAATTTCACTGACAATTCATGCGAAATTCTCAAGTGCATTGAGGAATTATCATAATTTCGAGGTTATCTAATAATAGGGGAAGGGAATTTTAGTTTTTACGTTTGAATGCTTCATTTGCAAGTATTAGATGTAAAATGGGGCAAATTATTTTAGCTGGTGGATTATGTAGATTATTTCCCAATTTATAGATTGATTTATAGGGCAATTTACAGATCTATTTATGGATCAATTTATGGATCAAATTTATAGATCAATTTGTGGATCAAATTTATAGATTAATTTGTGGATCAAATTTATAGATCAATTTGTGGATCAAATTTCCTTTGAATAATGTTTTATTGAGCAACTGTTAAATTATATTGAATTTCTGTTTCAGGTCCATTTGGCCCCGAATGGTGCACCAGGGTTAACTTATTAAGGTAAGAACCATTATCTATACCTCTACACAAATTTATTTCTGAACTTTAAATTTATATCTTGCAATCTTACAATCTTGTTATAACTACTGCTTCAACAAGATTTACTTCTTCACACAACAACCTACATTATAATATACAAATCTATCAATTATTTAACAAAAACTCCCCCAGTCACTTGATCAACTACCTATCACCCGACACGAAGTCACTCACTCGTTACCTCCATACATACCGAACTATTTGTTATTTGCACATATCCCAACAGTAGAAAGTGCACTTTTTACGTCTGAAAACAAGAGTATCAGCTACCGCTATAGGATACATTGTCAGCTACGGAAACAGGTATCCTACAAATACCAGCGATTGTAATGCGTCTCAACGAACGCGATCCAGTCACTCGGTGACCACACACGTACATATTCACGATCTCGTACAGTCAAGAACAAATATCTCTTTCCATAAACTACATATCTTTACCTAGTACGAACAAGACTCTCACTAGTTCATTTCTAACAATCTTCTGTAATAGACAATTTTCGTGTACCATCGATTTTATGAGACATTTATGGAAATTTTGAGGGTTGTTCGAAACTTCTGAGGACTTCTGGGGATCTTACGGGACTTAGCAGGATTTATGGGCAGTTGGAACTTTTGGGGATTTCTGGAGGTCGGAGGAAACTTTTGGGGATTTTTAGGGATTTTACGGGATTTTTGGGAATTTATGGGGATTGCTGGAAAGTTGAGAATTTCAGGAGGACTTTTTACAATTTTTGGAGATTCTGTAGGATTTTGGGATTTTCAGAATTTTTTGAGGTTGTATGGCACTTTTAGGGATTTTTTGAGATTTCACAGGATTTCTGGGCATTTCTGGGGATTTCTGGGGATTTCGAGGGATTTCTGTGACTCTTAGAGATTTTTAGAAAATAGGGGAATGTGGGAGTTGGGTTAAGAATTTGAGAATTTAAGGATTGTGATGGCTCAGGTATTTGCAGAAGTAAGTTGTTTAGGGGATGTAGGGATGTAGGGATCTAAGAATATAGGATTTTAGAAGTTTGAGGATCTGGAGAGGTAGAAGCTATTGATTTTTAGGAATCTATAGAGGTAGCTTTTGGATTTGAAGATCTAGAGATTCAGCTGTTTAAAAATTGAAGTAGTTAAGTAGTTGTATATCAATGAATTTAAGGAGTTCATATCTAGAGCTCAGGATATACATTCGAGAATTTGAAGATTTAAACAAATCTTCTTAACAAATCAAGATTTAAAGTCTGTCCTTTAAAAATCAAAAAATGAAATGGTTTAAAAAAATGAATATCTAAAAAGCAACAAATCTTCTGATTTTAAGATGCAGCTTTAAAAAATATGAAACGTAGAAATTGAAGAATCTAAAAACGTACGCCTCTTTATCGAAAGGCGAGGAAGCGTAGGTTGTACCCGAGTGTACATAGGAAATGTTCTCGGCGATTCCTCGAAATGGAAGTTCGAGAGGGTTTGTCGGTGTTAAGAGAGGCAGAGAGCGGCTGCCGGTTTCGTGATAACCCTAAGCCGGTCCGTAGAAGCGAGGCGGCGCGCCGTAGCGGAGTCTTAATTAGTGTTTTCCTCGCGAGTCAGCCGCAAGAAGCGAAGCTGGCTGCAGCGAAGAAACGACCTCGTATGTCCTGTATTGGTCAACGGATCGGTAGAGTACGGCTTTGTCCGCGATCAATTAAACCGCGCTCGTTCTCTTTCGCCGGGGGTTCGACGGAATCGGCAGAGGTCGACCGAGAAATGAGATTTCTCCGCGTGTCGCAGGAAATTCCGCTCGCGTCCTGCCGCGTGCTGCATACGTATACATATGCGTTCCGAACAGGTTCTTTTTTCTGCTATCGAGTGGCAGCATCCCTCACAGAAAAAAGAACCCACCGTTTCCTTAAACGCGCCGCTAAATAATGACGTACTTGCTCGTCGAGATCGACGGTTTTAACTAGCGTGATAAGGCGAGATCGAACGCTGCTGTAATCGATCGTTTCGAAAAAAGTTGCTGCCCTCGTCGATACCGCCGATGGCTTTACGACATTTTTATGGAGATACAGGCACCGAGAGGAGATTGAAGGGAGGCTCGAGGGGTGACTTACGCTTTTTTCTTTTATGACGTCGCTGTAGGTTGAGAATGTTGCAGTTTATGATGGGGAATTTTAATTTCGGAGATGATGTTTTGGGAGGGGAATTGAAATTTTGGGGAGGTAGGGATTTCGAGGTGGAGTTAAGGATTTCGTAGTTTGGCAATTTTATAATTTGGGGGTTGGAGGTTTGAAAATTTAGGGATGTTTTGGAGATTTGGGAGATTTGGGAGTTTAGGGAGATTGATAATTTGGGGGTTGGAGATTGGAGAATTTAGGGATTTGGAGGGTGGGGAAATATGGAATCTAGGGAATTTGGATTTTGGAGAATTTGGAATCTGGGGAATTTGGGATCTAGGGAATTTGGGGAATCTGGAGAATTTGGGGAATCTAGGGAATTTGAAATTTGGGGAATTTGGAATTTAGGGAATTTGAAATTTAGGTAATTTAGAGATTTCGTTTTTGGGGAATTTGGAATCTAGGGAATTTGGAATTTAGAGATTTGGAATCTGGGGAATTTGTGATCTAGGGAATTCCGAATCTAGGGACTTTTGGATTTGGTGAATTTGGAATTTAGCAAATTTGGAATCTATGGAATTTTGAATTAGGGGAATTTGAAATCTAGGGAATTTGGAGATTTGGAATCTGAGGAATTTGGGATCTAGGGAATTTGGAATTTAGAGATTTGGAATCTGGGGAATTTGCGATCTAGAGAATTCCGAATCTAGGGAATTTTGGATTTGGTGAATTTGGAATTTAGCAAATTTGGAATCTAGGGAATTTCGAGATTTGGAATCTGGGGAATTTGGGATCTAGGGAATTTGGAATCTGGGGAATATGAGAATCTAGGGATTTGGAAATTAGGGAAATTTTAAGGTTTGGGGATTTGGGAGATTTGGAAATTGAATTTTGATAGTTTAGAGAGTTCAATAATTTAGGCGTTAGAGGTTTCACAATTTGGGAATTTGGAAGGTAGGGAAATTTGAGAATTTATGAGATTTGAAGATTTAGAGGTTTTAGTCATAGGGGAAATTAGAAAATTTGAAATTAAAAAATTTCAGAAATTTCGAAAATTACAAAAAGTACAAAAATTACAAAAATTTCAAAAATCACTAAAACTGCAAAAATTACTAAAATTACAAAATTTACAAAATTTACAAAATTTACAAAAATTTCAAAATATAGTAAATACTATGACTACATTATACATTGTAAACCAATATAAGACTAACCATCTAGTACAGAAGTATCGTGAAGTACATTTCGAAGAAGAACGATCGCGACCTATCGAGCTCCAAGCCTTACCGGATGCTTCCTCGAAGCGAAATCCAGCATGAGACTTCCTTTAATCACGCGTCGACGATGAAACCAGCCGAAGGAACGTTTAATCTCCTCTGATTCGGCCGTTTTCAAACAGTAGAAATGGAAACGTCGAGTCAGGCGTTTCTACGCGATTTCAACGAGAGAGAGTACGGCTCGATGATGCTCGAAGGAAGACGCCTGTCTAATTATCTTTGGTGTGTGTTTTCACTCGTTTCGATCTTCGATGCTCTACTCTGCCCCTCCGGAGTTAACGATTTTCGACCTTCTTTTACTTTTTATCCTCTTCGTTTTTCGCTCGATTGAACGTATCGATCGGTCAGCAATCAGCTTTTTAAGGCCATTAGAGGCTCTCAGGTATTTAAACTTAATTCTGTTACCTAGCTTTTCGATGGGGTTAAGACTTTTTATGGCTGTTTCGCTTTTTAACCTGTTAACCGGGCAGGACATATAAATACGTCAAACGTAAACGTGTACGGGTAGGACATATAAATACGTCCTTAAAATATATGTTGCGCCCTGGAACGGGACGTATAGTTTCGTCCAACAAATGTATTATATATTAGTCATCGATACATGTTTCGATATGCATTTAACACTAAACCTACCGACATGTACACTTACTTTGAAATTAAAAATGAAGTTAAAGAATAAATATACAAACGACGAAGCATAAATTGGCACACACATTTATTCTTTATCTTGATGAAAATCAATGCTGATTTCAAGGAATGTACTTTAACAAAATGAGCACCTTATAATAAGAAACTTGTGGACCGGTCATTTGACTGGTTTGGTAGTTTTAGTGTTAAGACACGGTGAAAATCAGTATTATTTCGCTCTTGAGAATGGTGGACGTGTTCTAAATAAAAAAAATAATAATATGAAAGTACGTTCTAGTGAAAAAGTTCGCGCCCGTTGTATGCTGCGTAATTATAAAGGGAACTCCCCGGTTAACAGGTCAAGGAATGCTAATTTTTGGGGGGTTATGGTGTTTTGGAAGGTTGGTGGGTTTGGAAGGTTGGAGAGATGGAGATTTGGGGTGGGTTGGAGGTTTGGAGAGATGGGAATTTGGGGTGGGTTTGAAGGTTTAGAGAGATGGCAGTTTGGAGGTTGGAAATTTTGGGGTTGAGAATTTGAGATTTGGGGATGTGGAGATTTGGAAATTTGGAATTTGGGAATTTGAGACCTGGGGATTTGGAAATTTGGAATTGGAAAATTTAGAAATGGGAATTTTGGGAATTGAGAAATTTTGGAATTAGAAAATTTAGAGGTGGGAATTTTGGGAATTGAGAAATTTGTAATTGGAAAATTTTGGAATTGGCAAATGTAGAGTTGGAAAATTTTGGAACTGGGAAACTTGGAATTGGGAAATTTTGGAATTTGCAAATGTGGAGTTGGAAAATTTTGGAACTGGAAAACTTGGAATTGGAAAATTTTGGAATTTGCAAATGTGGAGTTGGAAAATTTTGGAATTTGCAAATGTAGAGTTGGAAAATTTTGGAATTGGGAAATGTGGAGTTGGAAAATTTTGGAATTGGTAAATGTGGAGTTGGAAAATTTTGGAATTGGTAAATGTGGAGTTGGAAAATTTTGGAATTGGGGAATGTGGAGTTGGAAAATTTTGGAATTGGCAAATGTGAAGTTGGAAAATTTTGGAATTGGCAAATGTAGAGTTGGAAAATTTTGGAATTGGGAAATGTGGAGTTGGAAAATTTGCAATTTGAAAATTTAAAAGTGAAAATTATGGAAATTGGAAAATTTGCAATTGGAGAATTTCAGAAGTTACAAAGGTAAAACAGTATCTTACAAAATAACCACTTACACTCAATTTCCAAATGCAAGGAATATAAATAGTTACTTATGAAGCTACAATTTGCATATGGTGAAGGTCTGATCGACGTTTTTCTCCATTTTCTGCTTGGTTCGATACCAAAGATGAATGGGAAAGAGAAAGTGTGGCTCGATTCTTCAATTTTCTTATGCGCATACGAAAATGCGAATGCTATCGATAATCAACGACCTTGGTATTCATGAAAGCGGTTCGTTGTAAACGTAACTTGAAGGTTTCCATCGGTTTAAGCGACTCGTTTACTGTGGAAATGGAACCGTTCCGTTCTTCATCATTTCATTGCATACTGTTTTACCTTTCATTTCACGTATTGTTTTATTGATATGCAATTTATTGTCAATTTGTATTGTTATATTTTTTAATTTATTACATTGTTAAATTGGTAATTTTGCTACACTGTTCAATTTGCAAAATTTGCTATATTACTTATTTTTGAATTTTCCAATTCATCATGATGATCAATGTCTCAGTTTTCCAATGAATTTTTATTGTAAAAACCTTCAAATAATTAAAGGTATAATAAAAATATAATAAGTGGAGCCCCAAAATTCAATCTCTACATCCAACACAATTTTCTTGCATCCCATTATAAGTCCTCCTTTGAAAAATTATTTGTTCGAAGCTTTACCCGAACATAAAAACATTCAAAGATCACCCGAAATCTTCCATCAAACACGAAGAACACGCGTCTAATCGTATCTAAAGCAACATTATCTACCTATGGCGATTTTAGTGAATCTGATCAAACGCTACCTTGATCATGTCAAACAGTAAACACGACTTAAACAAACAGATAAGATAAACATCGTGTACTGCATGCTCTTTTTATCGACTACAAACCAGTTACTATATTTCTTTTTTCAACTTTCCTATCTGCCTGTCCCTTTTTAACAACGCATCGTTAGAGACCTTTTATTGGTTTAAGATTTTTTCTTCCTGTTTCTGTAGGTAGGACACGCTACCAAGCACACGTTTGTTCAACAGATTTTCAAACATACCGTATGTACACTTTGGTCCGTAAATAGATAACCAACGGAGGAAAAACGTATATTAAGTTATAACACCAAATATTTCGTATGTGTGTTACGTGTGTTTAATTAACTTTTTTCGTATCGCTGTTTATGCTTCGTATCTTTATCGATGTTATCGAATTAAAAATTCTTCGGAGATTAGATTGCTGGGAGATTGACTCGCTAGTGCAGTTGCAAGAAATTTTGGAAAATTATTATCAATGTGCTGAGGGGATATTCAGTTATTAGGGAATTTTAAAAAGGGGATTTGGAATTGAGGAAATTAGCGGATTGGAAATTTTGGGAGTTGGAGGAGTGAGAATTTGGTGTTTTAGGATTTGGGAAGGTTGAAATATCGATACTTACGGATTTGGTTATTTAGAAATTGGGGAATTTGGAATTTGGGAAGTGTGGAATCTGGAAAATGTACAATCTAGGGAATTTGGACTTTGGAATCCAGGTAATATGAAATTTAAGGAATCTGGACTTTCGAATCTAGGGAATTTGGCATTTGGAGAATATGAAGTTTACGGAATTTGGCATCTAGGGAATTTGGAATTTGGGGAATGTGCAATTTAGGGAATTTGAAATTTTGGGAATTTAGAATTTAGAGAATTTGGAATCTAGGGAATTTGGAATCTAGGGAATTTGGAATTTAGGGAATGTGCAATCTAGGGAATTTGAAATTTTGGGAATTTAGGGAATTTGGAATTTGGAGAATGTGAAGTGTAGGGAAATTGGACTTTCAAATCTGGGTGATTTGGAATTTAGGGAATTTGGAATTTGGGGAATTTGGAATTTAGGAAATTTGCAATCTAGGAAATTTGGAATTTTGGGAATTTGGAATCTAGGAAATTTGGAATTTGGAGAATGTGAAGTCTAGGAAATTTGGAATTTAGGCAATTTGCAATCTAAGAAATTTGGAATTTTGGGAATTTGGAATTTGGAGAATGTGATGTCTAGGGAATTTGGAATCTAGGGAATTTGAAATTTAGAGAATTTGGAATTTAAGGAATTTGGAATTTGGAGAATTTAGAATTTAGCGAATTTGGAATTTAGAGAATTTGGAATTTTGGGAATTTGGAATTTAGAGAATTTGGAATCTAGGGAATTTGGAATCTGGAGAATTTGGAATCTAGGGAATTTGGAATTTAGAGAATTTGGAATCTAGGGAATTTGAAATTTAGAGAATTTGGAATCTGGAGAATTTGGAATTTAGAGAATTTGGAATCTGAAGAATTTGGAATCTAGGGAATTTGAAGTTTAGAGAATTTGGAATATAGGGAATTTGGAATCTGGAGAATTTGGTATCTAGGGAATTTGGAATTTAGAGAATTTGGAATCTAGGGAATTTGGAATCTTGAGAATTTGGAATTTAAGGAATTTGGAATTTGGAGAATTTAGAATTTAGCGAATTTGGAATTTAGAGAATTTGGAATTTAGAGAATTTGGAATCTAGGGAATTTGGAATCTGGAGAATTTGGAATCTTGAGAATTTGGAATCTTGAGAATTTGGAATCTTGAGAATTTGGAATCTAAGGAATTTGGAATCTTGAGAATTTGGAATCTTGAGAATTTGGAATCTAGGGAATTTGGAATTTAGAGAATTTGGAATCTAGGGAATTTGAAATTTAGAGAATTTGGAATCTGGAGAATTTGGAATTTAGAGAATTTGGAATCTGAAGAATTTGGAATCTAGGGAATTTGAAGTTTAGAGAATTTGGAATATAGGGAATTTGGAATCTGGAGAATTTGGTATCTAGGGAATTTGGAATTTAGAGAATTTGGAATCTAGGGAATTTGGAATCTTGAGAATTTGGAATTTAAGGAATTTGGAATTTGGAGAATTTAGAATTTAGCGAATTTGGAATTTAGAGAATTTGGAATTTAGAGAATTTGGAATCTAGGGAATTTGGAATCTGGAGAATTTGGAATCTTGAGAATTTGGAATCTTGAGAATTTGGAATCTTGAGAATTTGGAATCTAAGGAATTTGGAATCTTGAGAATTTGGAATCTTGAGAATTTGGAATCTAGGGAATTTGGAATCTAGAGAATTTGAAATTTAGAGAATTCACAAATATCAAAACTGTCTTACACATTTTCAAATATATCAAATTAAAAAACTCCCAAAATTGTCAACTTTCAAAAATAAATAAATCTGCCACGCCCCAAACCATAACCTTCCCAAAACCTGGAGAAGGTGTTAAAAAAATGGAGCATCGACAGATCAATTTCGAGGTCCGAATTTCACGAGCAGTTATCGAGAAGCGTTCTCCCCGTCTCGGCATCCGGCCGCTTAACGGTAAAGCGGTTAATTCCCGACCTTCACGGCTCGTTTTTGCCCGTACACGAGAAGTCGAGGTATCCCGAGAGGAGGATGAGAGGAGGCCTGGCTGGCTGGTTTCCATGGTGGTCGACGCCAATGCAAATCGCTACCGATGCATCACCGACCTGTCAACCGTTCGTTGCTTCGCGATAAACTTTCCCGCTCGTCCGCTTCGGATACCCGGCGGGGAGAAATACACGAACGGCCTCCTCTTTCTCTCCGCGATAGAAACAGCCTCGTTGCGAAAGCCAACACCGCGAAATACCGTTTACGCGGCTGTAAATGCCGAAACAATAGAGTCGTTCGGCCTAGCAGGGGTTAATCCCTCGGGGGTTGTTATATTTAGTTTCGTCGCGAGACGAATATTCCGGGATTTATCCGCAAGATTCCGATAATTCGGCATCATCTGGGAGAGCAGCTCGATTGCACTGGAATACGGAAAATATTGGACGAGGGGTTCGGCTTTTCCGATACCGAATGATACTTTTTATCGTGAACGCCGGAGCCTGACTCGAATAGGATTTTACCTGGAACAGCGTAGATAGTACTCGCATTTTATTCCTAAATTACGATAACACGGTTTATATCAAAATGCTGGAATTGTTAATCGCGTGTGTACGGTCTGGTGATTACGGTCTCGTTATATGGCCCGTTGAGTCCCGTCAAGATTATCTCGCATGCGAACATGCCTGACTATAAATCCCGCAAATGCTGAAACGTATTTAGCAATCGAGACGCCATCTAACATTATAAACCTTTACTTTAATTATTCCAGCGCTTATTGCAATATTAAAACAAGTACGAAAATGCTAGATATATTTTAGATCTGACTCCTTCTGCAAATTAAACTCTGACACTGCATGATTTTCTTTGAACCGTAACGTGCATCACGAGTGACATTATAACTTGACTTCAATTCTGCTTTGTACCACACACTTTCTATAAGTCCACACAAATTAATTGCGTCCCCTTTACAAATCACGTATAAAAATAATTAACAGCGTATCAAACTTTCTAATCTTCGCTTACACGATAGCATTACGCAATCCCACAAATTATCAATCAGCAATAAATACATCAATGAGCGCAGTTATCTCTGTAGCCAGCCATAAAAACAATGAAACAGTTCATTTATTATTCGCAAGTAGTATTGTTTCGATCGTCGGTTGATCTCACAAATAAAAGCATCAAGTACATAAACCAGTTGCTATCGATAGAGACGCCTATCTTCTAAAGGTGCCATTTATTGGCACATCGAACGAGTCCCCACAGTCGCTCTCCCTATTTATAGACGATACAGCAGTCCCTGTTACTTCACGAAGAAAAGTTCGATCGATTTCCTACGTATTCAAACGTATCGTCTTACCGGTGTCTCTAAATTAGCCCCGGGCAGGTCAAATGCCCGTGAAAGACTCGGTATAATGTAATGGGGAGTTTGTAAGGTTGGAGATTTGAGGAGGTATTTGGGAATTTGGAGATTTAGGGATTTTAGGGATTTAGGGATTTTTTTTGGAAGTTTTGGAGTTTTTGGAAGCTTGAAATTTTGGAGTAGAGGGGACTGGAATTTTAGAGTTCAAAAATTCAGGAATGTAGTTTGAAGACTTGGATATCTGACGATTTGGAGATTTGAAGATTCAGAATTAAGTGATTTGGACATTTTCGTAGTTTCAAGTTTTAGAAATGAGAATGATTAGAATTTTATAATTCTGAATATTTATGGTTGTTAGGTCAGGTAACATGGTAACTTGAAGGTTTGCATTCTGAGAATTTAGGAATTGAAGTTTTAAGAACTTAGGACTTGACACATTTGATTTCAGCTTCTAAAAACTTACATATACTAATGTTTTCTACAAACTTATCCAATGTTGATAAATCCAAAATTATCAAAAAGAAATGAATCTATTGCCCATTAATAGCTTCCACGTCCATGTAGTCATTCACTACATCAAAATCCCTAATCAGTCCTCAAAACCATCTTAAATTGCACCTCACCCCAGCAAACTGAAGCCGTAAATCAGATGGCCGACACGTGGAAATAAATTTGGGCAGTGATGCAATTATCACGAGGAACGAGTTTCGCAGCGGGCAACGGATTCTCCGCGTTCCGTTCGCTAAGTTCTCCAATTTGTCTCGCGAGGCTCTTCCCACGCGCTTCAGTAGTCGTTTAGTCAGCTTTCCGAGGCTCGTGGTCTCTCGATTTATCGCGTCTCCGCTGTCGCATTGTTTCAAGCCGTTATCGGTGATCCTTGCATCTTGACTCCATATTTCGCCGCGTCACGTTCGTCCGAGCAATGTTCGGCATTCTATCAAGCCTCGCGATCATAATTAAGCGACAACGAGCGTGTAAACACGGTTCGGTTTACCCCCTCATTAAAAGAAGAGCCTATCCATAAATCGAATCGAGCCTAATTAAGGGAGCATGTGGACAACACCTTGGCCCAGAGACGAATCTGGTGGGTTATCCTTTTCTTAGTAGCTTCCGCCATGTGTCCTACATGCAACGATCCCTCGGAGGATCGTGCAGGTCGGTTGGGTGTCGTCGTGCACCCTGGGTTCAAGGCTAGCCGTGGGTAGGAGACAGATCGTCGCGGATAAGAGCAGCAAGAGAGGTATAACGAGCACACCAGAGGTCCGTCTCTTCTCGTTCTCTCTCTCCCCGGTAACCTGGTCTCTTCGCTTCAGTTTCTTTTTCTCCCTTTTCGCGTTGCCTCTTCGCTTCCTCCCTTTTCCATCAGATGCGTCATCTTCGAACAAGCGAGCGGACTGGCTGGCGAGAGTGGGACGATGATTTACGGTCTCGAGCCTCTTTCCAGCTCCTCTATCCGCTCCGAGGTCGAGAGCAGGACCTTCCTTCGCCGTCCTACCTGGCCGATCTTTCGAGCTGGTTTCAACCGAGTATATACGAGCCGAGGTGCACGCCTGCCTCGCTTGTCTGCCTGCCTGCCTGCTGGTCGCTCGTGAAAAGTAAACAGCGGGCCGTGGCAACGACTTGCCATGGTGTTCCAGCGCGTCATCGTTGCACCGCCTCCCTGGCCGCTGGCTAAACGATAGAGATAGAAGAGTGCTGAAGAGGAACGACCAGGTAAAACGACTCGATGGAAGCTTTCTAGCGACCTCCAGGGACGCACCTTCCTTTACGTTACCTCTCTTCACCTTTCGGATGTTGCGGAAAGCCTTCTGGATTTTTATGATCCTCTGCTGAATTCATGTTACGATAGCTCTGTTGTACTTCGGTGGTGGAACTTGGAGCAATTGTTCGTTTAAGGTTTTGAAATGAAGGGGCTGAGGAAGATTAGACTGGTGGAATTCCATAGGAGTAGCTCTTTTCTGAAGGACGTTCTGAAAATATGGACAAGGACTTGTGAGTGTGGGAATAAAATCTGACTGAATCTGTAGATATAGTAATCTAGACATAGGAATCTAGCTATTGGAATCTAGCTATAGGAATCTGTATGTATACTTGAACACAGCTATAGGAATCTGTATGTATACTTGAACACATACTCGAAGACAAATTTTTGCATCTACCTATGAATTTATTGAAATATGCTAACTTATCTTCCGACTTATCCCGAACTAATCCAACAAACTCATTCTAAAGTTATCCTACATTGCTACATATCATAACAATACATACCGATACGTATCTCATAACGAACAACTGCTATAATCAAGGTTGTAAAAGAAATTAGTTCACACGATACTCCACAGTAACAGACACCACCTAGAAAGGCCACAAAAATGACATTGCATCAGAATCGGTGCAATCACGAAAGAGTACATATCAAAATGACTACCCAAGCTATCAAAATGTTAATTTCCTGGTGAACCCTCATCAAGCAAACGTCGAGTATCGCGAGATGGGTCGAAATAACCGCAACAAGATTCCCCTGCGATAAGTCGATGGATGCGGCCCTGTTAAGCACCAACACGGCAAAACTTCGCTCGATAACGTCGATACCTCACAACATACGACCGCGTGCATGTACAGTTAACAGCAAATTTGACGTACATGGACGGTCTGCACGTAGCAATTTTGAACTCTTATTATATGTGGAATTATCGCGTTTGGAGATCTAGGAAATTTGGGGTGCTGGAATGTTAGTTATTTAGGAGAGTAGAAATTTGGGACATATTTTGCAAATTGATGTAGGTATTTGTAGATTTGGGAACTTGGAGGTGTGTTTAGGAATCTAGGGATTAGGAGGTCCAAGTATGTGGAGACATTAAAGTTTGCAGATGTGGGAATTTGGAGATGTGAGAGTTCAAAGATTTAGGAATTTGGAGGTTCAGGTATTTGGAGACATAGAAGTTTCGAAATGTAGGAGTTTGGGAATCTGGCAAATTTGAGATGTAGAAGTTAGGAGTATGTATATCCACATATGTGGAAATCTAAGAACGTGGAGATCTATTTAGGAATCTATGAATTTAGAGTACTAGCAGTCAACTAGTCAGATTTACTAGTTTATAAATTTAGATATTCCTGACTCAATGATTCACCACAGAGAAATTGCATAATGTCACCATCCACATATCCAAAAATAAAAAATTGCAAAATGTGATAAAAGATAGAAGAATCCGCTCGAACATAAAAAATAGAAAATTCGCGGATGAAGACAATTGAAAGTTTGCATAGTTATCGAACGGAAGGCAACGTTGCAGTGGAGTGTACAGGTCGTTTGGTGCATCCGCCCCAAGGAAGGAGTCACGGCCCCGGTTACCACGTCGAAGAGGAAACGCCGGAGCGGACACGCATCGGCGTCGTTTCCGCGGGAGGAGCGACGTATCCAATTAACGGGGCCCCGCGAATCCATAATTCACTGCTAATTAATTAGCGTACGCACGAGTTCGGCGAAGGAGGAGGGAGATCGTCAGAGTAAACGCGCGAGCGCAAACGAGAGAGCGTTCGAACAAAGGAGAGAAAGAGAGAAGGCGTGACAGGGCCGTGTAATCCTTTTCTGGCCGCGTTTACTCATGCCCGACGAGACGAGCGAGCTGTAAACTCGCCAGCTAGGACAAAAGCGGCTGCGAACCGCTTCTGTCCTCGTGGCACACCGCTGCCATTAACCCCTGGATTATTGTTCGCGGTGAAAATGCCAGTAGTAGTCGGTTGCTTGCCCACCGACGCGTTTCACGGCTAAAGATCAAAATGTCACTGCGTCGGAGACGCGCGATTGTGCCCCCATCTTCCGCCATTTTAACATAGACCGGTTGCTGATCCCCAATTTTTCTTGTCACCTTCGTGTTTGCTGAGATGATTTACGCTTGGTGAGGTTTGCTACGCAGTCACGCGTTTGTACGTTCAGGAATGTAGTTTCGAGGTAGCTGGGTAGGTGAAATGTTGTGGATTTGGGGGTTTGAAGGTTTGGTGATTTGGGAAGGTTGATGATTTGGAAATTATGAGATTTGGAGAAGTTAGGGGAAATTGAAGGTCTTGAAAATTAAGGGGGTTGGGGTGTGGAGGTTGAAGATGTGGACTCTTGGAGTTTGGAGATTTGGAGACTTGAAGGTTTTGGAATTGAGGTATTTAGCAATTTGGAAATGTAGGAATGTGGAGGTTGAAGATGTAAATACTTGGAGTTTGGAGATTTGAAGATTCAGAGATTTCGAAATTGAGGTATTTAGCACTTTGAAAATGCAGAGATGTGGAGGTTGGAAATGAAGTTTGAACGTTTCAGAATTTTGAAGATTAGTATACTTGAAGACCTACGTATTAGATTGCTTTTAGGTATGACTATATTCTGAGTATCAACAACCTCATATAAATTCTAATGTACATTATACATCATTACCAATTCCCTCAACTTATAACATCCACCCACATTCTCCAAAAAAAACAATATAAAAAAAGACCATAACTCCACTCCCTAAAAACAAGTCTCAAGAAAATAAATAGTGAGCGACCCAACAGATTCCCAAATTCATTCGAACCTCAGACCGCTTGTGCAAAGTATTTCACACCATCCTCCTCTTTCATCTATACAGCACGAATTGAGTCCGGAGGCTAGTATTTCTCGATTAACAAGAGTAGAAAGGAAAGAAGGCGCACGGTGTCGCGTGATCAGGATGCAGACAGCGAGTAATCGCACACCGGAACACGCAACCGGTATTTTCGGCGGGAACCACGTCCCCAACCACACTAACGAGAGCCGCAGAAAACAGGCCAACGCGAGAGGTGTCAACTTTAAAGTGGATCCCAATACCGACCACTTCCTTCGCGCACTGGACTCCTCTCGGGTTTCACCTTGCCCCGACTCGTTTGCAGGCAAAAGGGCTGAAAGGGTTGCCTGTACAGTCAGCGGCAAATCTGGCTTCTTCGGAACAAATATTCTGAGTTGAGGTCTTCGATTATTTTTGAGAACTTGGAGAGTTTGAGGATTAGGAAACTTTAGAGATTTGGAAATTTTAGAGATTTGAGGATTTGGAGGTTTGGAGGTTTGAGGATTTGGAGATTTGAGGATTTGGAGATTTGGAGATTTGGAGACTTTGAGGATTTGGAGATTTGGAGATTTGGAGATTTTAGGATTTGGAGACTTTGAGGATTTGGAGACTTTGAGGATTTAGAGATTTGGAGATTTGGTGATTTAAAGATTTGGTGGTTTAGAGATTTGGAGGTTTAAAGATTTGGAGATTTGGACATTTGAGAATTTGGAGATTTTGAGGATTTGAAGATTTGAACGTTTGGAGGTTTGGAGGTTTGGAGATTTGAGGATTTGATGATTTGGAGAGTTGACGGTGTAGAAATGGACTATTCAGGAATGAGATGGATGCTAGTATGGATGATAATGTTGACCATTTGAAGAATTGGAGAACTATGGATGTGAAGATGTGAGATCAGAAGACGTGGAAGCTTGTGGATGTAGACACTTGGAGAACTGGAGTTTCAGGAACTTGGAGACATAGGAATTTAAAAATGCCAGTATTTGGACATCTAAGGATGATCTACAAATTTGTGGAGGTAGAAATTGCAAAATTTAGAAACTTACAAATGTAGAAGTTGGATCTATTTAAGAACGTTGATATTTATGAAATTAGTTATTGGTAAATTTGGGAGTTTGGTCACCCAGAAGTCTTATGCCACACTAATCATAAGAATTAACATTTTTATAGACCTGAAATTTCGAACTTGCAAGCTTCAATATAGAAATTTGTAAGCTTCGATCTAGAAATCTGTGAATTTATAGAATCACATGTTAGGAAAAGACCGTCCAGAAACGTGAAGCTACAGAAAATGAGTAAATTTGAATTTGTATCGAAAAGAAGTTAACATTGCAGTGGAGTGTACACGTCAGAGAAGAAGTCGTCCGCTAAAAGGAACTCTCACCGTGGTCAGAACCCGTCGGCTGGTTAGTGTCCCTGGACCGTAACACGAATGCGTGTTTGTTTTCTCGCGTCGTGAATACGCGAGCATCACGCGTTGTCGTATCCTGTTTCCGAGTCGACGTGGAAACACGCCCGAAAGGGTTCAGTCCAACGATTTGACGGCTTGAATTTCAAGGAATCGATGAGAACGTTGCTGGCAACGTGACTGCTGTTTAGTTATTTACAGACGTTTAATTACCGTCTCTGGTCGTTCACCCAACTACGGATGCTCGCATTTCATCAAAACGGGGTCAACGATTCTCCCTTAACTCACTTTTGTTTGATCCTCCAACATAACCTTACTTCTTAACTACCTCATTTAACTCATCTTCATTTATGTGTTAGACTAAATCATTTACATCTTTGTATCTGACTTTTAAGTTGGACTTAATGTAACTTCTTAACAACCTCTTTTAATGTACCTTTATTTATGTTTGAAATAAAATGATTTACATGTTTGTATCTGGACTTTTAAGTTGGACTTAACGTAACTTTTTAGCAACCTCATCTAATGTTTCTTTATTTATGTCTGAGATTACATGATTTACATCTTTGAGTCTGATACTTTTAAGTTGAACTTAATGTAACTTCTTAGCAACCTCATATAATGTATCTTTATTTATGTCTGAGACAGTATGATTTACATCTTTAAATCTCAGACTTTTATATTGAACTTAAGTCAACTTCTTAGCAGCCTCATCTAATGTATCTTCATTTATGTCTGAGACAGTATGATTTACATCTTTGAGTCTGAGACTTTTATATTGAACTTAAGTCAACTTCTTAGCAACCTCATCTAATGTATCTTCATTTATGTCTGAGACAGTATGATTTACATCTTTGAATCTCAGACTTTTATATTGAACTTAAGTCAACTTCTTAGCAACCTCATCTAATGTATCTTCATTTATGTCTGAGACAGTATGATTTACATCTTTGAGTCTGAGACTGTTATATTGAACCTAACCTAACTTCTTAGCAGCCTCATCTAATGTACCTCTATTTATGTCTGAGACAGTATGATTTACATCTTTGATCTGAGACTTTTATATTTTGATCTTAAGTTAACTTCGTAGCAACCTCTAATGTACCTCTATTTAAGTCTGACAGAATATGATTTACATCTTTAAATCTGAAACACTTAAACTGAACTTAACCTAACTTCTTAGCAACCTCATCGAACACACCTTCATTTAAACCTGACACAATCTGATTTACATCTCACATCTCAGACATTTAAATTGAACCTAAGTTAACTTCTTAGCAACCTTATCTTCATTTAACTCTAAGACAAGCAAACTTGACGAGCAAATGATGAAATAAAATTGATCACAGCTGAAGTGCATCTCGAGTTATTCTCATCAAAAGAGTGAGTTAATTTCAAGGTTAATAAGGAGTTTCAGACAGGTAAAAATATAATAAAATGTCTGACAACTTATTATCCTGCGAATAATTAAACACATTACCAATGTTTGCCCGCGGGGCGATTGTATATTCAAGTTTACCCGGTTTCATTTTGTACACAGGCATTTCATAATGCTTCCGAGAAACTACTTGAGCGCAGGATTCGTCAGATTAACGTAATATACACGTTGCGTCTGAGAGTGTTATCCGTCTGTTTCGTGTAACACAACTCGTCGGAGCTGTTCTCTCATTTTCCCGTGAAACCAAAATTATCAAACTTTTCTCTGCCTCCACTCTGTGAAACTTTGCTCGTCTCGTTTTCCGGTTTTAATACGCTTGGAACACCTCGACGATTTTGTACTCGTGAAAAATAAGATCGCTTGGCGGATACGAAAACGGTTTATTAAGTCTTACGGAGTCGATAAAAGAGAGAATTCTGGTCACGAGTCTGCCGATAAAAGGGAATTATTTATTTGCTACCCGAGGCGATTCGTGTATGGGACTGCTACGATTTCACTCATTAACTGTAAACCTCTGTTATATAATTCTTCAGCTATTTTATTGCAAGTTTTTATTTCAAATACCGATAATAGATGAATATTTACATACTGATACAAGATTGCTGTACGAAATTGAGGCAATAGATTTTTAGATTTATGGGTGGAGAACTTTAGGCTACGAATTTTATTCAAGGTTCGAAGGACGTTGACTCAATTCTCCAGGAGAACCGTTCCCCGAAAAGGAAATCTGGGCGTACATTTAAAGAAAAGAGAAACTATGCACCGTGTTTATTACCGTGGCCTTCGGTGACAAACAGTTTCAGACCCTCAGACCTTATGGTGCCATTTGCTTTTCAAACGCAGACAATAGACAGTGTTTCTCATAGCTGGATTCAGTTTTGCTAATAATCTGATGAGGGACATCTGTGATGTGGAAGATAGATACATGTCTGGAATTCATATTTTACATACATATCTTACATGTATGTCTTACATACATATTATCAAAACGTATCTTACATACATGTCTTACATACATATCTTCAGTACGTATCTTACACACATGTTTAATGTACATATTTTACATACATGTCTTGTATACATATTATCAAAACGTATCTTACATACATGTCTTACATACATATCTTCAGTACGTATCTTACACACATGTCTAATATACATATTTTACATACATATCTAGCAGACATATCTAAAACCACATCTCCATAAACATTTGTAACATTGAAGTCTCAAACTGTTTATGCCACAGGTCACAAACACAATACAATCGTCCATTTTTCCCACACAATTTTCCCTCTTCTTTTGTCTTCATTTCTCACGTGTCTTTCAACTAGAACAGACACCCCAAGTACGTAATACTAATAAAACCTTTAAACTCCTCTGTAAGTCTGACAATAAATATAAAAGTACAGTAACAAACGTACAGTCCCCAGATTAGCAGAAGTTCCAAGGCATATGTAGCTCAGTCTAACCCTGCTTCCTAGTAACTATAAAAGGTGTAGGTCGCACACGAGCATAGATTTTATAGCGTGGCCACAGTGTGTCGACCCATGGTCGACGCTAATAACTCTATATATCTTGTTCCGGGACAGGCCGCGGGAGGCAACGATGCCGTACGCTCCTTTTTCGAGCGAGTGACACGCGCTGCGCGATTACGCGTTCGCGACCAATGGACCGGTCAATAAAAACCTTCTACAGGTATTCCTGATACTCGCCCACGTCGCACGCTCTACCAAGCTGAAATACGAGCTTATTTCGTTCGACAGTGAGTCGTAGCCACCGTGAAACTTTGTCGTTTCATGGACTGCCTTTGTCAAACTTCGAACGACTTTAGAGTACTTGGCTTCTGTGACAAGGTCACTGTTTAGAGGTCTAAGGTTTAGAGGACTCAAGTTTGGATATTGTGGGTTTAGACATCTCAGGTTTGGATATCTGAGGTTTAGACATCTTAGGTTTAGATATCTGAGATTTAGACATCTCAGGTTCTTAGGTCTGATGCTTTGGTTTGCTGATGAAGAGTAGCCAAGGTGGTCTCATCGTTAGATTCAGTTTTGTTCATGTTGCAATAGTTAGACTTGTGAAACATCAAGTAATAAGATGGGACAAGATGGAACATCATGTGACAAGATTTGTTGTTAATACTTGTTTAGAGTTATGGAGTTTTCGACTCTCCACATTTTCTAAGTTTTTACAGTTTCTAACTCTTTGTGGCCTCATCTCACTGTGCTGAACATCCCCTTTCAGTTAGACAGTTCCACTGGATATACCTACCTTGATATACCTACAAGGACTTGTCTTCTAATTATTCAAAAACTTATAACTCCTCATAAGTATGTCAATGAAATCTGTCCAGTGGAACCAAACAGTGTACCTATCCCATCAAAATGGATGTCTAGTATCATTACACACAGTGGACCTCAAATGTCCAACTAGCAAATGTTCTCCAACTTACCAAAAACCTAAATAAACAAATTCCTCAAAAAAGAACCCTCTACATATTTCCACTGCTCCTCCATCCATTACCAAAAACCTAAATTCGCAAGTTTCCTTAAAAATCACCCTCTGAATGTTTCACCTGCTTTTAACTCCTACATCGTCTGACCCCTACAATTTTAATCCAATCATTGGAAATCCGATTGGTGATAAATCCAGAGGACATCCAGTTAAAAATTTGAACGTTGTTTCCCACCGGGAAATTTTGTTTTGCGTCGAAACGATTGATACTACCCTGCTCTAATTGCGAACGTTCTATATTTTCACCCATCAATCCCATTAAATTGCCACACAAAGGAAAGAGTAAATTTTCACACACACGATTGACCTCCCTCTTTTCGCAACGGGGATATTTCCATGTTTCGATTGGTATTTTAATCGCAATTCCCAGTGCATCGATTAATGGACATGGAACAGAAGTCGACCGGAAACATGGCCGATCGTCGTCGATACGGTTGGTTTCTTTTGCAATATTGTACAAATTACGAACTGGCCATCGATGGAACGGGCCATTAATCACGCTTTTCCATTTGCCATGGAAATAGACATCGAAACGAACGGACATCTGTAAGAATTTCGATCCGATACGTTTCGACTGCATTTCATTCGAGCCGCGTTTCGAAATGGCTTTAATTCGAATTTACGAGCCACTTCTCGCGACGCGACACACCAACAGCGACGTTAATTAATACCAGGACATCCGGTTATTAAACAGCCGGATCGTGATTTGTGTTTACACCAATCGCGTTAATGATCGGTTAAATAGCGGACCGCGTGTCGCGACACGGTACCGCGAAGCGTTTTATGGGAACAACCTATGGGAGTATTTTAGCTCTCTACAACCGGCATTTTCGCGTTTGCAAATTGCCCTTTATCCTTGTTGCCGAACGGAGTAATTAAACATTAGCTTTAACAAGCTTTCGGTGATGCTGCATTTTGGGCGAATGGGCGAAGCTTCCTGAAGTTCCATTTAGATAAAATATTTTATCTCGTCTATCTGTTCAAAATTTTTAAGAATTAACCCTCTTTAAATATCTTCAATATGAAATCTATATAATCTTTCAAATTTATGGATTTTCTTAAAGTACCTACTTTTCTCTAAATTTTCAACCTCTCCAAAATTTATAAATGGCGAATTTTATACAGATACAAAGTCATAGAAAGAATAGTTCAGATAAATGACGTAGGATCGTATCATGCTAGCGGAATCGTAAGAATCGACGGGGAATTGCATGTCAAGAAAGGATCGATCGATCGACGCGACGAAAGAAACGCTATGACAATTTTTCATCCAACGACGCACCACGCGTCTACCGATCGAAGCGAAACTCGCGTTTCTTTCGCAATCGACCGACGTATATCTTCGTCCAACGTAAAATGTTTCACCGACAGCGGACATATTTTACCTGTCCCTTTTGCTCGATCTCGACGAGTCAGTGTTTCTCATTCCTTTGTCATTTTTATTCTCTATACATTTTCTTATTGGAAAAATTATCCTTTTTTTTGTTAAATTTAATGTAACTTATTTTTGTACCAAAGTGTTGTGAGATATTCAACAGAGTATAAAAACACAAAAATCATCAGAATACAAAAATAATAATTTTATAATTTCCTAAACTATAATTTTTTGACATATAACTTCCTGATATATAACTTCTTGACATGTAACTTCCTAAAATATAATAAAAATAAAAATAAATAAAAATAACTTCCTAAGTCCATTAACATAGAGTCACAAATTTTATCCTACATTTGCTTCAACAATTTAACCATCGTAATTAAAAATATTTGTTTCATGAATTCTCTTGAACTCGCGAACAGTAATTCACCCTTAAAGTGAAAGGGTTAATCAGAAGAACAAAGTAAATCTAAAAAATGTATAAGCGGTCCGCATTCGATCCGAGAAAAATAAAAGTCGGGAAATCGAGACTGTTCGCGTGCGGTGAGCACTTTGAAGAGATAATTTATTATTGTCGTTATTTTTAATATAGAAAGCGTGAAACCTAACCGCGAAACGTGATATCGAGGTGGAGGTGTAGAGTTTCAAAGACCTGTCCGTTAACTTCCTTTGCTCTCTGATATATTTTTAACGCTTCGTTATCGAAACTTTATCGTGCAGCCTTGCTCGGTTCAACGTCATTGTTACCGACATTGCACTTCAATAAAGAATCATGAATATTCAACGAATTTCTACTTTCCTAGAATTTGTAATAAAGATTATAATACGGAGATTAAAGTCTTGCGATTTGAATAAAATATTCAGATAACCATATTAAAATGTCAAAGTAGTTCAATATCTTCGACTTTATAACTTCTTCTAGAATTTTAATATGAATTCATTTTAATCGAATTTGTAATTCGTATTTGATGCAGAATTTAATTTAATTTTGTGAATTGTGGGTTATATTTTACTGCTGTCAGCTGTTTAATCTTCTGGAAATTCGCTAATATTGCAAATTATCTTCGGTTGATAAATTATGTGCAAACGAAGTTTCACCCTGTAACTCTACGTGTACTTTATAATATACACATATTCCACAATTTCATAATTTTCAACCTCATTAACAAGTTCATGTCTTAATTTTATTCAGACATGTTCTATTTTATTTTTATTTATTTTTCAAGTTTGCTATAATTGTTCACATGTAAGACACATGAAAGACATTTCGTCGAACCTTGAAGATTCCAATAATAAAAAAAAAAATAGCTACAAAAATTCCCAGAGAATAAATTTACACCCCCACTCTTTTTGCATAAATTATCCCGTTGCTGCGGGAGGTCCGTCGCGAGGTCGCTCCTTTCTCGATAGGGGAAATATTTGCGAGCGTCGAGAAGCTGGCGCGTATCCGGCGACAGAATGACGCTCGTTTTATTTCGCGCTTAGCCGGCTCGTCTTTCTTCTGCCTGGCTCTTCTCTTTCTCTCTCTCTTTCTCTTTTCTCGCTTTCTCTCTTTTGTCTTTGCTCTTTTTCCTGTTTCTTCAACGGGCTCGTTTCGACTCGAACGACGGGGACCTCGGCAGACTCTCGAAAAATATACGAGCGGAGATATTTTTCTCCGAGGGTGGACGATAAAAATGCTAACCGCGATCAGAATTTGAGGATCGCTTCCTGGACCAACCCTTTGCGATGGGGGAATATATGAGGGGGTTCACACTTTTTCTCACAATGTGATTTGATGTTGAAATTGAAATTTTTTAAATTGATGCTTGGGGAGGGTGCTTGTTTCAGACATTTTAAACTGCAATGAATTTTATGGTATTTATTTTTTTGAAGAAGGATGATGTTTAAATTATTTGGTGTTGAAATTGCAATTTTTAAAATTGATGTATTTGATGTATGAGAAGGGTGTTTTTTTTGAGAGATTTTAAACTGCAATGGAATTTTATGATACTTATTTTTGAAGAAGGATGATGTTTATATAATTTGATGTTGAAAATGCAATTTTTAAAATTGAAGAATCTTTAAGTATAGGAAGGGTGCTTTTTTAAAGACATTTTAAACTTCAGTGGAACTTTGTGATATTTATTTTTGAAGAAGGTTGATGTTTATATAATTTTATGTTTAAAATACAATTTTTAAAATTGAAGTTCTTGAAGTATAGGAAGGATACTTTTTTTTGAGACATTTTAAACTTTAATGGGATTTTATGGTATTTATTTTTGAAGAAGGATGATGTTTAAATTATTTGATGTTAAAATTGCAATTTTTAAAATTGATGTATTTGATGTATGAGAAGGGTGTTTTTTTTTGAGAGATTTTAAACTGCAGTGGAATTTTATGATACTTATTTTTGAAGAAGGCTGATGTTTATATAATTTGATGTTGAAAATGCAATTTTTAAAATTGAAGAATCTTTAAGTATAGGAAGGGTGCTTTTTTAAAGACATTTTAAACTTCAGTGGAACTTTGTGATATTTATTTTTGAAGAAGGTTGATGTTTATATAATTTTATGTTTAAAATACAATTTTTAAAATTGAAGTTCTTGAAGTATAGGAAGGGTACTTTTTTTTGAGACATTTTAAACTTCAATGGGATTTTATGGTATTTATTTTTGAAGAAGGATGATGTTTAAATTATTTGATGTTAAAATTGCAATTTTTAAAATTGATGTATTTGATGTATGAGAAGGGTGTTTTTTTTTGAGAGATTTTAAACTGCAGTGGAATTTTATGATACTTATTTTTGAAGAAGGCTGATGTTTATATAATTTGATGTTAAAATTGCAATTTTTAAAATTGATGTATTTGTGTGCTTTTTTAAAGACATTTTAAACTTCAGTGGGATTCAGTGATAATATAACCCGAAGTATATACAGCTTGCAATAAAAATTAATATCCGTTCAAAGTCGATGAAAATGGCAATATAAAAAAATTATGCCGAAGACAAATTGCCACAAGTTTAGCATACTCGAGGTTACTCGTGAACTGTACATACGCAGAAATCTCCGAGGCAAATATTTAAAATTCCAACATAACATGTCTGATGGACAGTTGAGGAAAAAATGAAAATCATTTGTACCTTTCACGAGGAGGTTCATTTCATATGTATTAAAAGAAAAAATATACGGAAACAAAATTGACCGAGCACACGAAATGATGGATAACTGTAATCCGTTCATATTTAAAGATTTATGGGCCGTTCAAGTGGTACCAATCACTGGCCTGACGATGATTGAACATCGCGTACTTGATTAACCCTTTCACTACTGGATGTGACTATAATCGCCTAAAGCGGATTTCCATATAACAGAGATTTTAAAATACGATAGAAATTTAAGCGTCCAATATGCGATAAGGGAATCTTGGAATAACTATTTCAGAGACGTGTTCGCAAAATAAAATTTGAAAAAGATGATTGATACAAGTAACGCGAGGCTCTTCGGTACAAATAAAATTTTACGATCGGAATAATCGAATGTATATCCGTATGTCGTATAATCTCATACATAAACCGATACTTCTCAGAAATCGCATCGGGCAAGGTTAATAAAACACTTGCAAATAAAGCGAATAAAAGTTTCAGCAAAGTTTCTCTCAGAGCGAGAGTATACTCGAGAATTAAATACATAAGTACACAATAGAAAAACCAAAAATTTTGTACGTTCTGTAAAGCGCACGAAAAGTAAAAAAAAAGCAAAGTGCTCGTTGCGCAACCGTCTATTCACTTGCTTAATAAACATCCTGTTATCTAAGCGTTACCGGGCTTTTTATTTCGAACAATATTCGACAAAACGAGCAAAACTCTAGACACCTGTTGCCTGCAGCCTCTAGCCAGAAAATGTGTCACTTCTGCTCCGCGACAAGTTTTACAATTACCCTTCCTTCACATTTTACAAAACCCCACTGATTCGTTTTCTCCGTAGAGTCGTCCGAACGGCGATCAGAGGTCCCGATTCATCGATCTCCCGTTCCTCGAAATCGCTCGTGTCCAAGGATGGCAAAAAGAGCCGGCTCTGCATGGAAGAATCGCATAATTCATCGACGAACACAGAAGGCGAACGTCGAAGAACACGGAGCCCATAAACAGCGAAATGAATTTCTTCCGAGAAGGCCGATCGGTGGCAGTGGCGTTAATTATAGACGAAATACGCGCGATTCGTTTCCTCTGCTCGCCCTTTCGATCGCGGACAGAAACCTCAAGGCGGAATTTCAAATCAGTATCCCGTCGCGAGACGCGTCGTTACATGATGGATCGACGAAACCCAGAAAAGAAACCGCGATATGCGGATCGAGCAAAAAGAAGCCAAATGTGGGGACTACGCAGTGCAAATGTACGCTGAATTTTAAAACGTGGTTCATAAACCACAGCCCCTGTTAAAAAGTTAAGGGTTCATCGTGTTGGATGAAATACTTCAGTTTTAAAAATTGTATTTTCAACGTCAAATTTAGTCATCGTTCAAAAATAGGTACCATAAAATCTTACTGTAGTTTAAAATGTTTCAAAAAAACCACCCTTCTTATACATGAAGAACATCAATTTTAAATATTGAAATTTCTACATCAAATTATATAGACATCATCCTTCTTCAAAAATAAATATAACAAAGCCCAATTGAAGTTTAAAATGTCTTCAAAAAAGCACCCTTCCCATACATCAAATACATCAATTTTAAAAATGTTCATTTTTATCAAATAATTTAAACATCACCCTTCTTCAAAAAAATAAATACCATAAAATTCCACTGCAGTTTAAAATGTCTCAAAAAAAACACCCTCCTCATGCATCAAATACATCAATTTTAAAAATGTTCATTTTTACATCAAATAATTTAAACATCACCCTTCTTCAAAAAAATAAATACCATAAAATTCCACTGCAGTTTAAAATGTCTCAAAAAGACACCCTCCTCATACATCAAATACATCAATTTTAAAAATGTTCATTTTTACATCAAATAATTTAAACATCACCCTTCTTCAAAAAAATAAATACCATAAAATTCCACTGCAGTTTAAAATGTCTCAAAAAAAACACCCTCCTCATACATCAAATACATCAATTTTAAAAATGTTCATTTTTACATCAAATAATTTAAACATCACCCTTCTTCAAAAAAATAAATACCATAAAATTCCACTGCAGTTTAAAATGTCTCAAAAAAAACACCCTCCTCATACATCAAATACATCAATTTTAAAAATGTTAATTTTTACATCAAATAATTTAAACATCATCCTTCTTCAAAAATAAATATAACAAAGTTCAATTCAAGTTTAAAATGTCTTCAAAAAAGCACCCTTCCTATACTTCAAGTACTTCAATTTTAAATATTGAAATTTCTACATCAAATTATTTAAATATCAGCTTTCTTCAAAAATAAATATCACAAAGTCCCACTGAAGTTGAAAATGTCTTAAAAAAAGCATCCTTCCCATACTTCAAGATTCTTCAATTTTAAATATTGAAATTTTTACATCAAATTATATAAACATCATCCTTCTTCAAAAATAAGTATCATAGCCGTTTGTTATATAGCCATGTATCATATCAACACATGTCTCTATTCCAATACAATACATAGTGATGAATTCTTATCATAGTGCATTCCTATCACCACACGTATTACCGTGAGTTATATCGCAACCCGTCCATTTCGCGATCGATCGCAGCGTCATCTTCTAATAAAAGAAGATAATAACCAGCGATAAATATCGAAAGCATCCAACCCGTCGAAAGAGAGAAAGAAAAGTAGCGTGGAATCAGCGATACAGGAGCTTTTCAATTTCCTCGGTTAGCACGTTAGGGTCCCGGTTTCATGGTCGATAATCGCGCGACGCGTCGCGATAACTCGTCGAAGGTCCATTAGAGTCGCGCAAGGGAGTTGCCTCGAATCGGACAGCGTCGCGAATGGATTAACAAGTTTGTTTCAGCTCGAACGCTTGCGAGCTGATACGCCGGTCGCAGCCTCGTTTATTAACATTCCGCTCGGCAGTGAGGCGAACCCGCAACCGGAGATAAACGAACCCGACGAGACGAGTGGTGGCAAGCGAATTCGTTGTCCCCTTGGTGGATCCGTGATTAATATGCCCGTGACGTGCACGATTTGATATAAAACCTGACACCGTGGCCCGTCACTTTTGCCAACTAACGAGCGAGCAGGCGACGTTCGCGTACCTTATCCATACCTCGCCATAAATCTCCGCAACCGCTTTGATTTATGCATCTTTTCGGACCCGTCCGTTTTCTTCTTTCTCGCTTCTCCCGTTCGTCGACCAGCCTCCGGGCTGAACCGCCTTTTACCTTTGACCGAACAGATTTCAAATCTCTACGCGTGTTCGGTCACAGTTTCGCTCCAACGCTTCGACTTTTATGCTGCGCGAGTTTACGCGATGTTTCGCCCCACGATCTGCTCGTTCAGTCCGTGAGTTATGATCACCTGGCGTCGACAAATTGGCCGTGATCACCGAGCTGCTCCTCGTTCCAATGAGCTAGCGCAGAAAACTCTGCGATGTAACGAGCTAACCCCGTACATGAATTCATAAATGCATTGCGGCTCATACCCGTGGAGCATGATTATGCTTATTCATTTATTTCTTTATTTATTGCCTGTGGAATGACTGTTGCTTACGAGTTTAACCTTTTTAACCGACTTCGAAAAAGGAGGAGGTTACTCAATTCGATCAGTATATTTTTTTTTTTTTTTTTTTTTTTTATTTTTTTTTTTTTTTTTTTTTTATTTTCTATGTGTGCCCGCCTATTACGCCTAGCTGGATGGACCGATCGGAACGAAACCTTTTGCATCTTGTAGGTTCTGACTCCCCATTGGTACCATTATAAACAAATTTTTCATTTTTCAATTGCAAAGTATTGTTAATGCAAAAAAACCGGCAACTTTTGAAATAAACTTTTCTCGATTTTAGTGCGCTTTTAATATCTTATCACGGACATGATTCTGAACAATTTTGTTCCTATAAAAATTTCGCGGAAAGCTTTACTTTTCGAGATAATAGCGAAAACTTGTTATTAACTTTCGAAATCAACTTTGGACGATTTTAATGTCCTTTTAATATGTTGTCAGGGGCATTGTTCTGGACAACTTTTTCCTTATGCATAATTGACGGAAAGCTTTACTTTTCGAGATATTAGCAAAAAACTTGTTATTAACTTTCGAAATCAACTTTGGACGATTTTAATGTCCTTTTAATATGTTGTCAGGGGCATTGTTCTGGACAACTTTTTCCTTATGCATAATTGACGGAAAGCTTTACTTTTCGAGATATTACCGAAATAATTGTATCTTATACAATTCTCCCCATTCCACTAAAAAGCATGAAATAAAATAATTTTAAGAAAAAAAATATACCGACTTCGAAATGCACTAAAAAGTGTAAAATAATTTCTATTTCCTAATGAAGTAATTTCTATTTCATTCAATCATACAATTACGTAACAGATATGAATGAAACCTATTTACTCGTTAGGTAGTATATTAAATATATTTCAACCTTTTCGGAGGCGGCGCAAAATTAAAAGGTTTTCTTGAACATATCAAACTTGGAACAGTCGAACAATTTGCGCCGCCTCCGAAAAGGTTGAAATATATTTAATATACTACCTAACGAGTAAATAGGTTTCATTCATATCTGTTACGTAATTGTATGATTGAATGAAATAGAAATTACTTCATTAGGAAATAGAAATTATTTTACACTTTTTAGTGCATTTCGAAGTCGGTATATTTTTTTTCTTAAAATTATTTTATTACTGGATCGTTAGTGACCGTTGTTGACATTCATTTACTTACTTTATCTTTTTATGTCCCTTTTGTTACACATTTTTATATATTTTTGATGAATTTTTACTGTTCTCTTCTTCAAACGTTACTGAAATTTTTTAGATTTTTTTTAGGTTTGATATTTTTTTTTTTACGTACAATTTTTCAGACAGTTGAATATATGTAGTTCTTGTTAATATACATTTGGTTAATTTAATATAGAGTCAGCTTTGATTAATGCAGTTTTAGATGTTGTTAAAAGCTACTTATTGTAAAGTTTAAGAGTGCATGCACGAAAAAAGTAAGTGTTTCAATAAGAACTGAGAAACGTCGAATAAGAGTGCAAAGCAATCTAAAATAACAATCGTCATCTTACAAGGCAACGCTGCGTGACTTAGCGAAAGCAACCCTGTCAAAATAGCACGTCACTCGATATAACAAACGGTTAACTTAAGAAAAATGGAAAGCAAATTCGGCTCCAAAACGAAAATTTTAATATAATTAAATTGCGATAGAATGCATAATAAACTGATACTATAATCACGCTGTCGCGTATAATTAATAAGCGTTATGAATCTAGTAAGAAGGTACCGTACAAAATTAATATTCATAACGGAATTTCTATAGAGAGATATTAACTCCATCAAACACTGATAATGCATATCGGTTATATAATTATGTCATGATGCAACATTAATATGATTGAAGAATTCCGACGATAACTACCGAGAGTATTTAATATGTAGATAAATGATATTGAATATTGGGAATATGGCTGGTGCGCGAAGAATTCCGGTCGTAACGATGTCTGATTTGATTTATTAGCGCTGTAGTTTGTTTTATTCAGAACAAGATGCTAATGAAGTATCAAGGATAACGTGATCCACCTTAGTCTACGCGTGTTCATTGGCGTAACTGCTTTGGGACCGTGGTGGACCTTGAACGGATCAAAAATCATTTCTAATTCGCTATGTTGCATTGGAAAGTTGTATAATGATATTGGAAATTTAGAGGTTTTTGGATAGTGTGTTGGAGAACACATGGATGAATTGGAATATTTTTGGTGAGGTCTTGGAGAGAAGTTTAAGAGCTTGTCTGTGTTTAAGTCTTCATTTCTGAAGCGTTCAAATCCTCAAATGTCAAGTTATCAAACTCTAATTTCCCAAATTTCCAACCTTTCAAATTTCCAATTTCTCAAATTTCCTATCCCTCAAGTTTCCAGTCCCTCAAATTTCTAACTTACCAAATTTCCAATTTCTCAAATTTCTGACCCTTCAAATTTCCAACCCCTCAAATTTCCAACTCCTCAAATTTCCAACTCCTCAAGTTTCCAATCTCTCAAATTTCCAACCCCTCAAATCTCCAATCTCTCAAAATTCCAACTCCTCAAGTTTCCAATCCCTCAAATTTCCAACTCCTCAAATTTCCAATCCCTCAAATTTCCAATCCCTCAAATTTCCAACTCCTCAAGTTTCCAATCACTCAAATTTCCAACTCACCAAATTTCCAATTTCTCAAATTTCCGACCCTTTAAATTTCCAACTCCTCAAGTTTCCAATCCCTCAAATTTCCAACTCCTCAAATTTCCAATCCCTCAAATTTCCAACTCCTCAAGTTTCCAATCCCTCAAATTTCCAACTCCTCAAATTTCCAACCCCTCAAAATTCCAACTCCTCAAGTTTCCAATCTCTCAAATTTCCAACCCCTCAAATCTCCAATCTCTCAAAATTCCAACTCCTCAAATTTCCAACCCCTCAAATCTCCAATCTCTCAAATTTCCAACCCCTCAAATCTCCAATCTCTCAAATTTCCAACCCCTCAAATCTCCAATCTCTCAAATTCCCAACTCCTCAAATTTCCAACTCCCCAAATTTTCAACTCCCCAAATTTCCAAAACTCCCAAATCCCAAATTCCCAAATCTCTACACTTCCAAATTCTCTAATCCCAAAATCCCAAATCCACATTTTGTAACCACACGAACGAGATCTCCCAACGTGGTCCATCTCACCGAACACATGTGCTTACGCCACTGCGTATACATAATGATTTACAGGTCTAAAAGTGTTCATCAGCAAAACACATTGTTTCTCCGTAGATAATCGTCGAAGGTTTCCACGATTTCCATACGAAATTGTTGGCGTTACTCTCATCTCCATCTGCATTGTTCCAACGGAAACAGGTAGCATGCATCAAGAGCAGAAACTCATATTCAGCGTCACGTAACGTTTCATTTGCGACAAAATTTCTCCAAGGAAAAACGGACCAACAAATAGCGAATAATTGCAGAAAATAATGTACTTTCCACTGCAATATTTCAATCATAGAATGCACAGTAATTTTTTAATTTTTCCCCTTTGCAATTTCATAAATTTCATAACTTTCGAAAGCAAACTTTGGTCTGTAAAAATAATACACATTTTTGATACAAAAAAGTGCACAAATCCTCAAATTCCCAAATTTTCAAACTTCTGAAATATTTGGGAAAGAAGTTCGTCGTAGATAAGAATCCTTCTTCTCTAACTTTCTTTTAGAACTTATCCTCTTAACATTTTATGATCCAATCGCGTTTATGCGACGTTTCAACGACTCGGATGTTTACGCCAACTTTCCTTCCCTGTGTTTTTCCTCTTTCCACATTTATTGCTGACAGGTTATAACTCTTTTACCATAATAGTTCGTTTTATTTATGCGTTATTTATGTGCCATATACAGTTATTTATGTGTTTAATTCCGATCCGGCGACGAAGTTTGAGGTTAAACCCATGAGATGCGATAAAATGCTTAATAGCACATAACTTCACGCGAGGAGTTCTCCGTTAAGTTTTATCTATTTGCGTGAATTCTTTACGAACTTCTGAACAATTTTGATATTCATCGGTATCGTGGTATGTTCATGCATGACTCTCAGGGTGTCATAGTTGTAAGTTGTTGATTAAGTTTTTTAGAAATGTTTTATGTATGTAGATATAATTTGTATAGGTTTATTAGAAGGTGTAGAACGAGCTGTGGTATATGTGACAGTTGTACACGTGTGATACTTATGCACATGTGACACCTATACACATATGATTCTTGTACACATATGATACCTCTACACATGTGATACTTGCACACATGTGATATTTATGCACATGTGACACTTATACACATATGATACTTCTACACATGTGATACTTATGCACATGTGACACCTATACACATATGATACTTCTACACATGTGATACTTATGCACATGTGACACTTATACACATATGATTCTTGTGCACATATGATACCTCTACACATGTGATACTTGCACACATGTTATATTTATGCACATGTGACACTTGTACACATATGATTCTTGTGCACATATGATACCTCTACACATGTGATACTTGCACACACATGATACTTATGCACATGTGACACTTATACACATATGATTCTTGTGCACATTTGATACCTCTGCACATATGATACTTGCACATATGTGATAATGTGATACTTGTGCATATATAACATATGTGAAACTTACACATGCATGTTTGTACACTTGCACGTATACTTACACATTAACATGAAGAAGAGTTACGATGACATAAGTGAAATTATTAGAAATACCTCAAACACTGTCATTACATAAAACTGGTACATCTCACATATTCACCTGTACTCTTACCCGTAGTCTATTAAAACAGATGATCAACGGAAATGATTTATCATTTTAATAAAACTGCTCATTTCTCAAACCCGCAATTACTTTACTATCACTTTTACCTTCTTCTACTACTCCGTAGCTAAATTAGAAATCTCACTAAAGACTGTAACTTCTAATTAATGTTCAGATACTAATTACAGAACCAATTATTCAAACCTTCCAAATAATCAAACAAGTATCTTGTTTGATAAACATATCTACTTTGAGAAGTACAATATTTTTACAAAAAATAAATCAAGTTTATACATAATTGTAAATGTTCCTACACAGCTAAATAAGGTATGAATAAAACTTGAGGTGCTTAATAAAAATCCTTGCGTAACATAACTCACATTAGAACCTCGAGCTATCAGTCCAGAAAGCGACACAAAGCAAAAGAATACGTTTTCTCGAAGACACTTTCTGTGCCTGAAAGACAGTCACACTTTGCGTAGGTAGACGAGGAAGAACGAAGAAAAGAGAAGCTGAGGATTTACATGCGAGAAGAGTAAATCATAAGCCAAACAACAGAACCCAGAGCCACATATTCTGAGCAGGGGCGAGGTCTTTCAAACTGATTCATTGCTTTGAAACGACTCACCGTGTTCTTCAACGTGAATCCTTGTTAACTGGGGACGTTTGTGTCAACTTGACAATTTTTGCGTTTTTCATTTTTTAAGTGTACAAGCTCTGATGTTTTTGGATTTTCAAGCTTTCAAGTGTTTGAAATTTTATAGTTTTGAGGGTTCAAATGGAAACACTTTCAAATTTCAATTTTGCCGAGTTATCAAATTTCTCGAATTCCAAATCCACTGAATTCCAAGTTCCCCGAATTCCAAGTTTTTCGAATTCCAAATTTCCCAATTTCCACATCTCCCGAATTCCAAGTCTCCCAATTTCCAAATCACCCGAATTCCAAATCTCCCAATTTCCAAATCATCCGAATTCCAAATCTCCCAATTTCCAAATCACCCGAATTCCAAGTCTCTCAATTTCCAAATCTCCCAATTTTCAAATCCCCCAATTTCCAAATCTATCGAATTCTAAATCCCCAAATTTCCAAATCACGGAATTCCAAATCTCCCAATTTCTAAATTTCCCGAATTCCAAGTCTCCCAATTTCCAAATCTTCCAATTTCCAAATCCTCCAATTCCCAAATCTCCCAAATCCCTAAATTTCTAAATTCCTCAAATCCTAAATCCCTAGATTCCCAAAATCCCTAAATTCCCAACAGCACAAATCGTCAAATCCCTACTACACAATACCAAAATATCGAAATCCATAAATCAGTACACGAAACGGCAATATATCGAGCGGCCACTGTAACCGTATCGAATGAAAAGAGAAAGATCGGTTTCCGAAGCCTCCCACAGCGCAGGAACGACGTCTTAAACAAGGTTTCACGCACGCTTGCATTCTGGTACGCGAAAGAAGAAGGAACTCGCACACCTTTTCGATTATTAATCGCCACGTGGCCGAGTCATCGTAATTCATCCGGCCAAACGAATCTCACGTGCCTTATACCGGAACACGGTCACGCGCGATCCAGCCGATCGATCGTTAATCGCCGTACAACAACGTGCGCCGCTTATTGACGCGGGCCCACGATCGAGAAATTATCACGCTCGAAAACGCGATGCAGCCTCGATCCACCGACCACATGGAACACGATTATTATTCCGGCCGAACCGTCGAAGCATCTCCTCTGTTTTATTCCACCTCGCTACCGACTACAGGAATGCAAACCGCATTCTACTCGGCTTGGATGTTTGACAATTCAGGAGGTATTTGGGAGATTTGGGATTTGAGATTTGGGGTTTGGGAGATTTAGAATTTGGAAGCGTGAGGATTTTGGAGCGTGTGGAGATTTGGAGCGTGTGGATTTTGGAGCATGTGGAGATTTGGGAGATTTGGAATTTGGGAGCGTGGGGATTTGGGAGCGTGTGAGAATTTGGGAGATTTGGAATTTGGGAGCGTGGAGATTTGAGAGCGTGGGGATTTAGGAGCGTAGGGATTTGAGAGTGAGTGGGAATTTGGGAGCTTGGGGATTTGGGAGCGTGTGAGAATTTGGGAGTGTGGAGATTTGGGAGCGTGGAGATTTGAGAGCGAGGGGATTTAGGAGCGTAGGGATTTGAGAGCGTGTGGGAATTTGGGAGCGTGTGGGAATTTGGGAGCGTGGGGATTTGGGAGCGTGTGAGAATTTGAGAGATTTGGAATTTGGGAGCGTGGAGATTTGGGAGCGTGGAGATTTGAGAGCGTGGGGATTTAGGAGCGTAGGGATTTGAGAGCGTGTGGGAATTTGAGAGCGTGGGGATTTGGGAGCGTGTGGAGATTTGGGAGATTTGGAATTTGGGAGCATGGAGATTTAGAAAATTTGGAATTTAGGAGCGTGGGGATTTGGGAGTGCAGGGATTTGGAAATGTAATGCTTTAATCTACATTTTCCATGACCCTGTACCTTGCAAGTTCCATCTAACAAATCAGACCCTTCACCTACACAACCCCATCTATTCCACAAAATTACCCTCACCACTAAAAAAGTATTTTACTAAAAAAAAACACCTCCATCAAGAAGAACTTATAAGTTTCTAAGAATCATACTATGTATCACAAATAACTCCTCGAAACAAGCTACACTTATTTAAAGCGCTTGAAAAGGGTTCGACGAAGGACATAATGTTCGCAGTAATGAGAAGATTACATAGACGTTTGATGAATGGAACTAGTTTCGCTTTAATGCAACGTTTCGCTGTTACGTTGCATTGAAATGCGCATATAATTCTCATCGCGAGTGCAACTCGCGCCTGTCATATTAGTTCCAGTTAATTTGCACGACGAGTGTGTCTCGATATGGAGTAACGGGTTCAAGCTCGAACAGTATACTGTAGCAGGAATACCAATCGCCATAGATCATTTCATGAGATTCTACTTGTTTAATATGGACGACCGTGTGGGTTTCTGCGTGTAGGATGCTGCTACTATTACAAGAGAAAGACATTAACATGCTAAATTCTCATTATTTTATTTCCGATGGTCAACAGCTTGTTCATTCTAATTCTAATTGATTCCACGATGGAGAAACTTGTGATACTTATATGGTTCGGTACTCGTTATCTGATCGTTACGATACTTACCATTAATCAATTAATATTAAATGTATTACCATGTCTTTGTTCTATTTTATTTTATTTTCACTTTTTTTTTCAAAAAGTACTTCTTTATTGCAGATATTTAATTTCATTATTTTAATTATTTTTTTCCACTGCGTTTTACTGTAGTTTGTATTATATTTTATTGTGATTCGTTGTATTGTGTTGTACTTTACTGTATCACACTGTAGTTCATTATACTTAATTAAATGAATTAACGAATTACTTCATTGAACTTCATTGCACTTCATTGCACCTCATTGTATTTGATAATACAATGTAACTCAAGTAAAATTGAAACATTCGTATTAGTAGTTCAGTAGTTTGTTTATCAAGATTAAGTTTGTCACACGAATTTAATTAACATGATACATAATTAGTCAATGAGAAAAGGTGAGCTGACCAGACAGTTCGTGACGTTCGAATGTTCAAAGCCGTCAGGATTCGTCAAGCACGTTCCACCCCGATATTTGGAAACACGTGACTCATACGATCGGTCCCTATACGACACCCCTTGGATTTACGAGTGTGTCTGCGAACGTGCACCTTCTACTAATGGGTCCACAATTTTTCTTCCGTGCCGACACCCTCTGTACGCCCCTACGACTCGAATTTCTCGATCGATATCTTTCATTTTCCAATTCTATCGAAAACTATACAAAACAGATCAAACATATAAAAATATATAAAACAGATCAAACATATAAAAATATATAAAACAGATCAAACATATAAAAATATATAAAAAATTAAAAAATACACAAATACATGAAACTATAAAAGTAAATAAATTGTTCACAAGATTCCTCACGAGGAATGTTATTCGACAGAAGCTCCCTAATTACCATAATTGAAAATAAATTCAAGATCCATCATTTTGACGGGTCGTGTAAATCTAGCGTTAAAGTGGTCCTCTCGTTACTGCGCCGTTCCAGCAGACATCTTGTGCGCCACGGGCAGTAACCATCTTCGGTGATCTGTCATCGTGCAACGGAGGTAGCCGACTTGACGAACGAATACAAGAAGCAAGAAGAAGACACGGGGCCGACAGTCGTGGATCTTATAATAGTCGGGACCCGCGGAAAACACGTGACCGGAGCGAAATGTTATTGTAGGAGGCGGTGTTAGTTTTACCGTTTGTTAACTGCTAGCAGCCCGACACGCGCTCGTCGGCTATTTATAAAGAGCCGAGGAACCGTGGCACGGGAACGAGCCGGCTACTACGTGTGTGGCTTCGCGAACGGAGATTGACGCGTGCGAGGATCAGGAAAACGGACGGGAGAAAGGATTCGAATCTACCTTTCCTTTTTTTAGGTCAGAGGAGTCTGAAAGGTGGATTTGTGCTTTGGTTGGAATTTGGGAACTTTCAGATTTCAGGTCTGGCAATTTCTAATTTTTCCAATTTCAAAGGCATATAATTTCTAAGGCATTCGAATTCCAAATCCTTCGATTTCCAAATCTTTCGAATTCCAAATCTTCCGAATTCCAAGCTCACCGAATTCCAAGCTCATCGAATTCCAAGTTCACCGAATTCCAAGTTCACCGAATTCCAAATCCCCCGAATTCCAAGTTCACTAAATTCCAAGCTCACCGAATTCCAAATTCACCGAATTCCAAGTTCACCGAATTACAAGTTCACCAAATTCCAAGCTCACCGAATTCCAAATTCCCCGAATTCCAAGCTCACCGAATTCTAAGCTCACTGAATTCCAAGTTCACTAAATTCCAAGCTCACCGAATTCCAAATCCCCCGAATTCCAAGCTCACCGAATTCCAAGCTCACTGAATTCCAAGTTCACCGAATTCCAAATCCCCCGAATTCCAAACTCATCGAATTTCAAGCTCACCGAATTCCAAATCCTCCCAATTTCCAAATTCACCGAATTTCAAATTCATCGAATTCCAAATCCTCCTATTTCCACATCCCACCAATTTCCACATCCTCAAATTCCCAAATCCTCCTATTCCAAAATTTCCCAATTTCCATTGTTGGGTTCTGGTACGCAACACTTTATTACGAAGACTAAACGTACAACTAGAATGCGGTTCGCTCGGTACCAAACTATTTCTAATTCTAACTTATTCTATAACTTGTCAGTTTTTAAATACAAACTTAAGGATAGGTAGTGGTAGGGATGATGGTCAAGGGACAGCGTAACTTAGGATGGTTGCGAGGTCTAGGATGAGTAAGGCTTAGGAATCGTGATTAGTATGTTTGTATAGGGATGAATCTGTGGAGTGATTTGTATGGGGATGAATCGGTACTGTTTGTAAAATGAATCTTATAGTTAGTCATACAACACCATATCCCCCCAATTTCCAAATCTCCCGAATTTCAAATCCTCCAATTTCCACATCCTCCAATTCCCAAACTTACCAATTTCCACATGCTCCCAATTTCCACATCCTCCAATTTGCAAATCCTCCAATTCCCAAACTTCCTAATTTCCACATCCTCCCAATTCCCAAATCCTCCAATTTCCAAATCCCCCAATTTCCAAAACCTCCAAATCTACAAACTCCCCTTAAAAAATATTTAAAATGTCCCGGGTTCCCAAAACCTCGAATTCGTCCCTGTAACCCTTGGACTCCTTGCTTAGTATCCCGCGGTGTGTTCGGAGATCTCCAGAGGAGGATCTAACCTCTTTGAACGCGTTGATTTATGCACCAGCCGACCGACTCCCGCGCCCTTTGTTCGTTAAGGTCGCAGACAACCTTTCGGCGGTCCCTTAACGATCGAACGAGCGAATCGAGATTCGGTCGGCGGGTAGTTATGCAAATACACGGCTGGTTAGATCGTTCGGAACGGTTCCCGTTATATAATGCTAGTTCGGCTGGTCGTTGTCTTTTTTCCGGCGAGAAACGTCTCGTTGGGCTTAATTAGGACCACCGTAAGGGCCGTCCGAGATTGGACACGTTTTTGTTCCAGCGTACGGAGAAATAACTATATTTAGGGGGAGAAGAGGACGATGATGTGGCGAGATAGATGACAAGGGGAGATTTTGGTCTTTTTGTCGGACGCTTCTGGTGGTTTTAGGGTGGGACGCGTTGGATGTTTTGTACGAGTTTTCTGATGGAATTTCACGCGATCGTTTTATCAAACGGAGTCAAAGGCTTATCGGTATGCCCCAGTTTAGTCTTCGGAGAAACGTATTTTCCAAGAAATCGACGCGGTTACGGCTCATGGGTCGATTTCTGTTGACCCATTTGGCCAGCAAAGTGTGAGGGACACGCTAAAACGTGCATCAACGTGAATGTAATTCGCGGGGAAAGGAAATTAACGAGTCCTTTTGGCAACGCTACTCGAAAACACCTTCACTCGATTTAGACTTCCATTTCGATATTTATGCTGCACACGTTGTAACATGTGCACTTTGCGCTACACACGACGTTTATTTTCTTTCAAACTTAAAAACACACAAAAATCTTTTCAATCCTAAATTCAGTATCATTAACCTCATACGAAGTTTGCCTCGTTTCTCTAATCGTAAAGGAGGCATTGATGGTTTCTACAAGCAGTAACAACAAACAAATAATAATAATAAAAATCTTTATGTTAAGAGAACAATGTAATAAAAATGTTGGTTTTATTGTTGCAGGCCGGAGTGATGCGATCCACGCAGGAGTAAGCGAAGCAAGCTCTACGATGGGACTCGTTCGACGGACGAAGCTGCTTCCAAGCCGAACGATGGCGTCCCTATTACCGCTGCTGCTGCTCGCAGCGTTACCGAACGCTCGATTAGAATCAGCAATCAGTCCAGTGAGTAACGTGGGCTCGGTATCGAGCGGTTCTTCGTCGTCCTCTTCGTCCGCCTCCTCTTCGTCCATGGTGGGCGTCGTGTCTAGCAGCGGCACAGGTTCCGGCAGCATAGTAGGGTCTGGCAACAGCGTGGTCGGGGGTGGCGGCAGCAGCAGCAGCAGCGTCGCCGGCAGCAGCGGTGGACACTCGTCTCTAAGCGGTGGAGCGGCTAATGGAAACGGCAGATGCGAGGAGATCACTATTCCGATGTGTCGCGGGATCGGATATAACCTGACAGCGATGCCGAACGAATTGAATCACGATACCCAGGAAGAGGCTGGCATGGAGGTGAACCAATTCTGGCCGTTGGTCGAAATCAAATGCTCGTCCGACCTCAAGTTCTTCCTGTGCTCGATGTACATACCGATATGCTTGCCGGAGTACACGAAACCGCTTCCAGCGTGCAGAAGCGTGTGCGAGAGAGCGCGAGCTGGTTGCGCGCCACTGATGCAACAATACGGATTCTCCTGGCCGGAGAGAATGGCCTGCGAGAGATTACCCGCCCACGGTGACCTGGAAAATCTGTGCATGGAACAGGACAATCGCACCACGACGACCGGTTACGGGTCCGGTAACGGAGGAGCCGCGAGCAGCGTGCCCTTACCGGCCGCAGCGCCGCCGCGTCCGACGAGGCCGTCGAAGAAGACGCAACCACCGCGGTGCAAGCCAGGCAAGAATCAAAAAAACTGCCAGCATCCCCCGGGGGAAAGGGCGAGGGATTGCACGTGCCGGTGCAGGGCACCCCTCGTACCCCTGGGGGCGGGGGGCACGGTAATTCCGGGCCCGATAAGCGGCAGCAGCACCGGCAACATCGGCAGCGGGGCTGGACTGGCAGGCATGGCCGTAAGTGGGGGCATTCCGGCGCCACCGATAAGCATCGCTCGGAACATCATTCAGGACATTGCCGGAGTACCGAATTGCGCGCTCCCGTGTCACGGGGCGTTTCTCACCCCCGAAGAGCGAGGTTTCGCAGCCGTGTGGCTGGCTCTGTGGAGCGGCCTGTGCGCCGCAAGCACGCTCGTGACCGTCACCACGTTCCTGATCGACACCCAGCGCTTCAAGTATCCTGAGAGACCGATAGTCTTCCTCTCGGCCTGTTACTTCGTCGTCTCGATCGGTTACCTGTCGAGGAGCGTGTTCGGCCACGAGGAAATCGCCTGCGACGGTCCAGCATTGAAGTCCGGAGCGCAGGGTCCGGGGGCCTGCGTAACCGTCTTCCTCATGATCTACTTCTTCGGGATGGCGTCGTCGGTCTGGTGGGTGATCCTCGCGTTCACCTGGTTCCTGGCGGCTGGACTGAAGTGGGGCAACGAAGCCATCGCGTCGTATTCCCAGTACTTCCACCTGGCAGCCTGGCTGGCTCCCACGATACAGACAGTGTCGGCCTACGTAGCCGGGGGAGTGGCCGGGGACCCAGTAGCCGGAGTCTGCACGGTAGCACCGGAGGGAGTACGCTCGTTCATCCTGGTCCCGCTGTTCGTGTACCTTCTACTAGGGACGAGTTTCCTGTTGGCGGGATTCGTGAGTCTGTTCCGAATCCGATCGGTGATCAAGCGTCAACCCGGAGCCAAAGCGGACAAACTGGAGAAGCTGATGATACGCATCGGCGTGTTCAGCGTTCTGTACACGCTGCCGGCCGGAGTAGTGTTGGCATGTCACATGTACGAGACGGCCCTAAGAGACGAGTGGCTCGGCTCGTTGGCCTGCCCGTGCGGTCCTCGGACCAGGCCTCTCTACTCCGTCCTAATGCTCAAGTACTTCATGGCGCTCGCGGTAGGCATCACGTCCGGCGTTTGGATCTGGAGCGGCAAAACCGTCGACTCGTGGAAACGTCTGTGGAGGCGCTTGTTCGGAGGCGGGAGCGCAGGAGGAGGTCACGGAGGCGGTGGAGGCGGTATGGTAGCAGGCGTGACAGGCGTCAGCGGGGGTATCGGCAGTACCAGTATCAAGGGCGTCGTAGGACGTGTCGGAGTGCCGTATCCTCCGGCACCGGGACCGGGGAGCGCGCTGCTACCACCGGGCAGCGTAGCGAGCGCCTCCCAGCATCATCTTCATCACCACGTCCTCAAACAACCCCCTCTGTCGCACGTATGACGTCACCAGTCGGCGGGAGGCGACATGAACACCGCCGGCTGCGACCAGCAGCAGCAACAACCACAGTCGGTGCAACAGGAGAGGCCTTCCGCCCTTAGTAACTACGGGCCCATTTAGCCCTTCGCCTCGGCCTCGCGCAGGCACACGCCGCACACGGCGCCTCATACGGCGCCACATACGCCGCACTCGGCGGCCACCATATACTCGAGGAGGTCGCTGGCGTCGACCACGGGCCCACTCACGCCCGCGCACGGACTCGCGCCCTCCTACACCCAAGCCACCGAGGTGTAAGTCGATTTTCGAACACGACCTTGTCCCTGTTGCGACGCTGAAGAGGAGCCCGGGGAACGACCACGCGGTTCTCGGTACCTCCGTCGATGATTCGCGACGGTGCTTCTCGATTACCCGATATACGTATTAGCCCGTACGTGTCTTTTCCGTGGGTCTCGAGTCGCCATCTTCGCCGTCTTGCGTTGTCGTGTATCGACGACCTCGCTACGGAACTCGGAACGTCGAGGGGTGACGGTCAGAAAATGGCGCTCGGGACCATCCGGTTAGGGAGATTGTGATGTTCGCGTGCGGATCGAACGAGTGTCAACGAACGAATGATTCGAACGAATGCGGAACGAGTGACTGGTCAATTTTTATTCGTATCTATCTGTACTTTTTTCTTACTTATATTAATACCGTAGCGGAGCTCGTACAGTCCGCATGTCCGTCTAACGTGTATCGTCTCGTCTATTTATCTAATCTAGCCATTAAACTGAATATAGGTGTAAAACACGGTTTTTCTAGATATCGTACGCGGCTACGGCGGTGGCCCGGCATTCCAGACGCGCGTTTTTTGTAATTTTGATATTTTAGTCACTAGTCGAAAGGTCGATAGGAGCCGAGAGCGTGCATTTACGACGAAACGGTCGACCGATCATCTCGACATGGTTCACGGACAATGAAAGTACATACTCGTACCGAATACAGGTTCACCGCCATCGATCGTGCGAAAAAGGTACGACGAGCAAACTCTTGTATAGCGCATACGTTTTAGCAATGAAGAATGGTGAGAGGCGGATTAAACTAAGCGAGGTAACTGTAAATATCATTCTTAGATGTTAGGTAAAAGCGCTGTAAATAAACTGGATAAGGAAAACGGTCATCAAAAAACGATCGATAATCGATCGACGCACGAGATGCTCGAAGGTGTACAGATTGCATGCGCGACCGCGACGAACGCGCGTTCCTTGTTCCATTTCTATCCGAATCTTTTCTGTCCGTGGAGCTTTAGTCTTTCGAGAAGGATCGCAACGGACATTCACGAGCGACAGACTCAATTGGTTACGTAACCCGTGAAATCGATGGAACTCTCTGGGTCGAATGGATATTAACCCGGCGGTTGACAGGTGAAATTCTATTTCCAGCAGTCTCGGATGACGTCCGCGACGTCCACAATAAAGTCCCTCTACATTACCGAAAATTGCTGAACTCGATAAAAGTTTTGAACAAGAATTACATCTGGTAGCCGGCGGGTTAAAACGAACCGGCGAAAAAGAAAGTGCCGCTAGTCTTGCCACGGACGAAGGAACGCGTCGATCGAAGCGTATTTCGCGTCCGGAAAGAGCGTGATATAAATATACATACGTTATGTACACATACAAGTTAAACGAGCCACGTAAATTTTACGTGTACACCATTTTTTACCGCCGAACGAGAAGCCCCCAACCCTTCACCGTTTTATATATATATTTACTCGTACGTACGCGTCTCGAACGTAGCAGGGAAAAATGAAAAAAAATAAGAAAAAAAAAAAAGAAAAAAAGGTACAGAGAAGCAACACGATTCCAAACGACACCTGTTTTTTGTACTTCGTATGGTTTTCCCTACAAGGGACTCATACATCTACGCACACGTGCATACCATCCTTACACTCACATCAGATATGCATACACACACGTGGTAGAAAAACGGTAAGGGATTCTGTACTCTGAAATCGTAGGTAAAGGGAAGGTGGTGGGCAACGAGGGCAACGATGGGAAAATAGACTTTTGGAGGAGAGTATTAGGCAAAATGGAGTGTCGACTTTTCAATTTTTTAATTTTTAAAGGACTGGATTTTACAATTTTTTTTTATTTGAGGTCCTCGAGTTTCGAGTTATCAAATTTTTAGATCTGTATTTCCGGATTTTTTTATTTCCAGTTTCATATTTTTTTAAACTTTGAAATCTTCATATTTGTGTATTCGTAAGGTACCAAATCTTCGGTGTTCAATTTTTATATTCGAGTTATATATCAATTTATAATTTCAAGTTCCTAAAGTTTCAAGTTCGTAAAATTTCGAGATTATGAAATTGTAAGAGGTTGTAGATTAAAAATGTAAAAGTAGACCCGTTGCTTCTGACTTCGCCCGCCGCCATATTTTCACGCGTGTACGCCACGTGGTATAGAGACACGGCAGTAAATCCGACACATAAGCGAGCAGATCGTTAAGCACGTAAATATATATATAAATATATTACAGATACGTATAAATATAAATATATATATATAAATAAATAAATATATATATGTTCGTGGAAGCGTGCGCGGGACCTCGAGGCGAGGACGCGCTCGCTTCTCCGACGCGATGTCGATATCTCACAATTTTTATAATCGCTGACGGGAAGAAAACCGGGAAGGATAAAAAAGCAATTCCCTGGAACGTTTCTTATCTCGTCGACTCTCGGGACATCACGTGAATCGGGTCGCGTGCGAAACCAGGATTCCTTGGCTCGAAAATGTACGGCAAAACGAGATGTACACCCTTTCGCTGCCGTTCGTCCCTTAACCGGCGGCCTCCATTTTTCTTTCGCCGTTTTTTCCCCGGTCGTTGAAATTTCGACGGCTCACGCGATCGTTCCGCGAGATGTCTCGCGAGAGCAGGTGATGAGAACGCGGGGAAGAAAGAAGGAATGGAACAAAAGGACTGAAAAACGATAACTGCCTCAAGCAACTTAAAACGAAAGAAAAAAATGAAAAAGAAAATAAAACGGAAAAGAAACACGACCCGTATCGCATCTCGGACGGTCACCCCTGCCAAACGAAACGTACACGTGTAATGTTGTAAAGTAGTGAGAGTAAAGAAACCTTTTAGTGTCACATATCACGCCAAGCTGTTACGAGCGGAAACGAACAATGTCGCGTTCGTGGACGAGAGCGATGATGATTAGCGAAGGAACGGCGAATTAAATGGCGGGAAGATGTTACGTTGACGGCGAACACCGTCGACAAAGATTGATAGGGAGTTACAAGAACGAACGCGACGATAGAGAAACGAGAGGGAGTTTATAACGACGTATTTGTAATCCACTTTTTGTCACGATGATTGTCAATAAAATTGAAGATAATGTGTGTAACGAGTGTGTCCCGGAATTTTATCCACGACGATCACGGTGTATGGTTTTCTTTCTGTTTCTTTTTCCGGTAGAGAGCTTTGGTGACTTAGATATTGACGTAACTGGCGCTTAATTTCAGTAGCGATACCAGCAACTCGTATGAACTCTGTCATTAGAGATTTTGTATGTGGAGGTACAGTGGGGATTTATCGGGAGAATTCAACGCGTGGGAAATTAGCACGTAGAAAATGGGTGGGAACACGTGGAACTGTAACGCATAGCTATCTAACGCATGGAAATACTATTTGTGAAAATCTGACGTGAGAATTTAACGCACGGCGGTCTAACGTGGAAATGTGGGGCGTAGGTATTTAACGCGTGAGAACTTATCGCGTGGTGACCTAATGCGTGGAAACTTAATGCGATAGATTCTGACTTGTGGAAATTTGACGGGTGGAAATCTTATGTGGTGAAATTTGACGCGTAGGAAGTTAATGCGTGGAAGTTCAACGCATAGGAAGTTAATGCATGGAAGTTCAACGCATAGGAATTTAACACGTAGGAAGTTAATGCATGGAAATCTAATACGTGGGTATTTAATGCGTAGGAATTTAACGCGTCGCATTCTAACGTATAGAAATATAACGCTTGGCAATTTAATGCGTGGAGAGTTAACGCGTGGAAATTTAACGCATAGGAATCTATCACGTGGGAATTTAACGCGTAGGAATTCAACGCATCGAATTCTAGCGCGTAGAAATATAATGCTTGAAAGTTTAACGCATAGAAATTTCACGTGTGAAAATTTAACGCGTAGGAATCTATCGCGTGGGAATTTAACGCGTCGAATTCTAACGCGTGGGAATTTAATGCGTCGAATTCTAACGCGTAGGAATTTAACGCGTCAAATTCTAATGCGTGGGAATTTAACGCTTGGAAATTTAATGCGTAGAAATTTAACGTGAGGAAATTTAACGCGTCGAATTCTATCGCGAGGGAATTTAACGCGTCGAATTCTAACGCGTGGGAATTTAATGCGTCGAATTCTAACGCGTAGGAATTTAACGCGTCGAATTCTAATGTGTGGGAATTTAACGCTTGGAAATTTAATGCGTGGAAATTTAACGCGTCGAATTCTATCGCGTGGGAATTTAACGTGTAGGAATCTATCACGTGTGAATTTAACGCGCACAAATCTACCGCACAAGAATTTACCGCGCCCTAACGTTGAAATTCGACACGTGGAAGTATAATCCCTACGTAACGCGTAAGAAAGTAAATTGCTGAAATAAAAGCTCCAGTTGCGTCAATAGTGATAACACCTCAATCGAAATAAAGTTCCAAAATAGTCTCCCTCTATTTTTCTTTTGTGCGTTTTCCTCGTTTATTGGCTTTTATGTTTCTTTCTCCTCTGGAAACACCCATAGATTCTTTCTGGGTCCGACTTTAATGCTCGCCGCCATCTTTGTACAACTTTACGTTGCCATAGTAGTTAATCGAGTATCCGACGACCATATCGTTATACATATATGCATATACTGAAATCAAAATTGTATACGATTTTTAATATACTTTATTATTATTTAAGTTCCTTGCGTTTATTGCTTGCCTTTCCTCGATCCTTGCAATAGTACTTTCTTGCATTCTAGACTCTTGTTAGAAATAAACTTTTGTTATTTCTGTACATGGCGGGAAATTTCAAAAGTTATTACATGACGTGACGGTAAGTTATTAAATAATTTATTACAAAAACAAAAAGAAGTATCTCTCCAAATAATAATTATAAAAGTTCAGTTAAAAAGAGATAAATAAATTATAATAATTGAGGCAAGATATATTTAAAATGCTTTCAAAAATATTCAAGAAGAAAAATCTTGAGACAGAACATTTGTGGACACAACTTTCGAGTGTTTAAAATTGCAGAAAACGTTTTCCTCTGGAGAAAATACTCGAATCATAATTGTTTAAAGTCCGAAGTATCTTAAGTAAATACTTCCGCCGTTAGATCGCGGGTGAATATAAACAAGAGTCCTCAAGACGAACACTTCAGTTTATATAAAACAAAAAGACCCTTCTGTAAGAGCTTCGAACAAGTGGCTACATTCTTCCGTCTGGAAATTGAACAAACTAACCAAACGAAATGGCGCCGTATGCTTGAGTTACAGCTCGATGTATTTACATTCTTAATATCGTTTGATATTTCTTGTAACGGTGGCTGTTACAATGTCAATTTTTAGATAAGAATTATGTTAGAATTGCTTCACGTATTTTTTTCGAGACTTAAGTGTTGTTCTCTTGTATTTTTTATTTTATTTTTATTTCATTTTTTAGGTAAGAATTATGTTAGAATTGCATTGTATATTTTTTACAAGATTTAAGTGTTGTTCCTTTTGTATTTTTTATTTTATTTTTATTCCTATTTTATGTCTTACAGTTGCCTTACAATTGTCTTACATTTTTTATATCTCACATTTTGTCCCTAATTCAGTAGTTCTCTCAAACACCCAGATTAGTATACAAAAAACGACCCCCAGTAAATTCTGAAATATGAACTCCCCAAGTTTTACATCTCCAAAAACACAGACACCCAAACAAAGCTATAATATTTTACAACTGGCGAAAAGAAACATCCCTAAATCTCGTTTCGACGAAACGCAATCATAAACCGTAAACCTAAGCCGCTCGTTGCTATGGTGAAGTACGTGGCTAAGAATACCCCGACCGTAAATGGCTTAACACCCGAAAACTTCACCCTTTCGATGTGAAACATCCACGAAACCTCATTACACGATATAAATTCCCTTTTAACGTGTTCGGTATGCCAGATGTCAAGAAAATTACGTTCTCCTTTAACACGTTGTCTCGTTGCTGAATGACAGCTGCTAGAAACTTTTTAGATGGTCTTTTATTGTGTTGTTAATTTTATTCATTGTTTACTTGATGGTTTATTAACAATAAACTGGACAAAATGGCAAAATAGTGAAATTGTAAAGTGGTGTAATGGTGGAATGTCTAAATGATAAAATATTAAAATGCTAAAATGGTGGAATCATAAAATGGACAAATTGTAAAATGGTGTAATGCTAACATGACAAAATGATAAAATAGTTAAATGCTAAAATGGTGGAGTCATAAAATGGACAAATTGTAAAATGGTGTAATAATAAAATGACAAAATGATAAAATAGTTATATGCTAAAATGGTGGAGTCATAAAATGGACAAATTGTAAAATGGTGGAATGGTAACATGACAAAATGATAAAATAGTTAAATGCTAAAATGGTGGAACCATGAAATGGTGAAATTGCAAAATGGTGTAATGATAAAATGACAAAATAATAAAATAGTAAAAAGCTAAAATGATGGAATCATAAAATTGTAACATTGTAACTTGATGTTTAATCTTTGAAAGAATATGTAGATACACACATTGTCCACTACTTCTAACTTGCAAAATAAAATTTAACCTAAAAGAGTCACCCTATAATTTCAACCACCCAGATTAATAACAGAGCAATAATTAATAGCAGAAAATTTAAAATAGATACTTCAACAACCACCTTCACCTGAGATAAATGAACAAACTCCTAATCCACAGAAAAATTTCTATAATTTAAAATGTACTACATTCGAATGTAGTCTGCACAGATCCACATTTCAGTGTAAACCTCAGTCATCTTCCTATGTACAAAAACATTTATCCGCCACGAAGAACTCAAATAAAGTTGGCCAAAATGTTTCAGCACGATAAGGGTTGTTGCGCGAAATCTCTTGAACCCCCAGGCGGCAGAAATGAATGCAAACGCAGACGGTCGGTCTCGCTGGACCCCGGTATTTACACGGGGCTACAGAATCGTCCGGTGAAAATCGCCGTTTAACCCGAAACCTAAGTAAACCGGCGTTTGGTACGTGACTCATTGCCTGCGGCGCAGTCAACACCGGAGGGGGTTAAACACCCCCGCAATCGTTGGATTTATGGGCCGTCGCTGCACCTCGAGTATCAACGCCATAAACAAAGCGTATTAAACCGGCTGGACGTTTTACGGTGGCCGGAAGATAAGGATCTCCGTTAGTCATTCATTCGCCGAGTTAACTGGCGGTGCGTTGTGTTGATTTCCCTAATTGCAGCCACTCGATGCGCCTTCCGCGGCGACGACTGTTTCCACCATATTGCGGACGATTCGCGTGTCCCTGACGCATTTGCGGCTGTCATCCCTTTAATTAGACACGCGAGTAATTGATTTCATTAACCCACGCGATTACGCGCGTTCTTGTGAGACGGCGCGATTAACACGCGAGGAAATATGATTTAAGGTTGGAGTTGAGATTTTGAGAGTTTTGGAAGGTTAGGAGGGTGAGAGTTTAGGAGTTTGGGAATTTTAGAAGTTTGAAGATGAGATTTTGGGACTTTAGGTATTTTTGAAGTTTGGAGGTGAAATTGTAGGACAAAATTGTCTGGAACTTTGGAACTTAGGAAGTTTTGGAATATTAAAATTTTAGGACCTCAGGTGTTTGAGATCTTGGGACATTGGAATTTTCAGAATTTTGGAACTTTGAGACCTTGAAGTCCTGAAACCCTATAATTTGAGGAAATTTTGGGACCTTGGGTGATTGAAACCTTGTGACCTTGGAAATTTAGAAGGTCTGAACCTTGAAGGTGTGTGAAACCTTGAAATATTAGAACCTTGAGACCTTACGACCTTGTGACCTTCCATCCCTGTGACCTTTTGACCTTTTGATCTTCCGACCTTGAGAGCTTTCGACCTTTTGACCTTCCAACCTTGAGACCTTCTGACCTTGCAACTTTAGAATCTTAGAAGCACTGAATTTTTCAAAAATTCTAGCAATGTATAATCTTGTAATTGCAAGAAAATAATTCCCAATATGAAAACTACCACCATTATGTCTTCCCTAAAAATTGAAAAGGGTTACAGTGCAGAGAAATAGCAGATACTCTCAAGTTCTTATTATGGGCGAACGAAAATAGACGTGGAAGACCATTATTTACCCAGAAAGAGGCGTTCAAGAACGATTTACGAGTAGATTTGCCGAAAGGTTGAACCGATCGGTAGCGAGCCGTGATCGACGACGACTAATTGCGTCTAAGAAAACTAATTTACGGAGGCGGAAACGGATCCGGAGACGCCCTCGCTGTTTGTCGAGCCGAAGGAGTAACGTTTTCCATGCGGCGAAGAAAGGACCTCTGAATTTTCAGAGGATCCCTTACAGCCTGGGATCTAACATTAGACCGTATCGTGAACTCGTGTTTCTCGTTTTTCTTTGAATTCATTGCTGCTCGTTTTCTCTAAATGTAGATCGTCATAATCGGGGCTTAACGCTGAAATAATATCGTTTTAGATAAAACCTTTTTATCTGATATTTGAATGGGAGGTTAAATTTTCTTATGTATTATTTTTATTTTGTTCGTGTTTTTATAGAGTAGGCTCAGTATTTGATGGTCCTCAAAGGGGTGGATATTTTAGAAGTTTATTAGAGTGGTTTTCTAATTTTTTATTTTGATAAAACCTTAGTTATTGTGACAATAATTTTGTTTAAGAAATAAGAAATGGAATCTTAAGAAACCTAAGAAAATGTTCAAAGTTATTTAACATCATTGCTATTACTATTTTTAGTTCTTCTGATATTAAAATAAAATAAAAAGACGTCCATGAAAGATGTCAATGAATTTCAAAATTTTCAATGAAACTTACAAGAAATTAATAACATTGTCCTTCTGACAAAATGCACATCTTCATAGAAATAAAAGATCACAATATTCTTCATCCTGAATTTATTTCTCTTCATCATTTTTACTGTTCATCATCCCTTATGTATTCCTCCCATTTATTTTTATTTGACATGTTTAAAATATTTGTAAAAGTAGAATCAAGTACGTAAGTACACAAGTGAATGTATAAAGTTAGATTGCAAAAGTGCAAAGATGAAGAGAAACATAGTCGAACGTAGTAGAGAATCGTTGCGTTGCAAGATTCTCTTGAAAACAAGATAGAGCGGTGAAAGCAGCTCGATGTCCGCTTATCTCGTCTCTCATTATATTCGCGCGTGTAGGCAATTTATGCGTACAAACGTCACCACATGACCATCCCTTATCGTCGTGTCAAGGGTCGACCCAGCCTCGGGATCGTTTCTCGCATTCATTTCAACGGGAGATTAATCGCTTTCTGCGACGATAATCTATCGTCGTATAAATTACCAAGAGCCGAGTATTAAGATACGAGTTCGTAAATTGAATTTTCTTTTCGTCGAGTCTCTTGGCCAAGAAATGATTTACTGACAGTTCTGCTTGCTATTTAACTTCCTCTTTCTTCGTGAATATACCAACACACACTATTGAATCAAACACTCTATTATACCAAACACACTGTTTATTTAACTACAAATTTTATTACAAGTTTTAAATACATAAAATTCAAATTTTAAATTTCACACAATTTTTAAAATATATAATGTAAAATATAAAATGTAATTTAGTAATGTAAATATAGTATGTAATTTAGATATGATGTTTTATGTTGCTCATAAAATATTAATTTAAAGCTTCATGCAATTTGTAAAATATATATATTGAGTTTTATAAAATTTTAAAATAATATTGCTGTTGAAAATTATTTTTATAAATGATACGCAGTTATTAATAATAATTTACAGTACATAAAAATGTAGTTTGTAAATAAAAATGAAAATGTATACATTTAGATGTATATTAGATTTTTAAAATATTTTAAACGTTCATAGAATATCATACATAGAAGACTCTTACTATATTGCTCTTTTCAGACCTACAGTCTACATCAAAGTACTTGATCTTTCTCTACAACAAAGTACACAGTTTATCAAGACTTATAATATCAAATCAATATAAATTTCCAATTTTGCAAATTCATAAATTTTCCTCATCATTGAAGAACAACTCTACAACTAATTTTCCTAATCTTCCCTATATTTCTCCCTTAAATCCAGAAAAAGGGTAAGTGAAAGAAGCTTCAAAAGTGAAACGATTTTACAGGCAATAAAGGTAGTCATAAACGATGACCACGAAGCACCCTGAGCCCGTTTCAGAAGGAATTTACCGAAGGGTAGTTCGATAGTCGATAGTCGGCACCGAATGGCGGTCACTTCGCACAGGCACACCATTGTACGAACTCATACACCGTAGAAGGGCTTTTTGAAGACCCTTGATTCCATTCAAATTAGATTCTCTTGTACCGTTAATCCTTCTTTGCGATGCCAACAGCTGCGGGAGACGACGGCTGATCATTAATTATTTGCGTGTCGAGGATTAACGGGCTAAACGAATGCTTCTGTGCCTACGCTAACGATTACGTGACTGTTGATACTTCAAATGACGCTCTTCTTTTGTTCGGTTTATCTTTTACTCTTATTCAATCGTTCTGCAAATAGCTACAGCAAATGAAGCGTGCGACGTATTTATTTTACATCTTTTTGTTCTAGCTAAAAGCCTTTGATATTCTTTCATCGCAAAAATGGTTGTACTAATTAATCAAATCATACTGTATACTTATATAATTGAACTTAAAAATAAATATGATTGTGTAAAATTTTCGTTTGATAATTCACAAAATTATTAAACATAAATGTAACATATGCAGCTCAGTGAAAAATTTATAAAAAAAAAATATATTAATTTTTCCAAAGAGTATATGAATATTTCATGAAGCTAGAAAAATTGATTCCTCAGACATTTTTATATTTGACCTCTGACCTTACGTCACCCTTGCAAGAATCCATCTAAAAATTTTTCAACACCACCTCAGTAATTTTAAAATATCTGAATGCAAGAAGAAAGAAGGAAACTTCTTACCTTATCAAGCCAAACTCCTAAAACGTGACGCAGAAACAAAGCTCGTATATCAGGTAAATCGCTTCTACCATTTGTCCCATTTCTTGTGTAAGTTTTTAATTCTGTGGCAAATCGTCGAGTCAGTCTTGGTTTTTTATCCCCCGGCGCGGCTAAAGCGATCTTTGTGCGTGTTGTCGACGGCGAAACGAGCGGAGCACTTTGTTCGCGACGCTTTTCGCGGGTCGTTCCGGCGGCTTGAGTTTTTACTCGCGTCTGACGCGATCGGGATTAAACAGGAGACGTGGGCTTTGCGTGGGCAAACGAATCACCCGTGGTGTTCCAGGGGCGAAATCGGGGCTCGTTTGGCTGTCACCACGAAGAAACATGCGTGTCGCAGAGGCTCGGTTACTTGGACCGTGAAACGGAAGACATTTCCATGAATTGTTCCCACAAGTGCATACACGCCGACAACTTGCCTGCCTTGTTATCACCGGAAAGACCCCAAGCGTACCTTTCCTCAGATAAAAATGAGACGCTTATGGTACAAATTATCAGGGCATTCCTATAAGTAATGGCGCCTTTTATCTTCCTTCTCCTGCTATGGAAAGATACGTGTTATAAAAGAGACACGTGTGTTATTAATGTGTGCTTGATGCACTCTACGGCTTATAATTTTTATCGCCTTTGTCGTATGATTATTTTGAGTGGTAAATAACCTAGTCAGATTTATGAACAATGTACGCTTTTAGATTAAAAGTAACATGTTAAGATGAATATAAACGATGCAGGAATATATGAAGAAATACATATGTGGAAAATATATAAGGGATGAAGAGGTTATTATTCTTCATAATTTTAATATATTGATTTCGATGCATCAGGTATAACATCATCAGAATTAATATTATAATACACACATGAGTAATACATATAATATAATACATACACGAGTAGTACATAGAATATAATACACACACGAGTAACATAATCAATAATAATTTTATCAAACTGACCAAAGTCATCCATCTTCCTCTAAATAAATTTTCCTGCAAAAATTCAAAGTCAAAATTCAATGAAAAATTCAAAGTCAAAATTCAATGAAAAATTCAAAGTCAAAATTCAATGAAAAATTCAAAGTCAAAATTCAATGAAAAATTTCAAAGTCACAATTCAATGAAAAATTTCAAAGTCAAAATGCAATGAAAAATTCAAAGTTAAAACTCAATGAAAAATTTCAAAGTCAAAATTCAATGAAAAATTTCGAAGTCAAAATTCAATGAAAAATTTCAAAGTCAAAACTCAATGAAAAATTTCAAAGTCAAAATTCAATGAAAAATTTCAAAGTCAAAACTCAATGAAAAATTTCAAAGGCAGTAATAATATTTAAGAATGAAAGTAAAAATAAATAAAGGAGGAATGATTGAACACGTAACGTAATAAAAAACTATTTTTGAACTTGATAACCGTAAAACGTTCGTAGGTTAAATTCCAATGAAAAAGGAAAAAATGAACGATACCATAAAGCTGGGGAGATCCGTGGCTTACGAGACGCCCCTTGTGAAAATATTGTTTCAACAACACGAGCCCGGAGTCTTTACGGCTGCTATTATTCCCGAGTTCGAGGTAGCCTCGCTTCGTTCTGCCATTTTGACGTGGGACAAATAGGGGATCTTCCCTGTGGCGCTCGAATTGCGAGAAACAATGTGAAAGGGAATAAAGGGTATAACCTTTCGACCGGGACATTTTAATGGATCCATCAGAAACTATTTAGAAAACTTGTGTACTTTTATATAGTTGGGTCAGCAAAATGTGGAAATAATATGGAATAGTTGTGGATGCGGAATAGTTGGATTACTTGGGAGAAAGTATTAAGGTATTAGCCCTCTGGCGGTGAATAAGCAAACTATTATTGTAGCTACAGTAGTCTTGTTTTATTACCACGAGTGGATTTATGGGAATAGAAAATACTTACAGATGACTACAGATAAATTTTGTCGTCTGTAAAATTGTGCTGAATCCTCTTAAAGAGTCTTATATTATTCTAATTAATCTACACGTCTTAATCTTCAAACTTCCACTTTGATCTTCCTTACAACCATTAAATATTCCAATTAGTACTTCATCTAATTTCATCGCTCAAATTCCACTTTTACACAACTTAAACCCTGTCACGAAAATTTCACTCCCCCAAATCCCCTAATTAATAAGTTTTATCTAAGAGAACTTTTAATTTGACATAATCCAAAAGTTTCTCGCGCAGTTTTTACTTTATAATTAAACATCAAGCTTCACCGAAACTCCCGTCGCGTTAAGACGTAAAAAAGCCACCCTAAAGCGATATATAAAGAGTTCGCTAAACACCCTAATCCCTCGGCAAACAAGCTTCCAAAAAAGCTTCCGATTTCCGTCTCCTCGAAAACACAGAAAACCCAATCAACCCTCGACTTCAATCTCCCTGGTAGTCGGTGTACTCGACTCATCTCGAACAAAGACTCGAATCCATGACGAGGGATCGATCAGCGACGACGAAAGCCGTAACCCACCCCGACGGATCCTCTTGTTTCAGACTTCCGGTCGCGACATCGCGGAAAACAACGCGAAAAGGCGATAACGCGTTGGATTTCGGAGCAAATTTGATTGATTTTTAGTTTTCGTTCATTTTTAGGTAGTTAGTTAAATTTTTTATTTAATTACAGGTTCGTAGGATGGGTTAAAATACTTTTTAGATTCCTTGTTTTTTAAACCAGAAAAATTATTAAAATTTTTTTTGTGGTTTCTTGTGATAAGGAATAATTGTATGAGTTGATTTTCATCCCCTATTTATTTATTGTCGTACTTTATTTTTAATGTGACGCACACAATGACTCATGCTTTGACAGTGACAAATTTTATTTTAATTTTTAATATGCTTTAATTTGAAGTTTGAGCTCAAAAGTCGAGGGTTGCTGAATAGAAAATTGACACAACATTTCAGCTTTCCTTCTCAGTTTTAATATAACCCCGATTAGTTCCGACTGATGCACAAATCATAAAGCAAAGGGTTCGAGTTGACTTAATCTAGCAATAACCATCAACCCCTAACAAATAACCCTAACCTTTTTCTTTATTTAACCTACCCATGAAACTTCATTCCCTTGCAAATTTATCTCTCATTTCCTCAAACATAAACGAGTCGCCAATTTTATTACGTTAATTCTCTCAATCGAGAGTTTAATTCGACCTGAAATATTCTCTGTTAATAAGAATACGTATAAATATCCTCGGCGAGATCTGATCAGCGCAATTTCAAAAGAGCAAAAATAAAAGAGTGAACTCGTTAGAACATTCCATATATTCTTCTTATACCCTCGGAATAGTGTTAAGCTGGTTACTTGAACGGTGGTGAGCTATTCAACCGGTGTACGTGTACTTCGTACTGTTTAAATGGCCCCATAAACGGCCGACAGCTGATAAATGAGAATTGGCCGTGTAACTCGAAAACGAAACATTTTTCATATCCATGTTCATTAAGCATCGCCCCTTTTATTTCGAATATCTCGAGGAGGATCGCTCCAAACGATTCTATCAATTAAACTATTTTTGTACCAAGCCACCCCAAATTTCTTACAACATTTCTCAACTTATCTTATCTACAATTACGTTCTTAATAACACATTTTAATATTCTTCAGGAAAAATTACTCGACGTGATATTTTTGAGAGGTTGTTTCAAGGTCATCGAAGGTATGTGCTGTAAGGAGCATGTTATACATATTTTTGTGAATAACTCTGAAACTAAGGGAGATCGGTGATTATATGTGGAGACAAATTTTGTTCAGAATGATGTCCTTGCTGACATATTTCAAGGTTATTACGATTGGTGAAACGGATGATTTTTTATAAATAATTTACTGTCGGAATGTATTTTTGCACATATCTCTCAAACTAAAGCCGAACGGTGGTTATGCGTATAGAGAAAAGTTGTTCAGAATGATGTTCTTGATAACATATTCCAAGGTCATAACAATCGGTGAAGCGTGTGATTTTTTATAAATAATTATCCCCTCAAAAATATTTTTGTTAATATCTCTGAAACTAAAGCCAAACGGCGGTTGTATGTGCCGACAAAAATTCTTCAGAATGATGCTCTTGATAACATATTTCAAGGTCATAACAATCGGTGAAGTGTACAATTTTTTATAAATAATTACCCCCTCAAAAATATTTTTGTTAATATCTCTGAAACTAAAGCCAAACGGCAGTTGTATATACAGACAAAAATCGTTCAGAATAATACCTTTGATAACATATTTCAAGATCATAACAATCGGTGTAGTGTACAATTTTTTATAAAAAATTACCCTCCCAAAAGTATTTCCATTAATATCTCTCAAACTAAAGCCGAACGGCGATTGCATGTATAGACAAAAATTGTTCAGAATAATACCCTTGACAACATATTTCAAGGTCACAGCAATCGGTGAAGCCAATGCAATTTCACAAATAATTACCATACATCACAGAAAGTACTTTGATCGAACATCGATAATCGATCACCGAGTTGAAAACTTGTCACGAACGGGTGAAATCACGAAAGAGAGGTGTACAAGGAACGTGATAAATCGTGATCGATCATTGTTTCGTCTCGGGGATCAAGGGGTGTGACGTTAACGACGGAATTCAAGGCTCTGGCACGATGGAGGTCGTAAAACGGGTCCCTTTTAGACTGCACGGAACTTCTCGTCGAACATGGAGGAAACTCGAAACCGTGGCGTTGAATCGAATTAATTGAAACGGCCGAGCTATTATAAGAAGTTGCAGCCCGTTTCACCGGAGGGATCGATCGATACGGCCACGATGGGAACCAGTTTGTCGTCGAGTTTATTAAAACAAGTAATTACGATCTTATTATAAACTTATCGTCGCTCCACGAACCCTTAGCGGTCGTTGAAAATCAATCGAGATTTTTCTACGTTCGCGAGCCTGATCGATTATTCGCGGGTCGTTTAGTTCGATTACATCCAAGGGCGATAATGGTTTTCATCATACTGATCGACATTAACTATTTCCTGGAACAGTGTAATTAACCTTGTGTTTACTCTGGGTACATCATTTTGAATTAGCCATAAATTTTGTTTTTATGTATATTACACATCTATTTAATGGTGCACATATAATGTATAACTGATCACATTATTCTTGATTAAAACTGTAACCAAGATGGAGGACCTATTATACCTTTTATCCATCGTAACCTTCAAACAATCTCAAACTAAAAAAATTACATTCCATCATCAATTTATATAAAAAATTAATATACGTAAGAAACCAAGAAATCAACCCTCCGTAATGATTACTAAATCGACGAGAAAGCTGAAAATCTGTCCAGACCCTAAAATGGCTGAAATATTGAGAAACCCAAGCTTGATAAGCGCGGCGATAAATCGTCGAATGTCTGAATTCATTTTTCTCCAGGGTACGAAAGTACGAGAAGAGAAAAAAATTTTATGATTTGTGACTGAAGGTTTCCCAACTGTAGCGGCTCTGTAAAAAAAAGGGGAAAAGAATCCGGAGGAACCACCGTAACTAAGTGCCAGGAAAGAAGTGACAGGTTTATGGGAACCATACCCTTGACCTGAGCTTCCAAGCTCGCAATCCGAGCTTCAGCTTTTGCATTCGTGGATTATTCGCCAAAATTTTTACGTTAGATTGCATGGTTTCCAAATCCTACCTAAATAAGGTACTTATACTGAGTTACTTATACATTGATTTATTTAAAAGAATTTATAAATTGAATTATTTAAAATGATTTTTAAAATTGAATTATTTAAAATGATTTTTAAAATTGATTTATTTAAAATGATTTTTAAAATTGATTTATTTAAAATGATTTTTCAAATTTAATTATTTAAAATGATTTTTAAAATTGAATTATTTAAATTGATTTTTAAAATTGAATTATTTAAATTGATTTTTAAAATTGAATTATTTAAAATGATTTTTAAAATTGAATTATTTAAAACAATTTTTGAAATTGAATTATTTAAAGCAATTTTTCAAACTGAATTATTTAAAGTAATTTTTCAAATTGAATTATTTAAAGCAATTTTTCAAACTGAATTATTTAAAGTAATTTTTCAAATTGAATTATTTAAAGCAATTTTTCAAACTGAATTATTTAAAGCAATTTTTTAAACTGAATTATTTAAACCAATTTATAAATTGAATTATATACAGCAATTTATAAATTGAATTATATACAGCAATTTACAAATTGAATTATGTAAAACAATTTAGCAATTGAATTATTCAAAGCAATTTACAAGTTACACTATGCGAAGCAATTTACAGATAGAACTTTGTTAAATAATACCCAGTCTGAACCACTTAATTCAATTTGCAAATAGAGTTACCTAACCCACTTCCCAAATTACATAAAGTTCTCAAAGTTTAATCTACAAACCAAATACAAATTGACTTAATTATTTCGGTAGAAGACAAAATATTTATTGAAGCAAGTTACGTAAATACTTTGATTAATATCCGCAAGATCTTTAGAGGGTTAAAAATGTCGTGACGAAGTCGAAGCAAGAATTCCAAGAGTTCGAAGAGTTTGGAGAGTTTCTGTAGAGCTCGTTAACCTAATTTAGTCGGTCGCTAAGTTTCTGGAAGATTTCACAGTTCCGCGAAAATCTACGAGACAATGAAACGGTTTACCGTACGATATGAATAAACATCGATGTAAATTATAATTTGTCCTGGCTAACGAGCGCAGGCTGATCCTCCTTCGAGAAGTTAAAGCATGACAAGATTCATGGCGAAGCAACGCTCAAAGGATTTTATGAAAGAGGCTGGCGAAGTTCAGCAACAAAATGGAAGATGGGAATGATCATCTGTACCTGGAAGACGCGGAAAGAAAACCGTATTTCTTGTGGGGTGTCGTAACACCTTGACCGAGGAGGACACTTAGACAGGGTAGGGCACTTGAATGGATAGTAAATCTTCTGTATTTATGGATGTATGAAAAAACCTTCAATTTGTGTTATTAAAGAATGTACGATCCAATTATTCAAATTTAGAGAATTAATTTTAAAGCATAAATTAATTCTTCATGTAAAAATGCATCAGTATTAAAGAATTTGAGGTTAGGAAATTTCAAACTGTAAATTTAAATGATTTTATATATCCAAAATGTTTAGTACACATAGATAATTGATTTTTAAAGATGAAAAATGTTCAGTACACATAAATAAATGATTTTTAAAGATGAAAAATGTTCAGTACACATGAATAAATGAATTTTAAAAATGAAAAATGTTCAGTACACATAAATAAATGAATTTTAAAGATGAAAAATGTTCAGTAAAAATAAATGATCTCACAAAGTATTTGTCTTGTACTCAATCTGCAACTTAAATTATAAATTAATTTAAGTAAAGTATGAGATCTTCAGAATTTGAGATTAGGAAATTTTAAGCAGTTTCCAAATATTTTAAAGAAGAAAAATGTTCAGTAAGTAAATAGTTTCATAAAGTTTCCCGTTTTCAATACTTTACAATCCAAATGAATAAAATAAATATTTCCACGGGGAAAATGTACCCGGTAGTTAAGATTCGCGATAATAAAAAAAATTCACGCGATACGGACGAGACATAAATTTATGCGTTAGAATCATCATGATCGAATCATCGATTCGAATCTTGCGGGCAGTAATTACGGAAAAGCACGCGATACGAGTTTAGCAATTCGCTCGATATGTTGGAGTCTAACGAACTTACCCTTGTTACTGGGCCATAACTTCTCACATCGTCATATTTATTAGCAATTTAAAGGAATGCGAGGAAACATAGGAAGGAAGAAGGAAATTAAGATCCGGTAATTTGTTGATATCTCGGAAGGGATCGCGGGGCATAATTAAGGGAAGATCGAGCATGATTGTATAATCGGCCTCCACGTGCAAGTTAAAGTCTTGTTCACGCGTCGTTATAGTTTTCGCACGATTCATCTTGCTACTGAGCAGCTACTGCATGTCTTTATCTCGTCACGCGATCTTCACAAATCATATTTTGTTAAAATTCTGGAAAATTAAACGGAGTGTCTTTAAGCCTTTAAATTTTAAAATAGGCAATTATCTTCTGCTTGGACAATTTGAAATTAATAATTATTTGAAATTATACTATTTCATGCTACAAATTCTACAACATCTATAATTAATTTATACTATATTTTATTCTACAAATTTTACGACATCTCATCCATAATTAATTAATACTATTAAGTACGATTCAGTGTTTTATTACTGCGCTCGGTTTTTCAATAATTACTGCCAGGTTTCAATTCTGAAAGTTGATATTGAATTTACAGCCAGAAAATTTACATTAAATTTATAGCCTGAGTTTCTATTGAATTTACAGGATGAAGTGTCTAGTTTCTAATAATTAATAATGTATGAACATACATGAAATATGAAAGACTTCGAATGTGTCGTAAAAGAGCTCTTAAGCTTTTCTTTCGATCAGCTTCTGTTACTCCTCGTATTTCATCGAGGCATTAACTTTTTCTAGACTTTTTGCAGGACTGTCGTTGACGATTCGCAGCACCCGTAATATAATGGCCTCTCGCTGAATACCGTTACACTTAAAGCGATATTGCACCTACACAAGAAGGATACGAGCTGAAGAAAAAGTTATACCGTGAAAAGGGAGCGGTATGTATTTCGAAATTAATTAGGTGGAGCTGTATTAATGGTGGATAATCAAAAGACGATCACGAATCGCTTACATAAAATCCTTTGGAAAGAAAGAGTATGAAACAGCAGCACAAATTGTATAATAAAAATTGTATCATTTCTGAGGTGTGTAAAAATTGTACAATTCTTGTAAAATTGTATATAAAGTAAATATATAATGAATTACATAAATCTTACAAGATAACGTTTAAAAAAAATGTACAAATAATTATATAATTCTTGCAAGATGATGTGTAAAGAAAATATATAGTGAATTAAATAATTCTTACTAGATGACGTTTAAAAAAAATGTACAAATATTTATATAATTCTTGCAAGATGATGTGTAAAGAAAATATATAATGAATTAAATAATTCTTACTAGATGACGTTCAAAAAAAATGTATAAAAAATTTCATAAATCTTGCAAGATTGTGTGTAAAGAAAATATATAATGAATTATATAATTCTTGCAAGATGATGTCTAAAGCAAATGTTTAAAAAATAATGTCGTTCTTGTGAGATGACATATGAAGAAAATATATAATGAATTATATAATTCTTGCAAGATGACGTCTAAAAAAAATGTTTAAAAAATTATGTAATTATTGCAAGATGATGTGTAAAGAAAATATATGAACAATAAAATAATTCTTACAAGATGACGTTTAAAAAGAAAGTACAAAAATTTACATAATTCTTGCAAGATGATGTGTAAAGAAAATATAAAAAAAATTAAATAATTCTTGTAGGACAATCTCTAAAGAAAATGTATAAGAAATTATATAAATCTTGTAAGTTGACCTCTAAAGAAAATATACAAAAAAATTATATAAATCTTGCAAGATGCTATATAAAAAAAAATATACAAAAATTTATATGCATAAATCTTGCAAGATGCTATATAAAGAAAATATACAAAAAATTGCATAAATCTTGAAAGCTGACTAATAAAGAAAATGTGTAAAAAATTAAATAAATCTTGCAAGCTGACTAATAAAGAAAATGTGTAAAAATTTATATAAATCTTGCAAGATGACCTCTAAAAAAAATATATAAAAAATTATATAATCTTGCAAGATGACTAATAAAGAAAAAATATAAAAATTATGAGAAAATTGAGAATGAAGATGAAGTGAATAAAATTGAATGACTCTAGTAGCGCAGTTGAGGCACGTTTTATTCGTCACACCCTAGATCACGATCACGGAGGTAGAGTATGCAAACTTAGGACCTATAGAACACCCCTGCTGCATTTCACCGTATACCGGTCAAGAACCTCGTCGATCGAGGTACACTGGTGACTTTTACCGTCGGAAGTACGTAAGATTTATGATCGCGAACGACGTTAAATTCGGAGTTATTTTTGCGGCATTTTACGATCCTCGATACTGTTCACCTTTGTTATTGCTCCCTGTCCGGTGCACTCGACGTGGCCCCCTTTGCACTCTGACGTGTACGTAAACTTGCCAATTCAAATTTACCTAGGTCGAGATATACAAATATTCCGGTTTTTGAATTTGTTCGAATTTTAAGACCTTCTAAAAAAATTATGAACTCTATTTTAGAAAAATTAGCTACAATAACTTTAGGAAAATTAGTTGCAATAACTTTAAGAAAATTAACTAAAATAGCTTTAGGAAAATTAACTCCAATAACTTTAAGAAAATTATCCAGTGAATTATATTTAGGTTAAGTCTATTCATGTTAGGTTAGCTAACGAGTTATATTAGCAAGTCGACAAGCCTCCCATATTAGTTTATGTTAATTAACAGGTTATATCCCCTATTCATGTTAGTTATGTTAATTACCCAGCAGGTTATATTATCTCGAATCTATTCATATCAGTTCAAGTTACCCACATGATAAGCCTATTAATACCAAATTAAACCGAATTAAAATACTATATTAAGTTACCTAAATGAAATCATTCAAATTTCAACAATTGTACAGCTTCTTCCCAATCAAAATTAGTAAGTCAGACTTTTCTGTGCGTAATTACGCAGACAACTACCACTTTTTTCCCTCCTTGCTTGACTGAAATGATTCTGATCGCATCTGATCGACAAATCGCTTGGGGTAAATCGGCTCGGATTAAACTGTCTGTTTCTATGCCAGCTTAGGAATGGAACGCGGTAATCCGACACCCGGTTAATGCTCGACAGGAAGTCAACGGGAAGACGAGGAGAGGAAACACGGTCGATGAGTGATACCGGCTGCTTTGCAGCTATCGCTTAGGGAAAAAGGCTTATGATGCTCTTTTTTTCTTTTTTACCTACGATGTATCGCTTTATTCGGCCCTTCTTTTGCTCAGACGCTTTTGTCGGGTCAGAGGCTGAACCATATTTGTGGAAAAAATTTACTTGGGCTTAGCTTAAGAAATTTTAAGATGGCGGTGCTTTTATTTATAGACTTGTGAAAATTATAGTGTGTTACTGTGAGTAGAGTTATTGGGATTATTATTATTAGGTTCATGTGAATATTTCTTTTTTATTTATTCAGAAAAGGTGGATTTTATTTATACAAGAAATTTACTTGTTCTTAGCTGTGAGGTTAGGAAGCTTTATGATGGCGGTGCTTTTATTTATAAGCTTGTAAAAATTATAATGTATTGCTGTGAGTGGATTTATTATTAGAATTATTATTATTAAGTTCATATGGATATTTCTCTTTTAACTATTCAGAGGAGGTAGACTCTATTCATACTAGAAATTTACTTGTACCTTCTTAGCTGTGAGGTTAGGAAATTCCATCATGTCGACGTTCTTGAGATGATTATACCTTAAGTTTGATTTAATTTAGGCTCATCATTTCTATTGCTGCATGTAGTCTTATTATTCAAATTGGTATGATTTAGTTCTTGTAGATGTTTCTCTTTTATATGTAAAAGAAAGCTGAACCCTTTATATATAAACAACTTTGTGTCTCTTCTTATTTGAGAGGTTAGGAAGTACCATAATGGAGGTGTTTTTTAAAATGATCATACTTTAAACTTGATATAAAATTGAACACATAATATGCATTGTTATAAGCAAATTCATTATTCAAACTTGTATGATGAGGTTCATATAAATGTTTCTCTTTTATATGTTCAAATAAGTTGAATCCTATTTATATGAACAATTTTTTGTCTGGTTTTAATTGTGAGGTTAAGAAGCACCATAATGGTAGTACTTTTTAAAATGATCATATTTTAAACTTGATTTAAAATTGGACACATAATATGCATTGTTATAAGCAAATTCATTATTCAAGATAGTATGATGAAGTTCATATAAATGTTTCTCTTTTACATGTTCAAATAAGTTGAATCCTATTTATATGAACAATTTTTTGTCTGGTTTTAATTGTGAGGTTAAGAAGCACCATAATGATAGTACTTTTTAAAATGATCATACTTTAAACTTGATTTAAAATTGTACAAATAATTTGTATTGTTGTAAGCAAATTCATTATTCAAACTTGTATGATGAAGTTCATATAAATGTTTCTCTTTTATATGTTCAAATAAGTTGAATCCTATTTATATGAACAATTTTTTGTCTGGTTTTAATTGTGAGGTTAAGAAGCACCATGATGGTAGTACTTTTTAAAATGATCATATTTTAAACTTGATTTAAAATTGGACACATAATATGTATTGCTATGAACAGACTCATTATTGAAACAGATTGATGAAGTTCATTTAAGTGTTCCTTTTTTATATATTCAAACAAGTTAAACTTGTAATGGCAATGTTTTTAAAATAAATCAACATTAAAATCTATCTGAATAAAAATTAGAGGAAAGGTTTAATTTCCCGACACCCCAGAGAGTACTTTATACCGTTAAAAAAATTTCAAAGGCCATTCATTGAGCTCGATTGAAAAAGAAGGACGCAAGACTTGTCTCCTCATCGGTGAAGAGACGCAGAAATTCCCGATTAAAAAGGCGGAATTCAAGAATTTATCGCCGTGCCAGTGCACGCGAATGAACGCCTCACGCACGCAATTGTACGCGCGAAGAAAACGCGAAATCGTGATCATTCTGCCAGCAGTCGCATTGTTCGCAATTTTCTTCGTGCGGAGCCGATGATGATGACTCTGCCCCTCGGCTGTGCCGTCGTTCCAAGGAAAATGGAAGAAAATGTCATTGGCCGGCCTCTCTGCTTTTCTTTCACGTGATTGCCGATGCAAAAAATGTCGAAATTATTCACTACGGATAACTGATACAAGTTTACCCATTTTAGTTTTACTATCTTTTAGTTTTACTATTCTTTAAAGCGATCGTAATGTTTGATGTACTCTGTGAGTCTGTACTTCTTTAGATTTTTTCAAGTATTGTAAGACAAATTCTAGTGTACTTGTTTCTATGTGGTTATTCCTCGATAGCAATTTAACTTATAATATATGTATAAATTAAACAATTTTATAAAATTAAAAACTTGCACCTGTATGTTAAATCATCACTCGAATGCAATAAGAATCCTCAGACTGCAATCCATCAACCTATACAATTATTATAATTAAAAAAATGAAATTGTTGCACATAATTCAGTAAACACCTGCCGCACATTGTTATTCTCCCCGCATAAAAAAGAAATCCGCCTCCTCTGTCCGGTAATTGCAGTCAAATTTACGAAAATATTGCTCAATATTCTTCCCCTCTATCCTGTTCCCTTGAAATTTTCCCTCGGTGAAAACTCATTTCACCTTGTACACGTTACAAAATCGCCGCGCTGAGACGAGCAATTTCCTGGATTAGGGAAGCTACAAGATAACTTTGGCCGAGGTATTGTGCGGCCAACACCTGCAACTCGCAATTCTTACTTTAAGCAACAAGCAATCTAAACAGTAATTGCGACTTACACCACCTGGTTACTTCCATGTACGAACATTCTGTTCTCGAGAAGATTGCGTTTTGATCGAGTGGACGACTTTCGTTTGCGATTACCTTCAATTTTTAATTTGGACTCTCAAATTTTATTAGTAGTTAACAATAGTTTGTTTAAGGAAGTGCGACAATGATAGAGGGTGTAGATGTGTAAGGAAGAGGACTTCACACAGTCGAACTGTGTTTCACAATTCATATTTCGCAAGTACAGTGGAAATCTTTTTGTAAAACTTCTTTTGGCAGATATCAGAGGGTGAAAAATATCATGTTAGTAAACCTACCCCTCTTAAGTCGTATCTGTGCTTACGTCATACTTGTCTATGTTTGAAGTGTTATGGCTACTACAGCTGCAATGGTGCCACATTAGGATTAATTTATATGACAATACAAATATAGTTCATAGTTGTTCTAATAAATAAAAACAATATTTACACTAGAACCAAATAGGAAATATAATTTTTACATATTTGTAGGTCTTTTCTTCGGGAGTACGACTTGAGCAACCTTACCCTACTTAAGTTTGTTAAATAATCAGAATTATGGAAAATCATAAAAACTGTTGATATATTTTTGAACACAAACAAATTATTTAATAAAAGACACAAACAACTAACATTACAATTTGAAGATTAATCATTTAAGCAGGGACTACTCTACATAACAAAACTATCACGTACGCTTACATTATCTAACGAACAAGACGGAAGTACAATATTCAATTATTTTGTTTCTAATATTCAATTATTTTATTTCTAATATTCAATTATTCTGTTCTTAACATTGTACATCATTTCTAATACTGTAAGATGTCACTATAAGATAAATTTGTTAATAATTTAACAAAGTCGAAATTAATTTTGGAATTTGAGGGAGTTTGGGATTTGGAGCGTTTAAGACATGAGAAGCTTGGGATATGAGGAGCATGGGATTTGGGAAACTTGGATTTTGAGGCGCTTGAGATTTGAAGAACTTGGGATTTGGAGAGCTTGGGATTTGGACATCTTGACATTTAGCAAGCTTGGGATTTGGGAAGCTTGGAATTTGAGGCGCTTGGGATTGAGGAAGCTTGGGATTTGGGAAGTTTGGAATTTCGGGCGCTTGAGATATTGGAAGCTTGAAATTTGGAGCGCTTGGAATTTGGAGAGCTTGGGATTTAGGAAGCTTGGAATTTGGGACGTTTGGAATTTGGGAAGCTTGAGATTTGGGGTGCTTGGGATTTGGGGAACTTAGAATTTAGAAAGCTTGGAATTTAGGAAGTTTGGAATTTAGAAAGCTTGGAATTTAGGAAGTTTGGAATTTGGGACGCTTGGCATTTGGGAAGCTTGGAATTTGGGAAGCTTGGAATTTAGGAAGCTTGGAATTTACGGCGCTTGAAATTTGGAAATTTGAGAATTTGGAAACCTTGAAATTTGGAAATATTGTAATTTGCTCATGTGATCCAAGAATCATCTGTCACGACCAGTTACCGCAAAGATTTAACGCATCCGACGTTGTCGCCTTTAAGAAACGATATTGTGTAAGCTGTCACCGCGTCCAAGTTGTCCAACCGACATTTGCAATGAGCATCGTCCAGGTTTCGATATTTTCCCATGGAACGAGGATGTTCGCGACGGCGAAAGTTTGCTCGAACACCGTCGCTCGTTAATGTCAAAACGAGCGTCGTGTCGTGTCGAGTATGATGTAATACGTTGTAACGCGTTTCAGCATCGCGATAAAAGCTTTCTGGAGCGAGCCACGATGATAGACGAGCCGAGGCGTGTTTAACGATGTCCCGTCATCGATGACGCGATCGTCAGAACGATCCGCTGTCGATATACGGAGGCTTTCTTTTTCCCAACGAAAAAACCGTTCGCAATTTTTTAATGAGATCGAAGAGTCATTTGCGGATCCATTATCGGGAATCATTGTCTTAATCGAGATTAAGCCATTTACACGCGCGCGCTGGTCGATCCGCAATTACGAACGGTGAAACGCGGGTTTTAATGATTTTTCTGGGGGTAACTTGACGAGATTCAATGTTTTAATTGTTGAATCGAGCCAACGTACCGTGTAAAAATTATGAGGCTATTATCGTCGCTGCTTTAAGTCTCCATTCATTTTTCTTTCGCAGTCTCTCGGTTATCACGATTTAATTTCAACTTCCTCGGCATCCTAGCTGAAATTAATAGTGTTTGTCAGCGAAATTATTATCCGGTAATTGGATTATCTCAGGAATGTTAACGTTTGTAGCTGCGCTTTTCTTCAGAGAATTCATCATTTTTACGCTGCTTTTTTATCGGGGTTTGGAACGCAGAATTTATTGCCGAGGGGTAGTGCATTAATTCTCTATGCACATAAAACATATATGATTATGATAACACTTGCTGTGATGACGTTAGCTATTTATTTAATGAACATATTTTTTAATCTATTAATTTATTAATACTCATGTGCAAAATGAAAGACGAAGCTTTAAGGCTTATCACATTCTGAATTTAAAAAGTGGGGACGTTTAAGAAAATTACAAACTTCATAAAAGTGTAACAAATTTAAAAAATGTGGAAGTTTAAGAAAATTACAAAGTTCATAAAAACGTAACAAATTTAAAAAATGTGTATTTTAAGAAAATTACAAACTTGAGTAAAATATAACAAATTTAAAAAATGTGGAAGTTTAAGAAAATTACAAACTTCAGTAAAATATAATAAATTTAAAAAATGTGGAAGTTTAAGAAAATTACAAACCTTATAAAAATGTAATAAATTCAAAAAATATGGATGTTTAAGAAAATTACAAACTTCATAAAAATGTAATAAATTTAAAAAATTGAAGAAAGTTTAAAAGCTGCAAAAATTGAAGAAATTTATGAAATGTATAAAATTTGTAATTGTCTTTATATTTCCCAATTTCCATCACCTGAAAGACAAACGTCCTCATAATTCCCAGCAACCCTCTCGTTAACCAGTCAAACAAGCTATATATCACAGCAATTATAACAACGCAGCTCCCCAAATTTTTATCATAGCATATGTTCTTCTATCAAAACTCACCCCCAATGCACATCTATCTACGTCACAAAGCCCCGTTCACAAAGGGTCTGTCCGCAACCCACCATTCAGCCTCGATATCACGATAAACATCCCTCTGACCGTGTTATCGGTGCAAAAGCGAAAGACGAACAAAGACAGCGACCATGGTATTGTACTCATTTTTAGTCATTTTAATCGGATGCAACGTTATTGAATTTTTTTTAAATTTCATACTTAAAACGTGCTTTACAGAAGTTTATTTTTTTTAATAAAAATTGTACTTTCTTTTGAAGTAAATTTTATTAAAAACAGAGGGGTTCTTCAGGTTCTTCCAACTAGTTCAAAAATAAAATATAAAAAAATAAAAGTATGAAAAATATTTTATATGAATGTATTCTTGTAAAAGCAGAAACGTTCTTCAGGTTCTTCCAACAAATTCAAAAATGAAATATTAAAATAAACATAGAAAAATAATTTTGTATAAATTCATATAAAAGCAGAAATGTTCTTCAGGTTCTTCAAACATAACTTCAAACAAAAAATAATTTTGTATAAATTCTTATAAAAGCAGCAACGTTCTTCCAGTTCTTCAAACAAATTCAAAAATGAAATATTAAAATAAAAATACAAAAATAATTTCGTTCGAATATATTCTTATAAAAGCAGAAACGTTCTTTCAGCTTCTTCAACCAAGTTCAAAAATAAAATATTAAAATAAAAAACACAAAAATAATTTCGTACACACATATTCTTAGACAATCTAAAATTTAAATAAAATACATGAGAAATAGTAGTATAATTGATAAAAATATTTATAGAATATTTATTGATTCAAGGGATATAATAACAAGAATCACAAAGGACAAGTTCGACGTTCGATATTAATCGATAACGTTATCTATAGCAGCGACGCGACTGTTCGTTCGGTATTTTCATAAATCAGCAAGTAGCGATCCGGAATGATTAATCCTCGACGACGGCGGGGATGTAAAATGTAAATTCCAATCGGGTGGTCCCCGGACGCGCGACGCCGGCACCGTGGAAAGTGGATGACGAGCCGATCGGTGAAGTCAGTCGCGAATAATGCCCTCGGTCTGTCGCGAAAGTAGGCGTCGCCAAAGCGTATGCGTACATTAGCATTTAGCAATTAGTGGTAGGGAACGATGATACAACCCCCGCGCGCTTCAACCCCCCATCCGTTCGACTGTGCGTGAATTAACACCACGGTGTACACTCGGGTGCAATGTGCAACACCTTTAAATTACTTCACTGCGCTTTAAGTTTTCAAGTTTAAACTTTAATTTCTAGATTCTTTCCTCGTATCTGCATATTTCTCAAACTTTATAAGTTCAACTACTTGTTCAAATTCTTATTTTACTAATTTGGTATGTTTGTAAAGGTGTTACAATTTTTTAATTTTGAACTTCGAAATTAAGGAATAGGAAATTAAGGAACGTATTTGGAGGACGATACGTTGTTGCTTAATTCTACAAAATGGAGGCCTCCATGTCTTCAATCAAAGGGTGAAATATAGACTTTCTGTACACCACAAATCTTCTGATGTCTAAGACTAGATATCATTGTATTCCTAGATTGTGGAAGTTTTAGATAGTTGAATTACTATAATAGGTACTTGATTACCTAGATCTACAAATCTTTGAATACATCAATTTTTAGAACCATGAATTTTAGACTACCAAATTTAGTCTAAATTGTATCAGTGTATCCCCTGATGAAGCTAGCTGCAATGCTGGCGAAACATTGGGAACTCGCTTCCTTCAAGACACGGCTTACACCCGAAAGCCTCAACAGTAATACCAGTACTACCAAATTTATATATCCTTGAATCGCTAGATCCCCAAACTGCTAGATCCCTGAACTACATCCTTGAATCGTTGAATCATCAACTCCCTAGATTCTTGAATTCCTAGTGTGTTAAATATCTAGATCTCTAAATCTTCAGACCCCAGAATCTCTAAATTCCTGAATTCGTAGAGCACCAAATTTCTAGAGCCCCAAATTTAAAGAGCACTGTATTTCTACATCCCCAAATTGTAAAACTCCCAAATTCCTATATTCTTAAATCGCTAGATCGCTGAATCCATAGAGCTCTGTATTCCTAGATCCCCAAATTTGTAGATGCGTAGATCCTTGCATCCTTGAATTTCTAGATTCGAGTATCTCTACACCCCCAAATTTCTGAACCTTCATATCCACATATCCTCGAATGCAATAGTCCTCAAATTTCTTGACTTTCAAATTCCTGGGTCCTCCAACTTCTAAACCCCCGAATTCCTAGACCTTCGAATTTCTAAACCTCCAAATCTCTAAATCCTCCAACCTTTAACTCCCCAAATCCCTAGACCCTCCAACCTCTAACCCTTCAAATTTCTAGATCCTCCAACCTCTAACCCTTCAAATCTCTAGATCCTCCAACCTCTAACCTCCTAAATCTCCAAATCTTCCAATCTCTAACCCCCCAAATCCCTAGATCCTCTAACCTTTCACTCCCCAAATCCCTAGACCCTCCAACCTCTAACCCTCCAAATCTCTAGATCCTCCAATCTTTAACTCCCCAAATCCCTAGACCCTCCAACCTCTAACCCTCCAACCTTTAACTCCCCAAATCCCTAGACCCTCCAACCTCTAACCCTTCAAATTTCTAGATCCTCCAACCTCTAACCTCCTAAATCTCCAAACCCTCCAACCTCTAACCCCCCAAATCCCTCTCTCCCTATCTCCCTAAATTCCAAACCGCCCAAATTATCCTCCAATCATCCTCAAATCTCAACCCACCCCTAAATTTGAACCCACCCCGACATCAAACGCCCCAGAAAGAATCAACAGAATTTTCCACCATCGTCAGATTTTCCCTAGAAAGACCGGATTTGCTGTTGACTGTACGCGGTCGTCTGCAGGGTTGGAAAACGCGTGTGCGTATGTGCGTGCGCGCGTTGCGATCGTAATGGTATAAATATGGAGTACCCAGCGCGTTAAACGGCGCCGTTCGCACTTTCTGCAAGGAATTTCCGCTTTTCCTGCGTTTGTCGTGGCGAGCCTCTGTGAGCCTGCGTTTTGCACACGCTCGTTTTTGATGTTAATAGCATAGGGGGTCTTCTTTTGCGACGCGAACCTCCGGCTTCTTTTTCCACGATCATGCTTGCAATACCGGCATCGAGGGTTGGTTTTGTGAAACCGCGCCACGTTTCGATGCACGACAGAACAGGATGAGATACGCTTTGCTCTCGATTCTTCTCACGAGGATAATGCCACGAGGGTGAGTCAATAATTATCAACGCTCTATTTTTATAATTTGCTGACAATGACTGAGAACAATTGTAACGTTTCTTTGTCTTGTGGGAACTTTTCGTGGAGACTTTGAATTACTTTGAATATTGTTAACGATTACTTTTGACATACTTTAGAACTTGACATTTCGACACATGTGTTTAATTCTAAAAAGTGTTGCGTTATGATACAAGGTACTACCTTATGATGCAAAGTGTTCTGCATAATATTTGTTACAATTTTTTATATATTTCTAATATAGTGACATTGTAGATCGTTTAATGAAATATCTCTTATTGTCTACTGTCTATAGTCGTTTTATAATATGATTTTTTAGCAGCACGTCTCGAAACGAAGTAATTTTGACGCAACCGTACCATAATGAAATTGCAAGCAAATTTACCGTCTCATCCATTTGAATCTTCAGCAACGGGTCTTTCAAGCGCCGTAGCTCGGTCGCGACTCGAGCCTCAGCTTCGAGACTTCCCTTTTCTTCCACGAAACACAAACGGAACAGGTATGAAAGATGGCAACGTCTCCTCCAGAAGGATGCGTCGAATAAAATACATATTTCAATTTGTCCGTTCTCTCGCTTTGCTTAAGCATCCGCCGTCGTTAAACTATTGTCCCCTGTCCCACATCCAACCTCTGTACAATCCTCCGACAGAACTTTCTCCGTTAGACAATATGAAAATCCGAACCGCGAGAGGTTGGTAAATATCTTAAGGCAGCGTAATGGAATATTCGCACATTAGCGACAGGCCATTAATACGACAACCGCATTCGCCGAGTGCCGTTTCGCTCTTTAGCCAACAGTAAGTGGGTTACGGTGAGCATGTGCTCGTCTGCACCCCTCGGCATAATTGTTTGGACACGAAAACCGCCGCTCCCGTAAAACACCGTTTCCTTACGTGCCCCGTTCTCTTTGTTTGCTCTTCCATGTTCGCGCGTCGCGCCCGTTAAATTCAATTTGCCTGGCTGGACGGACACTGCCTACTTCCACGTGTATTTGCCCTCGGAAATACCTAGATCCCGCGGGATACAATCGACGATACGACTTGTGTCACTTCGGTTCGCCGCTTTCGAACAAACTACCCCTGGAGGGCCAAGTGCTAGATCGCTCTTTCGCCAGCGTGTTGTGTTTTCATGTATTCATATATGCAGGTGTTATATGCTACAAAATTACTGTGTGTTGTATTCGTTTGAACATGTGTTTCTATGACATGCATTATATCGCCATGTGTTATATTATCATGCATTTTATTTCCACGCGTTATATCGCCACGCATTATATCGCCACGCATTATACTGCCTCGCGTTATATCGCCATGCGTCCCTATTGTTACGCGTTACATCGCTACGCATTATATTTCCACGCGTTATATTGCCACGCGTTATATCGCCACGCGTTATATTACCACGCGTTATATCGCCACGCATTATATTTCCACGCGTTATATCGCCACGCGTTATACTACCACGCGTTATATCGCCACGCATTATATTTCCACGCGTTATATCGCCACGCGTTATATTGCCACGCGTTATACTACCACGCGTTATATCGCCACGCGTTATATCGCCACGCATTATATTTCCACGCGTTATGTCGCCACGCGTTATATTGCCACGCGTTATACTACCACGCGTTATATCGCCACGCATTATATTTCCACGCGTTATATCGCCACGCGTTATATTTCCACGCGTTATATCGCCACGCGTTATATTGCCACGCGTTATATCACCACGCGTTATATCGTCACGCGTTATATTGCCACGCGTTATATTACCAGGCGTTATATCGCCACGCGTTGTTTCGGCACGCGTCCTTATTGTTACGCGTGGTATCACCACAAGTTATATTGCCACGCGCTATATTGCCCCGCGTCCCTATTCTTACGCGTTACATCGCCACGCATTATATCGCCACGCGTCATATTGCCACGCACTATATCTCAACGCGTTATATTGCCACGCGTTGTATCGCCACGCGATTCTATCTCTATGCTTTGCATCTTCAAGTGTTGTCTCTACGCGTTGTATTGCCTCGCGTTATATCACCATGCGTCCTTGTTACTACGCCTTGTATCGCCACACATCTCACTCGCAACATATTGTGTTATTACGCATTTCATTACTCTACATTGTATTGCCACGCGTTATAATACCTTGCGTTATATCGCCATGCGTCCCTATTACTACTTGTCATATTGCCACACATTACCTTATCATACCTTAGCGCTTCCATCACGCAGTGTCGCAACGCATTACATTACCTCGCGTTATATCACCTCTCATTATATCGCCATGTGTTGTACGTTTCATATCTCCGATGGCTATATACAATATAGCGACGCGTCATACCACGGTTTAAATAACTGCGGTTCTTATATCAGTTTGTGTTGTACCGACACACGTTATATCACCTCTTGTTATATCGCCATGTGTCGTATTACGTTTTATATCTCCGTTGGCTATATACAATATAGCGGCGCGTCATACCACGGTTTAAATAACTGCGGTTCTTATATTAGTTTGTGTGGTACCAACACACGTTATATCACCTCTTGTTATATTGCCATGTGTCGTATTACGTTTTATATCTCCGTTGGCTATAGACAATATAGCGACGCGTTATACCACGCTTTGAATAACTGCGGTTTTTATATCAGTTCATGTTGTACCAACACACGTTATATTACCTCTCGTTATATCGCCATGTGTCGTACGCTTCACATCTCCGTTGGCTATATACAATACACCGGTTCATACCACACTTTGAATAACTGCAGTTCTTATATCAGTTCATGTTGTACCAACACGCGTTATATCGCCATAAAATTCCCCGAGTGCAAATTCGAGGTCCGCAGCACTCGATTCGCGGCACCCAATGCATCAATCCGGCACCATCGACGACACTCACGGCAAAAAAGCCATCCATACATTCAAGCAGCCGGCCTTGCACCGAAGAGCTGGACCCGATCCACGGAACGGGTTCCCAATTCGGGATTCCCGGCCGTCACCTTCGTTCGTCGTTAACGCGGCAAAGTGCCGATGAAAATTAATGAAACCACAATTGGTGTTAATGGCGCGACACGGCCTCCCCAGCGCGGGCGATCGACCGACGTCGAAGCTTCTGTATCCTGGTTAAACCGACGCTTTCGTGTGTCCGGATTTGTTTGAAAAGGGAAGCTGGATCCAACGACACGATCCAGATACGAATTTCTCGGTTAGCGTTTCTATTTATAATGGAACGCGCGTGTGGTGACCGGTAACACGCTCCGAATCACTCGTGCTCGATGTTAATTCACACGATTCCGGTTATATCGCGATACGATCTTGTCTCTAACGCCTTCATCCATCGCCTTCATGTTCCGTGTAATTACGCGCTTCGAATCGATGTACCTCGGAGGTGGAGCTGCATTAACCAGTCTTAAATAATCTTTAATATTGTTGTTACAACTGCTATCTTTTCCCGTGATAAATCAGTAAATTGTTAAATGCATGGGTATCTTCTTCGGACTGTCGCTTTTTAACGCCAACCCTTCGTTAACGCGTTGTAAATTTACGCGCGAAGTTACGCACCGTGAAAGTTTTACTTCGTTAAACATCGACGAATTGCAGATTTTGTAATTAGCTTGATTGCACCTTTTGTAATTGCGATTATTCGTGACTTCTCAAAATGGTACACATTTGCAATGTTATTTGACTCGTCTTTATATCATTTTTTAAATTGGTGTTAGATAATGATCGTAGCAGTCGAGTTCCTTATAAAATCTATCAATTAAACTGGAACTCATTTATTATTATTAACACTAAACCTACCGGCATATAATGTACACTTTGAAATTAAAAATAAAGTTAAAAAATATACAAATTACGAAACATAAATTCTTTATTTTGATGAAAATCAATGCTGATTTCAAGAAACGATTTTATCAAAATGTGTACCTTTTAATAAGATACTTGTGAAGCAGTCATTTGACCGGTTTGGTAGTTTTAGTGTTAATGGAAGTTCAAAAATGTATTTTTTTTATGAGATGAAAAAAATGCAACAAATATAAGTATCTTATGTTGCGACATAAAATTGTGGAATGTAAATAAAACGTTTACGAGAAAACAAGATCTGAATGAGGTAACATCGCGTAAAAACGCGCGACAAAATTCCCTCGGTATAAATCTTCATAGCCCATAATAATTCAGGATGATATCACAGCTGCAATACGATTCAAAATCCCATAAGACCGGATCCCCGTATCGTGGCAGCTTAAAACATGAAACTCCGTTACATTGGACCCCCGTTACTCGCGTCTCCAGCAGCCTTGAAGCATCATCCATCTAATCCCCGCAACGGTCCACGAAACCATCATCAATCATCCGAATTCGTCCGTACCGGCGACAATTAAGCCTTCTCTCGGTTCTCTCTCGTTTCAACTTCCTCCCTCAGGAGGAACACCGGAGTATTTCCGGTACCGCTGTTCTTCAACTTCGTTACGAAACTTATACACGCTACGAGCTCTTAAACGTAATGCGAAATGGTAATAGGGGAAGTTGGCGGAAATTATTCTGGGGTAATTGTGGTGGAATGTTGATATTGGAGGTGGAGATATTTTTGAAATTGTGTGTTGTCAAGTTTTTGGGGATCTTGTGGTTTATGTGTTTTTAGGTGGAGTTTTTGGAGGTTTTTAAGAGGATGGATTTTTGAAATTTGTGGTATTGATGTTTTCAAACTTGTAAAGTTCTTATGCATTTCAAACTGATGAGGCTGCAAGTTCACAAATTGTGAAGTTTATATATTCTGAAATTTTCAAGTTTCTGAATCTTTTATGTTTTTATATTTGCAAGGCACCAAATTCCCCAATTTTCATATGTTCCGAATTCCAAGAACCTTGAATTCCAAATTCCCCGAATTTCAAATCCTCCGAATTATAAATTCACCGAATTCCAAATCTCCCAATTTCCACATCTTCCGAGTTCCAAGCCCCTCGAATTCCAAATCCCTCCAATTTCCAAATCCCCCGAATTCCAAATTCACCGAATTTCAAATCCTCTGAATTCTAAATCCCCCGAATTCCAAATTCACCGAATTCTAAATCCTCCGAATTCCAAATCCTCCAATTTCCACGTCTCCCAAATTCCAAATCCCCCGAATTCCAAATCCTCCAAATTCCAAATTCACCGAATTCCAAATCCTTTAATTTTTACGTCCCTCAAATTCCACATCCCCCAATTCCCAAACTCCCCAATTTTCAAACCCTCAAATGTCAAAATCCCCAAATCTCCAAACCTCCAAAACCTAAACCCTCCAAACACCCAAACTTCCACCATTCACCACCTCCAAATTTCACAAACTCACCACGTGAGTGAACCATCGCCGTCGAACAAAACCATCAGCAGCCTCTAAACAACCACCCGCACAAAGCAGAAATTCCAATCTAATCAGAAATACCATCTAGTCATCCAGAGTGTCTCCATAGTAAAGTGATCTTCTAGTGTCGATCTCGACAAGCTCCGCTTATAAAGATGGTGTCAAAGCCGAGACGCAGTTCCAAGGAGCAGATAAACGCAAAGTTCGAGGGTGTCGAAGGCTCGACCGTTGATCCTGAGGAATCGTGTCAAAGCGAGTGGTTAGTCTCGTTATATCTGCCCGGGGCGTTGGCTGCGCGCGGGCTCAAAGACGACGTAATTGCATCTCCTGCGCAATATACGCTACTTAGGTATCTCTTAATTAATTCGCGCCTCGCCCCGCCCGGTAATTATTTTCATATCGCCAGACACGTACCCCCGTGACCCTCCTGTTGGTGGCTGAGTCGGCGTCGCCTCGACGACGTCGAGGACGAGGTCGCAAGCGAGTCGAGCCACGGGACACGCATAAGAATATCGAGCATTTCCGACCTCAAACGGTATATCGCTCTTTTTCCCTGCTTTCGTTCCTAATTAATTACGATACGGAAATTTATTATTGGTTCGTGTATTACGCTTCGGTGCGGCTATCTTTTGGCCTCGCTAATCGGCCAGTTATTATTAGCCGCGTTTTCAAACGTGGCCGTTTTTAGAGCATCGGTCAGTGCGGATAGCGGTGTTCTTTCTTGGTGTTTTAACCTTCGAGTCGCTGGTTTATCCTGACACGGATGTATCAAATCTTTAGAGTGAATTGTAAAATTGTATGGTGCGGGTTTAAAATAAAAATTATATAGTTAGGAAGAAATTTAGAGATTGGGATTTTGAGATATTTGATAGGTGTGGATATGAGGAGATTTGGAGATGTGAAGATGTGGATGTGGAGAGATGTAGAGATGTGAAGATGTGGAGATCTGGAGTTGCAGAGATAGAGGGTTTCACAGAAGTTGCACAGATAGAGGGGTTTAGAGATCTTGGAAGTTCTATGGATCATGAGATGCTATAAGGTTATAGGTATCTAGGGATGTAGAGTATGTGGAGGATGTAGAAGATATAGCTTTCTTGGGATGTAGCTAACAGTATATGTAGAAGATGCAGAAAATATAGCTTTCTTGGGATGTAGCTAACAGAGTATATAGAAGATGCAGAAGATATAGCTTTCTTGGGATGTAGCTAACAGAGTATGTAGAAGATGCAGAAGATATAGCTTTCTTGGGATGTAGCTAACAGAGTATGTAGAAGATGCAGAAGATATAGCTTTCTTGGGATGTAGCTAACAGAGTATGTAGAGGATGTAGATTCTTAGCAATATATGTATTTAGAAGAACAAGTACTTAGAGATACAGGTAATAATGAATTTCAGTGTTTAGGAATATAAGTACTTAAGAATGTACATATCTGGAAATATAAATATCTAGAAACATAGATGACAATATACTTAATGTACATTTAGAGACTTTGTAATCCTACTACATCCCTTGTCATCTATATTTCTAGACACCTATGCAGCTACCTAAGGACATAGGAATATGGGGATTCAAGAATATAAAAACATAGCAATCCATATTTTATTCAAATCTCTTCCAGAATATCAAGAATGACTTTATTCCTTCATAAAACTAGTGGAAGCGAAAACTTAACATAACCTCTATTTCTATAATCACTTACAATATTGTTATTCAAATAAAATTTTTGAGACGTGTTAATCAACCCCTTGAGCATCCAAAGCTCTACCAAAGTCTATAACGGTTAATTCAGAGATAAAAAAAGTAAAAAGAAATAAATCGTTAACTGAACGCTCAAGAGGATGAAACGAGGAAGAAACTCTAAAACGTAGTAATCTAATTGGAAACTGTACAATTCAAAATGTAGGAATGACTATCGTTCTTACGCTAATGTTTTTGGCGTCTTTAATCAGTTAAATATATTGCCTTTGTAACAAATATTCTGCGCAAATGGATAAACATACACACGAAATAAGCATAATTCACGCCCGGTGGCCTTGAAACGTCGCGGAAGAATTTCCGAAGGAAACTGTTATAGCACCCTTAGCCGCAGCATCGGCCGCCATCTGTGATCGACGCTGCAAGACAACTCGCCTCGTGTTCCTTATTTTTCACGCATTCTTTTCGATATCCTTTTCTCCAGCATAAATTAAACAGAGATATCCAAAACAATCGAATTAACAAAAAGAACGTAGGAGAAGGGTAACTCTTTCGTTGGTTCATAAAATATAAAACAATCCACATATTTTAATCGTTGTTTAATTTATGATCAGAGAAAAAGAGAATTCTTTGCAATTTCACGCTTCCTCTAAAGAGTTCATATTACAAATCAATATTTATCGATCGTATACTCCATGCTGAATTATTTATGATTATAATACAAGATAGTCCAATTAATTTCATATTAACATGTTAATTATAAGCATACATTCTCGTCGAACTCGATTCCAAAGTTCACTCTATTAGTATCACAATTAATCGAATTCGCCTCACAATCAGCCACACCTTCCACTACCCTCGATAAACTTCACTGTCGCGTGTGCACTGTCATATTTACAATTCAATTACGCTAATGCTTTTTTCACGCGATCGCTATGGACTACGGCTCATGGACAACTGCATATGTGAAGTGGGGAAAAATAATTACAGCATTTATTTTAATAAGTATTGTGCGTAAGTCGTCGAGATCGGTGATGGGGAAAAGGGTTGATGATGAAGTATGCAGGACTCGCTTTGAAAATTTCTGCTGTCGTAAATTTATTTTGTTGATTTCTGTATTGATAGATTGCTAGATATTTTTAATCCACAGCCCCAAATTCTCAAGCTTTCAAATTCTTAAGCTCCCAAATTTTCAAGCTTCCAAATTTCTCACGTCCCCAAATTCGCAAGCTCCCGAATTCTCAAGCTTCCAAATTCTCAAGCTCCCAAATTCTCAAGCTCTCAAATTCTCAAGCTCCCATTTCTCAAGCTTTCAAATTTCTCAAATCCCCAAATTCTCAAGCTTCCAAATTCTCAAGCTCCCAAATTCTCAAGCTCCCAAATTCTCAAGCTCTCAAATTCTCAAGCTCCCATTTCTCAAGCTTTCAAATTTCTCACGTCCCCAAATTCTCAAGCTTCCAAATTCTTAAGCTCCCAAATTTCTCACATCCCCAAATTTTCAAGCTCCCAATTCTCAAGCTTCCAAATTTCTCACATCCCCAAATTTTCAAGCTTCCAAATTCTCAAGCTCCCAAATTTGTCACGTCCCTAAATTCTCAAGCTCCCAAATTTGTCATGTCCCCAAATTTTCAAGCTCCCAAATTTCTCACATCCCCTAATTCTCAAGCTCTCAAATTTCTCACGTCCCCTAATTCTCAAGTTCTCAAATTTCTCACGTCCCCTAATTCTCAAGTTCCCAAATTTGTCATGTCCCCAAATTCTCAAGCTTCCAAATTTCTCACATCCTCAAATTCTCAAGCTTCCAAATTTCTCACATCCCTAAATTCTCAAGCTCTCAAATTTCTCACATCCCCAAATTCTCAACCTTCCAAATTTCTTGCACCCCCAAATTCTCAAGTCCCCACACTCTCACCCTCCAAATCTCCCTCCCCAAATTTCCCCCATTCCTAATTCCCTTCCAAAACCTAATAACTCCTCCCCATCCACTTTCTAAACCCTCAAAATTTCAAGTTCGATTCACCCATCACCGATCAAGATCACAGCCAACTCGTCCGCAAGCGTCACCGTTCAAAATGTGCCCCACCACAATGTCTCGGTCCAATAATCCGGTATAGACAGCACCCACGTAAACACATATTTCCTGTACGAACGTCATTCGAAACGTTCATGCAACCACAAAACCGTTATAATCGAAATGATCGTTCAGCATCGCGAGACGACGTAGCGGAGACGAACGTATCGTTTTCCGGGAGCAACGTGCCAAAATTCGTCCATCCTGGCTGATCGACGTTCGCGTGTAAATAGTTCCTGAAATACACGACACACAGGTTCAGATAGAAATAAAATGCCGGCGATGCTAGCCGCGTTTACGATCGTCGTTACCTTTCTGTCCGCTTCAATGATTCATCCTCTGGCGCGCAATGAAATAAAATAATCCGTGAATTATTTCATGGAGCGTGGTTCGCGTGGCGGCTACATAATGTAAGGACCAATATGAAGGAACAAAAGAATCGCTATAATGGGCCTGGCTATGGCTCGTGTCCAAACGGAAGGAAAACACTATACGGTGCATCGTTCGATACAAAACTTCACGGATTGTGTTTGGGTTTTTGACGATCGCTCACGAAGATTGTCAAAGGTTCAGAAACTTTTTATCTTGTTCACGATCATTTTTAGTATTGATCATTATGTTCGTTCATTCAGGAAGATTGATAAAGATTCAGATACTTTTTATCTTCTCCAAGATCATTTTTACTATTGATTATTATGTTCGTTCATCCACGAAGGTTGATAAAGATTCAGAGACTTTTTATTTTCTCTACGATCATTTTTATTATTGATCATTATGTTCGTTTATGTACGAAGATTGTCAAAGATTCAGAAACTTTTTATGTTGTGGAAGATCATTTTTACTGTTGATCATTATGTTCATTCATTCAGGAAGATTGATAAAGATTCAGATACTTTTTATCTTCTCCAAGATCATATTTACTATTGGTTATTATGTTCGTTCATCCACGAAGATTGACAAAGATTCAGAAACTTATTGTCTTCTTCAAGATCACTTTTACTATTGATCATTATATTCGTTCTTCCATTTTCTGATCGATATGTGGTGTTATCCTGCAATCTTGATGTGGCTGCGTTTTCTGTCATTCTAATTGTCGATTCATTTCGCTGCTTTCAGCACCAAATTGTCTAACTTATGAGACAATAGTATTCTAAATTGTACTCGTTGACGTTGTCTCTTCAAGACTAGGTCACTTCAAGGAATTAGTCTCGAGGTCGATGAAAGTCTAAGTACCTTTCTCTATGACTCAAAGCAAATTCCTTGTATCAAATTTTTTATCCTCACATGTTGTACCTCATATGAATGAGGTATATAGTATAATTTATACTAGCGATAAAGGTTGTATTCTAATTCGTTGAAAAATTGATCTAGTTACTCGCAACATCTAAAGAACATCGCATTAAATCCTCGTCAACAGACCTCCATTAATCCTAATAATCCATTTGGTTCAAAAACGCATTTCCGGTCAGCAGTATCGACACAGTGAAATCTGTATTCATCCAGGATTAACCGGTGCAAGCCGTTATCAAACCAGAACACGATGTACATCCTCTATCGTCACTGCCCACCCATGTGTTCAGGTGCAACCGAAAATCGACCAGTATTCAGTTACTGACAGATCTGCTGGCGCTCTCGAGCGATCCTCGTCGGGCATCGCCCCTCAGGATCGCGCCCTGAGCAATACCGTAATGTTCGAAAGGATCCTTTCCATAAAAAACCGTCTCCTCCGTCCGTTGACTCATTTTGTGTTTCGGTGGCGTGGATGTTCTCGCGGGCGTAGTCGTGGGGCTGTTCTTCGGCGAGGACATCTTGCTGTGGTTAGAATTGGGACTGTTTCTGGGCGATTTCGGGCTGGCGTGGTTAGCGTCCGCGTTGATCCCCTGCAACGCGTTGAAGCTCTGCATCACCAGATGAGAGGCGACCGACATCGTCAGCGGATTTGCGGCCGCGAGGGGAACTAGCCCGCTCGCGGACTTCTCGTTCCTGGCCAGCTGCACAGCGTTACTCGATTGATTCTCCACTCGAGCCGTCGCCGGCAGCATTACCGCGGATTGATTTTCTACTCGAGACATTGATTGCGCCGCGGATCGATTCTCCGGCTGCGTCGACCTTTCGCCCCGAGGCACCGTGGGCTGGCCATTCGACTGGCTCGATCGATGGCTCGATCTGTCGGTGGGCAGCACGGTGGTCGACTGACTCCTCTTCGCGGACTCGGCCCGGTTTCCGTTCAGCACGGGCGACGTCGGCGCCGGAAACGGGGCAGTTTGCGAGCGATGCTTCCTGGTCGGGATCTGCGGGCTTCTCGGCAAACTGCGATCCGTTGGTGAGTTCTGATCTTGAGCGTTCGTGTTCTCCGGCTCCTGGATGGGCAAGTTCGGTTTGAAACTACTCGTCGGTAACGAGTCCTCTCGAGAGGCGCTGTCGGCCTGGCCGTTGTTAACGGACCTCGTCTCCTCCGTGTTGGATTCGATCATCAACGGGAGGACCGGGTCACTGTTGGTTCCGTTCTTCAGCACTGCGAGGTTAGGGTCGCCGTTCGGAAAACTAGCGAATCGAGCGATCGTCTGTCGTTCTTCGGCCACTTGAGGAGCGAACGGGATCTTCCTCTCGGTGGGTTTGATGATTTGTCGCTTTCTAGGGTTAGAGGTGTTGCTTCTGTGTCTGTGTCGTTTGGACTCGTTCTTGGCGATTGGACGGGTCTCAGGAAAGTGTCTACCCTTCATCGAACTCGGCTCTTCGTCCTCGTCCTCGTAGTAGCGGATGTCCTCGTTCAGGTCCGATTCGTCCTCTTCGTACTCCTCCACTATCGCGCTCGCTTGAATCCACTCTCTGATACGGTCTTTCTTCTTCGCTCTGTCAACCGTAGTCTCGATTCCGTACGTGGTCAGGGTGTGAAGGAGCTGATTCTTCTCCTCCAACGAACTGTGGAAGCTGTACATCGAGGGACATAGCTCGTCCCTCTCGTCGGCGCCACCTGTGCAAACGTTCGAGTTCAATGAAGCGGATACGAAAACCCTGGAGTCTTTAATTTGGATCGATTGTTACCGTTCATGGCCTTCTCCGCACCCAGTTTCGCCAGCCACCTGTCCTCCAGGTATTTGTTTACCTCCAGCACGCTGACAGGCCTCTTCTCGGCCTTCGGGTCCAGCAGACGCTTGAACAACCTGAAGAACGTTTAATCGGGGTTGGAATAAAAATACTTGGAATTAACTTTGGGATAATGGCAGGATGGGAGGTCGCTGTGGAACGAGGTAAGGTGGTTTAACGATTTTTTTAGAGTTCTTTGTTCCACTTCTTTCTTTTTGAAAATACATGCGTGGTAAGACAGTAATGTGACGTTTAAATCTCAGATCAGATTTTTTGGGAACAAAAAATTTATCTTCGTACATTAATAATCTTGTTCAGAGATTATAAACACGAGGGTAACTATAATCATTCACGAGCTTGTTTCAAAAGCAAACTTAAACCAAAATGGAAACATTTCTTGGTACTGGCATGCGCTCCCTCAGAATGTAGTCTATAATTCTTTTCAAACCCTTCTGCTTGTTTTGACACGCTAACGTGATCCGAAAAAAGTATCTTTCTTTATTAGCTCTGTATGAATCACTACGCCTTAAATCTTTTACTGAGATACAGCTTCTTTGTGTATGCACTTGTATACATTTATGGAGATTAATTTGTGGTACGGTTAAGAGCTTTCACTGAAATATAGCAAGGGAGGAGTATTTACTTATTTATAGGATTTTTTGAGAAATTGAAAATTTGGATATTGGGGAAGAATTTGAAGGTATAGGAATTTGGGGATTTTTTAACTTGTTGGCTTTGAAATTTAGGAAAGGTGGGAGATTTTGAGGTTTGGAGACCTTCAGATTTGGGTGTATAGGATGTGGGATTCTGGAATTTGATGATCTAGGAATTTGTGGTCCAAGAATTTTGTGAATCAAGAAATTTGCAGATCCAAGAATTTGTAGGTCAAAGAATTTGTGCATCTAGAAATCAAAGTCTAGGAATGTGGAAATACAAGTATTTTAAGATCTAGGAACATCCACGAATTTAGTGATCTTCACCAACATGAGAATTTGCAAAACTAAATATTAAAAAATTTGTAAGCATAAACATTGAAAATGTAGAAGCTAAAAAATTGGAAAATTTAGGAAGCTGAAAAATTCGAACAACTATAATTATAATGAAAATAATTGATACGTCTAGCATGGTTTTCAAGGTGCAGTCAAGAGAACAGATGAATTCTGTACAGACCGGCGCTTGGTTACGCGTCACGCATTCGAGAAACTGACCTCTGCGCCCGTGAGCTGATCAGCTGAAATAATTTCGGTTTCTTGGCTATGTTCAGCGTCGCGTTGTGCCAGTTTTGATATCTGGTGTAACGCGGGTCGTCCAACGCCGCCTTCTGCCACGGCAAGCATCCGGTCAGACAGACAAATAGGACAATGCCGAATTGCCAGACATCGTGCGATGTGAGAGCTCTGAAAACGTGAAAGGCTAAATAAACGATCATACTTTTCTCATTCATCATGCAATCCACGATTTTTGCTGAAGCATTACTCTTTCATTTGTACATGCCATATTTCATTTCTCTAGACACAATTCAATATTGTACCTTCATTCTTGACAATGCGAGATTGCGAGATGTACATAAATTTTATAAACTACATATGTGTATATGTATGTACATATTTAGCTGTACAGCTACACATGTATATACACGTGAGTAGTCTTTGTGTATATGCAATATGTAGTCCAACTATATATGTATATATGTATATATGTAGCTATACAGCTTCACACATGTACATATGTAGTTGTACAACTACACACATGTACACACATGAATAGTCTTTATACATATGCAATACGTAGTTCAACTACATATGTGTATATGTATATATGTACACATGTAACTATACAGCTACATATGTTTAAAAGACTATTCATGTGTGTACAGTAATGATACGTTAATAATGTGTACTTAAATTGTGAGTACCTTAATGATATATGTACAGCATATATTAGAATATCTGTGTATATTAATAACACATTAGTAATATGTACTAACAACACCTATATCAGTAATATATTAATAACATACACTAACAAATCAGTAATATATTAATACATACTGACAATATAAACATATATTAATTTAAACGTTAGCATCACTACATGTCCCCTTATACAAACTCATCTCAATACAACTCTATCTCTTATAACATATCCCATTATAACTATAGTTCTAGTATAGTCTATCATAGTCTTCATACCACCCGAGTCCCAAACTTCCACCCCATAATAACGGGGACGTAATTGGTAATGGTCAATCAAATAATTACTTGTACGTCTCGTCAGTGTCGATCTGCAATACCTCAGGCGGCGAGTATGGCAGCCACTCGTTGTGCCTTCGTACTACAGTGTTGACTCGTCTGGTCTCTCCGAAGTCACACAATTTGATTCGCGAGAAGTCACTCTTGAACACGAGGATGTTGTCAAGTTTGATGTCACGATGCACCAATTCGCGACTGTGAATGTGATGCACCGCTGCAGCCAGTTGTCTAGCTACTCTCTTCGCGTGGAGCTCGCCTAAACCGGTCTCTGTCACGTTCGACGTTAGATCTCCTGAAAATTCAAGGGGATTGACAGCATGGTTAGAATTATTCAAGACGCTAAATCTTTGCATTTACATTAATTCAAATGTCCACATTCTCTACGTTCCTGAATGACCAGAGTCCTATATGTTCGCCATTCAGAGATATACAAATGTCCACATTCTTTACATTCTTGAATGAACAAACTCCTACATGTTCACCATTCAAAAGTATCCTAATGACCAAACTCTTCATGTTCCTAAAGGACCAAACTAATAAATGTTCACCATTCAAAGGTATACAAATGTCCAAACTCTTCATGTTCCTGAATGACCAAACTAATAGACGTTCACCATTCAAAGGTATACAAATGTCCAAACTTTTCATGTTCTTGAATGATCAAACTGCTATATGTTCACCATTCAAAGGTATACAAATGTCCACATTCTTTACATTCCTGAATGAACAAACTCCTACATGTTCACCATTCAAAAGTATCCAAATGTCCAAACTCCTCATGTTCCTGAACAATCAAACTAAAAAACGATCATCATTCAAAAGTATCTAAATATCCAAACTCTCCATATTTCTGAATAACCAAAATAATAAACGTTCACCATTCAAAAGTATCCACATATCCAAACTCCCCATATTCCTTAGTGATTAAACTCCTAAATGTTCATCGCTCAAAAGTATCGAAATATCCGAACTCTCCATGTTTCTAAATGACCAAACTCCTAAACGTTAACCATTCAAAAGTGTGCAAATGTCTAAACTCTCCATATTCCTTAGTGATTAAACTCCTAAATGTTCATCACTCAAAAGTATCCAAATATCCAAACTCTTCACATTCCTGAATGACCAAACTCCAAAACGTTCACCACTCAAAAGTACCCAAACATCCACATCCTCAGCACTCGAATATTTTCAACTCCCCACATTATGGCCAATATTATCAAACCTCCACAAGAGCTAATTAATTAAAGAGACTTAAATCCTCACCGAGTGGAGCGTACTCCTGACTGAAAACGTAGAATCCAGCGGTCTCGAAGGCCACATCGTAGGTGGTGATGATGTTCCTGTGCGCAGCCAGGTGTAACCCATAATGGAATTCCCGAAAGAAGTCCGAGATGCCTGTATAAGCCTTCGGCAGCGCTTTCAGCACCATCTCTGTCTGGGTGCTGCGATGCTCCGTAAGCAGGATCTTGCCGAACCATCCCTCGCCAACGATTTGCAGGATATCGAACTCGTCGATCAGATTCACCTGTTCGAAGAAGGTAAGAGAGCACGTTTCAGCTGTTGTCTCGGTCACGGGATCGTTAGTCGTGATGCGATGGATCGAACAGCTGCGCCCTCGATTTTTCTCCATGAATCGCGGAGAACCAGCGTGAACGACACGGCAGTCCATTCTTCTATTTTTAATTCGACGCACGACGCGTTTTGTGCGGTGGACACGTTCCGATCGACGGATAACGCTGTCTCCGAATGATTTGTACGAGCAACGTTGGAAACCAGACTGAAGATCTTTTCTTTTCACGGAGTTATCGGAAGCCTGCCACGATTCGCGGATTCGATGTATAATTTAGCGTGGCGCGATGAAAATGTAGCTCCTGTAGGTCGTGGCTTTTTATCGGACGGAAGATCAACGATGCGGCACGGGATTTTAATTAACCAACAGGCTTCTGCAGGATGCTTCGGGAATCGTGATGGTTAGCTGTGTTAGAACGGTTGTTAATTAGAAGAGTTATTCTGCAGAAACTTTTGAGGGTAGTTTGAGAGTCGTGTTAAATATTAAAATACTGCGTGTCTGACTGCAGTGTTATATATCTGATTTTAATGTTATAACTAAATTTTGAGGGCTCTTAAAAATTCATGCAACATATAGAAGGATTTCTAGGACTATTCTGAGGTCACCTTGCTTTTGTTCATCAAAGTCTTAGATCGATTTCTGTATCACATCCTTCATTTGCAGTTACAAGATTTACATCGAATTTAATGTTACAGAAAAATTCACTGAAATTCGCATAAATGTAAAAAATATGTAAAACTTCTACACAAAAATATGTAAAAGTACAATACAAAAATCGATATTAAAAATTTGTGAGCATCACTGAAAAAAATAGAGAATGAAAAGTCAATAAAGTGATCCATCGTGTTCGACATCTGCTGCAGGCAATCAGGGAAGTCTACTAAAGGATCGGTAATTGTTTTACTGCGAATTTACGTTCGGAGCGTTTGTCTGGCGGACGATTGGGCCAACAGTTTCATTCAGACGGGTCGAAAAATCGTATTAACGGAGCATCGAAAGGGGTGCAGAGCGAGCATAAAAAACAAAAAGAGAGTAGTACTTGAGAGATTCGATTCGCCAATCGAATTACCTTCTCGAGCTCGAATTCGCGTATCCTGTGAATGGAACCGCCGATCGCCTTCTTCATTAAGCTCATTCTGATGGACGGTCGTCGGTCGTGTACCACGGGCTCGAACAGAAGGCAAAAGTCGGAAACGAGCTTAACAATCCGTTGTGGTTAACATAGAGTTGTTCGCACGATTGCTCACATTTTGTCATTGCATGAACGATGTTCATTGGACTTCGAGCATTCAGTCTTATTATCGAGAGTTTTGCGTCTGGAAAGAAACAGCTTTGTTCTATTTTCAGAACGTTTATAGCATTAACTTGATTTGGTGAAATTATATCGATTGGGGTTGTTTTTTAAATTTGTTAGTATGAAGTTCAAACATTACTCTTTTTATTAGGATCTTCATATTATTTTCTATGTAAAAGTTTGTCAAATGCTTGCAACTGTAATTACAATTTTTAATACTAGATATATTTGTTTGTTTAAATTCTGTAAGCTTTTATCAAGAAGGGGTTGGTTTCACTATACAAACACAAAATCTATACGTGATATTAATTTTAGTAGCATACGTAGTTTGCTGATGTTTCGTAATTATTTACCAAAATATCCTAAAAAGTTAAAATTTGTAAATAAACCTCTTAAGCCACAAACACACACCCCATCCTACAAAGCAGAAAGTTTTGTGTCTCCGAACCAGGTTTTCAAAATGTTACAAAGCTCACTAACCATTCATGAATGAACAGAGAAAAAATAAGTTTTATGAATGACTTAACGCGGGGGTGTATCGCCCCACTCTGCTTCCGCTTTATTGTTAGAAGGAAATTTATATGTATAGAGTACCCCGGTAAAAAGTAGTCACGTTAGATTTATAGTAGATGGACAACTAAATTCTTCCGCTAAAATCTCCAGTTTATACTCGATTTAAAGAGGTCGTGAAAGGTGGATTTATTAACCCTTAAAGGCTATCATCGGAGGAAATGACGTTAATATCACGGGTGAAATTTCACCCCAGTAATCTTATCGGTAAACGTTATTCTTGTACGAGCATTTTATTATTTTATCGTTTTATTACTTTACTGCGGTTTTATTATTTTACTAATTTACTACGGTTTTGTGGAACTACTCCATTTTATTACTGTTTTATTATTTTAGTGTTGGCTTTGGAGATTCTTTATTTATTTTAATAACCGATTCGAAAGTCACTTAAAGATTGTGCTATAAATTTTTACTGAATCATTAAAAATAATCTTCATTGACTTGGTTCAAGGGTTAATTTCCCACTTTCAGTGTTTATGAAGTCTCCGAAAAGTGTCCCAATTTTCCTGAGTTATTCTATTAAACACGTTGAAAGATGAAAGCATTTTTTTCAGAAAGAGCGGAGTCTCGGCGCGTTGAAAAGATCGTTGTTTGACCGGGGTGCACGTGTTGAAGACGAAAATAGCATCACGGATTCTGAGCCATAATTCATAGTTGTGTATTATTGGTCCGAATAAGTAGCTCCTGTGTAATTTCACGTCAAAAAGGCCATATTTCCTCTCTATAGAGAGCTTACAGCATCGTATTTTCGAATCACGATAATTGTTGCGCAAGTTGGACAACGAAACGCCGCAAAACTCGACCGGCATACGCCAACCTCTCCATTAGCCAAATTATACTAACTATATCGTTCGAGTATAATATCAAGATATACGTCTCCTTTCTCTAATATACTTCTGTCTCTTATATCTACAAACATTTCAAAACCAATACAAAACTGGATTAATATTTCTGTCCATGATTCGACGATTATTTTTATCAGCGTTTCTACGTTCAATTACTGTTATGTAAAAATATAATGTGTATATTTATATTTATGGTGAATGGAAGTATATTCACATCGATATAAAAAAAAATTCGCCTCTGTTGAAAATAATGATATAATAATAAAATCACCTGGTTAAAGGTTAAAGACTTCGTAAAATAAAAAATCATCGACACAAGTCAAATAATTTCTGATATAATTAATCGTAATCGTACCAAGAGATAAATGAAGCTACGTGCGATAGTATCGCTCTATCGTTTCTTATCAAACTTCACCGAAACGTTATCACTTTTCTTGGAGGAATATTCACAAGAGCTCTTTCCCAACTTTCGTTCACCCACTCACACACACACAGACACTTAACACTTTGGCACTTGGTTCCAAGAATTCGCTCACGAATCCGAGACACAATTAATCCACGAAAATGTCACCAGCAGTCGAACACCCAACTCCGTCGAATTTAAAAATGTACGGTGAAACTTTAAGGGACGTTTTTTCGTCGCTCCGAGTTAAATTCGTTCGTGCAACGGGCCGCAACTATGTCCGTCGGGATTCGTGATTTTACAGCAACTACCGTGTTCGCTGCACTCTTCGGCTGTCTGCAGTATTTATAAAACACCGACCGGAAAGCGCGACTGGCGAGCTGATTTTGGCGGCGAGCCGGCTTGGCCGCGCGCTGACGCCTCGATGCCGATGTCTTCGTCGTCCACGATCCCAGCGGGCCCCGGATTCCGTGGAAATCGAAGAAAATCGCGCGAGTACGCCCTGTCACGAGCTACCACATAGAACCACGTGGCGAACGTGGTTAAATGTGTCATCTTCGACCCCAGGCAATTGATGCGTCTGCGTCGCGACACTATGAACCTTTTGCGTGTCTTATGGGATCGATCAGTACGTCATTTATTTTCGCACGCCGGGAAAAATGTGAGACGTCGTTTAAATTAGATACTCGTGACAGTGATATCGTGCTTACATGGCCCCTTTGGGAGACATGTGGGTGGTGTCTCCGAGTATTTTGTCTGAGACGTTCATGGAACTCGCTGATTCAATTTCGGAAAATTTGTACACTCATACGATTCGTCATTAACTTATAATTACTCCTTTTTCTATTTCGATCTTTAGGACTTTATTTATAAGAGGGAATCATGCAATTTGTATTTATTATACGAAGTTAATTTTAATAAATTTATACATCTCTGACCCTATTTTTATTTACTCTTTTCTTATGGATTACATGTCTGCGGTATTTTCATCTCACCACAATTTTTGATCATCAATTTTCATTTATGACATTTAATAATTGTTAATAAAGTCGGTATTGGAATTTCAATTATTGCTACAAAGGCGATTAAAATTATACGTATACGTTACAGACATCTGGTAACGTGTCGCGAAACTGTGACCTCGTCGACTCCGTCGATATCTGCAGTTCTCTTCAGTACGTATCACTGAATTTCTCATTAACGACCAGCTGTTTATTTCATCGCGTTAATTATAAATAAAACGACCTATCGGCCAAATCTTAAAACAGTGAAGTTAAAAGCATCTTATTTATAGTTTCAAAGATTGTTGTTTCACAAAGGTGTTAACCAACGTTACAGATTCTAAGACTAAACACGTATTTTAAATTAAAGAAAATCATTCGACAATAACAACTGTTATATAACCCCAAACAAATCACAAGAACATCAAGTGTTTTCATTATTCTGTAAAAATCGCTGTACTTAAAAAATAATTTACTTACTAATATAGACAGTGAAACATCCAATAATTAATATCTGATACAAAAATCAGTGTGTGACAGTAAAAATAATAATTTTGAAACAGTAATGTTTTGAAATATGAGGTAATGGGTTCAGGTGCGTTAAGTGCAGTTTGAATTTTCGCGCCATCGAGTGGCGCGCGCGGTACTGGGACAGCGCCGGCAGGTGGCGGCAGTGTGACTGCGCAGACGCCGCAAGAGGTGTTCGTGGTTCGAGTCCGGTGAATACATTTTCTCGGCTTTCCCGTGTCACGGTGTCGCGAGCGCGTCTGTCGTCGACGCTCGCGGTGTCCGTCGGTTTTTATCTAATCGCTCGGAGGAAAATTCGATTCCGCGAGGGTGTGAGTACCGGTCGCGGGTGATCGGTGGTAGTGTGCGTGTCGTGCACGAGATCGAAAGGGTCGTCCGTGTTCCCGAGGAGCAAAGGAGACGAGCGACGAAGGCGGTCGACGGGTGAGAGACGAGCACAGGAAGAGCGAGAGAGAGAGAAGAAACGGCGTGGAGCTCTCGCTCTCGGCCATAGGCGAGTAGAGAAAGAGAAGAGAAGAGAACGAAATAGCTAGAAGTGTGTCGGGCCACTATACACATCGAGGAACGAGCCGAGAAATCTTGCTTTTCCTCTTCGTTAGGTTGGATCGAAGGGGCAGAGGGGTGGGTTACTGGTGGGTGGGGTGCCGAAAAGAGAAGAGACAGTTCGTAAAGGAAGAGATAATCCGGCCGCGAAGGGTGTACGAGTCGTGTGTATCTTTTGTGCGAGGGAAGAGTATTGTGTCCGTAAACGAGAGTGCGAGAAAGAGACGGTGCAGTGCCGTGTAAACACATCCCATTGCCGTAAGTGCGTGCGCGAGTGGCAATCAGCGACGACTTAACATCGTCGTCGACGTCGTCGTTCACCGTCGTCGAGCTATCTTCTCGCGACAACCTTAACGCGAAACTCACAAAAAATCGCTACAGTGTTGCGCGTTTAAATCAGCCGAGTGTTTGACACGCGTATGAGCCTTGATCACAAATGACAGTCCATCGGACGAGAGGGCAAGTCGAGTGCTGGCTGGATTCGTCTGTCTAGCGGGCAAAACGGTAAGCGTGTTTTACTCAACGGTACATTTCACTGCAACGTAACCTTCCTTTACTTCGGGTCAATTGTAGGGGAACCCTAACCTTCGATTTTCGAGCATAAAATAACTAACCACAATTTCTACATTACCACGTTTCTTAACAATTTTTATAACTGCATGTTTGTATGTCAAATTTTTCACTCTTTTAAACTTTCAAATTTCCCAAGTGATCAAATTCTTAAATTTTCATGTATGAAGATGTACTTTCAAATTTCCATACTAAATTTTACAGATTTCCCAAGGGTTACCCAGCTGCTATTTCCCAAATTCCCAAATTCTTTACATGTACCAAATTTCTCAACTTTGCAACTTCTCTAACTTTATACTAAAATATAATAACTACCCACATCCCTAAATTTTCAAATTGCAAGATATTTGTAGCTAGCCAAAAACGATGCCCCTTTCCCCGCAGCGCCATTTTCCCTAGGGAAGGCCACGGTGCTCGCGAGTGTATGAACATTTATAGTGGACTGTCCTATAAAAATGGCCTCTGACGTGTTTCTTTTTCTTTGGTGTTTGCGTCGTTCGTCCACTTTGGTTTTGTAATAAGCAGGATGTGACCGGACGGTTGATTCTTTTTGAACCGGAATTTCGGAATCTGATTGTCGTGTAACGAGCCGAGAAGTTGAGTAGTGTCCGATAGGTGATTCGTTTATAAACATTCGCGACCTACCCTGCATGATATAGCGCGCTGCTTGCATGCGATAAATGTGTGAATGACAGCGCAGCATGTGTGTGCGCGCGCACGCCTGTGTGTGTGTCTATCGTTCGAATACCCGTTAAGTTTTAAGAAAGATCCTTTTTGTGTTCTTGTAAGACAGCTATTCCGCCATATTTATTTCCCACGGGTGCATAACCTGATGCAACCTTGAAACCCGACCGCTAGACAAATAAACGTTCGACTTACGAATATCTGACGTTTTCCGAGCAATATGCGAATCACGTGCGTCGGCTGTTATCGACAGAACAGTTATTAAGACACTTCCTACGAGCATGTTTTCCGATATGTAGGTTACGGAGGTGTGTGTCTTTTCATTGGGGGAAAAAATTGAGAAAAAAATCGAAAGAATCTCGAACGGCTTAGGATAAGTCGTGAAAGTATTTGCTTCGAGTCATCGCACGGAAACTAGTACAAAATCGCATGTCCGGTCTCTTTTTCCAGGCGCAATTAACGTACCTCGTGAAACGAGCGAGCCTGTATAATTCATTAACATTCCAAGCAAAACGTTCTGAAAAAAAACGAGGCGAGGTCCTCGATATTTCGATGGGCAGGTTAACGAACCGGGAGCTCTCTGAAATGTTAATGTCTTATTACGTCACGTTCGTTTACCGTGGTCAGAGAAAGGGGTCAAAGAGACGAAAGGAAAGGGACGAGGAAAAGAAGTGCGAGACGACTAAAAATGGCGTGGCACGGTATACCATCGTCTCACGGATACAGATTACAGAGTCTCTCTACTTCGATCGTCCTTCTTCTCTCTTCTCTTCTTTCTCTCTTTCTCTCTCCCCGGATATCGTGGAATGCACGCATGCACTTCGTCGCATTGCACCCGTGAAATTGTCTCACCCGAGCGCCATGGTCGCGACCAAAGAAACGTTCTAATCGCTCCTAATTGTTCACGCCACGAGGACGGAACGTCAGGGTATCGCTGCCCGTTTCATCCGGCTTGGCTTAGGTTTCTTATTATGCACCATCCACATTGATGGCAGGGACACGCGAATCGTGCACTCTAACAGTTAATGCGATGCAGTTTATACAGAATCAATGTATCATGAACCACGACAGTTACGAGTGCAAAGTAGTTCACGATTACTGGTTTACAGGTAGTCGATAGCATGCTAGTCAAGAGCTTTTGAATTGATTATATGTTAGGCTAAGTTAATTGCTGTGATCTTATGTTAGGTCAATGTTAGTTTAAATACGATCAGGTTAGGTTAAATGCAAGATTAAATTTTTGTGATGTTAGGTTATTTTAAGGTAGTGATGATGGGGTTATGTTAGGTGTTAGGTCAAGTTAGGCGATAGATCAGGTTAGGTGGTAGAACAGGTTAGGGGTTAGATCAGGTTAGGGGTTAGATAAGGTTAGGAGTTAGATCACGTTAGGTGTTAGATCGTGGTAGGTGTTAGGTCAGGTTAGGCGATAGATCAGGTTAGGTGGTAGAACAGGTTAGGGGTTAGATCAGGTTAGGGGTTAGATAAGGTTAGGAGTTAGATCACGTTAGGTGTTAGATCGTGGTAGGTGTTAGGTCAGGTTAGGTGTTAGGTCAGGTTAAGTGTTAGGTCAGATTAGGTGTTAGGTCAGATTAGGTGTTAGGTCAGATTAGGTGTTAGGTCAGATTAGGTGTTAGGTCAGATTAGGTGTTAGGTCAGATTAGGTGTTAGGTCAGATTAGGTGTTAGAGCAGGTTAGGTGTTAGAGCAGGTTAGGTGTTAGGTCAGGTTAGGTGCTAGGACAGGTTTAGGTTATGTCAAATTAGTTTAACAATCATTAGATTAGGCTAAGTTAAGTTCAATACAAGATTATATTTTAATGAGGTTCGGCTATATTAAGATAATGCAAATGAGGTTAGGTTGAGTTAGACTGTTGTGACGTTAGGTTAGGTCGAATTAGTTCAAATGTTATTAGGTTAGGTTAAATTAACTTCAATATGAAGTTACATTTTATTAAAGTTAGGTTAGGTTAAGATATTTGAAGTGAAGCTAGTTCAAGTCAGATTATGAAAGATGTGAGGTTAGGTCAAATTAGTTTAAATGTTATTAGGTTAGGTTAAAATAAGTTCAGTATAAAGTTACATTTCAATAAAGTTAGGTTAGGTTAAGATATTTGAAGTGAGGCTACTTCAAGTCAGATTATAAAAGGCGTCAGGTTAGGTCAAATTAGTTTAAACGTTATTAGGTTAGGTTAAGTTAACTTGAACATAAAGTTACATTTTAGTAAAGTTATGTTAGGTTGAGATATTTGAAGTGAGGCTAGTTCAAGTCATATTATAAAAGACATCAGGTTAGGTCATATTAGCTTAAATGTGACGAAGTTAGGTTAAGTTAAGTTCAACACAAAGTTGCATTTTAATGGAGTTAGGTTTATAAACGACATTAGGTTAGGTGAAATTAATGCAAACGTTGTTAGGTTAGGTTAAACTAAAGTATCTTCAGGTTAAATTGAACGAGGTGAGATATCGAGTTCCGTTAAGATCACATTTACCCGAGCGAGGTCACTGTCGATAAAGTTGAGTTTTGTCATTTAAATCTAGTTATTCCTGTTTGAACTTCGCGTATGACGCAATCTAATATTAATGAAGGACGATTGGCTGGAAATAATGTAATTGCGTTCTACGCCAGTCACTCATACGCCCGTAACGATGTTATCGATCTTTTAGTCGATAAAATGATCGGTAAGAGCATTGTGAACGGTGCTTTAGAGGTTTCCAAGTACGCCACAACCGGCATCTTCCGCGTGTCAAAGACTCAAGGAGGAATCTTGGTAACGGTACGCGAGCGCTACCTGTTACGCAGCCGTGGTGGTGCATTTACGTTACACATTACCATAAGTTATCGCCTCCTGAATCGTACATTTCGTAGAGCTTCGTGCGTACACCAATTGCCGTTCTCTTTGCCTTTTCCCCGGATTGCGAAATTCCGTTCTTGCGAAACTATTGTGCAACCAGTATCTTCCTTCTTTCCGTTTTCTTTCGGACGCGACCAACACGGAACTTTTGGTTCAAGGATCGACGGACGATAAAATCGTCGAGGATGCTCTTTTCCATGTTTGTTTATCTTACGCTGAAAAAGACATTTTTCTACCTGTGGAATGCGACGATACGTTATCTTCCAGACACTCTGCAATGATAAAGAAAATCAAGGAAGCACGGCTGCCTCCATACCTGGAAGCAATTAGCTTTCACGGAGGTCACGCGAGAATTTCTTTCGGCTACAGAAATTTTATAGAAATAGAATCCACATTTATCGAAGGGCTTATCACACCGTCCACTTTTACCTTCAGCTAACGAAATCTACTTTCCAACAAATTACGGTTTGCTCGATTTCTGCTTAATCGAGGAACCTGGAAATCAGTTTACTGGGCCGACGCAAAATTTAATCTTCCCTCGTTTAAACTAGAACATCGCGGTAAAACGCGTTGACCTTTTTAGACCGGTAACCTATATACGAACAATAAATTTCCTCCACTTTCACGAAATCACGACTTATTATATCGTACAGATTCCCGAATAGGGGTCGTAAATGGTGTGTGTCCTTGCCGTGAAATTGACTACGGATCCTAATTCAATTACTCTGGATAATCCTACGTGTGATTTCGTTGCCGCGGTTGGATTAAGCATCTCCGCGTATCCAAATCCAATTTACTATCACCCAGAGTCATCTGTTTTCCATGCGTGTTACAATGCTCTAACACTGTACTTTACGAATTTAATATCTGCCTTTTACGCCTGCTAGAGAGCCTTTTAATGAGGATTCTTGCGGATAATTACGGTACGGGCTGATTACTCGGACGCCTTCGGAAAAGTACGGCTCGACTCGGTGAAAGTATTTTCCCATGTGGAATGTAGGAAACTTGGTTTCGATAATTTAGGGAAACTTTCGGGATTCGAAGATTCGAAGATTTTAAGGCTTGAAGTTTTAGAAGTTTGATTGGGAAGTTTGATACTGAATTTAGTACTTTGGGAATTTGAAGATTTTCAAACTTTGATACCTAGGAAATCTTGTAATTTTTATATCTGACGAGTTCGATAGGAACTTAAAAATTTATATGTGAAGAAATAAAATACACAATTTGAGTCTAATCTTGAATGTCCACATTTCTATTCCCTTACCAACTTCCTAAAATTATCCTATTTATCCTCCATTTTTCCCTCAACCCTCGGAATATTTGAATCATGCAAGCTATGAAAGTCCGAATAGAATCTATCGGCGTAGCCATGTTTCGCTGGAAAGCCGATAGCATAGCGAAAATACCGATGAGTATTTTGTTCCCTTTTTCCGAACGAATCACCGATACGAGGCTGTCGTCGAGATAAATTCGTCGCGTTGTCCGTTGGCCGGAGGAATGCAGCGATCCGTGTATGTACACGAGCGTATGTACACTTCCTCCAGTGTTATGCAACGCGTCGATAACACAGTTTCCGCGAGAGGACGCGTGTCGTATCGTCATGGTGTTCGAGGGTGCATCGTAAAACTTTTATCTTGGATTGATAGGCGGCCGAGCGACTCATTATTCTGACCAGGAACCGGGTCGAGCGACGTGTCACGTGCAGGTGGATACCGTGGGATCCTAACTTGTTATCGGTTAAATGTCATGTTCGATCAATCATCCAGATATTTCAACCAATTTTACGGTTCTTTCGACGACCAAATCGAGCTTATTTGCGTTTTAAATTTTATAAAGATGGAGCGTTTTATGGAGACTTCCATTTTAATTATAGGTCCAACTGTCTTCAAATCATTTTATGTCTTCAAATCAATTTTAGTACCAAGTTCTGAGAGACTTCTGTATCTCCACATTTTAATAACCTTAGATTCCTAGATTTTGCTTATTATTCTAGTTCAGACTTCCCTTGTGTACACTTGCTCACAATCGGAATGCAAGATTAAATATTTGTGGCAATTTATCGCGTTCTTGAATTATCGAGGTGATAACCCGATAAACAAGATATAAATTGGATAAAATTTGTAACGAAAGGAGAAGTATTTTCGGTGGGAATGGGTGGTGGTTATTTGCGTAATAGGGTTCGCATAAAATTGTTGTAAAAGTTATTCGATGAACTCCTGAAATATCTTGTATGTAGGTAATAGTGCGAGTTCCGGAATGTCGGCCGCTCGATAGATGCAGGTAACCAGCGATGAACGCGATAAAATTAATTAGGTATACGGTAATAGAGAGTTCCATAAGATACCCTTGAGTCTGTCAAAGAGGAGACGAACGGAGATGAGTTTAAAGGAGGCACGCTCTACTGGATCTTGTTTCGATGCTGATGCACATCGCAGCTGCGATCTAATCGCACGTGCAATTTTCGAATAATTTGACACATTTTTACAACGATGTTAGGTTATAAATTTACCTTTTTCTAACCCTTTGGACTGGAAGGGTCACGTTTGGTTTAAATAGTTCCTTAGCTAAATCTAATGACGTCTGGTGACTCAGTTACTTTGTTGCAAAAGCAATTTACAATAGAACAATTAGAAATAGCCTTTGTACATGGTCAGGTGACTCAGTCTTTAGTTTGTTGCAATTTAGGTTTAATGCAACTATTTGAAACAGGTGTTCGTTAGCTGGAATCATGATCATACATCATATGTACAGGTAATCTATAATACACGTGATATATCTTATGATCATATATCATACATATAATCTATGTTCATATGATCATATATCACGCATGCACATAATCTATGTTCATATCAGCATACATTATATATACATATAATCTATGTACATATGATCACATGTCATACATATAGTCTACAATATGTGATCATATATCATATGTACAATAATGTGTATATTGACATGATCATATATCATTTGCAGATACAATGTATACTCATATGATCATATGTCATATGTACACATAATGTCTATTCATATGATCATACATCATGTATATACATAATGTATACTCATATGAACGTACATCATATATGTATGTACATAATGTCTATTCATATGACCATACATCATATGTATACCTAATGTATATTCATATGGTCACACATCATATGTATACATAATGTATATTCATATGATCATACATCATGTATATACATAATGAATATTCATATGAACATACACCATATGTGCACATAATGTGTATTCATATGAACATATACCATATGTGCACATAATGTGTATTCATATGAACATACACCATATATGTACATACTGTATACTCATATGTACCAGATACATGTAAAGTATGAAACAGTAAAACAGCGATAATATTGATTCTACTAACTAAAATGTTTGTCAAGAGTAAGATTTGCGATCGCAAAGGGCCAACACCATAGAAACCTACTTGCCGGTCACGTGATGACCGCTTAACCCGAGAGTATTTTAATCGGGCCGATCGTTTGTCTGTCTGGTCGCACCTAGCCGACTTCGAAATACGCGTGGTAAGAGAACAACTCGACCAAAAATAATGGCCGACCAACTTTGTAACCTAGACTGGCCTCGGACCCGCACACCATGCTTTTCTTAGAACCGTTGTCTGCCCGCGATCGGGCAATAGCTTTCTGGGCACGTGCCCGGACAATAGACGCGTCCATTGTTCCCTGAGTCTGTCTTAATCTTCTTTAATCGCGAATTATGTAAAATTAGTCGATAAACAATTCGGTTTTGCGTCATTATGAGGACGGGTAAACAAGCTTGTTAAATGTCGAATCGATGAACGAAGTGACGTTCAACAGGGAAAAATATATTCACTTGTTACACGTACGCTTATGTAAGGCGTACACGGTAAGGATCACGGTACCGTATCGCTCAGTTACGAAAGGTATGTTTCCCTCGAGCTGCAAACTTTCCTACAAAAAGTTCGGTCTCTTCACAGAAGTCGAAAAGTTCAATCTCATGTGTTCATAGCAGAAATATCGGTTTTATTTGGCAAAAAACAAAATGGAGCAATTATTTTGGAAGAACGGTGGCGAACAACGGCTCGCGATTGTTGCTGCCCGCATAAATTCTCCACACGCTGTGTTACGCGTTTAATTTTAACTGTTGCACGAGCGCCCAACATCGAGCGATCTTATTCACGTCTTTGTCCGTTCCTTTCATACTTCCGTGCACTTCAAAGAAACGTATTTTTGAGCCCGTTCCGTTTGAATATCAACCAGCAGAATAAATACCATCCACCGTCATTCCCAGACGGCTATAGAGACCGTATCGTCACCGCGGTACAATTTTACAATCGTGACTCTCCGTGGTGAAATATAACCAAGTGTTTCGTCTCGTCAGCTCAGTTCTCGACTATACGTTCATACCAAAATATCCCCTACTTCGATCGTTTGATTCAACTTTTGCATTCCATTAATTCATGCGATGCTGATGGCGTCAAAAATTTGCTGTACGCTCATATTTGATGTGAGATATTTTACAGAATTTAGGCATACATCCATTTTGGCCACATTTCATATGGGATATAGGAATGTTTTACTCAACATCCAAAGATATTTTGTGGAATTTAGGGATATTTAGATAGGCAAGTACATTGGAATACGTCGTAATAGAGATATGGGGATCAAGGATAAAAATATTTGCGTTGTAGAAATTTAGGGATATGTGTGCAAAGATAAGGGGATCTTCTTGATACATCAGTCACACTCATGTATGTGTAATTTATTGTAGACGAGTGACATGTATTATCAATACCAACATGACATAGTCTAGACCCAAGTGTTTGTGTGTATGCTTCATATACACAACATATGTGTATATGTTTCATATATGTTTTGCATATGTATACACATATGTTGTGTATATGTTGTACATATGTGTACACATATGTTGTGTATATGTTGAGTATATGTTGTGCATATGTTTTGCATATGTGTACACATATGTTGTGTATCCGTTTCATATATGTTATGTATATGTTTCATTGTGCATATGTTTCATATACATAACATATGTGTATAAGTTTCACTATATGGTCTTATAGGGACTAAAATGAACAAGTAACACAACATGCAAGAAATCAAGGTTTACAAGTTTAAAACTCGAAGATACAAGTTCAGGGAAGAATCCGATGTCCGGCGGTGAGCATGTGGCGTAATAAAACGGTAACATAAACAGGTATTACAATGTCGGAGATAACCGGGATATCGGTTTCGTTAATTCGCACGAAACAATAGTAACGGGCAAGATTAACGCGACGTTCTCGCGGTATCAGCAATTTGATTGATTAACGGCTCAATTCCGCCATAAGCGCGGCCATTACAGCACGAAATCGGGAACGGTGCGCATTCAAATCGAGCCATCAATTATTCAAGCCTCTTTTCAACGACAGATACTCGTTCTCGTTGCACGAGCGATAAGGAACCAATTTCGCGTGGAACAATTCGCTAATTCGAATCGCAAATTCGAGTGACCGACGATTGATATTATTATCCGTGAATCGAATCGTTTAATTATTACTGGCTCCTAAAAATAATCCACGACCCGATTCCCCCGGACGAACAAACACTCGGATCGATTCCGTGCACGCCAGAACGTTTTCGGTTTTCCGGAAGTCATCGCCGTCGACCGGAAGCTAACCTTATTCGCACAGCGCCACGAACCGGCAAAACATCGCGGAAAAAGTGAGAGTATACGATACTACCTTGAGCCTGATCCTACACACGTGTGTCCAGTGGGCGTAGACATTTATTTTCTATGTATGGTGAACAATCGATTGGTCGTTGCTTACGGATGCAACGCTTGCAGCACGTGCACCTTGTTAGTGCAATCACGCTTTCCAATTGTTTTCAACGGCTTCGTTCACATTCTTACTCGTTCATGTTTTCTACTTACAGTACAAATATTTGTTTACTTCAAATACTGCAGTACATATTTACTCGATGGGGTGCTGCACCCCTTACACACCATTAGCCACCTTTCGGTACTTTTGAGAGTTTTGGCTCTTTTCAAGAAAGTTATATTCTTTCATAAAATTCTTGCTTTGGTTTGCCTTTGCATGTTTGTATACCTGAGTGAATAGGGTTTTATAGTACTTTCATTTACTTTCGAATACTTTCAATGCAAATATTTATTTGCTTTCCCATTTCCGTATACGTAGTTTATCTGTACAGGATGTTTAATGGTACATCTCTGTATAAGTATTGGTACTTGATATACCTTAACCTGAGTCTCATGACGTACTCAAGGTTCAACTATCATAAATCTCACTCGAATTTTTACTACTTTCCACTCTGAAGTTTAAGACCATTTGCATGGTCAAGGATCGCTGAACACATTGACATAATATTTTAGATTTCATTATATATTTTAATACAGTTCCTTGAATAATTAGTGCTGACGCACATGATACGTAAATCGAGCACTCATACTTTGCTATAAAGTATGTTGCAATTTCTATCAAATTCTATGAAGATTTTTCTTTTTGGTCACTTTCTGGGATCATGAAAGTATTTTACGCAAGGTAAATTTATATAAAAATGTATATACAAGTTGCATGTCTACAAAGCTACATATGTATAAGTTCACGTGTCATCATACAGTTACATATACGTTCATATATCATCTTAAAGTTACGTAAAAGTTCACATATTATCTTAAAGTTACATACAAGTTCACATATCATTAATAAAGTAAAACTTGCTATTGAATAATGAAAAAGTTAACATGCACTGGTAAAAACTGAAGTTTATAAGAAATGATGAAGAGAACATAAATTACTTTATTCTAATAAGTGAATGACATAAAGTTATTTTGTCAATGAATGATATAAATTATTTTGTCAGTGAACAACCTAAATAATTTTGTCAATGAACGACATAAATTATTTTGTCAATGAACGACATAAACTAATTTTGTCAATGAACGACATAAATTATTTTGTCAATGAACGACATAAAATAATTTTGTCAATGAACGACATAAATTATTTTGCCAGTGAACGACATAAAATAATTTTGTGAATGAACGACATAAATTATTTTGCCAGTGAACGACACAAATTATTTTGCCAGTGAACGACATAAATAATTTTGTCAGAGAACGACATGAATTATTTTATCAGTGAACAACAAATAATTTTGCCATAATTTCGACATAAATGATTTGATCATAAGTAAAGAATGTAAAAAATGATGTTGATAAGTGAAAAATAAAAATTTGTTACAGCGACACGAGATGCATCGTAGAGTGGGGTACAGCAACTACGATGGCAAGATCGCCGGGCTGTACGACCTGGAGGAGACTCTCGGCCGCGGTCATTTCGCCGTCGTGAAGCTCGCACGACACGTTTTCACCGGCGAGAAGGTTGCAGTGAAGGTCATCGACAAGAGCAAACTCGACGAGGTCTCGAGAGCGCACCTCTTTCAGGAGGTGAGCGAAGAGAAAAGCGCGTTAGACGCGTTCTTTCATTCGCGAGAACCAGCCGACGATGCGACGTGGGGTCGTCTCGTCGATACAAGCCGTCGGAGACGACCGCGTATCCTTCTTCCCTTTGTTCCTGTTCCCCCTCGTGTGTCGCGTCAATGAGAACGACCAGCACAAAGCGGACCGAGAAGGAAATGGAAACGCGTGCTAATCTCTTCCTTCCTTCCGTTTGCTCGCTCAATAACCGTGCATCCCTTCGTTGCTTGGAAAAAGATCTCCCTAATGGAAATGGTACCGAATTATTTTTATGTCACTTGTTTTACGCTCTACTCTTATACTGTTTAATCATTTTGACCATTTTATAAGGTCAGCACAATAAACTATTACTAGTTATATATTTATATTAGGGTAGAATATTGTTGATTCTCGTTATATTGCCGTCGGTGGAATTCGAAGTATGTGTCGATTAAACAATTTTTGTATGGTCTACATTTGTGGAGAGACAACGTGTAGTGGTAGAACCGCACGGTAATATGATGCGTGCTGATAGGGACACGTGGTGATATAACGCGTGGTGATACAATGCGTAACAATAGGGGCGCATACGGCTACAATGCGTAGTGATAGGAACGCGTGGTAATATAATGTGTAATAATAGGGATGCGTGGTAATATAACGCGTGGCGATACAACGCGTAGAGATAGGGGCGCGTGGAGATACAACGCGTAGAGGTAGGAGCGTGTGGCAATACAACGCGTAGAGATAGGGGCGCGTGGCGATACAACGCGTGGTGATACAACACATAGCGATTGGGATGCATGGTAATAGCGACGCGTGGTAATAGGGACGCGTGGTGATAGGGACGCGTGGTAATATAACGCGTGGTAATATGGGCGCGTGGTAGTATAACGCGTGGTAATATGGGCGTGTGGTAATATAACGCGTGGTAATCTGGGCGCGTGGTAATATGGGCGCGTGATAATATAACGCGTGGTAATATGGGCGCGTGGTAGTATAACGCGTGGTAATATAGAGGCGTGGTAATATAACGCGTTGTAATATGGTCGCGTGGTAATGTAACGCTTGGTAATATGGACGCGTGGTAATGTAACGCATGGTAATATGGACGCGTGGTAATGTAACGCGTGGTAATACGGTCACGTGGTAATATAACGCGTGGCGATAGAGCGTGTAGAGATAGAAAAGCGTGGAGATCCCCAAACGCAGGAAATTATCAAGCAACTACCTCACTTTCCCCCTCACCTCCATATTCTCCCCATTTCCCACTCACAAAAATTCCAAAAGCCTACCTCGTCTATTTCCTCCTCCTCTCCAAACGCGATCGCATAAATATTCTAACGGCATTCATATTGCAAATATTCCCCAAGCCAACGAACTCGCGTTCATCAGAATAGATCGAGAAAATAGTTGGATAATTTTCATTATTCAAAGCCGCTTCCCACGTGCGCGATTTCCATCGTTCCGCGACATTCGGGCGTTAAATATTAACGAGATTTCATAAGATCCGCTCGCGCACACGACATCGCGTAGGAAAGATCTACGATCCGCTTCGAACTTGTAGATCTCGTTAAGGTCAACGAGATAATGGCACGGGAGGAAAGGAGCAAAAAGGTCGTTGACCAAGCAACGTTTATAGTAGACTCGCCAAGCATCGAACGTTGATTTTATCCTCTTTGTGTTCTGTTCGCAGGTGAGATGCATGAAGCTGGTGCAACATCCGAACGTGGTCAGGCTTTACGAGGTGATCGACACGCAGACGAAGCTTTACTTGATCCTGGAGCTTGGCGATGGCGGTGACCTCTACGATTACATCATGAGGCACGATAGCGGCCTCAGTGAAGAGGTACATACGACTACTGGCTGTTTCAAAGATGTATCACGTAGTTTTCGTTCGTGTGGATCATGTTCTCATTTTGTGGATCATTTTAAATAGAAAAGGTTATTTAAGTAAATAGGATGGGTAGGCTAAATAGATTAATACTATTTGGTGATAGATATATCCTAGATATGTAGGATACTAGGTGGGTAGGTTAATTAGGTTAACCTAGGTGGGTAGATTAGTTAGGTTAACCTAGGTGGGGAGGTTAAATACTCTAGGTAGGTAGGTTAGGTTAGTTAAGTCAATTTAGATGGGTAGGTTAAATAGATACTTTAGGTGGGTTAAATAGGTAAATTAGGTATTTGCCTAAATTAGATACATCAGGTGGATTAGATCACCAGGTAGATTTGGTAAATAGGTTAGATAGGTAAGTAGATTAGATAGACAGGTGTATAGTTAAATAGATAGACAAGTAGATTAAATAGGCAGGTACCTAACTTAAGCTGCTTATGTTAAATAGATACATCAGGTAGGCAGGTTAGATAGGTAGGTGAGATTGATAGATGATCACATAGACATGTAGACAGGTTAGGTACCTACTTAACTTTGCCACCTTAAGTTGAATACATAAGTTAGATAGATATGTCACATATGAACATATGATACATATGTTACATATGACATATGACATATGACAGATATAAACATTAGCTACATCAAATACTAGTATGCAGATCATGTTTACATAACAAGTACATACACTACAAACACAAATGACATTCAACACATATTCATTATTCAAAAGTTTAACTCCAGTACAAAACAAAATTGTCCCTAATGTAATCAATAGATAATTCTCTAATTAGTTTATCGAATCAATATTCTCACACAGTGTCCTTCAATCCTATAATATTCTCATTCACGCTCTTTTAACGCTCCATTGCTAAATGTATCATTAGCTCCATTATCAATTGTAACATCGATCAGAAACATTAGTCACTTAACTGGAAAGATTACTTCATTATTCGCTGAACGAACGAAAGTTGAATCATTCGCTAATAAATCATTATTACGCATTCCGCATACTATTATAGTTTCCAAGTAGATTGCAATTACGAGAATTCTTCCGATAGCTCTATATAATTGATTACCTGTGTACAATCCATTGCAAAAGGTGCTAACAGACAATATTTAGGTCTCATTCTTTGTATAATTCTTTTCAAATATATAACTTATTATAATCTTTTTTCTATTTTTTCTTTTTATATAGCGATGTCTCGCTATATGGCCCTGGAGGTAGGAGGAGGGAAAGTAGAAGGTGTCATGTAAATGATACTTTATGTAGTGATTGAGTACACTGACATTAGACATGACGTAAAAATTAAAAATTTGATAAAGTTATGAATCCTTGAACTTGCAGAATTTAAGTTTGTTGATCTGAACTTTTTCTGTAATATAAATTCGATAGGATATTAACTTGTGAATTTATAAATTTGCTAGAATTTAAACTTGTAAATTTATAAATTTGCTAAAATATAAACTGGCAAATCTATAAATTTGCAAATCCATAAATTTGTGAATTTATACATGCATAAATTTCTACATCTATAAATTTATGAAATCGAAAATTCACAACCTTAATGATTTATAAATTTGAAAATTCACAACCCTAAAAATTTATAAATTTGAAAATTCCCACCCCTAAAAATTTGTAAATTTGAAAACTCACACCCCTAAAAATTTGTAAATTTGCAAATTCATACCCCTAAAAATGAGTAAATTTGAAAATTCGCACCCCTAAAAATTTGTGAATTTAAAAATTCACACCCTTAAAAATTTGTAAATTCAAAAATTCTCAACCCTAAAAATTTGTAAATTTGAAAACTCACACTCCTAAAAATTTACAAACTTGAAAACTCACAACCCTAAAAATTTGTAAATTTGAAAATTCACAACCCTAAATTTGAAAATTCAAATAAATCTGTAACAGTGAAATATCATGAAAAAGAACTAGCGGAATATTGTTTACCCATATCAGAGGTTCGATCAGAAGGTTAATCGCGATTAAATGGAAGTTCAAGGATAAGCGTCTCTTTGTCCGAGGTTCACTGATAGGCTTTTGATCGATCGCAGGTGGCCAGAACGTACTTCCGGCAAATAGTCAGAGCCATATCGTATTGCCATCGATTGCACGTGGTGCACAGGGACCTGAAACCGGAGAATGTGGTGTTCTTCGAGAAACTTGGCACCGTGAAGCTCACCGACTTTGGATTTAGCAATAGGTTTTGCCCGGGTCAGAAGCTCGAGACTTCCTGCGGCTCTCTCGCGTACTCTGCTCCGGAAATCCTGCTCGGCGATAGTTACGATGCTCCTGCTGTCGGTAAGTACGATTACGGGGAGTGCTTGTTTGTTTTCTCATCGATTTTACGCGATTAAACCTCGTATCCTTCTCTCGATTCCTTTTTCATCCGCCAACAATCAATATCGCGTTTATGCATTTGTCACTGTCTTCTTTTCAATCAGTTTCCCTTTTTCTACTTCTCAATTCCTTCACTCTTTACCCAATTTTTTAACATCAAGCCTGCTGAATAATTCTAGTAAATGACTTTGGTATTTTTTAAAATTCCCGAGAAAGATTTTCAGTGTTTACAAACGAGGTCATTATGTTGTTAACAAAGATATTCAAAACAAAGCAAATGTACTTCTGTCGTGGGTCGTTGGTGATATCGTTGCTGGGGAAGTGGCCTTGAGTGGTCAATTGATTTGAACAGGGTATACTATATCGTCGTATTGGAACGTTTGAAGCTCGGAGTATCTTATTGAGCAATAGAGTTATTGCGATAAAGCCCTCCAATTATCGTGGATAGCGTATAGAAACCTGTCTGTCGGCATCCTTACACAGTTATCTGCAAAATCAGAGCCTTGAATATTCAACCTGGTTCTAGTCATTAGTTAATCGACAGAAAATAAACAGCCTGATTTAGATTACAATAAAAATACATCGTGTTATGCGTATTTATGTAACAATCCTATTTACGACCGCTCCCTTTTTCTTTTTATATCAGGATCGAAGTGATCTAACAATAAGTTAATTCGAGTAATTCTCCCTTGTTCGCATTTGCAGATGTTTGGTCGCTAGGGGTAATTTTGTACATGCTGGTATGCGGTCAAGCACCTTTCCAAGAGGCGAACGACAGCGAGACCCTCACAATGATCATGGATTGCAAATATTCCATTCCTCCGCACGTTTCCGAGGGCTGTACGCGATTAATCGCCAAAATGCTTGTCAGAGAACCGGAAGGCAGAGCGACTCTCGAGGAGATAGCCGCCGATCCTTGGCTGGCGATCGGATCCGATTCGGATTCCGTGGAAACTTTGCCCCTCGTCTCCAGACAACAGGTCTCCGACGATCATCATAACCATATCATAACCAAAATGGTTAACGGTAACATCGCCACCAAAGAAGAAATATTGGAGTAAGTAGACGCTGAAGATCGATGTTAACCCTTTTGGTATCGGTCGATGTGGATAACTTAATAATTTAATTTAGCAGTGTGAATAATTTCGAATTAAATGTGTACCTAGCCAGAAGGGTTAATCTTTAGCCAACTGACCGAGATTCATTCGTAACACGTGTTCAATCTGATCATAGCGCCCTCGACAAGAATGAATACAATCACATAACGGCGACGTATTTCTTGCTAGCGGAAAGGAAACTGCGGGCTCATCGTCAAGAGCAGGTGCAGAAAACTCGACCGGAGATCCTTGAGGTTTCGCCTAGGTATGCGTCACGTCGATACGAGAGTCGATCCGAATGTACGTCGATCTATATACGCGAAACTATTCGGTTATTTTCAGCCGGCAGGATGACGCGGCAACGAACTTGCGTACCGACCAAAATTCATTGAGCACGGTGAACCAATCGCTGCTGAGCGTGCCACGAACGCCCGGTGATGTGCCACAAGTACGTATTGCATGATCTTATCGACGACATTCGTCATTTAATAACCGCGCACGGTTCGTTCGCGATTTAACGATTCTGTTTTATGATCACGGAAGGTGTCTGTTCTCGTTGCAGAACGTGCGCACGCGGAAGTGCAGCATCGTCCAAGAGGAGGAGGACGAGGACGACGTCTCCTCGTGTTCGGGTCGGGACGAACGCGGCAGCAATTCCGCGTTGAACTCCTTCAATCGACGAGGTTCCCGTTCGGAGGGCAAGCTCTCGCATATCCTACAGGAGCGGCTGTCGCAGTTGCCGGAGAAGCCGAGCCACAAGCCCCCGTCTCAACGGAACTCGCAAAAGGACATCAACGCCGTTCCTGTTCTGGCCGACGGGAAGGAGAGACTTAAGTCTAGTCCAAAGAGCGCGCACAGCAACGATTCCTCGTCGCCTGTCCACGCGAAGACGTCGGGCAGAACCCAAGCGAGCAATCAGCTCGTGGACCAAGTACCTGCAGCAACAAAGTTCGATTCCACTACTCAGGAAAACCTGAAGAATCGGCTGGACGATGGCTCTCCTAGCTGGGCTAGGATGGGCAGCAGTACGGAGAACAGGCCAAAGTCGGTGTCCGAGTGCCTGAAGTCGGTAGGACCTGTACCGGCGAACAAGTGGAGGATGGGAGCGCAGCATCGATCCGCTGCCTCGTCTTTGGACTCTTCGGCAACGATAGGTTCGCCAAAGTCGTCCGATCCTAGTACGACAACCACAACTACTACCATTTTAACGGAGTCGTCCACGGTGTCGATTCCGCTTCGACCTTTAGGCGCGTTCGGCGATAACATGGCTCCGTTAACGCCTAAATACAAGACCATGCCATCACCGGGAAGCACGGGCTCGACGTCGACACCACTGAACGAGATCTTGGAGGACGGAGACGCGTTGCCGGTGCCCAACAGCGACAACGGTAGCTCCAAGTGTCGCGTAGTCAGAAGGACAGGGTACGAGCAGAGGAGAAGCAAGTTCCACAAGACGCGCACAACCTCTTGTTCCAGCTCGGATGCCAGCGACGACGACAGCGAGAGCAGGAAGAAGAGGGCACACAAGTTCGGCGCGTCCACGGGTAAACCTATGCCTTCCAGACGCGACAGTCACGACGATTCCAGCGATTCGCAAGATCCTGGCGGAAACGCTGGTGGCGGGGAAGGTGGTGGTGGTGGTGGAGGGGTGGGTAACGGGGAGCACACGACGGAGACACCGTCGAACGAGACGAATCGCAAGGACAGCGGGAACAGAAGCAATACGACAACTACGACCACTACGACGACCAGTGGTAGGCACAGGTGCGCGGAGAATCAAGTTATATTCGGTAGGAGACATCGCGCGGGCAGAAGAAGAGCCGGCGAAACTCGGCTGCGGGAGAGTCAGTCGTTGAACCGCATCACGGAGGTCCAAGAGGCTGAAGGCCCGTCGTCGTGTCACAATCACTGTCACGTGTCCCGTAATTCGGCTGTTCTGGGTGTTCAGAGCATGTCTTCGTCGTCTTCGTCAGTATCTCAGAGCAGCACAGGTTCCCACGGCCTCGCTCAACCCATGTCTCAGGCAGCTGCCACGGTGCAGAAGGCGAAAGGCTTTGGAGCTAGGCTCCTTCAAAGCTGGTCGCTCAGCACCGGAAAATCCTCCTTGTCGCAGTCGTCGAACAAGCAGAACAACTGCAGCCCTAACGGGAGGTGTACAAAGCAAGAGGTGCAACGAGACGGGTGTCAAAGGATCGAGATCTGTTGCGACGACAGGGAGATGAACGGCAGCTCGGTCAACCAGATACCGTCCAACGATAAAGAGAACAGAAACGGTTCGATGAACAGGAACGACTGCAAGAGCCGGAAGATACGACTGCTCAGTCGTTACTTCGCCGTGCACAAGAAGTTATGCGTTCCGTTGCCGGGTCTGTTCGGCAAAGGGCGCTTGTACAAGGCCAGGTCGTGTGGCAGCATCGCTCGCGATCGCGTCAGCCCTCCGTCGCCCAAATCCATGTTGTTCTGCACCACGGCGGACGACAAATGGCGGGAGCGTCGGCAATGGTGCGACGCGAAGCACCAGCATCGCGGCAGCGACGGCGACATCAACCAGAATCTGGGTCTCTCGCACCTGGTCCAGGAAACCGTGGTCGGCAAGGGCTGCGGCGCTCTGCCCACTGTCTGCCACATTCACCTGGGTGACGCGTCCAAGTGCTGCAGCCTTTGTTGATGAAACCGCGTTGAGAGCGAGTCGATGCACAAACGATGGATGACACAGTACGATTGTGGACGAGCCGCTGTTACGCGACGGATAATGTACGCCGCCGATTCGAGCGGAGGAGGGCGCGGCTAATCACGAAGTGCAATCTATTTTATAGTAGCGACGACCGATTCGCGGGAACACGTGGCCTCGTCGGTTATGCAGAGACGTACAAGGCGACGGTCATACGAACGACCGGACGTCTTCTGAACGCCATACGCGTCGCGATGATCGTCAGCAACGACCTTTCGACGATTACGCGGCATGCGTCAATGGTCAATGCGTTTGATCGATCGCGTCATGTTTACCCCCCTCACGCCTCACTCTCACCATACCTTACTCCTTCCCTCGAATGATGCGTGCCGACGAGAGTAAAAGGGTCAAGTCGAAAAGGAGGGCGTTATCGATCGATCTGTCGCTCTGCGGGAAGTGTATCTAGTCCGTGTGAACAAACCTATATTAAACGTTACAGAGTTTATTACAATTATAATAATTATTATTATTAATTTTATTTTTACTATTAATATTATTAATATTATCACGTTTATTATTATTATTACGATTATTGACTACGATTAATATCATTGTCATTATCTATGGTATGACTTAGATATCGACGTGAATCGGGTGCAAAAAAGTCGCTAAAATCATCCGTGGACATTGGAATCTCATTACCATGGAGGGTCTTCCTCATTGGCGTAACTAAGCTGACTATAACACTCGATACTTTTCATACCAAGTGGAGCTTCGGCTTCATCTACAGCATCAAATTATCCCATTCGGGAAAAATGCCAAATAAGGACTATAGGGAACTGTTTCATCAATATAGAGAAACATCTTCGTGCATTTGATGTCGGAGTCATCAAAAGCTAACCGCGTCCTAATGACTGATTTACGAATTTTCTTTTCTCGAATGCTGCACACCGTTAGTTTAGTATAAAACTTGTAACGTGAGACTAACGCCTTGTGATCTAACACGCGGTGACGAACGGTGGCCCATCTCGGATCCTAGTTACGCCAATGGTTTTTCTCCCTGTTCCCCTTAATTTATCTGTCCACCTCCCATTCACGGTTCGCGATGACCGTACTGTTTTCCTGCGCAGAGACGCCTCCGGTAGCATGATCGTGACTCTCGCGGATCTCGCGTGATTCAAAACACGAGCGACGCGGTATTTATATGTAATCGATTAAATTTGCGTATCGTTTCGATGGAGGACATTGTTAGTGGTGCTACAAATGGTCGACGTGACGAGCAAGAAAATGGAAGAATTCGATCGACGTTCCTGTAAGAAGAACGAACTTCACTCTCGGGTGAAATCTGATCGCTATCGAAACGGGCAACTAGGATTTTATAGAAGAAAGATATTTGATACAACTTGGACATAGTGGAAAGTGCGAACGGAAGGTCTTGGTTCAAAAAGTCTTGAAAGTATATTACCGGCTCACATTTTAGCTAGTGTCATCCGTGAATTATGAGTTTTAACGAATTCAGCCTATACACTGAAAAAGGAGAATTTCTTTAGAAAGATACGGGGAAGATTCTACAACTGGGTACCTGCTGAGCCTCCCAAGCGGAGACAAGGATAGACCATCAAATATTCTGCAACCTAAACTATGAAAGAAGTTACTATCGAAGAAACCCCAACGCAAAATCATTTAGTGTAAAAAAATGTTCTACAAATTCATCCCGGAAAGACGAGAGAAGTCTTCAGAAACCTGACGTCACAGTTTTCTTCTCGTCACCCGTTCCCTCTTCGTTCATCGAAGCGTATTGACAGCGAGTCGCGCGCTTGCCGGCTGAGCGCGTTCCTCATTCGTTCATAATCATTCTCATCAGAGAAACAAACGCCTTGCTGTGTGGTTAGCATCGCGACATCATGACTGATGGATGTTACACGCGTCTTGCAACAGAAACAGAGACGCTGAACAACGATTATCCATGACATTACACGCTTTTCTTCTTCGTCGAAGCTTGCTGAAGACTCGAGCAGGATGGACTTTCTTCAATTAACTTTATCTGCTTCGAAGATCGAATGCGGGTCATTCGGCAATTTCGCTGAGTCTAAGGGATGCATGTGCACACGTTTCGCTTTTCACCCTCCCTTTTTGTATGTACGTCACTGCGGACGAGCGGAAATTGGTTAAAGGTCGAAATTATTAGATTCTTCGGGTTAACTGTTTTTGTGGATTCTTGAGATGGCAGGTACTGGGTCTGTGTACTTAGGACCTTTATTTTATCGAGTTTTATAGGTTCGGTCTTAAAGTTGGTCACATATCAAATATTAATTCTCTACCACGTTTATGTATGATTACGCAAAATGTTTAGACAAAGATGAAATTTGTGTAATTACTGTTACAACTTAAGTAACCGTGTTTCGAGTACCACACATTCTGAACCTGAACCATAAACTGCCTCAAAGGAATGTAACATCTGAAACTTCTAAGACCTTTCTCACAAAGCAGCTTATTCTAAAAAGAGAATGAGTTCTCGGAAACTTCTAATATATGCGAATTTTAAACGAAGTTTAACAATGAAGTTTTACAATCGACCTTTAAATCTCGATTGTTCCCTCGTCGGAGTGAACGTTTCTCCCTCGAATAGCCGAAGATCGTTGGTATGTACCTAACACGTATCAGGTGTACGAAACCCACGCGTTACTGTATGTACCGAGCCAGACGTTTATAGTGTAATACAATTTATTTATTATATACATATATACATATATATAACCTGTTGAGAGACGATCCTTTTCTCAATCGTCACTGCCCGACGATCGTCGACCCTCTTTTACTTCTCTCATGTTTCACCCTAGCGAAAATCCAGGTAAATCCTAGTTCGGGTCTCCGGATTAGAGATATATTGTATACTAAGTGCGGCAAGATAAAATAATAATTTTCATTAATTCGGCCGAATCAGTGTGATCAAGTTTTCGGAACATTTTGCAGTAAACATTTATCATTCCATTAATTACCAGGTATCTTATCATATTTTTCTGTAAAGATAAAGCTATCGTTTCGAATAGATAACTTTTGTGATTTGTCTTTGTAAATCATCTTTGAAGTCGTTCTAAATAACAGATGTTAATGCACATTTGCAATGCATCGTTCGACAAAAAATGAATGACTATGTCTGCGTTTTTTTATCTGGATATTCTACTTTTTTACTGCGATTGCTTTTTATGCTGTTACTAATGAACTAGAATGGCGAGTTGCGAAGTTCCAATATGGCGTCGCTTTGAACGCTGGCGGGAAAACGTTTCAACTTCGTTGACGAGTAATTATTTCATTGAGATGTAGAATTGGAGAAACTAGAATACCAATCAGAATGTTTTTAATACTTAATAATCAACGTAATCGTTCATCAATGAAACTTATCTCTTAATTTACTGTTCCACACAACAGAAGTTTCATAAGCAAAAGTTCCGAATGCTTTGTCACACAGTTCAAGAGTTACAAAAGCTCTCTCCCGAGTCCTTAGATAATAAGAATAGTTGAAATATTGCTCTTCATTCGCTCCGACACCCCGAATTGGCTTCCCATTTGATGTCTCAGACCTTCAGTCACACTATGATAAAGATAGACCCTGTCGATGGCACAACCGTGATAGCTAGCAAGAAACGAAGTGTCTGACATCAAGTATGGAAGAGCGCAAAATATAAATGTCCAAAATATGTGGTAAAGCTCTTAAGATCGCCTCCAGTTCGATATCTCACAGCGGTAACTCGATCATAAACGAAGTTACAGTTAGACGTCGAAAGGATGGGATCTAACGGTTGCGTCGTCGGGTGTGTCGCTTTTGGGCAACTGCCCATCAACCCTGAGGAGCCCAACACTGCCTCGTGGCACAGGCTTTCGTTGGGTTGTTGCTGGTGTTGTTGCAGCATCAGCGTCTGGCTCGAAATCACCTGGAATTGCTCGTTGATCAAAGGCGCGCCTCTGGCCACGCATATCACTCCATTCCGTATTAAATGGACCCTCTCCGAGTTACCACTTAACGTTTAAAAGGAGTTTGCTTCCTCGACAAAGACTGAGCAAATTGTACAATAATCATCGATCACTAAATCAGACCAAAAAGATGGAAAATGGAAGGAACGGATGGTTATTCGACGCTTGTAACTTCCTTTTCAGTCGCGTCGGATCACACGTTCTGTCGATTACGTTCAACGAAGTCGTTCGTGTACCAACGAATCGAACGGGGAAGTGTAAAAACGGGCATTAAATTTCCGTTCGATGGAAATGTAGAGAACCATGACATCCCTGTTTTAGCTGTAAAGCGATATGTTAGCGATGTGCTTCGTTGTCGGGCGTTAACCCCTTAAGAACTCCAGTTTTGGGGAAATTATTCTTCATAAGTGGAATATTTTTTATTACAAATAGTAATTTAGTTTGCTTTCGAATTTTATTTCTGCAATTTTATTCTGGATTTACAGGTATTTGGAAGTCTGAGAATTTTGGAATTTTAAGTCTCGGTTCCTGAACTTGAAGGTCGGTTTCGACTTTGACTACTATTTATCTGATTTTCTGATTTACTTCAGCATCAGTCAATATAGAAATTTGACAATGTTACTGAATTTGAGAACAGCTAAAAAGTTATAGAAATTTCAGAATTCCTATCACTTAATTCTACAAAACTGTCACATCGAGTACTAAAAATATAAAAAGGTCCTTAAGGGGTTAAACGAGCCCGTGAATTCATAAGCTTGACCAATAAAATACTTTACCCTTGGAAGTTCTATTCGATTAGAGTGCAAACGGGCAACCCCTTTCCGTTTTTATTTATTATTTTTCTAAGTATCCCCGTAAACTAAGTACCCTAGTGTTGCATCTCCTGTAAGCGGGGGATTCGTGTCCCCATACGGACACTATCTAAGCTAACTAAGAGATATTTTCGTGTTGTAAAATTAGCGACCCGTGTTGTCGCAACGAAATTTCCAACGCTGACATTCTCGTTTGCTAGTCCCGTTCAAGTTGTCTTTGACAACGCTGTCGCATAGAGTACAATATTGTCCCACGAATTTTTGTAATTCGAAAAAGTATCCCGTTTTTTCCACGTCATTTTCGCCAAGCGTGTCCTTGGAGATCGAAACGAAAAATATAATTAACAAGACAAAAGAGTATATACATAAATATATACATATATATATATACATATAAGATGTCCGCTTTAGGTTTCATAAATGTCGGCCCAACTTACTGCCAGCTGAATGTAACGAGACAAGAGAAACAACAATAAGATCCATTTTGTGTGCACCTGACGACGATGTGAAGCTGTCGCTCGGGAGTGCACATAATTATTCATGCAATAAACTGTGTGCCCGAAACGAATAAATGAAAAGTAACGAATCAGCGAGATAGTCTCTGCTGACGGTGTAATTTCTCTTATATTGCCACCCTTCTACCTTTTATTTTATTCCGGATATTTCAGTGCATTTTACGATGGAAGTTTTGGGAAGCGAAAGAGAATTATTTGAACACAGATGGCGCCGGTTGTTATTTATTTTTGATTTATTTATTTATTTCGAGTTTGGCGATGGCTTTGGTACAGTTGCGATTTTTTAAACTTAGAAATTTGGGGAGGTTTAGATTTATTTATTAATTTAGAGCGATGGAAATTGGGTGAATGGAAGTCTTAGAATTTGTGAATTTAGAATTTGGAGATTTTGGGAAATTTGACAATTTGTGGTTCAGGAAATTGAAGATGTGGAAGTTTGGGATTTGAGAAGTAAAAAGTGTAGGTGTTTGAGCACATGAAATTAGAAAATTTACAAGTTAGGAAATTTGTGAATGTAGCTCTTGCAAACTTGGTAATTTACGTATTTGAAAATCTAGAAATTCAGTAATTCTAAAAATTGAAAATTGAAAAATCCAATAATTCTAAAAATTGGAAATTGAAAAATCCAGTAATTCTAAAAATTGAAACTTGAAAAATCCACTAATTCTAAAAATTGAAAATTGAAAAATCCAGTAATTCTAAAAATTAAAAATTTAGAAATTTAATAATTCCAAAAATTGAAAATTTAGAAATCCAGTAATTCTAAGAATTGAAAATTTAAAAATCCACTAATTCTAAAAATTGAAACTTGAAAAATCCAGTAATTCTAAAAATTGAAACTTGAAAAATCCACTAATTCTAAAAATTGAAACTTGAAAAATCCACTAATTCTAAAAATTGAAACTTGAAAAATCCAGTAATTCTAAAAATTGAAACTTGAAAAGTCCACTAATTCTAAAAATTGAAACTTGAAAAATCCACTAATTCTAAAATTTGAAAAGCACAAAAATTTCCAAACCTGCAATTAGAAGAACCCACAAACTCAAAAATATACCAATTTCTAAATTGTCTAATTACCAAATTCCAAAATTGAATCTAAAGTACCAATCTAAAAAAATATTTCACATCTCTTAATTTTTTACAACAGGTAAAGAAAGTAGACAACTACAATGAAAATTGCTTTATTCAGAAACGTTAAACACCGAATAAAAATCGCTCTATCTTCAACATTTATTAAAATACTATCTTTAATTTAAGACTGCAACCATTTACAAATAACATGTCCAACATCGATTAACTCGATGCACAATTGATGGGCGGATTTCGAAAAATATATATATACAATGATCGATGTAATTAGCTCAGATAGCCACGAATTAACGCCACGTGTCTCGTGTACAGTTCGTGGCCGTTTAATCAAATCTCGGCCTTTTGGCACCTGTTCAATCTTGCTGTTGGCAACATAGTATTCACTGGTCAACATGTTTCAAAATATTAGAAACTTCACAATGTTGCGTCGATTTATCCGAGTATTATTTGTACCCTAATGATAAAAACCGAACGCTTCGCAGGTAAATGCATACAGAACGTTAAGTCATGGATCGATTTATACCGAAATGATGTGTTGGGAATGTTGAAAATTCGTATCTTAAAAGCTGCAACTATCAGTCGACTTCAGGCTTCTTCTTTAAAGAAGATTCGAGGTAATCGTAGTTTCAAGGCAACGATGATGTTCTTCTTCTTGGAAGAACTACTGTGCGTACACTGTATCTTTTTTTGACTAATGCCGGATGAACGTGGCTATGGGTTTTCTTATTCTATTTTGTGGTTTTTGGTGTGAGTCGTGTTTTATGGGAAAGTATAGGACGCTGTATGAAAGATGGATTTACTCACAAATCGGTTTATGTGAAGGTGTAGGTTCACAAATTGGGAAAAGCAAATTTGTTCACGCAGAGAAAATATGGCGGTTCAGAAGGAAAATGACACTTCTTAATTTTTAGAGACAATTTTGAAGAATTTAGAAATCTGAGAATATTAATATTTCTGAATTTAAAGAATTATCTAAACTTTGAAAATTCAGAAATATAAGTTGAAAGTATAATTTGCTAACTTGCAATTTGCTGACTTAAATTATCCTTAAATTAGCTGTAATTTATGGAACTAACTTTGTGAACAATTATAAAGTGTCTCCAGATATATATGTTCCTACCAAACACCTTCTAAATAATTTTAAGTAACCATAAAATCAACCTTCCCCAAAATTAACAAAATCGAACTTTCCTATAAATTACACGACTCGCACCAAAAAACCTTAACGAAACGGACCGCGTTACCGATAAACATTTGACCGCACATCTCTTACGTAAACTACTTAAAAACAATTGCTATACACACGTGTCAACCTCGGTTGTTTCACAGTTGGCGACGATTCAACCAGGAAGTGATTTCTATATCCGTGTGCAAGTGTCGGTCCATTTGTAAAAGAGGACATTTTGGAAACGGATAATTAATCACTGTTCTCTCCCGAGGGAGGATTAATACTTCCTGTAACCTTTGATCGTTCGAAAAGCACGGATAAAACCTCCGTGTTCTTTCACGTAATTCGCGAATAACGAAAATATTACGATTTCTACGCGTTGTGCCTTCGGAAGACACTGAAAGTCCTTTGGGTTTTCTTCGTAGCTGAATTTTCTAGTGACGCCATTACGAGTGCGCTGTTTGGTCCATGTGCTGCAGAGCCTTTTTACTGTTCTCCACGAATTCCTGTAATGGAAAGTTAGGATTAATTTTGTTAATAAAAGGTTAGGATTAATTAGGATTAATTACAAGATTAACCCTTTGTGAACTGAGCGCGTTTCACTGTTTCTTCCAGCTGAACCGCGCTGCATTCGCAATTTCTAGCTACACTGTAGCTCTCATCTCATTTGGATTAAGGTTGAGACATTGTCGAGTGAAATTTGATACAGTATGTACCAGAACACAAAACGATATTGCACTACACTCGACGTAGGATCGCAAAGGGTTAATCTCGTAATTAATAAAAGAAAGAGGAAGTAATCAAAGAGGAGTACCATCAGTCCTCGGCTCATGAAGTATGGTCGGCTGATGCCATCGTTCTTCTCGCAGTCCTCGCAGAAGCAGAGGAATATCGTGTCTATGATCATCTACAATGCAGAAAGAAGTTGTTAGGATTGGTTTTTGCTAATTTGGTATATGACAATTTGCTAGATTTACAGTAGCAATGGTGAGATATAATTTGGGATTAGTTTGGGAGTTTAGAGGTCTACAGATGTTGGGTATAGGGTTTTGTGGACAGAGGAGATACAGTTTGTTTACTAGCAAAGCAGTTCATTAGTAGATAGAATTAATGTCAGTGTTAGCACATTCAGAAGTTAGCAGATTTAGAAATTTTGCAAGAAGTTTGGAATTTTAGAAATCTAAGATCATAGATTCCAGGGTATCCTAAATTTCTACAAAATGGAGTTTAGGAATCAAAAAACTTAGGAATGTAGTGACTTAGGGATCTTGAAAATCTCAAGGATTAAATAGAACCTTGACAAATAAAAAAAAGAGCATAGATAAAAAGAAAGATGTAAAGATTCATTTCATTACAAAAATACTATAAATCCAAGAATGAATTTTAAAATAAAAAGATAGTATGTAATTACCTCATAGATGGAAATGAAGCAGTGCGCCACCAAGAAGGCAAACACACCACCCAACGCAATCGGTACCCAAGGGTAATGGAGTCCTTCCTTCTTCTAAACATACAGGCAATTAACAGATCTACGTTGACCACAAAATCGTTAGTTACGTACCTGCATCAAGTAGATCCCTGAGACGACTGTTAAAGTAACCACCAGGACCTTCCCGAGGAACAGCACGAAATCTCCGACGCTGTTAATGGCTGCTACCCTGAGAATGTTGCTGGATAATGCTTGGAATGCCTTCTTTCCTCCCACGCAGAAGTTGCATCCGTAGATGGCTGAAAATTTATAAGTCAAAATTTGTTAATTTGAGTAAATTAAGTTAGTTAATTTGTTGGTTAGTTAGTTATTTAATTTGTTAGTTAGTTAGTTAGGTAATTTGTTAGTTAGTTAGTTAGTTATTTAATTTGTTAGTTAGTTAGTTAGTTAGATAATTTGTTAGTTAGTTAGTTATTTAATTTGTTAGTTAGTCAGTTTGTTAATTTGTTAGTTAGTTAGCTAGTTAGTTAATTTGTTAGTTAGTTAGCTAGTTAGTTAATTTGTTAGTTAGTTAGTTAATACTATTTCAGTTAATTTGAACATATTTTGCAATTTTGTGGATACCTGTTTCGATGTAGGCGTTTCTGGTGAGGAATTTAAGAGCGCACTCGAAACACCAGAGGCAACACTGGCAACACCATAATATTCCTTTAACCAGGTCGTTATCGTAACGTTTCAGACGATTTTGGATGAAGGATAAGACTGCTCTTATCAGTCGAACTATTCCGATTATCAGTGCACCGAATGCAACCGTACCCAGGTGATAACGCACCAGGTAACAAAATCCTCGGGTTACCGTCAGTGACAGTTGCCGTTTGTCCCTGTTAACATTTACAAATTTCAATTACATTTTATATATAAAATAAATGACTCTTACGTAATACTGGCACATTGCAAACAATTCTAAGACAATTTTCTTCTATCCAAACTCGATGAAAGACATTTTATTAGATTAATTCTATCTTGCGCAACAAGATGGCGCCATCGGTGTCGCTTCGAAACCTTTCACTTATATCAAATTTAGAAACAGAAGAGCTTGCAAGGTATCGACTTTTCAATTATAATAATTTCTCTGCTTTACTGTACTAACTAAACAAATGTACCATAATTATTTTCAGTTATAATTTAAAAAATGAGTACAGCAGATTTTTAATGAATGAAAGAGATTTTTTTGAAAATGATTTTAAGGGACAGAAACTACTAGTCAATTTGCTAAATTAATTTTAACAATAAATTGTTTTTGTTGATGAAAAACAATGATAATTATTTTTCAAGATAATTGTATAAAGTATGAAGCTTGTTATTCTGATACGTTCAATATTAATTTTAACTTAGTATGTCTAGTATTAATGTTGTATTAAAATATTCAAGATTAAGGTTATTTTCATATGTTCTACAATAATATAATTTTAAAGTAATGTTCAACATTAATGTTCTTCCAGTTTGTTTAATATTCTTGCAGATCTAAGTGACATTTAATAGTAATTTTTCTTACGTCGAACATCTAAGATTTACTCAAAATTAATTTCAACTAATTCTAAATTCCAAAAAGCTACAAACTCCACACAATAAACAATTGTCTACACAAAAGCATATAAATCCACAACAATGTACAGCAAGCAATTCATATTCAAAGTACGATATCGATCAGAATGTCACCTGGTAAAGAACCACCGTGCAACAGCCAGCGCGACCACCATGTGTTGACAGCCCAGAAGAAACTCGCACGTGACGAAGAAGAAAAATATATTATACCATCTAGTCGCCTGTAACATCATTCAAAAATTCATCATCCCATCCTATCAGTCTTAACTTTCTCTCAAAAACTTCTTTCTTAGGTCGAAAACTTCTTTCTTACAATTATCCACTCGTCCTTCTTGAAGTGAATATGATTCTTCCTGTTCATGTAGATGTATCCCGCGCTTTCTACCCACAGCGCGAAGTAAACCCAAGCACACACCGTCAAACCGATTAACAAGTATGTCTGAAACACGATTTAATTTATTTTCGAACGTAGCAATTTAATATAACAAACACACCGCAAATTGAAATCATTTCTTGTTCTTTTTTTTTGATGTATGAAATGGGGAATGGGTTGCAAAGGGGTTGAAAGTTTAATGTTACAGAAGTAGTTCTTTTGGGGGATGGTGTTTACAGGTAGATCAAGCTTTTATTATTTTTGGTGGGATTTTAAGGAGTTGGGGGATTTGGGAATATAAGGATTGGGGGGTTTTGGGAATTCGGGAATTTTAGAGATTTGGGGAATTTCGGAATTCGGGAATTTTAGGGATTTGGGGGATTTGGGAATTGGGGGATTTGCAAGTTGGAAGCCTTGGAATTGGGCAATTTTGCAATTTGGAAAATTTGGAATTGGAACCCTTGGAATTGGGAAATGTTGAAAATTGGGGAATTTGGGATTGGAACCCTTGAAATTGGGGGATTTTGGAAATTGGAACCCTTGAATTGGGGAATGTTGGAAATTGGGAAATTTGGAATTGGAACCCATGGAATTGGGGAATGTTGGAAATTGAAAAATTTGGAATTGGGGTATTTTGGAAATTGGGAAATTTGGAGTTGGAACCCTTGGAATTGGGGAATGTTGGAAATTGGGAAATTTGGAATTGGAACCCTTGGAATTGGGGAATGTTAGAAATTGGGAAATTTGGAATTGGAATCCTTGGAATTGGGGAATGTTGGAAATTGGAAAATTTGGAATTGAAACCCTTGGACTTAAGGAATTTTGGAAATTAGAAAATTTGGAATTGGAACCCTTGGAATTGGAGAATTTTGGAGATTGGAAAACTTGGAATTAGGGAATTTTAGAAATTAGAAAACTTGGAATTGGAGAATTTTGGAAATTGGAAAACTTGGAATTAGGGAATTTTGGAAATTAGAAAACTTGGAATTGGAACCCTTGGAATTGGACAATTTTGGAAATTGGAAAACTTGAAATTTGGGAATTTTGGAAATTAGAAAACTTGGAATTTGAACCCTTAAAAATGCAAAACTTGAAATTGGAAAATTCCCACCAAAAAAGTAACAATTAACTTAAAAATTTCTCCCCTTAAATTTCCTCAGTATCGCCATTACGATAATACTTCCCGAATTGAATTTAGCAAAATAAAACCGCTCAGCCCTTAAAAAGTAACAAGAGATAAGATACTTGTGGTGTGCTGAGCTGTTAGCTCACTCTATGTACCCGTGCATCGTTTTGTTATCAAATATTTACGTATATAGGTTGAAGCAGCAACGCTGGCATCGCGTAAACAGCTTTCCCTGCTTCGCGAAACAGCTGCATCACCAAGGCGATTCTTTTTCTCATCACCAATACGATCAAAAGTGTGACGACCTGCAAATTACACGCGATCAATAACACCAATATTGCTTCGTTAAATAGACTGTCGAATAGCTGCAGTAAAATCTCGATTATTTCAACCAAACTGGAGGACATTATCGTTTGTGTATGAAACTGATGTAATTTTTATGAAACGTTAAATAGAACGATTCTTTTTCTGTCAAACGAGATATTTCTTCGTAATGAATTCCTTTATCAAGTTTTTAAGATTTATTCAATTTAGCAAGGTACAATAGTTTTCTAGCAAATTACGAATTAATTAAATGTTTACGTGTTTCTGAATTTTTGTAACAATAGACACTTTATGAGATTTTCAAGCTTAAATTACAGTAGCTTCTTTTGAAATGGATAAATTAATACAAATTTATTTATGTATCTAAATTTGTGTAATAGGAACTTAATCAAATTTAGAAGCGTTTGCTCTTAAATAATTTACAGTGAACCATAATACCTGGTCTCAGGTTAAACTTGTAATTTAATATTATTTACCTATTTCTGTATAATAATAGATGCTTTCTTATTCAAACCTTAAAGTGTTTGATTGCTCCTTATTAATTTACCGCAGCTTATACCTCATCTTCATTTGCAAGGAATGAATTAATACAATATTATTTACGTATTTCACGTTGTGTAATAACGTGATAACGTAATAACTGCTCTCAAATAAATTTCAGCAATAAAGAGTAATTGTTATCCTTCGAATTATTTTAACATTTTTATTTTAAAAAAATAATATTAATATTATAATCATAGCAGTCCAGGTTCATATAAAATCAATTAGTCAATCAATATTAATATTTGTATAGTAAAACTGACTAATACTAATATTTGTTAATATTATGTTGTTTACACAATATTTTATAATATTACAATAATACTAATATTTGTTTTATTTAAGTAATTTTTACCCTATGAACTATTTTCAAATTTTTATTTTAAAAGAATAATATTAATATTGGGTTAATAATCATAGCAGTCGAGGTTCATATAAAATTAATTAGTCAATCAATATTAATATTTGTATAGTAAAATTGACTAATACTAATATCTATGATTATTATGTTTACACAATATTTACTAACATTAAAATAATAATAATATTTGTTTTATTTAACTAAGTAATTTTTACCCTATGAATTATTTTGAAATTTTTATTTTAAAAAAATAATATTAATATTGGGTTAATAATCATAGCAGTCGAGGTTCATATAAAATCAATCAATTAATCAATATTAATATTTGTATAGTGTAACTAATACTAATATCTGTTAATATTATGTCGTTTACAAAATATTTACTAATATTTGTTTTATTTAACTAATTAAGTAATTATGTATTTTATTATTCAAAGGTTAAGATAATATAAAAAATTATAGTTACTCACAGTAACGACAGATAAAATGATGGCGTAGATGAAGTACGCTTGTTCGCTCGAGTCATCTTCAGGTATTTCATTCCTTTCCACCCCTTTTTTCTCCTTGTACCACGCTAGCCTGAAACGTGTTCTCTATTCAACCTTCCCAGTAAAGGAATCTTGAAAATAATGCTAAGAAGAATCTTGAGATAATGGTAATGAGCGATGTAGCTTGTTATATGATTTATATTATTGAAATGAAACGCAAGGGGCAGTTATGAACATAACCTTAGATTGCTGGAAGACTAACTCAAACACGCCAAGTGAATTTACTTAGCAGATCAGTTTGAAACCTTTTGCGAATGTTGTTTACTTTGACACTTCAGGGTGACATCTTCAGGGGGATATTTTGCTTTCTTTTGGAAGGTGAATTTGGGGAGGTGGGGATTTGGGAAATTGGGGTGGGGAATTTTAGAGAAATTGGACCTTCGGAGAATTGGGGAATTGGAAGATTTGGGACTTGGAGAAATTGGAATTTGAGAGAATTGGAACTTGGGAGAATTGGCACTTGGAGAAATTGGGATTTGTAGAGATATTGGACCTTGGGAGAATTGGAATTTGGGAGAATTGGACCTTGGAAGAATTGGAACTTGGAGAAATTGGGATTTGTAGAGATATTGGACCTTGGAAGAATTGGAACTTGGGAGAATTGGGACTCGAGAGAATTGGAATTTGAGAGAATTAGGACTTGGAGAAATTGTAACTTGGGAGAATTGGAACTTGAGAGAATTGGAACTTGGGAAAATTGGAACTTGAGAGAATTGGAACTTGGAAGAATTGGAACTTGGGAAAATTGGAACTTGGGAGAATTGGAACTTGAGAGAATTGGAACTTGGGAAAATTGGAACTTGAGAGAATTGGAACTTGGAAGAATTGGAACTTGGGAAAATTGGAACTTGGGAGAATTGGAACTTGAGAGAATTGGAACTTGGGAAAATTGGAACTTGAGAGAATTGGAACTTGGGAAAATTGGAACTTGGAAGAATTGGAACTTGAGAGAATTGGAACTTGGGAAAATTGGAACTTGGGAAAATAGGAATTTGTGAGAATTGGAATTGGTGAGAATTGGAATTTGAGAGAATCGGTACACCAAATTTTTCCATCACATACAAACTTACCAAAGATACGTCGACCCTCCAATACACGCAATGATGGCACCAATCAGCACAATATAAACCACCCACTGAACCATGTACCGAAACGCAATCAAGATCCCCAGTGATATAGCTGAAATTTACAAATATACCTTTGTTCACCAAACTAATGCATAAATAAAAAAATATTTTTAAAACACCAAAATTTATACATATAATATGCATACCTAAAGCGATCAGAATAAGGTAAATCAACTCTCTCCAAGCGACAGTCAAATCTCTGGAAGCCTCCTGGAACGTAGAAACATTTCTATGGACATATTTTTGGGAAAGAAAATTGACCCTAGCGGAATGAGATTAACCTTTTGGTAGTTGGAAACCGCGTTATATTTGACCGTAACATTTCGCTGCTTCGTTCGAGCGCCGGAGCAATGAATTATGCTCGACTCGCGAATATTTCTGCTGCAATATTTTATGAAAATAGAATGAACCTTGGTACAGTTATCGAATTCGTTCTGAATGCGTTAATGAAGTTTTTAGAAAATTCGAGTGATAATTATATTTTATTCTTACTTTTGATCTGGCCAGAAAGATAAATTTGGTGATCAGTTTATTTATTTTTTGGGTCAAGCTTTTAGTTATTTAAATTTTATTTATTTATTATAGCAAGGTTTTAGTTATTTGAATTTTATTTATTTATTATAGCAATGTTTTAGTTATTTCAATTTTATTTATTTATTATAGCAAGGTTTTAGTTATTTTAATTTTTATTTACTTGTTACAGCAAGGTTTTAGTTATTTCAATTTTATTCATTTGTTATATCAACCTTTTATTTATTTGAATTTTATTTATTTATTGTATCAAACTTTTATTTATTTGAAGTTTACTTATTTATTATATCAGACTTTTATTTATTTACTTATTTATTTTATTTATTATATCAAACATTTATTGATTTCTTTTATTTTATACAACAAGAATAATTTGAACTCAATAAATTGTACTCAGACTTCAATAATTTTGTGTTTGCGTCTCAAGCACTAGGCAAGTTTATTGCAGCAGAGGGGTTGTTCGAATGATTTACGATATTCTTCCAAAGCATGCTATTCAATTACTGAGATCAATTAAAAATACAGTAGTAAATCGTTGGGGGTAAATATATTTGTTCACTGAAAATTTTATTATGTTACAAAAAATTCAATTTATTATAGCAACATCTGTTAGACTTTTTATTTTAAATATCATAGAAAAATGATCAATATTAATTTATTTTAATTAGTAGATATATTGTAAAGGTACCAGAATGAAGATCAATTAAAAATCAATTCATAAATCATTGTTTTTAAATTTATTTGTTACTTGAAAATTTAAAAATGTTACAAAAATTTAATTTATAATAACAACAAGTTTTAGACATTTTCTTTTTTAAATGTCATAAAAAAAATGATCAACATTAATTCATTTTAATTAATAGATATATTGTAAAAGTACAAAAATAAAGATAAATTAAAAATCAATTTATAAATCATTGTTGTCAAACATATTTGTCACTTAAAAATTTAATGACATTAGAGAAATGTATTTTTTTAAATAATTTTTAGATATTTTTTTTTTAAATTCATAGAAAGGATGTTAATGTAAATTAGTAAGTAATATGTAAAGAACGATAGATCGTAATAGCATAAAAGGATCCACGATACAATATCTTTAACCCTCGGCCGTTAGACCGCGATATTTACAACCGTCGGAATTGGTTCAACTTGACCCCAATAATAAGTTCTCATGAAATACACAGGCTGGCCCATTTTTTGGGATTATAATAACCTAAATACGGCCAGTATTTCGATCGGAATGAGGCTCTCTTATATTTATGAGCATGTTCTATTCCCAAGACAAATTCCACTTCCTACTAAATGAATTTCATTTTCAAGAGAAGAAAACAAATATAAATTTTTCATCTTGACCTCTGCATACCTCATTTTCTTTTGCAAGTGCACGTCAAACTTTTCGTTTGATAAAACAAACGATACTGGATTTTGGGGTTAAACAGGTTATGTCATCTTTCAAATTAAATTCAGTAAAATGTGTGCCATGTTGCAAAGGTAAATTCAACTTTACTTTATTAATTATAAAAAAATAAATAAATGTCATGTACATTATCTTGCAAGGGTGAGTTCAAAGATACTTTGTTAAATTTAAAAAAATAAATAAATGTCACGTACATTATTTTGCAAGGGTAAGCTCATAGATACTTTATTAATTATAAAAAAATAAATAAATTTCATGTATATTATCTTGCAAAGGTAAATTAAATTCTACTTTATTAATTACAAAAAAATAAATAAATGTCATGTACATTATCTTGCAAGGGTAAGTTCAAAGATACTTTGTTAAATTTAAAAAAATAAATAAATTTCATGTATATTATCCTGCAAGGGTGAGTTCAAAGATACTTTGTTAAATTTAAAAAAATAAATAAATGTCATGTACATTATCTTGCAAGGGTACATTTAATTATACACTGTTAAATAAAAAAAAAATATAGGTTATATTGTAAGATTAAGCTTAATTATACACAGTAGAATTTAAAAGAAAATAAACGTCATGAATATTAAATTGCAAGATCAAGTTTAATTATCCACTACCAAATTAAAGAGTAAAATAAACGTCATGTACATATCTCAAGATCAACTTTAATTATTCACTCTCAAATTAAAGAGTAATAAATATCCTGCTGCAAGAACAAAAATTATTCATACAACAACTCAAAAGAAAATACCATCTACAAGAATAATTTTAATAATGTACCTCTAAATTAAAAAACAAAATAAATGTAATTTCAGATAATTCAATCACGTCATTTCCAGTGAAAGTCCCCCAAAAATGGCATCAACAACAGTAATTATCAAAGATCATCATGAAATTGAAGATAATATAGGGACAGTTTCGATCCGACAACCGGTATAATCAATCAAACACTATGCTTTGGAAGAACAGTGTGGCAGACGTCGACCACCACATCTACCACACAATCAAGGATTAACACCTTGTATCATTAACATCATTGTTCAACGATTGATCATCGTACCGACAGCTCGGAACCACCGTCGGCCATTACACTAACAGCTACTGTAACTCTATTGAAATTTCTATCAAAATAAAGTTTACAAACCCTGTAGAAATTATCTAACCCGAGCTTCCTGATCACGGAAGTTGCCGTCTCGGAAAACTCCTTGGGTATACAGCGATTCAGGAACGATATGTGCCTGTTTAGAAATAATACAAGTTAGGCGAACTGAAGCTGAAATTCAAAGTCGTGGTTTCTCAAGGCTGTTAATTTCTGATATTATTTTTGTAGGGGGTTTTTGAGTTTGATTTTGAGTTTGGGGGTTGGGGTTGTAGAGGATTTTTTGGGTTGAGGATTTTGAGGAGAGTGGTAATTTGAGAGGGTGGAAATTTGGAATTTTAGAAATTTATAGATCTTGTAATTTTGGGATTTTAAGAGTGTGGCACCTTGGAAGCTTGGGACCCTTGGTAATTTTGGGACTTGGTAATTTTTGAGAATTTGGGACCCTTGGAACTTTGGGACTTTAGTATTTTGGGACCTTTCAAATTTTGGGACTTTAGTATTTTGGGACTTTGAGAATTTGGGACTTTAGTAGTTTGGGACCTTGGGATTTTGAAACCCTTGAAATTTTGGGACTTTGAGAGTTTGGAACCCTTGGAATTTTGGGACTTTGAGAATTTGGGACCCTTGGAATTTTGGGATTTTAGGATTTTGGGACCTTGGGATTTTTGGACTTTGGGATTTTGGGACCCTTGGAATTTTGGGACCCTTGGATTTTTGGGGCCTTGGAACTTTGGGGTCCTTGAAATTTTGGGATTTTGGGAGCTTGGGTCCCTTGGAATTTTGGGACTTTGGGAGCTTGGAACCCTTGGAATTTTGGGACTTACGAATCTTGAAATTTTTGAGTTTTGGGACCTAGAAATTTTGGGACTTTGGTACTTTGGGTCCTTGGAAGTTTTGCAGTGTGAAACCTTGAAAATGTTACACTTTGAGGTCCTGAAACTTTTTCTGATTTTACAATTCTGAGATTTTAAGATCCTAATATTTTGGAATTTTGAAATTATAGAATTTTAGTATTTTTTGGTACTATAAGGTTTGCCAATTTTGAGTCTTTGAAACCTAGCAATATTTTGAACCTCATATTGTCACATGCTAACATTTTTCAACCTCGAAATTCTTTAACTTTAACACTCTAAAGACTTCGAATTTTAGTCATCTCTCAAATCAACAACATAAACAATATCCAATAATACCAAATAATATATAATAACAAACAATATATAATACAAAAATAAACGTAAATAAATTGCAAGTTCTCCAAAACCCTCGAAAGTAATAGATTAAGGGTTGAAACCTTAACAAAAGAGTAAACCTTATTAGGCAATTCATCCGTTCAGCCTTGAGCAACCAGCATTTTCGACCAAACAATAATCCCAGTCATTCCATAGCGTTGCTCGTTGACAAATTGTCGCGATATTTCGCCAACGATCAACGAACAGAGACCGGAAGCTCGTGCATTATGGAATACTAACTGATCGCTGCAGTTGGCCACGCACGTGCGTGACTTCACCCCATTCACGTCCACGGTCATCAGCAGATACCTGGGGAAATGAATAATGAATGAGCATGGTGTTAACGAAGCAGTAGCCACGAAAAGTGTTGCCAGGGAAATCGGGAAATTCGCTGAAAAACACTCGCTTCCGTCGAATTTATGCGCGACGTTAACGCTAATTAGCCGCATTATTTATCGCGGTTTGGCTGCTACTTCTACCCCGGGCTTTTGTATTATCAAAGTGGTTAGACAACCGATTCCTTTACATTATTTTCTAATTACGTTTTATGCAACTTTTCATGCATATGCTGTTTTTTAATGGAACTATTTTTGGGAACTTTTTGTAGTTTTGACTTCGTTGGTTTAACCCTTTGCACTCGAAGATAATTTTTTTGTTTACAAACAGCAAGTTTAAAATATTAATGAAAATGTTAAATGAGTTCTTATGAGGTTATTATTTTTCTACTATTGTTTTCTACTATTTGACTATGTACATCACACGAGCACTGTTATAGAATTAATTAAATAATGCTCATTGAAAAATATTGTGTGAAATCAAATAGTGGCTCCGAGGAGTCTCTCGAGCGCAAAGGGTTAATTTATTAGGTTGGTGATTTATTAGGCAACATTGTCAATCATAAATTTGTTAAAATTTTGGAAATGAATGTACTGGAAGGTTACTTACTGAAATATACAGTTTTAACTTCAAAATGTAATATGTACAAAATGAATTGACAAAAATTTTTCTTGAAACACGATCTTTTAAAAATTAAACTTGAAGCTGAATAAAGTGGAAGGAAAGTCGATGTCTTTATTTATAATTTTAGGGATTTAGGAGATTTGGGAAATTTGGGAGTTGGACAATGTGGGAATTGGACAAGGTGGGAACTGGACAATGTGGGAATTGGACAACGTGGGAATTGGACAATGTGGGAATTGCACAATGTGGGAACTGGACAATATAAGAATTGGACAATATGAGAATTGGATAATGTGAGAATGGGACAATGTGTGAATTGGACAATGTGGGAATTGGAGAATTTTGGAAATTGGAAAATTTAGAATTGGAACAATTAGGAATTGGGAAACATGAAATTGGAAAACTTGAAATTGGAAAACTTGGAATTGGGAAAATTTGGAATTGGAAATCTTGGAATTGGGAAACTTGGAATTGGGACACTTAGGAATAGTAAAATTTGGAATTGGCAAACTTGGAATTGGAAAATTTTGGAAATTGGAAAATTTGGAATTGGGAAACTTGGAATTGGGAAAATTTGGAATTGGGAAGCTTGGGATTGGGACACTTGGAATTGGGACACTTAGGAATTGGGACACTTAGGAATTGGGAAACTTGGAATTGGGACACTTGGAATTGGGACACTTAGGAATTGGAAAATTTGAAATTGGGAAACTTGGAATTGGCAAACTTGGAATTGGAAAATTTTGGAAATTGAAAAATTTGGAATTGGAAACCTTGAAATTGGAAAATTTGGAATTGGAAACCTTGAAATTGGAAAATTTGGAATTGGAAACCTTAAAATTGGGAAATTTGGAATTGGAAACCTTAAAATTGGGAAATTGGATATTGGAAAACTTACAAATTGGAAAATTTGGAATTACAAAACTTGAAATTGAAAAGCTTGGAACTGAAAAAACTTGAAATTGGAAAATGAAAGGAAACTAGATATTTTTCTCCATAATTTTAATCTAAAATTTCACCCCAAAATCAGTTAAACTCTAATAATTCACCAAAACCAAAATAATTTTACCGAAAAATATTTCCTTGCCATTTTAAATAATCTCAAACCTAACCTATAACGTCAACACGTCAACAGCACAAGTCTAAACCCACGCAAATACATTCGTACACATTTCATGTTGCACACACTTTAATCTCGCTCAGTACACGAAGCCATAAGTCGTTCTCCGAGCGAAAACAAAGGGTAGCTAACCGTGGCGAGAAATTATTAATCCTTAGCGATTATCTTTCTCGCGAACTCGTTTCATTCATCGCGAAAAGCGTAATATTGAATTCGGCCACTGTTATCGCGTATGAAACTCGATGTTAATGCGTCCGCGAATTATTAATCCTTCGGGGACGTCGCGGTCGAGGGGGTGAGATATTGCGCGGGGAGAGGGTTGTTCGCGATTGGACGGTGTACCTCGATAGGTTGTTAGCCGAGAGATTATCGTTAATGTTTATCGCGGTGAAAGAGATTGAAACCGTTGGAAACGGTGGCCGTTAACTTGAATCTCCGATGAAATACGCTGGAAAATCGGCAGACAGTGTCTATTGATTTGCTAACTTCGCTTTGCGGAACCGCCATTGTTAGAACTAATTGGGAGATACATCTGTTTGGATAATAGAATCTTGCTTCAACGAGTTATCTTCTGGAGACGCTGTTCAAATAAAATGTGGAGCTAGTCGAGAACTTCGACAGAAGTTCTATGCTCTGCAAATGGCATTAATTTCGAGGCATTTTTTTCAATTATAGACATGTCTTTAGGGAAGAACAAATTAGGAGATATTTCTGAGAAGCTGCAGATTTGAGTAGCACTACTTGAACTATAACAAAAAATTATTTAAAAACTTTTTACAAGAAGCAGCAGGTTTAAGTAACAGTACTTGAACCACTATAAAAAATTATTTAAAATTATTTGCTAAGAAGAAGCAAGTTTGAGTAGCAGTATTTGAACCACAATAAAAAATTATTTAACAATTTTTTACAATAAGCAGCAGGTTTAAGTAACAGTACTTGAACCACTATAAAAAATTATTTAAAAATTATTTGCTAAGAAGAAGCACGTTTGAGTAGCAGTACTTGAACCACAATTAAAAAATATTTGAAAGTTTTTTTATTAAGAAGCAGCAGGTTTGAGCAGCAGTACTTGAACCACAATAAAAAAATATTAAAAAATTTTTTGCTAAGAAGCAGCAGGTTTATGCTGCTAAAATTTTTCACTATTGCTCTACTAAAAATTCTGCAATTCTAACTTTGCAAATTTTCAAACTCTCAAATTATAATTTTAAAAATTTTGTTACCTGATGTCACTTATACCCTTAAATTCATAAATTTGTAGGTACCTAAACAACCCAAATCTACATTCATAAAATAAATAATAAAATTTTTGCAAATTTTTAAACTCCCAAATTACAGTTTTCCTAATTTTTCAAATTTAATGATCTGATCCCTTTTATACCCATAAATTCATAAATTCATATGTACCTAAATTCCTAAAATAAATAATTAAACTTCTGCAAACTTCCGAACTCCCAAATTACAATTTTTCAAATTTTTCAAATTTTATAATTTCATCCCTCTTCCACCCTTAACTCCATAAATTCATATCTACCTAAACTACTGATCTCTAAATTCCCAAAACAAATAACAAACCCTCCCAATAAAATTTTAAAGCCATAGATGATCATAAATTTGAGTAAAACTATTCCTATAATAAACAAGTGTCCCAGAATAAATTTGTCAATCTCTCTAATTCGTCAATCTCTAATTTGTCAATCTAAAAATTTTCCACTCTCTCTAATTTGTCAATCTAAAAATTTGCCAATCTCTAATTTGTCAATCTAAAAATTTTCCAAACTCTCTAATTTATAAATCTAAAAATTTGCCAATCTCTCAAATTTGTCAATCTAAAAATTTTCCAATCTCTCTAATTTGTTCATCTAAAAATTTGCTAATCTCTCAAATTTGTCAATCTAAAAATTTGCCAATCTCTCAAATTTGTCAATCTAAAAATTTGCCAATCTCTAATTTGTCAATCTAAAAATTTGCCAATCTCTTAAATTTCTCAATTTAAAAATTTTCCAATCTCTCTAATTTATAAATCTAAAAATTTACCAATCTCTCCAATTTTTAAATCTATCCCCTTTTTCCCATATATCTAACAGAGGAATCTGCAGATTAATTTTTAGCCAACTACAGAAGGATTTACAGACAGCATTGGAATAGTGCTTACCGCTTATTCGTCATGTCTGCACCCTTGCAGCTGAATTGAGGATCAGTTTCACCCTTCGTGACACGACCACAAACGTTTCCACAGTTATCATAGCCATTTACTACACGGTACACGTCACCGTGCTTCACCGTGTTGGAAACTAGAAAGCCCTGTACACCGACAAAAGGAAAAAGTAGAGTAAGAGTATCTTTTCATTGTCTTGGAAAGGAAGAACGGGACGTACGTAACCAATCGCGAGGGCAATCACGATGATCAAAGCTATGAGATCGGTGCACGATCGATTGGTGACGAAAACCTGCTCCGTGTGCCGTGATGACATTCCCTCATCGTCGGTTGTCTGAAAAAAATCAAGGTTGAATTAATAAAGTCGTCAAATAAATTTGAGGTTATATTAACAAGTTTTTTAAACAAAATTCAATGTTAAATTACAGAATTCAGGAATTAAATTAACCATAAATTAAGAAGTTTGTCAAACAAATTCAGAGTTGAATTAATGAATTCTTCAAATAAATTTGAGGTTACATTAACAAGTTTCTTGAACAAGTTGGACGTTGAATTAAGAAGTTCACTAGTTAAAAACAATCATAAATTATCAAGTTTATCAAACAAAACTCAATAATAAATTATAAAAGTCATGAAATAAAATGAACGAAAAATTAAGAAGTTTGTCAAACAAATTCAGAGTTGAATTAATGAATTCTTCAAATAAATTTGAGGTTACATTAACAAGTTTCTTGTACAAATTGGACGTTGAATTAAGAAGTTCACTAGTTAAAAACAATCGTAAATTATCAAGTTTATCAAACAAAATTCAATAATAAATTATAAAATTCATGAAATAAAATCAACCATAAATTAACAGGTTTGTCAAACAAATTCAGAGTTGAATTAATGAATTCATCGAACAAATTTGACTTAAAATTAACAAGTTTGTGAAACAAAATTCAACCTTAAATTTAAAAATTCAGAAAATAAAATCAACCATAAATTAACAAGTTTGTCAAACAAATTCAGTGTTGAATTAATGAATTCTTCAAATAAATTTGAGGTTACATTAATAAGTTTCTTGTACAAATTGGACGTTGAATTAAGAAGTTCATTAGTTAAAAACAATCATAAATTATCAAGTTTATCAAACAAAATTCAATAATAAATTATAAAATTCATGAAATAAAATCAACCATAAATTAACAAGTTTATCAAACAAATTCAGTGTTCAATTAATAAATTCATCAAATAAATTTGACTTAAAATTAACAAGCCTATCAAACAAAATTCGACCTTAAATTAAAAATTTCATCAAATAAAATCAACCATAAATTAACAAGTTTATCAAAAAAATTCAGTGTTGAATTAATGAATTCATCCCCAAAAATTCGATGTTAAATGAACAACTGTGTTGACCATATTAAAAATGAAATTACTAAGTGTATTACTTTAAACAATTTTTAAATTTTGAAACAATTTTTAAATCTTTAAATAATTTTTGAAGATGTTCATGATCTGTCCAATTTAAAAATGAACATTTTCTTCTACAAACGTTGTAGGACACATTAACCTGACGTAAGATTCCCCAGCAAAATATTTAACCTAAGCATCGTTAAAAATGCACCCACCTCCGTTTCACCGTAAGCTTCCGCCGCGCTTAAAGACATAGTAACTCGCAGCAATCGATTTCTTGTCGCAACAATTTCAAACTTTACATCGGCACGTTTGACAGAAGCTCGCAAATAAGTTGAACTCGAAGGAAAGAGACTCGAGTTGGCTTCTTCTCGGAGGTACGCAGGGTTCCCGTGTAACGACCGGAAATGGAGGATCTATCGGTCGCGGTCAGCATTCCAGTAAATTTTCGACCGACGAAATCGAGCGTAGCTAATGCTTTCGACGAATCAGCGTGAGAGGAAAAGAGAAAGACCGTAAGAGAGAGAAAGCTTGTAACCGTAGTACAAGCGAACACAACCGCCAGCCTTAAATTAATTAGAGTCTTCGACGGTGACCTTGCATTAGAGTCCGACCGTAATTAAATTTCTCCGCCGCCATATTAGGAGCACGTCAATTTCGTTTCGCTGATAACATCATCACGATCGGTCTAGCACGCGGTGCAAACATTTTTATTCTTCAAGTTGGCTGCCTCTGCGATCGATAACGGTGATAAAATCGATTAACAACGACAAACAGTGCATTCTGGTGGAAAGATTGATGACGTATTACCATGGTTGTTTGACGGGGAGTGATTAGGAGCTTCCTGAAGGAATGCTGATAATTACGAGATTGATATTACCGTTTTTGTTGGCTAATTGTTTCAGAATTAAAAGATTTTTATTCTTCAAGTTGGCTGCCTCTGCGATCGATGACGGCGATAAAATCGATTTACAACGACTAACAGTGCATTCTGGAGGAAAGATTGATGACGTTTTCCGATGGTTGTTTCGTAAGGAGCGATTAGGAGCTTCCTCAAGGGATACTGATAATTACGGGACTGATATTATCGTTTTTGTTGGGTTTTAATTGTTTTAGAATTAACACTAAACCTACCATAAAAATGACGTTAAAAAACAAATAAACAAACGACGAAGCATAAATTAGTACACAGATTTATTCTTTATCCCGATGAAAATCAATTTTGATTTCAAGGAATGTGTTATTATATAAAAAGAAAATTGTGGAGCGGTCATTTGACAGGTTTGGTAGTTTTAGTGTTAAAACAACGCGGGTCAATCAATGTGTAATGATGCAACGCGTAGTGATTCTAAGCGTAGGAATATAACGCGTGATAACCTAAAATGTCGAAATCTAACGCGTGGTAATCTAACGCTTAGAAATCTAACGCGTGGTAATGTAACGCGTAGTTAACCAATGCGTAGTAATGTAATGCGTAGTTAACCAACGCGTAGTAACTCTAAGCGTAGGAGTCTAACGCGTGGTAATGTAACGCGTAGTAATGCAACGCGTGGTAATTCAGCGCGTAGTAACCCAGCCTGTAGATATCCAACGCGTAGTAATCCAGCGCGTGTATATTCATCGCGTAGTATTCCAACGCATAGTAAAGCAACGCGTGGTAATTTGACGCGTGGTAATTTGACGCGTGGTAATCTAACGCGTGGTAATCTAACACGTGGTAATCTAATGCGTAGTAAAGCAACGCGTGATAATCTAACGCGTAATAAAGCAACGCGTGGTAATTCGACGCGTAGGAATCTAACGCGTAGTTAACCAACGCGTAGTAAAATAACGCGTGGTAATCTAATGCGTAGTAAAGCAACGCGTGGTAATTTAACGCGTAGTTAACCAACGCGTGGTAATTCGATGCGTAGGAATCTAACGCGTGGTAATCTAACGCGTAGTTAACCAACGCGTGGTAATCTAACGCGTAGTTAACCAACGCGTAGTAAAACAACGTGTGGTAATTCGACGCGTAGAAATCTAACGCGTGATAATCTAATGCGCAATTACAAAGTAACCAAGTAACCTTAACTACAAAGCTATAAATTATAAATGCTTACACTATTTAATTTAACTTTTTAAACAAATAAAATAAAAAATGTATGTCTTTATAATCCAATATTTATTTACAATTAACAGACTCAAACAAAAAAGAGCTTATTTTTAAATCACTAGAGAATCCCATTTTCAGCAGTATTTAAAATAAAATGTTTAAACCAACTTTTCTACGAAGTTCGAATTAAAATGGTACATAATCTCCCAGCGGTTCATCGTACGAAAAATAAATGGCAGAAAAAACCGTGAAGGGGCAATGAAATTTTTGAAGAGAGTAACACTTTTTTTTCAAATGCATACAAAATATATTGGAGAGTGTTTCATCTCTAAAAAATCACTTTTTAAAAACGTGAAATTGTTTTACACGTCGCGTATATGCCGAATCTATCTATGAAAGAGCAAACAATGGTAAAAATTTCAGTTTTTTAGTTGGTTACAGATAGGTGGTGTTCATGCGAACGTTATAACATAATAAAACTTGTGTGCGATGTTCCTCGAAAAGCGATATGAAATGAAAGTATGATCGAAGTATAATACTATTTATTAAATAGAAAGAAGAGCGATTACGGTGATAAATAAAATATTGAATATGAAATTGTAATTGAGTAAAGTAATGTGACTATAATTGTAATAAAATTGTATAATTATTGAGGAGATATTTGTGAGGAGGGTAAGTTTAAGTTTATGGGGAGGAGGGTATAATTTTTTTGGGGGAGAATTTTATCGAGGGAGTTTGGGGGTTGAGGATTGGTAGGGTGAAATAGTTAGGGAATTAGGCAATTAGGTATGTTGATAATTGGAGGATTTGAGTGAATGGAAATTGGGAATTTGGGGAGTTGGAAAATTTAGAATTGGGAGACTTGAAGTTGGGACATGTGGAAATTGGACAATGTGGGTATTGGACAATGTGGGAATTGGACAATGTAGTAATTGAAAGATGTAGAAATTGGGAAAAATGAAAATTAGACAATGTGGGAATTGAAAGATGTAGAAATTGGGAAAAATGAAAATTGGACAATGTGGGAATTGGACTATGTAGAAATTAGACAATGTGGGAATTGGACAATGTGAGAACTGAAAAATATGGAATTGGGAAACGTGGAAATTGGACAATGTGAGAATAGGACAATGTGGGAATTGGACAATGTGAGAAGTGGACAATGTGGGAATTAAAAAATGTGAAAATTGGGAAATTTAGAAATTGGAAAATATGGAATTGGGAAACGTGAAAATTGGACAATGTGGGAATTGGAAAATGTGGAAATTGGGAAATTTAGAAATTGGAAAATATGGAATTGGGAAACGTGAAAATTGGACAATGTGGGAATTGGAAAATGTGGAAATTGGAAAATGTGGAAATTGGGAAATTTAGAAATTGGAAAATATGGAATTGGGAAACGTGAAAATTGGACAATGTGGGAATTGGGAAATATGGAAATTGGGAAATTTAGGAATTGGAAAATTTTGGAATTGGGAAATATGGAATTAGGAAATGTGGGAATTGAAAACTTTGATAATTTGGAAATATGGAATTCAAAAATTGACCAACTTGAAAAACTAAAAATTCATCAACACCAAAATTGAAAAATTTATCACTCAAATTTTTCAAATCCAAAAACCTAAAATAACAAAAATACAAAAACCCAAAATGACAAAATCTGAACAATGACCATCTTATTATTCTTAATATTTAACAGCAAAAATTCATGAAAGATAAAGTTTAATTTCATTTTAAAGAAATCTCTTACCAAAGAATTTTATCGCGATTAATAAAAATCGGAAAGCCAGAATCGTCGATCACGACTCCCTTCAAATTCAACATACCAAATGAATGCGTTGCTCAAAGTGTCGCGACAATATCGATCAAATTTTATTGCACGCTTAAAATTGCATTCTGACGGTAAAATAAAATAGGAACAGCGACAGAACGAAATCGTTCGTCTGCTGCAATATACTTTCTCTTCTCTGCAATTTCACGCGAAAACTAGACAGCTACGTTTATCAAGAAAATCTCACGAATTTTTAAACTCAATTCTTTCCAAAACGTTCGGACTAATTTTGTCCGACAGCATTTTTCTTTTAGGGGTTGAAATTTATTTCGATCGATTCGCCGTCAAATTATAACCCACGTATTCGAGGATTGAATCTATTAAAAGAACCATCGACCTATTGCATCGGTAATTATGAAAGTGATTGAAAATTTTTAATACTTTTACAAATATTCGGCGCTTTATTTCACTTTTCGCGTCGTTTATATTTTGAGGGGATTTTTGGAAATACACGTAAATTGAATTCGTGATGAGGACGGCTAAACGAAATATAGGTTATGTTTGTTTTTATGTACAAATGCACTGGATGGTTTCAATAGATTATTTAAGATAAATATTAATATATTCTTCGATAGTTGGAAGTATTGAATGTAGTATTGAAAATTGTATGTAATATTGAAAATTATTGATACTGGAGTATTTATTAATAGTGCAGATGAATTTACAAATTGTTAAATATTTATATCTACAAATTTTGAAACTTTTACAAAATATTTATGTAATAAAAAATTTACGTGTACAAAATTCAAAAGAATGTACATTTCTTAATTTTCAAATTTAAAAATATTGCACATTATGGAATTGTTTACTGTAGAAGCTCTTATTTAGTATCATTAAATAATTTTATCGTAAATTGTCAGATCTCAAAAATTTTGTGATTCAAATTTTAGAAGTCTCAAAAATTCTATAAATCAGGGGCCACCAATATCAAAAGACTATAAATCTAAAATTGTATTAATCTAGTATTTGAAATGGCATAAATTAAAAATTTCATAAGTCCCAAATTTCAATTTTAAAAATCATAAATCTTACAGTAATCAAATTCTACAATCCCTACAAAACTATCAATTCCCACAATCCCTGGAAATCTTATAAAAATTCTCACAAATTCTACAGATCTCAAATTCCACATATGCCAAATTCCACGTATGCCAAATTCCACATATGTCCAATCCCACATATACTCAATCTCACATATTCCAAATTCCACACATTCCAAATCCCACACATCCCAAATTCTACACATTCCAAATCCCACACATCCCAAATCCCACATATCTCAAATTCCACACATTCCAAATTCCACACATCCCAAATCCCACATATCTCAAATTCCACACATTCCAAATTCCACACATCCCAAATCTCACATATCTCAAATTCCACATATCCCAAATTCCACACATCCTAAATCCCACACATTCCAAATCCCACACGTCCCAAATCTCACACGTCCTAAATCCCACACGTCCTAAATCCCATACGTCCCAAATCTCACACGTTCCTAATCTCACACGTCCCAAATTCCACACATCCCAAATCCCACACATTCCAAATTCCACACGTCCCAAATCTCAAATGTCCCAAATCCCGCATATCCCAAATTCCACACGTCCTAAATCCCACACGTCCTACACACCCTACACATCCTAAATCTCAGATATCCCAAATCCTACACATCCCAAATTCCACATATCCCCAATCCCACAAATCCTAAATCTCAAATCCCACAAATCCCAATCTCCACAACCCCCAAAGCCTTACCCTCGAAACCCCAATTCCTCGCCACATATCGAAACATTAAACCCATACCATTCCCCTCTCACCATTCTATCCCAATCCCAAACGTTCTTTCCCCTCCTCTGCTACTTCCAACTAACTCGAAATCTTCGCAACAATCGTTGAGCTGCAACGACGCGTAAAATACCAACGGTTTCCTCGAAACGACACCATCGAAAGCGGAAATTCAACATTAAGCCAGTTCCGGACTTTCATAGAGATTAAACGTCGAAAAAATAATTCTTACCGTGGGCTCCACCTTGGACGAAGACTCGTCCGAGCAACCGCAGCAGCACATCCCCGGCGAGGAATTGAATCCTTAAAAGCGGTCGAGCTCCTTGGTATCCTGTCCAGGAGTGGCCTCTCTCACGGATGCGCCAGCTTCCGGGAATAAATTAAAACGGAAGTTCTTTAGAGCGGTCGAAAAAACAGTCGCGGAACAACTGTTCCGCGTGCTCGAGTGAAAAACGAGTGTAGACGAGTGAAAAGCGTTATCGTAGGAGATAGGAGACAGATAAGGAGAACGGGAAAAATGAGCGCATCGATTTCCGAGCTAACGCCGGAAACGAAGGTTTCAACCCTACCCTACCGCGATTTTTCGCGATACGTGAGCGATCAATCGCATTATCGGAGACGATGTTTATACCATTAATTGGATCTATCCTCTTATCGCGTGATGCGATCGTGTTAATTTGTTGATAATGAAACGCGGAATCGATAAGATTATACTCGAGATATTTTAAAGTTCAAAATGTAGGAAATTGACTCTTGTAGTGATGGATACATTTAAATAAATTCATTGCAAGGTGTATTGAAAAATTTATTACAAAATGCAAGAAGTGATGGATGGAAAAATGTAGTTTATTTGATAAATTAATAGATGTCGGTAACGTTGAGATATTTGTGATGTAGTGCAGCAATGAAGTGATGGGTTAATAGTTACAAACGAACGAACTCGAATGTCAAAACCATTGAAATATCTATCGTTTCCAGATATCATGAGATACTAATATATATCAGGATTAATTCGCAACTAATGGATATTACAAACGAACAGGTATAAATATCAACACCGGTGAAGCTGTCATATATTTTTCTTGGTATTGACGGTGTATTAATGTATGACATTTACTTGAAAGTATGATAACAAAAGTAAATTGCTACTACTTTAATTAATACTTCATAAGTAGTAAAAATATAAAGTATTGTTATAAATATCAATTCCATTGAAACATGATATCACGTGTTATTCTTGTTGATATTGTCGATGTACTAATATGTAACATTCACTTAAAAATGTAATAGAACTGAATTACTGTTATATTAATTAATACTGTGTATGTGTGTAGTACAAAATATAAAGTATTGCTGCAAATATCAATTCCATTGAAACATAATTAATACTTTATACGTAGTAAAAATATAAAGTATTGTTATAAATATCAGTTCCCTTGAAACATGCTATCACATATTATTTTCGTTGATATTGTCGATGTACTGATATGTAACATTCACTTAAAAATGTAATAGAACTGAATTATTATTATGTGAACTAATACTTTATAAATATGTAGTATAAAATATAAAGTATTGGTATAAATATCAATTTCAGTGAAACATGCTATCACATATTATTTTTGTTGATATTGCCGATGTACTGATATGTAACATTCACTTAAAAATGTAATAGAACTGATTTACCATTATATTAATTAATATCTTATATGTATGTAGTACAAAATATAAAGTATTGGTATAAATGTCAATTTCATTGAAACATGCTATCACATATTATTTTTGTTGATATTGTCGATACACTGATACGTAACATCACTCGAAAGCTCGATAAAAATACAAAATTATTATTGTACCAATACTTCATACTCAGACATCATATTTTAATAAAAAATGTAAGATAAATTTAATACAGTAAAATTCCCTGTAAGATAAATTATTGAAGAATCTACAGAATAATCTGCAATAAAATTCGCCCTCGGATCTCAATAAAAAATGTAAGACACGTTTAATACAATAAAATTCCTCGTAAAATAAAATATTAAAAAATGGAAAGTTCACCCTCGACCTATAGTTTTCCTGACGTAAATTCAAAGAAACACTTCGACAACAACTAATCACACTATTATAAATCGCTTTTCATAGTATCATGTCGTAATCGGCAGATAAGCAAGAGATAATAAACTTCCACAATACAAAACACATTGTGAAAGAATCGTTCCAAGTATCCGTCATTTCAAACAACGATAAAATCGCAAGGTAGAACGTAGAAAAAGAACAAGTCGATACTTTGGCTGTTTGAATGGAGTCACTAATTGCGAACGACATTGTGGATCGTCGAATAGAAAGCGTCCTAACGATCAGAATCTATCGCGAGAAAATATAATACAGTCCTTTTTTTTTTTTAGCTATGCTAACCGAGCGGCGTCATTAATATTTTCCGAGACATCCTCTCGCTCGACGCGGGTCACGTCAGTATCGATCGATTAATCGAATAAGCCTGCACGCCACGTTGAAACGGCAGCTACGTAAGGTTCTGGGGAGATTGACATTCGCTGCGATGTTTTTAGCGAACGCGCATCGCAGTATTTTTAATGACGGTGTAGGTTGGGATTTTTAGGGATGTCTGAGATATTGTGAGAGTGGTGATGAGGATGGTGGTGGTATTTCAACGTGGAGGAGATTGTGAGGTACTTTTGGAGGGTTTAGGGATATTTGGAAGGGTTGAGATGGGAATTTGGGAAGGTAGGAACTTTTGGAAGGGTGTGAGAAGGAGATTTGGGGAGGTAGGGACTTTTGGAAGGGTGCAAGAACAGGATTTGGGGATTTAGGGATATCTGAAAAGGTGAGAGAAGGGGATTTGGGGATTTAGGGATATTTAGAAGGGTGGAGATGGGGATTTGGGGATTTAGGGATATTTGGAAGGGTGGGGATGGGAACTTAGGGATTTAGAGATATTGGGAAGGGTGGAGATGGGAATTTGGGGAATTGGAGATTGGGGAATTAGGAATTAGGAAATTTGGGAGTTGGGGAATGTGAGAATTAGGGAAGTTGGGATTTGGGGAATGTGAGAATAGGGGCATTTTGGAATTGGGAAATTTTGGAACTGAAAAATTTGGAATTAGGAAATTTTGGAATTGGAAAATTTGGAATTGGGGAATTTTGGGAATTGGGAAATTAGGAATTGGAGGATTTGGAATTAGGAAGCTTGGAATTGGGAAATTTGGGATTTGGGGAATTTGGAATTGGGAAATTTTGGAACTGGAAAATTTGGAATTGGGAAGTTTTGGAATGAGAAAATTTGGAATTGGGGAATTTTGGGAATTGGAAAATTTGGAATTGGGAAATTAGGAATTGGAGGGTTTGGAATTGGGAAGCTTGGAATTGGGAAATTTGGGATTTGAAGAATTTGGAATTGGGAAGCTTGCAATTGAGGAATTAAGGAATTGGGGTGCTGAGGAATTTAGGATTTTGAAAGTTTGAGAAAATCTGGGAACTGAAGTTTGTACAATTGAAAATCTAAAAATAACCTTGAAATTCTAAAAATCTAAAAATAATCTTGAAAACCTAAAAATCTAAAAATAACCTTGAAAACCTAAAAATCTAAAAATAATCTTGAAAACCTAAAAATCTAAAAATAACCTTGAAAACCTAAAAATCTAAAAATAACCTTGAAAATCTAAAAATCTAAAAATAATCTTGAGGACCTAAAAATCTTAAATTAACCTTGAAAATCTAACAATCTAAAAATAACCTTGTAAGTCTAAAAATCTAAAAATAACCTTGAGAACCTAAATATCTGAAATTAACCTTGAAAACCTAAAAACCTAAAAATAACCTTACAAGTGTAAAAAATCTAAAACTTCCCAACCTTGAAAATCTAAAAATCCAAAAATGCAATAACCTTAAAACCCCCTAAATTCCATTTCAAAGTACACAAATTCATCCTAATTCATCCTAAACATCACACAATAAACTACCATATAAAAACAGCATATTTCTCGAACCTCAGATGAGATGAAACGAAGTTCCCCAAATTCCCTATCTACTTACGCCAATGATGCGACTGTTCCTACTTGTCAACGAAATATCTCACCGTTGATCTACACAAGAAATTCACACGAATCTCAAATCCTCAGATCTCGCCTATCTTTTATCCCGAGACGGCCCATTCAAACTTTCGCTTCTCTCGATTAATCATCCTGATCGCGGTTTACGAAACAACGCCAGGCTAATTGAAAAGCGAAAATGGAGTAAACCGTGCACCGGAAGTGTTCTTTGTTCAGCCTTTTATGAGGAGCATCGATGCACCGTTTGTTCGCAATTAACGCTGAACGATGGGACGTTTCGCTCACGTGAAATACATCCAAATTGTTTCAACTATTCAATTATAGATTTTCTAAAAATATCTCGCTTTTAATTGACAGGGTCATCAATTATTTTTGCTGGGTCTGAACTGCGAGCGAATTTACCTTGTTCAGTAATTTAAAACAATCGATGCTAAGTAATTAATATTATCGGAGTAATTAATATTGAAATTGCTATGCCAGGTTTTTGTAACTTTTTCAATTAATTGCTTCTGTAATGCATATATTTTTTGAAGCTAAAAGAAGAATGGTAAAATACATTAATTGACGATGTGACTATAAATTGTGTTTACTGAGATGATTTTATTTTATGGACGAATGTTTTAAGAAAAATCAAGACAGATTTTTAAAAAAGCATCTTAAGTTTGTAACTTTTAATAAGAAACATACAAACTGATGTTTGGATTGATTTTTATTTTTTGGATGAATATTTAAAGAAAAATCAAGACAGATTTTTAAAAAAGCATCTTAAGTTTGTAACTTTTAATAAGAAACATACAAAATTGATCTTTGGATTGATTTTTTACATTCAATATTGAACTTCAATGTCTAATTTGAGGTTATGTCGCAACCTGATCATGAATCATGGTCGTTGACTGTCTAAATATGATTTGTAATCCATGATCACGTTCTGAAGTAACTTTTAGAAGCTTTTTAATAGTAAATAACAACAAATGTTCTTTAGAAAATGTCTCAAAGTAATGCAAATAATATGTTAAGAATAATAAGAAATTTTATCAGCGTATGACAACAAACACAGTATACTTAAAAATTCAGAAAAATGAAGCCATATATAAATAAAAAAAAACGTGAAATTTAACAAAAAAAATAAGTTATCATAACATAAAATAACACGTAAAAATTAAGAATAAAATTTGACAGAAAAAAATTGCAAAAAAATTGCTAAAAAGTTTGAGTCCCATATCATAACACAGACTACTTAAAAAATAAAAAAACTTGCAATTTAACAAGAAAAATAAGTTACGTATCATAACATAAAATAACGCGTAAAAATTAAGAATAAAATTTGACAGAAAAGAATTGCAAAAAAATTGCTAAAAGGCTTGAGTCACATATTACAACACAGACTACTTAACAAATAAAAAAAACTTGCAATTTAACAAGAAAAATAAGTTATGTATCATAACATAAAATAACATAAAAATTAAGAATAAAATTTGACAGAAAAAAATTGCTAAAAAGTTTGAATCACGACACAAACTACTTAAAAAATAAAAAAAACTTGCAGCCCCATATGAAACATCCAGCAACCCAAAAAATGTGAAAATAAAAAAGAAAATCTACCTATAGTACAAAATAGTGTAAATTAAAATGTGAATCTAGCTATAGTAGGAAAAATAGTGTAAATGAAAAAGAAAATGCAGCTATATATCCCCACAGAAAAGAAGTGGTAAAAATTAAGTAGAAATTGGAGCGCTATCAGGTAGGAAGAAGATGGTATAATTAAAGAGAGAGAGAGAGATGATTACGGCATTCGAAGATGATCTCATAATAGAATCAGGGATCTTGAATGGGTTAAGCATCGACCGCACGCAAAGAGCATTTCGCGGGTTGTTCGCGGAATACGTTTCCACAACGAATTTCGCCGGAGTTGCTTTTTTCCTGCTCGATAAGCTCGACGCAGCCAGCCAGCCAACAGGAACAATACAACTTATCGAGCGACACACATACCTGGTTTATTGGGTACGCCAGATAAGAGGAGTACGAAGGAAGGAACGAAAGGATCGCGAAAAAGCTGGGACACCGAAAGCCACGATTGAATATCGTGGGCCCGTGTCACCTGGAATTAAGCACCGCCGACACTTCAACGGTCGCGAAATTCCGCTGCACGCGAATATCGTATTTATATCTTGAAAATCGAACGACACTGTTCTTTTGGATTATTTTTTAAAAACGTAGAGAGGGTCGCATTGCGGTTAGAGATGTTTGTGGTTCAGGAAATTTGGGAATTTGGGACGCAGGAAATTGAAATTTTGCGGATTGTAGAAAGGGAATACGTTTGAGGAAGGGGATTTTTGCAGTTTGGGGTAATGGGAGTTGGTTTGAGAATTTGGGAAGAGGAAATTGATGTTTGGGAAATTTGGGAAAGTGCACATTTATTTTGGAAATTTGGGATGTTGAGAGTTGAATTTGGGGAATTGGGGAATAAGAAATTGGGAAACTTGGGATTGGACAATATGGGAATTGGACAATGTGAAAATTGGACATTGTAGGAATTAGGTAATGTGAGGATTGGATAATATGAGAATTGGACAATGTAGGAATTGGACAAAGTGGGAATTGAGCAATGTGAGGATTGAACAATGTGGGAGTTGGACAATGTGGGAATTGGACAATGAGGGAAATGGACAATGTGGAAATTGGACAATGTGAGAATTGAACAATGTGGAAATGGACAATGTGAGAATTGGACAAAGTGGGAATTGGACAATGAGGGGAATGGGCAATGTAGGAATGGGACAATGAAAGAAATGGACAATGTGGGAGTTGGACAATGCGGAAATGGACAATGTGGGAATTGGACAATGTCCAGAATTAGACAGTGTGGAAATTGGATAATATGAGAATTGGGAAATTTAGGAATTGGGAAACTTGGAATTGGGGAATGTGACAACTAGGAATTTTGGAATTGGGATATTTGGAAGTGGAAATTTGGGAGTTGGGAAATTTGGAATAGGGAAACTTGGAATTGGAAAATTTGGGAATTGGTGAATTTTGGAAATTGGAAATTTGGAATTGGAAACCTTGGAATTGGAAAATTTGGAATTGGGAACCTTGAAATTGTAAAACTTAGGAATTAGAAAATTTTGGAAATTGAAAACCTTGGGATTGGGAAACTTGGAATTGGAAAATTTGGAATTTGGAAAATTTGGAATTGTGAAGCTTAGAATTGGGAAAATATGGGAATTGGGAAATTTGGAATTTGGTGAATTTGGAATTGGAAAATTTGGAGTTTGGGGAATTTGGAATTGGAAAGCTTAGAATTTAGAAAATTTGGAAATTGGGAAATTTGGAATTGGAAAGCTTGGAATTGGGAAATTTGTAATTTGGGAAATTTTAGAAATTGGAAAACTTGAAATTAGAAAATTAAGAAATGTTGAATTAGGAACTGGTGAATTTAAAAATTTGAAACCTAAGTTACTATAAATTTTTTAAAATACTGCATATTGTAAGAGTAAACAAACCCGAAATATGAAATAGTAGAAAAATTGCTTATTCCACAGTCAAAGAAGAGAATAGCCATTCCCATCGAGTTAGCATTCTTTTCCATTTTTACCTCACCCTTCCATTACCCGAGGATCAGTGTAGACTTTCCATGAAATCTTCAACAAGTTTAACTCCTCCGTCCAAACGGATACTTTCCTACCCCGAAGACAATGTTTCAACAAACTGCAACGAACTTCCCGGCTTTCCATCGAATCGCCGTAAAAAGTCAACGTTGAGTCACCTTTAGCTCAGGAAACCTCTTCGAAACTTCCCAACTTATCCTCGTCACGGTAAAACTGTCGAGTTTATTACACGAAAGAATAATGATACACAAAAGAGGACATATACAATTATAATTGTAAGAAAACTCGTTTTCAGTTCTTTAATACCTTGTTATTACTGTTTCACGAAATTCTCAAGTAACTTTGATATTTTAAGAATTCGAAAGTTGGCAAAATTTCCAAAGTTTTAGGTTATGATGTTGCAAGCTGGAAGACTCGTTTTGAGGCTATGTTCGGAAATCTTTGAATGTGATTCGAAAAGTATCGTTTTTTATTATCAATTCTTGTCTATTTTATAGTCGAGATTCCCTGACTTTGTAAATTATTGTTGGACTCAAACTTTAAATTGAAACGTCTTAAAAATTCATTGTTCTTTATTAAAACATGTTAAGATTCATGTTCTATATGTTTTTTTTTTATAATGTATTCTATACGTATATTAAATGAATTTTTATAAAGAATTCTCTTTTGAAGATTAAAATATGCAATGAATAATACAATTTCTAACTTCTAATACAAAATATGATTTTTATAAAATAAACAGTTACTTGAAAATTTTTTTTGTAATATATTATGTATGTATATTAAATATGAACTTTTGAAGAAGTTCAAATAATAATTCATTTTGAATGAAGCAACCCTCCATTATGAATCAAATGATCCTCCATTTTGAGTCAAGTAATCCTCCATTTTGAAAGAAGTGATCCATTTTGAAAAGAGTGATCCTCTACTTTTAATGAAGCAACCCTTCATTCTGAATCCAGTGGTCCTCCATTTTGAGTCAAGTAATCTTGAATGTAGCAATCCTCCATTTTGAATCAAATGATCCTCCATTTTGAGTCAAGTAATCCTCCATTTTGAATGAAGTGATCCATTTTGAAAAGAGTGATCCTCTAATTTTAATGAAGCAACCCTTCATTTTGAATCAAGTGGTCCTACATTTTGAGTCAAGTAATCTTGAATGAAGCAATCCTCCATTTTGAATGAAGTGAACCTCCATCTTGCTTGCAGCAATCCTCCATCTTGAATGCAGCAATCCTCCATTTTGAGTGAAGTTATAATTCATGTTAGATCAAGTACTCCTTTTAGATTAAGTACACCTCAACTTTGTATCAGTAATTATTCCGAACCAACTAATAATTCCAAACTAAATAAAAAGATGAAGAATGTCTATACATATTTAATATCTTATCTATCCTATTAGCCACCCTCATTTTGAATTTCCACAAAGTATTTCCACAAGTACACATCATACACGATTAATTAATTTCTAAAGAATATAAGTAATGCAATAGAAGATAATGAGAAAGAAAAATAAGAAAAGAAAAAAAAAGAACGAAGCGAAAAATCAATGAGTACACGAGTCGTTGGTCGAAGTTTTCAATGAACCCGTTCGCGCATCAATCAAGACTGCACGACGCACGTGTAATTGTCCTTTCTCCCTGTAGAATATTTTATCTGACCGTTGGCCAGGGGAAATCGTTCAATCGGACGATCAAATATTCCACGGGCAAATGACACAGTTGCCGGTCGGTAAATTTCGCATTATTTGCAAATTGCTGCGACTGTACGCTCCGTGCCGCGCGGACGACGACTATCATTATTCCCTATTCTTGATCGCGACGTTTAGCCCTCGCCATTTCTATGCTATTAACGCGTTCAACTACGCGCCCGTCTCTGACCCCTAACGGATCTAACGCAATCGCGTAATTCCGACAAATTTTTCATTCGCTCTAACGAGGTCAAACCTTGAATTGTAGATTTCAGTTTCCTGCTGGAACTATTTGTAGACAAGGGCTTCTTAGATATTCAATGGTAGATTATATTAGGATGGAATTAATTTTCTCAATTTTTGGAAGATCAAATACTTGCGTTCTTACATTTGAACATTTTTTTGTTATGCTTGAAATGTAACAAATTTGCACATTTTATTGTGTTTGAAATTTTCTGTAACCTGTGAGGTTGAAGAAATTTGCAAATTTACGTTTGGCGTGACATTCTCATTTTTTGTCGATTCCACCGATCCCAAAATCCAACACTCCCCAAATCCACCGATCTCAAAATCCACCGATCCCAAAATCCAACACTCTCCAAATCCACTGATCTCCAAATCCACCGATCCCAAAATCCACCCATATGCAAATCCACTGATCACCAAATCCACTGATCTCAAAATCCACCGATCCCAACATCCACCGCTTCTCAAATCCACCGATTCCAAAATCCACCCATCTCCAAATCCACCCATCTCCAAATCCACCCATCTCCAAATCCACCCATCTCCAAATCCACCCATCTCCAAATCCACCCATCTCCAAATCCACCCATCTCCAAATCCACGCATCTCTAAATCCACCGATCCCAAAATCCACCCATCTCCAAATCCACCGATCTCCAAATCCACCGATCCCAAAATCCATCGATTCCCAAAATCATCGATTCCCAAATCCACCGATCCCAAAATCCACCCATCTCCAAATCCACCGATCTCAAAATCCACCGATTCCAAAATCTACCGATTCCCAAAACCATCGATCCCCAAATCCACCGATCCCAAAATCTACCACTCCTCAAATCCCCGATCTCTAAATCCCCGATCCCTAAATTCCCAATCTCTAAATCCCCAAATCTCTAAATTCTCAATCCCTAAAACCCCGATCCCTAAATCCTCAAATCCCTAAATCCACAAATCCTTAAATCTCCAAGTCCCTAAATCCCCAAGTCCCTATACTTCCAAAAAAAGAAAATTAAAAATGCATCCCCACATCCCAAAATTGCACAAATTACCCTATATCGATAACAGTAGACAGCAGAAATAACCATAGCTAGTCCAATATAGGATAATATGAATAATTAACAGTATCACGGGTTTAATATTACAATTTGGTATTAGGAATCGCTAGTGTAATATCGGTTATTAATAATAATTTCAATAGCCAGATTATTCGTGTCTAAATTTATAATCGCAGCGGATTAACGTGTACAGCCATAAATATATGAACATCGAAGCAAACATCTGCGAAAAATTTGATTTCAATTACAGATACGCAATACTTGTTGAGCAAGAAGGATTCCATCGTATTTTCAACGAAAATAGAACCGTTGTAATGCTAGGGATTTGGATCAGTTAACTTTTACAAGTCATTACCAACGGATTGCAAATGATGCTATCCGAAGTTCTGGAACTTGCGAAACAGTTCTTCGAGGATTTCAAGTATTTATGGACTTTAAAAGTTTCACACTGCAATCCATCTCATCGCGCTAAGTACTGCCAATTGTTGGAATGGCTCTGGCATAAATTTTTTACACGATAAACCGCCATCGACATTTGTTCTTGTTACGTCATACATACATTTTCGAATTCAGTTACTTTTCAAACTTTCATCGGGGAAGGAGGGAAATAAATGATACTCTTCGAAACTGGAAACACTAGTTTCTCTTTTTGGGTACTGCAGGGGTATCGATAGGGAAGAGAGTTGTTTGTAATTTTATAGGTGTGAGAGAGCTTTTGTTGATGGAGTTTGTAATAATACTTGCGATCTGAGTGGTAGGCGTTGGATTACAACGCGCTGGATTAGTACGCGTTGGATTACTGCGCGTTAGATTGCGATACGCTGGATTATTACGCGTTAGTTTACCACGCGTTAGATTCCAACGCGTAGAATTACCACGCGTTGCATTACAACACATTGGAATACCACGCGTTAGATTACCACGCGCTGGATTACTACGCGTTAGATTACCACGCGTTAGATTCCAACGAGTAGAATTACCACGCACTGCATTACCATGCATTGCATTACTACGCATTGGAATACCACGCATTAGATTACCACGCGCTGGAATACCACGCGTTAGATTCCTACGCGTGGAATTACCACGCGTTAGATTCCTACGCGTGGAATTACCACGCGTTGCATTACCACGCATTGGAATACCACGCGTTAGATTACCACGCGCTGGATTAATACGCGTTAGGTTCCTACGCGTGGAATTACCACGCATTGCATTACTACGCGTTAGTTAAGTACGCGTTTGATTAGCACGCGCTAGATTCCTACACGTGGAATTACCACGCATTGCATTACTACGCGTTGGAGTACTACGCATTAGAGTACCACGCGCTGGATTACTACGCGTTGGATATCCACACGCTGAGTTACTACGCGTTGGATATCCATACGCTGAGTTATTTTGGGTTGGATATCCATATGCTGAGTTACTACAGGTTGGATATCCATACGTTGAGTTACTACGCGTTGGATATCGATACGTTGTGTTACTACGCGTTGAATTAATACGCGTTAGATTAACCCTTTGCACTCGAAGATAATTTGACTATTTACAAACAGCAACTTTAAAACTTAATTAAGACGTCAAATGAACTCTTTTGATATTATTCTTCTTCTACTAATAATTTCCATTATTCTTTGTTTCGCTATGTTTGTACATCACACGTGTCATATTAAGGAACCAGTTAAAAAATGCTTATTTCAAAATATTGTATTAAATAATATGGTGACTGAAAGTCACCTTTCGAGCGCAAAGGATTAATACGCGTTGATAGCTCCACCTTTTTCCTTAATAACTCAAAAACGAAGATTCAAGCACAATTTGTGTAAAGGTAAATTTTATTCAGAATCACGTCAGCTACCATTTCAATGACCTACACTAGTAGATATGTAAATTCGATAACGAGTTTCTCTGACGTTATCATTGTAACAAGTAGCATGTCTGAGCGAGCTGAACTTAGCGACTGTTTCATAAACAATTGCATCCTTCGATCACAATAATTGACATTTAAATCCAAAAATATTTGTACCCGTTGAATTACGACGACACTCGACAAACCGAATTTCTCCTGATTTCAAGCATTTGAATGATCGTTGAAAGCCATGCTCCAATATTAATACAAGCATATGTATGTCCATCGATTCGAGACGAGGCTTCAGATTACATCGACTGAAATCAATCAATCCTGCATGAAAAATTCAATCAGCCACGATATCATGAATTTGACACCGTGTTATCGGCGCCGTTTAAAACCGTGACCAGAAACTATTGAATATTCATAAGAATGATCGATTTATATGTTTAATTAATGAAAAAAGAAAGATGGACGTATCTTCAAAGGGTAACCGAGATTAATTGGGTAGGTAACGTTAATCGAAATTAATTTATAAGCCTGTTACCGTAAATCATCGTTTCGTACGTTCCGATAAAATCGTTCGTTTAATTTATAACCCGTTATCGACTTAATATTCCCATAACTACAGTCCGGCACAATACTTTCACCTGGTTATAAAAGTAAACATTCGGTGGTGGCTTCCGACTCGTTAAAATTTCATGCTATGATTACCAACCTGTCGGGCTATTATTTAAAAAACTGAATAAACCATTCGCACGAAATCAACGGCATTAACGAGTATTCTCCCGGCGTGTTAACAAACAGAAACACGTCGAGTTGTTTTTCGTCAAATTAAACTTCACAGCTGCCCTCGATGTAATATTAACGCGCGAAATTCCACGTTCATGCGCGATCATATGCCTGCAAATTATTTATTATTTCATCTGATCACGCTGTTCGATGTTTACTTTAATAATTGCTCTGGCCAAGAAAAAATTAGAGTATCGTTGTTACACTGATTTCGTTCTTTATGCTGGCTATTCGTTTTATTAAGGTTGCTCATTTTATTTGGTTATTTTTTTTAAATTTTATTTGGTTATTTTTGGTGTTTTATTTGGGGATTCATTTTTATTGGGTCATTTGGGTATTTATTATTATTATTATATGTAAGATCCTCAGATCTCAAGGTCCCCAAATTCCGAATTTCCTAGATTCCAAATTTCCTAGATTTCAAATTCTCCAGATTCCAAATTCCCTAGATTCCAAATTCACTAGATTCCAAATTCATTAGATTCCAAATTCCCTAGATTTCAAATTCCCCAAATTCCAAGTTCCCCAAATTCCAAATTCCCTAGATTCCAAATTCCCTAGATTTCAAATTCCCCAAATTCCAAATTCTCCAAATTCCAAGTTCCCCAAATTCCAAATTCCCCAAATTCCAAATTCCCCAAATTCTAAATTTCCCAAATCCCAAATTCCCCAAATTCCAAATTCCCCAAATTCCAAATTCCCCAAATTCCAAATTCCCCAAATTCCAAAATCCCCAAATTCCAAATTTCCCAAATTTCCCAAATTCCAAATTCCCCAAACCCCAAATTCCAAATTCCTCAAATTTCAAGTTCTGTCTATTCATTTTATGAGCTTTGCTTGGTCATTTATTTCTTCTTTTTTTATACTTTATTTAGTTATTTCTCTTGTTTTATTTGGGCATTTATTTTTGTTAGTACAATTCGATATTTATTGTTATTATTACAGTTGGGTATTTATTATTGTCATTTTTACTTGTTATTCAGTATTATTTTCGTTGGTTATTTACTATTATTTTACTGTACACATTACAAGCAGAATGGTACGTGGAAAAGAAATATGGCGCAGAAACTGCACAGTTCAAATTTAGTTTTCAAAATTCTGAGCTGTTTAGGTCTTAAATTTTACCTTCTGTGTCTTTATATATTTGAATATTAAGTTCATAAATTCTGAATTTAACAAAGTGTCAAATGTTAGAGAACCAAATTTATAGATTCCTGAATTCACAAATTTTCAGTGCTCCAATTATTGAATTTATAAATTTTGCAGATGATTAAACGCTGAATTTATAAATTTCTACGTATACAAATTTTAGAATGTCCAAATACCAAATTCAGATATTTACAAATTCCAAGCTTTGAAATATTAATTTCATAAATTAGTGATTTATGTTATGTACTACATAACAAGTGTCCAAATGTCCAAACATCAAAATTGAATCAAAAAATGTCTATGTCATCAATAAATCTGCATATGTCCAATTTCTTCCTGCATTACCCCCAAATTCATAAAATTATTAAAATTCCTAGATCATCACTTCCTCCTAAAACGTCCAAATTCAAATCTAACACTGCAGAGTCCGCCTTGTTTTCTTAATTAAGTAGAAATTTAATCTAGAACTTCCAACACGAATACCTCCTTTATTGCGAGAGATGCCAACCATGATTTCGCTGGCTTATTATTCATATGACCTACAATCATGTTAAATGTACACCAAATACATTACCCTTTAATCTGGAATTCGATTTCATATGTCAAAGCTGGTATTAATACATGTGTTAAAATTGAACCATCCCATTCCAACTAACCTAATCAAACCTATATCAAAGTTCCCTAACCAAAAAACTAAATAATGAAACGCAAGAAAGATGAATAATGAAAAATAGCAAGGTTCGATAAGCGGAAGAAAGCTAAGCACGAAAATGCTTTTACAAAGTTTCGTAGTTGAATTTGTTTTCGACATTATTCCCTGCACGATGCGATCGAGCTTGTTATCTCTTGAATTAAGCGGTACGTTGACAAGTTTCGAGCACCTTTCACACAGGACCATTATCCTTTTAATTAACGAACACGAGAACTGAAATGAACAGTTCTCGTCATTCTTTCCTGCTTCCGCCATTTTGCTTCGCTCGCTTATAAACGCGGAAGGTATTTGTTCGTAAAACGTGCGTTTATTGTTTGATATTTCCGAACGATCAACTGGTTGATTGTGGAGGAAACGATAGTGGGACGAGTGTCGATGGTAATGGAGGTTCTGGGGATTTTAGAGGAGACTCAAGGGAAATTATAGTTTGAGGGACAGTATTTACAAGTTTTTAGAAGTTGAAGTAGTTGGAATTTTTATGCTGTTCAGTTTTTACATCTGTAGGTTCTTAGGTTCTGAAGCTTCAAATAGTCAAGTTAGTAATTTTTCAATTTTTGGTTTTCAAGTTTATAAATTTTTTGAATTGTCAAATTTTGAAATATTTTAATTCTTCGATTTGGGTGTTTTTAGATTTTCAAAGCTGGCAAATTGCTAAATTTTGGAACTTCCACACCTCCAAATGTCCAAGTCCTCAAATTCCAATATTGCAGAATTCTAATATCACCAAATCCACCAATCCACCAATCCACCAATCCACCAATCCACCAATCCACCAATCCACCAATCCACCAATCCACCAATCCACCAATCCACCAATCCACCAATCCACCAATCCACCAATCCACCAATCCACCAATCCACCAATCCACCAATCCACCAATCCACTAATTCACCAATCCACCAATCCACCAATCCACCAATCCCCAAATCTCCAATTTCCCAAATCCCCGAATCCCCAAATCTCCAAAAATTTCCAAATCCCCAAAAATCCCGAAATCCCTAAATCTCAAAATCCTCAAATCCTCAAAAATGTCCAAATCTCCAAATTCCCAAAAATCCCCAAAAATCCCCAAATCCCTAAATCTCAAAATCCTCAAATCCCCAAAAATCTCCAAATCACCAAATCTCCAAAATTCCCAAAAACCTCCAAATCCCCCAAAATCCCCAAATTTCAACATCACAAAGTTTTGATCGAAAATTCCCAAATTTTCAGTGCGATGGAAGTTCGGTTCGAACAAGACCCATTAGAGAGTAACAATTAAAGTTTTTTGAAATAGCCGTCAAATATCAAGTGTGCAGTCGAGTATTTAATTTGTAAAGTGCTCCAAACTGTTGGGGAAATCACTTACTCGACTGAAGGGGTTCAATTTTTGAAGAGCTACTTACGTTTCACAAACTTTCCCTCTGTATTAATTCAGCAGCCGAGTACTATTTTAGCCGGCAACCAGTTTGGATATCACTAACAATCATATTCTACCACCGTTCGCCAATTTTGCTGCATTGTTGTTGTCAGTTTACGTTATATCAATTTTCGGGTGTCTAGTTTGCGTCCGTGGTTAATTGGGCGTTTGAGAAGGTGGGAATTTTGGTGTTTGGGAATATGATTAGGTTGGTGACTTGATGGTTTGAGGATTTTAGAGGTTGGTATATGGGAAATTTGGAGGTTTGAGGATTTTAAGGGTTGAAATGTTGGAAATTTGGGAGTTTGGGGATTTTTAGCAGTTCGGGAAATTTGGGGTTGTTGGAGGGGTTTTGTTAGTTGGGAAATTGAGGGTTTGAGGATTTTGGAGTTTGAGAATTCCAAGTTTTCCAAATTCTAATTTTCCCAAATTTCAAATTTCTCAAGTTCCAAGCTCTGCAAATTCCAAGCTTCCTAAATTTCAAGCTCCTCAAATTCCAAGCGCCCCAAATTCCAAATTTCTCAAGTTCCAAGCTCAACAAATCCCAAGCTCCACAAATTTCAAGCGCCCCAAATTCCAAGCTCCTCAAATTTCAAGCTTCCCAATATCCCAAGCGCCCCAAATCTCAAGCTTCCCAATTCCCAAGCACCCCAAATCTCAAGCTTCCCAAATCCCAAGCTTCCTAAATTCCAAGCTTCCCAAATCCCAAGCACCCCATATTCCAAGCTTCCCAAATCCCAAGCTCCTCAAATCCTAAACGCCCTAGATCCCAAGCTCCCCAAATTCCAAGCCTTCCTATATTCCTAGCGCCCCAAATTCTAAGCTTCCCAAATCTCAAGCGCCTCAAATCCCAAACTCCCCAAATCCGAAGCTCCCCAAGTCTCAAGCTTCCTAAATTCCCATCTACACCAATTGTTGGCGCAGTGTGTGGTAAGTAAAAACAGGGCTTTTAATATGTTGAAAAGATTATATAGTTAAACACAAAACACACTAAAGTTATACATAATAATACTTGTACTGAAATAAGCTTAAAATATCTTTCGCTTCTCATCGCACGATGCGCTTCGACGCATGGCGGTTAACTTTCTGCAACAACGCCACGAATTGTAATTGAATTCACGCGCGAATTGTAACTTCTTCACCAATTATGTCTCAAATTCCTACTTCTCACCTTCCAAACCCTCTGTTGGAAGTAACGGACAAAACAAATGAACTGCGCTATGCGCGTCCGAACACGCATCACGATGCTTTGTCTAGCAGTTACAGTTATACCTTCGTCAACGAAGCACCGCGCATTTATGTAAAGACATTTTATATAATTAAAGTACTTTCCGTTCATCTCAGCACTGCAGTTTATTTTCCCGAAGCTAATCTTAACACCCTCAATTATGTCCCACCCTAAACTACCCTCTAAATCCCCAAAAATTCTCCACTATCTCTCCCCAAAACATCTCGTTCATCGCCTTCTAAAACACTTCAACACCCATCATCAAAGCAGCAAAAATCTCCGTCAACCGTTTATCAATCAAATGTGTGTCACATCTCCCCGGCACGATTTTGCAAACTTACGGAAAACGATCTCGTACGTTTCGCTCCGCTCGAGATTTTCCGAAACAAGAAAAAAAAAAGCAGAAGAGAGATCTCGTGGAAATCAAAACTCTCAAAGGCGAACGGGTTTAGCGTAACGCGGTTTTCGCGGAGGATTTCAATGCTCGACGTTTCGTCGTTTTGAAAAGGGACTACACACGTGTTCCGTGGGGATAAAAAGAGGAACGTTATCTTCTGGTAGGGAAGCTCGTCGAACACGCGATTAAAGTTCCATCTGAAATATTCATCGGTCGCAGCCCGTTGAAAACGAGCACTCACGCTTTCGCGGCAGCGTGTTCGATGGAAAACAACGATCGTACTTTCACGCGTCAACCCGATTTCCGTGCAAAATATTCAAAGCACGACACACTTCGACCACAATCGATGACCTGGTGGTTCTGGCGGATGTCGGGTGTCATTTCGACCCATCTGATACACCGTGCGGATGGCAATTGCGAATATCGCTGCTCCGTATACATATCCGGCCAATCTTCGTTTTCGATTTTCTCTAAAAATCGTGGTTGCGATTTCCATTTGGGTTTTTGTGTGGAAGGAGTCTTTTGGGGATCTTGTATCAGATGGTGTGGATTGCTGATGCGTTAATAGTGTAGTCGGTTGCTAATGGTGATTAGGATGAGGAAAAGTTATTTGTTTGGTGATATGTGGTTGTTGGAGCACGTGTGCGTAAACTACGCAAATTACAATATTTCCAAATTTCAAGGTTTCCAAATTCCAATTTTTCCAAATTTCAAGCTCCTCAAATTCCAATCTTTTCAAATTTCAAGCTCCCCAAATTCCAAGCGCTCTAAATTCCAAGTTTCTCAAATTCCAAGCACCTCTAATTCCAAACTTCCCAAATCCCAAGCGTCCCCAATTCTACGCTTGTCAAATTTCAAGCTCTCCAAATCCCAAGTTCTCCAAATCCCAAGCTCTCCAAATCCCAAGCTCCCCAAATTCCAAGCGCTCTAAATTCCAAGTTTCCCAAATTCCAAGCACCTCTAATTCCAAACTTCCCAAATCCCAAGCGTCCCCAATTTTACGCTTGCCAAATTCCAAGCTCTCCAAATTCCAAGTTCTCCAAATCCCAAGCTCTCCAAATCCCAATCTCCTCAAATTCCAAGCGCTCTAAATTCCAAGTTTTCCAAATTCCAAGCACCTCTAATTCCAAACTTCCCAAATCCCAAGCGTCCCCAATTCTACGCTTGCCAAATTCCAAGCTCTCCAAATCCCAAGTTCTCCAAATCCCAAGCTATCCAAATCCCAAGCTCCTCAAATTCCAAGCGTTCCAAATTCCAAGCGTCTCCAATTCTAAGCTTTCCATATCCTAAGCACTCCCAATTCCAAGCTTGCCAAATCTCAAGCGCCGCCAATTCCAAGCTTGCCCAATCCCAAGCTCCACAAATCCTAAGTTCCCCAAATACTAAGTTCTCCAAATCCCAAGCTCCCCAAATTCCAAGCGTCCCAAATTCCAAGCGTCCCAAATTCCAAGCGCCTCCAATTCTAAGCTTCCCATATACCAAGCGCTCTCAATTCCAAGCTTGTCAAATCTCAAGCGTCTCCAATTCCAAGCTTGCCAAATCCCAAGCTCCACAAATCCTAAGTTCCCCAAATACTAAGTTCTCCAAATCCCAAGCTCTCCAAGTCCCAAGCTCCCCAAATTCCAAGCGTCCCAAATTCCAAGCGCCTCCAATTCTAAGCTTTCCATATACCAAGCGCTCCCAATTCCAAGCTTGTCAAATCTCAAGCGTCTCCAATTCCAAGCTTGCCAAATCTCAAACGCCTCCAATTCCAAGCTTTCCAAATCCCAAGCTCCCCAAATCGGAAGCGCCTCAAGTTCCAAGCTTCCCAAATCTCAAGCGTCTCCAATCTCTAGCTTCCCAAATCCCAAGCGCCCCCAATTCTAAAATCCCCAAATTCCAAACTTGCCAAATCCCAAGCTCTCCAAAACCCAATATTTTCCCAGTTCCAAAATCTTCTAATTCCAAATGTGAATCTTGAATCCCACGTGAGCTTTGATTGTATCACAAATTTCTGCATTTTTAAATAGTTAAGTCGTCAAGTTTCTTCACTTGGAATATGATCTCCAATTTTTGATTCTTTGAAGGCAACTTTAGTTAAGTTATCGAGTTTCTTCACTTGGAATATGATCTCCAATTTTTGATTCTTTGAAGGCAACTTTAGTTAAGTTATCGAGTTTCTTCACTTGGAATATGATTTCGAATTCTTTATTCTTTGAACGCAACTTTAGTTAATTTTCTTGTATCTTCACCTTCTAAAGTTCTCAAATACTCACGCAACTAAGAGAAGGTTAGAGCTTTGGCTGAAGATTAGGGTGTCGACGGTGCAAATAATGATGAAGCGTGGTATTAAAGAAATCTTAGGTATTTCTTTCTTTTTGAATAGTATTGATGGAGGGTACCTGTGACGTACAAGAATTGTCACGTCACGGCGTTAACAAGAGTCTTCGCCGTGACACCATTGTCGGATACCCGCGACTTCCGCCAGCCTCGCCATATGTCCTCGCTTTCTTACTAACGAGCTCGACTCACACTTTATAGCCGCGATCACTTTATACGTCTTGCAAGGACATTCGTATTTGCAGTCGAAAGTTAATCTGGTGGCCCTGGGGAAAATGGAAACAAAGAGACAGCTGTATTCATCAGTGATTCAAATTTGGTGATTTGAAAAATTCCTCATTGAAAAGTCTTTGAAAAGTTGAACGTTTGGGGTCGAAATTTGTAATGTAGAAACTTTTGGAAAAATGTGGGAATTTGAGAATGTGAGGATTTAGATGAGGATTTAGATTTGTAAATATTAGGATTTGAGGATGTTGGGATTCAAGATATATTTCACAACTTAAATATTTGAAAAAATTAAATTAAAGTATCGAAAATAGAAAAAAATTTATCTAATTCATCGAGTGAATCTATCAGATTATCGATTAAATTCTCAGTGCCGTTATAAGAAGAAATCCAATTGCGCGTTTTCAATGAAGAGATTCAAATATCCAAGATTTAATTTCGTTTCTGACTATCGAGGGCGACTATTCAATGCCCATGAATGTATTATACTCTGCACTTTTCCGATATTCTATCGAATTTAACAAAACAATAGCACATTCGTTGCCATAACTAGGTTGGGTTCGATGCTAATCTACGGTTCCAGCCCCTACAGAACGCGTATTTACTTGCTGAGGAGCCTGGGGGTAGGTGAAATATTTTAGAGAAATTTTTTGTATTATGAAGTTTGTGTGTTCTTAAATAGCGCTGTTTACAAATTTATGAATTCTAAGTTTTTTAGTTTATTACTTAATTTAGGAGTATTAGGAATTTTTCAATTTTTAAGGGTTTATATTTGTGAATTGTGAAATTTCTGGGTTTCTAAATTTGGCAAGTTCCAAGCACACGAAAATTCCAAGCTCACCAAATTCCAAGCTTCTCAAATTTCAAGCTTTTCAAATTCCAAATTTCCTGAATTTCAGATTCTCCAAATTTCAAGCACTTCAAATTCAAAGCTTCCCAAATCCCAAACTCACCAAATTCCAAGCTTCTCAAATTCCAAGCTCCTCAAATTCCAAGTTCACCAAATTTCAAGCTTTCCAAATTCCAAATTTCCTGAATTTCAGATTCTCCAAATTTCAAGCACTTCAAATTCCAAGCTTCCCAAATCCCAAACTCATCAAATTCCAAGCTTCTCAAATTCCAAGCTCCTCAATTTCCAACCACCCCAAATTCCAAGTTCACGGTGGGATTAAAAGTGTCCCGCCTTTTTGATGTATTTCAATGGTGGAACATTTTTAGTCTCTACTGCAAGAAATCTTGCAGTAGCTGCATGTGTAGTAGCATGCATAGGTTTATATTTCGCCTTATTTACGTAAAGCAGTTGGTAATGTTTCCAAATAATGTTACAAACGTATTTATTGTGTTGACAACATTCAGTATGCAATTCCCGGCTGAGCAATTGTTATAAACGAAAGGTTTATAGCACTTACATTTGTTTTTTCTTAGTTTCACGTTAAAAATCGCAGAGGTAAATTAATTTCCACAAAAATTAGTTGTTCATAAGCGAGTAACGATTTTTATAATATAAATCAATGGTTAAATTTGTTTGCAAATGATGAAAGTATAGTGGGATTTCAATTGTCCCACCATAGAACTTGTGCAGTAATACAAAAAAATTTTTCTTTATTGTTTATGTTGTATATTCTTAACAATTTAATTAATTGTTAGTATTTTGTCATATTTTTACATAATGTTATACCTTTATTAATAAAAATTTACCAAGTTTGTTTCATTTAAAACCCTGTAATATTCCTGTGCAACATAAGTTTATTTTTTATCTGAAATCCTGTACCTCAAAGGGTTAAACCAATCCCAGTAAAGAATAAGAATTATCTTCACCACCTTATTATCAAAGTATCGTTCTCGCCAACAGTCAAGCATTTCCCCCATGAAACAAAAGGGGAACGCTTAAACAAAGAAACCGTGTAGCGTTTGCACCTATCGATCGCGTGCAAATACGTTCTACAGATATTTACAAAGAGCTCTGTCATAGTGACGGAACAAGTTGAACCGATTAGAACGACGCTGAACGTAAGTAGTGTAAACGTAGACGGTCTACCTACGTTTCTCAAGGTATTAAACGTTACGTAAATCACGGCTCGTTGTTGGCCGGTACAAGTGTTTCGAAGAAAATCGCTCGACATCGACGTTCAACCAGCTCCGCCTTTCAATTACGCGAGTTTGTTTACCCGCTCGGGGGTCGGAGGATGGTAAACAAAATCATACGTTACTTTTTAACCTTTTCCTTCCCCTTTCTCTATCTTCCTCTTCCGTCTCCCTCTTTCTCGACGTCTCTACCACGTTGCTCGCAGGGATTCGCCTTTTCCTACCTGTCGTTAATTAGCAGTTTAATTAAATGAAGTTTGCGTTCTTGCAGTGACTCGCGAGCAGATCGTGAATTTCGATTGCGAGTCTTCGTCGGCAAATCCGCTGGCAAGATGAAGGAATACACGCGCGACTGCTTGAGTTAATATGTGCCGTTTACTAGCTGTGCTCGACGCAAAGGATTTAGCAAATTCATAACAGCGACGCGATTATTATTATTTGCTTACGTGTTAGATGAATGATCACAGGCGAGCTGTTTTGTTACCGGATATCTCGCTAGAATTTATTGCAGGCATTATTTATTTTCGAGCCTCATTTTTTCGGATTCAATTTTACGCGGGTTCGGAGTCGGGGGAGCTCGGGGGTTGTCGGACGCGCTCGGACGAATTCGTAGATGTGGACTTTAGGACTCTATTAATGTTCTTTTTTTGGATGAATTTTTTATGGTGGTTGATTATAATGAGTATATTTAGGTTATGTGTACTAGGAGTTAGGGTAAGAGTCTTGTTTGCAATTCAGAAATTTGGATATTTAATTTTTGAACTTAAAAATATGAAAATTTAGGAAGCTTAGATTTTGACAATTTTTAAAATCTCGAACCTTAAAAATTAAATAACTTAAACATTTCATACTTTATAAATTCGGTAAAATCTCAAAGTCCACAAAATTAGACTTTGAATGCAAAATTGAAATTAAAGAAAGGAAAATTTGAACGCAAAATTAAAACTAAAGAAATTAAAATTTGAACGCAAAATTAAAACTAAAGAAATTAATATTTGAATGCAAAATTAAAATTAAAGAAATTAAAATTTGAACGCAAAATTAAAACTAAAGAAATTAAACTTTGAATGCAAAATTAAAATTAAAGAAATTAAATTTTGAACGCAAAATTAAACCTAAAAAAATTAAACTTTGAATGCAAAATTAAAATTAAAGAAATTAAAATTTGAATGCAAAATTAAATTTAAAGAAATTAAAATTTGAACGCAAAATTAAAACTAAACAAATTAAACTTTGAATGCAAAATTAAAATTAAAGAAATTAAAATTAGAACGCAAAAATCAAAATGCACCAAGTTAAAAAAAGAACCAACTAATTTTATTAAACTTGACTCCTGTCCCCAAAAGTTCCATCTTCAAACTCCGATCGATCCGATTAAACTTTTAATTCTACCTCGATGCAAACTTGATTCGCGATCGCGTTACTATCTATACAATTCAGTTTAACCAGAATTTTTGTAGCCTTCGAATTCCATTGAAAATTAACTTCCTTTCGATCGAATCGAAATAACTAAGCTCTCTCGCTTTGATTTTAAGCTGCTCTTAGAACACGCGCTTACATCTTGTCTGCTTTCACCCCAAAAAGGATTTTCCTCCATATGCATTCCTAGCATTCATTCAGACGCACACTTCTCTCGAAACAGACCCTCGCATTTCAAGCAGCCACTCAATCTCTTTCGTACTATCTCAACCACTTGCATCTAATTCACGAGGAATTCATTCACGTTCACCGTTGAAGAAGTTTATTCACCCGTGCACTTTAAACCATCTTCTGTCTTAACATGCTATTCCGAAGAATCAACGGATCACTGACAAAAGTGTTCTTCATTTCCTGTACTGGTCTTATCATCTTTTAAATTCAATCATTTCTCTGTGGTATTTGGTATTTTATTTCTGTGTGTCGTATCTTAGGTAGGTTAGGTTAAGTTAGATGTTGATGGTTGCTGAGTTGAGTTTTGAGGTTAGGTTTAACGTCGCTCAAGTTCAACTGGGTAGCTTGATGAGAATTTTTGTGGTGGGTCATTGGTTATTTTCAAAGATTTAGATTGTCATTTTATGAAATTAAGGCAAAATTAGTATAAAAATATAAAATTAGTATAAAAATTCATATTAAAATAATTCATATTTAGTATGAATATAGGAGCAAAATATAAATGGAGACCAAATCTGATGCAAACTCAGCAAGGTACAGGAACTGTCACAAGGACCAGCATCACAGATAAACATCAAACTTGATAAATACATAGCAAGAATAATAGAAATTATTACAAACGAGCTTGGTATACACACAATGAAGAACAAAGACTGTTAAAAATTGAGGGAAAACTTGACAGGAACATAGCAAGGAATAAATGCTATTAAAAATAGAAGAACTTGAACAGCAAGAATGGCCAGAGGTAACTGAACTCTAAATTTGACGCCAACACAGCAAGAATGTCAAGATGTATTACAGCTAGACTATTTTTTTTATAAATAAGGAACACGAACTGTCGAAAGTCGTCAGAAAATTTGATAGAAACATAGCAAAGAACAAACGCTATTAAAAATAGAAGAAAACTTTGAAACACAGCAAGAATGACCAGAGGTGACACAAAATGGACGATGAACCCAAAATTTGATAAAAACACAAGAATGACAGGACCTGTTATAGCCAAGATATTTTTTTCTTTATAAATAAAGACCAAGAACTGTCAAAAATGAACAGAAACCTCGATAGAAACATAGCAAGAAATAAACACTATTAAAAATAGAAGAACTTCAAACCCACCAAGAATGACCAGAGGTAAAAATGGACAACAAACCCAAAATTTGATAAAAACACAAAAATGACAAAACCTATCACAGCCAAACGAATTTGATATGAACACCCAACAAGAACAACAGAAAATACAAAGACATGAAACACCATAAGACCAGCAAATGGACGCCACAGTGAAGAGGACACAAGTGAAGAGCAATACAGTATGAGGCAGTCGCGGTGTGTTGATAATCGATTTTCGTCTACCTGGCAGGGATATCGGTTCATCGAGGCCCGGTAACAGGAGACGGTGTTGCCTGGAAGCGTGAATTTTGGTCGATTTCTCGCGCGGAAGAGAACACCCACGAGGAAACAGAGCGAAGCACGAACGTTCCACGCGATGATGCACCAGCAAACGCTTCCGCAGGTAAACTACACGATGCTCGCGGGTTGAACGAACGCACCTGGCTTGCTCTTCAGGTAAATCGTATCCCCTCTTCCCTCGAATCGTTCCCTTTCGTTCTACGGTCGGATAAAAGGGTCTAGGAGAGCTCCTAGCAGTCGCGATGAAATATTTCGATGACGCATCCGAGCGAGGGTCTTCGTCTGTCTTGCGGTGACATATCTTTGCCCGCATTCCGAGTGGTCGTTGAGGAAAATCTTTTATTATTTACGATACAGGAGGAATGATACAGGAGGTCTCGGGATGCGGGCGACCGTTTTATTGTAATTTTGGGTCATTGTGGGATATGATGAGGTTTTGGGGAATTGGGTAGAGGGAGTTTAGGAGATGAAGAGGTTTGAGATGGTGGGATTTGGGAGGGGTTATGGTTTTTGAAGGGTGTGGGAAGGTGGAGGTGAGGGGAGACGATTTGGAAATTTAGAGAGTGGGGAATTAGGGATGGGAGATTTAGGGATTGAGGTTCTGGAGTTTGGAGATTTAGGAAATTGGGGACGTAGGAATTTGAAAATTTAGGGAATTGGGAGTGTAGAGATTTAGGAATCTAGAGAATTGGAGACGTGGGAATTTGCAAAATTTAGGGAATTGGGGGTGTAGAGATTTAGGAATCTAGGGAATTAGGGACGTGGGAATTTGGGAATCTAGGGAATTGGGGACGTGGAAATTTGGGAATCTGGGGAATTAGGAACGTGGAAATTTGGAAATTTAGGGAATTGGGAGCGTAGAGATTTGGGAATCTAGAAAATTGGAGGCGTGGAGATTTAGAGACGTAGGGATTTGGAAATCTAGGGAATTGAGAGCGTAGAAATTTGGGAATCTGGGGAATTAGGAACGTGGAAATTTGGAAATTTAGGGAATTGGGAGCGTAGAGATTTGGGAATCTAGAAAATTGGAGGCGTGGAGATTTGGAGACCTAGGGATTTGGAAATCTAGGGAATTGAGAGCGTAGAAATTTGGGAATCTAGGGAATTGGGAACGTGGAAATTTGGAAATTTAGGGAATTGGGAGCGTAGAGATTTGGGAATCTAGGGAATTGGGGGCGTGGAGATTTGGAGGCGTAGGGATTTGGAAATCTAGGGAATTGAGAGCGTAGAAATTTGGGAATCTGGGGAATTAGGAACGTGGAAATTTGGAAATTTATGGAATTTGGAGCGTAGAGATTTGGGAATCTAGGGAATTGGGGGCGTAGAGATTTGGAAATCTAGGGAATTCGCAACGTGGGAATTTGGGAATCTAGGGAATTTAAGAAAATACAACTTTGAGATCTTAGAGATTCCCAAACGCAGAAATCTATCAACCTATAAATTTCAACACATAAATATCTAGAAATTTCAAAACTTAGAAATGTACAATTACTCAACTTTAATATCCAAAAAATCAAACACCTTGGAAATTTGAACAAATAAAAATTTTCTAAACGTCAAAAGAGTTGAAAATTAAAAAAACTTGAAAGTCACTCGTCGCGTAAGAATTAAAAGCAGTATCTGTACAATCCCCTAATTACGCTATATGTCGATTGTATTATTTTGATAGAATAATTTATAATTTAATAATCAAAGGTTTATTCGATGTCTCTCAGTTAATCTCCCAGCATCAATGGATTCCAGCCATTAAACCGGAATATTACTGTTACTCATTGTGAGAATTTAGACATTGTTCCATATTTAGCAGCATTGCAGGAAATTGGGGTAATCATATATGAAACCTAATATTAAAAGCAATATGAATTCAATAATACATAATTTGAAATTGTTCATTTTATAAATGAAATAGTAAGTGCATAAATCGGTTATCAACGTTGCACCTTTCTAATCGTTTCAAATTTTCCCGCGCGTTCTGCCTTACAAATGGCGATTCTAATCTATCAATCACAGCTATTAAACCAAAACTCCCACATTTTACAAACAATATTATCAAATAAAACTGTAGAAAACATACAAAACACAAAATTGAACTCCCATTTCCAAAACTTCAATATTTCCATCGATATCGACACGTTAAAAGCAACAAACGCGTTTCGACGTATCAATTTCATCAATTTGTTATTCATTATTCCAGAAAAACCATTACACCTTGTGTTTATTCGCTAAAACGACACAGTTTAAAAATGATAAAGCATCGAATTCGATAACAAAAAACATTTATTGTTGCATTTACACGTTCTCCGCTTTTCAATTTAAGGTCTGAATTATTTCTCGCGCTCGAGGACGAGCCGTCCAAATTGCCGACGTTTTTCCGCGGCAAATTTTCGAACAAAACATTCGCAAATACTCTCGTTACAGTAGTATATACGTATTCCTTTTTTGCCTTTCGCGTACCGCAAAAACCACAGCGACGTAGCAAGGACGTCTGCATGCAACGAATGCCCCATAATAACATCCTTGTCACGTATGATCCGCGGACGACGTATGAGCCACGGTCTGAAAACGCGGACGCTTTCGTTGTTACGCCACGTTGCGACGCGGAGATGATCGACCGTTGTATAACAGGCTTTATTTTATCTTTGTACCGGCGTTTGCGGTCTCTGGATATCGACGTCGATTAACGCTTATCTCCGAACGATAATATGATCCTCTTCGTCGTTGTTCGGGGTTCAATATGACGAAGCGGTTTTCATCGAAAAATGCTGGAGGACGCATTCGGATTTCTTGCAGTGAAATATGGCGGATTTAATATTCGATTTCAGCTGGTGATGGTATGGCGATATTTTTGGTGTATTGTCGCCATTTTGTAGGGGTGATTGTGATTCATAAGGGTTGTGAATAAGGATTTGGAAAATGGGAAGGTGCGAATTTGGGGATTTGGGAAGTTGGAGACGGAGGAATTTTGTATTTGGAGGTATTTGGGTGTATAGGGATTTGGGAATGTAGGAATTTAGTAATGTAGGGATTTGGGGACGTAGGAGGTTGGGGATGGAGACATTTGGGAATCTAGGGATTTTTTGATGTGGGAATTTGGGAATCTAGGGAATTGGAGATGTAGGAATTTGGGAATTTAGGGATTTAGGGACGTAGGGATTTGGAAATGAAAGAATTTGGCAATCTAGGGATTTGGGAGCGAAGGTATTTGAGAATCTAGGGATTTGGAGGAGTAGAAATTTCGAGACGTAGTAATTTGGGAGTCTAGGGACTTTTGGACGTAGGAATTTGGAAATTTAGGAATTTGGGGGAGTAGAAATTTGGAGACGTTGGAATTTGGGGGGGCAGAAATTTGGAGACGTAGGAATTTGGAAATTTAGGAATTTATGGGAGCAGAAATTTGGAGACGTAGAAATTTGGGAATCTAGGGATTTTTGAACGTAGGAATTTGGAAATTTAGAGATTTTGAAGAACAGAAATTTGGGGACATAGTAATTTGTCGATTTAGGGATTTTTGAACGTAGGAATTTGGAAATCTAGGGATTTAGGGACATAGAAATTTGGGTACCTAGGGAATTAGGAACTTTATGGAACTAACAATTTGAGAATCCGAATATTTGTAAATATAAGAGTATTAGAATTTGTTAATTAATTAATTTTTTATTTTGGAAATCCATAAAATTTAATTATCCGCAAACTTGCAAATATAGAAACTTAAAACGTAAAAATTGAAAATTTATAGAATATAAAAATTTTTAATAATTAGAAAATTACAAAATTTTAAAATTCAAAAATTTGCGAATCAGAAGCTTATTACAAATACAGTACAGAACACCAATAACTACTTCTATTAGCTTCTTTAATACGTCTGACTTATGACGCACCATGTGCGTCACATCAGCTGTGATCAGTTTCATCAAAATTTTTCATACACTTCAATTTATAATTCAAGGTTAATTATGACTTCCACAGTGCGTCGAATAATACCAAATTGATTCTCTTTGCTTTAGTATTGAAGCTGTGATTAGTCCTACCTGACGCACCCTATGCGTCACATCAACGCGAATAAATTTCACTCGAATTTTCCATATACTTCAATTAACAGTACAAAGTCAATTATAACTTGCATAGTCAATAAAATAATACCAAATTGACTCTCCTTGCTTTAATATTGAAATTGTACTTAATCCTACTTGACGCACCCTGTGCGTCACATCAACTCCAATAAATTTCACTCGAATTTTCCATATACTTCAATTAACAGTCCAAAGTCAATTATAACGTGCATAGTCGATAAAATAATATCAAATGAAAATAACGTATGAAGTCTCTTTGTTTTAATATTGAAGCCATAATTAGTTCAGTCTGACGCATCCGACAAATCATACAACAAGTGTCTAAAAACCCCACGCACACGTGTGCAAGTAAAAGATATTCAACCCTCCCGATTACCGCAGACAAAAAGAGCTCATCATTTTTGAACTTCTTACACAATTTCCCGTTTGTAGGGCGGCTTTGCATAAAGCGAAGGTCTACCGAAACGGATAGAAGTTCGAATATCTTTCGAGCCGCGTAACTTTGCGGCAAACTTTCGAGCAAGTGTAAAAAATGCAGTCTGTATAAACACGAAGAATGAAAAGAAATGTAGGTCGCAAGCGAGAACGCGTCAAAGGTTTTGCAATAATCTTAACGCTTAACAATACAAAATGGAGGCCCACGATGTGTATTCGGTTATTCATGAGAATTTTCCTTTGGAAACGATTTTCGTCGGTTGTTAAACCGGGTTGTTTTTCGTAAAATGGAACATCGCGTCGTTTGAAAGGATGCTGGATGGTCGTCGACCGCGATCGTCGCACGAATCTCGACTAACTATACTTTGCGTAACGCGTAACGTGAGCTTTTGTAATCTTATACGTGCAATACCTCACAAGAGGATCATTCATAGTCTGAGGTTTAGCTGTGTGGCTACCAGGGATCGACATTGCACTATGACGTTACAAACTCGTGACGCATCGTCTGCGTGATGTGCAGTAGATAGGGGAGTAAGCTTTGTTTTGTCGAGTATTTTTATGAATTTTAGTTTTTTCAAGCTTTAATTTTATTAAGTCCCAATTCTCCCAAGGTCCAATTTTTCTAAATTCCAACTCTTTCAAATTCCAATCCTCCCAGGTTCCAACTCTCCCAAGTTCCAACTCTCCCAAGTTCCAATTCTCCCAAGTTCCAACCCTCCTAAGTGCCAACCCTCCCAAGTTCCAATTTTCCCAAGTTCCAACTCTCCCAAGTTCCAACTCTCCCAAGTTCCAACTCTCCCAAGTTCCAATTCTCCCAAGTTCCAACTCTCCCAAGTTCCAACTCTCCCAAGTTCCAATTTTCCCAAGTTCCAACTCTCCCAAGTTCCAACTCTCCCAAGTTCCAACTCTCCCAAGTTCCAATTCTCCCAAGTTCCAACTCTCCCAAGTTCCAACTCTCCCAAGTTCCAACTCTCTCAAATTCCAACTCTCTCAAATTCCAATCCTCCCAAGTTCCAAGTCTCCCAAGTTCCAACTCTTCCAAGTTCCAATTCTCCCAAGTTCCAACCCTCCCAAGTTCCAACTCTCTCAAATTCCAACTCTCACAAATTCTAATCCTCCCAAGTCCCAACTCTCCCAAGTTCCAACTCTCACAAATTCCAATCCTCCCAAGTCCATATTCTCTAAAGCCCCAACTCTCTCAAGTCCCAACTCTCTCAAATCCTAATCCCCTCAAGTCCCAATTCTCTCCCAAGTCCCAATCCCCTCAAATCCCAATTCTCCCAAGTACCCAATTTTCCCAAATCCCAAATTTCCCAAAGTCCGAATCCTCCCAAGTCCCAATTTCCCAAAATTCCAACTTACCCAATCTTCAAAAATTTGAAAATCTTCCCTCCAGGAATTTTCCCATTAAAAATCTAATCGTTTTAAATATTGACAACTCCAACAAAGTTTCCCAGAAATTAATCGTATAACTCGATCGAGTATTCTGCTAACTAATTAAGTATAGCACCAGGGTTATAAGAGATCCCATTATCGGGATAAGTAGCCGGATCGGAATCGGAATATTATTTCGAAACCAATGTTGATTTTTCTTTGAAAGACGAGGTCGAGCCTAGAACAAAGCCTCGATTGCTTTGCGCCTACGCGCAAAACGTAGGCGAACGTTATTAAACTTCACGACAATGCAGCTCAGAAACTCTTTGTCGTGCTGTGCTATTTGAAATCTAAAAACTGTACTACCGCTAAAATTCTGTATAATTCAATTTTTTCGTTTGTATGTTTCGTTTATTCGGTAACTCCCCGTTTTTCACTTTTAAATTCCTAATTATATTGCTTGAAATTTTCAAATTTTTTGACGTTCAGTTTTCTGGGATGAAATTTGGGAAAATTGAAACTTGAGAAAAATAGGACTTGAAACAAATAGTTTTTGCAAAGATAAGAATTTAGAAGATTGAAATTTTAAGGCAAAGGTTTAATAGAGTTTTAGTAGAGTCATCTATCGAGGCTAAAACTGTTATGAAAACGTTTGTCCGTTTACAGCGGCGGAACGTGTTCGCGTGCTTCATCGCGATGCTTAATGAAAAGGAACACGATATTAAAAAAAAGATATGTGCACGGAAACAGAGAGGAAGAATAGAGAATTAAAACGGGTATAATATAGCTAATAGCTGTCCACAATTCGCGGAAAGAGTTTACCTAATTAAACTGCGAATAAGACTCGTCTGAGAAATATTTTTAATTAGCGATAACGCCATGGCAATTTTAAACTACAATTAATTTTGGATAATTCGGGGCTTGTTTCTTATTTTAAGGAGATTTAGAAAATTGCTAAAAATATTTGCATGTGGAATGTTTTTGGATGGGGATGGTAGTTGGGGAATTTGGGAATTTTGGGAAATTGGGACTTGGAGAAATTTGGGATTTCGGGAAATTGGGACTTGGGAGAATTGGGACTTGAGGGGATTGGGACTTGGGAGAGAATTGGGGACTTGGAAGAATTGGGACTTGAGAGAATTGGAACTTAGGGAAATTGGGGACTTGGGAGAATTGGGACTTGAGGGGATTGGGATTTGAGAGAGTTGGAACTTGGGAAAGTTGGGACTTGGGAGGATTGGAATTTGAGAGAGTTGGAATTTGAGAGAGTTGGAACTTGGGAGAGTTGGGACTTGGGAGGATTGGAATTTGAGAGAGTTGGAACTTGGGAGAGTTGGGACTTGGGAGGATTGGAATTTGAGAGAGTTGGAATTTGAGAGAGTTGGAACTTGGGAGAGTTGGAACTTGGGAGGATTGGAATTTGAGAGAGTTGGAATTTGAGAGAGTTGGAACTTGGGAGAGTTGGAACTTGGGAGAGTTGGGACTTGGGAGGATTGGAATTTGACAGAGTTGGAATTTGGGAGAGTTGGAACTTGGGAGAGTTGGAACTTGAGAGAGTTGGGACTTGGGAGGATTGGAATTTGAGAGAGTTGGAATTTAGAGAAATTGGACCTTAGGAGAATTGGAACTTGGAGAAAATGGTACTTAGGAAAATTGGAGCTAAGAAAAATTGTAAATTCGGAAAATTGAAACTTAAGAAAATTGAGGTTCGAGAAAATTCCCAAATTCCCAAATCTCCAAAAGCACTAATTTAAAAAAAAAATCTAATTAAAGCAGACATATAAATGCTACAGCCTTGGCAGATAAAATAGCGTTGTCTTTTGTTACGAGACAAATTGTCGTAAGTATCGCGAGCTGCAGAAGACAAGGATGCAGTACATCTTAATTATCGCAGTTGCAGCTTCTAATTCACAAGTTTTAATAATATTATCGTGGCATAAAGTGTGTGTCATTTGTCAGCGCACGTCAGAACTGAAAATAGCGTATTTGCAGGTGACACCGAGCCACGAAATTCTACTAAATGCGGCAGTTGATACCCGTGTTAATTCGCAAAGTTTACGCCGGAAAATCCGAACGTCAAAAATCCACGGTGAGCTGTACCTTTTTGACAAAAAGTTTTCTCAAAAAAATGTGCGTTGTTTGGCAACTTTTAATTACTGCAGCCAGGGTCAGACAATACGAATTCTGTTGCATTTTTGGTTATGTTAGGTTAGGTTCAGAGCTATTTAAAGCTATAGAAATCACATTTTAGGGTGCACTTGGTTAATCAACTAATTGCTGTTTCATTTTTTTAAAAGTAGATGATTGTTATAATAATTTGAAAGTTAAATATTTTTTAAATTATTGCAAGAGTGTAATCAATTTTAATATTCAATTATTAAAATTGAGAATGGTTTTTGTTATATTAAATACTTGATTGGCAGACAATTATTTTTAGTTAAGATTTGATTTTTTAAAAATTGTATGTGTTGAATAATGTGGTTAGCAAAATTTATTTTGTTCTTAAAACAGATTATTCTAACTCTGCATTATAAAATACAGAATTATTATTATAACTATCTATTAATACTGATAATATGAAAAGCCATAAATTATGACTGGGTATTATAGAATCCTGATAAAATATTGTAGGTACTTTGGAGAAAATATAGACTCAGCCTCCATAAAAAATTAATGTACTTCGATCAGTCTGTTCTAAAAGAATACTGATATTCTAATATAGACTGCTCAATCAATATCATATTTTAATACTCTCAAAAATATAACCTACAATATAAATAATTTCTACAAACTCATGTACAATATATACCACAAATTATTATAAAATAATTCCCCCAAAAAAATTAAACAAACCAATTCATTTTATAAAATACTTAAAATTGATTAATAAAAATATTATTCTCTACATTAAAATATATTATTTTAGTTTAAACAAAATCTCTAAAATAATGTATAACAATAAAATAATTTTATCAGTGCACATAAAATCCAGTCGACATCAAACCACTAAAAAAGGAACAAAAATACAGACTCAATAAACAGCAGACATAACCTTAACATCGAGTTACACAGATCCCGTATCGCACGTATTTCTTGGTTACACTCAAATCGACTCCATTTTCATCCCTCAGCGATCACCTCGTTCCACCGGCACAAAAGTAAAGTAAAAAAAAAGCGCGGAAAAGAAGCTTCCATCGAATCAAGGGATAAACAAAGCAAGAAGAGGAGAGACAACACGACCGATAAAACAACAGCGATACAGTTGTTAAACCATTCCGTAAAATTGAAGCATCCGTCGCACTGGGTAATACTGTTTACGAGGCCATTCGATTGCACGCAATCGATCGTAAACGGCACGGGACATCGAAGTCGAAGTTCCGTCGTCGCTGTCGCTGGCAAGGGAAAATTGATTTCGCGAAAAACAGGAAACAATGATTGCGACGTTGCGTAAAAGGAGAGGTGGAGGACGAGACGGAGAACGGGGTGGTTAGATAAGACGAGAGAGAAGGCGTAAGGGAGAAATTTGGGAATTTAGGAAGGTTGGGAAGTTGGGAATTTGGGAAAGTGGGAAGTTGGAAGCTTGGAGATTAGGGGATGTGTGTTGGGATCCCGACGAGAAACGTATGCGCCGATATAAAATAACAAGTACATATCGACGTTTCAAAAATACAACTTCGGACACAATTAACGTTCACGGAAACCGACACGCAGAAGGATCGAAAATAAGTCTACTGATCTCTAAAGGTTTTTGGTTCTTATACACTAGGTTTTTGCCATGAAGAGAGGTTATCTGTGACCCTTATATTGATGGCCAACTACCCTATTATGGCGCATTAGTGAATCTTCAAGTTTTCTGCGCAAATAGAAAAAGTGAAAAACAAGGCTGACTAAAATGGGTTCCGATATTCTTATCTGAAACGAATCATTAGGTTGGTCGTCCAACATGTGGGAATTTGGGAATTTTGGGATTTCGAGGCGTGGAAATTTGGGAAAAGTGGGGAGTTGGAAGCTTGGAGATTCGGGGACGTGGAAATTTGGGAATTTTGGGATTTCAAGACGTGGGAATTTGGGCGTGTGGTAAATTGGAAGCTTGGAGATTCAGGAACGTGGAAATTTGGGAATTTTGGGATTTCGATGCGTGGAAATTTGAGTGTGTGGGAAGTTGGAAGCTTGGAGATTCAGGAACGTGGAAATTTGGGAATTCCGGGATTTCGATGCGTGGGAATTTGGGTGCGTAGGAAGTTGGAAGCTTGGAGATTCAAGAATGTAGAAATTTAGGAATTTTGAAATTTCAAAGCATGGAAATTTGTAGACGTAGAAATTTGTCATCCAAAAATTCTGAAATGTGGGTACAGTGGCCTACAACTTCTACAAAAAAATATCGACCACAACTTGCCAAAACTAGCGCTCTAAACTTCCAAAATCCACAAGCAAAAATATATAAAACCACCCAAGTTAAGTGACATAAAAATTCGTCCACTCGTAGATCGCAAGAAAGTTGAACCTCGAAGAATTTCTCAAATCGGGAACACGAAATGTTGCAAATATAAAGATTGTCAAGGTTGCATACGTGTCGTAATGCAACGGTAGCCAACTGCAGCCGAGTATTTCGTGGAGCGTTTCCGTCTATCGTTGCCTACGAAAATCGTAAGAAAGCGAGCTACGTAGCGTAAGAGGGCAGTGCTGCAAGTTTTGCCGGCCAATTGAGCCAACATAAAAGCTCAGAGGAATTGCAGCTGCGGGTCAACGAATCGTCCACTCGCACGAGTACAAAGGAACTGGCAAAGCACATGGTAGATTCTCTCTCTCCTTCTGTATCTCTTTCTTCTTCTCGCTTTTTACCATCTCTTCCATGTCTTGTTTAGACCCCTCTGTTCGCGTGCTGTCTCGTGTTTCCATCGCCCACTGCCGCTGAGTATGTCTTTTTCTAATGTCTACGTTTTCAGTGACTGAGATATCGAATTCTTATGTTGGACAGTTTGATGATTTGGTAAATTGGTAATTTATTGAGGTTCTGAGTTCAATTCTTACATTTTTTAAGTTTTTAATTTCTGTGTTCTTGAACCCATAAGTTTTCTAAAAATTAGTCTAAATTATTTAAATTCTGATGTTTCCAATTGCCTGGGTCCCTAAACTTCTACAACCACAACTATGTCCCTAATTTCCTAAATCTGCGATTCTTAAATCTTCGATTTCTAAATCCATCGATTCCTAATTCCACCGATCTCCAAATCCATCAATTTTCAAATCCACCGATCCCTAAATTCTCAAGCTCCCAAGTTCCCAAATCCCCAAACCCACCGATCTCCAAATCCACCGATCCCCAAATCCACTGATCCCCAAATCCAGCGATTTCCAAATCCATCCATCTCCAAATCCACCGATCCCTAAATTCTCAAGCTCCCAAGTTCCCAAATTCCCAAATCCACCGATCTCCAAATCCATCGACCCCTAAATTCTCACGCTCCCAAGTTTCCAAATCCCCAAATCCACCGATCTCAAAATCCAACACTCCCCAAATCCACCAATCCCTAAATCCACCGATCCCAAAATCCAGCACTTCCCAAATCCACTGATCTCTAAATCCCACCGATCCCAAAATCCATCCATCTCCAAATCCACCTATCCCAAAATCCATCGATCTCCAAATCCACCACTCCCCAAATCCACCGATCCCAAAATCCCCAAATCACCTAATTCTGAAGCTCCCAAGTTTCCAAATCCTCAAATCCCCGATTTCTAAACCCCAATCCCTATATTCCAAAACCTCCAACTTCTCAAATTCTAAACCTCCCCAAATTTCTATATCCTAAAGCGTCCTTTCTACGTAAAAAATGGCGGTTTCGAGGCGAACGAAACGAAACGTTGGATTACGATTATTCAACAGAGAGCAGTTTCCTATCTAATGAGTTTTTTAGCGGCCGCGTGAGCTAGAAATAGCTGTTTCAATCCGGAAAACTGGAACGGAGGAAACACTGTAAAGTAGAACACGTGTTTTATTAGATTTCCAGATATGCTAATTGTTCTCAAATTGTTCGCCATTAGCGAATGACTACCTGAAACAAAGGTAATATTAAATCCTATTATGACTCTGTCATTAAGGATTCAATGCAAATCACACCGAAACACAGTTCGTTTCTAGATAATTATCGAAATCCGTTCGCATGTAATTGTACATGATACCTCTTTCGTTTGAATAAACTCACAAATTTTATTACGAACATCTCTTTTGTTATTCGGTAACGAATTTAGAGATATTATTTTTTCTTCTTTTCGTTAATTAACGAACAAGACATTATTGCTTACTGATATAATAATTAATATAATAATTAGAAAAAATTCTTTAATGTGTTTGATTAGTAGCAGTACAATTAATACAATATTTCTCTTTGTTGTATATATATGTAAATTTTGGTTCAAGTGGTTTGTGAAAAATTTGAAAATGTAGCAACTTGAGAATTTATGAATTTGACTTTTAAATTTGAAAATATAAAAACTTGAGAATTGGGGAATTTGACTTGTAAATTAAAAAATATAAAAACCTGAAAATTCTTGAATTTGATCTGTAAATTTGAAAAGTTAGAAGCTGGAGAATGTGTGAATTTGTCCAATAAACCTAAAAATATAGAAACTTAGTAATATATGAATTTGACCCATAAATTTTTTAAATAAAGTTGCGAGTTACATTCAAAAATATGAAAAAGAATTGCGTATTCCGATTACGCGAAGTTAGACAAACCTTGTATGATCCAGAAACTTGGTACATAATTTGGTACGCGGCGTACGTGTTCACCGTTTCACGGATGAAATACACAGTAGAATACGTAACGACACCAGCAATGAGTCACCAGCGCACAATGTCTCATGCGATCCGCGGAACTAACCTTCCTTGCAAATATTTATCATTCGGACGAACGTTCTCGATTCGAGGCCAGAAATCCCGGTTTACAACGATATTTCGTATCCGTGCGTTCAAGGACACCGTTCGTAACAGAGTTTAATCGCGTGCCGTCTGCGAGCGGGTCTCCATTAAGCTCCGTTTCCACGTGAGAGCCACCGACAAAGAACGATAAACAGCCTCGTAGGTATTCCTGAATCGATCCGAGCGAATTGCACGTGCTTTCCCGCGTGTGCCAGCTTTTCGACGAAACAACGAGATAAACGCTCGAATCGAAGCTGTCGATAGTCTTCAGAAGATCGCGGAATTCAATTTTGCAGATAACGGCTCAAAAACAACATCGTCTGTCGATACATTTATGTGCTGGGGAAATTCTGTCGAGGGAAAATTAGCGAGTGACAATCGATGGAGATAGTATCGAAGATTCTCCATTCCGATAACTGTGTTCTGGAAGTGTTTACTCTGACAGCAGCGAGGAATGCTTCTTGCGAATGGGTTATTTCGATGACATGCAAGTTTGTTCGGTGTTTCGGAGATATATTTGTGTTTATTGTTTGTAATGGAGATCTATGTGTGTTGCTAATTTAATTTAGGTTTATTGTGTGATAGGTTCATATTTAGCTGTTAATATTGGAGTTTTGTTAGTTGGAGTAATTGTTCAGATTTTTTAGTGATGGGTTTAAGGTGTGAAAGTTCAGATAATGTATTGGTTATGTGTGAGTTGCTAATATTATTATAATTTTATTATATAATATGTCAGAGTTTATATTTAAGTGTTAATATAAGAATTTATTGTTTGTATTAATTGTCTAGTTTTTCTAGTGATGGGTTTAAGCTGTGGAAATTCATATGACGTATGATTAATGTGTGAGTTGCTAATATTATTATAATTTTGTTATATAATATGTCAGAGTTCATATTCAAGTGTTAATATAAGGGTTTGTTGTTTGCACTAATTGTTTAGTTTTTCTAGTGATGGGTTTAAGTTGTGAAGATTCATATAACGTATGATTAATGTGTGAGTTGCTAATATTATTATAATTTTGTTATATAACATGTCTGAGTTCATATTTAGGTGTTAATAATCGAGTTTGTTGTTTGTATTAATTGTCTAGTTTTTCTAGTGATGGGTTTAAGCTATCAAAGTTCATATAACATATGGTTAATGTGTCTGTTGCTAATGTTATACAGTTTTGTTATATGACATGTCTGAGTTCATATCTAAATGTTAATATAAGAATTTATTGTTTGTATTAATTGTCTAGTTTTTCTAGTAGATGGGTTTAAGCTGTGAAAATTCATATAACGTATGATTAATGTCTATATTGCTAATATTATACAGTTTTGTTATATGACACGTCTGAGCTCATATTTAAGTGTTAATATACGAGTTTGCTACTTGTATTAATTGTCTATTTTTTCTAGTGATGGGTCAAACGTGCAAAAGTTTAAATAACATACCAATAACGTGTCTTGTTAACATAACACAGTTTTGTTATATAACACAGTTCATATTTAAATATTAATTAAATATTCGAGTTTGCTGTTTGTATTGATTATCTAATTTCTGAATAATGGGTCAAAGGTGCAAAAATTCAGATAACATATCGATAACATGTGTTTGCTGATACAATTTACACTTTTTACACAACATGACTTGTTAGTTCATACTCGATGCTAATGTACAGGTTCATTGTTTCTAATTAACTGGCCAGACAAAATATGCTTTAAGTACGATAACAAATAAGTATAATAATTTTTATGCACTAATATAATACAGTTTTATACAGTTGTACCATATGAAACGATGAGTTCAGATGTTCATACTGCCTCTACTAATTAACTACCTCCTTCATAACACCAAAATGTAAAAGATAAAATGTATTTAATATAATGTATTTAATACAGTAATGCACAGCTATAATGTATTATAGTTACACACGCAAAGTTCACACGTGAACGATAATATTCCGTTAATTGTTTCTGCTAATTAATAAAGCGACTAATTGCAGGAAAAACGCGCAAAAATTCAGATAACATGTCGACATGCATTTAGAGTGCAATTTCGCTATATGGTCCCTTGAGGCAGTACTCGACAATATTCATGTTCACTGTTCACATTAATTAATTGAGTTTCTAATAGCGGGAAAAATGTGGAGTTCAGATAACGTAGATAAAATGTACATCGCTAATATAATGCACTTTCGCTGTTACGAGGTATTTTGTATTCGTAGGTTAAGCTCGTTCTACATAATTATTTCGTATATATTAATCAATGAGGTTATTCACAGGAAAGTGTCAAATTCTGATAAGCTATCTATACTTGATAGGAAAAACACTGTTACTTTCGTTACGATATTTGATAAGCATAACAGAATCAAAAAAATACAGAACATAATTTGGTGAATATAATACAAGAAATCATATTAAAATTGCATGTAGTTCTACACATATTAAAATTGCATATAGTTCTACACATATTAAAATTGCATATCATTCTACAATACTGATTATTATAAATAATTACTATTTACTTTGATATTTTTTATAATAAAGTGACACATCAACGTCACAGTAAGAACGCTAATATTTCTTTAAGTGAACTCAGAGCTAACTGTTAAACTAGCCTAACATCTACAATATTAAAAGGAATAATGAAAGTTAAGCTATTACTGCTCGCATTCTCATTGGAGCTGAACTTTAAATTAAATCGTATTAAAAATACCAGTAAGATAAGTGAGTCAGACTCGTCAGAGTAGGCCAAGCGGTTAAATTTTCATTCGGCCGAGTTTATGGTAATTAAATTTTCAAGGACAATCGTATGCATTTTTAATGATTGTCAAATGTCAGTTGTTCTCACAAAGATCAGAAATAGAAAACATCTTTATTACAACTCTTTATCACAGTTCTTAATTTTTTCGAATTATTAATTTTTGTAAAAAAAGCTCTGATAAGCTCTCTAAGTTAATCTACTATTTAAGTTGTGTAAAATATATTCAAGTATAAACTATCTCTGAGCAGTTAGAAATAGAATACACTTGTGACAGTACGAGTGTTTACAAACAATATTTAGAGTACACCCAGAATTTAAATACACCCAGCGAGGACATACGAGTTTAGTATGCAAGAACGTATGAGTACGTGCCACATGATGCCGCCATAAGGGCTCCAGCTTTCTCCATTAACCTCTAAACTCAACGTAAACTAAATTTACTAAATATTGAACATTCTCGATAATAATTAAAGCAGAGTTAATTTCAAGGATCCAACACACGAAGACATAATAGTAGTCGAATGTGATCCCGTCAGCTCAGAGATCGATGCGTCCCAAACGTCACGGTGACCTGATCGCGTTAGCTCGCGATTAACATTGTTCCCGGAAAGTTCCTTAGGTTCTATACATGCTCCTAGGCGAGATTCTGGCCGATGCACATGCACGCGAAACTCGCCGGTAACGAGTTCGCTGAAACTTGGAGCGCGACGTACCTCTCTATTTCGGTGTGTGCACCTAGATTCCTGCCGACTAACAGACCGATCTACCGTGGATCTTCGCGTACACTCTTTCCGACTCGCGTTCCAAACACTGGCTACGAAATCGTTCTAACAGCTGCCACACCGAGCACTCGAATAAGACTGCCACCGCATCCGACGAGCACGGATTTTCCCGCCAGTTTCGAAACTCTGCGTACGTCCAGGTGTAATTATCGATGTCTCGTCGGTGGGGAGACTTCTTGATCTGACTTTTTTGAATCGGGAGCAGTCTTGATATAATCGTGAAAGTTAATGGAAAGATTAATGACTCACGCTTGATACAAAAAGTAGGTACTTTTTAACTGAATATTTAAATAATTATACGTGTGGTATGAATGTAGACAAGTAGACGATTGTAGAAATTGATGATGGAGAATTTCGAAAGAATTTCAACTTTTCGAATAAACTTGCTTCATGTGGCATAACTCAAGGTTTATTTTATTTTTCAACAATGTCTTCAAGAGCAAAAGGCTAACATTTATTAAATAATTACTGAATTGAAATAGAAAATTATACGAATACAAGTAGTTTTAAATTTTCACCAGATTCACCACAAAATGTCAGATCAAAATAAAAACATTATGTGGTACAACTCAAGTGTCATTTCATTTTTCAACAATGTCTTCAAGAGCAAAAGGCTAAGATTTATTAAATAATTACAATAGAATTAAAATAGAAAATTATATAAATACAAGTCGTTTTAAATTTTCACCAGATTCACCACAAAATTTCAGATCAAAATAAAAACATTATGTGGTATAACTCAAGGTTTATTTCATTTTTCAACAATGTCTTCAAGAGCAAAAGGCTAACATTTATTAAATAATTACTGAATTAAAATAGAAAATTATACAAATACAAGTCGTTTTAAATTTTTCACCAGATTCACCACAAAATGTCAGATCAAAATAAAAACATTATGTGGTACAACTCAAATATCATTTAATTTTTCAACAATGCCTTCAAGAGCAAAAGGCTAACATTTATTAAATAATTACTGAATAGAAATAGAAAATTATATAAATACGAGTCGTTTTAAATTTTCACCAGATTCACCACAAAAAATCAGATCAAAATAAAAGCAATACGTCCCTCCTAAATATAACAATTTTGATTGTTATATTTATATTAAACTAAAGTGCATGTACTTTATGATGAATATCCTTTATGATGAAAACATCATTTCACAAGAAAAGTGCAGTACTTTATGATGAATATCCTTTAACACGTTCCCTGCCACGTGGGGCGTATGCGCCCCACGCTGAACTTTCCGTTCAAGCCATCATTGTAAAATGAAGAATTATTTAAAAATTTATTATGCAGTCAATTGTGGTTGTGTTATGCATGTTAAACTATACAACCTTTCCTTGATAATTATGATTTTTGCACTATTTTAATTATGTAAGGCATACGCCAGAAACAAAAGAATACAATTGTAAAGCGGTCTGAATGGGAAGTCTTCAAAAAACGGTCTGGCAGGGAACGTGTTAAAACATAATTTCACAAGAAAATTTCTTCTACCACATTGTCAGTGATGCGAAACAAGAAACAATGGTAAATTTCTTTTCTTACAAAATGGAGTTGTAATGATTTCATCATAAGTGACTCATGTCACTATCGACTATATCGTCAGATATCGATAACAAAGAGAGGAGTCAGTGAAGTTTGATTGAAGCAGAACGCAACGCGTATTATATTTATCGTTGCATATTCATGCGTTGCAAATTACGTGGCATAAATATGAATATAACATACGTCGTTATATGTAGCTACATGTGATGCCCCTTGAATCAATTTGCACTTTATCGTTGAACTTTCTTAAACTACGTGTGTATTCCATATTCGATTTGGCACTTTCTTATCGAAATTTGAATGCTTCTTGTTAGGTAGGTTATCTGTGATCGGTTAATCTTATCTTGTTGGATGGGTGTGGAAGGTCTGTGGGAAAAGGAAGGTTTATTGGGGTTTTGGGGATTTTTGGGTGGGGATTTGGGGAGTTGGAGAGTTGGGAATTTAGGGATTTGGAGATTTGGGGATTTGGGATATGTGGAATTTGGGACATGTGGGATTTGGGATATGTGGAATTTGGGATATGTGGAATTTGGGATATGTGGAATTTGGGATATGTGGAATATGGGATATGTGGGATTTGGGATGTGTGGAATTTGGAATATGTGGAATTTGGCATATGTGGGATTTGGGACATGTGGGATTTGGGACATGTGGGATTTGGGACGTATAGAATTTGGGATATGTGGAATTTGGGACATGTGGGATTTAGCACATGTGGAATTTGGGATATGTGGAATTTGGGATATGTGGGATTTGGGTCATGTGGAATTTGGGACATGTAGTATTTGGCATATGTGGGATTTGGAGATTTGGAAATTGGGGAAATATGTAATTTGTACATTTTGGCATAGAAATTTGGGGATTTAAAAATTTAAAGACTGAAATATTTCCAATTTTCTCCTTTGACTAATTACAGTAGTTGAAGGTTTCACTATTCGACAATTATAAAATGTACACTCTAAGAAACTTAGAAAATGTAGTAATCTTCTACGATCTATTTGTAAACATAGAAACTTGATAATGCAAGGACCTGTCAGTTAGTTAATTTAACAAAAAGTAATATCAGCAAGTTGAAAACTTGCGATGTTAATCAAATTTTTCAAAAGTGTTCGTAAAATGTCAGACCCTTCAAACTTCAAAACATAATTCAAGTACTATTTAATTTGTAAAATTGAAGTAACATCAGAAGGTTAAAAACCTAAGAAGTTACTCAAATTATTAAATGTTGGAAAATGTGAAACCCTTCAAACTTCGAAACGTAATTCAAGGGCTAGTTAATTTGTAAAATTGAAGAACATCAGTAGGAGTTGAAAACTTGAGAAGTTAATCAAATTTAGTAAACGTTGGAAATGTCAAACCCTTCAAACTTCAAAACGCAATTCAAGGACTTAATTTGTAAAATTGAAATAACATCAGAAGAAAACTTGCGAAGTTAATCAAATTTACCAAAAGTGTTTGTAAAATGTCAGACTCCTCAAACTTCAAAACATAATTCAAGTACTATTTAATTTGTAAACTTGAAGTAACATCAGAAGCTAAAAAACTTGCAAAGTTAATCGAATTTGCCAAAAGTTTGTAAAATGTCAGATCCCTCAAACTTCAAAACATAAATTAAGTACTATTTAATCTGTAAACTTGAAGTAACATCAGTATCTAAAAAACTATCAAAGTTAATCAATTTTGTGAATTAAAGAATTAGTTGTAGAATGATCAAAGTGACATCAGAAAGTATAAAACTTGAGAAACTAATAAAATTTACCGAAAGTAAATGCGATAAATGTGCGTGCAAAAAGTGTCGGTTCTCAACGACCTCTGTAATGGCGAACGATATCATGACGATATTATCAGTACATCGAAGTATCGTAAAGATTTCGATTCCGTGGGCGTTTATCGATAGTTGCACCTGAACCAGCGAACGCACTTCACCTACTCGATTATGGGAGAGACCGAACGACGACTTGTGTGTCGACCGAGTTCGCTCGCGTTACTAACCGCCGACTCGCTGCCACTTTTGCACGCTGGAGAACGGACTCTTGTACCGTTAGGTTAACGATACCAGTCCCTCCTTTTCTAACTCGACTGTCCACCGTACACACTCTCGCTCTTTCTTCCTCTTTTTACTCGCGTTTTCCTTTGTCCCACCACCTATTCGCGATTCCTCCTCGTCGAACGAACGCGTTCGCAAACACGTGAATTATCCTCGGCAGACTCGCTCATTTTTATCGCTGTTACTCCTACGGGAGGTCTTAGAACGCTGAATAAGAGAAATTTTCATGGATTCGAATTTACAGATTTACGTAATTTGGAAGCATTTGTGATCGTGTAACTTTGCTAATTCTTTTCTTCCGTTTTGATTATTGGACTGAGATAGGAGGCAGCCATTACAGGAGTTTTATGATAAGGTGATTTGGAAAATTATTGCGTTTGATGGAGATTGTAGGGATTTTTGTTGAGGAAATTGGGGTGTGTTGCAATTTGAGGAATAATTGAGGGTTGAACAAGGGTTGAAGATTGTAGGTTTCAAATAGAAGGGTTGTTTCAAGGTTGAGAAACTTAATTCCTTATTTGAAAGTTGAGAGAAAAGGTTTGAAAATTTTGAAGTAAGCTTGGAAATTCACAGTGAAGGTAGGAAGTTTGGAGACCTCTTTTAGTTCCAAAAGTGAGGAAGATTAAAAATAACCAAACCTTAAGACACAAACACTCCAGCATTCCAAGATTCCAGTGTTCTGAGACTCTACAGCGCAGATGTGTCAAAACCTGTAGTGGTGAAGTTGAAAAAATCCAAAATCAAAGTTGAAAAATTACAAAATACCAAGTCCTAAAATTCTAAAATTCCTGGTCTTAAAATCTTAAAATTCTAAAGTCTGAAAATTGGTAAATTCCAAGTTCTAAAATCCCAAAACTCCAACCCCAAAATTTGGCAAATCCCAACTCCCAAAATTCCAAAATTCCAAACTCCAAAATTTGCCAAATTCCAAATCCTAAAGTATAAAAATTCCAAAACGCAAAATTTGAAAAATTCCAATTTCTAACGTCCAAAATTCGAAAAGTTCCACCTCTCAAACTTAAAAAATTCTAAAACTCCCAGTCCCTAAAATCCCAAACCACCATCAAAACAGTTCAAACATAAAATTAAAACAAAGGAAAAATTCATTCCTTTCTGATATCTCCACACTTATCGAGCTTCCCATTTATTTGTTTATTCCCCGTCTGATAAAAGAACGAGAAAAATAGTCCTTTTATTTGCAGACTCCTTTTATCGTGCTTCTCCTCTTTTTTTTCGCGATTCTTCGTCTGGGTGTTGAGCAACATGTGAATTATTTTCAAGGAGAGACTTACTCGCGATTTTCATCATGACTCTTCTTGAATTTTAAAGAACATTATAAAGAAGTTCTGATAAATCGAAAACCCGATGAGAATATTAATAACTCTTCAGATACCTCTTTCCAGCTAATAATATTGACGTTATCATCGATAAAAAATTAAACAAAACAATCCCTTAATTTCTTCTTCCTGTCTTTATTTTATCCATAATTGTTCTTTCTTGAACCCGTTCCGAGACAGAAATTATCTCCGATAAAAAATTCAAGATTTAATCATTAACGGATGTCAAGAATAACCGATAAGATAAATTTTGACATACCTAATATGTGGTGAAGCGAATAATTAATTACCTTCTTGATAATTTCTGTAATCGTCTCGCCAAGACATAGAAAGTTAATGAGTTTTGATCATTTCTGCGGGAATACGAGAATTCAGAATAAGAGGATAGATATTGAATAATTTTATTTTGCATTTTCGCTATTTTGGGGATATATGTAGGATTCTGGGGACGTAGGAATTTGGAGACTTAGAAATTGGGGATGTAGGAATTTCGGGGGCGTAGAAATTTTGGCGCGTGGGAATTTAGGGGCGTAGTTTGGACGCGTGCAAATTTGGGCGCGTGCAAATTTGGGGGTGTGGAAATTTGGAAATATGGGAATTTGGGCGCGTAGAAATTTGGATGCGTGGAAATCTGGAAATATGGGAATTTGGGCGCGTAGAAATCTGGACGCGTGGAAATTTGGACGCGTGGAAATTTAGACGCGTGGAAATTTGGACGCGTGGGAATTTGGGGGGTGTGGAAATTTGGAAATATGGGAATTTGGGCGCGTGGAAATTTGGACGCGTGGTAATTTGGAAATATGGGAATTTGGGCGCGTAGAAATTTGGACGCGTGGAAATTTGGACGCGTGGAAATTTAGACGCGTGGAAGTTTAGACCCGTGGGAATTTGGGGGGTGTGGAAATTTAGAAATATGGGAATTTGGGTGCGTAGAAATTTGGACGCGTAGAAATTTGAACGCGTTGGAATTTGCAAATATGGAAACTTGAGGATGAAGAAATTTATAGTCGTAGGAATTTCTCTAATGTTCTACTCCTTCCCCCGAAACCCACGAAATGAACAATCGTTTCATATCTCCACTCACGCGACAACAAACTATACCACTATAAACATTATATAACTTCATTTTTCGTAACAAATACGAAGGATAAACGTCCTTGGATACTTTCACTTATATCAACGTTACCGTATAACCAGGTTTGCATCGCTCCAGGCGGTTTTACACTTGGCAAAACACGTAGATTGTATCTAAAAAAACCGGGGGGACAATTACGAACACAAATTAATATAAACTTGTTTGATTATTTCCATCGATTAAATCCATGCAAAATATAGGCTTGATTTAACGCGGGTATTACACGTGCAATAGCACAACATGGTTACCATTCTTTTATTTTAATCCCCGATAATTTCGTGGCTCGTTAATTAATAAAGTGGCGTATTTCGTATCGTTGAGTTCCCTTTCACGTAATTCGTATAATCTGGACCGTGAAATAATGCGTTAAAAGAGAAATATCCGACGACTCGGTCGAAAAAAGAACGGCACGAAGTATATCTCGTAAAAAATAACTCGTTAAAAATTTCCCTTTGTTCGACGTACACCAGGCCGTTTTAATTATACGTTACGAAGAAACTACTCGAGAACGGATTAATTTTCATTTGACATCTAGGGAATTTTTGGTGGGTGTAGTGATCGTGGTGAAATTAAGGAATTTTGGGGTTTTTGGAAATTTAAAGGTTTGCAATTTTGGGAATTTGGGATGTTGGGAGTTTTGGGAATTTTAGGTGCTGGGAGTTTTGGAAATTTTAGACGCTGGGAGTTTGGGGACTTTTTCATATTGAGAGTTTTGGAATTTTGGATTTTTCAAATTTTGGAATTTTGGGGTTTTAGAAATTTGGGACGTTGGAATTTGGGAGTTTTGGGAATTTTAGGTGCTGGAAGTTTTGAAAATTTTAGGTGCTGGGAGTTTGGGGACTTTTGCATATTGTGAGTTTTGGAATTTTGGATTTTTCAAATTTTGGAATTTTGAGGTCTTAGAAATTTAGGACATTGGAATTTGGGAGTTTTGGGAATTTTAGGTGCTGGAAGTTTTGAAAATTTTAGGCGCTGAGAGTTTGGGGACTTTTGCATATTGTGAGTTTAGGAATTTTGGATTTTTCAAATTTTGGAATTTTGAAGTCTTAGAAATTTGGGACGTTGGGTTATTGTAAGTTTTGGTAACCAGAATTTAATCACTGGGATTTTGGGATACTACGATTTTGGTAGATCTTTAATAGATCTTTGGGTGCATGGTTCTCCTCAAGTTTGGTACTTCACAATTTTAGAACTTTGCAATTTTTAAATCTTATGCTTCAGTGAATAATTTTGGAACTCTGTGATATTGCAAATTACAGCTTTAAAATTAAAATTCCAACACTTGATAATTGAGAGACTGGAATTCTGTAACATCAATACCATACTACCACTTTCATTATTCTCCTTCATTTTCTTCCAATAAAAACAAATATCCAACCAAATATTTTTCTACCACTAAAGACAAATATCCAAACAAAGAACACGTACATAAACAAACAAAAATAAATATACAAACCTCAGTGCATTTTTATTTGACTTCCATGAAAAAGAGCTACATATTTCTAAACTAACACAGCCATTTTGTTTTCATGAAACTGTCACATAATACCAAAAATACAAACCATAAAAAAGAATATATATTTTTTCTATGTATGTTTGTACGTATTCAACAAAGGTAATTAACTTCCAAAAGCATCTTTATCCGATAATTCAAGACTTAAATAATCGAAGAGAAGGAACAAGCTCAGCATCTTCGACATTAAAAAAAGATGCTTCAACGACGAGATTCAGACACCTCACAGCTTAGCAGGTCCGAAGAAATTAATGACGAGGTCTTTCTACCACTCTCGAGATATCTTGGACTCGATTCTTCTTTGATCGGGAGTTGCATTGAATTAATTTCACTGGAGCCAGAGGGCGTTGTCGTCGACGCCATTGTATCTAACGTTGCCGACTGAACTTCGAGAAATTTGTCGATCAGTCGAATCGAATAGGACCATTGTGTAGCTCATGATTTCCAATCGATTTTACTTGTTATCCTTCAAAGGAACATTATCTTCTTTTCATTCCATGCTTCTAGTTCCTTCGACTGTGGATATTTTTCTCGCACGGTTACGGGTGATAGTTTTTTACTTCGATGGGTAGTTTTAGGTGTAATAAGTGTAATTGTTGGGATTGTTATGTGTAAGTTCGTTAATTTGCTCTGAATTGTAATTTGTTTATTTTTTAGGTACTGAATTGTGGTATGCAAATTTTGGGATTTTGGGAATTTGCCAAATTTTGGAATTTGGAATTTTGGAATTTTGGAATTTTGGGATTTTGGGATTTTGGGAGTTGGAATTTGGAATTTTGGGATTTTGGGATTTTGGGATTTTGGGATTTTGGGATTTTGGGATTTTGGGAATTTGGGATTTTAGGATTTTGAGAGTTGGAATTTGGAATTTTGGGATTTTAGGAGTTGGACTTTTGCAAATTTTGGACTTTGGAATTTTGGGATTTTAGGAGTTGGAATCTTGCAAATTTTTCACTTTGAAATTTTGCAATTTTGGGAGTTGGAATTTTTTAAATTTTCACTTTGGAATTTTGCAATTTTGGGAGTTGGAATTTTGCAAATTTTGGACTTTGGAATTTTGGGATTTAGGGAGTTGGAATTTTTCAAATTTTGGACTTTGGAATTTTGGGATTTTGGGAGTTAGAATTTTGCAAATTTTGGACTTTGAAATTTTTGAATTTTGGGAGTTGGAATTTATCAAATTTTGGAGTTTAGAATTTTGGGATTTTTGGACTTTCTTCAGCTCTGAATTGTAATATATAAATTTGTCAATTTCTTCAGCTCTGAATTGTAATATATAAATTTGTCAATTTCTTCAGCTCTGAATTGTAATATTTAAATTTGCAAATTTCTTCAACTCTAAATTGTAATATATAAATTCATTAGTTTCTTCAACTCTCAATTGTAATATATAAATTCATCAGTTTCTTCAACTCTGAATTGTAATATTTAAATTTGCAAATTTCTTCAACTCTAAATTGTAATATATAAATTCATTAGTTTCTTCAACTCTGAATTGTAATATATAAATTGTCCAATTTCTTCAACTCTAAATTGTAATATATAAATTCATTAGTTTCTTCAACTCTCAATTGTAATATATAAATTCATCAGTTTCTTCAACTCTGAATTGTAATATTTAAATTTGCAAATTTCTTCAACTCTAAATTGTAATATATAAATTCATTAGTTTCTTCAACTCTCAATTGTAATATATGAAATCATCAGTTTCTTCAACTCTGAATTGTAATATATAAATTGTCCAATTTCTTCAACTCTAAATTGTAATATATAAATTCATTAATTTCTTCAACTCTCAATTGTAATATATAAATTCATCAGCTTCTTCAACTCTGAATTGTAATATCTAAATTTGCAAATTTCTTCAACTCTAAATCGCACCATAAATTCCCGAACATCTTCACCTCTCAATCGCAACACATTTTAATTTCCTCACATCTAAACGTTCAAACACCTTCAATCTTCCCGTTCAAATAAACCGTTCAAATTCTGTCTATAAATTATCAGCTTCCTCCCTAGCACGAGAAATAGAATAAGGAGAATTACGTAAACGTGGTACTTTCTGTATAATGATGCATGCCATACGGTTTCAATTGAAACGCGAACATCGGCGCGTTTCATTCAGACAACCGCCAGAGCGGATATTTAATACGATTTACTTCAGCTTTTTAACGAGCAGTTAATTTGAAATTTATTTCCGTTTCCGAACCGAAATTAATTAACTCGCTGCAACATTTATCGTGATTATACAGCTATTGTTCGTGCGACGTCCGTCGTTTTTTCAGTCGCGAAAGGGTACGTTTCTATCCGCGGTTCGGAGGATTTTTACACGCACTCCATTCCTGCATCGTGGCGGGTCGTCGAACTCCCAGCTGGTATCTTGTTTACACAGATCAATTAAGGCACCGAACGATCGTTGAATTTTTAATTCGAACACAATACGTGGTCACGAACAGACCGCCGACGTTGCATTGACAAAGTGTACTCAGAAAACACGAACTGTGCATTGTGTGTTCGAAAAAGTTGCTTTCGCATGATATTCTTCTATGCACAGTTTTCCTCCATAGCTATTTTTAAGGCCATACAAAAATTCTTTGACCTTAATATGAATTTAAATATTCTTAATGAATCTAACGATCTTTGATTTGTTATTTGATTCATTAGAAGAAAGCTGAAGATAAATTCGTTGATGAGTATGAAAATGTGTATCAAAGTATATTTTATATTTTAAATTATTATTTAGTTATGATAAGAAATTTTTTGGAATAATTTTCAGTTACGGTGATGTAAGGTTAACACATTTAACTTCGCACGTAAAGTTGGTAGCATATCTTCACACGTGAGGTTGGTAATATCTAACGCATCGTGCAAGATTGGTATCCTGCCACATAATTTTAAGACACTGTATAAAATTTTTGACGGTGCATAAAATGTAAATTTCTTTGAAAATATTTTTCTAGGTAGCACGTAGTTCATCTGAGAAGATTGTTTAATTAAGAAGCGAACCAATTTTCGTGTTAGGTTATGATAGCAACCTTATATTTTTAAGCGAAGTCGACGAAGTTGAGTGCTAACAGAATGCAACTTTTCTTTATTAAAAATTTTGATCACTCAGAAGTAAATGGAAAAGATAAAATAAAATGATATTGAAACAAAGTTGAAGTTAAATTAAAATAAAATTATAACAAAATTGAAATTGAGAAAATTAGATTGAAATAAAATTATAATTACACTAAAATGAAATAAAAATTGAGAAAATAAAATTGAGATAAAATTATAATTACACTAAAATGAAATAAAAATTGAGAAAATAAAATTGAGACAAAATTAAAATTAAACCAAAATAAAATTGATCTCAAATTAAAATTGAACCAAAGTAAACTTGAACTAAAAATAACATTTAATTAAAATTAAAATTAAACCAAAATAAAATTGAACCAAAATAAACTTTAACCTAAATTAAAATGGAACCAAAATAAAATTGAACTAAAATTAAAATTAAACCAAAATGAAATTGAACTATAAATAAAATTGAACTAAAATTAAAATTGAACCAAAATAAAAATAAACCTAAATTAAAATTGAACCAAAATAAAATTGAACTAAAATTAAAATTGAACCACAGTAAAATTGAACTAAAATTAAAATTAAACCAAAATGAAATTGAACTATAAATAAAATTGAACTAAAATTAAAATTGAACCAAAATAAAAATAAACCTAAATTAAAATTGAACCAAAATAAAATTGAACTAAAATTAAAATTGAACCACAGTAAAATTGAACTAAAATTAAAATTAAACCAAAATGAAATGGAACTATAAATAAAATTGAACTAAAATTAAAATTGAACCAAAATCAAATTAAATCTAAATTAAAATTGACCCAAAATAAAATTGACCCAAAATAAAATTGAACTTGAATTAAAATTGAACCAAAATAAAATTGACCCAAAATAAAATTGAACTAAAATTAAAATTGACCCAAAATAAAATTGACCCAAAATAAAACTGAACCTAAATTAAAATTGACCCAATATAAAATTGACCAAAAACAAAATTGAACCCAAAATAAAATTGACCCAAAATAAAACTGAACCTAAATTAAAATTGACCCAATATAAAATTGATCCAAAATAAAACCCCCCAAAATAAAATTGAACCCAAATAAAAATCGACCAAAAATAAAATTGAAGCCAAACAAAACTCGCCCAAAAATAAAATTCACCCAAATTAAAATAAAATTAATCTCAGAAAATGACCCAAGAATCATAAGAGTCGAAACCTCGAAGATAACATTGAGTGAATTTTTCAAGTGCCTTGAAAACAAATGACAGTCTCGAGTGTTCCGAGGAAAGCATAAATAACAACGTGGATGTATCGCAGAAAATTGCACAATCAAACGGCGATAATAAGATACCGTTGAAATAGAGACATTTCTTCGAACGCAGGCTTATCGCGTGTACAGCAGATACATAACTATACATACGATTATCTCGGATCGATTTTACACGCCGGAAGCCTTACACTCCGGCAACTTGTTGATCCCGGTACCGATTTCTCGGATTTTTGTCAGCTACGCGTCTCGGTGGTAATCGCATTCGATAAACCCGATAGGTTGGGACACGTTTTATCGAATCGTATTATCCTGACCGAGGAGAAACGAGGCCAGTCGACGACGTGAGCGTAAAACAAAAATTTTTAATCTAATTCTCGCGTTAAATATAAATTTCCAGTTAAACCGTATCGCGCACTCGCGCACGCAACGCGGTGGCTGTCTGCCAGCGATCTCTGAAAATTACGTTGAGCAAACATGGGTCATCTGTTTTCAACAAAAAAGAAACGCGGACGGAAAAAGAAACGTATAGTACTGTGGGGAAATTTCTTCTCTGCTAGAATACTATTATTGAAACGTTTTTAACGACCTGTATTGCCGGACCAACGTATTAACGTTACAACGGGTCAAGATTAGATATTGGATCATTTTGTGTGCAGATGTAAAACGTTGGAATAGAGTAATGTTTGTTTGCGCAGCTTCTGCGAAAGATAGATCTGCTACAAACTAAATATAACTATATGTGACGATGGCTATTTCCGATTATTTCTGGGGGTATGGGGATTTGGGATGTGGAGGTGTGGGTGTGGGAGGATTTGAGGATGTGGGGATTTGAAGAAGTAAGGATTTAGGGATACAGGTGGCCCTCGACTTTCGCACATTTTTAAAGATTCAATTGTTTAATTGTCTGCGACTGGATGTCCCCTCCCAAGGAACAAAAGAAAAAGAACAAAGCAGTTTCAGTCTTGCATTAGGACGTGCGTCAACGTGTTGTGTGTTTTACTAATTTATTTGTTTAAATTTAAATATTTCACACTTATAAATTGATAAACATGAGTCAGAAATGGAAAAACTGCACTGTTGAAGCACCTGAAAGAACTTAACACGCCTCCTTTAACTTTATTATGTATATATATTGATAAATAAATGCTTTAAAACACAGTTTCTGGGGCATATTTTTTTACATCCCTCTACTTTCGAACATTCAACATTCGCGCACACTTTCAGGAACCAATTATGTGCGAAAGCTGAGAGCCTACTGTATATGGATATGGGGATGTGTAGGTTTAGGGATGTGTGGATGTGGGGATGTGTGAATTTAGGGATGTGTGGATGTGGGGATGTGTAGATTTCAAGAAGTAAGGATTTGGGGATATACAATACAATTTGGGGATGTGTGGATTTAGGGATGTGTGGATGTGGGGATGTGTGGATGTGAGGATGTGTGGATTTGAGGACGTAGGAATTTGGAGGTGTGAGGATTTCAGGATGTGTGGATTTGAAAATGTGAGGAATTGAGGCCTTAGGAATTTGGGAATATTGGAATTTAGGGACGTAGAAGTTTGGAAATATAGAAATTTGGGGACATGTGAATTTGGAGATATGGGAATTTGGGGACGTAGGAATTTGGGAGCGTAGGAATTTGGAGACGTAGAAGTCTGAAAATATAGAAATTTGGGGACGTGGAAATTCGGGGACATGCGAATTTGGGGACGTAGGAATGTAGGGCGTAGAAGTTTGGAAATATAGGAATTTGGGGTGCTTGGAATTTGGGAAGCTTGGAATTTGGAACGCTTGAAATTTGGGGCGCTTGGAATTTGGGAAGTTTAGGATTTGGGAAGCTTGGAATTTGGAACGCTTGGAATTTGGGGCGCTTGGAATTTGGGAAGTTTAGGATTTGGAAAGCTTGGAATTTGGAGACGTGGGAATTTGGTAACATGGTAATTTGGAGATATTGGAATTTGGGGACGTGGAAATAGGGGATGTAGAAATTTAAGAATATAGAAATTAGAAGACATCGAAATTCGGGGATGTAGGAATTTATATAAACATCATGCAATACATACAAATGTAGTTACATCAAAATATTGCTTTGTACATATCCTTTAAAAAATTCCATATGTACAAACATACCTATATCTACAAGAACGTGAATAACGTAATAAGAACCTCTCGACATACAGAAACACGAGAATATATGATAATTCCATCATAATAACCTCTCTCCACATCCCACGAAGTCCATCAGAAAACAGCAATATAACCTCAACCCAAGATCTACCCATCCCCATTCTCAACATTAAAATAACTTCGAATTACAATTTCAAATATAATACAATAAAATTCAAATCGAAACAGCACGAGCTTAATTACTATTACTTTCTGTTTTTATACTGTACATAATTATGCGAAGCAAGAAACGCAAAGCTTAACGACCGAAGATAGTAATACAGTGAACGTTACGGCTCGCACGTGAGACGACTACTTCGACTTCTATTTTTGTTCCTACATAAAAGTACTTGAAAGCATCGAATCATAAGCATTTATCATCTTCGCCGGACAAGTTCGCGTCGCTTTTACGTAGCATTAAGGTCAAATATTTTGACGTGGAAATCGTCACGGTGAATCAGCCAGCTGCGCTGTACACTCAACGCCAAATCTCTGTTACCCTGGGGAGAGTTTGTCGATCGAGGATGAATAGGACGTTCCTTCGATTTTTGCGATTTTTGGGGAGCTGGGAGATGGATGGAGAAATCAAGGTTTGAAGGATTCAAGGTTTGAGGGATTTAGGATTTGGGGTTTGAGGATTCAAGATATGAGAAATTTGGGATTTGGAGATTCAAAGTTTGAGAAATTTGGAATTTGGAATTTGGAGATTCAATGTTTGAAAAATTTGGGATTTAGAACTTTGAGATTCAAGGTTTGACAAATTTGGGATTTGGGGACGTTGAGATTTAGGAACCTTGGGATTCGGAGATATAGGGATTTAGGGATGTGAGAATTGGAGGATATGAGGATTTGGGACATGTGGAATTTGGGATATGTGGGATTTGGAATATGTGGAATTTGGGATGTGTGGAATTTGGGATATGTGGGATTTGGGATGTGTGGAATTTGGGATGTGTGGAATTTGGGATATGTGGGATTTGGGACATGTGGGAGTTGGGACATGTCGGATTTGGGGTTTTTGGAATTTGGGACATGTGGAATTTGGGGTTTGTGGAATTTAGGATATGTGGAATTTGGGATGTGTGGAATTTAGGATATGTGGAATTTGGGATATGTGGGATTTGGGACATGTGGAATTTGCGATATGTGGGATTTGGAATATGTGGAATTTGGGATGTGTGGAATTTGGGATATGTGGGATTTGGGACATGTGGGAGTTGGGACATGTCGGATTTGGGGTTTTTGGAATTTGGGACATGTGGAATTTGGGGTTTGTGGAATTTAGGATATGTGGAATTTGGGATGTGTGGAATTTAGTATATGTGGAATTTGGGATATGTGGAATTTGGGACATGTGGGATTTGGGACATGTGGTATTTGGGATGTGTAGAATTTGGGATGTGTGGAATTTCGGATATGTGGAATTTGGGACATGTGGAATTTGGGACATGTGGGATTTGGGATATGTGGAATTTGGGACATATGAAATTTAGGATATGTTAAAATTCCTGCGTCCCCAAATTCCCAGATTTCCAAATTGTTACGTCCCAAAATTTCTGTCTCCCAAAATCCCTAGATCTCCAAATCACACCCCTAAAATCCCTAGATTCCCTAATACTTGCATCCCTAAAATCCCCAGATTCCTAGATTTCTAGATTCCTAAATTTCTACTTCCCGAAATCCCTTCTGCAAAGCTGCAAGCTTTCGAATCCTAATTTTGCCTCCAAGAAAGAAGTCCCTAGAAATCATCAAACGATAAATTTTGTCAATATCAGAATAATGAAATACGTTGGCAAACGTATCGGTAGCTGTCCAATATATCCCGAACAGATTTAAAAAATAATTCGCCTGCTATTATCTGGGAAATATTTATTATCATCGCGTTTCATTATTGATTCAAAGCTGTCGAAACCCTGAATTGCCCCGACAACGGGCAACACGCTCGCGTTCCGTTTTCTCTGTGCGATCCGAAGCGTGCATCGTTTCCGACCAGTCAATAACTCCTCCTGATGTATTGATAATCTTGGTTGGACAAGGTAATTCGCTTTAGTAAAGAGAGATACATATATATGTATATACATATATGTAGACATGTGTGTATACACGTATATGTAGATATACAACCAACGGATATCGTCGGTAGATACTAGGAAGCAGACAGGAAGGTGAATCAATAAATGCGTCTGGTCGGTTCGTGTTCAATTTTTAAAACGTCCAGATGAACCCACATTGTTTGGTCGGGCTAAATGAGCCCCTTTCGTATAAATCACGACTGATGGATCGCTGCCCGCTGTTTTTCGTGCGACGACGCTACTGCCTTTCACGGGAATCGAATGTTTTATAATCTGCATTGAATTAACGAGATGAATATTAATTCGCTTTTTATTTTTTACGCGTGTTGGTAGTTGTTGAGGGTGAGATTCGGGTACCCAGCTGGGATATAGGACATGTGGATCATAGGTGGATAATAGGACTTGGGATGAATACTACTACATATGTGAATTGGAACACTTAGTTTTACAGATAACAAGGTAGTGGAATTGTTAGGTGAATTTTTAGGGTGAAATTTTGTAGTAGAATTCATACATTTTTGAGTTTAGGGATTTACATGTGTGTGGGTTTTCGCATACCAATGTCAGTCAAGTTTAATCACTTCTAATTCTAATGTTCTCGAAGACGAACATCTGCAAATCTTTCATCGTCCGCAAATTCCAGTGTCCACATATTGCGACGTCTTCAAATCCCAACGTCCCTAGACACTAAGATATACAAATCCCATCGTCTCCAAGTTCCTACATCTCCAAGTCGCTACATACCCAAATTCCTATGTTACCTGATTTCCACGAGAAAGATTCTTTGACTCGCAAATCTCAAGCTTAACAGATTCCAATGTTTTCAAACCTAAATATGTCCGAATCCCAACGTCCTCGAATCCACACATCAGCAAATCCGCGCATTTCAAATCCCACATGTCCCAAATTCCACATGTCCCAAATTCCACATATCCTAAATTCCACAAACTCCAAATCCCACATGTCCTAAATACCACATGTCCCGAATCCACATATTAGCAAATCCACACGTTCCCAAATCCCACATATCCCAAATTCCACAAACTCCAAATCCCACATGTCCCAAATCCCACATGTCTCAAATCCCACATGTCTCAAATTCCACATATCCTAAATTCCACAAACTCCAAATCCCACATGTCCCAATTACCACATGTCTCAAATCCCACATGTCCCAAATCCCACATGTCCCAAATTTCACACATCCCAAATCCCACATATCCCAAATTCCACATGTCCCAAATTCCACACATCCCAAATCCCAAAAGGAATTTGGGGACATTGGAATTTTGAGGGTTTACAGATCTGAGATCTTAAAAATTTGGGAATATAGGGATTTTGGGAACGTAAGAGTGTGGAGATCTAGGGATTTTTGCAGCGTAGAATTGTGGGAATCTTGGGATTTTTTAACATAGATATCTAAAAACGTAGAAACTTGAAAATTTAGGAATTTGGGGTCGTAGAAATTTGAGGACATAGCCCTTTGAAATTCTAGGGATTCTGGGACGTAAGAATTTGGAAATCTAGGGATTTTTGGAAGATAGAAATTTGTTAATTTGTAAGAAGTGAAATTTAAAAACTTGAAAACACGAAAACCAAAAAATTCCTAAACTAAAAAATTTAACCCTTTGCACTCCTCTGTCCAGAGTGATTCGACATCATATTTCTCTTGAAACTTACAAATAATTCAGATAAATAGATTGGTTAAATATATATATTTTCATTTATTTACTATTTACAATAAATGAAAAATGTATTTGTCACATACTTCACACTATTTTAACAAATTTTAACAAATTTTACTGAGGACCTCTATCTTGATCAATTTTTGTAAATTAAGGAGTCGGTAGGTAAAAGAAATTGAGGAGTGCAAAGGGTTAAAAATTAAATCTAGTTGAATCCTCCACACACGTTCTCATCCAAAGCAACCTCACGTAGCACCAGATGGAACATTTCCCCCCCAAATGCATTATTTACGAACGGATAACAGTTTTTAAGCAAAGTATCGTTTAAATAGAGGCGTCGGCTGCAAAAGAGCCGGAGCCGTGTATCGCATAAGCGCGGGAAACTATAGCGAAGTAGAGAGGGGACCCGCCGGCTTGAAGTTTAGAAGATCGGTGGTGCCATCCATTGACATGTAGTCTCATTACGTATTTCTGCTTGGATAGTTTGCAAGAGTTAGCGTTACCAGCAGCGCAAGCGATGTCTTCGAAGTTTATAATAGAGTAACGGGACGGGGTATTCCCCGCGTTTAAAAGCGCCATTACCCCACGATACGGCCTAGTTCGCCACCACCGAGATTGCTGAATCTTGAAAATTTTATCAAGCGAAACTGCGTTTTTATTTTACCTATACACCGTGCACGAACCTACGAAACGATCTTGCCGAGTTTACGCCGTAAACGGCCGGGTCAACTGCCCCTCTAACTTTATGGCCATTTACACGACGATACTTTAAGCACACGTGTGTTCTTCACGTATTTAGGTTTATTTACTGATTTGCAAATTGAAGCATTTTTGTGTTCATTGATACAAATCTATGAAGTTCATCTTTTTTTAAATTTATGAACTGATAAAGAAAATCGTAAATTAAATTAAATTTAATAGGATTGAAAAATGAAGTCTTGAATTTAGTACAAGAGGATCATTTTTAGAGTCACTATTTTTAGTGTCACTGACTTAGGAATTTAATAGAAGTACAAGTTTCTGATGTTATGTATTGTTGAACTTAAAACAAGTACAATTTTTTATTATCACAAGTTCTTAAACTTAAAACAGGTACAAAATTAAAAAATCAAAAATTGCAAAATTTAATAAAAGTACAAGATTCTGATTTTATGTACTCTTAAACTTAAAGTAAGTACAATTTTCTAATATCACAAATGCTCAAACTTAAAACAGCCACAAACTTTAAAAATAAAAAATTGTAAAATTTAATAAAAGTACAAGTTTTTGATATTATGTATTTTTAAACTTAAAGCAAGTACAATTTTTTATTATCACAAGTTCTCAAACTTAAAACAGGTACAAAATTTAAAAATAAAAAATTGTAAAATTTAATAAAAGCACAAGTTTCTGATGTTATGTATTCTTAAACTTAAAGCAAGTACAATTTTTTATTATCACAAATTCTCAAACTTAAAACAGCCTCAAAATTTAAAAATAAAAAATTGTAAAATTTAATAAAAGTACAAGTTTAATAAAATTTAATAAAAGTTCATTTAACCTTAAATTTTTTAATTTGAAAATTAAGAGATGTTCAAATTTAGTACGCATAATAAGACATTCAAATTTTGAACTCATAATAAGAACCTCTCGTTATATTGCCAATATCGAAAATCGGCTTCCACAGAAGCACATTTGGCAATATACCGAGATTACATGATGTAAGAGGTTTTTCGTAGCTCAGTAAGCAACAATACGAAAATAGAATAACAGATATCTCGACGAAACTTACTTCCTATCGATACCATCTCCATCGCTCCCCCAGGCAATAGTCCAAAAGTCTTGCAGGCAAATTTTCAAATCCTTGCAATACTCGGTACGGGTATGACGAGCCACTGATACCACTGGATCCGAGCCAAATTGTTTTGTGGTCGTTTGTACGCGTCCACTTTCGAAAGCGGTGCTTTTTCTGTTCGATGGATATATGCGCGTTAACGGAACGGAGATTTACATTTTTCCGTTGAACGTCGACGCTATAATCGATAGTTAATAAATAAAAGATCGCGTCAATTTAAAACGGTGCTTGAATTATTTAGAAAGTAATTAAAACGTGCTAACGCGGAAACAACTGGGCAAAATTGGACCTTTAAATAAATAATTGTACGTCATCGTTGATGCGGAGATCAATTCTTCTATCTTTTTTATGAGAACTTTGATGTTTGTGCAAATAATAATATCACTTAAGCTGATTAACGACTTTTATGTGTAGTGGAGTTTGATGTGGAAATGTGGTTAATTAATTTTTATGGAGGCGGTGTTAATCGGGGAATCTGGTTTGGGGACGTGGAAATTTGGAGAGATAGGGATTTGGGGGTGTAGGAAATTGGGGATGTGAGGATTTGGATATGTGAGAGTTTGGAGATGTGAGGATTTGGATGTGTGAGAATTTAGGGATGTGAGGATTTGGATATGTGAGAATTTGGGAATGTGAGGATTTGGATATGTGAGGAATTGGAGATGTGAGGAATTCGAGATGTGAGGATTTGGATATGTGAGAATTTGGGGATGTGAGGAATTGGAGATGTGAGGAATTGGAGATGTGAGGAATTCGAGATGTGAGGAATTCGAGATGTGAGGAATTGGAGATGTGAGGAATTCCAGATGTGAGGATTTGGGGATGTGAGGATTTGAGGATGTGTGGATTTGGATATGAGAGAATTTGGGGATGTGAGGACTTGTGAATGTGTGGATTTGAGGATGTGAGGATTTCAAGCTGTGAGGAATTGGGGGACGTGGGGATTTGGGGATGTAGGAATTGGAGTGTGTGAGAATTTGGATATATGAGAATTTGGGGATGTGTGGATTTGGATATGTGAGGATTTGAGGATGTGAGGAATTGGAAGACGTGGGAATTTGGGATTGTGAGGATTTGGGGATGTGAGGAATTGGGGGACGTAGGAACTTGGGGACGTAAGAATTTGGGAGACGTAGGAATTTAGAAATATATGGATTTGGGCACGTAGAAATTTGCAAATATAAAAATTTGAGAACGTAGGAATTTTGAGATGTTGGAATTTGTGAATATAGGAATTTGAAGACGTAGAAATTGGTAAACCACTAAACAAACAATACTGCATCATTCTCGTCACAAATATCAATTCTTTTCTTTTCCTACGAGTTCCTCAACGTTTACACAAATAATACCTTGACATAATCTGATCAAAGCTTAATACCCTTCATCTCTATTTGAAGAATTTGATATAAAAAAATATTTAGTTAATTTCCATAGGGACATCGTTAATCAAGCAGTCAGAAAGTTGAGCTAAATTTATAACCTTGACAGCTCATTGTGAAAATTTTCGAGGTGCAAGAAAAATGACAGATGTAAAAATAAGAAAAAATATAGAGACAAATATATGTAGTTTGAAACTGAAGAATTTTATATTGAAGAACTGTTACTCATCTCACAAAGAGACACTTGATGACATCTTTTATGTGCAAGTCTCAAAGCACAAATAATACCTACCCTTCACACTACTACAAAATTAATTATCATAAAACTTGATGACAAGTTCAAAGAATATATTAAATTTTGAATTTGTAAAAATTCATATTATAATTCAGTATTTAATTTTTTTTAATTATAGAAATTCATAATTAACAATTCAATTTTTGTTGAATTTGTAAAAATTCATATTACAAGGCAGCATTTAATTTTTTTTAATTCTACAAATTCATAATTAACAATTCAATTTTTTTTGAATTTATAAAAATTCATATTATGATTCAGTATTTAATTTTTTTTAATTATAATAATTCATAATTAACAATTCAATTTTTTTTGAATTTATAAAAATTCATATTATAATGCAGTATTTAATTTTCTTTAATTATAGAAATTCATAATTTATAATGCAACTTTTTTTGAATTGTACAAATTCATACTTTTCAGTACAAAATGAGCATTGATATGCCCCAGTCAGCTACAGTTACACCCCAAAGTAATTAACAATAAAATTGAACGAAGTTGGCGAACTGTATGGGGAACACGTGGATGCGAGAATCGGAAACTGGGGGAAAGTTGGGAGACAAAAGGAGAAGCAGAAGCGAGAAAAACAGTGAGCGTTTTATCAGAGGATACACATCTGCTGCATATGAAACATCGTTCTCAAAAACAGACCACGTGACGCGACCAAAAAGAATCCATCGGATAATTTCCATGAAGGATGTCGATCGTTAATGAGTCCCACCTGTGCCATGTACTCTGTGAAAAATTGCTAATTACCTCGTTGCAGATTTTTACTTTGGTTGTCTTTCGGAATGTAAACCATTGTGTTAGTCGATTTTAGCATTTCAATTTATTATTTTGATTTTAAGATAGGGGATGAATGATCTAACAGAGGGGTAGTGATCCATAAACGGTTTATGATTATAGTCACACGCATGCGTGCCAAGTTTTTTGGTCATGTTTTCGCGTATCTAGACACTCTAGTATTGATTATGTATGTTTTAATGAAATTATATTTGGAGGAGGTTTTTTTGAGGAAATTGGATTTTATGGATTTCAGGGTGGTTTTGGTGTGAAGGGAGAGTTTAACGGTTTGAGAGCAAAAGCTTTTTGAGTTTTTGAAGTTTTTGGGATTTGAGGAAATTTTAGGATTTTTGGGATTTTTGGATGAGGAGAGATTTTTATTTATTTTTGGGTTATCAGAATTGGAAATTTGAAAATTGTAAATTTTGACACTCTGGAGTTTTCAATTTTTGGGGTAACAAAAATTTTCAATTGTTGGATATACAAATTTGATAATTTGGAAATTTCAAGATTTTTAAATTTTGGGACTCTCAGTTTTGGAAATATTTAAATTTCAAAATTTTGAGATATGGAAATTTTCGAGTTATTAAATTTTTAGAGGTCTAAATTTCCAAGTAGTGAAATTTGTCAAATTTACAAATTTGCTGAAGATCCAAATTTTTAAGTTTTCAAAATTTTCTGATTTCTAATTTGCAAGTTACTGAATGTTCAAATTTGCAAATTTGCAAATTGCTGAATGCTCAAATTTTTAACTTTGCAATTTGCTAAATTTTCAAATCTGAAAATTTACAAATTACTATGTGCTCAAATTTCCAACCTTGCAATTTGCTACATTTTCAAATTTCAAATTTGCAAATTGCTGAGTGTTCAAATTTCCAACTTTGCAATTTACTAAATTTGCAAATTGTTAAGTACTTAAATTTTCAACTTTATAATTTGCTAAATTTGCAAATTTCTAAATACTCAAAATTGCATCTTTGTAAATTACTAAGTTTGCAAATTTCCATCCTTGCAATTTGCTAAAATTTAAATATAAAATTTCTACATAAAGAACTTCCAAATTCTTAAACATTAAAATCTCTAAACTTACCACCAACTTTCCACCCCTAAAAATTTTCAAATTGTCATAAACCTATTAAACTTCCCCTACTTCACAAAATTTCATAATTTATAATTTGCCATAATTTCACACAATTGCTACTTTCAAATCTTACTGTTCAAAAAATTTGCAATCAGTGAAGGTCCCCAGAGTCAACTCACCCCCCAAACACAGGGTATCACCCCAAAACAAACTAGGTCGATATACAATAAAATTTCAATCACAACTCAGCCCTAGTTCTCAAAAATTCTAAAATAACCTTCATCATGACATACAAAATAAATTTTCAATCGATCCGATTCCTCAAACACCCAAAAAATTGCGAAAAATAATAATCTAAAGAAGCGTAAGACTGAAAAAGCACAAGTTCGAAAGAAACGGCGCTGTGATCGTCCACCGTCTCCGCAACCCTTTGCTATCAAAGAGCAATAATCTGAAGCATCCTCGTTTGAAGAACGTAAAACCCGAAGGCAACCAAAGCAAAGGCAACCGAAGCAACTCACGACTCGGAGGATAGTGTCACATCAGGGTCGACGTTTGGTTCGACGGTTAGTTCTCACTGTAGAGGTTAGGTGATGCACTTCGCGGCTGAGTTCGGAGAGGAACATGGAACTGGTTCGCTCAGCCGCATCGGCCTTGAAATTGAACGGAAATGAGTGGAAGAAACCCGAGTGGAGAAGATCGATATCGCGACGTCGATCATCAAGAGACGAAAAGGTTTTTCGCCGATATTCCGCGTGCTGGCCAAATAGAACGATGACTGTAGCCCAATTTCTCTCCCTCGGTGTGCTCCTCCGTGTTTCCTGTTTCCAGGCAACCGAGGCTCGTGTACGTTCGTGTGTGGTACATGTGACCCACGCACACACCCTCGCGCGAACACTCGTACGTACACAGAGAAACAGAATCGATTGCCTTTTAGGCAACGAGCGCATGGACCCGTATTATCTGCTCGCCAATCCCGGGCAACGCGTGCACCCCCTGATATGTTCCATTAACGCTTAATTTGATTGTAAAATCGGAACATAGGCTGGACACCTAAAAATGCCGGTTTAATCGACGCTGCACCTACGAAATAGGGCGCCAATAACACCCGTACAACTGTAAACCCCGATTTTTTTTAACGAAACTTTTAGTTCAATCGATAGTTTTGGCTTTAAATGCCTTAGCGTGGAAAATGAAATGAAATCGCTGTCGATTTTCTAACGCGAATTTATGGGTTGATGGAACATTGTCGATTAGTCTATTGTAAAACGAATTTACTTATAAAATAAGTACGTAGTCGTATCTATCGGGATGATTTACTGGTACCCAGTTTTTATTCAAAATGTTACTTGTGTTTATTAAAACTGACCAATGTAAAATTGCAATATCTGTTTTATTGGGGACGATTTGGTACTCAATTATTTATTTCACTTTTTAAAAATGTTACATGATAAACATGTGTTTATTAAAATTGATCAGTGACTACAATTGCAACATCTCTTTCAGTGGGGATGATTTACTGGTACTCAGTTTTTATTGAAAATGTTACTTGTGTTTATTAAAACTGATTAATGTAAAATTGCAATATCTGTTTTATTGGGGATGATTTGGTACTCAATTATTCATTTCACTTTTTAAAAATGTTACATGATAAACATGTGTTTATTAAAATTGACCAATGACTAAAATTGCAAAATCTCTGTCATTGGGGATGATTTGGTACTCAATCAGTTATTTCATTTTATTAAAAATGTTACATGATAAACATGTGTTTATTCAAACTGACTAATAATTAAAATTGCAACATCTCTTTCATTGGGGATGATTTGGTACTCAATTATTTCACTTTATTAAAAATGTTACATATATTTATTAAAACTGATCAATGATTAAAATTGCAACATCTCTTTCATTGGGGATGATTTGGTATACAATTATTTATTTCACTTTATTAAAAATATTACATGATAAACATGTGTTTATTAAAACTGACCAATGATTAAAATTCAAAATCTCTTTCATTGGGGATGATTTGGTACTCATTTATTTCACTTTATTAAAAACATTACACGTGTTTATTCAAACTGACCAATGATTAAAATTGCAAAATCTTTAAAACGATAAACTTCATTAAAAATGAAAAATATTTATTTTAAATATGCTAACTTCCCTGAAAAATGGATAAACGTACCGATTAAAAATTGTAAATAAAATAAAAAAAATATCAGTCGAATATCTCATAAAATATGCAACTAAAAATGTATACATAAATATTGAAATACTGAAATATTAAGGTTAGTATTTTATTTATAGGATACATTAATCTTGATATTTGTACAGTTTTATTTATCATTTGAGAATATTAGATTTGAAGGATTGGTCAACGCGTGAACACTGTCACGTCGTATGTGGATGATGCTTGAATTTCCATAGGAATCTATTTCGACTGAGGTAACTAGATAAGGCTAGGGTAGTCCAATCTCCTTTGCCAAAATGTGCACTGGTTCCTATCAGAAATTATTGGAATAAGTATAATACTGTGCACGGTAAATTTCTCTTGGGATAACACTATCACAGTGATCTCGTATTGGATTGCTTTTTATTATAATTGGGAAACTGAGACAATTGGGGTCTTGGAAAATTAGACTTTTGGGAATTTGGGAAGGTGGAAATTGGGAATTGGGAAATTTGGAAGATTGGGTGTTTGGGAATCTACGAATTTCGGGGCGTAGGAATTTCGCGGAGTGGAAATTTGGAAATACAGGAATTTGGGGGCGTAGAAATTTGAGGGCGTGGGAATTTGGGGGCGTAGAAATTTGGACGCGTGGCAATTTGGGGATGTAGGAATATGGGGACGTAGAGATTTGGACGCGTGAGAATTTGGGGGCATAGAAATTTGGACGCGTGGTGATTTGGGGACGTAGAAATTTGGACGCGTGGTAATTTAGGCGCGTGGAAATTCAGGGGCGTAGAAATTTGGGCGCGTGGAAATTTGAACGCGTGGAAATTTGGACGCATGGAAATTTGAGCGCGTAGAAATTTGGGGACGTAGGAATTTAGGGGCGTAGAAATTTGGACGCGTGGAAATTTGAGCGCGTAGAAATTTGGGCGCGTAGAAATTTGGGCGCGTGGAAATTTGAAAGCGTAGAAATTTGGACGCGTGGAAATTTGGGGGCGTAGAAATTTGGACGCGTGGAAATTTAGGGGTGTAGAAATTTGAACGCGTGGAAATTTGGGGACGTGGAAATTCGGAGGCGTAGAAATTTGAAAGCGTAGAAACTAACCCCCAACATCCCAAAATACCACTCTCCTCCCTCAACCCCCAAAAACATCAAAAATAAAAGAAACATCCACTTCCTCTAACACCACATTCCTCCAGCAATCAAAATAATTGCTTTCGCGTCTCCATATTACAAAATTTTATTACATTTTGTGCCGTATATTCTGTTAAAATAAATTACAAATTGATGCCTCGCTTATTTATTTTTCCATTTTATTTTCAATTTAGAAATGTTCTTTGCACGCTGGTAGTTTTACCGGTTAAAAAAGTTTGTTACTGCAGGTTGAATGATAAAAATGAATCCTTGATATGTTTAATATAATTCGTATTATACTGTGCCGTACCAGTTACGGTTAATTCTACTGTGGCAGTAAACGAGTTAGCAAGTAGACGGCTGCAGTGAAATTGGACACGCGTAGTCAGACACACTGAAACTCTAATTACGTATTAAGGTAAACGGTTAATTTACAAATTTAATCTTTGCGTTTATTATTTTATATTATTAATATAATTGTAACTATTTTCTGCGCTCTTAATTAACTTTTGTCGATCTCTATTTAATCAACTATTCTTGCTCTTGTAATCATTTTTGTATTATTCTATTTTTGTATTGTATTTATGATTTTGTTGTTAATTTTATTTTCATTATATTATTTTTGTTGTTAATATTTTTTGTTGATCAATCAATTAATTTATTTGCAATATTTTTTAGTAATTATTTGCAATATTTGAATGAGAAAATTAAAAAATTTGAAAGTATGAAAATTTAAGAGGAACAAAAACCACCCCTGTGCATCCAGATGAAATAAAACTTCATTATTAAAATGGAAAGCTATATTTATCCAAAATAGGACGTCACAAGTGCGCAAAGAATAGCTATTTACTGTAATAGACTCTACTGGAAATAGAATTAGTACTTCTATTCTCGTTGACCTGTTTGAAACCTGCGTCAGAAGTAATATCTCTCTATCAGTACATAAATATAAATCACACGGTTCGGAGTTCAATTTGTACATCGATCTTCATTTTCTATGGGCAAACTTACGTCTCATAAGTTCAAATAAAACGTCAGTAAAAAAACAATTAATCTTTCAGTTCAAAATTATTTTTATACAAAATGTCACTACAAAATGAAGTAATATAAAAATTCAACAATGTCAGCAGGTACAAAAAGAGTCCGTATATTATCTTTTTCTGTCTTCAAAATTGCCCTCCATTTTGTACAAGCAAACTCCTCATAAGTTCAAATAAAACGTCAGTAAAAGAACAATTAATCTTGCAGTTGAAAATTACTTTTATACCAAAAATTACTGCAAAATTAAATAACACAAAAGTTTAACAGTGTCATGGGGTACAAATCAAACCTATACATTATCTTCTTCTGTCTTTAAAATTGCCCTCCATTTTGTACAAGCAAACTCCTCATAAGTTCAAATAAAACGTCAGTAAAAGAACAATTAATCTTGCAGTTGAAAATTACTTTTATACAAAATGTTACTGCAAAATTAAATAACACAAAAGATTAACAGTGTCATGAGGTACAAATCAAACCTATACATTATCTTCTCCTGTTCTCAAAATTGTCCTCCATTTTCTAAAAGCAAACTCCTCATAAATTTAATTAAAAAAATTAACTTAGTCTATGGTTAAAAATTATTTCTGTAGAAAATTAAATAGTATCAGTGGAAGTTTATTAATTAATAAGTCCAGCAATGCGATGAAGCACTTATAATCCAGTCCCAAAAATGTTAATCCAAAAAAAATGATCAACTACTACAAAACCAATGTCCTGCAATTATTAATTAGTACAAAAGTTCAGTAATTTGGGGTCTAGGGAATTTTGGAACTTGGGAATTCGGGGTCTAGGGAATTTGGAGACGACGGAATTTGAAAACTAGGGAATTTGAGGACTAGGGAAATTTGAGGACTAGGGAATTTGGGGGCTAGGGAATTTGGACACTAGAGAATTTGGGGACTAGGGAAATTGGAGGCTGTAGAATTTGGGAACTAGAGAATTTGGGGGCTAGGGAATTTGGAGGCTGTAGAATTTGGGAACTAGAGAATTTGGGAGCTAGGGAATTTGGGGTCTAGAGAATTTGGAAAATTTGAGAATTGATACTTTGAAATTTGGAAATTTGAAAATTTGGAAATTTGGAAATTTGGAAATTTGGAAATTTGGAAATTTGGAAATTTGGAAATTTGGAAATTTGATAATTTGATAGTTTGGAAATTTGGAAATTTGGAAACTCGGAAATTTGAAAATCTGGAAATTTGGAAATTTGGAAATTTAAAAATTTTAAAATATGGAAATTTTAAAATTTGGAAATTTGAAAATTTGAAAATCTGAAAATTAGGAAATTTGGAAATTAGGAAATTTGAAAAGTTGGAAATTTGGAAATTTGAAAATCTGGAAATTTGGAAATTTGAAAATCTGGAAATTTGGAAATTTGGAAATTTGAAAATCTGGAAATTTGAGAACTAGGATTCGGAAGTTTGGAAATTTGAAAAATTAGAAACTTGAAAACTTGAAAATTGGAAAACTTGTAAATGTATAAAATAATTGAAACCCCTAATATCAATCTAAGAATTTGAATTTAAAAAATCCCTAGACAGTGACTTAGAAAAATGGAAATCCAGGAAATAGAATTTAGAAAGTTGAAACATTATAATCCAGTTGCAAAGTCACCCCAAAAAATGATCAACCACAAAATTCCCGCAACGTCCCGCAATTATTAATTAATACAAAAGTTCAGTAATGTGATCCACTAATCCACTCCCAAAAAATGATCAACTACAAACGTTCCACAACGTTCCCAAAGCCATACATTATTTTCCATCCCGGAAAAATGTGATCCCAAAAAATCCTTACAACGAAGAATCATCGAGCGTAATCCCGTGGGTATCAACCATTCGTACCATAAAAATAGGAGCTCAGACAAATCCAATGGTTTGAGCAGGTTTGGTTGGACAACAGTGTTCGTAAAAAAAAAAAGAGCGGATATAAAAAGTAAAAAACAGAGGTGTTTGTACGACAAGCGTTTAAGCCTGTCGGATGCAGAGGGTGTGTAAGTAAAAAGCGTAACGCGTCGGAGCGTACCCTTTCGAACGGAATATCGGATTTCCGGATTTAAAAGTGTAAACGGATTAGTCGGGTTGTGAATGGCGCATCTTTGAAGGATTAATAGGGTCGAAGTTAGAAGGAGAGGTAGAGTTCGGTCACGGTTGATCGTGTATCGCATGTGAAACGAGTAATTGAATTATTTCATCAGTATTATTGCCAGCCAGCCGGAAACAAATGGAGTAATAATGTCAGTAACACGATTCGAGCGACGCGGAGCTTTTGATAAAATAACATTTGTTACCGATACGCTTAAACGTGTGACTTTCATCGATACACCTGCCGATGGACGCGTTTGTTTGCCGAACCATCCGGATCTCGAATTATCTCTTATCTCGTGCCGATACGTAAAATCGTGATTAACACGGCCAGAAATTGGCCCGATCTATTCAATACCAGATATTCCATGAATATTCATTCATACGGACCTATTATTCTGAATGAAATTGTAATTTCGCTGAGAGGATGCAGTCAAGGTTTTCCAACAGTCAGCTGTTTCCTATCCAAGCAATATTATTTCGTTAATTAAATATCCGTGCCGATGGAACTGCCAGCTATTATCGTTCCCTGTTTGCGAACGATGGGAGGTAAACAGCGAGGTAATCGGTTGATCGAATATTAAGGTTATGTGTTGTGTTTATTGACAGGAGATTTTTTAAGAGATTCTCGATGTTGAGATGATGGGAAAGGTATCCACATGATAAACTTCATTTATAATGATTTACAAACTCTTGATTTTATATCGATTTATAAGATATACAAATGATAAACTTCATTTATAATGATTTACAAACTCTTGATTTTATATCGATTTGTAAGGTATCCACATGATAAACTTCATTTATAATGATTTACAAACTCTTGATTTTATATCGATTTATAAGATATACAAATGATAATCTTCATTTATAATGATTTACAAACTTTTGATTTTATATCGATTTATAAGATATACAAATCTAGGTCTCTAATTAACACGTCAAGTTTCCTAGAGTTAATATTATCGTTTCTGGGAAGTAATTGTAAGTTTTATGAATGTTATGAATTTTATGAATTTTTAATTAGTGAGGAGGGGTAGTTAGTGTGTATTCCAGTCTTTATAGGAAATGATAGTTGACTAGAAAGTCTTTATGAATTTTAACAATTTTTTACTGGCGAAGAAGGATAGTAGGAAGGATACTAGGAGACTATGAGAAGAATCTAGGGATCTAGGGACCTGGGATATTAGAAACTAGGGAGATTGGGATCTAGGGAGATTGGGATCTAGGGAGATTGGGATCTAGGCAGATTTGGATCTAAGGAGATTGAAAATTAGGGAATTTGGGAACTAGGGAGATTGGAAACTAGGGAGATTGGGATCTAGAGAGATTAAGAACTAGGGAATTTGGGAACTAGGGAGATTGGGATCTAGGAAGATTTGGATCTAGGCAGATTTAGAACTAGGGAGATTTGGAATTGGGGGATTTTGGAATTAGGAAATTTTGGGAACTAGGGAATTTGGAAACTAGGGAATTTGAGAACTAGAGAATTTCGAAACTAGGGAATTTTGGAACTAGGGAATTTTGGGACTAGGGAATTTTGGAACTATGGAATTTTGGAACTAGGGAATTTGGGAACTAGAGAATTTGGAAACTAGGGAATTTGGGAACTTGGGAATTTGGGAACTAGAGAATTTGGAAACTGGGGAATTTGGGAACTAGGGAATTTCGAAACTAGGGAATTTTGGAACTAGGGAATTTTGGGACTAGGGAATTTTGGAACTAGAGAATTTTGGAACTAGGGGAATTTGGGAACTAGAGAATTTGGAAACTAGGGAATTTGGGAACTAGGGAATTTGGGAACTTGGGAATTTTGGAACTAGGGAATTTTGGAACTAGCAAAATTTTGGAAATAGGGAATTTTGGAACTAGGGAATTTCGAATCTAGGGAAATTTGGAACTAGGGAATTTGGGAACTAGAGAATTTGGAAACTGGGGAATTTGGGAACTTGGGAATTTGGAAACTAGGGAATTTTGGAACTAGGAAATTTGGGAACTAGAGAATTTGGATACTGGGGAATTTGGGAACTAGGGAATTTGGGAAGTAGGGAATTTTGAAAGTAGGAGATTTTGGAACTAGAGAATTTTGAATCTAGGGAAATTTGGATCTTGGGAGATTTGGATCTAGGAAGAATGAAATCTAGGGATATTTGGATCTAGGGTTTTGAAATCTAGGGATATTGTAGTCTGGAAATCTAGAAATGTACGATTCGAGGAACCTAAATATCAAAAATTTGAAAACCCCAAAAATCCAAAAATCACAACTGAAAAAAAAAACAAAAAAAATTCGTTAAAAATCAAATGCACCGAAAGATTGAACTGAGCAATTCAATATTAAAATTTTCAATTTAATTTCCTCATGCAATCACATAAATCATTAATTCGAATAAAATTTTATGAAAATGCAATATTTATCCGAGCAACGAGTTCAACGCTATATACTCGTATAAAATAATCCAGATCCGAACTCTATACGAATTAAAAATGATACATTAATCACAAATAATTTATTCCTTACCCACCGGTATATGCAACGCGTATTAAAACGAAATTAATCCAGTTACGGCGAGGACAATTTAATATCATTTATAATACGCGTATCAAAAACACTTTATACGGACCTGGGAAAAAAACAACGATAATTCGTAAAATCTGCGAACTCACGTTTGGCGAATTAATATGTTCGGAGATGAGGATCGGAGGGGTTGAAATGAAACGATTCTGTGGTCATATCGTTATTATTATCATAAATATTCTTTCGTATCGTGACAAGCTGAGGAACATAATGAGCATCGATACCAAAAAATTGGCAAAAATTTGACTAGCATCTTGTTCTTCCATTTTTTGTTCTCCTCACGTCTTCTTTACACAAAAAATCATTAAAACTATGCTGCAGACATACGCGAAACATCTCTGACACTTTTACACTCTCGCTTACAATTCTTTAATAATCGTTTATACCGATTCGTTCGAAAATATTCTATCGCTCTCGTGCGTTCATCTTCTCGATTTATTTATTTAATTATCTTTTTTTTTTCTTTGGCTAACCTCGAAATTGAAACGCGCTCACCTACGAACGTTCGCTTTAGCTACATACGTAGAAACGATGACGTCATTTTTTCAAAAATACTTATTACAATTAGAAAACCATGTAGATTATTATTCAGTCGTTGCGATCCTTAATCGATTAATCCGTAAACTAATAGCTAGCACACATCGCTCGTTAATACATAATATACATATACATATACATATATATGTATATATACGATTTCAACCTTCTGCTCTTTTGCTTCGATCGTCGCTCGTTCAAACAACGACTACCTTGGTAATGTTCCAATAATCTTCAAATTATATTTTAATTCAAGGAAAATTTTTGGAAGCAAGAATTTTTTTATGGAAATTTTACATACTTAGAAATTGTAGAAATGAAAAAACTTTTTCAAGTTTGTAGATTTTCAAGTTTTCAAGTTTTCAATTTGTACATTGACAAATTTCGAAGTTTCCAAATCTGAAAGTCTCTAGATTTTTAAACCCCTAGATATTAATTTCTCGATCTCTAAATTCCCGACCCCTAAATAGCCGACACTTATATCCCCGTTTTCTAAATCCACGTTCCCTAAATCCCCGATCCTTAAATCCCCAAATACTTAAATTCATGAATCTCTAAATCACCGATCCCTAAATACCGAAATCCCCAAATCACCGATCCCTAAATCCCCGTTCCCTAAATCCACGTTCCCTAAATCCCTGAATCCCTACATCTCCGAATCCCTAAATCCGCCAACCCCTGAATCACCGATCCCTAAATCCCCGAATCCCTAAATCACCGCTCGCTAAATCCCCGATAACTAAATCCACGTTCTCTAAATCCCTGAATCCCTAAATCCCCAAATCCCTAAATCCTTGAATACCTAAATTATCGATCCCTAAATCCTTGAATCCCTAAATCCTCGAATCCCTAAATCACCGATCCCTAAATCCCCGAATCCCTAAATCACCGATCGCTAAATCCCCGATAACTAAATCCACGTTCTCTAAATCCCTGAATCCCTAAATCCCTGAATCCCTAAATCACCGAATCCCTAAATCACCGATCGCTAAATCCCCGATAACTAAATCCACGTTCTCTAAATCCCTGAATCCCTAAATCCCTGAATCCCTAAATCACCGAATCCCTAAATCACCGATCGCTAAATCCCCGATAACTAAATCCACGTTCTCTAAATCCCTGAATCCCTAAATCCCCGAATCCTCAAAATCCTTGAATCCCTAACTCACCGATTCCTAAATCCTTGAATCCCTAAATCCCCGAATCCCTAAATCACCGATCCCTAAATCCACGTTCCCTAAATCCCCGATTCCTAAATCCCCGATACCTATATCGCCGATCTCTAAATCCCCAATCCCTAAAATTCTATCTCCATAAATCTGAAAGTCTCTAAATCCCCAATCCCTAAATTCCCAATTTACCATAACCAATCTACACATTTCCAAAGATTATTGGAACAATACCAAAGTGCATAATAAACAAAAAACTACTGCTCTACAATAAAACAAAAACCACCGGATATCTAAAAATAAATTCGTGAAAGTCGTGATGTACTCGTTCCTCGATATTCCAGGCGGTACGCAACCGGTAGACACAATATTCCGACCGGAAGTCGAGGTAGCTGGGGGTAGAGAACGGTAAGCTCGATACACGTGGTTATATTCACTGTAAACAGAACGTGACTGCAAATCGCTTTAATCGTTCGGTCGCGTTCGAAGTCGTGTGAAACGCGGCTGATAAATGTATCGAAAGAGGGGAACGCATTAAATCGAACAGCAAACAGGTATTAATTTAATGAAGCGAACGCTTAATGAGCCCCGACAGAACGTGAATCGTAACCCGTGAACGAAATTCCATTTCGTAACTGACCGATCGTTTCTCTCGTTGGCTCTCGAAACGTCGAGCCAGTGCCGGATTAAGATAGCGGTGGCACCACCGGCACTTTCGTGGGTTCTTTAGGTTCTTTTGGTTGAAATTACGAATTTTGGAAGTGGGGAAACTGGGGATATTTTGGCGACTTTAGCAGTTTTTCTTTTTAGAAATTTGGCAATTTGGGAAATTGGGAATTTGGGAAATTGGGGATTTGGGGACTTGGGAAATTGGGGGCTAGGGAATTTGGAAACTAAGAAATTGGGGATCTAGGGAATTTGGGGACGTGGAAATTCGGGGTCTAGGGAATTTGGAGGCGTAGAAGTTTGGACCCGTGGAAATTTGGAAGCGTGGAAATTTGGACGCATGAGAATTTGGGGGCGTAGAAATTTGGACGCGTGGAAATTTGGAAGCGTGGAAATTTAGACGCGTGAGAATTTGGGGGAGTAGAAATTTGAATGCGTGGAAATTTGAAAGCGTGGAAATTTGAACACATGGAAATTCGAGTTCTAGAGAATTTGAGGACGTAGGAATTTGGGGGCGTAGAAATTTGGACGCGTGAGAACTTGGAGGCGTAGAAATTTGGACGCGTGGAAATTTGGAAGAGTGGAAATATGGACGCGTGAGAACTTGGAGGCGTAGAAATTTGGACGCGTGGAAATTTGGAAGAGTGGAAATTTGGACGCGTGAGAACTTGGAGGCGTAAAAATTTGGACGCGTGGAAATTTGGAAGAGTGGAAATTTGGACGCGTGGAAATTCGGGGTCTAGGGAATTTGGGGACTTGGGAATTTGGGAGCTTGAGAATTCGGGATCTAGGAAATTTGGTAAATTTGGAAATTCGAAAATTCGAGAACTATGATTCGGAAATTTGGAAATTTGAAAACTTGAAAATTAGAAAACTTGTAAATGTATAAACGTACAAATTGAACCCCCTAATATAAATCTAAAAATTTGAATAAAAAAAAATCCCTAGACAGTGACTTGGAAAAATGGAAATCCGGGAAATAGAATTTAGAAAGTTGAAACATTACATATCAAATAGCAATTACTTATTTTATTTATTAATTAATCCAGCACCGCATCGAGCTCCTTCCATAATCTATCGTTCTCTCACTTTCATCTCTCATATTTTCACAACAAATATTTATCCCGTACGCTCTTTTTTTTCGGCAAGAAATACTGTCGGTTATTAGACGAAGTGCTCTCGATGTGAGGGATGAAAAAAGTAGGTGATTTTTCGACATCGTTCGTCGTCCTAATACAAAGAGGATCGGTTCTCATCTTCTCTATGTTCGACAAGACGCATAGATCCTTCTTGTCGGGGACACGAGAACAGTGGCAACCGCAAAGCGACTACTCGTCGAATATCCGATTCATCAGGTACATCTCCTCGCACACTGTTTCGTGTACTTTCAGGCGAACCGAGTGATGTCAGGGTAATCGGGATGCGAATCGAGAGACAGCATGTAAAATTCAGATTGAGAGCGACGAAGATAGATTGCTGATACAGGTTGTCTCAAAAATGATGTACAAACTTCTCACTTGTCAAAAACAACTTCTTATATGAAGTCTTTTAATCTTTTTTTTACTTTAGGCTTCGTTTGTAAGGTTTATATAGTAATAACCTTTATAACTTATAATAAACTTTAATAATTAAAGTAATTTTTATAATTCACGTAATTATAAATGTTTAAATGTTTGAGGTTAAGGTACTTACTTTGTAATTAATTGTCAAATATTCTTAAATATATACAGAAAGATTTGTGTGTTTAATATTATATAGAATCACATGTGACTGTTTCTTATCGAACTTAAAAATTAACATATGTTCATATGTTCATATATGTATATGTACAAATGAACATATATATGAACATACTTACATATGAACATATGAACATGTGAACATATACGTATATGAACATATGAACATATACGTATATGAACATATGAACATATGAACACATGAACACATAAACATATGTACATATGTGACATATGTGAAGATTTTCTAACACAACTAACATATACAAGTAAAATAAAAAATATTATCTGTATGGTTAGATATAAATCAGATATACTTCTTCAATGGAAATTTTATTATAATATTTTACCTGGTGCATCATACTTTCATACATGTATTAAATTCACACAACAATGAAAATTTCATCTTTCATTCAAAAATTATAATTTTGTTATTAATTTTTTTTTTCAAATTTTTATTTGATTTTGCAGCCATGAATGAGTATACTCTCCTCAACAAATTTGTTAATAATAACAGTTCTTTAATTATTAGTACACAATATGAAGTGAAAATTTTGTCTTGAATATGAAAATCTGAAAATTCTTAATATCATGTTAGATTTTGATGTACCAGTTGATGTACCAATATAATTTTGATATCGACTTTCAACAACCTCGTTGAATCTTAACCTAAATCTTAACACAATAGACTTAAAATAATCCTTAACACATTTTGTACGATTTATCAAATGCAGTTTTATATCCAGAAATCGAAGATTCCGAACAAACGCCGAGAATGAAATTGCAAAATTTGAATGTTTATTGGGTTGTATCAGAAATGAGCCAAGTGGTAGTAGAGAGGTATAGATATTCAGCTACCATCTCTACTTTTTCACATTATTGAGCAGCAGGGGAACATCTCCCTCCGTAGCTACTTGACTCTACTGCTTTTCTCTCGACATCGAACGCATCTTCGAGTTATATAGGATGATTCGGTCGCTACGTGACACAAATAAAATGCCGCCAGATACACCGCTCGATCGTTCTTCTATACCTTCATCTACTTGGAATACAATATACATAGCCCTCATTGGAAGTTTGGAAATATATAGTACCTTCGATTCTGCAATCTTTGAATATTCCGGTTTAGTCGGAGGATTTAGAGAGTTAAATCCATTCAATTTTTTAGTGGTTTCAAAGTTTTGGGAGTTTTGGAAATTTTTGGTGCGGGGAATTGGGAGGAAGTTTTGGAGTTCTCAAGTTCTCGAATTTTGCAAATTTGCAAATTTGCAAATTTCCAAACTCTCGAATTTCCAAACTCTCAAATTTCCAAGCTTCCGAATTTTCATGCTCTCAAATTTCCAAATTCTCAAATTTCCAAGCTCTCAAATTTCCAAGCTCTCAAATTCCCAAACTCCCAAATTTCCAAGCTCTCAAATTCCCAAACTCTCAAATTCCCAAACTCTCAAATTTCCAAGCTCTCAAATTCCCAAACTCCCAAATTTCCAAGCTCTCAAATTCCCAAACTCTCAAATTCCCAAACTCTCAAATTCCCAAACTCTCAAATTTCCAAACTCTCAAGTTCCCAAGCTCTCAAATTCCCAAACTCTCAAATTTCCAAGCTCTCAAATTCCCAAACTCCCAAATTTCCAAGCTCTCAAATTCCCAAACTCTCAAATTTCCAAATCTCCCAAATTTCCAATCTCTCAAATTCCCAATCTCCCAAGTTCCCAATCTCTCAAATTCCCAATCTCCCAAATTCCCAATCTCTCAAATTCCCAATCTCCCAAGTTCCAAATCTCCCAAATTCCCAATCTCCCAAATTTCCAAGCTCTCAAATTCCCAATCTCCCAAATTCCCAATCTCCCAAATTCCCAATCTCCCAAATTCCCAATCTCCCAAATTTCCATATTCTCAGCCCCCAAATCTCTCAACACCCAACTCCTCAAACCTCCAACCCTCAAAAATTCCTCCAACCCCCAAATTCCCAAATTCTAAAAATTCCCAAACTCCCAAATTCCCATCCCTCCAAATCCCACCTACTCCTACTTTTCACCTCCCAAACCCCCAAATTTCAAAATTTCACTCCCTTCAAAATTTCACCCGTTATAAAAGAAGTTCGTACCTCAAAAACGAAGCTATCTCCTCAAAATCCTATTTCTCACAGTAATTCGTACACCATTTTTGAGACCGCCTGTACGATATATCCACTAGGTCAGTCATTTCGAGTTTATAAAAGTACGAAAACGAAAAGAATAGTATCACTCTTTATTCGAAACGATGCGACGTAAAACGTAGGTACTATACGGTTCTATCTACACATTGCAAACACATGAATCTCGTCGAAAGGAAGCGACATATACACAGTTCTAATAATAAAATATACCCCGAAACATTCCTCTCCTGTTTCTCCCGTGGTTTCTTCGTTCCTACATTGGCGGACCACGAGTACCTTTCAGGTGTTGATCGTAAAGAAACACGAAACATTTTCTCATGACATCATTTCTCTTCTTCGCTGCACCCACCCTGATCCTCGACGGAATTCATCGCAGTTTCCTGTCTATTTTTTGTTCATTTGTTTATTCATTTTTCTTCGTCGTCGTTCATCCCCGCACCGTGGTCCAAAATGAGGCGCGATACGTGCGTCGTCTGTCGCCGGAGGATGATCACATCACACAAAGCGGCCCGGACTTTCTTACAAGCACGTCGATTTATATAAAACAGCTCCAAAGCGCGCGCGTATTTCAATGCTTTACGGTTAACGAATGGCGATCAGGTGAAACGCGAACAGGCCGAGCAATAACCTCGATGGTGCCAGTCGACCCTCCGTCCTGGACGAACCGAGAACTGCGAACAGAGAATACATAGTTTTCTGCATCCAATTTCTTTTTTTATTATTTCGTTTGATGTACAATCTTTTTGACGCTTTATAGGGGTGATAACCATATTTTGATAATATTAGTATTGGTAACATCGGGTTACTTATTAGGGTAAGTAGTGTGATTTGGAATTTTGCTGACTTTGTCATCAACGATATAACATTTAACACATTTTTTAGTAACACATTCTTAATTAAAAGCTGTCGAAATTTTCTAGTTTGTCCACTATGTCTACTTTGTCATAAACTGTGTTATAATTTATTTTTCATTCAAAGCTGTCAGAATTTTCTAGTTTGTCCACTTTGTCTACTTTGTCATCAACTGCGTTATAATTTATTTTTCATTCAAAGCTGTCAGAATTTTTCAAGTTTGTGCACTTAGGAATTTTTCAAGTGTCTAAATATTCAAGTTAGAAAATTTAACTACTTCAAAATTAACAAACTTTTAAAATCACTCATCATTCTAAATCCAAACATGTTGGACTCTGACAAATTTTCTGATTAAAAAATCTTCTCATCTGAGCACTTATAATTTTTCTAACATGATATTAAAATTTTAGTAAAGTTTATTTTCAAGCATAATGGAGTTGAAAGAAATAGTACAAACGAGAGAAGCAAACACTGAAAAGATATCAGTCTCTTAAAATATTAATTCATAATTGTTGCAGTTTGTCTTTAATACTTCTTTTGAGGTACTATCAATGTTAGGTAACATCAAATAGTAGTTAGATTTAGAATTTGTTTATAATTGTCATCAATGTTGTAATTCATTTTTCATTAAAAGCTGTCTGAAGTTTCAAGTTTGTGTTCTTTGGAATTTTTCAATTGTCTAAATGTTCAAGTTAAAAAATTTAACAACTTCTAAATTAACAAACATTTAAAATCATTCGTTATTCTAAATGCAGAGATGTTGAAGTCTGACAAATTTTCAAATTAAAACATCTTTCTACCTAAACACTTATAATTTTTGTAACATAATATTAAAATTTAAGTAACATTTTTTCTCAAACATAACGAAGTTAAAAGAAATAGTACAAACAAGAAAATAAAATGTCAAAAAAATATCAAGTCTCATAATTGTTACAGTTCCATAAACTCAAGTTCGTAATTCATCATCCTCACCGACAAAAAAAAATGTTAATCGAATTCGAAAATCAAAAAGTTATGAAAGCAAGCATAAAGGAATATGTAGAAAGTTAAGAATAAAAATATAGTAAGTGAGTTTGGCAATTCACGACAGTAGGTAGACGTAAGTACGTACGTGTAATAGGTCTGCCGACGCCGAATGGTGGCTCGAAACGCGATGGATGAATAAATGAATTTATACTCGAGCAAGCAGACTCTCGGAACCCGGGCTTTGGATATGTGAAATGGGTTAAGTGGATTCGAACGAGATTGGGTTTTCGGTGACGTTTGATCTGGGAGTGTTATGAATTCTCGTTTACAGGCGTTGTCCAATAACAGCCGTAATAGTTGAGCATTTCGTTCTACCCCTGCGATGTATATTCAATTCGTAACGTTTTGTGGTGCTTGTAAGGTTTAAACCTTACAACGATAGGTTGACAAAGGTATTGAAATCGATTACTGCTGACAAATCACTTTTGTGTTCGATGGCTGCTGACGTATAACTTTTGTGTTCGATGACTGCTGACATACAACTTTTGTGTTCGATGACTGCTGACATACAACTTTTGTGTTCGATGACTGCTGACGTATAACTTTTGTGTTCCAGTTACCAAGGGAATGAAATTTTTGACGCTTATTTTTAGAAACTTTTTAAGAGACAAATTGGGTATTACAGTCACTGCTATATAACTTAAGAGATTAATAAAATAATTAATTCATAAAAATATTAAAAATTTATAAAAATAAAAGAAATTATAAATTAGCAGATTAACAAGAGCTACAACTTAAAAATTCCATAAATTGATGTACACATCAAAAAATAAAATAAATAAAATCTATTAAATCTACATAGACAAAAACTTCAAATATCCCCCTAATAATGCAACGATAGAAAATATTATAAATTTCTAAAAATAATAAAATGATAACTTAACAGATTAACAAGAGCTACAACTTAACAACTCCATAAATTGATGTACACATCAAAAAATAAAATAAGTAAAATCTATTAAATCTACATAGACAAAAACTTCAAATATCCCCCTAATAATGCAACGATAGAAAATATTATAAATTTCTAAAAATAATAAAATGATAACTTAACAGATTAACAAGAGCTATAACTTAAAAATTCCATAAATTGATGTACACATCAAAAAATAAAATAAGTAAAATCTATTAAATCTGCACAGACAAAAACTTCCAATATCCCCCTAATAATACAACAATAGAAAATATTATAAATTTCTAAAAATAATAAAATGATAACTTAACAGATTAACAAGAGCTATAACTTAAAAATTCCATAAATTGATGTACACATAAAAAAATAAGATAAATAAAATCTATTAAATCTACACAGACAAAAACTTCCAATATCCCCCTAATAATGCAAGGATAGAAAATACTATAAATTTCTAAAAATAATAAAATAATAACTTAACAGATTAACAAGAGCTATAACTTAATAACTCCATAAATTGATGTACACATAAAAAAATAAGATAAATAAAATCTATTAAATCTACATAGACAAAAACGTTCAATACCACCCTAATAATGCAACGATAGAAAATTTTTGCCCCACACTGTACATCACCAGGGTGCCGTTAAAGTACAAGCGTTCTCTCGGTCGATCCGAATTTTTTGCGTTATTATGTTCGAAGGAAACGAGGTTTTATTACTTTCAATTCTCATCCGGCCATATATTCGCTGACTACGGTGGATATATTAGTCGAGGCGGAGCATGGGTTGGTGGTTGAATGGCGTGAATTAATTCGAAAAGTTTCGCGCGTCCACGCAAGGAGGAGATTCTCGTAAACGGCGGTGGAGCGATGCGCTCGAATTTTCCAGCTTCCATCGCTTTATTCCGACCAAAGCAGCCGGAGGAGCTGTTCAACGAAAAGTATCGATCTGCAATTTTATCCGTAGCCAGAATCCGAATGCTTCTTCCGGAAAATTCGCGGAACGACGAGTATCGTTCCGAACTGGTCGCGAATTCCCTTATCTGCTGTTCCAAAGCTTTTGAATTGTCTACGTTCATTTTATACTTGCATGTACACCGTTTGGGGACTAGGGAATTAGGGGACTAGGGAGTTGGAGGACACGGGAATTTGGGGACGTGGGAATTTGGGGACTAGGGAGATGGAGGACAAGGGAGATGGAGGATAAGGGAATTGGGGCACTAGGGAATTAGGGAACTGGGGAATTTGGCAACTAGAGAATTTGGGAACGAGGGAATTTGGGGTCGAGAAATTTTGAAGACGAGGGAATTCGGGGACTAAGAAATTCTGAGCTCTAGGAAATTGTGGGACTAGGAAATTCTGGGGTTTAGGAAATTTGGGGGCTAGAGAATTGGGGAATTGGGAAATTGGGAATTTGGGTATTTGGGAATATGGGAATTTGAGAATTTGGGAAATTGGAAGCTTGGGAAATTGGAAACTTGGGAGATTGGAAACTTGGGAAATTGGAAATTTGGGAATTGCTGAATTGGGAAATTGGGAATTTGGGTATTTGGGAATTTTAGAATTTGAGAATTTGGGAAATTGGAAAATTGTGAAATTGGAAACTTGGGAAATTGGAAAATTGGGAAATTGGAAACTTGGGAAATTGGAAAATTGGGAAATTGGAAACTTGGGAAATTGGAAATTTGGGAAATTGGAAATTTGGGAAATTGGAAAATTGGGAAATTGGAAATTTGGGAAATTGGAAATTTGGGAAATTGGAAAATTGGGAAATTGGAAAATTGGGAAATTGGGAAATTGGGAAATTGGGAAATTGGAAATTTGGGAAATTGGAAATTTGGGAAATTGGGAAATTGGAAACTTGGGAAATTGGAAGATTGGGAAATTGGAAACTTGGGAGATTGGAAACTTGGGAAATTGGAAATTTGGGAAATTGGGAAATTGGGAAATTGGGAAATTGGGAAATTGGGAAATTGGAAAATTGGGAAATTGGGAAATTGGGAAATTGGGAAATTGGAAACTTGCGAAATTGGAAACTTGGGAAATTGGAAATTTGCGGAATTGGAAGCTTGGAAAATTGGAAACTTGGGAGATTGGAAATTTGGGAAATTGGAAACTTGAGTAACTAGAAAATTGGAAAATTGGAAAAATTAAAAATTACAATTTGGAAATTTGGAAATTTGGAAATTTGGAAATAAGAAAATTTGGAAATTTGGAAATAAGAAAATTTAGTAACTAGGAAATTTGAAAACTAGAAAATTTGCGACCTAAAAAATTCGATGTCTACAGAATTTAAAGGTAAAAGAATTTCAGGACCGAAACCAAATATTGTTCTAAACCCTCCGCAAATTCCCTTATCTGCTCTATTCGAAACCTTTCAAATTGGCTACGACGTTTATTTTCCTTTTGCTTGTACACTATTTGGTTAATTACCTCCGCTCTGCCGATTCCGAGTTTCTACGGTAATCTGCCTTCATCGTACTTATTAAGTACCCTCGTTATATCGCGCCTAATATTCCGCCAATTTCGGATACCATTTTTCACGGAGTTGGAGAAAATTATCTTCCATGGTTAATTAACCATCGTGATTATTTGAGGACACTAGAAACCTTAAACTACTATAGCTACAATTATTTTCTTATTTAAAATTTGTTTACTTTTAATTTCAATTTGAGTTTCTTCTGTTGTTTCAATTTTTAATTTCTTGCGTATTATTTTTAATTTTAATTTCTTATTATGAATTTTTTTAAGTACATGTTTGAAAATAATTAACGTGCTCTTATTAGGTAGGAGTATAATTACAGATTTTAATGAGATAACTAAAAATATGTACTTTCAAAGTTGACAATTTTATGGAGAAAATGAATAGTAATATTTGTAATTTGAATAAAAATTCATTATTTATGCAACCTGTTATGGTATATCGATTTTTAGAAATTATACATCGCAGAGTGGATTCCACAGAACCAGCCTTGTTGACTATTTGAATAACCTCGCTAGATAATGTTTTCTTGAATAATCAATATCCATCTGTTTTCATAAATTTTTATCGCAGAAAAATATTTGACTTCCATTATAGTGCAAAAAAATGATTAAATTATTGTTACATGTATCATTCTTGATTACATCAATTTGAAATCTGAAAACATTGTCAGCACACACTGAAGTTCTATGAAAATGATCTAATCAAGTTAATTAGTAATTAAACGACTAATTAGGTGTATCATAAATAACTCCAATAATTAGGTTATTTCAAGTTTCGATACAGGCTTCGAAAACACAAAATATATAATTTATACACGAGATAATGACGTCAGGTTAACGTCACGAACATTCTATTTCATAATCTATCATGTATTACTTATCTAACAAAAGAACAAAAAATATATAATTTGTACACGAGATAGTAAAATACAAGTCACGAAAAAACATTGTATTCCATAATCTGTACCACTTTTCCCCACGTTATTTCTATCCATGGAAAATTTGTAAGTAAGGAAAATAATCCTGTTTGTACGCGAAGAAATGAAACAAACATTGTTTCCATGTTCCTGTTTGCTTTTCACCGGTACCGATACCAGATCGATTGTCTAGCCTGACAGCACAGAAGAATCATATTTATTTTGGTACATCGAAAATCGCTTTGTTTAAACAATTCGTTGTGAATATATGGGCTGGGTCGTTAACAATGTCCATACGAAATATTTTTCTCTTCGGAATGTACCAAGATAAATCAAGCTATGGATATGTTATGTAATGTGTATGTTACATGTACATTACATAAAGTGTACATATATTGTACATTTTATAAATGATATGTAGATTGCAAATTATATAAACGATGTTCAAAATTGTTTATCATTTTTTAAAATCTACTTTACAGTCATTTAAAATGATGCACTAATTGTACATTTTATAAATGATACATAAACTATGAGCTTCATAAATGATACATAACCTATAAACTCCATAAATGATTCATAAATTAAAAAATATATAAATGATACATAAATTATAAATTACATAAATGATGCTCAATTTACAAAATACATAAATGACATACAATTTTTAAATTTTAAAAATGATATACAAGCATGAAATTATATAAATGATACATAACCTATAAACTCCATAAATGATTCATAAATTAAAAAATATATAAATGATACACAAATTATAAATTGCATAAATGATGCTCAATTTACAAAATACATAAATGACATACAATTTAGAAATTTTAAAAATGATGTACAAGCATGAAATTATATAAGTGATACATAACGTATAAGCTCTATAAATGATACATAACCTATAAGCTCTATAAATGATGCATAAATTGCAAATCATATAAATGATACATAAATTATAAATTGCACATATGATGCTCAATTTACAAAATACATAAATGACATACAATTTTAAAATTTTTAAAATGATATACAAGCATGAAATTATATAAATGATACATAACCTATAAACAACGTAAATGGTACATAAATTAAAAAATATATAAATGATGCATAAATTATAAATTATATATATGATGCATAAATTACAAGGTTCATAAATAACATACAACTCATAAATTTTAAAAATGATTTATAAACACCAAATTATACAGATACATAACATATAAGCTCCATAAATGATACATAAATTGCAAATCATATAAATCATACATAAATTGCAAATCATATAAATCACACATAAATTATAAGTTACAAACATGACACACAAATTAAAAAATATATAAATGATGCATAAACAGTAAATTGCATATATGATATATAAATCATAAATTGCATAAGTGGTACATAAACTGTAAATTCTATAAATGATATATAAACAGTAAATTATATAAATGATAAATTTAATTTGCAAATTGTATAAATGACATATGAACAGTAAATCATATAAATGAACAAAAAATCACGAAAATTGTATAGACGATATATAAACAGTAAAATACCAAAAAAATTTATCTCTTTCAACTCTAATAGTTCACAACAAATTTCCAAAAACACTCCAAATAAAACAAACACCCCAAACTAAATATAATAATAAAATCCCAAAACCCAGCAGCCATTTTTCAGAATAAAACAGAATATTCCCACGCAGAAAAAGTTCCGAAGGTCTGAATGAAGCGATTACGAAAGTAGAGTATGTCAATCCCTCGCCGAACATATCATTACGGAAGGAGTATATTTTATAGGTTATGTCAAATGAACCCTTTCGGGCTTAAAAACTTTTGTCCGTGACTGTAGGTCAGAGAATTCCGGGCATAGCTATCGGGAATCGATGGATTAACAAATCTTCTATCGGGAGTTGACGAAAAATCTTCATTTCGGTGACGCTTTTGTAACAGTTGAAAAACGATGAATAGCAACGGATGAGAAATGATTTTGACGGTATCGACGGGATCACTTTGCCGTTGCCTGACCCACTAATTAACCCTCGACCGTGCCGTGACTCGATTTACATTGACAGTCTCGATCCTGTCACAGGCTCGATCAAATATTATTCAATGCTTTTCGAGCGAATTAACTAACCCACGTACGCTACGGTCACGCTTCCAGGCCTCGAATAACATTTCAACGAACTGCGAGCGAGCCGTGACCGTAACTCGGCCATCTCTCTTTCGTTCGCGCACGTTAAACCCGCCCTAATTATATGCCGAGAGCTGTCCCTAACATTTACGGGAGCCGTGGGCAAACATTAGTTTCGAAAAACATTAGTTTTGATGCTGTTCGATGCGACACCGATGCCTGCGCGAGACAGCTAATCTTTTTCTGCGGACAGTATGGTAATTGAGAGGGAGGCCCTCCAGGGATTTTTAACATTTTGATATTTGAGGAAGTTAGAGATTTTGGATATAGGAATTTAGGGTGATTGAGGATGGAGAACTTTGGGGAGCTTGGGTTTTGGAATTGGGGAGGTTTCAGGATTTTGAGATTTTGGAACTTGGGAAATTTGGGGGTGGAGAGATTTCAGGATTTTGAGATTTTGGAACTTGGGAAATTTGGGGGTGGAGAGATTTCAGAACTTGGAAACATCGAAATTTAGGGTAAATTAGAAATTGGAGGATTTGGGTATTTAGAAATATGGGAATTTCGGAGTGCGTGGATGCAGTAGTCTGGGGGTTGCGGTATATGTGGATGTAGTAATCTGGGAACTTCGGTATGCGTGGATGTAGTAATCTGGGAATTTTTGAATGCGTGGATGTAGTAGTCTGAGAGTTTCGGTATGCGTGGGTTTAGTAATCGAAGGATTTCAGAATGCGTGGATGTAGTAATCTGAGGATTTCGGTATGCGTGGATTTAGTAATCGGAGGATTTTGGAATGCTTGCATGTAGTAATCTGGGGGTTTCGGTATGCGTGGATTTAGTAATCGAGAGATTTTTGAGTGCCTGGATGTAGTAATCTGGGGGTTTCGGTATACGTGGATGTAGTAATCTGGGAATTTCGAAATGTGTGGATGTAGTAATCTGGGGGTTTCGGTATGCATGGATGTAGTAATCTGTGAATTTCGGAATGCGTGGATGTAGTAATCTGGGGGTTTCGGTATGCGTGGATGTAGTAATCTGTGAATTTCGGAATGCGTGGATGTAGTAATCTGGGGGTTTCGGTATGCGTGGATGTAGAAATCTGGGAATTTCGGAATGTGTGGATGTAGTAATTTGGGAATTTCGGAATGCGTGGATGTAGTAATTTGGGAATTTCGGAATGCGTGGATTTAGTAATCTGGGAGTTTCGGTATGCATGGATTTAGTAATCGGGGGATTTCGGAATGCGTGGATGTAGTAATCAAGAGGTTTCGGAATGCGTGGATTTAGTAATCTGGGGATTTCAGTATGCGTGCATTTAGTAATTAAGGAATTTCGGAAAGCGTGGATTTAGTAGTCTAGTAATTTCAGTATGCGTGGATTTAGTAATCTAATAATTTCGGTATTCATGAATATACTAATCTAGAGATTCCAACACATAAGAATATAGCAATCCACAAATTTGAAAATTCCAAACTACAAAATTGAAAAAATTACAACACAGAATAAACATCAACCCGCAAGATATTCTATAGCCAGCAGCTAATGGCAACACTGTGTGCAGTAGACATCGTTAATCGTTGATTATCACACGTTTTACATCGCTGATTTTCGTTTCCGGTTAATTTAGCGAAATTTCAAAAGGCAGTAGACGCTGGCAAACAACGCGGTTGTCCGTTCGGTAAATAAAATAACGACACGTTCGCGGCGATCCATGCGGCCCTCTCGTTTAATTATCGTACCCCGACCGCTCACCGTTATTATTATATTATAGTTTATACTATATTAAACCGGGTCCCGCAGTATTAACGCTATTTATCGTCGCGATTACACGCCGCGACGACCGCGCTGTTAATTCGTCCGCAAATCTGACTTTGCTGTTCGACGGACGCAGGGTACAGTCAACAGCAAATCTGGTTACCCTAGGGAAAATCCGATTTACGCTTCGGATAACATCATCACATGTCGACTTTTGAGGTATTTTTGGAAATTCGATGGGGGAAGGTGATTTTGGGATTTTTGGGATTTTGGAGGTTTTGGGGATTTTGGGAATTTTGGGGATTTCAGGGATTTTGAGGATTTTGGGAATTTTGGAGGGTTTGGGAATTTTGGGGATTCTTTAGGGTTTGGAAATTTTGGGGATTTTGGGGAGTTTGGAATTTGGAGAATTTGGAATTCAGGGAATTTGGAATTTGGAGAATTTGGAATTCAGGGAATTTGGAATTGGAACCCTTAAAATTGGGGAATGTTGGAATTTGGGGAATTTGGAATTGGAATCCTTGGAATTCGAGGAATTTGGAATTGGAACCCTTAGAATTCGGGGAATTGGGAATTGGAACCCTTGGAATTGGGAAATTTGGAATTGGAACCCTTGGAATTGGGGAATTTCGGTATTTGTGGAATTTGGAATAGGGGAATTTTGGAAATTGGAAAATTTGGAAATTGGAAAATTTGGAATTAGAAAACTTGGAATTGGGAAATTTGGAATTGGAACCCTTGGAATTAGGAAATGTTGGAATTTGGGGAATTTGGAATTCAGGGAATTTGGAATTGGAATCCTTGGAATTCGGGGAATTTGGAATTGGAACCCTTAGAATTCGGGGAATTGGAAATTGGAACCCTTGGAATTTGAGGAATTTGGAATTGGAATCCTTGGAATTCGAGGAATTTGGAATTGGAATCCTTGGAATTCGAGGAATTTGGAATTGGGAAATTTGGAATTCGAACCCTTGAAATTGGGAAATTTTGGAATTGGGAAATGTTGGAATCTGAGGAATTTAAAAACTAGAGAATATGAATCCGTCGAATTTGCAATTTGAAAAATGTGAAAACTGCAGAATCACGAAACCTAAAACCTTCATCCCTAAAAAAAAAAACAGAAAATCCCATAATTCTCACAACATCAAAAAAGTCCAAACTCCCCAAAACTGACAATCCCCAAAAAATTCCGAAAACCGATATTCCGAAAGGTCGTAGGTAAAAACATGTGGAAGCCCGTAGAGCTCGAAGTGAAAAATTGTCAGCTTTACATATGTGTCCTTATCGAGATTTAGCGTACGTTTGAGCGGAGTTTGACCCGATACCGTGGAACGATCGTTCCCGGTCTAACGAGCAAATATTTCATTTATCAGATAAGTTACTTTGGTAACGACCGGTCGAGGAAACGAAACGGGCGAAACGGTAGAGCAAGGTGAAACGACGAGTAGACGATCGCGAATGGAGATCAGGGCGGAGAGAGCCATTCTATAACGAGGCAAACAGCTAACTCAAATAACGAAACGAAGTTTTTGCATGCCGCGATCGCCGAATTCGATCGAATGCCTTTTTTCTCCTCTACCCCTACGTTTTTTGTACGCTCGCGTACTATGATACGATTTCGATTGAATCGCGACCTCCACGTTTATATCCACGGTATATCACATAATACGTGGACGTTGCCGTATGTAGAGTACATATATAAATAATATAAAAAGGAGAAGCTTCTACGGATGTTGCTGCTATCTGATCTTGTTTTGAGTTTATGACCGTTTTTGTGGTACAGTCGTTTGCTCGACGAATGGGCCCTTTGTCTTTTATAGGCGATGTTAGATGAAGTGTTGTGTCTTCTAGGGATATAGGGAGTTTGGGGTGTGGAGGTATGGGGATACAGTGGTATGGGGATTTTCGGATTTTGGAATTTTTGAATTTTGGGGGGTTTAGGGATTTTGGGAATTTTGGGATTTGGGAATTTACAAATTTGGAAATTTGGAAATTTGGGAAATTAGTAACTTGGCAATTTAGGAATTTGGAAATTTAAAAATTTGGGAATTTAGTGATTTGGCAATTTAGGGATCTAGAAATTTAAAAATTTGGGAATTTAGTGATCTGGAAATTTAGGAATTCGAGGAATTTAGTGATTTGGTAATTTAGCTATTTGGAAATTTAGTGATTTGGCAATTTAGGGATATGGAACTTAGGGAATTTGGGGAATTTAGTGATTTGAAAATTTAGAGATTTGGCAATTTAGGGATTTGAAAATTTAGGAATTTGGGGAATTTAGTGATTTGGCAATTTAGGGATTTAGAAATTTAGAAGTTTGGAAATTTAGGAATTTGGGGAATTTATGTGATTTGACAATTTAGGGATTTAGAAATTTAGAGATTTGGAAAATTAGGAATTTGGGGAATTTATGTGATTTGACAATTTAGGGATTTAGAAATTTAGAAGTTTGGAAATTTAGAGATTTGGAAATTTAGGAATTTGGGGAATTTATGTGATTTGACAATTTAGGGATTTAGAAATTTAGAAGTTTGGAAATTTAGAGATTTGGGAATTTAGTGATTTGGCAATTTAGGGATTTAGAAATTTAGAAGTTTGGAAATTTAGAGATTTGGGAATTTAGTGATTTGGCAATTTAGAGATTTGGGAATTTAGAAATTTGGAAATTTAGAAATTTAGAAATTTAGAAATTTAGAAATTTGGAAATTTAGTGATTTGGAGCTTTAGAAATTTAGGGGCGTAGAAATTTGGGAATCTGGTGATTTCTGGACCCAAATCCCTTAGAGAATTTGGTATTTGGACAATTTGGGAGTTGGGGGAATTTGGGATTTGGGGCGCTTGGGATTTGGGGAATTTGGGATTTGGGAGGCTTGAGATTTGGGGCGCTTGGGATTTGGGGCGCTTGGGATTTGGGGCGCTTAGGATTTGGGGCGCTTGGGATTTGAAGCGCTTGGGATTTGGGGCGCTTGAGATTTGGGGCGCTTGAGATTTGGAGCGCTTGGGATTTGGGGCGCTTGGGATTTGAGGAATTTGAGATTTGGGGCGCTTGAGATTGTTAGCGTTTGGGATTTGCGAAATTTGGAATTTGGGTCGCTTGAGATTTGGGGCGCTTTGGATTTAGGGCGCTTGAGATTTGGGGCGCTTGAGATTTGAAGCGCTTGGGATTTGAGGCGCTTGGAATTTGGAAAATTTGGAATTTGAGGCGCTTGGGATTTGGGGCGCTTGGGACTTGAAGCGCTTGGGATTTGAGGCGCTTGGAATTTGGAAAATTTGGAATTTGAGGCGCTTGGGATTTGGGGCGCTTGGGACTTGAAGCGCTTGGGATTTGAGGCGCTTGGAATTTGGAAAATTTGGAATTTGAGGCGCTTGGAATTTGAGGCGCTTGAGATTTGGGGCGCTTGGAATTCGAGAATTTGCAAATTCGACGACACTGAAATTTGAGAAGATTAAAATTCGAAGAGATTGGTATTCCACAAAATCTGCAAATGTAACCTCACATCCTACCGACCTAAAAATTTGATATCCCATAAATCAACCACTTGAACCCTTCTACCTCCCAAAATCATAGAATCCAAAAATCTACCTATGCGTCTATCAAAACCTAACCTAACCAACACTATCTCAACGAATTTATTCAACATTCGTTCCATCCTCGTTCTCCGCGAATTTGCAACAGTCCACCGTCCACACCCGTCGACGACATCGAGCACCCAGCATCGTTGTCGTATCGAGATTCCCGAACGGAGAAACGTGGCTCACTTGACGCCAAATAATCCGAAGCCGCAGCAAATAATCCTGGAATGCGTCGGGAATTATCCTTGCCGCAGGCTCGGATTACCTGGCGTGAAACGAATTATTTGATGGGCTGCCGAGCTATTTGACGTTAACCAGGATAATTCGGCTGGTCAGATTATCCGAACCGCGGTTCGGACAAACAACCGGATATTCGGCTGACCGCAAGCTCGTTTAAGGGGTTGAATAGAAAAAAGAATCGGGAAATATAGATCGTTTGGCTGATTTCGTTGGTCGAACAATTAGTTGGACCGTTTAAAGACGGTCGTTTGTGTCCATGGTTCGGACGTGGTTGATACATTTACTGGGGTTGGTGTGTTTTTGATTGAGGAGGATTTACATTTTGGGGAGGTTGGAATGTGAGATAAGAGGTGGGGAAGGTGGGAATAGTGGGAATTAGGGAATTTGAGAGCTTTAAGAGGTTTGGGGGGTGAGGAGTTGGGAAGGTGAGGAAGTAGGTGGGTGAGAATTTGGAAGTTTGAGAATTTGAGGGTTTGAGAATTTTGGGGGGTACCGAATTAGGGGATTTGAGAATTTGGGGCATCGAGGATTTGGGGAGTATCGAATTCTGGAACTTGAGAATTTGGGGGTTTGAGAATTTGGGGAGTACCGAATTAGGGGACTTGAGAATTTGGGGAGTACCGAATTAGGGGGCTTGAGAATTTGGGGTTTCGGGGATTTGGGGAGTATCGAATTCTGGAACTTGAGAATTTGGGGAGCTTGAGGATTTGGAGATGTGAGGAATTGGAGATGTGAGGATTTGGATATGTGAGAATTTGGAAATGTGAGGATTTGAGGATGTGTGGATTTCAGGCTGTGAGGCATTGGACAACGTGGGAATTTAGGGATGTGAGAATTTTGAAACCTGAGAATTTGGAAATGTAGGAATTTGGGGGCCACTGATTCAGAGTATCCTGCCCTGAAAATTAACGAAGAACAAGAAAAGTTATCACACCAAATTGAATAGAAAAGCTACTTGTACAGTTGTAATTAGAATATTTTGCAGAATTCGATCAACAGCAATCTCCAACGATATTTCAATATCCTATAGGAAAATTATTCATTGATTTTTCTTAATTGCCTTCCGATATAAAGGTAATTCCGCTCGATATCAGTTAATTCTGATATTCTTCTTCTTGTTAGGGTTGTCAATAGTTCCATCAATCTTAAATATGATTAATTTTAATATTCCAGTGGGAGCACTCAGAATCATAATAGCTCACTTGACCCGTTTAATAATTCCTTAACTACCTTCAAATGATCGGTGAATAATTCTCGTTTCACCAAAGATTAATATTCTTATACTCCATTTCATTTATAATTGCAATTCGCTGTGTTGAACAGGGTCATTGTTCAACCACGTCATTGTTCTAGTAAGTACCTTTTAATTGATATATAAATAAATATATTTCCCAATTCACTAACAATAAAATAATTTCCAATAAAAAATGAATAAATGCTCAGTCGATAAATAAATATTTCCTCTCGATAAATAAAAAAATAAACTACTAAATCTACAAATAAATCTTTTGTATCGATAGACAAATTACTTTTCGAAATCACTAAATTTCTTTAGTTAATAGTAAAAGCGTTCTAGCATGACGTTTTTAAAGCTAAAAGATTGTTATTTTTAGCAGCGTTTTTTAACATTCCTGAAAATGGCACGGTTTCGTGTTTCATGACCCCTGAACTTATGGAGCAGTATAGTCGAGTTAATTAAGAACAGGAAGCATACAAGAACGAGATGCTTAAAGAGGACAATCGATACCTGTGATGTTTAATGGAGGTATACAAATCTTATTCAAGACGTGAAAAACTAAATTACGTAAATGTACTATCGTGGCATGCGTTTTCTAACCTCGTTAAGTTTCCTTTAATAGCACTTAACTTTTGCTATTGGAAAGTTCTATTGATTGAACTGAATGCATTCTTAATTAAGGCTGTTTGTGATGCTCTTTATATTCGTGTGATAATGTTCGTATTCATATGTTACTGTTTGTGGTCATATGTTACTGTTTATATTCATGTGTTACTGTTCATGTTCATATGTCATTGTTTATATTTATGTATTACTGTTCATGTTCGTGTGATAGTGTTCATATTCATATGTCACTGTTCATATTCATATGTTATTGTATATACTCATATGTTATTGTACGTAATCATATGTTATTGTACATATTCATATGTTACTGTTCATATTCATATTCATATGTCACTGTACATATTCATATGTCATTGTACATGTTCATATGTTACTGTACATATTCATATGACACTATCCATACTCACTTATCATAAGCTCAAATAGATTCAAACTACCCAACAAAAATACCTTCCACCACAAAAACTTAAACTACCAAATAAAAATCAGTTCGGTTACCTTTCACACCAATATGGCCATCAGGTTTCTTCTGTCCCGTCTGAAAGTTCGGGGGTGGTTGAAGATACTTGATGCCGACTATGGTCGCGGCCGGCTCATAATGGATCACACTGGGCCTGTCCTCCTCGACGCTGATCTCGGTGCTCTTCCAGTAAATGTCATATATGGAGGCGCTGCACCGTATCTTCATTTTGCCGTTGGTGAAGTTGTCGTGCGTAATGAGAAACTGAAGGCCGATCTGGGAGATCTGCCACTCCGATTCGTTCGTGTCGAGATGGCTGTACGTGCGGACGTACGACTTCATCGGCTGCGGACGAAACGTGTGATACAGCGAATTAACATCTTACTAAAGATCATCGCTAACTGGGATAATATTATTAACCGACTCACTGCGGAGTTTTGTTTTATTTTTTATATGATCTCGAGAGAAAATTTTACAAAAATATGAGGGTTCATGTATGAAATATAAAGACATCATTAAAAGGGGATTATATATTTTATCATTGAATAGGTATCATATATTTTATCATTGAATAGGTATCATATATTTTATCTTTAAATAGGTATCCTATATTTTATCAATAAATAAGTGTAACATATTTTTGAATATTCTAGTTTCAACCTTATTCTTGCTATAGTAAAGTACTAAACTTGATAAAGTACTAAGTCACTTAAAAGAAAAATCAGTCATCCATCCGTCAGACATTTTTAATTGTCAGCCATCTTGCGGTAACATAACCTAACGTCCTGTGATCCTCACATCAAGTCTCTTGTCATAGAACATCATTAATGTAAAGTCATGTAAATTGTCAGCAGTGTTCTTACAAGTAACTGTCCATGTTTAGTTTAGGTCCTCAGGTGTCCTTAGATAGTTCAGCAAGTTAGGTCACACTTAACTCCCTGTCCTATAATATCGTGCCACACGTGACTCGCAGCAATAATTGCTTGACACCAAAATTTACTAATGCAAGTCTCACAAAAATGTATAACTACAACTACTATAAATTGTAATACAATTGTATCTCAATAATTGTTAGAAGAAACAAAGTGTACATGACCACACCGTGTCCTTGGCACCAGTAGAAATCCAGAGTTAAAATCGGCCAACTCTCGCGGGAGACGACTTAATTTCGATAATTAATTCTCGCCGAGTTTAAAGCCACTGCTCGGTACCGTTTTCCACGACAAATTTCCACGATTAGTCGAACGATCCGAGCGAGTTCACTAATCGCCGCGAGCGTCCCGCGTAATTCGGATCGTTCAATGTTTCAAAGATCACCGCTGTAATCCTGCGCGGTCTGTTTTTCTCCGATTCTGCGGATCTATTCGATTTTAACTCTTATTCGGATTATATCTACGGAGTAACCCTGCATTTTTAAGGTTTTATGAGGTTAGGAGGGTTCCCTCTCGCTATATGACATATTTTGAGATTTTAGGACTGTGGACTTTGGGGTTGTGAATTTTAGGGATGTGGATTTTTTTGTTGTGAGAGGTTTGGATTATGAAAATTTTGCTTGTGTAGAATATTTTTTAATTTTTGAGATTTGAGGCTTTGGAACTTTGACTTTGTAAGTTTACTTAATTATTTTGTTAGTTTATGATTATACAATTGTATGATCTTGTAATATTATAATTATGGATTTTTATAATTTTATAATCTTGTAATCTGACAATTTTATAATTTTATAATCTTGAAATTTTACGAACTTTTATAATTTTGCAATGTTATAATCTTATAATGTGACAATTTTATAATTTTATAGTCTTGAAACTTTACGAACTTGTAATTTTATAATTTTGCAATGTTATAATCTTATAATCTGACAATTTTATAATTTTATAGTCTTGAAACTTTACGAACTTGTAATTTTATAATTTTGCAATGTTATAATCTTATAATCTGACAATTTTATAATTTTATAGTCTTGAAACTTTACGAACTTGTAATTTTATAATTTTGCAATGTTATAATCTTATAATCTGACAATTTTATAATTTTATAGTCTTGAAACTTTACGAACTTGTAATTTTATAATTTTGCAATGTTATAATCTTATAATCTGACAATTTTATAATTTTATAATCTTGAAATTTTACGAACTTGTAATTTTATAATCTTATAATCTTACAACCTCATAATCTTATAATCTTGTAATCTTCTTACCTTGTAATTCTATAATATTATAATCTTATAACCTTTTAATTTTGCAAACTCATTTTCTTGTAATCTTTTAATCTTGCAAACTTATTTTCTTGTAATCCTATAATCTTGTAATCTCGCAAATCTTTATATCTTATAATCCTACTACCTTGTAATTTTACAATTTTATAATTTCACAAGGTTGAAAATCGTGGAGGTAAAAAATTGTATTCCTCAGTAACCAAAGTAAGAAGTCCTCAGAAGTAAATTTGGAAATCTGTAAAAGGGTTAAACGGACCTTCACCCTATATCCGTATGTATTAACAATATAGAAGCAGTCAGTTCAGCAAGGGTTGAAGATTAGACACATGCAAAGGTAATGAACGTAATATTTAAGCTGATATTATTACCTCACGAGGCAATTGCTATCTAGCCATTCCTTTGCAGTTATTAGTACAATTTCATTTGCATTCGAAAGGATACATTACCGTCCCTTGTTATTAACATAATATATGCGATAAGTTGCATAGCCGATACTGTTCATCTTTAATCAACGAAATTCTCTAAACAATTAACGAAAACTCATTCTTTGTCAAATTTTCTGAACTTCAAATTTAAAAATCAATTCATTTTATTTATAAGAAACATTCTTTGAGTCAAAGAATATTCACAAAACAATTAACTAAACTTCCATAAATTTTTTGTCAAATTTTTTCAAAGTTGCTCAATTTTATATAAATAAGAATATAAATAATCTACCCCCATTTGAAGGACCTACACCATTTTTTATGCTCTTTGTATTAATCTTCTTATTTATAAAAAAAAATATTTCAATTAAAAAATTCTCTTTTTGAAATAACCCTATATGTACTCATATAACCCTATCTACTTATCATCAACCCCCATCTATTCATCTCATTCACAATTTCCCTCATCTAAAACGATCTCCCAAAATTCCTCAAAATTGTTAATTAATTCGTTCCGCATAATGGTCCCACGTTTCACTTATCAAAGCTTTAACTCGACTAAAACGAAAAACACACATAAAGCACCCGAGTTCCAAATTGTTCAAAGCAACTATTACGAGTTATTATTTTCCCGAGTATTTCGATAGAACGATCGTTCAACCGGTTCACGACAGGACACAAAGGGCAATATTGCACAAAACTTGAAGTAAAAGCCACTGTAACATAAATACACGTGCCGTTGGATACGTGTATCCAGACGTGGTATTTCAGTTGCAAAAGATAACAAAATTTATAGCAAATGTTTGTCCAAAGTTCGATGGTGGCCACGGACACGACAAGACCGCAAAGGATTAACGATCAAGACTAGCTACGTTGAAATCCCCTAACGTTTTGTGCCATCAAGAAAATTGATATATCTCGTGAAGTAACAACGTACGGTAACATGTGGACTCGTGACTGGTGGTTAGAGAGTAACGGTTCTGAGTTTGACGGTACATTTACCGTGTTTATTTCTGCATTTATATTGTGATGTATTCATTATTCACTTCGTGTGCTTTGCATATTTTTAGTTTGCGATGTTTGCACTTTTGAATAGGTGGGTTTGTAATATAGCTATTTTTGAATTCATAAATTGGCGATTTTTCTACTACTCAATTTTTCAAATTGGGAAATTATTAAAATTTTTCTTAAATTCCTAGATACCTAATTTCCTACGTCTGGAATTCCCTAGACTCAAAATTCCCTAGATCCCAATTCCCTAGCTTTCCAAATTCCCTAGATTTCCAAATTCCCTAGATTCCCAAATTCTCTAGATCCCAATTTACCAGATTCCCAAATTCCCTAAATTCCCAAATTCCCCAGATCCCAATTTCCCAGATTCCCAAATTCTCTAAATTCCCAAATTCCCTAGATCCCAATTCCCTAGATCCCAATTCCCTAGATCCCAATTCCCTAGATCCCAATTCCCTAGATCCCAATTCCCTAGATCCCAATTCCCTAGATTTCCAAATTCCCTAGATTCCCAAATTCTCTAGATCCCAATTTCCCAGATTCCCAAATTCTCTAAATTCCCAAATTCCCTAGATTCCCAAATTCTCTAGATCCCAATTTCCCAGATTCCCAAATTCTCTAAATTCCCAAATTCCCTAGATCCCAATTCCTTAGATTTCCAAATTCCCTAGATTCCCAAATTCTCTAGATCCCAATTTCCCAGATTCCCAACTTCCCTAGATCCCAATTACCCAGATTCCCAAATTCCCAAGATTCACAAATTCTCTAGATCCCAATTCCCTAGATTTCCAAATTCCCTAGATTCCCAAATTCTCTAAATCCCAATTTCCCATATTCCCAAATTCCCTAAATTCCCCAATTCCCTACATCCCAATTCCCTAGACTTCCAAATTCCCTAGATTCCCAAATTCTCTAGATCCCAATTTTCCAGATTCCCAAATTCCCTAGATTCCCAAATTCTCTAGATTCCCAAATTCCTACATCCCGAAATCTCTAAGTCTTCAAATCCCTCAAAATTTTAAAAATTCCCAAAATTCTCAAAACTCCCCAAATTCCCCAAATTCTCAAAATTCCTAAAATTCTCAAAATTCTCAAAATTCTCAAAATTCTCAAAATTCCAAAAATTCTCAAAATTTCCAAAATTCTCAAAATTCCCAAAATTTTCAAAATTCCCAAAATTCTCAAATTCCCAAAATTCCCATATCCTCACATCTGCAAAAATAAACTAGTTAATCAACGATCCACACGTACAGTAAAAATTAACCAAAAGTTCCAAAAACGTAAGATAATCTAAAAACACCAGAATACCTTACACCGTAATATCACAGAAAAGTTCATCATAAGCAAAAGCACAAAAAAGTCGCGAAGCGTAATAATAAATTTAACAGGGTTGCAGCGAGGAGGCTCTTTTCAAGAAGGACGGCAATTTCGCGGAAGCGACGTTGTCATTTATTTAACTAATTCTAAACATTGTTGTACCATCGCAGCATTAATTATCGCAGTTAGCCGACTTTCTTGTGGAAATACGATGAGGTCTCGCAGTCACGTGTCCCGTAACCGGTACCGTTGCACTACCAACTTCCCCTTTTATTAATTATCTAATTTCGCGAACGAGACTGCTCTATCGCCACAGTTAAAACGCAGTCTCGAAAGATAAACGAAGCAGCTTCTTCGTTTCCGCCATTTTGCTCCGGTGAAACCGAGGAAGATCGATCATCACCCGATTCTCGAATAACAACGTTTCGACGATGGAGAACGGTTTCAACGTTACACCGTTCGTTTCGAGAAACTTTTTTATACTCTACGTTCTCTCTGTGCGTATATTTTTTTTCGTTCGCGACAACGCTACGGAAAATGCCATATAGCTGCGTAGACAGTGAAGGAAAAAAAAGAACTGGTTTATAAGGTTTCGTCGCCGTAACTTTCGCTGCGAAATCAAATCAACATGGCCGGCTCCAGTCGGGATCATACATCGCACCGAACAGGTGTCCAAAAATCGAACCAGTAAAATATTTTACCGTGATACAATGCTGCGAGCTTGATCTCTATCGTGAAAATGTAATTTTCAATCGCCACTGGGACTCTGCGTGCTGGCTGCGACGGAACTAGTCGAAAATGCTTTATCGACGCGGTTTATGGGTTAGGGTATAGGCAATTTTTTGGTTACGACAATATTGCCGATGAAGAATCTTTTTTAGATTTTTAGGATTTGAGGTTTTAGGGATTTGGGGAATTTTGGGATTTTGGGATTTTGGGATTTGGGAATTTTGGGATTTTGGGATTTTAGGATTTTGAGATTTGGGAATTTTGGGATTTGGGGATTCAGGGATTTGGGGATTTGGGGATTTGAGGATTTAGGGATTTGAGGATTTGGGGATTTGGGGATTTGGGGATTTGGGAATTTTGGGATTTGGGAATTTTGGGATTTGGGAATTTTGGGATTTGGGAATTTTGGGATTTGGGAATTTTGGGATTTGGGAATTTTGGGATTTGGGAATTTTGGGATTTGGGAATTTTGGGATTTGGGGATTTTGGGATTTGGGGATTTGTAAATTTAGGGATTCTCAAATTCCCAAATTCCCAAATTCCCAAATTCCCAAATTCCCAAATTCCTAAATTCTCAAATTCTCGAACTCTCAAATCCCTAAATTCCCTAGACCTTAAATTCTCAAATCCCTAAATTCCCTAGTCCCAAAATTTCCTAGTGCCCAAATTACCCAAATGAAAATTCTTAAATCCCAAATTCCCTAGCCCCCAAAATTTCCTAGTCGTACAATTCCCTAGACCCCAAAATTCTCTAAACCCCAAATTCCCTAGTTCAAAAATTCCCTAAACCTAAAATTCCCTAGTTCAAAAATTCCCTAAATCCCAAATTCCCTAGTTCCAAAATGCCTTAAACCCCAAGTTTCCTAGCCCACAATTTGCAAATTCCCAAATTCTTCAATTATCAATCGACATTGCCTCTAAATCTCGCTTCTCGCGTCAATAAAAAATTGTTTCATGTAAACGTCCTCTTCCGAACGTTTCATGTTTCGAAAATGGCCCACTCGTTTGATCAGCTGAACAAATGTGACCGTTTTTCGTAGCGGAAGAAAAAATTTGAGAAAAGTAAACTAGCCAGGGCCGAAGGTTCCGAGAGAAATCGCGTAAGACAGAATATATGCAGCTGGATAAATTTGAAGTTGGGAAATTATGGGGTTGAGGCAGAAAGGGTTGATTGAATCGACAAAACTTGGTTCAGGTTTCCGAGGTTTCCCTCCTTTTTTTTTCTCGCAGAGAAATTACCGTGCTAATTCAGCTGCTCGATCGAATTCTTCTTCATATTAAACAAAACGTTATCTATCTTTCTCGTCGGTGCGAACGATATTTCGAGAGAATTCGATTCGACCGAAAAACGATGGATTACAGAAATAAACGTTCCGATAACAGTCAGAATTATCTCATTCACGGCGTTCAGTTCGAAAGTGTGCCATTTGAAATGTACAAAAGCAGTTACTGCGCTTCGAACAATTCGTTTGGGTGCAGAAAAAAAAAGGGAGAGAGACGAACAGTTTTAAAAGCGAGCGATAAAATTTATGCAAACGTTGCGCGTTTAAAATCATAAATATAAAGAGATAAATGCTAGCCGAAAAAGGTAGTTACTCTTGAAATACAGTCAGATTTTAGGGGAATTTATTCGATTTCATTTGTATCGATGAAACGAAGGTACACTGAATAGATAAGTTAGATTTACTGTTACTTTTTTTCGACGAAAAATAATACGAAAGATTACTGCGTATCTTTTTATTGCGGGAATATGAACATAATAGACGTAAGAAATTATTGAGGGAAAATAGAAAGTACAGTTGTGCGAAATATCGAAATGAACGAGATCATAAAGATGGTGTATAATTACGTCATAATTGAACGGTACGTCTGCATGAATTATAAAGCGTGAAATTAAATATGTATTAAAGTGATGGTTTCGAGGTAAGTGTCGTTTAAATATTTAATCTTTACGTGTGTTCACATATTTATGTGTAAACATGTGTTTATACATGCGTTCATATATTCATGTATAAACATATGTTTATACATATGTTCATATAATTGTGTTTTAACATATATGAATATATATCTTCATATATTTGTATTTAAACATATGTGTATACATATGTTCATATATTTGTGTTTAAACATATGTGTACACATATGTTCATATATTTGTGTATAAACATATGTTTATACATGTGTTCATATATTTATGTACAAACATATGTGTGTACATGTGTTCATATATGTATTTATGTATAAACATATGTGTATACATATGTTCATATATGTATGTACTTATACATATGTTTACACATATGTTCATATATTTATGTACTTATACATATGTTCATACATATGTTCATACATATGTTCATATTTTCATATATAAACATATGTTTATACATATGTTCATATGATTATAACATAATGTATTTTAATTAATAGTATATATAATGAGCATGAATGTTTAAAATCAACAAGGATTGAAATTAAAAAATGGCACGTAACAAAATATTTCTACTAATAAACGACCCTTAACGATGATAAATTTTAGTCGGTAGAAAAAGATCGCTCATCAACGTCCCAGATAATTTTCTTAGCGTCGATTATTCATCCGCGATATCCTTCTCGATAAGCAAAAATATTCGCCCGATATTGAAACCGGGAAAATGAAAGCATAATGAATTGAACTCGATGAAATTGTACGCGAGCAACTCGAACGTGAACAAACGAAAACGCGTTAACCTATTTTCCGCCATAATTCAAGCCCCTTCTAACGCGTGTATTGGAATCTCCGTTCAATTCCGTTCTACATAGCCGGTCGAAAATAAAGAAAACGAAGCGTTGCATGCAATAAAGCACCTCAGGTATCCGGCTGTTAATTCAATCTCCTAAATTCGATCCGGCTCGGAACAACATAAACAAAACACCGTGCCGGACAAATCGAATATCCGGATGGCTAGGCGGGATACAAGAAAACGCGTTAAGCCGTCCGAGTCTATATAATTCAGCCCTGTTTCGCTCGGAACCGCTACACCGCGTCTACAGTTTCTATATTCAATCTCTTAACTCGATTTCATTCGACACCCGCTGGTAAAACGAAGCGGAAAGGCAGTGTTCGCGGGTTTCGCATAATGAATCCTCCTCCACCCTCTTCAACATCGCAACAAGGCATACCTGAAAACGAGCAACAACCGCGATTCTCGAAAGCTCGATCCTCGAAATCTCAAACACGATTCCCTAATTGTTCCGAGCTGTGTAGCAGACGCTTTACACCACCGCCATCGCCACCATTCAACACGCTACCCCACCTGAGGGGGACGCTACCGTGTTTCCAACGCAAAAACCCTGTATTAACTGGTTTATGTGCTACAACTTGGGAATGGGATCAAGTTTCGAATTTCATATATTTCACTAGGCAACTGAATCTGACCTCCCTAAGGGTATATTATGTGCAATAGGTACTTTCACGATTTTGGGAGATTTTTGGGGTGGAATATATTGAGGTAGATAGATGGTATTTTTTAGAAATTTAGAAATTATCAAAATTTAGAGCATTTTTAAAAATTTAGTGATTTTGTCAAATTTATAAATTCATGAAATTTGTGAATTTATGAACTTGTCAAATTTTATAAATTATAAACTAAAATTTCGAGCTGTAAAAATTTAGAAATCATCAAAATTTAGAGCATTTTTAAAAATTTAGTGATTTTGTCAAATTTATAAATTCATGAAATTTGTGAATTTATAAACTTGTCAAATTTTATAAATTATAAACTAGAATTTCGAGCTGCAAAAATTTAGAAATCATCAAAATTTAGAGAATTTTTAAAAATTTAGTGAATTTGTCAAATTTATAAATTCATGAAATTTGTGAATTTATGAACTTGTCAAATTTTATAAATTATAAACTAACATTTCAAGCTATACAAATTTATGGAATTTTTGAAATATTGTAGAACTTGTAAAATTTTTTGAATTTGTAAAATTTGTAAATTTAAAAAATTTTATAAATTACAAGTTAAAAATTGAGTTGTGAGAATTTCGAAATTATAAAAAATCACAGAATTTGTAAAAATTTATAGAATTTATAAAAATTTGTAAATTTGTAAAATTTCGAGTTCAGTTAATTATAAATTCTGACAAGCGATAAGCAAAGAAAAATGACAAGTTAGATAAATTATGTAAATTAACTAATTATAAAAGATGACAAAGCAAGATGAAATATGATGGAGCATGAAATATGATCAAATATGTTAAACTATGATGAATTATGGTAAGCTATGATGAATTGTGACAAATTATAATAAATCTACATAATATATATAATAATAAATGTAGATATATGATACGTTCTGACATATTGTGATAAATCAATCATGACATAAATCATGATAAATTATGATAAAATGTAATAACTGGAAACTTATGATAAATTGTGAACTTTGAGGATTTAGAGATGTTTGAGATTCGGGGGTGTTTTTAGGGTCCAGGTGAAACTTGATGAATTTCTTGCAGATGGGGTTGGTACAGAAATTTATAATATTGCATTTTTAAGAAATATAAAGAGAATTTTAGAACGTACAAATTTAGCAAAAATTTGAAGATTTAAAAAATTCATAAACTATAAAGAAAATTGTGAATTTAGAAAGGGGTTGAAAATTTGAAAGTTTAAAAAATTCATAAACTATACAGAAAATTGTGAATTTAGAAAGAGGTTGATAATTTGAAGGTTTAAAAAATTCAGAAATTTTAAAAGAAATTGTAAATTTAGGAGCGAGTTGAAAATTTAGAAATTTCAGAATTCGAAACGTTCTGCCTTTCGAGACTTTCGAAATGAGACTTTTCATGTGAGATTTGACACTTCTCTTGAATCTTACAAATAATTCAGATCGGTTCAATATACATATTTTAAATTTTCTACTAGTTAAAATAAATGAAAGGTATATCTGTCACTCCAGTTGCAATTTCAGAACCCCCTCTTGAACCCCTGACTTAATCAGAAGATGAGTATACTAAAAAATTAAAATATTCGAAAGCTTAAAATTTCCACACCCTCAAAAATTGAAAAACCATCGAATTTACTTATGATCGTCTTAGTTATGTTAGGTTGCTGCCATTGAAATGTAAGCACCCCTCTTGAACCCTTAGCTTAATCAAAGAATAAGTATACTCAAAAATTAAAATATTCGAAAGCTTAAAATTTGTACACCCTCAAAAGTTGAAAAGCTATCGAATTTACATATGATTGTCTTAATTATGTTAGATTACTCCCACTGCAATGTAAGCACCCCTCTTGAACCCCTAACTTAATCAAAGTACAAGTATACTCAAAAATTAAAATATTCGAAAGCTTAAAATCTCCACACCCTTAAAAATTGAAAAGCCATCGAGATGGTCTTGAATACCCTTGAAGACATAACCCCTCCGTACTTACGTACAGTCGGTCAACAAGTATATGGAAGATCCTCGATTAATAAGCAAAATCGTACTTGTTGGTCGTTGATGTACCAGGTGAGATTGGCCGCCGGTTTGCTCCGTCCCGATGTGCAGTTCAGACGTAGCATATCGTCGATCCGGTATTTCCTCCTTAACCCGTGTATCGACGGCCCTTGAGAGGGTAATTCTGCGGAACAAGAGACGTCAGGTACACACGCGAACGGAAATATGCGAAGCATGTTCGAAACGCCGCCTTTGACGTTCGAACGATCTGTGCGCTCGCTATGCGGTGTACACGTGCGTGTACGTGTGTGTTTGTTCGCGATATTCGGGGGGATGAAAGTTTTCAAGATTCCCGGATGCACAGGCGTATACCGATACTCGCTCGCTGATGAAAAATTCTTCTTTTATGCCTGGCAATTCGCGCTCGCCCACCCCCTCCAGCGTTTCGATACCGGAATAATGCATTCGTAAGAGAGACGCCGATCCCTCTGTCAGCCCCTCTGAAAAATAGTTTCGCCGGGGTGTTCTCGTGCAGCGAGACGCGTTTGATGTTTCAGAGGGCGCGACAATCACCCGCCAACATTTTACGGGACAACCGAGGAATTACTAAAAAAGATGATAACGAAAAGTTTTGCGTTAATACGCTACGTACCACCGGCAAGATAAGGAATACGGCTAAATAACAGACCTCTCCGTTTTTCACGGTACCTTTCGCTTCTTTTGTGTCCCTTACACTGCTCGAGAGACTATCCACTCATTGTTCCTTTGACGTGTGCTCGAGTTTCGAGAGGCTACCAGACAAATTTTAGTTACCACCATAGTTCCTTCGTTGAGACAAAGAATACGAGTAAGCAGAGGATTTCAATGTTTTCTACAGATTCCACGGAAAGAATTGATGTGCTTCCATTGTAAACTTAAGGACATTCTTTGTGATTGCTAGCTTGCGTTGCTCTTTCAAGTTTATTGTTAACTTGCTCTTGTTATATTGCCATCATTATATTCATAAATTAAACCCTATGCAATATTAAGTTTTATATTTTTTATAGATGCTTCAACTTTGCACTCTGCACTCTTGCTATATTGGGATCATTATTTTCATAAATTACCCTTGCAATATTAAGTTTTATATTTTATAGATACTGCAACTTTGCATTTTGCAATCTTGTTATATTGCCATCATTATTTTCATAAATTATAATAAACCTTACAATATTAGATTTTATATTTTTTATCGGCGTTGCAACTTTTGCACTCATCTGTGCATAGTCATATGTGTATAGTCATCTGTTATATCACCGTACAGTCATGATTGCTACACATTGTCACGTATATGTACAGCATTGTAGATTGTATGTCATCTGTCGCATTGTCACGAGCCGTATCATCGGAATATTGTCATGTGTCGTATCGTCACGATTTGTATTCTTATTGTATCGTCACGTACTGTAACGTCACGTATAGTATTGTCACGTATCGCATCGTTACGCGTAGTACCGTCATGCGTAGATTGTCACGTGTAGTAATGTCACGCACTGTATTGTCACATACGGTGTCATTACGCATAGTATTATTACATGTAGTAAATATTGTCATGCGTGGAATCGTCACATGTAGAATAACCATGCGTAGTATCGTCACGTGTGGTATCGTCACATATGGTATTACCATGCGTAGTTTTGTCATATGTGGTATCGTCACACGTGGTATCGTCACATGTGGTATTGTCACGCGTGGTATCGTTACATATGGTATTACCATGCGTAGTATTGTCATATGTAGTATCGCCACGCATAATATTGTCACGCGTGGTATCGTCACATATGGTACTACCATGCGTAGGATTGTCATACGTGGTATCGTCACGAGTAGTATTGTCACGCGTGGTATCGTCACATGTGGTATTGTCACGCGTGGTATCGTCACATATGGTATTAGCATGCGTAGTATTGTCATATGTGGTATCGCCACGCGTAGTATCGTCACGTGTGGTATCGCCACGCATGGTATAGTCACGCGTGGTATCGTCACGCGTGGTATAGTTACGCGTAGTATAGTCACGCATGGTATCGTCACGCGTGGTATAGTCACGCATAGTATCGTCACGCGTGGTATCGTCACGCGTGGTATACTCACGCGTGGTATAGTCATGCGTGGTATCGGCACATATGGTATTAGCATGCGTAGTATCGTCACACGTGGTATCGGCACATATGGTACCACCACGTGTAGTATTGTTACGCGCCATATCGTCACGCGTGGTATCGTCATGCGTGGTACCGTCACATGTGGTACCGTCACGCGTGGTATCGTCATGTGTGGTATCGTCACATATGGTATCGTCACACGTGGTATCGTCACGCACTAAATATATCCTCACAATTCCATCTACACAATTCCATTCTCCCACTCCTACCATATCATAAATATTAAAATTCTATATCTACTACAAATTTTTCAACCAATAATTTGTCCCTACCCATCTTTCCATCACCACCAAAGAATTTAATATCTCCCAAAATGTTTTCGCCACAACTTTTCCAAGGAACCGACAAAGAAAAAAGAAAAGAAAAGGGTAGATTATTGACGGTACGCGTAGACTCGTGTCCTTTCGATGTTTCCTTGGCAAAGGTGTTCGGAATATAAATATTTAAAGCGTTTCCATACGAAAAATTCTTCCGCAAAAGTTTCATATTGCTACCCCACGGGAATTTTCCCGTACGAGCTCTTGGAAACGAAGGACCGAAGAAAGTTTCGTCTCGCGGACCAACAAATTCTGATTCTTTTGAACGTATTCAAGCGTGAAACGCGATACGACCGAGAGAATTAGAAACAAACTCTTTTTCTTAACAGTTCGCGGCTCTGGTTTGAAAATATTTGCTTCTTATACAGTGTTCCGGTATTTCTTCATAAGTTGCTACATAAATGGTTGTTTTATGCAATTGTTTCGAGTTGTTGTTCAATCGAAAAATGACAAAAAGAAAATCAATGCAAAATCACGTATATATGTAACACGTACAAAATTATGTATATTTTTTTATTATACAATTTCATTTATGATATTTAAAAATATTCCACATAAAGTGGCAACAGAATGCACCGTCCAAAATATCGAATACATTGTTTGCGAGGTATTTGAAATTGAAAAAACGCGAGATATTTCTTCGAAAACTTTTGGAACTAGTCCGCTCAATGGTTTTCGAGGTGTTCAATCAAACAGTCGTTTCGACATCAATTTTGGAAGCTGTATTCACCTCTTCAATATCGATATTCCTTGCAAAAAAAAAGAGCGAGTGTCAAATATTTTTTCGAATTCTGGATTATTCTATGCCACATTGAAACTGGCGTGTGTCAACTGTCTCTTGATTTGTCGAAACTTTTGCGGAGTCGATTTATTCCTTATTTTTGAAATAGAAAAGGTTGCAGAAAGAATCTTTCATATATTTTTGGGGTTGGGGAATTTAGGGTGTGGGGTGGGTATTTGAGATTTTGGGGATTTTTAGGGATTGGGACTAGGGAATTTGGGGATTTGGAAATTTAGGAATTTTTAGATTTTCTCTAGAGATTACCAAAATTCCCTAGATCCCAAAATTTCAGAGACTCCGAATTCCCTAGCTCCAAAAATTTCAAAGACCCCAAATTCCCTAGATTCCAAAATTCCCCAGATCCCACAATTCCCTAGATTCCAAATTCCCTAGATCCAAAAATTCCAAAGACCCCAAATTCCCTAGATCCCAAATTCTCAAATTCCCAAATTCCCTAGATCCCAAATTCTCAAATTCCCAAATTCCCTAGATCCCAAATTCTCAAATTCCCAAATTCCCTAGATCCCACAATTCCCTAGATCCCAAAATTCCCTAGATTCCAAATTCCCTAGATCCAAAAATTCCAAAGACCCCAAATTCCCTAGTTCCCAAATTTTCAAATTGCCAAATTCCCTAGATCCCAAATTCTCAAATTCCCAAAGTCCCTAGATCCCAAATTCTCAAATTCCCAAATTCCCTAGATCCCAAATTCTCAAATTCCCGAATTCCCTACATTTCTTTCCAAGTCCCCGAATTCCCTAGTTCTGAAATTACCTATACCCGAAATTCCCTAGTCTTCAAATTCAGAAAACGCAGAATTTGATATTTCTATTGTGTCGAATCACATAATCAAAGGAGATTATTTCTGCAATGCGAATTTGCAAAGCTTTCAATTTAAAAAACTTCTCATACAATAAATGAGAAGCCGTCCATCTCTGTTTTTATCCAAAATCCATTCGCAACAATAAAATCCTTTTTATCCTCTTACATCCTCGAACAATTTTAATAATTGTAACGCAGGAAAATTTAATAAGATTTATACCGCTTTAAAAGAGAACGGTTGATTTGGATAGTAGATTTTTTATCCAGGTGCATAAATAAATAAATCACGTCCGACGTTCTATCGTGGAAATTCGGTATCTGATATTTAACAAGCTAATGTTTGATGAAACATATCTCGTGTTCCTCTGAATAAATAAATCTGAGAGTCTATAAATACGCTATAGATTCGCGCGGAAACAGATTCATCGATTTTACAGCAAAATGGAGTTTAGATATGGCGCAGCGGCGGCCATCGATCGTAAATTCGAGACCCGTCCCTTAATGAATCGAAAACAGATTACTTTACGAAAATTCAATAATTCCTGCACAAAGCTTCTCGTAAAGCTGGAATGTTCTGCTCCTTATTATACGGCCAGAATGTTGCGGTTCATTAGCCATGTTCTCGTCTAAATAATCACTTTTGTGCACCGTAATAGTTTGTACCGTTTCAGCCTCCCTCTATTAACCTTTCAATTATCCTTTCTAATTTTCGTAAAATCTTTTGCACAAAAAAAAATCATGAAATCTTAATCAATATTAAATATAACATCTTCACTATTGAAACAGTATGTACAATATATAATATATATAAAAAAAAACAGTCTAATTAAAAAAGTGCTAAGTAGTGATGGCTTTAAACGATCATTAAAATACAATTTTAACGAAACAATTTTTTTATTCATTAATCTTTAGCATAGAAAAAAATCATTAAATACAAATCAATACTAAACATGATATATTTAGTTGTACAACACTATACAATTTATAATATACATATAAACAAAACAGTCTAATTAAAAATGTCCTAAGTAGTGATGGCTTTAAACGATCATTAAAATACAATTTTAACGAAGCAATTTCTTTTATACATTAATCTTTAGCATAGAAAAAAATCATTAAATCTAAATCAATACTAGACATGATATATTTAGTTGTAGGACACTATACAATTTATAATGTTTATATAAATAAAACAGTTTAATTAAAAATGTCCTAAGTAGTGATGGCTTTAAACGATCATTAAAGTACAATTCTAACGAAACAATTTTTTTATTCATTAATCTTTAGCATAGAAAAAAATCATTAAATCCAAATCAGTAGTAGACATAATATGTTTAGTTGTAGAACACTATACAATTTATAATGTTTATATAAATAAAACAGTTTAATTAAAAATGTACTAAGTAGTGATGGCTTTAAACGATCATTAAAATACAATTCTAACGAAACAAATTGTGCTATTCTTTAATCTTTAGCACAAAAGAAAATCAGTACTAGACAAGATATATTTAGTTGTAGAACAATATACAATATAAAATATATATAAGTGAAGCAGTCCAGTAAAAAATGTGCTAACTAGCGATGGCTCTAAACGATCATTAAAATACAATTCTAACGAAACAAATTGTGCTGCTCGTTAAACTAGCAATTTTTGTTGCATTCAAAAATAAAGAAAAATATTTATTAACTCATTTTAATTGTCACGTATTACTGTTATCTCGAAAGTTAGAAAATTGAACGAGTAAAAATTTGTCGCGACACTTTATAAATTTTGTTTAATCTACACGAAATATAGAGACGAGGAATTTAACGGCCCCATAAAGTGCTCATTAAAGCATTATTCTAGCCGAACAAACGGCAATTACCCGAGAATGGATACTGCAAAATGGCTATACCTCGTCTTTTTGCCCGACGTCTATTCTGTATATAACAATGAGAAAGACCTCCTTACAAATTTACAATCCATACCGTTATTCTAGTTGCATTAAAAACATATTATGCTTGAATTCCCTTTTATTCTAAACGTCGCTTCCGTTGATATTTTAATCGCGTCTTTTGGCAAAGTTGCAGATACGACAAAAGGTACAATTTCAAATTCTAATGATCTATTATTCTCGGAGATTTCGCTGCTTGAACGCTTACTGCGTAAACAAACGTTACGTTAATTGGGTTGCAATAAAATGGTAATTAAATTACCTTCGGCGATCGCTTTAATTGTATTCGATGTATAATGCAATTCCCTTTCTATTATTCTTCAAGTACGCAAACCGCGTTCCTGTTTACTTGTGTGACACATCGATTTTTTAACGAGGACGATATTGTTAATATTCTGCTATTTTTGTTGTTGTATTTTGTTATTAATATTCTGCTATTTTTTTTTTGTTATATTTTGTTATTAATATTTTGCTATTTTTTTTTGTTATATTTTATTTTTAATATTTTGCTATATTTTTTGTTATATTTTATTATTAATATTCTGTTACTTTTCTTTGTTATATTTTATTGTTAACATTCTGCTATTTTTTTTTGTTATATTTTATTTATAATATATTGCACTTTTTTTTATTATATTTTATTTTTAATATTTTGTTATATTTTTTGTTATATTTTATTATTAATATTCTGCTATTTTTTTTCTTATATTTTATTATTAATATTCTGCTATTTTTTTTGTTATATTTTATTATTAACATTCTGCTCTTTTTTTGTTGTATTTTATTATTAATGTTTCATTAATTTTTTTGTTATATTTTATTGTTAATGTTCTGACATTTTTTTTATTATATTTTACTATTAACATTCTGCTATTTTTTTGCTATATTTTATTATTAATATTCCATTAATTTTTTTGTTATATTTTATTGTTAATATTCTGACATTTTTTAATTATATTTTACTATTAACATTCTGCTATTTTTTTGTTATATTTTATTATTAATGTTCCATTAATTTTTTTGTTATATTTTATTGTTAATATTCTGACATTTTTTTTATTATATTTTACTATTATCATTCTGCTATTTTTTTGTTGTATTTTATTATTAATGTTCTGTTATATTTTTACATTTTTATTAAACAACATGAAAATGATACTAAATATTGCTCTTAATTTAAACAAGTAATATTTTGTTAAAAAAATATTGTTCATGAAAGGAAACTTATGCATTCAACGTACTTTACGTCACAAATTTGATCGTGAAGATAATTCGTTAATCTATGATGATATAAACGCGTGACACAATGTAAAGTGAATTATCTAGAATTTCTGTAAATTCATGATTTTGTCATCCGATGTTTTATTCAAACAAATGATAATCGAATGTATATAGGACCGATAGAATAATATTATAATTTAACTAGCCTTTTGATTACCCCGTGTTTAACATGCGCATAAACAGATGGCCTCAAATTTGACACGTTACACGGTGTACACCGAAATTCAAATTCTCATTGTTCGACGCTGCGCAATTCATTCAAATGGTAATTACGCGAAAGTGGACATTTCGCTCTAACAAACTCTCCATACTTTATTTATGGGATACGCTAACTGCTATCAATAACTGATCACGATGAAATATGGCTATATTCTATCTATAATTGCTTCGATTTAAATCTCTATTTCACTGATCAATGCAGTACATGTTACTTTAATTTCGCTATTTTTATCAATTTTTGTTGTTACGAATGTCAGAAACAATTAGGTGTTCGTTCATGTTTGTTCCATAAAACATTTATCTTTTGTCTGTTAGCTTTTACTTATCTTTCATCCGCCATTATTTTCATATCGTTGATCAAGAACGTGAAAATAATTTTGCAGTTAATAATACATTTTACTGTGTTATTAACATACTGTAATATTACTGTGTTAATGTACTGATGCAGTCTAAAAATAATCTGACTCATCGACATAACCTCAAATGAAGCAACTTAACCTGATTACATAACCTCATCATTAACCAAACCTTTCAATACAACACATAGAAAAGCATAAAAATAACAAATAAAACAGAAATATAAATAAAACAGAAATGACAAGTAACAGAATAACAAATACCAAAAATAACAGACCTGTAAGCAAAAAGAAATATCGTATATTACCAAAGACAACCGAAAATAATTGACTTCCTAAAAATCAAACTAACTCCAAGTAAACCTGACCACAATTCATTATTCAGCGACAAAATTACGGGTTACGCAATAAATTAATAAATTCCCAAGTATCTAAAAGAATATTTCGCCTAATGACCCAGGTAATTTATCATCCAGCGACGTAAAAAAGGAGGAATGTACTTTATGATCGCGTGGCCGCTCCATCTTGCCGGTGGTCTAAAAAAGCAAACGAATTATCCGAAATAAAGTGTCGAGAGTTCGATCGGGATAAAAATGGAGCAAAAGGTGGAAACCCTGTGCACCTAAGACACCTAATTCCGGTTCATTCCGCCGCGTATACCCGCAGTATTATCTTCGGCTCGGTCCACAGCGATTCGCCTAAGCTCTTAAGTCCACCGAGCCGGCGGCTGGCATTAATTCGCAGTTCGAAAACGCCTGCAAGCTAACACTGTCGGCCGACTGCTGCGTGACATTCAGCCTCCTCTACAGTGCAGAAGATTGCCTCTGAAAGCTAACAAGAGACTATGCCACTTCTGATACGCGCGTGTGTGTTTGGAGATACTAGATGAAATCATCGATTGTCATAGGTGCTGGTAGATATTGTGGGAAACACCGTGTTCGCTGAGAAATTTTTGAATTTCTCGTATTTATGAAATGAGAAACTGTTGAGGAGTTGTAGAAGGATACACTTGAAGATGATGAAGTTTGCTTATAGACAATTTGGATATCTGAGAACTTTTGATCATCTGAACTTGGAGCTCTAGTTTCAAGGAGTGGTATAGAAGCTACTTTCAAGCAATCATACATATGTATATGTGTGTAGTATCTCTAGTTTTATGATTCAACAGCAACAACGTTATTCAATGATTAAAAGCTTATTTCAATATAATATCAATATGACCAAAGTCATATTCAAGTCGTATAATATCCAACACGTATACATGTACATATATGTACATACATGTAGAGATTCTACATATGTATATGTATGTAGAGTCTCTAGTTTGAAGGTTCAACAGCAACAACGTTATTCAATGATCAAAATCTGACATATAAATGCGATATCCAAAGTCATATTCAAGTCATAATATCCAACATATATGCATCCACACATGTACACATATGTAGAGTCTCTAGTTTGAAGGTTCAACAGCAACAATGTTGTTCAATGTTCAAAATCTGTCATTTAAATATAATATCAATATGACCAGAGTCATATTCAAGTCGTATAATATCCAACATATACACATGTACATATATGTACATACATGTACACATATACACATATGTAGAATCTCCAGTTTCAAGCAGTTCTCCAGTTTCAGCAGCAACAACGTTGTTCAATGTACAAAATCTGTCATTTAAATATAATATCCAAAGTCATATTCAAGTCATAATACCCAACATGTATACATCCACACATGTACACATATGTAAACTCTCTAGTTTGAAGGTTCAACAGCAACAACGTTATTCAATGATTAAAAGCCATCATTTCAATATAACATCAAAAGTCATATCCAAGTCACATAATATCCAAATTATCTCTCTCTGTACAAACCAACAAACAGCCATAATGCATGTACAATACAGCCATGTCTGAACTACCTAACTCGGATTACTGACGTCGCGCCATTTTGCTGCAACTCTGATCCAAGGAGTTTGTGTATGACTACACAAGGTTGTATATGATAAATAAAGAGGGTTTCTTACCGACAACATACATGGTGGCGTCAACGATGGCCGTGTGGAAGGAAGGCGCATCCGCGGACACCTCGCAGCTATACAACCCAGCTGCGTCCAGCTCCAGGTTCATCAGCTTCACCTGGGTCGCGTTGCTCTCAGCTTTCTGCAACAAAGAATCGTATACACGTCGTCCTTCATCTTCCTCGATGAATCTACCAGGGATTTATCACCGAGCACGGATTGGCATGCACGGAATAAAAAAAAACTACAAAAAAAGGAACAACGGACGACCGCAAGCATCGATCAATCGACCGGAAGACAAAGGACGGGCCGCATTGTTTCGTCGGCATGCAAACGAACGTCGAAACAAGAAGAACCTAACGCTGGACCGACGATGAGTACCTCCTTCTTCGTGATATCGATTGCTCGTGGCATCGGGTGTCACTCTCGGCTGCGAACGCTGGCCAACCTGGCAAGCGAACGTAGCTGCACCAGTTTGCCGCCCTTTTGCCGCAGTTTGCGAATGACATTAACCCTGTCGGTTCGGAGTACGATTTCGGGATGATAGATTTGGTAATACGCGGATTTTTCCTGGGTAGTTGGCGGGTTGTTGGCGAAGGAGATGAAAGATGCGGTCAGGGACCTCGACGGGGTGTTTAGTAGAAATGTGGAGTAAGAAGAATTTGGAAATATGGGGGTTTGGGTGCTGGACTTTGGAATTTTGGGATTTTTGAGAGGAGGTATGGAGGTTTGGGGAAATGGCAATTTTGGGATTTGGAGATTTGAGGGATTTGAAGGATTTGAGGAATTTGGGATTTGGAGCGCTTAGGATTTGGAGAATTTGGAATTTGGGGCGCTTGGGATTTGGGGCGCTTAGGATTTGGGGAATTTTAGGATTTTGGGAATTTGGAATTTGGGACGCTTGGGATTTGGGGCGCTTGGGATTTGGGGCGCTTAGGATTTGGGGAATTTTGGGATTTGGAGCGCTTAGGATTTGGGCAATTTGGAATTTGAGGCGCTTGGGATTTGGGGCGCTTAGGATTTGGGAAATTTTGGGATTTGGGGCGCTTGGGATTTGGGGAATATGGGATTTAAGGCGCTTGGAATTTGGAGCGCTTGGGATTTGGGGCGCTTGGAATTTGGAGCACTTGGAATTTAGGGAATTTAGAATTTGGAGAATTTGGGATTTGGGGCGCTTGGAATTTGAGAAGCTTGGGATTTGAGGCGCTTAGGATTTGGGAAGCTTGGAATTTGGGGCGCTTGGGATTTGGGGAGCTTGGGATTTGGAAAATTTAGGATTTGGAAAATTTAAGCCTTGGATTATGGGATTTTTAAGATCAGACATGGAGGTTTGTTAAATTATGGATGCAATGAAATAGCTTTGGACTTGGAGATTTTCAGGCAACTGATATTTCGAGCCTAGGAATTTTCAGACTATGGGACTTTGGGACCTAGGAATTTTTAGACCATGACTTAGACTTTGGAGTTATAGAATTCTGGAAGTTTGAGAGTTTTTTAAATTTGTAAATTTTAAGATTTTGCAACTTGACAACTTTAGACCCTGACATAGATCTACGGAAAATCTAGATCGCATCTGCGGAGAACTGAGATTTTGAAGTAATCTGAGATTCTACGGGAAACCCAAGGGAAGTATTATATGGAAACTACGGCGAACTTGAGAAATGTCGGCTGGAAACCTATAGTTTGTCTACGCAGACTAGTAAGACGTCACTAGAAATCTGATAGACTTTCAACAAATCAAGCAGAAATCTAATGGAACTAATAATAGAATTCCACTAAAAGTCAACTAAACATCTACTAAAACTCTGTTATAAACCTAATAAATATTTAGTAGAAATCCAGCTGAAGTCTTCTATCAGCAGAACTCTATAAAAACTAGAAACCTAATAAAAATTTAATAGAAATCCAGCTGAAATCTACTATCAACAGAACTCTATCAAAACTAGAAACCTAATAAAAATTTAGTAGAAATCCAACAGAAATCTATTATTAGCAGAACTTTATAAAAACTAGAAACCTAATTAAAATTTAGTAGAAATCCAACTGAAATCTACTATCAGCATATCTCTATAAAAACTAGAAACCTAATAAAAATTTAATAGAAATCCAGCTGAAACCTACTAAGAACCGAACCCTATAAAAACTAGAAACCTACTAAAAAATTTGGTAGAAATTCACTCAAAATCTACTGTGAACCAACCCTAAAAAAACTAGAAACCTACTAAAAACCTAACCCACAATAAAATCCCGCTAAATCCTCCAAAAACAAGTAAAGAATCTAATCTAAACTAGTAGAGACCTAACCTAACTTTGAAGCAAGCGTAGCCTAAAACCGTGTCTGGTATAAAACGGCAATAAAAGATAGCCCTTTTCGTCCATAGATGAAGAAAGGGTAAATTGCACGTGACCAAAGAGACCGCAAGCTATAGCTCGTGGAATAAACACGAAGTGGGAGTAGGTGTAGGGGTACGTAACGGCACGGTCGTGTGTAAATGGACCTTTACGCGTTCTCGTAACTCGCCGTGTGTAACAGCAGTTACCGCGGAACTCCGCGGCACAGAGCGATTTATTCGGGGCCGCCACGGGAAGTTGGCCGGCGCTAACCGGTACACAACAAGGGAGCACGCTTTGCCGGAGGTGTAACCCGGGTTTAGGGGGATTTAGCGGGTCCGATGAAAAAGTGACGCCGCTTCTTGCGACGAGCGCGTTTACGTTGGCTGAATATAGGACACGTTTCGAGTGAAACGATCTCCAGTCTGGGTTAACGGGTTCACAGCGATACGACGACGCCCGTATATGAGCCGCTCGGAGAACTTAATAAGAGGAATTGTAAGGATGATAGAACGGGAGGTTCCCGGATAGACGACTATGAAATTCCCTATTTACGCTGCCAGAAAAGTAGCACTGATAGCGTGCAAGTTTTTATTGCCAAGTTATCTGAGAATCTACTGCATTTACTGAACGCTTGCCATCTTAAACCGATCTTCGATTAATGTACTGCTGCGGGTGCTGTTACGTTCGTTCCTTTGCTACGCTATTGTGCGGGTACTTCATTATCTTGCCTGTGTGTCGCTACTTTGTTATATTAATGTGACATTTTGCGAGAGCGAATATTTACTACCGTCACATTACCGCGCCCTTAATTCCTCATTCTGGGGTTCATATATTCACACATTGTCAAATGGCATATTCTACTATTCACACTTCTACATATCCTGATATTTACATATTCACATATGCACGTATTCACACATTCTCATATTCACGTATTCACACATTCACATATTCACATATTCACACATTCACATATTCTCTTATTCACATATTCTCTTATTCACATATTCACACATTCACACATTCACATATTCACATATCCACACATTCTCATATTCACATATTCACACATTGACACATTCACATATCCACACATCTACATATTCACATATTCACACATTCACATATTCTCATATTCACTTATCCATACATTTGTAATTCCACATTCACATCGCACATTAAATTTCACACTCGAATTACACATCGATACATTCTCAAATTCTACCTTCACGTATTCCCAGATTGTCAAGTTCATACTTACACACATTTCCAATTTCCCAAATTCCCAAATTCCCAAATTGTTAAATTCATAAACTTTCAAACTCTCCAACTTCCAAATCCTCAAATCCCTGAATAACCCAGTTTCCAAATACTAAATTTCTGAATTTGTGAAGATTCTAAATTTCTAAACTTTGTACGCTGTATTCCTGAGCTACTGCGCATGCGCTGTTCAGGGACGCCATGTTGGTTTCATAAGTTTAATCTGTCTATTCATATTTAACTCACTTTTAAGTAATAAATTTATAGAACAGCATAAACAATATATTTATAAATCATATTAAGGAGCTATACCAAGCTCTATATTTATAAATTCTCTCCAATAAATTTTGTTTAAAGAATTAATCTTTAGAGACTTATTATACACTCTCGAGTGTACTGCGCACGTCGACGCCATATTGGTTTCACAAGTTTAACCTGTCTATTCATATTTAACTCACTTTTAAGTAATAAATTTATAGAACAGCATAAACAATATATTTATAAATCATATTAAAGAGCTATAATGAGCTCTATATTTATAAATTCTCTCCAATAAATTTTATTTAAAGAATTAATCTTTAGAGACTTATTATACACTCTCGAGTGTACTGCACACATCGACGCCATATTGGTTTCACAAGTTTAATCTGTCTATTCATATTTAACTCACTTTTAAGTAATAAATTTATAAAACAGTATAAACAATACATTTATAAATCATATTAAAAGGCTATAATAAACAATATACTTATAAATTCTCGCCAATAAATTTTCTTTAAACTATAAATCTTCAGAGATTTACTGTACACTCCGGAGTGTACTGCGCATGTCCGCCATATTACTTTCATAAGTTCAACCTATCTATTCACCCTTGATCTTTAATAAATTTATCGAACAATAAACAATATATTTATAAATCCTATAAAAACAATTACTTATAAATTCTCAGGAATAAATCTCCAACGAATAACATCTCCAACAATATATTAAATAAGAAAATGAGAATAAATTGATAATCTTAACTTATAAATTCACAACATTAAATCTCCAATAAATAAAACAATATATTAAATAAGAAAATGAGAATGAATTTATAATTTCAGCCTACAAAGGAAACACAGTTATTCCGCATTAGAAAATAGCAATAGGGTTTAATAGTATCGGTAACAGTTCACCTGGCAACTAAATAAATTACGACATTGTGTAATAATAATCTAGTTTCAATTACCTCGTATTGCAATAGAATCGATTAATCTTGCATTAGGAATAAATTGTAGACACATATTTCCAGGCGATCCGTAAAATTTGTCGAGCAGAATTTGCGGAGTAATCGAAACAGGAAAATTAATCCGAAACAAGAATTTAACCCTTTCCGATGCTATTAGCGTTCGGGAAATTCTCCTACGTTGCGTTATGGGTCCCTATAGGCGTCTAATTAAGTTTCCTCCGTGTAAGCTATTTAGCTTTGCTCGTGCTGCGAAACTTTCCCCATGATTGAATATTGTATCAACATTTTTGAATTAGATTACATACCTGATTACTCGTTTCAATCGCGCGATACGTGATCAGCGTTCGAGGCTCAAGGAAAAATGTAAAGCTCTTGATTCATGAATTGTTAACCGACCGTGTAAATTTACCGTCGACGTTATCGATACTGTTGAAAAATTGCAATCTCATCGCGTTCTTAATTTTTTCGAACTATTCAATTGAGTCTTGCGAAATATCTGTGTCGTATTTTCAGCGTTTAATCGACGGAACTGATTATACAAATTAAATTTGCAACTGTTTCATTAACCCATTGCGCACGTCAAACAAAGCTTCTGAATATGAATAATTATACCTTTGTTTATTTAGAATTAATTATTATAATTTGTTGCAAATTTATTGCGTGTTAAAATATCTTTTTTGAAGTGATTTTTTTTTCTCTTGGGAAATGATTAATTTGTTTTTTTGATTTATGCAAATATCGATTTGACCAAAGAGTGTTGGGATTTGGGGAATCTAGGATTTGGGAAGCTTGGAATTTGGAGCTGTTGAAAATAACAAAAATAAATATATAAATATGTCGGTAAACCAATGAGTCAATAATTAAGTTTGTATATTTATCTACCATTTATATGATACCGCCCGTTTTAAATAGATCCTCAAACGTTAAATAAAATAATATCTATAAATTTATTCATTACTGTTTCTCTCAATTATTACGATACTGAACACGTATTTGAAAAGATCTTGTGTTTTATTTAAAAGCTCCTTTCTGGTTTCAGGTTTCAAAATAAATTCATTCAATGTTAATTTGTGTTAATTGTGTTAAAGTTATTAAATAGTTATAAATATTAGTTAACTCATTTTTACATCCATTTCCATCAGGAGTGCTTGGGATTTGGGAAGCTTGAAATTTGGGGCGCTTGGGATTTGGGACGCTTGGGATTTAGGGTGCTTGGAATTTGGGGCGCTTGGGATTTGGGAAGCTAGGGATTTGGGACACTTGGAATTTGGGGTGCTCGGAATTTGGGGCGTTTGGGATTTGGGAAGCTTAGGATTTGGGAAGCTTGAAATTTGGGGCGCTTGGGATTTAGGGAGCTTGGATTTAAGGGCGCTTGGGATTTGGGGCGCTCGGGATTTAGGAAGCTTGAAATTTGGAGAGCTTGGAATTTGGGAAGCTTGAAATTTGGAGAGCTTGGAATTTGGGAAGCTTGAAATTTCAAGCGCTTGGGATTTGCGAAGCTTGAAATTTGGAGAGCTTGGAATTTGGGAAGCTTCGAATTTGGGGCGCTTGGTATTTGAGAAGCTTGGAATTTCAAGCGCTTGGGATTTGCGAAGCTTGAAATTTGGAAAGCTTGGAATTTGGGGCGCTTGGTATTTGAGAAGCTTGGAATTTCAAGCGCTTGGGATTTGAGAAGCTTGAAATTTGTAACGCTTGGAATTTGGAAAGCTTGGAATTTCGAACGTTTAGGATTTGGAAAGCTTGGAATTTGAGAAGCTTGGAATTTGAGGCGCTTGGGATTTGGGAAGCTCGAAAATAATTAATTTTTTTTTTTGATTTATGCAAATATCGATTTGACCCAAAGAGTATGATTTTCGAAATGTCTAAATTTGTCGCGTATTTGATCTGACCATCACCGCGTTAGGAACGATAAACCAATCGCAATGCTGCAAAGCGATCGATATATTTGGCCTCGAAAGTCAGAGCACGTTAATTAACCGTGTTTCAGGTTTCATTAAAAATTTCAAACTTCATTCTCCTTTGAACGCGCGAAATGTTATCGATCGTCGAAGTTTGTGCGTTAATAAATTTATAAGCGTACGCTATTGATCAAAAGTATTGAATCCACCTTACTCGAAATTACGTTTTATGCTTAATTAAACGAAATGATTTTAACGAATATTAGCTTTTATCTAGAATTGCTTTATGTCGGTATAAAAAGACGCTAATTGCGTTCATTATTATAATTTAACAGATATTAACTGTATTCGTTATATTAATTTTGTTCGTTCTGTAATATGAAAGATACTAATTGTATTCGTTAGTAAGTTAATAGTTATACACAATAGTTATACAATAGTTATGCAATTGCTAGTTTTATGCAATTTATTAATATTTTTAAAAATAATGAGTACTTGTAGCATTTTAATATTTTGAAATTTTCAATAGCAAATTCCTAAGTTTCTAATTCCAAACCAGAAGTAGAAAGGGGTAGTAAACAAAATGTATCACAACAGTATATGTATGAGACAAATATATCTTTCATTTATTTGAACTAGTAAAGAAATGAAAATATTCACCCAATTTATTTATCTGAATTATTTATAAGAGGCAAGAGAAACGTCGAACCGCACGACACACTGCAAGGGTGGAAATATTTGTGTGATACATCTGAATATAATTCATAAAAAAATTCTCCACTACTGAAATTTTTTAACACTTCTTATAAAAATATAGATTTCTCACAAACATGCAGATATGAAGAATATTTCTGTTACCAATTACTGTTAATTGTGTCTGTTATTTAAAAATAATTTCCGTATAACAAAGTAGATATGATTTAACAGAAAGGAGGAAGTATTTGCAATTTATAATAAAAAGAAAAAGCGAAATACCAACGAGAGGCAATTATAGTGTATTTTATCCAGCATAATCGTCGAATATTTAGCAAGTCGATAAATATCTCAGCGAAATATGTACGAGTTGAATGTTTTTCAATTCTCCGTGCAGGAAGTTGTTCGGCGCAGTTTCCTCGGTTAAAACGCCCCGGCATCGCGGATTCTACGCATATATAGAATTCTTCATAAAATCGAAATACGAAAAGCAGGAAGTTAGTGGAACTCGAAATTCCAAATGACCAGCCGAATAATCTGTTGTTTAATAAACGAGAAACTACGCTGATGCGTTCTGTGGGTACGAACAGAAATCTATTGTACAGTCAACAACAAAAATATTCAGATAACAAATTTTCTACTTTTTTCCACTTTTTGATTTTTACAGATTTTTCTTAACCTCAACCTATTACTGCAATATATGAGTAAGTTTATTATTGGTAAAATGAATAAAGTTATTATTTAATAGAGTACAAAGTATTGTTTCAACCCTACAAGTATAAATAAAATATAAAATATATTTTCACTTTCAAACAAAATAATAGTTGAAGATAGAAGGTAGATTTTGTATAAAATTTCTGGTTAATATGTCAAGTAATATTTTTTAATAATTTATGCAAGTTTTATAGCGATATTTGCATAATTGTGATTACAAAAATTTTCTGCACAATTCTTATAATTTTCACCGGTCCAACACGTTAGAGTAAATTTGAACATTTTGGACGTGACATCTGAAATAATTACAAGAACTAGAACACACGTGAACACGTGTCTTCCACCCCCGCAAACTTCCGACCCGGATTTTCGAAAAAGGTAAAAAGCAAGCTCAGACGATTTTTTCCCTCCCCCGAGAAGTCAAAAGCACGATTAAAATAACATTCGCTGCCGTTTTATCAGTTTTCTACGTTGAAGAAAAAGTATATCTCCCGTAAACCGTGGAAAAGCGAGATCTAATTAGCCTGTTCCAAGCGGTTCTACTACTTCCAAGGGAAGCAGAGTCTGTCGAAAAAGAAGAAATATACTCCGTCCAGGTTAAAATTTAGGTCGATTATGAAGCCGCTTTCTCTGAACCACTATCTTCCACTGGTGGAAAAAAGAAGCACTTACGAATGCGGGGTATTTAACTCCTATTCCTACAAGAATATTATGGCGCGTTTACGAACCGACTCCTTATAATTTCGAAGAAATTTAACCCGGGGAAAAAGGATACTTAGTTAATTTCTGCTCCTGTTGCTAGTACGAATATTATCGCTCTTTTGACAAACGGGGTTTTAGCAATTTTCGCGGGTAAAGAATACTTTGATCGTTTAAGTTACCTCTGCAAGAATATTATACTTGGATAATTTGTATTTCTATTGTTGTCGGAATATTGTGCTTTGCAACTGGATTTTTTCCTAGGATATTTGGAAATTAGGGAATTTACTATCTAGGGAATTTGGGAACTAGGGAGTTTGGGCACTAGGGAATTTTGGAACTAGGGAATTTGGGGTCTAGGGAATTTTGGAACTAGGGAATTCTAGAACTAGGCAATTTTGGAATTAGGGCATTTGGGACCTAGGGAATTTTGGAACTAAGGAGTTTGGGCACTAGGGAATTTTGGAACTAGGGAATTTGAGATCTATGGGATTTGGCAACTAGGGAATTTGCGATCTAGGGAATTTGGGAACTAGGGAATTTGCTATCTAGGGAATTCCGGAACTTGAGATTGGGAAGTAGGGAATTCTGGAACTTGAGAATTTGGGAACTAGAGAATTTACTATCTAGGGAATTTGGGCACTAGGGAATTTGGAAACTAGGGAATTTTGGAACTAGGAAATTTTGGAAACTAAGGAATTTGGGAACTAGGGAATTTGGGAACTAGGGAATTTTGGAACTAGGAAATTTTGGAATTAGGGAATTTGAGAACTAGGGAATTTCGGAACTAGGGAATTTGGAAACTAGGGGATTTTGGAACTAGAGAATTTGGAAACTAGGAAATTTTGGAACTAGAAAATTTGGAAACTAGGGAGTTTGGAAACTAGGGAATCTTGGAGCTAGGGAATTTAAGAACGAAGGAATTTCGGAACTAGGGAATTTTGGAATTAGGGAATGTTGAAACTAGGGAATTTGGGAACTATGAAATTTTGGAACTAGGAAATTTGGGAGCTAAATTAAAATTATTAATGTAATTATTTACAAAGATTAATTGCGTAAGTGGCAATTTTTGAACCCATGTGCAATTGCAGTTAATTAGAGGGTACAGTAGATAGGTGCACTGTCACAGGAACATCGAACGCGTTAAGAATGCACGCGAACTATCCGGTGGTATATCAAATACATTTCAATAGGCTATTCGGCAGGTGAGTTTGATCGAAATTGCCTCGTAACCGCTTTACGATACCAGACACCATGGAAAATATGAACTATTCCGTACCGGTCGAAAAACCCCGCTTCACCGTTCCGTTGCGGGGCTGACACATATAATCCCTTATTTTACAGTCTTCCCAGGTGTTCCGATTGTTTCTCGATACATTTAAGGCAGCCAATGTTCAATTGTTTCCCGATATACAAACTTTACACTTCCCCTCGAGGAGAACGAGCAAACGAGAGACAGACTGAAGAACTACCTAACCATTATGGCGCAATATATATCGATATCCGTCGATACTATCGTGCACGCTGTTGCATTAAACAGTGAGCGGAGTAAGGGGAGCCTCTGTAACCTTTCTAATCGATTTGCCAATTCTTGAGAACTCCAATTTAAAAATTTTCTAGTTTTCAATTTTTCAATTTTTCAATTTTTCGATTTTTCAGTTTTTCAATTTTTCAATTTGTCAATTTTTCAATTTTTCAATTTTTCAATTTTTCAATTTTTCAATTTCCCTAGTTTCAAAATTTCCTAGATTTCAAATTCCCTAATTCCAAAATTCCCCAAGTTCCTAAAATTCCCAAATCTTCAACTTCTCACCTTCCTAAATTCCAAAAACACCAAATACCTCTTTCACCATCCTCAAATATCAAAATTCTCCAATATCGAAATCCATAAATCCCTAAAATCTTAAATCTCAACTTCGCAAGCAATGAAATCTCCATACTTCAAAGAAGGTATAAATAGGAGCGGAAATATTTGCAGTAGCCGAGGGTCTCGGAAGGTTTTAATCCGGCACTGGTTCAATCTCTCACGATATCGAACCGGAACGAAACAAACGCGGACAAAGGTGTACAGCTCAACTTCCATTTATCAATCTTCGGATTCAACGTCTTTGTGCATCGGAACGGAGCTGTTGATAAATCTGTTGATTCTGATAGAGGCAAGGAGAGCCTGTAATTGAATCCGGAGATTGAGAAATATGCAAATGCCCCTGTCCCTTAACGGAAAACTTATTTAAATGAGAATAAAGATTTGTGAACGCATCCCTTTCGCGCCCTCTGTCTCGCTGTTTGTTCTGTTTAATCCGTTCGTTATTAAAGGTAACACCCCCTTTAGATTGATCGCTGTGTACGGAGATAAATAAGAAAATAAATAAGGGTATAACCGGCGGAGGATTAAAATAAACAGAAGTAGATAGAATAATACGAGTGATAAGATCTAATTGAAAAATCTGTCATCTCCCATATTTGTTCGCGGCGTTTGAATTTTTTTAACTGTGGACAACGCGTCAAGGCGAGAGAATTTTAATTTAATTTCTCCACTCTTCTTCAATTTCATTTTTTGAATTTCACACTACACGTTTAAATATTATTCCGCCGATATATTCGCCGTTTAATTAAAATTTTCGCTGCCTAATTTTAATCGAACGAACGTTATATACGTTCCGTAGATGTGGGCCACGATTAAACCATACCGGTCGAGGGTTAATATTATCGGGGCTGATATTATTCTTTCCACGACTTACAACGATTGTTACACTGCAGATTGGATCGACTCGCGGTTTCTATTTTATAATCTTCGAATTGTTTCAAAAATATATTTTCCACTTTTCCTGACATTTTCGCTTATACGCTTTACGATAAATTTTAATCTCGACTGCCCTACATCTTACAAAAATATCATTTTATTCGTCAAACTTTCGTCGCAGCTTAACTATGATAAATCTTGTTCAAGTTTCCCTATGATTTATTTGTACGCTGCGTCTAACCTACAATATTAATACATACAAAGAAAATTGAAATGTACTCAATCCATCATTATATAAATTATATATTGAACTTCAACACCAGATTAAAGTATATTAGAAGTTCGAGTATGATTTGTTACAGTTGTGCATTTATGAAAATGCAGAGGGTTGAAACCAACGCATGAGAACAGTTAATCCATTGCGTGTCATAAAAGAAGTAAAACTTCGTCACAACGGTAACTAGATTGTGTACTGTTATAACTTGACCGTAGGATCATATAGCGTTCATCGACATGGGTTAACGATCGGACTCATAATCCAAAGAGGTTAAAGGGTGCAGAAAACGCGACTGACAGTAAAAATCACATTCTTTGTTATTACGAGCGATCACTTAATCGAACAAAGTAGATCGTTTATTTCATGAAGGAGCAATAGATGCTTCTATTAGGAATCCCTAGATTGAGAAATCCATAAATTCCCTAATTACTACGTCACCAATTCTACAGATCACCAAATCCCTAGATATCCTAATTCCTATATTCTGAAATCACTAGATTTCCAGATTCTCACATTTCCAAATTTCTACTTGCCTAATACCCTAGATTCCCAAATTCCCTGGATACCCTAGATTCTCAAATTCCCTAGATTCCCTAGATTCCCAAATTCCCCAAATTCCCAAATTCAGAAGATCCCAAATACCCCAGATTCCCAAATTCCCTAGATTTCCCTAGATTCCCTAAATTCCCTAAATTCCCTAAATTCCCAAATTTCATGGATTCCTAAATTCCCTAAATTTCCAAATTCCTTAGATTTCCCTAGATTCCCTAGATTCCCTAGATTCCCAAATTCCATAAATTCCCAAATTCCTAAATTCCTAAAATCCCTAATTCCCTAGATTCTCATATTCCCTAGATTTCCAAATTCCTTAGATTCCCAAATTCGCTATATTTCCCTATATTTCCCTAGATTCCCTAGATTCCCTAGATTCACTAGATTCCCTAGATTCACTAGATTCCCTAGATTCACTAGATTCCCTAGATTCCCTAGGTTACCTAGATTCCCAAGATCCCCTAGATTCCCAAATTCCCTAGATTTCCCTAGATTCCCTAAATTCTCTAAATTCCCAAATTACATAGATTCCTAAATTCCCTAAATTTCCAAATTCCTTAGATTTCCCTAGATTCCCTAGATTCCATAGATTCCCAAGATTCCCAAGATTCCCAAATTCCCCAAATTCCCAAATTCCTAAATTCCTAAATTCCCAAAATCCCAAAATCCCAAATTCCCCAGATTCTCAAATTCCCTAGATTTCCCTAGATTCCCTAAATTCCCTAAATTCCCAAATTTCATAGATTCCTAAATTCTCTAAATTTCCAAATTCCTTAGATTTCCCTAGATTCCCTAGATTCCCTAGATTCCCAAATTCCCAAATTCCCAAATTCCTAAAATCCCAAATTCTCCAGATTCCCAAATTCCATAGATTCCCTAGATTCCTTAGATTCCCAAATTCCCTAGATTCCCAAATTCCATAGATTTCAAAATTCCCTAAATTTTCAAATTCCTTAGATCTCCCTAGATTTCCCTAGATTCCCTAGATTACCTAGATTCCCAAGATCCTCTAGATTCCCAAATTCCCTAGATTTCCCTAGATTCCCAAATCCCTATGTTTCGAAATCCCTAAATTCCCGAGACTCTACGTCTCGAAATTCCTAAATTCCAAAATCCCTAAATTCCCAAATTCTTACGTCCTCAAATCCAAAGTGATTGAACGTCTTGAGAAAACGCGTCTCACAATAAAAATCACTTTCCGCGTTATGATGAGCGATCTCTTAATCGAAAAGACAAGTCGTTCCTCATATGAAGTAATACGAGATCTATCCACCCCTGTTTACGACATCTCGATCGCGTTGATATCGCGAGATAATAGTCACGTCTTTCGTCGTGCTCCGAAATAGAGCGTCGTAAAACCGGACCGAAAGAGGGTGGAATAAATTCAGCGACGGATTGACGGCATTGCGAGCATCCCTCTTTTGCCGTGCTCATTAGGGAGGCCAGAGAACCAGGGGAACATTTCTACGGGGAGAGGTAGGATATCTGCTCGCCATATTTTACAGCGTTCGGTTATTGTTCCATCCAACTTTTGCCGACTACGATAAATCCTCGACTACCCTCTGCTGGGAGGTTCTTTTTTCTCGGGGACGAGAAAGGGCTCGAAGCCTACACAGGTCGACGAGGGAAAAGGGGGGGCAATTCGATGCTCACCTTCACCGTCAAGTTCCCGATGGGGAAAGTCTTGACGACCGGGGTCTCGTTCGGGGCATAGCGATAAAACTCTCGACCCACTTTGTACCACTTGACGGCGTATAAAGGATCCCCTTCGGTGTCGTACCAGCAGTTCAGTATCGCCGAGTCACCTTTCTTCACGGCCGTCGGTATCTGGATGCGCACCTCTCGCAGGCCGGAGCAAATTCCTGCAACAGACGGTCCAGTTTTTATCGTCAAACAATTAATTACAGAGGGGATGTAGGGAACCGATAAATAAACCTCTCGGATATCTTTGTTATTTTTCAACGAGAAAAAGACACGATCGCTATCGCTAAATATTCGTGTGCATCGGGAACTAGCTAACGGGGTCGGTATTGACCCGGAGAGGGTCGATGAAGTTTTAAAGGGGTCAATGATGATCAACGGGTCGTTTGAGGGTGGCTCGAAATTTTAAAGGGGGTCAATGATCAATGAGTAACGTATGCACTCTCGACATATTTTGGTGACTATAAAATGAAGTAAATTGATTATTTGCTTTAACTTTGTCTGATAACCTTTTGGGTGTGTCAGACTACTCATGATTGTATTATTAAAAAATACTGAAATGTTATGACTGTTTCATATTATGCAATTGATGTTATTGCTTCAACTCCAAATTGAAGTATTACATATAATACTTGTGTATAATGATTGTATGTATAATACATAATAATTGTATGTAAAAATTGAAGTATTAAAAATTTAAGTAAAATTGATCACAGCTGACGCACCTGGTGCGTCACATCAATATAAAAATCATGTTAGACTTGAACTCCAAATTGAAGTATAATAATTATGTACAAAAATTGAAGTATTAAAAATTTGAGTAAAATTGATCACAGATGACGCACCTAGTGCGTCATATCAATATAAAAATCATGTTAAACTTGAACTCCAAATTGAACTGTAACAATTGTGTATTAAAATTTAAGTAAAATTCATCACAGCTGACGCACCAGGTGCGTCACATCAATATAAAAATCATGTTAAACTTGAACTCCAAATTGAAGTATAATAATGATGTATAAAAATTGAAGTATTAAAAATTTGAGTGAAATTGATCACAGATGACGCACCTGGTGCGTCACCTAAAAAATGCAAGATGTAACTTCCCTCATAAATAGACTGCAAATGTTCATGCATTTATAATACTGTGTCTGCAATATAAAAATCATGTAATCTATAAAGTATAAGTCACATGTTTCAGTATACTTCGTAGACTTCAATGTATTATAAATGCATGAGTTACTCATGAAAAATGGACCACGTTTCTAAACTGATCACTATGAACTGCTCACCTGAAAATTTTAATGGATACTCATTACACAGAATAGAAACGGAGTGACCGATTTATTTTTGAATTTCGTTTATTTAAAGCTAGAAGTCAAACTATCGATTTGAGTGACCAGTTGAACGGTTATCTTTGCGAAAGGTATATTTGCACGCGACAGAATTGTTACGTATTCATACAAAATCTTTATTTTCGTGCGATAGGAAAATCGATATCGTAAACAAAAGGGGTTAGATACTTGCCATTTACTTTTCGATACTAAAATAAAAATCTTTACAGATATATTTATTTTTACGTGACAGAGAAATCGATATCGCTCGGAAGCACCTACGCAAACAAAAGAGGTTAGGTGCAATATTTGCTGTTTCAAAATGGTACTTCGTGATGTTAAAATAAAAATCTTTGGGAAATGTGTATTTATCTTCGTGTGACGCGAAAATCGATGTCATTCGGAAGCGTTTGTTCAGAAACATTCGCGTAAATAGGAGAGGTTGGGAGAAGTGTACAATTGCTACAAAATGGCGCTTCACTGTAGTGAAATGAAAATGTCTTCTGGATTATTGATTTATTGTAATGAGTCTTACTTATTTTATTTAACTATTTTAGTTATTCCACGCGTTGTTATTCCACGCAATAGTATTTTCGTGCGTTGTAATTTCGCATTACGGTATCTCCACGCGCTCTAATTCCACGCGACGGTATTTCCACGCGTTGTAATTTCACGCAATACTACCTTCACGCATTTTACTTTCACGCGTTGTAATTCCACGCGACGGTATTTCAATGCGTTGTAATTCCACGCGACAGTATCTCCACGCGTTCTAATTCCACGCGACGGTATTTCCAAGCGCCATAATTTCACGCGTTGTAATTCCACGCATTTTAACTCCACGTGCAGTTATTCCACGCGTTGCAATTCAACGCAATAGTATTTCCATGCATAGTACTTCCATGAGTTATAATTCCACGCGACGGTATCTCCACGCGTTGTAATTCCACGTGACGGTATTTCCACACGCCATAATTCCACGCGTTGCAATTCCACGCATTGTAACTCCACGTGCAGTTATTCCACGCGTTGCAATTCAACGCAATAGTACTTGCATGCGTGGTACTTCCATGAGTTGTAATTCCACACGACGGTATCTCTACGCGTTGTAATTCCACGCGACGGTATCTCCACGCGTTGTAATTCCACGTGACGGCATTTCCACGCCTCATTATTCCACGCGTAGTAATTCCACCCGTCGTATAACCACGCAATGTAACTCCACGTGTAGTTATTCTACACGTTGCAATTCCACTCAATAGTACTCTCACGCATCGAATTTCCACGCACTATAATTTCACACATAGTAACTCCACGCGTCGTATTTCCACGTCCCGTATTTCCACCCACAGTAACTCCACGCGTAGTTATCCCACGCGTTGCTATTCCACTCAATAGTACTCCTACGCATTGAATTTTCACGCGTTGTAATTTCACATGATTCAATATTTGCACGTACTGCACCTTTACGCGTTGCAACTCCACGCATCATATTCCCACGCGTTATAACTCCCCAGGCTGTAATTCTACGCATTGTAATTGCTCACAAAAGCACTCCCGTACACTATATTTCTACATTATAATCCTACGTGTCGCATTTCTGTCTTCATTTATTTCTTGAACTGAGGTATACCTTTTTACTTAACTATAGTCTAAATATTTTCGAAAATGAAACAATAGAACACCCTGTATTAACAGGTGTAAGCATATGATTTTCGACATTCGATTTAATCGACCTCGATTAAGGTAAGTTAGTCAATGAAACGAATTTCATTGATGTTAATCGTTAGTGTCGTTTGTTTATGAACACACGCGACAACTGAATATAGAATGAAACAATTTGAAAAGCTTGCGGCTTCCGAAACGCGCGAAATTCGCCGACCGTGAAACTGTTAACAACGAGCACGTCCATATTTATTACAAATCTGGCAGGTGGGATTTGCATTTGTTATGAAATAATTCACACGGCATTGTACAGGTGCAACTGGGGCAAATTGTATCGTCGGTTTGAATGGAGGTGAGAAAAATAGCAGGAGGGGATGAATTGTGGAGATCTATTTCGTCGCGACCTCGCTGTTTGGTAAACGCAATTGCATGCGATATAATACGAGCATATCTTTCGCTTTTTCTCCTCTCTCTCTTTTACTCTTCGTATTCGTTTTCTTTTTTCGAACGCGTTCCTCGTTAAATCGCGTTGTAAAAAGCGTTAGGTTCGGAAAGGGAACGCTTCGAGAAATGTTTCGCATTCCGTCGCGAATTAACGAGACGAGTTGAAATTAATGCAGATAGACTTGCCGAGTTTTCTGAAGAGTTTCACGGAGATGGAAAAAAAAGGAGGTTCGCATACATTATTTTCGCAGGCAAGGATAACGCTTCCTGGATGAGGTCCATGAGATCGATTTTCTTCAATTATAAAGTACGCTTCGTAAAAGAAATCTGTAAAGATGTTGCGACTCGGCTTGATAAACCTTGTTACGAAATTTGATAAATGTTGCAGTTGTGATGATAATTTATACTGAAGTGCGTTATGTTGATAGGTGTAGTTCTTCGTCTTTAGATTTATAGATAATTACACATAGATGGATTCTGGATGCTTATGTTATTAGAACATTAGACATCTAGATAGTCAAATATCAAGATAGGTACTTTGATATAGAGATACCTAGATATGAAGATACTTGGGTATCTAGATGTCAAGATACTTAGATACCTAGGTTCATAAAACTCCACATTCGTATGTGGATACCTAGATACCTAGATCTGCAAATCCTTACATCTCTAAATACCCACATACCCTACGACCCAAAATTCTTACGACCCCAAATTCCTACGTCTCGAATTCCCTAGATTTCCAAATTTCCTATATTCCCAAATTAACTAGATCCCGGAATTCCCTAGATTCCCAAATTCCCTAGATTCCCTAGATTCCCAAATTCTCTAAATCTCCGAATTCCCTAGATTCTAAAATTCTCACGTCCCGAATTCCATAAATTTCCGAATTCCCTAAATTTCCAAATTCACTGGATTTCCAAATTCCATAGATTTCTAAATTCCCCAGATCCCTGAATTCTGTAGTTTCCCAAATTCCCTAGATTTCCAAATTCCCTAGATTCCCAAATTCCCTAGATCTCCGAATTCCCTAGATTCAAAAATTCTTACGTCCCGAATTTCTTCAATTTCCAAATTCCCTAGATTCAAAAATTTTCACGTCCCGAATTCCCTAAATTTTCAAATTCCCTGGATTTCCAAATTCGATAGATTCTCAAATTTCCTAAATTCCCAAATTCCCTACATTTCCAAATTACCTAGATCTCCGAATTCCCTAGATTCCAAAATTGTCACGTCCCGAATTCCTTAAATTTCCGAATTCCCTAAATTTCCAAATTCCATAGATTCCCAAATTCCCTAGATCCCCAAATTCTCCAGATCACTGAATTCCCTAGCTTCCCAAATTTCCTAGATTCCCCAATTCTCTAGATTTATCTAGATTCCCTAGATTCTCTAGATTCCCAAATTCCCCAAATTCCTAAATTCCTAAATTCCTAAATTACTAAATTCCTAAATTCCTAAATTCCTAAATTCCTAAAATCCTAAATTCCTAAATTCCTAAATTCCTAAATTCCCAAATTCCCTAGATTTCCCTAGATTCCCTAGATTCCCTAGATTCCCTAAATTCCCTAGATTCCTAAATTCCATAGAGTCCCTAGATTCCCTAGATTTCCAAATTCCCCAGATTCCCAAATTCGCTAGATTTCCCTAGATTGCCTAAATTTCCAAATTCCATAGAATCCTAAATTCCCTAGATTTCCAAGTTCCCTAGATTTTGCAAAATCCCTAGATTCTCAAATTCCCTAAGTTCCCAAATTCCCTAGATTTCCAATTCCTAAAATACCAATACAGCCAACTATATCTAATCAAATCCCCAGATCCCCAAACTGAAAATAATTTTTGAAAAAAGAATTTCAGTAACCCACATAAGATACAATAATATTATAATTTCTGAAACCTTGTTCACCTCATAAAATATTAAATCTTCTTCTCTTGAATACTAAACAAGCAATAATAATTAAAATAAATTCTATAGCAAATTGTTGTTCTTAGCACGCAAAAGGTATTCTGTTATAGATTTATCATTTTCGTAATTCCCAGAATTGTTGTCCCTGTGTAAATAATTGCATACACCGTTATGTTTGCAACCAAAGTAAAATAAAGCGGAGGAGAATTACCATTTTTAATTATAAACGCATTACAGCTACGGAAACGTTGAAATTTTCGTTAGCTACGTGCTTGTAATTTGTAATATCTCTGCACGGCATTCTTCAGGGTCCTCGTGTTTCCTTTGAATATAATTGCGCATTCTCGCCGATGAACATTCCGGAGTAAATATTATGTTAGTATGACACTTTTAATTTTTAGGAAAAGGAAAGGGTAGGTGCATGTTTTGCGGACGATCGGTTTAAAGTTTCGGTAATTAATTTTTAATTAGAGGTCGGGTACTAACCTCTCTCGAATTTTAAAATTTAATTTTAATTGGAGGATGATAAGTATTACAAGGAAGATAAATTATTTCGGTGTAGGTGAAACATTTGAATATAACAATTTTAATATTTTAAAATACAAAGATGCTCAACCAATCTTTTTATCTAAAATAGAAAGAAAACAAAGTAGAAACAAAGAAGATGAAGATTACACTTAACGACGCCACTCAGAGTAATCAAGCTAATCACCACACAGAAATAACTAAAATATAATTAGCAAATTTCGGTATAAATTCCGAAGATACTATCACCGGACATAAAGTGCCCCACGTTCCCTCTTGATATTGCGATGGTTAATGAAGATGATCGTTAGCAGAGATCACAGAGCAGCGACAACGATTCCCGGCGTGCAATAACACAGGAACGTCCGTGTTTGTCATCAATAGCAATCGCAAAAGGGTTTGAGGTTTCTCAATAGACCTGTCCGAAACAGATCCACTACTTTGGATTCAGTTCAGGGTACAACAAGCGAACGGCGCATAAACTGGGCGAAATGAATCTGACTGTAGGTGGAAGCGGTACCTAACATACCGTTGCTCTTGCTTACACATTTCGCTGCCATTTTGCTTTCTTTAATATTATTACACGTGTGGAGAAATAAAGAAATCTCCTTATCAAGCAATTTCTAAGAGTTTAAGTCGTCAGAGTCTCTGTTTCTACAATCTTGACTGTTGATAAATTTTGGAAGACTGAAATGTGTATATTTTTAGTTCTTCAAATTTTAGGCTTGCAAAGTCAAGAAATAGACTAGTCATCAAAGGGCCGAGTCTGTGAGGTCTGAAGTCTCTAAATTTCTAAGTTCTAACCCTTCAAATTCCTGACTTACCAAATTCCACAAGTTTCCAATACTCAGATCTTCAAATTCCAAATTTTGGAAATACCAACCCTCCAAATTCTCAAATTTTCAAATTCTAACCCTCCAAATTCTCAAATTCCTAAATTCTAACCCCCCCAAATTCTCAAATTTCCAAATTCTAACCCTCCAAATTCCAACCCCCCCAAATTCTCAAAATCCCAAATTCCAACCCCCCAAATTCTCAAATTTCCAAATTCTAACCCTCCAAATTCCAACCCCCCCAAATTCTCAAAATCCCAAATTCCAACCCCCCAAATTCTCAAATTTCCAAATTCTAACCCTCCAAATTCCAACCCCCCCAAATTCTCAAAATCCCAAATTCCAACCCTTGAAATTCTAACCCCCCAAATTCTAACCCTCCAAATTCCAACCCTTCAAATTCCCACCTTCCCAAATTCCAACCCCCCAAATTCTAACCCACGACGCGTAAAATTGCACCTAAAGAAATACATCAATAAAATAACTATAGCATGAATTTACATGGCAAGAAATTACGAGACGTGGATTTACCGCATTCAAAACCACATGGTCCAAAATTACGTTCACATACATTTCAGGTTTATACAAACAATCATTTTGTAGCGCTCTTGATAAGATTGGTTGTTGAAATTTTAAGAGGGGAAAACGTAGTCGAGTTTCATGCAATCGGAACGCACTTCCGTTCATTGAGAATTTAATGTTAAGTGTGTTCGTAGCTAATGCAACTCCCGTGCGAACTTTCTGTTTTTATTCCGTGCTCGAACGGGCAGCAACAATTTTATATTGCATCTTCTTTAATAATACTCTATTACTTAATCTTTCTTCATTTTCTATTTAATCTTCTTGAAGCTGCTATCAAGCGGTCTTATTGTTAACTTTGAAACTGCGATAATCAAACTAATGCATTTGAATTTTTTCCGCGTCGATTAAATTGAAGAAAAGTTTTTTCGAGAAGGTACTTTTTTCGAAAAGTAATCGAATGGAAGTTAAACCCGTCGATCAATCAAAAACAAATAAATCCATAATCATCGTAAATGGAAAGCAATTTTCTCCGCTGTCGAACTATCTGTTTAAAAGCGTAGAATTCTTTGCGACGTGTTTGGATCCGAAGTAAAACAATCAGCGAAAGAAAAACAGAGAAAATTGTCTGCAACGCGAGAAAATTAACAGTGTGAACTGCAAATGGTAGAGGAAGGGCTGCGAAGTTTCAACTTTCGATATAAATTTCCTGTAAAAGTACAGAACTCTGTAAATACATTTCAATCGTTTATTGTCGGTGAAAGGGGAAGGAAATTGTCGTGGTGGATGAGTTCGTAGGAACGAACGACTCAGGAACAGCCGTGAAAAATGCGTTTAATCGCCGGAGGAATTTCGTTGGACGCGAGAACTCGATTAACGACGACCGCACGTATAAAGCCTGATCACGCAATAATTCTCGGTCTCACCCTTTCTGCTCGCCTGTGGATTTAAATACCATTAACGAGGTTCTACACTCACGTGCAAGACTTGTTTTTTTAAGGTAACTTGGGAGTTCAGGTATAACTTCTTTTCTGGGGAATTTGGAGAGGGTGGAGTTTAGGGGGTTGGAGTTTGGGGACTGTGGATTTGGGGGGTTGGAATTTAGGAAGTTGTGAATTTGGAGATTTTGAGATTTTGGGGTGAGTTGTAATTCCATGTGATGGTATCTCCATGCATTGTAATTTCACGTGAGGGTATTTCCACGCGCCATAATTTCACGCATAGTAATTCCACGCGTCGTATTACCATGTATTGTAACTCCATGTGTAGTTATTCCACGCGTTGTAATTCCACGCAATAGTACTTCCATGCGTTTTACTTCCACGAGTTGTAATTCCAAGCTTCGGTATCTCCATGCGTTGTAATTCCACGTGACAGTATTTCCACGCGTAGTAATTCCACGCATTGTTAACTCCACGTATAGTTACTCCACGCATTGTAATTCCACGCAATAGTACTTTCACGCTTTTTATTTCCATGAGCTGTAATTCCACGCTTCGGTATCTCCACGCGTTGTAATTTCACGTGACGGTATCTCCACACCTAGTAATTCCACGCGTCACATTTCCACGCATTGTTGACTCCACGTATAGTTACTCCACGCATTGGAATTCCACGCAATAGTACTTTCACGCTTTTTACTTCCATGAGCTGTAATTCCATGTGACGGTATTTCCATACGTTATAATTCCACTTGAGGGTATTTCCACGCGCCATAATTTCATGCATAGTAATTCCACGCGACGTATTACCATGTATTGTAACTCCACGTGTAGTTATTCCACGCGTTGTAATTCCACGCAATAGTACTTCCATGCGTTCTACTTCCACGAGTTGTAATTCCACGCTTCGGTATCTCCATGCGTTGTAATTCCACGTGACAGTATTTCCACGCGTCACATTTCCACGTATTGTTAACTCCACGTATAGTTACTCCACGCATTGTAATTCGACGCAATAGTACTTTCACGCTTTTTACTTCCACGAGTTGTAATTCCACGCTTCGGTATCTCCACGCGTTGTAATTCCACGTGACAGTATTTCCACGCCCCATAATTTCACGCGTAGTAATTCCACGCGTCGTGTCACCGCGTATTGTAACTCTACCTGTAGTTATTCCACGCATTACAATTCTACTCAATAGTATTCTCACGTATTGAATTTCCATGCGCCATAATTTCACACGTAGTAACTCCACACGTCGTATTTCCATGTCTCGTACTTCCATGCACTGTAGCTCCACGTGTAGTCATCTCACTCATTGCAGTTCCACTCTCTAATAGTCTCACATATCAAATGTCCACGCGTTGCAATTTCACATGACAATATTTCCATATTTCGCACCTCCATACGTTATAATTCCACGCGTTGTATTTTCACGCAACATAGTTTCATGCACCGTATTCGCACGCGTTGTACTTCCATTGTAACACTATATCCATGCATCATACTTTCACGCATTGTAATTCCTCACAAGAGCACTCTCATGCACTGTATTGTCACATTGTAATCCCACGTGTTGCGTTTCCACGCGATGCTTACTTCACACGACATATTTCCACGCGCTGTAATTTCACGATCCAATTTCATTACATGTGAACGCACTGTGTTTCCACGCAATGTAATTTCACATGTTACAGTCCCACGCATTGTATTTCTAATGCAGTTCCATTTATTGTAGTCCATGTTGTTTTTCAACGCATTGTATCGACCACGTTGTAGCGTCCACCCCTTGCTACTCTTAAAGCTGCAGACCTAAGCCCTCCCTAAATTCTCCAATCTTTTCAAAAACATAGATAAGCTACGAAATACCCTCCATATTTATCCTTCACGGAATGACCTCAAGTTTCCAATTTTAAATTGCAAATTTTGCAATTTTCTTGAGACGTGGTGATGGTGAGATATGGTATTCTTTATGAAAGGAAGAGATTAAGCTGTACATATACCATTTTACATTTCATCCCCTATTTATGTATCTCTTCTATCTTGTTTTCAATTTAAAATTGCACTGAAACTTGGTGTTGTGTAGCTTCTCACTTTTTTTTGCAGTTAATGTTCTTTTGATATGTAGCAAGTAGAACAATTTTTGGTTTGTAAGAAATTTTAAGAATTGAGTGTTAATAAATTAGGGTTTCTTCTTGTAGAAATTTTTAATGATTAATGGTTAGGTTTAAATAACATACAACATATAACATAACATGTATAAAGTAATATGTAACATAATGTATAAAATAAATAACAATTCTGTGATGTAATAATTTTTAACAATTAATAAATAAGAAATTATAATTTTGTCATAAGACAATTTTTAAAGATTAATGTATAACAAATAACAATTTTATTAGATAGTAATTTTTAACAATTAACGAATAGTTAAATTACAATTTCACCATGCAATAATTCTTAAAAAATTAGTGTATGACAAATAACAATTTTGTCAAATAATAATTTTTAACAATTAACGAATAAGAAATTACAATTTTATCATTGAACAATTTTTAAAGATTAATATATAACAAATAAGAATTCTGTCAAATAATAATTTTTAACAGTGATCAAATAAGAAATTACAATTTTATCATAGCACAACTTTTCGACATTAATGTATAGTAAATAAGAATTCTGTCAAATAATAATTTTTAACAATGAACCACTAAGAAATTACAATTTTATCATGCAATAAATTTTAAAAATTAATGTGTGACAAATTTTAAGATGTAATAATTTTTAACAACAGTCAAAAAAGAAGTTACAATTTCACGATCCAAAAATTACCAATAGACAAATAAAAATCCAGTAAAGTAATTGCATCCGCAATTGCCCCAATTTCTGGAACACCTCCACAAAAAAGTCTGAACAAAATTACTTTTAATTCAATAATTACAAAATTCGTTGTTCTCGCGACAGCGAAACGAATATCCGTGATGCTTCATCCGCCAGGGTGGTTCGCAACGGGCGTCAAAGGGGTTGCGCGATTAGATCCAATCATGCCTGCCCCACAGGTGTCCGAGTGGCCCAATTCCGTTCATAAAAGAAGGTAATTTGAACGTCGGGAAGCTTTCGCTGATCGGCCAACAACGCTTCCAATTCCAGCGTTGGAGAAAATCAAAAGGGGAAGGAATGGAAAATACCGGGGGTTGAAAGCCGGATCGAAAGAGGGGGCATCGAATCGGGCCTCGGGAAATTAGGTTGTTAAGATTTAATCGGACACAGAGGCATTTTAAACGTCATACGAGGAGTAGGACACGAGGGGGTGGCTGAGGGTGGTTCGCTCGGATTTAAATTGCAGCAACTTCCTTCAGCCACGCTCCAAGTCGCCGCGGCACGTTGTCCCAGCTAGATAACAGAGATCGTTAAGATTTCTGCCGGATTCCGTTCGCCGGAATTTCATTTGCGACCCCGTCTTGCCTTGTTCACCTTCGACCTGCCCTCGTAATTTCATCACCGATACCGGCTAACGTACCCTCCATCGCTATGATTCATGCACATGTCGCCTTAACCATCTAACCTGTTACCTCTATTGATTTTTTTCGATTTGAAAAAGGAAGCTGGTTAGTGATTGCTGTTGATTTAGAGATAGTGACTGTGGAATTTGAATGAATATAATGCACGTCATAACCTTGTATAATATTTTATAGGATGATACTTTTATGTAGTTTTCAATTCTATGACTTATTTGGACTTTTTTTAATTTGTCAAATTGGAGGAGGATAAATTTCAAGTGTTAAACAATTTGGTGTTAGTGGGTGTAAAAGTAGAAATTGTGAAGATGACGCACAGGTGCGTCAGGAGAGTTACAATATTGAAGTGGATAAAGGTAGTTGAAATTTTATGTCAATTTTGTAGTTAGCGATTAGATGTGAATATTATAATTGAACAAACTTGAAGTACATATTGAAAATTCAGACAAAGTTGATTACAGCTGGAGTGACGCACCTGGTGCGTCACGAGACTCTTCACAAGAGTACAAAGGGTTAAAAGGTTAGAAATATTTAAATTTACTTTCTGAAGATTAGAAATGTTCAAATTTGTAAACTTGAAAATTTTTATATTTGCAAAATTGCAAAATTGTAAAATTCAATTAGAGTTTCAAATTTTTATGAAATTTTAGACATTTTCAAGTTCACATGACGAAGCAATTGATGCACATTATAATTAAACAAACTAGAAATATATATTGGAAATACGATTAATATCGATTACAGCTAATGTGACGCACCTGGTGCGTCATGAGACTCCTTACAAAAGTGCAAAGGGTTAAAAGGTTAGAAATATTTAAATTTACATTCTGAAGGTTCGAAATGTTCAAACTTGAGAACTTACAAATTTCTACGCTTATAAAGTTTCAGAATTATAAAATTCAGATGAAGTTTCAAATTTTTAAGAAATCTTAAATATCTTCAAACTTACATGACGAAGATGAGACATGTCCCATGTAAACTACTGAAATATTGGTTTTAAAAATATTCAAGTGTATAAACTGTCCAATTTTCATGCTTATAAATCTTCAACTCATATGATGAAGATCAAACATGTCTTATATAAACATCTGCAATGTTGGTTCAGAAATATTCAAGTTTATGAAGTGAACTATATCTTCGAACTAACATGATGAAGATCAGACATGTTTGAACTAAACCATTAAAATATTTGTCCAAAAATATTCAAGTTTATAAACTGAATTACATCTTCAAACTTATGTGATGAAGATCTGACATGTTTGATCCCAAACTATTAAAATATTCGTTCAGAAATATTCAGGTTTATAAACTATCCAATTTTGTTGCTTATTAATCTTGAACTCACATGATGAAGATCAGACATGTCTTATATAAACCATTGCAACGTTGGTTCAAAAATATTCAATTTTATAAACTGAACTGAATATTCAAACTTACATGATGAAGATCAGACATGTTCGATCAAAACCATTAAACTATTTGTTAAAAAATATTCAAGTTTATAAACTGTCCAATTTTTATGCTTATTAATCTTGAACTCACATGATGAAGATCAGACATGTTTGATCAAAACCATTAAAATATTTGTTCAAAAATATTCAAGTTTATAAACTGTCCAATTTTGATGCTTATTAATCTTGAACTCACATGATGAAGATCAGACATGTTTGACCAAAACCATTAAAATATTTGTTCAAAAATATTCAAATTTATAAACTGACCTATATCTTCATAATTATATGACGAAGATCAGACATGTTTGATCTCAACCATTAAAATAATTGTTAAAAAATGTCCAAGTTTATAACTTGCTAAAATTCGAACATTATAAATCCTCAACTTAGATGATCAAGATCAGTCAGTCTATAACAGTTACATTCAAACTAAACCATTAAAATATTTGTTAAAAAATGTTCAACTTTATAACCTGCTAAAATTTGAACCTTATAAATCCTCAACTTAGATGATGAAGATCAGTCAGTCTATATCAGTCACATTTAAACTAAAGCACTGAAATAATTGTTAAAAAATGTCCAAGTTTATAACCTGCCAAAATTTGAACCTTATAAATCCTCAACTTAGATGATCAAAATCAGTGAGTCTATAACAGTCACATTTGAACTAAACCATTAAAATATTTGTTAAAAAATGTTCAACTTTATAACCTGCTAAAATTTGAACATTATAAATCCTCAACTTAGATGATGAAGATCAGTGAGTCTATAACAGTCACATTTGAACTAAACCATTAAAATATTTGTTAAGAAATGTTCAATTTTATAAACAGTCAAAAAGGTATGAAGTTAGTAGTGAACAAATGTTTAAAAGTACATTAGCAGTAGTTCGTAAGCACCCGTAATTTAAAGAGTGAATAATTCATTGACGTCGAGAATCGACTAAACGTTCCGTTTATTTCGCAGGCGACATAGGATGCGCAAGGGTCAAATAGCGCTGTTCCGTTGTTAGTCGGTCGAGCACTTTAATAGTCGTCCGCTAATGAATTCGCCAGGGTTTTCTTAAACGGTCTGGCACACCCGCTGCCAATTGCATCGGCGATTAAATTACGACCGGACGTGCAAAGGTGAGGCACGGGGTCGCAAATGAAATTCCAAGAGTCTGCCAGAAATCTTAATTCTCCGGAATTTTGTGCTTGGTCGTTCGTTGCGAAAGAGACGTTCGACAGTGTTTGGATGACGGAAGAAGGGCTGCTTCGGGAGCTACGAGGAAGCTGTGAATTTTCTGTAATTCTGAACAGTGGAGTTTCTTAACAAAAGAGGGCTGGAACGAGGGGTGAGTCGCGAGCAACCGAATTTAGTTTTCGGATGAGATACTGCTTTCGGGGCTCGAAATGTTTTCGCGTTACTTACACCTTATGCATCTTACATTTTATGCAACAAATTATTATTACTAATTTGCAATTTTATGATACTTTGTAATAAAAAGATTTATTGGTATTAATATAAGTAGCATCATAAGTTAAAGTACTAAGTTACATTAGATATATGTGGAAGTACACATGTGGAGATACAGCACATGAAACCACATATGAAGATACTATTGTGCAAATTTACAATTTTATGATTCTTTGTGATAAAAAGATTTGTCAGTATTAATGTAAGTTACATCATAAGTTACAGTCCCAAGTTACATTACATATATATGTAAGTAGACACATGTGGAGATACAGCACATGAAACCACATATGAAGATACTATTGTGCAAATGTACAATTTTTTGATTCTTTGTAATAAAAAGATTTGTCAGTATTAATATAAGTTACATAATAAGTTACAGCCTCAAGTTACGTTAGATACATATGAAGGTAGACACATGTAGAGATACAACGCATGAAACCACATATGAAGATACTATTGTGCAAATTTACAATTTTATAATTCTTCGTAATAAAAAGATTTGTCAGCATTAATATAAGTTACATAATAAGTTACAGCCCCGAGTTACATTAAATACATGTGAAACTAGACATATGTGAAAATACAACGCATGAAACCACATATGAAGATACTATTGTGCAAATGTACAATTTTATGATTCTCTGCAATAAAAAGATTTGTCAGTATTAATATAAGTTACATAATAAGTTACAGCCCCAAGTTACGTTAGATACATATGGAAGTAGACACATGTGGAGATACAACGCATGAAACCACATATGAAGATACTATTGTGCAAATTTACAATTTTTTGATTCTTTGTAATAAAAAGATTTGTCAGTATTAATATAAGTTACATAATAAGTTACAGCCTCAAGTTACGTTAGATACATATGAAGGTAGACACATGTAGAGATACAACGCATGAAACCACATATGAAGATACTATTGTGCAAATTTACAATTTTATAATTCTTCGTAATAAAAAGATTTGTCAGCATTAATATAAGTTACATAATAAGTTACAGCCCCGAGTTACATTAAATACATGTGAAACTAGACATATGTGAAAATACAACGCATGAAACCACATATGAAGATACTATTGTGCAAATGTACAATTTTATGATTCTCTGCAATAAAAAGATTTGTCAGTATTAATATAAGTTACATAATAAGTTACAGCCCCAAGTTACGTTAGATACATATGGAAGTAGACACATGTGGAGATACAACGCATGAAACCACATATGAAGATACTATTGTGCAAATTTACAATTTTTTGATTCTTCGTAGTAAAAAGATTTGTCAGTATTAATATAAGTTACATCATAAGTTACAGTCCCAAGTTACATTAGATACATGTGGAAGTAGACACATGTGGAGATACAACACATGAAACCACATATGAAGATACTATTGTGCAAATGTACAATTTTTTGATTCTTCGTAATAAAAAGATTTGTCAGTATTAATATAAGTTACATAATAAGTTACAGCCCCGAGTTACATTAAATACATGTGAAACTAGACATATGTGAAAATACAACGCATGAAACCACATATGAAGACATTATTGTGCAAATTTACAATTTTACCTTTTGTAATAAAAAGATTTATCAGTAGTAATGTAAGTTACATAATAAGTTGCAGCCCCAAGTTACATTAAACACATGTGAAAATAGATACATAAGAAAATACAATGCATGGAACCACAAACGAAGATATTGTTACGCAAAATTACACTGTAAACACTATCGCCCGGAATTACAGCATGTAAAATTATAGAGCGTGAAATTACAGCGCATGGAAATAGTGCATCAAATTACGAAACATGAAATTACAATGCGGGAACTTATGGAGCGTGGAATTACGACACTTGGAAGTACTATTAGGTGGAAATACTAAACATGAAATTGCGATGCATGGAATTACGACGCATCGTAATATTATTGCGTAATATTATGGTGCTTAGAGATACGATGATCTGAAATATCATTGCGTCGAATTATGGCACATGGAAATATTAGTGCGCAGAATTATGGGGCGAAGGAACATCATTGCGTCGAATTATAATGCGTAGAATTACAAAACATAGAAATACCATTGAGACGAATTATTATGAATTAAATTACAAGACATGGAAATACCATTGAGTGAAATTATGGTGCCGTGCAGATAGGGAGAAATGAGATATTATTGCTTGGAGTTATGAAGAGTAGAAATTCTATCACGTAGAATTATAACGCGTGAAAATGTCATTGGGTGGATTTACGACGAGTGGAAATACTATAGCGTGGAATTATGAGATATAGAACTCCAACGCATAGCAATTCCATTGCGTGAAATTATGGCGCGTGGAAATACGACGCGCTGAGAAATTATCGCGTGGAATTAGACCGCGTAGAAATTCTATTGCGTGGAATTACTACGCGTGAAATTACGACGCGTAGAAATTCCATCGCGTCGAATTACAACGCGTAGAAATTCCATCGTGTCGAATTATAACGCGTGAAATTACAACGCATGGAAATTTCATCGCGTGGAATTACAACGCATAGCAATTCCATCGCGTGGAATTACAATGCATAGAAATTCCATCGCGTGAAATTAGAACGCGTGGAAATTCCATCGCGTGAAATTACAACGCGTGGAAATTCCATCGCATGGAATTACCACGCATAGCAATTCCATCGCGTGAAATTACAATGCATAGAAATTCCATTGCGTGAAATTACAACGCGTAGAAATCCTATCGCGTGGAATTACAATGCATAGAAATTCTATCGCGTAGAATTACAACGCATGGAAATTCCATCGCGTGAAATTAGAACGCGTGGAAATTCCATCGCGTGAAATTACAACGCATGGAAATTCCATCGCATGGAATTACCACGCATAGCAATTCCATCGCGTGGAATTACAATGCATAGAAATTCCATCGCGTGAAATTACAACGCGTAGAAATCCTATCGCGTGGAATTACAATGCATAGAAATTCCATCGCGTAGAATTACAACGCATGGAAATTCCATCGCGTGAAATTACAACGCATGGAAATTCCATCGCGTGGAATTCCATCGCATGGAAATTCCATCGCGTGAAATTACACCATGTGGAATTATAACACATGGAAATTCCATCGCGTGGAATAACAACGCACGAAATTACAACCCATGGAAATTTCCTTGCATGAAATGACACCCCAAACAAATACCATCACGCAGCCTTACGCCCCACGAAAATGCACATTGCGTAAAATTACAGCGCACATGAGATATGTCGCAGAATTACGACGCACGAGAATGCATTGCGTGCAATTATAGCGCATGTAGATATACCGCGCGACATTATCGCGGAATTAACCGCTAAAAATACTATCATAGCCCAACCCTTCCAGCACAAATTATCGACCATTGTCTGTAACAGTAAATAATCGTGCATATCTGAAATCTGACCAGGAACGAGCAAACGGTGGTTCGATTGTCTTTAGATGACAAATAGCGGCGCAAATTAGGGAGATGTAGAAACGCGGAAGGATTACAGGGTTGAGAACACGTCGACAGGGGTCGTCGCGATAAATCTGCTTGTTTTGTTAACGCTCGCAACAGCAGGAAGCATGGATTCAGAAGTAATTAAACGCGCCAGCACCCTCGTCGTATCTTTTTCTCTCTATGTTTGCTCGGGGAGATTCTTTCGTTTGCGGTCGAGGGACAACATTTTCTCGGCCTAGCGGGTGTCGGGCGCGAAGAATTGCCGGTTGCGTAAGAAACGGCGAGCCCGTGAATAAATCGGGTCGCTTGCTCCAGAGAATTACTCCATATCCCGTATAAAGGGACGATCCGCATTTCAAGTGGCGACCCATTGAAACGGGGGGGCCGCTGGCAGCGCGACGGAACGTCGCATGAAAAATGACAATCGTAACACACCGGCTCCTCGTCGGAAGAAGCAGAAAGAAGGAAAAAAAAAAATGAAAGGAGAAGAGAAGAAAGAAAGAAATATCAACGACCGCGATACCAAACGAGGGAAAGAAAGAGCGGGGCAACGCAGGAAAGAGGAGAAAAGAAAGCCACGAGAGAGAAAAACGCAGGCGACGAAGTTGCGACACGCTCCAGCGGGACGACTTGCATTTTTCATGCGGTCGTGTAAGTGCATGTGTATCGGGGGATAGGATTTGAAGGAAGAGAGAAAAAAAGAGAAAAATGCAAGAACGCACGAAACAAGAGCGGAAAAAATAATAATAAAACGTAGCCGGAAAGGAGAGAGAGAACGACGAGAAGGGGTTGAAACAAAAAGAGCTAAGGAAAACAATCTCGCTGTGGTGTAGCGAACGATCGAGAGAATAGAAGAATAAAAAAAAAAAGAAGAAACAGAGAATGGGAGAAACGGAAAAAGAGGAAGGAAGGAGCGTTCGATGCTGGCGAAATCGCTACAATGGAATCGACAGCTCGACGCTGCGCGATCGTATTTCACGTTCGCGATCGACGAAAAGGGTTGCTCGTGAGCTACCCGATATACACGCCTGCAACCTAGTACGTGGAACCCGCTTGAGTGATGGATTCACCATTTCGAAACAATAAAAAAGGTTCGTATAAAGATGTGTCTGATTCGATCTTGTTTTTCGGGGATCTCAGAACGAGGTCGCATAGAAATTCGATGAATCATGGAGTTGGAGCTTTAGGGTGCGTTGGGTAACTTCTCGAGGTTATTATTGAGACGTTGACTTAGGAATTCTTAGGGAGATTTATGGATTAACAAATTTTTGGATCTTTAACTTTTATGTGGTATATTTCTGAATCTTCGAATTTTTAAATTTAGATATATAGGAAATTTGAATAACACAGAGTACGCATTTTCTAATTTCTTAATATCTTGGTAGAAATTAAAACTTTCAAATGTATTAATTCTGAAACTTCAAAATTTCATTGCTTGCAAATTCTAATAATGTAAATCCTTAATTCCTAAATTCTAACACTCTATTCCAAATTGTCTAGTTCTCAAATTTTCAAAGTCCCAAATTCCCTAGTTCCAAAATTCCCGAGTTCCCACATTTCTTAGTTCCAAAATTCCCTAGTTCCAAAATTCCCTAGTTCCAAAATTCCCTAGTTCCCAAGTTCTCTAGTTCCCAAATTCCCTAGTTCCAAAATTCCCTAGTTCCCAAGTTCTCTAGTTCCAAAATTCCCTAGTTCCAAAATTCCCTAGTTCCCAAGTTCTCTAGTTCCCAAATTCCCTAGTTCCAAAATTCCCTAGTTCCCAAGTTCTCTAGTTCCAAAATTCCCTAGTTCCAAAATCCTCTAGTTCCCAAAATTCTCTACTTCCAAAATTCCCTAGTTCCAAAATCTCCTAGTTTCCAAATTCTCAAGTTCCCAAAATTTTCTAGTTCCAAAATTCCCTAGTTCCCAAATTCGCTAGTCGCAAAATTCGCTAGTTTCAAAATCCTCTAATTCCAAAATTCCCTAGTTCCCAAATTCTCAAGTTCCGAAATTACCTAGTTCCAAAATTCCCTAGTTCCAAATTCCCTAGTTCCAAAATGCCGTAGTTCCAAATTCCCTAGTACCAAATCTCCTAGTTCCAAAATTCCCTAGTTCCAAAATCCCCTAATTCCTAAAATCTCAAGCTCCCAAATTCCCTAGTTCCAGAATTCACTAGTCCCAAAATAACCTAGTTCCAACATTCTTTAATTTCCGTTCTAATTTCTTCTAATTTCTAATTTTCCTAGTTCCAAAATTCACTAGTTTTCAAATTCCCTAGTTTCAAAATTTCCTAGTCCCAAAATTCCCTAGTTCCAAAATTCAGTAGTCCCAAAATTCCCTAGTTCCAAAATTCCCTAGTTTCTAAATTCCCCAGTTGCAAAATTCACTAGTCCCAAAATAACCTAGTTCCAACATTCCTTAATTTCCCTTCTAATTTCTTCTACTTTCTAATTTTCCTAATTCACTAGTTTCCAAATTCCCTAGTTTCCAAATTTCCTAGTTCCAAAATTCACTAGTCCCAAAATTCCCTAGTTCCAAAATTCCCTAGTTGCAAAATTCACTAGTCCCAAAATAACCTAGTTCCAACATTCCTTAATTTCCCTTCGAATTTCTTCTAATTTCTAATTTTCCTAGTTCCAAAATTCAGTAGTCCCAAAATTCCCTAGTTCCAAAATTCCCTAGTTTCTAAATTCCCCAGTTGCAAAATTCACTAGTCCCAAAATAACCTAGTTCCAACATTCCTTAATTTCCCTTCTAATTTCTTCTACTTTCTAATTTTCCTAATTCACTAGTTTCCAAATTCCCTAGTTTCCAAATTTCCTAGTTCCAAAATTCACTAGTCCCAAAATTCCCTAGTTCCAAAATTCCCTAGTTGCAAAATTCACTAGTCCCAAAATAACCTAGTTCCAACATTCCTTAATTTCCCTTCGAATTTCTTCTAATTTCTAATTTTCCTAGTTCCAAAATTCACTAGTTCCAAAATTCCCTAGTTCCCAAGTTCTCTAGTTCCAAAATTCCCTAGTTCCAAAATTCCCTAGTTCCCAAGTTCTCTAGTTCCCAAATTCCCTAGTTCCAAAATTCCCTAGTTCCCAAGTTCTCTAGTTCCAAAATTCCCTAGTTCCAAAATCCTCTAGTTCCCAAAATTCTCTACTTCCAAAATTCCCTAGTTCCAAAATCTCCTAGTTTCCAAATTCTCAAGTTCCCAAAATTTTCTAGTTCCAAAATTCCCTAGTTCCCAAATTCGCTAGTCGCAAAATTCGCTAGTTTCAAAATCCTCTAATTCCAAAATTCCCTAGTTCCCAAATTCTCAAGTTCCGAAATTACCTAGTTCCAAAATTCCCTAGTTCCAAATTCCCTAGTTCCAAAATGCCGTAGTTCCAAATTCCCTAGTACCAAATCTCCTAGTTCCAAAATTCCCTAGTTCCAAAATCCCCTAATTCCTAAAATCTCAAGCTCCCAAATTCCCTAGTTCCAGAATTCACTAGTCCCAAAATAACCTAGTTCCAACATTCTTTAATTTCCGTTCTAATTTCTTCTAATTTCTAATTTTCCTAGTTCCAAAATTCACTAGTTTTCAAATTCCCTAGTTTCAAAATTTCCTAGTCCCAAAATTCCCTAGTTCCAAAATTCAGTAGTCCCAAAATTCCCTAGTTCCAAAATTCCCTAGTTTCTAAATTCCCCAGTTGCAAAATTCACTAGTCCCAAAATAACCTAGTTCCAACATTCCTTAATTTCCCTTCTAATTTCTTCTACTTTCTAATTTTCCTAATTCACTAGTTTCCAAATTCCCTAGTTTCCAAATTTCCTAGTTCCAAAATTCACTAGTCCCAAAATTCCCTAGTTCCAAAATTCCCTAGTTGCAAAATTCACTAGTCCCAAAATAACCTAGTTCCAACATTCCTTAATTTCCCTTCGAATTTCTTCTAATTTCTAATTTTCCTAGTTCCAAAATTCAGTAGTCCCAAAATTCCCTAGTTCCAAAATTCCCTAGTTTCTAAATTCCCCAGTTGCAAAATTCACTAGTCCCAAAATAACCTAGTTCCAACATTCCTTAATTTCCCTTCTAATTTCTTCTACTTTCTAATTTTCCTAATTCACTAGTTTCCAAATTCCCTAGTTTCCAAATTTCCTAGTTCCAAAATTCACTAGTCCCAAAATTCCCTAGTTCCAAAATTCCCTAGTTGCAAAATTCACTAGTCCCAAAATAACCTAGTTCCAACATTCCTTAATTTCCCTTCGAATTTCTTCTAATTTCTAATTTTCCTAGTTCCAAAATTCACTAGTTCCAAAATTCCCTAGTTCCCAAGTTCTCTAGTTCCAAAATTCCCTAGTTCCAAAATTCCCTAGTTCCCAAGTTCTCTAGTTCCCAAATTCCCTAGTTCCAAAATTCCCTAGTTCCCAAGTTCTCTAGTTCCAAAATTCCCTAGTTCCAAAATCCTCTAGTTCCCAAAATTCTCTACTTCCAAAATTCCCTAGTTCCAAAATCTCCTAGTTTCCAAATTCTCAAGTTCCCAAAATTTTCTAGTTCCAAAATTCCCTAGTTCCCAAATTCGCTAGTCGCAAAATTCGCTAGTTTCAAAATCCTCTAATTCCAAAATTCCCTAGTTCCCAAATTCTCAAGTTCCGAAATTACCTAGTTCCAAAATTCCCTAGTTCCAAATTCCCTAGTTCCAAAATGCCGTAGTTCCAAATTCCCTAGTACCAAATCTCCTAGTTCCAAAATTCCCTAGTTCCAAAATCCCCTAATTCCTAAAATCTCAAGCTCCCAAATTCCCTAGTTCCAGAATTCACTAGTCCCAAAATAACCTAGTTCCAACATTCTTTAATTTCCGTTCTAATTTCTTCTAATTTCTAATTTTCCTAGTTCCAAAATTCACTAGTTTTCAAATTCCCTAGTTTCAAAATTTCCTAGTCCCAAAATTCCCTAGTTCCAAAATTCAGTAGTCCCAAAATTCCCTAGTTCCAAAATTCCCTAGTTTCTAAATTCCCCAGTTGCAAAATTCACTAGTCCCAAAATAACCTAGTTCCAACATTCCTTAATTTCCCTTCTAATTTCTTCTACTTTCTAATTTTCCTAATTCACTAGTTTCCAAATTCCCTAGTTTCCAAATTTCCTAGTTCCAAAATTCACTAGTCCCAAAATTCCCTAGTTCCAAAATTCCCTAGTTGCAAAATTCACTAGTCCCAAAATAACCTAGTTCCAACATTCCTTAATTTCCCTTCGAATTTCTTCTAATTTCTAATTTTCCTAGTTCCAAAATTCACTAGTCCCAAAATTCCCTAGTTCCAAAATTCCCTAGTTTCTAAATTCCCTAGTTCCAAAATTCACTAGTTTCCAAATTCCCAAGCTTCCAAATTGCCTAGCCCCTAAATTTCTAAATCCTCAAATTCCAAATCTCCAAATCTCCAAATTCCCAAATTCCCTAGTCCCCAAAATTCCAACTCTCCCAATTCCCCAAATCTCCAAAATTCCAACCCTCCATAATCGACCCATAACCTTCTCCAAAAGTGCAAAAATATAACAGTTGAGAAGAACTCTCGCAATAAAACTGTCGATTGTATAACCTAACTCCGTATTGTGCGGAATAATTGATGAACGATATCCCGACAACCAGTCACTTCGTACGAGCGACGTTTATGAAAAGTTTACGTAGTTATCTTCCGTAAACTTTAATCTTCAAATTGATACATCGCATATACTACTTGATAACACTTTTATACAGAGAAATTGCAGCGGACACTTGATACCTCAGAATTTGACATTTGATAAATTGCAACTTAATATTTAAATTCTCTTTGCAAAAAAAATGGTAGAGAGATTTATTAGCTTGTTACTCAGAAATTTTGTAGAAAATTTATATTTATATCGTGGAACTTTTGGGACAACCTACATTATTATGCTAACTCAACGGAGCATACTGGGCCTGATTGTCTGTTGAATAATTACAACTACATATAGCATGTCGTACCACATACGTCCGTTTTCACTGCGGTATTTTAACGTGTTAACAGGATGAACGTTACGGGGATTATTCGTAACCGGAGTTTCATATAATCGTATAATTCAAGAGAAAAATAGTTATTTTTAACTTTTGGTTTATAGTGAATTAATTTTGTAATGTCAAAATAGAACATTTTACACGAACTACCTGTCATTTTATTTATTGCGAGAATTTTTGTTTCAAATTACAAAACTTGTTAAGATGCTTTCATGTCGTCTTTAATGATTTTCTGTCTGAATAAAGAATTAATGTAATTTCAAATGCAATTGATGTAGTTAATCTAGTTGATCTAGTTAATGTAATTAGCTTCAAATTAACCGTTCCTGATAAACAGGTTTATAATTAAATTCAGATATGGAACAATTAAATTCTTAATAAATGCATCTGTACATTATCGTCTTCCAAATAGAATATTAAAAAAACGAGCAGAAAAAGTAAACGCATTAGTGCTTTAATATCGGAACAAAGACAGAGTGATAAATTAGAAGATGACATTGAAAGATTAAGTGTCCGGGCTTGTAATTAATTATCAGGTGTCGTATTAGGTTAGAATGTTTTTAGCACAGCAGTCAACTAATTGTGTAGTAATGGACAGTATGTCGCAGCGACATACAATACGTGAAAAATACGACACAGAGATACATGTAGAAATCCAATGTGTCGAAATGTAACGATTTGTACAGCCAATGGAAATGCAGCCACGTGGGAATACGACGCGTGCAAATATATTACATGAAAATTAGGTACACATTTCACACGAATATAACGTTCTCATTATATTATAGAATAGATGACGTTCTGTAATGTACACATACGATATTACACATTATATTTTACGATATATTACACATGGAGCATAAAAGTTTTATTAGAATAGTAATAAAACTGGATGTCGTAAAACCCTGCCGGTGGTCTACCCCATAATTTTCGGATTAAACTATGCCGTTTCACAATTATTTCAAACGACATATAATGAAAGTCTGCAACTTCACAAAGATATATTCGGCAACACCCTCGGATAAACAGAATTCTAGGCGAATGAATTCATCTCTAAAGTGGCTGCTCCGCGTTCAGCCCCTAGATGAGTTTGAGCGTTGGTGCGAACTCGTAAAACCGGAATAGATTCGATTAGGCGAGCCGGCTGATACGGTTTTTCCGCGTCGAGTTTCCTTGGTTGGCGGCCCCGGGGCGGAAAGAAAAAAACCGGCGAAAAATTCGATCAAGTGGCAATGAAATAAGGGAGAAGACGGGGAACAGGGTCAAAACGGGGATTTGTGTCCCGGGTGCTCCAGGCGCCGTTAACGTAATTATCCATTGACACAATTATTCGTCAAATTCATTAAATTTCCATTATGGGTAACGCTTGTCCGCGTTTTACGAGCCGCGATCGGCGGTGCAGTGACCCCCGGCGGTGCCAGCAGCAGCGTCTCGTCTGGCGAATCAACCCCTAGCGAGTTCAATGCTCCGATGGATAAGAATCCTCTCGATTCCGCTCGCCTCGTTGTGTCTTTGTCCCTCTGTTTATACACCATTCTGACCCCCTTCCCTCTCGTTCCATCTTCGGTGCACTATTTTCACCCCCCTCGAACGCCGCCCCGATGTTTTCACGTTCGGTGGAAAAGCGTGAAGTAATTTTTTCCTCGTCGCTCGATATCGTTGTTTGTCGACAGGATATTCGTTCGCAAACGTGTTCGCCAATCGAGCTGTTCAATTCGTATCGCCGAATAAATAGTTGCTAGGACAAATATTTTAACCGCTCGTTGACGATTCACCGCCGTATCATGGAAAACGATCTCGACATCCGACTTTCCGCAGTTCTCCACCCTCTTTCGTCCTCGGATCCCTCAATCCGCGTGTTTTTTACACGCGTACGGTTCTTTCTCTCTTTTTTTTTCGTTCCTCTTTCACCCGTTTCCACCCTGCCCCCGTTGCAATTTTTTTTTTAGCTTTCCTCCCCCTAAACAAAGAGTCGGTCGATACACACCCGGTCGCGGCACGTGAAGCGAGGCGAAATTACAAAATTTCGCGGAAACGTTGAACATTTTTCCGCCCCTCTTTCGTGCGTTCATTTGAATCGAACCCGACGAGGAAAAAAAATGATCGGATTTCGAGCCGCTGTCCATCGGAATTTCCGAGCACGTACGTCACGACAATCGCGTCCTCGGAAAGTTCCCTGTGTCGTTTTAACGCCGGCCAGTCCCGTGACTCCTAATACGTCCGCGGATAAAAAATGCAAACCGTCGCAGCGACGATCTTCCGCGCACTCTGAATGAAGAGTTGAAGAGCTGAAGGGGGAAAAAAACAGTTCCGACGACGTGCACACTGGAAATTAACCCGTGTTTCAATCCCCTCAAAGAGCCGGCCGCACGCTCTTTTCACTAAACAACCCCCGCGTCACTGGTGCGCGAAATCGTACTTAAAATTCATGCCTCTGATCTCGTGGATCCTTCCGTTCTCCGCTTCGCTCGAATCTTGCGCTATTAACACACTCGATAGTAGCTGCACCACCGTTGCAATATACCGAGACAGCAAATAACGTTACATCTTCGCGCCGCCTTCAACGCGTTACGTCTTCGTCACCATCTTGCCTCTCCGTTTACGTCCCAATGACTTTATCACCTGTCACAGATCACCTGTGGTCTTCTCACCTCTTCACAGTCCTCACACACTACTTACTATCATAGAATAGTACGAACTAGTAGTTCGAACAAAAGTCAAACATGTATTATTAAATTACTTTCTCCAACTGCACCATTTTTGCGTTTTTATACACTGAACATGTTTCGAGAGATTGCACGTATACATCAAGATCGTTTCCATGGAATACGTTTTATGACTCAGAGATAAGATAAAAAAATGTGCGATACGTTCTATTACATCGCTTGTGTTTTATAGCACACCGAAGCAAAAAGTACGAATATTGTCCACTTACAGTTTCATCCCTTCGAACATGCTGAAATCGAAAAACCCGAAGGTCACCGCTTCCGTGGAATGTGTTTTAAACCGCGTTCGGGGCCGAAGTATCAAAGGACCGATTGTAGGACGAAAACAGAAAACCTGACGTGCACAACACATCGCTTACAACCTCCAGCTACGACAAATGCGTTTTAAAGCACGGTCGGGACCGGAAGTGCCGCAGGACGAGGGCAGAAATCCAAAATACGTGTACAACACAATTTTATTACCGTGGAAAATGTTTTCGAAAGGAATCCAAAAAATTGGAGAAACACAAAGTGTTTTAAAACACGAGGGCGAAAACTGGACAACACACTGTATCACAGATTTTCTGAGGGAGTTTTTGAACACGGGAGGATGGGGCAGAGTACACTGTTTTACCACGAAGACCCGCTTGTTAGGGACGTTTCAACCACAGTTAAGGCATTAAAGGAGGTTCACTGTTCGCAAAGACCCACCGCAGGTTTTTCAAAGGACTCGGAGGACGAAATACACTTGCAAAGGACGTGGAAATGTAATGGGTAGAATTGTGTAGGAACGAGTAAAAAGTTGTGCAGCAGGGTGTATAATGTCCGAGGGAAATTCGAAAGAGGCGGTATCCACGAGGGGGTTTAATCGGTCCAGGACACGACACGTCGGGGCAACGTCCCTCGGAAGCCGTAGTCGCGTTTGTAAACGGGGAGTTTAACTCACCCAGGACGTGAACGAGCAGCAGGATTTTCAGTTCCATCGATGATCCTGTCGCGGCGTGTACACGCGTTCCTTAGAGTGTGTGCGTGGTGTCCTCCGGTTCGTGGTGCGACGGCTGTGTGTGGTCGTAACGCGGCCGACGCGACGCGTCTGTTGGCATGTCGCCGTTCCAGTTCGGCTGGGGAACCCGTTCAGCGGTCCGGCTGCGTGTCCACGTCGACGCTGCTGCCCGACGACATGCCCCTTACATAATAGTAAACGACGTTCGCTCGCTCGACGGACGGTGTGCGCCTGAGGGCAGCGTGAACGCGAGATACCTCTAACCCCGGTGCGGTGTGTACGCGGTCTGCGGTGCCGGGTTCTCTTCTGTCGGCGCTCCCTCCTCCTACACCCTCCCCTGGTAGGGCTGACGCTTCGCGCAGAATCAATTTCCTTGCAAAACGACGTCGAGGAGCGGCGCGAGTACGAGCGTGCGCGCGCAATCCGCTCGGCGATCCTCTCCTGACCGGCCGGCCGTGTCCCGTCCCGTCTTTCAGGATCGCTCGCGTGTGCCGGTAAGCCGGAGACTGTGTCGGTGGAAATCTGGCCCACCGATAGATTCCGAGCAACCCCGAGCCGATAGGCCAACCGAGCCACCCTCGCCCCCACACGACGCGTCACCCTTGTCTCGAACGCCTGGATGTGTACGGGACGCGGACACCCCTCGAACACGCGAAACTCTGGGTATCGCGAACGTATTCTTGCCCGTTAGGCGAATCTATGCGATGTGTGCATTGTTCTCCACGGACAGCGAGGGATAACGGTACAATTCATTTTGGGAAACGCTTGGTATAGGGAGATGAGGATTTGGGATCGATGTTATCGATTTTGAGGTTTGTGCGCGATTGTGCTAGATTTGTGTTCATTGCTGCAAAGGGTGGTTTGATGCTTTTGGGGTTTTCGTTGAAGGTCACTTTGTACTGAAGTACGATGTATTGATACACGGAAATAGTGATGTAATTTGGACAGAGATTAAGGATGATGTATATGGAGGATTGTGGAGTTAGACTCGCTTTCGAGGGTTCGAGTAAAAAGCTTCAGGATCGCGATTACAAGGCTTTCAAGTTTGAAATACTTAATATTTCAATGTCTGAAGTCTGAGATTAAAAGTCTAAGGACTTTTCAGTTCGCAGTTGGAAGTTTGGTATTCGAGGTTCAAGGTTGGAAGTTCAAGGTTTAAGGTTCAAGATTTATGGTGCAGGATTCATGGTCTGGAAGTCAAGTTTTATGTTCCGAATCTCGAGTCCCATGTTCTATGTTCTAAATCTCGTATGCTATATGTCATGTCCTGAATCCTATGTATCATATCCGATGTTCCAAGCCTCATGTTCTAAAACCCATGTTCCAAGTATGATGTGCCAAATCTTATGTCCCAAGTGTCATGTCCTAAATCTCATGTTCCAAGTCCCATGTTCCACGTCTAATGTTACAAGTCTCATGTCCCATGCTTCATGTCCTAAATTCCATGTCCCAAGCCTGATGTGTCAAGTCTCATGTCCCAAGTTTCATGTCCTAAGTCTTATGTCCCAAGTACGATATACCAAGCCTCATGTTCTAAGCTTCATGTTCTAAATTCCATGTCTCAAGTCCGATGTGTCAAGTCTCATGTCCCAAGTCTCATGTCCTAAGTCTTATGTCCCAAGTACGATGTACCAAGTCTCATGTCCTAAGCTTCATGTTCTAAATTCCATGTCCCAAGTACGATGTGCCAAGTCACATGTCTTAAGCTCCATGTCCTAAATCTCATGTCCCAAGCTCCATGTCCTAAATCTCATATCCCAAGTCTGATGTGCCAAGTTTCATGTTCCAAATTTGACATCTCAAGACCCAAGTCCCTTGTCTCAAATCCTATATGGTAAGTCCTAAGTTCCAGATCTCAGGTCTCAACTCCCATATTCCAAGTTCCACAGTAAAATACGTCGAAGTACCAAAACTGTAATCACCACTGACCTAAACTTCCTAACATGAGAATCTCCAATATAACACAGTAAGTCCAAATATTTGAAAGTCCTAATCGTCTAAAGTTGTAATACTTGAAAGTCTTAATAGCTCAAAGTGTTAATACTTGAGAGTTCCAATACTCCAAAGTGCCAATACTTGAAAGTTCTAATACTCCAAAGTGTCAATAGTTCAAAGTCCCAATACTCCAAAGTGCCAATACTTGGAAGTTCCAATACTCTTCAGTGCCAATACTTGAAAGTCCCAATACTCCTCAGCGCCAACACTTGAAAGTCCCAATCCTTCAAAGTCCCAATACTCCAAAATCCCAATACTCCAAAGTCCCAATACTCCTCAGTGCCAACACTTCAAAGTCCCAATCCTTCAAAGTCCCAATACTCCAAAATCCCAATACTCCCAAATCCCAATACTCCAAAGTCCCAATACTCCAAAATCCCAATACTCCAAAGTCCCAATACTCCTCAGTGCCAACACTTGAAAGTCCCAATCCTTCAAAGTCCCAATACTCCAAAATCCCAATACTCCAAAGTCCCAATACTCCAAAGTCCCAATACTCCAAGGTCCCAATACTGCAAAGTCCCAATACTTGAAAGTCCCAATACTCTAAAGTCCCAATCCTCCTCAGTGCCAATACTCCAAAGTCCCAATATTCCAAAGACCTAAATCCCAAAGTAACTTCCATCATTTTTCTCATCTAAAATCCCAACTTCCAAGAGTCCAAAATTCCCCTAACAATAAGTCCAAAATCTAGTAAATTCCACAAGTTCCAAACTCAACCCACTGACAAGGGAACATATCCAACTGACACACGCCGATTTTGATGAAACTTACGTGAGATATAGTTCTCAAAAAAATATTTGACACGTATTTTTTTTTATCGGCAATCGTGCATATTGAAGGGGTGAAAATAGCCCTCGAAGTTGGGGGTTGAAACCATATTTTTGGGAATATCTCCGGAACTAAAGAAAATAATTGAATTCTTTTTTTTGTAAATTGTTCGTCTTTGGATAGGAAATTTTTGTGCGAAAAAAAATTTCAAGAAACTTCATTTGTTTAAATAATATTTAAAAAATTTATCATTTTTGTTTAAATTTTTGCACTAAATGTTGATCTATTTTTTTGCAACTTCGTGTACGTAAACTATGGACAAAAATAGAGGATACGTGTTTTTGGAATTTGTTGTTTGTTGCAATGTTTATTAGATATATAATTTAACATCACCTCCTGTGAAGAGGGGCAATCATCATTTTTTTTAAAAATATCATTATTTTTACAATCTTTTACATTATTTTAGCGATTTTATACCTCTTCATATGCCGCTAATTGATTTCTGAACAATTATTGTAAGCGTCACAGGTATGAGCGTGACGCGGTTATGATCAACGCCGCGCCGTAAGGAACATAGGCTCCTATGTCCACTTCTGCTTTTATACCTTTACAGGCGTAAAGTCTTCAATCTAAATAAAATATTTAGAACTTTTGAAAACATTGTGATTTTTTAAGAAACTAAGAAAATGGAATTAAATTAAATTAATTTTTACAATATTGGCCATAAAAGCCTATGTTCCTTACAGCATTGATCATAACCGCGTCACGCTCATACCTGTGACGCTTACAATAATTGTTCAGAAATCAATTAGCGGCATATGAAGAGGTATAAAATCGCTAAAATAATGTAAAAGATTGTAAAAATAATGATATTTTTAAAAAAAATGATGATTGCCCCTCTTCACAGGAGGTGATGTTAAATTATATATCTAATAAACATTGCAACAAACAACAAATTCCAAAAACACGTATCCTCTATTTTTGTCCATAGTTTACGTACACGAAGTTGCAAAAAAATAGATCAACATTTAGTGCAAAAATTTAAACAAAAATGATAAATTTTTTAAATATTATTTAAACAAATGAAGTTTCTTGAAATTTTTTTTCGCACAAAAATTTCCTATCCAAATACGAACAATTTACAAAAAAAAGAATTCAATTATTTTCTTTAGTTCCGGAGATATTCCCAAAAATATGGTTTCAACCCCCAACTTCGAGGGCTATTTTCACCCCTTCAATATGCACGATTGCCGATAAGAAAAAATACGTGTCAAATATTTTTTTGAGAACTATATCTCACGTAAGTTTCATCAAAATCGGCGTGTGTCAGTTGGATATGTTCCCTTGTGAGTACTCTCATCACACAATAAAAGCAAAATTGATCCTATTGCTCTATCAATAACAGATGAGTAGAAATCGCGCGACATCCTTCGCGCTAACGATGGTCGAAAAGTGTACTCGTTGTTCCATCGATAACTCGAAGTGGAGGTCACTCGAAGAAACGTTGGTCCAAGCTTGTGATTGGCACCGCTCGAGTGGCCCGTTCACCACCCGAAACTCTTTTGTGCGGATTTTTAATGAAATTTCGTTACGTAACACCTGTTGGTTAACCTTCGAGTACACAGGTTTCCGGCCAGGTAAATAGAGGCGGGCTTGTCGTTGTAGACGATCCACCGACGCTTTCGTTTCACGATGAATTGCGTTAATTTGTTGCCGCGTTGCTTACTTACGATTTTCGTTAATTAGAGAACTACGCGAAACATTCTGCACACAGATTGCAATGGAAGTTTGTGTGCACTGTGGGATGGGGCAGGGAAATTTTATACATATATTACTTGGGAAACGATTGTGCGGATAGTCGGCGGTTTACGGAACATTCAACGGCGAAATTATGTTTCCAGCCCTGCACGGAACTCGCATCGAGGCCGCATGATTATTAATTACCGATTAAACGAATTTTGGTAACTGCCTTTAATGTAATCGTTCGACAATCGGTTTGCGAAACATCTGTCATTTAGCTGTTGTACATTCGTCATTCGTGTCTTATACTTTTTATTGCAATTTACTTTTATATTCATTTTATTACATTTCATTTTTATATTAATATAACACATTTTTTTGTTAAATATTTGTTATTATTTTTACTCAATTTTGGTTTCACTCAGTAAGTCCCTTTCTATATTATTAATATTTCTATAATTTTTTATTGTATTTCTCTGATATTTTCTTTATGAGGACATTTCTGAACGAACAAATATTGCTTCACAAATATATAATTAAACGCTAGCTTATCAATTTTCCTGTTTAATTAAATTTGAATATTCACAGCGCTGTGTATGATCATTACAGCATTTCAAAGAGTGAATTCTCAATCATCTTCTTGTTAAAATTATTTTCATCATTTTTGTACATTTTCGTAGATTCAATCTTCATATTCCTCCATGTGTACATTTCTACAGAGATATTTTTTTACAATTGTTTTAAATAGGTCCGTAAGTGAATAATGAAGAAGTTTGTTGTTAAAATTATTTTCATAATTTTTGTTCATTTTTATGAGATCAATTTTTATGTTCCTCCATGTATACATTTCTACAAGAATATTTTTTTATAATTTTTTTAAATACATACGTAAGTGGATAATGAAGAAGTTTGTTGTTAAAATTATTTTCATAATTCTTGTTCATTTTTATGAGATCATTTTTTATGTTCCTCCATGTGTACATTTCTACAAGAATCTTTTTTTATAATCTTTTTTAAATACGTGCATAAGTGAATAATGAAGAAATTTAACTTGTAAAGTCCTTAATGTTATTTACATTTTGTTAAGAGTAATGCAATATGCATGACCATTAAAGTTTCTAAAATAAAAATGGAATATTTCCAAGATCACGGTAAGGAACACGTATGTAAGAGTCATTAGCAAAGCAATTCAGTTTCCTGGTTTTGTTTCCTTTTTGAATACGAAAAGAAAAACTTTTGTATAATTATTGTACATATTATGACGAATCTGAATGTGGTAATTACACGCTCCAAAAATCATGCAGAAGTTGCACCTTTTTGCAAACATGTGAGAATACAGTTATATTCATAACCTTACTGCTGACGTTTGCCTTCCATTTTCTTTTTGAAGCCAAGGAGAAATGAGACTAATTACATTTTTTTCTTTAACTTTGACTTTTCTTGATATCTACACTCGTATGGTTATATGTGTTCGCATATGTGTGACTGCTTTTAATTTTATTAATTTTGGTACGTTTAGGGTTTATTTTGTGGTTGTTGAGGTAGTCAGGTTTCAATGTTTCAAATTTTTAGGTTATGTTGCAGTTGATACATTGAAAATTTTCCCTAAAATAAATTTATTAGAAGTCACATATGTATGCATGAGTGTTTGTAATTTTATTAATTTATGTAGGTTTACGATTTATCAATTTTGTGGCTCTTAAAGTGTTCAGGTTTTAATGTTTCAAATTTGTAGGTTATGGTACAATTGATACATGAAAATTTTTCTTAAAAATAAATTTATTAAAAGTCACATATGTATGCATGACAATTTTTAATTTTATTAATTTATGTAGGTTTAAGATTTATTAATTTTGTGGTTGTTAAAGTGTTCAAATTTTAATGTATCAAATTTGTAGGTTATGTCACAATGGACATAAAAATTGTTCCCAAAAATAAATTTATTAAAAGTCACATATGTATGCATGACAATTTTTAATTTTATTAATTCATGTAGGTTTAGTATTTATCAATTTTGTGGCTCTTAAAGTGTACAGGTTTTAATATTTCAAATTTGTAGGTTATGTCACAATAGATACATGAAATTTGTTCTTAAAAACAAATCAAACACAGCAGAATTTCTAAACCTCATTCATTCAAATCCATATCAAAAGCACATCACAATTTGCTGTACCTAATTGATCTTAATAATGCTCTCCCCTGAAGGACCATAAACATCTGCGGTGTGATCCGTCCGATGTTCATAAGAATAGCGATGCCTGGTAATAAATAAAAATGCAAGAATTTGCAGTCACCGGAGAGAGAAAAAGATAGTAAGATAGAGAGAGAGGTTAGAGAGACCACATTACGTCGGTGGCTGCTTATCCTATCCATCATTCTGAGAGGACGTTATTGAAAAATGTGCAATCTGCAAGAAGGTAAGTGTGACGAAGCACTGTCACGCGTGAGTCACGTACCCTGCACAGAGCGGCAAATTTTCCGACAGATTATTCTGAAAAATTGCACTGGCAAAAAGCGAGATCGTTGAAATCCATCTCCTGTACTTTCTGCCCTCGTATTAGCAGGAAATTGGATGCTTCGCGTGTAATATTGTTTGGGTTGTGCTGCGGCATGGATTTTACCCTTTTAATCTTTCACTCCTGTCCTGCTACTTTCATACACGGGATTTTTCATCTGCTATGCGGTTCAAAGTCGAAATTATTTTCGGTTTTCTAAGTGCTAACGCTTTTACGGGATGCAAATTCGTGAGTTACTAAATCCTTACATTCTCAGTTCTCTTTGCATTTGGGGATAATTTTATTGTTTGCAAATAGGTACTTTCAAATATTAATTAGAATGTTAAATGATTTGGGGTTATTATTTCTTTAATAATTTCTACTATTGTCTATTTCACTATGTTTATACATGAGCACTATTATAGAATTAATTAAATAATGTTTATTTCAAATTATTGTATTCAGTCGAATGGTGCTTGAGAGGCGCCCATCGAGTGCAAAGGGTTGATTTCCCAAATCCCTAAATTTCCAGTTCCATAATTTCCCAAATCCACTAAATCCTTAAATTCCCAAATCCCTAACTCCTTAAATCCCTAAACCAGAATATCAAACAATGAACTTGCTAAATACCTTAGTACCATAAACTTTCCTCAAGTAAACGTTTACTCACAACCGATAGAATCCTCCACCGCCATTTTCCCTAGAGTAGCAGCATCGATTGATGACGCCAGAATCGCGTTACCATCAACAAACGCATAAACCGAATTTGTCAACAATCCGATGATCGCGATAAAACCGTTACAATTGCACTCGAAATGATATTCGTCAACGAGGACATTTTCAAAGCGAGAATCGCAGGCTTTAATCTGAAGTAACTCGAAAATTGTGGCCAGTTTGTTTTGCTCGTTGATAAACGTTGTCGAGATGTTAAATTGGTCGAGATTGAAATTTCGACGGCAAGCCTCGCGTGAATGCGGACACTTTCGAGTATGTAATTGAATTTCAAGTAGACAAATTGTTAGATCGTTACGTAGACAGCTTTTGTTTGCAAAAACCAGTGGCCTGCTTGTGTTTCGATACGGTTGGCCGACGAAATAACTGAAAGGGCAGGGAAAAATGCTGGACGAGTGCGCTCTGCTCTGCTGGAAATTACACGGAAAGTGAAAACTGGAAACAAAAAGTTTTATTGTTAACATGCTTTAAGGACTTTTTACTGATTTAAAGATTGTGACACTGTTTAAGTTTTAGTTAATTTGATACGACTTTAAATTTGATATTAAATGTATTTTTGTTACTTCAATTTTTATACTGCTTCTATATTGGAATTTCTTTAATTTTTTATTTGTTACATTTCAAATTTTCTTAACCTTATATTATAATTTTGCATACTCTACATTTGTTATACTATTTGTTAGATTTTAATTTCTAAACACCACGATTTGTTTGTAGCTAATTATAGTTGTCAAGACTAAGCAATACATCAAACGTAGAAGTATAATTCTCCTTCTAATTCGCCTTCAGGCGATAGGAGAAATAATACAGTGGAAAAGTTGAATTTATTTATTTGTAAAATTATTGTATATAAAATTCGGTATATCCTGTAATTTAAAAATTGTATTATTACTGAAAGCGTCCGAAAAGAACACCCTGTATATAGAACTCGAATTATCGAGCTTAGGGTCCTTAGGGTCTTAATCCAGCACTGTCCATCGGCCATATTTTTGTAGAGAGAGGAGAAAATATTGAAACGGTCGTAATGCAGTTTTCGCGTTCTAACCGAGTGTTTTTATTTCCCCGTAAAGCCATCTTCGTGGAAAATATTGATTCCGATGCTGATTACCATAACTCATTGTCTTAAATAATAACGTCACTGCTGATCGAAAATGAAGTTGAAAAAACACTTCCATTTTAATATCGAAAATTATTCAAATTCGCTTAATCGACGAACGATGGATACTCGGCAATATCGGGTTAATTAAATTTTTAAGATATTTCTTTTACGATTCGAACAAAGAGATATTATAAAGTTAAATTAGTCGCAGTTCCGCGTATATATGCGAAATAAAGTTCATTTAAAAAGTATCATCGACTAAATCCTTACGAAAACGTTAAAAAAAATGTGGGCTCCGAAGTTTCTTAATTAGAAAGACGAACCTTTAACAAAACATTGAAGACCCTTTCCGAGTATTATTAAAATTCTTTCGAACCCTGTATAAACAGTGGTACGATAACAAACAGGGAGGAATTAGGTGAATTTATAAGATATTCATTTCGTAATTAACTGCAGTTTTTTGTAGTTCATCGAAAAGTATCGGAAAAGCCAGTTTGGAAATTTCTTAATTAGAAACTAGAACCTTTAGAGCATTAATCAAGTCTCTTCGGCCATTATTGAAATTCTTTCAATCTGCTGGTAAATTGATATACTTCGTATCATCTTGAAAAATAACTAAATTTTTCAACTATCTAGTTTATAATTAATCGCATATTTTTATTTTATGTCTTATCTGAAACGTAGAACTGTAAAGTTAAACATTTGGAAATTTTTTCAATTCTTTTTATAAATATCAAAATTAAATATACATTCCTGAAAGTACAATGAATTTCAAAATAAACAAATTATGTCAAACTTCTAAAATTTCCAGCCTAACCAAATTATCCTTGAAACTCCAAGTCCCAAAATTCTCAAATGTCAAACTTCTAAAAATTCCACCCTAACCAAACAAAAATTCTCTCCCAAAATCTACAAAAATTCCACATAAATTCGTAACAATATTAAAGTAAAGTACGTCCATCTTGAATAACCTCAAACCTAAGAACTTTTCCTTTCAACCTCAACACAAAGAAATTTAATTGTAGAAGTATAGACCGTTCTCAGAAGATACTGGCTTTTTCTCGGTCCGGGTTCCCGATCGAGAAAGGTGAAATTATTTCCACGGAATCACCTAACGGCTCCTCCATCGGACCTTTTATCTCCTCCATCTTACCAGGGTAAACCGAGCGAACCGTCGGTTTCTTGCGTTACACGTGTTTATCAGCCGACACGAATACTCATGGTCGTTCCATGGAAACCAACACCGTGGAAAGTTGTTCGCGTGCATACGCAGTCCGAATCTGACCCACCGACGGATGCCGAGCTCGCAACCCCTCGCTTACAACCCTCCAAAGTTCCCTGGACTACGAACCACCCCTCTACGAGCGATACCACCCCTTTGCCGAGCTGTGTCACGCGAAATTTTACCCTTCTTTCAACCCTTATCTTTTGCTTCCTGTTGCAACGACGCGACGCTGCACGGTAACGCGAAACGATCTTGCAAGACGATTAACATTTTCTAACCTTCCGGCGATTTTTGTTCTTTATTTTATAAGGGTGGAATTTTATAATGGCTAGAAATGGGAAGATTTTTGCGATTTTAGAAATTGAGGGGTGGTTTTGGGGAATTTAGGGAATTTGGGGATTCTAGGGAATTTGGGACATTTGGGAATTTGGGGGATTTTGGGAATTTTCAGGGATTTTGGAGAATTTGGGAAATTTGGGGAATTTGGGAATTTTGGGAATTTTAGGGATTTTGGAAATTTTGGGGAATTTGGAGAATTTTGGGATTCTGGGGATTTTAGAAATTTTGGAAAATTTGGGAAATATGGGCAATTTTGTAATTCTGGAAATTTTGGGGAATTTGGGAAATTTGGGGATTTTGGGAATTTCAGGGATTTTGGAGAATTTGGGAAATTTGGGAAATTTGGGGATTCTGGGGAATTTGGGGAATTCGGGAATTTTGGGAATTTTAGGGATTTTTGGAATTTTGGGGAATTTGTAGAATTTTGGGATTCTGGGGATTTTAGAAATTTTTGAAGATTTGGAGAATATGGGTAATTTTGTGATTCTGGGAATTTTGGGGAATTTGGGAAATTTGGGAATTTTGGGGATTTTGGGGATTTTGTGAATTTCAGGGATTTTGGAGAATTTTGGAAATTTGGGAAATTTGGGGATTCTGGGGATTTTAGAAATTTTGGAAAATTTGGGAAATATGGGTAATTGTGTGATTCTTGGAATTTTGTGGAATTTGGGAAATTTGGGGATTCTGGGGAATTTGGGGAATTTGGGAATTTTGGGGAAGTTGGGAAATTTGGGGATTTGGGGGAATTTTGGGAATTTGGGAAATTTGGGGATTCTGGGGATTTTGAGAATTTCCAGGAATTTGGGGAAATCTAGGGATTTTGAGAATTTTGGGAAATTTGAAGAATTTGAGGAATTTGTGGAATTTGAGGAATTTGGGAATTCTGGGGATTTTGGGAATTTTGGTAATTTTGGGGAATTTGTGAAATTTGTGAAATTTGAATAATTTGTAAAATTCGCAGAATTTGTGAAATTCGCAGAATTTGAGGAATTTGGGGAATTTGGAGAATTTCTGAAATCTAAGGATCTATAGATTTTGGAATTTTGAGATTTGAATATTTACATCATTACAAAAAAAATATATCATTAAAAAAGACATATAAGACATCGAAAAGTTGAATGCAACCAAATAGATCGCTAACAATCCATTTCATCCCCTTCCCTATCGTTTCATCGTAACCCTCTCCTGTATCGTTTTTCACGTTTCTAAGACGTCGTGCGGAAAATTTCGCGCATACGAGCGCGTTTATGAGGGAACGCAACGTTCCTGTCGTTAACCCTAGCCGGTTCGACGAATTCTTTCGTTTCCTTTCCGAGAGACACGCGGACCGGAAACCGAGTGGAAAAATAGAAGGAAAGCCGTCGGTGTTACGGTGTCGTTCTCGGTTCCTTCAATTTGCTCCAAGAGTTTCAGCGTTCCTTCCAAGCTGCGTCAGGGGTTCCTCTCTCTTTCTCTAGGTTAAATGATAATTGAGAGAGAACCGTTTTTACGAGGCTAAGGGGTTCGATTGGAATTTTTATTCTTATTTTTATTTTCCACGATATCGGCGATGCTCGAACCGATACTCCTATAATTTCGGGATATTGCGCGTTGCTGATAGAATGTTAATTTCACCACTTTATCCAGTGTCTTTTATGCACTCGATTTCTGTGTTTCTCTATTTTCTTTGAATATCTGTTACAATGTACATGTTACAATATATACATATAATATTTTAGCAACACACAAGATTTATTTATGCATTATAATATATTTATGTATGGATGCGTTTATGAAGTCAGATAATTTTTATGGGGTACAATAATAATCTGTATATTATAACAATGTTCTTAATCTGAAGATTTATTGTCTTCAACAAAACAAGCTATGTTACTTTACTACAAAAGTTATGTTCCTTTAATGCAAATTATGTATTATTGTTAATAACAGATATTATGTATATAGGATGTCCCACAACTAGGTCCTTGAAATAAGAAATAGCTGGCGTAATTCTGAATAAAATTTTCCTTTGCAGAAATGAGATTTGAAGCCCCGTTTTCGAGTTATTAAGGAAAAACGAGGACCAATGAGAGCGCGAGGAGCACGCATGCGCAGACGCAGCTGGAACCTGTCGCTCATGCGTCTGCGCATCAACTAGAGCGCAACTACGCGTGCGCAGACGCGACAGCTTCGAGCCTGGCGTCTACGCATGCGCACTCCTCGCGCTCTGATTGGTCCACGTTCTTCTTTAATAACTCAAGAACGAAGCTTGCTATCCAATTTTTGCAAAGGGAAATTTTATTCAGAATCACGTCAGCTATTCACCATTTCAAGGACAACGTTGTGAGACATCCTGTACAGTCATTTGTGAAATTTTTAGTTGAAGACAATTATTAAAATTGAAGTTAGTTATATGTGTATATTTTCTGTTACTTTTATTTGAAGCTATATTTTATGGTAATTTCGACATTTGGAACTTTCATGAAATATACAAGATTATTCGTAGCAATTCATAAGAAGAATAAATTAAATATTTCTATCGTTTTTAATATTAGATGATCATTTTAAAGAAAAAATATAACAAGAATTACTTCTATAAATTCATTTATTCTTCTTATGTATAAAATATAGTTTAAAAGAATTAATGTTCCTCTACTTTTACCCTAAATTTTAATACAAATTTAATAAACGTACCTCAACTATCTTATTCTAAATTTTTAAACCAATTTACCTGTACTTTAATAAATACACAAAGCATCAGTCTCACAATTAAAAATAATCTCTGACGAATATTAAAATCTCCTTTTCCAAAATTCCTATTCAGAATTGATTTAACAAAAACTGAAAGTGACGCAACACGAGTCAATCCAACATCTCCGATCGGTATCCTCTAAACCGTATTTTTAAAGCGCGTACCAAAAATGTTTGGAAAATGGTTTAGCGGATTCTCCTGAAAATGTTCCCGTTTATTTTACGGTTATACGTTTCATCGTTATAGCAAAAAAAAACATCCCTCTTCGAAACATTCCCCTAAAAATGAATTTCACAGAAATTACCCCAAAAACGAAGCTCTACAAAATAATAAACATTAACGATATCCGAAGTTTAATTTCGAAAGGAGAGCTCTATTTCCATAACCGCAGCTCAAATTTCAATGCAATTTACAATATTTCCGCATTATCCCGTCAGATTCTTGAGACTTTACTGTTTATAGGATTAGAAAGTCCGCCTAGTTCTCTTATTTATCATATCCCCGTCGGAGAATTTTCAGTTACCGGTGGAAAACGCTGCATTCGCGAGTTTTCCGTATTTCAAGCCGATGAAACAGAGCAGAGTTCACGAGCGTAGAATTTCACGCGTGATCGTCGATTTTCTCGCGTTTCAGACAATTTTGCACGGTTTTCCGCGGGAAAGGGCCCCGGTGTAAAAAGCAAGAGGACAAAGTAATGGTTCTAGAACGAGGGCGCAAGCGTTTGCGGTAGAACACCGAGTTCCCTTCTCGGCCATATTTTATGTTTCCAAAAGACTGCATCGGTTGTGCTACGACACGGTGGACGTTCAAGAATTTATCCCCGCGAAGATAGGGTGGTAAAACTTGGTTCTACGTGAGCTAAATAGAAATAATGGCGTTCGTTACGGGACGTGGAGTTCTTTTCTCGACGCCATCTTAAACGATATTTTACCTTTCTGAAAGGTTATCGTGAATTGTTGCCACGTGTTGCATTTGTTTCCTGCAAAATACCATCATACAATTCGCGGTTTCTATAATCGATGCTTTCTTGTTGGAGGATCTTTATAAGGTTTTTAATTAGTGTTGTTTGAGGTTGTGTGTGGAGGTAGGTTATGTGCAAGGGTAGAAGGTTAGGAAGTTGGGGATTTTTGTGGAAGGTTGGAGATGTTAGAGGATGAAGCTTCTCTTCCATATCTCCGAATTCCTATATTCATGAATTCCTATATTTCCGAATTTCCACATTTCCGAAATCCCACATTTCCGAATTCCCATATTTCCGAATTTTCACATCTTCGAATTCCCACATTTCCGAATTCCCACATTCCCGAATTCCCATATTTCCGAATTTTCACATCTCCGAATTCCCACATTTCCGAATTCCCACATTCCCGAATTTCCACATTTCCGAATTCCCACATCCCCGAATTTCTACATTTCCGAATTCCCACATCCCCGAATTTCCACATCTCCGAATTCCCATATCTCCGAATTCCCACATTTCCGAATTCCCATATTTCTGAATTCCCATATCCCCGAAATTCCACATTCCCGAATTTCCATATCCCCGAAATTCCACATTCCCGAATTTCCACATCCCCGAATTCCCACGTCCCCGAATTCTCACATTCCCGAATTCCCACATCCCCGAATCTCCACGTCCCCGAATTCCCACATCCCCAAATCCCCACATCCCCAAATTCCCCAAATCCTCATACCCCAAACTCCCTACTACCCCTAACTTCCCATATCCCAAAATTCCTTCCCCCTCAAAATGTCCCTACCCAAACTGCCTTAAATTACTACCAACCATAAATAACCTAACCTACCCCTATTATAACAATTACTTAAATTCTCAAAAGTAATTTCACGCCATATAAAGGTAGAAGAGCGCCGAAAGTTGCACGGACACGTGAATCGCATAAATAATATTGAAGCGTTATACATCGAGAATACGGTGTTAGAACGAGCGCGATAGGAGCTGGTTCTTGAAAATACGAGGAAAGCTTCTCTCGCGAAACGAACGTTGATGTTCGCATTAAAACGCGAACTTCTTTGATCATAATAATTTTATTGCGGTACATTTTCCATACTTCCACGGAATTCAGTTCCGTTTTTATACATCCGAGATCGCAATCTTTACCGGTAGCTGCTATACCAGAATCCCACCTCTCGCACGAAATGAAATCGGACGTTTATAGCAGAAACTCGAACTTCCTTGCGCATAATATTTTTATTCCATGGATACATCACTTGCCCTAAGAGTATTAACTGCGATACTCTGTTAGAAGTTTGCTTTTCAAAAGTTTACTCTATACTCTATAATTATCTCTAAACAAACTTCGAGGTGTGCCTCGTATACTTTATATTGACATGTTTGGTTTAAAAAGAAATTTAAAAAAAGTAACTCAAAAAACAAACACAGAATGAACTTCAGAAGACGAAACTATTGATGATTGACTGTATTGTTGTTCTTTAAACAACATAATAATTGTTCAAGTTTCAATGCTCATAAATTATGAATGTTTGTGAAGATCATAGGACTTGATTATCTATATTCTTTTTCTATAAACAAAATATTAATTGATCAAGTTTCAATGCTCATAAATTATGAACGTTTGTGAAGATTATAGGTCTTGATTATCTGTATTCTTTTTCCTTAAACATTATCTGAAATGTTCAAAATTGACGTTAGGTTTTAATGCTTGCTATTTATACATGTTTAAAAAGATTGTAGATGTTGATTATTTATATTCTTCCTCCTTAAACAATATTTTAATTGACTGAAGTAGAGGTTAATTTTGGTACAATATATCTAAAACATTGTATTAAAATGTTAGTATAAAATATTAATATAAAAATGTTAATATAAAAATGTTAATATAAAATGTTAATATAAAATGTTAATATAAAAATGTTAATATAAAAATATTAATATAAAATGTTAGTATAAAATGTTAGTATAAAATGTTAATATAAAAATGTTAATATAAAAATATTAATATGAAAATGTTAATATGAAAATGTTAATATAAAATGTTACTATAAAATGTTAGTATAAAATGTTTGTATAAAATGTTCGTATAAAACGTTATTATATATAGTATAAATAATAATGAATTAAGGTAACCGTAATTTCCCCGAAGATGAATATTCAATTTAATACAGAATCCGGTCTTTAATATACCGGAGAACGCGATATTAAATTCGTGACCCCTATGACCGTCAACGTGTAAAGGTAAGCAGCATGGCGTCTTTAATTAAATTAGTAGCAACGCTTTTTCGCTACGAACCGTCGTATTTTGCAGGGAGGGATGCTTTCGGACCCGTGAAAAATAAAAAGAAGAAAATAACAATCACCGTCACGGCTAGAGCATAACTGGCCCCGATTCGAATCGCCGTTGTTTTGATTAAGCGAAACTTTCGAGTTTTTCCTGCTTCCAAGTCAGACCGACGCGAAACTTCCGCGACTGCCTGGCTGCTACTCTTATCCTTTCCATCTCTACTCTTTCTCTCTTTTATTTTTTATCTCGTTGCTAGTTTTTCCATTATCCGACTTTATCTGCTGGCCTGAGCTGCCTTAACGAAAAGCAGAGACCTGTTTGAAGCAGAAGAGGGACGGTGATTCTTTGTTATGAACTCGGCGAGATAACAATTGATTTTGATCATCTTATGAACTGTATCTTTATCGAACAATTTAACGGATTTGTTGGATGTTTTCTATATATTGCTTTGTGGTCGAATTTTTTGTGTTTTGGGTCTTTGATGTTTTGTGCTTTTCGTTCTTCACTTTTGAGATTTTTTAAATTTTCAAGATTTGGATTTTGTAATTTTTAAAATTTTTTGATTTGAAAATTTTCAAATTTGTAGATTATTAAATTTATAGATTTTCAAATTGTCAAATTTTCAAATTTACAAAGTTTCAAATTTTTTAATTTATAAATTATCAAGTTTACATATTTTCAAATTTACATAGGATTAATTTTTCAAACTTGTAAATGTTTTATTTCTCTCATTTCCAAAGACTCAGATTTACAAGTTCTTAATTTTATAAATTTTCAATGGACCATTTATACAAATTTAAAAAATAAAAAGTCTTGAAAACTCCATTCATAAAAATTTAAAAAATAAAAACTCTTGAGAGGTCCATTCACTAAATTGAAAAGAGATAAAATTTAAAGAGCTGCATTCATAAAAATTAAAAAATTCTCCAATCCTAAAATTAGCATAACCTCGCTTTATATCGCCAACTAGTAGAGCCTCCATCTTAAAGACCGTGAATCTATCGAAATCAGTCATAAAAGCCGAGTGCATGGCAATCGACATCCATCGAAGTCTACTTAAATTATAATTGAGCTGTTAAAATCGTTTTTCGTAGTAAATTTTCTGGAATAATCGAATGAATCGAGTGAAATCGGAACACCATGTATATCGGTCGAATGTAGAGATTAATGAACACAGAACCGAGTTCGGCACAAGAATGAGAGAGGTAATGGATGACTGTAAAAGCGAAGGAATTGGTATGCTGGTCGTTCGATAACTTCCAAATGTCAGTGTCAAATAAATGAGACTGAAAATACTTAGTGAGGAAAAAGAAAGAAGCAATTAAGATTGTTGCATCACAATGCTTCTTTCTTCTTGCGTTTCGTTTAGAATCTAATTGAAAGAAAATAATTGGATATTGTTCCAGACAAACACGCTTCAAAATTTATATATCATTAAATTTTACTTATTCATACTTTGGTAATTAGGAAATTTTTGAATTTTTAGAATTCCACCATTCCACAATTCCACAATTCTACAACTCCACAATTCCATAATTCCATAATTCCCAAATTCCACATTTCCATAATTCCCCAATTCCATAATTCCCCAATTCCATAATTCCCCGATTCCATAATTCGCCGATTCCACAATTCCCCTACTCCACAATTCCCCAATTCCACAATTCCCAATTCCACAATTCCCAATTCCACAACTCCCAATTCCACAATTCCCAATTCCACAATTCCCAAATTCCACAATTCCCTGATTCCATAATTCCCCGATTCAACAGTTCCCCGACTCCACAATTCCCCAATTCCACAATTCCCAATTCCACAATTCCACAATTCCCCAACTCCAACATTCCACAATTCCCCAATTCCAAAAATCCAAAAATTTAAGGTTCCGATACTGCAACCTTCCAAATGTGGAAAATACAAATCTGTCGACGAAACACAAGAGTTTCATAGCGCACTATTTAACGCTATGGCCGATGGAATTGTATCATGGCGATTTAACGAGGCACAAAAAGCAATCATTTAGAAAATAGGATCGTTAGCCGAAGTCGTTTGTGATCCAGAAGAATCGTGGCGTGTACCGAGTTAAGAAACCTTAATGTGATTATAAAGCATACCTAGAGGTCCGTGAAGACAAAGTGAACTCATTCCGCGCTTCAAGACGAAATTTTTCAGAGCAGTCCCCCGATTTCACGTCTCAATCGCGTCCGATAAATTCGCGTGCACGCGAATCGCACATTTTCGCGGAGAAATGTTTCCTCGAAAAAGATTTTCGGGTCCTGCGGGATCCACGGGCATCTTACTGATCAAAGAAATGAAGCAAGAGGTCGCGTTACATCGAGTATTAAGGGAAACAAGCCCCGTGAAACGGACTTCTTTGAACTTGGAAATGAGAACGACCCTCTCGGCCGTGATAAAGCGACGAAGAAAGCAGCTGCTCTCCGCTGCAGTTTACGCCTTGATTAACGGGACGCTCGTGATCAAAGCGTGATCAACAACCGGGATAAAAAAAATACATAGACGAAGTCGGAAAGAAAAACGACCCAGGGGTGATAGTTCGCTGTTTCGACCGCGAAAACGGGGACAGAAATAAGGGTTGTTTCGCGATCTTTTGTGAGGGATGGCACATGGAGGGATTTTCATTGTTTTAGTTTTTGAGGGTAAATTAGGAAATGGGGATGTATGTTGTTTCCACTTTGAATCTAACAGATGAACATATGAGATGAACATATGAAATGAATATATTAGATGAACATATAAAGATGAATATATTAGATGAACATATAAAAATGAATATATTAGATGAACATATAAAGATGAACACATGAGATGAACATATGAGATGAATATATTAGACCTAACAATATTACATGAACATATGAGATGAACATATGAGATGAACATATTAGACCTGACAATATTAGATGAACATACGAGATGAACATATAAGATGATCATATTAAAACTGACAATATTATATGAATATATGAGATGAACATATTAAACCTGACAATATTACATGAACATATGAGATGAACATATTAAACATGACAATATTAGATGAACATATCAGATGAACATATTAGACCTGACAATATTAGATGAACATATGAGGTGAACATATGAGGTGCACATATGAGATGAACATATGAGATGAACATATTAGTCCTGACAATATTAGATGAGCATATGAGGTGCACATGTGAGATGACCATATGAGATGAACATATCATATGAACATATTAGTCCTGACAATATTAGATGAACATATGAGGTGAACATATGAGGTGCACATATGAGATGAACATATGAGATGAACATATTAGTCTTGACAATATTAGATGAGCATATGAGATGAACATATGAGGTGCACATGTGAGATGACCATATGAGATGAACATATCATATGAAGATATTAGACTTGACAATATTAGATGAAGATATGAGATGAACATATTAGACCTGACAATATTAGATGAACATATGAGGTGCACATATGAGATGAACATATGAGATGAACATATTAGACCTGACGATATTAGATGAACATATGAGATGAACATATGGAGTGCACATGTGAGATGAACATGTAATTTCGATAAAATATATGTAGCCTTCGTTCTAAAAGAATTTTAACGAAGAAAGAAAGGCGAAGAGTGGACGCAAAAGGGAATGGTTAAGGTCGCAGTAAAGAAAGAGGCTAATAACTTATTCTTTAAATACATAGGTGTATATAGAGAATAAGAGAAACTGGAGGTTATAAGCAATTCCGTGCCATTTACCGAGATAAAGGTCGAAAATTCAATATCTCGAGGGCTAATGAATAAGTACAAATCCGTTTCGGCTAAACAATACCCACAGCCTGCACAGTCCACAGGACGATTCCGGATTAGCCGACGTTGGGGCTTAAACAATCACATTTTCGAGGCCTTCAAACAAAGGGCCTCGTCCCTCGTTATCTCCACCCTCCACCCCCTCCTTTTCCGTTTAGATGACAGCGGCGAGACAGGGTACATAGACAGAGGGTTGCTCGAGGGCAGCTCCGAACCAGAGGAAGAGTTAAAGCGCAAAAACGCTCTGTCCTTTCGGACTCTGACGTTTTCGTAAATCGATTAGAGGTCCTTAACGGAAGTCCTCGTGGAAGCGAGAGAAAATTAGAGTTTCGTATTGTTTACTGTGATATTTTAGGATTTAGAGTTTTTTTAGGAACAGGAACTTTTGAACTGCAAGCTTTGAACTTTTGGAAATTTAGGAATTTTTGTGTATCAGAGTTTTTGGAAATATAGGTTTGGAATATAGAGAGATTGAGTCGTTATCCGGTATCGATCGCACCGAAATAATTCCGGAGAGAATCTGCAGCTAAATCAATGAGATTGCAATCGTGTTTATTTGAGAATTTATAGAGTCGTCTGACTGCGAATTTGGCGCGCATAAAACGCATCTGCACTTTAGAACGATCGGAAGCGAATTGAAGAAACACTTAAGAGCCAACAGCAACTCGAATCGGGTTTGCTCTCCTATCAAACCGACTAAATTCCTAGGACTCTGTAAACACCTTTCGCACGGTAAATCTTAAACATTGACACAAGATCCTTCGAATAATCCTGCTTTTCACCTCGCGAACATTCGACGATTTATTGTTAACCGTTGAAAGGGTTATATAACGCTTGCAAAGTGCAGCTTTCAACGAACTTGCAATATTGTATTTTTAGATTTAAACAATCAAGTCACTCTACATTCAGATCTTACGGATGGAAGGTACATATTCGCTCTTCTAAATTAAATTTATTATTTTAATATTTTGAATCGCGTAAGGGATGAAACCGAAATGAAATTACTTCAAAGGGTCGCGTGTTTGATTAAATCTCAAAAATAAATTTAAATATTTTTAGCAGTACTGAAATGATTTTTATAAATGTATACAAAAATTGAATTACAGAGAACATGCGAATATTCATCGGATTTATTAAAAAATCGAAATAAAATTTATTGCATTTATATAATTTCTCAATATTACAGAGTCCTCTTTTTAAACACGCTCCAAATATTCTTCACAGTATTAGTTTAAAAATAAAAATAAAATGTGTCACAAGATTTAAATATTAACTACTATATTTTTATATTCGCTTCAGCAAACACCTAAAAAATTCAAATGATATTGTATTAACATCGAGATCAACGTTCCGAATCTCTCTCGCCTGATCGAGACTTCATTTTTTTTCATATACATATTAAAATCCCCTGTCTCTAAAACAGCAATGCAACAGGGTGAAAAAAATATGAAGCGAAAGGTCAAGATATGAACAGAATGAGCACGTATGATGGAACTCACCCTTCGATATATCTTTGACGACGAATTAATATTTGCATCTTACTCGAGCAACTTTAACATTTTCAACCCCTTTGCATCGTTCGGGTGAAATGCTAAATATGGAGGTAAATAAATATTTTACTCGGTGAATATAGTTCTGGAGTACTTTTAATGACACTTGTATTGGCATAGTTTAGTATAGAGATTTATTGTGGGAGAGAGTTTTCAAGTTTCTGAATTTTTAGAGTTTTGAGTTTGGGATTTGGGAATTTTTGTTTTTGTGGATTTTTTAATTTTTGAGGGTGTGAATTTTGGAATTTTTGATTTTTAGGTGATTAACTGTCAAATTTTGGGAATTTTGGCATTTTCTAAATTTCCACGCAACCAATTTCTAAAATTATCAAATTTGCACGCTCCAATTCCAAATTTGGGAATTTTAGCATTTTCTAAATTTTCATGCATCCAATTTCTAATTTATCAAATTTCCACGCTCCAATTCCAAATTTGGGAATTTTGGCATTTTCCAAATTTCCACGCATCCAATTTCTAATTTATCAAATTTCCACGCACCCAATTTCTAATTTATCAAATTTCCACGCTCCAATTCCAAATTTGGGAATTTTGAATTTTTCCAAATTCTCACGCACCCAACTTCTAATTTGCCAAATTTTCACGCGTCAATTCCAATTTTTTAAATTTCTAAATTTCCAAATTTTCACACCCCCAACTCCTAAACTATCAAATTCCCACATTTCAATCCTAAACTTGTAAATTTCCAAATTTCCACTTGTCTACACTTCCAACTCCTAAATTATTAAATTTCGACGTCCCAATCCCAAATTCTTAAATTTCCTAATTTCCAAAATTCCACACCCCCAACTTCAACTCTGAAGTTATCAAATTTCCTCTTCGCAATTGCAAATTTCTAAATTTCCCAATTTCCACAATTCCAACTTCTAAATTATCAAATTTTTATCTTTCCAATTGCAAATTTCGAAATTTCTAAATTTCCAAATTTCCACAACCCCAATTCCTAAATTATTAAATTTTGCTCTTTCCTATTGCAAATTTGTTAATTTCTAAATATCCAAATTTCCACAACCCCAATTCCTAGATTACCAAATTTTGCTCTTCCCAATTGCAAATTTGTAAATTTCTAAATATCCAAATTTCCACAACCCCATTTCCTAAATTACCAAATTTTGCTCTTCCCAATTGCAAATTAGTAAATTTCTAAATTTTTATATTTCCACAACCCCAATTTCTAAATTATTAAATTCTGCTCTTTCTTATTGCAAATTTGTAAATTTCTAAATATCCAAATTTCCACAACCCCGTTTCCTAAATTATTAAATTTTGCTCTTTCCTATTGCAAATTTCTAAATTTCTAAATATTCAAATTTCCACAACCCTAATTCCTAAATTATCAAATTCTGCTTTTCCCAATTGCAAATTAGTAAATTTCTATATTTCCACAACTCCAATTCCTAAATTGCTAAATTTTTATCTTCCCAATTACAAATTTCCAAATTTCATATTTTTATAAATTTGTAAATTTGTAAATTTGTAAATTTGTAAATTTTTAAATTTTTAAATTTCCACCCCCATAACTCCAAAATCCTCAAATTTCTAAACCTCAAATAACCTAAACCTCGTATCATCTTATTCATCCCTTTCCCACAACCGCACAAAACGAACTGATGTCCAGTTCCATCCCCGTCCTCGTTAACGCGTCTATTTATCCAAAGTATTAAACCTCCAAGTCACTTCAATTCCATATACGATCCCTTCAAACAATTCTAATGTTCCTCCGCTGAAACATTTTCACACCGGCGCGGCATGTGTGCGGAGTTTTGTAACCTTTAACCGGGATCAAAAGTAACCCAGAAACTCCCGTCCAAACAACGATGAAACGCGTTTCAGTAATTACATCGCGGCGGCAAAGCGGTTCTAAATACGGGGATCGGTTGAATCGGGGTCTCGCATCCAGAACGCAATTACCGCGAGAATATTCTTCGCGAGCTCGACTCTTCGGGCTTTATTCACGGTGGCGTGCACCCTTTTCATTACAGGCTTCATTTCATTAAGGAGACATCCCTGGCCGAGCGTCGGCCGCGGAATCGAAAGGGAAGACATTAAAACGGTTTAACTCGTTTTATCTCGGGACCACTCGTATCGTCGATACACAGGATAGAGGGAGATGTTCTCCTCAAGCAATCACATTTTCCAAGATCTTAATATAGAGACACGTCATCGTGTCGTTTCCACTCCCCTTTCTCGGTTACCCACCCTATTTCTACCAGCGTCTCCCTCGCTCTGCCAGCGACTCGTTTCTTCAGCTTCACCCTCTTTTCTTTCTCCGTCTCGCTTCGGGCTTTGACTACGTCCCTGCGGAGCGACGAAGAGCCTCCGAATGCGGAGAACAAGGGGAAATGGAACGGGAAGGGTGGCAGAGGGTGGAAATAACGGTGGCTGCAGAAGTTTTCGCATTGCACGTAAATTACAGGCGACATCGATGCATCCGAAGTTTCCTATATTTGCAACGCTCTTCGGCTGAAACAATCCACGGCCTCGATACCTCCTGGCGGTTTAGATACCAGGACTCGATCGTTGATACTTTAATCACACCGGCTAATTTTATTCTGGGTCTTATTTTCTTATTACGTAAACGGGCCCGAATCGCAGCCAGATTTCACGGAAATAACTTTTACCCAGATTGGACTTTACTTTTATATTATTCCTCCGTGGGATCGCTGGACTTCTGCGGTTTCGCCGCACCGCGGAAACGCTCTTTTAATCTATCCTGCATCATTTTGCCTGGAAAATCGGGAAATTGGAAATTCAATCGCTCGGGATGGAACTTGCTAATACGACTTCGTTCTGGGGTGGACGAGGAGGATTTTTAAATCAAATTTGTAGGAACACGTTGAGGAAGAATTTTGTTATAAGCGACGAGGGGTGACTATTACATCTGTACATAAATTAAAATTTTTAAAGGTCAGAATTTTAAGTGATTTTATATAAGGGGTTGGACAGAATGGACCGCTTAGAAAGATTTTCCTCTTTCAACTAATAAGATGCAACTTGCTAATATGATCTTTTTTAGGGGTAGATTGAGGAGCACTGTCGAGGTCAGATTTTTAAATCAAATTTATAGTAACATGTTCAGGATGAACTTGGCAGCAACTGACTATTACAGCAGTACCTGAATTAAAATTATTAGGGGTCTGAATTTTAGGTGCTTTTATATAAGGGTTGGACAGGATGCACCACTTAAGAAGATGTTTCTCTTTCGACCAATAAGATGGAGCTTGTACAACCTCTTTCAGATGTGGACTGTTGAGGAGCACTGTTGAGGTACAATTTTTATATCAAATTTATAATAACAAGTTGAGGAACAACTTTGTCATGAATAATAAAACTTGATTATTATAACAGTATCTAAATTAAAATTATTAGGGGTCTGCATTTTAGGTTCTTTTATATAAGGGTTGGACAGAATGCACCATTTAAGAAGAGGTTTCTCTTTGGACCAATAAGATGAGACTTGCTAAAAGGATTCTTTTTAGGGTTGGATTGACAAGGTCCACTGTTGAGGTACAATTTTTATATCAAATTTATAATCACAAGTTGAGAAACAACTTTGTCATAAATAATAAAAATTGATTATTATAACAGTACCTAAATTAAAATTATTAGGGGTCTGCATTTTAGGTTCTTTTATATAAGGGATGGACAGAATGCACCACTTAAGATGTTCCTCCTTCAACCAATAACCTTGCCTCATCAAGGTTGAAGCTCCTTGAAGAACCTTTTTTGAGTAACATAAAATATTTTTATATATTTCACAGCATTTATCAAATTCATTAAAAATTGCATTGTACTGTAAAATTTATAAAAACCATTTTACCAATCTTCTTTAAACCTTGCTTACAATTTTATGAACACATTGCTTGCTACACTGAAGCATTTAATAGTCTGATTGGATATTTTCATTATAAATAAATGTGACTAAATATGTTCATAATATGTCCACATCTAAAGTGCTTGCTGCACTAAAGCAATTGACAATTTGATTGGATATTTTCATTATAAATAAATGTGATTAAATATGTTCATAATATGTCCACATCTAAGGTGCTTGCTACATTGAAACATTTAATAGTTTGATTGAATATTTTCATTATAAATAAATGTGACTAAATATGTTCATAATATGTCCACATCTAAAGTGCTTGCTGCACTAAAGCAATTGACAATTTGATTGGATATTTCCATTATAAATAAATGTGACCAAATATGTCCACAATATGTGCACATCTCAGGTGCTTGCTACATTGAAACATTTTATAGTTTGATTGGATATTTTCATTATAAACAAATGTAACCAAATATGTCCACAATATGTGCACATCTCAGGTGCTTGCTACATTGAAACATTTTATAGTTTGATTGGATATTTTCATTATAAATAAATGTGACTAAATATGTCCACAATATGTCCACATCTAAGGTGCTTGCTACATTGAAACATTTAATAGTTTGATTGGATATTTTCATTATAAATAAATGTGACTAAATATGTCCACAATATGTCCACATCTAAGGTGCTTACTACACTGAAACATTTAAAAATTTGATTAGATACTTTCATTATAAATAAACCTGACCAACTACGTCCACAACATGTCAACATCTAAGACGTCACATACAACATATGAAAACTGAAGACTTCATCAAAACATCCAGTAAACTTTCCGGATAACCGCGCCACGGTTGCTAAAGGCCACTAAGGGTATCTACCGCGAAAAAATAGCGATACGAGACGGATTTGTCGAACGTGTAACGGCGAAACTCGTTTGTCACGCGAAATGAACTCTGACGTTTATGGTGGAACGCGGTGTTCCACACGATGTTGTCACCCGTTGGCTTTCGCCGTGTCTTGGGGAATTTTCTCCGCTCTCAAGGAACCGTACTGGGATTTCCGCGACGTCTGCGAGTCCCGTTAAGGAGGCAGGAGCAACAACAACAACAACAACAACAACAAAACTCGTTTCGGACGCCGGAACGAAACCACTGACGTGTTGATGGCGGAACGTGGAACGAGCCACGGCGTGGCTCGAATGAGATTTCACGGAATTGTCACAGATACGTGCGACTGCGTTTGTTTACCACTGTTCTAGCCACACTGCAGTCACACAGGGAACGGGCCTTCGATTGGATACCGTGCTAGCTACCCTTCCCATGGCCATTTTGTGCACGATACCGTGAAAAATCAATTCACCGTTCGATCTTAATAAATTTTCACCGAAAGTTTGTTTATTTATTTATTTTTGATTTGGAGAACAAACTGGTATAATTGAAGTAATTATCAAGGATGTGATTTTGAACAAGTTGTCCCTGTATATATGGCCGTCGTTTGGCTTTAATTTTAGAGATATTTGCAAGAACATACTGAAAGTGAAAATTATTTATAAAAGTGAATAAACTTGTCCGATTTTAATGACCTTGAAATATGTTCTCAGGGACATCATTCTTAACAACTTTTCTCTATATATATGACCACCGTTTGCCTTTAGTTTTAGAGATATTTACAAAAATGTAGTGAATATAAAAATATACTAACAATTATTTATAAAATATTATAGACTTATCCGATTTGGATGACCTTGAAATATGTTCTCAAGAACAGCATTCTCCACAATTTTCCTCTATATATATGACCACCGTTTACCTTTGATTTCAAAGATATTCACAAAAATGTACTGAATGTAAAAATATATTAACAATTATTTATAAAACGGTATAGACTTATCTGATTTTAATGACCTTGAAATATGTTGTCAAGAACATCATTCTCATCAACTTTTCTCTCTATATATGACCGCCGTTTGCCTTTAGTTTCAGAGATATTCGTAAAAATATACTAAATACAAAAATATACTGATAATTGTTTATATAAAATTATAGACTGCTCCGATTTCAATGGCCTTGAAATATGTTATCAAGAACATAATTCTCCACAATTTTCCTCTATATATATGACCGCTGTTTGCCGTTAGTTTCAGAGATATTCGTAAAGATATACTAAATATAAAAACATACTGATAATTATTTATAAAACAGTATAAACTGCTCCGATTTCAATAACCTTGAAATATGTTATCCAGAACGTCCCCTTAGTTTTAAAGATATTCGTAAAAATATACCAAACGCAAAAATACACTATTATTCATTTCTAAAACAGTGCAGACATCTCCGATTTCAATAAGCTTGAAATATGTATGTTGTCAAGGACATCATTCTGAACAACTTTCCTCTATACATATAACCACCGTTTGTTTTTCATTTCGGAGATATTCACAAAAATACATAAATGTGATAATTATTTATCAAAACGTCCAAACGTCAACAATTTCAGTAACCTTGAAATATTTTATCAACATTAGTCTGAACTTTCCTCTCTATACAACCGGTTTTAATTGCATTGAAAAAAATGATACTCAGTGTGGCAATTATTTAAATCGCACCTCAACGCAATCAAAGAATTAAGAGATGAAACGAATGAAATAAATTATATTAATAAGATGAGAGTCTCAATTTGAGAATGAATTTCTCTCATTAATTATTATTAAGTGTAATTCAACATGCTGTAGTACCCGGCCACTTTAACTGCGACGTTAAAGATGTTAACAGCCAATGAAAATATTTTTATTGCTCTCCGCAACGGAAATGAAGTGACTTCTAAATGATTATAATCGTACGAATAAAATTAAACGAAAATGAAATATATGCAAATTGTTCGATTTATTTTGCCATCAAGTATAATTTCGTTCCTCCAAAATTACGAAGTTGAAACAGTTTTTAAACAAGCATCGAATTATAATAATTTCCTTTTGCCAGTGAAACTATTCGTACAATTTGTTCTAAATTTCAACACGGAATAACGTTCTTTAAAGAGAGGCGAGACAAAATTACGGAACAAACATAAAATTATACAAACTCCGTTATTTCAATATTGAATGAAAACTACTCGCATAATTTGTTCAGTATTCCTTTCAACTCGGAGGTAAAAGGGTTTTTCGCCGAGAGGTAAGAAATTTTGAAAATTGAAGATTTTGTGTAAAAATATGTTCGGGTGTGTGGGTGTAAAAGGTAACAAAGGTACTTAGGTGCAAACGGAGGTGGTATTTTCTAGGGAAAGAAGACGAGGAGGAAAAAGGGTGTCTTCGGTGAAAAGTTTGGGAGAGTATCTTACCGGAAGAGGCGAGGAAATTTAGGGTAAATGTTTAACATATTCTGTTTGTATAATGCAGTATGTTGGTAAATTTTTAAATAAAAAGGAGAGAATTATTTTACCTAAATTAATTTATAATTTTATTCAAAATACATCTGCATCGGTACATCACTGCGCTGACAAGATGGACAACATTAACAAGATGGCGCCTGAATTTAAGATGACGCTGGTTTTCCTTAAATTTAAATTTTCCTTCCATCGATTTCCTAATTCACCGATTCCCTAATCCACCGATTCTCTAATCCACCGATTCACTAATCCACCGATTCCTTAATTCACCGATTCCCTAATTCACCGATTTCCTAATCCACCGATTCTCTAATCCACCGATTCTCTAATCCACCGATTCACTAATCCACCGATTCCTTAATTCACCGATTCCCTAATTCACCGATTTCCTAATCCACCGATTCTCTAATCCACCGATTCCCTAATTCACCGATTCACTAATCCACCGATTCCTTAATTCACCGATTCCCTAATTCACCGATTTCCTAATCCACCGATTCTCTAATCCACCGATTTCCTAATTCACCGATTTCCTAATCCACCGATTCCCTAATCCACCGATTCTCTAATCCACCGATTCTCTAATCCACCGATTCCCTAATTCACCGACTCCCTAATCCACCGATCCCCTAATCCACCGATTCCCTTATCCATCGATTCACTAATCCACCCATTCCCTAATTCACCGATTCCTTAATTCACCGATTCTCTAATCCACCGATTCCCTTATCCATCGATTCACTAATCCATCGATTCCCTAATTCACCGATTCCTTAATTCACCGATTCCTTAATTCACCGATTCCCTAATTCACCGATTCCCTAATTCACCGATCTCCTAATCCACCGATTCTCTAATCCACCCATTCCCTAATTCACCGATTCCTTAATTCACCGATTCTCTAATCCACCGATTCCCTTATCCATCGATTCACTAATCCATCGATTCCCTAATTCACCGATTCCTTAATTCACCGATTCCTTAATTCACCGATTCCTTAATTCACCGATTCCCTAATTCACCGATTCCCTAATTCACCGATCTCCTAATCCACCGATTCTCTAATCCACCCATTCCCTAATTTTTAATTTACGGAAAATTTTACCTAAAATTAAAAATTTGTTCGTAAACTTAAAAAGTATTGTGTACACATTGGTATTAAAATTCTCCTCGTACGAAACATTAATTCGCAGTATCCTGTTTACGAATAATTTACGAGCTAATCCAAGGAGCAAATAATCGCGAAGCGAACAATAAAACACTGTTTTTGAAGGAATTTCGTCCCGGTAAGAACGCAATAAAGCGTCCGCGAGGTATAATGAGCAAGCAGGAATATCGACGAACAGCAGTTTCAGTGCAATTAAAATTTTGTATGAATGAAACCGTAAATCCTTACTCATTATTCGTTGAAGGAAACGGAGGTGAAGTTTCGAAGGGAAGAAGCGTTCTTAACCAACCTTGTGCTTCGTCTGACTCGAATTCTCAGACACGTTCAATATTCCGATCTGTTCTGACAGCTAGCAGCCATGCAAATGCCTTTTCCCTCTTCTTGCTCGATAGTTTCGCGAAAATTTTCTTCCTTGAAAATATTGAAAAATAGAGGAACGCCGGTTCCGAGAACTACTTATAAACACTTACTCGTCGAACTAGTTGTTAACCTGTCGTCAAAATATATTGACGGTAATTTATTCTGACAAGTACTCGATGTAGGCAATTTTTTATTAAATTGGAGATTGAGAGGGGATTTGAGGATGTGGAGAGTTATTTGGAAACGTTCGTATGTGGTGATATTTGAGGTGATATATGGATGTAAGGTCTAAGGATTTAGGTATTTAGATATCTAAGTATTTAGGTATCTAGGTGTGTAGTAATTAAGATATCTAGGAATCTAGGGAAATCCTAAATCCAAAATTCCCCAAATTACCAAATTTCAAAATTTCAAAATTTCAAAATTTCAAAATCTCCAAATTTCCAAATCCCAAATTTCTCAATTCCCAAATACCCCAAATTCCCCAAATTTCCCACATCTCCCAAATTTTCTAAATTTCCTAAGTTCCCTAAATTTCCTAAATTCCCCAAATTTCCAAATCTCCAAATCCCAAATTTCTTAATTCCCAAATTGCCCAAATTCCCAAAATCCCTAAATTCCCCAAATTCTCCAAATTCCCTAAATTCCCCAAATTTCCAAATCTCCAAATCCCAAATTTTTCAATTCCCAAATTCTCAAAATTCCCCAAATTCCCCAAATTCCCCAAATCCCGAATTCTCCAAATTCCAAATTCCCCAAATCCCAAATTCCCCAAATTCCCCAAATTTCCAAAATTCCCTAAATTCGCCAAATTCCCCAAAATTCCCAAATTCCCAAAATTTCAAAAATTCCCTAAATTCCCCAAATTCTCAAAAATTGCCAAATTTCCCAAAATTTCCTAAATTCCCCAAATTACCCAAAATTCCTAAATTTCCCAAATTTCTCAAATTTCTCAAATTTCCCAAATTTCTCAAATTTCCCAAATTTCCCAAATTCCCAAAATTTCCAAAATTCTCTAAATTCCCTAAATTCCCCAAATTCCCCAAAATTCCCCAAATTCCCCAAATTTCCCAAATCTCCAAAACTAATAAAATTCCCAAATTTCCCAAACCCTAAATTTTTAAACGAAATTTTTGACCTTGAAGATCCTAGCAATTTTCCGCTTGATATCACCTTCAACACACCTCGCTTTGTCAAATTTCAACAATCTCTGGTCAACGATATCGATTACCGGGTCACACCACGTGGAGGTGGCTACAGGAGGTGGATCCACCCTAACACCTAATCCCAACTACCCTTCCATTTAATTACCTCGTCCGTCAAGCTGTTGTCAGCTAAAGAGACGAGTTTTGACTTTACCCAACACGTAGGCATTATCTACGAAAAATTAACCTCATCCAATTTTCAGACTCTTTTAACACAATTTGGGGATGTGGAAAGAAGTGTGTGGTAAAATTCGAGGGTCCTGAATTGTGGATGTAAAAGTACTTGAAGAGGAAAAGAAAGCGTCGGTGAACTTAGGTGAACGTGATCGGATGTGCTTTAAAAATTGATGCGTGGTTTAAGGTCGAAGAGCAAGGGTTGAAAGGAGGAAGGGTTGGAAGTCGATGTCGAATTATTTAAAGCAGAATAGTAAATTTTATCATCAATTTTGTAAAACTTCCATTAGAAAAATTTTATAATCTATTTCAATATTGTATTATATTTTTGTATAGTACATTTTGTATGTAAATAATCTTTATTGCGTTGTATAGTAATTTTAATAGAGCCATCTATTTTGCATGTAAATCTCCATCGTGTACACAAATTGTTAAACATCAAATTTTAAGTTGTTTAATTCACAAAATAATGTGAGGTAATTAGTAACTGTTTCAGTAAGACAAGTTCACAAATTAATTGCGAAGTCAAAAGTCCAAATACTTGAAAAATGAAAAAAGTCCTACGAAAGGAACCGAATCCTTGAAATGATCAATCGATAGGGGCTATTATGAAACACGATCGTATAAAATAATTCAAGTTCCGAAGTGGCGAGAGTCCTGTGAAAAGAGCGAAATTTGTTTTCATGCCGTTTCGCTATCAGAAAAATGGACTTTGAAAAGTGCGCTAGGAATGAACCCCCGTATCCTGTCAACCCTTAGATTTAGCGGCTGTAAGTGCTCGTGTAGAAGTGTCACCCCTCTCTCTCTCAATGGCTTACTCGACAACCACCCCGTAAAAAATGACCCAAAGTGTCGGCCGATCAGATTTAAAAGCTGCGAGAATTGCTTCACCCACGTAGAACTCTCGAGTTTCGCCGTTTCGTGTCCTCCTGGACCTCGAATAATGTCCGGCTCGAAAGAATCCTTTAATAAAATTTTCATCTGGTTGCTGTTTACGTGGCCCATTAAAAACTATACTCGCTGCAAAGGATCAACGGATGAGCGTTTGATTTAATATTAAGGGTTTATTTGGACGCGGTGAATATGCTGTTGCGTTTGTAACTATTGGGATTATCACTGTTTTATTTTCGAATTTAAATATTTACACGATTAATCCCTCGTTTTGTGTATATTTCGTGTTCAATGCGGTTTTGGTGGATTGTTAGTTGTTAATAAATTTTTATTGGAGTTTTTGGGGACAGTGATGTACTGATGGAGTTTGCAGGGTTTCATGTGTGTGGTTTTGTGTATCGCCACTAGGCGGCGTTTAGGACTGACTTTCTCCCTAGTACTGGACCTTCAGATTACTACAAATATGTGTATTCTTTCTATACATTGCTCCTAAGACAAGGACCTGATAGATTTCTAGATACTTCTCTATATGTGTAATGTTATACGTGTATGTTACATCTGTCATATATAGTATTATACATATGTGTGATATATTTTATACATAGTGTTATACATGTATGACATATGTTACACATAATGTTATATATGTATATGACATGTGTTATACGTGATATTATACACGTATGTAACATGTGTTATTATATGATGTTATCCATGTATGTGACATATGTTACACATAATGTTATGTATGTATGACATGTGTTATACATAATATTATACACGTATGTAACATGTATTATATGATGTTATACATGTATGTAACATATGTTACATGTAATCTTATACATGTATATGACATGTGTTATACATAATATTATACACGTATGTGACATATGTTATTATACAATGTTATACATGTATGTGACATATGTTATGCCTAGAGTGACACATGTATGTGATATATCCTAACATTCATAAGAATCATATAGTCTTTAATTACTACATTATTAAAATGGAACTGAATGTACTCTAAAACTATATAATTGTACCTACACACATGAAATAACCAATTTTCCAAAATTCCATATACTTCCACCATACTCAAACTCATAAAAAATTGCGCTCACACAATTTTCTCCTGAAATCACCCGCACGAAACAGCATAAAAGAACACCGCCAGACGAAGCGTTTAAGTTAATCTTCAGCAGGGCAGACAGCGGGGTTCATCCGTTAAGCATTTTACATGGAAATGTCGGATGCGATACTTTTTTTCCCCATTGAAAGTGCTTGTCCCGGTTGTCTCACGGTTGATTTAACGTGCTCCTTGAGATTTATTCGATAATGTGACTGGAAGCCGGTCTAAAAATGTACGCTGTATCCTCCCTGCGACGTGTACCCCGACAACGCAATACGCTGGCGAAATTACGTGTATAAATTTGAAATATAAAGCAGGAGAAACAGCAATGAGAAATCCAGAAGGAATCGAGACCCGCGAAATCTTATGGTTTAATGTGATAAATGGATGCCGGAGCGAAGAAGAGAAATTTCTTCGGCTTCCGCCCGTTGTCGGGGTATTTTTGAAAGGAGTTCAGAGTTATTGCCGCAAATGTAATTATACCGACTGTTTAGAGCTGCCTGATCGATATTCTGTCGTGTTCATGGAAAGAACTCTTATTGTGCTTGTTGGAGGAACTTCTGTTGTCGCCAGTGCTGAATGGAAGCATTCAGTTTTTACTTTCGGAGTTAGAGCTTCTCATTGTTAGCGAAAGACGGAGTTTCGTTGTCAATCGTATAGTAATACAATTAATTCAAGTATTCCTTCAAACGAGATATTACATTTTCAAATATAATATTAAATTGAGTCGATGACTTATCACTCGTGACGCTCAAATTATGTTAGTTGCGGACATAACCTAAATCTGCACCTTCGTTGAGTTTTATATATTTTAAAGTTTGCATAATGAAGGATCAGTAATTTTAAAATAGACTTGAAATTTCAACTCTCCTGATTTGTATTGCAATTAGTAAGGAACAAATAGGTTAAGGCTGCTGCTTGTCACGTGATCGAACATCGAAGAAAAACTAATATATTTAAAAGCATTCTCACAAGTCACGTGTTAAAAGTTCATTTAGCCTAATCGTTCTAAGAACAAGATAAATGATTCCGGAATACGGTATCAATCGATGATTAATAACACGGCGTCACAATTAACATTACCTTCTACTACAATTGAAACGAACCGGAAGGGAAAGTGAACCGCGTATATCGCGATGGCGGTAAGGAGAAAAAAAGAATTATCGGAAGGATCTGGCGTTGTTTCCAAACTGTTTGATTTACAACATTAATTTTCGTGACGGACGAGTACCGGCTAATGGTACTTTAACGACCGGGAAATGTATTGAACCGAACACGTTGACCATGCGTACCATGACGCATCTAAAATCAAGATTTACCCTCGTGACGCTGATCAATGGCCAACTCTGAGAGGCGATATACGAAACCCTCGTTCGACGTTTACGGATCCTTGGCATTCCTTCGCTTCCTGCATATCTGCTCGAGTTTCGGGTAACATCTCCTGTAAGGACTGCCTTTTACTCCCCTTCAAATTCACCATCGCGTGCACTACTCTACTTGCTTCTTACGTTTATCCATAATCCACGCTCGTTCGCTAATGTTAACCCTTTAGAGTGGTTTCTACTCGGAAACTTTCGGCTTGAAAAGTTTTATGAACTCTTTTGTACATTTTTTTTATTGCTAACTGTTTATATTTGCTTTTAAATATTTTTTATTAAATATTTCACTGTACATGTATGTCAGATGTGTAACATTATGTATAACATATGTGACATACATGTATAACATTATGTATAACATATGTGACATACATCTTTAGCATTGTGTATTACATATGTGACATACATGTATAACATTATGTATAACATATGTGACATACGTGTATAACATTATGTATAACACATGTGACATATATGTATAACATTATGTATAACATTATGTATAACACATGTGACATACATGTATAACATTATGTATAACATATGTGACATACATGTATAACATTATGTATAACATATGTGACATACATGTATAACATTATGTATAACATATGTGACATACATGTATAACATTATGTATAACACATGTTACATACGTGTATAACATTACGTGTAACACATGTTACATACCTGTATAACATTATGTATAACATATGTCACATATGTATAATACTATGTATAAAGCATGTTACACACATGTACATATAATACATGCATTTAAAAACACTTCATTCAATGTTGGATCTATGAATTCAAAATACATGTATAAATGTGGAAGATAACACTGTGGACGCCATCTTGATTTGGCAGCCATTTTGTGACTGCTTCTACTTCTACTACTTCTTCCTCACTTACGTACTTATTTTTGATGAATTATAAAAACTAGAACAGTTAACGAATCCAATTAAGAACAAAAACATACAGTAACTACTAATGACAGCATTTTAACATTTTTACATTAAATAATTGTACACATTTCCTCCATGTATCTTAAAAAAAAAAATTCCTTGTTTCTTTAAACTCCTACGCCTCGAACATAGCGTCTATCTTTAAAAACGAGTTCATAAACGTCTTATAAACAAATGTCCAATTTAACCTGCAGCTGAAACTAATTATAAGTTTGTATACCGTATTAGTTAAAGTTTGGATAGTATTTGATCGGTGGTAATCCTGAGGGAAACACGACGTCGGTACGATAAGAAAAAGAGTGGTCGAACGGAAGCAACCCGTAGGTCGGCGATTTTTCAACCACGTTCACGAATGACGAAGAGTTTTCCAGGGTTGTCCTCGCTTACATCCTCGTTATCGCGACGAGACAAATCGGAGCAGAACGATAAAAGTAACTCGGCCACACCGGGAAAAGTCTCGCGTTTCCAACCGGGCCGATATCGATTTTACGTTAGGCCACGTGCAGCCTTGACTGGTCGCGTGTACTCTTCGAGATCTTATTTCGTGTTCTACGTTCCGGCACGTTTTCAAGCTGTGAAAGTCGTTCGTGAATTCTCCTGCTCGGCTACTGACTGGAATCCGTAATTTTTGTCTGGGAACAGGCATACCGAACGGGCACGATTTGACATTGCTGAATCCGGCAAGTGATCGGTCAAGGGTGAGCAACCCTTAAACTTGTGTACTTCGGTGGAGATGTTTATCGACAGGATAGTGATTTTACGAATTGAGTTAGGGTATTGACTCAGTTAGACGATAGTAGTTGATACCGGTGGATTTTTACGTGGTTTTGAATATGTGGATTATTGAGTTTCTTTGTTTGTGCAGTTATGCCAATTTTTGTATTATTGCTGTTTGAGATTTTTGGACAAAATTCAAAAATTCCCAAATTTCACAATTCTCAAATTTAAAAATTCCTAAATTCCATAATTCCATAATTCCCTAATTCTACAATGCCCAATTCCACAATTCCCAAGTTCTACAATTACTAAATTCTACAATTCCCAAATTCCACAATTCCCTAATTCCACAATTCTCCAATTCCACAATTCTCCAATTCCACAATTCTCAAATTCCACAATTCCCTAATTCCACAATTCTCCAATTCCACAATTCTCAAATTCCACAATTCCCTAATTCCACAATTCCCAATTCCACAACGACCAATTCCACAATTCCCAAATTCCACAATTCTAAAAATTCCACAATTTCCCAATTCCACAGCGCCCAATTCCACAATTCCCTAATTCCACAATTCCCCAATTCCACAATTCCTTAATTCCACAATTCTCCAATTCCACAATTCTCAAATTCCACAATTCCCTAATTCCACAATTCCCCAATTCTCCAATTCCACAATTCTCCAATTCCACAATTCTCCAATTCCACAATTCTCAAATTCCACAATTCCGTAATTCCACAATTCCCCAATTCCACAATTCTCAAATTCCACAATTTCCCAATTCCACAGCGCCCAATTCCACAATTCCCTAATTCCACAATTCCCCAATTCCACAATTCCCCAATTCCACAATTCCTTAATTCCACAATTCCCCAATTCCACAACGCCCAATTCCACAATTCCCAAATTCCACAATTCTCCAATTCCACAGCGCCCAATTTCACAGCGTCCAATTCCGCAATTCCCTAATTCCACAATTCCCGAATTCCACAGCACCCAATTCCACAATTCCCATATTCCACAATTCCTTAATTCCACAATTCCACAACGTTCAATTCCACAATTCCCAAATTCCACAATACCCTAATTCCACAATTCCGCAATTCCCAAATTTTCAAATTCCCATATTCCCACATTCCCAAATTCCCAAATTCCTGAACTCCTAAATCCCAAAATTCCTAGCCTCCAAATTTCTCCTCCAGCTCTCCATCCTTCCACAATAATCCAGACTCTCCCAATTCAATGAATCATATCAAATAATAAATTCACCACTCCAACAGATATTCCCGATAATAGAACATTTAACAATGACATTCATATTTTAAACTTTCACCCATGAAAGGAGCGAACGTAAGTGTTAAATTTACAAGGGTGATCGAACATTTTCCAATGAAAAATTCATGTTATATGTTCAAGAATAAAGCAAAGGGGTGATCGAACCTCTAAGAACAAGACACAGGAATTGTAATAAAAAATAAACGCAGACTGTCTGCACACGAAATTACTTTTTGATGCGTTTGCACCGAATTATTTCGAAAGAAGAAACTGCATTACGATTTCTAAAGCAGCCGCGCCATCGTGAACAGAAACTGACGACATTGTACACCAACATGATACTTCCGTTTCCTCGGATTCCGCTGGAGACAGCAAAAATCGCAAACTACGTTTCATAAAAGTTCCAGCCATCGTGGCACGCATTATGTCTGCGAGAGAAAACGTATTTTAAACGTTTGTACGGGTCGATCGAGATGGCAGATACAAAATGTATAAACTGATGGAGGTACTCTTTTTTTTAGGAAGTTTGTGTATATTCATTTTTTTAATTATTTTTGTAAGGGCGAAAGTAAGATTTGTGATTTTTTCCGGAGAGTCGGCGATGCATTTGTACTGTTAGATTTTTCGGTTTTTAGAGGGGTGGTTTTAAAAAATAATTGTTTAGTGATTTTACGAAAATTATTGTTGCATATTACTGTGTTAATTTACATCGTATTATATTGCATTATTATTTTGTTTTACTCTGTAAAATTAATATTGGATATTAGCATGGTAATTTATATTGTATTACGTAAAATAGGGGTGTAAATAATTTTGAATTTTATGGTCGAATATTTAAAATTAATAACAAGTAATTAGTTTACTGTAGGTACCTCGTCGACGGAGAGTCGGCGACGCACCAAATTTATATTGCAACATATTGCAATTAAGGTTTCCTGGATTTTTATTATTTTCAAAACACAATTACCTGGTTTCGGGAAAATTAGCAACGTTGGTACATTACCTATAATAGCAATATAATTTGAAATTTTATTATGAATAATAATTTGAAATTTTATTATGAATAATAATTTGAAATTTTATGATGAATAATAATTTGAAATTTTATGAAGAATAATAATTCGAAAAATAATTTGAAATTTTATGAAGAATAATAATTTGAAATTTTATAAAGAATAATAATTTGAAATTTTATAAAGAATAATAATTTGAAATTTTATGATGAATAATAATTTGAAATTTTATATAGAATAATAATTTGAAATTTTATAAAGAATAACAATTTGAAATTTTATAAAGAATAACAATTTGAAATTTTATAAAGAACAAAAATTTGAAATTTTATAAAGAATAACAATTTGAAATTTTATAAAGAACAAAAATTTGAAATTTTATAAAGAATAAGAATTTGAAATTTTATAAAGAATAACATTTAGAAATTTTATGACAAATACAATCAGTCAAAAACAATTAACCGATTACCCTAAACAATTTACCAATAATAAATTCATGATATGATGTCTATATCAGGTGTTTATCCACAGAGATGCACAGATACCGCAATCTCTAATCAGATCAAAATAGTTGAAGAGGATATTTCTGGAAAACCAGAAGTTCCCAATTGCGTAAAATTTATCGACTCGATTAAAAAGTAAAATCGCTGATAAAAGGCTTTATGTAATGATCGATAATGCTGAGAGTTTTTCACCGAAATCACTCTGCGAAGTGGCTGAAGCCATCGATATTTCATGCAACCCTTGTATCGAATTGCGAACGGCGAATTAAATAGCGACCTACAAAATTTATCACGTTCAAGTGATATTTTTCTTATCCGAACATCTTCCAAAGAAGGAAAGAATATTCGGACGAAAATGACCCACGCTGATAAACGTTGTCGTGGTCCGTGAACTTCCAAAATGGAGGCCTTATCGGTTTCGGCATGAATCCATGTGTCACGCAGCACGTTCTTACTTGAAGGAAATCAGTTCGCGTGTATCGAAGGAATTAAATGAACGTCCGCATAAATCACCGTAATTGATATTATAATTTTCGAACCACCTGCGAACGCGTCTTCGCTCGTGTTTCGTTTAATGTTGGATGTTCTACTGCTAGCGCGATTGATGATAACGTGGTTAAAAAGTTTCCGATAAGCTCCGGGACGAAACTTATGCGCGGTGTAGCGTTATTCTGGGGAAAATGGCGGCTGAGGAGCAGATGCGTTGATCATAGTTTGGGGATCAATTTTTATTTTGTCAACTATAATATAAACAACACCTCAATTTTTCTAACCCCAAAATGAACAGGAATTTTTAGATTTTCCCTTTTGAATTAGAAAAATTAAATTATAAACAACTCCTCAATTTTTCTAACCTCAAAATGAATGAGAATTTTTAGATTTTTCCTTTTGAATTAGAAAAATTAAATTATAAACAACTCCTCAATTTTTCTAACCTCAAAATGAACAGGAATTTTTAGATTTTTCCTTTTGAATTAGAAAAATTAAATTATAAACAACTCTTCGATTTTTCTAACCTCAAAATGAATGAGAATTTTTAGATTTTTCCTTTTGAATTAGAAAAATTAAATTATAAACAACTCTTCGATTTTTCTAACCTCAAAATGAATGAGAATTTTTAGATTTTCCCTTTTGAATTAGAAAAATTAAATTATAGACAACTCCTCAATTTGTCTAACCTTAAAATGAAATACAATTTTTAGATCTTTAAAGATCAAACAAACAAAAATTTATTTCCAATTAACAATTCGTTTTACACTTAAAAAGCAGCGTTCATTTCGAAGTGAAAGGTGTTTAAGATTATAATAAATGTTGATTTGCCTTAGCGAGTGAATTTTTATAAAATTAATTAAACGTCCAATGGGGCAAGAAACAGTGGATTACTGAAGTTTGTTTCTTCAAACTCGACAAAGTAATAGAGTGTCGTCGAGCAACGAGGTTGTTTAATTTTAACGCTTTGCTAACCAAAAGTCTGTTAATAAGCATTTTTACTGTTTATCTTTATAGTGTTTTTTTTAAATTTATTATATAATTATTGGTGAAAGAATTCGTTGATATTTCTGCCTCGTTTGATTTCCTGATTCCCCTGTTTGCGTTGAACTCGTTTTATCGATATCGTTGGTGAAGTCTGATCGCGTCATTATTATAAATGCATTTATTGCGAAATAATGGGTGTTATACCATTCATAAGTAACAAACAAATTGTTATCGACTTTATTGTGTTATATATAGAACGTATATACAACGCGATATTAACGATACCATAAATGACAAGTGAAGCAATTAAAACAATGGCGAATGAGGGTATTTCAGAATTAATTGCTGATACAAACTGTTACTTTAGAAATGAAAAGGATAAATCAAGTTTAATAATTGGTGATAATGTTGCTAATTTATATGCGAATCGTAATATTAATAATTACCGAATATACGATGGATTTTCAGGCAAAAATTATAATTACAAATTTGTTTCAAATAATCATATTAAAATATTCATTATTGTTGTATGTTATATGAAAATGAAAAATTATGTTTAATTAAACGATGAAAGCCTGTTCGCACGAACATAATAATAAGTAGAAAAAAATATGGCGCAATGAGATGAGAATTATTTAAACCTACAGATGCTTTCGAATTCAAAATGAAACTGAAAAATACATAAACGATAAAGTATAAATTAAAGTTCATTAATTTTTTATTTTCAAAAAGCAGTAGACAAAGAAAATTAAACACTGCAAGTTATATTTTTGAAACATTTAAATATTCCTCGTTTGCTTTTAAGGTTAAGAATATTTTATATTCCCTAGATTCCCAATTCCTTAGATTTCCAATTCCTTAGATTCCCAGTTCCCAAATTCCCACGCCTCTAAATTCCTAGATTCACAAATTCTAATTTCCCCAAATTCCCATGTCCCTAAATCCCTAAATTCCCAAATTCTCACGCCCCAAATCCCTAAATTTCCAAATTCTCACGCTCCAAATCCCTAAATTCCCAAATTCTAATTCCCCCAAATTTCCATGCCCCAAATCCCTAAATTCCCAAATTCTCATGCCCCAAATCCCTAAATTCCCAAATTCTCATGCCCCAAATCCCTAAATTCCCAAATTCTCATGCCCCAAATCCCTAAATTCCCAAATTCTCATGCCCCAAATCCCTAAATTCCCAAATTCTCACGCCCCAAATCCCTAAATTCCCAAATTCTCACGCCCCAAATCCCTAAATTCCCAAATTCTAATCCCCCAAATTCCCACGTCCCTAAATTCCTAAATTCCCAAATTCTCACGTCCCTAAATCCCTAAATTCCCAAATTCTCACGCCCTAAATCCCTAAATTCCCAAATTCAAATTCCCACGTCCCTAAATCTCTAGATTCCCAAATCCCTAAATTTCAATCCATTTTAAAAAACATTCAAAAAATAAACGTCTGGAATAATTGGACCAATAGTGACCCTTACCTTATATCTCTCAAAAAATAATATTCAATAACCTAAAGCACTAAAGTTTGAAATAAACTAATAAAGAAAATTGAGATTCGGTCAATGATTGTTCAAGGATCAATCTATGACCTTTTTCTCTGAAAATAGTTTTACAATAGCTTTATTCGATCAACAAATTTATCTCGTATGAAACAAAAATTTCATACGCGTGCAGTGCACTGGTTCTGAAAAAGACAGAATTATTTACGAGTCAGTAGAAACAACCAGGCAGCTTCGAAATCGAAACGGTCTCGTTTTGTTCGTTTAAACTGCCGCCATCAACGGCAGACTTCCTCCAATAAAAGAAGAAATTTAGTTCTTGCTGTAAACCGAACGTATAAACAGGCTGTAACAATTGTATACGCTGTACATGGAGATCGACAAATTACGTCATTCGTAATATAAACTTTATTGCTAATGAGAAAACTTCACCGACTGGAACGTTGTGAAAGATATGAAACGTTTTGTCAACGTGAATGTTTCAAGGATTTATTTTCTTAATACGCATTTTTAATGGGAAGCTACTTTCGAGTTTACGAATGTTCAAACTTTTCGATACGGTTTTTTAATAATACTTTCAAGTTGGTAAACAAAAAATTAAAATATTGTCAGATGATCAAACTCATGATATTCTAAGATCTTACATTTGAGAATTTGAATACAATTTTTTGATGTTACTTCTAAGTTGATGATTAAGAAATTAAAAAGTTGTCAGGTTATTAAACTCATGAAATTCTAAGACTCTAAATTTGTAGACTTATAAACTTTTAGATTTTTCAATTTTTATTTACATTTCTAGATTTATAAATTAAGTCTTTAAATCTTTAAATGATCAAATAAGTTTCTGAGTCTGAGTCCGCCATTTTGTCCAACAGAGTCCGCCATCTTGTCTAACAGAGTCCGCCATCTTGAATACTACTTAAAATCGCCTCCACTCAACAATTCTATAAAACTTAAATAAAAATAATAAACTACATACATTTATTAAACAAAAAAAACGTATATTTTTCATAAAAGAAGATGTATCGACTAATTATTAAATATTTAATAATTCTTATCCGATGATTCCTCTGCGATCCAAATAGCGCGATACGTTTCGGACATGACAGAATCACGAATGACGAACGTTCGGACGAGTTACGCAATCTGTTTGTTATCAATGAACAGAACGATGGAATTCGATTCGAATTAAGCTTCGAACCAGCTCGCTTATCAGTCAATTTATTATCTGGCGCCTCGTTAGGAGCCGACTTGATGTCGTTTGATGAATCGGCGATACCAAAAAAAGAACCGTATCGAAAGATGGATTGAACGAAATTATCGAGAATCGATAGTATCTGCCGTGATTTTTTTTTCTTGTTGTTTATTTTTCTATTTTTAAACGAGAGATTATATGGTGTGTCTCGCAAATTGATTTCTGTTTTCTTCGTTGTTGCGGAAGCATCGTTCATTTGATAATTGGCCGACGGTATCAGGAACTTATTTTCCCAGTGGGAGATTACGGACGTTTCTTCGTTACAGAATGTGTTGAATTTTAAATACGATTATTGTTTAATCTTTGATGGAAATGTTTCATTAGGTTTATTGAGTTGATGGTAATAATTTGATTTTGTTAAGATTACGTGCTTTGATTGCTACGCGTTAGATTACCACGCGCTGGACTATTACGCGTTGGATTACTATGTGTTAGACTTCCACGCGTTAGATTCCTACGCGTTAGATTACCACGCGTTAGACTTCCACGCGTAGAATTACCACGCTTGGAATTACCACGCGTGGAATTACCATGCGTTGGACTCCCAAGCGTAGAATTATCACGCGTAGAATTACCACGCGTTAGACTCCCACGCGTAGAATTACCACGCTTGGAATTACCACGCTTGGAATTACCATGCGTTAGACTCCCAAGCGTAGAATTATCACGCGTAGAATTACCACGCGTTAGACTCCCACGCGTAGAATTACCACGCTTGGAATTACCACGCTTGGAATTACCACGCTTGGAATTTCCACGCTTGGAATTACCACGCTTGGAATTACCACGCTTGGAATTACCACGCTTGGAATTACCACGCTTGAAATTACCACGCTTGGAATTACCACGCTTGGAATTACCACGCTCAGAATTATCACGCTTGGAATTACCACGCTTGGAATTACCACGCGTGGAATTACCACGCGTGGAATTATCATGCGTCAGACTCCCATGCGTAGAATTATCACGCGTTGTATTACTTTGCATTGGAATACTACGCATTGAATATCCACGCGCTCGATTACTACGCGTTGGATATCCACACGCTAGGTTACTACGTACACCCCGCGCTCTGATTGGTCCACGTTTTTGCTTAATAATTCAAAAACAAAGCTTCAGACCGCACTTTTGCAAAGGAAAATCTTATTCAGAATAACCTCAGCTACCAATCCACACACTTACACAAAAAATGATTCACCCTGTACTTAATCCACGTTCAAGTTTAATGCATTCTTTGTTTATAAATAATTAAAACGAAAGAAAGACGGTTGAAAAAGTGTGTCCACATAAATTTAGCGAACGCATAAAATTAATTGAAGTGTCACCGTAAATTTGACAATGATATACGAACAAAAGTACAGTGTACGTAAAGAAAACGAATTACTTCATTCTGGTAGCGCAATAATTTATAATATAATAATCCTTTTATTACGATACTAATTATAACGAACGGACTAATTAAAAAATAACAACGAAAGAAAATGGAGAATGTGTTACATATCACGTTTCTTTGTACGTATATAAATGCCATTCACGAACGAAATTATTCCTCGCATGAATTGCCCGAACAAAACCATAAATAATAATAAATAAAGAAACTTCGTATCCCAGTTTCGTCGGTGAATACAAATATAATTGAAACGCCGGCTTACATCCAATAATTACAGTCTAGCTCGTTATATCATCCCTCCGCCGACAAAAAGAACAGCCTGTAACAACAAAAAAAAGGATCAGCAATTTTGCTGGCGAACCAAACGGGTTTCCAAAGGTAACGTCTATTTAATTACATGGACACGTCGTTATTGAACATAACTGCATTATTCGTCGTTCAGGAAATGTATTTTGTATGAAGTTATGGGACAGTGTTGTTGACTGTAAATTGTCAAGATATAAATTTGTAGAAGGTGTAAATTTTTTAATTTTTTTAGGTAGTGCAGTCTTTGAATGTTTTAATTCCTTTTTGTCTGGATTCACAGGTTTGTCGTTTGTGAACTTGGGAACTTGGACACTTGCCAACTTGGAAACTTGTCAAGGTGCCAAATTGATAACTTCGCAGATTTTCGAATTCTCAAAGTACGAATTTGCCAAATTCACAAGTTAGTAACTTGTAAGTTTTAGAGATTTTTAAATTCTCTAAGTTCCAATTTCTCTAATTCCCAAATTTCCTAATTCCATCTGGTTTAATTTCCATTTTGTCCAGTTCCCACGTTGTCCAATTTCCACTTTGTTTAATTTTCACATTGTCCAATTCCCACTTTGTCCAATTTGCACGTTGTCCAATTTCCAAATTATCCAATTCCACATTCTCCAATTTCCACGTTGTCCAATTCCCACGTTGTCCAATTCCACATTCTCCAATTCCATATTCTCCAATTCCACATTCTCCAATTCCCACATTGTCCAATTCCACATTCTCCAATCCCCACATTGTCCAATTCCACATTCTTCAATTCCACATTCTCCAATTCCACATTCTCCAATTCCACATTCTCCAATTCCACATTCTCCAATTCCACATTCTCCAATTCCACATTCTCCAATTCCCACATTGTCCAATTCCCACATTATCCTATTCCCACATTGTTCTAATCCCACATTGTCCTATTCCCACATTGTTCAATTTCCATCTTGTCCATCTCCCACATTGTCCAATTCCTATATTGTCCTATTCCCACATTATCCAATTCCCATCTTGTCCAATTCCTACATTGTCTTATTCCTACATTGTCCAACATAATATAATATTCTATAATATAATATAATATAATATATAATAATATAATATAATATAGGGTTGCTTAAGTCGTACCGGTCTATATTTGAAGTGTTATGGCTACTACAGCTGTAATGGCGTAACATTAGGATTAATTTATATGACAACACAAAGATTGTTACAGTTGTTCTAATAAATAAAAACACCATTTACACTAGAATGGAATAGCAAATATAGTTTTTACATATTTGCAGGTTTTTTCTTAAGGGGTACGACTTGAGCAACTTTACCCTAATATTCTATTTAGAAAGTTGGAAAGAATTTAAGAAGTTGGACAATATTGGAATAAGACAATGTAGGAATTGTCTTTATAAACAATTCTTTGGGAAGTTTATAATATTATAAACTTCCCAATATTCCAAAACCCCAAATTTCAAAATCTCTCTCTTCCTCACACAAAATAAAAATTTTATTTGCATCGTTATCCCAAGGTCTAATCAGAGAATACTATTGTAGAATTTTATACCATGTACGCCCGATCGAAAAAAAAAGTCGTGAAATGTACAATCGCGTATCTCACGCGACACGTGGAAAAGGTAAGTAGGGTAGGTTAGCTAGCAGCTAGTAGTAGGTCGCACGAGTATGATCGAAAAGGCTGGCAAGTAGCGAGCTTGAATGTCGAGGCAGCCGTATTTTGCTAGAGCAACACAGAAAGCTGCAAGGTCAAGGGTAAAGGTGTCTCCGAGATCCGGCGACGTGACGCAGCTGGTTTAAGGTCGCTTCTCGCTTGAATTCCGTGACGCGATCTACAAGGTGTCCGTAAATTTTACTGTAAACGTTTTCTAATATCTTCTTTGAAATTAAAATTAAAATTAAAAAAACAATTTTGTATAAAATGTGAACGATATGTAAGGACAATATTTGTGAGTGAAGACAATATTTATAAGTAAGGACAATATCGAAATATGGAAAATATGGAGACAGTAGAACAATATGGCGGACATTACTGTCTACTGAAACTTCCTTCATTTTAAGTCAAATTAAAATGAACTAATGTAAGAATGACTAAATTTGTAAATCACAAAATTGTATAAAATTATTATTTCTCATACATAGAATGGAAATATATTTATATACAAAAGTTAAGAGTTGAATAAATAATCTTCAAAAGGTTCAACACATACTTTACAAATCGCCTGTTCCTAAATAGTCCACAGTTCAATAACGCGCGTTATTTAAAACTCTCCTCGGAGTTTTCCAATGAACTCGGTAACTTCGACAAAAATAAAGTCAAATGTTACGAAACCAAATCTATAAATATCTTATTGGAACGACGTATCCAAAATATGAAACATAAAGTGAAGTACGCCCGTATATCTTCTACCTAAGCATATAAATGTTACAGTGTTCTACTGATCCACGTACGAAAACAATAAAAAATGTTTTGCTTCAACAAACACAAAAATAAGTCTTTATTCATCGGTTTGAATAAAACTTCGTGGGTTTATAGAATCATGCACGGAAATAGATGTCCGCTTCATTCGTGTCCAATCTCGAAAATTAATCTCAAAGTCAAAATGGTATTCTCGATTTGTCACGTATTGCAAATACTGAAATTTCGGAATAAATATTTGATTATACAATTAATGTTATGAGTTACTTAGTGAAACATTCGGTGTTGTAAAACAATTTTGTGTCGAAACTTTTTTCAAGGTGAACTTTGTTGAATCTTTCAAGTTTTTGAGGTTCAAGTTTTATTACAGAAATTATTCTTTTTTTTGTAATTTGAGAGTGTTTGAGAAAGGAGAGAGTTATAATTTCTCTGTATTAAATTTGTAAATTCCAAAGACCTTGAGTTCCTGCATTCCTACATTCCTTGTATACCTCAACTTCAGCCCACCCTGTAGACGAACGTCCTCGTCTACAGAAGAACGAAGACACCCTTGAAAATGCAGCACCACATACAAAGAGAAGAATTCCTGACATCAATCTTTACTTTCCACTTGCTGGAAAACGCAGCTAAATACATCAAATTCACTTAAACGCTACCAGCACTTTAACATTACAAGGTAACTAAAAAGTGAACAACCCTAAAAAAGTGATCAACCTTAACTAAATATTTAATTTCGAAAACCATATTCGAATTCCCAGCTGCATTAATTCCTTTCCTCAAAAAATCAATGTGTAGGTATTTTGATCATAAATTCATAAAAATCCGTCCTCAAAGTGAATAAAGTTGAAGCGGAATAAAAATTGGAAGGTACAGAGTCCTGCGGGACAAAAACAAGCGCATCCCGGTCTAATCCTCTGCTCGACAAACAAAGGTGCACCCTGGTCCTGATTATCGATCATTCTCGAATTCCTGTATCGCAGTTGGGCAGCGTTCGAACGCAATTGAAGGGTCGGTTTTGTGTCGGTGCTTTAGTGCGCAGCGACGCCGAAACTCCAGGCAGCGTCACGACAACACAAATCCTCGGCGTCTCGACGCGTGCGAGTCTACACCCAGCGACGTCGTGCGAGACGGCATCGAAGCGTCGCGACGCCTGCGCGGGTTCCCGCAACGATCAGCTGGGCTGGAAGCCCGAAACGAGGAGGGGTGGGACAAGGAGAGCGATATAGAGAGCAGCACGGTCCATAGAAAGAGAGGGCTCTCGTCGGAGAAAGACAGCCGAACACCACATCCGTCGACGATCAGTAGCGACGTCGAGGGTGGCCTCGTCGACAGTGGCGCACGTTTTTTTCCCACCGTCGCCCTTTTACCCGTTATCGCGACGATGGTGCCCGTCGTCGACGTCGACGTAGCTCGCGAGCCGGCGATTTAACTCGCGCCCAGTGCTGCCGTGACGGTCGATCGAACAGCAACGCTTGAAACGGAACGCCGACGATGTCCCGACCTCGTCGCCAACTTGTCTGGAAGCTCCCGGTATTCCCGAACTGCCATGGCGTCAGGAGACCCCTGGATCCAGCGTAAACCCGTCTCGCAACCCTTACCCGTCGTCCGCTCTCCAGCGAAGTATCTCTCTGTAAATTCCCATCGCTTCAGCCCTCGGTGAATTCTAAGTGCGTGTTTCTTCCTGACGAGTACGATGGATAAAGTGATCGCGATGTAAGCAGAACGACGCGTAAACACGATCGTTAGCGGAGTGCTTCGGTCTGCTGCAGCTGCGTACGAGGAGGATCCTCTTCGTCGATAGCCCACGGAGAGCGACGCCGTGGTAAGTAGCAAAACAAATGTGCAACCCGAAGAAGTGGTTGCTTTAAGAATTTCACTCACGGAAGGATGGGAAGGGTTCGTTGACACCGGACAAAAATCGCCGCGAGGAATTGCAGAGGACCCGGATAAAACGTGGTGCCGTGAACGTTTGGATCACTGTGACGTGTCCGGGAATCGATACGCTAATTCGAGGTGTTCGAAGTGTCTTTAGTTCCTACCGCGAGAACAATCGAAAGCAATAACGGGACCGAGAAGTTGTCTTCCACGTGCAGAACGTAGCTTGATCGATCGGTCCGAAAGAAGTCGACGGGAAACAGGAAGCGAGGGTGTGGTGAAGCAACTTTGAAAACAGCGGGAACCACTTAGCTAGACTTGTTTTTGAAAGCACCGCCATCGTCACCATGGATACACGTGTCGTTTGTGCGATCCTCTTCGTCGTAGCCTGTTGGCCATGTGGTCAGGGTGGCCCGGTAAACACTTACGAGTCCGATGCAGACCTGCAGCCCGATCGAAGGGTACCCATGGACGATTACGCGATGAACGGACCCATCGCCGACGAGTTCCCTCGAGATCTCAGAGAACCTTATCCGGGAAAAAGCTTCGGACCCATGGGTCCCATAGACGGCTCTTTACCCGACGATATGTCGTCGCCGAGTCTCGTTAAAGGGGACAACGTCGAGCATTTAGCGTCGCACGCGGTCCAGGAGAACAACGGCTCCTCCGTGCCTCAGAAACGGACTTACAACATCATCTCCGTGGAGTTCCACAGGATCGAAACACCCTTCGTCATCGGGATATGGATCTTCTTCGCCAGCATCGCGAAAATAGGTAACACGTGGCACTTGAACTTGAACCGCTGCCCTCGTTGATCGGCTCGTTGGTAGTCCGTGTGGTCAACTATGTCGTTGTTTGCGTACCGAAGTTGGCGAACTTTCAACTTTTGACCTCTTGTTTACGGTGCCACCGTTTTGGCTGCATTTATAAATCGGCTCACTGTTATTGCTGCAAGTTTATTTGATGGGATTTTGGGAATCTGTGGAATTAGGTTCGGTTTTATATTAGACGATTTTTAGGTAATTAGGGTAATAGGTATGGCTATTTGGAATATGGCTAATTTGCTATGTTAGGTAATATTTTATTTTTGATGTACGTGTTCTACATCCTTTCTAGATTTGTACATTTGCAGATTCCAATAACCCCAGTTGTATTTTAAGACTCCAATACTCTGAGGTTCCCATATTTCCGGATTCCTATGTTCCCAGTTCGCTCGGATTCCAGTATCCCCAGATTCCGTGTCTTCGGATTCCTATGTGACCATACTCCCATGTCTCCAAATATATTTCCACATTCCTCCCAAAACCCCATATCACCTGATGTGTCCCCAAATCCCTAAACTAGAAATCACCCAAACCTACCCATAAATTGACCCACTACGCAGAAATATTTACAAAAGAAATTAAAATAAATTACTCTACTTTATGTCCAAAATAATTTTACATCTAAAATTTTGCGAACAAATCCACGTTTCAATATCAAGACTCGATCAAAGTATCTCCATTATCTGATTAAACGTTTCGTCACCGTTCTGATCGAATTTCAATACTCTACGTCATTTTGGTAGCGTTCCATTTTTTCGACTACGATGACTCTTCAAGTTTTTAAGATGCCACTGTTCTGCTTCACGATTTAATTTTATCAGCTAGCAATTTCATGTGTCATATTTAGCTGACTCATGAATTTTCATGAGACACTGCTGTCCGTTTTAATGGGATCCCAGTTTGAAGCAATCCTTAAATAGCTCTAATATATTACATAGCTTAAAGGTACCTGTAAAATGCTAATTGCTGGAATAGTTGATTAGGTTTGTTGAAAATTAAATCACTCGGGTATTAAGGGTCTAAAAGTTTATATCGCTTTTAACTTTCTACGTTAACACTTCGTAATTGAATAATTTCGTATTTTACGAGCTTCGTGATGGAAAGATGATTCAAAGCTTCTTGAAATAACTTCGTAAAATTTTGAAAATTAGCAGCAATTATTAAAGACTAAACTTGTGTAGCTATTAATTATTAAACTTATCTGAATTAAAATTCTCATTCACAATTATACTTGATGTATTTTGTTTCAATTACTTCTCTGAATAATCATTTCTCCAATAATTATTTTTAATCCCACACATTCAGTTACATAAAAAGACAAATCAACCCATTAAAAGTTTCGAAATGAAAATTCCAATGTGATAATTTTAAATGGATTTTCGATTATTTTCACGATAACTGATTTTCCAGTTGAGATTACGTGATTACATAAATAGTGCAATGCTCACGTTAAATCGTACACGATGGTACATCCTATTATTACACTGTATTACCATCGAACCCCTGTAGAATGTTCCTGTTACCAAAACAGACGCAGAACAGCGGTATAGATAGATAACAGAGTGTTCAGATAACAGAATGATCGGACAGCGAAACAGTCGGATTCTGAATGTTCAGATAATGGAGATTCTACTCTGATCGTCTTCCAATGGTTTCGGCATTAGCATCAAAGCACTGTATCTAAATCATAAAGATCCTTCTGCAGTATGCATTAATCATTCCATTTTATAGTACTTGCTTTTCGTTGAATTTTGCGTATCATCTTTACGTCCAATTGATGGATTATTGTTCGAACATTGCTGTCTCATTTTTTACTTCTTTTAAATCTTGTGGCAACATAACCTATATCTTACAGCAACTTCAATGTTCAATATCTAATTACATTCTTACATTACATTCTTAAAAATTGTAATAACAAATAATACAGTAAAATTGACATTAAAATAAAATTTACAGACTCTCTGCAAAATCTGAAGTTTAAAAATTTTAAATAGCTACCTTAAAATATTATAGTCATTATTATAACATTCATAGACAATACTATAGTCTTTCATTTTTTACAAAAAAAAAAATCAGTTAAGTCTTTAATGCCATCACATAAATAATTGCCCAAAAAATATATAAATCCATAAAACTCTTAAAAATTGATTCGACAGAATAATTCATACGTAAAAATCAGTTATTTTTATAGAACAGTGAGATCGATATAAATATTTTTTAAATTTATTCTGCTTAAATATGCGACGGTTCATAAATATGCAGGTTGAAACATGATTATTTATATCGAAACGATGGTAAACCCACGCCTGGTTGCAACAGGCGGTTGGAACAGAAGTGGCCCAGCACAAACGAGGGTTAACCCTTTCATTACGAAAAGCTGCGATGCAAAGCGGCCATTTCAGGCGTCAGACTTATAATAGTGAGTAAAGCTCTTTAGCAAATAACGTGTACAACGTGTTGATTGTCGAAAGAAAATGGTGCCAGGAACCGGTGGCCGTTCTTAAAAACTGTCAAGTGCCAAAGGATTTTGATCATGATTTAAGAATTATGGGACAGGAGAACTTATTTTGGCAAAAATTTAGGAGAAATGGCTGATCTATTGTAATCAGTGAAAAGATAGTGAAGAATGTGCCAAAATTAATTTGTATGGTGATCTCTTTTGATTTTGAGATGGAAATTGAGAAATTTCAGGGTTTGGATGTTTTAATTTTTGAAAGATGTAAATTTGTGGGGTTGTCAATTTGCAATGGTTAGGAAGTTGTTAAGTGCTTAATTTTTTAGAATTTTTAAATTCTCAAGTTTTCTGATTCTTGAACTTTGGAATTCACAAATTCCACAGTTCTCTAATTCCACGGTTCTCTAATTCCACGGTTCTCTAATTCCACGGTTCTCTAATTCCACGGTTCTCTAATTTCATGGTTCTCTAATTCCACGGTTCTCTAATTCCACGGTTTTCTAATTCCACGGTTTTCTAATTCCACGGTTCCCTAATTCCACGGTTTTCTAATTCCATGGTTCTCTAATTCCACGGTTCTCTAATTCCACGGTTCTCTAATTCCACGGTTCTCTAATTCCACGATTCTCTAATTCCCCGATTCCCTAATCCACCGATTCCCTAATCCACCGATTCCTTAATTCACCGATTCCCTAATCCACCGATTCTCTAATTCACCGATTCCTTAATTCCCTAATCCCTAATTCCCCAATTCCTCAAATCCCCAGTTTCCCAATTTCCCCAAATTCCCAACTTCCTAGCTTTCTACCCCCCAAAAATGTACCTACCTCCCATAACTAGAATCCTCCCTACCCTCTTGCATCTCAGTCTCAAACCGGTTCACGCAAGCAACGATAAAAATTTCACCCCATATATCTCCACCATCTTTCTATTTCACCAACCTCGAACAAGATCTGTAAAACAACGATTGTGCAGGCTTTCACATGACGCCAAGTCTCAGCAAAGTCTTTCCGGAGTCCTGTTTGCTCATCGTGGTCGGCGTCGTGATCGGTGCCCTACTATCGAAGATGAGCAGCGTCCACGTGTCACCTCTTACGCCGGACACGTTTTTCCTCTACATGTTGCCGCCCATTATACTGGACGCTGGTTATTTCATGCCGAACCGACTGTTCTTCGACCACCTGGGAACGATACTTCTGTTCGCCGTCGTCGGGACTATATTTAACACCTTGTCGATAGGTTAGTAAAAATGGAGCAGCACTTTATTCATGGACCTAATGTTTGAGCTTACTCGGTGGAAATGAACTTATACGGCGAGGTAAATGCGGTTGAATGTCCATTATTTGAAACGAATTTTATATAATAGAAATTATTAGAGTAACTTTGTTGAAGTGTGTGTCAGATATTTTTGTCGATATATTAATTTTTGTTGAGGTAGTGAATAATTGTATAAATTAATATTTCATACCTTGTTGATGTGCTTCACTCTAATTTACAAGTAACTGCATAAGCCTTAAGTATACACCTTGTCATTTTCATAATTATTTTTTATTCGTGTCAACCTAGAAATTGAATCTTACCAAATATATTTATTATAAATAAGTACAGAAAATATGAAATGAATTAATTCGCAATTTGCTAATAGACCTACGGACTTAAAATCCTTCCAATATGGCCGCCCCACGTTCTTATGTTTACGAACACAAACCGGGGCCATTGGACTTCATATATCCTAGGTCCATGAATCTGTTACGTGGAAACGTATGGACGTTTTCTTTTTTTTCAAACTTTATTTCCCGTCGAAATATCTTGCCGGCTGGTCTGTTTCGCGTTCGTTTTTACGAGTTCTTTTATTTCTGTCTGGACCCCGTGGCTGTTCGCGCCTTCGCTGGCTGGCCCGATGAAAAAGCACACGGGCTGATTCAAAAATTGCCTGACGGACGTTCCAGGAGATCTATAGCGCCGGTTTAAACGCGGAGAAATTCTATCGCGTCGAAAAATAGCGGGATTTTATAGGGGCAGCGGTCGAATGAACTCTAATAGAATGAACAGCGATTCTTTTCGTATCGCATTAGACGCGGGATTTATCGGGCTTTTTTCCTAAACAGTTATTTTTCGTGAAGGAGTGCCCATCGGGATTTTTGCGGAGTCTACCGCCTTAATAGAGTGAAAAGGATTGTTTTTGCGGGCAAGTATTTAGTTACCGGAAACGGAGTTACTTTTACGTTGATGTTTTATTTACGGAAGCTCGGAAGGGAAGTTTAAACGCGCGGAAACTCTATCGCATCGAAAAGTGGCCGACTTTTTTTTAGAGCCGGTTTAACCACAGTCAAATGAACCTTAATAGAGTGGAAAGAATATTTTTGTTGCTTACTGAAAATGAGCTTGCTCGGTTGTTTTTGATGGAGATTCAAACTCGATCCGGGTTATTGATTCATTTAGGGTAACGTTGTCGATCAAACATTGTTGCATTGTTTGGCCGTACGCGTTGGATTTCAGCATTATTGGTAACATAAACAATCTAAATAGTGGAATAATATTTGATCGAACTGCAAACGGAACGGGCAATGAATTCATCGATTCACTGCCGTACGTGATAGACATTTAAACTAACATTGCGAATTTTACGCTACGATGCGTGGGTCACGTAAAGCGTGGGTCCTTTAATTTAATATTGAAGCGTGGTTCACTTGGAAAATACTGTATTATCACATTGATCACTAATACAATTTATATTTGGATCGTTCAGAGTTGATAACTGGCGTGGGTCACTCTGATGGTTTGTAATTAGGTCGTGGGTCACGTATGTAACATCGGAATAAGGTATGGGACACTCTTAGAATTCAAAATCGGCAGGTGGGTCACGCAACTTTGGGTCACATACGCAATTTATAATCATGGGTCACCCATTGTATTCAAATTTTTTGATAGCTGATGTGATTTAATATTCTGATGTGGGCCATACGATTTAAAGTTAAATTAGTATGCGTGGATCACGTTCACAAGTTATAACAGAAGCGTGGGTCATTCAATTTAATTCGTATTTATGCGTGGGTCATTCATAAATTTCAAGATTGTTGCATAGATCACTCGTAATAATTAGAATTGTTGCGTGGGTCATCCATCCAGTTTAAAATTCGTGCGTGGGTCATTCGTGTAATTTAGATTTCGTGGGTGGGTCATTCGCGTGATTTAGTTTTTATGCATGGGTCATCCGTGTAATTTACATTGGGGGCGTGGGTCACTCGTGTGACCCAAAATTGTCGGTGGGTCATTCATATATTTCGCGGTGTATGCGTGGGTCACTCACAACATTTATTATCGCTGCGTGGGTCATCCGCATAATTGTTATTTGTGTCGTGGGTCACCCGTATAATTTACATTCCATGCGTGGGTCACTCGTATAACCCAAAATTGTCAGTGGGTCACCCGTATATTTCGCAGTGTATGAGTGGGTCACTCACAACATTTATTATCGCTGCGTGGGTCATCCACATAATTGTTATTTGTGTCGTGGGTCATCCGTATAATTTACATTCCATGCGTGGGTCACTCGTATGACCCAAAATTGTCGGTGGGTCACTCGTATATTTCGCGGTGTATGCGTGGGTCACTCACAACATTTATTATCGCTGCGTGGGTCATCCACATAATTGTTATTTGTGTCGTGGGTCACCCGTACAATTCAAAACTGAAATGTGGGTCATTCGGGTGTGCCATACTTTAATCGTGGGTCACGCATATTTCAAAACTATAACATTGATCATTCGCACAATCCATATTTAGAGTGTGGGTCACCCATATTTCAAAACTAGATCTTGGCTCGCTCATTCAATATACGATTCCGCGTGGGTCACTCATCGAAACATTTTAGACCTAAATTATAACTATCAAATAAACCTTAAAATAATCAAAATCATTTTCTTCAAACATTAAAACTAAAAAGTAACAATATATCTCAAAGTACTAAAACTAGAACAACTTCTTCTTTATCAATTTATCGCTCACAAAAAACTACAAATAATTGCAACAACGTTCCAATAAACAATCGCAATAAAATCAGCGTCTCTTCTTTTCACTTTGCAATTGTAAAAAACGCAATTTCTTCTCTCTGACGGTTCATATTTTATTCGCTTTTTATATCGTCTTTTAGTTTTGTTCATTTTCTATGGAAACGTTTGTAAAAGACAGAATGATCCTCTGAGTGGGTAGACAGACTATCTAATGGGTTATTTATGTAAATGGTCTTTGTGATAAATGTAAGTGCTTCTTCCTATCTCGTTGGAGTAGATTTTATTTGTTGCCTCTTTTTTATTTTTATTCGTACATCCGTGCACGCGTTTGTGAAAAATATATCAGCCCGGAAACGACTTTTTAAGTATTACTGGCACTCGTCCAGAAATCACGTCTCTCATACACAGTCATATTTCGATAGCAAAGTGAACTGTATAATACTACAGAATAATTAAATGAGTTTGAATAGAAGGTGTACCAATAAAATCTGTGTACTTTTTGTTTTAGATATGTAGTATAATAAAATATACATATGTATGTATACATATACATGTGTGTACACATATGTGTATATACATATACATGTGTGTACACATATGTGTATATACATACATATACATACATATACACATATATACATACATCTATATAGATACACACATATGTGTACATACATATACAAACATATACACATATGCATACACACATATACATACATATACACATGTGTATACACACATATGTATGTATATTTTAATTTGACTCAAGAACACAGCTCCATTTAATATTTTATACTCTAAAATTTCACATGTGCATCATCCCTAAAATTATGTAACATTTTTCCACTCTATATTTAACACATGTGTATGCAACACATACGTAACGATTTAATTGACTCCCAGTAGGGAACAGTATTTTTTCCTAAACCGTTAAAAACATCCGAAAGTTCGAAAACCCGTGAAGTTTCCCAGGGAGGTACAATACAATTTTGAAGAAGTTTCGATAGTTTCGGAACAAGTAAGAATTCGTAAACAGGAGTTTCGTACATACTAAAGAACACAGAAGAAGTTTGAAGTAGATCGTGAAGTATGTACAGAGTTCCCCGTAAACCGCTACGGACCACTTAACTTTTTAACATTCCGTTTCAGAAAATTTCGTTGTGCATCTCGGAATTTACGAGCAGTCGCGATCTGTCAATTTTCGTCGTACATTTCGTAATCAACGCACGCGTGTAACCGGCGCTTCTATCGAGAGTGAAAACACGAGGACTCGCCCACGCGATTTCTGTTTATGGATCAGAGTGTTCGCGAAATGTTAGTTGCGGGTTACGAAACGTCGTCGATTTTCTGCATACGACACGGTTACGTTGGTTGATAATTAAAGACGTAACGCTTTTATCAGTGATCGTTACGTTATCGATGGATTTACGGAATTATACTGGCTATCGATTCGATAAGATTGAACAACACTGATTTTGGCAGGTGATTTATTTTTGTTTGATCAGGGATTAATACGCAACTCATTATATATGGAGACTATGAGATCATTATTTTAAAAAAGTACATGCTACGTACAGTATGTATTTTCTTTGAAATACAATTTTAGATAGTTTGTAAGCTACTGTTCCTTGAAGATGTGTTCATTCGTGTCTATTGGAAATTTTATACAAATAGACATGATTGATTTGTTGCCAACAGTTACTGTGTTAGTGGCTATTAGATGATGAATTCATGATGAATTAATGATACGTTTATTTTCAGTAATTGGTGATGGTAAATTAATTTAAGATCTAAGAACATATTGCTGAAGCTCTAAGACGCCATCTTTGCATTTCAAAAAAAATTTCCTTAATATTGCACATAATAAAATAATTTTAAAATACAGTACCGTAATAAAAAAAATAAAATAATTAAATTGACACAATCAGTACACTGTAAGTACTAAAAAATTAATTATAAAATTATTAACCCTAAAGTTACCCCTTAAGAAATGTACAACCAACATAAAAAGTATGACTATTAAACCATCAAATATGTGAATATTAAAAAATCAAAAAAATTGTCAATGAACGAAGAAAAATAGTAAAATAATGATTGATTAATTGTTTCTAGGCGCCTCGTTATGGGTGTTAGGTAAGATCGGCCTGTTCGGCTTCGAAACGCCGCTCCTGCAAATGTTCCTTTTCTCAGCGTTGATCAGCGCCGTCGATCCCGTCGCTGTGTTAGCCGTTTTCGAAGAGATTCATGTAAACGAGATCCTATATATCGTCGTATTCGGAGAGAGCTTGTTGAACGACGCTGTCACCGTCGTAAGTATTGATTTAGCTGTAAATATTGATACTAGTAGATCGAATCGATCGCTTTTAATCCGATGCCTTTGAGTTTCTCAACTGCGATTGATACTTCGCTGCTGCAATGTTAACACTAGTACACACATAATACAACTCTTATTCGCCACACTTCAAGATTTTACTATATAAGAAATTTTAAGAAATTGGGTAAAAGGGAATTTGTGGATAAGGGCTGTCGTGTATGATGGAGGAGTGGAGGGTAGTTGTGATTAGTGAACTGTGATAGATTAGGTTAGGATTTGATTGGAAGATTTGGGGATTTGGGAGCTGGGGAGTTTGAGGACTTTAGGGAGGATTTGGGAATTTGAGAATTTGGGGATTTGGAAATGTGAAAATTTGAGAATTTGGAAATTTGGAAATTTTAAAATTTGAAAACTTGGGAATTTGGTATTTTGGTGATTTGGTGATTTGGTGATTTGGTGATTTGTTGATTTGCTAAATTCCCAAATTCGCTAAATTCCCAAATCCCTAAATTTCCAAATCCCTAAATTCCCAAATTCTCTAAATTTCCAAACTCCCTAGATTCCCAAATCCCTAAATCCCCAAATTCTCAAATTCCTAAATTCCCAAATCCCCAAATCCCCAAATTCCCAATTTCTCAAATTTCCAAATTCCCTAGATTCTCAAATCCCTAAATCTCCAAATTTCAAAATCCCCAAATTCCCTAGATTCCCATATCCCTAAATCCCCATATTCCCTAGATTCCCATATCCCTAAATTCCCAAATTCCCTAAATTCCTAAATTCCCTAAATTCCCAAATTCCCTAGATTCCCAAATCCCTAAATCCCCAAATTCCCAAATTCTTAAATTCCCAAATTCCCAATTTCTCAAATTTCCAAATTCCCTAGATTCTCAAATCCCTAAATCTCCAAATTTCAAAATCCCCAAATTCCCTAGATTCCCATATCCCTAAATCCCCATATTCCCTAGATTCCCATATCCCTAAATTCCCAAATTCCCTAAATTCCAAATTCCCTGAATTCCCAAATTCCCTAAATTCCCAAATTCCCTAAATTCCCAAATTCCCTAAATTCCCAAATTCCCTAAATTCCCAAATCCCTAACTTCCCAAATCCCTAAATTCCCAAATCCCTAAATCCCCAAATTCTCTAAATTTCCAAACTCCCTAGATTACCAAATCTCTCAATCCCCAAATTCCCAATTTCTCAAATTTCCAAATTCCCTAGATTCTCAAATCCCTAAATCTCCAAATTTCCAAATCCCCAAATCCCCAAATCCCCAAATCCTCAAATTCCCTAGATTCCCATATCCCTAAATCCCCAAATTCCCTAGATTCCCACATCCCTAAATTCCCAAATTCCCTAAATTCCTAAATCCCTAAATTCCCAAATCCCTAAATTCCCAAATCCCTAAATTCCCAAATTCCCAAATCCCTAAATTCCCAAATCCCTAAATTCCCAAATCCCTAAATTCCCAAATTCCCTAAATTCCCAAATCCCTAAATTCCCAAATCCCTAAATCCCCAAATTCCCTAAATTCCCTAAATTCCCTAAATTCCCAAATCCCTAAATTCCCAAATCCCTAAATCCCCAAATTCCCTAAATTCCCTAAATTCCCCAAATTCCCCAAATTCCCCAAATTCCCCAAATTCCCCAAATTCCCTAAATTCCCAAATTCCCTAGATTTCCAAATCCCCAAATACCAAACTTCCCCAAAATCGCAATCTTCATTGCAGCAGTGAACGCCTTAAAAAAAGAGTCCTCCACCCTAACAAAACATGTTAATCACCGAAACAGTTGGAATAACTCGTCCCGTTTTAATGGCCACTCAGGTGCTGTACCATATGTTCGAGGCGTACAACGAGATAGGCCCGACGGAAATACTTTACACGGACCTGTTGACCGGTCTGGCGTCGTTCTTCGTGGTGGCGATCGGGGGCACGATAATCGGAGTGATATGGGGTTTCGCCACCGGTTTCGTCACGAGGTTCACCCATCAGGTTCGCGTGATCGAACCCATCTTCATATTCGTCATGGCGTACCTGGCCTACCTGAACGCTGAAATTTTTCACATGTCGAGCATACTCGCGTAAGTGCACTTTTTTTCTGATTCTTCAGATAAGGTAAATTGAAATTGATCTGAGTTGAATTGATTTTATGTTGCTGTTTATTTGTGGTCTTTGTGCTGGAGTGATGTGAGAAATTCTTTAGAGTTTTTTATGAGATGTTAAGGTTCTTTGTAGGTTCATGTTTCTCTTCAGGTACCATAAGTCTCTTTAGAGTTATCAGAAATGCTCCTTAAATTTCCTGAAACTCCTCCTCAAATTGTATTTTAATTTTATTTTTGTACATATGTTATTTTGATATTTTCTTCTGATTGTTACGATTAAATTGAAGAAGTGTATTTAGCAGCAACTTACTATAAAATGTAGTTAATATTAAAAAGTGCAGTTTCAAATATTGATTATGATCTTCAGGAAATGTCAAACATACTCTTCATATAAATACAATTTACAGTAGATGTACCGATATCATCTGAAGGTACATTTGTACCGAATTCACGACAGTCCCGTAATTCCCACCCTAGACATATAATTAGCTTCATCAAGTACACGCTTTACTTACTACCGATACCAAGGTAGAGGTATCATAATCATACTGTACGAGCACGTGCAATATGCCTAACCAAGACCTAATCCGAATGTAATCCAGAACCTTGATGAAGCTAGATGAACCGACATTCATGGTGAAACATTAGAATACTCGTGTACATACATGCATGTGGAAATCTCGAATAGCATTCAATTTGAAAGCTCAGAACATGAATGCTTTGAGTAGATGGAGACGGGAGGTGAATAGAACCGTTTACACGTAGCTGAATCGATCAGAAAGGAATTAATTAATATGTAATTAATACAAGTTATGTAAGCCTGTCAGCGGATGTCGATTACTGTTTAAGACAGTGATGGACAGCTGGCTTCTCAAGGGCAGTGGGACAAATGGATGGTGCAAATGATTGGCTTTCGATAGCACGTTCGATTACTCTGTTCTTCGGGTTACGTTAGTGGGGTTTTATATTTTTAGTTCTTTTAATTACTAAATTTATATCTTTATGAATCGAAAAATTTTTAAATTAATTTTTTTGGGGTGAAGAATACTGGAATTTCAAGATTTATTTAGTCTTAATTGTCGAATTCACAAATTTTCCTGGATCGAATTTCTGAAGTCACAAATTTTCCTAGGCTTAATTCCTGAATTTACAAATTCCCCTAGGTTTGATTTCCGAATTTGCAAATTCCCCTAGATCAAATTCGCGAATACACTGATTCCCCTAGTCTTAATTTCTGAATTCACAAATTCCCCTAGACTTAATTTCCGAATTTGCAAATTCATCTAGACCAAATTCACGAATTCACTAATTCTCCTAGTTTGAATTTCTGAGTTCACAAATTCCCCAAGGCTTTGTCTCCATATTCTCAAATTTCCCTATTTCACTTTTTCAAATTTCTAAATTTTCCTATTTATCAATGTCAAATTTGAAAATTTCCAAATTCCCTAAATTGCAATATCCCTAGGTCCATATTCCCAAATTCTAAAATTCCCTAACTTCTAATTCCTAAATCTCCAAATTTCAAAGTCCCAAGTCTCTAAATCTCCAAATTCCCTAGACTTCCAAATCCCTAAATTCCCAAATCCCCAAATTCCCTAAATTACCAAATCCTCAAATTCCCCAGATTCCACAGATTCCCAAATTCTCAAATCTCCATATTCCCTAGTTCCAAATCTCTAAATCCCCAAATTCCCTAGATTCCGAAATTCCTAAATTCTCATATTCCCTAGTTCTAAATTTCTAAATTCCCAAATCCCCAAATTCCCAAATTCTCAAATCCCCATATTCCCTAATTCCAAATCTCTAAATCCCCAAATTTCTAAATCCTTATATTCTCTAGTTCCAACTCTCTAAGTCCCCAAAATTCCCTAGATTCCCAAATCCCTAAATCCCCATATTTCCTATTTCCAAATCTCTAAATCCCCAAATTCCCTAGATTTCCAAATTTCTAAATCCCTATATTCCTTAGCTCCAAATCTCTAAATCCCCAAATTTCCTAAATTTCCAAATCCCTAAATCTTCATATTCCTTAGTCCCGAATGTCTAAATCCCCAAATTCCCTAGATTGCCAAATCCTTAAATCTCAAAATTCCCTAGTCCCAACTCTCCTAGTCCCAGATCTCCTAGTTCCCCATCCCCAAATCCCAAATCCCTAAATCCCCATATTTCCTATTTCCAAATCTCTAAATCCCCAAATTCCCTAGATTTCCAAATTTCTAAAACCCTATATTCCCTAGCTCCAAATCTCTAAATCCCCAAATTTCCTAAATTTCCAAATCCCTAAATCTTCATATTCCTTAGTCCCGAATGTCTAAATCCCCAAATTCCCTAGATTGCCAAATCCCTAAATCTTAAAATTCCCTAGTCCCAACTCTCCTAGTCCCAGATCTCCTAGTTCCCCATCCCCAAGTCCCAAATCCCTAAATCTCCATATTTCCTATTTCCAAATCTCTAAATCCCCAAATTCCCTAGATTTCCAAATTTCTAAATCCCTATATTCCCTAGCTCCAAATCTCTAAATCCCCAAATTTCCTAAATTTCCAAATCCCTAAATCTTCATATTCCTTAGTCCCGAATGTCTAAATCCCCAAATTCCCTAGGTTCCCAAATCCCTAAATCTCAAAATTCCCTAGTCCCAACTCTCCTAGTCCCAGATCTCCTAGTTCCCCCATCCCCAAGACCCGAATCCCTACATCTCCAATTTCTCTACTCCCAAATCCCTAAATCCTTAAATCCCTAAATTCCCAAATCCCCAAAGTCCACAATAGTCCAACCCAACCTCCCCAAATTCTAAAATCGCTGACCAACTCACAAGTTTAAAGAAACGTCCCCTCAGCAAAATACACTTGTTTCTCTTCCGCCGATAAAAATCGAGCATCTGGCACGTGTCGGCCGCGATCCCGAGATTTGTAGAAACGAGTTCCACTAGTTTTCCGGCGCTCTCCAATTTTGCTTCGCGATAAATTTCGGAAAGAACTTTCAACCGTGGGCGTCACGCGAACTGTCACGCGGCCCCGTCGTGGCGTGCATGCCTTCTCGTAATAAAAACAAAATATGTACGATCCCGATAGATTACGCCCTATACACTTTGAAACTTTTCAATGAGTACGCGTTGCCCGGCCATTTTCTGCGTTTTGCAGCGATGAGATCCAAACGATAACGAATGCTCAACGAAAATTTGCTTCGAACGGCTCGACAATTTACTCGATGACACGTTCAACCTATTCTCAAGGACAGCATTGATTTTATCCGAGTAATTTAACGATATGGTAAATCATTATTCTGAAACACCGAAGGCTAGCGTGTTCTCGTTAAGTCTATTATTTACACGTTTCCTGTACGAGTTCAAACGACGATCATCGATCCAGAGGCAAAGTATGCGCCGTGTAATAACTGTTCAAATATGCTTAACCCGTAATCACCCGGTCTCCATCGATCTCGTTGATTTTTTATTTGAATGCTCGAGTGGACGGACTGTTTGATGGACAAATAAACCATTTGGGATACGTAATGATACACGTTACGGGTATTTAAAATTTATTAAACTATGCAGGGATAAGCTTTATTCGTTTGGAGTTCGGGAGCCCTGGGCGCGCGCGGTTATCGAGGTGCCGCGCCATATTGTTTTTGTTGTGACGATCTTTTAGGTGTACATTCTTTTAGTAGTACATTCTCATACAATTCAGGAAGTGCATTTTATATTATGCAATAATATACATACGCGTATAATATGAGTACACTATATGATCATATTAAATAATCATTTTATACGATCATATAAAATAATCATATTTAATGGACAATTTAATTGTGTACATAATAGAATGATTATATTGTATGCATAATAAAATTGTATGAATAATATAATCATACTGAATATACAATTTAATTGTATACATAACACACATATGTCATATGTATAATATAATTGCACACATAACATGATCACACCTCACATGTAGTATAATTGCATACACAATATAATTATAACTTACATAATACAATTATGAACTGTACAGTAAAATTGAACAACTTATGAACAATTTTTTTAAATTGTACAAATTAATGAATAACATTAATCTAATAATGAATAATTTTGTAAAATGAATAATGTTATGAATAATTTCCCAAAATTGAAACTCTAAATCTTAAACCTAAAACATGAAACTATGACGTCATAAGTAACCATAAAATATTTGAACAGCAATAATTGTTTAAACAAATTAATCTCTAACTGTTTATATCCGTAACATTCTCACCGTATAAAATTAGAGTCGCTATTAATATTGAGAGCAGAACCCTCGGCTACTCAAAGTTCACCGTGTGAAGCTATTAGATTGGAATGAAATTATGCGAAGCTACCCTATTAACACTTTAGCTACTAAAGCGATATACGGTATAGTCTCTCTTTATAACAGTCCAATTACTTCTTCACTGTTTTTCGAGGAATATTAAATTGTCCGTAGAAAAGTTGGAAGTTTAAGACGTTATTATAAAGCAGCAGTTTTATTTCCGCGCATTTTCGCGTCGGAAACGTTGTCACGTGACTTCCAAGTTTTCTGCTCGCCTAAATGCAAAGCGCAGGAAGATCGATGTTGCGCTGTCCATCATCGCCTCGAAGAAGAAAGATAAATTATTCATGAGGTAGACGCGTTTTCATCGAGCTACTTAATGCTCTGTAGTCTTCTTCGACAGCTATTATGATGGATCCGGTGAAACTGCAGATGCAAAAACATTGTGAATACGTAAAACTGAAAGTTGAGGGGCACTCGATTAATGATGATGCGTTAAACTTTTGTGATGTGCTGTCAAATGTTTTTCTCACGAGAATATTTTCTGGAATGTATCAGTGATTCGATAATTCACCGATTCCCTAATCCACCGATTCCTTAATTCACCGATTCACTAATTCACCGATTCCCTATTCCACCGATTCCCTAATCTACCGATTCGCTATTCCACCGATTCCCTATTCCACTGATTTTCTAATCCACCGATTCCCTATTCCACCGATTCCCTAATTCACCGATTCGCTATTCCACCGATTCCCTATTCCACCGATTCCCTATTCCATCGATTTCTTAATCCACCGATTCCCTATTCCACCGATTCCCTAATCCACCGATTCCCTATTCCATCGATTTCTTAATCCACCGATTCCCTATTCCACCGATTCCCTAATTCACCGATTCACTAATCCACCGATTCCCTATTCCATCGATTTCTTAATCCACCGATTCCCTATTCCACCGATTCCCTAATTCACCGATTCACTAATCCACCGATTCCCTATTCCATCGATTTCTTAATCCACCGATTCCCTAATTCACCGATTCACTAATCCACCGATTCCCTATTCCACCGATTCACTAATCCACCGATTCCCTATTCCACCGATTCCCTAATCCACCGATTCCCTATTCCACCGATTCCCTAATTCACCGATTCACTAATCCACCGATTCCCTATTCCACCGATTCCCTAATCCACCGATTTCCTATTCCACCGATTCACTAATCCACCGATTCCGCAATTCCCTGATTCGCTAATTCCCCGATTCTCTAATTCACCGATTCCCTAATTCCTTGATCTTCTAATTCCCCGATCACCTAATTCTCCGATTCCTAAATTCCCCACCTTGTTAATTCTCCGATTCCTTAATTTCCTACCTTGTTAATTCTCCGATTCCTTAATTTCCTACCTTGTTAATTCCCCGATTCCCTAATTTCCCACCTTGTTATTTCCCCGATTCCTGAATTCTCCACCTTGTTAATTCCCTTCTTCCCTAATTCCCAAAATCCCAACATCGCCAAATTTCTTTTACACAAATTCCCAAACTTCCTAAACTCTCCATAATTTTAATTTTGCAAAAGTTCCTAAGTAAAATAGAAAATGAACACCCAGCATGATTTCCTCTACGCATATCGTCAATTGTGCTACATGGAGGCCTATACTCATTGGTACACAGTGAACGTGCATAATCGAAAGTCAAACAGGAGCAGGAAACCCCTGTCACAATTTGGATCTCTCCCTGTTAGCCTAAATCATGAAACGAAGCTGAATGTAACCGCGTCGAAATTAGTGGTCCACAAAGCGGTATAGTCACGTCCGTGTCGTAAATCCCGATTCACATCGTTGATCTTCCATTCCCCAAAACGTCGATTTCGTAAATCGTCAGATCGTCCGTTCGAATTAATTTCGACACGGTTTGCAGGACGATCGATAGCTAACGGCACACTCGGGACCAACGTTTGCTTCCTTGGGGTAGCGACACGTATTGTTCAATTGGCAGTTTTCGATTTCCAAATTTTTACTGCTTCCATGGGTTTGTATGGGGCAATTTTTCAAACTTTTTCATCGTGCAGTTTTCAGATTTTTTCGGTTGTAAATTTGGGACGATAAATTCTGCAAATGGTATTTGCAAAGTTTGGGATTTTTTATTTGGTTCTGTGATTTTATTTTTTCTGGTTTTTGATTTTGGAGGTTTAAATGTGCGGATTTATGGATTTTTGGATTCCGGGATTTTTAATGTTAACTTTTACTAATTTTCTGAATTCACACATTCACAAGTTTCTACATTTCCAAATCCACGCTTTCCCAAATCCACACATGTCCAAATCTACACACTCCCAAATCCACATGTGTTTAAATCCTTACATCTTTAAATCCACACATCCTCAAATCCACACATTCCCAAATCCACACATCCCCAAATCCACGCATCCCCAATTCCACACATCCTCAAATCCACACATGCTAAAATTCTTACATACCCAAATCCCTACACCCCCAAATCAACACATCCCCAATTCCACACATCCCCAAATCCACACATCCCCAAATCCACACATGCCCAATTCCACACATCCCCAAATCCACACATCCCCAAATCCACACATCCCCAAATCCACACATCCTCAAATCCACACATGCTAAAATCCTTACATTCCCAAATCCCTACACCCCCAAATCAACACATCCCCAAATCCACACATCCTCAAATCCACACATCCCCAAATCCACACATGCCCAAATCCACACATGCCCAAATCCCTACATCCCAAAATTCTAAGGTTCCCAAATCTCTACATCTCCAAATTTCATAACTTCCAAATTCCCAAATTCAGTAAAATCCTACATCCCTAACTTCTACACTCTCTACTCCCATATCTCTAAATTCCACCGTCCCAAATTCCCAACCCCCAAATCTCTAAATCTACACTCATCTCTCCACGTCCAAAGACTCCCATATTCCTGGATCTCCAAACATACCTCATAAATTCCCAGCCTTCAAATCTCTGAATCGACAAACTCTCGCACCAATAAATCCATAGATTCTCCTATTCTAAACCTCTCTATTGCAGCGTCCCAAATTCCTAATCTCTAAATCCACAAATTCTTAGGTCCACAGATCTCTGGATTCCATTTTACTTGATCTACAAATTCCTAACCTGAATCTCTAAATCTGCAACTTAGACCAAATCCCTGAAATCGGTCCCTTATGCTTCTACCTCTCTCAAATCCAAAGATTCACAAGTTCTTAAATTCTTGGAGATCTATAAAAATAAAGAGTAGCATTTATCTTTCTTTAGAATGGAGGTCTTGGATTCTCTCTCTTCTTGAAACTTAATCTTCTTTTCTTGAAACTTAACAAGTTTATTAATTGTAACATTTTTGGAGCTCCATAAAAATAAAGGGTAGCATTTTTCTTTCTTTGGGCTGGAGATCTCAGATTCTCTCTCTTCTTGAAACTTAACAAGTTTATTAATTGTGACATTTTTAGAGATCCATAAAAATAAAGAAGTTTTTGTCTTTTTTAGGCTGGAGATCTCAGATTCTCTCTCTTCTTGAAACTTAACAAGTTTATTAATTGCGACATTTTTAGAGATCCATAAAAATAAAGAAGTTTTTGTCTTTTTTAGGCTGGAGATCTCAGATTCTCTCTCTTCTTGAAACTTAACAAGTTTATTAATTGCGACATTTTTAGAGATCCATAAAAATAAAGAAGTTTTTGTCTTTTTTAGGCTGGAGATCTCAGATTCTCCCTCTTCTTGAAACTTAACAACTTTATTAATTGCAAGATGTTACATAATTTCTCCTCGACATCCATATTCCCTTTAATCCTTCAATCGTTCCCTTTAAACAGACCCTTCCATTTAATCTAACACACAGATGAATGAACATCTCAATTTAACCCAAATTTCCTTCCACAGCATCACGTTCTGCGGCATCACAATGAAGAACTACGTCGAAGCGAACATATCGCACAAGTCCCACACGACGGTCAAATACACCATGAAGATGTTATCAAGCAGCTCTGAAACCATCATCTTCATGTTCCTCGGTGTGGCGACAGTAAACAACGACCACGACTGGAACACGTGGTTCGTCGCGATGACCATCGTTTTCTGCTCGATCTATCGAATCGTCGGTGAGTAGAAGGTCGAGGTCGAGGCCGTTTGGGGCAGGTGTCGGAGCCGCGGTCGGGGACGCGTAATCGCGTGGATCGATGAAATCGAGAACGATAGTGGTATGATTCCGAACGGATTGAGTAGCTAATGGAATCACCAGATAAGAGCCTTAAGCTAAACCGATCATGGCTTATCGCGTGTCACTTGATGCACCGTTACGCGATTTCTACGCTGTCTTTAACTTTCTTACCTTTGCTCTTGCACTTAACGGGACCTGGAATTATTAGGTTAAATACGTTGCCTATAATGTGTTTAGATGTCGAGTTAGGTTAAAGACATTTTCTAAAATGAATTTAGATGTCAGGTTAGGTTAAATGTCTTGCTTAAAATGAATTTAAATGTTAGGTTAAGTTAAGGACATTTTTTAAAATGAATTTAGATGTCAGGTTAGGTTAAAAACATTTTTAAAAATGAATTTAAATATTATGTTAAGTTAAAGACATTTTCTAAAATGAATCTAAATATTAGGTTACGTTAAGGACATTTTTTAAAATGAATTTAATTAGAAAGTTAGGTTAAATACCTTGAATAAAATGAATTTAAATATTAAGTTAAATTAAAGACATTTTCTAAAATGAATTTAAATATTATGTTAGGTTAAAGACATTTTCTAAAATGAATTTAAATATGAGGTTAGGTTAAGTACCTTGTGTAAAATGAATTTAAATGTTAGGTTATGTTAAAGACATTTTCTAAAATGCATTTAGATATCAGGTTAGGTTTAAAACATTTTTAAAAATGTATTTAAATATTATGTTAAGTTAAATACATTTTTAAAAATGAATTTAAATGTCAGGTTAGGTTAAATACATTTTTAAAAATGAATTTAAATGTCAGATTAGTTTAAAAACATTTTTAAAAATGAATTTAGCAGTTAGGTTAAGTTAAAAACATTTTTAAAAATGAATTTAAATGTCAGGATAAGTAAAAAACATTTTTAAAAATGAATTTAGCAGTTAGATTAAGTTAAAGACATTTTTAAAAATGAATTTAAATGTCAGGTTAGATTATGTACATATTTTAAAATGTACTTAGAAGTCAGGTTAGATTACGTACATTGTTTAAAACGTATTTAGCTACAAGAAAATCCAGCAAGTTCCCAACAGCGCACCCCAACCATAAACCACCCCTATTACCAAAATGACCCTCAGTAAAATCGATGTCTACCCCGGTACCGTCCGAGCAAAAGAACCAACAAAAACCTTCTCTGACGACTTCTTTAAGTATCAAAATCTCGAAAGACCCTTAACAAGATTCGCCGATCTTTTCTACGACCTGCCATTTTACTTCGCGGCTTACCGTCACGAGTTTACGGCTTCCACTACCGATTTATCGCTAAACTGTTAGCGACGATTAAAGGTTTGATCGATAGAATGTTCATCGGAGATCCAAACGAAATTTCAGGAGTGATCGTGCTGACAGCTGTGGCGAATCAGTTCCGGTTGCACAAACTCGACAAAGTGGAGAAGTTCGTGATGTCTTATGGAGGTTTGAGAGGAGCTGTCGCTTTCGCGTTGGTCCTGTTGATCGACCCCAAGCACGTGTCACTGCAGCCTATGTTTGTCACCACCACCATTGCGGTTATATACTTCACTGTCTTCATGCAGGTAATAATATGTGTTTGGAGTCCGGTCACGCGGTATCGCGGGGGGTTTAGTTGTTTGAGTGGTGTGGCATATGGAGGTTGATGTGAGAGAATTTGTGAAGGCATGAGAGGGTTTTTTATTTTGGTAGACGAGAGTGGTATTACGAGTTTTTGCGGGGGTAAATTTGTACAATTCAGAATTTCCACAGTCCCGAATTTCTATAGTCCCAAATTTTCACAATCCCAAATTTCAAAATCCCCCAATTCCAAATTTTTTGAATTCTAAATCCCCCAATTCCAAATTCCCCAAATTCCAAGCTCCCAATTTCCAAATTCCCCGAATTCCAAATCCACCAATTTCCACATCTCTCGAATTCCAAATCCCACGAATTCCAAACCCTCCGAATTCCAAACCCTCTGAATTCCAAATCCCCCGAATTCCAAGCTCCCAATTTTCAAATCCCCCGAATTCCTAGCTCCCAATTTCCAAATCCCCCGAATTCCAAATCTCCCGAATTCCAAACTCCCCGAATTCCAAATCCCCCAATTTTCACATGTCCCGAATTCCAAATCCCCCAATTTCCACATCTCTCGAATTCCAAACCCTCCGAATTCCAAGCCCTCTGAATTCCAAATCCCTCGAATTCCAAGCTCCCAATTTTCAAATCCCCCAAATTCCTAGCTCCCAATTTCCAAATACCCCGAATTCCAAACCCTCTGAATTCCAAATCCCCCGAATTCCAAATCCCCCAATTTCCACATCTCCCAAATTCCAAATCCCCCAAATTTCCAAATCCCCAAATTTCCAAATTTCCCTCCACCCTTCCCCATTCCCAGCCTTCCAAATTAAAAACCTTGAAAATTCTCATCGCAGCGTCCAAATGCCCGCGAGCACCCCGAAGGGCGCCCGACCTGTCCCATCACCGTATTACACCGCATTTCCTTGACTAGTTAAAGTTTTTCACGATTTTCTCTCAAGAAGCATCCATTTCGCATTCATGGTTACAACTTTCTGTTTTATACCTTTCATTAGGATTATCCTGACGTGTCCCCGAGAAACTGACAGAGTATACCAAGTCGGTTTAATATTTCTCCTCTGTTTTGTTTGTCCTATAAAAGTTTGAATTAAAGTTCAGATGCTATGCTGAAATAATACACGATGCACTCAAGGTAATACACTTGAATATTTTCGTTTCGTTCACATAGAGGAATAACAATAAAAGAGGTTGGCCGATTCAAAGAGGAGATAGAATGATAGTCGGATACATCTTGTTTCTTTAAAATCAACATATCCTGGGGTGTGCTTGCTTCTCGGTGTTTTCGGAGCTTGAGGCTGGGAAGATGTTAAATTCAATGTTGACTTGGTTTCGAGGAAACGGAAACTATTTTAGCTGTGGGAAATATAAACGGTTTGGGCAATTTAGGAATTTTGGAAATTTGGGGAATTTGGGAATTAGGAAGTTGAGAAATTAGGAAATGGGGGAATTAGGAAATCGGGGAATTAGGGAGTTGGGGAATTATCAAGGTGGGGAATTAGGGAATCGGGGAATTAGAGAATCGGGGAATTAGGAATGTTGAGGTTATGACGAGGATAGGATTATTTAATAAAGAAACCAGTTTAGAATACTGTACTTTAATATTAAAATAGGAAAAATGCGTAAAACGGACTGAACCAGGTATGTCCTGCCTATACCGACTCGCCTGTCGAACTGAACGAAAAAGTCAAGCTGTCCCAAAAGGTCAGCAGTAAAGCACAACTGCATAGTTGACCCTGGGTTTTTCCCGACATAATTTACAACCCTAGTAAGGGCCCGAACCTTACCATATTTGGGCATGAATTTTCTCTTACTTCAACAAGGAAATCGGGGAATTAGGGAGTTGGGGAATTATCAAGGTGGGGAATTAACGAATCGGGGAATTAGAGAACCGTGGAATTAGAGAATCGAGGAATTAGGAAATCGGGGAATTAGAGAACCGTGGAATTAGGGATTCGGGAAATTAGAGAATCGTGGAATTAGAAAATCGGGGAATTAGAGAAGCGGGGAATTAGAGAATCGTGGAATTAGAGAAGCGGAAAATTAGAAAACCGTGGAATTAGAGAACCATGGAATTAGAGAACCGTGGAATTAGAGAACCGAGGAATTAGGGAACCGTGGAATTAGAAACCCGTGGAATTAGAAACCCGTGGAATTAGAAACCCGTGGAATTAGAAACCCGTGGAATTAGAGAAGCGGAAAATTAGAAAACCGTGGAATTAGAGAACCATGGAATTAGAGAACCGTGGAATTAGAAAACCGTGGAATTAGAGAAGCGGAAAATTAGAAAACCGTGGAATTAGAGAATCATGGAATTAGAGAACCGTGAAATTAGAGAACCGTGGAATTAGGGAACCGTGGAATTAGAAAACCGTGGAATTAGAGATTCGGGAAATTAGAGAATCGTGGAATTAGAGAATCGTGGAATTAGAAAACCGTGGAATTAGAGAACCGTGGAATTAGAGAACCGTGGAATTAGAGAACCGTGTAATTAGAAAACCGTGGAATTAGGGAATCAAAGAATTACTGAATCGAGGAATAGAACTTCCAAATCATATTTGATTATCAATACGAAATTATCAGACGTAACCATAACGAAAAGGGAGTGAATCGATCGTCATAAGAGCCACAGATGGCCGATATTAAAATTTCCTTTTAACATCGTATTGAAAAAGATTGCGAGGGGGTTGAAAAGTTTGTTCAATACTCTTGATGAATAATGCTAAACTGTTTGACAAACTGAAAAACTTCCAGACAAGACTTATTCATGATTCATCGTAATAACAGAAAATTGTATTAAACGAAGATTGTTTGAAATTTTTAATTGGATGTTTGTTCCGACCGAATAAGGGACCCTTTGAAGTCTCTTTACACAATCAAACTATTTTAATCAAGAAGTTTTAACGAGGTGTTTGATCAACGGAAAATAATGAAATTAAGTTGTTGCCTTCAATCAACTACTATTAAACAGTGATAAATAATTCGTGTTTGATCATTGATTAAACTTCTTCAACAAAATTTTATCTCCATCAATTTTCCTTCTTCTCGAATGAATTAATTTTTTTATGATAAAATGTTGACTACAAAAATTTGTAGTAGGGTATTTTCTTAAAAAACGAAGCTGTTAACTCATAACGCGATAAATAACGTTAATAATTATAATTCCATCATACATTGTTTTACCTCGCCCACAGAGAGTTTGAAAAATAAATAATTTACCAGGGAAGATAAAATTTTCGTGGCGGTAATGGTACATCTGAAAACACAGAAATTCTGTAATCCGCAGATAGTATATCAAACGAAAAGCAAAGGTAAAAGCGAAACAAAGGTTACGTTTGTACAGCTGTACATCTAGGTATGTACATATGGAGCCATATACTACCTGTAGAATTTACCGAATGATGTTTCACAAAGGACTACCCTGTAACGCAGGAAAATATGACGCAGTCTGTTATCAGGATTTCAGTCGTTATCACAGCATATGTTAGCAGTGGAATACCCCGACGTTTATTACGCGTCTCAGTCATTTTGTCATCATAGACAACTAAGGATGAACTCGAGTTTCTCTTCGAGCACGATTTTATGACGATCCACGCGCAGACCGGGCGAACGCAAATAGACGTGCGTGTCGCCCGAAGAATACCCTCCTTTCTGTATTCTTTTCTTCTTTTATACGCCATAAAGCCCCGAAAGGCTCCTTCCCATTACGACTGACACGAAAATACGAATAAAACCTTACGACATTGTCGTTTCTCGTTCTTAACGATTATTTCCTACGGGTTTTAGAACACGATGTTTCTTTCATATAATTGTGCGTCCTGGCGGCCATCTTCGAATCGGTCACGTGGTTCAGTGCGTTCTTTCGAGATGCGGAGGCTTATAGATTTGGAGATAGAGGGTTATGGGAATTTTGGAATAGGGAGATATAGGGATTTGGGGAATTAGGGATTTGGGGATTTGGGGATTTGGGGATTTGGGGATTTGGGGATTTGGGGATTTGGGGATTTGGGGATTTGGGGATTTGGGGATTTTGGAATTTGGAGATTTAAAGATTTAGAGATTTTGGAACTTGGGAAGTTAGATATTTAATAAATTTGAGATATAGGAAATTGGGGAATTGGAAAACTTGGAATTGGACAATGTGGGAATTGGACAATGTGGGAATTGGACAATGTGAGAATTGGACAATGTGAAAATTGGACAATGTGAAAATTGGACAATGTAGAAATAGGGCAATGTGAGGATTGGTCAATGTGGCAATTAGAAAATCTGAGTATTAGACAATGTGGGAATTGGGAAAATTTGAGAATTGAGTAATTTGGAATTGGGAAGCTTGGAATTACGAAGCTTGAAATTAGGAAAATTTGGGAATTGGGAAATTTAGAATTTGGGAAATTTGGAATAGTGAAGCTTGGAATTGCGAAGCTTGGAATTGGGAAGCTTAGAATTGCGAAGCTTGAAATTAGGAAAATTTGGGAATTGGGAAATTTAGAATTTGGGAAATTTGGAATTGAGAAATTTGGAATAGGAAAGCTTGGAATTGCGAAGCTTGAAATTAGGAAAATTTGGGAATTGGAAAATTTAGAATTTGGGAAATTTGGAATAGTGAAACTTGGAATTGCGAAGCTTGGAATTGCGAGGCCTGAAATTAGGAAAATTTGAGAATTGGGAAATTTGGAATTGCGAAGCTTGAAATTAGGAAAATTTGGGAATTGGGAAATTTAGAATTTGGGAAATTTGGAATAGTGAAGCTTGGAATTGCGAAGCTTGGAATTGGGAAGCTTAGAATTGCGAAGCTTGAAATTAGGAAAATTTGGGAATTGGAAAATTTAGAATTTGGGAAATTTGGAATTGCGAAGCTTGAAATTAGGAAAATTTGAGAATTGGAAAAATTGAGAATTGGGAAATTTGGAATTGGGGAGCATGGAATTGGGAAATTTGGGAAATTGGAAAATTGGAAAATTGGCAAATTGGAAAATTAGAAAAGTGGAAAATTATGAAAATCAGCAACGAAAAATCGTCTTATCATTGTAACAAGCCATCAAACTATTTTTTTGCAAGTACCCCGAGAAAGTTGACGTTGTTTCCCAACATCAGAAGCGTTTAGCATGTAAGTTATCGTTCGTATCTCGCCGACGTTGCGAAGCGTGTTCAGGAACGCCATCAGCATCGAGTTTCCGATCGATTGCGCGACAAAGTCGATGGTGTTTTTAGAATTAATGGAGGTTCGATCGTGGACGTTCGCAAACAGGACGCGCCTTCGGGACGAAGTAGCTCTGTTTTTTCATTCCCTTTTATCGTCCGCGACTCTTCAATCTTTCGCAGTCTAATTAAGCTACCACTTTTATTTGCCGGTCGGTTTTTCTTTTTTGTTTTTATTCAGATTCGATTTAATTCCATCCTGTAAAAGCGGGAATTAAAGCGAACAGTTTCCGTAGAAAAGGAGCAGGGGGGATTGCTGATAAATTATGTAGTAAAACGAGGGTGAACGGTGTTATGAATGGGGCTTTAATCTTAATTTAGCCCGTGAATGAAATGGCCAGGCGCAAATGTTTTTGCATAATGAACATGTGCGTAGAACAGTTGATTGCAGTTTCGTTCGCGGGTTCCCTCCAATTTATACGCGAACGATTCTTTCGGGCTCACGTGAAAAGTCCAAATTAATGGCGGCCGTTTTGTTTAACAACCGAACGTTTCGCTGGTTTTCTTTGCTAAATATATATGAAACTTTTATCGCACGGTTAATTGCGTTTCCCTTGATTGTGATGGATGCCTCGAACCGGCTACATTCTTTTTAATAATGCATCAGTCAAGTGTTATGACACTGGACGATGAGAATTCAGTATTATACGGAGATTGCTATCGTATCAAACTTGGGGTGGTAATAGATGTGTTAATAATATAAACTTCGTTTTACTTTCGTGGATGAATGGATACTAGTCGGGATGGATACTGTAACGTTTCAGAATTGATGCTGTATTAAATCGACAGATGGGCAAATTTTTTTTAGGGCAGGGTCATATTTTTGTTGGATATTGCGTTGGGGTGGAATGTTGGGATGGCTTTTACTAAAAATTTGTATACGTATATACATGTATAATACGTGTTTAGATCTTCAAATTTTATTATTCCTAAATCCCTAGATTCCATAGGTCCCTAGATTCCACGAATCCCTAGATTCCACGAATTCCTAGATCCCACGAATCCCTAAATTTCACGATTCCCTTAATCCACCGATTCCCTAATTTACCGATTCCATATTCCACCGATTTCCTAATCCACCGATTCCATAATCCACCGATTCCCTAATTCACCGATTCCCTAATTCACCGATTCCCTAATTCACCGATTCCCTAATCCACCGATTCCCTATTCCACCGATTCCCTAATCCACCGATTTCCTAATCCACCGATTCCCTAATCCACCGATTCCCTAATCCACCGATTCCCTAATCCACCGATTCCCTAATCCACCGATTCCCTAATCCACCGATTCCCTAATCCACCAATTTCCTAATCCACCGATTCCCTAATCCACCGATTTCCTAATCCACCGATTCCATAATCCACCGATTCCCTAATCCACCGATTCCCTAATCCACCGATTCCCTATTCCACCGATTCCCTATTCCACCGATTCCCTAATCCACCAATTTCCTAATCCACCGATTCCCTAATCCACCGATTTCCTAATCCACCGATTCCATAATCCACCGATTCCCTAATCCACCGATTCCCTAATCCACCGATTCCCTATTCCACCGATTCCCTATTCCACCGATTCCCTAATCCACCAATTTCCTAATCCACCGATTCCCTAATCCACCGATTCCCTAATCCACCGACTCCCTAATTCCCCACCTTGTTAACTCCCAGATTCCCTAATTCCCCACCTTGTTAATTCCCCGATTCCCTAATTCCCCACCTTGTTAATTGCCCGATTTCCTAATTTCCCACCTCGTTAAATCCCTGACTCCCTAATTCCCCGATTCCCAAAATCCCTAAATTCCAAATAAAAAAAATAATTGCCGCAACATTCGAAAGTTTCACGAAGCATTTTATCGACCCACGGAAGTGCGCGTTACGAACAAAAAGTTGCAATCGTTATGGTTCGAAGCCCGACATCTAAGAACGTCAAGCACGCAGTTTCTAATTAAACGACTGTTCTAATGCGGCAGACACACGACGCTTTGAAAGATCAGCATGGATCATTTGAACTTTACCACGATAGTTCAGAGTTAAATTTACTATCCTACGGGAATATGTTTAACTTGCTTAGAGGATCGTTTAGCATAATCTTAGTTTTACGTTGCATCAGGGGTTGCGTCTAATTTTGTGGGAATATAGGAGAACTACCACAGGAAATTTATGTGCGAAATATGCATGCTTAAGTGCGCCAAGAAAACATTCTTACAAATTCTGCGCGAACTAATATCGGATTTACAAGATTTCGTATTTAGAGACTTTGAAACTTCACATGGATAAGTTCGTGTATTAAGAAACTTTTTCGGGGGAGAATTTATGGAGCGATTTTTATGAACATTTCTGCTTTTTTAATTATTAAATTTAGTCTTAAATGTAGGGGTGGATGAGTGACTTTTAAGAATATTTCAATTTTTTTATTAATTAAATTTAGTTTTAAATGTAAGGGTTATATGAGTGATTTTTAAGAAGATTTCAATTTTTTTAATTATTAAAATTTTTCTTAAATGTAGGGGTTGGATGAGTGACTTTTAAGAATATTTCAATTTTTGTATTAATTAAATTTAATCTTAAATGTAAGGGTTAGATGAGTGATTTTTATGAATATTTCAATTTTTTTAATTATTAAAATTTTTCTTAAATGTAGGGGTTGGATGAGTGATTTTTAAGAATATTTCAATTTTTGTGTTAATTAAATTTAGTTTTAAATGTAGGGGATAGATGAGTGATTTTTATGAATATTTCAGTTTTTTTAATTATTAAATTTAGTCTTAAATATAGGGGTGGATGAGTGACTTTTAAGAATATTTCAATTTTTTTATTAATTAAATTTAATCTTAAATGTAAGGGTTAGATGAGTGATTTTTAAGATTTCAATTTTTTTAATTATTAAAATTTTTCTTAAATGCAGGGGTTGGATGAGTGACTTTTAAGAATATTTCAATTTTTTTATTAATTAAATTTAGTCTTAAATGTAAGGGTTAGATGAGTGATTTTTAAGAAGATTTCAGTTTTTTTAATTATTAAATTTTTTCTTAAATGTCGAAGTTAGATGAGTGACTTTTAACAATATTTCAGTTTCTTTTTGTTAATTAAATTTACCCTTAAATATAAGGGTTAGATGCCTTAATAATAATCCAAGCTTAAAGTTCAACTTTCTTTACATTATTAATATTTTCTCATTTATTTATTTGTGTACAATACTCATTGTCAATAATTTTGATGAACACTAATAAATAGCTAAAACATGATTGTATTCATACATGTAAAACAGAAATACAGTACAGTAGAAAATGTAGAAATATGCAAATTTGAAATAGACAGGCAAAGTGACAGCTTTAACAAAGTCCACCGAGAACAAGGAGGCTCTTGAGAATGATTAATAGCAATCGTGGTGAATAGCTAAATAAAAAATGATGGCAGTGTAAAATATGAAGCGTTGCAATAAAGCGTGGACGATCATTTGTTATTCCGCTCACGTTCTCCGGCAATGAGCATCCAGAGCTATCAGAACACTCTGCTTTCAGGGTATCTCGATCAAACCTCTGGTGGAGATCCTGAACGTGAAGAGGGCTGAAAGGAAGAAACCGACCATGAACGAAAGGATTCACGAACGGGTACGTGTGCTATTCGTCTCCGTGTGCATATCCTGCAACGCGATCGAGCGTAACGAGCTAGATTTCGAGGGTATTTCATGCGAGAACGAAGGATCGATCGTTTAATAAAAATACGGCAGGCGAACACAAAGAAGGTCGTATAACCGCGAACGTTGTATAAATTACAGAGGCTGCACGCTGTTATCGTTAAAGTAAATATCGAGAGGGAAAAAAAAGATATATATGTATGGAAGAAAATAGGAGAAGGAAAAAAAGAATAATAGGTCCACGATGCAAGTGGGAGAACGATGCAATCAATAATTCGTCGCGAGCGAACGCGTGCAAGGATCGCATTGATTTTCACCTGGGGTGCCCTTCTGTAAATGAACGTGTCGGGAGAAGAACAATGGCCCAGTAAATAAGACCGTGTTTCTTCGTGATACTCTAGTTTCAATTTTTTTTTCGCGACGCGGATATGTACGCGTGTTATACGTGCCGGCTAAAACGGAAATAATGAGCTCCAGCTAAAGGAATATGGCGTACACGTTTTTCAGATAATGGACCACGTGATGGCCGGCATCGAGGACATTCTAGGCAAACACGGAAATTACCACGTACGAGACAAGTACGTATATTTATTTCTATCGTTCGGGGAATTCTAGGTTAAGCTACGGGCAAGGTCGGGGGTTGTCCTAAATCGTGATACTTCTGATTTATGAGTTGCTAGATTTTTGAACTCTGTAATCTGGGTTATGGTAGCTTTTTAATTTAGGATTTGTGGATTTGTTTCACTACATGTACAGTTGTCAAATTCATAAATTTTAAACTTTCTAAATTTTTTCCGACTTCTAAATATTTGGTATCATATGTATGAAGCCCCTTTCCAAATATTCACATTTTTTAATTTTTTGAATTCTCAAATATCCAACAATTCTAAAGTCCATATATCCTTTAGTTGCTAAACATTTAAATCTTCAAATCCATGAAACACTAAATCTTTAAATTTCCAAATGTCTGAGTACCTAAATTTCCCAATTATTCCACCCCTAAGTCCTCAAATTTCTAAATATCTAAATTCATCAACTTTCACACCCCTAATCCGCAAATGCCTAAATACCTCAATTTCCAAACTTTCTAACCTCCAATCCTCAAGTGTCTAAATACCTAAATTTCCCAACTTTCCAACCCCCAAATCTCCAAATGTCTAAATACCTAAATTTCCCAACTTTCTATCCCCCAAATCCTCAAGTGTCTAAATACCTAAATTTCCCAACTTTCACACCCTCAAATCTTGAAGTGTTTAAATACCTAAATTTCCCAACTTTCCATTCCCCAAATCCTCAAGTACCCAAATATCTAAATTGTCCAACTTTCCAACCCCCAAATCTCCAAATGTCTAAATACCTAAATTTCCCAACTTTCTATCCCTCAAATCCTCAAGTGTCTAAATACCTAAATTTCCCAACTTTTCCACCCTTGAATCTCCAATTTTCTGAATACCTAAATTCCTCAACTATCCCACCCCCAAATCCCTAAATATCCAAATACCTAAATTCCCCAATTTTCCACCCTCCAATCCCCAAATTTCCAAATATCTAAATTTCCCAACTTTCCAACCCCTAAATCCCCAAATTCCCAAATCCCTAATTTCCCAAATGTTCCCACCCTAATCCCTAAATTTTCAGAGCCTCCACAATTCGTCTATAAATAATTCGCCTTGTGAAACGACACGCGAGGCGCATAAACGTGTTAAAAGATAGAGCATAAGTTTTCGCGAGTTAGTTGCTAGATTTATTAACCCTTACACCTCTACTGGGATACATACGTTTCACGAGATGCTCAAAATGCTCTCGAGGGACACGTATGATCTGAATGGGTACTAAATTCGACTATAATAATAGATTATAATCAGGTGGATGAATAGTGGGGGCGCATGTTGCTCGAGCGTTTCCTGCAACGTTGAGTATAACGTTGATAAATCGTTGAGGGATTTGCGTTGTTCGCTTTTCACGCGAGTTCGCATCCTGGCTCGTTTAAATTTCACTGTTTCTCGGAGATGCATCATTTCTCTAGTTATCGCGCGGAGATATATTATGCGATCGTTTTATTGTCCTTTTTAATTAGTTTCTTAATCAAGTCTTTCAGACGATGTTATATGTCTAGGGTAAATTAGAGAGATACTAGGAAGGAATTGCCCTATTTATCTTTCTGAATATGGAGATATATTGCTGTTCAATTTATAGTGATTCCGTAGGGGGCAATTTTAACGCGCAACAATTCCACTGATACTGATTCTACACGCTGCTATTCCACTCTTACTAATTCAGCACATGGCAATTCCACTCGCAACAATTTTAAATTGGACGCAATTCCATAGATGGAAATTTCGGCGTGTGGCAATTCCACTCGTATCAATTTTAAATCGGAGCAATTCCAAATGTGGAAATTCCAGCGTGTGGCAATTCCATGCGTAAAGATTTCAATTCATAGCAATTCCATGCACTACGATTTCGATTCGTGGCAATTCCACGCGTTGCAATTCCAATGCATCGCAATTCCATACGTTGCAATTCCAATGCATCGCGATTCCGCCGTTTGCAATTCCGATTCATTACAATTCCACACGGCGCAATTCCACGCGTTGTAATTTCAATGCATTGCAATTCCACACGTTGTCATTTCAATGCATTGCAATTCCACGCTTTCTCATTTTGCTACGCCGCAATTCCATGCGTTAGAGTTATGATTCATTGCAATTCCACACATTCTAATTTCAATGGACTGCAATTCCACGTATTGTGGTTTCGGTACATTGCAATTCCACGCGTTATTACTTCGGAACATTGCAATTCCATGCGTTGTGATTTCTATTCGTTGCAATTCCATGTGTTGTGACTTCGGTACGTCGCAATTCCACACGTTGTAATTTCAGTTTGTCGCAATTCCTCGCATTGCAGTTACATTAAATGACAATTACACTTGCAACAATCTTAATACATGGCAATTCCACACATAAGTAATTCAGCAGCAATTCCACACATAAGTAATTCAGCAGCAATTCCACCTATGGTAATCTATCGAACAGTACTCGTAACCATGACAATTCCATTTACAATAATTCAACCCTTAGTAATTCTACGTCTTGCAATTAAATATGTTGCGATATAAAACGCAATTTCAGCATGTAACGTGTCTGATTACCCAGTTAAAAGAAAATTGCTTAGAAGCTATTAGTGTAATCTTTATATCAGGATAAAATGAATTGCAAGAAATATTTGGAGATGAATTTTTCACACAATACGTATACATTATTTTCCTTTTTAGATTCAAGCGGTTCGATAACAAATTTATTCGACCGTATTTGGTGAGAAATCACTACGGCGCCGAACCAAAGATATTGGAAACGTACTCGAAACTCGCTATGAAAGACGCCATGGATTACATCAGGAGGAACGCGTCCACCATCGGCAATATCAGCGGCACTGAAAGCATGTCCGCGATATTCCGCAACTACAGCAACACGGGACAATTCAATGGAAGGTACGGTGTTTTCGTTTCTTCGCTATTCCTTCTTCGTCCCGGTCCTTTTTTCGTTGCTCCACGATCCGTGCACCACTGAATTATCTCGCTCGTACTTGACCTGTTTACCGGCACAATGGAAAACGGCAAAGAATGTTCCTTTGATCACAACAGGTGCATCGCGTCCTCTCTCGATGCTCCGTAGAAAACATATTAATTATAGAGAAAGTTTTCTGTCGAGGACAGGACAAAACGCTGAACCGGATTCTTTTTCATTCGCGTTCAATCTGACGTCGCTACAAACCCTACTCTTCTGCTTCGCTTAATTCTATAATTAACGCCATGGAAATGACGCGACTGCAACGTCAAATAATCTTATTTTACCCGACGTCGTGTGTCTCCATTCGTCGCGGTTGCTTAACAATTTCTTTGTATGACGCTGCAATTTGTTTTACCGTTGCGTTTCTTCACAAATTTTAATTAGCGAGATAGACGTATAACGAAGTTCTGACAATGTTATTCGATTGTTATTCACAAGAATTTATCCTTAGAATAAAATGAGCCATTTCAAACAAGTTAAATTAGCCATTGAAATATTCCCTAAAAATCATATTTAAAGACATTTATAGAATTGAAAATATGAATACAAAATTTTAATAAATTAAGTAAAAACTTGTGTTCGAAACAAAAATCATTTACTAAACAGATAAGAGAATAACATACATGTAATAGGTTAAATTACGTCCATACATTAAATCCAGTAGCAAATCTGATTAAATCTGTTCACAACTAAATCTGCATAAACCTACCACTAAATTTGTACAAGTCTGTTCACTATCTGCAAATCTGTTTACTAGATTTGTTATAAACCCCATATCTATTTCATCCACGTTAATTGCTCTATGCATAAAACATTTGTACATATTGACCAACAGGCTTTGTCATTTTTAACGAAATGTTAAATCTACATATGAATTGTTACACAGTTAAATTTAACATATGAATTGTTACACAGTTAAATACAACATATGAATTGTTACACAGTTAAAGCTCACATATGAATTGTTATACAGTTAAAGCTCACATATGAATTGTTATACAGATAAAGCTAACATATGAATTGTTATACAGTTAGAGCTAACATATGAATTGTCACACATTTAAAGCTCACATATGAATAGTTACACAGTTAAATCTAACATATGAATTGTCATATAAGAATTATTAATGAAGAGACAGTTACTGAAGCTTTCGTTAAAAATGTCAATGAAATAAGTCTACATAAGGGTACATTTTGACCAACGGCAGGAAAAGATAAGTCCGTGTAGTATGTATCTGGATTGAACGGCAAAGGCAACTCGAGGCAGAGTATCGATCTTGAAGTGGCAGCCCGTCATAAAATGCAGTCTCATTCTTTCTCCTTCCAGTCCAAGTTGCAGCCAGCTCGAAACGGGCTGGAATATTGATCTCCAAGAGCTGGAGTACAACCCTTCTAAGAAGGACTTGACGGACGCCAGGATCCACCACTTATTGGCCGAGGAACTTTGCAAACCTTACAAGAGGGTAAGAAAGTCGCGCTGAGCAGGAGACCGTGAACGTGTTTGCTGACGACGAATGTTTAGGAGATATCGCATCGTTGCAAAATCTTGCTTGTCGATATCCTTCTCTTGGCCCTATATAACGCTCCATTCAAAGTTACTATATTTCGCTATTTATATATTAGATTTATAAGGAAATTTCATTTACATTAGGTTTCATTTTATTCTATTTGGGATTTTAGTGTGGAAGGCACTTTTGATTATGGGATTTATGAAAGTTATATTAGGACTCGTGTACCCTTGGTCAAGGTAGAGTTATGACACTTATGGCTACGCATCGTATGTGGACACTTATGTTACCACAGATGTAGGAATTTGCAAAATTTGCCTCGATATTTTTCTCTGCTCACACAGCCATATGACAAAATTCTGCTGTAAATATATGCTTGAAAGAGACCCATACGACATCCAAATGAAGCGTATACTCTCTCCATTAATTTTCTCTGACAGCACTCACGTTATAGATATTAGTCTAACTACTAAGTACTAGTTTAACTACTATGTATTAGTTTAACTTCTAAATATTAGTCTAACTACAAAGGCAGTAGTAAAATATGAAAAAAGAAGTAAATGTATGAAATTTTTCAGCACCGTCGTTTAAGCTACAGTCGACACGCCGTGAACGATCGCGACCTGTCAACCCAAGTCAATTACAAGATGCACATGAACATCCGTCGAATGATGGGGGAGCACAAGCATCGTCACAAGCGCAGCAAAAAATTGCTCAAAGTAAGAATCCCGTATTCAGTGTCTCGTTTTCTTTGGCGATTTGCAATTAAAGCAAACTCGTAATTAAAAATCCGTGCCCGTGTTCGCAGGACGGCAAACAGAATCACGTGAGTTTCCCGGAGTTCCAGCAGAACGGCTCGACGAAGTTGTTCACCCAAGGTAATTTTGCCGAAAGAATAATCGATGCCCGAGGGCACCGACGGGCAAAGGCTCGTTTCACCAGGTGAATTTTAATTGGTCGCAGATTACATCAACGGGGTTCTGTACGAGCTGGAGAACGGGGACACCTCAAAGCCTTCCAGCAAAGAGGACTGGGACTCTGCGATAACTTTCACGGCTCGTACTTCCGGTAAGCAGCGAATTTTTTTTTTTACCTCGCCGATTCTCATCGGGGGAAGTTCTGGCTCGTTACGAACCAACTTTCCGCACGAATTTTCGCGCTATTCAAACGGCCTTTGAAGAATCATCGCTACCGCGGTGTATTCAGATTTAGATTCGCGGCGATCTTCAATGGCCAAAGGAACTAATTTTTCGTTCGATTCAAGGAACTTCTTTATCCACAGACTCGTCGAACGTGAACGCGGAGAACCATCATGGCGCGACCACCACTACGTCTATGGATACCATCAATACCGACGATCCTGACATGAAACTCGGTAGGGACGGTGAGTTCTTTTTTCTGTCGTATCGATTTTCGTTAACTTCAGGAACATTAACTGTTCGGGTTTTCGATGACGATTTAAACTTCGATTGAAATTGCAAGTTTTACAGGCGCTGGCAATTAGTGCAAGTTCCTTGATGTTTGAGCACCCTTCTCTATTTTTGTACACTTACTTTTCGCTTGTATTTAAGACATGTTCACATGTTTATGTACTTAACGTGGTCACATGTTTGTATGCTTAACATATGTGGGTTAACTTAGACATGTTTATGTACTCAACATATAAAACATTTTTGTACATATGTTTTACGTATAAACATGTCAAGTATACTTATCATATAAACCATGTCTATATACTTAACATATGTCCACTAACTTAAACATGTTTGTGTACTTAACATATAAAACATTTTTATACATATGCTTAACATATAAACATGTCAAGTGTACTTATAATATGAAACATGTTTATATACTTAACATATGTGTACTAACCTAAACATGTTTATATACTTACATATGAACATGTTTATACATATGTATATTATAAGTAATATTGCAACTTAAATTCTAATCGTAGCTCTTAGCTCGATATCCTTTTCTAAAAATCATTCTTAAAAACATTTTTAGAAAACAATATCGATTACCAGGTCACACCACGTGGAGGTGGCTACGATAGTGACCCACCCTAACTCCAAATCCCTTCCACCCTCCAAATGCAACCTCATTTATCAGAAGGATAAATGAGTTCTGACTCTACTTAGCTCATAGGTTCGCATATACAAATTCTTTACCACAATCCAGTAAAGAACTTGTATCACACACACACACATACATTAACATAATACTAATCGTATGACATGCCATACATACGCTTAACTTAATCTAAACGCCGCAGGGTACCTCTCATTCTAAGATTGCACTCAAATTATCTATGACGAATTCAAAAACCAAAGGGGAGAAAGTTAGAAGAACTTTCTACTAAAACAAAAGAAAGTTAGAAGAACTTTCTACAAAACGCAAAGAAAGTTAGAAGAACTTTCTGTCAAAAAATGGGATCGGTATTTTTCGCCAAGTGAACCTCGCCTTCCATGGGTCAAAGGGTAGTCCATAGTGGCTTACGTGAACCACGAGACAGAGATGAACCGAAAATGCTGGCAAGAACGAGTGACACATCCGCGGAGGGTCTCCCATTTCTCCCCGCTTGCGTTTAAAGCAAGTCTGACTGCAGAGAGGAGACCCCTACCGTGAGGCAGCAGATCGAGATGGTACATCAATCGATCGGCCCCGCAGAGATGTGTCCCTGGCGCTACACCAGCACTTGCAGCTCACCTCTGCCACGTGTTCACAGCACTATGAACCCCCAATGATCCACTTGGGCTCGGAACGATTGGCAAAAAATAACTGGGTATACTACAAGCTAACGCGTACAAAGTTTGAGAATTGAGAAGATGAGTGCAAGTTAGAATGAGAGGCACTTACAGGGACCCACCCGCCCTACCCACAAGCACACTTTACTTAAAATTAACGCACGCAATGAACTTAAAACTAACGCACGCATCCCACGATGTCCATCGAAGATCCCACGTTGTCCATCGACGTCTTCAATCTTCGCGTATACGCATCTCATACGTTCACTCATTCATACTACAATATGTTACAATAGACGAAACTTAAAATTAAATTAAAATAAACTTAAAATTAGGTGTTAGAATCCCACGAAGGAAGTCTTCAATGATAACTTACTCTTCACCTGTGTAATAATTAGGTGTAATAAAAAGAGGGGACAGAAAAGCACATGTAGGAGTAGTAACATTATGATAGTTAGGCATGCACAATTCATGCTAATATGCACAATTCATGCTAACATGCAAAATTCATGCTAATATGCACAATTTATGCTAACATGCAAAATTCATACTAACATTTTCGGAATAAAAGTGAAAAAAAATTCGAGTCGACTCGATAAAAATACGTAAATGAAATGCATAATATATTTGAGAAATAATCAATTGCTTACTTAAAATAAAAGTCTGAAACATAATAATGTAATTAGGACACACAAATCATTTCATTGCCTAATTAAAATAAAATCCTGAAACATATAAATGAAATTAAGACAAACATGAATTACTAAAATAAAAACCTGAAATATAATAATGTAATTAGGACACACAAATCATTTCATTGCCTAATTAAAATAAAATCCTGAAACATATAAATGAAATTAAGACAAACATGAATTACTAAAATAAAAACCTGAAATATAATAATGTAATTAGGACACACAAATCATTTCATTGCCTAATTAAAATAAAATCCTGAAACATATAAATGAAATTAAGACAAACATGAATTACTAAAATAAAAACCTGAAATATAATAATATAATTAGGACACACAAATCATTTCATTGCCTAATTAAAATAAAATCCTGAAACATATAAATGAAATTAAGACAAACATGAATTACTAAAATAAAAACCTGAAATATAATAATGTAATTAGGACACACAAATCATTTCATTGCCTAATTAAAATAAAATCCTGAAACATATAAATGAAATTAAGACAAACATGAATTACTAAAATAAAAACCTGAAACGTAAAGATGTGATTAGACACATAAGACATACTGAATTACTTACTTAAAATAAAAATCTGAAACAGAGAAAGTATAATTAGACATGTATGAAATAGTACTTACTTGAAATAAAAATCTGAAACAGAGAAAATATAATTAGACAGATAAAAAACATTACTTACTTGATATAAAAATCTGAAAGAGACAAAATATAATTAGACAAATATGAAATATTGAATTACTTACTTGAAATAAAAATCTGAAAGAGACAAAATATAATTAGACAAATACGAAATATTGAATTACTTACTTGAAATAAAAATCTGAAAGAGACAAAATATAATTAGACAAATATGAAATATTGAATTACTTACTTGATATAAAAATCTGAAACAAAAAATGTAATTAGACACATAAGAAACATTGAATTACTTACTTACAAAGAAATCTGAAAAAGATAAAGTATAATTAGACACATATGAAACATTACTTACGTAAATAAAAATCTGAAACAGAGAAAATATAATTAGACACATATGAAACAGTACTTACTTGATATAAAAATCTGAAACAAAAAATGTAATTAGACACATAAGAAACATTGAATTACTTACTTGAAATAAAAATCTGAAACAGGAAATGTTATTAGACACATAAGAAATATTGAATTACTTACTTAAAAAGATATCTGAAACAGACAAAACTGATTCGATATATAAAACATTGACTTACTTACTTGAAATGGAAACCTGAAACAGACTAAAGTCATTAAGACAGAAAATTGAAGAAGCAAAGGACGAAACTCGTGAAAAATCGAAATCGATGGTTTTGAAACCTTTGAAATCCGAAATGAAATTATGGATTCGAAGACCTCAACTCCGAAATAAAAAGAGAAAGAGATTCAGAAACTTCAAAACAAGAAGGCAGAAAGATTCAGAAACTTCAAAACAAAAAGGCAGAAAGATTCAGAAACTTCAAAATAAAAACGCAGAAAGATTCAGAAACTTTAAAACAAAAACGCAGAAAGATTCAGAAACTTCAAAACAAAAAGGCAGAAAGATTCAGAAACTTCAAAATAAAAACGCAGAAAGATTCAGAAACTTCAAAATAAAAGGGCAGAAAGATTCAGAAACTTCAAAATAAAAAGACAGAAAGATTCAGAAACTTGAAAATAAAAAGGCAAAGAGATTCAGAATCTTCAAAATAAAAAGGCAAAGAGATTCAGAAGCTTCAAAATAAAAAGGCAAAGAGATTCAGAAACTTCAAAATAAAAAGGCAGAAAGATTCAGAAACTTCAAAATAAAAAGACAAAGAGATTCAGAAACTTCAAAGTTTGAAATAAAATCAGGATGCTGTTTGAAAACCTCAAATCTGAAATAAGAACCTCAAGAAATTAAAAAACCTTAAAACTAAATTGAAAAGACGAAGTAATCCAGATACTTCGAAGCTAAATTGAAAATCTGCGGAAACGAAAAATAAAATCATTTAAAATTTGAAAGACTGTGAGACGAATAAGTCCTACATCCTGTACTCACATCACACACTCACGCACACTACAATACATATAACAAAAGCCCTAAATGTGCTTTTTGTTCTAACACTGCACTCGTTATAATATAAAAATTTGTAAAGAAAAGGGTTAAAGAAAGTTGGAAGAACTTTCTTTCAATTTTGAAGCAATTGACAATAACAATGATAGGCTACTATTAAAATCTAATATGTAACAATCTAATTTGTAGTAATCTAATATGTAACAAGTTAAAAAACTAAGTTAAAAATGAGTGCAAGTTAGAACAAAAGGCACTTACAATTTGCGCAGGCTTTTCGCCACAAATTGTGACGAAAAACCTGCGCCCGAGCCCACCCTGTCCTCCCACAGCTCGGAATTAATGCAATCAAGATATGAAATTTAGAAATTATAATCGTAGCTCTTAGCTCGATATGGTTTTCTAATATTAATTTCGCGAAAAATATTTAGAAAACAACATCGATTACCGGGTCACACCACGAGGAGGTGGCTACGTTAGAGTGACCCACCCTAACTCCAAATCCCTTCCACCCTCCAAATGCAACCTCATTTATCAGAAGGATAAATGAGTTCTGACTCTACTTCGCTCATAGGCTCGCATATACAAGATCTTTACCACAATCCAGCAAAGAACTTGTATCACACACACACACATACATTAACTTAATACTAATCGCATGGGATCCCACACACATACGCATAACTTACTCTAGACGCCGCAGGGTACCTCTACTTCTAAGCTTGCACTCTTATGATCTATGCCGAAGTCAAAATGCAAAGGGGCAAAAGAGAAAGTTAAAAGAACTTTCTACTAAAACAAAAGAAAGTTAGAAGAACTTTCTACAAAAAGCAAAGAAAGTTAGAAGAACTTTCTGTCAAAAAATGGGATCAGTATTTTTCGCCAAGTGAACCTCGCCTTCCATGGGTCAAAGGGTAGTTCATAGTGACTTACGTGAACCACGAGACAGAGATGAACCGAAAGTACTGGCAAGAACGAGTGACACATCCGCGGAGGGTCTCCCATTTCTCCCCGCTTGCGTTTAAAGCAAGTCTGACTGCAGAGAGGAGACCCCTACCGTGAGGCAGCAGATCGAGATGGTACATCAATCGATCGGCCCCGCAGAGATGTGTCCCTGGCGCTACACCAGCACTTGCAGCTCACCTCTGCCACGTGTTCACAGCACTATGAACCCCCTATGATCCACTTGGGCTTGGAACGATTGACAATAAATAACTGGGTATACTACAAGCTAACGCGTAAAAAGATTGAGAATTGTCAAGACGAGTGCAAGTTGGAAGTAGAGGTACTTACAAGGACCCACCCGCCCTGCCCACAAGCACACTTTACTTAAAATTAACGCACGCAATGAACTTAAAACTAACGCACGCATCCCACGATGTCCATCGACGTCTTCAATCTTCGCGTATACGCATCTCACACATTCCCTCATTCATACTACAATATTTTACAATAGTCGCAACTTGAAATTAACTTAAAATTTGCGCGATAGTCTATGAAATCCAACGAAGGAAGTCTTCAATGATGATCCGTTCATTACCTACAAAATAATTGGGTGTAAGAATAAATAGATGAACATGCAAGAGAAGCACATGCAAGATTAGTAAAATTATAATGCTTAGGGATGCACAACTCATGCTAACATTTACATGCATATTAACATGCATATTTTGGGAGTAAAAGAGAAATAAAATTCAAGTCGACTCGATAAAAATAGGCAAATAATCTGTAACATACAAAAATGATTAAGATAAATACAAAACATGAATAGTTACATCAAATTAAAACCTGAAACATACAAAAATGATTAACATACATATCAATCATTAAAAATTACTTACTTTAAACAAAAATCTGAAAGAGACAAATATTTATTAGCACAGAAAATAAATTACTTACTTGAAATTAAAATCTGAAACAGACAAAAATTATTAAGACACATATGAAACATTACTTACTTAAAATGAAAATCTGAAACACACAAGTCTTATTAGTGAAACATTAATCATTCAATTACTTACTTAAAATAGAAACCCGCAACAAACAAAAATAATTAAAACAAAAATGAAACATTAAAAGTTACTTACTTGAAATAAAAATCTGAAACAGACAAAAGTAATTAAAACAAAAATGAAACATTAAAAGTTACTTACTTGAAATAAAAATCTGAAACAGACAAAAGTAATTAGAACAAAAATGAAACATTAAAAGTTACTTACTTGAAATAAAAATCTGAAACAGACAAAAGTAATTAGAACAAAAATGAAACATTAAAAGTTACTTACTTGAAATAAAAATCTGAAACAGACAAAAGTAATTAAAACAAAAATGAAACATTAAAAGTTACTTACTTGAAATAAAAATCTGAAACAGACAAAAGTAATTAGAACAAAAATGAAACATTAAAAGTTACTTACTTGAAATAAAAATCTGAAACAGACAAAAGTAATTAGAACAAAAATGAAACATTAAAAGTTACTTACTTGAAATAAAAATCTGAAACAGACAAAAGTAATTAGAACAAAAATGAAACATTAAAAGTTACTTACTTGAAATAAAAATCTGAAACATACAAAAGTAGTTAAAATAAAAATGAAACATGAAAAATTACTTACGTAAAATTAAAACCTGAAACAGATAAATGTAATTAAGATAGGAAATTGGACGAGAAAGAACGAAATCACATTTGATTCGAAATGCGACACTTAAAAAATCGAAATTGTTTGAGTTTGAAAGCCTCAAAACCGAAAATAAAATTACAATGATATACAAGAACCTTACAACTCGAAATGAAATCACGGTAACAATTTGAAAACTACAAAACTTAAAATAAAATTACGATGAGGTTTGAAACCTCAAAACCTGAAATAAAATTCTCAAGAAATCCAAGAGTTCGAAACTCCAACTAAAATAATAAGAAAATTATACATTCAAAACCCGAAATAACATCATTATGAAATTTGGAAACTTCAGGACCCGAAAAAGTAATGAAAAATTCAAGAAGTTTAAGAAGATAATATCTGAAAATAAAAGCTAAAAGTAAAAGCTGAAAATAAAAGCTAAACCTGAAAATAAAAACATTTACACATTTAAAAAATGCAATTAAAGACTCTACATGTGCCTCTTGTTCTAAACTTGCACTCGTATAAAGTAAAATTATACAAAAGAAAAATGAAGGAAATAAAAAGAAAGTTTGAAGAACCTTCTTTTATGTTTCAATCAATTCACAAGAATAAACTAATGCTTTAAAAATAAAAGTCTATAATAAATAAAACTAGTGAAAAATTATTAATATGTAAAAAGTAGAAAATTTGTCGTGAAAATGAGTGCAAGGTAGAACAAGAGGCACTAAAAAATGCGTAAGTTTTTCGCCACAGATTGTGACGAAAAACTTACGCCCGAGCCCACCCTGTCCTCCCACAAGCTCGGAATAAATTTAAAACATTCAATAGGACTTACCAAAAATTAAATGCTGAAACAGATAAAAATTTATTAGCACAAAAATTTCAGAACAGAGGATAATGTAAAAACTTACCAAAAATTAAATTCTGAAACAGACAAAAATTTATTAGCACAAAAATTTGAGAACAGAGAACAATGTGAGAACTTACCAAAAATTAAATTCTGAAACAGACAAAAATTTATTAGCACAAAAATTTGAGAACAGAGAACAATGTGAGAACTTACCAAAAATTAAATTCTGAAACAGACAAAAATTTATTAGCACAAAAATTTTAGAACAGAGAACAATGTAAAAACTTACCAAGAATTAAATTCTGAAACAGATAAAGATTTATTAGCACAAAAATTTGAGATCAGAGAACAATGTAAAAACTTACCAAGAATTAAATTCTGAAACAGACAAAACTTTATTAACACATAAAGTTGGGAGTGGAGAAGGAAAATTTTTCTTTATTTCATACAAAAATTTCGAAACATGGAAAACGCAATGAAAATTGCGGATTTGAGAAGACAATAGAACTTACCAAAGAAGAAACACTAAAACAGACAAAAATTTATTAACATCGAAATTTTAGAAACGAGAAAAATCAAATTCTGAAACTTACAAAAATTTATTAACACAGAAAATTTTACGAGAAGACCCTATCGAGAAGCAGAAAACACGCACAATGAAAATTACGAAAAATCAACCAACAATAAAACAATTTATACAAAATCAATTCTTGAAACAGAAAAAAATGATTAGCACATAAAATTCGGAGAAATTAACATCGCGAAGGGATGTAAAAATCGCGTATCTCGAAATATAATCGCGAAGGGATAAATCTCGAATTTCGTAATAAAATCGCGAAGGGATTTCTAATTTCGTAATAAAATCGCGGGAGTATAAAAATCTCGAATCGCGAAGGCATGCAATGACTCTAATTTCGTAATATAATTGCAAAGGGGAAGAAAAATCTCTAATCTCGAAATTTAATCACGAAAGTATAAAAATATTTAATCGCGAAGGGATATGCAAAACTCTAATCTCAAAATTTAATCGCAAAATCTCTAATATCGGAATTTAATAGGGAGGGCATAATTTCGAATCGCGGGTGGCTTTGCTCGTAAAACTTCGAGCAAAACGATACATTTCGTATCGTTTAAAAAAGTACATGTAAAACACAATAAAATAATAGCGAGCATAGTGACAAAATGACTGTCCATCCTAAGATCTTAAGATTTTAGGATGGACAGCCATTAATAGTTCCCCTTTTCTTTGGCAAATTTTGCCGGGGCTCTTCGGCATATAGCCTCTTCTCTCTTCGGCAAAGCCTCACAAAAATCACTCGCGAATTTTTACGGTAACTCGGACATTCTTATTTTTCAATTACATAAATTCTCGATTTCGCTATCGATCTCCGCAAACAGAACGCAGTCACTTTTACCGAAATAAAAATGACCACTATTCACTTGCTTTGATCTCTAACGAAATCAAAATTTTATGTAACAAATTCTTGTAAAATAAAATTCTCTACTTTTGTAAAAATGACTCGAAATTAAAAATACGACCAGCGATTCTCAGAATGCGCTGTCCGTAAAAGAATGTCCGAGCAGAATATTTTATTTCACTTCACTTCACTTCACTGTACTTCATTTTTGCAGTCGGATCTAGAACCCGACTGCGACTTACAAACTAAAAGGCCTGGCCTGAACGAACAATCGAGTTCAAGAGAATATTAAATAAATTCATATTTAATTTTTCTCTTCTCGATTTTTCGTGAACCCCCCAGATGCAAGCATCTCACGTGTGAGAGAGGAAGAAAGAGAAACGTGAAAGCTTGCTCTGGCCCTACCTACTTAAAACTAACTCATTCACACCAGAAATAAGCTACCTGCCTGCCTATCGCTATATTTAAAAAATTGCAAAGTCCATTCTCACAAAAACACACTCCACGGTTCTCACACATACCACCCGGGTGCAAAAAAGCCTAATCCTAGGGAGTACGTCCCGGGACGTCTCCGACACCCGAGTTCAATACAACATTCACACTCTAAGTTCATACCTTTTTTGCTGAAATCGATCGACAATCGACAGTGAACATACATATTTCATTTTCGTACTCTTTCGAATATTCAATGTAATATGTACATATAATAATTTAAACTACTCATATAATTTTCTAACTTAGTAACTTTATAAAATTTTCAAATGACTCGACTTGTATTTTCAAATGACTCTACTTGCATTTTGTATGCATAAATAAAATTTGCAAAATTTAAAAAATGAATCTATAATCGACACAAGGTCCACGACCTAACCACACACACACGTGTAACTTGTGTCGATAATTCACTGTCAATTTGTCGATCGCCAAAACATCTTAAAACTAAACCGTGTCCACCTGCCCTAACTCATGCGAGTAGCAACTAAGCACGCGCATGAGTATAGAGCATAAAAATGAACACGGCCACATGTATTTTGACCTACCAGTTTTCTTCATGTGTGCTGAAAATCCTGAGCTAAAAACATGATTAGTAACATGCTAATAAAGTGTCTTCCAGCAAAAATTGACTCTAACTTTAAAAAGTTTCAAAATAGAAAATGGAAGATCACTTTGCAAAAATCTAAGTATACGGTAGTTTCATTCTTAACAGATTTGTGATATCAAAGTAAATTTCTAAATGACTCAAACATTCGTAAATAACTTTGATATCGAAATCTGTTTTTCGCGATACTTTCTTGTACATGTGTAAAATTTATAAAAATAATTTAAAAGTGACTCTATAATACTATGACTCTACAACTACTATGAAATCGGAGGGTCATCCGACTTCTATGTAGTTTTAAAAATTGATAAGAAAAGAAAAATGTACAAGAAAACCCTGACCTGATCTAATAAATGAAATATACAGTGTGTACGAATTTTGCACGATCGTACAGTCGTGGTCACTATGCTCGCTCAAATAATAAAAAATACAACCAGTTCCCGTGTCGTTTCGGACCATTCGTCCTACGACATGATGGGAACCGGAGGAATCGTAAAGCATGCGACTCACCGATCGCTGACTTGCGCCACTGCGATCGCTTTACCGGTAAGGCATCTGAGACTGCACTGGTAGGCATTGCATCTTTGAGATCGATTGGCTGATTGATTGGCTGTTTGGCTGGTTGGCTGCTTTCGTCAGATTTGGATGTAGCGGTTTGGCAGTAGACCTTCTGTAATCATAAAAGAATCACAGCGATTAATTAACTGTTTATCGATTTGCATTTTGAAAACAAATATGTATAAACAAATAGAGGCATGCAGAACTAAGTACGTTTACAAAAATCGGTTATAAATTTGCAAACGTTCATGTCACTACGTGAAACGTTGTAAATTATTTGAAAATGCATGTCAAAACATTGGAGCAATTTGTTTAGAGAGCATAGTAAACGTTTGCAAAAATATAACGAAACACATAGGTAACTACAGTTTAAATATCAGTAACAGTTTGTGAAAACATTTAAATAACCACTACATAAAGTACACTAAAGCACTAGTAATAGTATTCCAAAACACTTAAATAATCATTGCATAAAGTACACCAAACCACTAGTAATAGTATGCCAAAACACTTAAATAATCATTGCATAAAGTACACCAAACCACTAGTAATAGTATGCCAAAACACTTAAATAATCATTGCATAAAGTACACTAAAACACTAGTAACACTATGCCAAAACACTTAAATAATCATTGCATAAAGTACACTAAAACACTAGTAACACTATGCCAAAACACTTAAATAACCGTTGCATAAAGTACACTAAATCACTAGTAACATTATGTCAAAACACTTAAATATTCACTCCGAAAAAAAAAATTAATAAAACACTTAAATGACCACACCATAAAGCACACTAATATATCCGTATACACATGCACAATCACTTAATTAAACACGCAAGTAAAGTCATTGACACTTGTAGAATCACACCACAAAATTTATTAATACACCCCCGTATTTATTAAAAAATATATATTAAAGCACACTAAACATTAGCACTAGTACATTAGGTGCACTAATATATCCGTATATGCATGCAGGAAACACAATAGTAAAGTCACTGACACTTGTAGAATCACACCACAAAATTTATTAATACACCTCCGTATTTATTAAAAAATATTTATTAAAACACACTAAACACTTATTAAACCACATTAGGTAACGTAGGGACAAGCACAATATCAATTAAGTAATCCATTGACTCGTACCGGTAAGTGTTGACAGGTCACATCCGAGCTCCTCGATTTCCAAAATACAACTGAGAGCATTTGACCTCCCTCTACCCTAAGGGTTATTGGTCCTTAACAACAGCCAATTAGACACCGTATAATCCACCAATAGATCAAATTCGACCTTTTCGAGTGTAATAAGTGATTCGTAGTTTACAGTGACCAATTAGACATTATGTAATCCACCAATAGGGTGCAACCACTCTTGTTGGACGTCGTATAATTATTCTAACGTTGTTATTTTTATAATTTTATATTTTTTGATTGTTTATTAACAAATTTATTCTTGTAACTATTTAAATTTATATTTTTATTAATTTACTCTTGCAGATATGTTAAAAAATTATTTTTAATATATGTACACTTAACATATAACACATGTTTATAACACTTAACATATGTGTGCTAACTTAAACATGTTTATATACATCTACTACACTATATAAATATTTTTTATAAACTAAATTGTCAAATTTAAAAATCTCTGAATACTCAAGTTTCTAATGTTAGGTATGTTAGATATGCTAGTAGTATATAAAACATTTTTATACATATACTTTTAAATATATTTATACATATGCTTAACATATAAACAAGTGAAGTATACTTAACATATGAAGCATATTTACATACTTTTATATTTTTCTATAAAATTGCAGAGTGCTACAGGGTGACAACCCCCACAGCCACAGAGACCATGCTACCCTGGAAAAGGGAGGACGACTACGAATCCGGACACCCCGTCAAACAAAACGAGTTTCCTGCTTGGTGCTCCAACAAGGAATATCTGGCGTACAGTTCTCCATCTGCAACATTTTTAGGTATAATTAAACAACATTTTATCACGAGTAAATCCATCTCACCAATGGAGCTATGTAGATAACTAATTTTAGTAACATGTCCTTACACTATTAAAAACAGACACTTTGGGAATTTATAGAGTGTTTCAAAAATGATGACTTAAATGTTAAAACATGATGTGAATACGCTGTTTAAATAATTTAGCAGTGTAAATAGTTATTACAGTCTGCAATTAAAATTATTAAAATGCTGTTTTATTAAAGAAGTCTTTTAGAAGAACTTTATCAAGTTGGGAAACAGTTGAACCATTTTTATCTGACACTCTATAGAATTTCACTATGACACTGAAGTTACACATTCGACGGGGTTTGGGTAATCCTCTTGTGTTACACAAAATGGCCACTCTAAATTTTGACGCGTTGTTTCAGGTGTTCTCTACGTTGCAGCTCTGTTTTCCAATTTGACTTTTCATCAAATCATGTTACAATTCTGACAAATTTATATTTGTTCAACGATGTTCATACATTCATATGTTCATAATAAAAATACAAATTGTCTAAAGTCCATTATGATTGCCTAATAATAATTTTCTACTGTCTTTATAATATTTGTTCAGAAGAGAAAATTTAATTTTTCACTTTTCTTGTAAGAAGACTCCATAAAATTTTTTTTAAATAATTTTATTTATTCTAGTTTTACAAAAGAGTCATGTCTCTTTCGTTCATAATAAAAATATCAGTATTAAAACTTCTATTATAGTTATTTAACAACAACAATTTTTTACTGTTTTTATAATATTCATACAGAAGAGAAAATTAAATTTTTCATTATTTTTGTAAGAAAACTCCATAAAATTTTTTTATTGTATCAATTTTATTTCTTCCAGTTTGTACAAGAAAGTCCTGTCTCTCAAAAATATTAGTTGTTAAAAATTTGGTCAATAATTTGTTGTTACTGTGGTCGACAGAGGTTTAATAACAAAAAACATAAACCATAAAAAAACGCTGCTTTACAGGAGACCTGTATTTGTGAAGCGAAGCCAGCTTAACGAGCTCGGAGGATACAAACCCCGGACTTCCGGCCAGAGAACATGTAAATGTTACTCATCAAGTTGTTCAGACTTCTCTGTCGTTTTATTTCTTCTGTTTTCTCTTCGATTTTGGGTTACCCAATCCCCTTTGAAGCTCACATATACACACACGCACATGCACCCACCATTATACGACTAGCTGTGCATCACACCGGAAATGCTACTGAATTCTTTCCACCCCAGCATCTCTTTCTATTGCCATGTTCTTTCACGAGCATCTGTGTTCCACCTCTTCTATGGTGTACTGGCTCTTTCTGGTATTTGATCGTCTGAAATGAAATATGTTTGGTAGCTGTTGAATCAATAAATGGGGATTTGCGGATCTGGAGGTTTATAGATTTGAAGATTTGAGGATTTGGGGATTAGGGAAATTGGAGATTTAGAGATTTTGGGCGCTTGAAAATTTGGGGGCTTGAGACTTGCAAAATTTGGGAACTTGGCGCTTGGAAATTTGGGGGGTTAGAAATTGCAAAATTTGGGAATTGGACGCTTGGAATTTTGAGGGGTTGAAAATTGCAAAATTTGGAAATTGGACGCTTGCAAATTTGGGAGGGTGGAAATTGGAAAATTTGGGAACTGGACGCTTGGAAATTTGGGGGGGTGGAAATCGGAAAATTTGGAAATTTGGCGCTTGGAAATTTGGAGGGTTGAGAATTGCAAAATTTGGGAATTGGGCGCTTGGAAATTTGAAGGGTTGAAAATTGAAAATTTGGAAATTGAACGCTTGGAATTTGAAGGGTTGAAAATTGAAAATTTGGAAATTGAACGCTTGGAATTTGAAGGGTTGAAAGTTGCAAAATTTAGAAATTGGGCGCTTGAGAATTTGAAGGGTTAAAAATTGCAAAATTTGGAAACTGAATGCTTGGAAATTTGAAGAGTTAAAAATTGCAAAGTTTGAAAACTGATCGCTTGAAAATTTAAGGGGTTGGAAAGACCAACAAAGGTATCATTTCAGAAGATCAAACAAAGCATCCGCCATCTACCTTTCTTAATTACGTTCTTATAATCAAAGGTGGAATCGAGCAGCCGAAGATCCAGTCTGTGATTGGTCTATTCCGACGCGACAGTGTTTGCACTGCAGACAGTATGGATTGCCAGGAAACCGTAGACGAGCATGACGAGTACACGTTGACGGAAACAGAGCAAACCGACTCACCCACGAATACCTCAAGTGAGTACAAACATTCTTCTCGAGTGGAAAATCGAAGCTGACTAAACGGGAATATATGTTTCGGTATCGCTCGAGTGAACTTCAACCACTTCACTGTATTTATTCGACCATCCAAAGTACACCCATTTACTGATTAAGACGAACACTCTATACTTCTAGGTATTTCAATTAATTGCTCAAAAATGTATCTCTACTTTGAAAGATCTTTTAACACTTCTTTTTAATGTATACCTCATTGTGAACCTCACTGTGAGCCTCATTATGAACCTGATTAATTATAAACCTCATTGTGAATTTCATTATGAACCTCATTGTGAACCTGATTAATTGTAAACCTCATTGTGAATTTCATTGTGAATCTCATTGTGAACCTGATTAGTTGAGGATCTTATTGTGAACTTCATTGTGAACCTCATTCTGAACCTGATTAATTGTAAACCTCATTGTGAATTTCATTGTGAATCTCATTGTGAACCTGATTAATTGAGGACCTCATTGTGAACCTCATTGTGAACCTCATTCTGAACCTGATTCTGAACCTGATGAATTATAAACCTCATTGTGAATTTCATTATGAACCTCATTGTGAACCTGATTAATTGAGGACCTCATTGTGAACTTCATTGTGAACCTGATTAATTGAGGACCTCATTGTGAACCTGACTGTGAACCTCATTATGAACCTGATTAATTGAGAACCTCTGAAATTATTTAACGAAATGAAACACTGTTAGGGTACATTAAAATGGAACATTTAAGGGGTGACTTTAAGAGGGTGAATGTTTGAGCAAGTTTCAAATGTCTGATGCTGATATAATTGTTAAATCTGTAGACTTGTATAATTATATAAACTTGTTTCTCATAGAACTTATTCTTTTTTTAAATTTTGTGCGGATGTTTCTTATAAATTAATACATTATATGAAGTCATTCGTGACGCACACATAATTTAAATATGATAATAATCATATTTGTCTAGCAACTGGTTTGAGTTCATTATTAATTACAATTTGTACAATTGATTATTCAAAGTCAAACTATGTCTAACATTTCAAGTTTTGTTATTTATTTTAATATTACGATAGTGATTATATTTGGTGTAGCTGTTGAAAGATAGGTTAGGTTAACACTTAAAATGTATCTATTTTCTTGTACATTAATATGTGTTTTTAAGTATGTCTATGTTCTTATGTATTCTGTACATTGTACATATATGTATATTTTTTTTATTAATTAATATTTGTTTTGGAGTGTACCTATTTTCTTATAAATTAATATCTGTCTTCAAGTACACATAGTTTCTTGTAAATTAATATCTGTCTTCAAGTACACATATTTTCTTGTAAATTAATATCTGTCTTCAAGTATACATATTTTCTTATAAACCAGTCTCTTATAATCTATTTTCAAATACATTTTCAAGTGTTCATATTTTCTTATAAATTAATCCCTACCTTCAAGTGCATACATTTTCTTATAAACCAACCTACTATAATCTATTTTCAAATGCATTTTCAAGTGTACACATTTTCTTATAAATTAACATCTATCTTTAAGTACATACATTTTCTTAAAAACCAACCTATTGTAATCAATTTCCAAATACATCCATTTTCAAGTACATCCACATTCATCTCCACCTACAAAAATTAAATTCAACAAAAAAAAACTGTATTTAAAAACAACAGTTCCCTCAGACTTAACCCAAAAGAATTATTAATCAGCACTAACTAAAAACACATTTAAAACCTAAATGAACAGTTTACCTTGCAGATGGAAGGAAATCCCCGACCCGAAGGGTGTCCATGATGGAGCTGGGTTCAATGGAACAATTTCAATCAGACAAAGCAACAGAAGACGGCTCGCATTCGTTACCAGAGTGTTGGAATCATCCCCAAAGGCTGAGAAACAGCTCGTTCCCATACTCGGCCCAGGTTCCGAGTCTCTCGACCGCACTCATCACATCGTCTTCGGAATCGTCCGAGGAAATCGACGAGGAGGAAGAGAAAGCTTGACCCCTGGAGGTCGCCAAGGGGCAGACATCCTACGCGGACATCGAACGACGTCTTCGTCGACCTTGGAAACGACCTCCGCGACGCTCCTTGCTCTCCACGCTCCTTCGACGACCCAGTGCCCCTGTCTGATCAAATGTTACTCGTTTTCAGTGGCGATCGAGCGATCTTTAGAACGGAAACCTTTCAAGAATGGAAATTTCGACTCCGAAATGTGGATTCGTTTCGAATGTGTGAAATGTTTCATACATGTAAAATATTTCATGAATATGAAATATTTCATGAATGTGAAATATTATATTTCATGAAATGTTATTAACGCAAACAGTTATTAAAAATATTATTAACATAAACACTTGAAGTATACCAAAATTTCGAAGCAAAATTATTTTTGCTACTAATATGAAAGTTTCAACACAAGATCGAAGAACATGTACGTTTCTAAACTATAAATTTATAACATTTTAAAAAATTAATTGCTGTCATGTAACAGGGAGAATATCTCCAGAAGTTTGACCAAATTTTGCACAAAATAATAAATTTGCAAAATAAGGAATTTTTCAATTTCTTTGAAACTGAACCATCGACACTTTCGAAAGACAATTTCCTAATTTAACAAAGGAACCTTGTGAGTCCAAGTTTTGTATCGATTTTAAAGAAGAAATTTTGAAACAAATATTATGGGAGATTTTGGAGGAAGAAATTTTCAGGAAAGAGTTTACTAAGATCGCTACGATAAGCCACTGAAAACGAATTCGGCAAAAAAGAGGAGTATTCTCTCGAAATAATTGACCGAACGAGCTCTCCTCGTAGGACCACGATGAAGGAAAGTATCCTCGTTTTGACTACCGATGCTTTCATTCGCACGCAGAAAACGAGTCGTTTCGGATCGTTTTTTCATAGTTAGCCTCCGTGAAGAATAATAATATTTTCTTGCTTGATTACGTGAATTAAAAATCGGTGCGATTATAAAAAAGAAACCATAAAAATGGAAGACTCGAGTGTGAACGAGATTAGGTGGAGTCAAGGTTGCGTTCATTTTTTGATACTCGGTGATCGTGTGAATCCTTTTTGATGATGAATGATAAAGAGAGAGAGAGAGAGAGAAAGAAAGATATTTTTTTAAACTTCATCCTCCGTGCACGACTGACGCTGGTGAATTCCGACCATTCGGAGGATCTTTCAAGTAATTAAGTTTCGATGCTTCCTTCGGACAATGGCGTAACTAGGGTGGGAGAGATTTGCAAATTTTTGTGGTTTTCGAATTGGTGAATTTTTAAATTGGTAAATTTTCAAGTTGGTAAATTTTCAAGGTGGTAAATTTTCAAGTTGGTGAATTTTCAAGTTGGTAAATTTTCAAGTTGATAATTTTTCAAGTTGGTGAATTTTGAAATTGGTAAATTTTCATGTTGGTGAATTTTCAATTTGGTAAATTTTCAAGTTGATAATTTTTCAAGTTGGTAAATTTTCAAGTTGGTAAATTTTCAAGTTGGTAAATTTTTAAGTTGATAAATTTTCAAGTTGGTAAATTTTCAATTTGGTAAATTTTCAAGTTGGTAAATTTTCAAATTGGTAAATTTCTCAAGGAATGGCAAATTTCGTAAATATTTAGGAATTGAAAATTTCTGAAATTTGTACAGTTTCAAAATCTAGTGGAATTTTAAACTTTTAAAAATTTGTTAGGTATACGAATATAAGAAATTTCAAGTTCAATTCACAAGATATCAAATTTTGAAATTTGCAAGGTATTAAATTCTGAAACATTCAAGTTTCTGTATTCTTCAATTTCTAAATTTCTAAATTTCCAAATTTTGAAGATATTTGAAAATTCCCAAATTCTAGGTTGGAGGGATTCATAGTTATTCTAGTCCCCAAAGTACAAATTTCCAAGATCTCTGAATTCCCTAGTTCTCTAATTTTTAATTTCTGGGATTTATAAAATCCCTAGATTCCTAATTCCTCAAATTTCCAGGGTTTCTAATTCCCTAGGTCCATAAGTAGGGATTTCTAAGTCCCTAGATTTCCAAATCCCCAAATTCCCAAAATCTTCTAATTTCCAGATTTAAAATTTTCAAGTTTTCAAATTTTGGTATACTCCATTTTCCAAATTTCAAAATCCCCAAATTCACGAACCTCCAGATCCCCAAATCCCCAAATTCCCTAGTCCCCAAGTTCTGAAACCAAGAAATCTCCAGATCATCAAATCACCAAATTCCCTAGTCTCCAAATTCTGAAACCCAGGAATTCCCAAATCCCCAAATTCTCTAGTCCCCAAATTCTAAAACCTAGAAATCCCCAAATCCCAAAATTCCCTAGTCCCTAAATTTTGAAGCCCAGAAATTCCCAAATTCCCTAGTCCCCAAATTTTGAAATCCAGAAATCCCCTAATCCCCAAATTCTGAAACCTTGAAATCCCTAAATCCCCAAATACTGAAACCCAGAAATCCCCTAATCCCCAAATTCTGAAACCTTGAAATCCCTAAATCCCCAAATACTGAAACCCAGAAATCCCCAAATCCCTAAATTCCCTAGTCCCCAAATTCTAAAACCTAGAAATCCCCATATCCCAAAATTCCTTAGTCTCCAAATTCTGAAATCTTGAAATTCCGAAATTCCCTAGTCCCCAAATTCTGAAACCTTGAAATCCCTAAATCCTCAAATCCCTAAATTTTGAAACCAAGAAATCCTCAAATTCCCAAATTCCCAAATCCCCAAATTCTGAAACCCTGAAATCCCCAAATGACCAGATCAGAGCCCCCAACATTGCAATATAACGCGCGACGATCGAAGAAACGTCCCCAAATATCCTAGTTACGCCAATGAAGATAATTGAGAGTAGTAAAGGATGAGAGTGGATAGGTGGGCAACGGTTATGTCGATTTTCGTCGCTGCGTTGCTTTCTGCGTGCTGAAAGCGAGAGAACATGGGTGCACCAACGCGAGCACCACCACTTTCCTATATTGTATTTCTCAGCGTACGTTTCCTGAGGGACGACTTATCTACGATCGCTCATGACTCGGTATCGTGGCCTTAAGATTCCTAGATGTATCCTAGCTGCAACTCTGCACCTTCTTGCGTGTACATGTTTCCAGAGGAGACGTAGAAACCGGAGGGTTAACTTATCGAGTCGCTTTCGAAGCAGTGCTCACCTTATTTTTCCACCAGATTCTTGCGAACTTTCCTTTCGAGTAAACAAAAAAATACCATATCCAATGTACAAAATTACGCTAGATCGTTTCCTGCCTGGAAACGGATATTACCTAACCTGAAATCATGCTTTCGACGACCAATAGCGTGACCTTTTCAATTGCCCTCGAGATGGATCTCTGAAAATGTGTATCAAGGCTCGATATTTATCGAGCACGATTGTTATACTCGTACAGAGTGTCTCGTTGTGATTCACTTTCGAGAAACAATTTTAACGAAACTTTTTTTAAAAATGAAGTATATTAAAGATAATACTTGAAAGTAATATTTAATCTTCTTATTATTTGACATTTTTTAAATAAATTTATTCGTAGTACGTGTTGATGCATTTAATTTTTAATCACAAGTTTGAAGATTAAACTGGGTCTCGCAATGGCGGCCATTTTGAAACGCAGAGTTACGGAACCCCGTCGAAATTTATTAGATAAATTGTAACAATAGAAGAAGAGTGAATTTGTGAATTATACTTATTTTATTTAAAAGCTTGTAACTCTAAAATATAAAGTATATTTATAATCTTATTTAAGAAATTGTGAGTCAATTTAATTTAAGGATGATTGACCAAAGAGACCATGTTAATTTGATTTTAACAGAAATTAATAAAAATTGAGGATATAGAGGCCCATAATTATTCAAAATAATAAATAAGTCGTAATGGAACACCATGTACGAGTATAGATTGTAAAAATGGACGTCCTACCGTGGATCGTTTTCGAACACGTGGAAGTTGTTAAAACGCTCCTCCCTTTAAGTACGGCTTTAAACGATTACTAATAATTAACTAACTAATTAACTGATTAAACAAGTTACGAAATAAGAGTCTCAAGTAGAAAAGCAACCGCGAAAAGATGTCGTAGGTCAGTATCTAACGCGTTGATACCACTCTATATGTACATAAAACCAAGAAAAAAAGAAGAAATAAGGATAAGAAACTTTTCTTAGCGAGAGATTCGTAGCAAGTTATCGCGACGACTATTATTACAATCATTTATCGGACACGAGACGAAGAAAACAGGAACATCGGTGTGTCAGAGTGCGCGTGTGTGTACATGTGTGTGTGTGTTTGCGTGCAACCTATGGTTGGTGCTAAGGGAAACTATAGAATTCGGGTTTTTATGAGAATTGAAGGATTTTCCGGGGCAACTGAAACTTATGTGCTTAAGGAATTGAAAGATACACCGAGATAAGGTTGACACCTTCGCTGCGGATTGTGGAACACGTGCTAACTTAACACGCTAAACTTTGAAAATTTTACTGTTTGGAAATTTGAAATTTCCAGATATTTGTTTTGGAAGCTTTGGGTTGGAGATTTGAAGATATTGAGGAGGTGAAAGACAATTTTAATCTTGAAGTACTCAAACTTTCATATTGTTACATCTAGTGTTGGTACACTGTATTTATGAGACTCGCTAAAATGGCGGATCATAGATCTCTTATTTTAAGTAAGTTATTGCTGTACAATTTGTCAGTTAGTCAAAACTAACTATTCATAGGCATAATGTTTGAATTTCTAAGTCCTTAAATTTTTCAATTGCTAAATTAGCAAGTGTCCCAAATGTTCAAGTACCAAACATACCGATCTTCAAACTCCTACATCTTCAAAATTCTAAGTTCCTAAATTGCAAATGTTCCAAATGTCCAGGTCCTAAACTTTCAAATCCCCAAATTCCTAAATTCCCTAAATTCTTAAGTTCCTAAATTGTAAATGTTCCAAATGTCCAAGTTCCACACATTAAAATCCCCAAACTCTCAAATCCCAAATTTTCAAATTCCTTCATTACAAAATTTCCAAATTCCACAAATCCCCCAAATTCCCCAAATTTTCCAAATACCTAGAGGCCCCAAATCTCCAAATTCTCTAAATCCCTAAATTCCACAAATTCCCAAAATTCCACAAATTCCCAAAATTTCACAAACTCCACAAATTCCACAAATTCCCAAAATTCCACAAATTCCCAAAATTCCCAAAATTCCCAAAATCCCTAAATCTCTAAATTCCTCAAATTCTCAAAATTCCCCAAATTCCATAAATCCCTAAATTCCCCAAATTCCCAAAAGTCCCCAAATTTCCCCAAATCCCCAAATTTCCTCAAATCCCCAAAATTCCCCAAATTCCCTAAATTCCCATATTCCCAAAATTCCCCAAATCTTCAAATCCCCAAACTATCAAATGTTCAACTTACATCTCTGCCTTAGGTCCTCAAGTTTGTCCAAAATGGCCAAACAGCGAGAACCTCGTCCAAAACAACTGAGTATTTTATACACGTATAAAACGAAATAATACCGTCAATATTTAATCTCAATATCATTTATAGTTCACGATACACGCAGCGAGGGTGTTAATCGTTTAGGATAAAATAAATTGGTCGAAAATGTGATAGTCCCACGAACTTGAGTAACTAGAGAAGATCAATGGAATTATTTTATTCAGCTAAAAATTAAGGACATCGTAGAGGACTTTTAAATTGCTACGTTGTTCAAGTTAAAGCTTTAGTTGAAATAATGTTTAAATACTTTCATTGAAGTAATATCTGAATATTCTGAAATAATAATATATTCAGATATTATGTGAATACTTTTGAGTGTCTAGATATGTCTAGATATATCTAGATTCTATGCACAAGGTTATAAAGAACAAATTTAATCCTTTGCACTTCTTAATTTCTTTCAGCAACCACCTCTTTAATTTACAAAATCGATCAAGAAAGGGGTTCTCAATAAAATGTATACTAACAGTGCAAAGTACGTGACAAATACATTTTTCATTTATTATAACTAGTAAATAATAATAAATTATTATAACTAGTAAATAAATGAAAATATACATATTCAACCAATTTATTTGATTTATTTATGAAATTCAAAAGAAATTTAGTGTCGAGTCATAATTGAATAGGAGTGCAAAGGGTTAAATCAGCGAAACGATTTCACGCGTGGAAATAAGAAAGTTCAGGCGTTTATTTGTTCCTCGTTAATCAATAGTGAGCGACTTTTGGAAATCGAGTCACGATACCCATAGTACTCTAAGTCGACGAGAAGTAATCTCATCGTAGTGTAAATATTTTATCGTGCATTGCGTTTCAGAAGTCGCTTGTCAGATTCCTTTGAACGTATGATAAGAACGTTCTTCTTATTGAAACACGTGGAATCGATGCTAGAACTATTATAGTTAAAGAACAAGAATTGGGTCGTTTATTTTGAAAGTGGTGTATTTTCATTTATTTAAAAAAATTAAAACTTAGCATATATGTCAATAAAAAAATATAGACTTCATAAATTTTAAAGACTTCATAAATTTTTGTTAGTGATTGGTAAATTTGATTATACAAATTTTTATTATAAACTATTATCAATTTTCTTACTGATTGGTAAATTTGATTATACAAATTTTTATTATAAATTATTATCAATTTTCTTACTGATTGGTCAGTTTGATTATACAAATTTTTATTATAAATTATTATCAATTTTCTTACTGATTGGTAAATTTGATTACACAAATTTTTATTATAAGCTATTATCAATTTTCTTACTGATTGGTAAATTTGATTATACAAATTTTTATTATAAATTATTATCAATTTTCTTGCTGATTGGTAAATTTGATTATACAAATTTTTATTACAAATTATTACAAATTTGTTTGAAGTAATTTAACTAAAATAATTTATGTTCGTGCAAATGGATTTATACTACTTTCAAAATAGACCATTTATGGTTGTTCGAAAAAACTGTATCGAGTTCTGATATTTTACTATGAAAAGCACTGTCTCTTTCGAAACGAAGTCAACGACTTGTCAAGCTTGAAATAGATTCCGTTTGTATAGTAATGGTACAATTTTGAATAGCGGTGTGCAATTTTGTTTAGAACGGTTTTGTGAGAAAGTTAAAAATAGTGAGTGATGTTTTTTGGATATCGTGGACGCGGATCGTGTCTCTTGTCAATTATACATAGGTTCGTTGCGACTTTTATTTTGGACTTTTAGGGGAGTGATGGACAACTGGCCAGGGCAGATGGTAATATATGGTGGATAGTGATGGGATTATTTGATCATTTGAAAGCTTCGAGGCGGAAAATGGAAGGTTGGGAAATTCGAGAGTTGGGGGTTGGAGAATTTGGAAATTTTAAGAATTTTCAAAATAGTATTTCTGAGTTCTTGGATTTCGGAATTCTTGGAATTTTCAAATTCTGAGGTCCTCAAGTTTCGAATTGCTGACGCTTCGAATTCCTCAAGTTCCGAATTTCTCAAACTGAGAATTTCTAAATTTTCAAATTTCCACGCTCCCAAAAACTCAAATCCCCTAATTTTCAAATTCTGAAATTTCCACGCTCTTAAATACTCAAATTCCCAAATTTCCACGTTCCCAAATCCACAAACCCCAAATTCCCAAGTTTTCCAATTCCCAAGTTTCCCAATTCCCAAGTTTTCCAATTCCCAAGATTCCCAATTCCCAAATTTCCCAATTCCCAAGTTTCCCAATTCCCAAGTTTCCCAATTCCCAAGTTTCCCAATTCCAAAATTTCCCAAATTTCCAAACTCCCAAATTCCCAAATTCCCAAACCCCCAAATTCCCAAATCCCCAAATCCTCAAATTCCCAAATTTCCAAAATCCCTAAAATTCCCAGATCCCCAAATCTCCAAATCCTTAAAATCTCCAACCTCCCACGTTCCCAAACCCTCGAATCCCTAAATTTTCAAGATCCCAAAATTTTCAAATCTGCAAATCTTGAAACCCCAAATTCGAAAATTGCCAAAATGCCCAGATGTGCCATCACTGTTTTAGATCGCAATTTTTCACGCACACCTAGCTCGATTGCCGCGTGCTTGAAACCGAAGAGGAGACAGATTTCAATTTTCGTAAAAATCTCGAACGAGTTCGAAATTTCCCTTCGCGCAATATAATTCCTGGCGGCCTCTAGTTACCTAGGTCGGATGAAACGTCGGGCTAGACTCTAGACGTTAGTCTTTATGCTGTTGATTTGTTAAAATAAATGTTTATTTCGTAAAAAAGAACGGGGTTCTTGATTACCTTGGAATGTATCCTTGTTCCCTTAATTTCGTCATTTTTTTTTTTTTGCAAACTTTTATTTCTTAAACCCACCTCTTCTTACTTACTATGCTTAGAAAGTCTTGTTAATGAAAATTATAATGTAAATTTAATATGAACTTGGTTTTAAATTTACTATTTTTGCTCTGCAGTTTAAATTTCCAATAAAGAAATATTTTTTATAAAATTATTTTGCAGACAACGCAAATTTTATCAAGGTTCATATATTATTTTTATTGCAAAAGATTGCATTAATAAGCTATTTAAATTTCCAATAAAGAAATATTTTTTATAAAATTATTTTGTGGTCAACGCAAATTTTATTCAACTAATTTTATCAAAGTTAATATATTATTTTTACTGCAGAAGGTTTAACTTCGCTATTTAAAAGCTACTTAATTAGAGACAATTTTAAATACCTTGTTACAAAAAATTGTCCTCGAACTTCAATTTTACCCTAAAATGTATCATGTCTTATGAAAGCACGTTTAATCAGTGGATCTTCCAGAGACGAAGATTAAAGACTTACTAAATAAGAGAGCAAAAAAAGAGCAAAACTGAAGCTCGAATATGATTTTAGACGCAAAGTGAGCTTGAAACGACTGATCAACGTCGTCGCGTTAATTACACCGGGAATAGTAAAGTGATTAGCGATGGGTTAATTGATGCTTCTAAGGGTCGAACGTTACAGAAACAAGCATCGTAACTCGACATCCACACTGAACCTGATGGTTCTGCGACTTTTATTTCTTACTTCTTCGTTCTTTATTTATTTCTTACTTCTTCGTCCATTACTTTCGATTTATTTATTTAAACTCTCTCAAAATGCCTGGAGGTGTTGTATTTCTAGTCTGCATACCCACGTACGGTTACGAACACGAGTTAATCTTCGGTGAACCTCTAAAACGAAACAAAAGGAACGATAAGCAAGAAACGTCCGTGATAGGGCCGAAAGTGGATCTACGTTTAAGAGAAACAAGAACGAGGACTCAGTTGTTGACGCTGGATGACGATGATGAGTTAGAAAGCATCGTGGAGGTTGACGATGATGGCAGGAGACATGTGCGAAGAGGACTCACTTCTGGACGAGAGAGGAATCCTGTTTTTGTGTCTATGGAAACGGTAATTTCAGAATTTAGTTAACTTTCATGTCTTGGAGATAGAGTTCTGAATTTGTGGATTTTTTGATTTGTAGATTTGTAGATTTGTGGATTCATAGATTTATAGATTTGCAGATTTGTGGATTCATAGATTTGTAGATTTGTGGATTCATAGTTTTGCTGAAGACTGGAAGATACATTTCTTCTATATCTCCATTATTCTTAGAGAAACCATGCACCTCTGTAAACTGTATTTGTAGTCAAATCTTTAAACGATACCTACATGTATTCTACTATGCATCATATGTTATTACTATACATTATTACTGTACTTCATATATTACATTTTACATTCTTACTATTCTTCATATATTATATTATACATTATTACTATTCTTCATATATTATACTAAACATCATTACTATTCTTTACATATTATAGTATGATATAATGTTATAGTATAAATAATTATGCTGTACATCAAGTATGATATATACGTACAGTAATACATCATTTATATACAATCTTCCACTTTCACTTATTACTTCTTCCACTTCCACTATTAATTACTCCAATGTCTAAAGGTTTTGGGTGAGTTGCTGAAGAAGCTCAAAGTAGAGCACGTGGTATGGTGCAAAGACAAAGAAGACATGTACTACGAGGTAAGCAACCAACTCCTTCTTATCACTTCTCCTAACTCTTCATCTTCTTTCAGGTGATATTTCCGGTACCAGCTGGAGAACCCTGCGAGAACTGTCTGCATTGCCTAACAGAAATGGGGATCGGTGTAAAAATGAACTCCATAGTAAGGTACTTTCTTTCTAAAGTAAATTGTAAGTAAAACAACTTAACTTTTTTGTGGATTTTTAGCGTCATTCCTACGCAGTGCACGTACAGTGGTATTGGCAGTGTGACCACTTCTGCGGCCATCAAGGATGACTTAGCTCGAAGGTCTTTATTATAAAGAAATTCTACTAGCTGCAATAGTGTTCTACTAGTTAAAATGTTATGAGAATGGTGACAATTGCGAATGTTTCAGACGAAAGGAGTCGGAAGATAGGAAGAATGCTTGGAAAGCTTTTGTGGAGTCGATACGGTCGAAACTGACGGTGAAACAGGTTGTGGATGGCGTTCGCAGTGGCGGAGATCTCACGTTCGATTATGTGCTGCTAGTACTCACAGCTGAGTGAGAATTACTTCTTTTATTTATTTTAAACACTCTTAGACTCTTTTCGAGACACAATTACAATGATACTTATTAGTCAGTGCTCTTGCTCGAAATATTACAGTGTCAATTTCTTCTAATATTTCTTCTAATACTTAAACTCTTTAATGTCCAAAATACCGAATGCAAAATTATCTTGCTAAGTTATCTTGCTATATTATTAATATCTACATTATCCACAGTTGTCTCGCCGCACTGGGTCTCATCGAAAACAGCGCAACAAACGTCGTCGCCGCCATGTTGGTCTCTCCCTTAATGGTAATATCCCATCTCCCTGCGTTAATTTCCTCTCAACTTATTCATTATTAAATCTCAAGGGTCCCGTAATGTCGCTAACCTTCGGAACCATCATAGCCGACAGAAATCTTCAATGTGTCGGCTTGAAAAGCCTACTACTCGGAATATTCGTCTCCATCCTCTTTGGCTTCATATTTGGACTCATTCTGGGCACCACCGAAATGCCTTGGGGTTACAACGATTGGCCCACCGACGAGATGAAAGGCAGGTATGTGTTTCAAATATAAACCTCGAATTGCATCTACTATTAAATTAAAATTTAATGAGTATTAAATTTATTTGTTGATAGAGGTAACTATAGATCACTCTGGATGGGTGTACTATGGGCTCTGCCATCGGGTACAGGTGTAGCGGTAGCTTTGTTGCAAGGTAGCAACGGTCCTCTAATCGGTGTCGCCATTTCCGCTTCTTTACTGCCTCCAGTAGTGAATTGCGTGAGTGAATAAATTTACATTTCTGAATCAATGGTTGTAATGTAAACCAGCGTCTATTGCAGGGGCTATTCTGGGCTCTAGGATGTATATGGTTAATTTATCGACCGATTAAAATGCCACACATGAAAGGAGAGTCCTACACGGACTTCAACACCTCGTACGTCTACGTCTACACTGATTATCTACCTGTCGAATTTTTCTGCAATGGAATAATCAGCGCGTGTTTGACATTTATTAATGTAATGTGCATATTCATCACAGCGATTATAGTGCTGAAGGTAAACTAAGAACGAAAACTACAAATCAACTTTGCACTGTAATTTTAAAGAAACTATCTTGTAACTAACTTCTCTGGTAACTCAGTTATTACATTCGATAATTTTACAAATTACAGTAGACTCACAATAGACAAAATTATATAAACGGAATGTTATTAAAATAGATCGGGAAATGAATTTCGTACAACGAAGTATTTTTAAATATACCGTATATTCCCTTTTCTTTAACTGGTACAATATCACTCGCACTATGTGTTGCGGTTTCCTTCTAGATCAAGGAAGTGGCTGCACCGTACACATCTACACCGGAACTGCGACGATTTTGGGAGCACGATATCCGGCTGGTTCGTGATAAGAATATTTCACGAGATAACAGCTCGCTAGACTCGAGGTGACGAAAATTACACAAGATGTTCGAGTTAAACGGTCAAATTGAAGCAATAAATATTGTTAACAGAGTGAAGCGAAGAATAGAACTGAAGCAAAGATTTAACTTATGCAGCTTCGTAATTTAATCGTTTAACTCAAGATTGCCTTGCACTCGCATAGTTCGTAACACTGAAAAAATCTGTCCGCCAGTTTTTACGAAGGTCTGAGCAAAACGAAACAACGCGCGTTAGAACAGACGCTGAACGAGGCGGTGCGCGAGGCGACGGATGACGAAACGTTCCGCGAAGTGCAAAGACTGAGCTACGGCCAACACGGTCCAGAAGAGGTAACTTAAATATCTTAACGATTCTACGACAAATAATAAGTGATAATTTCACAACCAATTAATTCATTTATACATAAATGAACAACTTAATACAAATATTTGCACTGAATATCAATAATTACAGTTCACGCCAAAACTCGGTCGCCACACCATTGGCGGTGCGAGCAACATTATAAACACTGAACACAAAGAGAAAGCTGTAATCGACGGTTTTCATCCACCGGACGGATTAGAAACTTCCGGCAGTACGAACGAGGATTTGGCCGCTCTTGATCGATTGGTTACGTGCCTTCTTGGACAATCGAGCAACGCCAATTCTGTGAACTTGGATTCTTGGCGCCGTTCCCGTCGAGCAAGTTCACGAGGTTACAGACAATTACGCAGCACGGGTGCCGCTGCCGAGGCAGGCGAAATTGGCTCCAACGTCGACACAACGCCACTTTAACTCCAAAATTCGATAAATAAAAACTGATTCGATCCATTGGATTCGTATGCACGTATGTACGCACATGGTGGTCGTAGGCACGCCTATATAGGCACAGATGGTGGTCAACCAGCACGGATGTTGTATACGTTCCCGGGTATAATACAAATTTGGTTAAAGATATATGGAATTACTGCATTCGCATTATAACAACAGAGATTAAATAATTACGTAGATTCGTGAATCAGATCCTCTTGAGCTGCATTAATCTTGAACCGAAGACGGCTCCGTGCCGAAGTACCGGTCTCCAAAATTACCGATACCCGGTAACACATAGAACTTTTCGTTTATCACAGGATCCAGGGCAGAAGTAACAATTTTAACGCGCGGAAATGCGTAGGCGATTGAATGAACGCCAGATTCCGCCATAAGCAAAGACGCAAGCAACACGTTCTCTTCGGCAACATCGTGGTCCAGTAAAACTCTGATAGCCATAATCGCAGCAGCACCCGTTGCCACCGTTGCGTCCATTAATATCACTCTATAGTCTTTGATATCCTTGGGTAATCGGAGATAGTAAAGCTGTAAAAAATGAGTCATGTATATCAAAATGTTGAAAGCAAACAATGGTTCTAGAATGATATTTACCTCGGGTTCCCCGGTCTGTTGGTTTGTTTGTATAAGTATCTTTCCTATTCTTATGTCTTTGCACACATCCCGAACAGCTTGTTCCATCGTTTCTCCGGCACGTAAGATAGAGACGCCACAAATCTTATCTGTAGCACCGCGTTTCCCGTTGTACAGTACTCCTTGAGGCGTTTCTACGGTTACGTCCTTTAAACACACCACAATGAGCATAAAAATGAAAACACTTATTACATTTATATAATGTACTTACCTCGAATGGCAAAAGAGACAAGGCATACTCGATAACTAAACGTATCAGACGTTTAGAATAAAATATAAATTCATCTCTGTACGTTTCCTTGTTCCTTATAAATGTATGCAAACCCTTAATTTGTGGTGTGTCTGGAAGCAAGTAGAGAGAAGATGGTAATGGCTGACCGATAAAGGAGTGAGCTAATTTTTCTCTGAGTTTGAAACCCCTCTAGAATCGGAAGTAATAGTAAGTAAACGCAACACACGAAAACAATGTTTAATAGACAGCTGATTTTACCAATTGAAGTTGGGTATGTACGTGTTGTACAATAAGTTCTATCGCGACTTCGTTTTCTCCACCACGTGGCACAATGATATCTGCATGTACCATTAGGGGAGCTATATAATAGTAAAAAGCGGGTTGCACCATAGTACTGTACTGCTTTAAAACACCTTCTAAGTCTCGTCCTCTTTGAGATATATCTCTACGTAATCTCCGCGCGAGCCTCACGTCAGCGTCAGTATCAACAAATACCTTCATGTCGCACATCTTGATTAAAGAAAGCAGATCAGTGGTAATTTTGTCTTTTTTTTATTACTGTTGTACTTTACTGAATTTCACACCCACTCCTTCTGCTTCTTTGGCAGTCTGCTTACCTTTAAAACATCGACGTGGTAAAAAGTAAATATTCCCTCAAATATAATAACATTGGCACCATACATTGTTTTCTGTGGAACAAGAAAAAATAAAATGTACATAATGTACATTGCATATGTTTAAAAAATATATTTTTTTATATGGACTTACAGTTCTACTTTCTCTACGATGTGTTACAAAATTATAAATAGGAACTTCCACCATTCTACCTTCTTTCAAACGCTGTAAAGTTGTTCGAAGTAGCTCAAAATCAAAAGCGTCGGGATGATCGAAATTGTATTCGTTACGCGCAGCCATTTCGTGCTGTTTCTCGTTTAATACCTGTACCAGATATTGTTTACAGTATAATCAACCATTTATTATTTAGAAAAAAACTGTGGGTTTTCGTACTTTGTAGAATGAATCCATGCTAAGTAGTGTTACCCATGGTACATCCAGAGACTCTATAATTTTTGTTGCAACTGTAGTTTTACCAGATGCGCTACCTCCACAAATACCTGCAATCAAATTAGCAATAACATTAGACCCTCCTTTAGAAAACAGTATTTATTATAAATATATCACCAACCTATTACAAAAGGCTCCACTTGCTGTCCTGCTGAATTGTACCATGGTGGTCTACCAGCTGTATATATTGTTCTTGTCTTACTTCTAATAATGGACTCTGCAGAGGTTTTCTTGCTGGACTGCGATAAACTGGTAGTACGTTGCCTTCTTGATCTAGGAGATCTCTGAGATCCTATCATAGAACAAAATTTTCAAATTAATAAAAAAATAAATTTCATAGAATGAGAAAATGCAGAAAATTCTACAAGAAATAAAAAAGCATGTTTTATATCAAATAATTTTGAAAGAGGAACAAGAATGGGAAATGGGATAAGGTACTTTTGGAGCTTTTAGCCATCTTCAAATTACACAACGTCTCTACTTCAGTGCGCCAATTACATCCTGACTGCCAAATACATGTACTCCAAACTGATGGTTCTGTAAATAATTATAGCATGCAATCTACTTAACTTCAAAGATAAATGACAGACATCCAATTTTCACAGAAATAGACATAACTGATAAAATATTGTACCACTGACCAAAACAATTATCACTGCAAGATTATTTTGAAGATTAATAAAAATAAATATTTATCTTACCCCTCGAAGGTGGTCTCGGAGATTGCGGCGTAGGAGACGCGATATCAGAACGCTTGTAATATTCAGCCTCTTCACACAGGTCATCGCCCAGAAAAATTTCTCTCTCGTCCAAACAAATTTCTCTATCCTCACTAAATTACGGAGATCCAATATTCTTAGTTGAGAAACGTAATCGACAAATATGTTACCACTCACCTGTCAGAACTTGCTGAACTTGGTGGATCGAAATGTTGCATCTTAGCTGCCATACTCTTGATTATATGCAGAGAAATTTAATGTAAACCCATGCGGGTTTGATTTTTGTATTACGATGCGTAGTTAACTCTTTCAACCGCGTGCTTCCATCTAACTGCCGACAAAAACTGCAAACTACGAAGGCATGTGACGATAATGGCATCACGAAAATGGAGCGCCATCTATCCTTCATGTTCCGAAACAAATTTCTCGTAAGTGTTATCGCTAGTAATGGGAATTCGAAATCATTTCTGTCGAAAGTTGAAAGCAATTTAATTCGATGATACTTTCACCGGTTAATTGCCGTATTTCAAATTTTTTAACTCTTCGATGAACAATTAGATCGTTGAAAATTTCTAAGATTTCAAATACTTTGAATTCTAAATTTATTTTGTACAGTTAAGATCTTTAGATTTTCCTTACTACCCTTTGCAATTTACAGATGCATTCAGATGCCCACTGTATACTGTGACCAACTATTTACTCATCAGCGCATCTTTGTGGCATGCATGTGTAAACCGAAGTAGTGAATATTAAAGAGAATGTAAATATATATTAAAAGCAAACATTTCAATTGCTAATGATACTCTTTATCATTTTTATACTTCATTATGCAAATATTTGAAATATACTGTGAATGTTAAAATTTGTTAGACTAACAACAAATTGTAAGAGCAAAAATTCTTATGTATTCAATACATTGTCACTTTTATATTGGTCAAATTTTCCGTTAAACGTTTTGCATTATACGGTGTACTAAAAATTTTACTCATTATATAGAAAATTTGATCAACTCGATATATTATCATCTCCAAAAGTTTTCCTTTTTATAGCTCCATCCGCGGCAATATAACGAGCGTCAAATTAACCAAACTTTATATGAAACTCAAACTCTAATACACCCCACCCGGTTGAAGTCATATCAACGTAACAATAAAGAATTAAAAACAATACAAATTTATTTTATTTTTTCAAAATGCGAAAACTTGTACGCGAGATCTAAAACAATGTCCCGTTTGTTCGGCGCTAACGGCGATACTGACTATTGACATAACAATTACATTTCTTGAACGCTAAAAGAAAAACATATTGCGACGTAGATGTTATTTTAACGCGTATCGATACAGAGCGACTAGAATATAATTATATATAAGAATCAATAAGATCAAATCGATAAAATAAGCAATAACTTTGTACATGTATCGCATAGAGTATCCGGATAATTTAAAATTATTATTGCAGTGGTAGTGACCTCCCGTGGTAGATGGAATATTTGCAATTGAATCTGGCATAGTTTTGTGATTGTCATTAATTACAATGAGGAAACGGGCTTAACAGGAGTGATTGTTTGGCTGATATTATGACGTACAGTTTTGTCAGAAGCTGAAGTGCAAAGTTACCCCGATGCTTCTGCGTGTTGCTCTGTTGTGTGACGTCGTATTGTCTTTTAATAGTCAGCCCCTGTGACCGGTTTTTCCGTCGTTAACGAGGCATCGTTGTACGTCGAGACGCGCCCTCGTCCGACCTTGAAACCTATAATCGTTCATAACGTTCGATGTTCGAAACATCGTCTGGAAAAACTGTTAATCGTGCTCCACAGGTTCGACTCTTTTTGTTTTCTTCGGCGCCTCGTTAACGCGAAGCAACAGTGAAATGGCGAAAAAGACGTACGATCTATTGTTCAAGTTATTACTCATCGGTGATTCCGGAGTCGGCAAAACATGTATATTGTTTAGATTTTCAGATGATGCTTTTTCAACAACATTTATTTCTACCATAGGTAAGAACTCCGTTACGGATAATCGTGATTTTTAATATCATTGTGTTTCCTCTAAATGAATCATTCGACATTACGGATTTATTTCGGTACAGTAGGTTATGGTTAAAGAATTTATAACGTCGTGAAATAAAGTTTGTGAAATGTTATTTGACGTACGAAAGATAATTTGATCTTGAGAAGGTGTTTCTTTGTATCGAATTCGTAACCATGGAGAAAGTGTACCTGCGAAATAATTTGTTGTCAACATTGTTGTTAAAATTGAATGTTTTATGTGTGTAAATATCAGTATACTGTGAAGTGTGTTATATGAATAAATTGTATGCTTTTTGTCGCTCAGGTATCGATTTTAAAATCAAGACAGTGGAATTAAGAGGAAAGAAAATCAAGTTACAGATATGGTAAGTTATGAAATATTCAATTTTTCTAAACAGCCCTTAATCTATACATTTACAGGGATACAGCTGGTCAAGAAAGATTTCATACTATCACTACGTCATATTACAGAGGTGCAATGGGTATTATGCTTGTTTATGATATTACTAATGAGAAAACATTTGAAAATATTGTCAAATGGTTGAGAAATATTGATGAGGCAAGTATATCTATAAACTATTTTAGATCAAATAAAGATACGAGTGCTTGAATTTTATTTTCTGGACTTTTAACTTTTAGCATGCAAATGAAGATGTAGAAAAAATGATATTGGGAAACAAAAGTGATATGGAAGATAGACGTGTTGTTAGCACAGAAAGAGGAGAAGCGGTAAAGTAGTTAAAATTAAAATTGTATAAGATTTGTAACTGCTCCAAGTTAATAACTTGCATATCACCTTTAGATAGCAAGAGAGCACGGAATTAGATTTATGGAAACATCAGCAAAAGCAAACATCAACATCGATCGTGCGTTTAGTGAATTAGCAGAAGCTATATTGGAAAAAACACATGGAAAGGAACCACAAGATGCTCCAGATAGAGTAACAGTTGATCGAAGGGTGGAAAGAAACTCGAATCTGTGCTGCTAATTTTATATTATTTATTTTAATGGCGCATAATAATAAACTATATATCAGCTCATGCCACGCAAAATAGATTTGTGGATAGATTTAGAGCATAATTTAAAGCATAATAATATAATTAAACTCTTTGCAACACTGCCTAATCAAATTCGATCGAACTTATTTGACGATAATTCTTATAAAAAGACATCTAAATTTAATTTTAAATATAAAAGTGTAACTACAGTTTGAAAGTGAAGTTTTTTAATTATACTTGGGTTTCTAAGGGTGGGTTATAAATGCTGTTTGTCACATATATGATTGTACTTATAAATGCTGTTTGTCACATATATGATTGTACTTATAAATGTGTCTGTTGCATGTATACAAACATTAAAGCTCCATCACAGCTTTTATAATAAAACACAATGAATCAATAATATACACTGTTGATGGAGCTTTGTTTCTATATAAAATTCTATGCGTTGTTGCACGAACAAAGTCAACTAGAAACAATTTATTTGTTATGAGGCTGCAATTTGTTACCATAATGAGAAGAGTGAGAATGAATGTGGGCTTTTTAATCTTTAAAATCTATGTGAACATTGAATGCTTTTTCATACAGACATTGCACTACATATGCTTATTTAAATCTTAAGTTAAAATTTGAAAGCTGAAGACCAAGAGCTTTTATCCTATTTGTGTAAAACTAATTTACTACAAATATAAACATTCACGATTTCGAGATAACTGTTTTTTATTTTCCTCTGCAATAAACAATATAAAGTATATAAAATAGTCACGAAGAAATGATTTTATAATACAATCACTTGCGTGGAGTTAACACAAATCTCGTGTTGACTTGTGTTAATACATTTTTTGTAGTGTATTGCGTGTATTTGTCTTACAATATATCGTCATAAACATAATGTATATTACAATGTATTAAATAAAACAAATTTTTAGAACAAGGAATTCAAATATTAATCGATATTTTACAATATTTCTTTTATTATGTAAATATGATTTAATAACATATGCTGCCAGAAGACACAACAGATAAATATACATGTATACATTTTTGCAATAATACGAAATTTTAATAACATTCAAACATTACAATACTAAATCTAATATATTGACTTTAATATTATTAAAATGTATTCATATTACATGAATCCATATATTTTGCTGTATATATATATAACATTTTTTGCATTATGACAAATGTATAGAACGCAAAAACCTTTCTCAGAAAATAAATATTACTTCTTTAAGTAAATTCAATGAAAATGAATATAATACTTTCTTTCATTGAAAAGATGAAACGAATAATTATATGTTTATAAGAAATTTTTAGTTGTATGCATGTACAATCGCATTTATGTCCTTAATATTAACGATCAGTGTACGTTCCTTAACGAAGATAGGAATTACTTTCCTTGACTTACAAGATTAGAAGTCGAACATTAAAACAATTTCTGTGTTCACTATATCTTGAAAAATTGTGTAAAAGCTATTATTTCATAGAAACAAATTCCTTTCTGCCAATACCGCCTCTTTTATATCTCTAATTGCTTTTTATTTGTAATGAACTCTCTATATACAGAGGGAGCCAAAACAAAGTAACAAAAAGTAAAAGCATTATGCATTAGAGATTAATTTAACGATACAGTGATTAATACTACTTAATCTCGTGAGACACCAATAATCGTCAAAATGTAAATGAAAATATTAATAACATCTATGTAGAGACTCAACGCTGCAAAAATATACTCTTCCGGAGAAATAGAATATTTATGTTTACCACCAAGCATCAATTGTGTATCATAGACAAGATAAACAGAGAAAAGTAGAGCTCCAAGTGACGCATACACTAGGGTCATAATCTTACCATGCCAGAAAATCGTAATTATTCCAAAAAGTATGAAAATAAACAACGCAACAAACAGAATACTGTGAAGACCAGTGAAATCGATTTTCGTTTGAAGCGCAAATATTGTCAATGCGAGGCAAACAGCAGCAGTAATTCCAGCAGCCAATAGTACCTGCAAATATTTTAATTAGTATAATTGTACAATTAAGTATCTAAATTATCAATCAATATACATGTATAATATTTGTTTTTTTTAATATTTTACCTCTTCAGACTTGTACGTTGAAGCAGCAGTGGCTAATAGAAAACCTTCTGCTATTGTAAATAAGAACAAAAATATGAAATTCATAGGAGCTTTTCGTCTAACACTGGTGCAGCAAGCCATACATATAATTAGAACAATAGTTGCTATAAAACAAATCCAAAACATTTCTGGATGGGCCATTGCCCATTTCTGAGTTGGACGATGGTAAAGGAATAATGCTATCAGCCCTACTGTAATCAGAAGCTGACACATTAGGATACTGTATACTTTCCTGAAAAAAAGAGAGAAAAACGTTACAGATGTAATGTTATCAATATACTGTGTATGTTCATGCACATATATTTGTAATATATCCAAATCTGCAAAGCATACATAAATTATATAGTCTATAAAATATAAATCTTTACTTTGATGACATCAATATATCATAAACCTCTAATTATAATACAAACCTAATAAATCCATTTCTGATGGTTTTGTCAGTGAATTCAAATCCTTTGACTTCACCTGACATTGTGTCCTCTGCATAGTTTGTCCCGTACATGGCTGCTTGTGGTCCTGGACCAAATATTGGACCAGGAGGTGGGGCTTGTCCGTAAGGTGGAGCACCTGGAGGCACAAAACCAGGACCTATAAAAAAATAAATAATATGTTATAGTTATATGTTCTATACATAAATTAAGATGTTAACATTTTCAATCTGAATTAACCTGGTGGTTGATTTCCGCCGTAAGCTGGTGGATATCCTGGATTATATGGATCTTGTTGAGGTGGATACCCAGGTTGAGGATAACCTGCACAAATGAATTGTATGTGTATAAAGTAATATGTTCCAATAACAGTTTCATTCTAATTTAAGCATTAATTCTCATGAAATTCTGTGCTTTAATAACAGCCACTAAATGGTGGTGCACAATTACAAAAAGAATAAAAACAATATATCTATATCAATTTAATACAATAAGTAAAGTTTTACTGGCCATATGTATATATATATATATATATGTGTGTGTGTGTTCTTTATACATATTTGATTGCATGTTTGAGGACATATATACATACATACATTTCACAGTCAAAGGATTAAAATACATATATATTAACTCCTTTTACAAATATGCAAATGGTTAAAATTTTCTAATGATTATTAATGATTATAAATTATGATTGATGGGTGGATGTTTTGTGGATTAGATCGATGATTGCCACTTGAAACAAGCATCACGATAGTTGAAGTTTGCTAAACGTTCTGTAGCATATTAATAATGTAAGTAATATGTAACAATAAAAAATATTTATAATTTAGAAAAAGATCAGAACCTTGTTGCCCTGGATAAAATCCCGCACCAGGTGTACTCTGCCAAGTTGCCATCTTTCGGTTTTTGTTTTAACTAGAAAAGAATGTAGTATTATCATAAAGCACTGTTGCATATTGAAACATCAGTGGAACACCAGTGCACGAATGTGCCAGCAACCTTTAAGTGGAATATATCAAATAAATGAAAGAAAAATATATTTTCCACTATGTATCATATTATTTTATTAAAATAATTAAAAACATTTACCATTTCAAATATAATTATATTAAAAACATCTATAAAAAAACACATGCATAGTGCATTTAATATTTAACTTGCTTTAAACTGAAATATCAAACAAAAGCTACAGTATAAATTAATAATTTAATACAACTTCTATAACCAAACAAATGTCAAAAGTTAATACATAAATATATTGTTACTTTAAATCTTATTACTATTTATTCTTTCAAATAATAAATGTGTTAAAAATAAAACATTGAATACCAAATTCCAGAATATATCATAAACATAAACAACACAACATTACTCACTACTATTAAAATTTCGCTACATTAGGTTAAGACTATAATATTATCTCAAAATTATTGTTACACATGGTAGATAATACAAAGAAGATATCTGAAATGGTCAGTTTTTATATTCGCAGATTCAAATAAGCATCATGAGTTATGTAGGTATAAACATAATTAACCTGTATTAATTTTTCAAAATATTATAGTCAGCTGAAAATAACGTTACAGACACTAGTTAATAATTACCACTACATTTACGATTTATGTACGATTTTACTACCGCATCGGTGTCGTAATATGGCGTCACTGTTAAAAAAAAATATTTTCTTATTAAAAATATGGACATACACTAATATACCTATGCCTAAATTAAATCCTTATTTTACAAGCAAGAAGAGTAACAAAAATGAATCGATTTGCATTAAACGTAACTTAAACGATCTTAAAGTGTCCTCGATAACTAATCACCATATTTTTTTACTTTTAATCTAAATTAAGATTCACCGGCGAATTTTAGTGCAATATAAAATTAAATGTAATAGTCTGTTAGTAGTAACAATTTTTGTACACACAGATCTTCCCTACCAATTACTTAGGTGTGCCGTAATCTATATATCTAATTCGACAGTGACGAAACGTGAATCGTTGTAAGAAATGAGAGATAACACATCTGGAAGCTTGTTTTTGACCAGAACTGACGGTCCTCCTTTTTCCTGTATTGCGCCGTAGGCGCAAGGACAGGAAACATCTCGCGTAAAATCATACAAAACTGCATATTGCATGCTGCACGACTATAGTTTTTATCTTTGCCCCTAAAAAATAATACAAGGAAAAGAAATACCGTTAACTCTTATCTATAAATTCTGTTTCCCCATATGAGACCTCTAATATAAGCTTTAAGCTGTTATCTTGCTGAATCATAACCTTTAAAATACACAGTTATAAACCATACTACTATAAATACTAGAAAACTCACATTGTAATTTATTTGAATGACTCCACTCGATCTTGCGTACGTTTTAAAAATAGGATACGTACTTTAAAAATTAGATCATTGTAAGTGACAATTCCCAATTAGAACATAGCATCTCAAACTTTTGTACACTAATATTTACTTTTGAACGCGGTAATATTTCATCATCTAGTCACATACAATTTTCCAAAATTTCTAGATCCCGAAGATGACACTTTAGAAATCGAAGTAGGGACAATATTTTGTATTGTTTGTTTTCATCTCAGACTAAAATACCGGTGTAATCTGTTAAACACTACTTGTAGTATAATATTATGAAACATTGTCGCAACGTAAAAATACCAGTAATGTTTCCTTGCATTATCAACAGTCGGTGAAACGAGATACAAGAACTTACAGTTTTCAAGGACACTGATACCTCGAAGAAAATATACTTGCCGACAATAATATTTCAAAAATGTTGTTTACACTTTTATAAACAATATTAACCGGAAAACGTAATAATAATACACGTCAACTTATGCGTCATGCGCACTTTCTAGAAATGGTTACAATCGATAAGAACATTCGTGCGCCGAATATAAGTTAAAATTATTCACCTCTTTAAAAGGACGTTTAAGATCCTTATACAGAAAATTGGTCGTATCTGCTTGATGTGATAATTAGATCAACGAGTCTATGCTATTAATCACGTTCACTTGGTCGTGCAAAATGTACGTGTTGTTCCGTATAGTAAGAAGACGTCACACTAACTGTTCCCCACTTTTCAACCTTCGAACTGAATCTGCTACGAGCAACTGATATGAAGTAGGTTGAATATTGGAAAACGAGACCTCAACACAATTTGCGCTTGCGTGATGTCTTATATACTTTTGCTGTTTACTGTTAAGTACCACCTATCTATATGGGTGTATTTGGTTTCCTAGAATTTTGATATATAATCTTTTTAAAACCTCTTCCTCATCTAGCAGATGACAGCATTAAAAACCAGTTTTTAATTGGTTATAATTTGATGGATGAATATAATTTTCATGAGGACGCGCGCCAACGGTTACGCTTTCTTATAACACACTATAAATTGTTGGTGAAAGGATAAAAAACAGCAAAATGGAAAAACATTTTTTAATTATCATTAATTTGATAAAATATAATCTTCTCTGATTACTAATATTGATAACGATATGACTGTAAAAAACATTTATTGAGAATAATGAATTAGCCTTTTTTTTCTGAAATATCTTGTTTATAAGTAAAATAAAGAAATGATAATTAATGAACGACCTCAAAACGTTTTCTACTTTGTGTATGTGAAATAATTTTCACATATGTGAACTGTGTCATATATGAATATTGAGTCAAACAATACTTAATCATAAAACGTTCTTGATATTTAACCTGTCTTTATTTTTATTGATTAAGAGTTATAAATAATTGAAGAAATACCACAGACAAGGTATAGTATAAATCCATGCGGGGGATTATTGCTCATGTCACGATCTGAAATACCGACATTACCGAAATCCTCTAATTTGAATTCGTCGAAATTCCCTCCATGGAAGCCTCTTGGATTTTTTGAAATTTTGAATATTCAAACTGTGGAGCTATTCTAAAATCTATTAAGATATTCGAAAAATCACTAAAATAAATTTACTGTGATCACCAAGAAAGAAGCATGTAAATGAAATATTCACAATTATATAACTCAATAACAGTTCAGTGACTGAGATTCTGTTTCTGACTTCCTCCACAATATATTCGAGAGGGCGTTAGAAAAAGCGCAATTTTTTGTTGCAGACTTTCGTAAAATAAGACTTTTATATTTTGATGGTCGTAAATTACACTACAGTTACAATAAAATAAAAAAAAATAACTTTATAATATGCTTGAAATTTTATATCCAAAAATTAAGAAAATGCATTTTAATTACAGACTAGTATCAGACTACTTGTAAGTACAAATTCCTACCAATGGTTACCGACAGTCTTTTTTTTACAAAATAAAAATCAAATGTACATAAAAAATAACGATAAAAGACACAAAAGGATATAGGAAAATAAAACAATTTCATAATACAAATACTTAAAATTTAATATATTGAATATAACGACTAAGTCTGCGTATGAAAAATTTTTTATTGAAAAATGTTCTTTCACGCTACAACGTCAGTATACCTTCGTCTATTTAACGTTATAACAGTACAAAAATTGCATTTTTACAAGTTATCCAGCTTACGTAACTAAAATATCCCAGTTAGCAATCTGACAATTCAAAAGCTACGTCTCTCAATAACAGAAGGCGCTGTGTAGCAGAGGCATTCTTTGGCGACAACGCAATATACTCTCAATCCATTCTTTTATTCTTTTTTCGACGAAAATTCGATGGACATTTTAATCCACGCAACAATTACCTATCGTCAAACTTAGCTTGTCAAAATCACTCTACGTTTGCGAAAATTCTGTCTCACTTTTATTCGAATTAAGTGAAATACATTTCGTGTATTAATAAGCAGGTTGTTTCACAACCGCATTGTCGAGATATTGTTTCACTCAAGACATAACTTAAAAATGTCCAAAGAATGGGAAGTATTAATAGGATTAAATCGTAAATGCTCCTTACTTGATAAAAAAAATTTAGGTTAGAACCAGCATGAATTTACATGCACCTTCGTTATTTCACATTCGAGTTACACACAGTATTCACGTTTGCCAACCAAAGCACGCCTTAAACCCTAATCCAGACCATCATCCTAGATGATAATTTGTATCCCAAATTTTTCATCGAAAAAAATTTAAAAGCATCACGTACGACTCGTGTAATTTTTGCACATTAGACAGGTCTGGACCAGGCTTTGGAAAGAGCGGGAAAGCTCTCCCTCCTCTTGGGGAAATGGAGGCAAGTACCACACACACGATTACACAGATTTTCGTTTTCACTTTTCTAGCTGCTTCTGTTTCTTCGCTTTTACAAAAACATACCTAATCAACTTCCTAGTTTATCTCCTAGCTCGACGAAAAAAAGCAAATCAGTCGACGGATCACCGTTTGTTGCTACCTGGGCTTACATATCGTCAATGACGCTTTCGGCCGGAAACTTGCTTTGATACACGTCGCTGGTCGACATATTTTTCCTTTTCTTAACACGTTAAATGCCGAAATGGAAGCGGACGTATGTAGTACGGCGTGCTATATTTTAGAGCAGCATTTCATGACTTCTGTTATCTCCACTAGGAATGCACCATAGATTCTATATGTTAATATGTTGACGTCCTAAATTGACACCATATTTGCCACGGTTTGAGTTAGCTCCTTAGTGGAAATACTTAGGAGAGTCCACAGCAACCAGTAATGCAACTCTACATTTGCAATTATTCAGATTCACTTTTTAAATTAATGGCGGCACATTTTGTAAAACTTGCAAGTTAACGCTTAAAAATTTGATAACCTTAGTACTGCAAAATTTTTGACCTGCAATTACATTATAGATTAGACAAAATATATACAATTCAGAAATTAAAGCTCTCCTTGTGTAAATAAAATAATATTACCGGAAATCTGTTTTACCGTCATGGCGACCACCACTGGCCGTTATGGCATTCAACGTGTTAACGCTTCCTTCGAATTACTACACATTTCACGCTACTCCAAAATACACGACGCACATAGATACTTGCGTTGAAAAGTGGTTGTCGAAACACAAGCATCCGGCCAAAGAGAATATCTTATATGCTATAGCAGCGTTCTAACAACTTTACTCGTCCGTCGTGGTACAAATTCTTCTCTAAAGCGGATTTAAAGCAAACACAACGAATGGATAAGTTCTGAATCGTGGATATAACTCGACTGAATTTATTATTCTATAGAAACTTGAAACGACACGCCTTCGTGAACTATCCTTTTGAAGGTGTTCTGAATTCATTCAATATTATACATTTCAAGAATTTTATCGATTCGTTCAGTTTCGTGATTATGATACAAATTCATTAAAATTCATATAAATACCGTTATTTCCATGATTGAGTTATAAACAGACGTGGGCATTAGTCTGTTATTTACATCCTGCTTATTGTACGCTTTATGTAGCAAAATATCAATTAAACTAGAATAAATGATTCAACTACGAATTCCATAATTTTTACCTTTCAATCTGTGAAAGACAGATTGAACACAAACTTTACAAATCACAGTGGACTGTCGTTGCATTGCCATGTTTACGTAGAGCTGTCACGTCCGTGAGTGACGCTCTCTGATATCGTTGATGTGCACTACTGAACCCCCACTACACGACGCATGCACACCTGTGGTTCTCCTACCACCGTGACGCATGCGCAATAGCGGTTCATTCGCTGTCATAGCGAGTACATATCAACTAATGTTTTTAGGAAAAACCTTTTGGCAATGTAACAAGAGTCCTGACGCAATGTTAATATCATCACTTCTTTGAGCTCTGATCTCGCCAAAGATAGGGACGTTATCTAAACTATCGATAAACTGCACCTATGCGGTGATGAATCACATCAATTTGAAAATTTGAAATTGTTCCGAAATTTTCAAATTACCATATTTCTAAATTTAGAAATCTGATATCTCCATGATTAACAATGTCAGACAATCTAAATACAATCACATGACAAAATTTTCTTCAAAAGGATAGTTTGCGCGCCAATTTCAAAAATTTCACCGGTAACTTATTACTTAAACGATCTCTTATCCATTCGATGCCAAATCGCAATATAAGCAGTGTTTCTGCCGAAAGCCACCGATACCCGCCGAAATTGTTTCTCGATTCAATCTAAATACGGACTCTCGTTATATTGCCGCTTTTGGACTTATGTGTACACCGGTAGTTTTTTCTCATTTTAGAGACCAAAGATCTATGTAAACCATTGGAAATGAGAAATTCTTTCAGCAACTACGAGTTTCCTACTACTGCAACAATATAACTCCGCGGTAATATAACGAGAGTCTTGTAATAATCGACTCGAAACACTTTTCAGCGGATTTGGATATAACCACAGTGTAAGTACAACGTTTCTTTCGGGTCATACGTGATCTTCGAATTAGCAACATTCGTTTTCTTTCAGCGGCCGTCGATCTTTGGCAGAATCACGCTCCCGTTACACTCTTTGTTCTTTTATCTTTGCTACACGTTCGTTTCATATGCGGATAATATCTCTTTGCGTTTCTTTAGTTCAGGTCCTGCCTTTTTTTTAAAAATCGATCGCATATTTATTTAGATACTGCGTTTCAGTACGAAATAATTCTACGTTGCACGAATTTCCTGAAGTCGTTTGGAAGCAGTCTTTCAACTTATTTTTTTTTTTTGTTTTTTTCTTTTTTTGCATGCGTGACGTAAAACTGTTCGTCGTACATATTTTTTTATTCCGTCTACTTTCCTCCCTTTCTCTCTTTCTACCCTTTTATTTCGTTCGAGTTCTTCACGTCTTTTTCGATCGCGCACGTTTTCCATTTCCCTTGTTTTTTTGCGTTAATCGCGCGAAATTAATGTACAAATAACGTCTGTACACATTTAAAAGTGGTAGAAATTAGAAATTGTATTTGTTTGACTAGCTTTTGACCGTCTCTCTTGAAATTACTTGTGTGTACAAAAACATTCTTGGGATTCTAGTCGAACAATGTACTGTACGTGTTTTTTATGTACGTAGTGTGCACCAGAGATGAGCATTAGGGCAGTCTCAGGGCGTTGTGACGTGCAGTAACGTAAAAGAGATTTATAAAAAGAAATGTGACCTTCCGAGAATTTCTACTCGCACGCGAAAAGAAGGTCTATAAGAACCTAATCTATAACCCTTTCGTTATGACTTTTAATAAAACAATCTTCATACAATAAAGTTCTTTCAATTTTACAAATAAGATTTCATTAAAAAATTTTAGCTGTTCATTTCATTCTTTTTTCTCATTTACCAAACGCATAGAATGACTCTAATTATCTATAGTACATATACAGATATTTTAATAGTAGATAACTGTAGTCATTCTCGGTAACGAAAGAGTTAACTAGCTCCAGTCTTTTTCTCTAAAAGTTTTACCATTCGAAAACCCGTCAGGGTCCAGTCAAAGCGTTACAAAGACGGTTGTCAGTAGACTAAATAGACATAAAAAGTTTTAAACTCAAATTGTCTCATTAACAAAAGATAATTTGATTGTTGAGTTAACGTTCGCTGCTCACGCGCCTAGCGCGTCATAGAGTCCTCAAGAGTGGAGTTTCTGAGTCTGACATTATTCCAGACAGTATAAAAGTAGTCTGAATAATAGATCTGCATTGCCAGGACCTGCGGTTCGATTCGCAAGGAGTGACCTTCGGTCACACAGATCAATAGTCGCATTCTAGTTCATGATTTTGTTACCACAGCGAGCGTCCAACAATACACCGTCCTTGTTCAGATTATCACATTAACAAGCACCCTAATGCCTAACGCCAGTACACACTTGTTTGTTCCTAATGTGCATGAACACGAGTGAATGTGTGAGCAATACGGATGTCGGGTACCCGAGATTACGAATCGCTTCGGATCGGACAGCAACCCGAAAGTATCTTTCTACCCAGTCTAAATTCTAGTGGTATTTGAACGAGTGGTACTCCATCGAGACACTCTGTAACTAAAACGTACTTTACAACGTAGGAAGATACATTTGGATCTCTGTTCCACATTTCCGAAGCTGACCCGAAGGATATACAGGATAAGTCAAAAAGTAACTCATTAATTAAAAAATGTTTTAAACGAAATCTGTAGCATTTTAAAAACAGACATTTGTCTGAGATATGAAACTAAATATTTTATTTCAGTTTGAAGATGAACTTATTTCCTGAAACACCCTGTATATCCGTGAGACGCGGACTAAAATTCTCTTTGATCTAACTGCAAAATGCATCCTTATCGGCAGTGCAGCCAACGGGCCACCAGCGAACATCCTTAGTGAGCAAGCGCCTGCGTGCATACTCGTGCACGTGTATGCCATACAAATGTGTGTGTATGTTCATGTTCGTCGATGTAGAAAAAAGGTGGAACAAATAATCACCGCAAAACATCGTATTCCGATCGTTCTATCTATATTCGTCGTGTAAACAAATTCTTCTCGCTCGAACAGGCTAATTAATTAGTCGAAAGATCACCGCACGCCATTACGTAAATTTATCGTCCCAGTATGATTATTATAATCGTTAGAATAAATCGTTACAACCTAGATACAACTAGCAATTACTCTCGTAATTAACACGATACCGCACTCTCTCTCTTTCTCTCTCTCGCACGCACTCTCTCACTCATTTTCGCTAATTAATATTTTGACAGGTTTTTTTCCTTCCGCAGTCTTCCAATTGTTTTTCATTCACGCGGCCGTGTAGCTCTCTCGTTCTAATACACGAATGCAAAACGTCCAAAATTCATCGCTCACGGCTCTCACGGGCGCGTGAATTGTTCAGTCTTTCGTTTGTATATATCATTTTTTTTTTGTCGTTTATTTCTTTGTTATCGATACGTTATCGGTTTATCGCTAATACTAGATTTAATTACGAAAATTTAACCTTCTTCGTTTTACCACGTTTTCCCTAACTTCTCTCTCGTTTTTCCCTATCATCTTGCACGAAAAAATATTATGCTACGTTTAAAAGATGCTTAATAAGTGCATATGTATATTTCAGAGTAGTATGATGTATGCTTATAATTTAAAGCCACAGATTTCGATGTCGCGTCATAAAAGTACGACGCAAGTTTACCGCGTTTTTTCCACCCTCTTTGTGTCTCGGCGTTTCACTACGTGTATATAGTAATTAGTCTTATACCCCTCTTTTTATGCATTTGCTCGATACACCCTTTAAGGCCTTTAAAATCCGTTATTGTATAATTTCTAAGGGTGCAGGTACCCGACGTTCGGTAAAACTCACCCGATGAAAGATTTTAGCGAGAATTTTCCGCTAATCACACAGCGCTATCGTTTTAACTCATAAAATCGTAACAAAAATAAGACTCAAGAATTTAAAGATACAGGGATCTCGATATTAGAGTCCATTAGGGACATTAAGATTTAAGGGAGATCTAGGACCTCCACATTTCAAGTACAAGTTCTCGAATTTTACCGAATCGGGTTACCGCACCCCCCGTCTTTCATTTTTTTTTCTTTTTCCCATTTCTCGCTCGTTGCATATGAGTATAAAAAATCACGAGATCTGTGCGCAAACTACGAAGCATACACACCACAATGTGCTTTCATTTCCGAGCAATAGCAGAGGCGAATTTAAAACGTGTTACGGTAGTGTTCTCCATCCTTTCAACGCATATAACGAAGCGTGACGAATCGTTCTTTTTAAGTATGCCTTTCCTTCTCTAAGAAGAATTACAGTAATAATACCGCGACAGTGGAGATAGTATAATTAGTAGTATTACAATTACTCATAGTAGTAATAGTGTGGTGCTACTAGTAGTATAGTGGTAATAGTAGATAGCATAGTAGCGGATGGTGATAGTAGAAGCAGCGGTAACGATTAAGGGACAAAAGTGTAGTAACCGGGTGTCAAAGCATACATGTTAGTCGTTCTAAAAAAACAAATAGCAGTGGTAGAGTACGCGGTAATTATAACGAACATCAGAATAATATCGTGAACAGCGATAAGGATACTTATAGTGGCAAAACCTATCGATGGGAACAATATGGTGGAGACAGAAAGTATGAGGGATGTGCGAGTTGTCGGTTCGGGTAACTCAAATACTCGAATCACATTTACACGATCGGTGTGCAAACTCCGTTGAAGATCTTTATATTTTCAAAATTTGTCACGAAGCAAAAATACTACGATCGTCATACGCTTCAGAATAATTATTAAAAATATCACAAAATATTCTGAAAATAAATTGCTCCAAGAAAATCAGCTTCGATTGACTATAAATTGTAATATAAAAATAAAGTTTCCTCTTTTAAATAATTCACTTAATATTACACTGAATTTGAAACCCTACGATCTTTTAAATTTCTGGATACTTATATCACACTTTAGAGCCCAAAACTGACTTAACTTTTTATACAGATATATCAAATATTTCGAGGAATATATTTTGTGTATTTTAAGCGGAAACTTTCGTTCTCACCATTTTTGACCAGACTTTTTGCGACTACGCTCGATATTACCCGATTTGAACCTCGCACCTGCACATCCCTAAGTGACAGTAATAGCAACAGCGGCGGTGGTAAGAGTAGAATGAAAAATAATAATATAATAATAATAATAATGTTAAAAAGAAGTAAAATCAGTCAGTTCATTAAAATGAATTACATTACATTAGTATAATGTGTCCTGGCGCTTAAAATCAGACGAATTCCATTTCCCGAAATGGATAACACGAAAAATAATATTGCAAACATCGCACGATAATAATGGTGTACCTTTTTCATCCCCCTTTTTTTCTAATATACGTTATATGATTTTTTTTTTATCCGCTTCCCATAAAATTCTATCATACGTGTATACATATATATTCTTTATATAATACATTTATATAGATGCAGCAAATAGTTAAGGAAAGAATCTATCTTCCTAATAGCATTTGGCTTGCCAAATTCTGTCAGTTTCATTAAATAGTATATAATTGCATCGGATATAATAAAAAATATTATTTTTTTTGTTGTTTTTCCCTTCACGAGTGTCATACAGACGTCGCGAACCGAGTTTCCTTGGTAATGTCTCAAATGTCGGACATTTTTCATTTGGTAGGGCTATTAAAGCGTGAGAATGTGTGTACGTGAATACGTACAACTGTCAGCACTATCATAGCTGTCGAACTCTTCATTCGCAAGATCTACGAAAGTCAGTCTTGCCTTCGGCTTTGAAAAACGGAGCTCAGACACACGCGCATTGTATATGTGTGTATGTATATTTGTGTGTCGCTTTAGAAATTTTTTTTTTTCATTTGTTTCTTTTTAAGAGGACTTACTCTGTGTAGATCCAGTCAACAAAAGTGAATTTTATTAGGCCTCACCGAAACCTCCGATAGCTTGCTCCGTCATTCTTAAACAAAGAGATTCGAGACGAGAGTTGATCTCTGGTTCTGTCGTTTCAGATGTATTGTTACCACTCTGACTGAGAAAATGATCCCTCGGTGCGCTATATGTACGTTGTAACGTCCTTTGTAATTGCTGCGATACGAATAAATATTATTGTAGAGGCTTCTGTTTTCCCAAACGAGACTACCGTTATACTGGATGTGTATTCAGGTGATTGACTTTGTCCAGTATAAGAATAGTCTCGGTCACATCTGAATATATATATTAATTTTAGAGAATACATACCTGTAAACTAGATTCTTGTAAACTAGGTCGTTTCTCGGTTACATGGACCGGACGTAAAGTATTCTGATTTACACTTTGGTTCTGATTATTTTGTAAATATGGAGTAGATATACTATTTCTGTGAGTGCTAACCACAAAAGAATTGCTTTGCGGATGTGTATTATGAATATGTCCTAGGTTTAAACTTGGCTTTCTATTGTGCTGTTGAGGATTACAGTACCTCCTGTTATTATATCCATAATTATGTTGCCATCTGAAATTATAGTTTCATCAAGGTTAATTATTTATCTAATTATTTCCCCTGTAATTTTATTTGTTACAGCGGAGTCTCGATACGTGGCCCTGGACAGGCCTATAGATATTGCGGAAGTCTGTGAGAAGAATTCTATCAGAAGTCTTAAAGGAGCCATACGAAACTGCACTGTAACACCGCAAAGAAGAAATAGAAACTATTCTTTCTTACTTTGGAGCTGGTCGTGGATTTCCAAGTCTGCTACGCCATTGTTGTACCTTTTCTTTTTGATTTGGAGTAAAGCAATCATGCTGCAATATTTTCTCTAATATGTTAATACAAGCGCACAAAATACCGTCATCCACGCTATCCAATGCCAATCTGCTACACACTAAGAAATGAACAGAACACAATGTGTTATAGTTTTTGCAAATATGTATACCGTGTTTATGGACATGCTGACAAAAATGTTGTACTCACATTTACCAAGAACCTTAGTGAACTGCGCAGGTATGTCTTGAGGATCATTTTCCTGGCTTGGTTTCATAGGTGTGGCTAAGATTGTTTTTAGTTCGTCGATTGTGTTGACCAGTACTGTTGGCCCTTGTAAAAATGACGCTGACTGTGTGTTATCACGTGTTGGTTGTAATAAATCTTTCTCTAAATTTAAAAGCGTCGTATAGCGTTGTTGCAACTTAGCAATAGATAAGGCCAATTTGTGTCTGGCTCCTTTTGTTACACCCTGTTCTGCTAACTGTTCTTCTGTCAATTGTAGCATTTCTTCGTAACTGAGAGTAACAAATAGATAACTATATTTATGAAGACGTAAAGTTTTAAGCCATGATGGAACATCTAAAAGATATGAAACTTTTTATTATCTTTTCTCGGTAAAAATATATGGATTTATAAAATTATATATACACGTACCTCTCATACCACTAGCAAGTGATCGGTTAGATGTTTCGTCTAAACGTCCTTCACTACCGCTACTTGCACAAGAGCTTTGTGGACTCAATGGGCCTAATCCAATAAGATTGCCTGTTTAGAAACCAACAATTACTCAAGACAAAATAAAAGTATGATCAACATTTTGTCTGTCTGTGATAAGATTTTCAATGAAACTAACTTGTATGATCTCCGGAGACACTAAAACTTCGGGGTTTGTGTCTCGTTGTACAATTTACGTTGTTAGTACGATCAACGACTTCTAAATGATGAGGAGGTGCAACCGGTGGTGTTAGACTATTTGATCGCCGTTGGCGAGTTACAGGCGGGGGAAATTGCAAATTGAAGGCAGTACCTGGTTGTGTACCAAATAAACTTGTTTGGTCAGTTTGTTGTTGTTTAGAATTTCTCTGCCATGCATTGTCCCATCTAAATTTAAAACGTTGTAATTGAATTTAAGCCAGATACATATGTTATTTTTTCCCCCAATATATACTCAACTCGCTCACCTAATAGTAGTATTGGTGTATTCCTCAAGGCTATGTATTGGTGGTGTACCACTAATACGTTCTTCAAGATGTCGAAGCCATTGGGTTAAAGAACGTCTATCTTGACTAGTTATAGCTGGATGGATCAAACAATAACTTAAAAGTTGTTGAGTTTGTTCTGTATATTGCCCAGTAGTCACACAGTGGCTTACTAATTCTGGTATAGCTACTAAGTAGCATTGTTTGCACTCTATATTCCCAGGCCTTAATAAGGGCAAATGTGTTAGAAGTTGATTAATAGCAACTTCGGTCGATTCTGAGAGCAGTGAATTAATAAATGCTGCAACAATAATTTCATTAAATATCATTTATTATCATACTTTAATTGTATTCAAAATAATAATGATATTTACCTGGATTATTGGCATTTAATTCTTGTGTATCCAGTTCAGAAACAGAGTGCAAGGAATGCTGCACTGCTTGTGCAAGAAACCTTGCTTGAACTGCAGGAATGCGACGAAGTAGTGCATATAGTACCACAGTCTGTTCACACTCATTCCATTGTGAAAATACTCGAGTGAGTTCACCAACTTGTTCACAAAACAAAGCACCTGGTGACCACTTCATTTTCAACCGTACTTTAATATCAAGGAGCAAATATTGAAAGCTCCAATTTCTCCTGAATTGCGTGTATTATGATTCGATTGTATTCCAACGATGTTCAGACAATAACATACATGTGCCAATATTCTGTAGTAAATGAATAACAATATTTATATCTTGTATACTTATTTATTACAAATAAAGTTTAATAGTTTAACACTTTTATAGATTTTAAAGAGCACAACATCTTCTCAAATATTCAAATCATGCATTCCTTAAAATAATTATTAGTATAACTGTTTGAAAATTTATGGCTATAATCTTCTATTATCTTATCAAGTTAAAGTAAACCAAAGCAGTTTTTGTTGTTACATAAAATCTACTTTCCAGGTAATTTTACAATATTGTGTCATATCATGTGACCAAATGGTATAATAAAAAATCTTATTATTGTAACATGTTTCCACTTGAATAAAATGTATTTTAGTGAGAACTATCTAGTGCTGCTACTGATTGAAATTTTATAACTGGTTCACCCAAGAATTAATTAATAAGGAAGCTGGCTATTCTAAAACAAAGAAGCCGGAAAGATATGTTTCTGATAAAAAGGTATACTGTTCCTAGCAAAAGAAATGAAGTTTCAAGCAGTAGTGAAAGTTTTGAAATATATATGAAAAATATATAAAATTTAAAATCATATAATCTGTAATATTAAATACATTAAAGTGCAATATTCATGTACTAATATATTGTTTTTTAAATATACAAATTTTTATATTTTTAATATAAAAATTCTAATCTATCAAATATATACTACTATTAGTTCAAAAATTATGATTAAACTAATTTTTATGAAAAGTCTTAACACAGAGGTACAACAGATTTAACATTGCATAAAATAATTAAAAATTTATTCATTTATTTGCGCAACCACTAAAATCATCGACACCGCTATTTAACATTTAAACAAGTATCATAAAATTAATATTTAACATAAATTAACATATCAGCTTTCTAGATCAGTGAAAGTATTGAGTACGTGAAGCTCGTCAAACATTCGATATCATTTCAATATTTTTGCGAAATTATTATACACTTGTTTTATTCGAATACGAAACGCACAACATACCAAATCACAGAACGATAACAATAACTCATGATAATGAGATATACATCGATTTTTACAGTGTTATTAAAATAACTGGTTTCGTTTCTCCGAAAACGAAATATTAATTACTTTATTGCTACATCCGACGATTCAATTTCAACAGTATACAACAAACTCCGAACGCTTAAACATAACCTCAAAAGATTGTGTGTACACTGCATCGACACGAAGGTACATCGATAAGAATTCCACTGAGGTCAAGTTTGTTTACCCCGCGATGCGTGTGTATTTATAGCTTTCCTGTTACGACCATTCGGCAGTGCAATGGCACCGTGTGCGAGACTTTACATGCCCAACAGCGATTGATAAGATAGGATTCTTTTTACGGGTACGAATATCACGGTAACACCAGGAAGTACTAACTAGTATAAAAGGAAAAGTTTTCACACGGCTAATTTAAATGGTAGCTTAAAAGAAAAAAAATTTAATTTTGAATTTCCATAGAATTCTCGGAGTCGCTTTCGTCGGTGCCGCCGCGTATCTTTGTATGCGTGGGACACTGTAGAGGGGAAAGGACGAAGAACGAAGGAACAAAAACAAGAAAGTAAAAAATACTCGTATATATGTATATATGTGAGTATTAATAATTTTTCAAAGGAAAATATCAGAGGAAACTCGATATTTCGATATTTGCAAAATAATCCAAAGAATTATTCGATAAACGAAAGAAATGTATACTGCTATTGTGCGACTAACACTCGGCCATTGAGCCGAACAGCAAACAACAAATTGTACCGTTCAAATCAGTCAACGCGTTACGCTGTGTAATGTAGCTACATAATGTTGTAATTACCGTGTGCACGACTGAAAATTGTTGTTCCACAGGATCGTTGTTCCCTTTTGCAAAATAACAACAATACACGATTATAACATTTTATACAACGTCGAGTTAAAGGAAACATCTATCCACCATGCGGTATGGTGGGCTTACGTGACCACACTGGTTCACCGTCGCGACCCGTTGCAGAACCTCGGCCCTACTATTGGTCCAAGCTCGAATGGTAACAGCCAATTGTGTGACGATTCGGGGCGCGGTTCATTTTGTCTCGTATGTCTATCATATTACTTACCCTCTGATAACGCAAATTATAATCAAAATTGAATCATACATTTAGAAATATTTTTAGCGAAATTTTAAATCAATTCAGCGCGGGAATGTTACAGTCAACTGTCAGATTCAAACTGCGCGAAAAGTGTAAACAAGTTTTCAAATTTTCAAATCTATGACTCCTAAATTTTCAATTCTTTTTTTAAATTTTCCGATCTTCAAATTTATAAATTTTTGAACATAAAAAACAAGATTATTCTTTTTCTTACAGACTTCATTGTTGATTCCACTATATATGTCCGTGACCGTGAGCTTTTCGGCGGGTACCTAATCTATGAAATGAATAAAGAAATATTTAATTTAAATACTATAACAGGACTAACTTGAATTTATTGAAACTCATTAATATAATTTATACATTTATTTATTACAATTGTTTCTATTTATTCCGTATTATTTTTATATAATAAATTTTAATACAAAATTAACATCATAATATTAAAACTGCTAATATAATATTCACTGAATCTTTATTTCAAATTAGATTAAATATGATATACATGTTTAAATGAAAAATTAAAAAATTGCAAGATATTAGAAATGTATAATACCATAAGATAAAATATGTGTAATGTTTACAAAAACAATGAATATTAAATATTAATTTTCATACAGTTATAGAACAATTTCCAAAATTATACGAAATAATGAAAAATTGATGACAAAAGGAACAACTGATTTTTGTTTACTATAATATATTCTTATCCTATGATGTGCTACTTGTTGCAGGGTATTAAATATTGTCGCCCATTCCATCACTCTCTGTGACTAATGCACGTTCCAGGATGACTCGACCTTCCTTGTATCGTTGATTATCGTCTGTTGCAAATTCATACACCCACCCAAGTTTAGCATCACAGTTTTTGCAGCTGACATCTCGGACCATGTGACGACCCGTCAACATCACTCTATCCTGTACCTCACTGTATATCATTGTAGATGAATTAAATTATGCATAAATAAAAGTTACATTAGATTATTCCATTAGTACAAGTTCTCTGTGATTCTGTACATTTATGAATGGTATCCTGTGCGCTAAACAATGTTAAAAAAAAAACTAAATGTGTACAAAATAGAAAAATGATGTGGCTAAGAATAATATAGAAATTGACATCATTCAAATTACTGACAAAATAACAGATATGCTTCCATCAAAAATTGTTTAAAATTTTAGGCATGACCAACACTGTGACAATGTTTATCTACTCAAATACACTAAAAGCTATCAAAATATAAAACTTGCTATGTCGTATTTTTGTAAATAATTTTAAAAAAAGATTACTAACTTTTTTCCCTCACATTTTTCAACTGTAGCACTCTGAATGTCACTCGACTTTAATCATCTTTTTTTCCATTTTCTTAGATACATGAAAATAACAACAAACCATTTTGTACAATCATTTTTGTTTACAAACGCAAACGTTATCGAAACGTAACAATATAAAAATGTAAAAATGTATTATATCGATTAACATTAGCTTATTTTAAAGGACAAAGAAAAAACGCGAATACCTGTAATTCAAGTTGACGACTTTGTTAAAGAGAAAAGCACGGCCTGTAGCGCCCGTAAAACGCGTGCTTATCAGCTGACCTCTGTTTGTTAGATTGGTGTCACAAGAAGCACAAGAGAACAAACGAGTACCTCCGATGTGTTCTAAGAAAATTACGCCCATCCTGAAATACTGTTAATTGCTTTCCAAATGCTTGAATATTCGATGAAAATGACCTTCGAAATTAAGCTTCTGTGTGCTTCGATTTCACAAACAAGCAAGTCATGTAATTTGACGTAGCTGTCACTGCAGCCATAATACCATACACTACGCAACAACGGTACATAAACAGCTCAAATTTGTCAAGCCGTTTCAATCATAATTCATAGATTTTAAGATTCTAGATGTACAACCTACATCGAAATTTCGAGATGCAATCTTTAATGCCATTGTGGTATTAACCAATCAAAATCGACATGCGCAGAGTGAACAAAAATTCATTGCTCGTTGAACACCATTTTTCGAAGACCGAAATATTTAAAATTTTAAATTTGTTTAAGTTCACTATAAATTTAACAGTCGTTCGATGTAAAATAAATAATCGAAAACTAAATATTAATAATTGTATACAAGAAATTAATTCGAAATTTGTAGCTCCAATTTTCACCCTCCGAAATAATAATTAAGAGTCGCAAAAATAAATAAAATACCATAAATATATTAATTGTTTATACATGTTCGTTAAAAATTACAATTTCATACTTGCTTATTTTATTATTACAAAAATAGATAAATTTAAATAAGGATATAATTTTTATCTATAAATATTATAAGACAGCTTTAAAATTACGTCAAAATATTATATCTTTATTATTCATATAAACGGTATACAATATGTTACAAGTATAGATATAATATAGAATATATATATACATATACTATCATATACAATTTTATATATATGTATATATATACGTTCGTGTAAATTATATTTTTAAAGCTAGGTACATAGATGTTTGTGCAGTAAAATTCGAAACACTTTCCCTTGACTTTTTCTTTTATAAATCCAAATATTCGGACATTGGCTATAAAAGCCTCGTTATAATTATGTACCCTAACCACAATTAGAAAAGTGTGGAAAGGTATAAATGTAAAAGCCAAAAAACAGTTAGAATTGCGAAACGAATCGAAAATATATTATTGGTCATTGTTTTTTTAATATCTATGTTCATATCTCTTCAAGGCACATTTGAAATATAATCAGTATACTCATTTCCATATTACAGAGGAATTTACTAACATTAATTGTTCCTATCATTTCACTAACAGTGTCTGGAGTTAGACTTCAATGAAATTAACGAAGTGAGAAAGAAAAAGAAAAAAGAAAAAAAAAATCAATAGAAAAATATAAAACATTAAAAACTCCTTTAGCCAAAATCACAGACAAGTCCCTTACTTTCTCGAACAGAGCACAGAATCGCATTTTTTCATGGTCTTAACGCTAAAATAATTAGTTGATATAAATATTATAAATATACATTCATATATATATATACGTAGTCTTATCAAATTACATACATACACGTATACATACGCTTTCTTTATACCGAGAAACATTTGCTAACAACAAAAATTTACATTTTTTCCATTTTGCATACGTGACGTCTTGTTACGTATATTTACATGTACGCACGTATAACATATAAACAATGGTCTTTCATGTATTGTGTGTGTACATGAATATCGCGTATGTATATATATATATATTTATACATGTATATTTTGATTGTATCCTTTTTTGATATTCAGATCATGAAGGATATCTTTCATAATACTGCACCTATTTCTATGTACATAAAATGTTTACAGAACATAATGAAATATAGATAAAACGTATGCCGATGATAATAACAAAAAATAGTAACAAGTGACTTTGCAATTATTACGTGTTATCGTTATTACACATAGATATGATAAAAATGCCCTGCTCATCGGCTTTGTTAAAGTTCATGGCTTCGTTATCATTATTCTCAATCGCATTTGTAACATTTTACATTAGAAAAATTAGTTTGCAAGATCACAAATTTCTTGCTTTCATCATCGTATAATACACGCTCGCTATCACTCTCTTATTGCATGCACCTTTTCTTTCCTTCATTGAATATTTATCTAGTCAGGTCCTATTATGACTATAATACGTCCTTTCTTTTCTTGGAAGTTGCACAAATTTCCCAACGAATATATATCAATATGCGGGCATTTTTTGTTTCCAGTTTGATAAAATGGCTATCGTCTGCACTGCAGGTATTTATGTTAACAAATATAGAATGCTCGACGCAACATTTCAATAATTACACGTAACGCAAAGTGAAAATTAGAATATCTTTCTTTTCTTTCTTCAATATGTAATAGTAACAAGAATAATTATTAACGAACTATATAAAGAAACTATCTTCCACTAACCACATTTGTAGGACATTTATGCAACATAAAAGAAATATCTTTACATGTTGAGTGACAAAATAATTATAGCAATTACAGTATAAATGTTCATATTAACAGCGATTAACGACGAAGATATTAACAATAATAACGTACAATGCAGTCTCGATATATGGCCTCTATTTATATAATCTGATACGTGAATTTCTCTTCACATTTGTATGCAAAGATTTAGACATTTCAAATTTCTAAATTTTTTAATTTTCAAATTTAGCAATTTAGAAATTTTCAAATTAGAAAATGCAGAAATTAAGAATTCACGATGCACGATATTGACTGTGGTTAACAACCAGTTATTACATGAAAATAGTTCTGTTAATTTAGTCCATTCCACAATTTTTCCACCTCTACAGTCCCGTCCAGAGCCATATACCGAGACTCCATCGTATCATGTTTTTGATCAATTTGAAACGCTATTTTTTTTTAACAGCAATTAAAGCAGTTACTTTAATAAATTCAGCTAATAAGAAATTGTATTAAGAAATAAATGAATAAGATTTTGGTTTACTTAGTACAAGTTTATGCCGCGAACGACTGCTAAATATTGAAAAATATATATCTCTTATATATTATTTTTGGTAAGTTTTGTTCTGTTGGCGGCAACTGCTGCAAGACAAGCCAGTGCTTCTAAGTCCGGCGATGCACACCACGCTATTAATATTATAGAAATAATTACATTCGTATAAAGGTACATTAAAAATTGCGATACAAAAAACAAATTATAAATACAATATGCTGATTTAATAATCGTCAAATACTTAAATTTCTTAATTGCTAAAAATGTTACATTTCAAATACGACGTAAACATTTCATAGAGAGGAACGTAAATTTACGTTTATAACGACATATGACCATTTTATGGCATAAAGAAATGTTTTTCAAAAACATTATAGCAAAATATAAAAAAATTTAAAGTAAAAATTAATTGTAATCTGTACTGTTCTTCAACTTAAATTACGTTCCAGTTTGTAGAATTAGGCTAAAAAAATTCTTATATTGTTTACATCAAATACTGATAAATAAAATATGTAAAAACAAATTGAAATTATATCATTTCAGTTTTCTATACTCACGTTTGTTAGACTCTCCCGTTGCAGCTTGCTTTGAATCACTAATAGCTGCAGCATTTCGCGTGATGCTCTGTTTTCGTGCTTTCCGTTTCTTACTTCCTACAAGAAGCGCTTTTTCAGAATCTTCTGAATTCGCTTGGCCATTCTTATTGAAATTGTTCTGATATCTTTTATTTAAAGCTGTTATCTTTTGGGCAAGTTTTTTCTTTTTTCGTTGCTGTTTCTTCTTTTCCTGAAATTCTTCTAAACTTAAAGATGGTAACGCTTCAATTTTCTTTTCTAAATTAAAATCCCTACACAAGAAAGTAATACATGAAAATAATATATTTTCATCAAAAAAGTGCATAACATAATATTAAGAAATAATGAAGCAACATACTCAGCTCGAAATCTTTTTCCTGCAGTCCATGGTCCATAATCTAATTCTTCTTCTGCACCTTCAGTTTCTGTTTCTTCAGGTTTTGATGCTTCTATGTTCCCCTCAGCACTTCATACAGTAAACAATATTTTTTATTACATGTACAGTAAATACAAAATATTAGTTATAACTAAAGAATTAAAGTTACCTTTCTACAAGATGTTCTAATTCGCTACGGGTACTGTTTCCGCCTTCGCTACTCAAGGAATCTGTTTTCTCACTAATATTTGATGAAATAGAATTTCGTCTTTCATTCGTCTGTCCATCAGTACTAATACAAATATTCGTAACGATATATTATTTTATGATAAATGAATTTTCATATATTAAATATAAGATTCATTAAATGTATTTACCTACGATTTCCAGTTTGTCTTCTTCGTTTAGACTGTTGTCCGGACGCCCCGATATTTTTCATTTGTTCAGCAAGGAACTTTTGATAACGTAAACCTTTACATGTTCGTTCACTTCTACAGTTATTTTCTTCTGAAGGTATATTTGTAGTTAAAAAATTATTTACTTCCATTTTCTCCTCTTCTACATTCTAAATATTAATAATGCACATATTTAAGACATTAAATTTATGATATATTCAGTTACTTAATTAAAAATATTAAAAATTAATTTCTTACATATTGATGTTCATTATTGTTTGATTCAGGCTTTTTCCTTTTCTTTGCATCAAAAAGATCAGCTTTGCACTCTCTTTTATGCTCTGGTGAAGAAGGTGTATCTGAAAAATTTTTCTTAGGAGGTTTTGGAACTTCATTATCATCTTCAATCATAGAACCATCAACAATTGCTTGTTCATCTGTTGCTTGAGTTTTCTGAGGCGTAAATAAAGAACTGAGGCCACCAATTTGGGATTCATCAGCTAACTTTCCAGGTTGAATTGATTGTCCATCTCGCTTATCAAGTTCTGAATAATCGGAAGACTTGTTTTCAGATTCTGTATTTTCTATAGGTTGCTCACTAGAACTTGTTTCTGCCTTTTTATTTGTAGGCCTAGTATTCAAAGTACGTAAAGGAGGTGCTGGTAATTTGTACCATTTAAAATCAGGATTTGCATTTAAGAATGCATCTTTGTACTGAAAGATAATGAAAACAGAATTATAGTAATATATTTAAAAAATTAGTATTACTGCACTTAAGATTTATAATGTATTATGTTGACTCATATTTATTAGGATGACATCTACATTTTTTAGCATGTAAATAATTTACCTCCTGTGCAAGATTTTTATATGAACGCTTTTGGTCTGGGTGAAGTGTTGCCCACCATTCGCCAAGAACCCTTGTGACAGCTCGATTTTCTAAATGTGGGAAACCAGATCGCACTGAACCACGGTGTCGTTTACAAAAAATTAGAAATGCATTCATTGGCCTTCTTGCATGGTGGGCTGGTTCTTTCAACTCGCGTGGTTCCTAAATGTTGATCAAATTTTTATGATTATAAACATGTAACTGGCTGAAATTTTAATAAAATAAAAATTAAATAATTTTTTTCTTATATATTCAGTTTTTAGAAAAACATTCAACAGACTTTAAATTATTGAATGTCTGGAGATGAATAATACAATTTCTAAAAATAAAAAAATATATAGGGTGTTTCAGAATTTGTGGGTATAACTTCAGTGGTACATTCAGCACACTAAAATAAGAAAAGAGTTCATGTAAACATATGCCTGGTATGACCTTCTTTCCAAGATGCAGTCAAGTTTCTATCTCTTAACAACTGTTTATGATAAATACTTTATTAGATAAAAAGTGTAAACACTGCTTTTCAATGAAAGAAAATCAAGAAAAAATTTCTTGAAAAATAAAATGATAGTAAGTGCTTAAATAATATTAAATTACTATTTAAATTTTTTTTCAAAAATGACATTAATTATGAAATGACCCAATACATATATGAGACTTATATTTAATAACATTTTTCTCTGATCCTTATAAAAATTATACAGCATTGAGTATTAATGTAAAAAAAGAAGTAAGTAAATATATTTTTGATATCTTTAAATCGTAACAATATATAATCATACTATAGAAGTTTCGAAGCCTTAAAATCACATACTCTGACAGTTTCTAAGGTCATATATGCTTACCTGCATGTAATAGTAACTATTAAAACCTATTACTAACATTGACTACAATTTGAAAAAAAAAATTATCAGTATACATATGTTACAAACTTATTCACATACTTTTTAATAAATTAATCTATGATATTTAATTAAGACATTTTTTTTTATTCAAATAATATTTTTATAATAAAATAGCTAATATTTGTTTAAAAATTTCATTCATTGAACCATACTAAAATAAAAGATTGCTTAATCACTTAATTACTTTATTATTGTATGAGAAGTATATTGAGAACCATATTGCTTTATTAAAATAATGAACTGTTACTTCTTTGATGCATTAAATTGATTATCACGATAAGCATTTTATAAAAATTATTTATCTTTCATATTTTCAGTAATGTCCTATTCACCTTCATACTTAATGAAATATTATGGAAGTAATTAGAAAATGTAAACGTAAATCGATACACGAATATGACGAAGATCGTGTATGTATATGTAAGTCACAAATAAAAGGGAAACTATACTTATTTCAGTCTTAAAGAATATGGTTGTTATCTTTTTAATATTTTTACCTTCCCGATAACTGGATTTTATTGCGGAATATCGTATGCAATTGTATTAAATTTTATATTTCATGCGATGTTATGAAATCACATAAATTGCAGTATCATCTGTAAAAAAACGCTGTTTAATCACTACACGACATCCGCGAAAAGGATTTTTCCAAAAAAAGATATCGTTCCATGATAAGTCCGAGGAAAATCACGTCTATTTATGGTACACCGAGGAGATCGGTAGAATTCAATGCCAAAAGAATGAGACATTCGCCACATTCCCGAAATATCTCGTAATCGCATTAACAACGATATATCATTAAAATTAGTAATAGTGTGTTAGTGAATTCCTGATCTTGTTGAAAAAGAAAAACAGATATCCATCGTCATGTAACAGGCATATGTTAATTTTCATATTCTGTCTAATTATTTCGAACGTGCGCAAAGTCCGCGATATTTTCAGTCGACGTCGTACATTTTCTATTAATTTGATATTCATCTTAAGGCCGAATCGTTAATGGGAAGGAAAATAAAAATTATGGAGGAGGTATCGTTAAAATTGTTGGGGCATGTCGCTTGTCATACGTCGTAGCTTTCGTTAATGCTATTGTAGTACGTTGATTGCTTCGCTCGAGCTTATCCCTGATAAATTTCCTACAAGATTTTCGACATTCTGAAAAAAACAATTTTCCAATATATCCCGAGTTGGTAAAAGAAACGAAATGCTACATATTTTTCGTAAAATTTCGTGACACCTTCGCGATCATCTGCTGACAGCTGCTTGTGCGAATGTAAATACTGCACACAGGAATCTATACGTCTTTCTATGCACCGATGATCTGGCAAATATTTGAATGAAGTAGTACGTCTCTTCGAAAAATTCCTGTCCATGTAAAACGGTTGTATATTCTTGCGCAATCTACTTTCGAATCTCTTTCGCTGTCGAATATTTATTAACATTCAACTAAAGTCAAGACGTTGTTCATTTTGTACGACCAGTCTCGAGATACCGTGTAAATCCCCGTATTTTGACTCGAAATCATCGCGAAAAAATTGTGCGTTCGATCATTTCGAATGACAAATATACATAATGACGATATCATGTGTCGATCGATTGGTCGAACGTATCAAAAAACCATTAAACATCCGAGAAAAATACACTGTATTTCTCCCTACTCACCTTGCGTTGTTGCTCGTTGGCAGCCATTTCTGATTTCACTTGACAATTCACTCAGCGGCGCATAATAAAGATAAAGCTTCGGCACTGACTGCCCTCTCTTTTCCACTATGCCTTGTTTTCTTTCTCTGGCTCTTTTCCGTGCACGAATTAACCTCTCCTTTTCTTACGTACTATTCCTATCTTTCTCTCGCTACGATACACCGTTCATCTTCAATTTGTTTTTAGGTATAGCTATGTGAAAGAAAATTCTCGTACAATGTTACAATTCCTTCACTGATAACTGCCGATTTTGTCGCTGTCAGATACACTGCGGATTACGTTCCAACTAAAATCGTACGAATACTACTGTCTCAGCAATTTTGGTTTCCAACTAAACGTCTGTCGTGCAAACGTCACGAATGTGTAAAACGTCACTAATCAAAATCCAGTCACGCGCCTCTTACCCTTTCGGTCGGAATTAACTTCGATCAATCGATAAACCTTTCGTTGCATCGATCTATTATTAATCTTGAATCTGTCCGATGAATATTCAGGCTTTGTCTCCCTTTGCACGAATCCGCACACGTGCGAAATTGAAACACACGTTAATATGTTATACTTTTTCATCATCGTGCGCAGTACATTCAAAAATGCAAGAGGTTCGCGCGGACAAGTGTTTTGCAGGGTAGCCAATTGAATTGCATGAAAAACTCTAGAAAGAATGTAATATTCTTCTCAATAACAAATAATATGCAACTCGCGCATCACAGCTAATTTCAGTAGGTTTCCACAGTGTTGTCACATTACATACGCTTTCTACTTCGCCGGCCATATACATGGAGGATGATGTACGCATACAAGGGGGAATCATAGACCAAATACGAATAAGTTTGAACATTTTTATTTTCCAATAAATAAAAAATGTAGACCTAACATCCCTTATATCTCGTAATCTTGTTCGGAATCTCAACCCTTTAGAAACATATTTGTCCCTATATTCACTAGTCCCAACCAATCAGAATTAACATACATAAAAGGAACTACAAAGACTTATTTGAATATTAGACATTTTTGAAGGTAATAGCATTACAAAATTACAATACATAAAAACACTTATTTTACTATGGTCTTAACAAACTTAATATTTTCCACTTATGATGAAACTGTTTCTACTTCGCCAGTAACAGCAATAGCTTCAATTTCAAACAGAGCTCCCTAAAATAACATTTAATAATTAATGTCTGATATATATAAATTTTTAAAAGCTTAAAAAATTTAATTCTTTATACCATTGGCAGTTTTCCAACTTGGAATGTAGATCGGGCTGGATAGTTTTCCTTGAAAACTAAAAAAAAATATATATATATACATATGTATATTAATATCTTAAAATGAAATCAGATTTAATACAACTGAATCTTACATTCTTTGTAAACTTCATTTATTCCAGCAAAATCTTCAATATTTTGTAACAGAATTGTTGTTTTTACGACTGTAAATATGACAAAAAATAAATATTATTTAAAACATAAACTTTTAATAATAATATTGATAATTAATTTTTAAAAAAGTGACCTTTATCATAATTAGATCCAGCTTCTTTTAAGATATGTCCCATATTTATAAGCGCTTGACGAGCTTCAGCAACAGCACCTCCTTCAACAAGTTTCTGGGTTTTAACATTTAAACCAAGAACTCCAGACAAATACAATGTACGATCTACAAGTACTGCTTGGCTGTTTGAAATTAATCATATTATTAGTACTATCTATATCAAGCAATAAACTTTTAAATATTATAAAATTTTAATAATATTGTTGCTTACTTGTAAGGTCCAACTGGTCTTGGACTTAATGAAGTTGATATTATTTTTCTTACCACCTTTTGTGAAGCCATTATTTTCTTCGTCGAGTTTGCGATGTATTTGGCCTTCTGTTTTAATTTAACTGATCCAGTGCCAATTGTGTGTTCTCCTTATGTATTCATATTTATTTTTGATAAACTTTTAACCCCTTAGTTAAGCAATATCTTATCTTAACTCCACTATGTAATTCTTTCCAAGATATAATATTTAGAAAACAATAGATTTTTATTCATAAATGGAAAAAAATATATTTTCAAGTTTTTTTTTAAACATAGTAATTTTAATGTTTAAAAAATAACGGAGTAAAAAGACCTATAGAAGTTTCTCAGTGTTGATAAAAAATTATTTAAGATTTCAATATTAAAAATCGTTTATGTATTTCTCATTTATAACTACATAAAATCGAATAGAAATGAAGAATTACATTATCTTGTCACATTACATTTATGGTACAGGTTGTAACATGTATATAACATAAGTTGAAAACAAAATTTATAAGATTTCTTAATCAAGATTAAATATATTTGAGTTTTTCAAACTGATCTTTTTAAAAAATGAAATTATATACAAAAATATATATATATATATATATATAATTCTTGTTATATTAATATACTCTTTTCTTTCAAATCTTCCAATTTTTTTCATAGTATGACCTTTGTATATAATATTCTTAAAACATAAATTATTAAACATTGGCATTAAATAAAGAGAACAAAATTATTTCTGCAAGTATTAATGGTATTTATCATAACTAGAAAAAATTTATATGATAAATTATCCAATTTCTAAAGAAGATATAAATATAAAAATAAATTGTTCAAAATTATTTATAATACTTCAGTATGTATTAAGTTTACTTATTACTACAAAACTTCTATGGATATAAAGCATTACAAAATAAGAAAACGAAAAATCTTTTATGTTAAACTTTACTTGTCAAACCGATGAAAACGAGGTTTTTTACAGCACAGTCATATTTTTTATTATAATATATGTATATGCATATGTGTGTTTGTGTGTGTGTTGTATGTATGTGTATATATATATATATATACACAATGATACACGCGCGCTTACGCGCAATACACACGTGTATGTTTTCATATGAATTATGTATATTTGTATAGAGCGTTTACACACCTTTTGCACTCTTTTTCTAAGCACAACAAATATTACAGTATATTTTATTGATGGTAATGTCTATGAATCAAGAATGATTTATGACGAGCTTACGAAGTTCAGTGAGCCGTATTATTACGTCGCCCGCGTCTCTTGCGACTTCCACCGGAAGGACGGTTCGAAGAAGCCCATTGTTCATAAAAACGTTCTGCTTCTAACCATTCTTGATATTTATACCACCATTCTTCCCACTTTATATAGTCATCCAAAGTGAGGTCTCGAAGATATCCTCGCGCCTTGTAATAGTCGTATCTAACACGAACGTCATCCCAACATTCAAGACCTCTTGGTCCTTGTGCCAAAAGTGATTCAGGATAGTGTCCTGGTGGTGGGGAATCGTATCCTAGTCTTGCAATTCTTTCTTCACCTTCTATTACAACTTTCATCGCATTTTCTCCATCCTTTGTGATGCGCATGTTCTCCATGTCTCTACGATCTACGCTCCATTGTGCCATTTTACCAAATCTATGAAACAACAAAGTTTTACATTTTGTTAAGATAAAATTATTGATAAATTATGTCTATATTTACTAAACTCTTTAAAACTTCGGATTTTAATTTCTTATATACTATAATGATACATCAATAATGAGTAGATTATATGCTTATAATTAAAGAGCCTATGAGTACCAGTTTACATCTGGTATAAAACCTAGGGAGAATATAGGAGAAGCCTACAGGAACTTTAGAGAAAGTTTTGAGCAGGAGCTAAGGATAAATAGCCATTCCTGACAATGAAACAAATACAATTCTTGCAGGCTACCAATCAATGTCTACCATCATGCTATATTACAGAATACTTTAAATTATACCTTTCTGATAACGTCATCCTAGGTGGACCAACGTGAGATGTAGTAGAAGAACTATCACTGTCTTCGCTAGGCGAGGATTCGGGCGGAGGCCTAATCATTTGAGTTGATCCATGACTCGAATGAGTTTTTTCTACTTTTACGGGTTTACGCATCTGCGTAAGTTCCATGATTATGCATTGGGAACAAGCAAAAAAACAAAAAGAGGTACATAAACAAAAGTTAATAAATAATAAAGATGTAAGGTAAAACGTAGTAGTATTAGTATCAAATTCTTTACCAATGGAATGGGATCTGGAACTCGTGGATCCTCTGGAATTCTAGTATGATGTTTTTCTTTACGTCTAACCTTCGTTTCCTTTTCTTTAATTGTTTTATAGTCCTTTTGATGACGTGGTGGAGGTTGTGGCGTAGGCGGGGGTGTACGTGGGCGTGGCAAGGGAGGCGATCGTGGTCTAGTACGAGCTGGTATTACTCGTGAACTTGATGGTACTACCTCTTTTGGATGTGTCCGAGTTCGAACCGGCGTGAGTGATCTTGAACGTGAACGGGAAGGCTGTACAATACGTCGACGTTCTTTTGGTGAACAGACACTACATGATCGATCGGAACAAGTACTTCCAGTACTTGGACTACGCGTGGGTCTGCCTCTGGTATGTGATCTATCTCGAGGTGAACGCGGACTTTTAGTCCGTGGACTGCGTGGTCGTGAAATATGAGGACTACGAGGTCTAGGACTGCGTGGACTTCGGGGATGTCCTCTACTAGGTTCTCCACTTGCTGTGCCCCCAACGTACAATTCCTTGTACCCACTGTGTCTCCACCTATTTGGATCTCGTTCCTCTACCTCCAAAAGCTTTTTGTTCCAATAACTTGACTGAGATTCACGCGCTTTCCGCATTACGCTATCTAATTCCCTCCGTTTTCCTGAATTTTCACCATGTGGTCTAGGCTGAGATACGCTGGTATCCATTCGTAATTTACTAGAACTGCTGCCACTACCGCTACCTCCTCTTCGTCTATCATAGTCCCGTGACATTCCTAAAACAAATAAAACATGTTTATAACATTGTTTCTCCAGGTCTCTGTTTATTCCTTTCAATGTTTATAACTTACAACTCTTTAAAATATAAACATTTACCATTTTTATTACTATCTAAAATACAAATACGTATGAATACATATTTTATTAATATAAAGACTATTGCCAAAAAAACTTTTTAGATACGTACCTGATAAAGGTGTTAAATAGGAAATAGCGGAGGAGACAAAAAACTGATGATCCAATCTCCTGCGAGAGCAGTGAACGTGTTAATTTTCAAAACATGACAAAATGCCCGTAAAGATGATAATACGGTGCACTGATCCCCATGAGATCGCTAGAAGAACCAGTACCACTCGTGCTTTGCGTCGACTGGCCTACGTCAAAAATTGAACGTCACAAGATTTGGTAATCGCCCTGCAGTGGTCAATCAGAGGAAAAGTTAGTCGTTCCCGATCAAAAAAAAAAAAGCGTTTTCTCTCTCAGAATTTGAAATTTCGCGAAAATCCATTTGTGGTACTGGACATCACCCGTCGCGAGACCTTACCATCGCCACTCTCCGCATGTCCAGAATTGTAGTACGCTTCGATCCACGATCCATAAACGTTGGTCGTGTGGACTTTCAATGAGACGAACCAAATTGAGAGACCGCCTTTGAAAGGCGCCGCGCGCGCGCGACAACCGGAGTCGCGTTTGTTATCGAATCGAATACGGACAGGGTGTGAAGTTTATCTCGAGCATTACCCGGGTAATGCCATAACCGAACGGCACTCACCGTAGCCGATTACGATACACGATAAGATTAGTCGTCGTCGATCGTACACACAGACGAGAGAATTCATCGAACGTAGACGGTTAAATCTTTTCGGCATTCTGACATCACCGGGAGATGTCGTGTTCGCGAAACCGTCACCTTTCCGGTAGGCACCGGAGGAGGATACCTTGTCGCGAACGACCCGTAGCCACACCGAAACGTGACGCGGAATTGGTGGCTCGAGTAACGGTTGGTACGTGACCTTCACGTACAAGCCCGATTACGCGATTTCGCGACCGGCGGAACCGTATTTCTCGCGACACCATTTCGGGATATTACCCGGGTAATACCTTACTGATGTCGTAACGAACTCGAGAAGCGCGGTACGCCTCAAGTGGTGCTTGAGGGAATAAAGAGAAAGAGAGAGAGTGTCCGAAACCGGTATGTACGCGTATAGCCTCCTTCGCTCCTTTCTTTCATGAAAAGCGAAGGTCGGCTCTTCTCGCTTTTTCCATTTGCTGGTACACACCTTTGCACTATGTATATGTATATATATATATATGTATGAATATATATATTCTTTTTTAAATAAAACGTAGCTTCACAAAACTTTTACTCGACAGTATTAGAATGAATAATCTAACTTCGGCAGCGCTCGCTGCTACTCGGTACTGCGAAGCGTCAGAGGCGTTCGTTCGCTCGCACCCGACGACGGTCACTTTGAAAATCAATTGCCCACCCAGTGAGCGCTAACCGAGGTATTTCACGACATTCACCGGATTTGAGAACCTTTCAGATAACAACACTCACTTTTCTCACCGCGGCAATTTGCAAACTTGCATTTTCTGCCACAAGAATCAGTGAATCACTTCCGCGTGACGTTCTACGAATGGAGATTATAAAGGAGACTTTTTTCCGAGGAGCCGCACCAACCGCAGAGGATACATTCCAAACGAGATAAGTGACAGATGTCGCTACGGTGATTCGATAACTCGCGAATCCTTGCGATGCTGGTATTCGTCCAACGGTCAAATCGTACCCATCGTTTGACGAGTTTTCATGTGTACTGCGCACATTGGTTTTCATTGGTTAAGCAAAGAATAGATATAACAAGAGGCGACACTAGATAAGGAAACCTACCTCTTAGAGAGAGACAGAGGACGCACCAATTTAAATGCCCAAATCAAAAGAATCAGGACTGCGCATGCGCATAATATACAAATATGGCGGGCGAAAAAGAATAATTTAAACCTGCATATTCACCAGTGCATATTTGCAATAAATATTTTGTCATATCTCTGTAACACATTCATCTATAATTTCTTATGAAATAAAGTTTTTTATTTTCTTATAAGTTTTGGTATATTTTGGTATATTTTCTTCTTCAACTTTTGCATAAAATTGATAAAAATACTTCAAAAGACAATATTAGTAATGCACAGAAAATTTATTACAAACACATACCAAATTATTAGAGATTGACTCGAAAGTAGTTTCGCTCGATTTAAATTTCCCGCTCATTTGTACATCAATTCAAACGAAATAAAAAGGATATAATAGGGAACAGTATCAACTGGTGGGGGGTCTACTGAAGTTAGCTGCATTGCGCAAATTGAAAATGATCTATGGTCGAACGAATATTTGTAAATAATTTCTACCTCAACAAGTATGCACGATGTACATGTTTCATAATAAAACTGTTTATATACAATAAATTGATAGTTCTTTTTATTTAATTTGCAACACTGTATATAATTTATATGCGATCATAACCAAAAATCAAATAAATGCAATTACATCGTTCGTGTTACCTGTGTGTTTTATTGAATGACTAATCTGTCCACGTGCCAATGGATGCCGACTGCAAAAATTCTGTTAATCGTCTTTTAGAATTAAATAATTAAAAGAAAAATGGTAATTGCAATTGGATTCGAAGGTAGTGCAAATAAATTAGGCGTTGGAGTTGTTCAAGATCAAAATGTTTTATCAAATGTACGGCATACGTATATTACTCCACCAGGCGAAGGTAAACTTTTCATATTTACACTTTCAAATTAACTTGTTTATTTAACACAAATATTACTTTGCGTTTGCTGTATATTGTTAATCAAAATGTTAGATACAAAATCTTTTAAAGATCATTTTAAAAAGGGTTTTTACCTCGTGAAACTGCACAACACCACAGAGAACATATCCTTGCTGTCTTACAAAAGGCATTAAATGATGCTAAAATAACATTAAAAGATGTGGATGTCATATGCTATACAAAGGGACCAGGAATGGGAGCACCATTAACAGTTGCTGCATTAGTGGCAAGAACAGTTGCTCAATTATATAATAAACCGATTGTTGCAGTCAATCATTGTATCGGTCATATTGAAATGGGGAGATTGATTACAGGAAGTATAAATCCCACTGTTTTATATGTTTCTGGTGGAAATACACAGGTCATTGCGTATTCTCAGCAGAAATACCGTATATTTGGTGAAACAATAGATATTGCTGTTGGAAATTGTCTAGATCGTTTTGCAAGATTATTAAAACTGTCAAATGATCCTAGTCCTGGTTATAATATAGAACAATTAGCAAAGAAGTAAGTTATCTTAAAACAAATATAATTTATTTGATTTCACATATTGCTTATAGTATAATATAATTTTACATTAATATAGAGGGAATAAATTAGCTCCATTACCTTATGTAGTAAAAGGGATGGATGTATCTTTTTCTGGAATTTTAAGTTACATAGAGGAACATCTTTCTTCTTGGCTTAACTCCAAAGAATTTACTCCAGAGGATTTATGTTTTTCTTTACAAGAAACAGTATTTGCCATGCTTGTTGAAATTACAGGTATTATTATTATGATTTACTTTCATAGTGCAATAAAGGCAAATATTACATATTTAATATGGTAACATTATAGAGCGAGCAATGGCCCATGTGAATTCATCTGAGGTGTTAATTGTTGGTGGTGTAGGGTGTAATGAAAGATTACAGGATATGATGGGAATTATGTGTAAAGAAAGGAATGCAATACTTTATGCTACAGATGAAAGATTTTGTATAGATAATGGTGTAATGATTGCTATAGCTGGATTACTTCAATATAAAAGTAGTGGACATACACCATGGATAGAAACAACTTGTATACAAAGATATCGGACAGATGATGTACATATTTCTTGGAGAGAATAAATCTTGTGTAAAATCATTTGTTATAATATTTTTAAATAATAAACGTTTTGATATATAGTTGCCAATGTGTTATAAATTGATTAGACATATTTCATTATTTAAACTTTTGTATATAAAATTGAATAGTAGTAATTATACTATTTGACATATATATACTCTTCACAGTTTAATGCATAACAATCCTTTCTTATTTCTATTTATATATTATATTTAATTCGAACGATCCGCGTGGTGTTCTATATCTATAAATACTTTGTGCGTACGCACGCGTGTGTGCGCGCATGCACAAACATTGTTCGGGTTCAAAATTGATATCGAGCTATCAGTTTGTGAAAAAAAAAAGAAGAAAAGTGGACCGACATAGGCGGAGGTGAAATTTTCATGACACGCGCGGTAGATAGAAGTAGCATACAACATTCGTCGACGCAAGCGCACGTGTGGCTATAGTCCAAACAATACTTTTGTCGTTAGCAGCAGCCGTTATAATATTAGTAGAATCCGTATCGTCATCTCTGCTGGATACACGATCAGCAGCTACCGTTAGTAGTATATGCAAATAGTCATTAACGGTTTCGTTTTAAATTATTTTCAATTTTAGAATATTGTTTAAAAATTCTGTGCCGACCTCCGTGTTACCATAAAATTATAAAATTTTATTTCGAATTATTTTAATCGGGACTTAAAAAAGGAAAAAAAGAATAAAAGTAACCATAAAATTTCTTTTATATTATAACGACTATATTATATTGTCCATTCCCTAATCGATAGAGGCGCGAACACCGATTGCAGCGCTTGGTGTGGAACAAGTGGCAGTACGATATCGTCATTGCTCAACGATAGTCACTGTTCGTCAGGGTGCATTTGCGTGGTGGCCTCAAGATGTGCTGCTGTACAATAGTGTATAATGCCTTGTCTTTTTGACCGAATGATACTCGTGCTTAAAACAGAGGTGAGTCGCAAAATTTGTCCTGCCTCGTTTCTACCGCTGTACATCTATTTCCGTATAGTAGCTGCTTCATTATAGCATCGTATCTGTACGTCAAATACTGTCTCCAAATAACACGCATACAGACCTAGATAATTTAAATCTCTCAGCTGTTCGCCCTTGAATCTCCTACGAATCTAATCTAATTCACCTTTGAATATTTTAGTATTGTTAATTTACACATTTCACTTCGAGATATTTTACTGTTAAGTAAACGACAGTTGAACGTTAATACTATAATTATTTCACGGTGATTCTGTGCAAACCTCTCGTATATTGTATCAAGATTCGATTAAAAAATAAGCGATCTAAGTATTTTATGTTTGTCTTTCAAGAATTTACGATTTATAGAATTTTTTGTTGCCCAGGTCAGGAATAAAGAATTCAAAGATATTCCGATACGAAAATCAATATCCGTGAAACCGGGAAGAAATACATTTTTAATAATCGTCACGATCGTGAAAGTTCGATGACAGTGAAAAATCGTGTTACTTAACTTATGAAACAGAATAAGGAAATTGTGTCATTGATTTTGTTTGTGAGATTATATTCAAAGCTGATGGCTGTAAACAGTCTTTACATACTATTGGTTGGTAACGGTCAGCATCCGTGTTTGCTACTGCAGCCCGCGATAATATGAATAGTGAATGTGTCGTGTTCCCGAATGTTCATTAACAATTCATTTAATTATGTTCGACGTCGCATCAATGAAATTTTATTTGTATCAAGTTGTATTTAATTTTCGTTAAACGACGAATTCGTGCACCTCAACGTTATTAAAAGCAAAGAATTCGTAACTGGCATATCTTACGACACTTGAATATTTTTGTTAGACGTACAATATCATATTGACGCGTAGCCAAGATGCAAACAATGCATCAACCAGTATTTAAATAATGCACCGTTAGATGTGTCATTGCTTGTCGTCGTAATGTCACCAAGAGATTTTTCTCGCAAGCATACACACCGATCGAAATAAGACCAATCAACGATAAAATAGCTAAATCGATAATAAGAGTGTAACAAGCATATCCACTCAGGGATGTAAGAGGTTGCTTTGGAATTATGCCACGAATAAATGCCGTGCCATGACATTTAAAGCCGTTCTACAAAATATCGTATGAATGGAAAATTAGCATTTGACATCTTCATCCGGATTTCCACTAATTTTTCGATGTCCCGAAATCACGAGCTACTACATAGTCGATAGAACTACAAAGAAATACAAATGGTCGTTGGAAGATCAAAGTGTATCCTCTCGCCTAGTTATTTCCACCCACGCGGATCGATCTGCGCGAAGTAGATACTACTGGATGCTACTCAAAGGAGAAACAAATTGTAAGAACACGTTTTAACCTCTTCGTTGCAAATTATGTATACTTCAGATCCGAGTACTTCCAAGTGATAAATGATTCTACCTTTATTATTCTAATGTAAGAAGCAATAAATGTAGAATTGCCGCACGCAAACGAGCTGCTTTCGTGCAGGCTTCGAAATCATTCTGTTTTTTTAAAAAACTGATTTAAATAAATATAGGCCTGGTGTACACGTGCAAGTAGAGGCAGCCATTTTTTATCGTTTACTTTCGATTTTGCGAACACTTAGAAGGAATTTAACATAGATGCCATACATCGCGAGACTATATAACACGAGGTTATGTAATGCATAGTGTTATGACGTGAAAGTTTAGGATGTAGCTTGAGTTTATAGAATGTTTTGTAATATAATACGAGGCATGGTTACACGGAACACTTTAGAATGTATTACGTTCTACGAAATGTGTCTTTAGTCCTTTGATCATAAAAGACGCTTTGACTTTGAAATATATATTAAAGTAATAAATAAAAGGAAATAATTATTGCTACAGTAATAATAGCGTTGCGTGATTTGTCTATAAATTGCCGTTCCCAGCGAGGACAATAGTTTTTTTTTTATTGTAATTACCCTCGGCTCTATTATTTTCTAGAAAAGTACGTTTAGCCGAATCAAGATATTATTCCCAGAAATACAATTCAAGGCTGCGTACGTATATTTCGTGACTAAAGTAACTTCATCTAAAGCATGACATATTTCTTTTTTATCGTAAACAAAATATGACCTCCTTTTCAATATCGGATTTTATTTTCGTCACGTCATTGTATCGTTACAATAGTATACATTATTGTAACTATGGAACAGATCTTAGAACTTTTTATTTTAATGATAAGAAAGTTGAAGGTGAAAAAATATTAAGTAAAAATGTGAAGAAATACTTGTTAAAAATATTAATATATTAATTTTGTAGGCGGCAAGTGGAAGCTTAAATTGAAAAACGAAGCGGTTGTAATCCGAATAATTGCAATTACATATAGCGTGACACACACTGACGATGCTGCGCTTCCCTAGGGAAAACGGCAGCGTAAGGGAAGCATGACACACCGCTCGTTAATTTTTGGTTAGTAAATAAATTTATATAAAAACTTTAGGGATTCTTGAAAGTAATAAATTTTAGTACTATGAAAATGCGGTTATCTCGACTTCTTTTGGAATGTAGATCTACTTTCAAGATGGGAACCCCTCTGGGTAAAAGTCTCGCGTAAATTACCATACCATAGCTTTCTATACCTATTGCCTTTAGTTAAGAGTCGCGTGAAAACTTAAAGCGTTTGTACATTCTTATCGTGCATGGTTAATCAGTATTTATTGTAGCTCGCGGTAGCATTTCGTCAAAATAATCGCTCTCGTTACATACTGATCTAGACTTTGCACGAACTCACGTGCATGGTTGAATCAGGACTATAGAGACAGGTGCTTTTCGCACAGAAACTAGGTCAGAGTGTATTAACCTCGCACGTAAATAGTACTAGACATTTACGATAAATATATTAATTTTTTCAGCTTCCTTGTTCGATTTTTTCCTCTACCTTTTATCAGATACTTTTTTTACTTTTTTTATTCTTTATACCATTCATAATTTAAAATTCTTTTATATTATATAATAAAATATTTTTTTATATTATGTTAAATTAATTTTGTATTTTTATTTAGAAGTGGCCAATTTACCTCAAGAAGCTGCAACCCCGTCGGCAATAAAAACTCTCCTGTCCAGATGCAAGCTCTAATAACAACGTTTATTTACAATAAATTATTTGACTAAAATAATACACTCGAATAGTATATAACATATCAATAGTTTACATTTTTTTATTTGTTAACAAAGTACGAGTGACACTTAATTCAAACGATTATTTATCAGTCAATGACCAGATACGTTCTGTTGAATTGCGTATGGCAATAAAAGATTCTATATGCACGAAAATAACACAGGCGGATGATATCAGATTTGAAATTTGGCAACATTATGAACGATAATAATTTCTTTTTACGTTCTGTCGAAACGTTCTATAGATCTGCTGATTGTAATTTTTTTGTAGAACAATGAAATCCTACTAAACAAGGTCGAAGGTGCTACAGATACTTCTGAAATAACTTGAATCTTATTTTCGTGTCGGCTGAACAGCAGGCGGCCGAGTATCATAGATATTAAGAAGGGACGAGAAACTGCGATTCGAGGAATCTTGGAAATAGCATCTATTATTCGGTTACATTTCGTAATGTCGTTATACTGCGATATATTTTGCAAAAATTTAATTAGCTGTACTGAAATTATTGTAAGGGCTCAATAAGGGTAACGCAGCTTCTCTATTTTTATTCACAGCAGCATACATATACTTTCCAGAAATTATCAGATTTGTAAAATTTCAGATTTTTCTACATTTTGTAATTTTCAAGAATGCAAACGTGCAAGGTGCTCCAACGTAATCGTTAGCTAGAGTCTTTGAGTATACAATGTATAAAGTCGTAACATGGTCTTTCATTATTATTTAAAAAGGAATATACCCAACGTGCCTGCACTTGTTACGGTTGATAATTCACCTTGGTTGTAAGCCTCTTTGCAAACTAATAATTCATGTTTTCCTAACTCCAAGAATGAAACTGTTTCGACTGTTAAATATTTATCAACGAAACTTTTCATCAACGAAAACAGTATAAATTTGCAATGCCTCTACTTAACAAGGAAAGGGTGATTCACTTCTAACAAGTCATATCGTTCTGCTCGTGGTTAGGGTAGTACAGGAAAGAGATAAATAGTTCCAGATAGATTATTATTCTTTTCGTCACTATTCTCGTGTATCTTTAATTTAGTATAACATCAATATTAAATTCTGGTAAACACTATAAAACATTACCAACACTAGTAACAAAAAAATTCAGAAGTTGAGATATTTTAAATTTTAAATATTTCATACTATAAAAGTATTAAATATCTGGCAAAATTAATTTATTTGACGTTGTATTGTAATCTTGATGTCCTACACAGTCGACCAACATAAAATACACACATTTCTTTTTGTTAATTATAATAAACCTCATAAGCTGCAGTGATTTCATAAAACTGCATCATATTCTTTCAATGTCTGCAGAAGCTGTCCTGCATGTCCTCGTTCCACTTCCATACAGGGCTTTACATCTTGACAGTATAGAATTGCAAACTCTTTTAAACATTTGCGAGTTTGTTTGAATCACTTGACAGACATCTAACACACGCTATTGAAACCGATCAAAAAACTTAGCTTGAATATTATAAAAAAGTTCTTTGGAAATGAGTATGTGAAGTTGCTACGAGAAAAAAAACAAACTTAAAGGCGATATATTGCGATTAAAGTTTCGATACGAATTACAGATTTATGCGGACGAAGTTGTTATTTGTTTAACTCTGAGTCAGTAATGGATAACTGCGTTCTTGAGGATATATGGTGGAAAATTTGAAAACACTTAAAAATTTCTAAGTTGCCATTCTGAAATTTGATACTGTGGAATATTCCTAAGAGTACAATAGTTGATATCGTTATCCTGTCTATTTCCTTCCATATCAATAACTTGTTGCCACGTGACATGCAACTTTTTACATTCATTCGTGCAAAAAGTTGCACCCAAGATAAAAACGTGTTAAGAATCTCAAACAGGCAGTAATCGATAAGGTAGAACACGAAAGAAAAATCCTAGTGTTAATATTGATACCCCAAGACAATCAGCACACCGAATGATTAACCCCCATTAGGATAATAGCTCATTAAACCGGTTGTCTACAAGTAGCATCCACCAACCGCTTTATTAATATCTTTCCGCAGAGTATGACGTGGCGCGGTCTAACCGAGCCAAGAGAAGAGGACAGACGTAGTTACGGATGAAGCACAAGAAGGGTAACGAGGACGAGGAGGAGGAGGAAGAAGAAGAAGAAGACGACGAAGAAGAAGGCGGCGCCAAAGAAGAAGAAGACGCCAATTACAAGGGAAATAAGAGAAAAGCAATCGACCTAGTATCAAAGAATCGAAAGATCAAATTACTGGCCGACGAGTTAACATCGCCGTCGGTTAGCCGGTACATTTGATGCTGAGCGGAAAGAGATTCGAGGACGACTCAACGCTGGCGGACGGGGAACGTAATGGAAGCGCCGTGGTCACGGGCCCGGTGCTATCGTCGTCGTCGTCGTGCACGGTGCCCTACATCGGCACCGACCAGGGTTTCGTGTTCGAGGGTGGCGGCACGACGACGTTGCAGCGGCCTGGTGCAGTGGGTGCATCGGTTACCAGCTGCACCGGAAGCGGAACAGGAGGAAGTGGGATCCTAGGAAGCGGCGGTAGCATAGCCGGTCTGGGGGTTAGCATGGGTGGAGGAATGACGGGAGGTGGGGTCGCCGTAGTCGGCGGAGGCAAAACTGGCGGAGGAGGTGGTGGAACGAACAAAGAGGTGCGTTACGCTCCTTTCTCGTCGTCGGTGGGTCCTACAGGGTCCGTCGGCCCGGTGAACCTTCCACCATCGCCTCTGCCACCGCCTTTGCCACCGCCACCGCCGCCGCCGCCGCCGCCGCCGCCACCGCCGCCGCCCTTGCCGCTACAGATGCAGCAGCAACGTGCCTACTCGAGGTCGATGACGTCCCTACCGCCTGAGCCGTTCATGATCATGAGATCCAAAGCTCTCAATCGACGCGTCTCCATTAATGTCGGTGGCGTTAAACACGAGGTACTCTGGCGCACCCTCGAGAGATTACCCCACACGCGTCTAGGTCGATTGAAAGATTGCAACACGCACGAAGCGATCACGGAACTATGCGACGATTATTCCCTGATCGACAACGAATACTTCTTCGATCGACACCCGAAATCCTTCAGCTCCATACTGAACTTCTACCGTACCGGGAAGCTGCACCTCGTCGACGAGATGTGCGTGCTGGCGTTCAGTGACGATCTCGAGTATTGGGGCGTCGACGAGCTCTACCTGGAGAGCTGTTGCCAGCACAAGTACCATCAGAGAAAGGAACACGTGCACGAGGAGATGCGAAAGGAGGCGGAATCCTTGAGGCAGAGGGAGGAAGAGGAGTTCGGCGAAGGACAGTGCGCGCAATATCAGAAGTGGCTTTGGGATTTGTTGGAGAAACCGACCACGTCCATCGCTGCAAGGGTGAGTTGTTTATTTGTTTACGGTTGTTGGGACGCTGGGACACGTGTCGCGTTGTAGCAGGCATGATCAAGGATCCCGTTATACTACCTGTTAGCAACCAGTTTATAGCATTGAATCTACGGAACTAGACGACTCAATACCTCAGATGTATCGTGAGGTTTTACATAGGTTGAATTTAAGTACAGCTGACTCTCGTTATATTACCACCTTCAGACATTTGAAACTTTAACAATTTATCAATCTACAAATTTATGAGATGCCTATATGAGATGCTAACGTGAAGTACCTACTTAAGATACCAACACGCCTGTATGTAAGACATCTAGAGGTTCTTAAGGCATGTGTGTCAGGTACCTACAAAGTACCTACTTCATGTGGAGGTAAAAATGAACGTTTGCGCTTTTGGTGGTAATTTCTTGGTCAGCAAACTCACTGATGTAAATATAGTAGAGATTGATCCCCTAGGTCAATAGAACACAAAAATAGCCGAATGTGGTTATAGCATTGCTTGGTCATGCCTGTAGAAATATGGGAAATCAGATGCGCGCATCAATTTAAAGGAAAAGTTCCGCGGAACAGTGACGGAGAAAAATTGGAAAGTTATTCCGAACGTCGGATTCTGGGAGGGAAGAACTTGAATCTAAGCCAAACGATACGCGATGTTGTGACAATAATAATGTGTCATTTGGCATTGGCGAACTTTTGACTCCCGGGGTCGCGATTGTTACTCTATTGTTGCTTGAGACCTACTTTTCAAAGAATGCTCATTGTTCTTAACATTAGAACTACTTTTAATTCGAATTAACGATGACAAATAAATGTAACGTGTCACATAATGTAATTTATTATTCTTATGAATGAGAGGTACGTTGTTTTCGAATAAATATAGAAATATGTTGGTCATATGTGAATATGTGGAGACTTTGTGATAGCGAGTCAATTTCATGACATAAAAATATTAGAAAATGGCACTTGTGATATATCAAATTAAAGCTTGAAGCTTAAGGAAAATGACTGCAAGTAGATTTCGTAAATATTTTTTACCCAAAATGGCGGAATAATTGATGTACACAAATGAAGGCTGGGAGTTGATTGATGCAAGTTCGTCCACTGATTCTTTTAAAAAAAATATATTGTATGAATATTTTTGGTTAGTGTTAATACTCCAAAAAAGTGTTCTACTGTTATTAAACTAAATAAGTCAATTTTTCTCCGTGTTCCAATCCGTATCAACAGGGTCTGACAAGTTTCCCTCGATACTACTTAAATTGTATTCGTCACTGAACATCAAAAGAAAAAGACATTCTCTCGAATGTCGACGCACAAAGCCAGTCGAGCAGCTTCGAGAAACCTCGTGATATTTAATAATTAAGCTCAAACGCTTTTTTATAAATGTTTCGTTCTACTAATCTACTTACACTGTCTCCACGTTTACAGTTTTTACTGGAGCCTTAAAATTTCACGAAAGGTACTATTAAGTTGATAGAGTAGAGCATCGATTCGATTGTAGCTCTCATATTAGACGAAACAGTAGTTGAGAACGTTTTCGACCTGTGTGATTTACCACCTAATCTCGTTGTAGATCGATAATCGACATAGTTTGACAGTAACTCGATCGAGTTTAAATTTCCCGTCGATCCTCTCAATAACTAAATAATAACAAGGCAAAGCTTGCAGAGTTGTTACTAAACAAAGCAACAAGTAATCGTTTAATAGAGAATATAGATTCATGCATGTATCGTTTCTTTATCGGCGATCTGTTTGTATATACACGGTATAGTTGTATATATTTCATGGATAAAAAAAGAACGCGTTTCAAATATAATTAGATAATCGATTTTGCTCTTCTCTGTCAAGATCAGATCATCACCGTTCGTTGACCGGAGGATAGTTCTTTAATATTCATTCAGATTGGAATTCAGATAAACTCTTTCTTTCTTTCTCTCTCATGCATTTGTTTCATCTATCAACGTTACTCGTTGCCTTCAGGTGTAAGTATGTATATGTGTATATATGCGTAGGCCTTATATTTGTATGTACACATATATTTACGGTCTGTTTAAAATAAACCTGCACTATTTTTATCGAAATTAAAACAAGATACTATAATTAAACTTCTGTTAATATTTGTTGAGCTGTGTTTAGGCTAATTTTTATACTCGAAGTACTTTTTCCTAAAAATTAATTTTCACTACCGTAAGTCGCTCGTCAAGTTTATATTGAGCAGATCGTACATGTACATAAAAGAACGTAGACCTACGAAGAGTAGATTAACCGTATTAATAAATAGAAATTGTTAATTATTCTCCGAATAGAAGACATCGAATTCATTTTGTTGAATCACATTCTGTGTCGATGTATGTAATGTATGTTTTATTTCTAGGTGGTGTTAACAACATGATTACTAATCTCGTTGTTCTGTAATCCAGCTTTCTAGCTTTTCGAATTTTCTTTCCGTTTTTCTTTCTTTTAATGAAAAAAAAAAGAATCATTATGCTTGGCCTTCGAATGATAATGGGAGTGCATAATACGCGATTACCAGGTATCACGTAGATTCTTTCTCGACACCGCTCCCTCTGAGACGTCACGGTAACTTCGCTACCAGCGAATTCAATTCAATCTTGACCCATTAGTCTATGTAATTAACTGCAATTAATCGTTTAACGTATGTAATTAGATCGACATTAAACACGAAGAATCCGACGTTGCTCGAAAAGAGATATTTCTGAACAAAATGTAGAATTAATGTAGTTTATTGTTCAGAGATCTTTTTATCGTTCAGGACGATAAAATATCGCGGATTAATTTAAGGTAGATCCCTTTTCGAATGGCGTCGAATTCGAAATAAATACAAAAAGAAAATTCCCAAGATAGATGACGAATGTTGTCCTCTTGCTAGAATATACTTGCCATACACACCACAAACAATACACATTGCACACACTGTTGCTTCGAAATGGAACAATGTTATGCGGGGTAATTAATTAGCACCTGTATCCCTCACTTTATCCATCAATTATCATCATTTACACTAAACTAGATACCAAATAATCCTGTTACCTGATTTTTTGTAATCATTGTCCCTGAATCACCTGTGCTTGTGGATTTTCATTGATTTTTTATCTGGCCTGATCGAGCTAGGTGAATTTTTACCTACATGTAACGCTTTTAACAAACGTCTACTAAAAGAAATTTATCAAAGGTTCTTCCTCTGATAAACTCTTCATTGTACGTTCGAACGTTTCTCCTCAATGCGTCAATATTACAGAAACTATTGATTTTCTACTATATTTAAACTACCTAAGGGGCCGTCGGTCAATAACTGTGTGGCTGCTTCGGAAAGTATAGTCATCGACGATAACATCTGTGTCTTCAACATTGGGTCTTTTCACCATACCATCATCACGCATGTAGTCATCGATATTATATAATGTAATTTCCGTATTTATTCTATTTTTTCATTCGTAACAATGTTGGTATTATGATGAGTGCTAAATCATGTCACGTGTTAACGTTGTTGTACATCATATGGTGGATGTCGAAATTTAGAGTGATGATTTGGGAATTTGGGAAATTAGGAAATTTGGAAATTTGGAATTTGAGAATTTGGGAGTTGAGGAATTGGGGAATGTGAGAATTCGGGAATATGGGGATTGGGGGATGTGGGAATTGGAGCATGTGGGGATCGGGGGATGTGGGGATCGGGGGATGTGGGAATTGGGAGATGTGGGAATTGAGAGATGTGGGAATTGGGAGATGTGGGAATTGAGAGATGTGGGAATTGGGAGATGTGAGAATTGGGGAATGTGGAATTGGGAGGTGTGGGAATTGGAGAATGTGGGAATTGGGGGACGTGGGAATTGGGGGATGTGGGAATTGGGAGATGTGAGAATTGGGAAGAGTGGAATTGGGGAATGTGGAATTGTGAAATGTGGAAATTTGAAAGTGTGGAAATTGTGGAACATAAAAATTAGGGAATGTGGAAATTTGGAAGTGTGGAAATTGTGGAACGCAAAAATTGGGAAATGTGGAAATTGTGGAACGTAAAAATCAGGAAATGTGGAAATTTGGAAATGTAGAAATCCAGAAATCATAAATAAATATTCCAAATCCACCACTACATGTGCAACAACCCACAACTCAACAAAAACCCTAATCAATACGGAAATTTCACTATATTCCCATCTTTGCGAATTTTTATTAAACCCCTTACATTAAAATCAATTTTAATCTAAAGAATAATAAAAAATTCGCAAAGACTCGATACGGTAACCATTAAGAAAAGGAACGTACTAGTTAACGCGTAAAGTCGAAGGTCATTTTCTGCATGCAAAGAAGATAACATCGGATAACGATCCAACCGTATAATTACTAGGTAATTATTTAATTAGGCTGAGTTAACAATTCAGAAATCTGCTATACTCTTGCAATTAATTAAATTAACTTTCATTCAATGAAATGTTAATACATGTAAAAGTGTATTTTTTTTTTTTTTTCGAAAGAAATATAAATTCATCTGCGGTGAACAATGCTGATTATTCATTCGATGAAATGAATAGTGTTAAAAAATTATTTGCAACGAGTTGTCGTAGTTTGTCGCTTTATATTTGCAGCTTGAAATTTTGTTGCGATACGGGACTTAAATAAAGAATAATCGTATCGATGAGTTTTCACTTGTGTTTGCTTTGTTTATAGAAAATGATGCGCGCTTTAATGTGTTAACCAGTATGAATTTATTAAAACCTGAAATTGGAAGATCAATTGAAATACTTGCTAATTTTTAAAATACAGTTCAGCACATTTTATTATTATTTAAAAAAAAAAATACAGTATTGATTTCAGAAATTTTTATAAAAATTTGTAAATATTTAAAAATAAATTTTAAATATTTATAAAAGGAGAAACTTTTAAATAAAATTAATCAACTATTTTTCTTATATTTTTATTAATAATTTTTTATACAATAATTTTCATAATTTAAATGATTTTTTATTCTAAAAGAAAGATAAGTATAATTTTGAACTTTTGAACTTTTTGATCAATGAAGCACTCGTTTCGCGGTTAAATCAAGAATAAAAGTATCATTAATAAAAAGTGCTGAACACGGAATATGATTATCCTGTGCAACAGGTATTATCCGACAAGTTTGCTGCAACGCAAGCTTGATCAATTACTTTTTTTGCATTAACGAGCAAACACTCGGTGTTTCACAAAGGACCCAAATTAACATTCGTATATTTGATGTGAAAAAACCCCGTAGTTCTTTTTGCATGCCAAACTGTGAATTTTTATCAACCACTTTGTTGACTTTCGTTTCGTTTTCTTTTTACTTCTTCACCTTTTTGCTTTTGGAATTGCTACCAAAGTTACACTCGGAAGGTTATCAATTTAAATCACTCTTACAAATTATATTAAATTAGATACATTATTAAATTCATACAAATTTTCAATTTTTATTAAGTCACTTGAACTTTGTTTAGATTGGGTGGATCACCTGAGGAATATTTAAGGGTTTTCAAATTTTTAGATTTACAATTTTTAGTAGTTTTGAATCTGACAATTTTTTAGTTTGCAAATGTTGAAATTTTCAAATTTTTAATTTTTCAAGTTTTCGAACCTGGCAATTTTCAAGTTTCAAAATTCTTTAATTCTTCAATTTGCAAGTTTCTGAACTTTCAAGAGTGGCAGTCAACTTTCAACTCTTCAATCTTATTAATTTTCCAATTTGTTAATTTTTAAATTTTTTAAATTGAATGTATGTAAAATTTGAAGATTGCAGATTTTCATTGATGTATCACGTTAAAGTAGATTACCGCTAGTCCCCACAAAGATCACTCCCTCAGCAGCATTCCTTTATCACACACTCCTGTCACCGTACACCTAAGTCCACCACATCACCTTGCAAATATTCCTTCCGAGTGTAAACCAATCTGTGTGTTACTAGCAGTATAACCGAATCTCTCAATATGCGAGCCTCTTTATTTTCTTTAAAACAAAACCTAATTTCAGCAAACTTTTCTTGATGAAGCGACGAATTGATTTCGCTTTGTAGCGATTGCACTAGCCTGATTAGATATTATTCCATAGGAAATAATGTAACGATCGGGTTGAAAAAGGGTGGATGAAAAAGGGAGCGGGGTTTTGAAGGGTCCAATGAACAATAAATATGGTAAATACGCTTGCCGAACAACGTACATATTTGTATAAGTCGAGCGACGTCGGGCAGACAGCCTTCAAACGACGAGATTCTCTATGGTGAATCTACTATCTGTGTAACTATACGATTCTATGGTAGTTTTCGGCGACACTGTTCACCGCGATTCGATCGGGTGTCACAGTTTCGCAGGAAAATACTTTAGAACGTTATAGCGGTCCGCATTATATACATACATCCTGTACATTCCTTTTTTCAAATTATTTTTATTTGATTTGATTGCAACTTCAACGGTTTCCAAAGTCGTTTGGAGGTTTCATTGACAAACACTCCAACATACTTTGCAATCTTTCTCCTCAACTTTTTTAACGAATCAGTTCGAACATCCTCGAAGATTTCGTGACACAGTTGTTTTTTTAACGATACTTATCGGTATCGTCATACCGAGGAATCAAGCTTCTTTACGTACGCAAATTGTTGCTTGCTTCGTATTGTACATTTTTTCGTACACGTAAGATACTATATATTTACTTAACGCTTTTCTCAACCGATCAAGTATCTGTTCTTGAGTATACATACATATCATTTTTACACGTATTGTATTTTTTCTACGCTTTCGTAACGTGAGAGCTTTTGGTATTTATCCTTTTTTTCGTAGTGATTGTTGCTTTATAAACGCTGACGATAAACTTTCGAGGCGTTCGCTTATGATCGATTTCGATTTTGCTTCGATTTGTTCTCCGATCGATCTACTTCTTCTTATCGATGTAACATTTAATCTAGTTCAATACTAGATTCAATTTCTTTACGAGAATTTTATTAATTCAGGTTTAGGTGGAGAGTAAGTTTCTTTCGTTATATCACAGTTTTAGGTCATAAATCCGGAGCAGTTTTATGGTAACAATCTTTTAGCGATTTATGGAGATTCGAAAGAATTTGTGTAACTAGGTGATCAAGTTGTACATTGGTGAACATGGCTTCCTTAGGAGAAGTTGCATCGTAGAGGAACAAACACTACCACTTGTTCAATTTTCATTGATAAAATATATCTAAGATTTGGTGTTTTCAGAATTTAGAAAAAATGACAATTTTAAGGAACTTGAGGAAATTTGGAAACTTTCTGAATGGACTGTAACATTTGAATTCTCAGACATAAGATATTTAAGCAAATGCAATTTGAGTATTGACAATGTTTCATCTTCAAAGTCGGAATCGAGTGGTTCTAATCCTTATCCATAGGAAGCCAAGTTGCAGCCAAGTGTAAACTTTCAGTCCTACTCGATGTGTACTATCTCGTTCTCCAAACTACTCGTCTCTTATCGAAAGCAAGGTTAATGAAGTTTTCTACCTTGTTTCAAGGTACTCCACTTCGTCACTGCCACGTCCGTTTCTTGTATCGCACTCCTGGGTCATAAAGAGTAAAACGTAGAACAATTATCTAGAAAATTAACGAAAGTTCCTCGAAAGGGAAACTTAGTATAGTTTTGAAGGAATTAGTTGGAAAGTCGCACTGGTTAGGTGGTTGATCCTAGCGTTGATTTCGTTATGACCGGTTACTCCCGTCGCTTTTCCAGGTGATAGCTGTGATATCAATACTCTTTATTGTGCTTTCGACGATCGCACTAACTCTCAACACCATTCCTAGTATGCAAGTGAATGATGAGAAGGGGAACTTTCAAGACAATCCGCAGCTCGCGATGGTGGAGGCTGTGTGCATCACCTGGTTTACCCTCGAGTACGTGCTTAGGTTCAGTGCGTCGCCGGACAAATGGAAGTTCTTCAAGGGCGGTCTAAACGTGATCGACCTGTTGGCAATACTGCCATACTACGTATCTCTGTTCCTGGTCGAGACGAACAAGAACGCGACCGACCAGTTCCAGGACGTGCGCAGGGTAGTGCAAATCTTTCGTATAATGCGGATCCTGAGGATCCTGAAGCTGGCCCGCCACTCGACCGGGCTGCAGAGCCTCGGCTTCACATTACGTAATTCGTATAAGGAGCTGGGCCTGCTGATGCTCTTCCTGGCGATGGGCGTCCTCATATTCTCGAGTCTCGCTTACTTCGCTGAAAAGGAGGAGCCCGGGACCAAATTCGTAAGCATTCCTGAAACATTCTGGTGGGCGGGCATCACGATGACCACCGTCGGATACGGCGACATCTACCCCACGACCCCGCTCGGCAAGGTGATCGGCAGTGTGTGTTGTATATGTGGTGTCCTGGTAATCGCGTTGCCCATTCCCATTATCGTTAACAACTTTGCCGAGTTCTACAAGAACCAGATGAGACGCGAGAAAGCCCTTAAGAGGCGGGAGGCCCTAGAGAGGGCAAAACGGGAGGGCAGCATCGTGTCCTTCCATCACATTAATCTGAGGGACGCCTTCGCCAAAAGCATGGATCTCATCGATGTCATCGTCGATACTGGTAAGCGACGGACCACTGGGAGGATTATATCTCTAACGTCTTATTTACTATAACAAGTATGACCACTTGTTGCATATCAAATTACATTTATATATTATCTCACCCCTCTGATATGACACCTTTCGGTCACAATATTGAAATTATACTACCAAGTCCTCATAGACTTCTTTCGAATAGATCCTTTTTATATATCTTCATTTAAAACTTTATACAAACTGTTACTTACTTAAATAATCACTTTCTACAACAAAGTCTAATGGTCATGCTAGTAAAGCATCTGCTTGTACATCTGACCATCGCAACTTCAAGTCCAACACTGGGTGAACATTTTTTTTTTTTTTATTTTGTTACCGTCAATGTTCACCATGTTTCTCATACACTTTCAAGTTATATGTTTGTAATTATTGCAAACTGAGAATCCAATATGGCGACTGAATGTTGTATATTACGTACCATATTGTATTTGGCGTACGAATATTAAAGGGGTTGCACATTTTCATTAAATCTCCGGTTTTCAAATTAATGTGTCACGTAAATGATATTTGAGAGACTTTCCATGCTTAAAAATGAACCATTTGATATGCAACAAAATTGATATATTACATACGTATTAATGTCTACGAAATTGTGACACGTGCTTGCAGTTAGACCTGTTTGATTCGTTTGATCTTCAGCTTCTTATAATTTTAGTGTTTATGTTGCCACGCAAACAGTACCTTCTAACTGGAACATTTCTCTCAACTATCGATAATAAATTTTAACGATAAGGCAAAATTGAATTTTCATTCCAGTTAGAGGGTAGTTAACACGTTCGTGCTCGGTGTAGTAAATTTACCGTAACCCATGTGTAATCATGTTATCAGGAAAATACACAAAATTTATCAGATAAATATCGTGTACCTTAAAACAGATTTGATATCGCTTTTATGTACAAAATATAATAGTTGAGTACTTACGGAGTTGTTATACTAACGCCGGGCTTGAACGTGTTAAACATGGTACCAACATGTTATAACACTGTTCAACATGATCAGATTAAAGCAACAACAATTTGTCTCGTAACGGCAATTTTATAGATTGTAACAAGAGAAAAATTGCTTTATCAAGTTGAACAGTGTGATTCATTAACATCTCCTTTAATTATTAACATTTGATCGCGATCGTAATTACAGCTTAATCATAACAAATAGTTAACAATTTATCAACCCTGACGCAAGAACGATGAATTTATCAGTTCTGGCGCAGGAGCAAGGTAATACGCAACAACACATTGAAACACTGTTTCTCACTTTTTATTAACTGTCTCATCAACATATAACCGGATCATGTTCATAAGCGCATGTAAAACCTATCGACATTCGACTTTTCGAAACGCGACACAGCACTGTATTATCATTATCGTATTTCATCCGATTTACGTTTATAGATAGTCTTTTTATTTTTTTTCTTCATGCGAGCTTCAAATGAATGCACTAATCCTGCGTCAAGGTTGATGAATTGATGCCACGATGGGCATCAGGGCAATCTGTCGAAGCGACATGGTGCTCTGTATTCCAAAGGGATCAGGATACGACCTGACATGCTGCTTCAAACCCTGTTCAAAATTAAACGATAACCCAATCTTGACACCTAGAACATGACAGCTAAACGTCACAAGACTAAAATTGTCAATTTCCATTGCACTTGCAATTAGGATTATAATTAAGGTTTCATTCATCACGTCCATTTTAAACATTTGTACTCAATATTAACTTATATAGATATGTTGAAATCATACATACGGGGTATTAGGTCAAAGTTTTAAGATATTCATTTTTGGAAGAGTGACGACGGTTTACGTTCGTTGCGGACGATCGGATGTATCGATGATATAGAAATATGTCTACGATATCATGTGACATGTGGTACTTTACATATGTTGTGCAATACTGTGCAATATCGTGCAGTATAGACGACATGCGTGCGGTGTAATGTACATATGATATACAATCGAAACACGTGTGATCTTGTAATATAATATGTGAACGATATGTAACATACTCAATATACTTACACTTTGCATGTGTTATATATAGGCATACATATGCGTGATTTATACATGCATGCATGTATACATACAATATACATACGTGATATCGAAAGACACGTGATACTTATTTCGAGTATGACATCATGCGACACATAAGTATACGATACGAAATATACATGAATACGTGTCATGTGTATCCCCATGTGTATCACATATGTACTCGATATGTTTACACCCGTGCATTAGAATGTCAATTTTGATTTACCCGAATCATCCGCAACGATGTTAAAGCATGTCACTCGTATACCGATTCATCAGTGTACAAGGGTATCATCACTCGGACTGTCCCGATGCCCACCGTCGGCATAATCGAAAAAAGGGCTAAAAAACACAATGGATACCGAGCCTGTTTTCAGGTCACGATATGTCCGGCGTGGATGGTAACAGCAAGGAGGGGGAATCCGTGTACGGACGCAGCCCTGCCCAGACCAGGTCAGGCTGTTATCCTAACTCTAACTATTACGGTCCCTCGTGGCGTCGTTGCGGTGCCTCATTTTCCTGCTGCTTCCTCAGTCTACCTAACGATCGACCAACCACGCCGGACAGACCGAAATTTAACTTTCAAACTAATGATCTCTCACCGTACCCGGAGCTACTTCACGGCACACTTTGCCTTCAAGATTAAATAATACCGATTTCATGTCAAGGCCGACTGCGACTAATTCGCAAAACACCTATATCTATCTAGCTCACGATTACGTCCGACGTGGATGGTAACGAGCTATCTTATTAATATATACATATTATTGCTTCTGCCACTTTCTCGATACAGCTAAGAAACCAGCCTACCACGCCGGACCGATTCAGGACTCCGCATCATTAAAAGGTTAACCAATTAACGTAATTACACCGAACACACTTTGACACGATCATTTACAATACCTGCGCCACGATTGATAAATTTATCGTAACGTTGCACCGAATGGGCATTGAGCGTCCTCCCAGATCGTCAGACGTCCGGCGTGGATGCTAAAATACACTTTATACCTCAGTTATTTACATATTGGTTTCTTTGAACATGGTTCTCCAGTTGGATACGATTATTCAATACGAAATGTTAATTTATTTTGGATACGAATGTAATTTCATTTTTTATTTTACTAACGAGTATTCTACTTTCAGAAAATTATTGAATTATTTGTATACATAGAGTCACGTGAATGGGTCAGTACGTCAGAGATGGAAAATGTTCATACATGTTTATTTTCACATCGAGTCACATCAAATTGTTACGTTTTTAAGTTTCTGAGTCTGAAACATGAAATGTAAGTCTTCATGTAAAGAGGATGTACCAGACCCAAATTACAGGACTCATCACAAGTTATAAACAGTTAATTTGATTTCGAGACACTAAAGTAGAAGTTTGATAAAAGAAAGAGCTGATTAGAAAATTATAATTTGCCAGTTAGTCCCGCTTGGTTGAGTTCACCTAACGACCAGCCTACCACGCCGGACCAGGTCGACGATTCCCATTTATTCGTACGTACGTTTTACGAAGCTAAAGTTGCTCATTCGAAAGCGCTGCATGCAGTGTCCTCGATTTGGAGTTGATCGTCGAAATAACGGGACCTGGAGCGAATCTTCCACGATCCTTGCGTCATGGTTGATAAACGAGTGGCATTATAAAAGACAGAACGGACGCGGAACCTGTTTCCAGGTCACAATATGTCCGGCGTGGATGGTAACAGCACCGAGGGAGAATCCGCTTGCGGACGTGGTCCTGCCCAAACCGGGCCAGGCTGTTATCGTAACTATGAGCATTACAGTCTCTCACGACATCGTCGCAGTACCTCGTCCTGCTTCCCAAATTTGCCTAACGATCTACCCACTACACCGGACAGTCCCAATCGTCGATTATTGGACTTCGCTCAAAGCGTGCCTGGAACACAGAACGATGAATATTTCCAAGACGATGTACCGGCCCAGCACGTGAACCAAGGCAATACCACACCTAGCGTAAGTTCCGTCGCGAGATTTGCATATCGATTTAATATATATATTATGTATATATGTATGATTTTTTCGATGTGTTCGTTTTTGTGTGCGCGCCTGGAGACTAGGCATGCGCGGGCGTACCATGAGCCGTTCACCAGATCGGGTTCGATTTTTTGCTGGTTTTGTTCTCAATTTCGTTTAACTTCCTTTCTTTCTTCCGGTCTTTCTTGAGAGAGCTTTTTGTCTAAGGATAATGGAGCTGGCTGGGTTGATTCTGAATTCTGGCTGTGGGTGATACGTGCTTCGACCGCCAACTTGGCGACAATTTTACTCCACGAGTTTTACTTTAGATGTTTGATATTTGATATTTATGCAGTCTTATCTAAATTTCCATACTTTTAAATATTTTAGTTTGAAAGTCTAAGTATCAAATCCTGAGAATATTTGAATATCTAAGATTTGAAAATTTAGTCATTCTTATGTATCTGTATAAAAATCATCCACAGACGGGGTCAGAACTCCATGAATCCGCCAAAAGTTAACAAAGAAGTTGCATTTTCTCTGATAAATTTTAATTTTACAAGTAAAAGATTCTTACTAAAAAGGCTAACATATTGCAAAATACTCTTCGTGTACTATTTTATACATTATATTTCCCGCGAATTAGTTATGTAAATATTCGATCAAGTTGTCTGAACTATACAGCACAATAAGACCCAGCAAAATTTTCTTCGGTTATTAATTTCGATTACTCTTAATTAGAAGTTGAGTTGCTAAAGTAATTGCGAAAGAAGGAAATACACCAGTATTACCACTAAACCCGGTAAAAACAATTCGAGCCCATCTGGAAAGTGAAAATCGTTGATAAATTTCTAGTATCCGCACATGGCTACTAGAGGCACAAATACTAGAACGTCAGTGCGGTCACATTGGATGCAAACTAGTAGTAACGTCCGATTTTGGTCAGACCGTGGAATGATGTGTGCCCTATACTTTTCAATTTACACTTTTATTTGCTGAATAATGTTATCGATCCATGTTTCAGTTATCAAATCTATTCATCTTTTGATATCATTTAATATTTAAACAAATCTATGCTATTTTGCGTTCCTAAAAGATATGTACATCACGTTTATCGTAACGATCTTTCAAACTGAAAATAAGATAATGTTAGAAAATAGGTTGATGTATACAATGATATAATCTTTGGTAACAATTAATTGTGCATTTATTAATAAATTATTGAAACTTTTAGAAAAATATTTGTTTATTGTAATTTTGGAACTTGTATTTTTGATAGAAATTTGCAAATTTATTTAGTAATTAATAATTAGTGGTTAGTATTTATTTATAATAGAATTACAAGGTGTAGGAACGCGTGGGAATTTAACGCGTGGAAATCCAACGCATGGGAATTCAATGCGTGGGAATTCAACGCATAGGAATTCAACGCGTAGGAATTTAACGCATGGGAATTCAACGCGTGAGAATTCAGTGCGTGGGAATTCAACGCGTGAGAATATAATGCGTGCAAATACCACGCATGGGAATTTAACGCGTGAGAATTCAATGCATGGGAATTCAACGTGTGGAAATCCAACGCATGCGAATTCAATGCGTGAGAATTTAATGCGTGGGAACTCAACGCATAGGAATTCCACGCATGGGAATTCAACGCGTGAAAATTCAATGCGTGGAAATTCAACGCGTGGAGAACTAACGCTTGGAAATCTAACGCGTGGAAATCTAACGCGTGGAGATCTAATGCGTGGAAATCTAACGCGTGGAAATTCAACGCGTGGAAATCTAATGCGTGAAAATTCAACGCGTGGAGATCTAACGCGTGGAAATTCAACGCGAGGAAATCTAACGCGTGGAAATTCAACTTCAGAGACATCTGAGAGGTAGAAATCTAGAAAACTAAAGTTATAAAAATCCAGAACTTCCTCCACATCGTTATTACCTTATCCCCAGTAATCGGCAATATAACGAGAGCCTTCTACATCACACCCCAGTAAACCGTTACGATAACACGTTGTACATATAAAATTCATACATAAATTAACGAATCTACAAAAATACATTTTAAATAATCATTCAAAGCGTACAATAAGACAGACGCCATATTTTCCAAAGTCACAATTTCCACGAACTATTTTAACAAATGAAAAGACATTTATTTCAAGCACACTGACCATTCGTTGTTTTTATTTGAATATCCGATACTTATTACTGGTATACGTGTATGCATTAAATATAATTGCTGCTTCGTTTTCAGTGTGAATTTTGATTTGACAGAATGCGCATCCAATGATATCGTTCTTGTTTGGAATTTATGTGAACTGATTCGGTGTCGACTAACCACGGCCTAACATTTTCTCTCACATCGTCGTGTGATAGTTGAAAGTTAAAAATAACAATTCACTAGGATATTTGAATCATGCAGAATGACACGATGTACCCAAGCACGCCTAGTGTGAACAGTTTTTATATTCTTTTATTTTTATTTACGGAGAGAAAGCACATTATGTCGTTCTATTATCATCACTTCTAATTATAAGAATTCTTTGTTGTCATCTTTTATTTTTGTACCAGGGTATCAATATTCGATAAATTGTCAAGAGATTCAGTTTCTTTTTTTTTATTATAATTTTGTTATCCCGAAGAATTCGTACAGATATTTTTATTCGGTATTGACAATTTAAGAAGCTTATTAATTATCAAAGCTACAAATATATTTCTACGATTCGTGATTTTATTTTCAAAATTCGAGGTTTATACACGTGGTCGTAGTCAACCGTGAAAACATCGTTTAAAAAACTAGAACAGTGTGAAGTACGTCAATCAAAACTGGAGCAAAACAATTTGCTCGATGTGCAAATTTTATCTGTCCACCTTTTTTTACCGGATAGCGATCAATCGATTATCATCCGGTTTAGTCACGTGTTTCCTTCCGTGTCAGCAAAATGTTTGCCAGAATTCAGATTTGGCACAAACATGCAACGAATAAATGTTTCCCCGAGCCAGCTCGTGTAAAGAAACTTCTCGTGAAAACATTTCCTTTTTTCGGGGACGTCTTAGTATGACGCAATGGTGTGTGTGGAAAAACATGCAGAATTATTTGAAGGATTATGAAATTTTAGAACTGTGCAGGGGATGTTCTTTTAGGGAAAAACGATCATAGAATTAGGACATTCTTTGCATATTCACGAAGTTTCATAATTTGTTTCCGGCTTCGAGGTCTTCCACATGTTTTCTCGTATTGTTTTTTGCTTTTATGAACCTTCCGGGACAGTGTTATTTAGAAATTTAAATATTTATGAGAGAAAAATTGAATTTGTTGTACGGAGTAATGGTTGCAAATTTTATTATACAGGGTGACAAGATTTGATATAGGGAGTTTTCAACGCGTGGAGGTCTAATATGGGGAGATTCAACGCATGAGAATTCAACGCGGGAGATTTAACGCATGGAAATTCAACGCGTGGAGATCTAACGCGCAGAAATTCGACGCATGGGAATTCAACGCGTGATAATTCAACGCGTGGGAATTCGATGCGTGGAGATCTAACGCGTGGAAATTCCATGCGTGGGAATTCAACGCGTGAGAATTCCACGCGTGGGAATTTGACGCATTGGAATTCGACGCGTGGAAATCTAACGCGTGGAAATTCCATGCGTGGGAATTCAAAGCGTGAAAATTCCACGCGTGGGAATTCAAAGCGTGAAAATTCTATGCGTGGGAATTCGACGCGTGGAGATCTAACGCGTAGAAATTCCATGCGTGGAAATTCCATGCGTGAGAATTCAACGCGTGGGAATTCGACGCTTGGAAATTCCATGCGTGGGAATTCAAAGCGTGAAAATTCCACGCGTGGGAATTCAAAGCGTGAAAATTCTATGCGTGGGAATTCGACGCGTGGAGATCTAACGCGTGGAAATTCAACGCGTGGGAATTCGACGCGTGGAAATTCCATGCGTGGGAATTCAACGCGTAGAAATTTGCGAATTAAATTTCAATATTCCTAAATTTCAAATATTCAAATAATCAACTTTAAAAATTGTCGCCCTGTCATTTTACACCCAAACGAGGTCAAGTACACGAATCAATTTTATTCTAATCTCTCATAATCCGATTCCGCACACATAATTGGCTACTACTCCCCCGTTAATTACCAGACTGAAAACGAATTTGTGAATTGTCCGAAATCGAGACAAGTGTTCACAAACGTAATCGTTAAACATTTCAAAGACAGTGAAGACATCGAATATTTTTTTCACAATAAATCGGTTTCGTCCAAATGCTTTTGTCTGGAATTTGATCGATTTAATTAAACGAAATTCGCCAAATCACTGCGGTCCTGGAATGCTTGCTTTTAAACGGTGCTTTTATTTGTTTTTTTTTTTTACAAAGGATACACAGGGCACAGAAATCTGAACAAGCATATGAAATTAATTAATGAAAAATATGAGCACATTGCAATCAAACATGTTTACCATGTTCGAAAACACCTACATTAAAACTCGATGTGTGCGCGTGATATTTCCCTGTTAGATGTTTATTTATTTCACGTATACATAGTTCGATGTTCCTTGGTTTTCGTTCTACTCATTGTTAGCTTATTTTCTTGGTTGTTCATCGTCGACTTTCGTTGAAGGAGCACTTTGCAGTTAAAATGTCACTTTGTGTCACGACAGAGTACGTCTCCTTTAGGCTTCTCGCACACTGTGTGCAAGATATGCTTAATGAATAATTTTACTCTTCTTTTAATTTAGAAATAATACATAGGGATAAATTGATAGGGGTTCATTCATTTCGGTTTTGTTTTTTTTGAAATTTCAATTTTGGTATTTATTAAATTTTAATATGTCTGAGGAGCTTTATAGAAATAGTTACTCACTATTATTTATGAATTATTATATCTTTTTCTGGGCCTGTGTGAGCAAAAATTATAAGAAGAATTTTTAAGTTTAAATTATACTATTCACCCTCACTAAGATTGTATTCATTAAAAATTGTCCAAAACTTTGTTAAAAATTGTTTACAAGTTTGTTACAAATTTTCTACAACTTCGTTGTATTTTCAGATCGTTACATGTAGTTTTGTCATTTATTAGGCATATCTTGTATGAACACCAAAATTATGTCCATAACTTTGCACTGTGTTCTGGTACTTGTTATAAGAGAGTCGTTTCCAAACACAGTAAGAATTTGTTAATCAATCACTGCTCGTTTCTGATACAAAAAAATAATCATGTTAGGTTTTATACACTTCAAAGTAATTTTAATAAGTAACTCCATGTATGCAGATTTAATCTTCATTGAAAAAAATTCATTCTTATCTAACAATTAAATTATTTCATTACTTCGTAAACTTAAGAAGAGATCTAAATACTAAATCCATATTTACCTTCAATTAAACAAATAGTTACAGCTTCAAGGTTTATAACCCTTCGACATGTAAAAACATCATCTCATCATCAAACATTCCAACAATAAATATAAAAAATTAACAAATTCTTGCTGCATTAACGCATTTCATAATCAACATTTCCATAACAAACGAATGTGACTAGCAGTGTAACAAATAAAAAACAATTCAGGCGAAAAGCACAAATGTAGTAAAATTAATGTAACGTTATGTCCTCTAACATTGGTTACACTACTGGACATAATTCGGTAATAGTAACCCAATAATACCTTCAGAATCATTCTCCCATCATTGGCGGTCACTTTCTGACGGATTTCGTGTCGATATGTTACAGGCAATGTCCGACAGCGCGCATTGAACCACCATCGTTGAACAAAGCCGCCGAAACTTTGGTCACACACACGAATTACCTGCTACTGTCGGACCTTGCCGTGTCTCCTTCTCTATCACTATTCGTGTATCACTTAAAAAAAAGAAAAAGAACAAAAAAAATCGAACAGACTGAAACCGTCCTCTATCGCTTCTGTCCTTTTAATTCTTTGATTGTCATGTTAATTCGTTTGTGCGAAAGTGTGTCGATTCACAAATTAAAGTGACACGATGAATGTTGTGGGGGTCGTAGTATATTGCATATTATGGACTTTCGTTTTATTGCAGATTTCTAAATCGTTTAGTTTATAATTCTCAAATAGGCAAAGTTCCTTTTAAATATTTTTTAATTCGAACATTTGTTACACTGAATATTTTCGTGTAACAAGATTTAATTAACATCTGCTTTCATTTAAGTTCAATGTTACTAATCTGAAAGTTTGAATATGTAGAAATAATATTAGTTGACATGAAAGTGGCTATAAGAGCCATTTTTAAAAAATGAATATTTATTTGTGATGTATATTATTTATTATTATAATGTGAATTATTTATTATCTATCACTTATCATCATCTATTTATTACCTCTCATGAATCATTTCTTATTTGTTACCTATCATCAACCATATATCATTTCTAATTAAATTTTGCTCTTCAACTATAACCACCGCAACAATCAACGTGTACAATTACAAATAGCAATCACATTTAAGAACATATTAAACAATATTAATACCTATCGAATCAAACGATTGACTAATAAAATAACGTGACGATCAAAGAAGTTAAACTGGGGAGAGCCTGTTGTAAACTCCCACTTAGAAACGACGTTCGTATCGCGCGAGAGAAATCAAAGACAAAGTTGAGTGTTACCGAAAGATTAGAAAGATCTTTCTTGGCAACGTCCGACAATATTATGAGAAAGTCTTCAAAGTATTCGTAGCGACGTGGCAGCCACGAGATACACGACGGCAGAACGAAAGCAATCAAGTACGAGTGACGAGAAAGAGAAAATACATACGTGACGTGGAGGATAATCGGACGTCGGACTTTGCCGTGCTCGATCCAACAAAAGCGCGGGATGCTTGATCGTTTCTTTTCTAGAAGATACTTACGTTCTGACTTTTCATATGCTCCTCCTCTCGTTCGACTTGTTTCTTTTTTCTAAGGAGTCTCACCATCAAATGTATACACTACTTGTGTTAGCTACTTTGAAATTTGGAGTGTAGGAATTTGGGAGGGTAGGGATTTGGGAGGGTGGGAATTTGGGAGGGTAGGGATTTGAGAAGGTTGGGATTTGGGAGGGTGGGAATATGGGAGGGTTGGGATTTGGGAGTGTAGGGATTTGGAAATGTGAGGAATTGGGGATGTGAGGATTTGGGGAATGTGGAATTGGGTAGCGTGGAAATTGGAGGATGTGAGGAATTGGGGATGTGAGGATTTGGGGAATGTGGAATTGGGGAGCGTGGAAATTGGAGGATGTGAGGATTTGGGGAATGTGGAATTGGGGAGCGTGGAAATTGGGGATGTGAGGATTTGGGAAATGTGGAATTGGAGAGCATGGAAATTGGGGGACGTGAGGATTTGGGGAACGTGGAATTGGGGAGCGTTGAAATTGGGGGATGTGAGTATTTGGGAAATGTGGAATTGGGGAGCGTGGAAATTGGCTGATGTGAGGATTTGGGGAATGTGGAATTGGAGAGCGTGGAAATTAGGGGATGTGAGGATTTGGAGAATATGGAATTTGGAAGCGTGGAAATTTGAAAATGTGAGAATTTGGTAATGTAGGAATTCAATGATATAAAAATGTGGAATTTAAGAATTTAAATATTAGGATCTAGACATCTACCTTCATATCTAAACTCAACACAAGTTATAAAATATCAAATTAGCAATTAGGAACCTGAAACTTAAAATTGAACTAATACAACAATTAAAAATCACTGCACTCTCAAAGTCAGTTAAAATAATCGCTATAATAACTCCACCTGTGTATGCATTTAATCGAGAGACTCCGTAGAACCCCATCATGTCATGCCGCTTAATTAATCTTTCATTCATCCGTGCCTTTCGAGCGCTCTAGTCCCTTCCTGCGACTAGGATCGTTGTTTTTCCTTAAGTTGATCAACAAGTTTACTGACTGTTTGGACATTTCAATGTAATGAATTATGCTGCAAACTCAACCCTGCATTCAAAGTACGAGCTAGTAGTTAGAGTATATCTTTGAGTAGACTCTGTTTCGTTGCTTTGATAGATCGTGTATTTTGTATTAAATTTAGAAAACAAAACATGTACACCGGTTTGTTTTCGTGCACGTTGTATGCATACAGTTCTTTCTGATGATCTGCTCAGCTCGATTTATTTGGATGAAACGAAAGTGCATATTTGGACTCAGAGATCCTTTTCTGTTCAGCATTTCTACTCGCAATAACGTTGCAATTACAATTTTAAAAGGAGGTTTACGTTTAGGAATTAAGAGAAACTTTATGCGATTAGATTTTTGGTATTTTATCTCTAAAACTTATACAATAAATATTATAATGTAGATTAGTAGAACTCTTGAGATTTCTAGACTAAAACCTCTTCTTAAGATTCGTGTTGTTTTTTAGTCCTAAAGATAAATTTTTGTAGATATCGCGTAGATCCGAAAATATCGAGTTTCCATGGCTCTAATATGCTGGTCCCTCGAGTTATGCAAGGTTGCTGCTTGGTATTTTCCTCTGCCAGGGGCTTCTAGAGCAGCTTTTACTTTACAATGTTCCGGAGTTCCAGTGTTACAAATTTCCAAAGTTTTAAGTTTCCAAAATTTCAAACTTTGGATCTCTCAAAGTTCCCATTAGTACCATTAGTTCCAAGGACAACTCATATTAATTTCAAAGTCCCACTATTAGTCCCCAAATAAATATTATTTCTATCCTCCTCAAAGTCCTAATAATCTCACAGATCTATTAGCTCCAAAGAATGAAAATTTCAAAATTTCCCAAACGCCAATTAACTAATCCCAAGCTCCTATAATTCGAAATGTGCAAAAACCGACGCTCTTCCTATATCGCCACATTCCCCACCGTGTCTGCAAAGTACCGTATTTACGCGTAAATCGAGGGGCCAGCGTACACATATATATACTTATCAATTTTTGAGATACGATTTAGACAACGTTCTCGAAACAGATAAACAGGAAATTACTCGCAATATATTTTACATAGTATAATTAAAGCGTGTACTTAAAACATATGAATTGTTGGAAACTGATAAGCAGGACATTGTACGCTCAACCTAATGTTCAACGAAACGACTCGAGAGACAAATATTTATACATGTCGAACAGATGAACGCTAGCGATACACTTACATACACCAATGTGATTTGAAGTTAACCAAAAGTTGATTCTATGAAACACTGCCTGTACAACTATACCGTATTAATTAATACTATCGGCCGTAAGGATGAAATAAAAGCGTTAGAGAAAAGAAACAAATACATACATAAATTTCGAATTATCAGGGACGATGTAATCTTGATCAGCTCGTACTTAGTAGTAATAAAAATACAACACGATTCGACGTCCATTCTTATACATATGAGATAAAATTTTTTCCTTGTAATCGAATAAAACTCATTGAAATCCGATTCGATTGTTTATTGAATTATTTTGTTATTGGAATCCTGGAAGTTGGTCCTTGTGTTATGTGTTGTATGTAATTTAAGAGCGATTCGGACTAACTTCGAGGATGTGATAAGATATGTAAATGATAAGAGTGGGGGACGTCTTATATTGCTGTTCGCGGTTTAGTAGGATAATTATGTTTATGGAAGTCATTCCTGCATTTAATGATTGCTGTGAATACTTTGAGGTTTAGTATTATTACCTTATTTCATTAAGTTAATGTAGAATCAATATATCTTATATATTTCAATCTTCCATAAGAGTAACTTATACTGGTATAATATAACGTAACATATCCTGAATCTAACATTAACCTAACCCTTATATGGCACTAACCTAACTCTAATACTAGCTCCACCTCTAACGTACCTCTAAACCCAACTTTAACTTAAACATAACCTAACCTAACATAACCTAAATATTCCATAACTAATTTTAACCAAACCCGACCAAACCCAACCTCACTCAAGATATTCAAAGCAATCAAACTTATACAATACTGAATTGTGGGAATGATACATTTCATACATAATTATTGCTACAATGATAACATTAACACTTAAGATATTTAAGTAAAGCAACTTTCAGGATACTAATTAGATGAACAGCAAATTACGTTTCTTTTTGTCAAGACATATACAGGACAGCAGGATCAAGGGGTTTCAATATAGTCGAGGTAAAAGTCATAGTGGCATAAGCTTTGCTAAATAAAAATTTATAATTTTGAATGATTTAAACAATTTTTTAGTTGATCCATTAAATCTGAATTTTTACTGTAAGCATTAGATGTTACTATGACTTGCATCGCCTCAGTTATTTAATTGATTCGCGTAAGTAACGAAAAGCAATTGTGACGTCCGTCCATGCACAATCTTTTTTATTTCTTTTTCGATACGATGCGTTTCACTGTCACTTAATATACATATCTCGATGAACACATTTTATCACACCTTGTGTACTGATAGATTCACGAATAGTGCTGTTATTAAATTTAGTTTAGGTTGTACAGAAAATGGCCGATTCGTCTTTGAACATTTACTTCATTAAAAATATTATTTTATATTTAAAAAATTCCCTACAAAAGTACATTGCTATTAAATGTAGCTACTGTACAGAAAGTTTACTGTACTTGAAAGTTTCATACGGTAATTTTCGTGAAAATTTTGGTGTAGCATAAATGTTAATTAAAAATGCTTTTACGTTAACGAAATCAGTCTTTTACAAAAGAATTTCACTCTAATTCAATATGCAACGTGAAATATAAAAATGAATGAAACCTTTGTGCAATCATTTTGTATTAAATATTAAAATTTCACATTTCGAAATCGGCCATTTGATACTTATTACAATAAGCAATTTACCAAAATAAGAAAATTGAAGTCTACGAAAAAATCGTGCATATTTATCAATCAACTTACACGCTACAGTTTTTCACTAATATAACAATGACACATTTTCCTTTTTACCCTTGAATGTGAGAATTTCTCTCTTTGTGGCCCTGCGTTTCATACTCTCTCATTAATCCTCGAAAGATGGATAATAACGTTGCAGTTGTGGGTCGCAATGACCCTGCACTCATCATGCGAGGGTTAAGCCTTTGAAGCACCCTATTACATTTAAATATTTCTTGTTAATTTCTTGCTATTTTGCAAATGTGAATGTTAGAAATTTTCTTCGTGCTTCAAGGGATTAATGTTCTCTCGCTCGAGAAGCGTTCGAATTATTTCGTATCGATCAGCTTTTTAATAATTATTCAATTTATTAATGTCCCCATTGTTCTCACAATGAAATTCATTACAAAGGGAATTCAACGAAATTATTTCAATGACGAAGGAACGAAATGGTTCGATCGATTCCGACCAAAACCGAGCCGTGTGTTACGATAAAGTAAAATAGGAAATTGTGTGTGTGACATTGTAGGATGAAGAGAAAAAAGACAGCAGAAAATTCGAGAAAAATGATGAAATACCTAGCGAATTCGAGTGTTGCTTTTGTACTACGAAGGTATTTACGATCATTAACGTTCTCTCTTAGACGGCACTACATACACCAATGGGCTGTCGAGAAAAAGAAAAAAAGACTTTGGGATTAAGGGAGACGCTCTCTCCTTTATTTTCGTTTCTTTTTTTTTGATTATTCGTTCTGTTATAAATTCTTGTCTCTTTCTCTGGCTTCGCTTTGTTTTCCAGCGTACGGAAAAGCAAAAAGAAAAATAAATCGCGTACTTTCTCTTTGTCCGTTGGCTTTTACATACGTTGTTTGTCCGCCATTTTGGTTTCGTTCTGTAGAACGATGCACGGTTATTTCCATGTATAGTCCACTGGGTGTATGCACTGCCTTTAACCCCTTCACACAGAGCATCAGTTTATCTTCATTGACACGACACCAGTTTCATTCAAACGCTTTAGACGCAACAATCCTTTAGCTCGTCCACACTAATTTCTCATTTGCGTGCAAACGAATGACTTTTGTAGGTCAAGGCACGGGCATCGTGCCACTAAGAAGACGAAACAACGCGATGCCCTTGCCTCGTGATTACACTGAACCTATCTCTCATTTGATCTTTACATATAGCATTCTTGTTAGTTTGCCTCGCGAGAAAGTCTATCCAGTTCAATAGCATGCCAACTGTTTAAACGTTCGCGCGTGAACTCCACGGGGTTTCTTTGCCACAGGTAACTGTAACGTTTCAAATACAGCTTGGTTTTTATTTCGGTCTTGGTCAGTGCTTGTATACGTATGCACTTCGAATGAGTCTGGTACGATATACACGGTGTTTCGGAACAACTTTTGCAGCATGTCAACTTTCGAAATTAGCGCTTATTGTGGATTTTTTCATTGGGAGCGCATGCGCACACGACGTCGCGGCTACTGTAATGTTATGTGCGCATGCGCAGACTTCTATGAACAGAAACGCGCGACATCGCATCACATTTCGAAATTAACTAAATTATTAGGGTATTTTATGTAGGGAAACTACTATCGATACTATCTATATTTTATTGATACTCAATCAAAGCCCTGATTAAGCAAAATAGCTTCCTACAAACGAAAATAAAGTATTCATCAAATATTACTCTCATTGTTTCCATAAGGAAGGCCTCGATTTCTAATTGAATACTTAAAACCTTGAATGCCCTGTGCATATCTTTTTTATTTTCCCGCAAACCTTACATTACGTACATTACTTTGGATTCAAAATGACGTCCATTTATTTACGTCCTTTTCTTTTACTCTATTATGTTTTCAGTTCAAAATATAAACTAATCGTACCATATTGAGTACAAACATGCTAGAAAAGTTGTTTAATTCCTGGGACACCCTGTATCAATTTTACCACGAGTAATTTTTGCAAATTTATCTATTATTCAATAATCTACTATGGAACTCGAATTTTATTATTTTTTATATATATTGTTTTGTTTAAAAACTGGGTACACTTACCGTTGGGCGTATAATCATTAGGTATCTGCGAATGAATTTTTGTTTTTCTTTTTTTAATTAATACATTGACTAACGTATAGAAACAGATTTGTCTAGTGCATCACATTTTAATACGTTGAATGTCCTGCAGGTCACTTTAATAAAAGTTTAATAAGATAGACATGATATTCATTATATTAAAAAAATCATTACTGTGCTATTTATATAAAATTACTCTCTTCTGACCCTTAAGACAGTCAACGTATTAAGATCTATTTTGTTCGATCAATATCGATAGACTATAAATTATTGTAACGTATGTAAATTATTCTCACGTGCCTACATACCGAAATCGATATACACAGTCTGACAGATAATTTCCTGCTTTCTAGTATAAAACGAACGGCAAGTTTGCACGCTAGATTCATGCATGAATTATACACCGATAATCGTTTCGGGGTACAGTGTTGAAAGTAAGAGTGTACTAGTGTTGAAGTAATTTGCCTGCAAGCTGTTACCGATTTAGACAAATGTCTCGACAAAATATACTGTTCTAGAGTAGAGCACATTCATTTCGTGAAACTTTAGTAGCCTATAAATTATTCCTTAAACAATATGTAACAACGTTAAGGCTTTATATAAGGTTTAAGTTGAGTCTTATAAATAGAACTGGAATTACTGTTTTACTTGTTGATTCTGTTTATTTCGGTTATGGTTCTATGGTTTTTGAGATTCTAGATCAGTCAAGTTTACAATCTTTGTTTAGTCAAATTTACAAGTTTTTTATTTTCGAATTTTTAGATTTTTCAAACTCTCAAATTTTGTTATTGGCAAATTCCAAATTCATAGCCTCACATCTTCACATCTTCATATCTCTATTTCTCCACTTCTACGCATCCCCAAATCCACACATCTCTACTTCCATGCATCTCCAAATCTACACATTCTCAAATCCACACATCCCCAAATCCACACATCCCCAAATCCACACATCCCCAAATCTACACATTCCCAAATCCATACATCCCCAAAACTCTACACCCCCAAATTTCTACACCCCCGAATCTCTACATCCCCCAAAACTCTACACCCCCAAATCCCCACATCCTCCATCTCTACACCTCCAAATTTGCAAACCTTCTACACAAAAAATTATGCAATAAAATTTCGTGAAGAAAAAGAGATTGACAAAAGTATCTCCTGTAGAAAGCAGGAAATTATTTCGCAACATTATTTAATACGATAACACGGTGTTTAAAGAGAACAACGTTAGTGTAATTACTGATCTTTTTCACTGGCTCGTTGGCTGCATATTTATAGCAAGAGACACGCACACGATATAAACATTCATTCATTTCAATCATCGTACGTGGCATGATCGGATAACAGGTACATGCGATTTGATCGATCAGTGAATGCTACGTAGGGGTCATGTTTCTAAATAACACATTGCACTTAACAACTTATCAACCATGCTAATCTTGCCACGAATGTACAACAATTCCCTTCCTTGTTGTCGAAAGAGTAACTTTCATTAAATAATGAAGTTGCGACTGTAATGATCGTGATTCGATGAACGTAATCGTATCTGATTCTTTTGTAATAGTTTCAAATCGACGACTGGTTTTTAAGAAGATTGTTGTTGCGCGAGCGAGTGGCCAAATGGCGGTTCTCGAATTTTTCTGACAATTAACGATATCTCTATTTTTTCTACGCATATGTTTGATACACGGAAATTTTGAAACACGGAATGTATGCTTTTTATCAACGATCTATACAAGGTTTTTTAATAACTGATCTAAGACTGCAGACCCATTGAAAGAAGCAAAATAAAATTTAATTTTAAGAAGGAATTTAAAATTTTATATAATGGATACTTTTCGAAATTAATTTTTACTGTAAATTAAAGTCTTAGATTTATCCTATGTATATCGGATCGTTCAAGTCTGTTACACGATACTTTACAAACAACTTATACTCTTCATATCGTGTAATGGATGTTGCAAGTACGCTTCTTTCACGTTACATCTCAGCATGTTTTTAGAAACAGAGAATCAGCAACAAGCACGATAACAGCATACAGACTTTGCAATAATTATTGTATGCACATATTGCAACTTTGCATCTGGTAGGTCAGTTCTGGCAAGCTTGGGAACAACTAATCACTAGTAACCGTTGTTTTCCTTAAGTTTCGCACCTTATTACAGGCCTACATATTACATATATGTATGTGTAATCGTCTTCCTCTAATCTACTTAATGACCGTGCAAATACTGTTCTGGACCATATCAGGCGAGTATAACAATAATACGGACAGGTATTAGAAGTAGAGGGTCATATTGAATAGATTTCTTAGAGAGCACATAGAATGAACCCCATTTTTATTCTTAGAGTTTAGTACACGATGATACCATTTTATTTTTCAAGTACAGCTTTCGTCTTCTAATTATAACTTTTAGCTAATGTCGTATGTGACATATATTAATTAGATGACAAATTAATCATATGGCAAATTAAACTCAAAAATGTGATAGTACTGAAGCATTATATGTGTAAAGTTAAACATATGACAAATTGAAAATGAAATACGAAAATGTGATAACAGCAAAACTTGTGTGAAGTTTGACGAAAGATGTGCGATTGGCGAAAATCCTAAAGATCGGATCAATGTTGAAGAGAACGCTTCGAGCAGCGTATCTTCAACGGACCGAGGCTCTTCATCTTGATCGTGTTTCTAGGAATACAAAGACTTCAGAGACGCGGAAAATATAATGCCACTGGCGACCAGCGACTTTCGTAATCCCATCTGCCAGGAGATGAAGTCGATGAAATCGGGGATGTCCGCGGAGCCGCCTGTGCAGACGATTTTCAGCGAGACCAAGGTGTCTCCTCCTCAAGCGGTGGATGCCTCCAACTATGGGAAAATATACAACGAGCAAGGAAGCGTAGACAGCTCTGATACGTATGCCAGCTGTCAGACACATCCGTCTCATTCGCAGGTATCATTTTGAATCAATAACCGATAAAACGCTGCTACATGGGTAAATTCATTCATATTCTTTTCTTAATTCATCGAAAATGTAGGAAGAGAACTAGGAACGTTATGTAGATTTGCGTCAGAGATACTTTATGTGTGCTTTAGAATGAATAATTTCGAGTTTGAGTTACATTGGTGTAAGCTGTAGAGTTAGTATAGTGGAGAAGACGTAATATTGCTTTACCGCAGTATTCTAAATATTCTACCAAACGGCTTTAGTACCGTACGACCGTACAACTTTAATTTAGACCTTATTCTATTAATATTAGCCCGGATTGAAGAACCAAGCTTACATGTGAGTTACTAATATTATTAACTTAAAAATTTCACAGTATTCAAAATTCCTTTTATTTTATTTTTAATCGTTTGTACCGACACTGAATGGGATGAATAGTATTTTAATGTAGTTACGTTATCTCACAGGGTGATTTAACGGAGGAGGTGGACAGCAATCTATACGTAAACCCTCTGGAAGCTGCCGAGAAGTGTGGAAATAGCAGGGTAAAGAAATCCGCTTCAGGTGATGTCGGGCGTAACGCCGCTGACGCTTCGCCAAGCGTTGAATCTTTAAAAGATGTTCGCCCTTCGAACGACGGTAGCAAGGTTACCTTGAATGACACAGTACCCAAGCACAGGAAAATTCGTATTCAACAGGTATATTTCTCTTCATTTTCTCTTTGACCATCTGCACGCGTATCTGTGAAGCATTCAATTCAGTTCGGACGCTTGGCATCCGTCGTAATCTTTGCGATGTGTTCAGTTCAAATTACTGATACAGGTGTTCGAAAATTCACATTCTACCGAAGGTTGACAAGCCACTTTTCTCGAGAAATATCGTTTCATAATTGTACATGCATGACAAATGCACCCTTCGATAACGAGGAGGAACGGTAAACTGTCGCTTTAACTTCAGTTTTATTTTATTTTGTCCCAGTTGACGGATTAAAGCTTCGTCGAGTCTTTTTGTTTACAGCACCTCCGCAATTGAGTACCCTCCTCGCAGTTACCCCGAATTCCCGCGATAATCACAAAGGCTGTTTTTCAATTGCACGAGCTCTGACGGCGTATCATCACTGCTTTTTTCAGTTACACGAACCGTCAAGATCGCAAACGGAGCTCAGTTGAACGAATCGCCGAGGGCGATCGTACATTACCGAATGCCCTGGTGCTTGTCAGAAGGGGCTGCACACACACGATAAATTACACGTATCCGTGCTCAAAGAACAGACAGAAAAAAACAGAGAGAAAGAGAGAGAGATTGCCAGGGGCGTCGTTTGTGTCTCGATTAGAAAAAAGGGCCATACAGTTGCAGCGTAACCGACTTGCCCGTGCTTGAGTCGGGGAACGATTTCCGGTACTGTTGATTTTGCGTCACGAAAAATAACGCTTCAAAATGCTCCACCGTTGACAATTAACCCTGCTTGTCCGCACTCTCAATTACGCACTCTATCTTTCGCAGGCTGTCACGTTCGAATTTCGTGCGCCATTTTCCAAATCACTTCGAATAAAACTTACACTGTTACACAGACAGAGGTCTAGGTTTTATTTGAAACAGTTTGGAAAATTTCGCCGGAAAGTTTGAATGAGTCACCCTGTACGAACATACACTAACAAGGCTACTCTACGTTCCTTTTCTTAAGTGTGCTCGTGTGCCCGTTTTAAAATACACAACCAACTGTTTGGTACTGCCAAGTGGTCCTCATCGTTATATGTACACTAACAATAGGAAATAACAGTTGTCGTCAGTTTTCAGTACATTGAAACACAATAGGCTCTCGTTACATTGTTGCCTTCACAAAGAAAGATTTATCTTCTCTAACTGACCAATTTGTTGTAACATCAGCTGCAATTTTCCATCAATTTTGTAACAATGTAAAGAGAACCATTGCAATAATATTGTAACACTCATTGTAACATTCTTTACAAACATTCTTCATTGTACATTCTTGTTGAAGTCATCATTAAAATCAATTACATTTCCAATGAACTGAAAACGCTGGTAAAGCTTCATCTAACATTATGTTTTCTATCAACCTCACCGATGAGAGGAAGCTTCTTCTTATGCTCGTGATCGTCCAATTTTCTTCGTGTTGATTTTTCAACGAATGATGAACTCGTAAACCGCTTTTCTGTACGAGTTCCTGAATCCTGTGGCTTCTGTTGATTTTTTCTAAGTGAATTCCATCGGGAAAAGATATGTGTATATATTGATGTGTGTGTGTATTAATAAATATATACGTTGGTGCAATTTATTGTTATCGTGTATGTGAATGATTGCAGAGCGTACGACCGCGGGCACAGTTCATCAGCGATCAGGAAAGCGCGATGACTCGTAATATAATGAAGGAGGGCATAGCGGAGAACAATTACTATGGAGGACTCCGGGGAGGTAGGCCGTTTGCGACGACGAACAGTGGTCTGGTGTCAGCTACCAAAATTCTGAACCATCATCTCTTCGGAACTGGCACGGGTCCCAGACATTATACAGGTAATAGTTTTACTACAAATTCTTGTAATTTAGTAAATCTTCTTTTTTATTTTTGAATAAACGTCCAACAAGTAAGATTTTTTATGAGAAACAGTTCTTTGTTTATGTAAAAATCTTTTCTTACAAAATTATTCTAGCGCTTAGTTAATATGTTAATGGTTGCTTGTAAAGGTTAGTGCCTTCTAAGATTATCCCAATTATGTTTGCCTGTCAATTCAACCCCGTATTGATTTCCTTTATACATATTCTGGGTCAACGTAATACTTGGAGCCACTGTATATGCAGGTCATCGAAGGCAAATTTCAGGAACGAGCACCGAAAGCAAGCTTTCCTTGTCCGCTGATTCGATAGACAGCGAGGGTATGTCTTTCATAGACAAAAAAGTATCGAAATCGATCCTGAAGAAGTCTGAGAGCAGCAATAATTATTATAACAACGCCGACGATTCGGACACGGAGAAATTGATTACCGATAACGCGTCAACGATAACCATGTGCGACAACGAGACCAGCACCTGCGACATTTTTGCCAACGTCAATGGAACGAGGCTGAAACAACCTGTTTCACCCTTGCTCTCGAAGCAAGTACTCGAGTCGATCTTTCGTACGAACAACAACGTCGACAAGGAGAATGAAGTGGATCAGAGCGAAGAAAAGAACCGTGCCTCAAAGATGAGCCGATCGATATTCGACGACGTCCTCCAAGGTACTTTGTCATACCTTTTACTTTGGCACAAAAGAGGTAACAAGAGATCAACTTGTCGGCTAAATAAATTCTATACACACCTCGGTTCGCCTTTTTCCTTCCTTCCATCTCAAATATTTTTTAATTATTTAAGCAATATTTTTTAGAAGAGAAGCACGCACAAGACGAGGCAATGTCGGAGAACAAGAACAAAGAAGAGAGAAAAAGATCGAAAACTAGATCAGAAGAGGCGTCGAAGGACAACCAAACGATGCTGATATGTTCGTTACGCCCGCACAAAGCGAAGAAATTAAGCTGCGATGAAAAACGAAAAGCCAAAGTGACCGGCCACAGCTGCACAACCACCACCGACACCAATTGTCTTCCTCAGGAACACCGTTTCTCGTCGTAGCGTAGCCTCTTTTATTCCCTTCGTGCTGGCATCCACTTTTTATGTCGCATAAATGTAGATACGAAGATACAATCGCATCGCGGTGTTATCTTCTCTTTTATAAAACGCCATTTTGTTGTCTCTACATAATATGTCCAACGGACTCATATGTCTGTATTCGAATGCAATGTTTATCGGTTAAGTATATTCTGTATATATAAGAGACGCATATACATTTAAGACAGTGATATATAGACGTTAAATGATTAAATTTAATGAAAAATGATACGCGACGTGAAGAAATACGTATTTTCGGAAAGAAACTAGAATTACAAAACGCCTATAACTACACGTACTTAAGTACAGTGTTCATGAAAGGAACAAATCGAAATATAATAAGGAAAATATGTCGAATAAAAAGTGATGAAAATTATCGAGGGAACCTGTAACCTCCAAAAAATATATCTATGATAATTATTCAGAATAAGGTACATCTCATGAAATTAATTTTTTGATAATTTTGTGTTCTTTATAAGTGTATCCCCTAATTACAAACAATAGAATTTAGGAATTCAGAGATAACATTCCTTCCGTATCCTGCATAATTGTCAAGTTATTTTTCCTTTTATTATCAATTCACGAAGTCAGTTATAGGTTCCCATGAACCCAAAGAATGATGCTAGTAAAAAGTTACAAATATAGCAAGTGATAATAATAAAGAAGCTGATAACGACGATGGTCTGATGATGACGCCGATATCGATGATGTTGATAATAATAATTATAGCAATTAATGAATCTTTAGGCAATATGCTTTACTCGTTTGCTGAGAAAGAGAACTCTTCGTAATATAAATTATAAATAATCTAGCCGTACAGCACTGTTACTTCCTCTTTACGCCTAATCTTGTCAAATTAGGACAGCTTTGCGTGTCGCGAGAAATATATTACATACATAAATGGCACAGTAATTGAAACACGCGTTCAGTTTATATATGAACAAACATCGTACTCGAGAAACAAAGCGTTTATAAATTTAACCACATTCTAGTATTTCGGTATGTGTTATTCAAAATGACACGAGTGTTCGTTCGTCTGCTAATTGTAAGTGTTTTACTATACAATTAGACGATATCGTTGTAATATTAGATTATCAGACACGCGAAGCGAAGAAAGCCTCGTTTAAATCAAAATACAATTTGGATCAATGATATTTGATATTTGGAGCGACGTGAAAACGTAGATAATTTAAACTCGACGATAACTGCCCATTTTTCAAGTTCCGGTTTTTAATAATAACGGTTAATTCATAATCTATTTTTGTAAAATTGATCGAGGAGGTTTCCTTCATTTTTGTTGGGCCCGAAATGAAATTTCTGTAAGTTTGCTCTTAATTAAGTGACACGGAACGTTAATTTTTAAGGGAGTCGTATCCACGTGATCACGTTTCTCCATGTATAAAATATATAAATACTTTATAATGCAAATATCAGAGTGGATCAGATTTTTAGAAGCCGAGGATATTTACATGCACAACCGTATGTGAATTCTGTTCAGTCGTTTTTAAGAGTTGAAGCGTATTTCGCGGATGTTTAGATATTAAGAGAAAAACGTGTTAACATGCTCACGTAGACTAGAAACAAAGCGTAAATATCATCCGTATTACATTCAGGTAACGACGTCTAGCCACGGTATTCATCATGTTTTCCAATCAAATTTTACAGCAATGTTTTAACTATAAAAATATTGGAATCAATTAACTTCGCCGAAAAGATTTGCTAAAAATCAAGTTATAACGCGTATACCTTATAAATATAATTACAATGCGTGCTCAAAAATTCGGTCATCTCCTTTTTTTTCTTTCTCTAAACGGTGATTCGTTTTCTAATTTTAGAAGGGAGTAAGCACTTAACCTCCCTTAAATCTCATTGTAATTTATATAGTTGGATAACAGAGATGTTTTGTTACGTTTTTAGATGAACCGTCAGTAAAATACATATCTGTAATGGCATTTCTATTCATTGTTATCGTAGTTGTAGGAAAACGAGTAATTGTACAGTTGCTGAGTAAAGAGAAAGAATGGTGAATATTCCCAGATTATGCAACTGTTTGAGAGTCATTGTTATGCTGAAGTTCATGCCTCGAATAATTTATAATATTTTATAATTATTTTCGACGTGAACAAATGTGGAAAAATTATACTCAAGATGTAACAAAGAATGCAAAAACTACTTAAAACGTATTAATACTGTAAAACTTTGTGTTTATTTAATAGCAATGAAGAATGTTTATACAATGAATATTTTATTTAAAACAAATAATTATTGTTAATGGATTTTCATGCATATTGATCTAGTCAACGAAATATTATTTTTTATTATTGTTGGACATATTAATATCATTGTTTTGTTTCAATCTAATCTTCTCATAAATAAGAATTTCTTGTACATATAACATATATTAATTATTTCACATTGTTACCATGTTATACTGTTCATGGTCTATTATGGCCACCATTATCATTTAGCTTTATAAAATTGTTCACCTCTCTATATGCTATCATTTTTTAATACTTGTTATTTGAAGGTGGATCTTGATACCTGATAGTTGCTTGGAATTTCTAAGTAAATCAATGTCTTCTATAAACTAACAAAGTTGGAAGTAGAAAGTTCCTAGGAAAATATGCAGAACGTGATTTATTATTTATTGTTGTAGTGATATATTAGCAGAATTAGCATTGATATAGTACAAAGAAAGCCATTGCATAGACATTTGTGGTATTGAATGAGTTCATCGGTTTACAAGGGTAGCAGTGAAAAATTTAAATGATTGTACAGTTTATAAAGTTTATTAGAAGAGTATTGAAAAAAGACATGTTTTCCTGTTAACTCATTGATTTAATGATATAAGTCTGAGAATTAAATAACTTTTTACTCGTTTTTTAATTGTTTTATTAAATAATTCAAGAATTATAAATAACATTTAGTTAATGTATGTTCATGAAAAATATGTTTTAATGTTTTTAAAACTGTTCTAATTAAACATCAATTTTCATACACATCTTCAAATGTATGATCTAATAGAGTCAGTAACTTAGAAATAATTAAAATTGTTCAATTTTTGGTATACACAATTAATTTTTAATTATATATCATACTTATATGGAAGATTGTTACACAGATTATTTAATTAAATTTAATCATCTGTTACATACATATTTTGTTTCTACATCTTTAAGGCCTACAGTTGTAGTCATAAGCCGAGTAATATGTAAAAATAAATAAAGTTGTAACTTGTCAGTTTTTGTTCCTTAGGTGAATAGTTTTAATCAGTTGTATCAACCTATAATATCAATCCTATATCCATTAATTTAATATGTTTAAAAAAGAGAGAAGGTTCTCAGAAATATATAATATTGTAATTCTTGTTAAATAACTGTTTCTTATAAAAATGTACTTACCGATATTATCAACATCGCACATAGACTACAACCTGCAAAGAAAGCTCTTAAGTTGTGTGAAAAAAACATTGAGTAATGCGAGGAAATTGCTTTATTGCAGTTGCATTTGCTATACAAGGATTATGTGTTAACAGAGTGGAAACAAAGTGTTGATTAAAATCAAGTGTCGTTTTTTTTTGTTTTCTTCTCTTTTGAGAAGCAAGAGTTTTAATATAAGTCTAGCTCGATGCCGGCGGTGCATTTACAGTTTCAGTTGTAGTGCTTTGTGAATCAGATATTGGTTTCTCTTGCAACTCTAACCATGGTAATCTTTTCTGTAGTTCCAACCTGTTACAAATAATAATAAACATATCATGTTTCATCTTACTAATAGTAAATATTTTACTGGAATTTGTTGTCTAATCTTACCTATATTTTGGGTGACTTATGGCATATACATATGGATCCAAACAAGCAACAGCTTTACAAGTGCATGCTGGTATCATTGTAACACCAGGTGTTAAAAGGGCTTTATTACCAAATGCACCAATCATTGCCATTACTCCATATGGAGTCCATGAGACGATGAACAAGAAGCAAATTGTGATGGCAGCCTTCAAATAAATATACACATTAAATTAATAACATATTTCAAACAAGTATATATCTTTACTAGTAAAAAATAATGACTCTGTGTCGAAATAAAATACCTTGGCTATGCGAATTTCGGCGCTTTGACTACTTGTATTCGCATTACTCCTTAAACTGTCCACGTTCATCTTCTTAGCTTGTTCGCGTAGGGCTTTCTCATGATTGACTACATGACTGACAATTTGGCTGTAGTAATATATTATAAGCGTCATTGGAATACAATAAGAGAATGTAAATATAGTAGCAACAAAAATTCGTGTTTCATTTGAGTCAGTCAAATAGTCAAAAGTGCAGCTGGTGAGGAAGCCTTCAGGTACGAAACGTCCCCATACACCCATAACAGGCATCAGTGCCCAAGGTATGGTATAGGTCCAAATTAACACAATAAATAGCATCACCTGTCCACGAGATAATTTTCCATCAAGCGGCCTTGCTATTGTACTAGAGCAAAAAAATGTAAAATATTATCAATGAATCTATTACAAATTTTGTAGGCAAACATTATTTCTAATGCTTAACTTTCCATAGTGAAATTAATAAATAAAATTTGTTGAAAGTATAAAATTTTCATTTTCAATAGTTCCAATATATTTTTTCAGTTTAACAAAGTCCATACCTATATCTATCATATGCTATTGCCGCATTTGTTATCGATGCACCAATTCCACTTAAGGAACCAATTACTCCAAATATTTGACATCCCAAGTTCCCCAGAGTGAAACCAGTGGTGAATGAATTATATATAAAGATTGGAGTCTTGATCATCATGGAGAAGTCGCAAATAGCAAGATTCACAACAAACATGTTTGAGGGTGTCCTTAGTGATTTGGCACTTGAAAGAAGAAGTAACAAGAACATTTAGTATGCTTAATATCAATTATTTATAACTATTAATTTGAGCATAATATAACAAAATCTTTTTACACCCAAGTGCAATGCAAGCTTTCTAAGTGAGTCTACTCCCACTATTTGCTTTCAGTTTTGGAAGAACATAAGAAAAACCTAAACTTAAAGAATACTTAGATCCTACTGCCCTTTACTCTTGTTTGCACTCTTAAGAAGCCTACATTGGCACCTGAGCACTTTTATATAAGAAACTTTTTAATAAAAAAAATGACTTACGCGCAAAAGATCCATATCACCAAACCATTCCCAAGTAAGGCAAGGAAAGTAAAAAGGATATATAAGAGGGCCAATAAATAATGAAGGGAGGGGTTCGGCTCAGGGTAAACCAGCCAATGTTCCGGTATGTGGATTATTTCTTCAGGGGGAACGTTCCATCCCAGCATACGTGGTGGTCCTGCTGGTAAATATCTCGCTTCCCAATGAATACTGTCGTTGGACATGTCGGCCACTCCGTCTGCCAGCCCCTCTCCTTGATACAGTTGATCAACCAGCTGTTTTATACCATTCGTTCTACCCTCTTGAATCAACGAAACCCTAATCCGCTAGCTTAGCTGGCTTCACACGAGGATCAGCCAAGAGATTATCCCCTAGTTACTCTGGGTCAGCAGAAATGTGCGTCAATGTCGTAAAAGTTAGTCACACAGATCATCAGTCCACATTTTGATTTTTGTAAAGAATGCTTAATTAGTTAATATAATATTTCTTATATATAGAAATTTTGTTTGCTTGAAAATAATAAAACAGAAGCTTGAAATTTTTAACATTATCCCCATTTACTTCTTCACACAATTATACATTTACACATTATGGCAAACAAATTGGCAACAATAATTAAATAATCTTAAATTAATAATAAAATTTTTTAATACTTTCGTCCTAGCCAAATTAAACAACTACAAGTTATAAATATTAAATACTTGATTTAAAAATCACATATTTTTAAATATATAAAATGTAAAACATTTTTGTCTTTTTTTAATATTTCCTAGCAGCATAACAATTGCAAATACTGTCGAACTTTATAATTTTCTTGAATTTTCATTAGTTTATACTCTGCCTTGTCTCTCGGCAGATTCATCAGTTAAAGTATAGGCTGGTAGATACGACGATGGATTGTTAGGATCTCGTAATCTTGGATTTGGTACTGTAGTTGATTTTCTTCCTAAGCTTGTGTATCCTTGATCATATAGTGGACAATAAGGTACATTGTGCTTCAGTAAAAATTTCCAAACTTGATCATATGACCAATTTAAAATAGGATTTACACGAATTAATTTAGGCCAGCTTGGATCAGTTGGAGTGAAAGCCTCTACATTTTCAGAACCAGGATCGCCGATTCTCATTCCCATAAGACTTGCTTTTAAATTTTTTCGTTCACTTAATAACGAATGCAATGCTTGCTGTATTGGGAATTTTTTCTTTATTAATTCTAGATCGTAATACCGAGCAGCTTTTTCTACAAAGGAATCCACCTAAAATCATTTCAAAAAATTATGCAAAATTTGTATAAAAAATATATAATTTTCATCATAAATAGTACATGAATTTTACCTCTGGAAAAGGCTCAGCTGTTACATATAAACATAACAATGATGAAATATTTTGTAATTTTGCAACACAAGCTGTCAAATGCAAAACTACTGTACAATCCTTCCCACCATTAAAGCTTATAAAAATTTCTTCTGGTTTATACCTAAAGCAAATATAAATGTTACTGATAATAAATGATTCATTAAAAATAAACTTTAATTTATCTTACATTTTATAGCACTCTTGTAAGATATTCAATGCACTTTTTATATGAGGTTGATTTTCAGCATCTTCAAAAACCATTTTTGCATGATAATAACTGAATTTATCATCTAGCTGTCGAATTTTTTGAATTGGTAAATTGTACAAAAGTTCTATTTTTGCTTCTAAAACGTCTTCTTTCTTCCCTTCTAAACTAATTCTTGTGAAGCATTCAGGTACTGTTTGCGGATAACTACCAATATTAACTTTTCCTTTCCAATGTTCTGCATACTTATCCAAAATTTTTACTATTGATAATTCATTCAAATTAATGTCTATCTGTTCAATGTGTAAAGGAATACTCCCTTTTAATTGTGATACAATAACATCAATAGCAAATTCAAAATATTTTGGGGAACCTGGTAATATGTATACATTTTTTGCTTTCACAACTGCATATTTTTCTAAAAATTAATTTTTATATTTATTTATACTAATGACATGTTGTATTTTTATTTATTAATTTACTTACTTGGTGAACAAACATAAATGAGTTCACAAGGTCTTGGTACAATAGTAAGACGTTCTACATCTTTTTCATTTGGAAAGATATTTGCACAAATATCAATTAACTCTTCATGTGATTCAAGTTTTAGTTCAAAAGCTTTAGCTACAGCTTCATATGTTACATCATCATGTGTGGGCCCAACACCACCAGATGTAAATACAATAGGATATTCTTTGGAATCATTGCACACAGTCTTAGCAATTTCATCTACCTAAAATAACAGGCTACATTACACGTAATGAGAATATTATACTTATATATTAATTTACTTTAAAATGTTTTGTTAGTAAAAGAATAACTGGGACATAGAATTTTTGAATCAAATTTAATATCTTTAATATTTAATTTAACGGTAGACTCTAGATACTGTAACATGATAATTGTAACCGATTATACTTCAAAGCAGCTCTTTTTAATTTTTTGATTTAATATGAAGATAGTAATAAATTAATACGCACAATATCAGGGATCACAGTTACTTTTTGAAGCTTAATACCAACACTTCGTAAAGATTTGGCCAAATACGAGGTATTTGTATCTACAACCTGTCCACGTAAAATTTCATCTCCTATTACAATTAAGGCTGCAGTTTCGACGATGTCCATTTTGTATGATGTTCCTATGTAAATTAAAATAAGTTTATATAAGTAATTATTTAGCACAATTTATAGTTTTAAATATATAAATAATAACTAGTAAACTTCCCACTTAATTCATTTAAAACCTAATTAACATGACTGGTAGGAATGTGCTTTGTTATCATTGATCAAACAATTTTATTGCTACACCTCAGGTTCCACTTTAATAAAGATAAAATTTAGGTGATAAGAATTAATTCTATAACACATTATGCTTGTACCTTAAATTTTGTTTATTTTACATTATAAAATTCATTTAATGAAAATTTACATAAATCAGAACTTACAATGTCATTATAAAACAAATTAATATTTTCATTAATTTATTAGAGATTTCTTAAAAATTAAATTGAAAGTGTTTGTTAAATTTTTATTTTCTCAATCATGGAGGTTGTTACATCAGTTGGTACCGGTGTTGTATTGTATGTTTTCTTCTTTCTTTTCTGCTTTGCACTCCTTGTCTTCATTTTTGGTATTTGTTGGCGTACTTCTTTAGATAGTTCTTGAAGTTGTTGATCTATTTGTTCTGTTTTATCCTTGCGCTCCTTCACAGCTTTATTTTCTTTTAAATTTAACTATTAAAATGAAGAACGTATGTGAGAATTTATAAATAGGCATATTACTATTCATTATATAAATATCACATTGTTTCATCAGATCATAAAAATTCACTTACTTTTTTCAAATTGGTTACAACTTTTTGTGCTTTTGCTTTTAATTTTACACTACGAACTGTTGATACTTTGAAAACATTCTTGTTTTTCTGTTTCCTTTGCATCCCCTTGTTCTTTCCCATTATTTTCTGTAATACTATTATTTGTAGATTCATTGAAATTATTTTCCATTTTCAATTTCTTCATTGCTGGCTCCTCGCCTTTCAAAATACTTTCAGTTAATAGAAATGATACACGAATCATTTCCTTACATGGAGCAACATTTCTGACATTATGTAAATTGACTAAAGAATCTGAGTTTAATGTACAACCAAGTTTCTCTTCCACCAGTAATTGTCCAAGCTTGCAAGCATCTTCATTTTTACTTGCCTTTACAAAACAGTATAAATGTATGATTGGTGGTTGACTACAGATTTGTTTAATTTCATCTGAATTAAACCAATCAAAAAACACATCCAAAAACTCAATAGCAAGAGCTGGTAGATTCATAACTATATGTTCAGTACCCACTTTATGATTAATTCTTCTATTTAAAATATCAGTTTTAACAATGTTTCTTAAAAAATCTCTACCATCCATATTAAAAGATCTAACCTTTGCTTGAACTTTATTAATTGTAATATTTTTTTGAAGCCATTTGTAAGCTTCAGGGTTCAAATCATTTGCAAGTACTTCAATTTTTTTTCGAGCAGCAGGAACTGCAAATGGCCCAACTCCAGCAAACACATCATATAAAACATCATTTTCTTTCATAAATGTAATCAAATTTGAATGTTCTGTAGATAATCGAGAATTCCAATAAACTTGAGAGAAATCTAATTCATATGTACAACCATGCTCTTTTACAGTTGTAACAGTATTCTTATCTCCTGCTAGGATTTCCATACTAAAATGTCTAAATGTTGTATCAATATTGTTCATTTTATTTACTACTGTTTTAGCAGTTGGAATACTATCAAGATAAATTTGACCAATAACACTCTTATATGGTAAATGTACATCACGCAAGTTTAAGTGTAGAATATGACCTATCAAACTATATGAAGTTGGGATTTCAATTCCTTCAGGCAAAATAGCTTTTAACATGTCATATGAAGTCCAATTGTCATAACTCAAAACAACTTTTATTGGTCCAAAATATACATATCCTTCTAAGTATTTTCTTTCATTTTCTATAAAATCTTTGAAACATTTTATGATAAATGGGTTTAGATACACTGTAACTTCATCTTTCTCTTTTTGAATTGGTTTAAAGTTTCTTGTTTTAAAAACATATTTTTTCAGAACTGGTTTTATTTTTGAAATGTTAATATCACGATATTTTAAACATGATAATTCTACAGTGGTTTTAAATGCTTCACGATTCAAGCATGTCATTCCTCGCACTGATTCTTGAGGAACCAGCAAAGAAGTCATTGTATTATTGTAAAAGCAATGTTGAGTCCAGAAACATCTCTTGATTATTGTAATTGACCATCGACTTCTGTCCATACAATATAATTATGTATTATCTATGAATATACCCTACAAAGAATTTCTAGTTACCGCATTTAATTAAATTATAAATCAGTTTTTTTTGAACATTTAATATTTTATGTTTTTAATACTTTCATTAGCTTTATATAAGTTATATTTATACATTTATAAGATAATTCTATTGCTAATGAATTCCTAAATGTTGCCAAATATATGGCTTGTTTATTTCCCTTCACTATTCTAAGGAACCTTAAATATATAGTCAAGCTCATAAAAATAAATTTTTCAATAATAATTATAAATAACCAGATTTACAGAGAAGACTCAAATTGAAGTCCAATCAGAACAAATATAAAAAGAAAGATATCAATAATGGAAATACATGATATCATTATCATAAAATTCTAAGATTAAAGAAGCTGTTATTACATTTTATGTATTTTATATTATTTTGTAAAATATAAAAATTTACCAGCTGTTTACTTGTGAAAATAAAATCATATTTTATAACAATTCGAAAAAGTATGACTGAAAAATTTATTTTTTTTGGCAAAAACTATATATAATATTACAAACAACAATTATTATTTACCTTTATACGTCTTATTTTTGTCACAGAATCAAAATTCTTCTTATCCAGATAAAAAAAAGCATAACATATTTTGAGGTTAACAACACATGTTTATTTCTCAAACGTGTCGCAGAATACGTGAATCAAATTGTGTACAAAAATACGTATAAATATTTATCTTTTATTCATAAAAATAATATATATTGCATTACTTCATCAACTTTTATTTAATTTACAAATAAACAGAAGATAATTTTATTCATGATACATCTATAATAATGATTTAAAGTATGTTGTAAACTGTTACATTTTGATTAACAATGTATCATAATTAATATAAACATAAATCTAAAAATTATAATTTGAGAATTGTATATCTATATAATACATGCATATGTACATCTATTTAATATCATAGTACGCTGGAATAAATAAAACAATTTTTTCATATGATTTTATTATAAATTAAACATATTTTATTTCTTTATTTATACTATACATTAATTATGTATTAATAAAATTGGTCAGTTTAAAGTTTACAATAAATACAGGAAATATAAAAAGTGCAATAAATTAATAAAAAAAAAACGAAAAACTTATTTCTCTATATTTTTCATAAAAAAAAAATATAAATAACTTATTATGTAAAAAAATTTGCATAATTTATACATACGTTTATTCACAAATATTATCTGTAAATTAAATTACTCTATAAGAATATAAACCTTAATATTTTCTGTACACAACTAAACAATACCTAGTTGAATGCTTTTTACAATACCAAAAACTTAAAGCCTAAATTTTACTTTTAATTTTTATTCAGAGCTGCCACATGAACACTAAGAATAAAGTTATAATACAATAACCTTTGTTCGTAACTTTCCTGTATTAATACAGTAGTAAAGAACAAAATTTTTCGTTTTATTTAGAAGCAGTCTCAAATATCATTTATATTGAAATAGCTGTAGCTCTAACAGCTGCACTCAATAATGGATTTGGATCTGGTTCTTCAGTTAATATATTAACTTTTACCCACTCTCGCCGTTTATTACTTTGTCGTAGAGCATCAATAACTGCTTGCACATATAAACCATCTTCAAAAGATGATGCAGAAAATACTGGTTCTTTTATCCACCCTTTCTTATCTTCAACAGATTGAAAAGCTTCTCTTAATGCAGTGATCATTTTCCTCAGTCCTTTTATATATGGCCTTGGAATGGAATCAGCAACAGGAAGTGATATATCTTGTAAATCTTCTGTATCACGATATAATACTTGTTCTTGCCCATTACAACAACCATACAGATCTCCACCTCGTGCAAGAAGATGATTTCCACCCCCACATATTAATACTTCTTGTGAAAGTTGACCTTGTAAATGATTGCTTAAAGTCACTGTTACTAATGTACCACCATTCAACTCCATTTGAAAACTGCAAAAATCTGGAGATGTGACACGCCTTATTCCATTTATGTGTTTTGTAGTTTGAGTAAAAGTACGAACTACAGCATGTACTCTTGAAGCACGTTGACCAATTAAATGAAAAATTAAATCTATTACATGACTTCCTACCAATGCTAAAATTCCTCCTCCCATTATATCATCACATAGCCAATCATATCCTATAAAAGCAAATAAAATTATATTTAGAATTTAAATACTTTTGGATAATTATAGGTAGTCATCACTTACTAACCATTGTGTAATAAACTACCCATATGTACTCTAACTTCTACAACGCTTGCAGGACCACACAAATATCCATCTTCTAAAGCTTTTTTCATATGAACAAATGCTGGTAGAAATCTTAAGCTATGATTGACAATACTTATCAGAGAAGGATAATATTGTGCAGCTCGTACCATTTTTAGAGCTTCACTTTGACTTAAACCAGCTGGTTTGTCACATACAACATGCTTTCCTATTCCTAGAGCTTTTACTGCAATCTGTGCATGTAAGCTGGGAGAGCACATAATAAATATTAAGTCAACATCTTTCCTAAGAAGTACATCGTCTATTCGACTGGTATGAAATGGTATTTCAAGATCACCGGCAACTTCTGATACTTCTGCTAATGTGCGTCCCCATATAGCTTCAATTCTAAAACCCTTTTCTCTTAGGAAAGGAATAATTATTCTAACAATACTTCCTGTACCAAATACTCCAATACCAGGTAATGTCATTGTTAACTTTTTATACTTTTGTAGGCTAAACCAACTATCAGTACTTATTTGTCTTAATAATTTTACAGATCTTTTTATCGATTTCCTTTGTTTTTTAATTTAATATGCATAATAATACAATTTTGTATAAACATCACATTATAATTAAACATAACTCACATAACACCATACATATACTGTACATATACATACATTTGCAGCTGAATTTTTGTCATATACATATACAGAAATCAAATGTATGGTGGAAGGAATAAAACATACAAAAATGTAACTTTATTTATTAAATATTTATGAAAAAAAAAGAATAACGTGAATATCATTTACTGCTAATTAAAACAGTATCGTAGTAAAATACCAGATTTCATTTAATCTTTTTGTCATTGATTTTCCGGAAAGGCACGAAACAAACCGAATATAAACGATGATTATACTCCCTGCGCTAACCTGTCAGTTTGCTTTGCGCGAAGTTGATAGTTGTCCGTCACGTCCGTTCCATTCAATAAAATACTTAAACATGTAAATATGCAACTGAATCAAAAAAATCAGTGGTCACAGTGCAATTTTTTATTTTAAATTCTTATAAGTACACGAGTATTATACGTCAATAACTAATACAAAATGTCAGAGATTCGTAAAAGAACAGTTGGAGATGCATCAGCAGAAACGCGGGATGTCAGTGATAATCAGGTAAATGTAGTTTTCTCATTTCCGAAAATGTTTTTTTTTAATTTATAATAATTCTACGTAGAATTTATTACTATTTGTTCCATTATTACTTCAGATTAATTGCGAATTGACCTTTGTCTTCCATGTTATATATGTATATCAACTTAAATTGAATGGTAATGACAGCACTAACACTAAATCGTTCTGATTAATATACTACTACAATACTACTATTTTTACGATACTCTCAATCATCGTACTCTTATAATTGCTTTTACGTCATTTTTTCCAATCTTTTTTTGTCAGTGTTCTTTTATTCCAAATGAATTGTTAATAAATAGTTTGTCAATATTTATACAGTGTTTATTTAATTCATTCCTAATTGTGAAATCATACTTACAAATATTTCTATGTATTCTTTTTCTGTAGAAATTAAGAAATATATCTTGTGAAATATTTTTCTAGTAGAAATATATGTACTGTAACCAGAATATAAATAGGAACAAGTACTTTTGGAGATTTAACTAAAATTAATTTTTGTTTATAAATTTTAGATACATTTTTTATATAACATAATGAAAATATTATATACAGATATTTAAGTAAAACAGAATTTGTTTATAAGTATTTGGAAAAAAATTCTTGTTATAACAAAAAAATAAAAATATAATAATTTAAAGGAATGATATTAAATATACTGTCTAAAAGTAAAAAGTTGTGAATTTTTTGCAACCCTAATTTTATTTGAACAAGTAAGGACATAGATTTTTTGGCAATATAAGTAAATAGTTTAAATTATGTTTATATAGAAAGAAGATGTGGAATCTGAAGATGATGCAAAATTGGAAGTTGAGGAATTGGCTAAGACCTTGCCACAAGGAACTGATCATACTCCACACATTTTGGATTCAGTCCTCTCTGGCTTACCTGATAGGTAAAATCTTTTAAGCTAATAATCTAATTACAATGTATTCTTTAAGTATATGAAATGATAAAATGTAATTTGAAAATCTAAATTTTTCACAATACAAAGCAAAATTTCTTGTAGATGGAAAAATTGGGTCATCAGAACTATTTTTACCTTGTTTATGATTACTGGATTTTGTGGTATCATTTATGCTGGACCATTAGCATTGATGGCTACGGTAAATTATATTAATCAATTTTATAAACATGTGAATTTCAAATTTACAAGATGATATATTCTTTTATATGCTTTTATAGACATTAGTTGTACAAGTGAAATGTTTCCAAGAAATTATTAACATTGGATATGCAGTTTATAGAATTCATGGTTTACCATGGTTTAGATCTCTGTCATGGTATTTTTTAATTACTTCCAACTATTTCTTTTATGGAGAGAATTTAATGGACTATTTTGCTGTAGTAATTAATAGAACAGTAAGTATGTTTACATGTTTTTATTTCTATAAAGTTTTCTTTAGTAAAGTTAAGTGATTATTAATAGTAATATCAATTTATGATTTAATTAATTTAAAAAATATGTTATGAACATGCCTAATACTGACATAAAATCAATAAACAAAGCTTCAAGTATTGCCTTTATATACTTTGTATGGCTTCCAGTTCTATTTTGTGAGGTTTCCAACATATTTAAATTTTAAGTTAATTTATGTACTAAATATATATAAAAGTACTGTTATTGAAAACAAATTATTTTCACAATAAATTCGAAATTCATATTATGTGTGAATTTAAAATTAATGAAATATTTTCGTTTGTTTTACAGGAATATTTACGTTTACTTGTTACATACCATCGTTTTATTTCATTTTGTTTATATATTGTTGGTTTCGTATGGTTTGTACTTTCACTTGTGAAAAAATATTATATGAAACAATTCTCTCTGTTTGCTTGGACACATGTTGCTTTACTTATTGTTGTGACACAGAGTTATCTTATAATTACAAATATTTTTCAAGGCTTGATATGGTGAGTAAACTTAAGTAGATTGTTGTTATCTGGTATATATTTTATAATAATGTATATTCATTTGGTCCAGGTTTATTGTTCCAGTTAGTATGATAGTGATAAATGATATAATGGCATATATGTTTGGCTTTTTCTTTGGTAAAACGCCTTTAATTAAACTATCTCCTAAAAAGACTTGGGAAGGTTTTATAGGAGGTGGAATCTCAACAGTAATACTTGGTTTAGTGGTAACAATACATTTATATTATTTATTAATATACCGTGTAATTACAATGTATTTTAGATTTGAAGACCTGAAACATATGTTTTAGATTTCATACATCATGTGTCAATACCGCTATTTTGTTTGTCCCATTGAATATAGTGAAGCTTTAGGACAAATGACAATGGATTGTGAACCATCTGCTTTATTTCAACCTCAGGAATACAATTTACCTAGTAGTTTACAAGTTGTGTGGAAAATGGTAACTTCTTTGTATAAATCAGCAATGATTGATTACTACATACAATAGAAATTAAATAAATTTAATGTATGCTTTTTCAGATTAGTGGAAAGTCTACCATGTCTTTATATCCATTTTTACTTCATTCATTATCAATGTCAGTATTTAGTTCTGTAATTGGACCATTTGGGGGCTTCTTTGCCAGTGGCTTTAAGAGAGCATTTAAAATTAAAGTAATTACAATTAATTTTTTTTATCATTTAAGTAAGTTACATAATGAATAATAATTCGTAATTACAGGATTTTGGAGATATTATTCCTGGTCATGGTGGAATAATGGATAGATTTGATTGTCAGTATTTGATGGCAACATTTGTAAACGTTTATATATCTTCATTTATTCAAACTGCGTCGCCCCAAAAACTATTACAACAGGTACAGTTTACAATTTTTGATTATTTTTTTCATGATTTTGCTTCATAATTTTATATATAAGTTATAAATGATTTGTCTTGTCACTTTTATGTACAGGTGTACAGTTTAAAACCAGAACAACAATTACAATTATTTCAAACATTAAAGGATTCACTAGAAAACAGGGGCTTGTTGAATATTTATTGATGTTTTAATGTTGGTGATAATTATTAACGAGTTATATCACCTTTAAACAGCAAAAAAAAATGTTAGAAAAATTATTTCTAATATCTGTCTGAATATTGTATGTAATGTTTGTGGAAACAGCATTAACAATACTAATCATAGTAATATATTAATACTCAACTGGTCGCATGTTTTACTAAAAACTTACGAGATTCAAAAGTATTTATATAACTGTCGCAAAACATTATATTATGTTTTTTTAATGGTTTTGTAAGAGCATCACTTTGCATGATTGAAATAATTCATATGAAATTACACGGCTAATTAATATCGTTGATTGGATTTCTAAAAATTAATATAAAATTTATAACATTATTTAATAATTATAAACTATTTATTTACATAAAAGAAGCGGCCAGTTAACCATTAAATGAAATGATAATGATAAAATTTATTTTATAATTAGACAATTAAGAAGCATGTAATGCAATATTTGCAGTTCTTTTGCATTCCGCAACAAACAGTCCATTTTTCTATCGAGAAAAAATTTATATTAAACTGTGATGATGATAGAAATTTGACTACATGTTTCTTTTATAATAATTAAACCAAAGAATGTCAGACATACTGTTATATAAAAGAACTTCTATGAATTATAAATATTTGTTAAATATCGTATAAATACTTAAAATGTTTTTCAAATATATTTTTATTTGATATTTCTCTTCATTGATAAATCATAAAATAGCAGTGAATTTATCAATGAAAATAAATTCATCCAATCATTCGCCCAAAATTAAATGTACGTGTATTTAAATCAATCAGATCTCAATATATTTTTAAATTGTAATTGTGCATTTAAGATTTCTAATAATAGATATGAATCTCACATTACATTTGTCGTTTACATATGATTTGAAACAGCAATAGTGTTTAGTAGATAATATTATTTGAGGAACTAATGAACTTACTGTAGTTAGTTTATACATTACACATGTATTAATTTGTTTATAATTAATATAATACATATTAGTTACTATCGAACAAAGTAATAAAGTACATTTTTATACTTTTGTTATAATCAGTGTCATAATTTGTGTACAAATATCTTTCTTATTCTGCAGTATTAACCATAAAATATTTTCTTATAACAAGTATTTTAAATATATCAAAATGTAATATTATAAAGCAACTGATGTCATATTTTATTACATGCTTTTGCAATATTTACATACTTGAATATTCTCTGATACTAAATATTATGACACTGAATAATATGTTTTAATTGATACAAATATACGCATGAATCTATTGAAAAAAAAAGGAAAAAATGGTAATTTTTATTTATCTTTAATTTGATTATAATCTTACAGAATTCAGAAATTCGACATGATGTTCAAAAAGTGCTATGAAATATGTTTCAATTTATATTGTTAGTATATTTTCAATTGTGCCAATTCTCTATAGGGGTAAAATGGATCTCCGAAAAAAGTAGTTATGTAAAAAATAATATGGCACAATTCATGGTATTTGCCTGGTTGCATTACATTTCCATTTGCGATCTTATGTATATTTTACATAGTTGATTTACATGCGCTTTAGAAGCAGATTATGCAATGTACTTAACTCAGAGTACATACGTAAACTTTTCTTTATTATGAAATATTTGTATATTGTTTTAATGTTGAAAATATAATGTTAAAATAACTTATACATGTATACAAAATGAAAAGAAATAGTAATAGAGAAATGGATAAATATATATTTATTTAATAGAAAACATAATAAAATATATGTATATGTATATAGATAAAAGATTTTGTGAAACAACAGATATGTTACTATAATTATAGATTTTTAACTGGAGGTGACTTAAATTTAAATATATAACATATTTATGTAGTGGTACAAAAAAATAAATAAATTCCTGTAAATGTTATAAGAATTAAAATCTTTGTTAATTTAATTATATTAAATATAACATTCATATTTCCCTTCTCCATTTTTGTTATTAATTTTCATTTGTAATTTGCCACGATTCAGTATTAGCTAATACAAGAACCACAATGGAACTATGTGGGTAGGACAGATTACTTCTTTTTTTTAGAGTTGATCGTTTGGTGCAGCACTTGTCTGAGAACCATCAAATTGTACTGAATCGCGGGTGTGAACATTCTAAATTAACTCTCTATTAATAATTCATTCTTACTAGCATTAAAATAATGCTAATACCATAAATAAATATATACGTCTATATATATATGTATATATGCATATATAAATCTTTAGTTGTTATTTCTTTTTAAATTCGAAGTGCGTTGTACATACAGAATTGACATGTCTGACCATCACAGTGGAAAAGGTTATACACCTTTACCGCAAAGTATAAGCAATACTGATACTGAAGATGAGGAAGATTGTTTGGCTCAAACAAACGAAATTCCTAAAGATAATGTCGATGATACAATGCCGGTAAGTTGAAATTATACAAATATTCTACTTGTTTCAATCATATAATGAGGTACATTATTAACAAGAATAACATAATTCATATAAATTAAAACTTTTTAACTATGTCTCTATTAGTACTTACAACATGTAATTAATCTTATAAAGAAGGAATTAAAATTATACACATAAAATTAAATAACAGACATATAATGAATCACAATTATAGCAATCAACTACTATCCATGAAAATGGAGCATATTATCCACTGGATGAAACAAGAAACTTAGCAAATCGTGCAAAAAATGGGCAAAATATACTTAAATATTATAGAGACGATATGCCTATAATGGTAGTTGAAGGCAGTGATTTATGGAAAAAACGTGATATGTCTCCTTTACGACGATTCTGTTTAATTGCTTCTGTACTATTATGTATCGCTACAATAATTGTATTTCTATATGTCTTACCATGTGATAATTCAATGGTATGTCCTTCAATTAATGAGCCACAACCATTTATTTCTTGGGATAAAACTTTACAAGGAAAAGGTTAGTATAATAAAACATAAAAAGAACTAATTTTGTGTATTAATTTACATGTATTTTAGAATGAAATAGTTTAATTAACAGCATGTATTTAACATGAAAAATTTGTTATTGAATATGAAGAGGGTATATGAAAAATTGGACTCAAATTTTAAATATTGATATCCTTTATTATATAACATTCATAGTTAAAGTAAACTAAATGGCCTATTAAATAAAACTATATGTCATGTTTATTTAATGTTTTTTTTTAGAATTAACTGGTCCTATTTCTATTATTCGTGGAAATCCAACAAATCTTATATTTCTTGTTCGTGGACAACGATATAAAGGAAATGATACAAATGATAGTCAAGGGCAAATATCAACAGAAGGCGAAGGAGTTATGTCTATGCAAGGAAACAGTGGTTTACCATTGTGGTTTGTTTCTTTGAAAAGATCTCCTACTGAAATTGATTGTATCACTGTTGATACAGATAAATCAGGAAAACCAGATTGTATAGTTGCTGGTGATCAAGGTCTTTTGGCTAGTATTGAACCTATTGCAGGAACTATACATTGGAGTTCAAAAATTCATACATTTGAAAAATTACCTCTAGTTTTATCAGATATTGATTCAGACGGAGTTGAAGATTTTTTAAGTGTAGAAGTAGCTTCAAAAAAAATGCCTAATCTTGTTCTCCTATCTGGAAGAACTGGTCACCTTTTAGGACAATATTCACCTGAAAATTGTTCATTGATTGACTTGTATAGTCATATTTTCAATAATACTATATCTTATATTTGTTACAATAGTAACAAGAAAAGTAAGTATGAAACATATTCTAATTACAAACATATATGATATGGCATAAAATATTTAATTTTTATTTTTTATTACAAACCAGATAATGTGCAGTTTTTAATATATTTTCAGGTGTTGTTAAAACAATGACTGTTAAAGGATTATTACATGCTATAAAATTACCAGAAGCACATAAACAATCTATCACGAAGTTATCGGTGACAATCCGCACGTTTAAAACGTTAAATATTGACAATGAAAAATATAATTGGACACTGACACCATATCATTATTTATCTATAAAAAACGAAGGAACATGTCCTGGAGAATTTTGCAAAGCTAGAGTAAATTTAACATTACAAAAATTGGGAAATCAACCGATAACGATATGGGATTATATTAGTCCCAATTCTTTTGTATCAAAACCAGATTTCTTAGTTATGTCAGGAAAACCTTATACTTCTGGATTTTCCATTAAATTTTGGCAGTGGATTAATTCAATGCCTGAACATACAAGAAAAGTATCTGTTGTTACAGAAAGAAGATTAATAGAAAGAGTATTAATAGTTTTTGTAAATTATACAGATGTTCAAGTTATGAATGCAAGTCAGAGTGATATTATTCAATTATGTCAGGACACAGATTGTCAACCAGATCTGAATTCCCGTGTTCATTTTAGTTCAATTAAAATTGATAATATTAGTGAAGATGGTTTTCCTGAATTAATAACTTATTGGTCCTCCTATGACATAGAATCACTAAAAGTACTGACATCAAAAGTACAAGTTGTGAAATTAGATTCACTTTTAACTAGTTTTCCACATATGGGTGTTTAATTATTTTATTTGTTCATCGTTCATTTTTTTCTGTAGATAAAACTAATTATTAGATTTTATAACATAAAGGTTATCAACATCTTAATAATGAAACGGAAACGTATCCGTTCCATTAAACAAGGGAAGGAAACTTGAGCAGACTTATTATTAATGGTGTCTGGCCATAAATTTATCAGAACTAGTCAGCACTTACAATTAGTAATAACGCAGCAACGATTTTCATAGGCGCCTAATTTACCATAATTTTTAACGCGGTAATTTTCATAATCACCAGTTATTGTTAATGTTTAAATATTTTGAATGAACTCTCAATGGTGCCTTGCAAAATCTATATACAAGAATTACGAGCAAACAGATAATTAAAATTTACGAAGATACTTGCATGTTACTAGAGAAAATTTATTTATTAAAAGTTTTACACGTTTACCAAGATTTTGAAAGAAATGACAAAGTTCCTTTTCAAATATTCCTTAGTAGTGTATGTAGGAATGTTTTATGTATATTCAACAGTTTGAGTGCATTCATTGCTAAAAGATTGATCATGTTGCACACAAATGCTAGCGCAGTATTATAAAAGTTGAATAAATAAAACTCATGCTCTAGTCATATTTGTATTATATTTTTAAAATTTGAAATTGTTTACGAATATTGTAAATTGTTATAATCATTCCAAAATACAATCTGAATTTTTTTTATTTATAATTCGTATGGCAATTTATTTATGAATTAAAAATATCCCAACTTTTAGTACTATATTTATAAGTTTGAAAATGTTTGTATTACTTAATTTATAAATTATTCAATTTCCAAATTAATTTTGTGAGTTCATTGTTTCTTAATCTGTTTTACATAAAATAATGATTTTTAATATGAGTTTTTTCTTTTCAGTGAAATCTTTGTTAACGATAATTATCATTGACTTTATAAAGACAATTTAATTCAAAATTTAACTTCAAAGTTTATTATTCTGTAATTATGTAAAATTGCTAGATGAAGGAGCAAAGTTTAGTATAAAGTGTTACGATAGTAGTGGGGATAATGTATTGGATGACAAAGCGAATCAGTATGGTCGAAGTCAGATGGTGTCAAAGAGTACTATTTTAAGTAAAGTATATCCTATACAGTACGTGCAACTATTGGCAATCCGTACCAGTTGATTCATACAATATAGTACATAACAGTAAGAACATCTGCTACACAAGAAAGAAATAATACAAGCAGTTAAAAAACTAACCTCCATTGTGCAAAAGAAGTTACTCTATCTGCCATGCGGCAATATAATCCTTCTATCACATATAGATAACGCAACGATACCGTCTGCACTAGTTACATGATGGCTATGGGAAAACGAAGAGGTATACACTCGGCATCCGGTAACTCCACAATGTATGGCTCGTCAGCAAATAATTTAAGGTCGAGTCGTCTAAATTTCCGTCCAAATTCTACTCAGGAAGACAGGGGCGGAACTCGACCGACTGCTGCACCAAGCTCCATAGGTCTCATACTCGTTACGATGTTGATACATGTTTGTAAAAAATCTTTGTTATTTGATACAAGGCTCAAAGTTGCTATATACTGCGGTGCGATTTTCGTAGTATCACTAATAGCGGACTTCATCACTATACCAAGAACATATTTTTCACGTTCTGATAACGTGTTAAACCAGTACTTTGTCAAGTGGGGATGGGGATGGTTGTTGACTGTGACCATTCCATGGGTTGCTTTAACTGCACACACACTTGGTTGTGGTCGCAGATCAATTTTACTTAAACATCTTGCCAGATTGGGTGTAGCTACAATTGCATGGATGTTATGGATCAAAATGTTTAATTATATTGAAACAAATTATGGTCGATGCCTTAACACAAAAGATATACAATTTCAAACAAAAGCAAAATGCCTTCAGTCTGGTAGATTTTGGAGTGGTTTAGATATATCTGGACATACGTTCATTCTCATATATTCTAGTTTAATTTTGGCTGAAGAAGGTTCATCTCTGGTTGGTTGGGAAGGTATAAAAGATTTAATAATGCTTGAAGAACATTCACGAACAACTCCTAATGAACCCAGCACTGGACCCCTAAGAAATCTTTCAAACATCGATTTAGAATTTTTAAAAAAAGCACACAAAGCACTTACACCTTACTTGAGAGGTCTTTTTGTTGTGATGACCCTACAACAGTTACTTTGGGACATCATGTTAGTATCTACAATGCTTTATTATCATATTATGATAGAAAAATTTCTAGGAGGTATAGCTGCTGTTTTAACATGGTTTGTTACATATCAGTGGTGGTACAAGTTGCTTAAAAGTTTACTGCCTCCTCCTGGTGATGGTTTGTTTAAATACACTGATATTAGAAATCATGACAGTAGTTCATCAATTAGGTCAAGACGAAGTACATTAAATGGTACTAATAGGTTTATGGGTCTTCCAATTCGAACAACTCAAGATAATATTGATATAGGTGGTATCAATAGGCAGTTAGATACAGAGTTATCCTCTTCTAGAATATAACATTGTTAAATATTTGTTAATTTTTATTTGGTTGAAATTTTGGTTATTTATTTAAACAAAAAGAATATTTAGTTGTATAATACAGTCTATTTATAAATAATTTTAGATACTTTCTAATATTACTGACTTAATCACAATAAGAGGTACAGAAAAAGTTTTCCAAAATTAATATTTTCTATATTCAAAACATCAAAAATCTAACACACTTTGTTAACATAAAGGAATCATAAAATAACAATTATTATATATTAGTTTGAAGTATGAATTTTCAAAGTGGATTAGTTGATTGTTATAGAAACCTCAGAAGATCAACATATATTGTCAATATTTTCTTTAACAATTTTATATTTAGAATAATGAAAAGAGGTTTGTATAGTCATTTTCAGCACACTTTACCCTCCAAACTAATACAAAATAAATGCTATTTTATGTTATCAAATTATATTAAATTTGTTGTTTGTGTCTATGCTCATTTTAAATAGACTGTATATCAAATATATAAATATATTTTATGTAAAATGTTTAGGGTTATTTATTCTATGTTTTTATTAGTTTTATTTATCAATTGAAGTGTTAAATGCAAAGACTTCAGTATCAAAAATGAGTTAAAAAGAAGTAATATTTAAACATTACAAAGTTAGATATTATTTGTACATCATGAAGTTGTAGAACTGCATAATAATGTTCAAAAATTTAATATTTCTTCTCTGTAATTATACTTTTGGATGTAAAAATAATTACAGGGTAAAAATATCAAATTTCTGTAGTTGTACTGTGGTTTCATTACATATAAAATATATTTAATTTTATAATGTTTAAATATCCTTTTCTCAAAACTGACTGATGACATTGAAGCTCTTGTACCCAACAATACAATTTATGCCGTTTTTTACAAGCCACATAGTCTAGAATATTTCAATTTATCAAAAGGTAATGACTCATTAAGTACCTCAAGTTAGTACTTAGATGAATTGCATATTTATTTGCATACCTTAGACGAAAATATTTTCTTTAAAAAGAAGAAGTTACTAAGTATCTGTTAAATGTGTACATAATGTGTAATTAAATGAAATGTGTGTTTTTGTATCTCTTCATGGATTGTTAAATCGATAACCATTTAATATAATCATTATTATGGATATATCTTTTGTGACATTGTTTCATAATTTATATTTAATAAACCTTATTGATAACTAATTGTCCAATGTATAAAATGATATATGCCGTTCAAAGTACAAAATACATTAGGTTTTTTTCTTTCATAAATTTTTAAACTACTCTATAAGAAGTCATATGCAAGAACACCTTTAACAAAAAAAACTTCCATGTCGCTACGTATGTCCAATAAATTTATTTATTTAAATATAGAAATAATTGTGCACAAAATTGTATAGGAATTTGTTTCATGTTCTAAACTGAAATATTTGTAATTTTATAACATTTTGTGATCGTATACTAAACACAAAAACAGTGATACAAGATTACGCACACTTTATAATATATATCTTGTTCTTCTCTCGGATAAAATTCAAATTTTTTAATTAATGAATTACTTGTACTAACGATTATCCTAATCAATGTTTAAATGTAATTTTTTTACGTTATATGAAGAAATTAATACTAATATTACGAATACGAACTTAAATTGTTATAAAATAAAAAAAAAGAAAAGATTATGGAATATTTATACAGGCGTAATATATTATTGTCGCTTAAGATCACTAAATTTGTATTTACTTAAAAACATTAAGTTTACGATAATAGAAATTTTGTGTCAACAAAATCCCTTTTATCTGTATATAAATAAATTACACGCTTATTTTTGTTCACGTGCATTTGGCATTTTCTTAAAACATCGTCTTGTAATTTATACCTATTTCTACAAATCATGATCATTTGTCTCTTAAAAAAATTCAGTGCTCGAAGCTCGTATATGAACGCATGTGCATGTTTTTATATACGTAAAACACACATATTTTGTTTAATCTTCAATAATGAAACTGTACAGTATGACGTTATGTATGTTTATATTATATTAACACGTTGAATGCCGGACAAATTTTGTACGTCTTGCTTAGGACATGAAAATAAAACCTACTGCTTTCATATTATTAATGTAATGTTAGTGTTATTCAAAGTTACTTCTGTTTTATTCAACAAAACTTTTTATTAGTCGATAAAATCAATTTTGATATCACTAGTCATTAGTAACAACTCGTTACCGATCCCCATAGTATCAGTGATAAGTCCGCAACCTTTATGGTATTCAACGCATCAAGAGAATTAGAAAAATGAAGTGTTGACACCGTGTTTAGAAAAGTTCGTGAAATTAGAAATGCTTTGTTTTTGATATGAATTATTTTTTTTTCATATCACAAGCTACTTCATAGCAGCTAATTACATAGTATGTCTAGGAAATATTGTATACACATTTACTTTTTAAAATGTTAAATGTGCAATGTATCATTACACTTTTGATCTTTTACGTGCGATTGCGTCTTCCACTGCTTTAAGTTGTTTCAGTAATTCTTCACGTCGTGAACTTGCTTTCTTTGCTGCTTTAGCCGCAGCTGCAGCAACGCTTGCTTTACTATCAATTGATGGCGGCGACTCTAATGCTCTTTTTTTCCCAGCCATTAAAGTAGAGCGTTCGACTTTTTTTATAGAGGTAGCATTACTTGCTGGTTTCAGCGTAAGCTTAATTTGCTGTTTAGTACCGCTGAGTTTCAACGCGTCAATACCCTTGGAATCTTTTCGTGTTAATGGCGGAGTTGAACCTTTTCGTCGGCGAGTTTCACTGGAAGAAGAAGAGTAGCTCGACTCGCTGGAGTCGCTACTGCTACCACTGCTTTCTGATCCTGAACTACTATGTGAAGACCTAAAAATGTAGTTTTTACAGTTTTTATAAATGTTTTTAATATACAGGTTTCATCAATAAAATGTATATTCTTTTACCTGGATCTTGAACGGCTTTTGATAACTTTAGCAACTGCAGCTGCTGCTATTGCCGCCTTATCCCTCGCTTTTTCGTGGTGCCGTTGATGAGAGGAAAGTGGACTAGGTGCAGGCGGATTGAGACCAGCACGCCGATGAAGCGTACCAGTTGTAGGAGAAATGGAGCCTTTAGGTGGACGGGGTGAAGGAGCAGGTGGATTCATTAACATAGCACCACGCTGGGGTGCAGCAGCTGCGACCGTAGGAGGATTTGCGGGCGGCGATGTAGCGACTGCTTTCCCTTTGCCAGTACCACGAGTTCTAGAGGGAGGGGATGGTGAACGGGACCTGGATAGGGAGTCGTAAGAACTGTAGCTAGAGCGGCTCGAGCTACGGCTAGAACTAAAAACAGCATACAGTACACTTGTACATTTTCATACATAATAAAAATGTTAAAAAAAAAAAAAAAAAAATAATAGGGACTATTATATATAGTGTAAACCGTAATATAATACAGAGTAGTAAGATAATAAAATTAGTCAGACTCTACGCAATTATACTACTGTTGACTAAATACGTTCATTGCAGATTTCAGTGATCGCTGAACTTTCTACTTCACGGAAATTTTTATGAACGCATTAAAATAGTAGTATGATTTATATTATTATTAAGGGTTACCTGGTTGACGAGTACGAAGAACCTGAAGAATAGGATTGTCTTCGTGATCGTCGGGATGATGTATTTCGTCGTACAGTGCTTGGAGACTTCCGTCGCATCCAAGGATCTGCCCATTCATCTCCTCTACTTCTTTCTTCTGGCGGTGGTTCTTCTTCTCTCCAAGGTTTCGTCGGTGGAATGCGTTCCACTATAACTTCTCTTGATGGACGCTTATGTTTTTTCTCATATTTCTCGTAATATTCTCGTTCTCTATCACGTTCACGTTCCCTTTCCCTTTCCCGTTCTCTTGTGTGCGGTGGTGGAGAAACAGAATGTGGCGTTCCACGAGGTATAGCATGGTAATCAATACGTTCTCGATACTCGGTGGCAACTCGTGTATCTGCTTTGTAGTGTACTCTCCTTAAATAAAATAATTTTTAATATATTTGTTCGAGATTATAAAAAATCGAAAAATATTACAATTGTTGAACAGCATAAATTTTACCTATAATACTCTGGTGGTGCTGCTGATGGGGCATAATAAGGATCAGGTTCATCGACATATCTGTCTGGTGTGATTCTTGGCGGTGGCATTCTTCGAGGTGCTTCTCTGGGTGGCCATCTTTCAACAGGTGGTTCGGGACTAGCTGCTCTAACATAATATCCTGCTTCTCTATCTAATTCATCTTGTCCTAAACTTAAATTCATTTTTTTCTCTTCGAAGTCCATATCTGATTCTTTACGTTTATTTGCTTTACGCATCATCTGCGAAACAAGTAAAATATGAAACAGCGTGTAATATATTTTTATATCAAATAAAAATAATTTGTGAAAATATGAACCTCCTTAGCATGTCGTAATCCGCGCTCCCATGCAGATTCTGTAGGAAGATCTTCTATTTTTGGTGTATGTGGCGGAGCTCCATAACCAGGTAATGGTCGTACCATATTTGGTCTATCAATATGTGGTCTGAACTCGTGTGGGGTTGCTGCATGCGATGGATATGCCATTGGTCTGACCATATCAAACATGGTATAATTACCCTTGTCCGTTACACCCGGATGTAAAAATCTACAACTAACTCCCCATGTACACTGTCCTCGATTATAAAAGCGGCATACAGGTCTAGGTTCTGTTTCTTCTGGTCGAGCATCATCACCGTCGCTGAGTTCACCTTCTTCTAATTCAGATTCTACTTTCTCTCCATCTTCTTCTCCTTCTTCTTTGTCATTTCCTTCACCTCCATCTTTTGATTTTATTTTATCTCTATCTTTGTCTTTGTCTCTTCCATCTTTTTCATCTTTATCTTTAGTTTCTTTAATAATAGGTCCTTCTGTTTCTCCTGAAAATTACATATTAATTATACTTCATAATTTTATATAAATTTATTTAAAAATATGTAAAATATTTACCTTCATCGCGTTCATCTTTCCACTGACCATCAGCTTCAAAATCTAATTGTTCACTTTCTTCGGTTAATCCAACGGGTGCGTTTTTATCTTCCTTCTCCATTTTATCATTAATTAGCGTGCGTTTTTCTTCATTCTGTTGATTTTCCTTAAGCATCGAATCATGTTCATTAGTGCCATCAACTCCATCCATACTTTCTAAATCGGAAACATCCGACAAGTCCTCTCCATGCGTAATTGGCATAGGTTTTGATTTGGCTATAGATTCAGGTTCATCTTCAATGTCTCCATCCGAAATTTGTTCTCCGTCTAACTCATTGAAAGAACCTCCTTTGGTTGGTGGAGAATGGGGTGGTGAATGTTTATCTGATTCCTGATCATCCATAGGAGATGCTGGACCTGACTTTGGAGAACTCCTTCCAGATATTAATGACTTGGCTGAGCTATGTCCAGATCTTGGGGATTTTGGTGAACTTTGTCTTGATTCACTGTTTTTGTAAGAATATGATTTTGGAGAATTATCTCCAGACTGTTGTGCATCTACTTCTAAATCAAACTGCTTCTGTTCTGTATCTTCAAGATGTACAGATTTGGAATCATTTGGAGTAGATGGGTATGATCTTTCATCTTGTATAGGAGAGCGAGATAAACTACGATCACTTCTAGGTGAATCCAAAGAATTGTTTTCTGAGTGATATGATTTTGGTGACATAGGTGGTGATTTTGATAAACTCCGAGTTGATCTTGGAGAACCCACTTCACTGGGAGATGCTAGTCCAGACCTTTGAGATTTTGGGGATATTGGTATATATCTTGGAGACTTTGAATCCCTTTCAGATATAATAGAGGTAGGTGATTTTCCTCTTGAAGAAATAGAACTTCCCCTAGATTTATGCCCCGACACAGATGAATGGTGTGAGAAGTTTGGTGATGCCACATTGTCAGCAGATGTAACTCGATTTCTCCTTCCATCATAACCCTCCGAAGAGGAACTTTCTGAACCAGAGTCTGACATGTTGAATTATTCTAGCCTGTAAACAAGTAATTTTTGTTACAACATATACAAGTATGATTTGACAAAAAATGGGACCACCACTCAAACAAATCGTTAATTCCTCTTACTTGAGAAGTGAATTTTTTAGCCGTGCCGACCGAATGTAGCACTGAAAAATCTGCATCAGTAGCATCGCAGGGCTTACCTGTATCAATAAGAGCCTGTGCAGTACTTGCTCTTGAAGGCACAATGCAAGCAATCCATACCGTGTCGAACATACTTTTTATATCACGTTGATAACTTTTTTACTAATAACTTTTGTACTTTATAGTTAAACTGAACTTTTTTTCACATTTACAATACATACTGTTATTTTTCAGGATTTCTTGCCCGGAACTTTTTAGTTTACATTTTAAACTTTCAACTCGAACACAACACAAACTAAGAAATACCGGTAAACCGCAAACTGTTTTGTACTGCACTAGAAACTATAACGAACGGACTTTTAACCTGTAAGAATGTCTTTTGGGCATATGGAGAAAGAAAGAACATAGGAAAAAGAGGGATGTATAGGAAAAAAAAAACTAAATCTTTTTATCATTGTATATGAATAAAATTTCAAGATCAAAATCAATGAACACAATACTATCATAAACAAATCATATAAAAAACAAATGTATAAATAATAAATGAATGATTAATAATGAGGAATTAAATATTCACTCATTTAATAATAGTAACAGACACTGAAAGCACAACATACAAAATAATTATTAGATTTTAAGAACAGATCTGTTTTATGTTTGATGTTCAAAAATTTTATGATAAAAAAAGGATTTTTACAACTTGGTATTAAGCAAAGATATAACACATAATAATGCAATTATTAGAAGTAATATTGCACGCTCAATCTAATTGTTGATGTACATTACTTGCAGAATGCACAGAATACTGCATAAATATAATAATTAATTTATACTTGTAAAAGTATATTTATTTTTAAAAGAATATTTAAAATATATTTAATTAAATATTTAATTGAATATATTATATGAAATAGAAAAAATTAAAAAATATCTATCATATCATCTTACATCATCAAATTACATTGCTACATTGAAATATTAAAAAAAAATCTATTATAACTTAACATTTTCAATATTAAAACATATAATATTATACAAATGTGGTATATCTGAAATTTTGAAATAATTTTTAAATCGAAATTGATTAAGTTTTTCTAGGCTGTTATACAAAATACAAATAATCAAAATTCGCGATAAAATTTCATAAATATCGCATTTAAATAATATCACACATAAAGACAAATACAGGTTTGAACGTGAACATTACAAAATCTAAAATAATATAAAAAATAAAGAATAACTTGTTTCCAAACAAATCAAATTTTTAGTCGTCTTTAAAAAGTGGTTGCAATTCTATGTTAATCCCTATAAGTTATTATACTATAACCACTAAAATATTTTCATGGATATATTGAGGTTAAGGGTGTAATGATTTTAAATCTTACTGTAAATTAATCTGTGAAATTCTCAACGAAAGATGTTACGAAATTTCATGTATTGTTCATCAAAAATATATGTATCTTCATAATTTTGTCTAGAACGTGTCGTGAGATTCTTACCTTGGTCGCGCGTATGCCGTAGGCCTTTGGAGATTTTAAGACTCCGAGGCTTAAGGCGGCCGGCGTCACTCAGTTATTATCGTTTAGGCTTTTCGCTTCCGTGCCAGTTTTATCGTTTTTAACACTAACTCTATCCCAAAATCAAACGCTAATAACTTCCAGTTTACTACTGCAGAATTAGTAGTAAAGTGGACAATGAACAAACGAAAAAGTTATGGAGAATGGGAACCGAAAATCCTTTGCTCTAAACCATTGATTATTTTTAACATAGACAGCAACTTTCCGACCTATGCATATCTTTTGTGTTCATATATAGGATACTACGGTCCGATTGGCCAATATAGGAGAAAGCGCCATCTCTCGTGTAATAATTTGTGCTTTTCAGAGCTACATAGTTGGTAAGCTTGAAGTTTTCGGTTAAACCACAGAAATATGAGAATCAATAGTGGAATCTCAAATGGGAAATTTAATATAATAGCACAAAGAGGGGCCTCATTGGGCCTTATTGTATTCTTGTGTATCAACGTTGCGTGCGTCATGATGCGCGTTCTGCATTTTCTTCCGTAAAGACATTTGAAAAATCGCGCGCAAACACCAGTCAGTAACCAATGCGCACCCAACACTGCGCATGCGTGGCTAAACAAGAATATAAAGGACCTTATAACCCTTTAAATTATAAAATTAAATAATTCTGATATTTTTACCACTTATTAATATGCATGTACATAACATTTAACGGTAAATATATTTTGACTTATCGGTTTGTTATAAATAACGTATAAATTACGATAGTTACTAAACCAATCATAATTGATCTTTCAAATTTTATATTTCAAACTTTACAGCGAGCGGAAGGAATCACACGAACCTATAATTTAAAAACTCAAGCGGTTGTATTTGAATTTTTTCTTCGTTTTGAAGAAACAAAAAAGTGTATGTTAGCAGTTAAACAATTTTTGTTTAACAATATAGATTTATTTAAACTAAAATGTATAGCTAGAAACTGCATACATCAGTTGATCGTACAATAAAAGATCTAAAATAGCCAGGTTAGTTCTTTTGGATTAGAGTGATCCATCATTGACATCAGATCTCCACGTTCGTCCATCGATAACTGCGTTAATTTTGTATTAAAAGCTGGATTTGTTTTCATTTGCTGAAGTAATCGTTCTGCAGGTATTCTGAAATAAAAGTACATATTTTACGTTGGTTATATAATTTAATATAATTTTTTCACGAAATCAGAAGTTTTTTATTTTTAATTACAGAAATACATACCCTTGTGGAAAATACTGTAAAAGCATGGACAAAAGTCGTTCGCGTTTGTTAAACTTTGGAACGTCAACAATACTTTGTCTTTTTCCGAAACCGTATGCCGTGGACATGTATTCCGGTTTGAAGCCTCGAATTACCCGTGGTCTTGCATGATGTTTTACAAAATGCGAATAATTGTGATTTTTCGATGACACCATGACAATTCCAGTGGCAAACGCCAAAACCACAATAATGCTAGCTCGCATGATTTGCTAATGCTAGTAAAACATATGTTCAATTATATTTGAGAAATTGCTACATTTTATATAAATATATTTAATCACGATTTATATATAGGTCTTACATAAAAAGAACAAATTAATAAAATCACGAATGAACTATTCGGAAAATATTTATAGATGTACTTTTAATACAAATTATTTTCATAATTATATACGTAACTATTAATTTGTTCCTCTTTATTTTTATAAAACTGAATTTCATAGAGACGAAATAATAAAATATACTATTTTAGAAGAATTAAAGATAGAATAGTAATATTCATATAATTTCGTCTCTATTTTTTAATAGTGTGATGAACTTCTTAGGAAAGCATACACGATCGCAAAATAGTTCTTTGTTACCCAACAAAAATTTTATTTAATATTTATACATACCACGACGATGTATTAATTGTAAACGCAACATTATTAATATTAGTTAAAATGAAAAATGTACGACCTGATTAGCGACGACCGGTGCAATGTATAAAAAATTGTTCTATTTTTAAACATTGTTAAATTATTATTATATACACTTTTAAATTCACGTTTTATCATCACGACGTTATTTAAAGTCCCAAAGTAGGAACGAAATGTAATGTTACATGCGCGCGTGTACAAGGAAGACTCCACCGGGAGTTTATCGCAGCCTCTTTTGTACTAAATCGCCGGCATCGCCGTCGTAGCCGCCGTTGTGGCCGCCGTCGTGGCCGCCGTCCTAGCCGCCGTCGTCGGCGTCAACAGCGTTCTAGCCGCCGATTTATTTATCGATGACAATCTTTTATTATTATTTATCAATTTAACGTAACATTTAATACGATCGATATAAATTAAATTTTCTTCTTTTATAAAAATGCTAAACCTGGCTACTACATCCATTGTAATGCATTTAGTTTTTTATAGTCTGCGTTTATGCATATGTATAATGTAGAATATCTAATAGAAGACTGCATATAGTACATATTTAATAAAATGTAAAATGTAATAAAATTTAAAGTAAATTTTAAAGTTATGTGAACGTGATGGTTTTATACTTATTAAAAGGTATCATCTTTTATTTAAATTAAATAAGATATATTATTCAGCGGCGAGCGACACCGCAATGCCGCCGTTTGCGGTGACTGGAACGCTTAGCCGCCAATGCGTATACAAATTTCCACTGCAGATGTGGACAGTACGAACCCGTATTCTCAGAACAGTACTTTTACATATCACTTTAACACGAAAATTACGTGTCTATTTGAAATTAACACATGCTTCAAATTATATATAACAGTAAAAGAGTATCGGCAATAATTTTTAATTAATAAAAAATTTATTTAAAAAATATAATATTGAATAAATAAACATTTTGGAAATAAATAATGTAGTATTAAATTCTTTAATAATAATAGAATTTTATTTTTTCATTTAACAATAACCGATACAATAATTCTATATATTATAATACAAGTACGTACAAAATACAAATTTACATGCGAATATATATACAAAATAGAAAACATATTATTTTATAATGAATGTAATAAAAATCAGTTGTGTTTGTAGGAATTATATTGAACTTGAAACTTATAATTATTTAGTTAATTTTATTTGGAAATAATCGATAATAATCGTTGGAATTTCTTTAAGGATGACTGATCTTGGTATACCAGAATATTTGATAAATAATTCTAAAATATGTAAAGTGTTAGCTCCTTCAGATTCTCCATCACTTCCTGGTTTTGTACTGTAAGTAGAAATATTGATATTAACTATATCCTGTTGAAAATAGAACGCTATGAAATATTTATATACCTATCTGAAACGACACATGAAAGAACATATATACAAAGATAGTTAACGTAACGTGTCATCTCTGCGAAAGTACACTGACGTAATATAGTTTGTATGCCAATTACAAACACCACGACATCGAGAGAGTCTTGAGATTTCTTACTTAGTAAACTTCCTATAATAAATGCTATTATTAATATAAATTTATTATAATTGTTAATTATACATTGATATAAATTTTTTTACCTGTATTTTTACAGTAATGTAATCTCGATAATTGTGACGCGGTAAGCAGAAACATAATGAGCGCAATATTTTGTATATTCGGGCATTTCATGTATACGTTATTATGGAGATTACCTATACCAGCCCATTCCAATCGCACATTAAGTTCGCGTAATAATTCATTTTGTTCTACCACGTTCTGCTCGTTATTATCTTGTTTATGAATTTCAAATAAAACAGCTCTGTAATTTATTGAACGGTAAGAAAATGTTTATATAATGACACATTTTAAAAAATATTATTTGAGCATACGTATTTAATGTTTGAAGTGCAGCTTCCATATGTTTAGCTTCGAATTTGCAAGCAGTATTTAATTCATATGCTATCTTTTTCTTAAGTAGCTGGTAATGACCAATTTTTAATACCCATTCAAGTACTTGTGGACAAAATTTATTACTATATGTAGCAACAGAACTGTGAAATTTTGACGCATTACCTAAATATCAAAAAAAAATTTCATTGCCTTATCATTATTACAAATATATAATGCATCATGAAACAATACCTTTAAGATTATTTATAGAACTCAACATTGTTTCAAAATGATCGAGTGTGGATGTCCATGTTTTATTACGTATATTTTTTTCTATATAACAAACCATGTTATTCAGTTCAGTAATAATATAATACGAAATGAGCTTATTGAGTCCTGTTAATCCTGGTGTGCCAATTGCTTCTAATGTTCTTGAAAAGATTTTATAATTCAATACTTCTGCTTGTGTTTTAAGATCATACCAGGCAAGGGAATGTTCAATATAAACAGTTGTTCTATAATATAATGATATAATATAGTACATATTATTCAAATTAATATATGAGACATGTTGACAAAATGTCAATTTTTACCTGGGATCAGTTATACGAATTAATTCACGGGCAAGTCTACCAATAAAAGTTACAGAGTTGCTATCTACCACAGAAGTGTGTTTGTCATCTTGGAAATATCTCCATGATCTTTGTGAAGTCCAAGAAGAATCTGTACATTCCTCTTCAACTGCATTATTTATGATATATGTTATCTACAATTGAAGAAGCAGAAGTTACGTCACTGTTAATTACAAACTCCAAACTGAATGTTTGTCACGTTACGATTTGCTTACTTCTTCGTGCCATATTTTCAAACTGTTAATATTAATATAATCCTGAATATATTGAAATGATTTACGGTAACCGTCCATAATTGTCGCTAAATTATGAAGTTTTTGCAACAATGACATCTAGAATAATATATCGTTAATGTAAGCAGTAATTCTTAATGAAATACATTAAACTTACTTTTGATTTTGGTTCAAAAACAAGACCATTATCTAAGGCTAGTGTAACTTTCTTTACAAGTTCCTGACGTATTCCATCTTCCAATAAACGATGAGAATCAACTCTCAGTACTCCTAATGGAACACTTCTTAAAGATAATACTCCTTTTGTAAACACTGATACATCGTACGTTAATTTAGCCATCTATAATAAAATATTGCTTTTATTAGCGATCAACTGCAACTTGCAACTTGTATTTTTAAAAGAAAATGGGAACTATAACATACTTTTAATCTATCATCTAGTTGTGCATAGTCTTTCAATTTATCTTTTGGTAATTTAGTAGGAATTTCTTTAAAAGCATTAGTTTCAAGGTGTACTATCTGAGCAAGCAAACCAAACACAGTTTCAGGTATTATTTGTAAAACACGCCTCGCATACTTTTCTAGTTCTCTACTGTAATATTGAGAGACCGACGATAAATCTGCACTGCGTGCTTGATTTACTCTTAATAAAGGAGTCTCTAAAGCTGAAGCCATCTAGAAATGAACAAAATGTAAGTACAAATGTATCTGATAAATGAAATACTAAGTGGAAAGTAAAACGTTCAATTAAGAATTACAGCTTACTTTTAAAAATAAGGCTTTTAATTTTATTACAGTAGGCGGACTTTCTTTTATGCTAGCTTGCATTGTATCGATAAACGATTCCACTATGTTCCATGCGTAACAACAATCTGTCACTATATTTAAACTTATCATAGTGTCTTCTGTTATACTTCCTGTGCGTAACATATTATGCAATATTTCACGCGTATCAGCTAAATATTGTGATATATGTAAATTATTTTCCAACTGATGAAATTCTGAAAGTATCATAATTTCAGTGACAAAGATATACAAAGGTACCTATGAACGTTCATGAATAGATTATTACCTTGCACTTCTTCTAATGCTTGTAACAACTGTACTATTTTTCTTCCATCCTCTTGTTGCAATGAATCAATGTGTTTACTTATTTCCATAAACCAAACATACAAGTTCTGATTTCTTTCAATACCATCAAGTGATTTGTTGCCACCAAATATTTGAGCAAGATCTGTTATACGTTCAACGCATATTCCTTTATCTCTAAGCCATTTAGTTTCTTTACCTAGTAATAACTGACAATTCAAAATAAATTTAATGAAAATATCTTTTCGCATGTAGCTAACAAAGTAAGAAATATTACTAATCATACATCTTTGTACAATTGTTTAACATCTTGCTCGATTTGAGCAGTACTTAGCAACAACTGCAGACAATCGGATGTATTATATTTGCTTTCAGTCACTACTAATTGCCTGAGAATACGCGAACGTTTTGAATCTTCTATTGAGATGGTTGAAGTAGCTGTATGTAGAAGTATCCAATGCAATGTTACATTACATTCTCTTACTAATTTGACCAATGATCCAAGTGCACTTTCATCTAGAGTAACAGCTAACTGTACTTCTTCTGTTTCGGATAATAACTTCTAAAATAAAATGAAATAGAATATTTATGTAATATATCAATTTAATCTAAGCAGCTTTAAATATATGCTTTTTAAATAAAAAATAAGATCACCTTCATTCTCTGACCATACTTTTGTGCAACAGCTTTTACATTTGATGATTCAAGAGTATTATTAAGAGCTGTTCTTGCTGCTTTATATGGTAACCACCAATCACATAAATTTATTACCATTCCCATATAAATGCTAATTACCCAATTATCAGGAAAAAATCTATCTACTATTTCTCTCATCATGGCTGTTTGAGTATGCAACACAGTTGGTTTAAATGATAAAATTATAACTAACATTGATGCTTGATTGGACAGAGCAGTACTACGATGTTCTGGATGTGGAAAAGCAAGACTTTGATTATATATTTCATCAGAACGTAAACGTCCTATAAGATGTTCTATCAAGGAATCATTTAATGGTACTCTCCTATAATATTAAACAAATTAAATTTTGTATAATTATAGAACAAGTGGAACATTATATAATTACAAATTTTTAAAGCAGCTCACTTAAAATATTCTTCAGGATAATTTGCAGGTCGTTTATTGGAGAGTTTAGAAAATCCTGTTGAGCGTAATAGCATACATATATCATCTACTCTTGTAGAGGAGGAATGTTGAGCATTATAACGATAATAACATACAAGCAATCTTTCCCTTACACATCCTTCAAAATGATAATCTACCAAGAGTAACATTACTCCATATAAATATACAGCTTCACACTGTAAGCACAAATTTTGTTACTTTGTTACTTATAAGGAAAGACTTGATTTACAATGACAATACCATTAACTGACGTCCTTCTTCATTGAGCATAATGGTATCTATAGATTGATGAATATATATTCCATCTCCTAATTCATCTATATAAAAGTTTAGGTCCGTAACATATTTATGTATGCTTTCAAAAGCCAAATAAAATCTTGAAATAATATCAGAAAAATTATTTCGAAGTTCTTCATCTGTCTCTTGAAGAACCTATAAAAATAATTCTTTGTGAAGGAACAGAAAGTATATTAAATTAAAGATACTTACTGGATCATTTTCTATTTTTTGTTCATAAGTGCTTGCTGATTTAAAGTATGCAAAATCAATTATAATTGATCCATATTTCTGAACCATTTGCTTTGAATCTAGACTGCAAAATAAATGGAAATTTGTACAGAAGTATTTAAAAATTACTAAAATAAATTGCAACTACAGAAATTAAAAACATTGTAATACTTTCATGAACAATGTTTTATTAATTAATAATGTTTTGTAATAAAAAAATAACCTAAATATTGATGGTACATAATCCTTTAGCCTCATCAGTTCTGCTATAATAGCATTTCCACGGGATACCAAACGTAATAAATTTTGGCCACAAATATTATTAGCTGCCAAAAAGTCGCCCATTTTTGTAAATTATTTATTTTAATAAAAGCGACTGGTAATTTCTTAACATTGTATAAACAACGAAAACAGTCAATGATTTTTTGACAAGGTGTGATAAAGAGAACTGTCATTCGTATGATCAGTCACCTTCGGTCCATTGAAATATATTTTAAAATGGCAAATATGAGTACTTATTATTTAATATCAGATTTTAAACAATTTCAAGAAAAAACATATAAATAAATAGGTTGTTATAAATTTTCCACGAAATTTAATATAAACATCGATATATCGTTGATCGTTCCTATCCCTACTTCACAGTTATTTTGTATGGTGTTGTTCCTAACCTAATTTTCAAGCACCATTAACTGCAGATGTAATAGTCGCTGCAAACGCTAGAATATAAGCTTTGTTTTATTAATTAAATTAAAAATATTATCCTTGTTTTATTTTTGAACTTAATTAAAATGTATGATAGAAATGCTGTAAACTTGAACTGAAGATACAGATCATTTCAAAGATCTACATTATATTACATTATAAAAATGCTTAGTTTTTTACATTGTAGAAATGCAACAAATTATATCAAATTACAAACTTTTTACAGATCATTCACCAAGAATGTTAGACAAAAAGATTCTAAATCATTTAATTTTTCATGTCGGTACCCATTCAGAGTAAACAATGTAAGGTAATAATCCAATACTTAAAGATTTATAAAAAAATATTTCTTAAAAAATATTTTACTTTAATTATTATAGTATTTACATTTCTTCATTCTTACATAGAGAGTATGGGCAAAAATCAAAAGCAGACAATTTTCATGTGAATGTAAACGTAAAAAATAATGTACTGTTATATAAGTATGAAAACCCTCGTTACTTCCGCATCTTCAAAACTTTCTGCTTCATATGGATCTTTTTTTCTTCAGTTTTGTCATATTATACATTTGATCCAAAATTTATATTAACATGGAGAAAAAATGTATCTTGGGCTGAGTATCTGAAACTAAATGGAACAAATTTATTGTATTTTGTATATGCAATAGTAGTTGGTAAGTTATTTACAAACTATGCCATTATGTTACAAGTATTCTAGTCTCATTTTTATATTCTAATATTTAGGACCTTCTGCTTTCTTCTTATTGTATGTGGCAAATAAGAAATTTGTAAAATTCATTATTTTACACCCTGGTGGTTCATCTGTGTCTTTAATCACTCATCATTTATTTAAACGTCAAGATGTTCTCACAGTCCCTGTTAGTAAAGTAGGTGTATTACTACCAGTAATAATATCAATAATAATAATAAATTATTGATTTTATATTGCTTTCATAATTTAGATATTTATATTAATTCAGAAGTAACATATTGTTCCTAATTTTTCATTATTTATTTGAAGGTAACAGCTGTTTGTTCACGGAACAGAATGAAGGATTACTTACCACTAAAAGTTAAAGGAAAATCATTTTATTATTTAGTAGATGCTGAGGGAAAATTCATAAATGAAAAATTATTTGATTGTACAGTTGGTACACGGAAATGATACCAGAAATATTGCATGTCATATATTACATATTGTATATAATTCTTATAAATAAACTTTAAATAACTTGTATTTATTCAGTAATTGTTTTATTTTTGATATTATACAAACCAAAAATACAACTATGTTAAAAGTAGAAAAATAGTATACAAATAATGTTTATTGTAAATATACTAAATAAATAACAATTACAATTTTACATAAAATATATTTTTATAAGCTATATAGTTATGTTAGTAACATTAATATGCATAGTATATATCATTTTACTTTGAAATTATAATTTGTACAGCAGTTGAATGTACATAATTTAAATACCCTGATTGCATTCAATACATGTTACTAGATTTAATATTTTTGACGGTCATAATATTTGCCAGAATATTTGCTCAAACGATCACTGTATCCATCATCATGATATTTATCTTCTGCTTTATAATACACTTCTGGTGCGGATCCTACATGTCCTTGCCAATATCGTGTCCAGTAAAGATCTTCTGGATTAATATCATGTGGGTGTTTTGCATTTCGAAATACATGTACACAATATATAAGACTTCCTACTAAAGTCAAAAATCCAAATACCAAAAATACTATTCCCAAGATCCTAAAAATTATTAATTTTAATTAAACAGACCTGAATTTAATTTGAAGTACAAAGTAAAGTTAGAAAGAGTATATTTACCAAACTACCAATGGCTGGAAAAATTGAATTACTATAACAAAACCTAATGCAACAAGAATCAAGCCCAGATTGATAAGTAACATGAGGCAACAAACACCCTTTGTGTTTGGACAAAAAGGATTGGGTGTTGACATAGTTTCTATGATTATACCATTTTTTTTAGATATATGAGATTTCACTGATTTTGCAGAGCCATAACTACAATGACTAGGTGCTCGATGACCCATTCTTGAACTTGGAGATAAACTGTGAGGCGACATATGGCTACAATCATAAAAGTAAAATTATGTTTATAAATTATAATTTAAATAATATAACATATGCCAAGAACATTATACTTCATAATATTTTCAACCTTATATCTGAAGTTGTTCTATATGCAGCACTTGTAACATATATGTCTGAACCATTGTCACATATACTACCATGCGAAGTACTTTTATTAAGGGGATGAAGACTGTGTCTCGAAGATCCAGATAATACTGAACCTCTACTATTGGGTACATTCTGCAACTGTCTTCCTTCTTTTTCATATTTTTCTGGATGATTCTTTTTCATTGGCTTCACCTTAAAATTAAACATTATAAATATAAACTTGTTCTTAGGACATAAATAAATGTATTTACAATTATTATGTATGTGTAAATTACCATTGTAGTATGATCATTGGATACAATATATTCTGATATAGTACGATCTGATGGAGCACAATGACTTTCATTTCCATCTGTTAAATATTCTTGACTATTATGATATCCAGGGTATCTTGAAGTTTTTGTCATTGTAAAACAAGTACTTATATATTCTGTTTACAAAAGTAGCAATTTCGACAAACTATGTCATATATTATACATTTATGTACATATTTGTATACATAATAGTTACAGGAAACTGAACTAAAAATTAAAACATAAATAAATTAAACTTTAAACAAATAAATGAACACATTGATTACATTAATTAATTAAATAAAAAACATAAACAAGAATTAATCATTGATAGAATATGTACTTCAAATAATAATAACAATAATGTTTAATGTAAGGTATGAATGTAACTTTCTAATTATACATAATTACTATTTATAAAATAAATGTATGAAGTGCTTTTTTTAAATTATACGAGAACAATAAAGAAGAAGTAAGCTTGTCTGTAAATGAAATCATTTAATTATCATAAAATATTTAGTCGTACGGCCTAGCCGCCAATATGCTTGTGTCAGCAAAGAAATCCTAATTTGGTGACATGATGTCATTTGCGAAGGTCGTATGCATCTTCAAATGAAAACAAAATCATCCTATATGTAACTATTATCTTCGATCTATTGTTTGTTATATGTAGATTGCTTAAATTTTACCAACATATGTTGCTAATATTTTACATAACAAATTTTTATTCCACTTGCAAAAAAACTTCTATTCGTACTTAACTAAACTTTATCAAATCAATAATCCAAAAAATTAAGATCAAGTTATTTTCTCTCGTTCCTCTCATTTTTAACAATTTTTCATTTTCATTTTTCATCTTCTTGAAGTCTATTATTTATTAAATATATTAAATTTTTGGTGTTACGAAAACTCGAAAGCATTATGTTGAAAGTTTTACCTACGCAAGCGCCGTAAATCGTGTCAACTTGCAACCAAATGTTAACTGCTTCTAATTTATTTTTTTCCAATGATCTATCTTAATTAACAATCAAAATAAAAATCAGTATTTAATTAAAACATTTGAACGAAAAAACGATACATAAATTGCAACATAATCTCGTGTATCACTATTAAATATGATAATCATACCTGCGTTAAATTCTCATGTTAAAGAAACTTGTTGAAAGTAAATTTTGTTCGTTGTATTTTATATACTAGTAAATTCGTATGTGTGTACGAAACGTCTTTTTCTTGTCACAAAACGTTGACTAAACACAAAATAATACTGGAACATAATTGTCACTTGATTATGTATTCCTGCAGTATTTGGTATGTTATACTATTTAATAAAACACTTTTGCTTTTTAATTTAAAAGACACACGTAGAATGATTTTAAGAGCAACTTATAAGATACTGACTTATTCGCATACGATCGATGAATGCGTGCAGAATACAACTGCGTTTCGAAGGCTTTCACGTTGGCGTAAAGATCCTGAGCGAAAGGTGCATTTATTGCACCTTGCTAATCGAAAACGTTTCGTGACGCCTTTAAAAGGCAAGGCAGCAAGCTACATGTTTCTAGAGATGCAATATTTTATTGTTACAAAAAAGTCATATTTTAAATGTCAACAATTACTTGTTAATTTGTAAAAATAAATATATATTAAAAAATTGCTTCATATACAGGTGTTCATTATTAATAAAATTATGATGTTAATTTTATTTTGATTATCTTACTACTTAAGTTAAACAGTATCTATTTATACAAAATCTGACTCATCTCATTATTTTATTATTCTATGTTATATTACCACGCGTTATATCGCCATACATTACATTACCATCTTTATCACCGTGCGTTATATTGTCACATATATAGCCAAGCATCATATTGTCCACCTGTTAATTGTGTATGTATGAATGTGAGTAGTTATTAAAAAAGTGTGATTGCTTTGTTAATGTTTGAATTATAATTTTGTGAAGACAAGCGCGCATGCGTCCAAAGAAATTTTTTCCAAATTCCGCGCCAAAACTGAACCGTTTGTTTAGGTTCTGTTGTAGTGGTTGCGATGATTTAAATTAAATTTCCAGTGAATCACTTTTTGGAGGAAAAGAATATTTTTTATTATTACAAGAAATCTGTAATTCTATTGTTTGTGCATGGAGGGTTTGAAATGTCTCAACACGGTGCTGCTCTACAAGCATACAATCAAGAACTTGTAAAGTGTAAATAACTTTTGTATAACCTATAATTTATCATTATTTATAATGTAATTGATAAAAAATACATATTGTTCTATTGTGTTAACGAAATTATAGGTTACTAATTCGTGTATTTAATTTTATAGTATTATCTTACCAAATTTATTTTCTTAGGCCTGGAAGAAATGAAATTAAGACGTATGGAATTACAAGCTCAAATTGAATCTCAAGAAGAAGAAAAAAATAATTTGCAAAGAGAAATAGAAAAATTGTCATATAAATTAACAGGCTTAAATGATAGCCTAACTAAAAGAATAGCTGTTAGAAATGAATATGACAGAACTATTGCTGATACAGAAACAGCATATATCAAGGTATACATATGTGATTATAATTAATTTGTAAATTTTATAATACAAATTTCAATATTATTACAGATTTTGGAAAGTTCACAGTTGTTACTGAACATGATAAAAAAGGAAGCCACAAATTTAGACCAAACTTTACTGAAAACGAACATGGATAAACAACAATATCAGTCATAAATAAATACATCAAAAACTAATAAAAGATTAAATAACAAACATTGAGCATATAAATTGAACAGAAATATTTATTGTATCTTAAGTACAATTAATGACAAAGTTATTAGTAACAATTCTACAAGTACAAAACTGTAAATATTTTGAAAATTTACTAATTCTGCTCATCATATGTACATGCTAATACATTCTATTACTTCTTAATCTGTACTTTTATAAATACTGACATTTCTGATAGAATTAATCTTATAATATAATACTTTTTACCTGCCAGTCAGATTTATGGAACAATAATTCTTATGTTACATACTGTATATTACATTAATGAAGTGATTTAGTGTTTACATTAATGACTTTTATAATTGATCAGCCTAGTTAGTAATACTGTACATTATTTACATGAAATTGTTAGAATAAATTTGATATTATAGTTCATTATGTATATAAAAACTAATTAATATATTTAAGTCGATTTTAAATACTAAACTATTTTTCAATGTATTTTTTTAATAAATTAATTTTTTAATGTAACATTTTATAACCCTGTTTATAATTTTTTAACAATTTGCATTTATTGTATCATTTTTTAAAATTATGATTTGAAAGTAATGAATGTATTTAATAGATGAAAATGTACTTTGCTTTAAATATAAACTACTAATATACTACTAAATCTATGAAGAATGCAATTATGTTATTACATAATACAAGTTTTATTTATTAAAATAAAACTCTGTAAAAACAATTAAAAATTTAGGCATTACCAAGTGTTTTCTGCTCATTCCATACATTTAACAATTCACTTGGATTTCCATAACCATGAGAAGTTACTACATATTTATAATTAAATTTTGTGTAGTCCTTCTTATAAAAATGAAATTCTTCACAATGGAAGGGTTCAATATTTGCTTTTTTGGCAACTAGGCCTAGATAAATATCATCAAATCTAAAATGCTTTGTATAAAGACTAGCATAATACATATCTAAAAGGGCTTCTTTAGATAATATGTATGCTCCAGCTGTGACATATGGTGGCCATAAATGGTATGGGTACTCATGAAGAGGAACATACCATTTAGAAGATTTATGACGATGTGGTGAAGAGACAAATACAAATCCTGCAAATAGTCTAACATCTTCTGGAAGTTCAAAATCAAAAATTTGTCTTTTCACTCTAAATAGTTCATTCATTATAGTTTTATTACTATCCCTATCTTCCTCTGTAGAATTGGTAATAATAGAAGAAATTGTATTTAGACTGTTATTTAGAGATTTTTCTTCTGATCCATGAATAATTTCTTCTGCAGTAATCTTCTCTTTTAAGTTGTTGTACATAGGTAAATCATGTTTATTTAATATATGAATATTTCTTTCTATAACAGTATCATTAATATATGGTTCTTCTCTAATATCAGTATCTTTGATTTCCCTTTTATGAGCTTCAAATTTTTTGGGTTCTTTCAAATAACTAGGATAATTAGTTGGGTTTCTTATAAATCTCAAAACATTTTTTACCGAAACATATATATCATCATCAACAAACATATAAAACTTTGAATTCAAGCAGCGTTTGACTAACCATTTAAAACTCATCATAGTTTTTATAGTATTATTATAATATGCATCTATAAAATTTGCTTGTATAATATCTTTATATTTTGCAGCTTCAATTTTTAGTTTTGCTTGAATTTCATCAGAGGGAGATATGCCTAACATAAAAACTGTTTTTGAAGGTACATCAAAGAATCGTTTTTCAAAACCCCAGGAATTTCTAATTGCTGATCTTCTTTCAAAATGTTCTATTGCAGATTTCACTATATATACAACACGAAAAGTAGTGCGAGGAGTTTCTATACATTTTTCATGATTATCAATCAAAAATGAAAAATTATAATCATTTATAGGATCAACAGCAGGTTTGTCATTATGTCGTAATGCATTTACAAATTCGTGTATGTCACCTTCATATGGATATACAAAATTTGAATCATATGTAATTTCAAACATATGTGTGAATATACCAAAAAAATCAAGCATTGCGACAAGACCAATACAAATGCAGACATACTTTAATTTGATCTTTCTTATTAAATGAACACATCTTTGAAAACAAGAACGTAATAAACAATACATTCTTGCAAAATATAAATTACATAATTTATGTTTTGTTATTTACAAAAATCTGTAAAATAACAGTACATATTTATGTTATATTTTTATAAATTTTCCATTATTCAAAATATAAAGAAACACTTACACAGTTAGCATAAAAATATACTTGATCTTTTGACAGCCTTATAGTTGTACTGGCAGTACATTTTATTAAATATATTATTAGATTAAAATAGTAACTCTTTAATTATAAATTATACTTCGTACTTTGTACAACTGATATCTCATATTATTTGGTTAGTAGTTGATATTTGTATACGTATGAACATATCCTTTTTAATCTATTAACTGATTTATATTAGTATTTGTCAAATATTCGATGGAATGTATATTTTCATTGTTAGATGTTTATACACAAATATGTGAAAACTTAATTTTATATTCCTCTCCACATTTTTGTCAGTAGAATTTTACTAACTTCATCTGTACATATTACCAACTGAACGTAGCAACTGTTTGAATTTCAAAAATTATTTTGTAATATATGATAAATTAATTTGCTATTAATATGTAATACTGCTAATAGAATTACATACTAGATGATGACAAAATTAACATTCTTTTGACACAATTTTTGAAATTTATCATAATTAAATGACAATTTTTATTCTTTCTGCGCATGTTAGCTCTGTTCTGTTCTGTACGCTGTGATCTATGCTAATGCGCATACGCTCTTATGACAAACATGACGCCAAAAATATATATAGTGGACAAAAAGTTTCACTAGCTCTAATTCTTATTGAATATGTTGTTATATATACATATATTGTTCATTAAACAAAATATTTCTTTTGTCTATACCTATATGTTTTATAAATACATTAATATAACTACATACGATATTTCTTTTATCCTCTATATTCATCATCTGTTTGTTTTTTCCCACCGAGTGTATTACTACGCCAGTAGAAGCGGGCTATAGAATGTTATCACACTGCTGACGAAGAGTCTTTTGAACTTAGCCGAGATGCGCGAGTTACTACAGTTCTCTCGTGAACTGTAAATCATGAATTTGAACTTTTTTAGATTCAGAAAATTTAAATAAATTATTAAATTACATGTATGTAGGAAATGTGTAATATATGATAAGTAAAAATAAGATTATATTAGCTTTACGTAGAATTGACGTTTCTTCGATGTTGGCTAACCTTTGTTCTGAAGTCAGTCGTTCACTTCAAAAGAATCGGAGCAAGATGGACTCCTAAGAAATTTTTATACACAGCAGTCATTCGACTTTGGATTTTCTACATTAAATTTCCTTCAAACGTTCGAGATTATTCTTATATGACTAAGCTTGCAGTGTGAAGGATGATTGTACAGGAGCCAGTGCAGGTAAAGTAAACGAAGTTCAAAAAGATAGTTGCCAGTGACGTGCAATTTTCTCTCCGGGCGCATTCACACTTATTGATACTGACATGAGAAATCGAATCCGTTTATACATTTGTTTTCTCCTTAACGGAAAACTGATTTCTAATTTTCTGCAATATTTCATGATGCTCGATACGTTTTATCTATTTATCCAGCTTTTATTTAATATCGCATTAAATACATTCTTTATTCGAGGGTGAGCTTCTTTAGGGTTGTTTGCTTTTGCGAAATGGACGTAAATGGGAGGGGTTATAACTAAATACATACAAATGACGTTTACAGGTTCTTAGAGCTTATTAAATTTATGAATTTGCATAAGTTTTGATAAGCTGCTTTTTGAATTAATAATTTAACAAATATTGTGTATATATATCCTTGTTTATAAAAATGCGATTAAACGATTTTTTATTACTGGACTGTTTTGTTATTTATATTATGAATTTTTTCAACATATTATGATATATACATGTATATCTGATTATAGGCGGCCATATGGCATTGTTTAAATCATTATGCTTATCCGGATGCAATATTTTTAGCAGAAAGATTATGTGCAGAAGGCAAGTTTCATTTTCTTACATGATTTTTATAATTTTTAAATCATTTTCATATTCTTTAATTAGAGTTATATTACTGTTTGTAATATTTTGCAGTTGATACAGAAGAAACTTTATTCCTTTTGGCAACATGTTATTATCGTTCAGGTCGAGTTAGGCAAGCTTACGCGTTACTTTCTAAAAAAGCTCCAAGTTCTGCACAATGCAGATTTCTGTTAGCCAAATGTTGTTACGATTTAGAAAAGTAAGTGTGAAATTATTTATGATTTTTATTTATATGCACTAAATTACATATATAATTTTATATTTAAATTTGTAGGTATGCAGAGGCAGAGGCAGCAATAATAGGAGGATATTATAAGCAATTGAAAAATTTAGAAGAAATTGCAACTCAGTTTGGTGAACATGCTTGTTTTTCTCTTCAGATTATAGCAAAAATTTATTACAAAATGATGCGTACTGCAAAAGGAAATGATGCACATAAATTGGCTTTAAAGTTAAATCCATTTCTTTGGCATTCATTCGAAGAATTATGTAATGTTGGTGAAGTGGTAGATCCTGCAAAAGTTTTTCAGTTAGATAAGCTAGACAATTTTGCGATGTGCCATGGTAGTACACCTACTCCTAATTATGCCACTGAATCTGATCTCATTTTACCTAATAATAATTCGAACAGTACACCTACTATAAATGGCATTAACGTGTAAGTACATGTTAATTTAGCATGTAATTATATTTGTGTTGTATTAATATTTGATGCGTATCTTGTAGTACTCCTGCACAAATGACAACGGCATCAACTATAATGAATGGCATAGGATCTAGTATACGGTTGTATTCCTCTGTAGATGAAAGCCCTCAAAGTTTACATTATAGTAATTGTTCTTCGATATCGCCAAGGGCTAAACTTCCACGATACCGTAGTATGTTTAGTAATACTATGAGTCCCCTTACTCCAAGTTTTGGTATTTTACCACTGGAAAGCAATACACCTGAACCTGCAGTTTTACCTTCTCATACAACTCTTACAGAAGCCAATGATCAGAAAAGTTTAGCAAAACGTGTAAGGGCTCATGTAGGGGTAAGATTTAAGTAGCGGTCGTCGTATTTTTAAACATATATTATGTACTATGTGATGTACAGTGTAATGTTCTGATTTATAGCAATTGATGTCGAGGAAAGATACACCTTTACAACAAGGAAAACCAGTATTTTCACAGTCTGGGAATACCAGTAACAGCGCCAATATAGTAACAGTTACTCCTACCACTCCAACACCAACTCCACCAACATTACAAGGTACTAATGTTAGACGTTCATCGAGACTCTTCAGCAATAGCTACTCAGTTAAGGTAATTAATTTTGTTATTTAAATATTTTTGATGATATAGATATAATTTAGAAATGTAGTCTAAATATTTTCTCTCGTATTAGGAAAATAATAAATCTCCAAATAGGAATAAATTTGCCACTCCCAAATCTCCATCTCGGAAAACGAAAGCTAGACTTTCGAAAACTAATTTAAATAAAACTAATTTCAACGAACTAAATGAGAGAAATCGGAATGAGAAAGAAAAAAGTGAAACTATTACATCGGAAAAAGCTGTAACCAGCGTGAATGCTTTAAATAATCAAAGCAGTGCTAATATTTGTGCAGTAACACTTCAAAAACAATGTGCTGGTATGTTGATAACACTGTTATTTAATTTAAAAAAAAAATACTTGTTTTTAAATAATACATATATTTTTAGAAGGTCTAATGTCACTGCTACGCGAGTTAGGAATGGCATATCAACATTTAAGTCAATTTAATTGCACTCAAGCTGTTGAGATATTAAGTGTTCTTCCAGCACAACATTATAATACAGGATGGGTACTTTCTATGTTAGCTCGTGCACACTTTGAGATGGTAGATTATAAGAAAGCTGCAAGGTAAATGTTAATTAACATACAATATTGTAAAACGAAATTATATGTATTAATAATCTAATATTTTTTAAGTTATTTCGCTGAAGTGAGACATTTGGAACCTCAAAGGACTGAACTTATGGAAATTTATAGTACAGTTTTGTGGCATTTACATGCTGAAGTGCAACTGTCTACTCTTGCACAAGAACTTGTTTCCGAGGATCGTAATTCGCCAGCTGCTTGGTGCTCTACAGGAAATTTATTTTCCGCGCAAACAGAACACGAAACGGCAATTAAATTCTTCCAAAGAGCTATTCAGGTATGTTTATTTCAATATATTTTTTATTCTTCACCTTTATGCATATATCAAATAATATTTATGACGAGAATCGTATGTTTTAAACATTTAGGTAGATCCAAATTTCCCATATGCCTATACACTTCTTGGACACGAATATGTTATGACAGAAGAATTAGATAAGGCTATTACTGCATTTCGTAATGCCATTAGGCTTGATCCTAGGCATTACAACGCATGGTAAGTCTTGACAGAAATATGTATTATAATAATGTATAATATATTTTCATTCTATAATACTTTTTTATTGTACAGGTTTGGATTGGGGACAATATTCTCCAAGCAAGAACAATACAGTTTGGCAGAATTGCATTTTAAACGTGCTTTACAAATAAATCCACAAAATTCTGCCATAATGTGCCACATCGGTGTTGTGCAACATGCACTCAAGAAAACTGACCAAGCTTTAAAGACTTTAAACACCGCAATTGCAAATGACCCCGACAATACCTTGTGCAAATTTCATCGTGCTAGTATAAACTTTTCAATTGGCCGGCACACGGAAGCGCTTAGGGAATTTGAGGAATTGAAAAACATTGTACCCAAAGAGTCTCTAGTCTACTATTCCATAGGAAAAGTAAATGTCTTTACGAGATGTTTTTATGATCTTTGAACCTTTAATATAAACATCTTTAATATAAACATGTTTTTTTTTTTACAGATACATAAAAAGTTGGGTAATACTCATCTTGCGCTAATGTATTTTAGTTGGGCGACAGATTTAGACCCAAAAGGTGTTAACAGTCAAATTAAAGAAGTTATATTAAGTCCTGGTCAAGGGGACGAAGAATCGCCGGCCACTCAGTCAGGTAAATATTCAGTTTACTGTGCAATCTCGCTACAGGATTTCAAACTCGAAATTTCTGCTTGAAATGTTATATTTCTCAATGATTATAGTTAAACGTTGTGATTGTATCTTTTATATTTGTGCATATATAGACGAACAGCCGATGCAAAACAATTCAATGGAACAAGAGATTGAAACCAACAGAGAAGGAAGTGCCGCGGGACCTGCCGCAAATGTTGCAGTCGAAGCTCATGCCGACGATAGCGACGATAGTTTATGAAGATATCCTACTGTGTGCAAGATTGCTATAAAATGAAGCATTATTGCGCGTCACCATTTGTATCGATCTGGTTGATTCATTTTTTCAATTTAGATCATTCATTAGGGAATGTACGGAATTCCGAGCTTTCGAGATCGCGACAGAAAATTTCTGGTAAAATCGGGCGAGACTTCAGTACTGTGATACGAATAGGATCTACTCGAAAAAAGTCGGACGTTCGGTTCCTGAATACGCTTTGAAATTGAAAAATTTATTTATTCTATTTTACCTATTTTATAGGTCTCGAAAAATTATCCCTAATGTGCCAGTAGGGAACTGAGTCGTTCGATAGATAGAACTGAATTTTGGGATCCTGCATAGTATTGAAATCTCGTCCAATCTTGACTGATCTCCGCCGAGCGTCGATCGAAGTTTTCTGACCCGTCCCGAGGTTCGGGTTCTTGACATTTTGAACAATATGCACACTTCTGAAATTCATACTTTCGCGTGGACTCGACAATTTCATCTGGATAATCGCTTTATCGTTAGACTTTTAATATTTCCCGTCGTTTTAGTTTCGTATAGCGTTGCATCCTTCGGAAAATCGAAACAGAATTCGATTTTTTCATGCCTCCCGATCCGTTACGAGTTAATCTTTTTTCGCGTTCGTCCAAGAAAAACATTCAAACGATCGGTGTTCTCCGAAAGAGAAATTCCGTAAACATCCGTTTCATCGATTTGTATATTACGCGTTTCTCTGTATATTTTTTTTATGATTACTTCTCTTATCTTTTATATATATACATATACATATAGTGTTTAATCACACTTTCGTTAAGGATTTACGGTTCAATACAGATTACTGTATTGTATCGGGTATGAATGAGTGTAAACACGTACGTAAGCATGTCGTAAGTAGATAGGAAAAATATAATTAATTAAGTAAATGAGTACGAGAAAGTGTAAATGTAAATTATTATTATTATTATTATTATTATTATTATTATTATTATTATTATTATTGTATTATCAGTGTTATTACCATTAGTGCTATCAGTACTATTATCCATACAATTACCGTTGTTGATTTAGTGATTACGAAAACTATTTTTGGCCATGTGAATGGCCATCGGACGATCGTGCAATTCTCGTCGTGAAACACAATTATTGATGGGTCAATCTTCATGGTGAACCGATATCGTGGACAATTTAAAATTGTACCCGTTATCTACTTGGACAAACAGACGATTTCGATGACTATGGACGAGTCAAAACTAGAGATGTGCGGATATCCGAGATTACCGGTTCGTGTCGGGTTCGGAAATATTCGTGTCATCAAGCGGAAGTTCGGAAGTATGTATATTCCTATATATCAATTTTCGGGATCTCGAAATTTAATACCCGAAACTTGATTTGGGATTGTATTCAAAATATCATACCTTTTCAAATTCCAAATTCTGAATTTTTTCGAACCAGACGATAGCCCGTGTTTACCGGGCTACCCGCACATCCCTAAAATCCAATTCGCGAGTGTTCAAGCGAAGTGTCTCAAAAGTCTATCGCATATCTTTATCGATGAAACCCTGCTATTGTTCTGAATAAAATGTATTCTACAATTATGAATTCGCTGTACAATAATTAACATTTTCTCCTATTATCACATTAGGAATAACTTATCAAACGTTCTGTTTCTTTTTGTTAAAAATTGCAAACTTGTTGCACATCTTCTCCTTTATGTTTCTCAAAATCAGAATATGGGGCGATTCAATAAATTTTTGCTATAGACTTGTTTTGAGACTCGTGACTTTTAAATTCTTTCATGCTGCATGCGACAAGAATCTCTGTATCGTTGTATAATATTTTGGTGTTCGTATTCATGGGAATACAAAATGCGTTACGGTGTTATCAGATTATACGTATATCTGTATATTCTGTTGGCAAAATGATATACGCATACGTTACAAGACATTGTTTTAACGCAAGGGTCGTAGCATTTTATATTGTGTAAGAAAGAAAAGGAAAAGGTGATGAAAAGAACAGACGAAATGGCCGACTGATAACCTTGTATATATACATAAAATCTGTATATATAATATATATATCTATATAAGCATACGTATATGTGATACGGCATATCGTCCTTGTTTCTTCTTTTCAATTAAAGCGTATCCTAACTGTTTCAACCTTACATGTTGTCTTTAAAGATGACTTTTTTGTGAGACTTTGTTTAGGCGTCCTTTGGTTCTTCACATGCTGTAAAATTACAATTAATTTTTTATTCAAATTCATATATGAGTAACATGGTAGTTAATGAATTACTGTGTTCATCGTTAAGGAACTGAATATAATCTTACTTTTTTCTTTGTTTAAGATTTCTCTGACCAAAGGTCAAAAACAGTGAACTTAGTGTTTCCATTACGCTTTACATTTGTCCGTACTTGTTTTTTTCTTTATTAAAGAAATCGTAGGAAGTATAATTGGAGATCTGTAATTAGAAACATGTCTCGAAAATGTATTTAGTGTACAAGGCTGATAGATACCTTTGATAATTCTTTCCAAAGAGTCGAGTAGTTCTCTGGGTTTGAGTTGAGATACGCTTTTTTATTTCGTTTTACATCGTCGTTTTCTTTTTTCTTTTTTTGATTTAATATTACTTATTTATTCATTTAACATTCTTTTATGTGTTTGCATTGGATGAAAGGAAAGTAACATGACCAGGTGACTAATACATTCAATAGCCTTTTCTGATATTAGTGTGATGTTCAATTTTTTAGTTATGTTTAGAATAAGGTGATTTCTATCTGAATTGTAGCAGAACTCACAATGAAATTTCACAGAAGAATTAATTGAACATATTGCTTTTACTATGTTGTCTAATAAATTTGAACTCTTTCTGTTTTTGTAATATCTAATAATAGTAAAATTCTTGGGGAATGTTGTCATGTTACTTGTTATGAACAGATGTATGTGCAAAATAAAGGCCTGCACTTTGTATGAAGTGTTATTTTCTTTCTTATATATTTTGGCCTTTGATAAAATCCACTTCAAGGTTTTCAAAATGTTTAAATATTATGTGACGTTTTATGTTAGGTTCCTTATAGACTTTCCCTATATCTTCCTTGAATTCTCCTAGATCTTCTTAGATTCTATGTAAGAAAAATCCTATTCTTCTAATTGTCTGTGGTTTTCTGTAGTCTTTTCCTGTGCTGTCAATTCTTCATATGTTTCCCTTTGGATACTCCTAGGTCTATCCGATTCAGTATCCCCAACATTGACAAGATGATCTATTCTTTAATCAAAAGAAACCTACTGTACGCATAAATGTATCCATGACGTATCCATGTTATCAGTTTATTGAAAGAGTGTCACATTTCCAAAATTATGACTCTTCAGATATCTACTACAATAAACTATTTTTATCTACATAAAATAGAAATGTTCTAAGCATTCATAGTGAACATTCATTGTGCCACTCTTTTAATAAGGCAATAATTATCTTAGCAGTGGATGCTGAATGTTTCATATCTTGTTCATATATCATTAGCACAATCTCTGTTCATATTTTTGTTATATAACACGTCGTCGTGGATGTTGTTTAAATCAGTATTTACTGGGTGGAGCTGAAAGTTGGAAGGTTTAAGATAGGTGTATAGCAGCAAGTATGTCTTTCCATATGTTTAAAAATTTTTATTGTCAATGTTTCTCATTATTTCTTTTTTTTAGTAATAAGTGAAATTCAACATTTATTCGTGAAATATGGATCGTGCTACTAATTCTGTACGAACGGGTAAGTATTTAATTATTTGATAAATAAATAATACCATTTAAACTCTTTGAATCAAAAGCTGTAACAAATGTAATTGTGTTGAACCACGTTTATTACTAGACAAAATAGAAATGATTAGAACTCGTATAAGGGTACATAGTTATCTGTAATTTATTAAAGAAATAAATATTTTTAATGTCTTAAAATAATTAATACCTATTGTCCTGTATTTTCAAAATAAAAAACATAACTTGAAACATTATGGTCTTTTTATAGCAACTGTTATCTTCATTCGTATTGTCATCCCTGGTTTTTATTTGCATACTCAAGGTTGAAAAAACTTTATACCGGTTCTGTGAATACCGCCTTTGCTTTCATGTTAGCCTATTACACTACTTTTAGTTCAAAATGTCTACTCTAGACGGCACTAATATAAATCTACCTCCTTTACTTTTATGTTACCTTATTACACTATTGTTAGTTCGAAATATAAACCGCCAGATGGTGTTGAACCACTTTTTTTACGAGCAAAATATGAGAAACTGAATTTCTGTAATAACTAACAGTACTTCAATCGTAATATTTTCTGTTAATATGATTATTATTTTATTTAGTACTCGGTGAAAAAGATGCGAACAAGCTTGGCAGGACTCTTACGCACGAACACTTGGCTTTATGTTTCACTAACTTCTACGTCCAGCCTCCTAATCATTTGAAACGATTCCTGAATGGTAAAATCGAACTTCAAAATTACGGGCTCGTTAAACAATATCCGTAAGTACAAATATACATCTATTAATTATGTTAGGACATAAAACAACCATAATTTCATCTTAGGCAATAAAATAAACTAGACAAAAATAACAAACACAACTTTTATTCACAGTTACAGTAATTTGTATAATTTAAAGTACGACGATACAGACACAGTGGAAGCCATTTTCGAGGATGTGAAATTATACCGCGAATTCGGCGGTGGCACCATCGTTGAGAACAGTAACTATGGGTTGAACCGAGATATTCCATTGATGAAAAGGGTTAGCCAAGAAACTGGAGTTAACATAATTGCTGGAACAGGTATATTATTTTTAATATTTATTTTACTTTATTTATTAAATAATGTTAATTTGATATATGAAAGGCTATTACGTTGCTGCTACCCAAAGTGCAAGCGATCTGAATTTATCTAAGGAGCAAATGTATGACGTCATGATGAAGGAGATGACCGTCGGTTGCGAACAGAGTCCTGATGTGAGAACTGGATTCATTGGAGAAGTTGGAAGCACTTGGCCAATTGAAAGTGTGCATATTATTATTTATTAATTTATGTTAATTAATTTATATTAATTAATTTATATTATAACTTATTAATTTATATTAATTAATTTATATCATTACTTATTAATTTTTATTAATTAATTTATACTATTACTCATTAATTTATAATTTTTTTTCGATAGCTTTCGAAAAAAGGGCCATTCAAGCCACAGGAGAGCTTCAAGCACAGCTGAAATGTCCTGTGAGTTTCCATCCTGGAAGAAATCCTGAAGCACCATTCGAAATAATGAGACTTTATCAAGAAGCGGGTGGTGATTCCAGTAAAGCTGTTCTGTCTCACTTAGATCGTACGTTTCATTTATTAATAAATACATTTACATATACAATTTACATTATAATAAATTATTTAAAATGTATTGTTAATAGGAACCATTCCCGACGAACAGAAACTATTGGAGTTCGCTGATATGACGAAATGTTATTGTCAGTTTGATTTGTTTGGTTGCGAATGTTCTTTTTATCAATTGAAACCGGTGATTGATATGCAGTCGGACGCGCAGCGCATGGATCGCATCAAACTTCTTCGCAGCGATCAGAAACTAAATCGTGTGCTTATCAGTCACGATATTCACACGAAACACAGATTAGTACGTATCGAATTACCTTTTTGGCAAGATTTGAAAATATCTTAATTACTTTATTTATATATGGTATATCATTTTTACTGTATAGTGATAGTGATTAATATTATTATTGTTCTTTTTAAAGATGAAATTTGGTGGACACGGATTCTCTCATATACTGAACAACGTACTACCAAAAATGATGCTGAAAGGTTTCACTCAAGAAGAGATCGACATAATAACAATTCGCAACCCAATGACTTGGTTGTCACTTTAATTATTTTTCATATACAAACCAGCTTTTCTATGCGAACCAAATTTTTATACTTTCAAAAAAAATATTATTGTAAACATTGCATACAAAATTCTAACGTGACGTTTATTTCCTATAACTTTCCTTTTAAGCAATACCTATCCCATAACGATTCAAAAATTATTTAAAAGAATGTTCCCAGTCAAACATATGGTCCTCTCAAAAAACCGTAGCGTCACACATGTGTGAACGTGTTAATTATTTCGAACACACTTGTACGCCAGAAGCAGATTAAGTATCTTTAAATTGTCTGCAGCTCCGATAAAGTAAGCAGTGAATGAAAAAATTTCTGTAGTCTGGTTTCACATTCATTGCGTGGTTATCAGAAATATTACTGACAATTAAAATATGAGATCATTAGTGAGAGTTTGAGGTAAGCTTGGCCATCTTTGACCCAGTGTTTACTAGCAGCACTGGAGCACAGATAGCACAGAGCGATAGACTGAGGGGGAACGAGAGATGACACGAATCGACCTCAGAGGTCGAGTCTTTTGTCTCCTTCGGTTTACCGTCAGTTTACAAATGAACAAGTAGAAGTAAAGCACGGAAATACGTGGCACGAATAACATCGAAAAGTAGCAAGGATAGTCAAAGGATGAACTCAAGGAAACCGAGGAGAGACTCGGACGTGCTGTTGTCCAAGTTCGGTCACAAGGAGCACCTCTTCAAGTTCCTCGTTATCGGTGATTATGGCGTCGGTGCGTCCAGGCTGTTTTAATAAACTTCCTATTTGAAAATTCACCATCGTCTACGTGTATTCGACCTTTAGACCTGTTAGTATGGTTTCCATTCAATATCGTGTGAATTCATCGCGATTTCACCTCTTGATCGGTTAACTTTTCTTAGGTTCAATTGTGTAGTATAGAAATTGTGTATCTCAACAATTCTGTGTACATATTAAACAAGACTATTGTTTGCTTTATCCGAACAGCTGCAACTTTACAGATATATTTTTACATTAAATAGAATAAATCTAATTTTATAATCGCATATAATCATCATTTACATCATTATTTTAGTAACAATTTTCTGTTTAATTTTTTGCAGGAAAAACTGCACTAGTCAGAAGATATACAGAAGGTAATGGAATTCATAAAAAATTTGAAAAAGTATTGAAGATGCTTTAAGTACCTATATCGTATAACTGGAAAAAATGTTATAATTAGAAAGCTCCGTAATAATTCAAGTTGTCTTCATTTTGAACGTCATACTACACCTGTAGTCAATGACAGACGTAAATAATCGCATCTCTATTTTTATCTTGACCTGTTTTGCTTAATCTCTTCGAAGTTAATCGCCCGTAACGTAAAAAACCGTGTAATCTGTCTTGAGTCTCTGTAAACAAATTGTTAGATTAACATTTAGGTATTTAATCATTAAGCGTTATTATACTTATTTAGATACGTTTATCAAGGTTACGATAAAGTTTCTTACTTTGCAGGAAAATTTACGTCGAATTATAAAATTACCATAGGAGCTGATTTTGCAATAAAATCGCTTGACTGGGATCCGCACACTAAAATCAATCTGCAATTATGGTATATTATATGAATAATTTGTATGAGGTAGTGCACTTTCGAGTTCTAATAAATTTTTATTTGTAGGGATGTTGCTGGCCACGAGAGATTCGGATATATGACAAGGGTTTATTATAAATACGCGTGGGTAGTTTTTATAAATTAATATAATAATAACAAATAATTCTCTGTTCTGTTCTACCTTTGATACTTACAGTAGATTTCAATTTCAACGGTTTAATAAATGCCCCTTCACGTAGTCTTCCATCCACGCCAAACGGTCTTTCCCGCCATTGCTGCGCATGCGCATAAGCTCAACCTGCGCAGTAATGACCTTAACAATTTAAACTTTTGAAAATATTCAATTTTTAAACTATTAAAATAAATTCTCAAAATTATCATTTTCAGAGTGGCAGCAGCTTTAGTTTTCGATATTTCACGAATAGCAACCTTCCAGTCTATAAAGAAATGGTTGTTCGATCTCAGAGAAAAGGTTACGCTTCCGGATGGCTCTAATATACCTGTAGTTCTTTTAGCAAACAAGTGTGACATTCCCTATCCGGTGGTTCCGACAGAACAGATCGCTAGATTTTGTAAAGAGAACAATATCGGTGCTTGGTATATTACTTCTGCCAAAGAAAATACAAATGTTGGTAGGTATGCAAATTATTATAATGATTATAAACATTAGCTAGTCTTGACACGCTTTTTACAGATGTGGCGATGCGGTATTTGGTGGAGAACGTTCTTAAGACTAAAATTGATGGAGGAATACGAGATTCCGTCCGATTGCGAGATAAACCTATGATCAGAGAGAAGAATGCATGTTGTAAATCATGAATGTTTCTCCATGCTTGAATTAGTTTATGCCAAAAATACACGCTCATAAGACTCTTTTTTACATGCATTTACTGGTGAAGCATATGTTTTAATATGTTTTAGTATGTTTTATTACTAATTTCAGTAACACATGATAATGTATCCTATTTTAATTTTGAATATTTATTTTAAAACACTTAATATCCAACTTTTTCCAATGTATTGCTAGGTTTAAAATTATCATAGGATTTTCAACACTTAAGTCAAAAATGTCAAGTTTTTATACCTATAATTGAGATTGTATTATTTTTCTTTTTATAAAAATCAATTAAAAACAGTATGAACGCTTTTAACAATTTTTATTATTCTATCTTTCTTATGAAGACTTCAGATGATTAATATATATTGTCGATATTTCAGAACTCTCAATACTTATTGACAATATTAAAAAGTTGGGAACTCCACAATATTGACAACATATACATATAATATCTTCTTTATGTACAAGTGGATTTTTGTGTGTAAACTTTGGTAAAAGTATAAACGCTTATATTTAAGCATCTGCAAAATTAAATACTGCTGTTAAATACGGTTGCGAAAATTTATGCAAATATACATTTCATTTTACTCATTTTTTGTATTTTACAAATTTTCAATATTATAAACGTATTACATTACACATAACGCAGATTTGGCACGTGCTTTGCATAAATATCCACAGCTTACATCACGATATAAATTGTTCATTTCTTGGTTTTAAGATCCTTAACAAAATTTTCTTACATTATAACGCTTAATTCGATAAATAACTTATGTCATCGTCTATTATACATATAATACTATAATACTTATTAGTTTAAATGTTTCGTTATAAAATTGTGATAAATGCAACAAGAACAGCACTGCTGTCTTTTATATTTATCTTATTAACAATATGTTTAATTTGTATTTTATTTACAATCATATCTTTAGTTTCCTTTCAACGATGTTCAGTCATTGTCTTTTTCTTGTTACATATATTACTTTCATGTTTTGGTATTATTCGTTTGGGCAGTGCCATTTGGAAATTCATGGTCCATCGTCAAACTGAGAATTTCTTACTGGGTTCATTGCAATGGAGACCGTCGACACCATAGTTCTGCTAAAATCCTTTGAGTAATCTAAAAAAAAAATTGTGCAAAATGGTAAATAATACGTAATACCGGTTTTTCTTCGAACGCGTGCTTAAAGAATTGATGAACCGCATAGTAGTAAGCAGGAAACAGTTAACGAGGAAAATCCGGTAAAATGATTCATGATTATAAATAGCACACTTTACAGTTCTCTCGGATACACCTTTAATTCTGCTGTCAATTATTATAAACTAATTTCAGTATGTTTCAATTAGCCAGATAATATATTCTTATTTTTACCTTCTGAAATCCACAAACATGAACGACTGTGAACGACGATAGTGAATAGATTTATTAAAAATAAAATTATTTTGCAGTCTTATGTAATTGTGTAATAAATATTTATCTATTCCAATTTGATCTAGTGACAGGATTGAAAACTGTAACAAAAAAAATGATAGATTGTTCGAGTTATCACATTGTATCACATTGAATAGACATTCACAAACGAAAAATGTCTTGCACAGCAGAAGTAAGGGCTCCTATATTAGTAAAATGTTACTGAAACTTTTAGATGCAGAGAGTGTACATATCATGTTATTTCAAGAGATAGAAAGTACGTGTATGCCTACAGGACCAATTGCATTCTTAGAAAGCAGCGAATTTGTGCCCTTAACTTACGAAGTGAGCGAAGTGTGGTCGCTTAACTCGCGTTCGATCAGAGCTTGGTGAGCGTTACCACGTGACGGGGCTCGAAGTTACCTTGGCCGTAGTTCTGTTGATGTTGTTGTCCTGGTGCACTGCTACCGTAAGGAGTTAAACTGGTCCTTATCCGTGAACAACTTATAACGCCGGCGTAGGCCTGTCTATATTGTTTATTCATGATCACGTAAATTATTGGATTCACGCAGGAGGCGAAGTACAACAGAAGGTAGCCCAAAACGTGAAACTCTAAAAAAAAATGGAAATGTAAATTCTGTACATTAGTACAGAAATAGTTCAGCAGATATATTACCTGGATATTGAACTTCTACATCTACAACCTTAACAATGGTAATTGGAAAATAACAAGCAACAAAACTGAGAAAAATGGCAAGAACCATTTTAGTGATTCTCCATTCACTGCGTCTTTGTTTAATCTCTCTGGTATCTCTTCTTGGTGTATGTGGTGATTTTATTGTGGGTGTTGCATGCTTTCGCATCCTTGACTCAGATCTATAAATTATGCAAAGTGAAACAAAGTGTATTAAAGTGTTGTAAACATAACTCATTTGATTAATATCCAACATATGAATTAAACAGCAATTCTGATAATTACCTATGCACAACCCAGAATATTTTGGTATAACATCCGACAATTATAACGCAAGGTATTACAAAACCCATCACAAAAAGGAATGTTTTTGATGTATGACCATTGTTATCTCTTACAATTGAACAAGTTTCAAGATTGGAATCATAATCAAATCTACCTGATGAAGGAGAAATCAAATAATAAAAGATGTTGATATTTTCTTGAAGTTGTTTTTGATGCACTGTATTGAAATCTTACCCCAAATTCCTAACAGGGTAGGTACTTGCATTCCATAGGAAAACAACCAACAGAATACTATCATGAAAGCGATCCAATATTTCTTATAAACTTTACTATATAAACCATGATGAGCTATCATGATATACCTAAAATAAATAATAGCTTCATTTAAATTTGATCTAAAGATAATTCATAGTAAGCCAATGAAAAAAGGGAAAACAATTCTTCACTATTGAGTATTGAGTTTCTCAGAAAAGTATAAATAAAATGTACTGTTCTGCCAACATTGTATACCTGTTGATAGTTATGGCTGCAACGGACAGTAGACTCACGCCAACATTGCCGTATCTTAAAAAAGGTACAAGAACACAAAGAAATCGTATATCCGTCCAACTTGCGTCCACGAATCTGATGGAATCAAATGGCAGCACAAGAGCGCAGAATACAAAGTCGGCTACGCAGAGACTGAAATAATCAACAAAATCCTTTTTATGCTTTCAAACAGTGTCTTTAAAATTCAGTAGACTCGCATTATATTACCACGTACTGTCGCGCGTGTATGTAATTGAGAAACAAACGCCGAGTGGCACGTGACATTTATATTATCCATTCTGAGTTTTTCGACCCTATCATTTCATCCGTGGCAATATAACGAAAGATGCTAGAAGCTAGAAGTTAAGATGCTAGAAGTAATCACCTTATAATAAAAGCTGCAGCAACATTCCGAACTTTGGGATATTTGCACAATGCAATGATAGTAAGCAAATTACCCGTGAGGCCTATGACCATAATAATAATGGCGACCACAGCTGCAAATGTTCTCAGCTGCTTTGGGAACCTGCGTATATAAACTATTTAAATAAATAACAAATAATTTATGTAAACGAACGATAGACTAAACGATAGAAATATTTTATGTTTTATCTCAGAATTGAGAAATTAAAATCACCTCGACAATTCGCCATCGATAATTGTATTTTCCGTGCTGTTCTCGGAAGCGCGTAACAACCGCGTGGTTAAATCCTCCATTTCGTTGATGACGAATTTTAATTCGTTTCCAGTGATTCATCCGATTTCCACTTCCGAGGCCTGAAATTAAGAGGATAAAAATTTTATAATTCTTGTAACATAATATGTCGAAACATGTATTAATAAATCGGCTACCAAAATGGCGGGAACTGTCAAAGAAGAATCACAATGTAATGGAAAGTAAAGAATCATCACTACTTTTTAAAAAGCAGTATTTTCATAGAAAGAGGATAGAGCAGAGATATCGATGAAGAAATTATATCCTCGATGCAGGCTATGCTGGATTTGGTAAACTAGGGTCAAACTGCGGTGCATTAACCTCGATTGAGCTTAATTAAGAGAAATTAACGGATACCCGGTACTAGGCGTCCCCTGTAACAAAAAACTCGTCAAAAGTGATGGGAGACATGGGAGACATGGGAACCAACGGATGATGTCGCCTCTTTGCCCTATCTCTCCTTTTCACACTGAACTCTTTGTTGAGTTATCTCCTTGGATGTGGCTTTGCCACTATTAATCCTGTGTATTTCTCGCTATAACTGTACTATTAAACACCCATAAAATCATTCATTACAACTGATAAAACACTGATGTTTTTTTTGTTACAATGGATTCTATTTTTTCTTGTACCTATGTATCTACTTATTTTTAATTAGTCTACATTTCAAGATAAAATTGTTAAGATTATTATTTTCTATATTCTTGAAGACTAGATCTAAAAAAAATTTCCAGAGAAATAAAATAGACTACATCTTTCAGTGATTTAAATTGAAAAAGAAATACAAGCTTATTGAACTAACTAGATTATTCACAGCTGTTCGAATGCCAAATAATACCTAGTGACCCATGATCGCATTAATGACGCCTAAACCGCGAAGGGTGAATCCAATCATGCTCTAGTAGCAACGAAATAAATTAATACTGAAAGAGTTCAGCCAATCGTGTTGTCCTTTATGATACCATACTAACCAACTAGTTAGGTAATTCAATCACTGGATCAACAAGGTTCTGCACGTGGAAGATGACAGATATGACTGACTTTCAAACACAAGAAATCTGATACCAAATCTTACCTAAGAAATAGAAACATACTAGTCAGATATTTTTCTGCGTACGACGCAATGCAGAAGTACCTTTTATTATCGGTAAGCTCACACTAAAATAGGTTAACGCTGATAGACGAGCGATGATAACACTAGTCGGAGAATGAATAGGTACTGAAGATTGTCCTACGTTTACTTCTATTATGTGTCATTGATATCTTCGTTGATAGTAGTGTAATCATTTTCTTTGAAATTTTCCAAGTTACAATTCTTCAAATTTCTGAAAATCACATTTTTAAATATAGTCATTTAATAATTTAAAAATTGAGAAGTTCAAAAATTTGTACAGAAATTAATAATAAAATAAGTAAAAAAATTATCAATTGAAAATTTGTAAATGTGGAAAATCAGAAACGTGGAATCTGACCGTCGAAAAAGGTAAAAATGGTCAGCGCCCGCAGTTAAAATCTGGCAGCGACTCGATCAGATAGGAAGCCCTTGTCAGAACTAAGGAGTCTTTCTAGTAGTCTAAGTACGTAGTCAATTGTATTCTTCGTGCTCGAGCGATGTATCCTGGAGCATGACAAAACCCTGAAGAGACGTCACGTCGTCTTCCATAGAATCTACTGTGACCGCCTGACGTCACCGAATGATTTCCGAGTTAATCACACAGCGAATGGCAATGAATGAGTCAACTTGACTCACAGTGAAAGTTCCTAAGGCAATTCGCGGGACGATCGACAGCGCTCGTGCACTATGCACCACTGATCGGTTGATTTCCAGTTCAACCGTAATTTACTTTTACCTGTCATGATGACTGGTTTCATTCATGGAAACAATCGTCATTATCAGAACGTTTGTATCTCTTTTACTTTTACATTATACCTCACTGCATAACGTAAACTATGTTACCTTTACTCTGTACTAATCATTCACACAAACAATTTTAAGAATTCATAGAAATTATTTTCTGAATATTATTTTCTCACATGTACATTTATGTTTTAACGACGCCTGCTTCTAATTTCAATATGTTGGTTTTAGAGATTAGGTCGGTCAAGATCTGACTAGTGTGAAAAATTTAATGGAGGATTAGATAAGGTTTGATTTGGGGCAAATAGGGTCAAACTAGGATTCGGGTATGGTTGGACTGGGTAAGGGACGTGGTTAGGTTAGGTTACATTTGTCAAGTTTCATATTTAACGACCTAGTATATTAAGGTAATAAAACGGACTTCGAAAATGGAACAGATGCTTGTTATAATTCACGCTAGTTTCCGAGAATTCTAGATTGCCTTTAATTAGTATGCTCGATAGTGTGCAGACTTTACTTTTGTATCTATATGAATAATTATTGTTGCAGCGACGATGATCCTACATGTCTCCTTGTCTATATTTTGTCAAGTAGTATAAACAATACGTTTACTTCAGGAATAGAATAGAGTTATGTAAATTGACTGATGACACATTGAATAAATTAATTCTTCTTATTTCTCTCGAAGAAATTGAAAAATGCATATACAAAATAGAAGAAACGAGTGCGACACTTTTTAACACTTTCGAGGCATCCAGTAAAAAAGGGAAGAGAAACGAACGCTTTCTGGTAATTTCCACATCTACTTTCACAACTGTAATTTATTATATTTTACGAGAAAACTCATGAACCATGATCATCATGACAATCAATATCTAAACACATTTGACATCGCTGATTCGATATCGAAGAGTCGATCGTAATTTGCTAATGCATTACTGTTTGAGCGCCAAATTTGAATGTACTATAAATCAAATTGGCAAGGCGTCCCCGCAATTGTATAATTATTCAATTTAAGCTTTAAACTATTTTATTAGCATAATAATAATTTGTATTTCTCATTTTTTAATTCAATTGCTCACAAGAAATTCGAAGTGACATCGATGACCCCCATATCATTATGTAAATATACACAAACTTTACGTACTTCACAACTGCTCTAATCGCGATTAACTTTCAAATCCCACGCGCAACGCACCACGTGTTACACGCATTCGAATTTACCGAGGGGAAGAAAGACAGAATCAGAGAGAAGGAAATACGTCAACACGATCCGTGTTGCATATTATGCTACTCTTTTTTCGTTTTGAGAACGTTCGTTGTCGCACGTCACCCATGTGAACACTTTTTGCTTTGATCTTGGCAGTGGTCCTCGAGATGACACCAATGGTTGTTTGTTTCATTTCAAACATATCGAAAACACACTTGAAACTCTTGTACAAGTATCATTGAAAATTCATTCGCAACTTATTCATATTCTGTTTCAAGTAAATACATGATAGCATTAGTATGAGAAGAACGACAAGGAACATGTCAGTTTCGTTTTCAACTTACATTAATTCCTTTCACGATGCATTCGTCATAGCGACCACCAGGACATCCGCAACACACGCCAGAATTTTCGATTCTTGATTCCCGAATGACGCGCCGAAACGAAGCTGCAACTTCATACAGGACAATGTTTTGCACAAAATGCACTTATAACAATTGTATTATGTAAAAGTCACTTCAGTCAAGTCAAACGAGACACACTTTTCCTTGTTCATCTTCACAATGACGATTTGTCACAATAACGAATTGTAATCAGGTTATTTATTTCGATTCAACAGTTAGGTTATAATATTTGTTTTTTTGTTATTCTGTAACTACTGACGATAATGATCTACGAACAAAAATTGATTGTTGTGAGTGTAATAAACTGTAATGCGAAACAATTCGCAAACGGTCCATACTTCTCTGTTGCCGTGACTAGACTGCCTTACCGCGTTAGATACGGGCCCAGCGGTCGACCAGTGGTGGGGGGTGAGGCCACGAACATAGACGAATAGACACGAACGTTAGCTCGCGCATGCGCACTGACGCGATACAGGTTTTTGGGAGCGCGGTAAGACCCAAACGTGTTTTTGAATTATGCACCGCTTCTCTGAAATTTTTAAGCTTTGAACGATGTTGGGGTGCTTTTATAAATCTCTTTAGGTGGATTATAGTGAGAGTATAAATTAATTTCGAATTTTAGAAAAAATACTGTGTTATTCTTACTTGAATGATTATTAAAATTAAATTGTTTATTATGGAATTAATTTTGTGCAATTAATAGATTAATTTTATACACTTAAATAGATTAATTTTATATACTTAAATAGACGTATTCAATATGTTAAATATACTAAATCAGAAAAGAAATGTTTTAAGATATCTGACATATCTGTTCCTTCGAAACCCGCATCCGGCCACCATAAACCGAGAACACTAATTTGTCAGATCGAAACGAAAGATAAATCGTGTCTACAAATTCTTCCTATTATTTGAGCATTCGCAATCTACATCGACTCTACCAATTTCTTTTGATTAATAGGTAGAATTTGATTTGGGTCAAACTTCTTATAGGAAGGGGATCGACCCCTTCGAAATAAATTGTCAAAAAGCGTGTTTGCTTTTTATTAGAGACCGTATAACTCGACGTTTAATCTAGGGCAATGTAGCAGATCAGATATCAACCGTGATAGTATGTACTTTAACCGATTACGCGGCAAATCAGCATCGATGCGAATTACGCATTATGCGAAGCTGTGTTATATTTAAAATAACGCAGACGTGTCTGCTATATTTGGACCTGTATTTGTACTTGTTTAAATGTATGTACATGGATCAGTTACTAGATGTATATATGTTCTTAGATCTCTAGATCCTTGTATTGTATTTCTGTATTGTTGTGTACCTATTTTCATAGGTGTAAATGTATCTCTACATTCAAATATTCTTATATTCATATAATTAGTTCTATTAAATGTGAAGAATGATATTGATGAAATAAAATGCAAAATACAATAGTTCAACTGAAGATGCTTGAAAATGAAATATAAAATAAAATAGTTCAACTGAAGATGCTTGGAAATAAAATGTAAAATAAAATAGTTCAACTGAAGATATTTGAAAATAAAATATAAAATAAAATAGTTCAACTGAAGATGTTTGAAAATAAAATATAAAATAAAATAGTTCAATTAAAGACACTAGAAAATAAAATCTAAAATAAAATAGTTCAATTAAAGACACTAGAAAATAAAATCTAAAATAAAATAGTTCAACTGAAGACACTAGAAAATAAAATCTAAAATAAACTAGTTCAACTGGAGATGCTTGAAAATAAAATTGACGAATAAAGTGAAGTAAATAAAAAAAGTAGAAGGTTTGTACACAAGTCGTGAAGTTTGAAAATGGTTCACTGATTGATTCAGTAGACCTCTAATTAATTCTATTTGCCAGTCGATTATCGAACGAGCGCGTAAAAGAGCGTTTCCCCTTTGCGAAGGAGGCGAACGGAGAAAAAAAGAAGAGAAGAGGAACGGTGCCACTTCCGATTTATTAGGGGCGCGGTGGCCGCTCTTCCGCTGTGTACGCCTGTACCCAGCTGGTTTACTCCCCATGCACGGTGCACGGTACCCTGGTAACCAAATGTAATTATTTTTAAAAAGGATGTAGGGACCGTTCGTGTTTTCATGCGTGGTTCAAATCGAGCGTAGGTGCTTTAAGAGTAAGCGACCGGGGACAGGTCCGATCTGCGTTTCTATAAATCATTCTCTGTGCGCAATCGTGCACACCTACAGTTCATTTCGTATAAACACCGATAAAACGTGGTCGGTTTGAAGTAGACTCTTTAAAAACTTTATGTAGCACATTGTCGTGTAGGTAATTTGCAGGTGCATTTGAAAGTAAAATAATTTATGATATGTTAACTTGAAGGAAAATGCTTGAAGCTTGAAGGAAAATGATTAGTTGAACATTTAGGTGAGGTACTAAACATCAAAAATTTATTTATTGAAGTTTGAAAAGAATTTATGAGAGAAAGATCACAAACAATTAAAGAAATCTCTGTGTATAATTATAGTCACAGAGACACGTAATGCATTCTAAGCAATAAATGCCTCCGCACTACGGCACGTTAAACGTCGTTTGTCAAGCGAGTTCACTGATTTCATCACGGATCTTTTACCGCCCTCGGATTTTCTTAACAACGGCTTAAGAACGAAACAAGCCATTATATTTCATTAAGAAATGTTCCGAAAAGCAACTTTCAATTACTTTATTGCGGATGATGGTACAAAGACAGCGAATATTACTCTGCAGACACTAGTTTCACATAAAACATTCAATTTTAAGTGAAGAACGTGAACAAAATAAACTTCTTAATTTTTTATATTTTTAGACTTTTAAAGTTTTTGAAATTCAAATAATTTAGATGTTTAGAGTGTAATACAATTTTCAACGTTTATTCTTGAATAAATATCTGTTGACAATAAAAATATCATAATCAGTTGCAGTGAGTGAACGTTGCTATTAAAGAGTCTATTGATAGACTTCCGGTAGTTAAGATGCTAAATATCGTGCTATTCGAATATTAATACGAGCTAGCGTTAACTTCGCGCGGCTATATCTGCCTGTCTACATGAACTCTTTCGCTTCTGTGGAAATCCATAAAATAGATTTCGCACGGTTTCGTTGTTGATGAAGAACACAAAATTCACGCTTGCGCTCTCTTTGAATTCGTGAAACTAATTTACACGAGCGATTTTGGTGGTCCAGCCAGTCGGTTCGTGAAATTCGCGCGTTACCAGAGTAAATCTGATTCACTCCATATTTTTTACATTATACATTTAAACTTCTCTGATAATTTAATTTAAATTAATATTTGTTAAGAAATATTTGTTAAAAAATATCTGTTACAGTTAAAATAATAATAGAAGTGTTAACAGTTCTTTTAGTTAGTGTATTTGTGCAATATATATAGTGTCCAAATAAAATATACACACTACTGTTATACAGTTCAATAGCTACACGTGTTGACTATTTTAAAACTACAAACATTTAAAGTGAACAAAGTGACTTCTCATTTTTGCTATTATTTTTATGTTCAATATTAATTTAAAGATATTAATTATAGTTGGATAATAAAATCCTTTAAAATGGACGACAGGTGGCTATGGAAGTCTATGAACGCGTTAAATATTTTTTATTTTCTGACATTGAAAGCTCGTAAGTAATCGTGATTATTTTATCAAAAATTTATTATTTGATAATAATAAAAATGCAAGTGTATATATATTTTTATTTATATCCATTCTTCGTTAAATTTTGTAGTACTGTTTCATGTCTTCATATCATGAGTTCATATAGGTAGAGATAAATATATTGTAATTAATGAATTGCTTACAGTTTGATATACAATAGTTAATATTTTGAAGACAGGTAGAACAGGTATTAAGAGAAAAGTGAACGTATCGAATGAAATCCCGTAAATGACTCGTATCAATGAATCAAGAAACAGCAGCGTCAACATCTCACGAAGGTAAGCTATTTCCTGTTCGATTCTTGATAAGAATGTGTACATATTACACCCTACTATTTAACAATATGTCTTCATTTCAAATGAACTATTTTAAGTTTACATTTTTAAACTATTTTTAAAAATTACAAATACATTAATAATGCTATAACAGAATTTTTTATTTTAATTTTCAATGTATTACTTTGAAATAATAAATATCTAAAACTTGATGTTTCGATACTAATTAAAATATGAACAGTATAAATATTTTCACACTGTTCGACTAATATTTAGTACAAGACATCAGTGAGAAAACAAAAATCGCACCGAGCTATAATTCGAATGCAATCCCTACAGGAGATAGAATCTCTCGTTACAGTTTACTTTCGCACGAAAAGAGTTTATCGTCTCGAGTGACGAAAATAGATTTCTGTCTTCCTCTTCGGCTCCCTGCGAAGGAAAGAATAAAAGAATTTGCGATGCATTTTCTCGACGTGCAAGAAACGAGGAAGGTGAAACGTGCGTGTAACGAAGAGAAAAAAGATATGAAACAAGCGATGTCTATCTGCTGTCTATCGCTTTATCAAAGTTTATTAACGTATGGTGCAGAAATGTGGATTATGAAAGAAAATAAAATTGCGAGGTGGATTTTTGAATCAGTGGATGACAAATAAACTGAGTACAGATAAACTGTGTATTCGTATAGTAGCCGTTCGTTAAGTGGCTGCTAAATCACTCTCCCACAGTGCCTCCTTATTTCACTTTTAAAACAATAATACTAAAATCTTACTATCATTTGCAATTTCTAAAGAAATCAGTTAAATTAAAACCCAGAAATATTCTAATACAAAAAATATTTTAAACTTGAAATAAAAGATTGTACAATTTGAGTGAGAATTAATAATACTCTTACTACATCCTTTCGCAAAAATATACCCAGGTGTAATCAAATAATGGAAGCTATCATCGAATATGAAAATGGAAGGTATCAGGAACATGTATAAATACGTTCGACAAATAACGTTATCTACTTTACTCGATGCTACATCAAACAGACTCGATTTTGTCACGGTCATGGGAGTGGCTTTTCACCTTTTGCTAATTGCTATCGTGCATCGATTACTAACCTACATATGTATACTGCAAGTCAGGGGTATACTGTTTAATATTATAGAACATTACTATGTAAATTGTCGAACAAGAAACTGCAACTTTTTATTGTACTTGACTGCACCTATTACTTCTCATTACTGTCACAACTAAAAATTTTTCAAATTACTACATAATAAATGTAACGTGATATACTATTATATTATACTGTATTTATAGACTTAATTACAATTTTTATGACAACAAATTGCAAGTGTTGGTGTACTCCAAAATTGTATACTTTACCATCGATCAGAACTATAAAAATTATAAATTAACTTCTGTTAAATATAAACTTATATATGAAATAAAAAAAGCTTCCATTTATACAAAGTAAAATGTCTATAATTTATATTGAAACACAAGTAAGGTTTATTTCTAAAAATTAAAGCTCTGAAAGGTTTCTTCTCTGAAACGAAAATTTTTCGTGTTGCATGAAGAGGCGGTAAGTTTCAGCGATAACTCAGAAATTGAAAAGGCGAATACGTCAGAGAGTCTCCAGTTTTTTACGGCCCTGTGCAAAACGACACCTGTCTACCATGCTGTTTGCAGATGGAGTACTGGATGGCGAGCAACGAGACCGTCCACAATGGCAGAGAAGAGGCAATCCAGGAGGTCCTCGAAGATCCAGGATCGGCTGTTCTCTTCGTCGGTTATCCACGATGGCTTTTGCACTTCGCCGCCAGCTGTTGCATACTATTTATGCTCGTTGGAATTCCCGGAAATCTCTTCACCATTATCGCCCTTTTTAGGACTAAAAAGGTCAGCACATCGTCATTTATATTTCTTTAAATTTTATACTTCCTTTTTTTTTAGTTCGCATGCATGTTTCACTTCTGATGTAGGATTTAATAGTTTCTATTTTTATTGTTTTTTGTGGTTGGTTTTTTATTTATGATTGTACGGTGAGACTGTTATAGTTTGATGATTAAAATATTTTTTGGATGGGGTTTTAAAAAATTGTTCAATTATATTAAATTGTTCAATTGTTCAATTATGAAGTTGTATAATAATACAATTTAAGTGTTCAATGAATAGTTGGATGATAACTGTAGAATATTAATTAATATCCAATACTGTATAATAAATTATTCAGTTCAATAAATGTATATATAACTGTACAATAAATTATACAGTGTTAATAGGTAATGATTACTGCAGCATTAGTAAATAATGATTATTAATTATGAATCACTATTAAGACTTACAATAATGATTGCACAATGTCATTCAAATCTACAAAAAGTACTTCTCTGTATACTTCTCCAATTTATAAATGCATCACCTTGAAGACAACGAAATATCATTTTATAGAAACTTAAAATATTTTTAACAAACCAATTTGATTATTTATAAGACAACAAAGTTATAGATACACGAATACGATAAAAAGACGAAGAATTGCAAGTGACGAATATTTTTTCTCAGAACAAGATAGATTACACGTTGTGGTTGCTTGGGTTTCTAGAGCAACCAGCCTGTTGAGATTCAGTACTAGAGCAAACACGTGAATAAGTGGTTTACCTCGAATTTCATTTCAAATAACAATTACGAGATACGTTGATCTATCACAAATGAACTGAAGTAAATTAAGAAATTTTTAAAAGTTAAAAATTTAATTGCCAAGGAGTTAAATCATGTCTCAATGTTATTCATAATTAAGCACTTATACACCTTGCTGAGGAATGAAATATATTTTGCACAACCTTTTGGTTGACAAACTTGTACTTATCTTTTGGGAAAAATGTGTTTGCTGTTCCATAAGATATCGATAAGTCTGAGATTTCGATTAGGATCTTTGAATATCTTTAATTCACTGAATTTATGTTGGAGAAGTTTCTGAAATGTGCATTGCATAGGTAAATTTATTTAGAACAAATAATTGTGTTAAAATAATTAGAACATATTCATTATAGGAACCGAAAAATTGAGGTACAGTAAAGTCTCGTTATATTGTCACCAGCGTAGTTATACCAATATTAAACTTCTTAAAGTAAAATATGTAAATGTGAATTTATTTTGAACAAGTAATTGTTTGAAAATGATTAAAGTATACATTAAAAGTACTGAGAAATTGAGGTACAGTAGAAGAGTCTCGTTAGATTGCCGCCAACAGAGTAGCAATATAAAAATTTTTAAACTGCAATATTACTTTTGTGCTTCTTAGACTTGAATGAATAATAGAAAATTTCTACAATAATCAACAAAATTATTGAAAACAGTAAAATCTTGGTGAAAGACATTTTTATCCAAGCAAACTCATAATTCTTCAAAATTAATTTTAACTGCTGTATTAACAAAATTTAAAGTGTCCTACATAATGCGTTACACTAATTGTTCATTATGTGTTCTTACACTAATTCTTCAAATTATTCCAAACTTGAATTCTTCATGAAATACATATTTAAAAAAGAAGATTGTTTGCTACATTTTATTTGTGTTTTTCCTTAAAAATTCATTCGTGAAAACGAAAAAAATTATGCAATGATTAAACTGTTCCCAAAAGAAGGCAATGATCCTAAGGTCATCGGCATCGTTACACAAGACTTCCAGTCCGACGTCAATCACAAAAAAGTTAAGTTTGGAAACCGATTCTGTTTTCCTGGATTTCGTCGATCCAACAAACACATAACTATTCGTGCCAATTCCGACAGTTGATGCAATCGATGAACTAGAATTAAACCGGGAAGAAACATAATATCTTCGTGTTTTATTGCACAATACTGGATTTCGCTGACTAACGTGAAATTCTGATCGGTTTGGTATTTCCACACGTTTCACTTTCGTTTCACGATTGAAATTGTATTCGTGATCGAAGTGAAATAATAATCAAATCTACTCCTTCCCGCCAGCAACGATAATAATCAATTTTATGCGATTATTAGGTTCTTTTTTAATCGATACTCTACTATGCGCGAGCCTAAATTTAGGCAACCAACCTTGCATTCCTGTAATAAACGTAGAAGTTGCATACAGATGTTCTCGGGCATTTTATTCTCTATTTATTTGTTGTTTTAACGTAGTGAAACTGTGAAATAGAGTGGAGAAGCAGGAGAATAGGGTGATTGAATGAAAAATGGTGAAAATGGTGAAAGTTGCTGAAATGTTGTAATATTAAAAAATTGTCTAAAGTGCGAATGTGGCAGATGTTGTATAAGTAAACGATAAAATAGTAAAATAACTAGATATCAGTCTAGCAAAATTATATATGAGAATAACAAAATAATTTTGAAATAACAAAATAGTGGAATGTTAAAATATTTATTTAATTATTTTCACAGTTAAGAAATGCAACCGCAATCTTCATAATCAACCTGTCGATCTCAGATTTGATGTTTTGCTGCTTCAATCTGCCTCTCGCTACATCAACATTCTGGCATAGTTCTTGGAACCATGGAGTACTCTTGTGTCGATTATTTCCTTTGCTACGGTACGGCTTAGTTGCAGTGAGCCTCTTCACTATACTTGCGATCACGATTAATCGTTACGTTATGATCGGTCATCCCTCGCTTTATCGTACGTAAGTATAGACAAATATTTGTACTAACCAAGTTTAGTCAAACATTAAAATCAAGTTCAGTCAAGTATTTATATCAACAAAGATTTATATTAAAACAACAAAGCTGGGACTATTTATGGAATTATTCTAAACAAATATAAATTTGAATGATCTTTACAGAAGATACAAAATTACAATAAACATAAACGTACATAAAATATTTTGTAACAAAGAGAAACACATAAGCCTACAAGACATATAAGTCTATAATGAATACAATAATTTCATAAAACAGAAAAAACTTTACAAATCTCCATCATTTATTGAACTTCAATAATAAATTATAATATGTTAAAGTTACAAATAAATAGAAAGTAGAATCGACATATAAAACTGAAGAAACATGATATTTTCAGAATATATAAACCAAAGTATTTAATTCCAATGGTCCTAAGTACATGGATAGTGGCTTTCGGCGTCCTAATCGTGACATGGTTCGGTAACTGGGGTCGTTTTGGACTAGATACCGCCATAGGTTCATGTTCAATTCTCCCAGACACGAACGGTCGAAGTCCGAAGGAATTTCTCTTCGTCGTTGCTTTCCTGATACCTTGCATCGCGATCGTTGTTTGCTATGCAAGAATCTTCTATATTGTTCGCAAGACAGCTTCTAAAAGCAGGACGCCGCATATTGCTGCCAGCACTGACGCCATCGATATCAGTCACGAGGTAAGAATTATGTATTGCGAAATAGGGAAGTGTGGATGTTTCTGCTATCGAGAGGCCTTGTTGGAAAAATTCAAGACTTTCAGATTTGGGATTTGGGAATTGGGAATTGCAAGAGTTGAGAATTGCAAGGGGTGGAAATTGCAAGGGTTGGGAATTGCAAGGGTTAGAAATTGCAAGGGTTAGAAATAGCAAGCGTTGAGAATTGCAAGGGTTAGAAATTGCAAGGGTTGGGAATTGCAAGCGTTGGGAATTGCAAGGGTTAGAAATAGCAAGCGTTGGGAATTGCAAGGGTTGGGAATTGCGAGCGTTGGGAATTGTAAGGGTTGGGAATTGCGAGCGTTAAAAATTGCAAAGGTTGGGAATTGCGAGCGTTGGGAATTGCAAGGGTTAGAAATTGCAAGGGTTGGGAATTGCGAGCGTTGGGAATTGCAAGCGTTGGGAATTGCAAGGGTTAGAAATAGCAAGCGTTGGGAATTGCAAGGGTTAGAAATTGCAAGGGTTGGGAATTGCAAGCGTTGGGAATTGCAAGGGTTAGAAATAGCAAGCGTTGGGAATTGCAAGCGTTGGGAATTGCAAGGGTTAGAAATAGCAAGCGTTGGGAATTGCAAGGGTTAGAAATAGCAAGCGTTGGGAATTGCTAGGGTTGGGAATTGCAAGGGCTGGAAATTGCAAGGGTTGGGAATTGCAAGGGTTAGAAATTGCAAGCGTTGGGAATTGCAAGCGTTGGGAATTGCAAGCGTTGGGAATTGCAAGGGTTAGAAATTGCAAGAGTTGGGAATTGCAAGAGTTGAGAATTTGGAATTTGGAAATTGCAGAAGATGGAAATTTGGAATTTGCGAAAACTGGAAATTTCGAATTTGGGAATTGCATCAACGTAACACACACTGTCAACATAAACTATAACACAACTACATATTCATTACAGCGACGCTCCGCATCTCCCAGAAGCCAAGAAGAAGATCCGTCAGCATCAAGATCAAATTACGCAGCAGGTGTCCTCGACACCAACCTTTCTCCAAACCACCTCTCTACAAATCAACCAAACTTGCAAGTTCATCAAGAATCAAGACATTCGCCTAAAGCAAACGCAGAAACCAGAGACCCCACAAACAAGAAAGAAAAATGGCATCAAGAAAACACAAAAGAGCAACCAAAGAATCCTCCGAACATTTTCGAGGTTTACGAAACGGGACTGGAAATAAAAGCGAACGACATTCCGTACGCTGACTCCGATTCACCGGAAACTGAGAGTTTTTCCAATAAAATTAGAGAATCCGTTGGGAACACTAGAAGTAAATTAGAAAGAATGGCCAGTAGAGCTTCGTTTATTCTTGAGTCAACCCTTTGGGTTCAAAGATTGAACTCGAAGGTGTCGACTGGAAGTGATCAGTTTGAGAACTCGAGATCGAACTCTCCGGAACGATCGACGGCGAAGAAAGCCATGATCGTTCGAAGCGAATCGAGATTTACTAATGCTAGGAGAATGAAGAATCCGGAGCCACCTAGAATGAGTAACAAAGATAAGAAGCTTTTGAAAATGATACTAGTGATATTTTCTTCGTTTCTTGTTTGTTATTTGCCGATTACTATTACGAAGACGTTTAAGGACGCGATTGATTGGCGGGGTTTGAATATAGCGGGGTATATTCTGATTTATTTGACGACTTGTATAAATCCGATTGTTTATGTGGTTATGAGCTCGGAGTACAGGAGTGCTTATAAGAATGTGTTGTTCTGTAGGAACGATGGGAGGAAAGAGACTAGGAAGATATTTGATTGAAGGAGGCTTGTTTTTTATGTGGAAGATGTGAGTGATGGGTTTGAGAGATGGAACGTGTCACAGTTTGGAAATTTGGAGAAACGTTTGTGGATTTGTCAGTGGATTAAGTTTCCAAATTTTCAGGTTGTCAAGGTTCCAAGTTTCACAATTTTACAAAATCTTGAATTTCTAAATACTCAACTTTATTTGTTAGTTTTTAGATTCCTGAATTCCCAATTCCTAACTTGCCTAATTTCCACGTTTTTCAATTCCCACACTCCCCAATTCCACAGTCTCCAATTTCCACATTCTCTAATTCCATATTTCCCAATTCCATATTCTCCAATTTCACATTGTCCAATTTCCATATTTTCTAATTCCTAAAATTCCCAACTTCCACATCTCCTAATTCCCACATTGTCCAGTTCCTACATTGTCCAATTCCTACATTGTCAAATTCCCACATTGTCCAATTTCTACATTGTCAAATTCTCACCTTGTCCAATTTCTACATTGTCCAATTCCCACATTATCGAATTCCCACATTGTCAAATTCTCACCTTGTCCAATTTCTACATTGGCCAATTCCCCAAATCTCCAAATTCCCAAATCCCTGAACTTCGAAACATCGCAGTGAGATTTCTATCAATCTTTTAATGAACTCAATCAGAACGAAATCCATAGGTAAATCATATATTTACTACTTATTAAAGGAATGTACAGCTACCAAACGTAAAATACGGCGTTATTTCTAAATTTCACAAACTTAAAATTCAACACACAATTTGATTGTATTATTGACATTATTTACTTATTACGAAATAATTTATAACTTAATTACTATTATATTTTAAGGCGCTATGTACTTGCAAGAAATTTGCATTTGATAAATCTCTTAAATTTAACATCAACAGTATGTCCAAACTAGTTTAAATCGAACAAAATCAAGTTAAACACAAAATCGCTATAGAAATTATAATGTACTTAAAAGTAATGTATTAGTTCATCAAAAATAGAGGAAAATAAATTTTTTATTGCAAATTGTTTCTGTTTTCAATGTTCTGTTCTATGGCTTACTAAATAAATTTAAACGAATTGAGCATCTCTTAAATATTTTTTAAATTATATTACCTATTACTATTTAAAATAATTATAATCGTTTGATTGACCATTCAATTCCTTCAACAACTCTGACTTCTGTTTTATCATCAGATAATTATATTTTTCTTTTAAAATAATTTACAGGCAGGTCTTAGGAATCGAATAACCAAACGCTTAAATAACAAATTTCTTTAAATAATAATCGCTGTAAGTGCACTTAATTATTATACAATTTTAAGGTGGTTTAAATAGCCACTCCACTCTGGAGTTCTCAAAACAATAAATAACTTTGAGAAATGTTTAAGTTATTAATTTAAAATGTAAGTCTAAGTTAAGTAGATCATTTATTTGTACTTGAAAGATGTAAAAAAGATGGCGTAACCAACACATTAAATGCCGCGAAAGTACAAATAAAAATTATTTAACATTTCATTTTTTAACTTAAACTTTCTTTTAATGTTCGCTACTAACTTTCACGACATTCAACGTGTTTCAGACAATTAAAACCGTCACTCTTTACTTCGTCAATGAAAATTATCCCCTCCAAATTTTTTTGATCATCGCAGCTTTGTCACCTCTCATAATTAGATACTCAAAACTTAAAGAAGAAAGAAATGTTTAATTGTCTAGGTTAGGTGGAACTGTTGCACTTTGTATCGTGCTGATATTCATTTGGGGCGGCCATTTCTTCTCGTCGCCGTTCTCCTTCGGAGACTGAGGCGTCACTTTTGTAATGTCCAGCTTGTTTTTGTCTTTGTTCTTGAAGTACAGAGCTGCTGCTGCTCCGCTGGAGACGGTTCCGACGAATATTGTCACATATTTCAGGAATCTGTTTCATACAAAATTAACATTCATATATTATTCAATTTTTATATATAAGACTTTGAAACTTTCAGATTATCAATTTTTGTGAACTACAAACTTTCGTTATTCATCCACAAATTCATTCGTTCAGAAATTTTTAGACTGGCAAATTTTGTGAAGTATAAACTCTGGAGGTACTTTCTTTCTTCATCCACAAATTCATTTATTCAGAAATTTTTAGTTTGCCAAATTTTGTGAAGTATAAACTCTGGAGGTACTTTCTTTCTTCATCCACAAATTCATTCATTCAGAAATTTTTAGACTGGCAAATTTTGTGAAGTATAAACTCTGGAGGTACTTTCTTTCTTCATCCACAAATTCATTCGTTCAGAAATTTTTAGATTGGCAAATTTTGTGAACTATAAACTCTGAAGATACTTTCTTTCTTCATCCATAAATTCATTCATTAAAAAATTTTTAGTTTGTCAAATTTTGTGAACTATAAACTCTGGAGGTACTTTCTTTCTTCATCCACAAATTCATTCATTAACAAATTTTTAGATTGGCAAATTTTGTGAGCTATAAACTCTGCAGATACTTCCTTTCTTCATCCCCAAATTTTTCACGATTTTTAATTAGTACTATGTTTAAAAGAAAAGTGATTACATACCCAACAATGCCTTTGATCATAAACAGCTTCTTCACAAGTTTCACGTACTCGTCATCGAGCAGTATACCTTCCTCGACCCAGAACAGTGGGAATAAGCATTCTGGGAAGGTTTTCATAAGCTTGACTTTTTCCATGGGGTGAAGGAATACGTTGAACTGCAGTCTCTTGGCAGCGAGAAGTGGGGTGGCTGTTACTGGTTCAAAATCCATGGCAATACCATGCGCCTCCTACAGAAAAGTACATCCTTCAAATTTAGGGGCTTTGAAATTTAATAATTAAAAAATTTGAAGACCGTGATTTGATCATTTAGAACTCTGTTAATTCCCAGATATAAAAAGATGAAGATGAACAAAAATCTTGCCTCGTTTGGATGGAGTCCATCAACCATTTCAAGGTATTTCTTCTCTGAACCGAAAAGATGTGGCAAGGAAGCAATGAGAGGAGCGCCTATACACTTGTACAAATCCATTAAATTCTTCGTTAGACAAGTGTCGGGTGTGGGGCAGAAACATTTCTCGTCTTCATTCTTGCTCATGTCGCCCAAATCCGCTGTGTAGTGATACGTATGTACACCTATGAAACAAATACATATGTACTTATGACTCACATTGTGTCATCAAGCATTAGCTTTCTAAATTTATACAAAAATATTAAAATATGAAAACTTCGAATCTTAGTATTACCACTCGTACACTACTATCAAACCTTAGCTTTTTAAATTTATACAAAAATATTAAAATATGAAAACTTCGAATCTTGATAATATTACCACTCCTTCCACTACCAAACCTTAACTTTTTAAATTTATAAAGAAGTGTTAAAATATTTACAAATTTGCAAATATGAAAGCAAGTAAATTTTCTAACAAGTCTTTTACCTTTAACCATACTCTTGTGACTGTAATGAGCACCCAAGCTCCTGCACAAATCCGGCGCGAAACTCACAATGTCACCCCCTTCCTCAAGGAAGGGTGCAAAGATGGTGGTGTCCGTGCCATTATACTGATTGCAATGTTCTTCAGGCCAGGTCGACAAAGCTGGTTTCTCGTCGTATTCGATAACCCGTCCAACGTCCTGCCAATTCTTTATTCCCCGATACACCCTCAAACGTTCAGGCACCACGCTGCCATTTTTCTACGTAACAAAGGTGGGATTAACGTGATCGATGCACACTTATACCGAGTGTAAAGACTGTAGATCGAAAATGTGGATGATTGAATAAATCAGAAGGGCAAGTGACGAAGTTCGCACCTTATAATACAGTGGAAAAGAATTCGATACAAGTTTCGTGTTGTGGATAATTAAGAAACTTGTTAAAATGTTCTTTGAGAAATATACCTTACTGATGCTATCATTTTGTTTGAAAAATTAATTGTTATCGAATAAGCGAGGTAAACTAATTTTACTGAGTGAAAAATATTTCGGTTTGAGAACATTATGGAGAACAGAAAGTTCGCCGTCTGATATTAAAAAGGGTAACTTGTTGAAATATTTTGAGGGAAATATACCTTACTAATGCTTTTGTTTAAAAAATTAATAAAGTTTGAGGGTACATACGGAACCAAATATGGAGAACAAATAGCGTCCTTCGCCGTCTGGAATTAATCCGCTTTCTTCAGCTTTTTGTGTCAAAACGTTGCAGGTCGCGGCTCCTGCGAAATCTTTCACGGTACAATCGATGGGCAAACCGTTGAAGAGTATGTCCTTCGCCTTAGCTCTTACGAATACGGTTCCTGGTTTCTTGAAAATACTGTCTATGGCTTTATCTATGAAACACGACAAGTTATATTATTATTTGTCGTTTAAAATCAGAGAACGAGTTAAGTTCCTTATCCTATACCATTTATCGAACGTTTACAAAGAAACTTCTCGCGCTATGGTGCAAAACGAAAGTCGTTATTAGCTATAAGTAAAACGTTTGTCACGGCTCTCTTCTAGTTACTTTAGAATTCTTGGGTATTCTTAGGTAAGGCCAGGTCGACATTTACTTTGATCGAAACTGGTAAACATGTACGGTGCGACTTTCAAGAAAAAATGAACATAAACAAAGATTGAATTATTTTTTTCACCCACTGCATGGACATTTTATATATTATTATTTTGTGTAGTTTACTGTCAAAAGGTTTGAGATATTAACCTCGTCCTGTGCTTTGACAAACCTTACTCAAATTTTGAATACTCCAACTTGAAATTTAGGACCAACTACAAGTTGCATTATCAAAGATCTCTGAATGTAAAATAGTTACGTTTTAATTTTCTTTTTGTGTTTTAATATTATTGCCTTGAATAGTTATATAAATAGTTAGAATTATAATATACTAATATATATTATATATTATATTAACATACTAATATATGTTGTGTGCTGTACACAAAAGGGAAGCATTTCATAAGTCGTATTTTACTGATTTTTTTACTAAAGACAATAATGACTTATCAATGAAAAATGAAAGGGTTACTTGTACTGTGGTTCCAACTTTTTAACAGTAATGCAAAATATTTATTTGTGAATGTACTCACTAACGATTCCAATGGCGCTGGGTTGCTCCATCAGCGTAAGTTTGATCATGCTTATTATAAAAAGATGAGGCACCACTAACTCTTCTTCACCGGTTAAACCGTTGCTTTTCGAAGGGTTCCAGTACCAGGTGGTTTTAAAATTGTACGAAACAGTGTCGTCCTCCTCTCGATCCTCCAAATTCACCTTGTGCTTGTACTCACTAGGTGAAACAATTGCAAAGTAAAACATTGTCGTCGTATACTGAGAGCTGAATAATAGATCACTGAAACTATATTTTTGTGCAGTATAAATTGTACTTACTCGTAAAAGAATGGACCTACTTCTTCGACAATTGGCTTTGCCCCTCCCAGTACTTCAGTAGGGTTCGTGACGTTGAACATATAAATTTTGAAATCCAGGGGAAGAGGGAAAGAGGTCCACATTTCACGCATTTCAGAACCGGGCTTTAACGCTACTTGCTAAAATTTATATACAAATCATATAAAATATATATTTTCAATATCTAACAGTGAACCATTAGTTCATTACTGAAGATATTTATAAAACTTCGCAAATTCTTGCAAATTGTATTTTCATGATTCTGTGTCTATTGTTAAAAACAGAACACGAAAGTACGTTGAAAGAATAAACACAAGATTCTCACATCGAAACGATGACAAGTAAAACGGGACGATTACATAAAGCTGGTATTAGCGTATTGGATAATACGCGACACAAGGTGATAATTAATTAAATAACTATTATTTGTGTAGTGACAAATTATATGTAGTTCTTCGTTTGAGATGTTGCTACATCTTAGTTGTTTACGTTTGCCAATCAAATTAACAAAGTATTTTTCTTGTCAGTCTGGGCGCTTTGAGAATTTTGTACAAATTTGATAGATAAAAATATTGAAAATAAGGAGGAGAAAAATGGAACATTTTCATTAAACTTCTATATGCCAGTGGCTGTATTGACAGAAGCAAAATGTGAGAGAAATTAAATAAAATAAAATAACGTGTACTAAAATATGTAATAGCGAAGACAAAGAGTGACTTACCTTCTTGATTTGGGATTTCAGAAATGCAGGAAATATTATACTACAAATCAGAATTCCAAAGCTAAGCATCGACCCACCGACGATTCCAAGTGTTTTCGGTTTCATATTAATACACTAAAAAAATCAATGCGAATAACGAGATCTGTAACGAACTAAAATAAAACGATTAACTAATACGATACTAAAAAAGAGAACTAAACAAGTTCAACAGCATCAGTGAATCAGAAAAATATTAAAATCAGGTATCGTAAGAGCTTTTGAGATACTCTTATAAAAACTGACCAGTTGTGGCTAATGCTCTCATTCTCTCATTATATTTATCATTCCCTGCAATTTAAGACAGAACTCGTTCGAAAAACGGAGGTCAAGTCGTGACCTTTGTATGACTGTAATATGTGAAGGTTCTAAACTTGCAAGCTGTCATGCATGAGTATGGTAAGTTCTACGAAAAAACTTATTAGACCTTTTTTATAGAGAATTTCTCAAGCTATAAATTTTGTCATAACTATTTTTATTGTAGAACTGATAGATAACGAGATAACTGGTCTTTTAGATAAGACCCTCTGTACAGATATTTGAAGGAGGTACCCTATAAAGATTTTTGATATTTCTGAAACAAGTGAAGGTTCAAAAATGTAAACTATAAGGTCATACTTCTCTGATTCACTGTATCTATACTACCCTGAACTACCCCTAAAACATCTCCCAATTTATCCCAAAAAATCTGACAATAAAGTGTCCAATTAAATTATCCAATCAAACGACCTTCTCTTTGATCAAACTCAAAACCTTGCATGTGTCCGAAGCACGCAGCTTATTCTGAAGCTTTCGACTCGTAGTAAGAAACGACAACCATCCCAAAATGGACGTGTACACAGTGAGATCGAGGAACCGTCGAGAAACACAGGTAAACGAATCGTAAGCGAGTCGTTTGATATTCATTTCACGATTTTCCCACTAATACCATCGCGATCAGAGATCACTTATTTTTCCCGCGGTTTTTGAACAGATTGATACGCGATCACACCTTATTTAAAAATCACCGTGAACGATGTCGATCGCCGGATCGGGACAAATGATTTTTCGATACGCGACCTCGTCCTGGGTCGTCGTCGATCGTCGTGTGTTCGCGGCAAAGGACTGATTAGTCTTGGAACGTCGACGGCGTCCGGCGACGCGACGACCGCGACGATGCATCCATTCCTGCGTGACCACGTGTCAATTTTCTTCCGTGAACTTCCGGTAGCCTCCGTTCACGATCAAGGTGGAAGACCATGTTCTTCCTTTCCATTAATCTTTTTGTTTATACCTTGTTATTTCTTCTGTGTATGAGTTCTTGTGTTCAGATATGTAGGTTTTGAATATTGAGAGTATTTATGTATTTACTTATGTAATCAAATATTCAGATGCTTTAATGTTGTATTTGGAGAACTCAGAAGAGTCATAGTATTCAGAATATTTAGAATGTTTAGTATTGAAGTGGGAGAATAAGAGAATGTTGGAATAAGATAAAATAAAATCCTGGCTGAGATAAAAGATGTGGACGTCGCGTGACCCCTCTGGAGCGCGCAATTCAAATATCTCAGAGTATCTCTCTTGACCACCCTTAAATACTCACATAATTACTATTCATAATAGCAATTACTCTAATATTGATTACTATAATATCTAAAAATCCTTGACTACTCGAATGTTTGAAACCAAATTTGAATAACAAAACTTGACAAACATGAAACCAATAGTCAAACATAAAACCAATAATCGAACAGCACTGAAATTTTCACAGCTCCAAATATTGCAACAGCAAAAAGTTCTTGAGTTGAATTAAAATTCTTGAATTGCATTAAATCTCCATGAGAAGAGCTTACACTAAATACAAATAAACGTTACATTGTAATATTATAGTAAAAAATTACAAGACAGTTATATTATAAATTACAAGACATTGCTGTTATAAATTGATCGGTGTGACTGTACACTTCATTTTAGTGTCAAGTGTAACGCCTATCGAGCGAAAAGGTGTAGAACAATCTATTAAACATGAGTTGCCTATACACATGTTACTAGAACACGTTCGATTCCAGAACTTTTTCCATTATTACTTTCACTTAGGACGACGTAAGAAAAACTGTTATACATGATGTATTCTCGTAAATGGTAAGGTAATACGGAGATTGCTGTACAAAAAGTTTAATTAGGATATATAAAAGTCTAGTAAGATTGATTTCATTCTTTCAAGGTTTTTGTTACTTCTTACGATACACTTGGGGGTATAAATAATTTTTGACGTAACACGAAATCTTTATTAAGTAATTTGTAATTGAATTATTATATCAGATAATTTCTTACAGAAATAATAAAGAAATATTTATATTAAGGGATGAATATTAAAAACTAATCGTTGTTTACAAGAATCTTATTTCCTCACTGTAACTTATTTTTTTGCTGCATTTTAACTGACGTCTACATCAGGATGACTCTGCAGTCAACGAAAAAAATCTTAAACTAAATATCAGGTGTAACATTTATCGGAATGAAACGAAACTTTGACGACTGCGAATGTCACGGATCCTAATACAAATGTTTCGTAACGAAATAATGGTCTTCGAGAAAGACAGAAAAAATGTGTTTCATAACCAATAAATCAAGATATATTTACCAAGATAATCCTTGAAACATCAACTGCTATAATTATGCCGATAGCGTCTGTCGACCAAACGCATGTGGGAAGTCGGCAAACGCGGTATAATCGACTTCGTATAAAGTGGACAATCAACGAGTAGTGCAAGATCAATTTGTTAATTATGTTCAAATATTATGATGCATGAGGTGAGATACCTAACATGATTACTGTCGAGCTATATTGCCGTTTCTAGCAAACGGTTTCATATTTCATTCAATATACGTCATGCGTTCTATTGCTGTGACTGCCAAGTGTATTTACCAGGCATTGTAATACGCGTTGTAATCTTTATGAACTGTTGGCACTAGGAATTGAAATATCATGCATCGAAATTTCTGCGAGTTGTAATTTTCGAGTGATGGGATTTCTATGCGTGGAAATACTACGCGTGGAATTACCACGCACTGAAGTTTCTACGCGTGGAATTACCACGCGCTGAAGTTTCTACGCGTAGAATTACCACGCACTAAAGTTTCTACGCGTAGAATTACCAAGCGTGGAATAACCACGCGCTGAAGTTTCTACGCGTAGAATTACCACGCACTGAAATCTCAACGCATAGAAATACCACGCGTGGAATTGCTACGCGTGGAATTACCACGCGCTGAAGTTTCTACGCGTAGAATTACCACGCACTAAAGTTTCTACGCGTAGAATTACCAAGCGTGGAATAACCACGCGCTGAAGTTTCTACGCGTAGAATTACCACGCACTGAAATCTCAACGCATAGAAATACCACGCGTGGAATTGCTACGCGTGGAATTACCACGCGCTGGAGTCTGTACGCGTGGGATTACCACGTGCAGGAGTCTCTACGCGTGGAATTACCACGCGTGGGATTACCACGCGTTGAAGTTTCTACGCGTAGAATTACCACGCATGGAATTATTACGCTTGGAATTACTACGCGTTGGATCACCACGCATTGAAATCTCTACGCGTAGAATTACCAAGCGTGGGATTACTACGCGTAGAATTACCAAGCGTGGAATTACTACGCGTGGAATTATTCCGCGTGGCATTACTATGCGTAGAATTACCAAGCGTGGAATTACTACGCGTGGAATTATTACGCGTGGAATTACTATGCGTAGAATTACCAAGCGTGGAATTACTACGCGTAGAATTACCAAGCGTGGAATTACTACGCGTGGAATTACTACGCGTGGAATTACTACGCGTGGAATTACTACGCATGGAATTACTACGCGTGGAATTAGTACGCATAGAATTACCACGTACCATAGCCTTTACTCATGAAATTACCACGCATTGCCATCTCCACGCATTGCAATCGCTCTGACTTGAATTACCACGCACTATACTCTCCCACTCCACCACTCAACCCAATAAAAACCACCCTTCACTTCTTCAAAAATATATTTCCTTTAATCAATATAAAAATCTTATGTACAAAAGAACAAACAACGCTCCATTAAAACCTTACTTAAGCCATCCATGGTGTTTATGAGCATGAATAGCAACGGGTACAGGGTAAGGTTTAGGGACGTGATAAGGTACAGCCACATGTACCGGATACGGTCTATCTACATGCACGATCTTCTCAAATGGAACCGGATATGGTTTCGGTACCGGAACAGGAACGGCAACGGGTCGATCAACAGGAACGTGAACAGTCTTCTCAATCGGCACTGGAACTGGTCGATCAACGTGCACCAACTTCTCCACGTGAACCGGGTACGGTTTTGGTACCGGAACTGCGACTGGCACGGGAACTGGACGGTCCACTGGTACTGGTACCGGAACGTGTTTAGTCACAGGAACTGCCACTGGGACCGGATGTGGAACGGGCTGCGGCAGAGGCAGCGGCAATAGTGCTGCTCAAACAGAGAAATCGGTTCTTGATTGCGGTTCTTGGTTGGTGTTGGGAAAGTATAATTGAGGAAGATTGATTGAGCTGCTGGACCAGTAATATCAATTAATTCGTAATTAAACTTGCTACTGGAAAGAGGCACTTTTTTGGGCTGAAGAAAGTAATTTCTTTATTAGATTTATTGTTAAAAATTAGTTGTTGTGACGTTGATAATGTAGATTTGTTATTGATTTTGTTGATGAGGTATGCAAGTATGTTATTTCTTAAAAAGACATTCATTGATTCTTAATAAAATTTTTAAAAAGATATTAAGTATTGAACAATGAGTTATATGAAGATGAATCATTCTTTCATTCGTATGATATTTGCAAAATAAAATAATGATAATGCAAGTATGTTATTTCTTAGAAAGACATTAAATGATTTTTGATAAAGTTTTGAAAAAAATAATAAGCATTGAATAATGAGTTATATGAAGATGAATCATTCTTTCATTATATGATATTTGCAAAACAGAATAATGACAAATGTAGATATTATAAAAAATTAAAGAAGATACTAACGAGCTGGGGCTAGCACAGGCGGAGGTGCCACAGGTGGATGCACCGGAGGAGGAACCGGTGCCACAGCTTCTAAATGTCCATGCACTTCCGGTACCGGCGCCTCGTAAACGGGTGCTGGCTCAGGGTGGAAGAAGTGTTCTGGAGGTAAACCATATTCCAAGGAAGCCAGTCCTCTTTTATCATGTTTCTTCGTGATCAACGACTTGTTGTGTTTATGTTTATCGACGGTGATTGCTGTACTGACTGCAACGAGTAGTGACAAAATCTGTGGACAGACAAAATGTATATCTAACATAAATTATATTCAAAAGAGTACTCTTAAGTCAATCATAATATAAAACATATACTGAAAGAGTGTACCGGCTACATTTTATTAATTGTCTTTAAAAATTCTAATAGGAGTTGTATAAAAATATGAGGCAATAATTTTATGTTAAAATAAAGACTTTATATTAAGATTCATTATTATTAGGACTCATTATGATTAAGACTTTATAATAAAGACTCATATCACAAACACAAAGAGCTACAATTTTTCTGATCACCACATATCACAAAAAAGTTAAACACATCACTGACATAAAAATAAAAACGACATAAGAATCAACACATTCTTATTAAACCTAATATGCAAAAGTCAGATATGTTTGAAGCACCAAAAGTCACAATCACAGGTCACGAGGAAGAATATTATTAATTATAAAACAAATAAATGAAGGAAAACTGTACCAAGATAAACTTCATGGTGCAAGTAGAGTAAACAGTATCTACCAGCGACAGTGTCCAAACGAAAACTACGTTTGCTCTCTATCAATAACCTCCCATAAGTATTTATAGGGCAGCTATAGTGATGACACATCACTACGGAAGAAGCATCGATTGGTTCGTCTTCGTCGAACTCAATGGACTTTCGCTGCTACCAATCCTGGCCGATGGCCAAATAAACGATCGGCCGCTTTTCATATCGTACAGAAGGAAGACACGTGTTACAGCCGGAAAATACATAAGTGCACTGTATAATGACGTCGTCTAAGTATTGTTCATAAGATCGAATGATAGTTACGCCTCGACTCGGGTGAAAATTGTCTACGTGAACATTCAAATTAATAGGAACACCGATGCGTCTATTCGTGACACGATTCTATATCGACTTCGTCATGCGACGCTCTGTTTCGTTACATTTTTCATATCTCGACGGAAGTGCTGCTGTAACCGAAGAGAGGAATACTAAATAATTTTACGTAAGTAGCTTCTAGTTTTTACGAGGTAACAAAATTACTTCTGTGAGGATAATTGAGGTTTCAATTTGTGATGTTGATATTGGAAGAATTGGATAATGGGTGATGTAGAAGCTCCAACTTTATTAGTAGGTTTACTCTAAATTTAATACTAACTATATGCACTTATTTTTAGATTAAAAATAAAGTACAACACTAATAATAAGTATACAAGAGTTACAACTAATTTATACAATTAATTTATTTATTTAATCATTCTTCATGACAAAGTTTATTTTGGTAGAAGCATAATGAGTACTTACAGGTACAACACTAATAATAAGTATACAAGGGTTGAAACTAATTTATACAATTAATTTATTTATTTAATTATTCTTTATGACAAAGTTTATTTTGGTAGAAGCATAACGAGCATTTACAGGTACAACACTAATAATAAGTATACAAGGGTTGAAACTAATTTATACAATTAATTTATTTATTTAATTATTCTTTATGACAAAGTTTATTTTGGTTGAAGCATAACGAACATTTACAGGTACAACACTAATAATAAGTATACAAGGTACAACATATTGTATAAGTATACAATAAAATACAACACTAATAATAAGTATATAAGGGATGAAACTAACTCACACAATTAATTAATTTATTTAATTATTCTTCACGACAAAGTTCATTTCGGTAAAAGCATGATTTACTGGTAAAAGTAAACTAATTCCATGAATGACCAGAATGGAAGCCAAGAATTAATTCACGTTAATCGTTGAACAACCTGACCGTCAAGTATTTCGTAATTGTGCCATAGCATTCGTACGTGCCCCACCGGATTATGCGTTCACCGATGCTGGTAATGATGAATAATGAATGACAGATAGTAGCCGGCGTTAGAAGTGGTTCGCATTAGAAAATGAAAGTTAAGAAAGTTTCGCGGATGCGACCGACGCGGAAAACCTTGTAACGCTTCTGGTGCAAGAAACGATCCGGTTTGTTGTTGATCTCGGTGACCGATTAAAAATGCAATTCGTTACTTCTGAATTATAATTCGAATTCTGATTAATTAGAAACAATAATTCTCTCAGAAACTGTCAATATACTGTTGGTCTATGTACAAGTTTTCTTTTAACACTAAACCTACCAACATATAATGCATACTTAATTTGAAACTAGAAATGAAGTTAAAAAATAAATAAACAAATGGTAAAACTTAAATTAGTGCACACATTTATTCTTTATCTTCATGAAAGTCAATTTTGATTTCAAGAAATGTACTTTAACAAAGTGTGTAGCTTATAATAACTTGTGGAGCGGTCATTTGGCCGGTTTGGTAGTTTCAGTGTTAATTTTATGAAAATATTTGAAGAGTAACTGTAACCCTATTTACAAATTAATGTCTATAATAAAGTACCTAAACTAATAAATAATTCATAACTACATTAATGAAAGTAATAACCTCTAACAGAATAACCTCGAGTGAAATTGTAAAATCGAAGGTCATATCTGAAAGATAATATTAGTCACGTCACTTCCATAGTACGTGCTCAGAACAACTAGAAAATAATTAAAACGTAAGTAGGTAAGTGGTACGAGAATGGTATGCTATGAAGTGATAAGTTAATATAGCGCGTATGGAATGGAATGAAAGAATTGCTGCATTTTTTGTTATATCATTCAAAGAAGCAGGGATCGAAGAAATTCTTACGTCTGGGAGTTCGAAACCGAAAATGCAAGTTCATTACACAGGGGGTCCAAATATGGAACAAATAGTCGTTACAATGCTTAACGACTTTCTTCTCCGGAAACACAAAACTCGCCAATCAACACGGTCAAGTTCCTGATAGAACCTGCCTTGGACCACAATCTGGATCTATCGATCTGTCGGTTTAGATAGCAAATATAAAAGCTAGAGTTTTCTCGATCTTGCGAACAGTTCCTCCGCGTGCAGAGAACAATGTCCATCATTCCGGTAAGCATCGAGTTATCTTCTGATCCCACATTTTGATTACTGAGACAATTGTGGTACTCAAAATTTTACTTCACCATTAACACCTTCAAGTTTTAAAACACCGTCTAAAATTCCGTAAAATTGACGATTTTTTAAATATAAAAATAGTTTTAAGTGTGAACATAAAAATAGTTTGTAGCTAATGGTTGAGGTAGAGTATAGAGGTTCAATACTGAATTTTAGCTGTTCCTGATACTCTTCTGTAGTACCGCGTTAGCTGCGGAAGCAGAGGAATCGAAACATGAAAAGCGAGGGATCATCGATACCGGTGGATGGGTTGGAATACCGAATCCACACTCGTACGGTCATGGTCATCCTTGGATAGGTGGTCCACTGAAGAGTTTCAAGTTTCCGGGTTTTGATTTAGCTCATCATGGGTAATTACACCATTGCATTTATAAAACACAGTCTCAATATGTACATCATAAACTGGTGAACTCTTCGTTGACGATAAAATAATTTTAAGAAAAAAATACGCCGACTTCTAAATGCACTAAAAAGTATAAAATAATTTCTATTTCGTAATGAAGTAATTTCTATTTCATTCAATCATGCAATTACGTAACATATATGAATGATGGTACCAATGGGGAGTCAGACCCTACAAGATGCAAAAGGTTTCCTGAATACTGAACGAATTGAGTAACCTCCTCCTTTTTCGAAGTCGGTTAAAAAGAAACTTTTCTAGATCCAAAACTTGTAGCTCCAAAATATCCCTCAACCCAAAACCTAGATCGAAGACTCAAAAGACCAGATCTTAGACCTAAACTTAGATCTAAAGGTTCTCGAAATCCATAGATCCTAAAAATCTCTAAAATCCCAGTAATGATGTCTTAACATCTTTAGAATTGCTATACACGTTCTTGGTGACAACCTTGATAAATTTGGTATAGATTATATGGAGGTTTGCCGTACGGCAGAGGACCAGCAATAGCCTTGCCGATCGGAAGAGACGTAGTGAAACCAGTGCCGGTGTACATAACTAAACACGTAGTCGTGGAGAAGCCAGTTCCGGTACCAGAGCCCGTTTATATCGAAAAGCCTTATCACGTGCCAGTTGAGAAGGTGATCCATGTTCCAGTCGAAAAGATTATTCATAAAGCGATCCCGGTTCCTGTACCAGTACCTGAGGTAAGAAATTTGCAAATCTTACATAAAACTAGAACTATAACTATAATTAAATAATAAATTATTTCAAAAACTGTAATTAGACCTAAACTGTACAGAGATAAAATTCTTCTGTATCGTTTAACATTTCTACAAGTCGCTTTCATGCATGGAATGCGATTTTCCAAGACAGGTTGTTGATCAGATTCCTTTGTGTCGCAGGCAGTTCCGATACCAGTAGAGCGCCCAATACCGGTACCGGTGAAACACCCCGTAGCAGTACCAGTCCAGCAGCCATATCCGGTACCGGTGAAGCAAGCGTTTCCGGTACCAGTACCCGTTCCATTTCCGGTGGCGGTGCCTCCACCGATCTCCATCTACGGTCCAGGGGCTTACTACGGTAGAGGGTACGGCGGGGGTCATATTTATCCGGCGATACATGGTCCACCGATCATCCATGGATATGGTCATGGGTACGGCCATGGATTTGGTCATGGATATGGTCACGGATTTGGTCATGGATTTGGCCACGACTTTGGTCATGGACATGGTTACGCCCATGGTTATGGATATCCAGGTCCGTACATACACGATGTTGGACACGGACATGGTCATGGACACGATCATAAGAAACGAAGTAAAGATGCAGACGATCGTTCTTGAAGAAGTTTTGCAGTTGTACAGCTAGATTGTAATGTTGTTACCGTTTGAAATTACAAGTCTATATGTATTAATTGATTGTGAAAGTTTGTATGGAACAGTTGAAAGCAGAGACTTAGGCATGCAATGAAAGTTAGTATATCTAAGTCGTTATTAAGTTATTATGTACTTTCTGAAGTTAATAAATAATTATTTCAGTAACGTTATTTTGATAAATTTATTACATTTCATGTAGAAAATATTTTTAAAAATTAATTACAATTGGTATATACTATATACATATTGAATGAGAGTCTGTACCAGCAGTTTGTCATATATATCAAAATAGATTAACATAAGGCTATTTAATAATAAGAATCTGAATCAGTGTCTTCTTCAAATACGTTGGATCTAGGTGGTGATGAACTACCTAATATTTCTTCTTCACTTTCGGGTTCATTTTTTTCCTTGTTATCCAAAGCATAACGCCTCCAAGGAAATCTACACAAATAAAGAATTTATTAAATATTTAGTTATATTGTTTTATTCAAATTAAAGGAATCCATTACCTTGTTTTTTCATTAAAACAATCTTCAATAAACGTATGAGAAACAATTTTAGTGTGACCCTTCATCTGTTGATACTTTGGAGTGTTCTTAAAGGCACAAATTAAGTGACTGCATTTTTTATTAGTTGTGTTAGGATCAGCAATGTACCTTGCTCCCATTTGTAGAGCTTTCCTCCTAATGTCATCTCTTTGTGGATTAACATAACCACTAAGGGAAAAGCTAACATCCTCAAAAAGTGTAGAAAACAACTTTTTTGGTTTCTGTGCTTCTACAGCTTTCTTCTTTGCAGCTCTTTCTGGTCTAGCTACTGGTTTAGGTGGGGGTAATTTCCCACAGTTTTTACAAATTTTATCTTCTGATTCTTCTTGGCACTCAGAACAATTCTGCTTCTTTTTATGTACATTTTCTTTTGATGAACTCTCCTCTGGACTTAAAGAACGTTTTTTAGAATTTCTTCTGGGTGTTTCACTTGCTTTTTTTGTGTCCTTCTTATTTGCTTTAGGTGAAGGTGAAGGTACAATATCCCCAAATGGTGTTCTTGTTACTGATTCATCTGTTGTAACTTTCTCATTTTTTATTTTAGAATCATTTACTGATGATGAATTCGAAGTTGAATCTTTATTTTTAGTACCAAATACTTCTTCTGCTTTTCCTGCTTCTAATTTCTCCAATAAAGGCCTCTTCATTGGTTCTCTATTTTCTTCTTGTCGTTTAGAAAAATTATTCAGACTAGTTTCCTTGACCTTTGCAAGCAAACTATCTCTGTAATCTGTTTTCTTGTTATCAACCATTTTCATATACTTCTCCTTAAAATTATCAACCGATGATTTGCTATCATTTTCGTCTGACTGTTTCAGTTTAAATCTTCCAAAAACATCTAATCCTAAATCCACTTGAACTTCTGTCTTAAATACAATGAAAGACAATCCAAATAACTCTTTTAAGTTTGCTGATTGCATACAAGTTACTTTGATACGATCGAATTTCATCTTTATTGTTTCTGGATTCAATTCCTTTTTCGTGAATATCTGCACTTGATCTCTGAATTTCCCATTTGAAGCTTCATCATTTGTCAAAAACTGGTGATTTACAATTGGTACCCAGTTGTCAGGTTCTGTTGACATAGATGCAGTAACAACCACTACACAACTGCGATAATTACCAATGTCTAAACCTGTGATACAAGAGGGTTCTGCCATTTGAAAAATAACTGTGGCAAGCATTTCTCCTGGTTTGGCACATCTCCATGAAGAATTTGAACGATGCTGGAGAAGATTAGATGCAGGATAGGATGGATGTTCCGAAGAACAACTTATTATTTTTGCAAGTTTAATGATCATTGTTTTGAAATTTTACTTGATCACTTTCAAAAATATAAAAATTTATAACATCTGTAAAATAAAATGTAAATGTGTCACATGATAAAAAAAGTAAATAATGATATCAAATTGAAATGATTTACTTACCGCCAAATTTAATGATAAGAAGTACCTTCAAGTGTAACTATAACCTATAACTCATTGCAATACCTCGATGACAAGTGACAAAACTTGAGATAAAATCTTCACAGTTCATCTATTAGTTTATTAGTATTATAGTATAATACACATTTTTCTTGTAATTGTTATTTGCACTTAACACAGTAGTTCCAAAGTCACATATATTAACGTGTATTGCGTATAGTTTTTAATGACAGCACTTATTACAATAATATTTATTTAAATAATCAAAATTATAATACAAGTTACAATTAATATTTTCAAAAAAAATACAAATTGAACGCAATATTTAATTTTATCCTAACGCGAGAATGTACATGCTACAATTGAATGGGCTTTCGCTTTTTGGCGGGAATCCAATAATTTTATTTTTTCTTATTTAATTATTTGATTACACATTTGTTACTATTACGTTTTAAGAAATATTTACAATTATTTTACTTGCAATTAAGAACTTAATTTATTTGTATGGTAAATTATAATAAATTATTACCTTTTGGTGACGTACAAGTGCGTAGTTTACCCTGTGTGTGGGAGATGGCACTGTCAGTTCCATTTCCGTAAAATTTATTGATTAATACACTATATATTATTAATATTGATTTGACACTGTTTGCAATATGTTCCGAAGGATGTGTTCAGAATTCACGCACTGTACTCGATGATACAAAACTCATTCTCACAGATATTTTTACGAAGCATGATAGTCTCCAAAGTTTCCCACAATTCTGTACATGTTCTTTCTCGATGCATCGTGGGAAGCAAGCGTCACTAAATAACCCAAGGTACGTTTTCTCAGCCGATAAATTCATTACCATTTATTAACAACGCAGGAATTCATTTTAGTGGTCGACAATATTTGGCGTTACCTCCTGTCGTTACGAATACATTGTTCGAAGCTTGCAATTAATTTTACGTTGCGTGAAAATTTATTCGGTTCTCGTTATGCTATCCTACGTGCGTTCTTCCTTTTATGATGCTAATTGTCAGAACGTTATTGTTCACGAGTTCGTAAAATACAATCGAACGATAAAATTTGTTAAACATCGCCGCCCAGAGAAATATTTCAATTCTCCCCATGCAGTCGAATACGGTGAAATATCATTTCGATTCGCAATTTTCCGCCGTTACCGTATTTTTGCAATTTTAAAAACATCGTGCTTTTCGGTTCTCTGTATTCGATATTTCACTGTTCAACCTTCTACCAGTATGAATTTTCACGGAGACTTTTCGGCAATTTAAATCACTTTTAAGATAATATTAACTTTGTCACGTACTTTGTCACGCATGTTATACATCACATCTGTGTTAGAGCGTATACGCATGCACAGAGCTTAGTGGCTGGCGCGCGTAATCCCCGCGCTCTGATTGGTCCACGTTTTTCCTTAATAATTCAAAAACGAAGCTTCAAAGAAAATTTTGGAAAAGGGAAATTTGATTTAGAATTATGTTAACTATCTCCCATTTCAGAGATTAATAATTGTGAGACAATTTGTATGGCCACGTACTATATTAGTAATGTCAACGCTTTGTGTTAAGTAGGGAATGTCTGAATACCGCTGCAGCCTTAAACAAACCGAGAAGCTTCTCTTTGCGGTTAATATGACCAATGTATGTATGGGGGCAAGCATTGGGGTGCATAAATATATGCGTATGCGTCACCGCACGCATAAGTGCCGATGAGGGGATTTGTAAATGATCCTAACGTCCCGCGTCAATCACTTACGCCAATCCTTGATCTACAAATTTACTCCAAAATTTGCAGGAAGACGCACATTTCCAAATCTTCTACAGACAATTCTATCACATATTCGTCTATCAATAATTAATAATTTAAAAAAAAGCATTCAATAAAAATATCCAAGTACTATTATCACAGCTTTATCTAATAACAGTTCTCATTTTCCAGCTATCATATTTTTGAGCAAAATCCGAAAATTACAAGGAGGGAAGCTACAAACTACGAACGACCGAAACGTCTTTTCCTGGAGGGATCTACCGGAAGTCAGCTTAGAATCTTTTTCCCGTGGAACAGGTCTCGACATCCTCTCCGGATCCTTAAAAAAAATATATATGTTCATCCGGTTGATATACCGAGCCCGAGAAACGAAGTTCTCTTAAGACGTCGGAAACCAGGGAAAAAGAATCTTTGGTAGACGAACGGCGAAGGAAGGGCTGGTGGCGCGAAGGGGCGAAATTACGTCAAAAAGTCTGGAGAATTTATCGGAGCACTTTTTAAACTCCTCCTTCGCGCGATTAGCATATTATTTCTATGGAAGACCGACTATGGAAAGAGTCGACTGTGAGGGTGGGGGGGTTAACGCGGCCAGGAGCATATCAAATATGTTGATAAATGATCCCTTTGAGCGATGAATAGGCGGTCTCTATGTAGCCTTTTTTCGACGCGATGTGAACATTTGAATGTCAGAAGGATTGGCTTCCTTCGGTTGCTTTCGACGTCGCCCTTGCCGAGAAAAATCACAAGCGTCTGCGTTCTCCTCAAATATTCCGATGGAATCGAAAATATTCTTCGGGAACTCTAGACGAATTCGTTAGACAGTTCCTCGGGGTTGTTACCGTCTTTGGGAGGGTGAGGTAAGCTTATGAGCTCAAAGAATGATTTTTATAAGAGAATTTCTGTTTGTAGCTACGAAATGTACAGGTTACTGCAATGACCATTTTGGATACCCATGTACTTCAGGTTTTAGTTTATTTCAAGTTTGTACTCCTTTATGAGGGATTCAAAGAATGATTTTCACAAGAAAATTTCTGTTTGTAGGTATGAAATGTATAGCTGACTGCAGTGATCATTTTGGATACCTATATACTACAGGTTTTAATTTATATCAAGCTTGTACTCCTTTATGAACGATTCAAGGAGTGATTTTCACAAGAGAACTTCTGTTTGCAGCTATGTAACATACAGGTGCCTACAGTGACCATTTTGGATACTTATATACTTCAGGTTTTAATTTACTTCAAGCTTGTACTCCTTTATGAGTGATTCAAAGAATGATTTTCATAAGAAAATTTCTGTTTGCAGCTATGAAAGGTATAAGTGTCTATGGTGGCCATTTTGCATACTCATCTCAAGATTGAATTAATGATTGCAATAGTGAATAAGCAAAGTTAAAAGAAGGATTGAGAGTATTCCATCAGGCAGCAAGTTGGCGGCAAGTCAAAGATTCTCGAAGAGATCAAATTGACCCTGGGTCTTTGATCTTGGATTCGGTCAACAAACACACAGAAAGAAAAGCAGTATCGCGGTCAACGATGCAAAACAGTCGTGTTTCCGTTTCGCCAATCAGTTCTGAGCAACCACCCTTTGCCAATCTCCATACGATTGGACGAAACAGAAAAGCAGAAATACCACCTTTCACGATTTCTTTTATATTGTATACAGAGAAGTATATGTTGATAACTAATTGGACATGTTCGTATGGAGATATAAAACCTATAGGAACCACAATGAAGGAGTAAGGTATAGAAACTTTTGAACAAACATTAATTAATGAGACAATATTTTAAACATTTAATTAAATTACAAATGTATGAAATTACACTTATTTCAAAAGTAACATAATTTTATTAACTGACTCTATATTTACAGAAAATTAAACCAACAGCAGTGAAGCACTCTTCAGCGAAGACATAACTTACAACCCCCATCACTTGAAAGAATATCTACAATCATTAACGTATCACACAAATACAAATTCCATTGAACAATTCCAACAACAGTATTAACAAAAGGAAATATTCTAAAAAATAATACGTTGAATTTTACTTTTTTATTTTCCGTTCCATATCAACGATGACGTCGAACCCTCGGTGGACATTCAATTTCGAAGTGCCACGTCAGCGGGACACTTTCAAGCATATTGAAGCTGGATACGAAGCCGTTCGGCCATTTGCTTTAATCCCTCTTTTCCATATTTATCTTGGTCGCCTTCATTACGGGCCACTTCCAAGATCTTCGTTCCTTTTCTTCTTTCCCTTTTTATCGTTTGGTATCTTCAGGATTACCGTTCTATTCGGCAACGAACGCCTTTGCTACTATTCGCAGCGAGCGCAGATTGCTTTTCGTGGCGGGAGAATTTACGAGCGGCGATGATAAACTCTCAGGAAGCATAATCGAATGGTTTTCGTAATCATTTCCATGGGAGGAAGAGGACGAACGAAGCTTGTGCGCGTTCAATGTTCGTGCGATGGAATGCGAAAGGAAAAAAATGATCGAACTATCTTCTTCGATGTAAAAAATAAAAAGTGGAGTAAGAAGTAGAAAATAGAAAAGGAAGTAAGAGCTACAAAATAAAAAATGAAGCAAGAAGTGAAAAATACGAAATGAAGTAAGAAATGAAAAATAAAAAATGAAGTAAGAAGTAATAAATACAAAATGTAAGTGAGAAGTAAAAAATAAAAAATGAAGAAAGAAGTAAAAAATACTTCTCAATTGATAGCATAATTTACTATTAGAAAATATATAAAAATTATTAGACAGAGATGGAACGTAAAAGGTCTTTGTGACTGCAATTTGTGTTGTCTCAAAAATATTGCAAGTTTGCATATTTATTTATTCCTCTAAAATCATTATAATATTAAAGATCACGAGTTTGCAATTCTACGCCAGTTACACCGCTTACTCCTTGTGCAAACGTTCGCAATAAATCAGTAAATTCTCGTGACACGAAGCGTATTAAATCATAGGATGCTTTTCGCTCGACTTTCCATAAATCGAAATTCCTCTATGTTTATACCCTTCCGGTTTTCATCAATGAAAAAATCCTGACAGCTCGTAAAGTCCGTCCTGAAATGCAGTTCGTAATAATGCTTTATAGATTCAATATCTTCACACAATGTGAACCGAGCATTGACACGGCTCGAAGAAAGGGTCTTATTTATTCTCGTTCGGAAAATATTTGACTGTTGAAACGGTGCAAATAATCTTGTCAAATAAAATTCTCCAAACCTCGAGAAAATGTAGTCGATAAAAAACCAAAGAGTTCGACATCGAGAAACTGTTTCGATTCTCGCGTCTTTCATGACGTCTGCCGATATTCGAACATATACGAGAAATATCGGGATAATTAAAGGAACGTCGCGGAGGGATAACAACGGGAGCGGTTGTCCGACGTGCAGCGTGCACGTTAAATTATCTATCGCGCAATTATTCATTTATGCTTATTCGCCTTGATACACCCGCGGATCTTGAAATATTACCGGCTTAACCGGACTTTTAATTCTAACGTATTACCATACTTATCGTAGCGTACGATTCGCCCGTCGCGACTTTTTTCGAGGAAAGCGTCTAGTGTGGATTAGGACGTTTGCTTGCACTTTGCGATACTTTCTGATTACGTTTCTATTTTTACACTTTAACCTCTTCAAAATATTTCTATTTTAATGTCAGAGTGTGTACATAGTCAGAAACCTGGCAATTTAAGTCTTTGGTAATTGATTTGAAGGTTGAACACTTGGTCTTCAAGGACTCTATCAATTGACACAACAATTAAATTCTTAAGCTGTTCTTAAACTATCAAACTCTCAAGCTAATCCTAAGAACTTGTAGATATACTTGTACATCATTTCCCTCTAAATTGTCTAAATGTTCCCTCCAAATCTATTTCTCAAAATAAATCAGACTGCATTTGAAATGATACCAGACTAAATACCAGACTGTATCTAAAATGACAGCAGACTAAATACCAGACTATCTGCAACCAGACTACGCATGAAATCAGTAATTATTTTTCCAGAATCTCAAGTTGATCTCCGTAATTGTAGATTTTGCATGAAGATATAAAATAAGTGGCAATATCCCCTGGTTATTTTTCGTGGAAATCTGTTTCTGCGTAGAAGGGTAAGAATCGCTTCGCCGGTGAAAGAGAGGCATAGGTGAGGCGGAGAACAGAGTCTCCGAGCAGATGACACGTTCGACCCGAGGAAGATAAGGAAACGACGCTCGTAACACGACCACGAAGATGCCCGCATTACGAAACACGAACAGGCAGTCGCCTTTACGACGCCGCGATACCGTTGAACAGGGTTGGATCACGCCTTGCGCATAACAACACCAACCCCTTCGTAGCGGGCCCCCGCAACTTTACAAGTTTAATTAAATGTTTGCCATAACCGTGCCTCTAAAGGCAGTTGGAAGAAAGCAGGATATTCTAGTTTTAACGACGATCTTTCGATAAAACCTAGCTTTGTAAAATTTTGTAAAAGGAATAACTATCTATCAACATCTATCAAATTGAAATACTGGCGAAATATTGGTGTCGGAGAATGTTTTGAAGGAACGCAAAGAATATCTATGCAAATACTGTATAGAATCCGCCATCTTGCCGGGGGAAACGCTGGCAGAAATATTCTTCGTGGCCGAGATCACCAATATGCCCCCGACACGGAGAGTCCATTCTTTTTCGGTGAACGGAAGCGGAATGAAGTTCACGGACCGATCCAGAACTTCTCGTTTCGGTGTACACACAAAAGTTTTGCATGTCCGTTCTTTAAACTGGAAAACTTTCGTGTCGCTTCTCGCCGGGCGATGCAAAATCGATGCACAGTCGCAATCGATTACGTGTTGCTCTTTCGAGTGAACAGACATTTATTGCCATTCTATTTTTGTTTCTAGAATTATTTATTATATTATAAATTTATATTATACATAAAATATTGCACTTTCATATTTTACATTTATATTTTACATTTATATTATACATTTGTATTATACATTTGTATTATACATTTATAATATATATTTATATTACTCATTTCTATTATTATACATTTATATTATATATTTAATATTGTACATTTATATTGTACATTTATATTTTACATTTATATTTTACATTTATATTATACATTTAATATTGTACATTTATATTGTACATTTATATTTTACATTTAATATTGTACATTTATATTATACATTTATATTTTACATTTATATTATACATTTGTATTATACATTTACATTATATATTTATATCATTCACTTCTATTATTATACATTTATATTATACATTTATATTATACATTTAATATTGTACATTTAATATTGTACATTTATATTGTACATTTATATTGTACATTTATATTGAACATTTATATTGAACATTTATATTATATATTTATATGCATGCAAAACATTTACATTATATCGAGACACATATTCCTCAATTCTTAGATAATTTTGTACTTAAATTCTTACATTTTTAAAGGCAAAATTTCTAACGTTCTCTGTACATAATGTCTTATATCTTATTTCAAAGAAGGAACGAAACGAATATGTTCTTTTTAGGTATGAAAAAAGGTCATGTAACGTTACGAGTACATCTTCCGGGGAGAATCCTCAAGACGTTCCGAGGGCAGTCAAGATGGCGTCCCAACTCGCAGTGTGCTCCACCTTATATTAGCATATAAACTCGTTGCCTCCAGCAAGGGCCAGTCGTGGCTTTGATTTATGTACTAAATATGCCTTACTGGCGAACCAACCACCGTAGAAGCTCTCTAGAAGAGAAACACAGCTTCTCGTTGCCGAGTTCTCGGTTTCGCTTTCTTGGTACTCCTTTGTTTCGTTTACGATCCTACTCTTTCTTATCTTCGTACCGATGCTTCCAGAACATAAAGTAGCGGGACTTAAAGATTGTGCACTTTTTTATACCAAGAATCTTTAAAATAGAATCTTAGATACCAGGAATCTGTCGGTGTACTTTAAAATTCGATGTAACGCAAGTTTAAACTCGAGAGAGGTTATTAATTAGTTAGAGTAGAGGGTTACACAAATAGTAGTTGTGTAGAGGGTTACACAAATCAGTGACAAACGCAAAATGTTCTTAGAATTCCTTTCGATGCGAGTTTAAACTCAAAAGAGGTTATTAGTTAGTTAAAGTACAATTTTGAGGGTTCCACAAATCACAAACACAAAATGTTTCTAGAGTTCCATTTGATGCAAGTTTAAACTCAAAAGAAGTCAGTTAATATTTTAGAGTACGATTCTGAGGGTTACGTCAGTGACAAACGCAAAATGTTCCTAAAATAGAGTCCTTGGTCGTTGTTAAATATAAACGACGTCGACCGAAGGATAGCTATTTCCATTTTTCATCAGGCCGGCCGTAATACGGGGATGAAAAGGGTGGTAGCCGTACGGGGAGGGTCTGAAAAAGGCGGAACGGGTGTTGTATAAAACCGCTCGCGACATTACCTCCAATATTCGCAAAACGGATTCTCCGGCAACGGCCTCATCCTCTCGACAACCCCTTCCACGTAACCCCCAGCCAACGGCTGGTAATGAGGTGGTTTCAATTCTGGCCTCGGGGAACAACCCGGACCGGTGTGTAGGTACATCAGCTATTGCCATGTAAATGTCCGAGCGAGAGAGAACGAGCAAAAGAGATTGATAACAGGGACGAGACGTAGCTACCGATCTCTGGATATTCCTATTTTCTTTCTTTTTTTTTCGATCGCTTCGTGCATAGAATTAACGTTGGAGCTCATTTCTACACTTTAATGTGTACATTATTCAAATTATTAGATTCTTTTACATACTTCTTGATGTACAAAATGAATTAAGAAGGGGTAGTCAATAAAATGTTTTGGGTCAATGCTCATTGTAGTCGAGGTTCAAACGACAAGATCAATCAATCAATCAATAAAATGTTTTATAATAGAGTATGTGACTTTCATTTATTATAAGCAATACGTAAATGAAAATATTCGACCAAGCTATTTATTTGAATTATTTATATTCATTCATTTCTACATTTTAATGTGTACATTATTAAAATTATTGGATTCTTTTACATACTTCTTGATGTACAAAATGAATTAAGAAGGGGGTAGTCAACAAAATGTTTTGGGCCAATGATCATTGTAGTCGAGGCTCAAACGACAAGATCAATTAATCAATCAATAAAATGTTTTATAATAGAGTATGTGACTTTCATTTATTATAAGCAGTACGTAAATGAAAATATTCGATCAATCTATTTATTTGAATTATTTATAAGATCTAAGAGAAGTTTGTTGTCGACATAGGAGTATGAAGGTTTGATAACATATTTGATGTCTGAAGCGTCTGTACATCGATCGAGATTCAATGACTAATAAAATACAAGTACCATAAGAAGTTAGTTAAGTAACAAAATGGCGGACGAGTCCCACTTGTCGAACAGATAATTTTAAAAATTTCTTCAGTTCTTAGAATTTTTTTCTGTAGTTCCTCATATAAAGCAAAGAGTTGGAGTGTTTTACGTTACGATTGCCCTATGAGTAATATCTCAAACGTTCAGGAACTTTTCCGCCCGTTAAGTTTCCCGAAGAAAGAAACTTGCCCGACCAGACAGGAGACGATGTCGGAAAGTAGCGTCGAAACGAGCCGCGTGAAATAAAGTATACGACGTGACGTAGTTCCACGGATATATGCCCGTGAGGCTGCACCCTTCAAAAATAAATCGCGAAGGCGCCGTAGCTCGTAATTTAAACTAGCGCAGTTTCGGTAACTAGTTCCTCTCCCCGTTTCGCTCGGACTTTCAACGACAAAGAAAACGATGCCACGATCGAAGGGTGAAGTGTATGGACATTCGGGAGGAGGGCTGAGAATTGGAGGACTAGGTGGCGTCGTAACTGAGACGGCTGTAAAACGATTCGCAGTAAACCGCGAAATGAGTTTATTGCGCTTATTGACCGAACCTACGGAGCAGAAGTGTGCACGTTAAAATCGTTGTTACGCGTCGCCGACGTTCGCGAGCGACCAATATGGACGCGAGTTTAGACGTCGTCTCATTTTCTGCAGACTTCGACTACGTGTTTTCTTCTGCTTCCACTCTTTATTGCTGCAAGTTCATATTTAAAATTTATCGAGATATTTACAATTTCGTATAATTACGTTGGTCAAATTTAGTACTCAAAATCAAATTTATACAGCGGCATGCAATATTGGTGCAATAAAACCATGGAGTCTGCATGAAAAAATAAATTGAAAATGTGAAGACAAAATTTTTGGTAACGTAACAAATGTAGCAAGTAATGTAATAATTTAATAAATACAATTAATACCAAAATGTATGGAAGGTTAGTCATCGTACATTGATATAAATCCTTGTTTGTTTGCTATTCTCCATTTCGACAAGACTCCGCAAGTAAATGGAACGTCGAAGGGCAGTATTTTTTCTTCTGAGCTTTTAATTCGAGACCTCTAACGAGTAGTAAATTCCGAGCAAAGGCAATACCGGTAAACGGTTGGCCTTTCTAACAGAACAGATCCACTTAGTTTTTTTCCCTGGTCCAGCCCCTTTCGCGCCCTCGGCCGAGTATTAAATACTAATTCCATTAAAACCGTAGAAGGGTTGCGAGCCCATATCTCTGACCCATATTTCATGCCGAAAGCTTTTCAATCTGAGAAAATACTTATGGAACCCCCCATGCGGGAGGTGGTAGACGTGGAGGATCGATAGTTGAAAGCTTTTGTTTGTCCATCGAATCGTCGTTGTCTCGACGAAAAAAGATTCTTTATAGGAAAATATCTGGAACTCGTTGGAAACCCTTATGTAACTTATATCACTTTTTTATTCGAAGAAACCATTTTCAGTCTGCTACAAAAATTATCTGATATTTTAAATACAATTGTTTACTTGGCTCAAATAACTATATTAATTATAATAAAAATAATTGTAAAATTAGAGAATGCCCACATGTGTGACTGACACATGTTGTTGAATTTAAAAGAAATTAAATGTATCTTTGACAAAGTTAATATTTTGAAATTTTTTAAAAAGAATTACATATTTAATTTTCTTGCATCTTTAAGTTTCTACCTGTCTTGTAAGACAATTAATATATGATTTACTGTCACATAAAAATGGAGGTTAAGTGATACAATATCTTAGTTGTTTCAATTATAAACGTCCTACTAAACTCACTGGTCTAAATTTGTTCTTACGGATCTTATTTTTGAATCAATTCGGTTCAAACGATTAAGTAGATCTCGACTCCATAGATCGAGGAAGTACAAATAAATCGGCCATCAACGAAATCGGAGCTCCGAAGCGTTGGAACGAGTGGTCCATCGATTTACGAGCTGTTCGCGGAACGGAACGATTACGCGCTCGTAAAGAAGCTCGTAAGTGGAAACGATCGAACGTTCTCACGATCAGATCGTCATCGAAGTCCAAAGCCTTTCAACGATTGCCGTGTATCTGACCCCCACGATTGAGTTATCGCGACGACCAGTAAAGTAATAGAAACGAAACGGCTCTCCATCTTTCCTCTTACTCCTCGAAAAAGGAGATCCAGAAGTTGAAAAGCGTCCGAAGCCTGATTATCGGTCGACACAGTAGCCGATCGGCTTTTAATCTTCGTCGGCCTATTAGCCTGGGAATGGTTCGTAATTGAAACTCCGTTATCACGGCCTTCTACGTGATTGCATCGGTAGCGAAGCTGAATCGTTCGCGTTTATCTGCTGGCAAGAACTTCGCGCGATCAGATCGCCGTTGTCTTTTTAGGCGGACAGAACTTAATGAAATCGTGGATATCGTTCGATCGGCTATTTGGAACCTTCTCGTAAATTATTCAGCTTTTATTACGTTGCACGATGATGTCTGGAGACACGGGAGAGCCTGGAGGAGGTTCTTAAGATTAAGAACCATCTTATTCTTCATTTCAAGAAGAACCAAAGAATGATCTTCGAGTTGGTTTATGTAGAAAGTTTAAGTTGTTGGAGAACTTCAATCGTTGATATGAAAGTGATTATCAATGACAAAGTGATAGATTGAGTCTTCAGAACGAATGAAAGAGAAGGTTGGTCAAGGATCGACCATTTGGAACCTTCCTGTAAATTATTCAGCTTTTATTACGTTGCAGAATGATGTCTGAAGACACTGTTAGACCAAGAGAACCTGGAGGAGGTTCTTAAGATTGAGGACCATCTTATTCTTCATTTCAAGAAGTACCAAAGAATGATCTTCGAGTTGGTTTATGCAGAAAGTTTAAGTTGTTGGAGAACTTCAATCGTTGATATGAAAGTGATTGTCAATGACAAAGTGATAGATTGAGTCTCCAGAACGAATGAAAGAGAAGGTTGGTCAAGGATCGACCATTTGGAACCTTCCTGTAAATTATTCAGCTTTTATTATGTTGGTCGATGATGTCTGAAGACACTGCTAGACCAAGAGAACTTGCAGGAGGTTCTTAAGATTAAGAACCATCTTATTCCTCATGAAATGAAGAAGTCTTTGAGTCTGTTTATGCAGAAAGTTAGAAGTATTCATTTGTTGGAGAACTTCAATTGTTGATATCAAAGTGAATATCAATAGCAAAGTGGTAGATTGAGTATCTCTAGAACGAATGAAAGAGAAGGTTGGTCAAGGATCAGCCATTCAAAACCTTCTCGTAAATTAATCAGCTTTTATCACGTTGGTCGATGATGTCTAAAGACATTGTTAAACTAGCAGAACCTGGAGTGGTTCTTAAGATTAAGAACCATCCTATTCTTCATTTTAAGAAGAAGTTGTCTTTGAGTTCATCTATGCAAAAAGTTAAATGTATTGGTCAGAGAACTTCAAGAATGCTGGTCAGAATGAAAAAGAAGGTTGGTCTTCAAAGAAGGTTGATCCTCTTCAACCTTCAAGTTTATCATCTTCAGAATCTTCTTGCAAAAAGTTAAAAATATTTGTCAGAGAACAATTGTTGATACGAAAGTGATTGTCAACAGCAAAGTGATAGATTGATGATCTCCAGAACGAATGAAAGAGAAGGTTGGTCAAGGATCGGCCACAATCATCCGCGACGAATCGTGAAGAATGAATCGAACCGGACACACGGTCCGGCATTCGAGATCCATGCAAGATCGTTAACGACAGCGAACGACGAGCGCTATGGGCATTGTGACGACCCCCTGAGACAACGGGGTTCGCACCCTATTGCCTCCGACACGGACGTCTCAATTAAATGTATACGAGAGCAAGTGGGGTTGATAAAGCGTTCTCGGTCATAAATATGAATTATCCGCGGTAAACGCTCCCTCGAGAACGGAAGTCGAGGGATCGAAGGAGACCGAGAGTCGTCTGCGAATCTGTGCTAAGTTTCCGTGATTGTTGGAAACGATTACTTTGACTATCCACTGATTTTTACCCTTATTCGAATTTAGAAAATATGTCGTCGTTAATATTCAATCAATAACCTAACTCTTAGTCTTTTTAGTTCTAAACCTTACTCCTAAGATATTTTACTTGATATATACTTGATCAATTTTAATCACAATCGCTTCATGTGATTGCTTTGACAATCGACTGACTTTTACTCTTGTACTATAATTGGGCTCACTCTTATACTATAAATGTATGTAGTTAATCTGACTATTCTCCATCGATAACCTAACTCTCGCTCTTCAATCCCTCACTCCCAAATATCTCAAATACCCAATAAATTATAACCAAGGTTTAAATTTCTGAAACTAGAAACAAAATTGTTGAAATAAGAATTGTTCGAGGTTTCAGTTGCAATTACATAAAAGCGAGGATTTATCGATCACACGAAAGCTCATGTAACTTTTCCTGGATTCATTCGAGTCGGCTCGCGTTATTACAATCTCGCCCTAGTACCGTCACCAATCTGCTAAAACGCATTGCCATACTTCATAAACACCCCTGCGACTCCGCAAGACGTATTAGCCTGGAGGTTCTGTCCGCGAGCGGGGTTGACATTACTTTTCTATTAGACCGATTGAACGAAAGAAGGAATCGATATCCTGCGAAGAAACTTTTCCACTCGTTTTATGTAAGCCTATCTTACGAAATACGTCTTTGACGTGTCGCCATTTTGTGGACAAATTGAAGAATCGGTTAGGTTAAGTTGTTAGGTGTGGGCTGTTAATTTCATTTCAATTTTTTGGGTTTGTTTTTTGATGTGAAATTAAGGTTTGTATGTGTGGTTGGCTATCAAGTATTTTTATTAAGTTCTTACATTATTTTAATGCATTATTATTTTTGCAGTAGAGTGACTGAATAGTTGCAGTAGGTTATGCATTTGTACTACAGCTGTGATCAATTGTATTATAATTTTGCATATGTTTCAATGATGATGGTCAAGTCTAATTATTTATATAGTTTATTGATATCAAGTTGACATAATATTTCAGTATATTTTGGTTTTAATAAAATTCTTGTAACTGTGATTAATTTTGACTGATACATTTAACAAATAAATTATAAAGCAGGAAGTTAAGTATGTCATCTTTTACTACACCTTTGGCAAACATTTTTTGGTTTCAATAAAACTATTGTAACTGTGATTAGTTTTGACTGACTCATCTAACAAATAAATTATAAAGCAAGGAGTTAAGTATATCATCTTTTACTACACACTAGGCAAACATTTTTTGGTTTCAATAAAACTATTGTAACTGTGATTAATTTTGACTGACACACCCAACAAATAAATCATAAGACAAGGGTTTAACTATATAAATTTTTACTAAATCCTAGACAAACAGACATAAGTATAATATTTTTAGGTAATCGAATCTCGTCAAATTTTCCCTAATAAATCACCCTGTACCCAAAATCCTTCGAGAAGTTTGGATAGCGAAATACCTGTCTCCGCAAGGTCGGCAAAAGGACGAGCAAGTTGTGGAGGCGTGTATTGCAGCATCAGGATGTTGGTAACTCGCACGGTTCCTCGTATCCTTCAACAACCTACATCGGTGGTTTCCTTCCTGCGGGACGTTCGTCGGTGCCCCCAACGGGGAATAGTAACAACACGACGATTCAGAGGAGTGTGACTAGTCGAGACCCAGGAAGCGTGTGCTTTGCTAACGATGACAAACTGCCCCGCTCTAAGACGCCATATTTATGCTAATCTAGCCGGGTAGATTCTGCCTCGAACCTACGACTTCTCCCTGCCATTCTGCCCTTACCACTTGCGCGTCTGCATGCTCCCTCCATTTCTTGCCTTTTCATCGAACGTTGGATGAATTGTCTTTTCTTTTTTTTTACACTTATTGGAGGGACTTTGTTATTATCGATGGGTATCTAAGTGGACAAACTCTTTATGAGATTTGTTGAAACTCTCTGTCAAAACTCTTTGTGAAAACTTTCTGTTAAAACTTTCTGTTAAAACTCTCTGTCAAAACTCTCTATTAAAACTCTTTGCCAAAACTTTCTGTTAAGAGTCTTTGTCAAAACTCTTTGTCAAAACTCTCTATTAAAACTCTCTGTCAAAACATTCTGTTAAAACACTTTGTCAAAACTCTCTGTTAAAATTTTCTGTTAAAACTCTCTGTCAAAACTATCGATTAAAACTTTCTGTCAAAACTCTTTGTCAAAACTCTCCCTCAAAACTCTCTGTCAAAACTGTCTGTCAAATCTCTCTGCCAAATCTCTCTGTCAAAACTTTCTATTAAAACTCTCCGTCAGAACTCTCTATTAAAACTCTCTGTCAAAACTCTTTGTCAGAACTGTCCCTCAAACCTCTCTATCAAAACTCTCTGTACTTACAATACATCTCAATAGATCAGTCTAATAGTACATCTCAGTATCTCAGTCCAAAAGTATCTCATATCTTTCGTAATTATCTTTCGTAAAAATAAATTAAGTAAAATTGAAATAACCAGCAAAGAGACCTACGCTTCACCCAGTCATTTAGCCACCAGAGTTATTAGAGATCCGAAAAATGTAAGAGCATCGAAATTGGCCGGCCGGCCATATGCGTTCTGTGCGCGAGAGGTGCAGCCGGGGGTGGCTACGGCGGGGTGGGCCGCATTACAAATTTAATCTTACAAATGGATCCGAAAACTTGGAAACAATGGAATATATGAAATGCGGCCGCGTATATCATGACGGCAGACACGGGGTGGTTCCAGCGGCAATATTGTCAGGGCCGATCCATATTCTCCATGAGCGAACGAGACGGGGGATGGGAACGTCGAGCGAATATCGAAGGAAGAGAGGCAAAACAGCCTCTTGGCACGGCAAGAAACCGTCAAGTGCACGCACGGTTCCTGTCGCCTTCGAATCTTTGTCTTCTGGCACCTATTCTGGCACCTTGGGTTAACATTTCAAGAATTTGTAATTTTTAGACCTCTTCGGTATTTTCTTTACTTAAAAATTTTTGAAATTGTGGGAGTAAGGTTGAGAGGTTTTACTGAGAGGTTTTGAAGTTTCTAGGATAAAAGAGTTTTGAGGTCCATGCTGAAATTGTGAAATTTTCAGAGGTTGGACTATTGAAGTGTCTTAGGGGAGGAAATTGTATGATCTTCAAATTATCTGCTTATTCTAGAGCTGAGACTATTGTCATTTTAGAGTCTAAGGATCTAAAGAGTAGATCCTGATAATTTAAAATTCTAAAAACATCTTAGGAACCGTAGTATGTAAAAACCACCCCTTAAGTCTGAAGACCTCAGGCATATTGGAAGAAACTCTCTCAGAGGTCTTCTTCATTTGAAGAGAATAAAATACAATACAATACAATTCTTCAGACCTCATCGCTTTCAAGTTCTCTCAATTAATAATTACCAATATTCATGAATATACATATTCATTATCTTTCCCAATTTTTTTTCCCAACATTTTCATGATACATTTTCCAGTACTGAATCTATTCCACAAATACGCGAAATTTGGAAATTCATCGCAATAAAGGAACCCGACAGGAAGAAATTCCAGATAGAGCATAGAGGGGGTACGGTATTCATTTTCATTGGTGGTTTTCGTTGCTTCTGGACGGAATCACGTACGTGGACACGAACATGCGTTTGTAACGTATGGCGCATAAGCTCCGTGTTCGCGTTAACCGGCCACTTTCAGATTGGATGGTGCACTTCTCGGCATATGGATTCGTCGCGGACCGAGCCGCGGTTTTCATCGCGAAATGGGAATTTCATTTCTATCGGTCCCCGACAACGGGGCGGCTTTCAATGCAATCGAAAGAGCTATCTGTACTTTCGTTTATCGATCCCTGTCGATTTTCGACTCTTTTTAACTGCGGTACAAAACCGGTGCCGATGTATTTTACGGTCTTATGTGGGTATTTTGAAAATGGTGTAGGTTTTCACTTACTTTGGGAAGAAGGTTAGAATGTTAGAAGGTTAAAAGGTTAGAAGGTTAGAAGGTTAAAAAAATAGGTTAATGATAGGTTAATTATAGTCAATGAAAGAATATAGGTTAATTATAGGTTAATTATAGTTAATGAATCAGTATAGGTTAGTTATAGGTTAATTATAGTCAATGAAAAAATATAGGTTAGTTATAGTTTAATTATAGTCAATGAAAAAATTAGGGTAATTACAGGTTACTTATAGTCAATGAAAAAATATAGGTTAATTATAGGTTCATCATAATTAATGAAACAATATAGGTTAATTATATCAAGACTGGCAGTTCAGCCATTTTTTTTACTGATGAATCAATACGTAATTAGATTATACAAAGTTTTGTGTGATTCAATTAAAACAATGTATATTCACGTAAATTACACACGTGACTCATTCAATAATTATATAAAATAATTCATGTGACTTACACTTTCAAAATTAACGACCCATACCTCCATAATTAAAACTAGACTCAGATTCATAAATTTTGAAGTCAATTATATCAAGACTGTCAGTTCAACAATTTTTTTACTGACAGATCAATGTGTAATTTGATTAAACAAAACTTTATGTGATTCAACTAAAATAATGTATATTCACGTAAATAACATACGTGACTCTTTCAATAATTATATAAAATAATTCATGTGACTTACACTTTCAAAATTAACGACCCATGTCTCCATAATTAAAATTAGACATAGTCACAAATTTTGAAGTCAATTCGTAAGATTTTAGTAACTAGTAATCCTGTATAATAAAATAGATGGTGAAGAAGGTGTGGAGCAACAACGATCAGGTTTCAGGGATCACTTCCGGTGTCCTCCGCGGCTTCTTCGAGCCTCCGGATAGTCCCTGCGATCATATATCACATTACTTTAATTCATATGGTAATCGCGTACAACGCAGCCACTACGCGGTACCGCCGAAAACTTTCGGAACAATGCGAGGGTACAATGCGAGGGGGGTGCGTGGAGGGAGAGGATGCAGAGAGAGGTCCGCGGAGGTGGAGGAGGGTAGAACAGGGGCGACAGAGGGGATAGAAGAGGTTTTGGGGGTGGAGTTGAACGAGAACGGTGCGAATGCGATATTGAATTCGCCCCTGGCGACGTGCCTGTTATCGACAATGTCCGACCGCTGGACCGGAAGCCATTTGCTCGCACTGTGACGAAATTTATGAAAGTTTCGCGGCGCTCTCGCGGTATAATTGGGAAGGCTGCCGCATGTATGGCAGCGGAAAGGTGGCACGTCGGCCACCCCCGAACCCGATTCGAACATGTTCGCCAACGATTCTGCGCTGCTGCCCGATTCCGTTGCGGAAGCGGAAAGAAGAACCCTCTATTTCACCTTTGTTTCGTATCGACGAATTGCCTTGCTTTTCAAATCGCTTTCAATGCGTTAAAAACTTCTCACCTCACCTTCTAAAATATCTATAGTATTCCTAGAAATGTCAGCTGATTCGATGTTACAGTACTAAATAGTACTACAGTACTAACTCCGTAAATAGTACTAAGTATGAAGTTAAGTTTGATACGAAGAACCAAATTCGATAAAACTTAAATTGTATTATTATTCGTTACTCAAAGGGACGCGTCCAGATAAGAATATCGACCCGAGGAAAATAGTTGCTTTAAAACAGTGACAGAGACCCCATCCCTTAGATTCACTCTTGGAGATTTGAGAGATCTCTGATTCACAATGGCTATCGGTTTGACGGCGCGCGTAGCACGCGTCTCTGCTTTCTGGCCGACGAGATATCTCGATCGCAATAAATTCACATTAACCTATCTGCTGGTGTAGCCCTGGCCGCAGCTTTAATACATCCCATCGGTTTGCCCGCCTCCTCTATCGCCCACGGATCCGTTGTCGGCGCCGATTTTAATTTTCCAATTTTACGAGCCTCCCTTTTTATCCATCTGCGACTTCTTTTCCTTCTCTGTTCCTCCTAAACAATTTTCACTGTATACAGTAAAATTACGTTAAACAGAAAGGAACGTTAAAAAAAAAATAGTGACGGATTCTTTGATTTAGATTTTAAGGAGCTTGCATGTTAAATGGCACTGATAGCAAAAATAGTATAAACTGCTAATGTAAATGCTGGAGTATGTTGTTGGAGGATGTTCTTTAAAACATTAAAGTGAATTTTATTCTAAAATAGATATATGTGTTTAGATATTTTTTTTATGGATATAACAATAGATACGTTCTTATAAGATTGTTTTGCTGAGCTGTATACACGAAGAAATAGTGAAAGGGTTGATAGTAGGGGTCGTAAAGATTCCAAAGGGTGGAATGATTCAAGTGTCGCGATTAACAGGGTAAAAGCAGGTAAATACGAGACCGGTTAAACGACGCGATTCACAATGACCGGTGTAAGGCTCGAACATTAATTTCTAGTAATTATCAGAGGTGTAATTCACCCTGGAAAGGGTCGTGGGTCGCGTCCGGGGTCGGCCAGTGCGTGTTAACGCCGTTGTTATGCCCCATTATATTGTCCTACCTACACGTTAGCCAGAAAGGGGAAAAGGGAAACTGCAACTCGACAAATGTCGCACGAAACGAATCTGCTCTCAAAAATCTTACCTCTTCTTTACATTTATTTGATCTCAGCACAAAGTTCATTTTAATGAACATTAATTACTCATTGCATTCGTGTCTTTGAACATGAAAGTTATTTCTCAATTTCATCACTGAACATCATCGAAGATTAATTTTGTTAATAATTACTTATTGTATCACTGGACAGTTTTTATGCATGAGATAAATTGAAGTTCATTAATTATTTATTAATAAAAAGACAGTGTATGAGACACATCAAAGACTTGAATATAAAATTAATTTAACAGCATCAATCGTCAAAAAAAATTTGGAACGACATTTGTAGTGTTTTCTTAAGATTTAGAATTTTTTGCCTTAGAATTTTGTTAACGAAAAAAGATGTTAGATAATTTAGTGTCCTAATAGATGATTGTTTTGACTGCAGCAAGATACTAAACAGCTCAAAAACCCAGTCCATAAATTTCGAAAGTTGGAAATGTTTTCGAAAGTAGCCGGAGCATTTTTAGCAACTTTATAATACCGTGAATATCACGAAAGATGATTCATCGAGGCGTAAAGTTTAAAACTCGGCCAATTGTACGCGCCGGGACAATGGTGAACGCTGTCACCGCGTAACGAATCGCCGCGAAAATTGATAAAATATTATTAAATCCACCCCCTCCCTGAATCGACCAAGAGATAGCATTACTAATTTATTTAAATGGACTTATCTTTCCGAAGCTCCGATAGGAATGTAAATTGAACCTTCCCCCGCCCAATCAAGGGAGTAATGGCACGAGTAAGATAAAGATATTTTATTGCTTTTGCGGTCGGACATATTTAAGCAGGGTGAAAAACCTTTTTTTGGTTGACGCCTTACCCCAATTTCGATCGCTGTATCGTGGTAAAATTCTAAACGAATTTTTCAGGAAATCAGTCAAATTCGGTAGCGACAAGAAACGGAAGCAGTTTTGCGCGGTCCATGCAAAGGGATGAAATAGTTTTCGAAAAGAGATAGGGTACAGGTAGAAAGAGACGGAGGGAAGGTGTTAGTTCCTCTTCTACACCTTGATTTACTGTCGACGATATTTTCTCGTCGGCGCTAGTTGGCGCCTACCGCACCACCCTCGACAATGGTGGCCGCTTGACATTTTGCTTCGAATTATTGCCCGCCTGGCCGGTCCTTTCTATTTTGGCCAGCCAGCTCGCACGACAGGGCTCGGATTTTTTTTCCCCTCTGGACAGCTAGCTCTTTGTTGAGCCGCGGACTATGAGCGGTACGCGGTATCCGCTTCGAATTCGGCGGCTGTCGGCCCCGTTGCGGATTTACTGTCTCGCGACCGGACAGAAGGATTCAACAGTGTCCGATATGTTGGAATCCTTTTGGTTTTGTGCTCGACGTCGAGGAAATGTTCTTGTTTTATGAAGCTTGGGAAACACGAGAAAAAGAAGAATATAACAGAACAATAATGTAGAATGCAATTCGATCGCAATTTTTCTATAAAGTATTTGCTGAATATTTGGGATTCGCGTGTGAAAAAGAGGAGCATATGTCTTGCAAAAGTGCTGTTGTACGGTGAAAATCGTTTAGCGACGCCTGGTTGAGATCGAAACGGGGATGATCGTGAGACCGATGTAAGCTGCGTGTTCGCAGTCAAGTTACATAATCGACGAAACGCCGTGGCTAATCGAGAATCGGGGCGATCGGGGACGTGGAGTCCATCTTTTTAGCCGGTAGGGACTCACGGAATGTTTGCACTGAAAGTCGTTCAAAAAACTATAACATTAGTCTTATTTCTTTAAATGTCTGTCTGCAATAAAATATTCATTTATCATTTGCATTATCAAGTTTGACTTTTATAGCAAAATTCGTGCTTTCAAATTATTTTAAATATCAGTCTTATTTCTATAAATGTCTGTCCACAATAAAATGTTCATTTATCATTTGCATTATCAAGATTGACTTTTACAGCAAAATTCGTGCTTTCAAATTATTTAAAATGTCAGTCATATTTTTATAAATGTCTGTCTATAATAAAATGTTCATTTTGTACAATTTATCATTTGCATTATCAAGTTCAACTTTTACAGCAAAATTCATGCTTTCAAATTATTTTAAATGTCACTCTTATTTCTATAAATGTCTGTCTATAATAAAATGTTCATTCTGTACAATTTATCACTTGCATTATCATGTTCAACTTTTACAGCAAAATTCGTGCTCTCAAATTAATTTAAATGTTAGACTTATTTCTATAAATGTCTGTCTATAACAAAATGTTCATTTTTCATGCTTTTAAATTATTTTCAATGTGAAATTGATTTATGGTTCTTACTGATCGATTCAGTCTATAGTATGACAATTTAAATAATTGAAAATAGAGGAAGGTTAAAGATCGACAAGTAGTAACATATCGAAGACATGACTCGTCTGTCGAGAATCGGCAAACCGAGGACTTAATGTCTTGGAACGGACGCCATATTAGCATATCCGCGTCCAATCGTGGTCCACGTGGCAAGGGCGCCGTGTCGAATCGGCCCGTAGCTATGACATTGTCATTATTTCACTGACAGAACAAGCATGCGCGCGATTCTCCACGGAGAGAAGTATCGCTAACAAGGGTGGGAAGAACGAGTGTCTGATCGAGGTCAAAGAGGGGATGACCGATGCTTCTTTTAAATCGAACCACCGAGCATAATGTTTTTGATCTCTTTCAAATCTATTCCCTCTGTCAAAAAGTCAACTTTACTGCACTGACATTTTAGTCAGAAGTATTGGGGGTTGTAGAATCTTAAGAAATTGTAGGAAAAGTCATAGTACATAATAATTTTTAAGATCGTGGTTTAGATCGTGGGTTAGGATCAAGTCATGGTATAATTTGAAGGATACTGAAATTTTTGTGGAGACTGGTTCTTAAGGGAAAAGTGGAGGGTTCTAGTGGAAGTGGAGGGAGATCTGGTGTATACTTGATATTCCATGTGAATGTTATACAACCTTGAATAGTCTCAAAGTCTTAAAAACTTATAATTCAAAGGAGCCTACTAAAATTTGAGAGACACCACTTAAACTTGAGGAGGACTCTAATAGAACTCTTGGGAGACCTAGTGCCTTCTTGATATCCCATATGACTACTATTCAACCTTGAGTACTCTTAAACTCTCAAACTCCTAATTTGAAGATTCCTTCCAAAATTTGAGAGACACCACTTAAACTTGAGGAGGACTCTAATGTAACTCTTGGGAGACCTAGTGCCTCCTTGACATCCCATAACTGCTATTCAACCTTGAGTACTCTTAAACTCTAAAACTCCTAATTCGAAGAATCCTTCTAAAATTTGAGAGACACCACTTAAACTTGAGGAGGACTCTAATGTAACTCTTGGGAGACCTAGTGCCTCCTTGACATCCCATAACTGCTATTCAACCTTGAGTACTCTTAAACTCTCAAACTCCTAATTCGAAGAATCCTTCTAAAATTTGAGAGACAACACTTAAACTTGAGGAAGACTCTAATGGAACTCTTACGAGACCTAGTGCATCCCACTAAAATTTGAGAGACCAGTTAAATTTTCATGAAGATTCTAATATAACTCTTAAGAGACCTACTACATACATGACATCCCATATGACTCCCATTCAACCTCGCAAACTCTTAAAGTCCCAATTTAACAATAAACTCAACGAACCCATAATTCTAAAAATCCTAAAATCTCAATACTAGTTAAGGCTCGACTATTTTAAAAGAGATCGAAGAACGAAAAGAATGATGTGATCATAAGGTCCTCGAATAGCCAGCTTCAGAGAGATAATAGAGGAGTACAGGAAGCGAGATTTACTCGTTAAAAGGAAGAAGAGAGAAGAAGGCAAACGATAGGGGATGATGGGAATTTCTGAGGGGGTGGGGTTCTTCCTAGTTTTATAAGGGATACAACTACTCTCGAGGCTGTGGCTGCTTCGTGTTATTTATCTTTATGGACCTCGGGCAGAGGGTAAGTACACTTACACTGACGGTTCAGAGAGGGAGGTTAAGGGGCGAAGTTAAGCCGAAACGAGGGCGGTAAGAGATTGTTTGTCGTATTGGCTGCGGTTTCGACGGGCTTAACGTTACCCGTTTAGGGGATTTCTTTGCTTTTTTTCTGCAAGGATTCGATTCCTCTTCGGATACTCTTCGGAGTTCTGTGCTCAACAAGTTTGTTCTTCTGTGTGATTTTATTGATGACAGAAGACTGACAATTTTTACTTTACTCAAAAATATAGTTATTCATAGTATAGTTATAACATAAACATGTTATAATTAACATGTAAATAATGCAACTCTTAAACGCAACTCTTAGAACTCTTAAACAATGGACAAACGAATGAACAAACGAAAAGTAACTTTGAGTAAGGTGGTAATAAATGAGGTTAATAGACAAGGTTTCACGGATACTCTTTTATTTATTAACAACGATATTCCGGCTGCATACAGTGCATATGTACAGAGTGATATTTACATACAATCGATATAACGTGACGTGAAATCTTACAAAATGAAACAGAACATTCGATTATTCTTACATTTAAGATGATGATGAATCATTTACATTCGAATTACATCGTGCACATTAGAACTAGTGAATCCGTTATTTTATAACGAGGAATTCGTGCGGACTATACGAGAACATTTCTCTTTAAAATTGAGACTATCTTCCAGCGAATATATACACACTACTGTAAATTATTGCTGTACAGAATACTGTAGTATTTTATCTTATCGTACCATTTTCGTTGCAGTTCCCTTTGAATCTCTACTGTTAACATTTATTAACGCATACAAGTTTCATAAACCATTCACTCTCAAATAAAATAAAAAAATTTATTAAACAAAATTTTAGAAGTTTTATATTTTTTAATTGAAGTCATTTTTCATAAATTAGTAAAGTTATTAAAGACGCTGAGGTGATGTAGATTTGAAGAGAAAGTGTATAACTGTATGAATAGAGCGTTGAAATAAGCAAACGTTAAAACAGGAAGTGGCGATAAGTCAAGCAATTCCGTGCAATATTAAGCCACTCTGGTTGGCCAGGTTAACCCTATGTTAAGCCGTACGTCGACAGAGTAGCGGGGTGCGGAGTCAGGGGACGGCTCGGAGGTCGCGTGTATTTAAAACGCGAATGCGCGCCAGCCGATTCACTGTTTGAAGTTAAATGGAGTGTAAATGGCAGATAACAAACCGGCACTGTTTCCGATTACGGCATTCATTGTTTCCTACCATTATGCGCGCTCCGACGGTTTGTGTGTTAGCCGTGGTACGGTTTACGATCTATTTATTGCCACTCCCACCCCCGTGCCACCCCTTAGCGCACGAGCGAACGCAACTTACCCTGCTACTACGATTTTAACCCCACCTGAATCTTTACTTCACCTGTTCACCGATTTTTTTCTTGTGGAACTGTTCACCGATATTTTTTTTGCGGAACTGTTTACCGACATCTTTTTTGTGAAACTGTTCACCGACTGTTTTTGTGGAACTGTTCAACTTTTATCTATTGCTGAAAAAATGTTTTAAATTTTGTATACTTTGGTTGTAGTTAAAACTTGTTTAAATTCTTGTAATATATTAACCTCTTCCTGTGTAATTTATTTTTCAGATGCGTCAGTCAAGACTAACTGTTCAGGACTATGACATTAAAACGAACAAAGAAAATTAAAGTATTGTGAATATTTTATATTTATGAATTTATATTTAAGAATAAGTTGATAATACAACTTATAGATGGACCTGAATTTCAAGTTGAAGAGTGTTCAAAATTTAAGTGAAGTTTGTCACATTTAAGTTATAAGTGCGTCACAAGTGAGACTCGTCAAAGCACGGAAAGGGGTTAATAATTTATGATATTGTACTTATAAGAATTTATAGAATATGTGTATCATGGTTATTGATATAAAACTTGACAAAAATAATTTTTTTAAATTATAGAAGCTTGCAGTGAGATTCAAAGGACGCTCAACGCCTAAAGCTATGAATTACTGATTAGAATTATTTACAAATTTGTCCTACCTAATATTGACTAGAGAGGGAATATTACCTTATCTCAATAAGGTTCTCCTAGTTTAAAGCTTACAGCGATTACGTTATCGTACACGTATACCAGGTAAATGTCGATTAATTTCGTTAATAGGTAAACTTTGAACACCACGCAACTCATATTAGATGCAAAAATTTTAAAAGAATCTGACATTCAACAATGGATCTGATTAATCTAATAAAATAACAGTTTAAACAACGTGGCGTTCAAAATGTTAAAAAGAGATGACATTCAGTAACAAGGAATTATCGATAGAGTAATGATTGTTATCACATACTACGTATTCCATAAAAAAATTGGAAGTTCTAGATGCACTTCATTATCAACCATGAAATTTAAAATAGAACCCTTGAACGGCAGCGAAATTAAAGCTTGAAGAAATTTTTGTACGTAGAATAATTTCTCTAATTGGACTCTTGTTATATTGCCCCGCGTATCACCGACCACGTGTTTACCACACCTTATAAATAAAAAAAAGTGTCTACCGTACAAGGGTCAAAATTCATTCACAATCTCAACCTCTCATTCACCTTTCATTCGAAAGAATAGCTACTGCTAAGTACCGGCTCCTCCGTGGACGATTTCCGTCGTCACTTGCTGTGAACCGTAGTGGCCCGTCTCTTCACTTCGACCTGATCCACAATAGCGTCGCTCTCCTTGTCCTGATGAGCGGTCATGTGCCTCGTCAGATGATGTCTCTCCCTAAAGCTCTCGTCGCAGACCGGACACCTGAGCTTCTCCTCCCGTCTTCTCCTAGCAGCCTCGCCACTATTCTCGTTCTTGTGATGCGACCTCATGTGGTACACCAAGTCCGAAGTCATCCTGAAGGACAGGTTACACTTGGCGCACACGTTCTGCGCAGGTAGTGTCAGAGCCGCGAACGAAGGTGGAAGAAGACCAGCCACACCTGCCGCCGTCGCTAAAAATCTGGGTCTGGTGAGGGCCTCGGCCATCGGCGGAAACACGGAGATAGGATTATAAGGTAGATTAGGGTAAACCGGAGGAATGTCGGGTCGGAAGGTGGGCATCTTAGGGCTGGGTACTTTGGGCGGTTGAGCGATCTGGGGTATCTTGAGGTTCTCCAGCAAGCCAGGTTGACTTTCGGGGTTCACCAGAAATGGGTACGCCATTTTGGCGGGAAACGGAGCGTACTTGTAGCCGCCGGTGGCAGCCAGAGGAACTACGGGAGGACTGACGCTGCTTTGATAGCTGGTGCGGTCGTCGGGTGAGATGGACGACCTGGGTGAGGTTTGACCGTCGTCGCTGAAGCCGTTTCGTTGACCCGTGAGGGCCACCTTCGTGAAGGCGCTGCGAGACTCGTGTCTCTCCGTCTGACACGGAATAGGGCTGTCGTAGACCTTGTTGCAGGCCAGACTCGGCTCCATAGCGTCTGGACAGGTGGCCAGTATCGCCTGATGCGGTCCAAACGTTGGAGGACTCGGTGACTTCTGCAGACGACCAGTGACGTATCTCCTGACGTCGTTCTCCGGCGAGAGACACGGCAGAGTGGGTGTCAGCGTCCTCGGTGAAATATACGGGGGACTCAGCGAATTTTCTGTACAGTGCAGCATCCTCCTCCTGTCCGACGCTCCAGCGTCACTATCATAGTTCTTGATGGTCAAATTCTGAGGCAGCCTGTCAGAATCCAGCACGCTCTCCGTTACATCCTCCCGAGGCTGCTTCCGATTGGTCACCATCCTCATCTTCTCGTTCTGACGCCGAGCCAGGTTCTCGTCCGGAGCAACCAGAAAAGCCACGTCGAAGGATCGTTTACTGGCGCGTTGAAGAGGATACGAGGCATCGGTGGTGACGTCGCTGATGGACGGAGGGGTGGACGAGGTTAGCGCCGTCGTGGCCGTCGTGGACGTCGCGGGGGCGGCACGGTCGATGCCACCCGTGCGATCTTCCATTGTCATCCTGCTCGTTCCGGATGATCGACCTGTGACAATGAAGGCTACTGGTCAATTTAACCGGCTTCACGGGTAATGATGGATCGCGGGACACTCGGACCAGGTGTCAGAACTACCAGGGGGAATTCGGGTCAATGAGAAGGGTAGGTGTATTCGAAATAAGCTGAGATTGAACTCCGACGTAAATTTATATGACGCGTTTACTAATAAATCAAAATTGATCTGCATGACTGCATTGACACTTTTAAGCCTGTCTTTTTTGCAATTAAAGGAACACATTTGTATGACAAATTTTAGATTGATGTTACAGTATACTATATCATTATCAGTATAATATCAGTATAATATCATTAACTATAATATGTGCAGTGGTATATTGAGTTGCGTTATTTGTTTCTGAATTTAAAATGTCATATATGTGATATGATCATATACGTCATGTATGTGAAACGTCATATATGAATTTAAAATGTCATATATGTTATAATGTAATTTCTGAGACAAACGAACGGAGCTAGTTGTCATACGTTTATGTCGAAGAAGAGTTTATGGCAATTTAATTTTCACTTGACTAGAGTACACTGTATTAGTGTGCGGTATGTACTGTTAATTGGACAGAGTATCTGACATAAGCTGACATAAGTTGACTTATTCATAATAGGTTTGTATCACAATAAATCTCGTCATGTGCCTAATCATGTGACACTATATAATTGTAACTAATTACAGCCATGAACCTTATTTAGTTAAAGTGAGCAAGGAAACTTGAGTAACGAGTGACCATAGTAATCACCATAGTAATCGTGTTATTTGACTTGTAACTTTAATAAGAAAGGAATGTAACAACAGCACTAAAACTTATGAGCTAGCTGTAAGATTATAGGAATTGTAAGTTGAGAATTAGAGTTTGAAGCAGTATAAAATTTGGAGCAGTATCAGATAATCGAATGACGACGTTCATAAACTAACATTGAAGTTGTCAACTTGAAATCGAAATCAAGTACTGTCAATTCAAAGAGTCCATATTCCAAATTATCTTACGATACAATTTCCCTCTTTGACAAACCATAGTTCACTTAACTTTACAGTGATGGCCAAGTGTCAGATCAAAAATCCTTAATAATTAAAAACTTGAAATTTCTGCTTACCGGACCACGCGTCCACCGGAGAATTCTCCTCTCACCTCTCGTCTTCACCCCCGTGTACAATTGTTCCCCGTTCCAAGACGTTCACACTTCCATATAAAATTCATTCCGTCAACAAACCATCGTCCACTGTTAACACTGAATGAAAGCACAAGAGAACAAACGAGGGTACAGCGTGTATCGGCGGACCACGTTAAAATGAGGGAACCGACCGCGCATCCCCTGTATTTAGGGGTAGAATCTCGTTCGAGGGTAGCTCGTGGTGGCGGGTGGAGGCGCGACGAGGGTGGGCACCGTCCAATGGCAACGTTCCCAGGGTTAGACGAGGGTGGAGCGTACGAACGGGGTGAACATATTCGGTCGTCGGGACGCGTCTGCTAGTTCCATCCAGACCACGCCTACATATTTCAGGTTCGACACATGTGCCCAGGATCGTCTTTGTCGTCGACTCTTTCCTCTTCTGCCCTCGTCGCGTTGCGCCAACGCAGAAACTCCTGTCAGAGAGAGGGAGGTTTCGAAGGGTGGCGGGAGCCGTAGCTGTAATTCAGCCTGACAAACGATCTTGAATATTTTTAACGCCCGGGCTCTTTCTTTTTTTTATGCCCGACCTCCTGGATATTGGACGTTCGGCAGACTCGTCGAATCCGCTGATGGACCTTCAACGATTCCCGATTATCCTACCAATGATCGTTCGCTGAAACGTTTTCCATTTCAAGGGAGTCTGTCTCTTTCCTTCCGAATATTCTGCACGTTGCTTACGAAACTGAAAAGTCCGTCATGTTTAATCCGTTTATATTTATAGCTGCGGTCACAATTCTTTTTCTCTGATCATACCTGTTTTATGTCTGCACTAATATTTTTTAAACTAGGTTCATTCTGGTTTAAGTTAAATTTATTCTAGTTTAAATTAAATTTATTTTAGTTCAAATTAGATATTCTAGTTTGAAGGAAATTTATTTTAGTTTGAATTAGATGCAGTGGTAAGTCTTCATAAATACATGATTAGTTAAATACTTTTATTTCAGAAGTTGTTCTTTTGGAGACAAATTTTCAGTCTTTTGTATGTCAATAATTTAAGATAAATTACGGTCTCTGATTTTTCAGGTCGATTTTGAGATCTCGAAATTTAAGATCGAACAGTTATTTTAAGGTAGATGGTCATCTTACGGGACATCTCTGGCAAAGAGAAATGGAGCGTATTAAATCGACCAAGCTGGACAGAAGGTACCAGCAGAGCCATGAGGGATCATCATTTTACGGATTATCTTCTTGACGAATTCTGCTCATTTCTCCCCAGTTCGATATCGTAATCCCTTCAAATGACGTACAGCTGTTAGGAAGGCGTTTGATAAGGATGACTTCTTAAAAATCATTAAATTACTGTAAATCAAGTTTCACATTAACGCTACAGACGTTACTCAAATTTGGTAAATTAATACATGTATAAAATTAAGAACAGAAAAGCAAATAAGTCACATTTTATAAAATATAGTCACGTTACACAATGAACTCACACAAAAATTAAATTAAATAATGTTACTTGAATTATATCGTTGCAGTATTACTCGGGCCAGCTGTAATTTGCTCAAACAATTAATACAATTTCGGTAAATCATCCTAAATACACAAATAAAAAAAGTAAGGCAAGCAGAACAAATCTGGAATCAGCACAGAAATGGTTTCTAATACACCGCTAAAAAAGCGAAGGAAAAAGTCTAGGCAGCTCGCAGAGCCAATAGGTGATCAATCATAAGCTGGTGATCCATTTTGCTGGGCATGTGAGAGCCGTCGAGTTCTTACGCGATTCCCGAGATTCCCGTAAACTCTATCGGGAACGCCTAGAGGTTAAAGGACATTAACTTCTTGATTGAGTCGGCAAAAAGTTGTAATGACTTTTCGATTCGGCTCACCGACCCCAATTCTCGATACAGAAGAGTGCTATCACCCCTGATTGCTATGTTCCGCAATTATTTAAGGAAGAAAATTAAAAAATACAACGGTGGATTCCCCTTGTAACGATAAATCGTTTAGCCTAGCAGATAGTCTAATCCTAATTCGTGGTCGTAAAGTTAGAGTAATGCGTGACACGCGTCTCGCTGTAGGACGTCCATGAAGGTTTCTGTATCTTCTGGGCACCAGTCGTGGATTATGAAGTATATTTATTACCGATCCCTGCACTCTAATTCTACTTTACTCGATGGAATTATTTACCATCAATTATTTTCTTTACTTACAATTATTTTCTCACTGTTACGTTTTTGCAATTGTACTTTCACTTCTTATTCTTTTAAGTTTCTTTTGGAACAGTCTTATAAGTTTTTAAATTTTTACCAAGCTTCTTGAGTGATCTATAATTCATGCAAGAAGGGATGTTCATCCACAGAAGATTCAATGATCTATAATTTATAATTTCTATAACTTTTATAAGATCTATAATTTGTACAAGAAGGAGGTTCATCCACAGAAATGAGTAGAAGATTCATTCTAGAATGGATGATGTGAAGAAAGGGTAAAAACCACAGTCGTGAGAATCGTCTAAATTTCACTGGCATCTGTCCTTGTCCTGCAAATCGGGGAGAAAGCAGTCCTCAATTCGTCCAAGTTAAACGAGCAGAGGGTCGTAGTTCGATCGGCACGTGGCTGACACGCGTGAGCTGTTAACACTGACACCGTCCTAGGGCTGTTTGTATCTACCGAAGGGACACCTTGCAGCGACCATCTCTATTAATTATTATTCTCCCGAAAAATCGTATCATATCTTCCTAAAATTGATTTCACTCAGTGCATAATTTTAGATAAAAATTACCTATGTCTGATTTATGTTTGAATCTCCATAAGTCACATTATAGACAAGTTCCTTTTTATACTAAAAATGTATTCAAAAAAGATCCACTTTAGTAAAAACACAATGCAAAATTTGAATTCACAAAAAGAATCTATCATAAACTTGTTGAACTTGCTAATTGCAGTTGTACGAGAAGAATGCTAATTGTGTAGAAGAATAACTTGTGTAAAGTGCTGAGTAGCTCTGCTAGCTCTAATTGCACCCTGGTAATCAAGTTCGACTCCATGTTTCACTCCCAAATTGACTCTTCGTAAAAAGGGAATAGTTTGTAGCACTTTCCACGCGATATCTTTGAACGAATACTTTCCGCATGGCTGAAGCGTCGGGGAGCGAAACCGCTTCTGCTGAGTCTGTTCGGTGATAAATATGCAGCCGATGCAGTTGATGAGAGAAGGTCGTTTATCAATCACCCATTAACACGGACCTAGCGCGCCGTGCAGCTTTGCCGGCTCCGTCGAAAACCTGCTCGCTTCTGCCTCCATATTTCACGGAATCATCGTGATTCTCTTCCACTGTGCTTCCCAGGCGCAGTCGATTTTCCATTAAAATCCGACGTGCACATTGGTCGCATACACACCACTCTCGTGTCGAGGAAATATTCCACGGAGACTCGTTCTGTGGGCCAATCGCTGTGTCTCTTCGATATTGCCTCTTTAAATGACGCGAATTGGGGTAGTTTGTGCTTTTAGGGAGGCAGGGATTTTTTTTGTAATTTTATTGTGGTTTCTTAATAGGGAGGTTGTGGAGTTATATTCAATTAGTAGTTTAGTGTAAGAATTACTGTGGAATATGTTCAATTATAAGGTACTTTTAGAGGAAACTATTCGTATACATATGTGGTGCGGTATTCATATGTTAGTTAACACATGTGACATTCATCATATGTGATTGTAAAATGTAAAAACACTTACTGATATTCAGCTATCAGCTACATCACCATATGTATTGACTGCATTTGCTATGTTATATGAAACAACGAATTGTATGTTTTGTCTGTTTAATGAGACACTCAAAGTTTTATTAAAAAAAATTTAATCATATATGCCTTCCATATGTGTTGACATGAGACCACCGCAATTATTTACTACATCACGAACTACATAACTACACCTCCAACACAATTAGAAACTTCAAAGAAGAACGACTTCCCAGTTGATTCGAAAACTTTAAATCGAAGGAACTTCAGAGTGCAGAGCTGAGACTTCAGCAACGAAGTGGTTCAATTCTTGTATGCCTGTAACTGCGTATCGTCCCAAGTCGCTGACAAATTGAACGTGTGATGAGTTCAGAGGATTCTTGAAATAACCCAGGGTGATGTACGCGATTCGCAAAGAAGGGAAAAGGTGTCGAGCAGAGATTTAGAGTTTACGGACGCTTGGGCAATTTCTTGACTCGTAACCGGGAGCATGCATAGCAAATGAGCCATCAAAGTGAGTATCTTAATTCCGTGTGCTATGTGGCATAGCTACTACACCATCGCTACTAAATAGCAATTGCAATCTAATTAGAGTACCTTTACCACCATTAATAACCTTTTTACTAACCTTATTAACCTTATTATTAACCTTATTAACAACCTGAATAATTTTCCACCAAAAATCTCTTAAAACCCTAATTTTTCATCGAGACGTTTTGATCGCACTCATATTCAAGCTCGTGAGCACCGTTAAGATCATCGTAGCATAACTCCGTGCCGGCTGGCTCTCATGCATATTCCTCCGGTTTAACAAACACTCCGTGGAGACGCGAGCAGGAGGAAGAGAGAAGAGTCGAGGCGGAAATACAGAGGAACAGAGGGAAGGAGACAGACAGAGGACCGGCACGCACTCCCAGGCATACGGGGTTGCTTTACGAGCGGACAACTAAGGTATGCTCCCGGTTTCGCCCCCTGCTCCTCCGGTATAATCGTGCTGTTCGTAACGTGGCCGGTGCTGCAACGGGCCAGAGATTTTATACCCTTGTTTCTCTGTCGGAGCCCGGTGCATCCACCGTGACCTCGACTACGTCGCTGCCCTCCAGAAATACACGCTGCCGCGTAAACTTTCGGAACCTGGCCAGATACGGAGTGTCTGATCCTCGCTTTTTTCTTCTAAACTTTTCTTTGTACAAAATTAAGAAGACTTCAATTGTCGAGATAGTTAGATAGTCAAGATGTAAAGGACAGTCAGATTGTCAAGATGTAAAAGATAGTCAGATTGTCAAAATGTAAAAGATAGTCAGATTGTCAAAATGTAAAAAATAATCAGATTGTCAAGATATAAAAGATAATCAGATTGTCAAAATGTAAAAGACAGTCAGATTGTCAAGATATAAAAGATAGTCAGATTGTCAAAATGTAAAAGACAGTCAGATTGTCAAGATGTAAAAGATAGTCAGATTGTCAAGATATAAAAGATAGTTAGATTGTCAAGATGTAAAAGACAGTCAGATTGTCAAGATATAAAAGATAGTCAGATTGTCAAGATGTAAAAGAGAGTCAGATTGTCAAGATGTAAAAGATAATCAGATTGTCAAGATATAAAAGATAGTCAGATTGTCAAAATGTAAAAGATAGTCAGATTGTCAAGATGACAATCAATGAGGTTCGTACAAGATGAAATGTCAAACAGAGGAGCATTTTTACATTATCCTGATTGCTCATAACAAAACAGTTAAACAGAAAAATAATGAAGCTAACAAATAACATATGTTTGATCCCAATACACGTTCCCAAGTCCTTATTCTAACTACTCGAATCGTTACCGAAGTACTCGAGGAGCCCAGGTGTCCCCGTTGATTTGCTCGCGACTCCAGAATCAGGACTCGGACAAATTACACGCGGGACAGACTTAATCTAGCTTTGTTTCTCCAGGGAACATCGAAAGAGAATCAAAGTCACATCTGTGACGTCGAGAACTACGCCACGGTCGTCCTGGGTCTTTTCGCCTGCAAGATTGATGACGCTCTCCTCGCTTTCTCGCCACGTTTCTCGGTCTTCTGTTCTCGCCATCGTCGAAGGAGGAAGACGCGATTTCTTCGTGCAAATTAGACGTCTCCGCCTCACCGGAGCTAGCTGACAAATGTTCCTGTGACGTTCGTCTTGGAACAATCTTTGTCACTTTCAGCGTACCCGAATCGTGTTTCCGAGGTTTGACGTTACGGATATGTGATACTATTCCGCCTTTAAACATTCAGTTACATGAACATTTTTGAACATTCAGATTTATGAACATTTTTTAACTATTATGATTTATGAATATTTTTGAACGATTATCATTTATGAACATTTTTGAACAATTATCATTTATGAACATTTTTGAACAATTATCATTTATGAACATTTTTGAACAATTAACATTTATAAACATTTTTGAACAATTATGATTTATGAACATTTATGAACACTCAATTTGGAGATTTATAACGTTGGGACGTAACAATGAAATCATAAGAGTCTCTCCTTAAAAAATAACATCTTCGACATCCAAATATTGAAAGAATTTTGTTAAGGTCTCTTTAAGAAAATGAAATTTTGCAAGAATAGTAAGGTTAGTATATGTCAACGTCAAACGTAAGGGAATTATAAGGTGGAAGTTTAAGAATCCTTCCAGTGTCGGTCGCGTTACCGATACGGTCTCAGTTGGCGCGTCAGGAAGCGAATCCTCGAAGAGGGAAGGCTCGAGGGTTCGCGGCAGGGTCTGGGTGTCGTCCATCATTCGTTGGAACGACGAAACGCTCGGTAGGTTCGGGTTTTCAGAGCAGAGTAGATCTGCATAGCGAGTCGGCATCTCGGGACGAGCGAGCTAAGTGCGGGATTATGCAAAGCAGCGGCCATACAGTATAAAAATACGGAGCGACTCCGCGCCATCTTTTCCGGACCATTCTAATAACTCCCTCCCATCCACCTTTCTACGGTTCTCTACCTCCTCCGACCCTCGCTGGCTCTGTGCGGGCTACGAAGGGAAAATCTCGGAGCCGTGCACGCGGAACCCCTCTTCCAAGATTTTGCCAAATATTATCGTAAAACCGTCGACCAGACCGTGGCCCTTGGTATTTCTTGCCTTTATACGAATTACGTGATCCTTGATACTTCTATCACCTTTCTGATCGTTCTAAGTTTGCAGATGCATTCAAGTTTAAAGCTTAGGTTCTAAAGTGAAGGTATTTTTTAAGTGACTAGAATTAAAACTAATAAGTGTTTTTTAAGATTGGAGTTTTGCAATGGTAAGATTGGAAGTGTTTAACGTTGCAAAAGTTCTGGAGGGACTCATTAAATAGGCGTTAGCGAGGGTGCTCTTAAGAGCTCGCGATGCCAGTCACCTCGGTGATTAATGACCTATGGATATTTACGCGTGCCATTAATTTCTACCGTTCGATTGACCACTTCCCGTACACGTCACATCACGTAAACATTCGACCCACGTACTTTAGCTAACTCGGAAGCTGCGAACACAGGGAGATGTATAAAGATATACAAAGCTGGAGGAACTTGTAATGTCTATTGTGTCTCTTCGTTAGTCAAGAGTCCTCCATCTTTGTTCTTTCATCTTAGAATCTCTGAAGCTGACCTAAAGAACGTGATCACATTTGTGTTATATTTCAAAGACAAGTTATGTTTTTTCTTTCACTCTTCTTTCTATTTGAAAAAAGTCTGACTACCTCACAGTTGTACATATAGCAAAGATACAGAACGTATGACATATACATCATAGAATATCCTTGACTAACCAGTTAGACCTGATAGCCATCACACAGCTATTGATTCACCGTTAAAATCCGCGGTACGTTTCGTGGTCGCTTAAATTTCCGAAACTTCTCACCTAGGCAACTCACGTTTTCCGCTCGCGGGCGCGAGATAGCGGCGTCCGATAGCGGCTGGTTGGAAGTCGCATTAATTTCCCTCGACTCCCTTCCTGTGCCGCGAGAAAGGGGTGTATGGTTCCATCGTGGGCTGTCGGTGAGGTTGGTAACTGCACGCAGAAACGTTTCCCTGCCGGGCGTTTAGGTAAGGTATTCACGTAACACATAAGCAACCGCCACGCGCCCAGCCCACCGTGTGCACAGAGATAAGAGCCGATGGTGGCATCTTAGCTGGCACTTCGAATAGAATTAAATTCCCCGGAGCAACCGTGCCACCGAGTCGATATCGTTCTACGGATGATATCAACAAGAACGGAGCGATGGAGGAGGAAACTTCTGCGCCGCGGGCTGGAAAACTTACTCTAAATTTTAAGTTTGATGTGAAGCGGGCTATGAACCATCACTTAGGTTTCTGCTATTGTTCTGTACAAAAGTATATTCAATTATGTACGTTCTACATGTTCAATTAATATGTTTTAATTATAGAGTTGCTGTATGGTCAGCAAGGTTTATTATGTATCCCTTGTGAACTTCAGTATGAACATTAATTGACGAACATTAATAGATGAACATTAATAGACGTACATTAATAGACGAACATTAATAGATGAACATTAATAGATGAACATTAATAGACGAACATTAATAGACGAACATTAATAGACGAACATTAATAGGCGAACATTAATTGACGAACATTAATAGACGAACATTAAAAGACGAACAAAAATAGGAAGCAAAGTATGAAGACACACACCTGAATCATTACGATGTACACCTGAATTATGAAATAACGAAGCTTGTTTATTTTGTGTACCCCTTATTAACTTCAGTACGAACTTTACTGAAGATGAACAAGAATTAAGAAGCAAAGTATGAAGACACATCAAGATGACTACTGTTGAATCATAACAATGTACACCTGAGTTATGAAGTAACGAAGCTTGTTTATTTTGCACCCCTTGTTAGGTTTAGTACAAACTTTACTGAAGATGAACAAAAATTAAGAAGCAAAGTATGAAGACACATTAAGATGACGACTAATGCTGAATCAAGACAACATACACCTGAGTTATAAAGCAACAAAGTAACAGCTAAACAGTTACATTAAATAGTGCATAATAATATTAATAACACTTTCCGCATGCAACATGAAGAAGACTACCTTGAAATGATTACAATTTTTACGTTGAATTACATTAAACAGTGCATAATAATATTAATAACACTTTCCGCATGCAACATGGAGAAGACTACCTTGAAATGATTATAATTTATACCTTGAATTAAAAGTGCATAATAATAATAATACCTTTCGCAAGAAACATGAAGAAGACTACCTTGAAATAATTAGAACTTTAACCTTGAGGAAAGACAAAGTAGAGTTTGTATTTGATTCAGGTAGGATCAGCATGCATATAAAAAGCAAGCGACATATTCTCGTAAGCATGCGTATACGTAGGACATATGGTGGTTGGCACGGGTGCTTGGCCCCCATGCAAGGACTTACAGAGACTTCTAAGGGCAGGGTTCAGCCCTTGGCTGCAGGCCCACCCCCACCCTGAGAGTCCTCATGAGTTTTCAATGAGATTAGCGGCCCATCTGTGCGGAGACCGACCCCATCGTCATCATCGAGCACGGACAATGCTAGTCAACCTGCTCACTGCCCTGTACATTCTCCATGGGGGTCTCTTCGTGCCTTGCACTTGCCGCACTAACTCATCCCTCGTGCGTCGGTTTCGCGATGGTTATAGAACGTACCAGGTTTTTTACACGCCCTCATCATATGGTCGCGTTTAAACTTGCCGATGACCGCAATGCTTATGGGAATCCTAATAAATCGCTTCGATATAAATTTCGATAAAATTGTAAAAATTATAAAGATGGTCAAATTTATAGGAATGCATTGGTAATTAATTTTGAGTGTAAATAATTCTTAGGAGAAAATTCTTACAGGGAAACTTGTGTAGAGAGTGATTTTATAATTCAAACAAATTTTGTATATTTTTATTTGAAGAGTTATTGTATTCTTTTACTTGTGGAGATTTTGTATTTTTTTTATTTGTGGAGTTTTCGTATTTTCCCTTACTTGTGGAGGTTTTGTATTTTTTTGTTTGTGAAGTGTTTGTATTTTCTGTGGAGTAAAATTTGAAGGAGTATTTTTCGGGGAAACTGTGGAAAGCCGCAAAAGTTGACCGATTAAAGAGCGAAACGGTATCGATCTCTCGGCGTGGGGTACGATACTTCGGGGGTTTCGTATTTGGGTCCATGGTGGCCCATATGGAGCCTGCCGAGCGCATATGTTGCGACAACGCCGCTAACGACCTGCCTTCGGTCCTTCGTAATGCTAAACTGCGGTTCGATTCTCACCCCATGAAACTAAATAACCATTCGATTGTCATTGGTAAATGGGTAATCAGGACCGCATCATCTCGGATCAGTCTGCTGCAGGTACATCACTGTATCCTCCTCTCTTTCACAAAAACATTGATACATGCTTTTGGTATCAAATTTCGGTAACTTTATCATTTGTGTACTTTATTAAACTCCAGGTAAAAAACATAGGATTAATACAAAATAATAAGACAGGCATAATAAAACAGTAGAATAAGACAGAACTAATAAGACAGTAGATTAAGTCTCTAATGGTAGTCAGACTCTGAAAAGAACAAGACTTAATTTGTTCAAGAAAGATTTTTTAAGGTCAGTACAAAAAATGATTTAATTTTCACATTTTCCATTTTAACTTCATTTTCATTACCACAAAAAAATTGTTAGAATTAAAAAATTTGTAAGAAAGTTACAGTGTAGACAACTGATGATGTATTAACTTTTGTAACCTCTGGTTAATATGTATCTTTGAATTATGAATATGTGTATCTATCTCTTCTATGTAAAATATATTATATGTAATGTAATCTCTTATATTCTTGAAGCATTTTAGAAAAGTCTACTTTGTTAATTAACTTAATAACAATATGCATAATATGTTTAATATGTTTAATATGCTTAATATGTTGAATATGTTTAATATGCTATTAACTATTAATGCAATATGCTTAATAAAAGTATGGTCAATATAAAGAAATCAAAGTAGTGTATTTATGAAGCACCTAAATCAGGAGTATCCCTTAAACGCTTTGGCCAAGAGAAATCCCACTCCGGATCCGCCCTCCTTACTTTTTTCGTTAACCTGCAAGACTAAACGAGTTACGTATTATAGCGGAAGGGGGTTGCCGAGGGTCGAACAACCAGTACTCAATACCAGGTTGTATGTTCTGGCCGTGCCATCTGGCACGCTATTATACGAGTATTTTAATTTAATTAACTCGCCGCATCGATCGATATTATCGGCGCTTCCCCGGGATTAAGCTTGTACGCGGACCACCGGCGAATTCGAATCTGCCGTTTAATTAGGATTTCGGTCAGCAACGCGAGCAACAGATTTTATGGAAACGAACCAACCTACACTCTCGTGTACATCGTATACATGGATCGATCGACACTTGCTTTTTCCTACTCTTTCATTCGATTTTTTATCGATTTGAAACCGAGATAAGAGCTTCTTAATAAGCTTCATCATCATTCAGTACCTTCAAATCAAACTAAATAAAAATTTGACCAAACTCGATAATTAAATTTGATGAAATTTTATAGTAGTTTGTTTATGAATGTTTTATATGCACTTTTAAGTTGCTTTATGTATTATATAAAAATGATGCAAAATACACAAACTTATTCTGTATTGTACAGAAAGTAACATGACCAACATTTTATACTAAATATAAAGTTACATTACTACATAAAGTTACATTACTACAAGTTGATTAAATAAAAAGTTTCTAATTACAAATTTTCCAAATGAAGTAATTCTGAAGGTTTATATGCATTACACAGAGCAACATGTAACCAAAAATTTGTCGTCGCTAAAATATAATAAAATGAGGACGGCAACCTCGAGAAGCATCCACTCGACTCTCCAGTCCCGACGGAGACACTTTCAGGTTATTCTCGTATTTACAACATATTTGCGGCAGCGCGAACACAGCTCTTTGTCATGGCCGAGTGATTTTCGGGTCGGCAATGGTCTCGTTGAAGAGAGCCAGTGCGCCATTGTACACTCGTGGGGTCATTGTGATCGACTGTACCCTCATCCATACTGCACACTGCACTTCCCCTACTTGTGCATCTGTCCTCAATCAGCGACCTACGAAAATGGGATATATGCGTCCCGTTCGTGGCGAAATTATTGACCACCGGTGTATCTTCAAGATACACTGACAAGAGTTATAGCCTGACCGAGAAATGTCATTTCAGAAATTTTGAAATTGAGGAAATTTGGGAAATTTAGGAAATTTGGGAATTTGGGAACTTGGGAATTTAGGAGGGTTCAGGATTTGGAAGGGTTAGGCATTTGGGGACTTGGGAGTTTGGGAACTTGAGAATTTGGAAGGGTTGAGGATTTGGGGATTTGGGAGTTTGGGAACTTGGGAATTTGGAAGGGTTAAGGATTTGGGAATTTGGAAATTTGGGAACTTGGGAATTTGGGAGGGTAGAGAATTTGGGGATTTGGGAGTTTGGAGACTTGGGAATTTGGAAATTTGAGAATTTGGGGGGTTAAGAATTTGGAAACTTGGGAATTTGGGGATTTGAGAATTTGGAAATGTGGGAATTGGGGAATGTGGAATTGGGAAATGTGAAATTGGGAAATGTGGAATTGGGAAATGTGGAATTGGAAAATGTGGAATTGGGAAATATGGAAATTGGGAAATGTAGAAATAGGAAAATGTGGAATTGGAAAATGTAGAAATAGGAAAATGTGGAATTGGGAAACGTAGAAATTGGAAAATGTGGAATTTTGAAATGTAGAAATTGGAAAAAGTGGAATTGGAAAATGTAGAAACTGAAAAAAGTGGAATTGGAAAATATAAAAATCGAAAAAAAGTGGAATTAAAAAATGTAAAAATTGAAAAATTTAACAATTTGCAAACTGCAAAATTTCTGAAACCTCATAAAAAAGACCAAAACTAAAAAGTGACAAGAATCAGAAGTGACAGAACCCGCCCGGACAAAAACAACCCCGTCGATCGACGTTACAAGGGCCGCGACGGGGTGAAAGGGGGCTCGCGAAAGAATGGGACGCACTTAACTCGGGGCTGCTTAAACAGTTGTTTGATCGGTATTATGCATTAGCATGTGGCTGGTGCCACTATTTATTAGTGGTACGGTGTCGGAAGAAGCGCTTTACAAGAGGCATACGGTGTTCCCTGTTAAACGTATGAAGTTCTGCATCAGGTAGCAAGAACATGTGCATTCTTTTATCTTTTGTATCTTATGTCATGTGAAACTGTGAACCCCTTTTGTTTCATTTGTTATTTTTAATTGGGGCTCCAGATAAAGGGTCTTAATTGTTCAGGTAATTAAGTATATTTTGTATTGTTACCTGAATGCAACCTTAGACACAATTAAATTTCAAATGTAACTGAAACTTGAATACAGTTGAATCTCAGATGTAATTGTAATTCAACGTACTTCATTTATTCTTGTTTATACTTTAAACATTTAATTTTACATATTTGAGTGACGTTAGGAAATCATGAATGCTGCTTTGAACATTTAACTTTAAGTGTTTGAGTGATATTACAATTGAACTTCATGTACATATAATTTAACCTGATTAATTTATTCTTGCTTAAACTTTAAACATTTAATTTTATATATTTGGTTGACACTAGGAAATCATCAATGCAAGTTTGAACATTTAACTTTAAGTGTTTGAGTAACATTACAATTGAACTTCATGTACATATAATTTAACCTAATTCACTTATTCTTGCTCAAACTGTAAACATTTATCTTTACATATTTGATTGACATTATAAAAAATCATGAATGCAACTTTGAGCATTTATCTTCAAATATTTAATTGATATTATTTGTTGATGATTTTGTAATTGTTGAACGTGTGATGTCTTCTAAGATGTACAGAGACTTTCAATATGCTATTGGTATTAACAAGAAAGAATGATCTGTGATGTTAGGGAAAGAAGAGGATACCAATACTACATTGTCGATGAAGGGTGGTCTCTTTAGCATCAAATTGTGGTCTACAAATTCATATCATTGATGTATATGACTATCAATGCTCTACTATCATTTGCAAAGAAAAATTGTACCGATAAGAACATATTGAAGTTGACGAGGAAGTTGAAAGTCTTAAGGGTTGAAATACGTGCAGCGACTCAACCTAAGATATCAACAGAAGATCTCGGTGAATCCCGTTAACAATCCTCAATAAGAACTCCTTGAGAATCGAACACTATCCCAGCACGATCGTTTTTGTGTTGGAAAGAGAGGTAGCAAGAGGGCGCCGTAGGTATAATATTCGGGATATTAAATCGCTTTTAAATCGGCTTAGCGTTAACTAGTGGCACTTTAAGCTGCCCGGTGAAATGATTATCAGGGCTTCCCACTCCGTCGACCCGGCTAGCTGTTATCGCCCGTTGATTAATTGTTATGCAATATGACGTCACACACGCCCGCCTACCCGGATTAGAATCCCGCGGTGGAGCGTCACGGTGACTGCCACGATCTCTCCCTCTAACATTCTCTCCCACCCTCTCTCTCCTATCCTGTAACCATCTTCGTCGTTCATCGTTAAACCGTCTCTATCTGTTACCGTTTCTCCTCTCGCTGTTCGCCGAGTTGCATAGAAGCGAGAGAGGGAAGCCCGAAGCGAAGTTTCCGGCTAATCCTACGAATTTGAGCCAACCGAACATAGGACGCTGATGAATATTGATACAAACTTGGCGGACCACCCCCTTGTCTGCCTACTGCTCTTCTTCCACTTCCTTGAACTGAGAAACGCAAGGTGTCGCGCGAATGCAACGCGAAAGATGCAGATGCACTCTTGATCAGCTTGTTACTGCACGGTGTTACCTGCAAATTGCCATGGATAACATCGAAGGACATCTCTTAGAGTTTTAACGGTTCATTATTACACTAAAGTTCATTATTACACAAAGGTTCATTACTAGACAATATTTATTCTAATACATATCTACAATTCTTACAAATTTTATAGAATTATGTTTGCAGAGAATTGTGGACGTTTTTAAAGACACTTTAGAGTGAATGAATAACGTGGACTCTTGTGTTAAGTTTATTCGTGACATACTCGATGTTGAAATTAATTTTTAAATAAGTAATATGTAAGATTATACAGGAGTTTATTAATGTGCAAGGTTATAAAGAAGTTAATGTGCAAGATTATGAAGATGTTTATTATTGTGCAAGATTATGAAGGAGTTTATTAACGTACAAGATTAAGAAGAAGTTTGTTAATGTGCAAGATTTTTAAATAGTTTATTAACGTGCAAGATTATGAAAGAGTTTATTAACGTACAAGATTAAGAAGAAGTTTATTAATGTGCAAGATTAAGAAGAAGTTTATTAATGTACAAGATTATTAAATAGTTTATTAATGTACAAGATTATGAAGAAGTTTATTAATGTGTAAGATTATGAAGAAGTTCATTAATTCTCCTTTAAACTTCATACATAATATAACCTGTGTAGCTTTTTAATTTAACAACACAACCAGTATGGTTACTTACAGCAGTTATTAGCAGCAGACATATGACAGGTGCTCAAAACAATTTACAAACGAAACATTATGCGTAAACATTTTTTAAAAGTTGATAAAAGATGAAACCTTGAATAGGACTCAAGTACTACATTTTTATGTTCTATTTCTATCTAGTTATTTTTAAGTAGTAAGTCGTCAATAGGAAGAACAAGAGAGAGTTCGACGAAGGAGGATGGCGTAAGCGGAGTCCATTATTCCCCTAAATAAAAGAAACCATAAATCGCGAGTGTACAGAGCCGTGGAGGAGGCTCCACGGTGTGCGTCCATTATATCTTTCGCGATGAACGGTGCCCTTCTTCGTCGGCCATTATGCCACGAAGATAGTAAGGAAGAAGCCACCCCTTTATCTCGGCAGACTCCATGGTGAGAGTAACGCTCGGAAATCAAGGGTTAATTCCTTGGCGTCGTAAAGCATTTTATCTGCTCCCGATTCTGCTTGCCATGGGAAACATTAAAATATGGTGATACACCGACCAAACTATACTATTTTATTTCTACAAACCTGTCGTATAATACATTTCTATTACTGCTATTATTGTTAAATTTGATCTTGATACAACATTAATAATTATTATTAATAAGTTAGATCTTAATGTTTAAGTTATTTCATGTTTATAGTACATTTAATCTTGACACACGATTAATCATAATTATAATTAAGTTTAATCTTCATATTGAAGTTATATCATGTTGATAATAAACATTGTAATATTTATTCATATATAAACTATTTCATACATAAAGTATCTTTATAATAATGAACTATTGTGTTCATAATAAATTGCAGATCATCTTTTCATTCACAACATGTGATCATAAAACTTCAAACTTAAAAATCAAAGTAACTCTGAATGTCCTCATCTAGCTATTGATAATCAAAAAGAATTATAATTGACAAAAGAACCGAAAGGTAAAATGAAATAAAAGAGGTCCAAAATGTCCTCCCGAAACGCTTTGACCGCAGGGTATCGTGGAGTACACATTCGGTGAAGGAAATTGCAGAAGGATAGAGAAGTCTTGCCGTTTTATTAGATCAAACCAAGTGTGACCAAGCTGTACGTTCGACTTGACTCGGTCACTCGGCTCCTGTCCGACCGAATAAACGTCTACGCCGCCTTATTCCCCTTTTGCCAGCCGCTCATCCCCCGGGCACTTTTTACGTCATCGAACCACCCTGCTGTCCCGACAGCATTTTATCGGCCAACGTTCCCATTCTACTTTCGTCTCTTTTATTTGCCAATTTTTCTTTTAACAATTTTCTTCTCAAACTTGCACTAACAATACGTAAAAATAATAGTTAAAAATATAATATAACAGAAAGAAATTATCTGACTTTCAAACTAAAATGTTACACAGATTTTTGCAAGAAGTTATTCTTAAAAATGTCAAATAGTTGACTGAAGCTTGATTTACGAAATAAAATGGCGAATATAAGGAGGATTTTACAGAAGTCCACGTGTTCGAAATCACTAGAAAGTAAAGTGTTCGAAAGTGGCAAGAATCGAAAGGGACGGTAATAGCCACCTTTCTTGCTTATTGCAACGACGATGGCGTCGTCGTAACTCAATTTTGCGTTCCATCTGAAACGTTGAAGGTCCCTGCGGCCCGTTCCTCAATAAGGCAATTCTCTGACCCGAATTGACTCCTATTGCCACGGAGAAGAATGACTTTCGAGACGATATTTCTCTCGTTTCTTGCAACAAAGCCTCCCATCTTTTTACAACGAATGCGAAACTGTCCAGACTTTTCGGATCTCTTCTACGAACCGGAAAGATCGAAAGATTGAATATTCTCGCTTACAGTGTTTGGGGGGATGATCGTTAATCGTTTGATTCTCCGCGAGGGGGAACTAAATGCCGTACGAACGGCTTCACCGATCCAGATTTGGGATTCTTATCTGTCCACAAAGCATAATCCTCCGATGCGAAGGCGACGGCGCGCTAAAAAGTATTTTACGAGCTGCTTATACGTTTCAGCGGTCACCCTGACACCGAATCCAATTTTCCAGATACGATCTTTAGTGGGGATCAGGTGTCGAAGGTCCATGGACTCACACTGCTCGCCATTTGTACTCTCTTAACTATTTCTATTACATTCCTGTTTCATGATCGACTGCTTTTAGACTGTTTTGCGATTAACTGTTTATAGATTGTTTCATTGTAGACTGTTTCTAGACTGCTTTACGATGTCTATAAAAACGGAACATGTCATGTGGAGTCCATATATGTATACATGTATGTATGTGTGTATGCATGTATGCATGTATGTATGCACACATGTATGCATGTATGTATGCATGTATGTATGCATGTATGTATGCATGTATGTATGTAATGTACGTATGTAACGTATGCATGTGTGTATGCATGTATGTCATGTACGTATGTAATGTTCATATGTAATGTATGCATGTAATGTATGTGTGTAACGTATGCATGTGTGTATGTATTTATGTAATGTACGTATGTAATGTTCATATGTAATGTATGTATGTAACGTATGCATGTGTGTATGTACGTATGTAATGTACATATGTAATCTATATATGTAATGCATATATGCATGTAATGTATAAAAACATTTATTTCATATACATACATATGTATATGGTGTCAGTTTGACACAAAACATCATTACAATCGCATACTCCATTTAACACATTAATTGCAAAGTAACATATGACTAATATTTAACACAAAAATATTTAAAAATAATATTTAATAACAACAATTTTTATCTGTCACTTCGATCTACAATTAAACATTATTAAATTAAGGACGACATTTCATAGTAAATCGTGTTTGTACTCATAAATAAAAAAAACAATGGTAAGATAAAAAGAAGCGACGAGAGAACGTCTTTTCTCGGTTGATCGACGATCTAATTATTTTCAGTCTTTCCTCGTTAGCTCCCCGTTGGTCGGCGAAACCCCGGTGCAAAATCGTTCCTTTTGTAACGTCGGCGTGTTATCTAAATCGCGTCGAATATTTCCACGGTAGCACGCTTTCGAGAACCCGTGTTCCCCCGTTAAAAAGCAACTCGCGTATCAATTTCACGGGACAACGCGGTGCATCGCGGGTAATCCGGCGTGCTGGATCGTCTTTTTGTTCCTGGCCGCTTAATATTGCTTGTCCTGCCGTAATCTCCACCCCCTCTCGACACCCTGTTTCCACCGCGACCCCTGTTTCGCTCCACTACCTTCCGCCACCCTCTTCGTTGCACCAAAACTGGGATTTTCTTCGCGCATAATTCTCATTCCAATACTTCTAAATAATAATTAAAAGACTATAGATGAATAAACAAGAATAAAATAATAATTTGCAACCCTCAGTTCTGATTGTGGTATTTCTACAACTCTCAGTTTTGGTTACGATATTTATTTTTAAACATCAAGTTTGCGTCGAGTAATGGCGGAAATCTTAGGCAGCATCGTCCGAAAGTTTTTCCTGCTGCTCCGTCAGGGTGTTGTCCGATATAATCCGCAAGTTGATCAGATTAAACGTTGCACAGAGGGCGAGCAGAGGTAGTCGCGAGGGTGTGGTTCGCTAGGAAACCACCACCGGTCCTCGAGAGCGCAACCATTACCGTCGGAATCGCGACGCGAGCACCGTGTCGCTGGATGAAAGAGGCTCAAACTCATCGTGCCGTAAAATAACATTGTCCCGTCCATGCTACAACGAAGAACTGCCGGATGAAAAAGAGAAGCCGTTGGCCCAAAGCTCTCGAGAGGGGTTTCTTTATTTTCTTCGACGAACTCGACGTACTTACGTTAAGTAGCAACGCGATGGCGAACTTTGCTTCGCGAGACACCAGAAACGACGCCATTGCTCCCAGATATTAAATACTTAATTTTTTTATGGGGATCGTTGCAGTTTCCGACAAAAATATTCTTGACGCAATTATTATTAACAAGAATATATTAGATTATTATTATAATAAGACTGATTAAACTGGACTATTAGACTACATATACAGTGTTTTTAACAATCTTCAAGTTTCAAATGGAACATAATATAAAAATCAAGCATTGTTTCTTCTTTAAATGACAATTCTTAAAACAATAAAAAAATTGTTTAACAGTAGAGAATATTTCTTAATTTCAAGATATTTGTATTTGAAGGGAGATTTTATTTTGACCAAACTTTAAATCAATTATTAACAAGAATACATTAGACTATTAAATTAGATTATTATTATAAAAAGACTAATTAAATTAGACTATATATTATATTATAATATATACTATATATACAATGTTTTTAATAATCTTCAAATTTCAAACGAAATATATGTATACGAACATATGTTACACCATCTAAGATGAATGTACAAGTTAATTAAAACTGAAGAAAATGTAACATACAGTAGCGAGGATTGCTGTAGATAAAGCAGCAGGAAAATAATAGAAGCTGGAAGAAGAAAGCAAGAATAAAACCGACAATGTTTCTCGTGTATCCATCGTCTGCTTGTTTCCTACTCTCGGCACGTAGCGTGGTTTATCTGAATATTAGTGCAAAAGGAAAAAAGAAAAAACGAACGAGTTGCGAGTGCGGTATCGGTCGCGTGGGAAACATTATTCTCGGCCAAGTACGATCCCTATCACAGCGAGCCGATTGCACGAGCATAATTCTCCTACATAAAAATATACATTGCCTTATCAAGGTTTAATTAATTATTCTTTTATAGAAAAGACATTTTTTACGAAAAATAATTGTTACGTAAAACTAACTATTACTTGTGATAAAATAATTTAGTTAAGTAAATTGGTAGTTAAAATAATGTACAAATAGTTAAAAAGGTATAAAGGGTTGAAAATTTTTTTGAGGATGTTTTTAAAGAAGTGTATCAAGGACACTTGAACACAGTAATCATTCTTGTATCAAGAATGAAATGTTCAGTCGAGGAGTACAGTGGCCCTGTGGGGATATTTCTAACCATAATGAGGCTAACCCTCGATCACTCACCCTTCACGAGACGTAACCGGATTTGCAATGTGCGGACTACGATTTCTCGAATCCGGCTAATTCCAGTACTACCAACAATTATGGAGAAAGGACATTGTATAAACTTTCACAAATCTCCTCTTCAGGGGTAGAAAAACAAGTCTCTACACTTGTCTCATTAACTTGTACAAAATTATAACTTCTTTACATAAAGTGCACCTCCCAACAAAAATTATCTGTATCAATCATATATAGTACGTACTCATTTATAACAAAATAAAATTGTCACCATGGTTCAAACATAATTTAAATATTATGTATGTCGTCATACGTGTCATGTATGCTATCATGTTTATATGTATATGTCACACATGTTGTCATGTACATATGTGTATGTCACACATGCTGTCATGTACATATGTATATGTCACACGTGCTGTCATGTATGTATGTGTATGTCACACATGCTGTCATGTACATATGAATATGTCACACATGCTGTCATGTACATATGTATATATTACACATGCTGTCATATATATACATATATTTTCCAAACTAGCTCCACAACTTGAATTTGAACTACCTTTCCCATTTTACCAAAATAAGATCCTAAAAAAAGACTCATACCAAGATGATTAAAAGAACCGACAGAACGTAAAAAATGTAAGAAGGCAGATGAAAGAGAAAGACGTTTTATCAAAAAGCGACGAAGGTTAGTTCGATAAAACAAACGTGCGAGGGGAAAGAACTGGCACGTTATTTCGATTGGAAGACGCATATATTTTCATATCCGAACGAATAGCACGGGAATATTGTAATTTGCATCGGAGACGGTGGAAAGAACTAAGTCTTGGACGAGGCAAAGTACGAACAAGGGGATGGTGAAAAGCACTGAAATCGTTGGAGTATGCAAACGAGCTGGTTCGATGCGTTCCAAATCTTTTAGATCTGGACGAATAACTGGCAAGTGCCGAACCTTCGCTTGTCCATATCGCAATGATCTCTCAAACGTGAATCATTTTCTAAGTTGGGTCTAACGTGGTCGCTGTTTGCAACTTTCACCTGTTGCTGTTTCTTTGAGTTGCAACTTCTAATTTTTGCACTCAAGAATATTCGTTGCAATTATGTTTCAAATGTTATTATGTTTCAAACATTCAAACACTCAAAGCTTTGTTCATCGTTCTAAATAATACTTTTGGTGGTAACTTTCAAGTGTTGCAACCTTTTTCAACTTTTTTTGGTTTCACTTTTACTTGGAGTCTTTTGGTTTTATCAAAATAATTCATTTAAGTTCCAGTTTTTTCATTTCATAAATATTTCTACATATTACAATGATATTTAGAAATATTTCGATGTTACAATGAACGTAAAAAACTAAATGGTCGTTCATTGGTGAAATATTCAAAGAAATCCAAGAAACCGAAACCATTATCGATGCTCCAAGCCTCGTTTCCTCGAATGTTCGCGGTATTATCAGTTTCGCGATAGTCGAACGATTTATGCACGCGTTTGATGCCATAACGATTCCAGCGCGTTACACGTCACGCTGCGCTGGAGAAAAATCGGCAAATCCAATAAAGGGTGAATAATGTCATGGTGGTGTCGCCTCCCTGCATCGTTTCTCGATGCGCAAACGACGCTCAGAAGAATGATAGAAGTACCTATCGATTGTACATGTTACTTCGGGGCTCTCATAAACTACAACGATTTAAAGCTGTTACTTTGTACTCCCTTTTATATTTTTGAAAAGAAATGACATATTTTGATTTTTTAAAAATTTATTAGTGAATGAATGAAATGGTTTACATATTATGATATTGCTTATATTATTGCTTGTAATATTGCTTATAATATTGCTTATGATATTGCTTATAATATTGCTTATAATTATTGCTTATAATATTGCTTATAATATTGCTTATAATATTGCTTGTAATTATTGCTTATAATATTGCTTATAATATTGCTTATATTATAATACACAATATTTATGTAACTATAAAAACAATAATTGCATGAATGATACTCAGCTCAGGTACAAAATCTACATTAAACACAAAGTGGGTTTTGATTAACTCATTTGTCTACAGGAGCAACTTTTTCAGAAAATGAAGCAATGATGCTTGTATAGATATTCAATACAAGTTTTTTGAGCTAATAAAACCTTCTGTTATAATAAAAATAGTAGATGTCTTCATATAACAAAGGTTAGCACTGTACTCATTTGAGCACACTAGGAACACATATGTACATTTCATGTTTTGTGAAAGTGAACAAATGTAATGTACTGAAAAGTACACTGAAACAAAATTGGCTAATCAATAGAACAATATTATTCAATAAGTAAAACCTTCTATTATAATAAAAACAATAGATGTCTTCATATAACAAACTTACTCACATGAGTACACAAAGAACACATATGTACATCTATTTTATGAAGGTGAATAAATATAGTGTATTTAAAAGTACAGTGTCGCAAAATGGGTTAATTAATAGAACAATATTATTCAATAAATAAAACTTTCCATATTAAAAACTTTAGTACTCATATGTACTCCAAGAACACATATGTACATATGTTATATGAAAGTGAATAAATGTATTCAAAAGTACTCAGGGACAAAAATTTCCAAAATAAATATACAATATTATATCTAATATCTAATATATTAACAGAAAAATATAATATGTGACCCAGCAAAAAATAAATGAAGTGTCTAAGTGTCCGGAGCTTCGACTCAGAGAACAAAAGTGTGAAAGTGTTATGAAAGCGCACGAGAATAATACAAGGTTATTCACCTCGTTCGAGAGGAAATCACGAAATTCGTAATCGAGAGAAACACTCGGCCGTGAATATATGGCCGCCTTCCGCAACGGCGACGGGTTTTACTAATAACCGATACCCCAAGCGAACCGTGGAATATTATAATTGATTTATCGCGGGAACGATGCGCGTAGGATTTATCAAACGCCTCGACTGAAATTCTCTTCTCTGTTTGGTTACGCGATCGAATGTAACGGAACGACGATGGACCGCATATCCGGTCCACCTCGTCAACGTTCGCTGCATTCATTTCGCGCGTTCGTTTCGCGAGAACGCGCCTCTTGTCGCGTCGGTGCTTAGGCTTCGAAAGTTCGGGAACATTTATTGCCGCTAATCGATAGCCCTAGCCAACCGTGAAATATTATAATTGATTTATAGCGGTAACAACGTCGCGCGGATTTATCAGCCGTTCTGCTGTGTTCCGCTCTGTGCCGAGACTCGATCGAACGTAACGATCGACGATGCACGTCCGGTGAATGAGTCTATGCATTCGTTCTGTGCTTATGCAATTGTAGTCATTGGATCAATCCTGAAATCTCATTCGATTTTAGCAATTTATTATATTTACTGAACATTTATTATATTTTCATCCTAACACCTTCGAGTGATTTCTTCTATTTTTTGTTTGTTTTTGGTCAACGAAGATGAACATGTGATCACAGAGAGATTGCTCGTATATATCAAGTTTAAGAGTTACTCTTAATTTGATCTTAATGGAGCGTATTAAACTAGCAGTGCATATGAAGTGCAGGTAGTGACATATGCAGGTAGTGAAAGCTTAGAGCGGTTTTAGATCAAGTGTGTGATCAAATGTGACTCTATAATATGTCACAACAAGTTAACTCCTTGTACTCCCTTTCTTTTACCTATTAGCTCTTTAATTTACAAAATGAATAAAGAAGTGCTTCTTCATAAAATGTATTACAACAGTGTAGAATATATGACATTTACACACTATGAATCACATATATATAACTCTACATACAATTGCAAAGGGTTAAACAACTGAAGATACACAAATTAAATAAACAATTAAAAGACTTCCAAGAGAGTTACAATTCCTGTAAAGTTTGTACTAAAATATAAAGAGAAGAATATAAATATAAGATCGATATAGGAAAAGTGGAGTTTCATCATCTGAACTAAGAAACGTAAATCAACCTTTAACACGGTTGAAATTACTTATCATGGTTCCCGCGCCAACCTCGTAAAATCGTGGACGATAAGGGATTGGACACGGCGGAACTCTTTAGCCGCCAAACTGATCTCTTTTACCTCTTGGAGGGTTTAAAGACCTGGTAGCTCGCGAACGTGCCAAGTTAGGAGAAAGTACGTGGGCCCGTCCTTCGTTGGATCCTCTGCTTAATGGTGCTGAATCACAGATTGCGCGCACCCCTAAATCTGAATTTATTATCAACCCTTGCTTGGGACGAGCACGCTGTCGTTGGATGGCGATCGTACGGTCGAAAGAATAATTCCCCTTCGTTGCTGATCGACTCGCTTTCGTTGTCTCCGACGAGTTAACCGCGTGATCTTTCGTTTCCGCTGAAGGGTTGAAGGTATCTTTAACTGTGATGGATGCTCTTGTGAATGATGTGTTTTAACTTGAAGCTTCAAACTTCAGATTATTAAATTGTGACTGACTTTTGTTGTAGTCGTATTGTAATGTTGCAATGTAGCTCAAAAATTGAGAATGAACAATGAATTTATTAGAAGGTACTGTACTTTTGGTAGCAGCACATATGTGAACATATGATGTGTTTTAACTTTGAGCTTCAAACTTCAGATAATTAAATTGCAACTAACTCTTATTGTAGCCAAATTCTGACATTCTACAGTGCAATACAAAACCTTAAAATAAAAAATGAATCTCTCAGAAAATAATCAGAAGGAACCTTCTGTGTTTGCTACCAGCACATATGTTCACATATGCTGTATTTTAACTTTGATGAAACTTCAGATAATTAAATTGCAACTAACTCTTATTGTAGTCATATTCTAACATTCTACAGTGCAATACAAAATCTTAAAATAAAAAATGAATCTCTCAGAAAATAATCAGAAGGAATCTTCTATTTTTCCTACCAGCATATGTGAACACCCAATACCAAACTTCTCATAACACTACAATTTTTATATCTTTGTACTATTTTTCAATTAATTTTCATTATATAACGAATCTCATTCAACTACCAGCGATTAAAAGAAGTATTGCAAAGTTTTTTATGCGAAGCCATAACTGGCTCGAAAAGCACACTTGCTAAGACGTATGCAGGAATGTCCTTGCATGCCGAATCAGCTTAAGCATCGTAGTCGTAAAGCACGCGATATAAAATCTACTCAAGTGCCTTAGAAACAGAATGCCGAACGAGCACGCTTTATGGGTAATCGAACCAAGTTTTTAACTGTCTAGAATGCTGCTCCTTTCCGGGACATAAAGTCCCAGGAAACGAGAAGAGACAGTCGTGATCTAATATATGTGTACTTGTAGAACGATTGCGATTAATTCTTTTCCTATGTCTTCCATGTATATTGCTGTTATTGGAAGCGATTCTTTGTACGTCTACGTTCATTTTTAATTTTTATGTTTCACTTCGATCACTCTGTGATATTCTTCGATCTTCGTAGGTTCTTCGATCTGCTTAGTTGCTTGACATCTGGTGATCTTTTTAATAATATCTGAAGTATTGTAAAATTATTGCAGAATAATTGTTAAATTGTTACAAAGTTGCAAGTTCAAAATTGATGTACCACTCGTAAGACAAAAATTAAATAAAAAATATTTAATTTTACTGTCAATGTATTCAAAAGACAAAATTGATGTACTACTCCTAAGACCAAAATTAAATAAAAAGTATTTAATTTGACTATTCTTAATTTATTTAAAAGACAAAATTGATGTACAACTCCTAAGACTAAAATTAAATAAAAAGTATTTAATTTGACCCTTAATTTATTTAAAAGACAAAATTGATATACTACTCGTAGGACCAGAATTGAATAAAAAGTACTTAATTTGACCATTATTAATTTTGAAAAGAGTTTTAAAAGAAAATTTGTTTATTTAGTGTAGACTGTTTATTTCAGTGGAGAGTGCTTCAGAGTATGATTCATTCGTATTTCCCGTGATCGGAGGCTTTTTTAACAAGGGAACAACTGCGATAATGAATGCGAAATCAGGACGAAAAAAAAGAAGGTTTCTGGGAGAGGCTTGATTTATATCGGTTCGATATTTTCCGCAGGTCTCAGTGTTTCTTAATTCGAGGTTTCTCCGCGCGCGGAGGTAATTCGATTTCCTGGCGAATCGGTTGGAAGTAAATCAGGGTACAGTCCCCAGTGAAATTCGATTCGAAGTATTGTCATAATTTTCCCAAGATGCATGACACAACCGACTCCTGTCTAAAGCGTTTCTTAATCTTGAACTGAAAAACCAATCCTTCTGTGACTATAATAAACCTTACCATAATAAAGAAAATTAAGTAAGTTAATAGAAAATGAAGTAAGAAAGTCAATGAAAAAAAATTAATAGAAAATTAAGTAAGAAAGTTAATGATGTTAATAGAAAGTCAAGTAAGAAAGTCAATGAAAAAAAATTAATAGAAAGTCAAGTAAGAAAATCAATGAAGAAAAGTTAATAGAAAGTCAAGTTCTAAAGTCAATGAAGAACAATTAATAGAAAGTTAAGTAAGAAAGTCAATGAAGAAAAGTTAGAGTAAAGAAGTTAAAGGACAATTTGTACCGCCACATTTTCGAGGATTCGTCTCACATACTGTGACCGCATGTGCGGATGTTCGAAGACGGCCGGAATCTTCGACACGACAGCTCGAAATACGGCTTGTAAGGCTCCTTTTTTATCCCCGGTCAGCCATATTCCCGAGAATCGAGTCGGAGGATATCGATACCATGCTACTTCGTGCAAAGCAGCCTCGAGCTGCGGGCTGCTGATAACAAAAAGGTCGGCGTTTCGTTTGGCGGGCCTTGTACGAACACTCATATCGTGCTATATGAACTCCAGAAAAGAGTAACCTACCCCATTTCTTTCCACGTTGCAATTATTCGTGCGAAGAACAAATAAATACCTAAGTAGTGCAAGTAGTATAAGTAGTGTAAGTAGTACAAGTAGTATAAGTGTTTACACGTTCATCCTTGTTTCCATATTTCCCAACTTTCGCATCTTTAAAAATTTTTGCAACATTTCTAAATAATTGATACCATAACGACAGAAGGAAGTGACTCAACTTTGCAGAGTTAAAACACGTACAAAACTGCAGAGACTTACCCACAGTTTTTTATTCGATACGAAGAGACCGGAAGCGTTGGTACGACGAAATATTTCGAAGCGTTTTCACCGGATCGTAAGAAGGTTCGACGTTTCCGTGGCACAGAACCGCTTCAGCTGGGGCATACGCCCCGCGATTTAAGTCGTCAACTTTTATGGGGGTAGTTTTCCCGGAGACGGTCCGCGGCAAGCCACATAAAAGGGGGTGGAAGTTTCTGGTAATATGGCGGCTTGCCGCGGAATATGGCGGCAACTGTATACAAGAGATAGCGACAATATTGAGGTAGCTAGAAAGTCGAAGAAAACCAACCGGATTTTCCTTCTTCTGCAAGGTGATATCGGGTCAATGCACCACCTTTTTTCTTTTCAACTATGCAGCTTGCTTTACAAGGATTATACCTTGTCTTTGTTCCAAGATCATCTCTTTGTTCAAGACATCTCTGAACGTTCCTTAAGAAACGGAACGACAAGATGAGAACGTAGCGACTGTACAAAATGGCTGCCAATGTGGCTTAGAATTTGAATGGTTTATACTAATGATTATAGACAATTTTTCTTTAGAAAATTAATGTATGTTCAATACTAAATAATTATGGATGAATTGACCATTTGAAAATGGCTGGCAATGTGGCTCAGAAGTTGAATGGTTTACGTACTAATGGTTATAGACAATTTTTCTTTAGAAAATTAATGTATGTTCAATACTAAATAATTATAGATGAATTGACTATTTAAAAATGGCTGTCAATGTGGCTCAGAAGTTGACTGGTTTACGTACTAATGGTTATAGACAATTTTTCTTTAGAAAATTAATGTATGTTCAATACTAAATAATTGTGGATGAATTGACCATTTGAAAATGGCTGTCAATGTGGCTCAGAAGTTGACTGGTTTACGTAGTAATGATTATAGACAATTTTTCTTTAGAAAATTAATGTATGTTTAATACTAAATAATTGTGGATGAATTGACCATTTGAAAATGGCCAATGTGGCTCAGAATTTGAATGGTTTACATACCAATGATTATAGACAATTTTTCTTCTGAACACATTTTTCTTTAGAAAATTAATGCATCTTTAATAAGTTACTAAATAATTAAGTTGAGTTCACCATTTCTTTTTTTTTGCAAATGAGTAGACAGAGACAGAGACAGAGACAGATGTGCACCTACCAAAAAAAAAATGCAAAAGAATATATAAAGAATAGTCGAATCTTTCTGAAGTTTTCTCTCGAAACAAAACAAGTAGTCCTCATACAAAAAATACAGCTAATTAAATATCCATATAATAACTAATTCACAAACTTTCCCTAAAAATTTCAAGAATGATTCAAAAGTACAGAGAAAAGTAAAGCTTATCTCCAAAAACTATTTCGCCGAATGTTGGCCACGAGACAAAGGAAGCAACCGTTTGTTGCATTTCCGTAGAAGAACAGGTCCAGATTTTCGCGGCGTAGCTCAGCGGCTGTCGCCTAAGGATTAAGAAGAAGAGGATTGCACTTTCTGCGTGGTTCGAAGGCTGCTGATTGCATCTGGCATTTGTGTCACGCTCTTGAGTGCCCAGTCGATATGCCCGGACAAATTGGAAATTGGTATTCAGCTCGTAGCCCACGCGACAGCCAGACGGATTTGCGAAGGAGCACCTTAGGCTAAAGCTATACCGGTCCTCTCGCACGGAGGGACAGACAAGGATGACCCGTGTGGATCCGTTAAAGTTGGTCAAATCGTTTCCCGATGATCACCTCGCACCGGAATACTAAAGACTGACGAGAGCGTACGTTGCCAAACGGTCTTCTGATTGAGCGTTAAGTGGATGTGCTGTGAAGGAGTTTTTTAGGCTAATGTTTTTTGGGTGAATTAGGAGATGTTTGAGTAAAGACATTTGATGTTGTGAATGGCAGAGGATGTTGGACTAAAGACGTTTGGCTAAAGACGTTTTATTAAAGACATCGTATTAAAAAGATTTTACTAAAGACATTTTACTAAAAACATTTTACTAAAAACATTTTACTAAAGACATTTTATTAAAGACATTTTATCAAAGACATTTTATTAAAGACATTTTACTAGAGACATTTTATTAAAGACATTCAAACAAAGACAGTTAACATTGTGAATGTCAGAAGACATTGTCAGAAGTCAAATGTTCTTTGGACAAATCAGAAGACGTTTGATTAAAAACATTTGATGTTGTGAATGTCAGAAGACGTTTAACTGAAGACGTTTGATATTGTGAATGGCAGAAGACGTTTGACTAAAGACATTTTACTAAAGACATTTGATTAAAGACATTTTATTAAAGACATTTAACTAAAGATATTTTGCTAAAGACATTTGACTAAATACATTTGACATTATGAATGTTAGAAGACATTTGACTAAAAGAAGAAAAATTTTGTCAAAACTGTAGGGTTTTTAAATAAAACGAAGTTCGTAATCTTTAGGATGTTGTATTACGTTCGATGCGTCTAATAGAAGGAATGACAACTATCTGACTTCCTATAACCATTCTCTCAAAAAGGAATATTCTTCAGACTAAGGACGAATGAGTCTAGTAGGAGGAACAGCAACTAACTGCCTTCCTTTAACAATTTTCCCAAAGAGGAATACTCCTCAGTCTAAAGACGACTGTGTACCAGGTGTGGTAGTACCAGAACTAGCAACTAATTGCCTTCCTTTAACATCTTTCTCGGAAAGAAAAACTCCTCCTAAGAACACACATAACCCCTATCAAAGTGTGACTATCCCTTAGTCCCAGTAATAAACTCGACAGACCTTCTAATAACCTTCCTCTAATAACCTTCCTCTAATAACCTTCCTCTAATAAACCTTCCTCTAATAAACCTTCCTCTAACCTTCCTCCAATAAACCTTCCTCTAACCTCCCTCTAATAAACTTCCGCCCATTTCCTAAAAGACCCAACTAAAAAAGCCAACCATCTCCAATCTTTCCTCCAAAGAAACCCTCCACCTCCTACAGTTAATGTCCGCCATTCGAGAAACGTTTCGAAAACGATTTACCCCGAGGATACACTGTTCCCATCGGCGTAACCTAGTTTGCGAAGTCGTTTATGCATATCTCACGCAATTTTCTTACGGTTTCGGTCGTGTTAAAATATGTATGGAATCGAGTTAAGCCAGCATGCAGTCCGGCGGACGAGGAAGCCGCGGAAGCTGTTACCGAGCCATTTGCATGGCATCACCGCGATTTCGTTAAAACAACCAAAACCCCCCTCTCTTTACTCCTTCGTGTTTCTCCCTATCTATCTCGCATCCCTCGCACGGGACAAACTCGATTTACCACTGTGGTAATCTAAATACACGGTGTTCCATTACGCGGACCTGTGTCGCGGGATGTTTCGATTGTTCATATCGATGCTTTTCATTTTTAACTGTTTCGGGAATAATTGCTTGGGAGCGATTTTATGGGGGTCTGTGGAGGTTCAATTTTGTGATTTTGGGTAGAGGTGTTATGTAGCAATTGTTAGTGTCTATTATAAATGCATAAATATATACGTAACGATTATAAATACATAAATATATATGTAACGATTATTAACCTTTTGCAAATACAATTTATTAGATGAGTCAGTCAAAACTATTTTTAGGTATAACAGATAAAGAATATCAAAATGTGAATATTTTTTATTCAGACATTTTTAAGTATGCACACAAAGAAAATTAAAATGTGAATATTTTTTATTCAGACATTCTTAAGTATGCACACAAAGAATATTAAAATGTGAATATTTTTTATTCAGACATTTTTAAGTATGCACACAAAGAATATTAAAATGTAAATATTTTTTATTCAGACATTTTTAAGTATGCACACAAAGAATATTAAAATGTGAATATTTTTTATTCAGACATTCTTAAGTATGCACACAAAGAATATTAAAATGTGAATATCTTTTATTGAGATATTCTTAAGTATGCACACAAAGAATATTAAAATGTGAAGATTTTTTATTAAGATATTCTTAAGTATGCACACAAAGAATATTAAAATGTGAATATTTTTTATTCAGACATTCTTAAGTATGCACACAAAGAAAATTAAAATATGAATATTTTCTATTCAGCCAACCTTAATTATGCAAATTATTGTTGGACTAAATTTCAAGTTGAAAAATACTAAAAATTAGAGTAAGATGTATAACATTTGAGTTGTAAGTGCATCAAGAGTGAGACTCGTCAAAGTACAAGGGGTTGATACTGACATATGTAGCAGTTACTGATGTACCAGTAATACTAGCTTAATTTAAGTATATATAATCTTAGTTATACTTCTAAGATATCAATTATTGTGCTAGCAACTCCTAATGTATCAATTATTGTACTAGTAACTACTAATGTATGAATTATTATGCTAGTAACTGCTAATGTATGAAATATTGTTCTAGCAACTACTAATGTATGAATTACTGTGCTAGCAACTACTAATGTATGAATTATTGTGCTAGTAACTGCTAATGTATGAAATATTGTTCTAGCAACTACTAATGTATGAATTATTGTACTAGTAACTACTAATGTATGAATTATTATGCTAGTAACTGCTAATGTATGAAATATTGTTCTAGCAACTACTAATGTATGAATTATTGTATTAGCAACTACTAATGTATGAATTATTGTTTTAGCAACTGCTAATGTATGAATTATTGTTCTAGCAACTAATGTATGAATTATTATAATAACACCAGTGTGGTAATAGTATAACACCAGTGCACTAATAAAGATGTGACATCAACCTCAAAATCCTAACACCAATATAAACTTCCACCTTCTGAATCTTCTTATCTCAAAAAATATTTCAAATCACAAACTGCAACCCCCAACCCCAAACATTTTAAACAAGTAATCCCATTCCATACATCTACGTATTCCTCTCACATAATTACTCCAATTTCTGTTTTTAATAAACACGTACCAATCCAAAACTTGTGTCCCTAAATGAAAATCCCTTCACCTCTCTCAAGACGAAAATGCAAACTCAGATTGAAAGATCAGCTAAGTGCAATCGCAACCGATCTCCACTTGCAATATTTCCCGTTTCTGGAGAGACATATGCACTCGAAGGCGAAAGGAAGCACCGTGGACACCCTCTTTTTCAGAGGCATCATGCCAAAAGTTACGAGCCTCGTGAAACGACAAAGAGGGGAACGAATCTTTTGCGGAAGAGAACCAACAGGGATGAAAAATTGGCGCCGGCAGACTTTTGTTTCCGAAGAAGCATAAAAATCGTTTCTCTTCGCTGACTGCCCGTATTACGCCATCCCTCTGTAGACAGTTTTATGTGTCTCACATTAATTTGCATAATCGAATAGAGGAATCTGAATAACGTCAGAGTGTTGCAAAATAAAATCGTCCCTTAATTTTTGCGATTCGAAGGGTGCGGCAATTACTTGATTACCCAATCATATTTTCAAACATTGCGAAATTTGTAAAAATGTATGTTTGATTGCTGTTGATTTTTAGGAATTGGAAAATTAATTTTATTCGTATAGCAGGGAGTTGGTTTGATGGTGGTCGATAAAGTGGATAGTGATGGTAGAAATCTGCTGTATCGTTAAAAATTTTAGTTATCGAGATATCTAGCGAGGGAAAACCTCGAAATACCGACATTTTTCATTTTCGATTAAATTTTATATAAACTACATTTTTAAACCCATAGAATATATTGTAGATGTTATACCATCAATATTAATAAATATATATCGTATTAATTAATAAAATTAATTTTAATTGACCGTTCACAAAAATAGCGAAAGTGGCGCCATCTCTCCGGCAAACGGGGTGAACTACACGGTTTTGAAACAGGTGCTTCGTTAGTTCTTCCCGCTGCCACCAGATGGCGTCTAAGTGGCGCCAACTAGCGTTCGATATGAGAACTAATTAAACTACTGTTTCAAAAGTGTGTAGTTCACTCTGTTCGCCGGAGAGATGGCGCCAGTAGTTCAATTTTTGTTTAAAAAAGCAATTAATATCGATTTTATTAATTAATATGATATATGCACCTATATTATACTCATTAATATTGATTTTGTACTGTTTTTAATACTTTCTGAAGGTCCAAACATGTGGATTATATGTTCAGAATAGTTTGCACCCTATAGTGTACCTCGTCGATGAAACAGGAAGTGATGTAAAAATGGCAACACATCTTTCGAGATGTCAAAAATTTCCACAGATATCTTTTACAAAAAGTACCTTATTAGATTGCATTCGTTCAGCAAACCAGCTATGCGACTTATAAAATTTAATATCGATGTTCAGAATAAATATTAACTTCATATTTTCTTTAAAACCTACTCTCTCCTTAAATTCGTCCCCTTAAAATCCTCTAAGCCTACTTTAAAGTTTACACTCCTACAACTCACCTAAAATTAAAAAATTCATTAAGATTTTAATATATCATGAGCGTATTACTAACATGACGCAAACTCTCCTCAGTATCGAAAATAAATTTAAAAGATTCATACAAGATGACATTATGAAACGACCTTCAATGAAAATCTTTTTTTACTGTAAAATCAATATCCTACCTCGGATTAAAATTAGTACAGAAAATTATTCTGTAAGTATGTTATAAAACTTCTCCCCAATAACTCAAAGTGCATGTTCAATTGCTTATCTTTGCATCAGAGAAAATATTTATTTCCCCAAAAAAAGAAATCTATGTAAAAGAATATCTGAAACAACTTCCGGTTAGAATGGACTTATCTAATTATTATCGTAGCTTTAAAAAAAGATGAGTGTTCTTTGATACATTCTCACAGCATCTCCTCTTTCACTGGTTGGACACTGAAGTTAGAAATAAATTGTACGCGTCTATTTTTGAACTCCCTCCCTAGAACAAAATCATGACCGCACATACTGATCGTGGCTAAAGCAGACTCGACACTTTTTTTTCTTCTTTTGTTTTCACGAGCCGCACTAAGTTGTAGTATTCCAACACGCAAGTACTGGTAGTCAGAACACAAGAATTTTTTAATGAAAACAGAGTGAGTGATTGTGATCACAGTGAACGATTATAATGGAATTATAATGGAATACAGGTGAGGGGACGTTGTAGATTAATATTTGCTGTTATTACTTAATTTATCTGTACCGGCTTCAAGGTTTATTAATGAATTAAATTTGGAAGTTATCAAAGATCGATTTTCGAGAACGATTATGCGATATGGGAATAGCGAATAGTCGATAAAATACAGTATTGATATCGCTATAGCTGTCAAATTTTAGATGTTGTGAGGTTATTTACTTTCATTATTATTTTCAGAATTTTCTCTGAACCTACGATGGGTACACGGCAAATGCGTGTAACAATTTCACTGTTTCTTATTGCCACAACCTTTGGATTCTATTCATTTGCAAATGCTGCATCTGCCCATATTCATACCCATGTACATAACAAACCTACCCATGAAAGGACAGAAGACGGTGCATATAGTCCACGGGATGTAAATCATTATGCAGGAGGGGAACATGATCAGGAGTTTGATCATGAAGCTATTCTTGGTATTTCTCAACATACATTAACATTTTACTACTCATTGACATCTATTTAATTTTGATATTCAACTACTTGCATTGCTATTATTTACCTTACTTCATTTATTTTATCATGTATCATGTGTTCCGTATTTTATTATATCATTATCTTTTATAGGAAGTGCGAAAGAAGCACAAGAGTTTGACAAACTTCCAATGCAGGAATCAAAAAGGCGCTTAGGAATATTGTTGAAGAAAATGGACTTGAATAATGATAAGTTCATTGAAAGGAATGAACTAAAAGCTTGGATTTTACGTTCCTTTAGGTACAGATAATTTAAACATCGTTAATATGTTGATAATGTAAGTGAACACTAATTTATTTTGTGAATAGCATGCTTTCTGAAGAAGAATCGCAGGATCGATTAGAAGATGCTGACACTGATGAAGATGGTAAAGTTAGCTGGAGTGAAATTCTACAAGATACATATGGCACAGATGCAGAAGACTTAGCTATGGATGACAAGCTAATAAATGATGATAAGCAAACATTTGATGCTGCTGATATGGACAAAAATGGTTATTTGGATGCAGAAGAATTCAAAGCCTACACGCATCCTGAAGAAACACCTAGAATGTTTCCACTTTTATTAAGGCAAGCTTTGGATGATAAAGATAATGACAAAGATGGATTTATTAGCTTCCAAGAATTTATTGGAAATAGAGGCAAGGCAGAAGATAAAGAGTGGTTACTAATAGAGAAAGATAAGTTTGATTATGAACATGATAAAAATGGAGATGGTAGATTAGATTCAGATGAAATACTTTCTTGGCTAGTACCAAGCAATGAGTAAGTAAATGTATAATTTTTTTTATCAATAACTTTAAAACATTATATAACCATATATTACTATTTCAGAGAAATTGCAAGTGACGAAGTAGACCATTTGTTCGCTGCATCCGACGATGATCATGATAACAGGTTATCATTCGACGAGATTTTAGAGCATCATGACACTTTTGTAGGCAGCGAAGCAACTGACTATGGTGATCATTTACAAGATATTGAACGTTTTACTGACGAACTTTGAGAATAAATTAGCACAAATTTTATCTCTATTCGTAATTCCTATGATAATCTTATACATGACTGAAAATATTTTTAATACTTCTTAATGCCACTCTTTCAGCTCTACTATGTTTTAGTATTCCTACTTATCCTGCGTTTAGAATCTATTTATATTACATCTAGTTATGCAGAACTATTTGTAATTGCACAAAATATTTAAAATACTCGACAAATAGTATTTCACATATACAGTCTTCCAATTTTTATGAAACTTTCGTGCCATAGAAACGGTGGCATTACGTTAAAGCTATATTGAAACTGTAAGATTTATGTTATATATTATTACAGTAAAAGTTACCAATTACCGTTTATATTAGTTCATTCTTGTTATTTATTGATATAACTTTTTCGTGGGATTATAAGTACTTAATAACATTAAAGTGACAATTTAGATGATTAGTCATTTGAAATGATAGATTGGACTATCGATCAATAATCATGTATGTACTGAAAATTTAAATATCATCAATAGAACATTAAACAAATTTTTTTGTTCATATGACTTTATTTATTATACTTTTTGTAATTATATGGCAAATGATGTATAATGTGATGAATTTTTTTTTTAATAAAATATGAATAATCCCACTCATCTATGTCTTTTTATTTAATAATCCTATAATTCAATTTTAGAATGAAATTTATGTACATAAGTCCCGCGTAGAAGCCTCATGAATCTTAAAATGCCTAGCCATCTAGCCAGTGTTGGGCAGTCGTGAGATTTTATCTCACGCGAGAGCTTTCTGCGCATGCGTCAGCTGACGTCACAGCCTGCTATTAGTGCCGTATTTAGCCGGTACACGCAGTGGTGACTGATAAGGAGCACCTTAATGATCTTACATAACTTTTCAAAAATTCTTATAATTGCACTGTAAACTATGAATACATAAGTTGGGTTAGATTAGTTATATATATGACTGTATAAAACTATACAACTATATACATATATCGTGAATTATATAATATAATATAACGTGAATAACACGATGGAATTTGAGAGACCATTATATTTAAAATAACACAAACGCACAATAACTTTTAAAGCACTAAATGAATTTATTGTTTAAGAAAAACGACTTGGAAGGACATAACCTACCCTGACCTAACCTTAGGTCCAGACATAACCTATTCCGACCCTAACCTTAAGGCTCTTTGAGTTCGAATTAAGGCGCTTATACTACTTAAATGGTCTGACCATATAATACGGTTATACTACTGAATGGTCTGACCATATAATACGGTTATACTACTTAGGTCTGACCATATCATACGGTTATACTACTTAGGTCTGACCATATAATACGGTTATACTACTGAATGGTCTGACCATATAATACGGTTATACTACTTAGGTCTGACCATATAATACGGTTATACTACTGAATGGTCTGACCATATAATACGGTTATACTACTTAGGTCTGACCATATCATACGGTTATACTACTTAGGTCTGACCATATAATACGGTTATACTACTGAATGGTCTGACCATATAATACGGTTATACTACTTAGGTCTGACCATATAATACGGTTATACTACTTAGGTCTGACCATATCATACGGTTATACTACTTAGGTCTGACCATATCATACGGTTATACTACTGAATGGTCTGACCATATCATACGGTTATACTACTTAGGTCTGACCATATCATACGGTTATACTACTTAGGTCTGACCATATAATACGGTTATACTACTTGAATGGTCTGACCATATAATACGCTTATACTACTTAAATGGTTTGATCATATAAGGCGCTTATACTACTAAGGTCTGACCATACAGGGTGTTCGGCTACAGGTGGGAACCCTCTTAAGGGGTGGTAGCTGGGGTGATTCTGAACAACTTTTGCCCTTTACCAAAATGCTGGTTAAAGCTTAGTTTTTGAATTATTAATGAAAAACGTTGACTAATCAGTGGGCGAGAATAGCGCGCGCTCGGATGCGAGAGCGACGGGTGCAAGCGTGACAGTTGACACTGGTCGCGAACAAGCAAATCGCGCGACATCGGTAACTTAGTTACCATCGATAATGCGTCAGCCGGTAAGTAGTTACAAAATTTACTAAGTATACATTTATTTACGGAACTAAATGTATCGAGGAAACGAAAATGAAGATGAATATTCAGATCAATTTTGTATAATTCACGATATATATATACATATATAGTTGTATAGTTTTATACAGTCATATATATAACTAACCTAACCCAGCCTAATGTAATCTAACCCAACTTATACATTCATAGTTTACAGTGCAATTATAAGAATTTTTGAAAAATTATGCAAGATCATTAAAGTGCCTCTTATCAGTCACCACCAGTGATGGGCAGTCGTGAGATTTTATCTCACGCGAGAGCTTTCTGCGCATGCGTCAGCTGACGTCACAGCCTGCTATTAGTGCCGTATCTAGCCGGTACATGCAGTGGTGACTGATAAGAGGCACCTTAATGATTTTACATAATTTTTCAAAAATTCTTATGATTGCACTGTAAACTATGAATGTATAAGTTGGGTTAGATTACATTAGGCTGGGTTAGGTTAGTTATATATATGACTGTATAAAACTATACAACTATATATGTATGTATAGAGTGAATTATACAAAATTGCTCTGAATGTTCATCTTCATTTTCGTTTCCTCGATACATTTAGTTCCGTTAATAAATGTATACTTAGTAAATTTTGTAACTACTTACCGGCTGACGCATTATCGGTGGTAACTACGTTACCGATGTCGCGCGATTTGCTTGTTCACGACCAGTGCCAACCGTCACGCTTGCACCCGTCGCTCTCGCATCCGAGCTCGCGCTATTCTCGCCCTCTGATTGGTCAGTGTTTTTCATTAATAATTCAAAAACTAAGCTTAAACCAGCATTTTGGTAAAGGAAAAAGTTGTTCCGAATCACACCAGCTACCACCCCACAAGAGGATTTCCACCTGAAAGCGAACACCCTGTATGACCAGATCTAAGTAGTATAAGCGCTTTATGGTCAGACCATTCAAGTAGTATAAGCGCTTTATGGTCAGACCATTCAAGTAGTATAACCGTATGATATGGTCAGACCTAAGTAGTATAGCCGTATGATATGGTCAGACCTAAGTAGTATTACCGTATGATATGGTCAGACCTAAGTAGTATAACCGTATGATATGGTCAGACCTAAGTAGTATAACTCTATGATATGGTCAGACCTAAGTAGTATAACCGTATGATATGGTCAGACAATTTAAGTAGTATAACCCTATGATATGGTCAGACCTAAGTAGTATAACCCTATGATATGGTCAGACCTAAGTAGTATAACCGTATGATATGGTCAGACAATTTAAGTAGTATAACCCTATGATATGGTCAGACCTAAGTAGTATAACCCTATGATATGGTCAGACCTAAGTAGTATAACCCTATGATATGGTCAGACAATTTAAGTAGTATAACCCTATGATATGGTCAGACCTAAGTAGTATAACCCTATGATATGGTCAGACCTAAGTAGTATAACCGTATGATATGGTCAGACAATTTAAGTAGTATAACCCTATGATATGGTCAGACCTAAGTAGTATAACCCTATGATATGGTCAGACCTAAGTAGTATAACCCTATGATATGGTCAGACCTAAGTAGTATAACCGTATGATATGGTCAGACCGTCTGACCATATCATAGGGTTATACTACTTAGGTCTGACCATATCATAGGGTTATACTACTTAGGTCTGACCATATCATAGGGTTATACTACTTAAATTGTCTGACCATATCATACGGTTATACTACTTAGGTCTGACCATATCATAGGGTTATACTACTTAGGTCTGACCATATCATAGGGTTATACTACTTAGGTCTGACCATATCATAGGGTTATACTACTTAAATTGTCTGACCATATCATACGGTTATACTACTTAGGTCTGACCATATCATACGGTTATACTACTTAGGTCTGACCATATAATATGGTTATACTACTTGAATGGTCTGACCATATAATACGCTTGTACTACTTAGGTCTTGCGTGCGAAAATTATAATATCAGAGATACAATAAGAAAGAAATGGATTTTATTTTGTTAACATGCAAAGATCTGATAAAAGTCGAGCGGTATCTTTTTCCTTTGCTCTTGCAACAAATATTAATATAATATAATTAATTAATTAATTAATATAATAACAAATATAAATAAAATAATAATCATAAATAAATTAAATTATTAAATAATTTAATAGTCATAAATAAATAATATTACTTTTATTATATATAATCTGTTATATTACTTAACCATTTTATTCTCTTTCCTGCAATTTTCTTCAGATTTATTTTTTTTCCTCATTAGGGCCTAATGATACCTTATATTTGATCAAACTGTATACGCTACTGAGAACTTCTGCGAATAGCTTACTGCGCATGCGCTGAGACTGCCCACCACTGGTCACCACTGCGTGTACCGGCTAGATACGGCACTAATAGCAGGCTGTGACGTCAGCTGACGCATGCGCAGAAAGCTCTCGCGCGAGATAAAATCTCACGACTGCCAATCACTGAGTATGAGGTAGGAACTAACCTGTGAATTACCGTCAGTGACTACAGATCAGTCAACAGCATCACCTAACATCAATAGAAACAGTGAAAAATTTAGCATTAAATACATCTTTTTCAGTTTTTAAGCATTAGAATTTTAATAAAATGCCGTACGCGAATCAGCCATCGGTGCACATCTCAGATCTCACTGAAGAAAATGTAAAATTTCAAGTCGAAGATACAGAATTAAGGTAAGCTAGGTTATGTCATGATTTTTATTCTATATTATTAAATTTCCTAATATTTGTAGCGTCGCAAATAGTATGAGACGTGTTTTTATTGCGGAAACACCTACCATGGCTATTGATTGGATACAACTGGAAGCAAATTCAACTGTTTTGAGTGATGAATTTTTAGCACACAGAATTGGAATGATACCATTAATAAGTGACGATGTAAATATCTAAAAATCAGTTACCTAATGTACATCAACTATAAGAAAAGTTTAAAGTTTATATTAAAATCATTAGGTTGTTGATAGGATACAATATACCAGAGACTGCCAATGTATGGATTTTTGCCCAGAATGTAGTGTGGAGTTCACGCTGGATGTAAAGTGTACAGAAGATCAAACAAGGCATGTAACCACTGCAGATTTCAAATCCAGTGACCCAAGAGTGCTACCTGTTACATCTAGACACAGGGAAGATGATGCCAGTGAATATGGAGAAACAGATGGTAGATATTTCTCTAAATAATGTATTTATTAATGTTTCAATAAAATAAATGAACTTTTGGTTTATAGAAATACTGATAGTAAAATTGAGGAAAGGACAGGAATTAAAATTAAGAGCATATGCCAAAAAAGGTTTTGGAAAAGAACATGCAAAATGGAATCCAACAGCTGGTGTAAGCTTTGAGTATGATCCAGATAATTCAATGAGACACACATTATTCCCAAAACCAGATGAATGGCCAAAATCAGAGTACAGTGAATTAGAAGAAGATCAATGTAAGTGTTATCTTATTCAAGAAATTAATCGTTATATATTTACTCCATGGATTTATAAATGTTTCAGATGAAGCACCATTTAATTGGGAAGCTAAACCAAATAAATATTACTTTAATGTTGAAAGTAGTGGAGCATTAAAGCCTGAAAATATTGTAATGATGGGTATTGCAGCTTTGAAAAATAAACTGTCTAATCTGCAAACACAACTAAGTCATGAAGTTCAAAGTGATGCATTGAGTATTCACCATTGAATTACATGTAGTGTTAAGAATTTATTAGGAATTAAATTTTACATTTAATAATTTTTAAATAAAATCTTCATTGAAATAAGTATATACGTGTTCTTTATCATTATCCTTACATTAGTTATTTCAATGAGAGTACTCGAGACGCGTGGAGCTCGAACATATTGAAATAATCGGGTTCAAAAATATAGTACTTTTTTGCGTATGTAGTGGCTATAAATACACATCTCCCGCCCAAATCTAGGAACTTTTTGTTACTGTCATCTTGCGAATTTACAAATGTCGCTGTGCCAACAAGTCGGTTGAATGTTTTTGTTCCGTTCAGTGACAGAGAAGTTACGTTTCTGATTGAGTTACCGTAAAGTGTTTACACGAGAAACACTCGTGTAATTTTTAATTGCACCATGTATATTAAGCAGGTATGAAAAGAGATGAGGTTGTCTTCCGGGTTCCCATTTCCTTTTGCGCGCTTCGTACAACTTCCCTTTCTAATAAATGCGTACCATTTATAGTAAATATTGTTATTTAGTTTAAGTTTGCATAAAGATTACATCGAATATCATATCTTTATTTAACCTTTATGTATAATTTTATAACTAATGTAGTGTCATGGACATATGATGTTACATGTTTATATGGTTAGACACAACAGCACAAACCATCACAAACATTATTGTAACATCAATACTAGAAGTATCTAGTAGATATATCTTCATTATAGGAGAATTTATATTTTCATTTTGTGATACTTAAATTTTGTCTTAAAAAAAATATAACATTGTAAACAAGTAGAATAGGAATACATTTCATGCGATACATCATTTGTGACCAGGTGATTATACAAGGATTTAAGTCATACCGTGAACAAACAGTGGTAGAACCATTTGATCCAAGGCATAATGTAGTGGGTATGTTTCATTGAGGTTATCATAGAAAATTTTCTGAAGAAAGATAATATATATGGTGTTTTTGTTTTAAGTTGGAAGAAATGGTTCTGGAAAAAGTAACTTCTTCTATGCAATTCAGTTTGTGTTGAGCGATGAATTTTCACATTTACGACCTGAGCAGCGACAAGCTTTATTACATGAAGGTACTGGACCAAGAGTTATTTCTGCCCATGTGGAGATTATATTTGATAATTCTGATGGACGATTACCGGTACATCCATATTTATTTTTATATATTTTATTGTATTGCATTTGCTTTTTAACTTGTTATTATAAATTGACCATGTTTAGATTGACAAAGAAGAAGTTTACCTAAGAAGAGTAATTGGCTCAAAAAAGGACCAATATTTTCTTAATAAAAGGATTGTAACTAGGAATGATGTGATGAATTTGTTAGAATCAGCAGGATTTTCAAGATCAAATCCATATTATATAGTAAAACAGGGAAAGGTATGTTTCATAATAAATTTATGGCAATTAAGAACAGTAGTCATAATGTTTTGTTATCCAGATAAATCAAATGGCAACAGCACCTGATTCACAAAGACTTAAATTACTAAGAGAAGTAGCTGGCACTAGAGTATATGATGACAGAAGAGAAGAATCAAAATTTATTTTGAAAGAAACAGAAGGAAAATTAGAAAAAATCCAAGATTTTTTGAGAACAATAGAAGAACGTTTAAAGACATTAGAAGAAGAAAAAGAAGAACTCAAAGAGTATCAATGTTGGGACAAACAGCGTCGTTGCTTAGAATATACGATTCATGAACGGGAGCTTAAAGAGAATAAAAGGAAATTAGAGGAGCTTGAAAAATCTAGAGCTAATAGTGGTGCAGAACAAGCAAGATTATGTGCAGAAGCAAAGACTGCACAAGAAATGGTACGGGCTGCAACAAAACGCCTGAAAGAGGCAAAGAAAGAAGTGCAAACTGCTAAAGAAGAACGAGACACGCTCAGGTAATATATATAGGCAATGTTTTATAACATTATTTGTCAACTATAAATTAACATTTCCAGTGCTGAACAACAACAGTTACTGAAAGAGAAAACTAAATTGACTCTAACAATTAATGATTTACTTGAAGAAGTGAAAGGAGACAATGATAGTAGAAAACGCGCTCAACAGGAATTGGAGAAGTTAAAAGTGAATATTGCAGCAAGGGAAGCAGAATTAGAAGAACTGAAGCCAGAAGTAAGATATAAATTTATATTCTTCAAATATAAATAAAGAAATGTACGAATCACAATTTCTTTTAGTATGAAGAAATGAAGCGTGTTGAAGAGGAATGTACACGCGAGTTACATTTAAAAGAGCAGAAAAGGAAAGAATTATATGCGAAGCAGGGACGAGGCAGCCAATTTACTAGCAGGGTATTTAACATAATTTAATTAAATATTAAAATATAAGAAAAATTCTATAACTATTTTTTTTTGTTAGGACGAGAGAGACAAATGGATACAGAATGAGCTCAAACAACTCACTAAACAAATTAAAGATAAGGAGGAACATCAAAGAAAAATCAGCGAAGATTTGAAGAGGGATGCGGAGAAGCAAATTACTTTAGAGAAAAAGATAGAAGAACATACGCGGGAAATGGAGCAGCAACGTGCTTCCATCGATGAACATAATAAACAGTATTACGAACTCACTAAAGCGAAGGACCAGTGTCAAGCAACTCGAAAAGAACAGTAAGTTCATTGTATCTTATACATTGAAAAGAGTTTAATAACATACCTCCTAAATATTTAATATTACAGATATCGTCAGGAAAGTGTGTTACAATTAAACTTATCAGGATTGAAAGAAGATTTAGCCAAAGCAGATCAGAGTTTACGTTCAATGGCAGGGAAACCTATTCTAAATGGTCGTGATAGTGTACGAAAAGTATTGGATACATTTCGGTATGTATGCATTATAATTTAAAGAAATTATTACTATTGTACATATTTTTTTTTTCTTTCTTAGAGGGCGCAAAGATATGGCCCATGAGGTGAGTAGTTACTACGGGCCAGTAATTGAAAACTTTAGTTGCGACAAGAGTGTTTATATGGCTGTAGAAGTGACTGCTGGAAATCGTTTGTTTCATCATATTGTGGAAACAGATAAATTTGGAACAAAGATTTTAAAAGAAATGAACAATCAACGACTTCCGGGGGAAGTAACATTTATGCCTCTGAATCGACTGCACGTGAAGGATATAGATTACCCCGAAACAAGCGATGCCATACCTATGATATCACAATTAAATTATGACCAGAAGTACGATAAAGCCTTAAGGTAAGATAATTCAAAATTTTTTTTTACGGATCGTGTAGATTAATTTTAATATATCATTGTAACTACAGGTATATTTTTGGAAAAACATTGATCTGCCGTAATTTAGAAGCTGCAACAAATTTAGCCCGTACTTCCGGTTTAGATTGTGTAACACTCGAAGGTGATCAGGTATCATCCAAAGGGTCTTTAACAGGTGGATATTTTAATACGTTAAGATCGCGTCTCGAAATACAAAAAACTAGGTCCGAGTTGATGGCACAGATTGCGTCTCTTGAATCTCAGTTCTCAACTCTTAAAGAAGAAATTAGAAAAGCGGACCAAAATATTAGTTCTTATGTTAGCGAAATGCAAAGAACCGAAACCAAAAATAGTAAGGCAAAGTAAGTTACCTTTAATCAATTTTATATAATTTTATTATAATGTTGTAAGATATTTGATTGATTGTAATGCTGCAGGGATGTATATGACAAGATGAAGGCAGAAATACGACTCATGAAAGAAGAATTGAGCGCAATAGAACGATATCGAACACCAAAAGAAAGAAGTTTAGCTCAGTGTACGTCGAGTTTGGAAGCAATGCGAGCAACAAAGGAAGGTTTGGAAAGCGAATTACATCAGGAACTCATGGCACAATTATCTGTTGCTGATCAACGACAGGTATGTAATCAATAAAACAATAAATCTTTATATTTATTTTCTGATTATTAATATTGTTTCAGGTTGATACATTAAATGATGATATAAGACGTTTAACGAAAGATAACAAAGAGGCATTTGCTAAACGTATGCGGTTAGAAGCTGAAAAAAATAAATTAGAAAACTTATTAACCAATAATTTAGTAAGGAGGAAAGACGAATTGGTTCAAGCGTTACAAGAGATATCGGTGGAAGACCGGCAACGTCAATTAGAATCATCAAAAGCACAATTAGCAGATATTGAAAAGAGATTAGTGAAAGTGAATGCGGACTTTAAAGCTCAGAACGAAAGGGTTACTAATGCTATAAAGAAGGTATGGATTCTAAATTCTTAAATTTGAAAATGTAACAAGAACCTACCATATCTAAATTTATTATTTTTTGTAGCAAAAAGCTGAATCTTCAGAGGTTGAGAAATGGAAAATAAAGGAGAAGGAGGCACAAGAAAAAATAGAGGCTGATGCTAAAGATTTAGAAAAACTAGCCAGTAAATTGAACATATTACAACAAAAAATAATAGAATGTACACATAAAATTACTGAACTCGGTGCACTGCCTAGTCATGAAGTATATTCTAAATTTAGTACTATGTCTACCAAACAGTTATTTAAAGAGATGGAAAAGGCAAACAATCATTTAAAAAAATATAGGTATACCTATACATGTACCATGTATTATTGAACATAAAAATGAAACTTTTGAGCAATAATTAAATTTCATTCTAGTCATGTAAATAAAAAAGCATTGGATCAGTTTATGTCGTTTAGTGATCAGAAAGAAAAATTGGTAAAGAGAAAGGAAGAATTAGATAGAGGTGATGAGAAAATTAAAGAATTGATGTCTGTACTTGAACAACGCAAATGTGAAGCAATTCAATTCACTTTCAAACAAGTAATGTGATATTATTCTAATTCTGATTTAGTTGTAATTATACATGAAATAATATATATATTTTATTTTTAGGTAAGCAAATACTTTAGCGAAGTTTTCAAAAAACTCGTCCCATCGGGCCATGCCCAATTAGTTATGAAAACAGCAGATGGTGACGAAGGGGATGATACTACGACAGAAGCAGCTGATTCCGACAGATTCATTGGAGTTGGTATGTGAATTTACTTGTTCATTTTTATTGTACTTAACTAAAAAAATTTTTAATAATTTTTTTAATTCTATTCAGGTATACGTGTTTCTTTTACCGGACACAGAGCTGAAATGAGGGAAATGAATCAATTGTCTGGTGGACAAAAGTCACTTGTAGCATTGGCATTAATATTTGCGATACAAAAGTGTGATCCAGCTCCATTCTACTTGTTTGACGAAATTGACCAAGCCTTAGACGCGCAACACAGAAAAGCTGTTGCAGATATGATTCATGAACTTAGTTCTGATGCTCAATTTATCACGACAACTTTCAGGTAATTTTCTAATGTTTGTAACAAAACCTTTTGTATTTGTATATGATTAATAATTCATTATGTTACAGACCAGAATTATTACAACACGCGAACAAATTTTATGGTGTCAAATTCAGGAATAAAGTTTCCCATGTTGTATGTGTAACACGAGAAGAAGCTGCAGATTTTGTAGAAGATGACACCACGCATGGTTAATGTAAAATATAAATTATTTATATATAGATTATCATCAGTTTGGAGATGGTTATCTTCTTTCACTTTTTTTTTTTTTTCAAAATGAATTATGTACATTAATTATTTTTACAAATTACTTTTTTAAAAGTGTATGTTTATCAAATTAAACAAAGAATATTTCATTCTGTATGATGATGGCACATTTTTTGTAAATGTACCTGTTGAGAAAAATGTTAACTTTTATTTTTGATTGGTGATTCATAATATTTGTATGATTAGTATGCACATATCACTATTTTTTTTATTTTCTGATCGTTAATCATACACATATATATATATCTCACTCAAATAATTATCATACATTCAGTTTCCATGATTGTTGAAAGAAAAAAATTGTCAAATAAAACGATATAGTTATGTAAATAATTCACTAGTAATGTAAGTGGATAAAGAAAATTTTTATTCTATTAACAGCTATGTAAAAGTTTATATTTGTTTTTTATTGTATTTAAACATAAATTACAATACATACATCATTTTAAATTACTGGATTCTTATTTTCACCACATATTTGTGCCAAATATGTAAAATATAAAAACCAATTAATCTTTTACTGGATGTTATAAAAAAGTAATGCTCACATTTGAACGTATTTGTTTTGCCCCTGCTACTTCTCCTTGCGTTGACCAGTCAAACTATCATGCATACTTGTTACAAGATTTTCTATTAACTCTGGAATGACAACACCATTTACATCAATAAAATCTGCAACAGATCTCGTAATAGAAGAGAATCCTGTGGCTTTGCTTCTGACAGATAATATAAGATTATATTTGTCATCATGTTTTTTCAAGTATGAACTTGCTTTCCAAATTAAATCAGGCTTGAAACCTGCTGGATCTCTAAAAATATGAAATCACTTAATAAATAATTGTTGAACTTACAAATTATTAGTAATATGCAATGTATTATAATTTACCTTTTAATTGCAACTACAAATATACCCTTTTCTTTGTATGTTGTATACAGTGTTAAAAGTCCCATTAAGAAGAAATACAACGATACACAGGCAATTAAAACTGGTTTAGATGCAGGGAAAGGATAAAGATAATCACATAAAATAGCAACAATAGCAATTATCACAGCAATTCCACAAAGAGCTAACTTTCCATCAAATAAAGCAAAATTTTCTACGTAATTATACTTTTTTATAAGTACATCTTTCACTGCATCATCCAATGCATTTTTTACTGCTCCACCATCCCATTTATTAACTTTTATTACCTAAAAAGAAGCAATAATTAGTTATCATGATAGAACACTGAAGGAATCAGCGTCTATCGTCTCATACCGGTAGAAGTAAAAACTTAATTTAGATATTTCCATAAAAAGAACAGTATGTTAACTATTCCAAAACAGCATAAAAAAAGATATTATTATATATATAATGTTTAATTAATACAGAATTGTTAAAATACATATTGCACCATACGTGGCACAACATAGCGGTCGTGTTTCGTTCACTTATGAACTGAAGATATATTAAAATATCACTCGCATCGATATAAAAAATATTTTATTAAACATTTATTTTATATGAGTTTGCAATTAACATTAAACTTACACCACTTTCTGCAGCCATCTTAACCACAAATTTGTTCAACAAAACACTTAGAGTTTGTTATGCTACCGCCATAGGGATACAAGAATATAGCAAAGGTAAGTATACTCTTTGAATATAGTACGCGAACGAGCTGCAAATTATTGCTCATTGAACGAATAATAGTAATTATACTTAGAAAATGTTGGCAAACCTGCACAATGAAGCGTTCGTATTTTGATCGTTGATACGCGTGCATTGGATGCGTGGTTAGTTGTCAAGCGAGGGAAGTGGAGAAATGGCGGACGAGAACGAGGATCAATGGTTGTACGGTGATTCAACGGACGGAAAAGAATATACACCGACGTCCGTTCAACCAGAAAACCAGGAAAATGATTCTCTCCCCGTTTCTGTACCAGAAAAATCACAAATTTCCGAAGATCAGAAACCAGAAAGTACACCGGAACCCCCAATGGAGGTAGACTTCTCTAACCTGTTCATCCGGTTATTATTATTGAGTTTCATTAAAGTAGAACAAAAGAAAATAATTGCAATGTACAGATAATTCGGTCTACTCCTATTTATGATCAACACAAATTTTAGAATTCAAAATGCGAACATTTTATCACATTAAACCTACATCTCTATATGATGCACATAACCTAATTCCCATGTAAACGACTTTAAAATGATTTTATTTCTATAGACAGCCGAGGAGGCTGAGCCACCGGAAGAAGAACCTTCCTCGACAAATAATATTCAAAATGAGAACAGTACAGAGATAAATAAAAATGGTATGAGAGAAGTTTCCAGTCAAGAAGATGGTGAAGCTGCCAGCGACTCCGATTCCGATGACGATGTACACGTTGTCATTGGTGATATTAAATCAACTCCTGCTTATGGTAGTCTTAATATCAAGAGAGGAGGATTGCTTACAAATGCATCGGGTGTACCAGATAAATTGAATAAGCAACCTGGAAAGTTTAGCATAGATGAATTCGAAACAATAGGTGTAATTAATGGCATGCCTGCACATGAGTTTAACTTAGATCAGCTAGAAGATAAACCATGGAGACAGCCTGGTGCAGACATTACTGATTATTTTAATTATGGTTTCAATGAGGAAACATGGAGAGCTTACTGTGAGAGACAAAAAAGAATGAGAAGCGAATCAGGAGTAGGTTTAATATTGAATGCAGGAGGAGGGGGTGGTAATGCAGGCAGTATGCGGGTACCGCAGGTGGCAATTACCAACGATAATAGCAAATATTCTGGTATAATGGGACCAAAGAGAGCAGGACCACCTCCAGGAAGAAAAATGGCAGGAACAATAGATGTAATTGGTAGCTCAGGTTTAGCCTCCAGAAGGAATCTTGACAAATCCCCACCTAAAGGGAATGTGATACAAGTGATGACCGCAGATAGACGGGAATATTCTAGGAAACCAGGTTTCCCAGATATGAGTGTACCCCCTCCAGGAGCAGGAATGCCTCCTGCATTTGATATGCCACCCCCTGGATATCCTGGAGAGCCTGCTCCCTTTTACATGCCAGAAACAGATCCATATTATCAAAGCTATGAACCAACACAAGATAATCAATGGGGTAATGATCCGGTGTGTATGAAACAGTCTTTTTTATTTCTGCTTGTTAATGACGATAGTTAATTAATCATTTTCATCTTAGACGTGGCAGCCAACGAATTTAGCTATTCCAATGACAGAAGGGGAGGATGACAAAGACACTGGTCCAAAAACGATACCAACCATGGTACCTCCAACAAATATTCCTCCGTTAATACCACCGAGAGATTCTCGGGATCGTGAAAGAGACAGGGAAAGAGAACGAGATCGCGACAGAGAAATGGATTCAATGGGAAGAGAAAGAGAAAGAGACAAAGATAGAGAGCGCGATCGTGAAAGGGAAAAGGATTCCATGATCAGGGAGCGGGAGAGAGAAAGGGATTCCATGTCGAGGGATGAAGAGAGAGATCGTGATAGGTCCCGATCTCAATATCGACACAAAGACCGGTAATAAACTAAATTCAGAATTAAGAATAAAGAATGAAATGGGCGGTGAGAAAATGGTTATCCAAATATTCGTGAGCCACCATGTGATCTAGGTAAACACCATGAGTGTTCCGATTAACAAAATTGATATTTTTTCAGACATCGACATCGATCGAGATCTCGGTCCCGTAGACACAAATCCAGGTCTCGAAGTCCCAGTCGACGTAAGAAGAAATCTAGACGCTCCGAGAGAGAACGTTCTAAAGAAGAAAGCGAATAAGATTAAGGAATCATTTTACAAATGCCTGTTGCCATATTGGCACATTTAAGTTTAAAATGCCGAATCTTTTATCGATGTCATTTTTCATATGTTACCATCAAAAATACATGTTGGTACCAGTAATTGTGCAGTTAACAAGGAGTATCTGTAACAAGTTACTCGACGAGATTATCGCATGATTTTCTTCGATATTTGTTCATATGAAATCTGCATTTTCTAGCCAAGGAATGAATTATAAACAGTAAACAATAAACTCTTTAACGATACGGAAATTTCATTGCTATTTAATACTAATGTTAGGTATATGCCTATAATTAATCTATAGGCACGGGACATGAAATTCATCGAAATTTGCCATTCAATGTATGGTTTTATATCATAATGTTATTACAGAAATGGTATTTTATAATAATTAAAAGTAATAATAGTTTATTGGTAAATCACTCATGAGTGAGTCAGTTGATCGATGCTCGTACCGTTTTACAGAATCGGGACTCGCATCGATCGATGCGCACACGTGTTGTTGTCTTTAATTCAATTATACCACAAGTCTTTTTTTTGCATCAAATCCTCCCATTTTCATTATCATTTAATATCATCATACGTAATGGAAAAAAATGTTACATTTGTACAGCCATCATATATATGTTACATTTAGAATACCGTTAATTCATTATCCTTTTTACTCGAGTGTGTACATGTGTATGTGTTAATGAGTGTATGTAGTACGTGTATACAGAAAGATGTTAAGTGTATTGGATGCATCAGGTATGCCTACTAATGAGTAAAATGCTAATAGTCAAGACAAACTACCAATACGGTTTCCTACGTTTTTAATTTTCTTAGAGTAATTTAGAATTTCAATTGCAAATTTTATATTTTGTGAAACAAGAGACGTTTGTAATTATACATATGTAAGGTAGGTATGTAGGGTGTACGAAATCCTGAGCTTTTAGAATCTTAAAATTCAAATTAATCTTTTGATGTATGTGTGTATTAGGGTGTGTTTGAACTATGTGAGCTGTTTCAGTATAACTCAAATACCAAATTAAATGTATGAGTTGAAGAGATAATCATTTAGAATTATATAAAAATGTAGATTTGAAAATGGATTCTTTGCTTTGAGGTCAAACTGTACTTGCTTTAGGATCAAATGTATTAATAACCAAGGTATTTTTTTACCAAAGTGGTTAAACAAAAGTACTTACTTCTTTTTATTAATGTTTTTGTAATTGAACCAATCTGAAGTTCAAGATCTGGAGACTAGGAAATTCGCACACCTATAGAGGTACGTATTGCATATAAAAACAAAAAATAAAGCAATGAAAAGCATACTTATAATCTCATCTATGAGATCTAAAAACTGAACAGAATTAACAATACTTCTTTCAATAAAAAAAGCATTGGAACTAAAGGGAAGCTCGACCACAAACAGGAGAACAATATAGGCAAAAAAAAGAATGAGAAAGAAGAAGAAAATTAAAAGAATGCGTTGGATCCAAAGAGCAAAGCTTGCAAAAAGATGAACAGGAACGTGCAAAATTCTTGTCAATATTTTATTATTATTCTTCTGTTTTTCTTTTCTTTTTAAATTCATTTTATTGTAATAAGTTATCACGACATCTTCTTTTCACATTATATTCAGATTCGAAAATCCTTTTTTTATTTAACTTTCTAGAAAATATGAAATACAATCGACAAAGACGCTAATATATATATAATATGTATATATTTATATATAATAATACCGTAACGACGTGTTACCGTTCCTGGAAATAGTTTTACAATACATATAATATCGGCGGAAACGCTTTTTAGTTTTTTCTTATGCATGGATTCGACAGAACATTGAAACGTAAATGAAAAAGCCGCAAAAACAAAACTCTTTGGACCTGGGCAATCTTTTCAACCGCTACCACCATAAATCGAAATGAAGAACGTAATTAATAAAAAATTAAAGAAAAATATATGAACACGTATCGTGTATGTTTTGTATGTTGTAATAATAATCGAGAACGAAAACAAGGAAGCACAAGAAAGAAATGTCGTACACGGAGAAAATGTGTGCTTCGTAAAAATTGTGTTTCCCTTTTTCTTCGGAACTTTACGAAAAATTCGAGTACGTCGGCTACCATCGATCTGTGACTATTTAAAAAAATCTACGCTCTTTTACCAACGGATGTAAGTGTATTACATATTTCTTATTTTTTTGTCGTTTTGTTTTCTTTAGAAGGTGGCGGTTTATGGTGGCTCTTTTATTTTAGTCGCTAATGCAATTTCTTCGTATAAACATGCTGATTCTCGGTTACTTTTTTGCCTCCGGGTTACAACGAAGTATTTTATTCATTTTTTTTTTGTTCATTTTTGTTTGTTTCTTTTAATCTACCTCTCACTTTGTTCTGCCTGCATGTGTAAAAAACATCGTCGAAAATGATTCTTCTCGTGGCTATTTCGTCGTTTTTTCTACGTTCTATACACTAATATACAAGTTATGCAATTTATCTCGTTTTTTTTTTCCTTTTTCCTTTGAAATCCGTATGCCTGTCCGTCCCACTTATCTAGGTATTTTTTATCCGCTAATATGGAATACATTTCTTCTTTGCTCTTTATGTCCCTCTGCATCTACCGTGTGTGTCCCAGAAGCGTCACCGGCTCGTACATGTTGCTCGCGCATGTACGAAATGTAAAAAATCATTTTTATTATTAAAATTTCTGACAAAGGCGTCTCTATAGTCGTCACCACTCTTCACAATCAATCTTCAATTATCTATTTCTAATTTTTAGATTTTTAAGGTATTTCAGGTATTCTTACAAGTTCAGAATAAATTTTTATATTTTCTTTAATAATTAATTTTCTTGCATATTTTTAATAATTAATTTTGTTGTATATTTTCAATAATTAATTTTGTTGTATATTTTTAATAATCAATTTTCTTGTATATTTTTAATAATCAATTTTGTTGTATATTTTTAATAATTAATTTTGTTGTATATTTTCTTTAACAATTAATTTTGTATATTTTTAATAATCAATTTTCTTGTATATTTTCTCTTAATATTCCATCTGTATTTTCACGTTTAAATATTAAGAATTATGTTCATCGAATGTGACAATTTAACAATTAATTTTGTAGAGATAAGTTTAAAAGACTAGAGAACGCCTTTGCATAAGATTAAGATACTTTCGTTCCGAAAATTACAGCGTCAATTTACACGTTAAAAATCGCGTGCAAGTGTATGAACCAGTGAGCGTGGCAAACGAGTGTACGCATACATATATGACATACAATATCTGACAAATATATACGATATATATATATTTATGTATATATTTATAAATATATATATATGTTCAATTAGTCCTGCGAGTCCATGGTTGTATTTCGTGTACATATGTGTGTATGTGTAGTATGAGGTTTGAAAAAAGAAAGATGATTACATTCTGCGATGAGAATAGCGCGCAACTGTACATCAGTCTTAATATCAGGGCGCACCATTCCCCGGTCCACTTCGTCCTTTCTCTAACGAAGAAAGGAACGAAATTTCCTGTTTTTTCTGTAAGATTTTCCACTGTTCGATTTGCAACAGCTTGCTCGTACACGTATATTTAAGCGCCATGGCAGTTGAAACCGGTGGGTGCGATGACGATGAGCAAATGGGGTGAAAAATGTGGTCTTTGAACCTGTGTGCGCACGTTTGTATCTGTGTTCGTGTGAGCCTGTATTCGTTAAGTTTGTATCAATTTATATGTTCACATAGTTTCAACCCTCGTAGAAATATTACTATTTAGAATTTTTCCTGGTAAAGAGTTTTCAAATTGTCACGGTTTCAAATTTTGAACAGATACTTCTTCACGAATACAGTATGTGTGTATTTTATATATGTATGTACGATCGAGTGTGTCATAAGTGGGAGGTCGTCGCAGATCTTTCATATATATATAATACAATTAGCATGTAGTATTAAAATCATATACAATTGTTACAATATTTAAATAGTACTTATTACATATATCATATACCGATAATTTTCAAAGTTTTCTTTTAGGTATACATATACAGATATATATAATATATATATATATATTCATATGTATATATATGTATAATCAATTATTTATAGGGTTGCTTAATCGGTTTTTCTTCTTTCGAATCAAATTACGCCCGTCCCATCGTCAAGGACTCTTTCCATAATCTCTTTTTCTTCTTTCCTAACATTGTTCGCCAGTAATCTTTAAGAGACGGTGACGTGTGTCCGGGGGTAAGAGAGAAGAAATAGGGGCGAAATAGAGAGAAAAAGATTATTGTAAAAGGTACAAATATTTAAAGGGTCACAGTAACGTAATTAATTTGCATTATATCTCTGTATACTCTGAATCCACCATTTCAATTTGAAGTTCCAATTCCCAGGAATTTAAAAACAAACACAATTCATTCAAGTACAATTTCTGTTTTTAATAAAATATAAAACAAAATGATGTATCATTTTCATGAATGTTATTGGCAGAATGTTCACAAATAATTGTTAAGCCAGCAAAGAAAAGCATGAAACATGAAAAGCATTTAGCGTTATAACATTAGTTAAAAACCTTGGTTGACACCAACTGATGTTATAATTTTAAGTTGTTAAAGAATTCTGAACATGATAATTCTATGAACATAAAAACTATTAATCACAAATGTAATTATAATTCAACCACTTCACAAAACCCAACTTGTTACAAATATTTCTCGCCAATGTACTCATGATTTTCTCCAATTAGAAATTACAGAAACTTGATGTTGATCTCAAATTTAAATAGTACATTTAAAAAACGAATTCATTATATACAGGGATATTAATAATACAAAGATGCCCCTTTGACAATAAATTCGACATGAGAGAATGTTCAAAGAATTTCAATATTGTTAACAAAAAGTATTCATGTTTTTGCCGAGAGAAACGAATGAACCAGTCGTGTCTCTCTTTCTCTCTCTCTCTCTCTTTCTCTTCTTGTGTTACACAGGCAAGAGTAAGTTCGATACCGTTCATATATGGCGTTACAAATTCCGCGAATTCGGATCCTTTATTAACAAATAAAAAAAAAAAAAAAAAAACTGTTCCATTTCTCAGGCGACGAATCGTACGCACGCAGATATATATATATTTATATATATTTATAATCGCACAGAAATTTACAAAAGATATACCAAAAAACCACCGTGTGTACAGAAAATACTGAATCACGACTCGCACTTTTACATATTTTACAACGAGTACACGCTCTCAAGGAACAGGATGTACACGGCTTTAATTCATTTCCTTTTTTATACGATTCTAAATTTCGCAGACGGATCTGAGGTTCGCACAATCCGTAATGCAGAAACAGAAAAAAAAAGCGAACGACGAAGGAAAAGTACAAGTTTAAAAAGAGTCAAAAGACCAATGTATACGTGTGTAGGTGTTTGTGTGTATGTATGTGTGTGTATCGCACACGAACGTGCGCGTGTTACGTGTATTATACCATTTTTCCATATTTTTTCGCTTTTTTTTTTTATTTTATACATGGTGCCACTCGCAACCAGTAATATTCTCCATTCTCGCGCTATATAAAAAATTTACACTATTTATAATCAAAAATCGTTTAAGAATTTTTTTTCATTCCTCAGAAGCTTAAGTAGAGATGTGTACATACATGTATATATATATACATATAACACGACAGCAATCGGATGGTCAATGTTTCGTGAAAACGATTCGCGTTCAATTTTTCAAATGGAAGTATAAAAAGAAAAACAAAACTACATCTTTCTTTCGCTTTTATATCGAACGACCAAAATCGACGCTTAAAAGGAAACGTGTCCGTGTTACGTGTGTATAAAGCCTTAAATATGTTTCTCCTTACTCGTGTTTGCATATACATATACATATATACGCGCACGTGTGTATGTATATATATATATTTTTTTATAGAAGTGTGAATCTAGCAATCATTAGTAAATAGCAATAATAATAAAGGGAAGGTCGTTAATCAAACAATATTGATAATTATAGTAATAATAATAATAATAGTAATAATCATAATAATAATAAGAATAATATAATAATATAATAAAAATATAATAATAATAATTAATAACCTTAGCTGATAAAGACATGAGATTTTGCGTTCAATTTTCGCTTCTGTTATTACATGACTTCAGTTTGTATTTTTTCATCATCATTACTTCCATATCATTGTTTAAACCTTGCTAAACTCGACAGGGATGATATATCGATGCTTTCTATTACAAAAATGAGGGGGATGGTTTAATTCCGACGTTTAATTTACAAATGATGCGCGCAATTTACAGAGATGAAAGGAACACTTATCATCCGTTCCTTATTTATTTAAATATCAGTTAAACAACGTGGTACAACCACGTGATCCGCGGTTTTTAACAGCGAGTATATATATCCTGTCGACTGAGGGGGCAGGGACGTGTGCAAAAAAATGTGGCGGTTGGAATGTCTCTGTCTGTATTTATATTGAAATTTCACTCTTTTTCTTCCCTTGTGTTATATCATACATTGTCGATTCTTTCCTTTTTCCCCCTGTGTTTACGGCTACAAAAAACGAGCAGCCTCCTCTCAGCAATTTCCTTGGAATTCGAGATCGAATTCGTGTGGGCGAGGAAATTAATCGTTAGTCGCGCACGTTATCATCGTATCTCCACGAGTACTGCTTGAATTAATCAAACGATCGGGTCAGAACGAGGTAAAAAAGGTTAGTTGAAACTAGAGGTACGCAAGATCTTGAATCTTTAAGATCGGAACGAGTCAACAAATTTCGAACGTAATCAGACAAAATTTGATGTTCAGAATTCTGAAATTTGGTTCGATTCTAATCTACCTCTCGACTTGCGCGTTTTTAAATACAGTTTAAAATCTCGTTCGATCACGTCCGAAATTTCACGACCGGTTCCATTCGCTTTCTCGAGACTCGATCAGCGCCTCTATTTGAAACCCGATAAGTATTGCGTTTCACGCATTTTTCTCTTATAAACGTTTGTTTAGTTTTTTCTACTTGTAAATCGGTTGCGTTACTAACCGCAAGTAGTCCCCGCGAGAAAAAGAAAGAGAAAGAGAGAAAGGATTACCTAAGAATTTGTCAATTTCATTAATAAATCGTTATTTACAATATTTTACAAAGAAATCTGCTATAATATATATGTTCTTCCTCTCCTTTTTCCTTTTTTTTGCTTGTTTGTTTGTACAAAATCGCGCGCGACAGAGGACCTTTAGTTACTTTTGCGGTTGTCCCTTTCTTTCTTTTCTTTTCTCGTTCCTCTCTTTGTTTGTCCCGTTCCCGTTTTCTTGTTCGTTTAGAATTCTACATATTTAACACCTAAGTTAACAAAATATTATACATTGTACACGGTTAAAATACAATTCGATCTTATCATTACCTAGTCGGTCATACGAGAATCTGGCAACACGCAACGAACTACTTTCTCTGGATTTGGGTGTGTGTTTGTGTTTGCATGTGTGTGTACGTGTATGTTGTTACAAACACAAATGGGGAGAAAATGTGTCGCGCGTACGAGCGTCAAATTTAAAAAACTTGGCGAGATTTTGTACAATCATCGAGGGAACGTCTCGACAAAGAACAATTATTAATATATATATACACATAACTCGTGAAGCAATTTCGATGAAACGTTTTGCTTCGAAAACGCTGATGTTTTTGTTGCTGTTTCGCAGAGGAAATAATCCTAATAACAAAATGCTGCCTCTTCTCTTTATAACCTCAACATCTTTCCCTGTTTTGTTTGCTTCCTCAAAGGATACGTCTTGAACGAATTAAAATCCTACTTACGAAGGAAAGGATTAAAAGAACAAGAACAGAACTACGATGAAACGTGCAGAAAAGAAGAGCGTCTTTCGGAGACAGTGACGCAGTTTCATCGTGTGTACAAATATATATAATTACAATAGGCATGTGCGGGTGCTTCTCGAGCTTCGGTTCAACATTTTACGATTTTAATTGACTCGACAAAAATCTAACGGCCAATGTCACGTCAATTGTAACTCACTACGAAATTATTCAATAATATTTCGACTTATGTTGACCGTATCAATTTTGAATTACGCTAGAAAATAATTTGGAAAATGAAAATTAAGTGTAAAATTATCTGTCACAAGAGCTAGCTCGAGACTTCGCCTGATGTTGGTCTAAGTTGGTCTCTTCCCGAAGTTCTCGACAAGATCCGCACATCTCTGATAATTACAGACGGGAAATTAGGAACGTAACAAAAAGAAAAGTAACGTTGCATGCACGATATGGAACGAAGCTAACCGAAAACGAGCTAAAGTGAAAATAAAAAAAAATATAAGGGATGTGTGTCCTCCTTCTGTCCGTAGCCTTTTATGAATCCCGACGAAAGGAACAAGTGCAGTGTTATTGAAAACAGCTGAGAGGTGCTCTTTCCAACCGTCTTACGTGATCGGTATTATAAATACAATCGAAATACTCAGTGTGTATGTGTGTATGCGTGTATGTGTATATATGTTTCTTAATGTGTGAACGTGTAAAAGGTCAGAGGGGAAAAATGACGCGAAAAAGATATATAGATACATACGTGTTCCGGAAGTTTCTTTTTCCTTCAAAGAACACGTTATCATTTATACAATATACAATGGGTTACGTTTAAATAATCACCGTGTGTGGCCTATGATTATTTAAAAAGAGAAAGGAGGGGTGTTTGGTTATTATATATATATATATACGGTTTGTGAAGGGGTAATTTAGATGAATCCGAATATAAACGATTTCTTTCTTCTAGAGCGTCTCTTCTGTCAAAAATGAATTATTTTACAATAAGAAAAATGTGTACGAGAAGGATTAGAGACCACGTTTAAAATGGCAGGTGAAAAGAAAATGGTACTGTAGCATTTTCACTACTTGCCGCTAGAGTAACCTCTTGGAATTTTAATCCTTACATTCTTCGTGTGTTCCTTTTCATTTTTAATCTATTACTTTGATTTTAATTGTTAGTGATGACTGCAATTCCTTATATTTAATACAGTCTGACTATATTAACGATTTTGATACAGATACTTAAAGTATCATTTTGTATTAAAGTCCGGTTTCATAATTATCCTGGAGGATATGACAAATCATATGTAACGAAATTTCTTCACATTCCATCTCTATCAATTAAATTCATAAGCACAGGATGTTACATAAATCAAGGATTTGCAAGGATTAAAATTGCAAAAGATCACTTTGACGGCGAGTGCTGAAAATGCAGCCAAAACTAATTATCGATCAAACGAATGATGTTAAAAGACAATCAGCCATCTCAGCACTGCAGTTTCTTTTACGACTGCTTAAAAAGCTCGTTCCCGCGTTTACGAGGGAACGTTGGTTCTCCGAAGTGTTTTATATCTTGGTGCAACATTTTTTGAGTTATTTTCAATGCAAATCACTATCAGTAGTATATTAACTCGGCAGCACGTTAGATGATTACTAATAGAAAAAAATGCCACTGCACCTCTAACGTTATTTTCTACAAAAATCGATTTTTTCCGACACACATTTGACCTTGAAATATTTTTGCTCTCTTCACACCGTGATTTCGCGTTGTCCCTGTTCTTGTCATGTTTATTATACAAATCCTTGCGTTTCCTTTTGTTTACCATTTTGCAAAAATAAGAAAAAGTGTTTCTTGTCCTTTTGTTTTGAAATTTCGTTTACTTTCTTCCTTACGTTTTCAAGAAGGGACAACGAGATACAGACGGCACGCTAAAAATGCATCCTCTTTTTTCCTCTTCGTCTATTAAATTAATGGCGATAGATACGTTGCAATAAATATTACGTAGGTCTTGATACGTGTTTGCTTGATTTTTTCGCTTTTTTTTTAAAACGTACGACAATCTTCGGAGATGTTATTTTCCATAATGATCGTACGCTTTTTACAGAACCTGCGTTGGCTGCTGAGCTGGCGTAGAAACGGGACCAGCAGCAGAAGCAGGTGGCCCAATTGGACCCAGATCACCTCCACCACTCGAAGCACCGGCAGGCGTTGTCACTCCCATCGCAGACGCAGTTTTCATGAAGAACTTCTCTAGCTTGACAATGATGTGCTTGCCGTAGGTGTACTTGCGCAAGCTACCTAAGTGTGGGCGGATCTTGTGCATCAATACTTTGCGTTGAGCTGGTTCTGCCACATCTATCATCTTCTGCACCACGTAATTGGCATACTGATCCTTCATCATGACGTTTAGTGCGCTATTTCGTAAATACAAAGAAAATGTTATACAAATTTTCATAGACTTTTCTTAACATAGAACATACTTTAACTGAATCAGACGTGAAAATGCTTATAGTTGAAAGCCTTCTACTATTAACAGTTTAAACATCGCTATTGCTGAATACATTTGGTTTATTAAATTATGAAGAGCATATATAAAACACTTACTTATCGTTAAAGCCGCAAACTTCCTCAATGAGTACAGCGCGTTCTTGTCTCGTAGCGTGAGTAACGCATTTTTCAACGACGTTACTCGCGAATTTGTGTTGAGAAAGAGTAAGTACTTTACCCCTAACACTGCTGATTAACTGTGTCTTGTCTTCTGGTTTTCCATGTTCTTTAAAACAAACAATCAGTTGTTTAAAACCGAAACAGGAAAGAGTTAAAGGGTTCTTGAGATTACTCACCAAGTACGTGCTGGATAACGTAATTGCCATATTGATCTTGAATGAGTTGATCAGTGGCAGCGTGTAGCTCTTGAAGGATGCCTTGAGTTTGTTCAGGAGTGCAGTGTTCAAGAATACGTTGGATTACTCTACAGCCGTAGGGATGAGTGCTCAACGAGTAGACTTGACCAGCGAATGCTCCAATCACAAACTGCAATGCTCGCGGTTCAACGCACTCGATGCATTTCTGTACGACGTGATTTCCATTCTGATCTTTAACACATTTCAGAACGTGTCCATCCAATTCCCGAACTATCTCCTGCTGCTGTTCCGGTCCGATCGATTCAAGAGCCTTCTGAATCACTCTACAGCCGTACATCTGCAGCGCCAAGGGCAGTACGTGTCCTCGGACCTAATACAACGTTTGATAATGTATCAAAATCTACGGTACCTAGCGAAGCGTTAGAAGCTAATGATTCAGGTAGAATATTTTCGATCACAGCGGAATCAGCTGACACGCAAATAGATCATCATTTTAGGTACTTTAATTTGTATATTAATATTGGCAAGCTTATGACGCTTTAACCCAAATACAGCTTCGTTAATCGATCAAAAAGATAAAAATGTCTTGGCAACATTCCCAAAATCCGCAAGTCACGTCTATCAATAGAAACAAATATCCATAATTACTTTTTGAGCCAGAGTAGATTTCTGTTCCGGTGTACCGAATTCGAAGAACTTTTGAATGACATAATTCCCAAAGACGTCGGTCATCAATGAGTAGGCAGATGTGAGAATCTCTTGAAACACGAGTTGCTTCTCGCTAGCTGAGGCACGTTCTAATTTCTGCTGAATGAAGCGAGAACCATGCTGATCTTGGCTGAATTCGACTATGTGATTGGTTAAATCACGCAGCTGAAGACTCGGGAATCTGAAACAGGTGATAAGCTCATAATTTGATTCGAGATTCTTAAATAGTGATTCGTTAAGAACAACATACCGGTTATTTCTGAAATCTTCCAACAAACGCGATCGTCCTCCAGCGTTTTTGTCGCCGATGCTAGTGGTACCGCCGCGTCCAGGTTTGCCCACTAGGTTAGGGAAGAGGGAACTACTAGAGCCGAAAACTCCATTAGCAGTTAAAGCTGGAACTGCACTGGCACGGAACTTAGCTTCAGCGCCAGGAGCTGCAGATACACGACTAGCTCCGCCGACCAGTCCGCCTAAAGACCCTCCCAGAGCCGGAGGTGGTGTTAAGGATAATCCTAATGGGCTCGGTGATGCCGTTACCGTACCTGTAAACGAGATAATACAACTGTAGATAAGTATACTTAATGCAAGACACTGTTTACCAAGTAGCGTTTCATTTTGAGGATTCTTGAATTGAACAAAGTTAATAGGATATGTACTTAGAATATATGAACTATTAAGGATGTTACTGACTTTCTAAGTTACAGGTTCAAAAGTCTATAGTACTTTAGAGGAACTTGAGAACACTGATATATGGTCATGTGCGAAGGTAAATGGAACTGTGGGAGGATTCTGTCACTTGTCAAACGCACTTTTAGACCTAGTTTACGTCGGTAAAGCTTGTCGTTTGTAAAGTAGGATAGCACCGTGACAGGTCAATTGTATTCCTGGGAGTATATGCTCTAAAATTATGACCTAGGTTGAAGTCGATGAACCAAACTAAACCGAGAGCTTACGTAACGCAAACTAAGTCTTATCGCCTGTACAATAGCAAACAGTGGAACAGCGTTATGATTTGGAGATTCCTACCAAGAGCTCCATAACTCTGAGGCCACTTGGCCCTGCTATATTCCAAGCTAGGACTGAAAGCAGAAGTGTTTCTATCGAACGAGTCTCTTCGGGCGGTCGACGAAGCTCCGAGACCCAGACCTGTGAACAGAAAACACGAAGTTGAAGAACGTCCGCTCTACCACCAATCCGATTTCAAGATAAAGCTATATAGGATGATACATTCAACATATGGTGAGTAAAATGACAAACGATACGCTCACAAAGCATGCAAAATATGTATATATAAATATATTCTCAGTTATGTACAAAAGAATCGAGGACACCGCCAACGCCTGAAATAATTGAGGAAAGAAAGAGAGAATCGTCTGAAAGATTCTCTGTTCGTTGGCTAGGAAAGTGTACCTGTGCTCTGAAGCTGAGCAGGCGAGCCCAGTGCTCCCAGAGGAGAGCCTCCGTATCCTAGTGCCGCTAAACCCGCGGCTAGTCCTGATCCTTGTTGCTGAGCCTGCTGCACTGCGACCGCTTGGGCTTGTGCAGCTACCACTGCTGCAGCACTGCACGCCGCCAGACCTGCACCACAAAAGCCCGCGACCCACACACGCTCTTAGTTATTCAATTAATTAGCCGTACATTACCAACCTTACACCGTCTATAAAAGCTGTAGTAACAATCACGTGGTACACAAATAACACACAACACGCAACACGTTGTACTGCACGAGGTGAAAAGTTAGGGTTTCATCACTCGATTTTTGAAGGAAATTCGAGGGTGTTAAGTTTGATCGATACGTAAATCTTTCGCGATGGAGCGATAACGATTGGAGGAATCAATGTTCATATCAGTGAAGTTGCTGGTAGCGTTTACTGCTGGTATTAAGATAGCGTTACTGGTAAAATGGACCGTAGTTTGAGTACTGATATTATTAAGATAGCGTTACTGGTAGAATGGATCCTAGTTCGAGTACTGATAGTATTGAAATAGCGTTACTGGTAGAATGGACCGTTAAAGTGCTGATTTCGTTGAAAGGATTGATTACTGGTAGCTATAGAAAGGATTGATAATTAGTAACTTTGGGCCGATCAGCGGCAGCGATCATGGAGCACGCGATATTGTTAGATTGGATATTTAACGTTGATTGTCTACAGGGTTCCGTGAATAGCATTAACTATAGAGTGCCCTCCCACTCTTTCCATTAACCAACTTTTCATCTCTGCACAGTACACGTTTTTGTTCTTTATCGACAGATCGATTTCGTTATTGGGTTTGACTTTATATTTAGTTACCAGAGGTTAATACACGGTATGTAAAATATACACAGGGTATATACAGACGAGTTATTTCACGGCGTTAATTATGGCCAGTTTTGAAAGTTTTGTCGATATTTGTATGTGCCATGCATCGTATGGACGTACACAGGAGGAGAGTATTTGAACAGCGGTATGTTCATGGTTAACACTTTGATGATTATTAAGCTTTTGTGGCATGAATTTCTATTTACCGTATTAGCTGATAATTACAGTTTGAAAATTGGTTATTTTGTAATGTACGTTAGAGGATTTTTAATGGACAAAGTGTTAAGACACGTGTTATACACATTTTTACAAAATATATATGATTGAATTCGCATGCAGTATCAATTGACAAAAGTAACAAATTCTTTTTACATTAAATATACACAGAGTCATACTGAACTTAAAATTAAATCAAAATCTTTATTAGCTGTAGGCTGTTCGAATACCTTCGCGCACCTGTGTACACTGTTAAAAATACTGAAACGAAATGTTCCACATTCTTCACATTTCACAGTGCATTATTCAAAATCAAAATCTATTATGGAAATTAAAGTCTGACAAAAAAATTTCTATACTCTAAAAGTATGGTAACTCTACAATATTACCAAACGTCTCCCAAATAAAAATAGCGTAGTCAGTTTTTACACATAATTCAAGACGCGTCATTCAACAAATGTTCACCCGTATTTATAGACATGTATACATGTTTTATCAGTGAAAATAAATAACAAGTATCTACAATGGCGACAGGCATGTCTGAATACACGATTACAGATTCTAATTGAATCTTACCCAAACATTCTCCAGGTGTTGCATTACTGTGCGACGTCGGTGTCGGTTGTGAATAAAGACTCGGTGGTGGTGGAGCCGGTGGTCCTGGTGGTGGTTGTGACGGAGCTCTATTTACCAAAACTGGTGCTGGACTGACTAATCTCATGGGGGCTGCTGCCGAGCTTAAGCCACGAACCCCTCCCATCAGTATGGAACCGTTCTGATCATAATACGCTGGTATCACCTGGTATTGGCCTTGAACCTGCAATTATTTCATTTTTTAGAACAATCGTTTCATAATTATGTAAAATTAGAATTTCATTTTTTGAAATTATATAAAATTACAATTTCATTTTTCGAAACTATCTTTAGATTGATTGATTGATTTTATATGGGCCTCAACTGTTGATCGTTGGAACACTCTTTTTTTAGAGAAGTATATATGAAAATTATTAACGTCAATTTTTGCATAATAGGAGCTCTAACTTTTATAATCAATCATTTGAAAGTTGGACAATTATATTTTATATGACTTCGAAAAAGTTTCATAAGTGCAACGAATGACCTCACCATTTTGTAACAGTTATGTACCAATTGTGTAACAACTATGTACCAATTATGTACCAATTGTGTAACAACTATGTACGAATTATGTAACAATTACGTAACAATAATACAACAAATTTTGTAAGAATTATAACACAATCCGCTCGTTAAAAACTAAACGCCGATGTTTACCCTCGGATGGTTCTAGGTTAAGTGTCGAATAGTCAATCACCCTCTCAGAAGGCACCCTCGCTTCCCCACCCGGTGGTCCTCAAGGAAAAGTGTCCCTATTCTTTCAAGCAATGAAACGACGGATTGCTTTACCATTTCCAAACATTCCCCGCCTTTTTCCAAACAATCAATCCCTATAACACTCGATAGCTACGTGACTGCGAGTCACCAGCCATCGGACGTCTGGATTGCCCATTCTTATAAGTACCCTCTCGAGTCACACGTAGGATAAATCCCTGCCATAAATCGTACAAAAGGAAAACAGTGTTCGTTAATTGGAACCGACCCTTAAAAATAAGCTATTCCTAACACGTGAAACGGCGGAGGTAAATTCTTTTCCGTGACAATGTAACGAGGGTTTGAAGGTTCTATGGGTTGCACTTATGGAGGACCTTTTTCTGAAGACACAATAAAAATTTAACTGACAATATTTGCAAAATTGTATTTGTAGAGTGGTGTTATTTAATACCATGTACTAGTAAAGACTTATGCAGATTTGGGACCTTTGTTTGAAAACACAATAAAAATTTAACTGGCAATATTTGAAAAATTCTATTTGTAGAGTGGTGTTATTTAATACCATGTATTAGTAAAGACTGGTGCATATTTGGGACCTTTGTTTGAAGACACAGTAAAACTTTAACTGGTAATATTTAAAAAATTCTATTTGTAGAGTGACATCATTTAATACTATTCATGTAAGTACTGGTGCATATTTGGGACCTTTTTCTGAAGACATAATCAAACTTCAACTGCCAATATTTATAAAATTATATTTCTAAACTTGTATCATTTAATATTATTCATGTAGATACTGGTGCATATTTAGGATCTTTTTATGAAGACACTATAAAACTACAACTGTCAATATTTACAAAATTATATTTCTAAACTTGTATCATTTGATATTATTCATGTAAATAATGGTGCATATTCAGGACCTGTTTTTGAAGACATAATTAAACTTCAACTGCCAATATTTACAAAATTATATTTCTAAACTTGTATCATTTGATATTATTCATGTAAGTACTAGTGCATATTCAGGACCTGTTTTTGAAGACATAATTAAACTTCAACTGACAATATTTACAAAATTATATTTCTAAACTTGTATCATTTGATACCATTAATGTAAATACTGGTGTATATTCAGGACCTTTTTTTGAAGACATAATAAAACTTCAACTACCAATATTTACAAAATTATATTATTAACACTAAAACTACCAAACCGGTCAAATGACTGTTCTACAAGATCCTTATTATAAATGACACAGTTTGTTGAATTGATTCTTCTGATATCTACATTAATCTTCATGAAGATGAAGAATTAATGTGTATACTAACTTATGTTTTGTCATTTGTTTATTTATTTTTTAACTTCATTTTTCATCTCAAATTAAGTACAAATTATACGTCGGTAGGTTTAGTGTTAAACTTGTATCATTTGAAACCATTCATGCACCAGTATTATATATTCAGGATAAAATCTATAATTATACAAAGCTCCAAGAAATTGCTGCATTAGACAGACAAAATTTAAGTCTCGAACGTGCCAATGGCGGATATTCTAAGCGAAGCGATCGCTAGTCGTTAAAACGGTCTCCTGACAATAGGATTTATTTCCAAACACGTGCGCCCGAAACAACGTCTCTGTGCTGATTCGAGAAACAGACTAATTAGCTGCTTACTGTCTGTGCCAAATTATTTGCAGTGTCTTGGGCGGCGGCTGCTGCCGCTGCGGCCGAGGATGGTGTCAGTGGTCGCCTGGGTGGTGGCGGAGCCGCAGCCTGAGGAGGTGCTTGCGGCAGCAATCCAGCTGGATAAACCCATGGCGCGACTCCATAATACTGTGGTACCACTGGAGGTGGTGCTCCAGCTATCAGTGCACCGACGTACGGTTCTTGTCCGCTGATCACGGTATAAGGTGCCGTGGGAAAGTTCTGTTGTTGCTGTTGCTGCTGTTGTTGTTGGGCCTGCGACGCCGCCAAGTACTGTTGCTGCTGTTGTTGCTGCTGCTGTTGTAACAATTGCAGTTGCTGTGGCGTGGCTCCTTGTGGCTGACTACGAAACAGTTGCTGCAACAGAAACGGAAACCTTTAATTTACTAGTTGTTTTCTTGTGGGATGCGTGGGTCTTCTAAACACTGAGTGTGGTTCGGATTGTAATTTCTACTCCTTGCAAACATTTATTTATTCACTTTTTAATTATTATACGAAATTCTTTCGACATGGGAATTTCTGAGATTACGGTGCTATCGAGATTTGTTCATTACGGTAATTATGGAGAATCTTTGGTGGGAGGAGTCCTTGTACTTATTGCTGAGAAAAATACACCCACGATTCCCAAATATTCGAACTAATAAATTTCGAAATACTTGGCAACGCACGAGTACCTTTTCACCCTGGTACCTACTTGGTCCATCATTCTATTGTACTTCAACACTCTTATATTTTAAAACTCCGTTTTGCAACTTTCAGCAGCCAACCATTGTCTCTGAAATTTTCGACAAAACACGAGCTCACTAACCGTTACAAATAACGTCAGCCGGTGTCCACACGCTTAATTTATTAAACAATGTTTGATCGTTCGGAGTCGGGCAAAATTCCAATCACCGAGACAAAGATTAAAACGTCGAAATAGAGCGCGACAGGTTCGGTATGTCGTTGAATTCATCTTCGATGACACAGTACAATGACGAATATACCTCAACGTTTTATATACCTGGAAAATTCAGCTGGGCCAGGTTCGACGATCGAAGTACGCGAGAAAGAAAAGGTAGAGAGGTTCGTACAACGGTGTAAAAGCAGCATTAAAGTTGACGACTAAGGCCTGGCCTGGCTTGGCTTGGGTCGTCGACCCCCTGCGGACGTTCACCGACAACCGTTCGCCTCTATGTTACACCGGTACTTGTTCTGGACTCTAATTGACCGACAAACGTGGTACGGTTTGACCGTGGCGGGACAAGCATCAAACGAGAGAGGGCCAAGTCTGGTCTGTCTTTCTCTTTGTTGGCTTCTTTTGCTCTTCAGTCTACGGTTGCTGCCTCGGTAACTTTTCTAAAGCTCCGATAAAAAAAACACGGGGTTATTTCGTCTTTTTTATGCTATTAGAACTGATAGTCGGATTCACTAAGGTACATTTGTCAAGTTCGTTGTGAAACAGGACTTACAAGTTTAGGAAATTATTTATTTTTTAATACAAATTATTGTCGTCAAGTTTGTGTGTTACAACTGAAGAAGAGCGATTTGAAGCTACGATAAAAGAAACACGAGAATATCCAAGGTTATTTCGTCTTTTTGATGCTGTTAGAACTTTGTTACTGATAATAGTGGAATTTAATAAAGGTACATTTGTCAAGTTCATTGTGAACCAGGACTTACGAGTTTAGGAAATTATTTAGTTTTTAATATAAATTATTATCGTCAAGTTTGTGTGTTACAACTGAAGAAGAGCGATTTGAAGCTCTGATGAAAGAAACACAGGAATACCAGAGGTTACTTCGTCTTTTTGATGCTGTTAGAACTTTGTCACTGATAATAGTGGAACTTATAAAGATCCACGTTTGTTAAATTCATTATGAACCTACCAGGACCTACAAGTTTAAGAAATCTCAACTATTTATTTTTTTAATAAAAATCCTATCATCCTCAAGTTTATATAATATCATAACTGAAGAAGGAAAAAGACCTTCATAGTGAATGAATTTTAGTAAAGACTCATTGAAAAAGACATTTGTAATCATCAAGTTCGTATAATATCACAACTGAAGAAGGAGAGAGACCTTCATAGTGAATGAATTTTAGCAAAAATCCATCGAAAAAGACATTTGTGATCTTTGTTCATTTAGAACAGTAATCTGGTGAACAAAATGAATCGTACATATTTAGTTCATAAGAGACGTTAATAGCAAAAATTCATCGAAGAAGACATTTGTGATCTAGGACCATTTAGAGCAGCAATCTGATGAATAAAGATCGCACATATTCAACATGGCTGTTTATTGCAGCCATCATATATCAGCGATACCGTTTTCTAAAGAAGCATTCGAAGAAAGCGTTAATTGTTGAACCGCAAATAAATCGTCTGTCGACGCTTAATTCGTCGAGTAAGAGGTACGTTTACCTTTGTATAGGCAATTACGTGGGGCTCGTTACCGAAGGGAGAGGAGACCACCTACGACTTTTTTCCTTCGTGCTATCATTAACTTTGACCATAAAAATGATCTCCGGACCTTTAACGAAGACAACGATCTGGTAAATAAATAGGCATTGTCTGGACAGGTTGTTGGCTCCGCGAGAGCGTAGAAACTTGAACCATTCACGACACGCTCTAGCCCTCTCGAGGCAACGATGCGTTTCGGGTATTAACCTCTTCCGGAAGCAGCTCGAGCATCAACCAAGGCCACGGTTACGTTTCGTGATTATTTCATGCGCGAACCTTTCAACAGGGGGCCCCTTTTTCCCAACCTTTGTAAGTAAAGACGCAAAAACAAGGGAATCTTCGCGGCGGAGTATTGTGCAAACCTTGATATATTCTATGGGGGTCATTTCTCGCGTGAAAGGTAGAAATAAATTTGTCTAGCCGATTAAGAATACAAAATTGCTTTATCTCTTCGTGAATCGCTAGGTTTTATCGGTAATTTATGCGCAAGTGTTGCGCTAACAGCTGACTTTTTTTTCCTAATTAAAGGATACGTCAAATGTATAATAACAGATGCTTATGTAACTGATTAATAGACAGATTATTTTCTACAGGTTAATATACAGATTTTCTACAGATTAATATACAGATTATTTTCTGCAGATTAATATAAAAATTTCAGATTATTACGCAATGTGCAGAGACACGTATAAAAATTTTATTATACGTTTTGAATATGGGACCAGAATAGTACGTTTGAAAGGGTTAATAGGGGTGATCGGTTCATGGGTAGAACAATGGATGAAAAACTCCGTGATACTGGAAATATTTCCAACGTCGCATATCTTCCCGCAGTTTAAGGTCCAATAAACTTGAAAAACCATTTCCTCTGTCGCTCAATTAAATCTTCCACGTACGTCACAAATGGATCGGAATTGAAACAATTTCAGCGACTTCAATACAATCTCTGGTCATAAATCGAACGAGTGACGATACGCAATGCAGCGGCACAATTTTCGGCCAGGATAAAAGAATGCGAGAAACCCAATTTGTGTCAATTTGATTCCTATAGTCAGTGTAACCGAAGTTTTTGTTGCTGGTCAAAGTATGTTTTATATAAAGCATGCTGGTCAAAGTATGTTTTATATGAAACACAAGTGTGAAAATTGATTGACTTGTTGAACATCGTGTGTCAAAAGATATCGTGTATCAAAGTGTTAAGAATAGATCGATTTAATTTAATTTTGCTTTAAAGATAATTTTGAAAAAGGTTATGATTAGAAGTAGGGTTGATAAGGTTGAGGACTGCGCGATGAGTTATGTTGACGGCAATGTGGATTGAACGGCAGCGAAAGAGGCGAACGAAAAATATGTTTTATATAAAACACAAGTATGAAAATCGATTGACTCGTTGAACATCGTGTGTCAAAAGATATCGTGTATCAAAGTGTTAAGAATAGATCGATTTAATTTAATTTCGTTTTAAAGATAATTTTGAAAAAAGTTATGATTAGAAGTAGGGTTGATAAGGTCGAGGACTGCGCGATGAGTTATGTTGGCGGCAATGTGGGTTGAACGGCAGCGAAAGAGGCGAACGAAAAATATGTCATGCGTACGTAATGCGGAGCTTTGTTCTAAAAGGGTTAAGCATCGTGAAGAGCGCAGGATTATCCGGTTAAACGACGAGTGGCAGATTACTCACGCGTATTTATTACGTCTACGAGATGATTAATACAACACCGCTATCTTATCAGGGTCCGAGCGCAGGGACACCTCGGTCATATCAGTAAGTTAGGACGTGCTATGACCATCGTTTATCGCGTCGATTAGGTTTCAATTACTTAACGAGGCACGGTTTTTTCATCGCAACGGGTCGATTAACAACAGCTTGACAAAATACAAAGGGATCAGTCGGTCGGTGTCGTCGAAACGGCGTGGCTTGTGTCACGCAGGAAGCAGGAAAGCGAGAAAAGAACGGTTTGAGAGGCCACTCAATTCACGGCACAGTTTTGAATGGAGTTGCAGCAGCCAGCCACCATTACCGCAGAAGTCATTAGTGGCCTCGAACGGGAAGAGCTGAAGCGAACGGCTAAATGGAAATCACGGTGATTGCGTTTGAAAAGGGTGGAAAAAAAATGGGGTTGAAAAGCGAGGGAACATACAGAGAAGCCGGGCAGGGAAAAAGAGAGAAGAGAGAGAGAGCCAGGGAGCATTTGATTTTGGCAAGGGTGGATAACAATGCAACCGGGAACATTGTCGTAGGTGAGAAAAGAGGGCCGGCCGTCGGCCGGGATACGTTCCTGGAAAGCAGCGTGACTCACTCTGTTGAATACGTAAGGTTTCCGCCGCCGGCTTACAGATCCGCGCGCTGCAATACCAGCCTATTGATTCTTCCCTCTACACTCGAGTATCTACGCTCAAGAGGAAATATCTGGCGGTGAGTCGACCGTGACAATCGTTGCCAGATTTGTCGAAAACCCCTCATGGAACCGTTATACGCGTCCTTAATCGCTCGCGGCATTCCACTCTGTGGAACCAGTCCCGATACGCTCTTTTCGCCGCTCTTCGATAATCGAACCTTGATCATACGCTACTACGAACTTGATACGACCAACTAATTATCCGATTAACACCATTCTTTCATTCCACGCTGACATTTACGTTCTAACCTGCGTATCTACTCTACAAATGCTAGCACATCATCATCCTCTGAAGATCAGAAACTGTTGAGTTAGGAAAGTGCTGACTTTGAGGAAGAATTGAAACGCAGCTCGTTTAACACTAGACGTGACGTTTGATGGTCACTTTTATTTAGATTTACCTAATACGTTGACTGCCACACTAAAGTAGTTCAATTGCATTCAGTAGTGCTTTAATTCTTGACCAATTTTTCGAAATATTTGCACAATATCTTGTTACATTTATTTTCCATAGATCCATGTAATTAATGCGAGAATTTGCGGTTAGGCATGTGAATAAATTTTTAACAATATACATGTTAAATTAGTATAGATACTTAAGTGTCACTCATATAAGGGTGACGTTGCAGTTAACGTGTTAAAGTAGAAAATAAATAAATTACAGATGATATCTGTCTAAAACATTCTTTTGCTGAAAGTTGGATGTTGAGATTTTTACAAAAATTTCTTAACAAGTTCTGTCATCGAAAATAGACCTATCCGTCATTTTGACGGATCTAAATCTAGTGTTAAATTTAGTGTACATTTATTAAATTATATCGGCGCCATTCTATAACCTTTCTTCGTCTTTCATGCAACTTGAGTTCCAGAGTTGTCTTCCAGAACGCCTCAGGTTTCTCAGCAAAAAATTTGTCTAAACAAATTTCAATGCCTACCGAAAATCAGAACTTTCCAGACAACCGAATAATTTTTGAAGATCTCACTCGACCGAAAATAACAGTTAATCCTTCAGAGTGCGTCCTCGAAAATGGACTCTTAATTACGACGACCGTGTATATAATGTACCGAATTGGCGGAAAGCCCGAAGTTCGATTACGAACGCGGTCCACCGCGTAATCAATGATATAAGAACCATTAAGCAAGAGATATTCGTTACTAAATCCTTCGCAAAGCGGTCGTGAAAACGGGTTTACCGTGGAACAGGTTCAACGAACTTTCGAGAGTGCTCGTTTGACTTTCAAAACGGCGTGCCAGGAATGGTTACTTTAACATTTACTACGCGGGAACCACGTTTGCCTTTCTTGATACTCGAAAAGATGCTTTCGATCACTGCCGAAATTTCGATAAACGAAAGAAACTTTTAATTCGGACTGTTGCAAGTAGTAAGAGCTTGGATTAACGCGGCCGCAGTGGAGATTGTGGTAAGACATTATAATACGCGTCAGTAGAAATAGCCGTGTGCAGTCAGACACGCGATTATATGGATCAAATGAATTTTTTAATGCCTCATTGCAATTCAATAATATTACTTCACAAAATATTAATATATCATTTAAGATATTTTTGTTCAATTGTATTTTTTTTTGAAGACCTATCATACTGTTTTACTAAAATCAAAACTTAGGGGCAAAATTTTGCTGGCAGGAGAAACATTTATTTATTACAGAAATCTTAAATGCTGATCAACAAAATAATTTTCATCATTTTCTAAGGTTGTTTGCCAACATAAAGGCTATTTGATTCTTTTTTTAAAAACTTACTTTTCATAGAAAAACTTTAAAGTCATCAAAGAAATGAACACTTAATACATTATTTTCTATAACTGCTTTTGCGTACAAGATACAGACTTGATATTCTATAGGCACATTTTAGAGGACATATTTAGTAGATAGGGTTTGTAAAATGTATATATATCTTGTCTCTATATGATAATAAAGGCAAGAGGCTGCGGCGAAGATCCCCTTTCTGACTTTTGTTTTAGTAAATACTTCTGCTACCATAACAGTAACAATATTAACAAACAACTACATAATAATACTTACACACACATTTTTATAATATTCCTCCAAATGCAATATTATTTAATAATTAAAAACAGAGTCCTTTCAAACCTAATCGTCGTTGACTTCAGTCAATGGCCTACTAGTTATATTATACGATATACACAAATATATGAGTCGTCCATTTTGTCCAGCACAGTACAATCTCGATGGTATTTGCAAAGGTACAAATGCAGATCGTACGGTAGAATCTGATAGGAAGTAGCAAATTTAGATGTATGTAGATGTGTAGCCAGAGAGGTAGAAGAGATAAGAAAGTACATTGAAGCGAATTATATCGATAGTATCGGCAGCTGTGAACTCAATTTGTACAATAGTGTCCCAAGGAGTTAAGCAACATTGTCAACTTTCTATTTGCAGGTGTCAGAAGAGTCTTTCGATTTTTTTCTAGAGTTTCATAGCGGAATAACCGGGAGGTAGAATCGAGCAGGCTTTCGAGGGAAGAGAAATCGTTCGAACAGTGGGCGAGCACGGTGTGTTCGCACCGTGATAACTTTGTCGTTAATAGCGTTCCCTCGGCTGCGCGTAAACGCCGCGAAAGATCGATTGTAATGCAGACATCAAACACGGGTCTCGAATCGGAGCATGCATCCGCCAGCAGCGTTTTATCGTTTCCCATTGTCACGATCGCGAGAAACTTTGATAACGGCACGGATATACAGGCTGTATCGTGGCCCGTCGTGTCTCGATAACGTATTTTAGTTTCGCTGACACTACGCCATCGCGAACATTCAATTCGCCGTGCGCGTTATGATTTGACCGGAACAACGGCGAACGTTTGACACATTTATTCGCGTAATCTGATGCGCGCCGCGATTCGGCCCACGAAACGTGTCGATAGATGCTTATCTGGAGCGAGGGGTCAATATATGCGGCCACCAATTACTCTCGACCGTTGGATGGATGACTTTGCTCGTCTAAATATCGCTGTAGAGTAGCAGTAATTAATGGGAAGAACCATTAACCTTGAAGCTGCTGGAAAGGCTCGAAATTAACCTTTTACCGGTTGAATTTATTTTACCTTCTCCGATTGATTTTTCACCCGACTTACATGTTCGCGCTGGAATTAAACGATTTCAATTAACCGCTATTTCTCTGCCGGATTGTGATTTGTTAACGCGTTGAACGCAGCGAGAATAATAAATTTAACGCATTAATACGCTCGTATTTTAGGCGGACAATTCCATAATACAATCCATTCTTATTATACTCGTTACGCAGCGAATTCTTGTTAATATACAGAATTCCCACGAAGATTACGGGCATATTTTCTGTGAAGTATACGTCGTGTGTTCGGATCTCATTTACCGTAAAATTCGGTGCAATCGTTACGAGAAGAGGTTCCATAACCGTTCAGGGGCTGATACCTACAGAATAACGGTTATAGGACTGATACGAGAACCGATACACGTAACTTAAACATACATGGAATTTAGGTTCTAAAGGTTTTTCGCGTACGTTCTTTTCATAACGTTTATTTTTCAGTTGGTTTGGGAAGTGATGGAACATCATTAGCGCTAGAATGTCACTAGGTGAACCCTACCGTAGCGAAACAGTTCGATAGCGGCGGAGCGTGATGCGAGGCTCGTAAACGTTCGTTCAAGGTTGATATTCAAATTCGCAGCAATCAAAACGAATTAATGGCGTTGTTCGCCGCGAAACGTTAATAAATTTCGCAAGAGATTCGTCTTGACAGGTGTGTGTGCGTTATTCGAGCCTCTCCGGTACGCTGAAGCGACTTCACCGCTTAGAATCAATAATAACGCTCTCCTAGGAGATATGGTAATGTGCAGGCCGAAATCTAGATTCGCTTCAATTCAGCCTGGCGGAAAGTTTTACCGGCCAGTTCCACCGTTCATTACCGCTCGCAGATGCATGAACGTTTCAGCTTCTGGCTCACACGAACATGTGCACACACATATCCCTATCGAAAAGTTTCTGGACACGGTTGTAAGCCGCTGCCGTTTGCAGCTACGTTAGGATGGAAACGCGAGGAATTAGAGATCTGCGGGGACAGAGCTTTGTATAGAGAGGTGTTACTGGAATAGTTGCTCAAACATTATAATTCGACTCTAACGACGAAGAAAGGCTATAATTAAATTATCCGACAAAGGCTGCCTCTAATTTAATAGACTTAGAAGTATGGAGCTTCTTTTCCTATCAGAAACAATAGTAATACTTCAAGATTTTTTACTTGAGACTCTCAGCCAATCTATTTAATATAATAATTTGAAAGGAGCACTTTTTAACTAATTCTGTAATATGACACTTGATGTATAAACATAATAACAGTGCAAGTAATGTATCTTTAATTTAATAAACGTTGCTGTTACAAGTATGGAGCTTCCTTTCGAATCAGAAACAAGAGTAACATTTCAAGATTTTTAATCCTTGACTCTCAGTCATCGTTCTATTTAATATAATAATTTTAAATGAGCACTTTTTAACTGATTGCATAATATGACACGTGATGTATAAACATAATAACAGTGCAAAGTAATGTACCTTTAATTTAATAGACGTTGCTGTTACAAGTAGGGAGCTTCCTTTCGAATCAGAAACGAGAGTAACATTTCAAGATTTTTAACCCTTGACTCTCAGTCATCGTTCTATTTAATATAATAATTTGAAATGAGCACTTTTTAACTGATTCTGTAATATGACACTTGATGTATAAACATAATAACAGTGCAAATTATTAATAGATAACCTGCAGGGAACTTTAACTTTTTAACTAAGTTTTAACACTTAAAAAGTTCACTTAACATTTAACACTTAAATGTTCAACTAAGTTTTAGCACTTGAACATTAAATACTCGTTTATCAAAGAATGAAAAGGGAAATAAATAAATACTAACGCATCAAGTAACATACAGAATCAGTTTTTAGCTCAACAAAATATGACAGGCATTCCCATAAAATCACAATAAAATTTTGTAATATAAAATGAGAAATCTGAGACCATTTTGACTGGTGTTAAAGTTACTGTTTGTAAAGTTGCTGTTTGTAAAGTTGTTGTTTGTCAAATTACCTTCGAAAGTCTAAATAAATTAGTGGAGAAGTTTTGGAATTATAGGAAGATTTGTATCACGGTGTTGAGTTTCAATTATGTTAGATGTATAAAATGAGAGATACAAGTTTAATACTCTTGGGCTATCGTCGAACGATGTGTGTTAGAATACGTAATTCTCGAGACACGCGTGACATTACAAGGCCAACGTGCCTCGATACTTGCAACCCATTTTCAAGTTAGCTTCATGACGTCAACATCGATCGAACATTTGAGTCGAACAAAAGGGGATTCGAAACTAGCAATTATTCAGGATATATCTTGAAATTTTTTTCGAACCGATGCTAACGAAGATTTATACTTGGAGGGAAATCTCGATAAGGTTGACGTTTATGAATCGATGATTTCGCGTCCGATAAAGGATGTCCAAGGGTACGAAGAAAACCGTGGCACAGAAATGGAAAATAAAGCATATCGAACGACGAAGCGGAATATTCGTGCAACCCGGGTCTTGTTTGCGTGAAATAAAAAGAGTATGCGGGCAAATAGTGGAGAAGCCCGTTACTTAACCGCTTCGGAGCACCGTTAGCTCACCTGACTGCGTGTACGGAATATACAGGGTGTCTTCGTGGCTCGTGTTACGTTTCCTGTGTTCGATCTTCTCTAATAAAAGAACAAAAACGTCGATTTTCCAGCCTGAAACTTCTCGATCGAAACACACTCCAATTATATCACGCGCTGTTAATTACCACGAGGACCGATCGGGTTTTTCAACATGGCCATACGCGAGCGTTAATTAAGTCGAACGCTTCTGAATAGGACTACTTGCGCGTATCTACTCTGAATTCCAACGGTGATTGTTTTCCGATGCGGTTTACGAGCGGGTTATTTCGCTTTTCAAAACGTCGATGATCCAATGTTTCTTAACACTGAATATAACAAATGACCGCACACAAACTTCTTGTTGTAAGGACACATTTTAATAAAATACATTTCTTGAAATCAGAATTGAGTTTCATCAAGATGTTGTATAAATGTGTGCACTAATGTGTGTTTCATTATTTGTTCATTTTTTAGGAATATAGTTTGTTGAAATACATTTTCTGAAATCAAAATTAATTTTCATCAAGATGTAGTATAAATTTGAGTTTTGTCGTTTGTTTATTTTTTAGGAAGACATTTTATTAATATACATTTCTTGAAATCAGAATTGATTCTCATCAAGATACAGTATAAATGTGTATACTTATTTGTGTTTCGTCGTTTGTTTATTTTTTAACTTAATGTTTAAAATGAATCTTGTTTTAACTTAATGTTTAAAATGAATCTTATTTTAACTTAATGTTTGAAATGAATCTTATTTTAACTTCATTTTGAAAACGAATTTTTTTAACTTCATTTTTAAAATGAAATTTTTTTAACTTCATTTTCACAACGAATTTCTTTTAGCTTCATTTTCAAAATTAATTTTTTTAACTTCATTTTCAAAACGAATTTTTTTAACTTCATTTTTAAAACGAATTTTTTTAACTTCATTTTTAAAATGAATTTTTTTAACTTCATTTTTAAAACGAATTTTATTTTAACTTCATTGTTAAAATGAACTTTATTTCAACTTTTTCAAAATTGCAAAGATATCGGAAGTAGATATATCATTCTGAACCATGTTCCCATTAGCCACAAATTAGAGCCACAAAATTCACCATTCACGGAATATGTATCTGTCCATAAAGCTTCAGAATCGAACCGTATCGCACGCCATATGATCGTTTCTCCCAGATTAATTAATTATTCTCTCGGTTAATCGCAGCGCACACATACACCATCGTCTGCACGCGATTTCACGTCGCGGAACGAACGTAAACCTCGTGTTACGGTCAATGAGAACCGGACTGGAATACTGGCCAAGTTCGTGACTCGGTCAAATCTGCATAGAAAAGAGACCAGTTTCTCGCTACTTTTGCCGATCAATTCTTGATGCCTAGATACCTCGCTGAAAGAGCCGACCAGTAATTTCAGGAAGCGATCGACGCCTGGAAATCGTCGTTGCAATCGGACACCTCTCGACCCTTGACCTCTTTTCCATCGAAATGAATCCCTGAATTTCGATCCTCGTTCTGTCACTATTCGTATATAGGCGATCGCCTCCAGGGGACGAATAATTCCTTCGACTTTGTCGGATCGTGCTAGTTTTTCCTACGTTTCTTAATTGTTGCTCGATTGTTCTCCATCGCTATCGAATCAGTTGCTACAGAATAATTTCTTCTTTTTCGATATTTTTTAACGGTGTTTAATTTGTGTTTGAAATTAGATAAATTAAAAATCAACGAGTACAGAAATTTTCACTTTTAGATTGATTCATGGATTTTGTCGTTTAACCTAACTATAACCTCACCTAATCTACCTAACACATCTAACCCACCTAACATACCTAACCCATCTAACATACCTAACCCACCTAACACACCTAACCCACCTAAGTTACCTAACCTAACGTACCTAACTTACCTAGAAACTTGAGTGTTCAGAGATTTTTAAATTTGACAATTTAGTTTATAAAAATATTTATATAGTGTAGTAGATAGTAGTTAGACTACAACTACCAACTATTAAGTGCTCGTTTATCGAAGACTAAAAATAAAATAAACTATCGTAACATATAGAGCTAGTTTTTACCTCAACAAAATATGACAGACATTTCCATAAAATAACAACAAAATTTTTTAATATAAAATGAGAAATCTGAAACCCATTTTGACTTTGTAAACTACATAGTACTTAATAAAAATCTTCCTAAGTGAATGAAACTATTGAATGTCCCATAAGGATGCTCGTTAAAAATGGCTACCAAAACACTAACTGAACTATAAATTTGAGCCGGTTTTTATAGAAGAAGACAAATTAACGGCTTACACAGTTATAAATCGTAACTAAACGTAGAGGCGATCACCTGCTCCGTTTCCCTTCAGAAATTGAACGAGGGATAATCCTCGTATATAAAGAACTTGGAACGAGCGTATAAGCAGATTTTGCTCACGGTCGGACTACCCACGTGGAACCTCCGGTTCACAGGTGGTATATCCGCTAAATCATTTTTTCTTTTCTCGGATGACACGGTGCGTCAAGTTTTCATGGAACGGTACAAGGAGCCTGGGTCAATTCGATCGATTCCAGTGTCTGGAGAACCGGTTTCTACCGATGGAACATTAACACCAGCGGTTCTCCGCAATCGGGGCCCCGTGATTTATAACTGAAAGAATTCTTGCTTAGAAAGTCAGTTATCTGGAGCGATCCTTAAACGTTACACTTTTGTTTTTGTTACATATTTAATAAATATGTCCGTAATTAGAGTGTGAATATCTTCGGTGGTTAAACAAGTTCGAAGATAAGCGTGCTACTTCGAAGAAATTTATATTTTTTAAAGCATACAAAGTAGGACCAGGAAGTCTAACATCGACCGAATCGAACACGGGATGACGAAACGCGCAGGATGAAGCTAATTCCTCGTCGACTCTGTACACATCGATACGCTACTTTGTTGTACCGTTAGCTGAAAGAGACTTTTCGAATCCCAGGCAGAGCGATTCATTCGCGAGACATACACTCGTCGTGGGACTATCCACGTTACGAAAAAAAGAGAAGAAACATGCATGTAGAACGGATTCACAATTATATCGAGCCAGCTACTTCATAGACTCGCAGAGACTCTGCCTGTCGAAACAATAGCCATTGTAAGAGTCTATCCGTGGCCTGCGCTCGCACGAACCGCTTTTCCCGTTATAGGCGTTAGCCTACTTGCAAAATTCAATTAAAATAAACTCTCTTCGTCGCGCGATATACAACTTTTATTCCGCGAGTGACCCTTTGTTGACGACGAAAACTGGACTGAAATAACTTGTAGATAATGGTGACATTTTTAGGGGGCCTTTCGACAGATAAAAACAAGCTGATATTTGCGAATTTTTTTTTATAGGACACGTTATGCAGTTTCGAAATTTCACGTAATGGAGAAATTCAAATAGATGTGTTCAAGCGAGGATAGGCTTTTGACATGTTATGATGTATCGTGGTATTTTGAAATAGAATCTTGAAATAGGATTTACAGGTTTAGGTTACAAGTTTAAGGTTCACAATATTCAGAGGTAACGTACTTTGATGGCCACTTTTCACTTCATTTCTATCTACAATTGAAGAACATACTTTCGAAAAAAATGCGTTTAAAGTTTCAGTCCTCCACACTGAACGCTTGAATACACTAATCGGCCAGAACTTCAAAATGGCTTCTGATTTCATTTAAAAATTTTGAGACAATATTTTTAAGTACACTAACATTTTATAAAAAAAAAAAATTGTAATTGTTTAAGATTGTAAAGGTACCTTTCGATATTAACCAAAGTAACGAGGTTCGTTTCTAAGTCTCATAATTTACTTACATTCGCGAAATAAAGGGTCTCCGCGCTTTAATAGCGTGAGTGAAAAAAGCGAACAGGAAGGAAGCGAGAGAGAGGGAGATACGAAGGTAAACTCGCGTGATAAGGGTTGAAGCCACACCTTGATACCAGATACCATGCTTCGTGGTAGCTTTTAGCCAAATGACGCGGATTTTATTATTGGATGGCCTTTAAGGGTGCGGCCGTGTTACCCTGGCGCAGTCTAATGGACCGTTAACTAGCCCCACCTTCCTGACGTGTTCTTTTTTATTTTTCACGCGACACCCGTTATGCGTCATGACGAAACACCGATCGACCTTTGACACGCGAGTTTAGTTATACGCGGAAACGCTAACGAGGATTCTAGTTCGTGATTCTTAATGCTTGTGGCCGGATTTTAAAATATCTTTAACATTAAAATGACCGAACTGGTCAAATGACTGCACACAAGCTTTTTATTATAAGGTACATGTTTTGTTGAAGCTCATTCTTTGAAATCAGAATTGATTTTCATGAAGAAATATCATAAATGTGTGCACTAATTTGTGTTTCGTTGCTTGTTCATTTTTTAACTTCATTTTTAAAATGAATTTTATTTTAATTTCGTTTTTAAAATGAATTTCATTTTAATGACATTTTTAAAATGAATTTTATTTTAATTTCGTTTTTAGGTACACAATTTAAGTACACGTTATTTTTTAGGAACACATTTTGTTAAAATACATTTCTTAAATCAAAATTAATTTTCATCAAGATGCTGTATAAATGTGTGTACTAAATTGTGTTTCGTTGTTTGTTCATTTTTTATGAACACATTTTGACAAAATACATTTCTTGAAATCAGAATAGATTTTCATTAAGACATAGAATAAATGTGTGTACTAAATTGTGTTTCGTTGTTTGTTCATTTTTTAAGAACACAGTTTGTCAAAATACATTTCTTGAAATCAGAATTGATTTTCATCAAGATACAGTATAAATGTGTATACTAATTTATGTTTCGTCGTTAGTATATTTATTCTTCAACCTCATTTTGAATTTCAAAGTAAGTGTACATTACATGTCTGTAGGTTTAGTGTTAATAAGTTGTAACTTCATGTGCACACAATTTTAATTTAACAAAATTTGGTACGACGTTCCAAAACAGACACCCAATTAATTTCTCTGAAATGAACAGTATCTTCCTGATATTTGTCCTAATAATTATACCGTTTAAAGATCGTTTAAAGACATCTCTCACAAGTCAAATTCACAAAAAAGAGAATTGAAAGATCGTGAAAGCGTATCAGACATAATTGATCGCCCACCAATCACAGATCGAAATGAAAAAATTTCGAAAGTAAATACAGGAGACAGAGAATTTTGTCGTCGGAACGAACAAAGAAATCGGTGCAAGAATCCTAAGAACGGCATGAAGGAGTAGAAGAAAGCGTGTCGCCGTTGGGAAACCTGATTATCAGCGGAATAATTTTCTTCCAGAAAATAGCTGAATTATTTACAAACAACCAGAAACAGAGTCCACTCGAAACCGCCAGAACACTGTGCTACTTTAGAGTGCTTGTTACCGGTTAAGTGACGTTCCGCGCTGAAATGGTCGAATCGAAACGTTCGATATATCGGATATTCGAACTTTTCACATGCAAAAAGCTTCGACAGCTCTTCCGGTGCTATTTCTATTCAAATCTGTCGCCAGTGGTCTTTAAGATTTCTGCACTCGATCGTCCACTCTATCGAGAGTACTCTTCATGCAAATCGAGCACCCGCTTTTCCACCCTCGGTGATTTCCAACTTTTACAAATTATTCTGCTTTAAATTCTTTGTATTTATTATATTCTTGCATTTGCTATGCTAAAATATCTTGTATTGCTTTAAATTTGTACTGGATACTAGATTTTTATAATAATAAATTCGATTTCATATTTTTCAAAGGGTTTGGTTCGAAGAATTCGAATATTCGTGTACAATTACTGCACCATTTTTCATTTCCTTTGTAACCTTTGTGGACGTAATATTTAAAATATGGCACTGCAGTGACACAATGTTAATATTATTCCCTTTCTGTGGTATTTTATCAATTTTTATTCGTATTCAGTTACTCGCAATTTCATACAATTACATTCAAAGGTAAATTTATATCACATAAAATCCTCGAATATCACTCTTGAAGCTATTACAAAGTGATCCTACAAATAATTTTAGCTAAAAATTGAAAGTTCAAGAAGTTTTCTTAGAACCCTTCGGACACCTTATGTGCAAGCTGGACCTTCGCAAAGCAGATTTATAAAATCGAAAAGGATTAAAGTATCGACACGCTAAAGAAAACGTACAAGTGCCGAAAATATTTCACAGCTAATTACGCTAAGACCTCCACCCACGCATCAATCGACGTTTGCCCTTTCATTCAGCTAAGAAAATAAACTAATTATTTATTACTGTGAAGTAACACTGTAACTCGATAATATTATAATACAATAACCATTAATTCGATATTTCAAACGTGCATATTCCTGAACGATCACTTTCGAAGGGTGAACATGTATACAGACATATTTTTGCTGTCAATCATTTGCTACTCACTCATCGTAAAATTTTTGCCAGATACCAAACTGCTTAAAAAGGTTCGTTCTATATTTTCGTAACAGGGAAACTACACCTGTCCGATCAAAAGATAAGTTTGCAAAGATTATACAGTAGCGTTCATAAGTATCCGGACACAAACGAACGCATTCGCGTTGCATGAAATTCAAGTATCTGCAACAGTAATTAAAATCAACTTTTTCTCTGCGAATACTGCAACGTTTTGATAATTTTCGTTTGGAACTCATATCTCGATGGAAAAGAAGCTACAGACGAACTAAACCGAAACTGTCGAGTGCGTTACCTCCATTCTTATCTCCATTGAGGGAACCTGAACTACCAACAGTTTACAAACACTCGAAACATATCGAAGAACCCTCTGAATACTGCACCATAGAAATGAAACACAGTCAAACTTAAAATTTTGTTCAGAATCGAAAGCGTTTCATTAGATTCACAAATGAGCCGTGCAGTGCACACATTGATTAACTCCATTTTTTGAAAAATCTTAAATTATTATAAATATAAAAAGTTGTGACTATACCAAATGCTTTAACACTTAAATTTAAGATGTTTCAAAAAATGGAGTTAATGAATGTGTGCACTGAACGGCTTAAATGTGACTTTGTACTTCTGGACATGAATTTTACTTTCACACTCTCATTGCATAATTTGTACTTAAAAATTAATTCTGTTACGACACCTCAAAAAAGATAATAATAATTATTACAAAAACATAATAATAATTATTACAAAAACATAATAATAATTATTACAAAAAGATAATAATAATTATTACATACGATAACCCTAACCTTTCGTACAAAGTTCAACTATGTTTTATGCAACGAAACTAAGTGTCCGGATGCTTATGTAGTGTACATCAACTTGTGCATTGTTTCAAAGTCATCCACGATTTATAAACGTACCGATAAGGGTTTATCAAGACATCTGTCGAAGGAAACCAGTAAAGGAAAGAGCGAAGCAAGCCAATTAGCTTTATTAAGGGGAGAGAAATCAGCGTGGGCGTCGCGCAACGTTAGACGACGGAGGAAGGTCTCTGCGGTGTCGCCGATTTTATTAGACCGTTATCGTATACCAGACGGAATATTTGCCTTCGTTTCGCCACTTTGTCGTGCCGCAATTGTGGCCGTCCACTTCTGCATGACCTTCTACGCTGTTCAAGCGCGTGTTACACGCTCCATACATATATGCATATACACGGTACATACATTACCGAGTTTTCCAGCCGGAAGGTCGCGAAGTCGTCTCGATAGTCGATTTGTCGGATAACGATCGTCGATGATCGGATAAGAGGGCGAATGCATTGAAAAACGGGAGATATATTTCATTCGAACCGATGCAACCGACGTATCAATATTTGCTTCACGATTAGATTTCTTAGATACCCCGAGATATCGATACGGTCAACAAATCTGGTCTCTACAGAGAAATGTGACAAATGATGGCAACGACCTTACATTCTTTTCTGAGAATTAAGAATTAGGTTTACTCTTCTTCTTTGAAGAGAGTTTAGAATTTGAGGATTTGGGAAATTTAAAGATTTGAGGAAATTTGAAGAGTTGAAGATTTCAGGGCTTGCAGATCTACATTTCGAGGTTTTGTAGACATTTAGAGGTTATTTAGAGATAGTGAGGTTTGGAGATCTATATATGAGGATCTTTGAGAAAATTTAAAGATTTGAAGATTTTACTGTCTGAAGATGTAGGACATTTAGAGGTTATTTAGAGACAATGAGGTGGGGAGACGTATACATGAGAAGAGTTCAGAATTAGAGGTTTTGGGGATTTTGATCATCTTTGAAGAAATTAAAAACTTTGAAGATTTCATTGTCTGAAGATGTAGGACATTTAGAGGTTGTCTAGAGACAATAAGGTTTGTAGACCTATACATGAAGATCTTTGGGAGAATTCATCAAATTTGAAGATCTCACTATCTGAATATCTACGACATTTAAGAGATTGTTTAGAGACAATGAAGTTTAGAGACCTACACATGAAAAGAGTTTAAAATTTGAGGTTTAGGGAATTTTGAGGATCTATGAACAAATTTAAAGATTTGAAAATTTTATTGTTTAAAAATGTAGGATATTTAGAAGTTATTTAAAGACAATGAGGTTTGTAGACCTATACATGAGGATCTTTGAAGAAATTCATCAGATTCGAAGATTTTATTGTTTGAAGATCTACGACATTTAAGAGGTTGTTTAGAGACAATGAGGTTTGTAGACCCACACATGAGGATCTTTGAAGAAATTCATCAGATTCGAAGATTTTATTGTTTGAAGATCTACGACATTTAAAGATTGTAGATCTTATTTGCAGATCGTAGGTCGTACTTAAAAACAAGGAGGTTTAGAGGATCTATACATGAATTTGTAGAAAATAAAAAAAATGAGAATATATTCTAAAGCATCTCTACCAGAATAAATAAAAGATCTAATCACATGTGCGATGAATACCTATCTAAATGTATATGTCATACCTGACATAGCAACAAAACTTTCATTCGTACAATTCAAATCGTACCTCACGAAACTACAAAATATACATCTGTAAATTCCATACAAGTAGAAGCAGCATCAAAACATTCCTCCCATAGAGCGAAAGGGACTAAACCTAAGGCAAGCATACATATTTGAAAAACAATAGCTCGAGTACAGCCAGACGATCGTAAGACAGTGTCTGGGTGAGCTTTGTGCCGGTATACGGCCGCTTTCATGCGTCTTTCCATGTGGACGAACCGCGGAACTGTGTGGGTGCACGTACACGCGAAGAAGTGCAATCAGGGCTCACAAAGGTTGTAGCATTTCATAAAGGTCACATCCAGAACCCCTATCTCCCCGGGGGTGTATTAAAATCAAAACCTCCCTTCGCCACGAAGACCTGTTTCGCTCTGTCTCTCTCGTCCCTCCTCGTCGATATCTTCGTGTACATTAACGGTTCTTCCACGTGTTTGTTTGTCGTTTATTTATTTTTCTGCTCGATCATGCAAACACCCGACTGTTCCCATACGCCTGTACGATTCACTTGTATCATCGATTATTTGGTTAACGAGTTTCTAGGTGTCGCGACGTCTGCGATGACAAATGGGAATAAAATTTTAATTCTTTCGATAATATTCTGTGGGAATGAGCTTGGTGTAATTTTAATTCTTTCGATAATGTTCTCTGGCAATGCAACTTGGTGTAGTTGCGCTTTTACGGAGGAGATTTCAGGGAGAAAGGTCTTCAGATGGAAAATATTAGAATTGGGTGATTTTGGTACTTGGGGTTTATGGATGACCTCAACGCTGTCACGTGTAGATGACCTCAACAGTGTCACATGTAGATGACCTCAACGCTGTCACATGTGACCATTGAAATTTCATACGATAACATACTAATTTGTTCGTTCATCTCATTCAAAATTTTAACTACTTGTTAGACTTCAATTAGAAACCTAATCTACTTCAAGAAGAAACCTAAGTCAACTTCAGTATGGCAGTAATAAGTCTGATACTGTAGCTTCAACCAATTGCTGTACTTCGAGTCTCATGACACAGTTCAAATGTGACAAACCTTGCTCAAATTTTTAATAGTTTTTAACTTGAAATTTAGGTCCAACTATAATTGATATATTTAACTAAAATATTCACGTTTTAATCTTCTCTATTTTGTTTTAATAATATAACCAAGAATAGTCAGTTTTGACTGACTCATCTGACAAGAAGTTAATATACTATCAGATTATTGCTGTACTCCAACGAGTCTCACTGGAGATACAGTTCAAATGTGGCGAATCTTGCTCGAATTTTTAATAGTCTTCAACTTGAAATTCAGGTCCAACTATAATTGGTATATTCAACTAAAATACTCACGTTTTAATCTTCTCTATTTTGTTTTAATAATATAACCATGAATAGTCAGTTTTGTCTGACTCATCTGACAAGGAGTCAGATTTTTACTTTGTTACATAACTTCATGTCTAACAAAACATAATCAAGTACATATTCTTTGCTTTTTATTAACATTAAAATTACCAAACCAGTTAAATGATCGCTTCACAAGTTTCTCATTATAAGATGCACATTTTGTTAAAGTACATTTCTTGAAATCAGCATTGATCATCAAGATGAAGAATAAATGTGTAAGCAAATTCATGTTTCGTCATTTTTATATTTATTCTTTAATTTCATTTTTAATTACAAAGTAAATGCACATTATATACTAGTAAGTTTAGTGTTCGCAGTAGCAGATTAAAGTGAAGACCAGCGGAAAACCGAGTAGAAACGTCGTAAACAAAAATGGAGAACAGGGAAGGAAGCAAGGAGAAAATTATCGTGAACGGCTCGAAACGGTTCGAGACAACGGTACTTCCGCGGTCATAAACTGTTGCTTGACCGTTAAGTTGACTCTTTTCCATCGGCCCGGTTTCTTCTCTCGTAAGAATTATTTTCATAACACCGGGGGATCATGGAAATAAAAATAAACGAAAGTTGGGTCGGGTAGACAGGGGTAATCGACTCCGTTGGTCGGGTCAGATTCCGTGGGTTTATTTACCCGATTGGTCGAAGAGTTACGTAACCGGCGGTTCCCGAAAATCTCATCAATATTCGTAAGGTGTGCGAGTCAATACACCGAGATAGAAATTTAATTTTGTTTCCTTTTACGAAAGAACCTTCCACCTTATTACCTCGATCTCAAGGCGAACTTATCTATCTCTCTTTCTAGCCTTCGCCTCGACAACTCTGGTTATAAACTTTCGTCGAACAAGTTTCGAATGGAATTCCTCTGTCGAGCGTTAATAGCCAGCTAGAAAGAAATTCGCGTCAGGCGATGTCGAATCGGAGATACCTGGTACTTTCGGATTGATCTTCGTGATCGTTAACCGGTATGAGAAACACCTTCGTCACCGTTCTTTGCTGGTTAAAACTGTAAGTTTATTTCACTTCCAGCTTACCGAATATGTGGTAGAATATGAGTGTCAGAAATAAAACGCACAAAACTCTGCATATTCCAGCGACTGGGGTCAAGAATTCCTCAGCAAAATCCGAAGGACAATATGCTCTTTCGCGCTCTCAAATAGTGACAAAATATATTCTAACAAAAAACATAAATCTTCCTGTGATACTGCACAAAAGATATTCATAGTATACTAAAAAGCTTGACCAGAAAACTTTGACCAGCTGAATTTACGAGTAAATTTTTTACTCAGTTAGAATTTTAAGAGCGTAGAAACTGAAGGATCCTTAGAATCGTACGAATATTAAGTAGTGTCGGAACAAACGAAAACCGGCTTCGTGAGAGCTCACGTAATACCTATCATCGTGCGAACTGAGGTGATCGAAACGCGTGCGAGCTTCGCAAGGAAAACGATCAGATTTCATGTGTAGTCTGCAATTCGCACGTTTGCGAGGAACCTTGAGCCAATGTCACAGGTTCATTTTCGTGACGATAATATGTGATCGAGACAGCACTGATAGTTCAAAGTCACGGATTTATTGTTTAAAAAAAACTGTTTAAGGAAGGCAAACTTTTTACAGATGAAGATATTTGTGAATTTTTTTTGTAGGACACATTTGTTTTGATGGCTTTTCACTTCATTTTTGTCTACAATTGCTACCTGCAAGATTAATAATTTAGTTTATTGTAACATGTAATGAGCCTTTTAAGGGAGGCAATATCTTTCGACAGATAAAAATAAGCTATTCATGAATTTTTTTGTATAGAACCTTTGTTTTGCATTCTCGAAACTTCAAGTATAATTTATTACAACTATTGCCTATCACAGAATATTTTCTGTTTTGCAAAATATTTCAAAATGTCCGAATTATGACAATCCTTTCTGGAAGTGTTTTATCGCGTCTCATGAGTGGGTTCCAGCTTTAATGTTGGTCTGAAGCAAGTTTACAATGTTTCGAAAACTAACATTCACAGTTAGAACCTTAGAAAAGGTTCTAAAATATGTAAAATATGTAAAAGGTGCAAAATACGAAAAATTGAAGAAATGGCTCTTAAAGAAAAACTCTAAAATTTATCACAGATTTATTACAACCCATTTATCACAGTATAAAAACAATTTGTCAAAATACGATATATAATCGAAATAAGAAAGAGCGACACTTAACGTAATTTATTAATCGAAATTTGTTGTTCCGAGCTTGTATCAACCTTTAAAGCCTGTGTCCTTTAGAGCTATCGACTACCATCGTTTATGAAAGTAACATGCACGATGCAGGTTATATTCGTTTGCATAAACATCGTTATCATCAGCGTAAACACTGCCATGATACTCGAAACCATTCTCTATTTCAATGATCTTCGTGCAAGAGTGTCGTTTTAATATGAAAAATAACAAGATTATAATCTATCGTTTTCGAACGGTTCTAGATTATAGGTTAAAATATACCGGCCATTTTGTATTCATCTCTCGAGCATGAATCGATAAAACGTTAGGCTTCGCGACCTGTAACGATTATTAATCGTGCCACCGTGAAACGTATTAGCCACGACGTCTATGCATGGTTTTCTTCCAAACACAGTCTACGAGAGGGAACGAGAGAGGAGAGAACGGAAGAGGCGGCTTCCGGAGTAAAAAAGCCGGCAGCGGAAATTCGTCGCGATAAGAATAATCGAGTCCTACTGAACATCGACCAGAAGAGATCCGTTGCTACACGATAGCAATCGTATCTCGTTAGAAAATTTTACTGCCGTTCTAATTAATCAACCCTTTGCAAAAAAAAACAATTCATATAAAAAAAACAGTTCATACAAAGAAACCAGTTCATATAAAGAAAACACTCACATAAAAGAAAAGTTCATCCAAATTAATCTTCATCCAAATTAACCTTCATGCAAATTTACGAAAGTCCGAGTCCGAAAAACGTCCGTGTAATTGTTTAAAAGATACAGTATAATTGGATAAGATCAATCCGCAGTTTAATCCCGTTCCCATCGAGCGATCATTCGAGATTCCGAGTAATCCCGAATTGAATTTCAACCGCGGTCGCACGCTAGAAATGTCCCCCTGCAATATTCGATTACACGACGATCCTCGTTAAGGGTCCAATAAATCGCCGAAACAAGAAAACTCAAATCCGCTGATCCTAAAAATAGTAGCGCACAAAAGAGACGGAACAAAGACGCAAGTTTAAATACATGTCAAACTACAGTTTCGGTACCGTTATCCTTGGGTCAATGACAGTGCAGAAACCAGAAAAATTCTCGCAGTTAATTCCGAGAAGACCTCTGGCACAGTAGTTCTAGACGTAATACAATTTAATATTCGCAGCGAAAAATCTTAAACACGTTTCCGTGACGCGATTACGTGAACGGTCCCTTAATATTCCTCGCATGAAAGCTTTAAGCCTGGTTCAAAACGGTCGTAACCTATCCTGAAACTTTGGTTATCGTCGAAAGCGGAACACAAGCTTCGACAAACTTGGTCCCACCGGGGAAACTATCCGGTAAGTGACTAACTAGCCAACGTGGTAACACGATGGTTGTATCTCCGTCGTTCTTGCGATAGGTACGAGAAGAAGAAAGAGAAGAAATCAACGTGAGAGCAGAAACGCGAAGCGCTATCTCATCGTGGCCGTCTACTCAGCGGTAATGCGAGACCTCCATGGTAATAAGAGCCGCCCTGGTAATTATTACATTCCCTACGTGAGACGTACGTAAGGTAAGAGGTAATATTCAACGCGCAAGATGGAAGGAAGTGGCAGGGCCACGCTGAATTATCGTCTCTAAACGATGCACCGCTACAACACGGAAAAAACACTGTCAACTGTATCGTCTAATTAATCGTAATTTATAAGCGAGCCGACCGATAACCGGCAATCACCTGCACGCGAGGTGAGGTTCCGCATCAGGGTATCTGTTAGGGGTCGTCGCTGTGTTACTGGAGGTAGCCTTGCTACGTAGTCGATTTTTACATTTATTTTATTACATTTTTAGTAGATCTTATTTTAGTAGATCTGTCGTTGGAAATAGATGAAATTGGTATATTTAACAAGACACAAAAACAATTTTCTTTTCAAAATTTCTACAACCGCAAGTTTGTCAAGTAGTCACTCTTGCTCTGATTATGAACGTCGTAGATTAACCTTCTGAATACTAAATTATTTCAAGATTTCTATATTTATGTGGCATGTGCAATGCTCTTTAATTTGTGGTTGTATGAATTAATATATAAAAGTAATACATTCTTAAATTCAAATGACGAGTGAGACTTGTAAACTTCGCCCAAGTAAACAGATGACGAGTCACATTAATAAATGTGAGTCGTTAATAAAATGTACTCAAAAGGTACATAAACGTTAGGGTACATTAAGGGTACTTAAACGAGTTCATTTCGTGTATCAAATTCCCCATCTATCAAATAAATCTATCATAAATCCATCATCTATCAATCTCTCACATCCGTATCGCAGAAAATAGTGACGAAGAATAAAATAAATAAAAGAACTGGGTAAAAGAACAAGAGATATTACACGTTTTGTAGTAGTTTGTTTAACAGTATATGCATAGACGTAACACGGCGCCTGTCCATTTACGGCGGTTCTCGTTGGCAAATAAAAACAGCGCGGTTTCCTTTAATTCGCGAAGACCAGGCCGAAAGGAAATAATGTTAATTAGCGCACGAGTACTTCGTCGGAGAGTTCATCGTCGCGCTTTACTTGAAAATTCTCCGGATAAAAGTCCCATTTTTCTGGCGGCGGCTCATCGTCGGGCTATTTGCACGACGCTTCACGTGCGTTTCACGTTTCTCTGTGTCCATACTTTCAACGCGACCGCTATGAAAAGAGACTGCCACGTCGAACCACGCCGATTTCACCGCATGATGAATCCGAGAAACACTGTGGACTTATACTGGGTGGCGCGGAAAGACTCTAATGTCGTAAGAGCAAATACAGTAACTACAGTGTAGTGCAGTATTACTACACATTACATATTGGAGTACATACAGGGTGTTTTATTGGAAATAATTTTACAGGATGGTAGCTGGAGTGATTCTGAACAACTTTTTCCTTTATCAAAATGTTGGTTAAAGCTTGGTTTCTGAATTATTAATGAAAAACACTGACCAATCAGAACGCGAGGATTACGCGCCATTAGGCTTGAAGCTGCCGCTCTCGCGCTCTGATTGGTCAGTGTTTTTCATTAATAACTCGAAAAGTAAGCTTCAACCAACATTTTGGTAAAGGAAGAAGTTGTTCAGAATTATCTCAGCTATCATTCCTTAAAATTATAACCACCAGTAGCCGAACACCCTGTATAGTTAGTACATATTGGAGTTCAAAAGGTACACATACTACGTGTTTCTCGTGCATGTCCGAGGGTTTGTCCTATACATGTCGATGAAATATCATACATCATATGACGATGACTGTAGAAGAAATATGAATGTAACGGAATAGAGTAGCCGCGAATAATATGAATGTACAGTAAAGCACGTTGAATACGAGTTGACTGAGATTTGAGTAGTACTATTTGAGTCTAGTAAAACTAGGAGGTTGGCTACTAGATCCGACGTAGTATCGTAAATAATTCATACGATAACCTAGCAGAATACTAAACCGAAATTTGACTATTCACGTTAGAAACACCCGGTACGTTGGTGTAAATTCCAACGATACGACGGTTGAAAAGCGCAGCCTTGAATTCACGGCAAATCTGTCGTATGAATAATAAAACATCCTCCCGTGGAAACACGTCCTCTCTTTCTCCGGTTATTTCACTTTCCTGACGCGTTTGAAAGAAAGAATCCTCTTTCACCGGGTTGCTTGATATTTCCTCGGTAAGTAAGGATCCTGACGGGACGATAAGTCGAACAGGAAGAAACGGATCGGAAGTTCGACCGACTTATCGAGCTGGAGAATCGCTCGAGTACTTTTCCTTTTACAGCTATAGCGGCTGTGGCATCGATCGCGAATACGCTCGCAGATTCTGGCGAGCAGTCGTCCAATGTTTAAAACATTCTTGCAGTATAGAGGCGGTGAAATTGCGGATCGATCGATCGGAGGCAAAGTGGAAACACATTTTCGCGGCGAAAAGCGAAGCTGGCCGAGAGATAAGAACGCGGGAAACGCGTTCAAAAGCGGGCGTGTAACCGCGTGGGTGACACAGCTGCTTTTCCGAGTAGTCAATGCGGACACAATGCACCATAGAAATCGCCAGATATGCATCTATGGGATGCTACAGAAAATGCAGTCAAAGTGATATCGCGAAACTTGTTTCCAGCAAAAACGTGCATTGGTCAACCGCGAACAATTTCTGGAAAAAGGACATTTTCGTTCGAATATTCTCACATTGAAACAACGAAGCGTTTATAAATTCGGGGTGCTGGAATAACACGGGTTGGAGTTCCACGCATTGGAATTCCAAGCTCCCGAATTCCAACGCGTGGAATTCCAAGCTCTCGAATTCCAACGCGTGGAATTCCAACCCTCCGAATTTCATCGCGTGGAATTTCAACCCCCCGAATTTTAACGCGTGGAATTCCAAGCTCCCGAATTCCAATGCGTGGAATTCCAACGCGACGAATTCCAGCGCATGGAATTCCAACCCCCCGAATTTCAATGCGTGGAATTCCAAGCTCCCGAATTCCAACGCGTGGAATTTCAACCCCCCGAATTTCAACGCGTGGAATTCCAACCCTCCGAATTTCAATGCGTGGAATTCCAATCTCCCGAATTCCAACGCGTGGAATCCCAACTCCCCGAATTTCAACGCGGGGAATTCCAACGCCCCGAAATCCAACGCGTGGAATTCCAAACCCCCGAATTTCAACGCGTGGAATTCCAAGCCCCCGAATTTCAACGCTTGGAATTCCAATGCCCCGAAATCCAACGCGTGGAATTCCAAACCCCCGAATTTCAACGCGTGGAATTCCAACCCTCCGAATTTCAATGCGTGGAATTCCAACGCGTGGAATCCCAACTCCCCGAATTTCAACGCGTGAAATTCCAATGCGCCGAATTCCAAGCTCCCGAATTTCAACGCGTAGAATTCCGATGCCCTGAATTCCAACGCGTGGTACTCCAATATTCGTCAGGTATTACAGAGTCTATTGTTCTGTTACATGTACGAGGGGTGTATTACATCTCTATTGGCAGTTGACGTTTCTTGTAGTCGATGTTCCCCGCAGCGAACGTCAATCATTATTAACGGAGCATGTAATCCATGCAACCCCTCGTTAACGATACTCAAGGATAAGGTTGCGTTATTTCGGCAAAGTTAGGTGACTTCTATTGATTTATGGTAAACACAGCGAAATAACCATGGTAAAGAGTCGTTTATAACACTTTTTTTAAAAAGGTCATTTCTTAGCGCAGTCACCTGGGGCGTTGTACTATATTTATCGAGCGTGCCAAAGGTGAAACTCTGAAATCACACGGAAGCCAGATTTTCACGCGTTGAAAGTGCCACGTTTTCACGCGGCCAATCGAACATGTTGACATTGGCAGTCGTCGCATAAATCCTGCGCGACGCGTATAAATAGACCTTCTCTCGTTTGCAAAAGGAAAGGTCGTTACTGAATGCGCCACGAGTTGCACCTCCTCGTCAACCGGATAAAGCTTGAAAAGGTGGATGCCACGATGTGACTTAACCGGTGAGCTACGCGAAAATGCGGTTCGCCTCGCCCGACTGACTTCCACCGATTCAGGCCGCGTGCCGATTTGTACGACACCTGCGTAAACTTTTGTAATGGAACAAACAAATCTCTCTTTCTTATCGTTTATCATCGTACAGGGAATAATTAACTGTCGGCAATTATTTGAGTGGGGCGTGGTTTCAAAGAATAGAGAAAGTTGATGATTACATTGTTATATTTTCATCTCATGCGTTTCCTCTCGTTCTATGTGCTACGAGTTACGTCTGGTTAATGTGTTTCACATGTGAGATGTTCGAGTTGTTAGTGTTCGAATCTTACATATGGGAGTTTGTGTTGTAGTCATGTATGATGTGTGATTCACATGTGAGAATTATATCGTTATACATTTGAGTGACATAGTTCAAAATTCCATGTATGCATGTGTGTTCGAATCTCACATATGAGGATTTCATGTGTTTGTTGATCTGTATGAAAATCTTACATATGAGAATTGTATGTGTAGTTACGTATTTGAGTAACACACCTCAAAATTCCATACACACATGTGTAATTGAATCTCACATATGAGAACTTCATGTATGTGGTCATGTGTGAAAATCCTACATATGAAAATTATATATGTAGCTACATATATGAGTAACACACCTCAAATTCCATGCACACATGTGTGTTCGAATCTCACATATGAGGATTTCATGTGTTGTATCATGTGTGAAAATCCTACATATGAGAATTATATATGTGGTTACATATTTGAGTAACACACCTCAAAATTCCATACACACATGTGTATTTGAATCTCACATATGAGAACCTCATGTATGTTGGTTATGTGTTAAAATCCTACATATGAGAATTATATATGTAGCTACATATATGAGTAACACACCTCAAATTCCATGCACACATGTGTATTCGAATCTCACATATGAGGATTTCATGTGTTGTGTCAGTATGTGTGAAGATCCTACATAAGAAAGTTCCATTGTCACACATGTAAGTTCCACACGCAAGAGTTACATACAAGAGTTATATACATAGCTGTGTTAGAATTTCACATGTGAAAGTTGCATACGTAGTTACATATTAGAGTTCTACACACGAATGTATTCCTACAATGAGTTCCACGTGCAGCAGCGTTTTGAGGTTAACAATAAATAGTCAACGGAAAACAATTAAGGGAAAAAATAATTTGCATCAGAAGTTGTTTCTTTCCGGTCGCGGGACGTTTAATAATCTCAGAAGCGATTGCGACGAGATTTCCATCGAAATGAAGTTGTTTTTTGTTGAAGCATAGTCGGTAACTGAAAGGCTTGTGTCTTGAGAACTCGATGGAGTTCCGGGTCTCCGAGGCAAGAAGCAAGCAAAGCAAGCGGTTTATGCAATAGCCGGTGCAACGGTATCGAAGGAGGAAGGAAGGGTGGGAGCGGAAAAGGGGCTCGAGAAGCCCTCCGCTGTGTTCTTAGCATTCCATCGAGAATCGTGGCTCCGCGGTTAGTCTAACCACCGAAGCAAAATGGTAACCGCCAGTCGAAGAAGAGTGCTTTGAAAGACGAAAGCGACCGGTGAATCCGTCGAATGCTGTACCGGCTATACACCGTGCTCCATTCACGGTGTTAAACGCGGGCTTTGATAGATTCCGAGAATCCGATTGGGCCTTTAATCCTTTTGCTATGAAAAATGTGCAAGGATCGCTACCGTGACGCAAGCTACTGTTATTTGCGATGAAACGACGATGCTCTATTGCTGTAGATGTTTAGATAGACGATGTTTAAATAGACTGGATGTCTAGGTAGACTGAAGACGGTCTTCGTTGCAGAAATATCGACCGAAATATGCTTTCCTCCTGACTCAAGATAGAATTATAACAGAAATAGTAATGATAAATTTGGAAATTAAATTTTTAGCAAAGTACTCTGTGTTATAAATATGTATGTCACATTTCGAAATACTTAAGCAGCCATTTTGTATTGAAAATGTTAACGTGTGTTTAAACGAGCCTTAAGCCCCGAATTGATGTGGCATAAGTGCTGTTTTACGATACTTTTATGCAACTTCGTTGCAGCAAACTTTCAGCATTACGAAATCGATTATACGCAACAACTCCAAAAAGAATAAAAAGCGTGTATCGAAACGAGAGGTTGAAAATTGTTGGACAAACGCAATTACGTAGAAATAATTGCCGACTGCGCATCATAGAGAATTTTCTTGTTTGACCCGTTTCGCGAAACGAGTCTTCGATTCGCCGGTCTCGAAATCCGATTTAAAGTTTCGCGGGATCGAAGTTAGCGTATGCTGACGCCAGTGGAAAACAAATGAATCGCGTCAAATTAAATTAACACCCCATTCCCTGCTCTGTACCTGCCTCTATGCGTTCATTCGGGGGCCACACGCTCGATTTGCGTTTACCCCATTGTACGGAAAAGTTAAATTCTTTCTAATTGGTCCGCGACGGAGGGTGATCCTTCCGCCTCTTTTCATCTTTCTTCGACGCTGGAAATTTAATTATCGCGGAGACCGAGCACCGCTATTTTCGCATGCGGTAAAAAAGATTTTCGAGTAATTCGGATTCGAGGATAACGAGATAATCTTTTGATCGAAACAATATCTTAGGGTTGTGGGTCTATTAATTTACGCACCTTAATTTTTGTTACTCCAGAGTTTATAGAATAGAGGGAGTGCTGAATTGAATTGCAATAAAGTATGTGACGAATTAACTTTATCTGAACGCGTGGAATTCCAACACCTTGAATTATAACGCGTGGAATTCCAACACCTCGAATACCAAAGCGTGTAATTCCAACACCCCGAATTCCAACGCGTGGAATTCCACCGCCCCGAATTCCAACACCCCGAATTCCATCGCGTGGAATTCCAACGCCCCGAATTCCAACGCGTGGAATTTCAATGCCCCGAATTCCAACGCGTGGAATTCCAATGCATGGAATTCTAACGCCCCAATTTCCCACGCGTGGAATTCCAACGTCCCCAATTCCAACGCGTAGAATTCCAACGCGTGGAATTCCAACGCCCTGATTTCCCACGCGTGGAATTCCAACGCCCCGAATTCCAACGCGTGGAATTTCGATGCCCCGAATTCCAACGCGTAGAATTCCAATGCATGGAATTCTAACGCCCCGATTTCCCACGCGTGGAATTCCAACGTCCTCAATTCCAACGCGTAGAATTCCAACGCGTGGAATTCCAACGCGTGGAATTCCAACGCCCCAAATTCCAACGCGTGGAATTTCAACGCGTCGAATTCCAATGCGTGGAACTCCAATGCGTGGAACTCCAATGCGTGGAACTCCAATGCGTGGAACTCCAACGCGTGGAATTCCAATGCGTGGAACTCCAACACGTGGAATTCGAACGCGTGGATTTCCAAATACATAAATTTACATATTTGAGCGATTTGAAATACAAGATCCACATGTGATATCGACCCTCGTGTGCAGAGGGTTAACATTTATCTCGCCCTTATTCCAAGAAAACGTAACGATAAGATTCTCGTGTAAAATATTTTCCGGGCAATCATAAAAGTTTTGAAATAATTGAGATGTTAACGGTTGCCGATCCACCCTCTATACAGGGGTTCTTTACAGCAGATTAGGATCGAGAACTGCTTCGCGTGCTAAAACACGACCGGTCGTCAGCTCAAGGTGGGGCAATAATTAGATTTTCAGGGACGAAAGAAGCCAAGAACGAAGTAGGTTTCATATTTCGTCTACGCGAGACGACTTGGTCGACGGGTAAACGTAGACAGGCTTGTAAAAGAACGAGTCTATTCCACGACAACGATAATAATTTTCTTTCGCTGCTTGCCGGAGGACAGAGGGGTGAGAGAATGATTATGGAAGGCATAGAGGAAAATCATTATCGTGTGCATCGTCGAGAGAAAGAGCCAGCCGGTGTGATAATTAAATTTCCATAGACGAAGACCACGGGTGAAAAGGTGAAAAGGGAGAACACTGTTGGGCGGACAGAAACGCGTTAAAGGCGGAATTACGGTAAACTATTATATGTTTTACAGTGATTTTCGTCCTTACGAATTCGCCTGCGGTGAATATGTTCTGCTGTTTTCGTTCGGAAAGCAACAGAGTCGAGGGGAATTTTAACTTACGGATTGGAGGGGAAAATACTTAGTTGTGGTTTACTCAAATGGGCAAGTTTATGGAGCTTGTAATTTACATTACAAATGTATGTATCAAATTAATAGGATAGACTGTTTTCGTTAGGAAATACATGAAGTACTTCTCATATGAAATACTATAATATTTCATACATGATGTACTTCATATGTGATACTCCTGTATGCTTCACACATGACATATTTCATACATGATGTACTTCATTTGTCATATACATGTATGCTTCACACATGATGTACTTCATATGTGATAAACATATATGCTTCACACATGATATATTTCATACATGACGTACTTCATATGTGATACACATGTATGCTTTGTACATAATATACTTCATATGTGATTTACATGTATGCGTCACACATGATGTACTTCATACATGATATACATGTATGCGTCACACATGATGTACTTCATAAATGATATACATGTATGCTTCACACATGATGTACTTCACACATGATGAACATGTATGCTTCACACATGATATACTTCATACATGATGTACATGTATGCTTCACACATGATGTACTTCATACATGATGTACATGTATGCTTCACACATGATATACTTCACACATGATGTACATGTATGCTTCATACATCATATACTTCATACATGATTTACTTCACACATGATATACTATATACATGACGTGCCTCATACATGACATACTTCATACATGAAATATATGGAGAAGAATAATCATCGTGACACTTGATATGGTCACTCAAACAGTGTACCAATAACTGAATCATATGTTAACAAGAATTGTACCTTGATAAAATCTAACAAAACATATCCCATTGTCATCAGTTTCTCCGACGAGTAAAAATAGTCTAGATAAGACAATGTATTTCTGAGTAGAATAGATCGAATTGGACAAGCGTAACCGAGACGTGAATTTGGTAAAAATAAGTGACAAAATGTAATATCAGATTTCGAATGTTGAGACACGTTTGAATGCACAGCATGTCGAAAGTACGGAGGAGCAACATTAGCATATCGCGTGCGCTTTCACCCAGGGGTTATCATAGACGGTGTAATCCTGGCACGAGCAGGCGTGCACGAGGTGAGATTTGTCAAAACGCCAATCGCGAAGGAGCCAACGATAAGAAACCAGAGAGGGCCCCCGTCAAACAAATTGCATAATCAAACCTAATACCCCGGAACAACATGAAAATTATCGAGTTGCAAACTCGTGCTCGAGTGCCACCGACAGGACACGGGGTATCTAATCAGCCGTGCGTTATCGATCGTCGTCACTTCCGTTTCAAAGGATTCTAGTGACGGTTGAAAGCGACCAGTCATTCGAGCGATGTCTTTAATACAGTCATTTAGAAAGCACAAGTACGAATTTCGACGAGAAAGCCACCATTCAAACGCAATCGAGCCGCATCTGTTTCAACCCTTTCACCGTTACGTTGCATCTAGAATGCTCGCCAAAAGTTGATTAATAACTCCTTTATTATAATGCTTGTTCTCCTGATCTCCGGGAGCGGATATGTCCGACCGAAACTTTACAGTAATTTATCACTTCGGTTAGTGACTATACGTGTACATCAATTTTAATTAACGCCAAATTTTAAGGAGTTCAACTTCATAGGTCGATAACCGTACTAGGTTAAAATAATACTTTGTTACTATTTTATACAATCAAGTTGTAATTTCTTTAATTTAATAAGTGAGTAATACTGAGCAGGTTACATTGATGTTTACAAATATAAATATTTAGAAAATGCAAATTGGTCGAAAGAGAACAGAGGTTCTAACCCTACTTTTCATTTTTTGTCAACTTCGAATTTTAATGCTTGGAACTGTAACGCATGGAATTCCGACGCGTGCAACTCCAACACCCCGCATTCAAACGCGTGGAATTCCAATACTTCGAATTCCAACACCTCGAACTCCAACGCGTGAAATTCGAGCCCTCCCAATTCCCACGCGTGGAACTCCAATGCATAGAATTCCAACGCATGGAACTCCAACGCATAGAATTCCAACGCATGGAACTCCAACGCGTGGAATTACGACGCATAGAATTCCAACGCATGGAACTCCAACGCATGGAATTCCAACGCATAGAACTCCAACGCGTGGAATTCTAACGCATAGAACTCCAACGCGTAGAATTCTAACGCGTAAAATTCCAACGCGTGGAACTCCAACGCATAGAACTTCAACGCATAGAACTCCAACGCATGGAATTCTAACGCATGAAACTCCAACGCATGGAACTCCAGCGCATGGAACTCCAACGCATGGAACTCCAACGCATAGAATTCCAACGCATGGAACTCCAACGCATAGAATTCCAACGCGTGGAATTACGACGCATAGAATTCCAACGCGTGGAATTCCAATGCATAGAACTCCAACGCGTGGAATTCCAACGCGTGAAAATCCAACATCCCAAATTCCAACGCGTGGAATTCTATCAATGTTTCTAACCCCATTCTTAATTTTCTTAATGAAATAAACGAGTAATACTGATCAGTACAATATGTTACACCGATGTATACAAATATCAGCAATATTTAAAAAATAATGTAAAAATGCAAACTCAATGCTCAGAAGAGAACAAAGGTTCTAACCTCGTTTTTAATTTTTCTAATTAAATAAACTTATAATACTGACCATTCAATACATTACACCAATGTCTGTAAATTATCAAAAATATATTAAAAATGCAAATTCTCTGGTGAGAAGGGAACAAAGGTTCTAACCTCGTTTTTAATTTTTTAATTAAGTAAACTTATAATACTGACCGGGTCAATACGTTACACGGATGTCTGCACATGCCAAAAATATTAAAAAAAATGGAAATTCATTGGTCAGAAGAGAACAAAGGTTCCAGCCCCGTTTGAAAGGTGTAACGTGGCCCAGTTGACAATACTTTCCCGCCTATATTAAGATATCGATTTATTTGGAATTTTAATGAAATAAAATTTGCTCCCGAATAGTATAATTGATCGTTGTTAATTAAGAGCGCCACCGGATGAACTAAGAACCTTGGAAGCGTGTATTATTAATTGCCGCATTTATAAAGCCTCGCCACCAGCGAATCGAATTAATGCCCGAGAAACTCATTGGTAGTGCTTCTAGGCACGAACGTGATCCACAAAAATTACACGCGAAAATTTTGCGCCTCGAACAATACGTAACCGGATTTCTGCTTCGTAAGACTTTTTAACGACGTCCTTGCCGGTTTGGAACGCGAAGAAAACGAAAAGAAGCGAAAAAAAGAGAAACGAACAACCAGCCTCGTTTACCCGAAGGATCCGTGGACGATTAGTATTCCACGGAGATCGAGTCGCTTCGTGATCGACTAAAAATTTTGAAACTCGTGCCTGGGCGTGGATTAAAGAGTTTGCAAAAAAAAAAAAGGAATATACGAGGAAGAAGATAAAGGAGAATCACTACGATCGACGTGGAATACTAACAAACAGAAGATACAATTTCTGTACTAGTTTTTTTGCTCTGTTAATTATTGAGCGTTTCACGGTCTTCCCCTTTGAATCGCTCCTCGTTTCTTTCTTTCCCTAGGGTGAATTAAGAAACGCGTCTGTGGCGACATCCGAGAACCAATTTTCCCCGGGGAAAATTCTCGACGAGGAAAATACGAGATGTCCTGTGTTAACGGTAATCGGAACGCGAAGAGTATTTTTCAGCGCGAAACGTGTCGCTGAACATCGACTGATTTGCAGTTGGATCTCAGATTCTCCTCTTTACGACAGAATACGAACGGGTCATTTTTAACCCCTGTAAGATTTATCAGGAACTAACTATCTATTGGTTTGTCAATTTTGTTATGTTATTATACGTATATCTCGAATTCCAATGCCTGAAATTCCAACACTGCGAATTCTAACATGTGGAATTTTAACACTTTGAAGTTCAACACGTGGAATTCCAACACCTCGAAATCCAACACGTGGAATTCCAACGCGTGCAATTCCAACGCATGAACTTCCAACGCAGGAACTTCCAACGCGTGGAATTCCAACGCATGAACTTCCAACGCGTAGAATTTCAAAGCGTGGAATTCCAACACCCCAAATTCCAACGCGTGGAATTCCAACACTTCAAATTCCAACACGTGGAATTCCAACACACCAAATTCCAACGCATAGAATTTCAAAGCGTGAAATTCCAACGCGTGGAACTCCAACGCGTAGAATTCCAACGCGTGGAATTCCAACGCGTAGAATTCCAACGCGTAGAATTTCAAAGCGTGGAATTCCAACGCGTAGAATTCCAACGCGTAGAACTCGAACGCATGGAATTCCAAGACTCCAAATTCCCACGCGTGGAATTCCATCACCCCGAATTCCAACGCGTGGAATTCCAACGCGTAGAATTCCAACGCGTAGAATTTCAAAGCGTGGAATTCCAACGCCTAGAATTCCAACGCGTAGAACTCGAACGCATGGAATTCCAAGACTCCAAATTCCCACGCGTGGAATTCCATCACCCCGAATTCCAACGCGTGGAACTCCAACGCGTAGAATTCCAACGCGTGGAAATCTAACGCGTAGAATTCTAACGCGTGGAATTCCAACGCATGGAATTCCAACACGTGGAATTTCAACGCGTAGAATTCGAACGCGCGGAATTCCAAAGCGTGGAATTCCAACGCATAGATTTCCAACGCGTAGAATTCCAACGCGTGGAATTCCAACGCGTGGAACTCCAACGCATGGAATTCCAATACGTGGAACTCCAACGCATGGAATTCCAATGTGTGGAATTCCAATGCATGGAACTCCAACACCCCAAATTCCAACGCGTGGGACTCCAACGCGTGGAATTTCAACAGCCCAAATTTCAACGCTCCGAATTTGTCAGTGACTCATGCAAATTATAATTTCCACTGCATTCGAAATTCGTGCAAAATTTATGGGATCGCATTTCGAATCATACGAAGGTTTAATCCACGGTAAGAGTAATGCGTTATCAGACTACTAGGTGAAAAAATTACGAGCATAGGGGAAAATGTAAGGTTTCATTTTCATGGATCGATATTGAACAGATAAATTTGACAACTCCATAAAATAGGTAACTCGAAATTCTATCTGTGCATTCAAGAATCGAAAAGTTTCTAAGTTCCAGCAAATTCTAAAAAGTGTGAGGTTCTTAATATCTTGTAATTCGAGATAGTATAGTATTATATAAAATATAGTTTGTAGTAATGTTTAAGAAGAGACAAATGTACATGTAAGATAAGAGATGAAGAAAGATAAGCACATGGATGGAATATATTCGCGTCTGTTTATCGGAGATGCGGTGGTTCTTAAATCAGGACGCGTGTTACTCGAGGTTAAAGCAGGTTACTCGATTATATCTGCTCGGCTGTGTCTAGAGTAGGGGGTCCGTATGCGCATATGCACGTTCCTGACCTAATATACAGTTGGTATACGCGGAACCACCATACACCCACACGTACACGATACACGTAGAACGGCGGCCCTATTTAACGGGGAAACTTTAACACTTAAATAGCGTAACTTTCTATTGGGTGTTTCACGAAAATAGCGTGTAACGGATAGCGATAGCCACCGTCGAGTTAAACCGTTCGGAAAGTGGACGTAACGATCCTCTTCTCGTTCATTTTATTAGGTCCCGCGGAGAAGAAAATCAATCGAGATTAACACCCGTACGCCTGGGTGTTGATTAAACCAACGATATACGGCTGCCTTTCAACGTTTCCTACCACATTGTGATCTCAATGAAAACCTACGGGGCGTATAGAATGCCTCGATTCATTGTGTTAACCCTTTCTCTGTGAACGACGTATACATACGTCGACAAATGTTCGTTATTAAGCCCTGGTCAACCCGGAGCTCGCTAATATTCAATTTGGCTTACATTCTTTTCCATTTTATTTTAAATTCCTTTTTATGCCCTGCCATACTGATCTGTTAACGGTTTAAAAACACCGCGTTAAAATCCGGAAAGCGCCGAAGAATAAATCATTTTATCGAAAATTCTATTACGGGTTATTCCGGATGGATTATTCCGTAGTCGAGTTTCGGTACCTTCGACTATTTTCGAAGATACGAAAAGTACACCCGAACAAAAATAACAATTGTTTCGACAAATTTCATAACACCTCAATTTCTTTTTCAAATAAAAAAAAATGCGGGAAAGCGAGGTGGATTTTTATGTTTGACGCGTAAATTGACAATTTAAAAGTCGAACAAAGGTCGGTAATGGAAAAGCTGACATGACCGTAAAAAAAGCAGAATAAATCCCATGCGTAGACCTAACAAATATCCGCGATGCAAACAAACCTAATACCGTCGATACCAGAATCGGAGCGGATAACATAATACAATACAAACTTGCAGCTTTCGAAGCAGCCGTAGACGCGACCAGAATCGAAAAGCGAACGTATAAATAACATTCTCATGGCTGAACAAAGTTCCGCGAGAATCTTCAATGAACGTTTTTGTCTAATGCCAACTGATGAGTGCATCGTCCAGGAATCCTAACGCTTATAAATATCGTCGGTGCGTCGTTCGGGGCAGGTATCTGGATAAATGCGACCGTGGTTACCGTAAATCTCGGCACAAAGATGCAGTGACCCTGCGTCAATGAACGTGGTATCTCATATTTCAACCAACAATTCGCTATCGATCATGGTAATTAATTACTGCGATTCCACGCACCGATTCATCCGGTAATTACATGTGGTCCCTCGATACGTTTTTGAACGTTATTGCTTGATTTTCCTCCGAGCAACGATATTACTTACGCGACGTACGATACGCTATCGTCATGCGATAATCGTGCAATTTGCCAAATAACGATCATTATGATACCATTTTATCAATTGCGACATCGTAACGCTACCGCACACTTGCAAAATTAAAAAATATAAACCTTGCAATAAAACTTACTCCATATTTTCATTACAGAAAAGGCTTTTTAATTGTAGATATATCTTGTAGGAAGTACGTTTTTTCGATTAGGAGATATTGCGACGGGAGTAATGGAAAAACGAGGGAAATATCAGTTTGGAGCTCGATGAAAAATTTCCCGCACTGAACGGAGGTATGCGGGACCTATATGTCCCGTATCATAGTGAACGTGTTAACCTCGTATGGTGAATGCGGGGTCATTCGGTACTTGGCTGTAGGCTTCTTTAGTTAGGAACAAACTAAGGACCATTGCCTGTCCTCGATTTTCAGATATCTAAAGAAAGTCCAAACTGTAGCCACAAGCTGTAAGAATTCAGAAGAGTCCACATTTTTTGTTTTTTACACCAGGACCACTCGAGTGTGGTAATACGTCCCCGTTGAAAATACATGTGAAGAAGACTTTACGCTTTAATCAATTTTGTTAGCATTTTCCTAACTAAGGACCATTGCCTGTCCTCGATTTTTAGATATCTAAAGAAAGTCCAAACTGTAGCCACAAGTTGTAAGAATTCAGAAGAGTCCACATTTTTTGTTTTTAACACCAGGAACACTCGAGTGTGGTAATACGTCCCCGTTAAAAATACATGCGAAGAGGAATTTACTCTTTAATCAATTTTGTTAGCATTTTGATAACTAAGGACCATTGCCTGTCCTCGATTTTTAGATATCTAAAGAAAGTCCAAACTGTAGCCACAAGTTGTAAGAATTCAGAAGAGTCCACATTTTTTGTTTTTTACACCAGGACCACTCGAGTGTGGTAATACGTCCCCGTTGAAAATACACATGAAGAGGACTTTACGCTTTAATCAATTTTGTTAGCATTTTGCCAGAGTCTGATGGCAGGCAACTTTGTACCAGCTATATATACTTATTGCTACAGTCTGAAATGCCATATCGTTAGTCACAGATTAGCACGCATAGTCGACGTGTCTCATCCCATGGTCAGAAATCAACAGCGTCTCGACGGCGTGTCAGCACCATATGACAGGAAGGATTGATGTCTTCCTCGTCCAATCAACGAATACCGTTACGAATGATCAGTCGAATGCCAAGAAAGCATGCGTATACGTGTCTAGCTGACAAAAGGGTCTCGTTGGATGGCAGACGACATAATTCGCGAATGATGGAGAACGCGGTTCGAGGAAGAAACGCAGTGGATGATATCCGTACCTTGTCAGCCGCGAGTCTCGCGACTAAGGCCTCCTTGAGAGGGCCCAGCCAGTGGTGTGCCCCGACGAAACGCTTGTTCAGCAATTTCGTATGGGGAGCAGCCTGGGCATACACGGTCTCCAGTTCGAGCACCACCATATTTCCAGGCCCCGGTGCTGAGATTCCCTCCTCCTCTTCTTATCCCCTAATCCTTCCCGTTCGACCAACAGACAGAAGTTCGCGGGATGCCTAGCATTTATTATCCTGTGTCCACCGAAATCTCTTGCACGTATGTTACTCTGATGTATACTATACGAACACACATTCACGCAGGAACCGTTAAGTATCTCCTCGAGGATCGACTACAATCGAATCTGACGATCGAAAATGTTAGCCAGTTCGAGCGAAACCGAGCGAGTAATCGGTGAAACTCCGTAGGACATACTTTCGATCACCATTGAACGAATTTCCACGGTAAACACGCGGGACCACGTGGTGTTCCCCGTTATCTTGCACTCACTCCCGAATTGCACACAACGCGCACTACGTCTACAGAGGCGCGAGAATTCTCTATCCCGCAAGAAGGCACACGATTTCTTCGAAGGACTTAAACACGGAAGACCAGTCGAGACACTTTCGAGGCAGGGATCATGTCGTTCGCCGTCGACGGACACGCGGACACGTTTCTCCGTTTTCGGTTCGGTGTGCCTCGGACAGAGAAGAACGGGAATGTATCTCGTTCGGACTAGAGGCCGGTTCTCCGTAGCGAGCCGTTAAGTCCAGCGTGATCCGGGCTTAAGCCGCGCTCGCAACGGTTGCCGCATAGAAAGGCAGTTGAGAACTGACTGCCTCCTCTCGAGCCTCCTCGCTCCCATGGCCCGAGCTTTGAGTGACGCGACGCGACGCGACGCGGCCGGTGTGACGCGTACGACCCTCTCTTTCTCTCTCGCGCATCGCATCTACGATCATTCTGTCCTCTCTCCCTCTCTCTTTCTGGCTCACCTTTCTCTCTTCTTTACATTTTCCCACCCTCTTTACCCTTCCACTCGCTCCTTCTCCCTTCCTCCATCTCCTTCTCCCTTCCTCTATCTCTCTCTCTCTTCTCGTGCTTTTTCTCTCTTTCTTCCTGCTCCTTCCTCTCCGCACCCTCGCCGACTACTTCAGCTTCGCTCCTCGTCGCGCTGACGGGCAGACAACGTTCGTTCCGCTCGTGCCGGCAAGACCCAACGAGAATACAGCCCTCGGAGACTCCTTCACCCTCTCCTTTCTCCCCCTTCATCCTCCTCCTCTTCTTGTGGCCACCTCTTTTCGACGAGGACACGACAAAGCCGCGAGCTTCCACCGATTTCGCGGTGAGATTCCGCTTGCCGCCCGGTTTTTCAAACCTCTACCTCCCCCTGTATCCCTGCCTTACACTTTGTCTGCCGCGTGCACACTCGATGGATCGGGAATACGCTCATCGATTAATCGTCCACGAGGATGCAACGTGGTCGCGGGAACACGTTGCTTCCGAGAGGAACCGGGGTCGTTACCTTTGTCGATCTTTCCTTACGTGTTGAATCTTTCGATACGCTGCTATAACGATCTCACTTTCCCTATTATTTTACTTACAAAAGGAAACGTAGCTATTTTTTAGCAAAATTTTTGAATGACTAGATTTTTGGGGATGACCAGACTTTTGTGAATAATTAGACTTGACTGTAGGAATTAAGATATCAGAGTCTTATTTAGGGATGCAGTGTGATTTGATTGGGGAAAAATCTTGGTACGTTGCGATTCGATGTGCTGCAATTTTTTATTGAAGTTTTGCAACTTTTTGTGTTTAACTAGATTATTGTGGACATTTAAATTTTTATAGATAGCTAGGGTTTTGTCAATAATTACAATCGACTGTTTGAGATTTCAGAGTCTTATTTAGGGATGCAGCGTGATTCGATTTGTGAAAATCTCTGTACGTTGCGACTCGATCTGCTGCAATTTTTTATCGAAGTTTTGCAACTTTTTTGTGTTTAACTAGATTATTGTGGACATCTAAATTTTTGTGGATAGCTAGAGTTTTGTCAATAATTACACTCGACTGGTTAAGATTTCAGAGTCTTATTTAGGGATGCAGTGTGATTCGATTAGGGAAAATCTTGGTACGTCGCGACTCGATGTGCTGCAATTTTTTATTGAAATTTTATAACTTCGTGTATTTAACTAGATTTTTGTGAACTCCTAAATTTTTGTGAACACCTAGAATTTTGTGAATAACATTTGCCAATAATTAGACTCGACGGTTTAAGATTTCAGAGTCTTATTTAGGGATGCAGCGTGATTCGATTGAGTAAAATCTCGGTATGTCGCGACTCGATCCGCTGCAATTTAATTCAACACAATCCAGCCCGGTGTGATTCAATTTTACATGAGTTAACGCAATTTGACTCGTTGCATGTTAATTCGATCCAATTCGACGTACAAGGACTTAGAAATTTCTTCCCTTTTCAATTCTCTCCGCACAATGCTTCCTTATAGATACCAAGAATTCTTCAGGAGAGTCGGCGTCGTACAGCTCTTAATATCTCATGCATTCAGCTTAATCTACTCTATTGAAACGTATTATACAATGCACTGTACACGATCGAAATGTATTTCGAAATTAGTTTGATATCCCTTAGCACCATGTGTCCTATTTTGAAATATAAACGCTTTGCATCGGACCACTGTAGCCGCATATGCTACCCACATTGTTTTACCGAGCTACCGATAGCCAATACGTTTTATTCTTGGAATATTAATGTTGAAGGGAATTCGTCGATTTCATGGAAGACATTTATGTAACCTAGTACTTAGTCTTGTGGGTAATTTAATTGTTCTCATTAACCACTTTATTTCGGAATTAGTTAATTGGTACTTTGCGTGGATGGGAGATAATCAGTTTCAAGTTAATGATGCAAAATTTTAACTAAGTTTTTAGGTTCATATGGAAAACATTTTTATTAGTGTTCGTATGGGAAATATTTTTGTTACTGTTCGTTTGAAAAATATTTGTATTACTGTTCATATGAAAAATATTTTTATTACTATTCATATAAAAAATATTTTGATTACTGTTCATATAAAAAATAGTTTGATTATTATTCATATAAAAAATATTTTCTTACTATTCATATGGAAAATACATTGACTACTTTATTTTATGAAAAATGTTTTTTGTATATTTTTAAGTAAATACAAAGTAAATTTTTGTAACTAAGCAGTAAGTCGATAATTAGATTTCCTTGTAACTGCAAATGAAAGACGTATTATTCATCTTCATGTTTTTACTAACACTTGCGTTAGAGTTTATGCCAACCTCCTTATTACAATTCTGTAGTTAATTTTCCACGCGCGAAGTACTCGAAGCGCAACACTTTGTTTAATTAGTTCTCCGAACTCAGAAATTGCAGTTTTTTTTTAGAAAGCGTTTTTGGAAACGTGCGTGCCTTCGATAAAGAGTTTTTACTACACTTAATTAAACTGCTGCATTAAATTCATCTGTCAATGAACCTACATGTTCACGAGACATCTTTCCTAATTAAAAAAAAAGTGTAAACACTTGAAACAAAATTTATGCAGACATACTTTGCACGATTCTATGTTTAAATTAAAACTAGATATGTTTTGTAATTCATTCATTCTACACGGTGCTCTAAAATATTTTTACGTGTAAGAAAACAATGCAAGAGTTTAAAAAATAAAGAGTGCATTAAGATTTCCCTGTATTGGATATTTGAATGTTTGAAAATCCATTGTGCATGCAACAACCTAATAAGACGAAACAACGCGATGGTTCCATAAAAAATGAAATCTTCTTCAGGGACAAGTCTATCCACGAGAGGATCCTGCGTCAACGGATCTCCCTTGATCCACGATGTGCCCGTTGTCGCGGCTACGATTATTCTGAATAATTTAGGTGCCCAGTGAAAGTAGCACGAGACTGCATGTAATTTCCAATATTGACAGACGTTCCTGAAGTCCCTGTCCCCGAGGCACCCTTTCCCTTTTCCCCCTGTTCACTGGTTCACTCTTCTCTCCAAGTGCTTTTGAGCGTACGGCCCTGTCGCCCCAACCACCTGCACTTGGACGAGGGTGAGACAAAGGCGCACGCGAGTTTCATGAGATTCAAAAGAAGATGACTACCCCTTTCGTACCTTCGAACACACATACACGAACGCGTGTTCGTTGAGAGACAAGAACAGGGAGAGAAGGGCTTGGCCCAAAGTACGGCCCTGCCCATACCCCCCTCGAGAGGTTTGCACGAAGATCAGAAACTTGCTCGCAGGTGGGAAAAAAAGTAAGCACAGTATTAGCGTGGCGCGAGAATCGATGAAAAGAATGAATTCAACGAGAGAGAGCTCGATTGATATCCTTACGTTTCGATCCTTCTCGAGTGGCGAGTTTTTATCTTCTTTCTTGGGTATATCTCGTTTATGGTGACGTGGAAAATGGGAAAAGGATATTTGATGCTGGTTGTAGTTGTGGTTTGTAATTTGGTGTCGGTTTGCAAGGTTTTCTGTTTGGAATGAAGGGTGAATTATTTTTGGGAGACTAGGATTGAATTGAGATTAGGGAGTTGCGAATTCTTAGATACCGAATTCCAGCGGTTGGAATTCCAACACCCCGAATTCCAAGCTCTCGAATTTCAGCGCGTGGAATTCCAAGCTCCCGAGTTCCAACGCGTGGAATTCCAACGCGTGGAATTTCAAGCTCCCGAATTCTAATGCGTGGAATTCCAAGCTCCCGAATTCCAATGCGTGGAATTCCAACCCCCCCAAATTCCAATGCGTTGAATTCCAACCCCCCAAATTTCACCGCGTGGAATTCCAAGCTCTCGAATTCCAATGCGTGGAATTCCAACCCCCCGAATTTCAACGCGTGGAATTCCAAGCTCCCGAATTCCAATGCGTGAAATTCCAAGCTCTCAAATTCCAACGCGTGGAATTCCAAGCTCCCGAGTTCCAACGCGTGGAATTCCAAGCTCTCGAATTCCAATGCGTGGAATTCCAAGCTCTCAAATTCCAACGCGTGGAATTCCAAGCCCCCGAATTTCAACGCGTAGAATTCTAAGCCCCCGAATTCCAGCGCGTGGAATTCCAACACCCCAAATTCCAACGCATGGAATTCCAACACCTAGTATTCTTACACTCCGAATTCCCACATCCCAAACCCCCAAATTCTCAAAACACCCTTATCCTCAAGAATAACACACTTCCTATAATTATTTCCTAGATTCCCAGAAAAAAAACAGATGTTCAACTGTTTACTATAGCAGCACCGTAAAGCAGTAACGCTTATCTATTCCAAGGGTAGCTCCCAGAAAAAAGAAATCGAAGATCGAAAATTTCAACCCCCGGAGGAACACTGTTCCCGTGACACGAATGCTCCACTGACGGTATGATGAATCAAGTCTCTGAACGAAACGGAAGGGAATTCCGATACGGGTCGAATGGTTGGAGAATGATGAAAAGAAAAAAAAATAGCGCGGGAGCACACGGGATGTACTATGTATCCAGAAGGGAAGGGAAAAATAAAATCAATTGGCTTATGATACTCCTGGCATTGTTTCACCCTTCGATCGAACTGCAGCAAGAAAGGGTGGGTCTCCGGAACTCTACCCTTTACAGTCTTGCGAAAGTATCTTAACTATCTTACTTACGAACTTTAAATGTATCTAAATTATACGGCGTGGCAATTACGAATCGTTACATGAAGTATTCAAACATAATTAAAGTTAATCCTAGTTTACGAGGGTGACATTAATCTACTGCTCTTAAAGAACAAAATTGGATATTTTCTCTTAAATTTCAGTAATTTATGAAATCAAGAAAGTAGCAGAATTATGAATATATAAAATGATTTATGAATATGTCATGTGTCATATGTGTAAGTATAATATGTTACTTAATTTGAAATTGTAAATGAAGTTTAAAAATAAATAGACAAACGACCAAACATAAATTAGTACACACATTTATTCTTCATCTTGATCAATGCTGATTTTAAAAAATGTATTTTAACGAAATATGTTCCTTACAATGAGAAACTTATGAAGCAGTCATTTGGCCAGTTTGGTAGTTTTAGTTTTAAAGATATAATAATAGAAATTGCTGATAGAATTATATACTTAATGTCCTTTCAATGTATCCAAATATAAATTACCACCCAAAGAGATAAAGATAAGAGTAAAAATTCCGAAGCCATGACAGCAGCCATCAAACCGTAAATAAAGTAAATGCATTCTGTGCAAAATCGTTTTAGAGCAGCAATTGCAGTTAATGGTGATCCAATTTCGTCTTAATTATGTCATACTTGTGTTTTTCTGTTAAGTCGGTGCGACGTTGAGTCAGTGTATATATTAAGCCTTATAAACGCCAATAAATTGACTGTGAACTAGTACGGAACGTAAACGGGTCCCTCTCTCTCTCTCTCTCTTCCTCTCCTCGTGCGTGTATCGATTTTCCCGTCGAGCTGTGACGAGTTTAGAAAAGCTGCAGACTCTGCCTTCGCAGCCTGGCCGCGTATTATTACCAGCAAGAGCAACAACTTTAACCCTTTCGAAAGATTCCGAACGCGCAGCGTAGGATTTCAAAGAAAAATGACCACGCTCGAATTCTTCAACCGACCAATCGAAACGCTGGTAAAACTGGAGCTAAAGTCGTTTACCGCGGTTCGTTGCACGGCACAATCGAAAATCAATTCCGGGAATTTAGTAAATTACCGATTTAAATGTTTTTAAAGATTCATCGTTGCTCATGAATTTATGACTCTTAATAATTAATTCTCGATACCGGAATTATTTACTCTTAAGGTAAATACCTCCACTTCTTTTCACTGTACCTTCGATAGAAATTTTCTGTAATTCCAATTTATAGTCTGTCGGTGATGGTATCAATTTATTCCACGGTATACAGGATGCCTCATTTAAACCCACTCGAATATCTCTGAAGATAAAACCGCTTCAGATGAAAGTTACATGATTCCAGAATTGATGACAAATAGCTTCCGCATCGACGAGAGCTTGTTATCAAGAGTAGTTACACCTGCCCAGTATAAAAACATCTCCACAAGCTTCATACTTCTATCGACATACTTGACCTTCATACTTTCTTCGCAAGACCATATGCTCTAAGATCTTTTATCCAAAACATTTACTCCGTAAACATTTATTTCACTCCGTCATTTTGAAAGAAGGATATGTAAAAAGGACACCATGGAAAAGTTGAAAAATGAGTTCCACAGCCGAAAGAGTTAAAACACCGCGGTGAAACTGTAAAAAATCATTTGTTCGCGGGTGGAACTCGCACCTCTTCGCTTCCGATGGAGGAAAAAAAATCTCTCCAGTCCGTGGAATCGGGCGAAAGGGTTCGTCAGGGTGCAGAGAAGAAGAGGCAGAGAAAGGATCGGTAGGAGAGGCGCGTTTGGCGCGGCTTTAATTGGCCGTGCCTTAATTTTGATGTACGCTGTACCACCTCGAGGGTTCTCAGAGCCGGTGAAGAGCCGAAAGGGAGCGGAAGAGAGCCGCGGAGGAGAAGAAACGAGAGCGTCGAGCAGAGGAGAGCAGACGAGCGAAGGTAGACCTCTTTCTTGCGCACCAGGCACATTGTCGTCGCCCGTAGCCAACAGCCTATTGTCTACAGGGAGCTCTCCCCTTTTCCCTTTTGCGGCCACGCATACCGCGATACAACGACACACGCATGCACACACACACACGGACGGCTGGAGTTGCGCGAAAGAGGGAGATGGGAACCACCGACACAGAAGCGGCCACTGGAGGTAAGGGGAGTGTTATAAAAGAAGAAAAAAAAAAGAGGAAAATACACAACCTCGTGGAGATGGAGCAGAGAAAGATGGACGACGGTGGTTAATAGTTAAAAAAAGAAGTTCATTCTTCATCGAGAGAGAAAGAGAAATGTGGTGTACAGGGTGAGGCAAAAGTTTGTATTATGAATGGCGGCCGTTACGGCGTGTGCAAAAATATGGAAAAATTACGAGGTTTTTGTCTGTTCGCGGGAATAATGTTTGTACCAACGACAATGGCAATGATTACTATTCCTGCATAAGTTATCGAGTGCAACCAGAGGTTTCCGGCGCGAAACTCGAGTAAAAAATTTAAGAGGGTTGTTCCTTTCGCGAACCGCTCGCTAAAAATTTCTGAAACTCTTCTTACACGATGCGAAATTTTTACGGGACAAAATTTTGTACTTCCAGCTCGATTTCTTCGAGCTCGCGGATTTTATCGCACCCCGTATATCGGAGACAGAAACGGTAACTACTCGTGGAAAACCGATGGATGGATGATAGTTATAGGAGAGTAAAAAAAAGAAAAGAAGCAATTAAAGAGAAAAAGAGAGTGACGCAGGGAGTAGGAAACGAGGAGAGGTTGGCTCGTCGATGTATCGGCGAAGAAAACGAGGAGAGGCAATCGGAAAGGGGCGAGAGAGGGCTATTCATACCCCCTATCCAACCGTAGCTTGCATGCAGCTATTATTTACATATCAGCAACTTCGTGCTTCCATGTACGTAAACGAGCAAATACGGTTGCCCATGAGAATATAGCTGGCTCGGTCGAGGGGGGTCGAAGGGGGTAGTAGGGTATAAATGCGTGCACACAGGAGCGACAGAGCAGACGAATTAGCAACGGCAACCAGCACCACGCAAGCTGCTACTATATACGTTAAAGTAGCCTGATTTCTGAAAAGAGCCTATAACGTTCGTGCCGTTGGAAAACACGCTTGCACGAGAAGGGAGGTGTGGTCAATGAGTCGTCTTCCCTTTTCGTCGAGGAATTCATAAAAAAAAAAATATCCCTTCCTCCATGCTAATTCACCTTGCAGCCATTGGACTATGACACGACTATTCGATCGTATATTTACGGAAAATCGATGTAGCGAAAGGGGGGTGAATGTCGAAAGAGGGTCCTATAGAAAGGTCGATGCTCGACGTCAAAAAAATTGAGTAGCTCGCGAAAATAAAAAGATACCACTTTTTTTTCTTGGACACCGGTAGACCGATTTACGTGCACCAGATTCGTGTTTCTATCGGTATACGATTGGCATACGTCGAATGAATCTAAATCTGGTAATTATGCGCGGAACGTATACGACAAAAATAATTAGCTCGATTCAGTTTCGCTCCCCAGCGTGCATTCTAAAGAAAGGGGACACCTGGTCATCAAACGATCCTCGAAGGTCTTTTCACCGCCATCGATACTTTCATTGTTTACGTATTTCATCGAGCAAGCTTTATCGATTATACTCGTTTAAAAGGATATACAGTCAAAGGGTTGGAAAATTCCAAGTGTCACCGGTTGATCGGCGTTTACCACCTTTTTTATCTTCGGTCCGAGGCTCTTTAAAAATCACCTACGAGTCTCCGGTGAACGTTTGTTGCACCATCGTCAGGGGTGCATGTGCACAAGCCAGTCGGAGCGAGAACACCCTTCCAGCCGCGTTGGATACTATATTTACACGCGTGCCTCGTTCGCTCGGAAATTTTGTTCTTATAATAAAAAGATGATAGGGTGTTGCGGGCAGCGTTGCTGTGTTTCGCAAGGGTTGCTAGGAGTCGACGAGAGAGAAAGAGGATCGGCGTGGAGGAACGGAAAAGGAGAAGGCGCTTAACACGCCAACTCGCGTGCTAGTCCATCCCCTGGAATCTAGGGGTTCTCAACTCTTCATCCCTGATTTTCGGATCCTGTCGATTGATATGCCATATTTAGAAGGGGTCGTAGACATCGATCGAAAGCCACGGAAAGGTCAATTGACCTCGAGGTCAATTTTCATATCTACAGGTCATTTGAACATTTGATCTTTTCAATGCTTTGTTTTCCAGAAGCGAGGCAATTTTTTCGCTGCTTGCCAGACAGAGGGTAATATCGTGCTTTCACTGACCCCATTCTCGATCGCGTGATATCGGCACTTTACCTTAACGCGTTTATTAATTAGTTTTTTGGTACACTTTTTTAAACGTGCTTTTAAGATAATTTTTCTGGTGCAACACGCGTGGTCGCAACCGGTCACGGCGAATAGAATGCGTATTATCTCTATTGGCGTGTAAAAATTAGTCGAAAGGAAGAAATATGAGGCAACACGGAGACCGCGTTAATTAACCTACAATAGAAAACCGCACCCGTTGACAGACGATATGAATGGAAAGCTAAGAATACGAAGTTTTAATATTGCTTTGTCACGCGACAACGCGGCTCAAGACGAAAATGACACTTGGTCCGGGGGTTATTAATGAAACGAGAGAGATCATTAGTCGTAGAAGAACACACGGGCATCTGCTGTTGGATCCCTAATTAAAACCTCGGATCACCAGTGGAGTCGAATCTAGGCTAGAAAGCTACTTCAAGTAGCCTCTCCACCTTCACCTCCAACCCTTCGCAACGAACCACACCTTCCCTTCTTCGTCTCGTGCCCACCTTCTGCAACGTATCTAGCTCATCTTGAGCCTGGAAACACAAAGCAAACGCCCTGAAATCGTGACCAAGTGCAAACTTCAGAACCGACGGTGCTCAAATAAAAAAACACACTCCAGGTTCAGCCCTTCCGACGTTGTGTTGGTTAATCATTCCGGAGATGAATGAGGGGGATGAAACTGTACTGTTACGTAACGGGAGATACAAATCGAACAGCTTCGGGGCCGGCGTGCTAACAAAATTCCTCAAGTTCGTGACCTCATTGAGAAACTAGTTTTCAAAGAACTCCACAAGTGCCTCTAACTTAATATTTCCTCGAATCGCCCAGCTGAATAGCACAAATATTTTTCACGGGCGAGAAATCACGATAGACCGACAAATTTCAACGAACATCAACCCTGACCTTTACCTACGACCTATTAACGGGCTTACGAACGCGAAGCGAGGAATTACGCGGTAATTTAGGCCTCTAGGGAAATAATCGGCCTGACAACGGCATATACCGTGAAACACGAAGGATCGCTGATATTGCGAAAGCTAAAAAAACTGGGGTTAATAGCTCTGTACTCTTTACTCTTTTATACATGCACTTCCTTTTAATAATAAACGCATTGTAACTCAATTTTTCAATTGCAATATTCTCATCATATCTTCGTGATGTTTTCTTATTTTCAAAATTTATAGTCGCTCAAGTTCTTGAAGTTGTGTATGTCTTGAAGATCTGTATGTCTTATGTAGGGTTGCTTCAGTTTAAAAAATGTATAAGTTTGAGATGTAAATCTGTAGGTATTTAGGAATATAGTCGAGGTTTAAGACCTGCAGGAAAAGTGAAACGGGTAATTAATAGATTTGTCGGGTCTCGAATAAACGAGCACTCTTGTCTTCGAAATTCGATCTAGCAGTTAGCGAGGAAAATTTCTCGGAAGCGTACAGTAGAAGGATCGGATCTTTCCACTTAATTGCTGAGACGCAGTCTCTTCCAAGAGACTGGTCCCGGAGGTGGCGAGGTCCTTTGACCCCTCTTCCTCTTCGGTTGCTTTCCGCGTCGACGAACGCGACGTGCGAGACACTTACATAAACTTCCAGCAGGATGAAGCGCGTTCGCTCGACGCGCAGGTGCCGGAAAAATAGAAGAGGATGTCTTTGAATTAAAAAAAAAATCGGCGGAAGAAAACATCCGCATGTAATGCACGGTTGCTTGATCGGAGAAAAAGATGCATTTTAGAGTGCAATTTGCGATATATTTCGTGATAAAAAAAAATGCGGTTTCTCGATTTATTTTCAGCAGAAGCGAACAGTTGGTTATAGCGGTCAAACACATCAGTCGGATCGAAAAATATGGAAAGTAGATTTGCCTCTCTGAATTTCTAGGGTTCATCTTGCGGCGCATAGTATTTGCACATCCAACCGTTCGAGGCACAAAACGACTACTCAAAATCGAAAATGTAGGGCATGCAAGATGCTTTTTGCTTCTTTTCGAAATCATATCATTTTCTAAAATATCACTGAACCGTATAAAGCAGATAGGGCTTACCAGGCATAAAAATGTAGGGCCGTTAAAAAAGTGGTTCAAAGGTTTCAAAAGATTTCGGGGGGAAAAAGGTCCTTTCTGGACCTTCTATTTCTCCGATAATTCCATTGCTATAAAAAGAGGAATGTACTCTAATATAGATCAATTTTACACGATACACTGTCGCTATGGGAGTGCTGAGAATCGCAGCCAAACAATCAATCAGTAGAATAACGATTTATAGGTTCCCTTTAGTTTCGAAGCTTTCAACAGATGCTACATAATTTATTCCACTGGCAAATACTCAAAACTTTCGGCGTAATCAATCGTCCAAACGAATGTAATTAAATTTTACGAATAGATTATTAAACGACTGTTCCTTTAAATGATCTATTATAAGTAGACGCTTATGCATTTATGATAAATCGTCTGCGAAGTAAATACCACTTAATCTACGTCACACGATTTTCAGCCCTCATAAATGTACAAACATACGCGGTCTAATGCACTACACTATATAAATATTTTTATAAACTAAAGTTAGGTTGGCTAGGTAAGTTAGGTGGATTAGGTACGTTAGGGTGTTAGGCACGCTAGAGTGTTAGGTACGTTAGGGTGTTAAGTGGGTTAGGTGAGTTAGGTATGTTAAGTGGGTTAGGTATGTTAGGTAGGTTAGGTGGGTTAGGTATGTTAGGTGGGTAAGGTATGTCGGGTGAGTTAGGTATGTCAGGTATGTTAGGTATGTCAGGTATGTTAGGTGAGTTAAGTATGTTAGGTACGTTAGGTAGGTTAGGTGGGTTAGGTATGCTAGTATAAAATGAAAAGTATGAAGAAAAATTTCGCAGGTATTCGAAATATGTGTCCGAAACGAAGTGGCGATTAATTACCAAACGAAATGAATCGGTCATTATCACGGCCGTGTCGTGAAACGAAGGATACAAACCCGACGAATTAATCGCCGCTTAATAAATCCGTCGTGCACACGCTAGCTTAGCAGAAGGTGTAGCTCGCAAACTAGATTATGCCGTCTAATTGGAGTGTAGCCTTCCGATGAAAGCACGGTGTAATTGGTCGAGGTAAGGAAATGGTGCGAGCATTCTTGCCGTCCCTAATTGCCTCCGCTTCTATCACGCTTACTTTGCCGTGAATCTGCTAATCCCCGTTGTTTCTGATTAGCTAACCAAGCCGGTTGCAATTCGCTGGAGCACTGGACAGCTACGATCGCTAATACTATGCACTAATTCCGTCGATAAGTACTTCTTAAATAGACTTCATTGAAAAGGAGCTGTTTTGCAACACAGTTTTTTTTAGACATAATTACTTGATCTGCGAAGGTTCTTGCGAAGAAGTAAAAAGGTCTTTGACCGAATATTTTGTGGAGTATTCTTTGTAGGGTCTAATGACCACGAGGTACTTCTGCAACGATCAATCAAACCTTCATATGAATTTAAATTCCTGTACATGTAAGTACTTTCACGAGTTATCTTCTGTATTTAATTCTGCATTTAAGAGGCTCATTACATGTTACAGTAAACTGCGAAATTATTAAACTTGAAAGTAGCAATTGTAGACAGAAATGAAGTTAAAAGTAGCCATCAAAGCACTTTATCTTCCTAATTTTGTGAACCTTAAACTTGTAACCTAAAGTCTGATCCTATTTCAAAATAGCGACACGTCATAATATGTCAAAAGCCTATGATCCTCGAAGACATCTATTTTGTGAATTATGTTTCTCCATTCTGCGGAACATCTGCGTTGAGTAAGCTAGGTTTTCAGCCAATGCCAAAGTGAATCATCTAGCGTGAAAAATCATGGAACGGCGGAGAAGACTTAGAGGAAGGTTTTACCGCGTAAATATGGCCGATTATGTAAGTCTACCAAAAATATCGTGGAATGAGTGACAAGCACTTGGCTTGTTCGACCGTATCGTCAGGCAATCCGAGACACGATGGTAGTGGATTATTTGTAAAGCTGCGCTGCGGGAAAGCAGCGAATCGATTCTTGCGCCAAAAACGCATCCAAACAATCTATACTGAGCAGATCGAAACGTCCGGTCGATTCCGAAAGAGCTCTACGTAAGAGATTACGTTTGGTTGAAAAATAAAATACAAGCGCGGTCTGACAAGATAACGCGACGATGTCTGAAAAGAACTCGAATTTAAAGATCGTTACGGAAGAAAAATGTACAGCGGAAAAAGAGTAGGGAGGAGATAAAGAAGATGGAAGATAGAAGTTGCGCGATCCGAAACAGTCATCACCGAGGAAATTTTCGAAGCAACAATAGCGGATCGAGGACGAGGATGACTGAACGCGCGCATTTGTCAGCTGGTCAGAAAGGAGCCGTAAAGCGTTTAACGGAAGCGTGGGAGGATCAAAGGCCGAAAAACGACGGGAAGCACCGAAGGAAACTCGATATTTCAACAAAGAAGTCGAACGGTACAGGATCTCCTTGAAAGAATTCGTCTGACCGGAACTGCAGCCAGCGAGAACGAGCTACCCCGAAGACTAGCAGCCTTCAGGCGATGATACAGATTTTCATCGGAGGAAGTCATTGCACTTTATGCTGAATGGGCACCGAGTCAACAACCCGATGCCCCGTCTACGTGTATGTACACACTTTTAAACGTTTCTCTCTCCTTCTTCCTGCTTTTTCGCGTGTTCGCGAGAACAGTTGAAAAACGAAGGAAAAGAGGAGAAGCTCCGGTAGGAACATAGAAGAAAGAGGGGGAGAAGGAAGGGTCAAAGTAGTAGACGAGGAGGGAACAGATAGAGGAAGGGGAGGAAAAAAAAGGGAGGAGACACGAGGAGGTCTGGGAATCGCTTCATGCACCGACGAGCACGAGTGTTCGCGTAATAACGCGATCAGAGGGCAGCCGTGTCTCATGCGTGCACGCACTTCTTCGTATCGCCGCACACGCTCGTGTTTCGACGCAAGCACGCGTGCATAAACGTCCGTAAGCAAGCGCAGAACGTTCTATTTTTATGTGTGTTACGGCTATAACGAAAATATTTCGCGACAAAAGAGTATTCCTAGGTCACGTTGAAAATTCCGAGAAACCGATCAGTTACATGCATCAAGCTCTTGGGAATTTCGGAATTTAAATCGCATTTTTATTATCGATATTATTGCATAGAATCGGTTAGCTACTTCATATTGCTACTTCATATCAATTTTCTAAGGGTTACTTTCCCAAGGATATATTCAACGTTCACTGCCAATATATGACACTCTATGCTGCCTAATTATTACTGCAGCATTGAAGCAAATAAAGAATGTTGAAATATTAAGTGTAATTTCGATTTAGCAATCTTACATTATGCAAACTGCAATTAGTATCATATTCAAAACTCAATCTTTTTGCAAATACGATTTAGTTTTGTTACATTTGAACTGCAACGTGCGTCAAGAGTCTGACTCGTGGTTATAGGCTAAAGGGTTAGCCCTTTAAGGTAACGCTATGCACTCGACAGTTTCGTTTGTAGCTTCTTTTCCACCGAGATATGAGTTACAAACGAGAATTATAAATCGAAAAACGTTCTAGTATTCTGACTTTCGCAGAGAAAAAATCCATTTCATTTACTGTTGCAGATACTTGAATAACTTTCAGTAGTGTATAGAACAATCATATCCATGTATGGAACCTGTGGTTGAATTTAGGAACTGTCCACATGTGAATGCCGAAGGTAAAATTGATAGCACGAGTAGCTAAGAATTGAAAGGATCTAGTAATGAAACCAAGTGTCCAGATACTTATGGACAGTAGTGTAAATCTTAGGGGAATAACAATGGTCGTATCTATGTATGCAACCTGTGAGTTTAGGAACATGTTCACATGTGAATACCGGAGGTAAAATTAATAGCACCAGTAACTAAGAATTGAAAGGATCTAGTAACGAAACTAAGTGTCTGAATACTTATGGACGGTAGTGTAAATCTTAGGGGAATAACAACGGTCATATCTATGTATGCAACCTATGGTTGAATTTAGGAACATGTCCACATGTGAATACTGGAGGTGAAATTGATAGCACAGTAGCTAAGAATCGAAAGGATCTAGCAATTTGAAATAGTTGGAAGCGTTTGCAGTCGGAAGAAATACGCAAGATAGTAGGAACCGAAGCGTAGCCCAAGGCCTAGTAGAAGAAACATTTAAACGAAACATTCGCGTTTTCGTGCGTTTCACGGCAATTTTCGCGCGAGAAGGTGTAGTGCGTTCGTGCACGCGTGCACACGAGATGCCGTGGTATGAAAAAAGGGGGGAAATCGCAAATGAAAGGGGAGAAAATGCGGTGTACAAGTTCTGTCGGGTCGTCCAACTCGTTTTCCACCTTCTTCTTCTCTCTGTTCCGTTCGCGAACCTTTTCCTCTGCCCTGTTACGGGAAATGGTAGCCATCGTAGGCAAGCATTGTTCCCAAGCTATACGTCGAGGTGGAGGGGCTAGAGGAGGGATCGTAGCTGCATTTTCCGCGCGACGAACGAACCAGCGTGTGCACAGGTGCAGCTTGAACTCTCTCCGCTGTTGGCTCCTGTAATAATCTCTTTCTTCGTTGCACGTTCATTCTACCTTTTCGTTTCCGCACGCCTCGATGAAAACGCAAAATGTGTCGCCACAAAGCATGCATCGAGCGTGCGCGAGCGCGACATGACGAAGAAACGGGAGGGTAGAGAGGAGGAAGAAAAAATTGCAAACGCCCGACGACGGGGGTTATGTTTCGCCAACGAATTCGTTATAATTTTTTTTTCTTCTCTCTCTCTTTTTTTTTTATTTCTCTCGGTGCGTTTTCCCTTCCGCAATTAGTGCCGCATTATGCGTCAAACTGGATTCCAAGCTTCTCGTATTAATTAACACGCGGTGCTTTCGTCTGCTGACGGTTCTGTACCCAACGTTTTTCCATCGAGGACGTCGCCCGTTCAGACACGCGACGCCCAACCCCCTCGCGAATATTTGACGCGTGGCGCGTGCTTCGAACGATCGGCTCTTCGTTTCCAAACTTTCGAGAATCCTTCCCGTTTCAGAGGATTACATTTACCATGAATCCACCGGACTTTCAATCCTACATTGATTTCGGTATCCCATTAAAATTCTATGATTTCCCTATTTTGAAAGTTTACGTCAGGACTTTCCAGGTTTACCTTTGGTTTGTTTATTCTGGGGTTTGTTAAAAATACATTTTTTCTTCACTCTCGTATAACAAAACGTTCGACACGTTCTACACGTTGTACAAGTTTTTCAACGGGTCTTTTGTCCGTGTTTAAAAACTGTAATTCCGTTTTTATACTAGAATGTAAATGTATAAAGAGCGTTAAGGTATTATTTGCCCACACGAAGTTTTTTGTTCAAAAAATATCAAACCTTTTAATTCTCTGTAAAATTAGCTTGTTTCGATCGCGTGAAATGTATACAATTATCCACTAAAAATCTGCATTTTTAATACGCAGAATAAACTCCGTCTCAATCAGGAATTGGAGGAAATGAAAAATGGAGAGCAAAACGGGGAAACGGTGCATCGAGCGGTATGAAAAAAAGATGACCAATACCAGAATACTGGGAACTCCAATTTCGTGCCAACCGGTGAATTTTTTAATTTAATGCTTCAATTTGTTGAGATATCATCAAAACGAGTGCAGTTAAAAACTGCACTTTTAATCTGAACGATATAAAATAGCCAAATGTTAAAAAATTACGAGTTTGGTGAATGACGAAATATTATCTCATTATTATAATGGTTTCAGGTACCACTCGATAATAGACTTCCATTTTCCTTTACTTCGAGTGTCGTGTTTCATGACATTTTGTTCAGTAAAATTCTTAGGAAAATTTAAAATAATGTTCATAAAAAAATTTAACAAAAAATTGTTTTGTTACTGAAATGATTTCTGGTGCCACATGATAAAAAGGACTTCGATTTCCTTCCACTTTGAGTAACATGTTCTATGATAATAATATTGATGTTGTTTAGTAAAATTCTTAATAAAATTTCAGAATAATATTCGTAAAAAAAATTGACAAAAAATTGTTTCATTACTATAATCATTTTTTATGCCACACTATAAAAAGGACTTAAATTTCCCTCCACTTCAAGTATCATGTTCTATGAAATTATCATTGATTTTGTCTATTAAAATTCTTAATAAAATTTCAAAATAATATTCGTAAAAAAAATTGACAAAAAATTGTTTCATTACTAAAATCATTTTTGATGCCACACTTTAAGTCTCATGTTCTACGACATTAACATTGACATGAATTAAAATGTTCATTAAGCTTGTTACCAAAACCTCATAATATTCGTAAAATAATTGGACAAAAAATTGTTTCATTACTAAAATGATTTCTGATGGCATGAATAAAAATGTTGTTCATTAAAATTCCTACCAAAACCTGAAAATAATATTAGTAAAATAGTCACAGAGTTGGACACCGCAGTCGGGCCAAGAAAGGCAATACAAGCAAGGTGCAATATAGTCGATGACGCAGCGTAGGTCTGATGCGGAAAATCGTGACGAAACATCCTCGTCGTCGTGTCATCGACGTAACAGAAAATTGCTGAATGTCGTGGAATAACGGTTTCGTAACGAAAGCCGTTCTGATGCATTTGCCGATAGAACGTTCGGACAGGTAGCCCCTGTAACCTGCATAAATATGAATATGTGCCGAGATGCCTGTATATCGTCCGTTCTATTTTCTGAATAGGATTCCAAGTAGATGTCGAGAACTTGTCACTGGGTGATTTATACGTTTGTCCGCGCCGGAGGACTAGGTCGTTCTCCATCCCCCCTGCTTCTTCCTCTCTTAAGCCTGTCAAGCTCGAGCCATTCCGATATGAAAGGGGGGCCTTTTTTTCAACCAAGTACACAGAAGAATAAGACCAAAAAAATATTGTATATCCTACAGAGGCTAGATACTCCAGAATGAAAGCATAGAGCCAAGGTTATCGCCAAGTGGAAACGTTCGATCGTTTTCGAGGCAATTATAAGGGACATCAAAAGAATACTCTGACAAACTGTGACTGCTGGACAGACCATTAATATTTTCACTAGGCCTGTAACGGAACTTTATATACCCCAATATTTCGTAATTAATATTCTATAGCAGTGTATTTAATATTTAATATTTGTAAATTTTTTTGGTCCACTATTCGAAATAATCTGTTTGATATTTCAGTCTGGGTAAACCTATATTGATATCTGAATATTAACTAGAATTTTAAATTCGACATAGTGGAATACATGAAGCTGTTAATAGATAGGGGATGTAAACCCCCATACTTTCAATAAAGTATAATAAAAATATAGTATAAGTTATAGTAAATAAAGTATAGTATATAGTGCAAAGTATTTTTTGTAGTATAAAAGCTACTACACTATATGAATATTTTTATAAACTAAATTGTCAAATTTAGAAATCTCTGAACACTCAAGTTTCTAATGTTAGGTTAGGTAAGTTAGGTAGGTTAAATTGGGTATATTAGGTGTGTTAGGTATGTTAGGAATGTTAGGTGGGTTAGGTATGTTAGGTGGGTTAGGTATGTTAGGTGGGTTAGGTATGTTAGGTGGGTTAGGTCAGTTAGGTGGGTTAGGTCAGTTAGGTGGGTTAGGTCGGTTAAGTGGGTTTGGTATGTTAGTTTGGTAAGTTAGGTAGGTTAGGTGGGTTAGGTATGCTAGTATGAAATAATGTAAATATATACTGTCAAATATTTTTGAAAGTGTAACAATGTGCATTTGAGATTAACGAAGAGCAAGATAACGAAGGAAAGAAGAGATACGTTAAAAATACGAAGAGTGGTCGCAAATGAGCTCTCGACAATGACGCAAGCATGAAAAGTGACACGTCTATTTCTTCCCGAGGCATGCTCTAAAAAAAGAAAGGGAAGAAAAGAAACGAAGGATAATACACTCGAAATTTTGTTGTCTAGAGGAACGCCACTTAGGAAATATACGCACTAACGAGATTGAAAATCGTAAACGTCCACGGTTTGCCAAGTCGCCTAGTCGGAATGGAAATAAACGTCGGATTATAAATATTTTATATTGCAATTTTAATGGGGCTCGCTGCGAGGCCTGGTGATAATTTATGATCGGTGTTTGCTATAATTAACTCGTTAGGAAAGAACAATGTCTAATAGCATTGAATGTGTACTATAAATAGAGTGGAATAAATAAAAGATTAGAAATGCATTATGTAAACTTTAGGGAACTATGGGATTTTATGAAGCAAATTCAAGAATGTACTTGTTAAAGCATTTTGATCGAACTGTAAACTACACTCGAGTTTGAAAACGGAGTTTTTCCCGATATTAAGCTTCAAATTGACACGACACAAGTGTCGCGACATGTAATATTCTCGAATCGTATCAGATTTTTGACTCTTCGAAAAGCAGCACTCGAAGTGCAACAACCCGGTAAATTAAAAATACTGCTCCAACAGAGAGGTAATCATCCTATAACTGTTTTCATCGGGCTTTGAACTTTTCGTCCACATGTAACATTCATGTATCAGTCATATATCAATGTCCGAAACTTTTATGACATCAAAAAGTTCGAAATGGAAGTTTTGACAATGGAAAATCAAGCACCGGAGAAAAGATAAGACTCCTGTTTATAATAAGTATTCTTATAAATTTCAACTGTTTCCTCATCTGCATGGAGCAGGGTGAACAATATAGCGGTGATCTCATGAATATACCGAGCAAAATCGTACAAGAAACTATTCTGTCCAGCGTATTGTCGGTGCTTTGCTCCACCCCTCGATTGAGAAATCAGGCTTCGTTCGAGCGCAACGCGACTTCAAAAGCGAAGGAAAGGAAGGAAGGAAGTCCGTCCGAGAACCCGTACAAGAGGGTTGTACTCTCTGTGCTCTCGGTGGTTGGACCGCTCGTTAGTATCAGCTGCTCTGTGGCTGCTTAAAAATAAACCTCTTCCTAGTCACCGGTACAATCGCTAAATTAACGCCGGCAGCGACGCCCTTCGCGTGTAAAATCATCTTCTACGGGGCTCTTTAAATACTCGACCATCTCGTTCTGGAGCTATTATGGATTCGAGTTCCAGGACCGCCAAAGAGAAGGACAAAATCGCGAAACTGTGACACGCCTCGTAACCTTGGAGCCAGGCTTCGCGTGTAAATCAAGATGATATCACAACCATAAGAAAGTATTCGTAACTTTCCGGTGGTCTGAGACGAATTATGTTTCATGGCTCTGCTCTTGAAAGTTGAATGACACGTTACGAAACGTTCGTAAAGGACTTATGTTCACGAAACAGTGAAGTAATTTCAGTAATTCTACTTCTGTGATATTTTACATCATGTTACATAGTTGTAATAATTTAAACTGCTGAAACAACAATCGCAAAATTTTACCAGTTATTATTTAAGTCGTAATTGAAGCTTACGGTGCGAGTTTAGACAGCATGGCCCCGATTACTTTCACAGTTTACGAGTACACCCATGATTTATTAGCGACAGTGCGAACCGAGCCAAAACCAAGACATTCTTTCGATAATATTCTAAAATCATTACAAGACCGATCCAAGAACAACAATGCCGAAGCTCATGCTCTAGTAACTTCTCGTTTCGTAGAATAATCCTACGGTCGACGGACAATATAAACTTGTTATAGACTTCGGATCTTTTATGTATGATAAAGAATTTTAAACGAGTATAATTATCTACAATTATTACTGATAATTTGAACGTTCCGTTGTTCTTTCTATTCGTACGAATAATCCGTCCTAAATTCGCGGATCTCTTTAGAAGCCCACGGGATTCATAAGGACATAGAGAAGTTTTAATGTATGCATTTGAGAATTACCTCCAATTCGCTAATTTGCATGGGAAATCAATTTTCGCTGGTATAGGTATCATAAACGCTCTCTTCTATTTAGGTTTCTAACTGATCTCCAAATGATTTCTATTCTCTGACCTACAGCTTGATGATCTATGATCTACCGTATGATTTATGATCCATTGTGTGATCTGTGACCTCTTCCAATTGAATATTGCTTGAATGGTGGCTCCTAACTACTCTGACAATGTATGTACTCAACAATGAAAATGTGATAGACCACCATCTCCATCGATATTGCATATACAAATTTTGCACAAAGAATCTTCCCTAAACATAGCTTCAAGTTTTTCACATTCTTCATCTTCCTTTTACTCGACTTATGCTTCACAATTCCACATCCTTTCTCCATCCTCGAGAGATTTGACCACGTCGGTCAAACACCTCCACAATCCGGTTGTATGTCAAAGGGTTAGATAATGTCGAGACTTACCTGTACATCAAAGTGAGTGGTGGTGTCTTGTGGCTGAGGGGGTCCCTGTTGTTGTTGCTGTTGCTGAGATGGCGGTGGACCCTGTGGGGGTGGAGGAGCCTGTGCTCCAAAGAGTTGGGCGGCATGCGAATGTGGATGCTGTAGATGATGCGTAGGTGGTGCCTGATGATGTTGTAGATGATGAGGCGGTGCTGGTGCGAACGCAGCCATGAAATGTTCCTCGCTGCCGACAACGTCGACGCCGGGTTTTAGCAGCACGACTCCTCCACCTCCAGCGCTTACAGCCAGAGTAGCTGCCGCGTTCTTTTGGAATTCTTCTTCGCCTGGTGAGGGTTGACGACTCCCTGGCGTACGACTGTAATAACAAATAAAAGGTTAATGAAATCTTAAAATACAATTTAGGACTTTGAGAACATTAACCTAGAACTAAGTTTCATAATATTATAATAATCTTGTAATTTACATCAACTACATTAGTTTTTCTTAAATGAAAATAATCTTGTAACTATTTGATGACACAAAAGTACAGAATATTAGCTGAACATTTATCTAAAGTCCAACAATTATAAAACGAGTAATTTAAATCATAGAAAGTAATAATGCAAGTAATCGCAATGTCATTATGATCTAACAGAGTTTATGCAACTATCCGCTAACGATCGAACACACTTTTCATACTTCAGTTTCGATGCATTTCGCAGACTCACTTCAACGAAAGTAGCTCGCGAGACAATAATCGAAGGAAAGTATAAACAACTTCAGCAGTTGCAGTTTTGTAAACAGAAAGTGTATAAATCATTCATAACTGAACAGTGACGTTACGAGCACTCAGAAAAATTTATGAGAGATTGATATTTATGACACAATAAAGCTACCCAAGTGTGTTCGTTTTAACGAGTGTGTAATAGAGTCAACATTGTCTCGTAAAATATAATAATTAACTTGCTGATTCTACTTGTGTGATACAATTATTGAAACGCATAAACATGTATAATTGGACGTGACAATTTATATTATAAATAACATTTGTATCATAGTATAAATGTATGTGATTATAATATGAAAGTATGTACAATTCCGTAATGCTTTCGAGCAGCCTAAAAAATAAGTGTTTGCATAAGCATCTACGTGTTATTAGCATTATAAATGTCAAGTTCAGTTTTTTCAGGAAGGTACTTGTTCCTCGTAACGGCAATCGGACAATGACATTTCTTTTGTATACAAAGAAAGTGACCTAGCATTCCTTAACCATTCCAACGTGACAATCGTAAATGTCATGGACCTCTACGCAACATGTATGAAAAATTCTTAGTTAAGTCGTATTCTAACAATTGCACTACATATATTTACACAAAGTCATACCAGGATAATCTGATACGAAACACGTAACGATACGTGGAGATGTAACAAGTGGTGATATAACGCAGATATTTAATTGTCGCAATTTCAAGATGTGGCAATAAAAATCGTGATAACAGAACCGTGATATTACGTCGCTCCACATTAATAATAAAAGTATTAATAATATGTTAACGATACATTTTTTTCCAGTTTATTTTGTCAAGAATATGCATGCATTTCCGTATGCTATTAATGCATAATCTCCGCAATCTACTGATAACAGTTATTTCTTTTAATTAATACGAAAACCATACGCGTAATCATAACATGCTTACCGCATTATCGCTATCTATATCACGTATCTGCCATAATTATCTAATACTTAAAATAATCGTCTAGCTACAGACAACTTGAATAATTTGATTTAACAAGCCTGCAAGACCAGTTGTACAACATTCCAAGGGTACTGATTAAAAAATGCTGTATAACGGTATGTTTTACATAAGTGTACAATGCAACGTTCGGGTTTGCAGACCTAGGCTTTCATGTTACAAAAAATGAAGTGATGTCTTCAACCATGAAGATCAGTATGGATAAACAAGCATTGTTATCATAATTTTTTAAGAGAAAGAACAAACAATTTCTGTTGAAGTTTATAAACCCAAACGTGGCTAATACTTGATTTTCATAAGCTTAAAAAATTATACATCTTTTACAAGTGTATTGTTGAACACAAAATGAGTATTAATGTCACAAGTCAAGTTTCAGTAGCGCAAGCTTTTGTTACATTTCACAGTCAATCAAAGAATGTTTTGCAGTCTGTTTAGAATAATACACTGTGTATTTACCAGTCAGTACACTTTAATACAATAAACATTTTGTATTAAACATGTGAACATATCTATATTCTGACACAAAAAAACTAGTGTAAATCATATTGGCAGAATTCTCATCCCTCTTGAATTTTTTTAAAAATAAATATAACAGCGAATAAAGCTAATCAATGATTTTACAAATAAGGGTAAAAGAACCAACAGGAAAATTAATAGACCGTTTACCGTTATTCGAAAGGAGGGAAAGAACTGTACCGACCACATCGGTAAGGTAGTACCCGAGGAGCGAAGAAAGCCCCAGAAAAACACTAGATGGCGTACGATTACGGTACGACAAGCGTCAAAATGGTTAAGCTTATGATGTCATCGTCCGCGGATTGAACAAGCACGCCCTTGACAGTTAGTACTATTGCGTTCCTCGATCGCCTTGTTTCACAGCAATGACAATTGTTCGTGAACAACGTGTGACACAGTTACTGACCAATCGAAAGCAATTATACATGGTTACGCAAAAACAACGATACACTTATTCCTTTCTACAGTCACGTTTCACAAAAAGGATCTCCTAACGTTGTTTACATCACTGTAACGCACGAGCAACGATGATTCACATACTCGTAGTTCAAAGATACTTTTTCCTACATTTTGTTTATATCGATGCTTATATAAACATGTGATACTTAAACATATATTTTCTACATTTATCTTGATAGAGTTAGTTTACAAGCTTTGTAGACCTTTCTTAACAATCTTAATTATCTATATGTACTTACTTAAATCCTTTGTCATCGTCGAGACCATTTTGAGACGCTAATCCGTTGTTTTGTGGGCCTGTATCGTCTTTAGAACTGTCAAAAGGGCTTGCCGAACCCTTCTCTTTCTCCTTCTTGTCTGCATCGGTGTTCTGTTATAAATACATAAAAGAATATGAAGTAACCATTCGTCCGGTACAATTACAAGTTTGAATCCTATTTACTGTTCTTATTTACCAATCTCAAAGAAGCCATCCTGGACTCCAAATCCTTGGGTGTCGTAGGACTCGATCCAAGAACATACTCGACCATTTTAACCCCCAGACCACCAGTTTCGCTGCAAAATAAATAACGGTACAAATAACTATCTATATTCCGTGTCACGATGATTCATACTGTTTTGTTATTGAAATACTAACCTGCTCCTAGGGCTAAGGACCGTTCCAACTTCTGATGTTTGATGGTGGTAACCAGTCCCGACACCCACACGTCTACCTGTGCCCATGGAAATTGGTTGTGAAACGGCATGATCTGAAACGATTAAAAAATTTAATTAGTTACATCATCGCATGAACTTTGCTCCGAGAAATCTCATTAACTCTTTGCACGCAACAGCTAATTAGATTAAATTTGTATAACAAAGTACGTTCAATTATTTTCTACCGTGATACAAATTGCAGCGTTCTCTCGGTATCAAGTGATCGGGTCAATTTTGTAAATTATCGACAAACGTGAAGGGCATTTAAGAGATGAATATCGAATTTCCCTCGATAAATTTTATTCGATGAAATGTTTCAGAAAAGCAGTGAAATTGAAAATCTAGTGAATAATAGAAAAGAAGGTAGAGCATTGAAATATAATCAGCAGGAAATGCAAATTTGTATCACGCAGGTTCTCAATTTACCAGTCCACCCTTTCCAGTTAAAACGAAAGCCCGGCAGTCATAGAAAACGCAACTAATATATCTCGAAACCGTATCGCGTTCGCGTCGCATAAATCGATAAAAGACACGGGGGCCGAAGAAACCCGCAAAGGTGTAAATGCAAATTCTATCATGAAAAATTCTCAACAGGCTGTCCTCCCCGATAATTCGATTCTCCATGAATTTTCATTTTGCTCGAAATATCTCGAACGAATGGATTTTCTATCGTGCAATACGCCCGTTCGGCGAGTATTCGAGGATCGTCTGAATTTTACCATTTCATATGACGCAATTTGATCGGCTCCAGGTGGACAGGACAGCAAGGCGAAGCAAAGAGAGAGACAGAGAAAGAGGGAGAGGCGAGTCGTTCAGGGTGGATCAGTAGGTACGACCCTGGGCATTGGGACGTTGCCCCCACCGCCGCCTGATGCCGGGCGTCTGTCGCCATGGCAACAGCCGCGTTGCACCCATCGAGGTGACGCACACATGCAAACCCTACCCGCGTGTGTATAAAAGCCGGTACACGCCGTCGCGGGAATCAGGTGTTTCGTGCATACAACTGCACGACACACTGCCGCGCTATGGTTAGGTAGCATCGCCCTCGCGACAACCCCGTACCGCAACAATTAACCCTTTACCATTAGAAAATTATTCCTTTCTAAAATCAATACTCATTACAAATTTATTAAACTCATCTTACATATGACTGGGAACAATTATGAATTTACAGGTGAAGCACAAATAAAATTATAAAATGATTAATGTAATAATATAGGAGCCCTCAGTGTTAGAATATAGGAGTACAATTTATATCTTCTTCTACATAAAAAAATATTCGTAATCTTCATATTTTTTGATTTTTATATTTTCAAATTTCTGTATGTTCAAATTTCTTCTTTTTCAAATTAGAAGTTCTCTACATGTTCAAATTGTTGACAAACAAAATTACATTGCAATGTGACATCAAATTTTGCAATTTTATAAACTCGTACTAATTTTGCAGTTTTATAAAATTATACAAATTTTGCAATTTTATAAAAATATACAAATTTTGCAATTTTATAAAATTGTACAAATCTTGCAATTTAAAAAATTTTAGATATTTTGCAATTTTATAAACTTGTACTAATTTTGCAATTTTACAAAAATATACAAATTTTGCAATTTTATAAAATTCTACAAATCTTGCAATTTAAAAAAATTTTATAAATTTTGCAATTTTATAAAATTGTTCAAATTGTGCAATTTTACAAAACTGTACAAATTGTGCAATTTTATAAAATGGTACAAATTTTGCAATTTTACAAAATCGTTAAAATTTTGCAATTTTACAAAATTGTACAAATTGTGCAATTTTATAAAATCATACAAATTTTGCAATTTTATAAAATTGTAAAGTTTGTAAAATTTTTTAAAATTTGTGAAGTTATTAAATCTGTATCGCGAGACTGAATGCCCATAAAATAGGAGTGGCAGGGTCCAAATAGAAGCAGGCAGCGTTTCTCGTATAATCAAGCAAAGCTACCTTCGTAGGGTTAATGAGAAAGAACCTCGCGACCATTTCACCCCTTCCATCGATTACGACGCTTAATCCGCTTAATCGACGCGAAATTTCGACCATTTCCAGCGAGTACAGGATTTCAAGCGTAAAAATTTCAAATATCTAGCGAAGAATTTTCCTCTTATTAATTGCTTCGCTCTGCACCCTCAAGTACTCTCGAGAGCAATTTGCATAGGTCCAAGTGTAACTTTCGGTTCGGAGAATTTAAAGAGTGTCTAGGGACTCGAAAACTAACTAAAATGTCTATTTATATCCGTGGTAATCGGTTTTTACGGTTTTGCTTATAGATTATTCAATTCGAAATGAACGAGTCTGAAAATAGTAGAAGACGCAGTATCGATTGATCCGTGAAGCAAAAGGGGAAACTTTACGGATTTCCTAAAAGCAAACACCGCGAAAGAGAGAAAGAGATATCTGTTTTGGTACAGTATCGATTATTGACATTCAGCTTGAAGCTGCGGAGACACAAGTATTTCTACTTTGCTATCTGCGTACAGGGTGTTCCGGCAAACTTTGCATGGTCCGAATAATATTCCGAACTCCTCTTTGTTTTCGCGATATGCTCTATTTATAGAAACCACAATCGTACTTGAAATTATTCCATTTACTATTCTGCATACAGCGAAATATCAATAAAATATGGAAGTCGCTCACGTATTTACTCATTCGATAATACCTATATGTTATACCAATTATTATATCAATTACTATATCAGTTATTATACTAATAATAAGCATATCTAACCTACCTAACCCACCTAACCCATCTAACGTACCTAACCCGTCTAACGTACCTAACCCGTCTAACGTACCTAACCCGTCTAACGTACCTAACCCGTCTAACGTACCTAACCCGTCTAACGTACCTAACCCGTCTAACGTACCTAACCCGTCTAACGTACCTAACCCGTCTAACGTACCTAACCCGTCTAACGTACCTACCCCTAACGTACCTAACCTAACATACCTAACCACCTAACGTACCTAACCTAACATACCTAACCAACCTAACTTGCCTAACCTAACATTAGAAACTTGAGAGTAGATCAGTCATTCAGTAATTAATGTAATTTCGGTCCACACCCGAACTGTTTATTTAATTTTTTATTTCGAAGAGATTCGTCCATTTTGTCGCAGAACACCCTGTATATATATTGTTCTTTCGGCGCTGTACCCAATCAATAAACGCGCACGACGTAAAACACACGATGTATCACTCTCGCATTTCGTAGCCTCCACGAACGGCGTTCAAAGAAGTCCCGGTTATAAGCTCTTTTTCATATGATTCACTTTTCTCTCTAATTTTATCGGGGTAAAATACGTTATCAAGCATTCAGGGAATTCTACGTCAGCTCCAAGGATCCGACTGCGCATTTCGCTGCAACGGAAGAAAAAGGACGGGATATAGTAATCGAAATCAGCTCATTAACACGTCTGACGCACTGCGAATGGACCTGTAACAACGCATATTAAAAGCTTCTCCATTAGTTTCGGAATTTAAAGTTTCAGTTTAGTATTTTGGTTAATTGAACTCCGTAAGTGGGGTTAGTATCGAAAACTAGCGTAAAGCTGGTCGATAACTTTTGTACCGATTAAGCAAGATAATCGGTGCGATTATACACAAATCTGTACGAAGTATCTGTACGAAGTGTACACAACGAAGTTGAAAGTTTGGCATAAAAAGAAGCTCTTTACAAATTGTAGCGACCGGTGTTTATCGTAAAATCAAATGTATTCGTGGCCGGGACTCACGCAAACGCGATTACGTTTCTTTCCCGGCTTTCTTTGGAGAAGAAATTAACGCTCGATGCAGCTGGCTTACCCTGCAGATTATATAACGATCAGACACGAGTGGGCGACGACTAAACGCATATCGATCAGTCTACCCTTAAATTCGTATCTCGAGAAGAAAACGGTGTAGACCGTCAGGTATTTCGAGGGGTTTAAAGGGTTTCTCGAAGGGTCGGTATTAGTGCTTCTTTATGCACGGTCGAGACCGGGCGACCATTCAGATTCCCGCTGGACAAAAGCCGATAGGTCGTTGTTAATGGGCAACAATTAATGAACAGGATAAAGGGTTCTAACTTTTCTACGATATACCCTAAAGGTGACGCTAACAATTGAAAGAAATTCTGACCGCGGAAGCTTAGCATCGATGAATTATCGATCGCGATTAACCCCATTTATGGATAAACCCCGACGAGAAGCTCTATTCCAAATATCCCGAACCCTATTGTCCCTGATGCGTGTCAGTACGCTCGATAGCACGCCGTTGTTGTGTGTACTTCGCTACGGTTAATCAATGAACCAAGTGTTCTCGCTAACGTGTCATTCAAAACGATAACTGTAACAATGCATAGGTTTGCATGTCCTGAACGTTCCTAGAAGATAACCCTGACGGGAATATACTTCCTTTCTATTTTCGCTTAATGCTAATACACAAAAGTTTTCATATACACCGGACCGTTAGACTAATACCTACCTAGGTTACAAAGGATCTAATATAAACGTAGAATCGTACCTGAGGTGCTCCAGGTAGAATCTCGCCACATCTGGTGGTCGCCCAGGTGAAGTATCCCACCACCTTTTACACCCCCTTCGTCCTTGGAGCCACCCTCGTCCACGCCCCAAAGCTTTTTTGCCGAGGGAGCGAGCTGAAACAATATGAGAAAACGGGTCGTAAGTACACGGGGTCAGTGAACACATTTCAGACCCGGCACGTGCTGACACGAAACTCCCAAGAGCTCGTGTGCTCGTATAGCGAAAGATACGAATGCGAACGATCGTATTAATTACACTAACGAACCGCGGATCCGCTTAAAATTAGCGTATCTGCCGTGTTTAATGCCACTGTGCATGCACCCTTTAATTCATGGAATTAGAAACGGCATACCTCTCATTTTTCTACATTTCCAGTTTCTTATCTTTACGTTCCTTTCATTGCAACAATACTTGTCAACGATTATATTAATCTACTTACAAAATCTATTTGCATACAAAATACTCTTCAAACTTCATAAATAAAAAAAATAAAAAATCCTACAAATAATTCCGTAAAATTCTCAATGTTAATTTAAAATCTTACAATCAAAACTTGAATCAAATTAAACAATAATTTATACATATTATCCTGCTGCATATTAAAAATATCCGTAATCAATAAAATTGAACGGATCAATAGACCGTTCACTGGAAGTAGCCACAGGTTCAATTTTCCGTGGCCATCAAAACATCGTTCTGAGGGTAAGCGCAACATTTGGCGCGAACAGACGATTGTACAGGCGTAAAGATCGGAATCGAAAACAGGAGGCGAGTCGTAACGTTTCATCGTGACCTGAACTCTGCTGCACTGGTCCCGACCTCGCCTAACTAGAGGTCAGTGACGTAACCAGGAGCGGTGGGGATGGCAGGGAAGCGTCCGCAGATTGCGGGATCCTAGATGCAGGTATACGGTGGTGACAGTGCAGCGGAGTGCAACTCCGATGCTTTTCTTGCGTTACAACTTTTCCGTTTACAGCTGACCCTTCCGTAACCTGTACACTGAACACTGTTGCCTTCGATGGCGAAAATGGCGGAAGATGGAGATTTTTTGAAGAAGTAGTTTTTTATAATATTGTATGATGTATACTGATGTGTATTACTGTTCATATGTATGTTAATGTATATTACTGTACGTATGTATGTTCATGTATGTTATTGTACGTATATATGTTAATGTATATTACTGTATGTATGTATGTTACTGTATGTATGTGTGTTAATGTATATTACTATACATATGTATGTTAATGTATATTACTGTACATATGTATGTAAATGTATGTTACTCTACATATGTATGTTAATGTATATTAGTGCACATATGTATGTAAATGTATGTTATTCTACATATGTATATTAACGTATATTAATGTATGTTACTATACATATGCATGTTAATGTATATTATTGTGCATATGTATATTAATGTATGTTACTGTACATATGTATATCAATGTATATTATTGCACATATGTATATCAATGTATATTATTGCACATATGTATATTAACGTCTATTTCTGCATATATATAAATAAATGTATGTACGTGATAATAAATGACGATGATGTATATCAATCGTCCGCAAAAGGTTAAGGTGTTAGTGCGTTTTGCGGATTGGAGCAGTAGTTGGTAAAACGATATCCAAGGATCGAGTACACGCATTTGCGCGATATCGTAACGCCACCGCACCGGCGAGGGAAACCGTACAATCTGATATTATTTAATCGATGATTTAAGACGCGACACGGTCTCCTGATTATGATTCATCGAGATACACGAGAAACATACGAGAAATTAAAAGATTTTATGTCGCTTCGGCGAAGACGCGCAACGTGTCTCCGTCATATTTATATTTTATCGATTACACGAACACGTTATCGCGTACAATAGCACGTGCGTCATGCAGCGACCAGATATATTCGACTCAAATACATCAACCACAAAATATCAGACGACGTTGTTTATCGCTTACGTATCAACGAACGCGTTAATTATGTCGGACGTTGCAGGAAAGATGCAAACGTATTCTCTACGAATTAAACCTGTTAACGTCTTAACATGTCTACTGACGTGATTCTTGTGTGCAAAAAACTGAGAAGTCTTGCATGCAAAAAAGTGAGGTTTGAAAATTATACCTGACATCTGAATAAAAATCTAACCGGCGCCTCTTTCACCCAGATCTACAAATCGGTCAATAACAGGGACACAAAAAAAGAAAATATCAAACGGGTTGCACGAGTTTAGAAACCGGTTAGAAATCCCACGGGGGGAGAAAACGACGCACGAAAAAGTGCAACGTATATCAAATTGGAAAGCGAATCTTCCGTTTGCATCATCCTGCGACATTTTTCTAACCTGCATTTTGTTTCGTTCACCGTCTCTTTTTCCTATAGAATCACTCGATGTTTACCATCGCGAACGCCAACCGCAGCGACGTTTCGTTGAAACCGACCTCGAAAGGAAACTTCGAGCAACAGTTACGATTCCTAACCGACAAGAACGCTTTTACCGAAGTATACATATATATAGATGTTCTTCTTCGGTATTGCCTTCTTAAGTGACACGAACTTAGGTCACAGGCTTAACATTTGGAGAGGGAGTTTATTTCAAGATCTGACGCAAAACGTCGATATTCCTTGTAGACGGTTAGGGTTCGAAACTAGCTCGGTTGGTTAAGGGCTCGAAAACTAGCCCGGTAAAGTTCGAGACCATTTACATGTTAATATTAATTAACATTAACACTGCGTTAATGTAAGAAAATTTGTAACAAAACCCGGAGCGCCCTTTTAGGATTTGAACCCTAATCTCTCCTGAGTGACAGTCAGCTGCTCCGCTCGCTGCGCCAAAGTATATGTTAATATCCCCTCGCTTCTAGAATTCCTTTTATCAGCTTTGGAGGTTCTAATATTAATGTACTACAGGGGTAGTTATTTGGTGTCACGTAAGAACAGAAGACTGTTCGAAGGAGTAAAGACGATCGAGAATGGTCTTTGCACTTTCTCTTAATCGATAAAAGCAGAGTTCCCATCTTTGGCGCGAGGTGGGTAGCAAGAGTTTCTTAACGCACAGAAACGGAATATATGACGTGGAACGGTGAACGAATACGTGTCTGAAGGTTTGGTAAGGTAAGGGTAAGGGTAAGGCTCGGTCAACCGGGGGCGATACGCCGTGAGTATCGACCGCGTCGCCGGCCGGCAGAGACGCTTTTGCACGTTAAGCACGATTGCAGGGCGAAAGAGACGAAAGGGGTCGAAAAGCGAACGAACGAGAGACTCGCGAATTTCTCCGTACCGGATAAACCCGATAGAAATATTTCTATGCATTGTTGTTGTCTTATAGTAAGCGAAAGTACGAACGCGGTTGGTAATTAAAGAAGAAAGAAGGAAAAATGTTACCTTCCATTCAGAGCCGGACTCTGTTCGTTAGCGAAACCGAACAGTTTCGACCCTTGAAACCGAGCGGGGAAAACTTTTGCGCGTTCAGCGAAGAAAAAAACGGCGGATAAAACAGAAGGAAAGAAGGAACAAAAAGCCATAGAAATGCGCCGTGATCGTCTCGCGGTTCATTAGACCAGGAGGATGATGTCTTTCTATCCCTTCGAATCGGCCAACAGCAGAAGCACTCTGGAACGTTGGCCGCGGGAACGACTAGGGGAGAAAAAGAGAGACGAAAAGCGGAGATGGAGGGAGAGAGCCTCTACACATCGAACCGGAGGAAAAAGAAAAAATAAACAGAGAACGAGACGAGACGAGACCAAGAGTACTGGATCCCTCTTTCATTGAACAAAGCCAGAGATAGCTCGCTAAGCCGTGCCCCACCAGACGCTCCAGACTCCCTCCAAGCCCGCTCGGCGCACCGTTCTCCCCCCACCCGCGCCGCACACCCACGAGGTTCTCCCACCGCTCGAGCGGCAGCGTGGACGTCGTCGCTAAACTGCCACGGGGCCACCGACCCCTCCCCAGGCCCCTCGGCCGCGGGTCACGGCCACTGTCCTCGCGAAGAATCAGCATCGGCACGAGGGAGGCGAACCCTGTTGTTCGCTCTTTCTTCATCTCTCTCTGAACACCTCTTCTACCCATCCGTCTCTTCTCTCTCCTGCGTAAGCGTACGCGTGCGCATGCGTCGGATGCGCGCGCACCGTATGCGTACTAGAGAAAAAAGCCGCAAGGGTGGTTTGTATTTTCTTCTTACGATTTGCTCTTTTCGAACGGTATTTATATTACTCTTCAATTCGCTATCAGACGCTCTATCGATTATCCATATAATTCATACTTTACGATATAATCGTTAATTCGGATTATGTTAGCTTACGTTTGTAAATGAGCCGTTCACTGCACAAATCGATTAACTCCACTTTTTGAAAAATCTGAAATTTAAGTGTAAAAGCACTTGGTATAATGCTAACTTTTTATGTTTATACACATTTTTCCAAACATAAACGATTAACACCATTAAACGACAATTTTGGCTACTGAATAATAAATAATTCAGAGGCCATTCTGAAATAAATTTTTTCTATTCTTTTTTATGATTTTACATCTTTTTAATGATAGCTAGATTTGTATTTATGCATTCTGCACACTTTATTTGAATTTATATTACCAAAGGAATTTTAAAAACCTAAGTACATTATTTATCGCATTTCTCCGCTTTTTGTTTTATGGAGTTAATCGATTTGTGCATTGAACAGCTCATATATTACTTTACGATATAATCATTAATTCGGATTATGTTAGGTTACGTTTGTAAATGTTATAATACTGTAAATCTTACAATGTTATCGATACTCAACAGTGTATATATATTACTGTATTAGTGTCTATTAAACATTAGCACTTCTTTAAGGTGTTATAGGGTTAAAGCTATCTGTTTATCATACTATTAACCCTTTAGACTCCCTAATTTTTATAACCCACCAACTCCTTCATTTACAAAATAAATAAAAGAATTTATTCACAGTAAAATGTATTGTAACAGTGTAGAGTATGTAACAAATACATTTTTGATTCAACCAATCAATTTATTTAAATTTTTTATATGGTTCGTGAGATAGGTGATGTTGAGCCACACTCGACATAGGAGTGCAAAGGTTTAAGATGCAAAATAAATATTTGTCCTCAAAATACTTAGATTAGAGACTAAAGTTATCACCACGTTTACCGAACAATTAATCGGTTTACATAGAACGATACAATGGAATTTATAGTCCAGTTTGAAATGTAAGAACATGTATAAGAGATTCGTAGCTGCAAACGGTGCTGTCGATACATCGAATTAGACCTAGATATCAAAATATAGCCGTTCGAACGCAAATTACAGAGTGGGTATTTTAGTCGGTGTAATATGACCACGCGGAAAAACTGGTGGAAATGAATTTCTCCAGCGCGTATTACGTACGCACACATCGGTGTTCCGATGACGAATCTGCAAGCGTAACCGATGCGTTTAGGTTCAACGACATGCGCGTCACGTCACTACAAGTCACGACGCGATACGTCACTTTACGACATAAACGACAGAATACGATACGAGGTAGCCGACGCACGCTCGCACGATCACAAGGAAACACCATAAAAGTTCATATCTGACGCCGGCCGTAAATGAACTATACCGTGCTTGGAGATTTATGCGATACGATTTTCGATAGCTCGCCACCCTCCGACCCACCGAGTAGCGGAAACTTCTGTATCGATTTTTGTCTCCAACGAATTTTAATGAGAAAATTCTACGATCCTTGCGATATTTTCGCGAAATAAACCGAGTGAAAGTACGCGATACGGAACGATTACATCGTTAGAAAAAGTATCGGTAAGCTTCGAAAGTATGACGCAAAATATTTTTCAATTGAAAATAAAAGAAAACAGCAACAATCGATCCTGTTACCTTATGCATTATTTCTAAATAATAATGAGAACGCAAGTTGCCTCGCTTCGGAGCTCCAATCAGCGACAAACTATCGATTATCGATACCGCTTTGCGTAAGTTCACTGACATATAAGCCGATGTCAATAAACATTCTTTTTAGCAACGTGTGAAACGTCAGCTTTTTAAAACTTGTCATTCTCGTATTAGCAAACTGCGTGTTTCACTCTGCATATTATCAATAACAGCGCATCTCAGTCCGGAACGTGGCGGTATTTTAATTAACATTAAGTGCATATTTTTTAATGAAAGACAATTCCAAGAATTCTCGGCTACACAATCTCGTCAGTGGCGATATAAACAGAGCTTACTGCGACACGATTAAAGCGTGCATACACCACAATTTAAATTAGGACTTGTTATTACAACTTCGTATGAATTTTCTGAAATTCGATGTTCATCGAAAGCGTCGAATTTGCACGATTGCCGTTTACGGAGCAAGGGTTAATGTTCTTTTATATAATGTTGTAAAGGTATTTCTTCGGAGGCTGACGTCATCCGAGAAACCGGAAACTGGTTTCGCTCTTCTTTTATCGCGAATAGAATACGATAAGGTTGGTCGCGTAGGAGTAGTTTCTTTAGCGAGTCCCCCCTGTGTCTTAACCGGTCGCTTTAGCCCAACCGTGATGTTGGCCGTGATTCAAGACCGAATATCTCTGTCGACACTTGTTTACTTTTTCCACGGGAATTTCTGCCTTTTAGATGGAAATATCGCGTCTAGACGAAACACAGCCGTGGAACGCGACGTGACAAAGAAGATCTGGATCAACGGATATTCAAAGAAAGACGAGCTTGAATATTCTGAAGGTCTCCTTATCGAGACCGCGGTGCTCCAAGATAAGAATTATGAAAGCAACATAATCGTGCAACGACCAGTGATCTTGTGTAACGATTATCGCGAAGAGGCTTGCGAACCCGTGGGCGGTTTAACTGCATAACTATGTATTCGTAACCATCTGTTACTCTGTCCAGTCGAGAAAAGAGAAAGTTGCAACGAGGTGACAACCCCATGTTTTTTATTATCTTATACCTTTTGCAAAACATTATCAACCTCTTCCATTTATAAATTTTCTTTCTCAAATTTAAAAAATTTCTTTCGTAGTTCAAGTATGTATTATTACATTTTTAATGAAATTGCTTTAGCCGACTACTTGTCGTATATAAATTTTGATGCTGTCTGAAATTTTTAAAGTTTTTTTCATAGCTCGAGTACATATTATTACACTTTTAGTAATCATTGCTCGAGTACATATTATTATATTTTTAATAATTACTAGCATACCTAACCTGCCTAACCCACCTAACGTACCTAACCCACCTAACGTACCTAACCCACCTAACGTACCTAACCCACCTAACGTACCTAACGCCCTAACCTGACATTAGAAACTTAAGTGTTCAGCGATTTTTAAATTTGACAATTTAGTTTATAAAAATATTTATATAGTGTAGTAGATAGCTCAAATACATATTATTACATTTTTAATGAAACTGTACTGCTGTAGCCACCTACTATTTGTCTCGGAGTTTGTCGAAATATTTATAGCGAACTCATTAATCCTTCCACAGCCACAGGTTAAAAATCTGTTGAATGGAACCTAACTGTGGGTGCACGAAGTACCGATGCATGTGCTTGAAAGCACTGCAATGACGAGGCTAATTGAACACATTTTGTGGCAAGTAAGGTCAACCCTGAACACCTCGAAGCAACTAGAAGAGATAGAGTGACTCACGCGAATCAATATCCCTCCAGGCACATTTGCCGTTTATACAATATTGGCGCAAGAGTAACGCCGTGTGCAGTGCATCTGGCTCATGGATAAATATTTTTATCGTTCTTTACGATTTTATCGGTGATCATCTTACAAATACTCGAGAATGTTCATTCGAATCTTTGCGACAAATATTTGATCGTGTATCAGGCTTATCGTGACCCAGACCTATGGAGATTATTCAATAGTATTCTGATTAAACGTATCAATTTTTGGAAGAAATTTTTTATTTTGAAAGGAGGGGTACCGAAAAGTGTTCATTTCTTCGATGACATTAAAGTTTTTCTACAAGAAGGAAGGAATCGAACAATTGTCCTTAGGCTGGTAAAAAGTATTAGAAAATAATGGAAATTATTTTGTTGATTAGCATTTAAGATTTTAATAAATAATGTTTATTAATAAATAAATGTTTCTTGCCAGCAAAATTTTGATTACTTTTCGTACCTCTAACGGCGTTAAATTTAGAAAATAACAGTCGTAAATAAATAAATGAATCAACATTACCGTGTCGCTAAATATAAGAGCAGATGAATGATGAAAAAATGTTCATTGAGTTTTTGGGCTCACGCAACGTTCGCATGTGTCACGGTTGTCCAGAGAGGACCCTGACAGTGTTTCAATCGATTAGGTGTGTGCCAGAAGGGGGAACCACGAGCAAGGGGGAAGCATGCAAAATATAAAGCCGTATAAATTTAAATGGCACCGGTCCAAACGAGATATACCACGGTCGAAAAGCGATGAAAAAAAATATAACATCGTAGAGCGTCAAAACGCTCGATAATTACAAGAAAATAATTCATCTGAGATAACGAACACGTAATATCGTTTTTATATGCCTGTACACCGGCGAGCATTCTTATAATCCGTGCGAAAGTACATTAACCTAAAACAACGCGAACGTTCTCTCCCGTAACTCCAGCTTTACTTGCCTGTGTATAATAGCCAGACAGTGAACATACAGGGTGTCCGATTTAAACCTACACAGATACGGAAAAATGTTTCACGTAAAGTGACAGGATCATCAGCTACTTTGCTGCACGATTCGATTTGACGCGATTCAATTCGATACAGTTCAATTCGACGTAATTTGACTCAACATGTTTCAATTCGACATAATCTGCTTTGATGCGAATCAATTCGGCGTGAAATTGCGATACGGGGATTTAGAAATTGTTCTCCCCATCAACGCTCTACTCGCATTATCCTCATTCACAGATACCAAGAATTCATCCGATGAGTTCCAATTCCCGGCGTTAAAAAATAAGGGCCTCAGTTATAAATACCGAAAATACAGAGGGTCGGTAATGTATTTATACCTTATAGTCTAAATTCAGAAATAGTTCCATAACGAGTCAAGGACACTAACCTGATATTTTCCAGTAACAAGCATAGAGATAATTGTCAAACTTGCCAGAAGTACATATAATCCAATTTAGAAGATCTTTGAAATGTCTTTACTTCCGGAGTTGACATGACGCTCCGACGCCATTTAATTTTACCTTACGAAATTTTTCTTTCACAATTTTAAATTACTTTGTTTTAATATTGCTTACTAAAAAGGTAAGAGACGTTCCGGTCTCTAGAGTCCGACGACGTAAACAATAAAGAAGCATCGAGAAAAACGGAGCAACTGCAGTAAGGATTCAACTCTAGATACATATTTTTTCTATGGCCAATGCGTGCCGGCAGCGCTCCAAGGATTCAAATCCGCAGCTGTCGTTTCGAGGAGGTTCTCCCTCCTGTCACGAGAAACTCTTTTTTTCTTTCTCTCCTCTCTCCCCTCGGTCGAGACCGTATCGAATTACTTAATCATGTTTTGCAACGCGATCGATCGGAATTCGAACGTTTCGTCTAATTTCTGTTCGAAGTAACTTGAAAACTCTCATCCTTTCGTCGCGAGGTATAATGCTAATGGTTCGTTGTTGCGTTACAAGGTTAAGCGAGTTCGGAGACCTGATTGGCTGAATAAGTATCAGACACCTCCGTGTGAAATATTTCGCTTATGATTCGGATCATCCATTCTTGCACATCGATGACAAAATATAATTTTGGAAAATCGTGGGTTTTGTGTACATTTTCGAGAACGGACTCCATTACAGAGAGTATGTTTTCGCGATTGTTTTAAGTCATGAATAAAAAGTGTATGAAATGTCAAAATAAATCTTTCAGTACGTAATATTTTTACCTCGCTGTCGAGGAAGGCTGTCAGAAAAGAGATTTACTCTCTCAATAAAAATGTAAACAAACTAAAATTTTTTACCCGCTCTCATTGTTTTATGGCTGTCGCAGAGAATTAATGTTTAAATTCAAGACAAAAATTTAATAAATTCATGTTTAAAAAAAAAATGAAGTGAGATACCAGAAATGTCATCAGTTTGTGTCGGAGTTATGCTAAGTAATGTATACGCAACATTTTATTGCACCTTTATTTTTATTTACCCCGCTACTTATTTACATTTATTGCTCATCAATGGGTTGATTTCATTGTTTATAGAGTAAGATATACAGTAGACCTGCTATCGATTATCAATACATTATCGATATCTTACCAATACTGAAAAATATATAATATTGCTAAGATGCTGTTGAGGCTGTCTAAAGTAGCTGAAATCTATTTCTTTTGTTTACGATTAAAATGTAACCTAATCTGATCTCACCTAACTTGATCTATTCTAACCAAACCTGATTCATAATTTTATCATTCAATCTATTGATTCTTGATTAAACTTGAAGTGTAATTTAATCCAATTTCAGATAAAAATAATTAGATTTGAATAATAATATTACTTGGACAACTTAATTATATTGCCAATATATTTAGTTATCGATAACGTTTTGATATCATCGATCATTAACGATAATGGAATCGAGAGCGGGTCTAGACAGAATATCTTCCTCATAATGGACGCTTAGCAAACCTATCAAAAATATGCACCGCAAACAAAAAACGTAAAAAAATAACACGAGGTTAAAGCCTTTCTCAAAGTTTTATAAACATAAAGATTTTCATAATAAAATATATTCGATAACATAACCTATAAATTCAGGAAAGTTCGATGCATCGCGCGACACTGAAGCGTATCAAAACGAAGCGCGACGTTGTATAGGATAAAACTGAAGGAAAATAAATACCATGTCGGGCCCCAAATCCTTCATGTCGCAATAAAGAAAAAGATCCCGCGGTGGTTTCATCCAGTCGCCTGTGCTCGTGCCTGCTCCCTGGCCGTACCCTACACCGAAACTCTCCACCGTCTCCAAGGTACCCTCGGCACGGCGCGTCACCTCCGAGAGATTCACCGTTAACCCCGTGGTACACCAACAACTCGAACGAGAAATTCAACTGCACACACTGTTTCGCACTGTTTCGCACTATCCAGTAGTAGTCGAGGCTATCTTGGAGATTCGTGGAACGCGGAGGACGCGTTGTTAGGAGATCCAGCGGGTCGTGATACGTCAACTGCGGCGTCGGGGCGCGGACGCCAATTCAGCCGGCACTGAATACACACCACTCCCGGTTGTTTTCACGTTCGTTTTTCCTGTGTGAACAGCGGACAGGCCTCTCGTAAACGGCACACGACAACGCCGCCGTCGAATCGCGACACCACCGACGATGGCGCGAGAGAGAAAGAAAAGCTGACCGCCTGTCAAACAGTTCGACACCTCGGGTGCCTCGATGCTGCCGCTGCTACCTATGCTCCTCTCTTCTTCCTCTTCCTCCTCCGCCGCCTCCGCCACCGCCGCCGCCGCCGCCGCCACCGCCACCTCCGCCACCTCCTTTCTCCTCTCGCGCACTTTGCACACTCACTCCGCGAATACGCGTTTATTTACAGGGGGAGCAACTCGATCACTCCGTTCTTCGACTCAATTCACGTCCGTATTGGCATATCGCGAGACGCGTCGCGAAAACGGTAATAGAATAACGATCAGGCGTCGCGATGCTCTTCTTTGCCAGTATCTCTCGGCAAATTTTCGTTAACCGGCCTCTCTCTTCGATTGAGACTGCCCTCCTAACCGAAACAAAGAACGACGCTCGAACGGGATGCCCTCTGACGACCAGTTCGCCAATCAACGTTCACTTTACGAATCTCACCGACCAATCGCCGCGCTTCTTCCTTCTATCCATTCGATTTAACGACCTCTCACGGCGATCGGATGAAAATTTGATCGCGCTTCGGTAAATTTACCTGGACTTTGCTAAATATTAACGACAGCCTTCGGCTGCATATGAAATTTCGGATTTACTGATATTTATCTCTTAAAAATAAGTGATCTGTCTCACTTATGGGCATATCACATTTTTAAACGTTCGCTACGAGCGTTAAAAAGCCCGCGTTTGCGAACAACTGAATTTTCAAATTTTCAAAATTAAAAATTCCCAAATTTAGAAATTTTTAAATTTGCAATGTTTTCAGCACTGTGTAGAATGTTCTCTTTCTATATTATAATTGTCAGCCTTGTTACGAATATTATAACAGAATTGTACTCTATATTCTGTATAGAGATCATTTGCATTTTGGCACCCACTTCAAAAAATTAATATTCATATATTTATGGAAAGATTCCATTCTACTTCTTTATGCATTCTGATCCTCACCTGTTTTGCTTGAAATCGCTTTTATGTCGGTAATTTTTATTTTCTCAGCTTTATTGTTTTATTTTGATAAAGATATGAATAAATCTACGAAAAAAGCACATTATAATCCCACCCACTGAGGTCGGGGGATTTAAATGGCGGCATTGACAAATCAGTCAGAATATTTGTATTTACATAATAAGACAAAATCGAATATGAAATACCCGATATTAGCACCTACGTATTATTTCATATTTATTTCCGTATTATGATGGAAAATTAATATTTAATAAAAATGTAACACTCGTACAATTTAATATGAAAAATGTTTTTCAGTGCTTTCCATCAGTCTACATGTCATAATTCATGTATGCTTTACTAATGTAATTAATAATATATAAAAATCTATCAGAACTTTATTAAAAATTAAAAAGAACTGCCAGACAATAAATCAATAAAATTAGCCTACCCTCTGTAAATAATAATTTTTATTTCGATCGATTTTTGAACTCGCCGAAGGCCATTGCCTTACCAACTATAAATTCATCGCTTGTAATTTACTATTCCACCGAATTTCGGCCCTGACACAGTTTGCACGAATAGTCCACGGATCGACTGAACTTTCTATCTAACCGACTGTTAACTAATACTATGAGTGTCAATGACATCTCTGTAATTAGATACTAGAATAGGAATTAACTTTCTCACAGATTCATATATGAATGATTCATTTTGTACAAATATCATAAACATTCTGCTAACTTTAAAATTGTAGGGGTATTTGAAAAACCGGCATAGGTAAATATGTACACGTGTATGATATGATGTAATGATACAGGTATATTAAAAAGGGGCTTTACTCTTCTGTAAGGACCATTTCCTACCAATTCTATTAACCTTATATTAGATATTGGTACTGCAAGTTCTAACAATATTTCCTTATTAACATTAACCCATTACAACCACTATTGATACATACATTTTCATATGTTTTTATTGGCCAAATAATGTAGCCACGTTTGAAGCACATTAACGTTATGATAAGATGATTTGTAACTTATCAGCGAATCGAAAATCGTTCATACACATTTCAAGTATAAAACCCGTTAAGATAACGGTTATTGTTAGCTTTAAAATACTAACAGAAACAGTATTTTATTGTGCATATTTTGAAATAATGTAAATATACTTAGTAGCAAGATATGTCGTGCATTGAAGCTACGAATCAGGTTCGACAAAATTCGAGCAGACTACCGAAGGTATTTTACACATGAATGTCAAGGTATTCCGAAACTTTCGAGTGCTTGAAATTAAATTCGAGAGTTTCGAAATTGTGTCCAAATTTTTGGAACCATCTCCAGTTATATAAACATATACTTTCGAATATGTTTAAAACATTCGTTTCCATAAAAATGGATTAAGAGACTTAAGTTTGCTTTTTGTGTACAGAGTAACAAATAATTTTCTACTCAGCACAAAAGAATTATTATAGATTTTAATACATCTAAGGGAAGGCACTACAATGACACTTACCTGTCCATTCCTGAACTGTTGCTGTTGCTGCTGTTGCTGATGATGAAATAGAGCTACCTGTTGCTGAGCTGTCATTTGATTATTGAGATAAATTAAGTGCTCTGCTCCTGGTGCTCCACTCTATATTGGCAAAAGAAAGGAAGAAAGAAATTGTTAGTATTCAGATAACATACATCTACTAATTGTAATTAAATATCAGTTGCTAATGAAATTTTGTGCCAATGATAATACCAAGTAAAATAATACTCACTTTTAATTGCATTGGATGAATTTCATATGGTACATGCACATTGTTCATTGTTTGAAGTCCCAATTGTTGTGGTTGATTCTGTTGTGGCATACTCAGTTTAGTAATAGGATACTTCCATTTCTCTGGATTCTATAAACAATTAAAAGTTGTGGTCATATAACAGAAGCATATATCCATTTAATATGTTAAATTAATAAATTTGATGATTCCATATTTGGTACACTTACATTATCAATAATTGCATCATCTGCCAGAGCCCATGCACGAGGAGCTTGTTTTGTTTGAAAAGCTGAAGACTGCGCATTAAATTCTGCTTCTGTAGGTCGTTGAAATACATAACCAACCATAGCATCATCTTGAGTTCTGTTTACACCTATTTGATGGGTTTGACCAGGTTGAATACGCATACTATCTCCACCAGCCATTACTTGTCCGCATTGCTCTGCATCCTATTAACAACATAAAAATATTGTATTGAACTCATCTGTTACTTTGTAATAATATGTTGTATAAGCAATGGTTTAATCTGATGATATTGCAGTCTAAGAAAAGTGACTGTTTACATTTTCATAAAGTACTTGATACAGAAACACAATAAAATTATAATAAATTGTAATTTCAATGCAACTATATTAACTCTTTGAAATGGTAATCGTATTGATATTAAAAAATATAAAGAGGAGATAATACTTCATCACAAATAAAGAACAATAAAACAATGAAGTATAGCAATAGCATTAAGAAACAAAAATCTTTTACACAATTCTCTACAAATTTAGTGATCAATTATACAAGATATAATTAGTTTTGACAAATGTTAGCAAACTTCAACATAAAGGAAGAGGACATCACATTCAACAAAACATTACAATTATATGCAATAAATTTGATTCCTCCATGACAAAAGACTATTTGTTTCATTACAATGCTAATGCATATCCAACAAAACATAAGTCCAAGCTGCAATGGTTTTTGTCTTATATAGAAAGTACAAGATTTTTTACATTTATTCCAATAATTGCTCGACTCAAAAATCATGACTTTAGGAAGAATAAATTTAGACACTTTAAAGTGCTACAAATAGCTGAAAAGGAGACATTTGCTCCAAAATAACAAATAAAGCATCATTGAATCTTTAAACCTATTACGCATTAAAAGTAAACATATAACATTCATATATTAAATCAACCATATTATATAGACAATGTTTCCAGTCTGGTTGATATCCTTTTTAACTTGTTCCATTAATACTAGAAAATTTCAAATAAATAAATGGATGTAGAAAAGGAATCAACTAATATTAACGTAAGTATGTACACGTGAGACTTAAATCGAATGAACCTACACATTTCTTCATAAAAAAAAAAGTAACATAGATAAATACAGAAATAAGTTGTTATAGTCAGACAACTGACCTTTCTAATGTCACCAACCAGTACTGGAATTGTTATTTAATTCTTTTACTATCCCAAATAAAAATGCCCCTTACATCCTACCTTTTAATACAAGATAGGTTATGACATTTCAATCAGCAGTGATACTTCGAGTACCTAGATAAATCACTGAAGAACATACACAGCTAATGAAAAGAAAAAAATAAAAGAATGTTGAAATAAAGATATACCGTGGGTATATGTCCGTTCGCAGAAGGATGGTGCAATTGCATCGAGGGTGCCGGTTCTCCCGCAGCACCAGCGCTACTTGCACCAAGCCACTTCATCGTTCTGTCAATCCGTACCGCTGCTCCGAGCTCGATGAACGACGATCGAACAGATAAGAGTAACTCTCACTGTGAAGGTTAGCTCGCTCAGAACCGGCGTCTGGAGCCAAACGTAGAATCGACCGCTACGTCTGTTCAGCGAGCATGTTCCAAGCGTGACTTTCAACAGCGTGGCATCTCCGCTGCTTCCACGACTAGGAGGACGAGGATAACGAGGAGAACGATCACCAGAAAAGGAATCGTATTTACGAAACTGCGATTGAACGCCAGACAGCACAGCAATGGCAGCTGGGCGAGCGGTGCTGCCGGAATTTTGACAACACTGCCGGACAACGAGCAACGAGAGAACACAAAGAGGAATCGTCGAACTTAACGCGGCTCAATCTACTTGGCCCAATCGAGTTTTACCAAACGGCACAACAGCTTCGATGAACCAACGAAACTGGGGGGATGTCGGAAGAAAAAAAAGTGAAACATGCAAAAAACGATGACTGCTTGTTCGTCGACGGACGGGAGGGAATTAGGGGTAGGAAAGCAGAGAGGGGGAGGAGAATCGAAAGATCCGCAAAATCCGAATTTCTAATTTTCAACGATGTTACGGATTTTTCGTAATGAAACGGGAGTAGGTACGATAATGGAGGTCCTCCCTTTTGCGATTTACGTGTAGACTTCACTTCGATTGCGATTACTCGATCGATGAATATCGTTTGCTTTGTGACACACGCTGTTCGTTCTCTTTACTATGAACGCTCCGATTTTTCACACACTCATCCCGTAAAACTAAAGCTTAAAATACACTATTCACAGGTATGTACAACGCAGTACAGGCACACAATGTGCGTCCACCGGCATACGCGTGTTTCGCGCGCAAGGATGCTGCGCGATTTTCGGACGGGCTCAAAAGGGTGGGAGGGGGACAAAGAACCAACCCGCGTTTAGAAATACCGCGACAGGATATTAAACTGATACGTTATTTATGTCAATTTCATGTTTCTACCACGATGCGGTTTTGCTTTGATTCTCTTATTTGCCACGTTGATATCACTTGATTCAAAGTTTCGAGTATTAGTTTTTATACTTTGTCCGGCGTTAATTTGTAAAGTTCACGTTCACGCAACCGCCGTGTTCGCAGTGTCAAGATTCTAGGTTATGCGAGGAAATTGCACATGAAATTAGTAGATAGTGATGTTTCATGCAAAAATCAAACGTACAATTTTTACCGCCATCTAATATAAAAGTCATGTTCTAAAATTAGCCATGTTCATAACCGTTCCTCCTACGACCGGTTATTTGAAATATTGATATGAATTTTACTTCCGTATAAAATAATTTGGAAATATTTATAGTATTACGAAAATTTGATTAATGCATTACTATTGTCGTGTATTATTCGTTCAACAATGGATCATACTAATTGTTCGACGATTCTGGTTCGTCCTGTACATGTTGATTTTAATTTGCAAGAATATGATTCGTAACCAAGAGCAACGTGCATGAGCGTTTACGACTGTCGTGACGCCAAACGTATATACTTGGTGATCTTTTATTTCAAATTTATTCTATTTGCGTCAAATCTGACCACGTCCGCACATACACGTTGGAATTTGGAATTTTGGCAATTTCATAATAGTCAAATGTGCCTCGCTGGCTATCAGTTGATTATGCTTATTTTATCGCCCATTCTCCTTATCCGCATATACATACTTATCCACCGTGTTTGTAACCAACAGAATAAAAATCGTATGGTAGTGAAGTCATACTAAGTAGTAGGGAACCTACTGAAGTTTGCCGGGTTGCGCAAGCTGAGCATGATCTTCCGTGAAACGTATAACAGAAATGCTTTGTTTTTGCTTTTAAAAATGTTTAAACCACTTTGACGTTAATTTTATTGCTACGATTTAAATTAGAATATTATGGAATAAGCGTAATTAATAGTTCAAATTTTTGCGCTTATTTCAGTTCACTCATTGTCAAGAATTGTAACTCGTACTGGTAGCGCTCGCCACACAAGACCAGTGTTTAATGACTATAATCACACATGAAACAGATCAAGTTGACAATTTAATATAAAGTTCTTATTCCTATGACCACGTTAACGATAACGAATGCGTTTTATCCTAAGTTTAAAACATTTTTATAAAAATGATGAATTACTTGGTAAGATAATCTTTTATATAATTCATTCACTACGATGTTATCTATAACAAATGTCGAAATATGTTAATATTAATGATGGACTATTTACGATAGCAATATCTTTATTTACTTTTTAACTATGTATTGTTGCATATCGTAATTTTATAAAATATAATCCGTAAGATTGTCTTTTATATTATATCTATAACGTCGCAAATCGTATCATTATTTAAGAAAGAATCTGCAATATTTTTATACTTTTCTATGATAATCTTTCAATTATAGATGACGTAATGCCACTCATTCAACGTAATCTACTAATATAATATAAAATGGCAACGTTTTGGTCAGGAAGACCTGGTTGGTTAGGAAAAGTAGGCATAGTATTATTAGCTACGTGGCTTTTGGTACTAATTGTATCTGTATCACATATCTTTAAAGCTAATAGTTTATCATCTAACAATGAAAGTCCTACAAATAAAGAAAATGCTCAACGTCTGGCCCAGATGGTTAATGATTTTGAAATTCTTAAAAGGCAGAATGAAGCGTTAAAGAACATAATATTGGGGTAAGTCTGTACCAAAAATGATGAAACTATACAGGTTTATTTATAGTTTAAAACAAAGAGCATTTTGATCTTTTCGTTGTACAGGATAACATAATTTCCAGAGAAAGATCAAAATCCATTCAAGGGGACCATCTAGGTTCGATACATGAAAAGCTTGATAAGGTATCACTGTATGATGAATTGTTGGATACTAAAAACAACATTAAACACAGTGTCCCTTCTTTGGAATATGAAGATTTACGAAGAAGGGTGAGAAACAACGTACAAGAACTATGGTAAGTATAATGTTGAAAATATTAATATACTTTAAAATGTATTCTAATAACAATATTTTCCTAATTCCTAAATAGGTATTACATTAGTGCAGAACTTAGCAAACTTAAGAAAACTATAGATAAACCCAGTTATGATCAAAAGGAGAAGAGAATACAGGATGTATTGCGAAATGTCTGGGATCATAAGAGATCTCTCATTATAGATATTGATAGATTAAAAAAAGCAGATGGCTATGATGAATGGCGTAAAAAAGAAGCAAAAGATTTATCTGATCTCGTACAAAGAAGATTTAAGTATTTACAGAACCCTAGTGATTGTAACAAAGCTAGAAAATTAGTTTGTAGTTTAAATAAAGGCTGTGGATTTGGTTGTCAGGTAAACAAACTTGTTATTTTGTTTTTTATAAATAGAATTTTTTATTTTAAAAAAATAAATTGTTATTTTATAAATAGAATGTTATAAATAAAATTTATTATGTATTTCAGATTCATCACATTACATATTGCTTCTTGGTTGCTTATGGCACAGAGAGAACATTGATAATCAAGTCAAAAGGTTGGAGATACCATAAGGATGGTTGGGAGTCTGTTTTCAAGCCATTAAGTGATACCTGTGTATCTACAAATGGAGCATCTCATGCTAATTGGCCTGGTGATGCTTCTAAACAAGTAATATCCTTACCCATTGTGGATAACGTTTATCCAAAACCAAGGTATCAACCACCAAGTGTACCAGAAGATTTAGCTCCGAGATTAGAAAAACTTCATGGGCATCCATTGGTATGGTGGGTAGGACAAGTTCTGAAGTACTTAATGCGACCTCAAGAACACGTAACGAAAACATTGAACTATGCAAAAGATCGACTTGGTTTCAAAAAACCTATTGTCGGAATTCACGTACGAAGAACAGATAAAGTTGGTACCGAAGCTGCTTATCACGATATAGACGAATACATGGTTAAGGTTGAGCAGTATTTCGATGAGCTTGAAGTAAAACCAGATGTGAGGAGGGTTTTCTTAGCCAGTGATGATCCAAAAGTAATCACGACAGCCAAGAATCGTTATTCAAATTATGAAATAATAGGGGATCCAGAAATAGCAGAAATGGCGTCAGTCGCAAAACGATATTCAGATTCCTCTTTGCAAGGAATAATCATTGATATCCATCTTTTGTCCGAATGTGATTATTTAGTGTGCACGTTTAGTTCTCAAGTATGCCGTGTGGCTTACGAATTGATGCAAACATACTACCCTGATGCATATAATCGATTTACATCACTCGATGATATTTATTATTATGGAGGACAAAATCCACACCCTCATAAAGCCATCTTAGATCACCAGCCAAGAAGAAGTGGCGAAATAGAATTGAAAGTAGGAGACTTGGTTGAAGTGTTTGGTAACCACTGGGATGGTTATTCTAAGGGGTACAACACTCGAACTAGCATGACAGGTCTATTTCCAAGTTTCAAAGTGAAAAATCCAGTGGATGCTGTAGACTTTCCGAAGTATCCAAACGTTCCTTTAAACGAAAACAAGAACGAGTAGGCACATTTTGAACGTGTAGTAATCTTGAATGGATTCAGATTGCTTAAAAAAAGAATGTAACTTGCCTTTATATTTAAATTGTTACGAAAAAAGGGTCATGTACACTTATATATTTTATTACTAGCAAATAATGGATTTAATTCTTTCGTAAATTGAAATTATCACGAGTTGTGAGACAAAGAAGTTGCACTATTGCCTACACGAATGATGTGTTAAATTTTAAGAAGATTGTTTATAAATATTTGAGAAATAATATTGTAGGAAATTTTTAATAAGTTTACGATCTCTTACAAATTGAACTAAAAATATAAATAAATTTTAAAAGAACACGTAGTAATACAATGTAAAGGTTTTATATATTTTGATTGACGTTAAAAATTTGTACTGTTATGTTAATAAGAGATTTTATTAGAACGTGACTGTATCATTGCATTACACTGCAATTGTTCAGTAATTTTAAGATACGTATTTTTTTTCTATCACATGCATTTAAAATGTATGAAACAGGATCGATGAAGTACGGGATTTGTGCCAATGCATTTGATTTTTCACAAGTATTATTTATAACGGCAAGCCAATGTTCGCAGAAAATATACGATTAAATACATTTGACCACATTTTGGAGTAAAAACTTTTTGTATCATATTATCAGATATTCTCACATCTCCTGATAAAGGCTTGCATTATAAGTTCTTGTCATAACGTACAATTTGTACATAAAGTATGCAATACAAATGTTAAGTATATAACAGTTTTTTAATAATATTAGAGCTTATACAATACGCATAAAAAATATTGCATAACATACCTATGGTAAGCATAAAATGCATAGACATCGAGCTGGGCTTGAGGCCTATCTTATACGAATAAGAATGTTTCCTGTATACATATTGTAATATATTTTATACTGTACACCAGACGCGATTGAGAATTGTTATTATATTATATTATAGAATTTGATTTCGGTTTTTAATAAATATTTAATTCACGAATTCATGAGCTCCTTTAATAATTCAAGGATATTAGATTAGAACAAAATTGAGAAATAAAGTATGTCAATTCTAGGTGTGCTTCGCATATTTAACCGTTACCCCGAAAATTTCTGTAATATAAAACTTTCTAATTTAATAGCTTAATTTCATAATTTGAAAAAAAGCGCGGCAAAGTAAACACTAAGCATGTGCTATACATCAATATCGATATTTGACGTACGGCATATCATAAAGTTAGTCAAATTTTAAATGATTTTATATTATTATGCTCTCTTTTCTTTTTGACATTTGTTCATGATATCATATTGAATTTTTTTAAAAATTTAAATGATCATTTTTCTACGAATTTGGCACGATATCATTACATCACTATTAATTACAGTTTAACATTTACGCAAAATGATGATGCTGTTGTAATGTATAATTATATTAAATTGATTCTAAATTTATAATCATTCAAGAAATTTGAATAGCATGGCGCAAATCTGTCGTGTCAATAAATCTGAAGTACCTGTTTTAATTCGTGTTTTTCATCGAATGTTTCCCTGCTCCAAAAGGTTAGAATTCGTGTAAAAGCATGACAGTCTTTTTTGTACAATATTTTTCTAACTACAGAGTGAATTGTGTTCTTTAAAGATACCAAAGCAACTATTATGAGATATTGCGCATTCCTCACAATGCAACGCAAAAAGAAATTAAAGAAGCTTTTATCAAGCTGTCAAAAGAAGTGAGTCTTTTAATTGTTTGCATATTATTACGACAAGGAAATATTATATTTTTTAGAAATATGTTGCATTTTCTTAGATGCATCCTGACACTGGAACTAAGGGAAATCATAGTGACTTTGTGAAGATCAACGAAGCCTATTCTGTGTTATGTAGGAAAGACTCTCGATATAATTATGATATGGATTTGAAACATAACTTTACATCACAATATAACACTGGTTACCAATACAAAGGGTATGTTTGCGATAGAGATTATGTGTTTCAAGAAGTTGTTCATCCCTGTTGTTTTCCTATATATGTTTCTAAATAAATTTATTTTCAGAGCTAATAACTTTTATAATGAATATGAAAGTAAAAGACCTGGTAAAAAGGAATTAATAAGAGCAATTGGATTTTGCGTAATACTTATGATTATTGGAGGTATAATTCAAATAACATGTATTACGACAATGTCAAATCATAAGAGGCATGTGCAAGCAAAGAAAACTGCAGAGTATGAAATGCAATATCAAAGTGGTATGGAGCAGAGAAGACAGTTTCTGATGGATCAGTACAGATTGGCCTTCCCTGATAAATAGAATTGTGATATAGCAGATATTGTTTTAGAAGAATACTTGAAAGAATAGTCAAAATATTTATTATAGAATGACACTATAGGCTTCATTTGATTAATAGCTAATGAAAGAAATCTGCATCAGTATTTTCTTCTAAGAAAGCCTATGGTGTCTATACTTACACATGTATTTAATGTAAATTTTTTATGTAAACCAATATGTACAAAATTGATAAAAAGGATTTATTTATTTTTAAAATAGATCAATACTTGTTTCTCAATTTATTTATAAAAAAAGTTTAATTGCATTCATTTAAATACAAATCATCTTATTTTATATTTCCGTGCAAATTGATCACACCAAAGCAACAAATTTATATGTACTTTTTCAGAATATTTAACAACGTTTTGTTTGCACTATCGGCAATGTGATTAATACTCGTTCCCGAGTTCAACTCATTAAGTGCACTTGTTAATATCATTAGTATCATATTAACATCATACAATTTTTACACGAAGATAACTTATCCCAGTGCGACATCACTTGGTATAAAAGTAATAAATAAATTAATGGTTTATTTAAGAAACGAAAATGTACAATAGATCCGAATAATCGCCGCAAGGTGGAATACAATACAAAGTTTGGAGTGCGTTTATAAAAATTATTCTTCGTTCTAAACAGGTACTCGATGTTCATAACATATCGTGCTGCTGTTACAGTTTCTTGATGTACGAAATAATCGACGTGTGTGGGAACGCTGGATTGAACACAGGATTACCATCCTCATCCACGTAATCTGCATATTTCAATTCGTATATCCGTTCGAAGCCTAGTCGTGCGCAAAGTTTGCCGGAGAAAAAGGACGAGCAGTCTGCACGTACCATGTGGAAGCCCTTTTCCTTTCCTATTTCACTGTAAATCGATTATTTTCATTAATGAAATACACATCAGATAGCGATCGATAATTTAAATTTAAAAATTTATAGGATTTGGAAATGTAAACTGAACTTACATAGTTTTTTCCACAAGAGTCTTGGCAATTCCTTTGCCCCTCCAGCTACTGTCCACAGAGAGTATTCTGATTTCCAGGATATTCAGACCTTCATATTGTCCACTGCGGTTCACATTTTGGTCCACGTACCGCAGTAACCTCAGAATCTTCTTGAATTTTGGATTTTCACACGAGGTGATGTATTCCGGATCTCCCTCGCAGGGGGGATCCATTTTTCCTACGTGCGTAATTTGTTGATTAATTACAGTTAATGCGGCCTGAATGTATAATGTTTCGCATCTGATTTGCAAAGCAAAAGCGCGCATAACGATTTAAATGCTTGCATACACATGAGTATACCTTCTTGAAAAACTGTTAAGGAATAAATAGTTGTATATTTGTAAGAATAGTGTGTTGCAAATCATTGATAAGATTTGTTATATGAAGTCATAAATTTTACAGACAATACTTATGTAAATGCATTTAGTGGTGAATGGCAGTCTACATTCATTCTAAAGGTCTCTTATTTGCATATAACGTAGAATTGAAAATGTGATAACACGTAATGGAATAAGTATATGAAGTATGATATTCTCAAAGTATGAATTAACTCTTTTTACGTAAAAACTTATGGACTTAATTTTTTAAATCGACGTATTCGTAATTCTGAAATTATGTCTTCAAATTGAAAAATTTTTGAAGACTTAAATTTTAATTTAATTTTTAAAGTTACCGAATACGTCCCATATATGACGCTATTAGCAAAAGAAGTCCAGATCTTTTACAGTAATTAAATTCGACAAATTGCGCCTACTGTTAATGGCAATCAGTCGGTCTATTTTAGATTGATGGATCGCCTTTCTGTTAAGAACTCAACCTCGATATCTTATATCGAAGGTAACCGCTTAACATCTACTTTGCATTGGAAACAATTTCTACTGCTATTCGCTCATTGTTCATAGTATGACGAACACTTGGAATATTCTCCAGTAAATAATACTGTATCGCTCTTTGCGATAGGAACAGTTGTCCAATTACTACCGACTCGAATTTTTATATATTTTTTTCTTACGTGTTTCCGTTGACTTCGGCATAACACGTGACTAACTGGATCTACCGATAAAGTAACGTAATTATCACTGTTGTGACAACCGGTAGCGATTAATAAGCCTCACATTTGCCTAGTACTCGCATAACAATTTATGTAACGTTGAACAGTACCGTTTTCTCGAAGGCGTGTCTTCCTTCCTTCTACTATTATTTTTTTATCAGATTATTGTTTAATACACTCGAGATTGAATCTACGGTAAGACCCTGAAGACTTGGAAGATTTTGATGCAATATACACATTTAATTCATTTTACTTGCAGGTTCATATGTGTAAATTCATATAATTAATGATAAATTTGCAAGTGCAATCGTATTTCAATTGCCTTGAGTCTTATAAACTTGTTCCACAATCTTTTTATATAATTTTGCACTTTTATCCTCGGGATTTATCCTCAAGGTACAACGAGATTTTTGTTATCTTATTGGTCTATTCGAAGCAAAACTATTTTTGCTCAAACAAGATACGTTTCGCAAATATTGCTGTGACCTTTTATTGCAAGCAGACATGTTTTAAACTTATCCTTGTTAGCCTAGATTTGATATTCCAATGAAATTATTCATCGTTTTGTATTCGTAGAATGTACCAGTTTCGTCTGCATTGTTCTTTCTTAAGAATAGAACATTCTTGGTAACTCGTATTCTTAATTTACGTATAAGGTGCAAAGTTTCAGTCCATTTAATTCGTTGGTGTAATTGCGAGAAGCTGTGTTCATCGGAATGAATCATGAGGTGTTTCATTTCTTAACTTAAATATTAAGTACGAGATAATTTAAATAGTAGGAAATAATTTCAGTAGTAGCAAGTAATTTAAGTACCAAGTACTAGCACCAAGTAACTTAAGTCGTATCAAGTATTGTATATGTTCGAATAATAGATATTTCACAGTGGACATTGAATATTGATTAGCTACTGTATATTAGTACCTTACGCAAAGCAGTGATTTAAGAATAGAAACGTAGAGTATAATTTTCTGTAATTCTTACCATTTAAGAGAACACCTACAATAGCACCACTGGTTGAAACCGCCATAAGGCTAAGGTTGTTCTCGAGCGTGGACATACTACAGTATTCTTCTAATTCGAGACAAGTGCTGTCCTCGCTTTCAGGTATTAGCTGGATACAGTGATTAAGCGGCTCGTCTCTGAAGAAAAACCTTCTGAGGAATTTCAATATCCTAAGCTTATCGTCCTTCGTAACTATTTGTACATGATAATCCATTCCAATGTTGTTGTCCGCTGAATCCGCCAGCTGAAACATCAAACAACCTTGTACATTTGCATTGACTTCATCAAATAACTGTAACAAACGTTTCTTTTTTATATTCATCTACAAGAAACTATCTCCACAATTTCTCTTCAGAAATTCCTGGATAATTTAAAAACATCACGGTTCATTAAAGAATAACGAGAAGTCAAAGGAAGTTAAAGCAATCGTTTTGTAGGACACGTTTATGGAAACATTGGATTAATCAGATTGTGTCGTTTGAATGCAACACATGTTGCAACACCGTGAATACATATCAGTGTAACCCAATGCAGAATAATAACAATTTGTTGTTTTCCTGGCATCGGAAATTGAATTAACGCTTTCACGCGGGACAATTAACGTGTTGGCCCGTTGCATCGAGCGTATGCAGCAATTCGCGACGCGCTCTCATTTGTGGTCGCTTTATCTCGGTCATTAATGGCCAACATAGTCGAGGACTGAATTATATAGTTGATCCACTTCCACGCAATGATTCACAATAGCTGACAACAGAATGTTACGTTTATATTTTGATTTCTGGGACCACAAGGGAACTTACTATTTCATTTTTAGTATTCGCAATTTCAAAATTATGGCGGATACTTTGATTTTTTCAGACTGCGATCCGTTATAAAAATATGGGACCATTGTTCACTGTTTGCGAATTATATTATTATAGTTACACAATTATATTATTAGCGAATTACTAATTACATAATTATTACAATTATTACGTAATTATTACAATTTCAAAATTGTGAATAGTTTGGTTTTTTCAACCCACGATCCGCTGTGAAAATAGAAGACCATTGTTCACTGTTTTCCAATTATATTATTATAGTTACACAATTATATTATTAGTAAATTACTGTATTCACAATTTCAAAATTATGGAGAATGCTTTGAGTTTTTCAGACTGCAATCCGCTGTGAAAATACGAAACCATTGTTCACTGTTTTCCAATTATATTATCATAGTTATACAATTATATTATTAGCGAATATTCACTTAATTCGCTACTCGAATGATGGGTTATTATTGCAAGTACGACATTTATGGTTTTAGTAATCATCGATGCGCCGTAATAACTCGTCTTTTCTAATGTTAGCGTTACATCATTTCAATTCTATTAATAGACATGTCAATCGTAATTATAATAACGGTATTGTTTTATGTCACAACATAGATATAATGACGGATTGGGGACAACAAACATACGAACTGTTCATTTCCTGTTTCTTTATACGCCATTTTGGAGAAGCGGAACGCGCTTGTCAACTTGAGTTGATAAAAATACAAACTATCATTTTTACATATGGTATTTTACTATCTAATATTCTAATTTTTGTGATGTTTGAATTTGACAGTTTACAGCAGATGAGACACAAAAAATCTAGATTGCAAAACTTACATTTTGTCACATTTTTGTTACATTTTTGTTACATTTGTTCTAACACTTGCAGTATAAAAATTTCATACTCAAGATTGTATCTCTAACTTTCAAACTCTAAATTCAATTTCAATATCAAAGTTAATATCGCTATTAAATATCCACCCTCAAAATTCCAAACTCCCTAAAATTCTAATAACGAAAATTCCGAAGTTCGCAACAATCTTACCGTGTATCTCGTAATTTTGGGCACATCTTTCGCGAAGTTGGTCTTGTTGGCATCTATTCGGCCAGAGTTGGATAGCATAGTCTCCATGTCGAAGCTCGGTGTGTTAACGATTAATTCTTTAAAATTTCAGTTGCGATCACGATGAACCATTTAACGGGTCACTGAATGTGGGAACACCGGTTTGCCAATAACACGATGCTCGTTGTTGACGTCGAGGTGGTAATCTAACACTGCGCTTTGTAATAGCTCGTCGTCAGTCTTATATACGCTCACAGTACCGGGCAAAAGCCGTTTCTGCAGGTTCATGGACATATGAGTACACTTTGGGGTGCTTACTAATCGGGAACGTCATGAGACTTCGATCAATACAATTAATTTTTTACCATCGGTCTAGCTATAGATTGCTACATGTTTTACGGGATTTATTATTCCTGATTTCGTTTACAATCACTTTGCTGTTGAGACAGGTCTCGTACTAAGTCATCGGTCTTTTGTTAAAAGACGTTATTTATCGAAAGTTGTCGAAGGCAAAGTCAGAAGTATTTGTTAAATATTGACAAATTAAAAATTTTATTTTTGAGTTACTTGCAAGTTCAAGATTAAATAATAAAAATATGAAGGCGTGTTTTACTGTTTCTCTTACTCAGACTCTTACTGTTTAGTGTCTTAAGCTTCGCTGTATCTTTTATTTAATTCTTTCGCGATCACTTGTTTGTTTTCTAGCGTTACTTTATGTAACGCGTTTATTAAATAGACAACACGTCCATGCGTGACTCTTTTTCCGTTTATTCTTTCAAATGGTTAATCGTTCGAGAGCTTTTCTTCGCAAGTAAATCATCGGCTGACACCGAGGGAATAACATTCTACCCATGAATTTCTAATAGCCAACATGTGTACGCGCTTTATCGTTTAGTATCGCTTTCATGTAAATGAAACGAACGTGTGGCACGCGATCGTCTAATAGAAATCGAAAAAAGAGCAAATTATCACATACAGAAAACGTTTTATCGTACGAGATTATTTTTTGAGAATTTTCTCGAAACAACTGGAAAACGTTTAAGAATTAATTATCGGAAAACTACCATTCGAAATGCATTCACGATCAGATATCTGAAAGATACATGAGAAATCGAACGTTTCCGATGATTAATCTAAAACGTTTTAGCTATTCAGAAACTTAAGCGTTTTTCGATGTCGACAAGAAACATCGGTCAATACAGTGACGCAGAGAGTCAATTCTTCTGAAAAATAGTTCTAATTGTTTTTGTGGTCGTATCCTGTTCGTTTGGGCCGAACTCGTGTGACGAATTAAACCGTCGCTTTTTAGCAGGACTAACTGTACAATCTTCCTGTGACGAATCAATTTTATTTTTTGTCTACTGCATAGTACAAGGTTGTACAAGTAGAACGAGAAGATCGTGCAGAAATCAATTATCGTCGATATGGTGCAGTTTACTTGAAACATTTTGTAGATATAATGCAAACTTTAATGGAACTCTAGTAACTTCGAAGGAGAACTTCTACTGATCGATTTATTGCTGCAAATATTACTTTGTAATGTATTGCAATTTACTTGGAACGTTCAGTACAGATTGTATGCAAGTTTTAATGGAAAGACTCTAGTAACTTTGCAGCTACAGAAATTCTACTTTAATACTGTAATCGATTTATTGTTGTAAATGATACTTTATAATGTGTTGCAATTTACTTGGAACGTTCTGTACAGATTGAATGCATGTTTTAATGGAAGGACTCTAGTAACTTTGCAGCTACAGAAATTCTACTTTAATTCTGTAATGGATTTATTGTTGTAAATGATACTTTGCAATGTGTTGCAGTTTACTTGCAACGTTCTGTACAGATTGTATGCAAACTTTAATGGAAGATTAGCTTGTCAGTAACTTTGAAGCTACAGAACCTTTACTTCTAATTTCATAATTATTTTATTGTGGCAAATATTACTTTGTAGTATGTTACAGTTTACTTGAAATATTCTGTACAGATTGATTGTAATGCACACCTTCATGGAGGATTAACTCTAGTAACTTTGAAGCTACACAACCTCTAGGTACTTCTACTTTCATAATCGATTTATTGTAGCAAATATTATTTTGTAGTATGTTGCAGTTTACTTGAAACATTCTGTACACATTGATTGTAATGTACACTTTAATAAAAGAACTCTAATAACTTTGAAGCTATAGAACTTTTACTTCTATTTTCATAATCGATTTATTGCTGCAAATATTATTTTGTAGTATGTTGCAGTTTACTTGGAACATTCTGTACAGATTGATTGTAAAGAACATTTTAATGGAGAATTAACTCTAATAACTTTGAAACCACAGAACCTCTACTTCTATTTTCGTAATCGATTTATTGCTGCAAAAATTACTTTGTAGTATGTTGCAGTTTATTTAAAACACTCTGTACAGATTCATTGTAATGTACATTTTAATGGAGGATTAACTTGTCAGTAGCATTGAAGCTACAGAACTTCTACTTCTGCTTCCATAATCGATTTATTGCTGCAAATATTATTTTGTAGTATGTTGCAGTTTACTTGGAACATTCTGTACAGATTGATTGTAAAGAACATTTTAATGGAAAATTAACTCTAATAACTTTGAAACCACAGAACGTCTACTTCTACTTTCGTAATCGATTTATTGCTGCAAATATTATTTTGTACTATGTTGCAGTTTTCTTGCAATACTCTGTACAGATTCATTGTAATGTACATTTTAATGGAGGATTAATTAATCAGTAACATTGAAGCTACAGAACTTCTGCTTCTACTTCCATGATCGATTCATTGCTGCAAATAATTTGTACATGTACATCTTCATTATCAACGTATACGAAAGTGGAGTGGATTTTTCAGGAGCTTGCAAGATTCGTACACTTTTGGTTCGGTAAACAAAATTGACCTCGACCCCTAAATTCGGGGTTGAATTTTGTACCATGGAAGAATATATTTCATGAGAACTAGGTTTTAGAAGATGATGTTTAAGTCTCTCTAAAGAATTGCAACCAAAAAGAAAGCGAAATTATGCAACATCGAATTGTTCTAAATACAAAACATGTTACAGACCGGTTACGGAACCGTCGTTCTACACCGACGAAGGTCAGCACAGAGAACCGTAGGCATGCCTTAGATGGCATTCAATGACATCGACTCGAAGTTCCTGGCCATCGAGTGTCGATTTATTATCCTTTTCCCGGCTAATTTCATCTAAAAAGGACAACGTAGTCACTAGGTGGTCCTTGCATTCGAAACACTTGACCCAATTGATTTTTTCTTCTGAAATTTTTCCGATCAACCTTTTACTTCCACATCCTGTCTATCGTCCTGCGATCAATCTTTCGTACGGAACACCGATGGGTATCTCACATACGAGTCTCTTAGCAACGCCAATACAATCACTCTGTAGCCTTTGATCGCGAGACTCGATAAAACCGAACGAACGAACGATTGTCGATTACACGCGACAATGAAATATAAGAATCGTTTCGTTGTTCTCGGAATCCTTTCGAACCGGATTTGGTAGGCGTTGAACTTCCGCCATGGGATGACCTTTCGCGTTCAATTTCCCTTCGATTATTTTGCAGTTTTCGTACTGATTCGAGATTATCGGGGAAAATTGCATGTTTCAGAAAAGATTGCAGGAAATATTATCAGTATGGATAATTCTATCAATAACGCTGTCGACAACCAACGTTATCAGTGTTAAACATTACTCATAGTTAAACATACGGGAGCAAATAAGCACCTAATACTAATGTAGGTTGTAAGACAATTTTTTCAAAATTAATGTTTCTGTAAATCTGTTGTATTCATTGGATCAATCAACAGTGATATATTTTTGTATATCAACAATTTTTTCTCATTTTACAATTTTCTTTATTTCATGCAAAAAGACTTCAAGTTTGATGTAACAGCACTGTAGCTTGTATTGCTATGAAATTTATGAGCTAATTCGAGCTGTCATCACGTAAAAGTACTTTGTACAATTCTTAGGCTCGAATCGATGGCAGTGTAGAGAACCTGAATTGTTCGAGAAACGTAGAAGGATCGGGTGTACCGTTATTTAGGACATCGAGTAACGTTAGCTGTATAGATTACCAAAAGAATCGGGGTTCTCTCAGGTTGAAAAATCACTGCAACAGCGTGGGTTGAGTTTGTCAAGAACCACGGTATTGCACACCTCTATGTAACACATAAAGGTTCAAATACGTCTTGATTTACTTTCAAGTTTACACATGTACAAATGTTCATATGTTCATATGTTTATATGTTCATATGTAGAAATGCTCATATGTTCATATGTTCATATGGAGAAATGTTCATATGTAGAAATGCTCATATGTTCATATGTTCATATGGAGAAATGTTCATATGTAGAAATGTTCATATGTTTATATGTTCATACGTAGAAATATCCATATGTTCATATGTTCATATGTTTAAATATTCAAATATACCAATGTACCAATGTACCAATATACAAATGTTCAAATGTAGCCCTACAAAAATATACAAATATTGTTGAAATTATAAATATAAAAATATGCAAATATTTTTCAAATTAAAAAAGCAAAAATATGCAAATATTTCTGAAATTCCAAACATAAAAATATGCGAATATTTCTGAAAATAGAAATGTAAAAATGTACAAATATTTTTAGAATTATAGATGTAAGAATGTTTCAATTGATCTTTGAAGAGTGATGACAAGGTCTCGCTACACTTGTTTGCCTATACCATAGCGCACATGAAATATTCCTTTATGCGGCTACTAAATAATTGATATGGTTTTTATTGGCACAACCACCCACGCGTAAAGATCCACGTCATACGTAAACGATTCTCGACCGAGTATGTATCAGAGGCGGTGCCAGTTCCGTAAGTGGCAAGCCAATCGGAATAAAGTACACCTGTCCCTCGCATTAGATTTACAGTAATTGCAACGTAAGTTTACCACAAGCACGTGCTGTGAAAAGTTACGAATCTACGTTATCGAGTTCACGGTTCTCCTTCTTTCGCACGCCTCGACTTTTATTCGAAGCGTTATTGTTACTTTTGTCATATTAAGAGGGGATTTTTGATTTGTTACGATCGTAACCCTGTTCATTTCAATTTCTCGTGTTTCTGTTTCTCATTGATACAAGATCGGAGAGATATTGGTTCCACTGAATACGTTACCAGCGGTCCAGAACATAATAAAACATAAGTGACATGTCATGGGAGTTTGATTATTCTCGATCGCCTTGAAACACGTAACGTATTCTGCGTAATAAATCTATTAACCGACACGACGCGAAAAAGTATTAATTACCATTGAACCCTTTATCGCGTACCTTGGAATTAATTGCGATTTACGCGAGAAATTACAGGGGATACGCCTTTGAACCGACGCGTTTGCTTGCGTGATACGGTTCAAGAAAAGAAGGCGCGGATCATTTAATTAATTCTAAACAGCTGACGCATTTTATGTGTCTTATGCTGCTGCGGTGTGAACGGTGACGCAACGCGTGGGACTTGCAAAAGATCGATAGTATCGATTCGCAAAAACTAGCAGAAGAAATATGATCGAAAGTGGAACAATACGAAATTAGTGTCCGAAGGCATAAATCAAAGATATCGTAAAAATTACGTTAGCATCTGAAAATTGGATAATCTCAGTACACATTCGTTCTCTGACTTTCAATTTAAGAGACACCGACTTTTTCTACGATTGGTTTTTTGAACCACTGTTTACATCTCAATAAGCGTGATTACACGCGAGAAAAATAATAAAATAACTGTCATTGCAAATCGATCATACACCTTTTCTTCTTATTTTCATTCGACGAAAGATCACGTCCCACTTGACTGCCTTTCGTACAATTACGTTATCGCTTGCTGCATAACAATCACTTAAACGCTGAAAACAAGAACGCGGGTAATAATGGCATGGTTACTTCAATCAACCGTTTACGCAAATCATCTCTCTATCCCGTTCGAACGGTGACCCTGTTTCTTTTTACATATTTCTCATCAGATCTGTGCATCCAGAAAATAAAAATGTCACGTCTCTTTCTACGCAGCACAATGTGAATGAACAGCGTGCAAAATTTGTATTCCAGCTCTGTACGATCGCGTATTATCGTTGCGATCGAGGCTAATCTCGTTTAGTCTTCGATCTAATACTACCGTGAACTTGTTTCAGACTTGCTTGTACCTGACCGAAGTCTACAAGAATGAAACTGTACGATGAAATCGTTTTCCAAGATTTTGTGCGTATAATATGCAAATTACGTGTTGTTAATTCTGACTCTTTTTAAAAAATCTTTTGTGTGTAATGCAAATGATTTAATTATGTTAATGGGTATGGAAGAAACTGCTAAATGATATATTATAAATTTGTGATGAAATATGAGACTCGTGTTTAATATCGATATGTTGATAATAGGATAATTTATGTGAGGCATTATAGTACTGTGTACATATACATGTAAATAGTATATATACATATAATGTAACTGGTATTATGTAGTGCGTATAAACACAGTCTAAGTCTGTGGCAGCGGACCAACACGATATCGCTTTGACATTTCCCTTTACTTTGCACTTTGATGACCACCATCATAATTTTTGTTTATTAATAGCGTTAATCCTCGATAACGTTATTTATTATAATTGACCGTAATTAGCGCCAGATATTGAGACCAAGCGATATCGAGTGAGGTATAAGAAACCTCCAAACGCAGATGGCGTCTCTACAGTTAATATTCGAATTACATAAAAATTAGCATTGACTTACCGGTCGAGGTTGTTGAAAAGAAATCAGGTATTCGATTAGGTGTCCCCTCTTCTTCTGGTTTCTCTCATCCGTACGTGACACTCCGAGCAGATTTTGTGTCTCTGAACAGTAATAACTGCACCGGTTCGGTGCAAATACACCAAACTCGTTACCTAGAATATTTTGTACTTCGAACACGTGCAGTGAAGTTCCGAAAGCGAAGCGTGTAATCGAATTACAGCTGACCACGCCGGATAGGAAGAGATATGTATGTAATTCCTGTGTACACAGGTCGAACTGTTGTCGTCCACTCTGCGCGACGCGATGATCTTCGCTTTAACGTTCAACCAGTGAAAGATAATTCGTTATCGACTGAATTACATTGTTATCAACGATGCCGTACAAGTGAAACTTTTTTGTCGTGTATTGCGACATCAAACACTTGTGTATCGATACTTCACTGTGCTTTTTAATCCTACATTGCAATTCTTGAATTATCTAGGTTATCTATGAGTACTGTATCACTAGATAACTACCACAATATTTTTGTTTGCTGAATAATTTGGAAATGCGATGGTACACTAATCTTTGTTGAAAATTATGTAAAATTGTGTAATTATTGAATTACGAATTTTGAACTACCTTTTACAACCTTACAACCTTAAGAAGGTTATCTAGGTTGTCTATGAGTACTGTATCACTAGATAACTACCACAATATTTTTGTTTGCTGAATAATTTGGAAGTGCGATGGTACACCAATCTTTGTTGAAAATTATGTAAAATTGTGTAATTATTGAATTACGAATTTTGAACTACCTTTTACAACCTTACAACCTTAAGAAGGTTATCTAGGTTGTCTATGAGTACTGTATCACTAGATAACTACCACAATATTTTTGTTTGCTGAATAATTTGAAAGTGCGATGGTAGACTAATCTTTGTTGAAAATTATGTAAAATTATTTAATTACTGAATTACGAATTTTGAGCTACCTTTTACAACCTTAAGGTTGTACCTTTGAGTCAAGATTTTATTTATTTTGTATTTTTATCAAATTTTGAAGCTTGTAAAGTTACCTCGGTTTGTAGTCTCAAAAATGACTGCCAACACGTATTATCTTATATGGCGAAGATTAAGTATTCCGGCCTTAGTCTTTTGTTTTACGGAAACGTGAAATACCAGTTTGCGAGATTTTTTCGGAGTATGTTAATTTCACATTTCCGTGAATTTCAAAACCGTTCGCTTTGCCGGTGAAGGACGAACAGAAATCACAATGTAGCAAAAAATATTGATTGGAATGGTACTAATTACTGAAATTAAATTAAATGAAAATCCAGATCAGTTCATTTCAATTTTCTCTTACGAGCGTGAAATAGTTTGCGAATTCCTTTTCGCAAAAGTTCAACCTTTACACTTTCTGATACACAAACTATCTCATAAACTATATACATTTATAGTATCTAATGTTTTCGAAAATCAATTTAATGAACTTTTGACTGTTCTCATTCTTTTGATATTTTTCCCATTGACGAAACTGGTGACTTTCTTTTGATGAAACTCGTACAATTTTATGACCAAAAATAGGACATGTTTGAGTCTTATGCGGCTCACGCATAATGAAGTGTAATAAATTCCTGCTCCACCGAATAGGAATGCAATTAAGCTAGATTTTTATTAAGCACAGCACAGGGATAGTAACCACGCGTAAAACGAGCTGCATCACGGATTCATCCAAGAATAGATAGGATAGAGGAGATTGCCAATGTCTTTGCCGATATATTTCCGTCGTAACGGTGTGCTTTCAGTGGGATAAAGTGACTACCTCTAGCCGCTCGTCTTCGGGGAAATATATCCTCGGTCAGTGAAACTCGTTGCTAACCTTTCGCTATACAATAAATCCGGTGATCGGATTACTCTAACACGTGAGAAAATCGATTTATCGTTACGTGGTAGAAGAGTGTAGAATGAATCAGTTCACCGTTTTTATATTACAACAAAAAGAGAGCGAAAAAATTCAGCTATTACTTCTCGTTAGTTATTGACCAGTTTGAAAGAACTTTTACTTTTGAAAGAACAAAAAATAGTCGACATATTTATTTTTTCAGGATTATAAGAATAGGAATAGAGAGTGTAAAGATGCTTACTTTTTAAAGATTACCTTTGAAATAAAATATTTCGTACGAACGTGTTTGCAAGAATGCGTGTGTTACGTACCTGAGGAAACCCTAAGTCCCGACCGAAATTCCTCAACTTTTCGAAAGAACGGAAGGCTCGTCCCCTTCAGTCTATCGCCAACTACGCACTGCCAACGTGAGAACAAAGTTCGAGCAATAGGGAGGGTCATTACCATCCGGCACGTAATATCCCTTCGACGATGAACCCATGGAAAGGGTAGCCCCAGCTCTATTTTTTCATTGAATTTGATTACACCGCGAGATCTGGGTCTAACCGATGATTGCCATCCTCCATGTAGGTGGTTCATAAAAAGAACTCCCCAGCATCCAGTGGAATCAAGTGACTTGACGTTCGTTGATCGATATGATCAATGGATACTCCATTTTTAAGGCGGAGGTTAGTAGATCAGTGCTTGCGGAAATTTCAATTTATTCGTGATTTAGAGACTAGTTTGAAACGTTCTGTTGATAGTTTTCAGACACTTCGTATTTTATACTTTTATACATAGTATTTTATAGTATGAATTCATACTTTTGAATTCATAGTAGTAATTGTTTTTGGAGTTCGAACAAAAGACGATTTATGGCGATGAAGCTAAACATCAGGTTCATGTTGCTAGCAGTAATTGTTTTTGCAGTTGATACTTTTCTGAAGTTTCAATAAAAGATTTGCAGCGATGAAGCTAAACATTAGGTTCATCTTCCTAGCAATAATTGTTTCTTGGAGTAACTATTTTTTTTGGAGTTTGAATAAAAGATTTGCAGTGATGAAGCTAAATATCAGGTCCATGTTTCTAGCAGTAATTGTTTTTGGAGTAACTATTTTTTTGAAGTTCGAATAAAAGACGATTTGCAGCAACGAAGCTAAACATCAGGTGAATGTACACAGGAAGAATAATCATTGACTTCCATATTAATATTAATTGCATCTGCGTATGTACACTTAGCTCACAATGTAACATGTAACCGAGTTAGACCCCTTCTTGGATGAAGAAGAGGGTAAATTTGATTATGAAATACATTAATCATAAAGAATGACAAGAATTTTACTTGCGAATATATTCCGTGAGTGTACATTGAAATATTCTTGGCAGTTCTAGCGATTGTAAGTTTATATCATTTTGAAAATGCAATATGACCGATGATACGAGAAATCAGTGGCATCCATTAGCTACGTGCACGGACGTTTGTAATAACAGTTTCGCTGGCAATAATTACAAAGCAGTTCATACGCCGAATAGATGTATTCATTAAAATATCGACCTTGGTAACCTTAATGATTAGACGTTTGTAATATTTTGAACATACGACTGCTGATGATACGAGAAACCAGTGGTAGCCATTTGCTATGTACGATTGCCATGGACGTTCGTAATTACAGTTTCCATACCTATAATTACAAAGCAGTTCAGATACCGAATAGATAGCACAAATTATCGCTGTGAATTTTATTGAATTCGCTCGGCGGTATTACAGGTAATTAGCGTACATTGTGTATACAGAAGAACTTGGACTCAAATTTTTCACAAAAGCGTATAAAAAATAATTACCAAAACAAAAATACCAAATCTTTACTGATTTTATAACTTTGGAATTAAGATTGATTAAAATTTTGATAATCTGATAATCTAAACGAGGCAATAAAGATAAGATCGCTGAAATTCATAAATTAACAGACGTGTAAAGATTTGTTAACGATATTGCACTTAACCTGTGATAACAGTTTCTGCTTCCACTTTCGAAAGTTTATTGTCAGGTAGTTAGCCTTGGAAGAAAATTCAATTATCTGTTTGACAGCGATTTATTTGCAATAAATTGTGCCCTGATCGCCGATAAAAGTTGATCTAGGATCAACACGCGTGTAAACAAATCGCAACAAACAATGATTGATTACTTTCTATCACGAACCTATTTCTCTGGATGGAATAATAGAAATAACAGACATGTTATGTAACATGTAAATGTTAAAAGAATTATGGGATTTTCGATAGCATCATCGGTTGAATTATCGTTGGCAATTGTTGCCTTAACTCTTGCGTTAACTATCGTTTATTATCGTTATCGAGATTCAACCTAAATTTTAATACAAAAATAAGTTTATAAAATATGTAAATTAATTTATGAAATATATGAACTTTTGTTACTTCAGAAATCATTTAACATAACTGTAGATTTCGCTGTTTAAAGCGTTATGCAACGAATCGATATTCCTCGTTTTACTGCCTCTTATTGGTTACTTTATGTAAAGCATCGCTGATTTATTCCAATTTACAGAAGAGCAACGTTACCAAAGGTATCGATGCAATAAATAAAATTTTTTTCAACCGCAATTGCTTACCTCATGAATGTTTAATACCTCCTTTTTTTACTAGCAAACATTGCCCGATTACCACTCGCCTTAAAAACGATCAATTATCAAGATAAAATTCAATCGGTACTCGAACGTAATCGAGAAATAAGGCCAAGTAGAAACAGCCATGTGTAGTCAGACGTATGATAATTTAGAAAATTAACCATATTACAGATTCATTCTTTAACGTAAATTACTGTTTGCTTTTCAAATTATAGATGTACTTGGTATAGATTTGATTAGATTAGTTTTAATGCGGATCATTGAGAATTTCCATAATTAGTTTTACCGTTTTATCATTTTTATCATCTCTTGTATCTCCAATGGCAATGGTTAAGAGTATTAAGATAGTAACTTTATATGCAACTTATCTTCCGTTCTCGTTAGTCATCAATAAAATAACACCATTCTTCGTCGAAATAAAGATGTCAATTTCTTTCTCGCTCAGTTATTGTTCCTTGACACTCGTCTCTTTCGCTACTCGTCTCTTTCGCTACTCGTAACCTTTTTACAGAAGTCTTTATTGAATCGATGACCGAACGAGACGTGTTACATGGGTGGATTCTTCGAACACGCCTCGATACCATCTAGATCACGTACCAGAAAACTTCGCGCCTTTGTTAATTGCTACTTGATACCAACAATGCGGTTTATAAGTTATGTTATCAAGGTTAACTACAATTCCCATTATAACAATTCTTTACGCGACCCACAAACAAGTAAATTATTCTGGACGAATATTCAAATCACGAAACGTTAGAAGGGAAAAAGAGGAAAATTGTAATAGTATTGCAGAAGGTGCTCAGGTAGTCGAGGACAATTATTGTTGGTGATTGTCCTTTTGTGAAAGATTTATTCTAGGATGCACGTTTTGGCATTTGGAAAGATCAGGAAAATGTCGAAAACAGACCTTCAAGGAGTACCTAAAGGTGTTAAATCGTCGATTCACGTATTAACAAGGCTGCCATTTATCTTTGTCAACGTCACGTTGAAAACGTAACATTTTCTTTTTTGCAGCGGAACTTGAGGCGTGGCTCGCGTAGCGTGGTTGTCTTTTAGTTGTAAGTCGGCAAAAAAGAACATTATGCAAAATATAGTCGGATAGCATTAGGAAATTGCACGTTGAATACGTGATTATATGTTGAGGGAAAAATAAAAAACGGTATATTGTCTGACGTTTACTTCTATGTGCACTGCGAGCGGTGTTGAAATTCAATTTCTACATCTTCGAATTATAAGGACTGCATTCTTCAAATTTTTTAATTTTTTTATTATTAACTCCTCAGGTTTCTAAATTCTAATTTATTTTTTAATTTTTGCCATTTAAGTTTTATTTTATTACAGTATTGCATAGTTTTAATTTCAAATTTTCGCGCGCTTTTATAACAGTACCGCTAGCACTACCTGGTGAGGACTGCTGGAACTGTCAGAACAAAAAATTAATATTTTTCATAAAATAAACAGTTTCTGTACTTTATTGAGTTAATTAGAAGACTCAGGAACCATAATTCATTATACATAATAATATAAAGCCGATAATTATAAAAATTATATTACGAAAATACTTAGGTAACTTTATTAAAATTATGAATAAAATAAAAAGTCAAGCGGAAGTTTCTTTCTCCTTAAAATTCACTTATAAAGCTATATTCACATTTATCATAATTAATTTTCTATAATTATAAGGTTTAGTGAAACACGAGATCGAACGCTCTTTCAAAAAGACCGCCAAACTGCTACACCGCCATGATGGTCATCTAGTGTCAATTCTCGAAACTAATTCAGTTCAACTTTGCTTAATTTTAATGATTTTTGTCAACTAATAACATCACAGTACATTTATTACATAAAATATGAAAGGTATAATAAAACTGTAATAATAAATTTTTATTTTTAATCAGTTGAATCACAATTTGATACCTGACCGCTAGATATCGCTGACTGTATCTTTCTCGAATCTTTGCGATACTCAAAGTCGGTAACTTTCATCTTAATTTTTTAATACATCTCAATCTTATTATTTGAACTATATTATCAATACAACACGTAAGTCAAGAATATCAAATACTACAGGAAACAAGGTAAAATTTATTTTCAGTTGCATTCGATTATTAACACATTATCGTAAGAGCAAACATACGTACTTCAGGATCGTACATATTATTCACATCAATTAATACAATCTACATCAATTATCTTTTACTGTTTTACATGTTCTATTAAACAAAAGTACTAGTAACATAAATTAAATTTAATTTCATTCAGCATTTCTTTCATATTTGACTAATTAGTTTAAATGTCATATTTCGTACCTGTACATGGCGATTAATACTATAGTTACTTCAGTGTCAATATGACATGCCATCTACTGTCAAACTAAACTTCGACTACAAAAATAAGAATAAGGAACTGCACTACAATATTGAATGTATAGCTAATAAAAAATCATTCTGTCAACAAAATATTGAGTTAATAGTTATTGTTATTCGGACAGTTATGTTTATTTGAAATTATCAGTAAGATTTGGTCAGTGGTTTAGTGAGTCATGGGGAGAAACCACAGCATCGGCGCGCTCAGCTAGCGGTTGTCATGGTGACGACCAATCATCTTCCCCCACTTTTTTGAAACGAGCCCCCTCTGCGTCAGTCGTTCGCGAAGCCTCGCAGGCGGTGGATTGTGTCTCCGATAGTTGGTTGCTGTTTTCATGTGTTGTCGCCCTTTCTTGAGTTACCCTTCGTGAAAAATTGTAAAACGGTGCGCCTCGGGGGCGCTACCGCGAGTGTACAGTGCCGAATTTCAGCACGGTGATAGACTAGCTCCCGGTTCTTCCCTACACGGTCAATAATGAGGGACATGGCGGGCAAGATCGCCGAGTTGAAGTTCGAGGCACCCCTCGCACGTTTCGAGGAAGAGGACACGGCCAGTCTAAAGAATATGAATATATTGACAGGTGCGAAAACGAATCAACACTATTGTTTTGTTACTTTGCTCTCGAACCGCTACGCATCTTTCCGTGCTGTCACCCGACAATGTAACCTTGCGTGGATCAAAGTTTATCGCGATGTACTGAATTCGAAATGATCGTTGCGAACGCATTACGTCAAGTACCAAAATTACGATACAAAGTTAAACGGGTCGCTCGATATCTCGGGACATCTTCGTTTCTTTTCTCTATTCTCGTCCTTAATCGATTTCCGAATCGCTTCGAAAGTGGGTGGTAATACACTGTACGCTTACAAAACGATGAAATTGACTTCGATAATGATCAAACAGTCCCACTATCTGCGCGATCTTCTCTTTGCTTTGACTAAAAAAGGCGTTTCAACGCAAGCCGGCATCGTACAAACGGAAATTTCGAAACCGAAAGAGTTTCTCGGTAGTGGGAACAGGTTTTGTTGGCTGTGTAAACGCGTGAAATATGTTCGTGCACGCGTGGTCACGCTCATTTTGCGGACGTGCAAATTAAATGACGAGGGTGGCTGGTTGGCGTACAGGCCAGCGTGAAGAAGCGACCTTCGAAGCACGACAAAAGGCTACGTCATGCGTACAATTGGTGTCTAATATCCTTCATGTACGCTTTAACTCCGTATCACTTTTCACGACATCGTAGAAACAACGTTGTCCTCCAAACATCGCTGCGTGTATTAATACGCCCCGAGAAAAATGACAGACATTTAATCCTGGAAACATTCGATCCGCTTTATGCGTCATTGTCGTTCAATCTGATTACCGTTTGTGCAATTGATAATATCTCTGGAAGATGTAATTAATACCGCATTATAAGAAGTGTCTCTCGCGATGCGCTTGCTATGATACGCCCCTGTGCAGGAGCGACGCGACGAAGATTCCTTCCTTGGACTCTACGGTCCATGAAAAATTCATTGCATATTCCATACAACTCTGTGCATACTCTATTATTTACATTTCATATATATTGATACAGTAAGCGCTCGTTATATCGAGCCTTTGTAAGAATTTTCATCATTCCCCACCATTGCAATTTTCACACACTAGAGGCGGTACTGCGCATGCGCACTTTTAGTGCTCCTCGCATTATTTTAACGCATATTTATAGTGTTTCCCCTCTACCCAATGTATATCATTCTCCCCCATATCCGTAGTGTTATTATCGATTATTTTGACACCATCGATATTTCAGTGATTCGGAACGGTATATCGATTGGGAGTGACAGAACTGATATTTTATTATTGAACATTATTCTTGTTTAAACTTCAAGTTATAATTTGAAAGATAAAATTGTGTATGAAGTTAAGTCAATTTTTAACTCAGTTTAGTTGGGTAAGGTCACGTGTCTGTAAAATTGATACTTTCTACTATTTTGGAAGCCAGTTGTGCAAATATTCACACCGGCCGGCCCTGCCTCAGTGTACAAAGAGTGACCCCATCTTTCGCGTTTATTGCGTCCCACACTATCGAGCTATCTGTTTACTCTTCTCTCTCGGTTTAACTGGATACGGTAACGCACGGACTGACGCGTTTTTAGGTCTAAAAATAAAACAGAACTCTGAGAAAGATACGATCTTCTCGGTGACCGTTTAGAGCTAATTATTGTAGCAAAATACCACTGATTTTATCGATGATTTTCTTTTTTTATATTTAGAACAATTATTGGACACCAGTCTGAACACCAGCTACAGCGAGAATTGTAACGCAAACGAGCCGCCGACGACCCATGAAAATGGCACCGATATTCTACAGGAGGGGACGTTCAGCCCTTTCAGCGGTAGTCTCGAGGACCTCGTTAACACTTTCGACGAAAAGATAACATCCTGTTTTCGCGATTACGGCACGGATGTTGAGTCATTGGCACCTGTGCAAGTACGGACACAGGAGGAGATTATGAACGAGTGCCAGTGAGTTTTTCATCTAGTAACCTCATTAATAGTCTTCCAAGATTCAAGATAAAGTCTTAAATTGCAGAGAACTATTTAATTTTCCAGATAGATCTTTGCTTAGCCTGGTATCTTGACACTCGATTGTTAAATATTTATTTCCAAGATAAGACTTTTTGTAGTTGAGGTTAAGTTAAGGTTGAGGTAGATCAAAGTCAAGTTAGGTTAGTTTAACCAGAGGTAGATTTAGGGTTGGGTCTAGGCATAGACTCACACTGTTAATGTTTTGAAATATAACTAGGTAAGTAAGGCTATGAAATGATTTCCTACAGCAGTCATACCGTCAAAGTGGTAATTTGTAACCGTTGAACCGTCTCTTTCAACAGGGTTGCAGCTAGAAAAAAACACACGAAGTGAAAACGATGTCGGTATCTACATGCGCGATTGAGAAGTTTCTGTTACCCTTGGGTCACGCGATATCTCCGGTACAGTTATACCGGTTTTACGCGGCCACGTTGGACGATTAAAGAAAAATGGAAGGAAAAAATTCCTCCGAGGCAGAGTGGATAAATGAATACCCCTGAAGATTGCCGGAGTTATCGCGTTCAAATTGTCGCACTTACCTTGAAATATCTATTACACCTGTCGCTGATGTATTCTCATTATACCGTAAATGATAGTCTCCCCGTAGCTTCTGACATAACGGAAGTAATCGTTTATATAGCGTTGCCCGTTGTCATGTTATTCTCGCGTGAATCATAATTACTAGATCAACTCCGCTATTCCGATGCCTCGATGAAAGAGCAATCTTTTACGAGCAGCACGAGTTTACAATTCATATAAAGTGTAACAGGCGCGGAGATTATACCGGTTTACGTACCATTGCCACGTGGATTAGCGGTGATCTACAGCCTCTGCCGGAAGCACGCTTTAATTATATTAAACTAAACAAATATCGGTAATTACGTTTGTAAAGTATCGTGCAATTAGTCACAGAAATTAGAAACATTATACTTCTGTATTTATGTTCTGGTAATTATTAATAATTGCATTTATATTTTGATATATCAGAAGTGTAAAATGTAGTGGTAATCATTTTATATGGAGCTTCTGCCGTGTTTTGATTTTTATGTGGCATGAAAAACACGTTCAATAATCTCACGTTAACGCTTTCTTCGACTCCCGTTAAGACACCAAACAATTTCACTCCATGCTCGAGCTAAACCAATATCGCTGAACGATAGTCGTACGGTTTCATTACAGCCGTTACAGGTAGTTGCGGTAAATCTTGAGATTGATACGGTTCAACGGGTATTATCCTCTTGCCATTGTCGACAACGTATCATTTTGTTACATTTTTGTAACTGTTGTAATCCAATTTAACTTCATGCAAATCATTTTGATACTATGTACTAGACTGTAGAGAATCTTTTCATGTGAAATCAAGAACAAGTCTTTTATAATTTACTTCACATAAATTTGAAAATTAAACGATTCTCTGCGTCAATTTATAAATCATCAAAGGGATGCTTTGTTTTTACAATGGATTCTTTTGTAAATTTTGAAACAATATGCGCGTAGTCAGTAGAAGTCTGATCCTTAAGATCACAGTATCGATTTTCCAACTGAAAAGTGTGCCACCATGAGTACTCTCTACATGACGTTCTGCGGCGCGTTCTGCAGCTTTCTCTCCACGAAGTGGACACTGCACATAACAAGAAAGAAACTCACCTTCTAATTAGACTATCATCTTATATTCTGCAGACGTATCTCTTCTAGTCGATCGAATACTGGTTTCTTAATTGCTTTGTAATTAACTTGTGGGAGATTAGAAAATCTCTTTGATCGATAATAGGACATCTCTATAAAGTAGACTCAGTCTGCACTCAAGTTTGCATTATACAAGAATTTGCGTTCAACTTTGCTTATGGCAAATAATTTGAGCAGCGTTGAATTATGCTGATACGGTTAATTTTTCTGAACAAGTGGTTCGACTTTCAAACCTAATAAATGACTAGTTTATTATCACTAAAATTGTACGTTGCAATATTATCTTGAAAGGTAGAATAATTGATGTACTACTTAAAGTGTTAAATATTTAACGACGCTAATCTAATCTATTAAGTCAAATATAACATGATTTATGTAATCGCATAGAACATTAGAGGAGAGGTATCTCTAGCAGTATTTTCAATTTTTGAACATTTATAGAAGCACGTAACTGTGCAGGTGTCCGAATATTGTACTTCGTAATGAGCGAGACTGCAGGTGAAACGCTCAACGAAGCGCAAAATTGTATCTTCTTCGGTGTAGAATAACGTTGACCGGGGTTCTTAAACTCGTTTGAACCTCCACTGTTGTCTACTGTTGTGCATAATTTCTTTGAAGTCGCCTCTTTCAAAATCTGTCTAGACTGGTTGTCTCTTTCATCGAGTCAATCAGAAGGGATCGAGAACAAAATAAACATCCACGCCCACGCTCACCTGCGCGTAAAAGTTTTTTTGTCGAGATTGCATCACAGGTAGAAAAATGGCTTTCAGCCGTCCTAGGGTCAGGTTGAATTGACCCGCGTTTGTTCCCTCGGAGCTGTTGAGTACCTGCTGCTCAAGCACAATGGTCTTTTCTCTTTTTCTCGTCAAAGGAATTTTTAAATTCCTTCGTTGGCAGATTACCACGCGTTGCATCAATTTCAAGGATTTTCTCTGTTCGAAAGTCTGAAAATAGAGCAAAACATCCAGGAAATATTTAGCTGTCGTAGCAGCAGTAATTATCTCCCTTTACGAGGTTAAGTAATTACGACGCAATTAACTACTGTATCGAAAATCCAAACCCTAGCGAGAAGTCGAGGGGTCAGTGTCCGAGGTTCGCGGATACGACACGTGCTGTTGCACGTGTCTTGTTCGGTATTGCTGACGCTTTTCATATGCATACACTAGTCCCGAAAGAATAAACGCATCCGTGCGTACATATCCGGCGTAGCATTGTTCGTAATCCAATTTGTTGCTACATCCATCACATTGTACACGAAATTGCTCGCGTTAATCGCGTACAATTTGCACGAAGTCTAAGGTTGTGCTCCATAATTCCACTTGGCCGTTTCAAGGAGTAATTTCAAGTCCTTTTAAATGCACACACAATACCTGAACGTTAAAATATTGCAGAGCACGTTCAGCTCCAGATTGTTAAACGCATAGACTTCAATAGCTGGTTGCGACAGAATAGAGCGTTGCAGGAAACGGAAGGTCTAGGATTAAGTACCATTAAATCGATTCTTTCCCTTTCTGTAGGGGAGCCTTTCAAATACAGAATTAATGGCAATTACGGCAACCGGTTTTTCTGTCGAACTCATCGCACTCTTCGTTTAATGACGGTGTTAATTAAGAAATGTTGACTGTCATATTTTTAACCTGACATTTAGTAAAGAAATTCTTGCATCAAAATGTCCCTTAATTCCAGATACTTGAATTCCAGATCTGCAGGTTTCCTCTGAAATCTATTTTCGATTACAGAAATAGAAACTGCAGTCCTCGCTAATTTAAGTAACTTAAGATAATTCGATAAATTAAAAATTATCAAGGGAGAAAATTCCATATGGACGTGAAAGGCGAAAGAATGTAAAAGGGAATAGGAAATCGAGAACGGTCAGTAATGCGATAGCACGACTTGGCGGTGGTCTCAGAGAAATCGTGCGTGATCGAATCGCGGGGCATGAAAATTTGATCTCTGTGTTTTGTTCCGTCGTTCGTATCGAGCCACCCTCCGGATGGACAAACGTCAATAAAGCAGCGCACGCGCTCTCGCCAGCTTGATACGATGTTCCACACCGCTATAGCTCGTTCACGTCCCGTTTACCCGGTTAAATTTATTTATGTATGTCTAGGGAAACGGATATTCAATTATTTGTTTGTACATGTACTTATATTAACCGTTCACTCGCTGATGTGTACAGAACATGTCTGTAATTGTACGGTCATTAATATACCTACTTGGTTAATGTTGAGAGACGTGAAACTCCATTCCATATCATGTGAACTTGATTAATATCAAGTTTTTAGGAAATAAATTGCATGCATGTTTTATTCAAATATTTTGAGAGCTTAAGGGTTGAAGAACTTGATTAATATCAAATTTTTAGGAAATAAATTGCATGCATGTTTTATTAAAATATTTTGAGAGCTTAAGGGTTGAAGAACTTGATTAATATCAAATTTTTAGAAAATAAATTGCATGTATGTTTTATTAAAATATTTTGAGAGCTTAAGGGTTGAGGAACTTTGATATTTTTGTGTAAACTTACATGTATTCTTATATATTATATCAGGATAATTAATAGAAAAGTTATTAAAATTTAAACATTTGTATTCAAAATATTCTATGATAAATGATTCTCTGAATAAGATCTCTTATCAAAAAATTGTATTACACATCTTCGACTTACGTTGTGTCACCAGTTCTTTGAAACAATATCATATGTATGATATCAGACTATTACTTCCGTTTGGATTTGGAACCTTATCGCGATACAGAGAGGAGCTCTTTTTTCTAGTAAACCATTGATATTACGCAACAGATAGTGTATTAGAACTCCCGACCTCGTCGCGGATCATTGAACCGAAGAATGAATTAATAATCAAGCGGCAGATACGCCTTCCATGGAATTCAATTTCACTCTACTTTTCTCGTCCCAATTAACCTTTTCCTCGAACCGTCGTCGAAAGTCTACCAATGCTTTGGTAGGTGATCATGTATTTATAATTTGATCTCGTAATCATCACCAATGCGTTCATTGTAAAAGAATAATTCTATTGTTACAATGTAATAGAAATCGATATTATCTACTCCCATTATTACTTTAATAATATCGGCTCGTTAAAAATGTTATTTATGGGAAACTGAAGCGGTTTTTTTTTCTCTCCGTTTGCTCACGTAGCATGGCCGTTTCTTAACGATGATGATTTTCTCAGATGTTTGGGCGTTCGGTCGGATGTGTGGCTAACGTACCACAGGATGAAGTCACTCTTTAATGCACTTAACATTAATGAGAAACTCAAGTGGGTCGAATTGACCTCTATTTGTTAATCCAACACCATCGCCCAGTCCGCTCTTGTATTCGTTTTATTTCTGGGAATAATGGCTTGCGAGAGAAAGGAGACAATCATCGATAAAACTAGATCAAGATCATTAACGAGTATATTCTTTGAGACTAAATAACAAAGAATGAAAGATAATTAAAGTTACAAAAAACATTTACGCATCAACCATCTACATGTCAATGTATATTAATCAACGTTTCAATGAAGCCAGTAATTAAAAGATTAATCGAACAACGTAGCGGCAAAACCGTTTCCGCTATTATCATGTATTATGCCATCGGAATTGTTTACAAATAAGAGGTGTGCGAAAGACCTGCAGATGAATATGAAACTTCATTTCCTGAAAATAGGCGTATTGTTATGTCGAAATCAGCTCCACTCGGTTGGTTTATCTGTACACGGGTCCCGGAAACGCCTACGACACTCGTATGATTCACACACTGCATCCCAGAAAACGAAGACACGCTAGATTAAATGTCTCCAGCAGCGTGGAATCTTATCGTGTCTTTCACAGGCATTTTAACGCGATAACGTACATGGGAATTGTCGCTTAAAATTAAAGATTAGTAGTCCAGATAAAAGTTGAATGAACAATTCAGTTGCAGCAATCAGGTTCACAAGGATGTTGTGAAATTTTGCTTTTTATAGACTTAAGTTTTCTTTTTCAATTTCAGAATGTGGTGGACAATTACTGGCACCTTTGGCAATATATTACCAATAGATTGGAGTAAGTCTTATGCTAGGAAAATGCATATGCCTGCGTTGAACTTGAATGAGACACCGGTATTAAATGAAAGGTAAGTTGTTGTTCAGGATGCAAGTAATTGTTTAAGTTTGATGCTTTTCATTTGGCAACACAAAATTTTTGGAAGTATCAAGAACATAGAAGAGAGTGTCTTGAAAGCATAATTTGCAAATTGGACGCTTTCATTTTTTTTGCTATAGACCTGAGCTAGAGGATTTAAGTAGCGAAGATGAGGCTGTTGCAACTGATTTGGACATGCATGCTTTGATCTTATCCAGCAGCACTGATACGCACAGTCCAGAAGAGCCATTGAAAACTGCAGAAGAAGTTCTCCGTGAAATAGATGACATAATGCAGGTGTGTAAACAATTTATTTCAAATAAATAAATTATGCAAATTTATATAAAGACCAATAAATACTTATAAAAGTAAATAATGATTTTTGTGCAGGAGAGTCCTTCGATGGAAAGATCTCCAGACTCTGATGGATCTCTGTTAGACAGCGATGAAGCACTGGAAAGAAGCAAAGAAGTTCTGGGCTCACCGCTTCATGAGAAAAGTATAATTTCAAGTTCCCATAACAGACAAAATTATATTGCAGTAAACCATGTAATTTGGATTATAATTATTGTCTTCAGAATTGAAGCAGCTTACCTCCAGTCAACTAACAGAATTGCTTGGAGAGATGGAATCCTTAGTAGGAGCTTTGAGTGAAACTTTAATCTCAGAGCTCGCGTTACGCGATGAATTAGAGTACGAGAAAGAACTGAAAAATCAGTTTATTTCTTTGCTACTAGCAGTGCAAAATCGGCGAAGACAACATCATGTTACAAAAAAGAGAAACCAAATGCAAAATGGTACCAGTCCTTTACCACAACATAGGTCCCTTCAAGAATCTAAGGTAAAATATTCATGGAAGTATTAATGACTATGTGAATATAAACATAAAATTATATAATCTTGATATTTGTTTCAGTACTTGACTACTGTAATTCCATATCATGCAGATAGTGGTCCACCAGACAATCATGCTTTACAGGTCCTCATAAGAAGTAAGTAATCAACAAAATATGTAATTACAACTTGGTATTAATTTGTCCTATTAAATGTTACAGTATTAAAAGCAATTAGCGAAGATAGCCCAACTGTACCTACTTTGTTAACAGATTATATACTTAAAGGTAATTAAATCTTAACATTTTATTTATCGATGAATAATGTATAAGTAACAGTATTTAAAAGCAATAATCGTTTCTTTTCAGTACTGTGTCCTACTTAGTGAGTATACCGTAAATTTGACGAGGAGATCGATAAAAATCCGAAAGAAAGATATTAATTATCCAAGAATACAGTTTGCTTTGTTCTTGCCAGTACGCTTTCAGCCGTTGTTGCGCCGCATCTCTTTGCGTTAAGGCAGGTGATTTTTGCTTATAAATTATGTCTGGGACTACACTCTGTATTGATTGTAGATTTATAAGTATGTAGAGTCCATGACATACACATCTAGTCTTAGTTTATACATTATAACGTGTATATTATTTTACATAAGATATATTTCTAATGATCTATGTATGCGCTCCTTGAAATACCTCTTGTCGTATATGAATTATATAAACCTTTCATTTTTGTACACATCATGAATTTCGTGACAATTCAGTTTTTTGTAATTTTTTGTACATAAAGATTTTATCGAAATACGTGAGCAAATTTACTATATAATATTACCGAAAAATACTTATATTTATGTAGAAAAATATACCTGTTGTAGACTACTTCCTGATAGAAAGGAACGTATAAAGCTTATGGATTTAGTATATATTGTTGTAATGCCAATGTATGTAGAGTTACCTAGTAACGTGTCGCGCAAGATAAAAATATCCGGTTGCTCGATATCACTTCTTCGTAAATGTATACATACTTCACTTTAACATCTGTTTATCAACTACATATAAGATGGCATTAAACACTTTCTGTATAGCCTCACAGTGGTTCTGATGCATTGTGCTCGTATTAGAAACATTGTGTTTGTTGTAATAAAGAAATAAATTGAACAACCATACTATCAAAGAACATTTTTCTTATGTTACATATTTTGATCTATACAAATTTTCCTGTTGCCCGTCCATTTAAGTACTTGTAATATATTTTATAAAAATAAATCTTGTTATATGTTATGTCAGAGCATATTTTTAAAATGCTGTGTCCTTGCACAGATCCATTGTTTTTAGAATCCAAAGTTCATAAATTTCTGTATCTCTCGAGGAAATAAACTAAAGATATTATGGACCTTCACATCTGTTATTTATTTTTAATCTACATTTGCTTATGTAACAAAAAAATTGGGTATTAATAAAGCTGTGGTTTAAAAACAGAGTATTGAATTTGCATATATAGTGGCTACATAACCCTCTTTCCATTGTTATATTATATACATCATCTAGTGGCGAATGAAAGAATCAATAAAATAAAGAAAGAATTCTTTTTTTTAAATTAACTTTTGTATTAGGTTGTATATTGACAATAGCTTACATTACTTACAAACGTATTAAAATACGTTTTAATATTTTAAAGTTTTAATTTTTATGCATTAGACATCGGTCAATAAAGTAGGGCGTGACCATAGATTTTCTCTATTTTCGGATATTGACTGTCGATAAATAAAATATTTATCATTATTCAATAACTTCACGAAATTCATAATATTTATACATTTAAATTCTGAAAATAAATTTACTTGACATAAATCGGGATTTAAAGTGAATATTAATTATAAAATTTTGAAATATATAGTGCGGAATTGACTTCATCGGTAGAAGGTCAAGACGGACGCCATTATGCCGCCGTTACGACGCCATTACTCGGTGAGTCCGGTCGCTCCTTTATCGGCTGTCGTATTTCATTAAATTCACGCGAAATACGTCTAGTTTTCTGTAAAAAGTGAGTGTGTGATACTGTAAACTTGTGAATTGTGTCAATGGCGAGTAAATCTGCTGGACCAGTTGCGGATGCAGTGGAATAACTGTCAAGTCAACTGTCGGTAAGTCGCATGCTTTACTTTGCATATTCAGAACATGTCACGTCTATGGAATAACGTAAAAGGAACAGTATGTGATAGAGTAATTGATAACTTTACTTTTGTGAGCTTTACGAATCAATACGATTATTTAAAAAATTATAATTATGCTACAAGAAAATTGTACTCTTTAGACGTCGAGTTTTACTTTGTATTGCGCATGTTGCGTCAGATTAGTTCTGTAAGCAAAAATGGCGGGAAGTGTGTACGTCCAGTGATCTTTTGCTTAATATATTTCGCTATATTATCATTTTTTTTTGTCATTTAATTGAAGAAGTGCATTTTCTCGTGACGGGGATAATATGTAAGTTCAGGTCCTTAAATTTTTATTAGTACCTTTACAAAATAATCATAATATATTTCATTGAAAATATTCTACTTGAGATGTTCTTATTAAGATGTATACGTTATTCCATATCGATGTAAATCAGATATCTCCATATTTTATTTGCATGATTTATTAAAAATCGATCGAATAAAATTATCTTGCAAAAGTGATTTAGCACTTTTATAAATTTATGACACAAAAAATTATTCAAAATTATTTAAATAATTAATCACAATAATTCTCGCGATAATAAACGCTCAGTTAGCGAAATGTAGCGTACATTCTCGAAGAATACCTAAAATTGAATTTGAGAAATAGCAAGTAGCGAGCGTGCACACACGGAATATTAAATTATCGTGGGAAATGGATTAAACGCGAATCTAGCAAGGCGCTGCAATGTATCAGCCTCTGTGTAGCTCCCACGTAATTCTCTGACAAAATAAATTAAAAGTATCCTGTTTTTTTTGCTCGGAAAATGTGACTTTCCGGAATGAGCTACGAGTCGCAGTAACTGCAAGCAAGCTCAAACAGAAAATTCGTAAAGAAATATTATTTCCACCTCACTAGTACTGTCCAGGAATTAATTATTAACTTTCTGTAAATAGTAAAAGTAATTAAATTTCTTTTCACAAGTGTTTGAAAGTTCAAAGGTTGTGTCGTGAAATCTGAAAAATTTCGTAAAACTGTAATAAAAGAAAAATTGTATTTACTGCTTAGATTTACAGAAATTTCGCAATTACAATTTCAGACCTAACATACCTAACCTACCTAACATACCTAACATACCTAACATACCTAACCTACCTAACATACCTAACCTACCTAATATACCTAACCTACCTAACATACCTAATATATTTAACCTACCTAACCCACCTAACCTACCTAACCTTATTTCGTATTTCGCTTTAAAATGTTGAAACCATATTTTTAAGTACACTAACATTTTATAGAAAAAAAATGTTGTATTTTTTTAAGATTCTAAAAGTATTGCCTTAAGGCAAAAAAAACAAAGCATAGGAATGCGAAGATTAAAACGATAATATACCACGTGATTAACCTTTGCAAGCAATTATCAGGCCACAGAAAATCGTGTCAGCCATCGATGCTTTTGATATTCCCTTTTTGCGAGGGAATATAGTAGTCAAAGAACCCATTAGCTTCGATTCACTTTGAATGTCTCTCTAAAATCGATTAATACGCGGTATCAAAGCCACCGAGTTCGATATGTTCATAAAATATTAATACCTCTCGGTAAAATAGATTAACGTCGTAAAATTATTCTTCGGGTGCTCGATATTCGTTTAATGCCGAACCCGATCGATTTTAATTCTTGATTAAAATTCCTCCAATCTGAAATTCTGTTCGGAGAGCATAGGTAGCTGCAACAGCACCTGCATTTTACGGATTAATTTACGCATACTGGGTCTCGCTCGGAGCCTTTTGTTCACGTACGATATTCTCGTTAAAACATTTGTCGCGTGTAACGAGCCGTGAATAAAATCGTTCTGTTTCGCTGGAACTTTCGTGTAATTTATTAATACGAGTCGCTTGCGGAAACTGGGCCATGGAACTTGGAATTTTCGGTGTTGCTATGAGTTAATTACGATCGAAATTTACAGAAAATTTTGCTGGATATAGTTAATTGCATACACTCAAATACCTGAGAGTTATAGACAAAGTTAGCGTCGAAGTTATGCGTTGTGTTGGTTAAACTGTTTTAATACGCGTTTTATTGCCACGTGTTGTATCAGTCTCGGTGGAATTTTCTTTCGAATTTAGGAATTTTTAGACGTTTAGACTTTTTTAAATTTTGTTAGATTTTTGAAACAGTAACGTGCTTTATTACTGGTAGAATTTTATACCTCGAAAATTACTGTGCGTTTTATTGCCTCGCTTTATATCTTCACCTCAATGTAGCTTTCTTTTGAATTTAAAACTCTTTACATTTAGATATTTGAACGTTTTTGAACATTTCTATTATTTTTCCGGACCACTAACGTGCTTTGCTACCGGTGGAATATTACTTCCCGGAAATTAATTTTGATAGTTTCATTCTGTAATATGTGCTTGTCGGAGAAGTATGTTAGTAATTCAACCGATACCGAAAGTTGGTTTCACGTTTCCAAATGCGGACGTTTATTTGCTAAAGCTTCGCTCAATTCCGTAGCAGTTTTACCTGGGTGTATTTGTATGAATTCATTACATAACGTCGAGAATTTAACTTAAACATCGATTTTAAACAGCGGAAAGTTTGGTAATCGATTCATGGTATTATGTCTCTAAATCGTGAATGCGACTATTAAGCGGTTAAAATGCTTCCGTTAATGTCGATATCGGCGCGGAACACGCTTCGCCGCCATACTACTGTAAGCTGATTATACAAAATGTACGTTGCAGGATTGAGCAACACGCTCGTGTAATTTCGATGAATCCTCAATTAACTGTTATTAAATTAATCCAGACAATGATCAATATTTTACTGTACTTTTTAAAGTTTACGTTCTAAAAGCAGTACAAGTTCAACTTTATTCTCGCGATCTTCTTTTCGTATAAAAGTTCATTTTTATAAATCTTTTGAATATACGTACGTCATACCGTATACATATTTTACCGTTACATTTTGTATTATGCTACACGAGTCGTAAGCCACATTATTCACCTGTATGCACGTGTGTACTTCAAAATCGTGCGCGTAAGTACGCTCGCGTGCACATGGATGCGTCTACACACTTGCACCGCGATGCATCGTGTAAACGAAGGTCGCACGTGTACCAAGTGTATTGCTACGATATCGTGATGTATACGACGTTGCTCTTCGTATTCATCGTTTAATGGAGACTGTGTTTGCAGATTTCATTCTGAAAATCTTCAAGATTATCGACTGGTGACCTGATTTTAGTAGGCAGTCATTTTACATATATCTTTTAGTGGTCAGACATTATTCTTTTACTTATACATATACATATACATATGTTGCATATGCTGTCCACATATATACATACATATGCTGTACATGCAGTATACAGTCATACATACATACATACATATGCTGTATATGCTGCCTACATACATACATATATATGCTACATATGTTGTCTGCATACATATACACATATGCTACATATGTTGTCTACATATAATACATATATGCATACATACTCATACATGCAGTCTATGCTGTCTATATATGTGCTGTCTGCACATGTTGTCTACATACATATACACATATGCTACATATGTTGTTCACATACATACATGCTCACATATGCTACATGTGTTGTTCACATACATACATACTCACATATGCTACATGTGTTGTTTACATACATACATACTCATGTATGATACATATGTTGTCTACATACATACATACTCATACATGCTACATATGTTGTCTACATATATACATACATACTCACATATGTTACCTATGTTGTCTATATACATACATACGTACATACTCACATATGCTACATATGTTGTCTACATACATACATACATACATACATACTCACATATGTTGTCTATGCTGTCTACATACATACATACACATGTTGCATATGTTGTATACATACTACTATACAATAATACATTCTGACTACCGGAATTGAACCAGTTAACAGTACAAGTATATTCAATTAACATCCACCAAAATTCCCAATATTTGTTTAAAAGCTTTGAACCAGGACACAAGCAAAAAATGTTTTCCCCGTGTATTTACAAAAATTCTCTTTCCTTTTGGTGCCCAGTACAGACACTGTCATTCTAGTATTTTTATTTTTTTTCCTGTCGGTTTTGTTATACCGTGTTATACTCGACAGCGATACGTTCCAGTTATACGAGGACAGAATCCGGAAACACGAAACGAGTTCCTGTTGCAAGTGCCATCGCGGAGAGCTCGGTAAACACCGACGCCACAGGCATATTGCACTCGCGTGTTCGTCCGGTGCACTTGCGAAGCTGAATCGCGAGACTCAAACTTCTCGCCGCGGAACCTCGTTGAAATTGCACACCCTTTTGCAATCGAGATACCGAGCATTTTGTAACGTGGAACACTGCGCCCGAGAATATTGTGCTCCTGGTACATGCTTCGATTTTTCGACGGTGAAGTCCCACCGAGATTGCGGACTTCGAGCTATCAAATATTTCTGAGCGGAACATTTCGCTGACCGAGCTTTGCCACGTGGAACGTTTTTGATACGCGGTAAACTTCGTCTTTGAAGTACAGTAGTGTTGCGTTATAGTGGCGCTGAATAAACTGGGGACGTTTTTGAAATTGCAAGTTTTCAGATTTTTAAGGTGGAGAGTTCTTACGCTTTCAAATTCTTACATTTTCGAATTTATAAATTGTAGAGTTTCTACGTTTCCAAATTACTAAATTTTCGAATTTATAAATTTCCGAATTTCTACGCTTCCAAATTCCTAAATTTGCGAATTTCTACGCTTTCAAATTTCTAAATTTCCGAATTTCTACGCTTCCAAATTCCTAAATTTCCGAATTTCTACGCTCTCAAATTTCTACGCTTTCAAATTCCTACATTTCTGAATTTCTACGCTCTCAAATTTCTACGCTTTCAAATTCCTAATTTTCCGAATTTCTACGCTTCCAAATTTCTAAATTTTTTAATTTCTAAATTTCCGAATTTCTACGCTTTCAAATTCCTAAATTTTCGAATTTCTAAATTTTTAAATTTCTACGCTTCCGAATTTTTAAATTGTAGAGTTTCTACATTTCTGAATTCCTAAATTTTTAAATTTCTACACTTCCGAATTCCTAAATTTTCGAATTTTAAAATCTCCAAATTTCTACGCTTCCAAATTCCTAAATTCTTTGAATTTCTAAATTTCTGAGTCCCTATATTTTTCAATTTCTAAGCTTCGGAATTTCTAAATTTTTGAATTTCTAAATTGTAGAATTTCTACATCTCCGAATTCCTGCATTTTTTAATGTCTAAACTTCCGAATTACTAAATTTGTGAATTTCTAAATTGTAGAGTTTCTACATTTCTGAATTCCTAAATTTTTTAATTTGTACGTTTCCGAGTTTCTAAATTGTAGAGTTTCTATGTTTCCATATTTTTATCACCAAATATATATAAACTTGCAAAGATCTAAATTTTCAAATTTCTAATTTTGAAAATACAAAAATTTATAACATCCGCAAAAATGTCTTTTACTTGTAATTTAACGCAACATTTATCAGTGGTTGCTTACCGCATTCCATATGCAATGTTTCCCATAGGCACTGTTTACGGTAATGCTCATAAGGTCGTGAATTTATCGCCGGCCATTAGTACGATACCGCGGTACTAAATCACCGGAGTAATTCATAAAAACTGCAACAACTTTTGTATCATACTTTAAAGGATATTCAGCGCGTGACTTTAAGAAGTCGTTCAACAGCGATAAACAGAGCTCTATCGTTCTTTTCCACTGAAATTAATTGTCTTAAAAATGAATTACCACCGTTTGTAATTACCGTAGTAATTAATCTTCCGTTGAGTCTCGTTAATTATGCTGCCGTTGGTGTTTTCATTTGCCACTATGGTAAATTCGTTCTTCTCTTGAGCTGACTGGAAAAAAGTGGGAAGGTATTGTTGCTCTCAATTAAGTTCCGTAACAAATTACATGATTCGTGTTCATCGATCGTGGCTATCGAAACAGATTGCACGATCGATCGTTTCCCATCTGTTATTCCAACTTTCAACGTTTCTTTCCCCTTCGACAAACAGACTGTTCATCACAATCAGTCATTTCTGACTTTCCTTTCTTTCATCTCGCATCTATTATTCTTTCTGACGGTCGATAAACGACACGGTTTTATTTTCTTGTTACACTGCAAAACTTTTTGGGCGAGCAGGTGGGCCTCAATTATTGGGAAATCAAGGTTAATGATTTTGGAGGGTTTTGAGGGATATCAAGATTTGGATGGGTAGGTTAGGTTAGATTGGAATGGCGATTAGGGATTTGGGGACATAGAGTAGGTTGGAATGGCGATAGGAATTTGAGGACGTTAAAATTTGGAGACGTGAGAATTTTGGGACAAGGAGGAATTTGGGGACGTCAAAATTTGGGTTCGTGGAAATTTGGGACGTTTAGGAATTTAGGGGCGTAGGAATTTGGAGACGTCAAAATTTGATACGCGGAGGAATTTGAGAGCGTAGGAATTTGAAGACATCAAAATTTGGGGGCGTTGGAATTTGGGACGTGGAGGAATTTGGGGGCGTAGGAATTTGGGGACGTTAAAATTTGATACGCGGAGGAATTTAGGAGCGTAGGAATTTGAAGACGTCAAAATTTGGGAGCGTAGGAATTTGAAGACGTCGAAATTTGAGGGCGTTGGAATTTGGGACGTAGAGGAATTTGGGGACGTTAAAATTTGAGGGCGTAGAAATTTGGGGGCGTTGGAATTTGGGACGTGGAGGAATTTGGGGTGTAAGAAATTTGGGAAACTGGGAATTTGTGGACGTAAGAATTTGAGGACGTAGGAACTCACAAGAGACATATTGGTAACCTAGAAATTGGAAGACGTTAGGGATGTAAATTTAAGTTCGTAGGTGTTTGAGAACTTAGGAACGTCATCCTTTCATATTAATAAACATAATATATTTAATATTATCAAGCGCAAAACTCTGTCACTACATACTATACTCCTAAGTCTCTGTTATCTACCGTACACATCCCCCCAAAATACCAGGAAGTAAGTTCAACAACCCTGAATCGAAAGAAGTCATCTCACATTCGTCTGTCGCCCAAATATTCAAGCCCCCAAGTCCCCACTTTGACAGATCCAGTTTGTTGGCACGTACCACTTAAAGGGATAAATTTCGCGGCGTCGTGAATCGGAAGAAAAAAAAAAGGAGCGATCCTCGGGAACAGAGGCTTTAAAATCCACGGCACGTGCGACCCTTCGAGGTCCTTGAGGATCGCTCCGTACAGTCAATCTAAAGAAACGATGTCTCGCGAAGATCGCGTCCTCGCGACGATACAATGAAATCAGACACGAATTCGAGGAGACTGTACCTTAGCAAATAACTTGCCTTTTTTTTTCTTCCTCTGGAAATAACGCGATCGATCTAAATGCTTTCCCATGGTCGCGAATATTTATCGAGGGAATTTATTCAATCGGAAGCGTCATCCGTGAATATTGGAATAATTAAGTCCTACAGTGTTTGACGGGTGCGGAGGAACCGAACCGCAGTCGATTAATATTTGGGATGTGCTCCAGCTTTGATTAGAGGATATTGGACTCGCGGGGAAAGCGGTTATTTCCTTAATTAAATATTAGGACGATTTTTGTTGGGTGGAAGCGTGTGAAGCGGTGGAGATTTTTAAAATTTATTTTAGGGGTTGCGAGTTAGGATTTTGCAAATTTTGGGAGGGGAGGATTGAGAGGTGAATATTTGGAAATTTGAGAAGATGGTGATTTGGGAGATGGAGAAGTAGAAATTTGAGAGTATAGGAAGTACAAATTTGGATGTTTGAGGATTTGGAAATTTGACAGTGGGGGGAGAGAAAAATTGAAATTTGAGAATATGGAAATTTGAGAGTGTGGGAAGTGGAAATTTGGAAATTAGAGAATATTGAAATTTGAGAGTGTAGAAATTTGAGAATATGGAAATTTGAGAGTGTGGAAATTTGAGAGTGTGGAAATTTGAGAGTATGGAAACTTGAGAGTGTGGAAATTTGAGAGTATGGAAATTTGAGAGTGTGGAAATTTGAGAGTGTGGAAATTTGAGAGTGTGGAAATTTGAGAGTGTGGAAATTTGAGAGTATGGAAACTTGAGAGTGTGGAAATTTGAGAGTGTGGAAATTTGAAAATATGGAAATTTGAGAGTGTGGGAAGTAAACATTTGGAAATTTGAGAGCTTGGAAATTAAAAAATTGGAAATTTAAGAGCTTAAAAATTGAAAATTTGGAAATTTAAAAATACACAAATTAGAAACCTTGAAAATTGTAAATTTATAAATTTGAAAATAAAAAAGTTTGAGAGCTTAAAAAGTTAGTTTCAGAAATGAAATTAAAAAGTGTGTAAATTGCAAAGAGTAATAATAATTTAAAAGAAGCATACTACTATCCAAAGGAGAGGATTTACGAAAAGAGAAGATTTGTATAACTTTCACCGAACTGTTTTAGCACTTCCGACACGTACTCGAGCTCTTCTGGGATGTCTGACCATATGTACGTGGTCAGACAAGCTGTATCTACTTGCAGCAAGGGATTTGTTGAATATACCAGACGAGAGGTGGTTTTTGTCACGAACAGACACATTACACAGACTTTTTTCACTCTTTTACTTTATCCATTCACATACACGGTGCTGCACTAATTTTTTCGTTATTTTCTCTCTTGGAAAAATATTTTAGTCAGCACGAAATTTTGTGGTAAACAAAATTCTTTATTTTTGGTAAATTATTTTTCGTAATAATTATCTTTAACAGTGAATTGAAAAATTAGATCTTTGATACTATTACTTCTGTACTTCTATATTCATTACCTTTGTACTTCTATATTTATTATCTTTGTACTTCTGTATTTATTACCTTTATACCTTTGTAGCTTATCTAGCATTAAGTATGAAAGTTACAAAAATACTAGAATTTATTGCATCCATACATTACAACAAACAAACCCACCAAAATTCGAATAAATTCACTAAATAAATATTAAAATAAACTGACACTTTCGTTAATAAATTTACTGATATAGAATGAACTGTTAAAGCAACGAGAAATTCACCCCGAAATACGAGGTGCAGAATAAAAGTTACAATTCATAGCGCGAACATTCGTTGGAGGAAATTGGACATCTTGCACGTCCCCGAGGAAACTCTGGCGCCGACACGTGCAGCAAAACCAATTTCCCGCGAAAAACTTCCGCAACTCGATGGAAAATGATCGTGTATGCCGCGCAGTGTGATTTACAATTGAGATATCGAGAAGTTTTTCCGGGAGGACTTGAGCCATCCGTGTTCCACTTTCTCACGACCATAGCTCCAACTATCGTTCAAACTTCCGTGTTTTCTTTGCTATTGCAAGCTTCGCAAAAAGAAATTTTTACCGCAAACTTTGACTTTACTACTTTAATTTTTACTTTTGTTACAAGTTTTCGTCATGCTGAAATATTGTGATCGTTTTATTTCATGACTTTAATTCTAGATCGATTTGTTTTATTTTTTATTTGAGTTTGACTTCGTAACTTTAATTTTTATTTGACGATTCATGAATGTAGAGAATTATTTTATTTTTTTATTTCACTTTGATTTCATGATTTTAATTTTTATTTGACGACTCATGAATGTAGAGAATTATTTTATTTTTTTATTTTACTGTAACTTCGCGACTTTAATTTTGTTCGACAAACTATGAGCGTAGAGAATTATTTTATTTTTTTATTTCACTTTGATTTCACAACTTTAATTTTTATTCGACAACCCATGAATGTAGAGACAAGTATTATTTTATTTTTTATCTCTCTTTGACTTCATAGCTTTAATTTTTATTTAACAAGCCATGTAGACGAGCAGAAATATAGTGATCAATTTATTGGAAATTTAATTAACAACGATATGCAGTGAATAGCTGCATAACCTCTTCGTTGATTATTTTTTAAGGTTAGAAAAAAAATGATTCTTTGATGCAATTCTTACTAATCTTCTACGTGTAATTACATCGTAAAATTATTATTAAATGTAAAAAATATTTATAAAATACAAAAACAATGTCCATACATGTAACCTTTAGTTAAATATAAAAATTAAGTGTAAGAATTTCTGAAGAGATTAAGTAACTCTCGAAGAAGCAAAATTCATCAAATAATATTCAAAGAGTGAATTTATATCGAGACTAGAACCCAAGCTAAAAGAAGGCAGAATTTATTAAGTCGAACTTACGAGCTATATAAAATCCTTTATATCAAGTTTTACATCTTACGTCGTCCAATAAGCAGCCTGACGATGTTACAGCTTATTGAAAGTTAATAACGGAGACATGGAACATAAGCTGTCGTAAACGTTTTCCAATATTTTTCGCGTTAAACGTGCTTTTTCTTCCTCGCTTGTACTGCGAGGCTCGATATTAATCTCTTAACACGATGAGAAAGTGACTGGGCGTGACGATCGAGCTTAAAATTAAGTTCAGAAATACTGGAACTCGATAATCGGATGAAAGTATCCATACTTTTTACGTTATACGTGCGATGAATTAAAAATGTGGTATATAAAAAAATTCCTTCTCGTAATTTATTCTCTGAATTTTTCATACCTGGAACATGCTAATTGTAAAATATTTCACATATCGACATAAAGCAATTTAATATTCGCAGAATTCAATTATATTCAATTATAAAATTTCACTGATTTCTCGGGATTCATTTACTTCACAATTTTTGGAATTAATGATAAAAGAGGAGTCGAAGCTTAATTATTCAAAGCAGAATAAAATCCTCTTGCACTCGATTAATTTAGTTTTAATATTTCACGAATATAACCAAAGATAAATATGCAAGGAACCCTTCGATATTTCTTACGAGATTTGACGCCGACGAGTGTTCGAGGAGCGAAACACGAATCGTAATTATAAAGACAAGAGGGTGTAGGTTGATGAAAAAGTTTCGTGTTTTATTGAAATCGACTGGATGAGAAGTTGGAAAGTGGTAGCCTTCTCAAGTGACTCGGATAATTTCGTCGGTCGAGAAGGGAACGAGCGATTAGAATTCATTACTCGAGTTCTTGGGGATGTTCTTCGAGGATCGATAGAAGAAACGGAATTTTATCCTCGACACTCTTCTTGGCACGATTTTCCGAAACTTTTCTTATTGGACATTCTTGCAATCGGTGTCGAATCCTTTTAGGACCTGTACCGAATTGAAATTCTCGATTGATCGCTATACAAATTAAATCCCTGAGAATTGTCCGCATTAGTTGTCTTCACCTTGTACGAACACTACATGAATATATTTTATCCTTTGTTCATTACAAACTTCAAATATCCTAACCCATCATTAAAACATTGATATTTTCATCTTCATATCTTTTCTTTCCTTAATGTTACTACAGAACTCGTAGAAAAGTAAGATAAAACTGCAATAAATTTTCTTCCGATTAAATTCATGCTTTGTATTTAATTTTCCAATACTTCATAACAAGGTCTTTACTCAAAAGTTGCAGATCTTTCTCACAGGTTCACTCGAGCCAATCTCCTTCCATTTTTCTTCTTCTTCCATCTATTTCTTTCGTTTCAGCGTCCATTTTCTTCCTACTTTCCGCCATTTTACGCTAACTCTTCTTATTGCAATATCTGGAACCCTATCTTTGACGTTCTTTCGCTTCCGTTCTCAGTGGTGCTTGCTTCCTATTCGATTGATCCTCTGTTTGCTCTTTTCGCGTTTTCCCGGAAAAAAGCGGGCGCAGAGGCGCGGTCACAAAGTGCGGCCAGTTAACCGGGAATAGCTGGACGACGACGTAAAATACGAGCTCACCGGGAATACGGCTCGTGTTTCCGGTCCTTTGGGACCACGGTAGTTCCTCGTTAAGCTAACGCAATTTATTCCTGGGATTTCCGATCGTCGCGAATTACAGGCCTAAACTGGCCAGATATATTTTCAATATATCCCCATTCTGACAGAAGGAAAATTATTTTCTGCACTCCATAAAACTTAATCACGATTTGATTAAATTTCGAAGTCTTCAAATTGACTGTTTAATACGCAACACGATGAAATTGTTTCGTGCAGTATAAATTTTAACATTAATTTGTCGATTTTAATATTAAATTTTCTTGCGTTAAGTGAAGTTTAATATTGAAATTAATATTTGTATTAAGGTATGATATGTTGCAATTTTAATATCAAATGTTTGTGAATTTTATTTCAATTTTATTGTCAGTGTATGAATTTTTGTAACAAGGTATGTATTACTTTTTAATGTAAAAATATTTTTTTTATTGTGTCAACATGTGTGTCAATGTATGAATTTTTATCTGAAGGTATATATTAATTGTAATATAAAAATATTTATTTTTATTTTTATTTTAAGATGTATATTAATTTTTATATAAAAATATTTAGTTTTATTTTTACCTCAAGATGTGTATGAATTTTAATATCAATGTATGTATGAACTTTAACCTCAAGATGCATATCAATTTTAATATAAAAATATTTATTTTTATTTTTATCTCAAGATGTGTATGAATTTTAATATCAATGTATCTATGAACTTTAACCTCAAGATGTATATCAATTTTAATATAAAAATATTTATTTTTATTTTTACCTCAAGATGTGTATGAATTTTAATATCAATGTATGTATGAACTTTAACCTCAAGATGCATATCAATTTTAATATAAAAATATTTATTTTTATTTTTCTTTCAAAATGTGTATGAATTTTAATATCAATGTATGTATGAATTTTTATCTCAAGCTATAAATTCATTTTAATATAAAAATATTTATTTATATTTTTATCTGAAGATCTATATTAATTTCAATATCAGAATACATACATTTTATGTCAAATATATATATCCGTACAAATACATATATAAACATACATTTCTATATAAAAAAAAATGTATCTTTGTTCACTAAGTCAGCTCAGTATACAAAATGTTTAACAACCTAATGGAAAAGCATTGAAATAGAACGTAGTATGAAAAGAATCTAATGTCTATAGGTTTATCGGCCTACAACATAGCAGTTGGTCAAATTTAATCGTTCGCACGAATGATCGGCTAGAATGCGACGATAAAAGGGGAAAAAAGTTTGAACGGTTGAAACGCTTTGCGAACGAATCCAGGTCGCAAAATTGAAAGCTCGATCGTCGTTTTCCTGCTACAAATAATCGAGAATCGATGAGATTCTTTACCGACTGTTTGCGCACGTGCGACAACGATTCATTAAGCAGCCCGAGGTGCGAATCAAAGCTCGATTCTGCTTATTGCGTCGCTGTTCACATTTTCCTTCTAAAAGCCACTGTTCGGAGAAATATTGCAATTTCTGCTTTAAAATAGCGAAAAATTCAATTTTAAAATTGCGCTAAATTCTTTATTAAATTTTATGCGAATAGTAGATTATAAAACTTGGAAATTTGGATGCTTAGAAATAGGGAAATTTGGTAATTTGGACGCTTGGAAATTTGGAAATTTAAGGATTTAGAAGCGTGGAAATTTGGACGCTTGGAAATTTGGACGCTTAGAAATTTGGACGCTTGGAAATTTGGAAATTTGAGGATTTAGAAATTTGGTAATTTGGACGTTTGGAAATTTGGACGCTTGGAAATTTAGGAATTTGGTAATTTGGACGCTTGGAAATTTGGAAATTTAGGGATTTAGAAATTTGGTAATTTGGACGTTTGGAAATTTGGACGCTTGGAAATTTGAACGCTTGGAAATTTAGGAATTTGGTAATTTTGGACGCTTGGAAATTTGGAAATTTGGGGATTTAGAAATTTGGTAATTTGGACGCTTGGAAATTTGGAAATTTGGGGATTTAGAAATTTGGTAATTTGGACGTTTGGAAATTTGGACGCTTGGAAATTTGGAAATTTGGTAATTTGGACGCTTGAAAATTTGGAAATTGGAACGCTTGAAAATTTGGAAATTTAGGAATTTAGAAATTTGGAAATTCGGACGCTTAGAAATTTGGAAATTTACAACTACTTAATCTAAATTTGCACCAGTAATTATAATTTCTAACAAAATCAAATTTTTTGCAAAAAGTCTCTCAAGTGAAATGGAAGTACATTTTTTATAACGCGATTCGAACAACGTAATTACACTTTTATTAAGGGAAAATTTTATCAAAATCCAATATAAGTTGAATGTCTGAACTTCTCCCTTTAAAGTAATTTCATTAATAGATTATAAAGTTTCCGAAACGATCAAAAGCATCCGTAACAGCTGCTCGGGGTACCGTTTTCTTTTTCCTTAAATGAGGGTTACAAATTAAACAGCGACCACAATGGTTGCTCGCGAGTTTTTAATTAATGTTACGTATTACGTAGCGCTCAAGTCGGGATTTTTGTTTTAATTAGCTAGTCGAATTATTCGACGTCCTAATGGTCGCTTGAAATTTTTTCTTTCGTTAAATACATTTATTGAAGATTACACGGGCTCTCGAATGGCTGGTTTTTTTGTGGATCGTTGTAATTTGTTAAAGTTTATTTTCTTGCGTTGTTGTAGGGGCATTTGGGAATTTGAAGTATGAAGAGTTTGATAGAGAAGTTCGTATAGAAATTTATATTGAAATTAAATTAGAAATTGATCTCAAATTTTATGTAGAAATAAACAAAATGGTGGATGTAATTTTTAGAGAACGTTGTAATAAGAAGATGCTGAATGTGAATTTTAAAAAACGTTAGAAATGAGATGTTAAATATGAAATTTAAAAAACATCCACAACGAGAAGAAGTTAAACATAATTTCCAGAAAACCTCCTAATAATAAAAAAATAAATATAATTTCTCTCAACGTCCAAAAATATGCATCAGCAACTCTCCACATAAAAAACACCTTCTAGAGCTCGAAAAAACATTTGTGAGCTGTAAGCTAACTCCACGATACAAAAACACGAGAAGTTAAAGTAAACAGAGAAGCCAGAAAATACGAAAGGAAAACGTAACAGAACGAGGTTAATAGAAAAGCAGGGTGGAGCAAATATCGAAAGGGAGGAAATACGGAGCGAATTAACCTCGGGTCACGAAGGTTCGTGCATCAGATCTCGTCTCCGCCATGGTCAGTATGAAAGAGAACGAGTACTTTTGATTGTTTTCCGATATCAGGATTTCGAACGACTTCGTCGAGATTCAAGAGGGGAAGATAAAAAATAACGAGTAGCCAATTAACGTTGGTTTCGCTTTAATGCCCCATTCGAACGCGATGACACAAGCCAGAAACCCTTAATCGAAACCTTGGTTGTACGTGGTCGAGGGTTTGCTAATTATCGATTTCATTTCTGAATCTTGCTCTTTGAGTTCAATCCTTTCAACTTTTATTTTGGCAAACACTTTGTTAACTGTTTTGGTTAGGAGTTTAGAGGCTTTTAAATAAATTGCGCGGGAGATGCAACGGGTGGTGAGGTAATCTTTGATACAGTATGGGCTTGAAATAAGAAACAAACTTGCAAACGGTGCTTGTTTTGAAGATGGTATATTTTCTTTTGATTTTTTAATCACTATGTGTTGGAGTGAGAAAATAATAGCCATGTTCTGTCTTCTTTTCACTGAACTGTTCAATCAACTATAAAAAATTAGTTTCGGTTTTCTCAGACTTGATGGCTGACTTCAATCAAAGAAATGAGGTTAGAACTTTGCTAATTTCGAAGTTCGACAATGTTGCTTCGGTTATATTACATAATCAAACATTGCACAGCAATATTGTACAATGTCTGGTTAAACTGCAATATTGTACAATGTCTGGTTAAACTGCAATATTGTATAATCTTTGGTTATACAGCAATATTGTACAATGTCTGGTTATACAGCAATATTGTACAATGTCTGATTATACAGCAATATTGTACAATGTTTGATAATACAGCAATATTATACAATGTCTGGTTATACAGCAATATTATACAATGTCTGGTTATACAGCAATATTATACAATGTTTGGTTATACAGCAATATTATACAATGTTTGGTTATACAGCAATATTATACAATATTTGGTTATATAGCAATATTGTACAATGTCTGGTTATACAGCAATATTGTACAATGTCTAGTTATACAGCAATATTGTACAATATTTGGTAACATAATGTTGATACATTTTGACGATATAATATTATATACTGTTTGGTTGTGTAATATAACATAGGAGACATCTTTCAGTGTTCAATTTTCACCAATACACAAGTTTCAAGTTTCGAAAGCTTACCTGTCTGGCTGCAAGCTTTTCTGAAGGGCTGTACGTCGACCGTAACCGTTCACTTTTATGCTTTGAACTTAACCCGGCTGGTACGTTGATCTCGTATACGTCGGCATTTCCATACGAATTTGCATTTCACGTCACGAGCCCTCCTTATCCTGGCTACCAGACCGCAACTTGATGAAATAAACCGGCGGCTTGCTTTTCTGCATACCATCTCGTGTCTACGAATTCAAGCATACAGGGTAGGCAATGTGAAAATCACTTCATTCAGCTATCTTCTCTACGTTGCTAATTATACTGCTTTCGTAAGAGGTTGTACGTTCAAATTACCAGATCAAGTTATTTTGTTACTGGTATTTATTTTTGGATTCTTAAGTTTATATACTTTTGTCTATTTTTAATTTTTGTGCTTTTCAAATTTATACAATTTTTAATTGAGATGTGTTTGAATTCTTGAGTCTTCAAATTTCGAGACCTTCAAATTTATAAATCTTCAAGTTCACACATTTTTAACAGCCTCAATTTCTAAAATTATACATCTGCAAGCCTATGAATGTCGAAGGCCACAAATTTTTAAGTCTTCAAATCTCTAAATTCTCTAATTATCAAATTTCCAAAACTTTTAATCTTTCAACCTCCAATTATCTGAAATCTCAAAGTCTCACAGTACCTCAAATCTCCAAATCTTCAACTCTCTAAATCTTTATATCTGCAAATTTCCAAATCTGCCATTTATCAAAGTTATAAAGTCCCAGTACCTCAAATTTCCAAACCTCTAAGTGTCTATATCTCCAAATATTCAAATCTCTAATTTCCCAAAATTCGAGTACTCCAAATCACCAAATCCCCAATTTCCCAAAGTTCCAGTACTTCAAATCTCCAAATCTCTAAGTGTCTACATCTCCAAATCACCAAATTTCTAATTTCCTAAATTTCTAGTACCCCAAATCTTTAAATCCCCAATTTCCTAAAATCCCAGCACTCTAAATCTCCAACTCTCAAACTCTCCAACTCTCCAACTCTCCAACTCTCCAAATCTCCAAATCCCCAACTCTCCGAATACCAAAAATAATAAAATTAACCTCCCAAAAACCACCTACAAATGCCCACCTTCCTCCAATACCACCACATTCCCCACAAAAGCACTCCTTACATCAACATTTAACGTCTTCACCATCCTACATTACCCTGTTCCGATGATCCTTGAATACCCCGTTCATTAGTGCACGCTGCACAGACCATTTGCAGAGTACCATGAAATTAAATTGAATCGGAGAACAGTTCCTTTCCGGTCCGTCGTTGTTTCTAACGACTAAACATATTAGCTCTAAACGAGTGCCATTAACATACCCCAGATTTTCTGACCCTGATTCGCGTCTGTGTATTTTCAGTAAGTTAACAGGCAAGTTGAATGTTTCTATACATGTCTGCAATAATTTGAGAATAGTTTTGAATGGACGGTGCTATCTACTTGAAATATTAAATATTAAAAAGGGGCAGGTGTTGAAACGGGTGTTCTAACTCAACATCTACTTGAAACCGATGGCCACCTGTTGCGCAAAAATGTGCGTGTATTGTGCATTTGCATGGTTCTTGTCTCATTTGCCTCTCCGTCATTTATTGCTGGCTTTGTCTCCCATTCATTTGCGATACGAAGTTTCTCCTATTACACAGAATCATAATTTTCATTATTAGAATATAAGATTATGACTATTATAAAAATGTTCTTCATATCGTATGACGTAAATGTAATTTATATCTCGAGACTCAAAGAGAAGCAATGAAAGCTGTGTAAAGAGACCTTTCAAAGATCCCAAATAAAAAAGATTACAGTCACGGCAAAAGATTACAGTTTCAAAGACGACAAAGTTACGTTTAATGCAGCTTACTCGAAATAAACAATTTCGAGATTGAAAAAAGTAGTTGGACATCTTTCACAGACGTATTAAATAACAGCAAGATGAATATTGCTACGATATAACTCTCCCGATAAAGGATTTAATAAACGTCACGGAAGTTGGATACATACCATCCCTGTGGAATTATAAATTTTCGCGTCACGTGGAGGGTCGATATCGAGAACGGTGCAATATACGTCAAGAGAGTAACGCGAGTAGCCGCCTCTTGTATTATAACAAGCGTGTTCCACCAGGAAGCTGACAATGGAAAAGGTATCAAATGATACTCTTTCCTTCAAGATAACTCCTCGAAACTATTTCCAGAAAAATTTATTTTCAACTTCGGAAGCCTTTAATTAAAAATACAGGCAGCCACAAGTATTACGGTATCTCATAAATTATACGGACACAACTTATCTCATAAATATCCCAGTATTCTACGGAAATCAAATTATAAGTTTTGCACGAGAGTAAGATTTTACGATTCAATAAAACATTTGTTGCTCTGTACAGGGTGTTTCATAACTAGTGTTATTTCTGAAAAAGGGTTGTTCTGAACAAATTTTTCCTTTGCAGAAATGAAATTCGAAGCTTCGTTTTTGAATTATTCACTTGTGCTATGATTTATCAGGTGCGTCAGAACTAACTGATTATAGCTATAATATTAATACAGACAAAGAAAGTAGAAATGTGTCAATTTTATATTGAACTGACTGTGCATTTATTCAAAATGGCGTCAGCTACCCCCTATTTCAGGGACCTGCACTAATTGTGAGACACACTGTGTCTCACATACGTATGTACAGTAAGTGTGGCCCAACCTTTCGAGATTTAAAGAAAGACAAAGAAAGTAGAAATGTTGTGTCAATTTTATATTGAACAATTGACTGTGCACTCATTCAGAATGAAGTCAGCTATTTTAGGGACCTACACTAATTGTGAGACACACTGTATGTGTCTACATATGTACATGTGTGTACAGTACATTAAGTGTGGCCCAACCTTTCAAGATTTAAGGCAACGTTTATTCTACCCTATACTCGTGCCACATTTTCCAACGATCGATCAGGTACACGAATTAATGGAATCGATCGACGTGCTCTCGATAAGCGATCACCTCGTCGAAACGCGCACGCTTAATTAACTAACATAATGGATGAACGCGAAGTTATCCGAAACAAACAGAAGAACTTTCCCGTCCGTGTTTATCGACCAGGTGACGTTTTAAATTATCGCACGTCGATAATTTTGCCGTGTTTTCAAACTTCGCCTCGCAGCTTTCAGAAATCTGCCGTTGTCGTTTCGCGTTCGTTTTTTCCCTTTAAATCAGCCCGGAACGTCCCAACTTCGATCCGAAGTCCTACCGCCCGTGAAATTTATCGCCGTGAAAATAACGGAAATTCCGGTTGCTTAAATCCCGCGATATTCGCGTAGAAGAGTCGCGTGGAAAAGTGGGTCGAGGCTGACGATCTCCTAATTGCTCGGCGGGTTTCGGCTGATCTTCACCAACGTCCAAATTCAACGAGCTCCTTCTATTAGATTACGAGTACTTCGCCGAATAATTTGCTCTTGTTAATTAATCCCGTGTGCTATATATCGAGGGGCGATTGTGCCGAGTGCTGCACGGTGCATGTGGCATGCATGGGGGCTCGATGATGCTCTGTTCTTCAAATTGCGGTTTACTAATTTAAACCTCAGATTTTTATAATTGTAAATTTTTATATTTTTAGGTCTTTGAATTTTTTGATTTCTAAGCGTTCAAATTTACAAATTTCTAAATTTTTAAGCGTCCAAATTACCAAATTTCTAAATTGCTAAATTTCCTAATTTCCAAGCGTCCAAATTTCTAAGGATTCAAATTTCCAAGCGTTCAAATTTCCAAGCGTTCAAATTTCTAAGCGTCCAAATTTCCAAGCGTCCAAATTTCTAAGCGTCCAAATTTCTAAGCGTCCAAATTTCCAAGCGTCCAAATTTCCAAACGTCCAAATTTCCAAGCGTCCAAATTTCTAAGCGTCCAAATTTCTAAGCGTCCCAATTTCCAAGCGTCCCAATTTCCAAGCGTCCAAATTTCCAAGCGTCCAAATTTCTAAGCGTCCAAATATCCAAGCGTCCAAATTTCCAAGCGTCCAAATTTCTAAGCGTCCAAATTTCCAAGCGTCCAAATTTCCAAGCGTCCAAATTTCCACGCTTCTAAATCCTTAAATTTCCAAATTTCCAAGCGTCCAAATTACCAAATTTCTAAATCCCTAAATTTCCAAATATTCAAGCGTCCAAATTACCAAATTTCCAAATCTCCAAGCGTCCAAATTACCAAATTTCTAAACTTCCAAATCTCCAAATTTCCAACCCCCCAAATCCATAAATCATCACCTCTCCATCACCAATTCACCAACCTCCCAAATCCAAAACGCAACAAAAAGTGTCGAACCCAACTACAAAGTTACAGTATCAGTGAAAATTTGCAAAGTAAAAAATTCGAGCGAGGTTGAGACAATTACCGAAACGTGACCAAGACTGTAGCGGACAATTCGTATTGGGTCACGTACCAGTGGAGACAATGAGGGATGAAATTAAAAAGAAAGATGGACGGGTCACGAATTTCTTTCGTCGCGATTTTCGGCGAAAACGAGCTGGCAGCATCGATCGGACAGCACCGGGAGCTTTCCGATAGGTTGGTTCAATTTATAGCGATTCGAGGCACAAAAGCATCGTCGAATTATCTCCCTTGCCGGAAACTGCGACGAGTTCCATGTATATAGTTATCCAACTGCATCTATGGACTATATCTCTGAATTTTTCTTTCTTCGTGAATTTGCAGTGGCTGAGGTTAATATGAAACGTCGAAATATTTCGCAGGAAAATCGTACTAATTTCTTAACTCTTAAATGCATGATTTTCTAATTTTACCTGAAGAAATTAATTAACAAAATACCTTGAAAGCGGTTGATTCAAATTAAAACGAACAGATGACGTTATTGTGTATTTGATTGGTACGTATATCTGCAACACTCATTGCAGGTTTTCTACATTTTGTATATAATTTGTAAGATTAAAACGTTGCATTTATACAATTATATGCATTTAAGGGTTAATATGTGATTATAATTAGTTTAAAATCATATAAGAGTACTAATAATTGTTTGAACAGAAATGTAGACTCATTAGTTGCGTCAGTCGGAGCTAATTATTAATGTAACGTTAAGACAAATAATGGAAATTGAAACGCTAGGTACTTTGAATTCAGAGTTCCTTGATTATGGAAATTGTAGTTGGTACCAAACTTCAGACTCGTGCAACGAATTTTGAGTTCTCACATCTGATGTGTATAGGTGTATCTATGAGTGTATACGTCACGAGTGTGACTCAATATTATAAGAGTTGAAGTGTTTGTAAAAGCATCAGAGCAGATAACGATTTCGCAAATAGTTGTAGTAGCAATTAGAACGCGAAAAATCGGGAGAGTTAATCTGTTGGAAATGGTGTATCAACGAGTTTGAAACGAGAACTCGTTTGGGTCATCGTTTAACGCCAACAACGACAATGAACTTTACATTGTCGGATCAGTTATGTAACGAAACGCGAGGCCGATTCGCGGCACGGATCGATATGAACCGGCAGAAGCCATTTTTCCGGCTGTCTTTTTGCCTCCACCCTCGATTTATCTTCTCGATAATTCTGTTAATTCTTGCCTTTGTGATTTGCGCAAACTGGCAACAGAGAAATTGACGCTCTTTGACAGAAAACTTAATTGACGATTGAATTAGTTTTACGGTTTCCTCGTTTTTGTTTCTGCGAACAATATCGAGGTAAATGGAGCGTGCTTTTGAACAATTTGAATCAATTTCGTTTTGCCGTTTCTGAACAATTGCGAGTTTAACTTTGTACGATATGAAGGTTATCAGATTTCATCCGAAATTTCGCTGCGAGGTAAATATACACGAAGAGAACAATGATTCGGAAAGCTCGTAGTAGTCCATCCTGATCCTCTTCCTGGGGTAAACGGACGCGATTCAGAGGCTCTAGACCAGACGACGACACCAAACTTTTATTTGGCTAGACTGGATGGCGCCCTGGCTCCGGATTCTGCCCGTTACGACAGGGAGACACCATCGGGAAGCATGGGGCAGAATTATTGACGAGGGAGGATAACTGCGGAAGCGACCAAGAAGGGCTTCAGCCGGATAGATAAAACATTTATTGTTCGGAGGATCGGTTGCGATGCAAATTTATACGCCATGCTTTTATTTAACGAAAACTACTTACTTGACGTTAGTCACTTACTTTAGAAGGTTCTTAGAGTGTAGGATTATATTAATTTGAAGGTATATTGGTTTCGATGCGGTTATGTTACGAAAGTTAGTTACTTGGAGTTAGTTGCTTAGCTTACAAGGTTCTTTGAGTGTGGGACTTGAAGACATATTGGGTTCGATGCAATTATGTATTGAAAACTACTCATTTGGCATTAGTCAGTTACTTTACAAGGTTCTTGAAAGTATAGGAGTATATTAATTTGACGACATATCGGTGAAGACATTCGATGCTGTTATGTAAACAAAACTGCTTACTTGGCATTAGTCACTTACTTTACAAGGTTCTAAGAGTGTAGGACTATATCAATTTGAAGGTATATTGGGATCGATGCTATTATATAATGAAAACTACTTACTTGGTATTGGTCACTTGTTTTACAAGGTTCTTAGAGTGTAGGACTATATCAATCTGAACACATATCGGGTTCAATGCTGTTATGTAAACAAAACTACTTACTGGGTATTAGTCACTTACTTTACAAGGTTCTACGAGTGTAGGACTATATCAATTTGAGGGTACATTGGGATTAATGCTATTATGTATTGAAAACTACTTACTCGACATTAGTCATTTATCTTACAAGGTTCTTAGAATGTGTACTACATCAATTTGAAGATATATCAGGATCAATTATATTGATATACATATAAACACTTTTCGATGTAAAATTATTTGAGAATCAAGATGTTGTTGTTTAGTATGTCATGATCTAGGAAAAGCATGATCTAGGTATGTCCAGCTCTATTGAATATGATGTTCATAAATATCAAGATGTAGGCACATGAGGATCTAAGAACCTCATCTAAGAATATCAAAATATAGAGATATTCTCTAAATGTTCAAACTTATAACACCCTATAGGTTCTGTTACCTATAGATTGTCGTATAGATTGCCACCAATAGATTGTCGTATAGATGTTGATGTCTAGTATGTCATAATCTAGGTATGTCCAGCTCTATTGAATATGATGTTCATAAATATCAAGATGCAGCTACATGAGGATCTAAGAACCTCATCTAAGGATATCAAAATATAGAGATGTTCTCTAAATGTTCAAACCTATAACACCCTATAGGTTTTGCTACCTATAGATTGTCGTATAGATTGCCACCAATAGATTGTCGTATAGATGTTGATGTCTAGTATGTCATAATCTAGGTATGTCCAGCTCTATTGAATATGATGTTTATAAATATCAAGATGTAGGTATATGAGCATCTAAGAACCTCATCTAAGGATATCAAAATATAGAGATGTTCTCTAAATGTTCAAACCTATAACACTCTATAGGTTTTGTTACCTATAGATTGTCGTATAGATTGCTACCAATAGATTGTCGTATAGATTGCCACCAATAGATTGTTATATAAATTGCTACCAATATACATAACAGACATTGCAAAGTTATAAGACATACAAGACATACAACAAGAGTCACAATTCCAAAGTAACAATATAATCGTACTCCATCTCCCTCCACAAAGTTCATCATTCCGTAACTCGAAGACGATATTTATTTCCTTCATTGTTTCGCGAATGATATTCAAGAGAAAGATCGTTTGTCCCTGTCCCTTTATTCCCTAGTCCCGGTCGGAGCTACCACCGCTCATTTATCTCGGTATTTTGTCTCCGACTTTCGTCGTCGAGTGACTCCATTACTCTTTCTTCATTTTCATCCGCGACGAAACTTTTATCGCGCGAAAACCGCGAACGAATCCTGCCGGGATTTTATACGCGAACAAGGTCGGACGATCGAAACGAGTAGCTTAAGAACCGGTAATAAAGAGGCAACCTCCTGGAAAGAGACAAATGAAGAGAGCCTTTCGAAACTTCCCCGAGAGCCGGTGATTTAGTTCGACGCGATAAGCTTATCGATGATCTTATCGGAAGCGATGAATACCCCTTGAATCGTGGCTGATTGATTTTATCGGACAGTTTGAGATGTTTTTGTCGGGAATGGAAATTGAAATTACTTGTGCATTTGGGACTGGTGCACCTTACGTAAATTTTAAAAATCGAATTCTGAATATGAATTCTAAATATGAATTCAAAAAAATGAATTATAAAAATTGAATTCTAAATATGAATTCTAAATATGAATTATAAAAATTGAATTTTAAATATGAATTCTAAATATGAATTCTAAAAATTGAATTCTAAAAATTGAATTCTAAATATGAATTCTAAAAATTGAATTATAAAAATTGAATTATAAAAATTGAATTCTAAATATGAATTCTAAAAATTGAATTTTAAAAATTGAATTCTAAATATGAATTCTAAATATGAATTCTAAAAATTGAATTCTAAATATGAATTTTAAAAATTGAATTCTGAACATGAATTCTAAATTCATATGAAATATATGGAATATTTGGATGAGTGTCTCATTGACAAGTTTTCACATACAAGAAGAAGATTTGTGGAAATAAAGACATTTGGTAGATAATTTACATGAAAAAGAATAGAGTGAAACATTTTTAGAAAATTTTCAAGATACCCCAAAAAGCACATGTGTCTTATAAAGACTAGATGCTAAAGAGAACGTTATGAAGCGAGTATCGAACAAAGACGTCCAAGAACAAAGAAACCTCTGGAGGAAGAAAAAGAAGGCGGTCTGTGTATTCCAACGAAGAAGGAGTACAGAAAGCAGTAGAGGTTTCATCGACCAAGAAACAAGATTCTCCCGCGCTGCTGGAAACCGAGCGTTAACCTCCTGCATTCCAGTAACATTCGTATACAATTTATTATTAAATCCATCCTAACAACATTAGAAGATTATATCAATTTTATAAAATAAGAACAAATTTCTAAGAGAATCTCTTCATCCAAATATCAAAGATACTCCCAATAACCTTACAGTTAAAAATTTCTTTATTCATGTCATAAGTAAATCACATTAATTATAAGTAAATTACATTAACTATGAGTTAATTTTATCAAAATAATTCCATGTGGAAAGTGATTTTATCAACTCTAAAATTGAAACTAAATCGGTAGCATTCAAAGGTCGACTTTCCCGTAATAAATCACGAACCGGATCAAATTTTAATTTGCCGCAGTGGAAAACTCGTTAGAAACAGGATTCAGTAGTAGAGCTCGATAATTGCGTCGACTTCTGACAGCTTCGAAACGATGCTACGATTTGAGACAAACCGAGTTAACGAGTATTATTCTAACTGATCCAACAGGAATAACTTTCGAAACTGTTTGGATGAAAAGTAGGACGCAGTTTCTGGTATTTGAGCTTCGTACAACTTTTCGATCGTGAATCCAGGGACGTTGAATGCAAATCAGGGACCTTCTTACGGTTGATTTGCGAAGCTGAATTATCATATGGGAAACAAGTTTCTAACATTTCTCTAACTTGCGAATATCACTGAAAGTTGAAGTGTAAGTTATTACATTTGTGAAGCAATGTTTTATGTGAAGCAATGTTGTAAAATAATTGATGCAAGGTGTCTTCAATGAATTTTTAATTGAGACGTGTTGTATCAAGAGTAGCTTTCATATCATTATGTATTACACTGCAACATTTATTATACGTATAGTGTAATGTGTTAAATTTATTATATGTTGCAGTTGACGTGTGTTGCACTTGTCATATGTTACATTTGACATAAATTGTATTTCTCACACATAGAATCACTACGCGTTGCATTTGTCGTATTGTACTTAATACATATTATATTTGCTGCGCGCTGTATTTCACACGCATCGGATCACCACACATTGCATTTCCACGCATGGAATCACCACACGCTGCATTTACTACGCGTTGATTTACCACTCATTATATTTCCCATGTCTTGGATTTGCTACACGTTGTGTTTACTACGTATTATATTTGGCATATATTGTACTTGCCACGCGCTGTGTAACCATGCGTGGTATTTGCTACGCATTGACTCCCCACGTGTCGTACTTTCTACACGTCGATTAACCATGCGTTGTATTCTCACATCCTAGATTTACTGTGTGCTACATTCTCTAGCTCTTAGATTTGCTATGTGTTGTATTTTCTACGCATTAAAATTGCTATTTGTTGATCTGCCAACAGTTGTATCACATTGCATATCTCAGTTGTATCAGTTGTATCACACTTTATTACGAAGACTGAACGTACAACTAGAATGCAGTTCGCTCGGTACCAAACTATTTCTAATTCTAGCTCATTCTATAACTTGTCAGTTTTTAAATACAAACTTGAGGATATGTAGTGGTAGGGATGATAGTCAAAGGACAGCGTGACTCAGGATGGTTGCGAGGTCTAGGATAAGTAAGGCTTAGGAATCATAATTAGTACGTTTGTATAGGGATGTGTCTGTGAAGTGATTTGTATGGGGATGAATCGGTACTGTTTGTGAAATGAATCTTGTAGTTAGTCATACAACAAATAATCTTATTATAATGTGACCCTTTACAGTGCATACATGATCACATATAACATTCCCACACATCAAACTAATAATCGACCTAAACTACCTTTCCTATTCCCCAAGTATACCTCCTCTAATTTCAAAATAAAGATCTAACAATCCTCTCCCTCTTCCTTTCCCAATTTTCCCTAACAAACAGTGGAAAGTCAATCTTCTGTCAAAGATCGTCATACAGTTACAGTTGTCAGGAATATTAAAAGGGAAGAAAGAAAGTGAAGAAATGAAAAAAAGAGGGAGAAACGCGTCTGAGGGGCGCAAACTCGTTTTGAGGAGAGGGTTCCGCTCGGGCTGGCGAAGCAGCCAAGAGGGTGGAAGACGCAAGGGGCTGGAAGGGCGCTCAGATGCGACACGGTGGGGGTGAGTCAGGATTGGCTTTTCGCGGACGTGAAACTCAGTAGTACGCTACCACCCACGCACGTAGTACGCACGTTCGCTCCACGTGTGCTTCGGAAACGAAGCATCATTTTCGCGAACTAATCACGACTAACATCTTCGTGCAAGGACATTTTTAACAACTCTAGAGCGAACTGCGGAAATTTGGATTTGGTGCCAGGACGATCGTCAAACTTGGAGAAGATCCTGCTGATACTTATTGAAGATCGTCTACTGATACTTGATATTTAATAAATTAAGTCGAGATATCTGATTTTTACTAACTCAGCTGAAGAGCGAACTGCGAAGATATTGGTGTTAGGATGATTGTTAGACTTGAAGATCGAAGATCATAGATCTGACACTTGATACTTAAACTCGAACTCGATACTGAATTCGAACGGCAGATTGTGAAGAACTGATTGAGAAGAACTGAAGATATTTAAACACTATCAAGATATTTACTGACAACTTGTAGCAATGTAATTTGTGACAACTTGTAAACCTGCAAGAAGAATCGTGAAGAATCGTTTGTAACAGAACACGCGATTTTGATCGGGTTAAGAATTTGAAGAGCGAAATCTGAAGATCCTTGTGACAATATTTGATTTATAACGATTTAGAAACCTAGAAAATCAGTTGCAAGAGTCATAGATTTGGCACGAAGAGTTAGAGATTTTTACTGATTTGAAAACTTGAAGATCCATGGATCCTGCTGCTCTGGTAGTTGATTTCTGCTGACTTACAATCTTGAGAAGATCCACCTCAGTGTGGAGATGTTTGATTTCTACTAATTTGAAAATTGGAGAGTGAACATCTGTAACCTGGTGCACTTGATTTATGTCAACTTAGGAACCTAGAGAACAACGTGAGAGCATCACAGATCCTCTGACACTCAGAAAATTCGATTTCTATTAACTTAGAAATCTGAAGAGCTAGAAGAGCGAAATACGAAGATCATAGATCCTGAAGCACCACATTTGATCTCTATGAAACATATTGTATAAATTGAACAGTGACAAGCTTATCAGCTGAATATTAATCTATTAATTTTAACTGAGTTTCAAATCTATTAATTTCAACTGAGTTTCAAATCTATCATTTTCAACTGAATATCGAATCCATCAATTTCAACTGAATATCGAATCTATGAATTTCAACTGAATATCGAATCTATGAATTTCAACTGAGTTCCAAGTCTATCAATTTCAACTGAATTTCAAGTCTACTTATTTCAACTGAATCAAACAATAAGAAAAGCAGAAAATTCAAAGTATCTCTACCACGAAGTTCCGAAGTAAAATAAAATTTCACTACCTTGATAAAACACCAGAACGAGAGCATGAGAGAGAATCTCCGATGAGGACCCAGCTCAACTATGACTAAGGAAACAGATCGAAAAGCTACTTGATTGATCAGGTAGTCATTGAACGGAAGAAGAAATAAAATGAAAAGAGGAGAATCTTTGACGACGTTGGTCCAGCGGATCGTCGTGGCGACTTGTGGTCGCTGGGTTTAAGATTTGGGGAATCAGTCATCGTTTTGGATTAACGTAAGTTTCAATCAGTAATATTCTATAATCAAGTCATAAATTAATAGTACCAAGATATTACACTCAATTTAATAGAATTAAATTATAGTAATACACTTAAATTATAGTAATACAGTAACGTAGTAATACACTCTGTTATATTTAAGTATACGACGTAAAGTATACGTTTAAATTTTGATTTACAACAACAAATTCTTTTCATAAGAAAAAATTAAATTGTGAATCAGAGAGGTTCAGTACGTAAATACAAAAAATGTTCTCATAATTATCGCTGTTTATGAGTTAAGTACAAATTTAGGAAATGATACGTGACTTTCATTAAAAATAGGCTATTGCATAATATAATGTATATTAGCTACTGTAATTACGAAGTATTATATCTTTCATTGATTTTATTCGACAGATTCGCTATAATTCATGACTTTTAACAAACGTAAATAGGAATCAATGATTTAATCCCCTGTCACAGAATTTTCAAACAAAATATTTTCCCTTTTTCACAAAATGTTCACCAGAATATTCCGCATATTTCAGTTATTCTGTGCGGCCTTTTCGGATTGCGTTCAATTTAGATTCCAACATTCCAGTATCCTCTGATAATACCGCGATCGTGGAAACTTAGTTATAACTATTCAAACTTTTAATCTATTTTATTGCCATATCTTTTGTACATTTGTTTCTGCAAACTAGTAATTATTATTAAAATAGTTATACAGTTATCTCCACATTAATTCCTCGTGCTATTTATTCATCAGATGCGTTAGTCAAAACTATTCAGAGCTATAACATTAAAACGAATAAAAAGAATTAAAATACTGTATTTTATATTCCTGGATCCTTGATTATGCAACTTACAGTTGAACTTAAATTTCAAGATCAAAATCAAGGTTGAAGATCAAAGTTTGAGTAAATTTTGAACTGTAAGTGCGTCATGAGACTCCTCAAAGCACACGAAGAGTTTAACTCAAATAATTGCAGAAAACCCCCATAAAATTCAAAGCCAAATAAATTCAGACCTCATACATTTTTCGTCAGCAAAGTGTCATTCCAAAGATATCTTGTCTCGAGTATTTTCACTGAATCCTGGCGACGAGAGTGTCGTTAACGCGCCAGTATTGGTGTACACCGTCAGACGTTTCCATGTACGAGCCTGTTGGTCTACAGGGCTCGAATCGCGACCTTGTTTCGTCTCGTTATCTTTCGTCTCCATTTGTCACGAAATTCCGCCGAAACGTGTTTCTCGAAGCGCAGTTTCATACATTTCTCTGTCCCCGATAATTAATCCCAAAAAACGTTTTTCATACATTTTTATCGAGCAAAACCCAATTTCGTTCGTTTAACGACGTTAATCCGTTACCAGAACGAGAGATTTTAAGAGTTCTTTGGAAGTTGCTGTATTACAGAAAATTTTGTACCAGATCGATGCGCGGGCTCTTGCCAAAGGATAAGGAGCTTTTCAGAAAGATATTAACGTTACATTATCGAAGGTCTATCGGTCGAAACACACGTGCATGTAGTGGAATTAATCTTATCATTAGGTTCGCAGCACGGCTCCACAATATCCAACATAATCTTTCAATAACGAAGGAAAATGTACGAACGTTCGCGTGCATGTATTATGCGCGATTGTACTATTAATTAATTCTATCGGCTTTGATAACGCACGGTATTCAAAGACGAATTTTAGCGTTTCATAGAACGACAAAAACGATAGATCGACTATGAGTCGATTTTCCGTGATTTTTCTTTCCTCGACAGTTCCTCCGTGCTCGTCGATCATCCACCTAAAATTAAAAAGATTCCTTCTCAGACTTTGTAATTGACAATGAAGAAGTATTCTTTCGTGTCCTCTCGATCGGAAAAAAAACCGATCAAATATAGCCCGAAGAAACGTTCAATCTTTTCTTCTAATTCGATTCTTCATCGTGTTAAGATTGAAACTGTTCTACTTTCAATCGCTTTCACGCCAGTTAAAAGTCCTCCGAAAGTCGAACTTTCTCTGAGTGAAAAGTTAAAGATGTAGCTTCAGAAGTTACTTTCTGTCTGCCGCTGAGTGCTAACTTTCGAATTTCGCAAATGATTTGTATATCGTTGGACTGTTCGAAACAGGTGAAGATTAAATGCTTGGTGACATAATATACAACGCATGGCAAAATCCCAGAGTGTTACATGTGGGCAGTGCAGCATGTAGCATTCAATGGGTTAGGAATACTACACTTGTCAGATACAACGCGTGCGAGATATCACGCGAGAGAAACGTGTGCAAAATTCGATGTGGGAGAAATACAACGTGAGGGGAATACTGTATGAAGGAAATTTGATGCGTGAAAAATATGGTGTGTAGGGAATTTAATGTGTGGAGAAGTCGATGTGGAGATTTGGGGCTAGGGATTTGGGGTGTAGGAATTTGGAGACGTGGGAATTTGGGGCGCTAGGAATTTGGAGACCCATGGGAATTCGGGGACGTTGGGAATTTGGAGGCGTGGGGATTTGGGGCGCTAGAAATTTGGGGACGTGTGGATTTCGGGCGCTAGGAATTTGGGGACGTGGGGGTTTCGGGCGCTAGGAATTTGGGGCGCTAGGAATTTGGGGACGTGGAGATTTCGGGCGCTAGGAATTTGGGGACGTGGGTGTTCGGGGACGTGGGGATTTGGGGGCGTGGAGATTCGGGGACGTGGGGATTTGGGGCGCTAGGAATTTGGAGACGTGGAGATTTCGGGCGCTAGGAATTTGGGGACGTGGGTGTTCGGGGACGTGGGGATTTGGGGGCGTGGAGATTCGGGGACGTGGGGATTTGGGGCGCTAGGAATTTGGAGACGTGGAGATTTCGGGCGCTAGGAATTTGGGGCGCTAGGAATTTGGAGACGTGGAGATTTCGGGCGCTAGGAATTTGGGGCGCTAGGAATTTGGGGACGTGGAGATTTCGGGCGCTAAGAATTTGGGGCGCTAGGAATTTGGGGACGTGGGGATTTCGGGCGCTAGGAATTTGGGGGCGTGGACATTCGGGGACGTGGGGATTTCGGGTGCTAGGAATTTGGGGACGTGGGAGTTTGAAAGCGTGGAGATTCGAAGACGTGGGGATTTGGGGCGCTAGGAATTTGGAGACGTGGGGATTTGGAGACGTGGGGATTTGGGGTGCTAGGAATTTGAGGACGTGGGAATTTAGAAGCGTGGAAATTCAAAGACGTGAGAATTTGTCATGCTAGAAATTTGAAATCTACGAATTTTACCCATACAAAATTTGAATTGTTCAACTTTCCCAAAAACGCATAATTTGCAACTATACAACTTGCAACTCCACAAACTTGCAATACAATCACCCCCATCTAGATACTTAAAATCTACTAACTTACCACACAGATGTTACAATGCACAACTCCATGACCATACTTCTCAATTAAAAAACCGAAAACGTCTATAAAGATTAATAGCAGTAAACGTTTGAAAACCCCTGAAACTCATACCGAAAATGAATCGCGAAAATATCGAGGTTAAATCGAGCCAGAGTAACGACGGCTGGTTTCAACGCAGTCGGGTCAACGAAGTAGAGAAGATTTATTTCGCGGCGACAAGAGGTCACGTTGAAAAGCAGCCCACTTATCCGTTGGAAGATCGTTCGAGAAGAAAGATAGAAGCACTCGATCGGTTGTTGAATGCATTCGTAATTCGTTCGGGGATAAAGAGAGGAGAGAAAAAAAAGTAGGACCACCGATACATTTGATCGAGGTAGTAAAAAGGCCACATCCCTCGAATAGCCCGTAATATCCGTTCCTCGTATCTACGCCATTTTATAATGCAACCCACATTCTGTCACGTCCTTTCAGCCTGCTCGATCAACATTTTTCAGCTTGCTATTAAGCATCCTACAGGTCGAGGGAGAAAAAGTACCATGAAAAGAAAACGCCTCTTTAAACGCTTTCACCTTGACCCTATGGGTTGGGCAAGGGAAAAGCTTCTTTATAGCGTTTGCTGTTTCTTCAACAAGTGTTACGTGGTAGAATGTCGATGATCGTTTGGAAAGTTTCAAATTTTTTATTTTACCTTTGGCTGTTTTTTGGGGGTTCTGAGGTTGATGGCTTAGATCTAGGTTTAGGTTCATGTTGGGAGATCTTTGTACTTTTGGCTGACTATATCTGTAGAGGAGTAAGCTTGCAAATTGAGATATTAGTAGACTGTTATATTTTTAGACGATTTATGTCTAAGGTCTGTGGATTTATATGTGTACAAATCACTGCATTTTCAGATCACTACATCATCAGATCTGTACAGACACTCACGTTCCCAAATCTCCACATCCCTAAATTCCTATGTCTCCGAATCCCCACGTCCCCAAATTCCTAGCACTCCAAAGCCCTACGTCCCCAAATTCTTAGCACCCCAAATCTCCACGTCCCCACATTTCTAGCACCCCAAAATTCCACGCCTCCAAATCCCTACGTCCTCGAATCACCACGTTCCCAAATTCCTAGCGCCCCAAATTCCCACGTTCCCGAATTCCTACGTCTCCAAATTCCCAACGTCCCCGAATTCCCACGTCCCCAAATTCCCAACGTCCCCGAATTCCCACGTCCCCAAATCCCTACGTCCCCGAATTTCTAGCACTTTAAATTCCCACGTCCCCAAATTCTTAGCACCCCAAATCACCACGTCCCCGAATTTCTAGCACTCCAAATTCCTACACTCCAAATCCTCGCGTCCCCAAACTCCTACATCGCGAATCCCTAGAATCCAAGTCTCCATATCACTAGGTTATCTTCCCAGATCACTACATCACCAGTTACCCTCTCAAATCACTACATCACCAGGTTATCTTTCTATATCGCTACATCACCAGATCGTAACCTTTCAGACCCTTGTATCGTTGAACTCCTGTATCTTCATATCCCTAGTAGATCTTCATATTCTGATAGAGCCAGATTTCCATCCTAAGATCCTTACATCTCTGCCCTGTATCTATGTTCTGTATCAAACTACATCTCTAGATTCTTGTATCCTTAAATCTTCACATCTACAGGTCCCTATATTCCCACATCTACACTAGTAGATCTCCACTTCTCCACACACTAGTCTCCACGTACCCCTAAATCTCCACATACTCAGCTCTCTGTATTTCTACATCTCACATCTCCAAATCCTTGCATTTACAGATTCCTACATTTCAAGATTTTTGCAATCTTCGAGTGCTCCAAATCAATCAATGATGTATTTCTACATCATTGTATTTCCAGATCCCCACATTTTCAAATCCTTGCATTTACAGGTTCCTACATTTCAAGATTTTTGTAATCTTCGAGTGCTCCAAATCAATCAATGATGTATTTCTACATCATTGTATTTCCAGATCCTCACATTTTCAAATCCTTGCATTTACAGATTCCTACATTTCAAGATTTTTGTAATCTTCGAGTGCCCCAAATCAATGTATTTCTACATCATTGTATCTCCAAATTCCTGTAATCCAGATCCTCGTACAACTGACCAAATCTGCAGGTTCCTAGCTCAGCAGATCTTCCTGAACATCTCTTCGTATTTACATACAAGTGCAAATATTTAAAGTGTTTCCATTGCAACTCAAGTATCGACACGATTTCGATAATGAAGTTTGCAAGGAAAAAAAATCTGTGCAAGGAAAAAGCACGACCTATTTCTTCTGTTTTTCGTGACAACCTTACGAGTTCCTTGTTACTCAGAAAAGGCGACAAAGCAAAAGGTTTCCCCGCGGATTTCCTTTGCGACGGAAGCCGAGAAACCGAGGCTGTCTAAAAAATCAATGTTCCTCGAACAAGAAGACTTTGAAATTTCTTGTCAAAGGCAACGAAAAGAAACATTCCTGCAGTAGTCTTTAGAGTATCTTTTAGATGATTCTCTTGAATCTTGTGGAATAAAAAATGCACTCGTTTTTTGGAATTGAAAAAATTCTGGGATGAAGGTCCACATGTGTACATATGCTGAGTTTTTACTTAGTCTTTGCTACATTTTTATGTAGTTGTATAAAGAAGTACTAGTGTATGTTTCTTTTTTTGGTACAAGGTGGACTACCATATAGGATATTTTTATGCAGTTGAATAGTAATAACTACTAGTTTACTATGTTCCTTTTTTGATACAAGATGGTGGTCTAATTACATAGGACATTTTTATATAGTTGAATATTAAGAACTGCTAGTTTACTATGTATTTTTTATACAAGAAAATGGTCTTCTACATAGAACATTTCTATGTAACTGAATATTAAGAACTGCTAGTTTACTATGTTTTTTTTTTTAATACAAAAGGGTGGTCTTCTACATAGAAGATTAGAAGATAGATGTCTATGTAATTGAATATTAAAAATTGCTAGTTTACTATGTTTTTTTTTTAATATAAAAGGGTGATCTTCTACATAGAATATTTCCATATAATTGAATATTAAGAACTGCTAGTTTACTATATTTTTTTTTGTTGACCCAAGAAGATGGTCTACTACATAAAACCTTTCTATGTAGCTCAACATTAAGGACCACTAGTTTACTATAATTACTTTTTCGACACAAGAAGGTGGTTTTACACTAAGTTTTTCTCACGTTCCGTTCGAAACATTAAAGTACGATCGTGATTAAATCTAAAAAGAAATATGGAGGACTGATCGCGTGGAAGTTACGGCCTCGAGGGATGATGACACGGTCTCGTAAAAATTTTTGTCTCCACCGTTTCTTGCCATCTGACAAGGATAAAACCCGTGTGTAGCACATAGGACAACACCGATGTTGCACCACGTGCGAAGGGAATCGATAATTCCGAGGGAAACCTGCCGGGCATCCCAGACATTTTGACATGTATCGTTTCATGGCCAATGTTTAGAAAGTCAAATACTTCCGCCAATATCCCTTTTATGGAGCGGAACAAAATGACACTTAAACTTTTAATTACTCTCGTTGGAATTTATTAGACATTTTAACTGGTGTAGTTGAGGATATATCAGTAAATTGGGATTGCACAAATAGTCTACTTATGTTGCTGAGGAGGTGTAGCTGGAGGTGTGATTATGTGTGATGTAATGAATGGAAATAAGTGGAGAACACTACAGGTGGGGAATTAAAAGGGTGGAAAAGTAATGCGTGAAAAATGCAATGCATTGGATATTCGATGCGTGGAGAATACAACTCAAGAGAAATACAACGCGTGAGAAGTGCAACGCATGGGAAACTCTACGCGTGAGATATACAACGCGTGCATTTTCGCACGTGTGACAAATGCAACGCATTGAAAGTTTAATGCATGGAGAATGCAACGCGTGAGAAGTGCAACGCGTGAGAAATTCAACGCGTGGAGAATACGATGCGTGAGAAATTCAACGCGTGGAGAATACAATGCGTGAGAAATTCAACGCGTGAGAAATTCAAAGTGTGGAAAATACAACGCCTGAAAAATTCAACGCGTGAGAAATTCAACGCGTGGAGAATACAACGCGCGAAAAATTCAATGCGTGAGAAATTCAACGCGTGGAGAATACAACGCGTGAGAAATTCAAAGCGTGGAGAATACAACGCGTGAAAAATTCAACGCGTGAGAAATTCAAAGCGTAGAGAATACAACGCGTGAAAAATTCAATGCGTGAGAAATTCAACGCGTGGAGAACACAACGCGTGAGAAGTTAAACGCGTAAGAAATACAACGCGTGTATGTCTCACACATATGACAACTGCATCGCACCGAAAATCTAACGCGTGGAGAACACAACGCATGAGAATTGCAACGCATGGAGAATACAACGCGTGAGAAATACAACATGTGACAAATGCAACGCATGGAAAATTCAGCGTATAGGAAGCTCAACGCATTGATAATGCAACGCGTACAAAATACAATGCACTGTACCTCCATATTCGGTGACAATGCATGTTACAATACATGCCACAATCCGCAATATTATAAACGTACATATTATTGTTACGTAAATTATGTGACACCTATTATAACCCCTAGTAATGCAATTCTATGATTCCTCCTAATAACCTCTAAAACACATTCTACCATTAAGTCACCAAATTACCACAGAAACCAAAGTTTCAACCCTTTAGCTTTGAATGTAAAATTCAACCTATTGCAGTGAAAATGAAACTAGCAAAAATCGAAAAGGTGTTGGCATGCAAATTTTCGCGACATTTCGCCAGATAAGCCGTCAAAAAGCACGGTCCAAGTGACACGATATTCACGCATGAGTGATCGCGAACGGTGAAATAAATATGAAAGTTGCAGCTTGATTTATGGACACCGGAGTTCCTTCCTTGATTTATGATCCCGCGGCAGGGTGTGCGTCGCAACTCGTGCGAGCTTTATTTTTCTATCTGCCCTGACCGCGTTCTTCTTCGATGAAATTGTCAGTCATTCGGACAGGTTTGCGTTTCTCTCGGATTTATTTTCCTCCGACGATTCAATACCGAACGATCAGATACAGTCCCCGGTGATTGTTTAGGGTCAGGGACTCTCGGCTGATTGGCTAAAACGATCAGCCTCGACGCCTCGAGAAATCGACTGCTTTATCGATTTTTATTTATCCAGGGACGACGATTGCCTTCGATAAAGAGTAAGAAGCTTTTAGAAGTTTCTTTCAATTGCTCTTCTCTTGCGATTTTATAACGTTATTATATTCGACTTTGCGTAGCAAAGTATATGCGAGCTCGAGGACAGATCAATTTGTTTATCGTTGCGAGGTTCAAGAGATATCAATTACAAGCACTTTATTACGTAAGCACAGATATATGCAAACTTTACTGGGTCAAGCATGAGCACATGCAATAAAATTCTGACTTCAATTTTTGACGCTGTCTGAAGTTGTCTGTAATGTAATTATACAGCCAGCAGCAACTTTTGAAGCTGTCTGAAGTTATTTGTGTGTGAATTTTACAGACAACAGCAACTTTTGAAGCTGTCTGAAGTTGTCTGTTTGCTAATTACACAGACAATAGCAATTTTTGAAGCTGCTGAAGTTATTTGTGTGTGAATTTTACAGACAACAGCAACTTTTGAAGCTGTCTGAAATTGTTTGTATCTGAATTTTACAGACAACAGCAATTTTTGAAGCTGTCTGAAGTTGTGTATATGTGAATTACACAGACAATAGCAATTTTTGAATCTATCTGAAGTTGTCTACATGTGAATTACACAGACAACAGCAACTTTTAAAGCTGTCTGAAGTTGTCTGTATGTGAATTACACAGACAACAGCAATTTTTGGTTTGAGATAAAATAAAGTAGTTAAAATATAACCTAACAGGAACATTAAAAGAAACGAAGCAATAGTGTAGCGATACAAGTAGCAGTAAGTGCTCGTTCACAAACCGTACTCGACCCAGGGCAAACACTAAAGATCCTCTCTTCCATCGAACAAGTAATTCGGTGCAAGTAAACACCGGTGATTGCTTCTTCCGTGAGTAAGTAGTAATTCGGTTAATATCTCCGACATGAGGGAGACAAGGATCCTCTCGAGTTCTCCCCTTCGAAGGTCTCCGTCAGCGATGCTGCAAGTTTATTTGCTCTAAGAGCAGTTCTCGACGTTTTGGTCTGTCTTAGCTATTGTCAGCGGAAAACAACAGCTTAACAATGCTAATCGTGCTACTTGGTCTCTGCATCATCGTTATAGTACATTCAATTATTTTTTAAATAACTTATAGGAAATTGACTGTTGGTTATCATTTTTTATAATTTTTTAATAGTATTGATGTTTGGAGAATTTGTTTTTAAATATACCTTCTGTATTACATTTTTATAATTTTGCTTAGAGTTATATGTATGTGTACATGTGTAGATATGTGGTATTAAAATGTGCCACTAATGTTTAGTTAGTCTTTAGATAATTTTTAATTTCAGGTAACTTTTAGTTGGTCCAAAGTAACTATACAATGTCACACATCTTTGATGCACACAATTACACCAATGTTGTTAATTGTAATTGCAGTTGTTACTTGCTAGTAGAAGTATATCAAGTGAAATCTTGAAATAAAATCTTCACATCAATTCTTGAAATAAAATCTTGCAACAAATTCTTTAAATAAATTCTTTAAATAAATCCTTTAAATAAAATCTTGAAACAAATTCTTTAAATAAAGTCTTGTAACAAATTCTTTAAATAATTTCTTAAAATAAATCCTTTAAATAAAATCTTGAAACAAATTCTTTAAATAAATTCTTAAAATAAAATCTTGAAACAAATTCTTTACAAAAATTCTTTAAATAAATCCTCTAAACAAAATCTTGAAACAAATTCTTTAAATAAATTCTTAAAATAAAATCATGAAATAAACTCTTTAAATAAATTCTTTAAATAAATTCTTAAAATAAAATCTTGAAACAAACTCTTTAAATAAATTCTTTAAATAAATCCTTTAAATAAAATCTTTAAATAAATTCTTTCACACAGTAAATCAAGTGATTTAAGCAACACCGTATCCCAAAAATGTCACCCATATGTGACCAAACAAAAAATCACGAAAGAAGGCAAAAACATTCTCCAAACGCTAGCAATGGTTCGATAACGATTTCCCACCGAGACTCACGGTCTATTGTGAATGCTCGAATGGAGCTCTTTCAGGATTTTCAGGATACCGGGAACACGGTGGCGCAACTTCATACACCTATCGTGAGCGGATTCTCGGCTCGGATTTGTGTTCGTTCGTCGAAGAAAGCCGAGCGAGAAAAGCACGAGAAAATGGGAAGAGACGCATTGAATATGATCGAGAAGTTTCGATACGCTCTGTGCGCCTAATCGTATGCAAATCACGGCTCCGCGAACGCGGATCGCATGCTTCGATTCCGGAGCCTGCTGGTCGATGTAAACGGGTAAACAAGCGTCGGAGATTGCCAGAATCACGAGAGAGCATTTACATGAAAATGGCGGAACGTCTTGATTCGGCATGAATCGCTGTAAAACGAAGGCGGATGAATTGCTAGGAAATGAAGCTGGAAGATGTTTGTTTGATGGAAAACTGAAAACTTTTGTTGGAGTGGATATTGCACTTTGGTACAAATTCGGAGTTTAAACTTCTAAGTTTCAATCAGTAGTATTATATCAATCATTAAGTTTGTGGTACCAATATATTTTCTTTAATCAACACACAAAATGTACATTTAACTTTAATTTACAGTAGCAAAATCTTTTTGTAAAAATTAACTAAACCATAAGTCAGAGAGGTTCACAAGATCAGCAGTATTATATCAATCATTAAGTTTGTGGTACCAATATATTTTCTTTAATCAACACACAAAGTGTACATTTAACTTTGATTTGCAATAGCAAAATCTTTTTGTAAAAATTAACTAAACCATAAGTCAGAGAGGTCCACAAGATCAGTAGTATTATATCAATCATTAAGTTTGTGGTACCAATATATTTTCTATAATCAACACACAAAGTATACATTTAACTTTGATTTGCAATAGCAAAATCTTTTTGTAAAAATTAACTAAACCATAAATCAGAGAGGTTCACAAGACTCGTAGCTGTTTAAATATACCTCCAGTGCGAATATAAGAAAAGTTGCATAACATAACGTACATCGATTACTTCAATTAAAATATGTCATGTCTTTCCCTCACTAGGTGATATAATAACAAAATAGAAAAATGATAAAGTAGTTAAATGAGCCACTTTTCTAATTGAGGCAGGTTAAACCTGCTTGGATCGATTATTTAAACGTCGAGCTCACCGACCGAGTAAACAAGAACATTATACCGGAGAGGTCGGCAGGGTTTTAATATTGAAATTGGAGGATTCGTTTGCCGGACACGTAGAAAGCTTTCTGAGACCCTTCACAGAGAGCAGAAACTCGTTACCTCGTTTGTTACCGCTTTCATTAAAATTGCAATCGAAGCGAACAAATAATGCGTTGCATTCGTCGGGACGTTCAACAGGTATTACGTGCGTACACCTGTTTTGCAAACTGTTTATGGTTGTTTACTTATTGCGGAACTTATGAGACTTGTTACTATACACTCTTTTAAGCCTTGTTGCCTTCTGCTCTCTTTATTTTTATTTATTTTAATTTGCTCCACTTAACTTCACAATGTTGTTTCATTGTTAAGTCTTTTAAAAAAATTTGTCAGTTTGGCTAATTTTTGTTATGCAGTATAGGACTCTTAATGTACGAAATTCTGTTACATATTGAATGTATAGACTTTCAAAGTATCGTTATGGATGTAAAATTATAACTCGTGGAAAGCAACGTGCGAAATCCAAGAAACGAGAAGTACAAAGCGACGTAACAGTTATTCTAAGAATAATTATATTAACCCGGAACCCTTCAATTCATTTAACAATCTATAAGTTGTCAAACGCAACAAAATTTTGAATGGTTTCGAGTACAGGCTCTTTTTCGTGAACGCCAATTGTCAAGCTCTCACGTTTCTGTTTGTCGCCGCACACGTTCTTGCGGTTGGTATTTATCGACTGCTTTGATGGGACTTCGTGGCTCGATCGCAGGTATCCCAGTGATTCCCGACGATCCATTACACAAATGGACGAAATTACGGTCCTGCGTTGCACAAAGTGTCCATCAATCGAAATCGTATATCTCCGGCTTCTTAAACGCCTACGATTCGACGGACACGAATTTGAACCTCACAAGTTTCAAATTCTTAACGTGACTCAAATTCTCTTATGTTCTATCGATTGACCGTCAGTAATCTTTTTTATTGTTTTGGTCAAATATTTTGGGGAAGGAAGTCAATATTGTGAGGTTGATATTAAGAGAATTTATGTTTAGGTTACAGAAAGTATTTGCTTTTTTCTGTAATAAGAAACTTGCAGTTTTGGGTTCAAGATAAATAGTCATAATTTTATATCTAATAAAACTACAATTATGTGTTGTATATTATGTAAGACAGTTATATATCATATATCGTATGATGCTGTTATATGTAACATATGATATAATGCAATTATACATCATATGTCATATAATGCTATTGTACATCACATATCATGTAATGCAGTTATAAATCATATGTCATATAACGTTATTATATATCATATATCATATAATGTAGTTTTACATCACATGTCATATAATGCTGTTGTGTATCACATGTCATATAATGCTGTTGTACATCACATGTCATATAATGTTGTTATATGTAACATATGATATAATGCAATTATACATCATATGTCATATAATGCTATTGTACATCACATATCGTGTAATGCAGTTATACATCATATGTCATATAACGTTATTATATATCACATGTCATATAATGTAGTTTTACATCATATGTCATATAATGCTCTTATAGATCACATATCATATAATGCTATTACACATCACATATCATATAATCCTATTAAATATCACATATGATATAGTACAATTACATATCACATATCATATAACACAATTACACCACAGCAAAAGTCAAACGCAAAATACCTAAACTACATTATAGAAGTCACTAGTTGAGCTGTTCTAATGGGTCCAAAGTTTATGAAGAATATCAGAGCATGTTCCGTGGAGAAGCACCGATTAACAGGGATTTGATTACTTTGTACGGTGACGTTGGTAAACGGGCAAGTAGAATGAAGTGCGGTTTCGATCGGCGACGGATTTTCCAGGCCATCGATATTTCCTTGGTAGCTGACTGATCGATACACCGCAGAGAGCGGTGAGAACGAGCGAGGTACAAAGTTTTGCCAACACTCTAATCCGGAAAGCGTTCCCGCGACGGGACGCTGATAATCCAAGTTCGACCAGTTGACAATCGTGCCTCGACCACTCCATGTTCCTCCGCGAGCTGCGATATACAGAAATCGCCGCTACAACAAAGCTGACGTGCGAAATAATCCCGATCCTCTTCAAACTCTGACAGCTACGTTCGATCATTGCTCTGGTCGGTTTACCGGATCTTCCGAAAATATTGTTTCTACCGTTCGAACGATACAGTCGGTATAAGAGGATTACTCGGAGTTTTCATACACTAAATTCTATTTTTTATCCGATACGATTTAATTGCGATTCGATAACATTTTACCGCTGAAAGATGGAGTGTCACACTTCAAAGCGACAAATCTCAGTTTCTGAAGTTTCAACCCGTACCTCCATATTTCAAATTCGGAACTTTAACTTCCGAAGTCCGAAAGAAGTTGAAGATTTCCTCCGTGAAACTCCTCCTCGATGAAACTTGAAACGTGTCCGAAAAAAATGTGAAACTTCGAAAGCTGCAATCAGAGCCTCGGAAAAATGTAAATTTCTCGGCCGGACGATTTCGAATATCGAATTTTAATAATTCCAGAGGCGCGAGATGAAATTGCCGGCATTCCGGTCGAGAAAAAAGCGAATTATCATGACTGCGGATGAATTTCAATGATAAAGGGATAATACTCGATGACCCGGTTTCGTTGCCGGCCAAAGACAAGAATATCGCGGCTCTGCCAAAGAGATAGCCTGTTTGGTGTCCTTTATTACCGTAATTCAGTGAAATCTGTGGCTTCGGTGAAAAGAATTCTGATGTCCGGAGAGAAAATATATCGAGAAGAAAGGCGCTCGAAGATCGATGAACGTCTCCAGAATCGAATACGGTGGAGTAATTTCGGGACATCGGTCTTCGTTCTTTTTATCGTAACAGCCACTGTCATTTTCTGAGGTCGAAATTTTTCTTGATACTTATAATATTCTGAAGATATAAATGTGAAATACAAAGTGTTTATTCCAGAGACCTACACTAGTTGTGAGACACTCTGTATATTATACAAACATTGACACTAAGATTTCACTCTAAGATTTCTAGCTTTGGACTTCTTTTGAAGTTTCCAATAATTTTGTGATTCTCAATCTCTTTTTAGGTTTCAAGATTGAAAGCTGGTTTCAGTGATGGTTTAGATACAAAAGTTTAGATACAGAACTCGAAAAAAATAGGTGTCAGAATTTTTTTAACTTTCATAAATATAAACATGAAAGTCTTCGAATTGTATAATGGAAGTGTTGGAACTTTCTCAACCTTCAAAAATAGAAAACGTTTGCAATTTTCTAAAACAGTTCGAAAAAAATTAGCTGAGAAGTGCACCAGTTTTTACCGCAAATCCACTTCTTCATAACATAATTGACTTCAAGGGAAGTTTATCGCTGACGTTGCATGCCAATGAGTAGTTTGCAGCGTTCATTAGCCGCATTGTACCCGCGCTAGATACAGTAACAAACTTTCGACACGATATCCGTGTGCTCCACCAGTGTGATTGCCCCGTTAAACTCGTTGAAAGTTTCATAAGGAAACAATTTTATCTCCAACTCGGATGATCTATCGCTTCTCTTCTATTTACTTTCCCGCAATAATCCCGAAAAATACTTTATGTATTTTATCAAACTTCCCACGAATTTCCATCTAAAAACTGCAGGTTGCATGACGAAGTGTGAGGTCAAAACTGTCACCAAGTTTTTGTTCCATCATTTAGCAGAGTAATAACTCGCATAGGAACTCCATTAAAAACTTGAAGTGGTTGAAGAGCTGGATGTGCTATAATCACAAGGCAGCGATTTAAAGCCGTGTGAAAAGGAGGAATAAAAATATTAGGAGTGCATTAAGAGTACGTCAAAGGGAAAATTTTTAATTATATTGTACAAGCTTTTTAAAGCATGTAGAACATTTTTAATACATTGTAGAGAAATTTTGTAATGCTTTCTTAGTTTTTTATTGGTGACATAAATTTTTAATATTAACTCTTAAATCTCTTAAATCTATAAAAGTCTTATATAATAAGAAACTCTTAAATTTATAATAATGTCTACTTCATGTAATGATCTCTTTTTTTAATTCTATGAAATGTTAGAATAAAAATGCACTAAATTTTATTATCACGTAAAAATAAAATTTGTAAATGTTACGAAGGTGTACTGATGATTTATCATTGTCGCATTCAGTGCATACTTGACGACACTTAAACAATGCATCAAGCTGTTGAGGTCAGAGCCATTCCCAACACCTGCATCGTAAACCCGCGGTACAAGTTTATTTTGACCCATTTGTGGTCGTAGGGAATAAGGGCTTCCCTGACCTACATACCTGTTGATGATCGATTTTTCCACCGGTCGATTCTCCGTCTGACCAGCGACGTTCAACCGTGAAAACAAAAGAACGAAATAACGAGACATCTCCGTCGACCCGTGACAAAAAGTCCGCCCGAGTTTCATTAACTCCGTAAGAAGATGCCGTGGAAACGTGGCTGCAATTTCACCTTTCAACTCGTCGACACGGCCGCGCGAATTAAAGAAAAGGATCTCGGGACCGTGATTCAACGGACGCTTTTCCATTATCCGGCCACTTTGGACTATCTCGCGTTATTGCATTTCCGTCGCGAAGATTACGCGTTCTACTATCGAAATGTTTTACGCTTTCTTGAGTAGGATACAAAGTTTCATTTTATAGTACTTTCGTTCATTTGCGAATCTTTACAGAGGTAGGGTTGCTTAAGTCGTACTAGACTCGTTGCTTTCTGCAACTGGTCTAAGAAAACTTGCCTATCAACTCGTCGAAAAACATAATTTACCACACATACATACAACAATAATTGTATTTTTAGGTAGGTACGACTTAAGCCTTAGGTGGTACGATTTAAGACACTGATTTCGTAAATCGTATCCTTACAACTTTTTTTAAATTTAGATTAATTTATATGACAACACAAAGATTGTTCAGAGTTGTATTAATAAATAAAAACAATATTTGCACTAGAATCGAATAGCAAACATAGTTTTTGCAAGTTTTTTCTTAGGGGGTACGACTTGAGCAACCTTACAGACATGAGTTTAGAGAAAAACTTGCAAGAGACTCCAGGAATTTCCTAGGCAATTTTTCGCGCAACAGAAGGATCAAGTAGATAGGAAATTAGCTCGTGAACAAAATGGAAAAATCGTGTCCGTTTAGAGAGGCAGAAACAAAAGGAACACACGAATATGGCGCGTATTTAAAAGGGAAGTGTCGGAGGGAGGCGAGTGTTTGGGGGTGGGTGGCGCACATCGATCCCCCGGCTGCAGTCTGGTAGAGCCAACCCTCGTGGAAGGATGCACACGCCGATGAGATAGCAGGAAATTGAATAGTGCTTTCACTTGATAGCGAACCGAAGTGGCACTGTCATCATGCGCAAACTATCTATTTACTCGAATCAGTTCGACTGTGAACGATGTCGTGTTTCGACACTTTTTTTTCATTTTTAACTCGCTTCTTTTTCTTCCCGAGTCTTCAGAGGCCCTCGTTACGGTTGATACTGTTTGAGGAAAATGTTTCCGTTTTATCGTTATTGCAGTTCGCTCCGTGGGTCTTAGGACTTTTTTTTAATCGCTGGAGCGATTTAATATGAAACAGCTCGGGTGTGAAGGGAAATGTTCTCCACCTTTTATCGGTATTGCAGTTGAGTTCATTAAGGAGTCTCAGGGCACTTGTGTATCTGTGATTCTATATGGGGTGATTCGTTATTGGTGCTTCAATTTTTTTATTTTTAATGGAGGTTTTGGAGTTGACTTTTCAAACAGTATCATCGACTATGAAACACCCTATATACTTCTGTTTATGTTCACCTAATTAACTTGCCAACTTTTTACAGATTTTTCTGTTCACATAATTTATTATTAGTCAACTAATTCTTCTTTTGAAACAGTATCTAATGCATCATACATATAGTTGCTTGATTAACTACATCGTGTAATTTTTTGTAAATAAACTTAACATTAAAGTCACATTTTCTGATCACATATTTCACAAACTAGTAAAAAGCTGTTAGTCAAGCTGTTAGTCAAAAGACAATTAGTCCACGTGTAAAAGAATTTGTCCATTATTCAAAGTGAATTGAACCGTATTTTTATCAGGATAGCGTTTTTTATTGACAATGGATTTTTATCGTTGATTGCAGCGCTTAAAATGTCTGGAACGGAGGTTCATGGCGGTGATACCAGCCCCACGGGTCAGCCAAGGTAATTAAAAAATAATCCCTTCAATTTAGTTTGGCCGTAGAAAGTCGGTTTACTTTACAGTTCTCGTTTACACGCACCAGCGCTAACTTCTCGGAATTTAATTGTTCTTAATCCGTTTATCTTCCGCGTCGAATTGTCATCGCTGTCCCCTATTTTTTTTTTCGCTACTTGTAAAGCAGCGGGACATTTAATCGCGTTCCCTTCCGAGTGTCGCGACCACTATCTAAATTGGAGAAATGAGCCTGTCGTGGAATAAAAATTGTGTAGCTTACGGTACAAAGCCAAGAATAATATTGTTCATTGTTCGAAATCTCTTTTCTCGACGGTGATTTCGTGCTCGAAGCTGGCAATTTATGGCGCAACAGCTTCTGTTAAAAAACCTGCACTCGAGGTAATCGATCATAATATCGCTTTAAAAAGGAGCTTGTTAGAAAGTTACAAACGGCTCTATTGGCGCCGACAGCGAGCATTACGCCAATTAGGAGTTATTAAACTTTCTAAGCACCCTTAATACTACGATGCGTGTCTTATATTCATAGAAACGGACTCGATATTAATTAGAAGCATTAATTATGCGGTTTCTCGGTATCCCTAATTCCGTCTGCACATAATAGCTTCCGATTAAACGGGTTCTCTCAAAGGAGCTACTCGACGTTACAGGGATCTTCGATCAATCGAGCTTCCTAATTAGCACGCGTTATTCTCAACGAATTGATAATTGATAATCGGAAATTTTCTTCGCGAACTTTTCTTCCTCAACTTTGCGCGATATTTCAGACAGAGCAGAATTCACAGCGTTGGATTACCGGCTCGCGCGTCCTTGCTTCCGGAACCCCCGCCTACCGGAAATGGCGCTCCACCGCCGATTCCACGACGCCATTCAGCCACACCTGCGGTGAGTGCAGTTTAAATTCTTTCGATTAACGCTCCACTTCATCATCGACACTTTTTTTGAGGTTCACAATTTTTAACGCTGTTAAAACTCGTTTATCGAGTTGTTTCTTTTTCTGTGACGGTGTCGGTTTTATCATTTTAGAAATGAATTCATCAGTACACTTATTGTATCGAATATGAATATTCATCTGTGACGATGTCTTAGTTTTATCATTTTAGAAATGAATTTATCAGTACACTTATTGCATTGAATATAGAAATTCATCTGTGACAATGTCTTAGTTTTATTATTGTAGAAATGAATTTATCAGTACATTTATTGTATTGAATATAAAAATTCATCCGTGACGGTGTCCTGGTTTTATCATTTTAAAAATGAATTCATCAGTACATTTATTGTACTGAATATAAAAATTCATCTGTGACGATGTCTTAGCTTTATTATTATAAAAATAAATTCATTAGTACATTTATTGTATTGAATATAAAAATTCATCTGTGACGATGTCTTAGTTTTATCATTATAGAAATGAATTCATTAGTACATTTATTGTATTGAATATAAAAATTCATCTGTGACTGTGTCTTAGTTTTATTATTGTAGAAATGAATTTATCAGTACACTTATTATATTGAATATAAAAATTCATCCGTGACGGTGTCTTAGTTTTATTATTGTAGAAATGAATTTATTAGTACACTTATTGTATTGAATATTAAAATTCATCCGTGACGGAGTCTTAGGTTTATTATTGTAGAAATGAATTTATGAGTACACTTATTGTACTGAATACGAAAATTCATCTGTGACGTTGTCTTAGTTTTATCATTATAAAAATGAATTCATTAATACATTTATTGTACTGAATATAAAAATTCATCTGTGACTGTATCTTAGTTTTATTATTGTAGAAATGAATTTATGAGTACACTTATTATATTGAATACGCAAAATTCATCTGTGACGATGTCTTAGTTTTATCATTTTAAATATGAATTCATCAGTACATTTATTGTATTGAATATGAATATTCATCTGTGACGGTGTCTTAGTTTTATCATTTTAGAAATGAATTCATTAGTACACTTATTGTACTAAATACAAAAATTCATCGTCTATAGAGTTTTATGTTTTCTTTCTCTATAATAGTGTTTTGATATTTTTATTATTCTAAAAATTAGTTCAGCAGTATATTGTTTATGAGTTAAATTTTTCTTCATGAACTTTCTGTACATTAGCATTGAACATAAGTTCTTAAAACTTCATAGCACTTAATATGTAAACGAACAGCAGTAACGGCGGAATTAATTTCCAGGCCCATTAGCCAGCGCGTAAATCACTCTCTCGCTTTAATATCATTAGCAAAACTTTCCTAACCCAATAATTTCGACAATAATAATAAGGCAATAACAGACAACATGCAAGACGTATACGTCACCCAAAAGTGTCTGAAAAGATTCTCTGAAAACGTGTCCTAATATTTCCTCTCGTAAATTAGCATTCATTTGCGTATACGTTTGCATCGAGAGAGCTCGCGTTTAAAGGAACCTATTAGTCACCGCGTCTCGGTTTTCCAATTTTTCCGCGTGAAATTTACGAGAATTGCATAGAATTTCTGGACAAAAACCCGTGTAAATCATGCGAATAAAGCCGACGGTTAGCGGTACGCCAACGTCGGGCGAATTAACAACGGCAAAACGAAAAGCGGCGTAATCTTAGCCGGTCGGTAAAGCTCATTCTAGATGGTTGCATTTAATCGAGCAGAAACATTCTCCGCTGGAGCTTTGCACAACTCGTTCGCCCGTTGCTCCAACTCGTCCACGTAATTAGTGGACAAACGAGGTTTTAATGGATCAAGCTGAACCCATCGGAAATCTGGACAAGTTAAGACACTCCTCATACACGCACTGGACATTTTCACACACTACTCGCAAGTATCTGACATTTACACTGCTTTCATTCACTTTTCGTTTCGTAATACTCTTCTGATTTTATTTGAAATTTATTTTGTATGCTTATATTTGATGTTGATGTTAGAATCAAGAAATAATTGCGTCATTGTCACTTGTTTCATTATTATCATTTTTTAACTTCTTAACACTAAGAAGTTTATATTTGATGTTGATGTTAGAATCAAGAAATAATTGCATCGTTGTCAGTAGTTCCATTATAATCATTTTTTAACTTCTTAACACTAAGAAGTTTATATTTGATGTTGATGTTAGAATCAAGAAATAATTGCATCGTTGTCACTTGTTTTATTATAATCATTTGTAAACTTCTTTACACTAAAACTATCTGACTGTTCAAATTGTTCCACAAGATCTTTATTAAAGATTACAAAAATTGTTGAAGTGATTCTCTTGACTCTTGATCTTCAAAATGAACAGTTAATGTATATACTAATTCATGTTTTGTCGTTTGTTCATTTATTTTTTGACTTCATTTTTAATCTCAAATAAAGTACACATACGTCAATAGGTTTAGTTAAAATTCATTTGGTAATGCACATTTGAGTAGAGTCTAAACAATGTTTGTTAAATGAGAGACTTCTCTTGAAACGTTTGTCAAAGACATTTTGCAACAATACATCATGAAAATCTTATCGAATGTAATAAAATTAGTTAGTCTTAATCAAGTGTCATTTTCAAACGTCAACATCAATACACTACCTCGAACCGCAAGAAAAACAACGAACAAAAAACGCATACCAAGATTCAAAAAATCCGCAAATACCTCGAGCTTCCCAACGAGTACTCGATGGAGCGGAACAAACGAATTCGCTTACATAACAAAAAAGGCCGAAACACAATCTTTTATCCTTCCCCGGTATTCCCGAGGGACAAGCTGTTCAATCGAGCAGAAGAAACTCAGCAAGAAACTCGTTGATCCCACAGGTAGCTCCACCGCCGATACCACTGCGATTACCAGCGATTCCGAAGCGGAGCAAAAACGAGAAACCGATACCGATACAAGCGACGAGACAAGAAACGAATCGATCAACGAACGATCCAACCGCAACGATACTACCAACTTCCTGGACACACGACGCGAACAGCGAGAAGTTGATCGATCTGGGCCCCTTCAGATCTCAAGAATCGGCCAATCAGGACTACTCGTTGAGTTTTTCGGGTAAAGAGACGCACCCGACGAATCAGGACAACGATTTCGTCGCGGATTTCGATAAAGCGAACTTCGAGGAGGATTGCAAGCTCAGCCAGAAGTCGAGCTTCGAGGAGCTTCAGAAGGCTTCGCGCGATCTCGAGAAGAGGCTGCACGAGAGGATCGTCAAGAGCGCAGAGTCGAAGTTTAAAGATCATCAGACGGTCAGGGACGGACGTCAGAGGCAAAATCCGCAGAATGATAGGTGAGTATGTGAGAGGAATTTTATTTTTTGGTGATGTGATGGTAGAGTGGTAGGTTAGATTAGGTGGTACAGGTGGTGAGGTTATTCTGTTGGGAAGGAGGCTTGGAGGTTTGAGGTTGTTAAATTATTAATAAATTTAGCTTTAGTTTACAGTGACATCTTACAGTATTAGAAATTATGTATGATTATCCATAATTCCAATTATTTAACAGGGGTGTTTGGGAATTTGGGGAGGTGGGATCTGAGGAATTTAGAAAATTTGAGAATTCGGGGAATTTGGAGATTTGGATCTGAGGAATTTTGGGAACTTGAAAATTTGGGGTATTTGGGAGTTTGGGAATTTTGGATACTTGGGGAGTTGAGGAATTTGGGAGCTTGGGGAGTTGGGGCGCTTGGGAGTTGGGGAGCTTGGGAGTTGGGGCGCTTGGGTATTTGGGAGCTTGGGGAGTTGGAGCGCTTGGGAGTTGGAAAGTTAGGAATTTGGGAGCTTGGAAATTTAGGAGCTTGGGAATTTGGGAGCTTGGAAATTTGAGAGCTTGGAAGTTGGGGCGCTTGGGAGTTGGGAGCTTGGGAGTTGGGGTCCTTTGGAATTTGGGAGCTTGGGAATTTGGAAGCTTGGGAGTTGGGGAGCTTGGGAATTTGGGAGCTTGGGAATTGGGGCGCTTGGGAGTTGGAAAGTTAGGAATTTGGGGGCTTGGAAATTTAGGAGCTTGGGAATTTGGGAGCTTGGAAATTTGAGAGCTTGGAAGTTGGGGCGCTTGGGAGTTGGGAGCTTGGGAGTTGGGGTCCTTTGGAATTTGGGAGCTTGGGAATTTGGAAGCTTGGGAGTTGGGGAGCTTGGGAATTTGGGAGCTTGGGAGTTGGGGCGCTTGGGAGTTGGAAAGTTAGGAATTTGGGGGCTTGGAAATTTAGGAGCTTGGGAATTTGGGAGCTTGGAAATTTGAGAGCTTGGAAGTTGGGGCGCTTGGGAGTTGGGAGCTTGGGAGTTGGGGTCCTTGGGAATTTGGGAGCTTGGGAATTTGGGAGCTTGGGAATTTGGGAGTTTAGGAGTTGGGACGCTTGGGAGTTGGGGAGCTTGGGAATTTAAGGAATTTGGTATATTTGGCAATTTAGGAACTTGGAGACTTGCAGATTTGAGGAATTCATGAAATCTGAAAACTTGTCAAATTTTAGGGGTTGAAAATTCGCAAATAAACTCAGAAACTAGAAACTTGAAACACAGAAATTTTACAAGATCACATTAAAAATGTATACATTCAAAAATTTGTAATTTTTCAAGAATCTAGGAAACAGAAAAGATGAAAGACGAACGCAGAAGTGAAGCATCTCTCGAAACCTCTTCCCCGAGACTGATTAGCAGCGATCGTTTTTGAAGCGTCGAGCGGGTTCGTTGTAAGTCGCTCGCGTGTTCCGGGCAGCGCTCGAATTAGGAGCGAGATGCTTAACGGTCGATTACGCTTACGACGAGCTTGCTAAACGAAGCGTGAACTTGGTCGACTCAATCTCGAGAGTAGATGTTCGAGTAGAGTCTACTCAGCAGACGTTTCTTTAAAGTGGTCTGCCGTTCTCGTAACCGGAAGCCAGGCTTAATTCCCTGCTTCTCGTGTGTTTCGAAGAGGTCTCTAAAGAGCTTGCAGTCTTTCATATTTTAGGATTAAGAATTCTTGAAAACGTGAAAAATATTTTACAGTAAATTCTAAAATAAATTTACGAAATTAAAAGACGTCAAAGTACAAAAGATTCTTGTTCTAAAAGGAAGCTAGCATCATTGTCAAGGCAGAATTTATGTTTCTAAAGCGTGTACGTTTCATTCTACCCTTTTCTATTCTATGACAATGCACCGGAAGCGTATTTTACAAGAACAAAGTCCTCGTAAAGTACTTTAGAAACCCTTAAGCTGGGATGGAAACATCAAAGCCTGAAAGGGTTTTAAGACCAACGTACGTTGTCGTTTAAAAGAATTTCTCTGTCGGCACTTTTTTAATAAGTCGAGGGATAATTTAATCAACGTGCTTCAGGGGCCGTGTACAAACTTCTTTATTCCTCGTGTTCGTTCGACAGGCTTCACTCGTCCAAGACGGAGAAGGAGAATGAAGAAAACGGTTGCGAGGAAACAGCGGGTGGGAAATCTCGGGATAAAATAACCCCATCTCGAAGGGAAGCTCTGCAGGAGGACGAGACGAAGTTCGCCGCGTTGGTGAGGTCGCGTCGTGAGGTGGAAAAACGATGTAAGTTCGAGGAACTTCAAGCTGTCTCGAAAAAGCTGGAGAGACGCCTGCATGAGGAGGATGATCATCGCTCTTGTAAGGAACGACCTATTGGAAGGTAAGATTTCATATTTTTAACAAACTTTGTAGTTCTTAAATTTATACATTTTGCAATTTTTTAATTTACAAGTTTCGCGATTCTTAAATTTACAAGTTTCACAATTCTTAAATTTACAAGTTTCATCTATTCTTAAATTTACAAATTGCAAGTTTAGAAATTTTTCACGTCTTTAAATTCCAAATTTTTATAGTTTCAATGCACACATGATTATTCACTTTAATTTTCTGTCAACATCAAAGATCACATATCAATTTTAAGATCGTAGCAATCAACGTTTACTTGAGTAAGCACGTAAGCTCAGGGACCCATTTCCAGAGATTACAGTAATAACCCAAGTAGAAAGTCGTGTATTTATTGCCTGCTTTTCGAACGTCGTAACCCTAGGATAGACCCAAAGATTTTTCAAAAATCAAAGATTTCTTTAATTTTAATATTAAAACTACCGAACCGGTCAAATGACCGCTCCACAAGGTACACATTTTGTTAAAATACATTTCTTGAAATCAGCATTGATTTTCATCAAAATAAAGAACAAATGTGTGTACTAATTTATGTTTCATCGTCTGTTTATTTATTTTTGAACTTCAGTTTTAACTTCAAATTAAATACACATTTTGTTAAAGCATTCCTTGAACTCAGCATTGATTTTCATCAAAATAAAGAACAAATGTGTGTACTAATTTAAGTTTCATCCTTTGTTCATTTATTTTTGAACTTCATTTTTAACTTCAAATTAAATACACATTTTGTTAAAGCATTCCTTGAACTCAGCATTGATTTTCATCAAAATAAAGAACAAATGTGTGTACTAATTTAAGTTTCATCCTTTGTTCATTTATTTTTGAACTTCAGTTTTAACTTCAAATTAAATCCACATTTTGTTAAACATTCCTTGAACTCAGCATTGATTTTCATCAAGATAAAAAACAAACGTGTGCACTAACGTATGTTTCATCGAATTGGGTTCTTTTCCGATACAGTTGAAGTAGAAAAGTATATGTATTAGGTACGAGGAACTGCAAAGAACGTCGCAAGACTTGGAAAGGCGGCTGCATTCCGAGCAGAAATCATCGGAAGCGATGGCTCGTGGAAAATACGAGGCGGAGATGGATAGAGCGAGGAATATTCTGCAGCATATTCTACGGAAGGACAGGAGCAGCGGCGAGAAACTGGAGAAATTGCCGAAGGCAACTCAAACGAATCTTCCGCCGCCTCTGAGCGCAGTTTCTCAGAGTTCGGTGCCGAAACCCATCAGCGTACGACAGGATAGTAACGTTTCTTCGGATAGTTTCAGTCAAACTAGCTCGCCCAGCTATACCAGCAAAACGATGGAAGCGCCTCTTCTCCCTCAAAGATATGGCAAGGTTCCAGGTAAATATTCTGCTCTTGACGTGTTTGCTAAATATTAGTTAGTGTATTTACTGCAGTTCATTTAATATTTGATACTCGGAGCGACCCTCATTTGCAGATCTTTATAGTTCAAAACTGTGTATTCCAACTCCTATACCTGCAGATAATCTCAAAGTTTAAGAATTGTAGTATTAGATAGATAGACTTGTTCTACTCTCATCTTGATATAAATTGAAAGACTCAGTATGCACTCTTTTTGTGTATTAGGGTATTTGTTCATTTAACATAGTCTCTGAACAGCATCAAATTAAAAACATTCATATTATTAATTTATATGAGCAAATATGTCGATGGTGAACATAGATGTTATACGGTTATGTATGTACATAATACATATAATTACAAGAATGTGTTGAAGTTGATCAGGTACTACTTTGCTGAGGGTTGTCCATCTAAACAGCACCTGAACAGCATCAAATTAAGAACATTCATATCACTAATCTATATGAGCCAATATGTCGATGGTGAACATCGATGTTACACTGTTATGTGCATAATACAAGTACACATACAGTATAATACATATAATAAATAAAAAATAAAAATATAATACATGTTAGATAATTAGAATTATGGATAATCATTAAAAACTGTTAATATATTTTTAAACACAAACAAATTATTTAATAAAAGACACAAGCAACAAACATTATAACTTAAAGATTAATTAATTAAACAGGGATTACATTTTTTATATAACACAACTATTACAAACGCTTACATTACCAAACGAACAAGACGGAAGTACTAATATTCAATTATTTTGTTTCTAATATTCAATTATTCTATTTCTAACATTGTACATCATTTCTAATACTGTAAGATGTCACTATAAGCTAAAGCTAAATTAATAATTTAACAATACATATAGTGCATAATACAAGAACGTGTTGATCAGATGCTACATTGCTAAGTGTTCATCTAAATTACACCTGAATAGTAGCAAATCGATATCAAGACGTTCGTATGTTATCAGTAATTGTATTATTGTGAATTTTTAGATAGGGCACTAGTGTCAGAGCCAGACAACTCGTCAAACAGGACAATAACAAAATCGACCAGCACCCCGGCCAGCTTACAGGCGATCGTCAGAGTTCACGGCGGTAACAACAGCTCGTTACATCACAAGGTGAGACCTCGACGCGACGATTTCAATGCGCAGATGTTACGTAACACGAAAAAGGGGCGATTAATTCTTTTGCTCGCGTTATCGATTGCGTTACCGTTTCCCAAGCCAATGTTACGTAACCCTGATGCACGTGTAGATTCGTTAAGGGTCGGCCAATTCCCTTCAGAAATTGACATGCTCTGTTTAAACTGCTTCATATGTATCTGGAAGTTCATCTCTCGCCGAGTCAAATTTCTGTACTAAAGACCTACATATGCATTCGTGCGATTATTGAAACATGCAACATACGATAAGTTGTGTATTTTGAAATCCCTTGAAAGTGTACCGTTGTAATATCCGATCGATAAGATCATGCAGAGTAAATCCCGTTCGGAGGAAAAAGATGGTACAAATACGGCCCGTTAGATAATCGTGGCACGAATAAACCTGGAACAGCTCGTACGCGGAATAAACGAACACGAAATCGCGCGTTTCCATGGGGATCGATAACTCGCGTCATTTACTCCTTTTGTTCGCGATCGGGGGAAATGGGGAAGCGCGGGTTCTTGTCGAGTTACGAGCTCGATATCGGCCAATATCGAAGCCCGTATCGAGTAGTGGCCGATATCATTTTACACGAACCGTTCCTGTTATTAGCGTCGAAAATGGACCGCGCGATAATAAACGCAGAAATCCCGGCCAAGATCGAACGAGGATGCAACGTTTATTTCCTCTTCATCGACTGGTTATTGTTGTTTTTTTTTTCTTACTTTTTATCGTTGATTATACTCTCACCCTTCGGAAACGTTTTGCGTAATTTATCGGTTTCCGGTACGTTCTGCAACTGCTGTTACAGAATATTTGGATCAAGATATATTTGTAGGGGTCGTTTGATATTGTGTTCAAAATTTATTTTCGTGACAAACTCTTGATTTAGCGTTACACTTAAGTTTATGTATCATTTTGTATCATTTTAACTTGTGTGAGTAATTGCTTTTTGTTATAAGTGTATCATTTATTTGGTGAAATATTTAAGGGTGCAATATAGTCTTGGTACAAAGTTACCTTTAACTCCTTACTGTAGATTAGTTTGTCAGCTGTGTCAGTCAGAAGTAATTATTAAAAAAATATTATTAAAATCATTAAAGAAAGTCATGTGAGGTATAATGACTATTTTGTATATGTTCTTTAACTCTACAAATTAAAATTCGACCAGAACTTCAGTTTGAAATGTATTAAATATCCAAGCAAGATTTATTGCATCCAAATTATAAGTGCAACACGAGTCTCAAAATTACAACACTAATTTAAAGTCAGTCTGATCGAAAGATCAACTTCAAAGATTCACTTTGAGAAACAACTATGTCCATTATTCTATTTTGCAGCACTCGTCCGAAATACGTAAAATTGAAAGTTCAAAGCGGGTAATTGTTCGAGTAATTACTCAGCCACCCCTTGAGCGCTTTCGTCGGATATTCGCGAAGCCGTGCACACGCCAGGAATTTTGGCAAACCTGGTCGTTGAACGAAGTGACGTAATTTGTCCTTTGATAGAGCGATACGACCGCGGGAACATTATAATCGATATTATCTGGTTGTTGAAGGGTACTGCGTAATCAACGTTGACCTCCTCAAACATTCAGTTGCGAACCGGTTCAAGTGATTGAATATTTGGAAATTAATATTTGTGTCAATCTGCAAACCAGATGTACTGACAGCGAGTTATGTAATCAAACGGGATAGCCTCCCTTTGTCGCTGGAGAAATTCGTTTATCCGAGGTGTTGATTACGAAATGCTTTGTGCAAGAAGGGATGATGAAATTTCTCGGGTTTGGATATTACAGCACTGATTTTCGTGTTTCAAAATTATTTATTTTATTTTACTTTTCTTCTTCTGTGTTGTTTTGTAATATTTATTGTAACTGTGATCGTTGTAGAACGTTGCAAATTCAGGTCGTTTATTCGTAATATTAATCCTCTTTAACTGTGTTATTATACAGCTTTGAATTCAGAATCATACAAATCAGAAATTACACACTGATCCTTATAATATTGTTACTAGCTTGTAATATTATTTGTTATTCTGTTTTCAGATCATCAGAGACATGGCAAACAGTCGATATGTGACCACAGGAAGGCTTCGACTCAGGTTCGTCCAGGTGTTCTTCAACGCCGTCGCGTTGTTGATCATCGCTGGGGGTCTGGCCATATACTTCAAATGTGAGTACAATCGATAAAGCTACTTTTCCTGTAACACAATTTTGCCAATTATACCGTTGGTAATTGTCTTAATAGACCACTTCAAAATAAACCACTCGAACAGATCAAATTTAAAACGATTTCATTAATGTACCCTTATTATCACAAATTATTTGAAATTATTAAACTCCTTCAAATACGAGTCTTATCAAAGTTTAATCAGTCTTATTAGAGATCTTATTAGTTACTTGAAAGGAGAAGTAAATTAAATTTTTACAATGAGAGGAGAAATTAAATTTTTTCAAAGTACTGTCAATTTTTTTTACCTCAAATTACCAAGATGTTTATACTAAACGTCAACTCATAAAACAATCTCATTAAACTTACATTCACAAAATCTTCACAGCATACCTAGAGACCGTAATTCGCCTGGAAAACAAAACGATCTACAGCAACGTGATGGCGTTGATAGAACGAACACCAGCGACGATCGAACAGAAAAATCCAGCACCCGGAGTGTGTCTACCTGTGATCGTGACATTCTGCCAGCACCACAAGGTACATTTATGCAAAATCGGTTTACGTAATTCGTCAATTCACGACGTGCCATGCGTGGCTCTCACTGAAATCATTTCCAATAATCTCGTCAGGAATTTGTCCACTGGATTCTCCAGATTCATCGAATCGAATTAAAACGATGCTGGCGGTGTTCGGTTGCGGCCACGTGTGATCTGCTGGATTTTTAACGGTCATTTGATATGTGGAGCGTTTGGGGAATTTATTGAATCGTTTCGTGTTCATTTAGATTATTTATGCGATTACAATAATGTATACTTTACAATAATTTTGTGATTAGCTACATTATTCATAGGGTGTTCATAATAATTTTATGATGAGAAGGGTGTTCATCATTTTATAACGAGTTAAATTATTTCTATGATCTTTACAGTAATTTCATGATTAGTTACATTATTTATATGACCTTTAACATAATTTTCTGGTCAGATAGATTATTTTTATGATCTTCCTAATAATTTTATGGTCAGCTACATTATTTGTACAATCTTCATAGTAATTTTATATTCAGCTAAATTATTTGTATGATCATTACAATAATTTCCTAATCAGCTACTTTATTTATATGATCTCTAAAATAATTTCATAATTAGCTACATTATTTATATGATCTTCATAATAATTTTATAATCAGCTACATTATGTATATGATCTTGATAATAACTTTTTGCTCAGCTAAATTATTTGTATGTTCTTTAAAATAATTTCCTAATCAGCTACTTTATTTATATGACCTTTAAAATAATTTCATAATTAGCTACATTATTTATATGATCTCTAAAATAATTTCATGATCAGCTACATTATTTATATGATCTTCATAATAATTTCATAATCAGCTACATTATTTATATAACCTTCATAATAATTTTTGGTCAGCCAGATTATTAGTATGATTTTTACAATAATTCCACAATCAACATTTTATACAACCCTCGAAAAGAGGGTAGGAGTTAAACATTTCAGTTCTAATTTATGTCACTCATAACCAAGGAGTATTTACGTGACATCTTGGTCGCGTGTTCCCTCAGGTTCCGTATAATTTCACCGTGTTCCCGAATTACATGGGTAATGTCGCACAGCGCGAGGCTCAGCACGCCCTCGAACATTATGACGCTGTGATCGACGTCAGATGCTATGAATTGGCCGCCCTGTTCCTGTGCAGCGTTTTTGTGCCGAAATGTGGATCACGGGGACACATCGTGCAACCCTGCCGAAGCCTCTGCTTCGGTAAATATTTCAAACAATTCTCCTTTAACTTTCACAAATTTCAACTGTTTGATGTAAGTTGCTTTTACGATACTTTAACAATTTTTAGACACTTAAAATCATATTTTAAGCTATATCATTTATATTTTTTATCAAACCCTTATTTTGTAATGATGGACTTGTGACGCACACAAGTCATTGACGTTTAAATGTTGTGGACTAGTTTTGTATTTTCGTTGCAATTGAATTTTTGGGTTCAATTTTAATTACAAAATTGATGGTGAATCTCTGTGATTCAGAATTGTTGAATGCATAAATATATGACACTTTAAGTTTCTTCAGTTGACTTCACATTGTAGAAATAATTAATTAGATGCATAACACAACTGTCTACAAAATTATATTTTAAGAGGCTAATAAGTTAGCAAGATATTATATCAACATAAATAGCTGACCATTTAAAAAAAAGATGTTTGTATCACAAAGAGATTTTTTCTGTCCAGAAACCAAGAGACGTTGCGGATTTTTCCTGAACGTGTTCGGCTTAACTCTTCCGGACGACCTGGAATGCGATTTGTTCCCGGAGAATTCCAATCCCGACGAGTGCGTGGGCCATCAGGAAGTACTGGAGGCAGCCGAAAGAGCAGAGAAACCCGGTGAGTTGTGTCAACCTTTTAAACCTTCGCGATCGAAGCGACAAAAACGCGTCGCGCCGTGTTGAGGTCATTTTTCACGCTCCCGCGATTATGCGCTCTCTAAGCTGCCCGTAACTCACTTTCCGTGAAAAAACGATTTCATATATCTTGTACGACCGACAAGATACAAATATCTTGGAGCTCCGTACGGCGTGATTCATTCGATTTGAATATATGAGATCGTTCATACATTTTTGATACATGTATGTACATAATTGTAGAAGAGAATGAATTTATAGACAGTTCTGAATAATTTTGTAGTTGGTTAAAAGTGGTCTGTAGAGAGATGGTGAAAAATCAGTTTAGATAAACATCAATTTATACAACAGATTGTTTATGAATTTTTAGTATATGAATGTATATAATTGTATGATCAAATGAATTTAAAAAAATGTTTTGAACAATTCAATATTCATAGACGTTTTTGAATTTGTCTAAAGGTAATCTGATAGCAAAAAATCAATTTAGACAAAAATCATTTTATACAACAGATCGTTTATGAATTTTTAAGACATGTGTGTACATAATTGTACGATCAAATGAATATAAAAAAATGTTCTGAATAATTCAATATTTATAGACGTTTCTGAATTTTTCTAAAGGTAATCTGATAACAAAAAATCCATTTAGACAAAAATCATTTTATACGTCAGATCGTACATAAATTTTTAATACATGCATGTGCATAATTGTATGATCAAATGAATTTAAAAAAAAGTTCTAAGTAATTCAATATTTATAGACGTTTCTGAATTTGTCTAAAGGTAATTTGATAGCAAAAAAACAATTTAAATAAAACACAATTCATGCAACAGATCGTTCATAAATATTTAATATATGCATGTACATAATTGTATGATCAAATGAATTTAAAAAAATGTTCTGAATAATTCTGTATTTGAATACAATTCTGAATTTACATAAAGGTAATCTGTACCCTTCAGAGACGTCGAAAAATCAATTTAGAACAATGACTCGTAATAAAATATCCTCCTGTTATTGTGCTTTACCGAAGCTTTCGACCCAGAAAATGTCGATAAGAAAGTATTACTCTCAGCGTACGTAGATTAACATCGAAACAGAAGGATTGAAATTAAGAGAATCTTTAATGAGAACGATCTGTATAAATCGAAGCACGCGGTCATGGGCGATTCGTCATTTTCGTTCAAGGCCTCCGTAGCCATTTATCCGGCCATTTCGGTGGGGATAAGCCTACTGACTAAAGTCCGGGCATTTGATAAAGAGGTGGATAATCGTGGGATTAAAATAATCTCACCGGGGCAGCCGGACTATAGCTGGGAATATAGGTGAGCCACGATGAAAATTACTCGAAGACGTTTCTTTGCAGAAAATCAGATTTTCTTGTATTTTTCTTGCAATGTCTTTAGATTACTTGATCAGATTTAAATACTGATTTTCAGATATACACTCTAAATTTTGTTAAAAATTGTAATTTTAATTATGTTATTTGAAGTCTTCGAGTAAGTGTGATTATATGGTAACTAGATGCATTTGCTCGTATTTTTAATATTTGGAGAAATGAAACGCGAGAAATTAGCACGATGCGGAATACGGTTGTTCTACTTGTCTGGCTACGTACCGTCTGGATTCACTGAAGCAGTGACACCGATCGACACGTTCCCGCCGCAGTAGATACATCGGTGATTACTGCGCCATAGAGTAATATTAACACGTTGATTACCACGTACGATCCGCTGTAATTACATATTCAGCATCAAATCCTCGCATTTTCCAATTACCTCATATGATTTATCAACAGTACCTCTTTTATTTTACTATTCCATTATATTAAATTCATAGAACAACTTGTGATCTCAACTCCATATTTTCTCTTCTTCTATTTTCTCAATTTCATACTTTCTCTTTTTCTATAATATTTTCTCAACTTCATTTTCTCTATTCTTCTATTTTCTCAACTGTATACTTTCTCTTCTAATTTTCTCAACTCCATACTTTCTCTTCTCCTACTTCCTCAACCTCATATTTTACGATTAATTTATAAAAAGTAAGTAACGGTGTCACCAAAAAATTTCTACATAAATCCAACTCAGAATATCCTACCTCCTGACACGAACGTAAAACGTTTTTCAATTGTGCAAATATTGAAAAAAAGAAATATGTGTCCAATCAAACACGTCGCCATCAGTTTTCGTTATGATTTCGCCACACGGCACATGTCGCCGCTAATGGAATCTTAATTGCAAAATCTATATCAAACGGCCGCTCGTGGACCCATCTTCAGCACGGAGTCGCTTTATGGAGTTTGCACCGGGCTGTGTATCTTGAACACGATGTCATGATGTACTTGCGGTGGAGGACATTTATTACGAACGAAACTGTAGCCTCATTTTATGAAAGAAGGAATGATACTCTCATCTTTCATTTATCAGACCTGGTCGGTGAAATTGCAGACATTTTTATAAGAACTTTTATTAGATTTCGTTATGATTTTCAAACGGGAATGCATTTTGTGCAGGTATCTTTTAACTGGGGACTTTTAGTAGATACTTTGTTTTCAAATATATTGATATACTTATTTAAAATCTTTTAGTTATATTTTCATTCAAAATCTTTTAGGTACATTCTCAATAAAAAACGTTTAGTTATATTCTCATTCAAAATCTTTTAGTTATTAACCGACTTCGAAAAAAGAGGAGGTTACTCATTATTATACTACCTAATGAGTAAATAGGTTTCATTCATACATGTTATGTAACTGCATGATTGAATGAAATAGAAATTACTTAATTCGGAAGTAGAAATTATTTTATACTTTTTAGTACATTTCAATGTCGGCGAATTTTTTTCTTAAAATTATTTTATATTCTCATTAAAAATCTTTTAGTTATATTCTCAATAAAAATCGTTTAGTTATATTCTTATTAAAAATCTTTTAGTTATATTCTGAATAAAAATCTTTTAGTTATATTCTCACTCAAAATGTTTTAGTTATATTCTCAATAAAAATCTTTTAGTTATATTCTCAATAAAAATCTTTTAGTTATATTCTTACTAAAAATCTTTTAGTTGTATTCTCAATAAAAATCTTTTACTTATATTCTCAATAAAAATCTTTTAATTATATTCTCAATAAAAATCGTTTAGTTATATTCTCATTTAAAGTCTTTTAGTTATATTCTCAATCAAAATCTTTTAGTTATATTCTCATCCAAAATCTTTTAGTTATGTTCTCACTAAAAATCTTTTAGTTATATTCTCTTTAAAAAATTGTCAATCTACATTCGTTCTGAAGGAAACATTACGCCATTTTATCTCGGTGTTCTACTTATCCCATAAAGGCTATAACGTTCATCCAAGTCCCCCGTTTTCATAGTTCATTTTCATGTTCCATTTGCCAGTTCGTGCGTTCGCATCGACATCATCGCGTCTCATCGTTCGAAAGACGGGTAAGCGAAGAGAGAAAAACGAGACTAGGTAGATGGTGAAATTATGTCGACAAAATGGGAACACCATTTGGCTGTTTCTTGTACAGTATGCACCAGCGGTTTCCAATGCGATCGGACCAGGTGCATTCCGGCCGACTGGCGATGCGACGGCCACTTGGATTGTGCCGATCATAGCGACGAGATTGGATGCGGCGAGTGCACCCTCTCGTCCTCCTCCTCTACCTCGATTTCCACATTCAACACCAAGATTGTCAAGAAGCCCATTCTGGCGAAAAACACCGAGCCCAAGTCGCCGTTGCACTGCGGCGAAAGAAGGTGCATGTCTGCCAGTCTTATCTGCGATGGAATCATGGACTGTCCTTGGGGTCAGGATGAACGATACTGCTGTAAATATTATAAAACTTTAATTAATTATAAAACTTAATCATAAATTATTAAGTCATTAATTATAAAACTTTAGTCAGTTATATTATACTGTATTATACAGTGATATACTACATCTCGTTGCATATTATATTATCGTTAATTATAAAACTTTAGTCAGTCATATTATACTGTATTATACAGTAACATACTGTATCTTCTTACATGTTATATCATTATTAATTATAAGACTTTAGTCAGTTATGTTACACTGTATTATACAGTAATATACTGTATCTTCTTATATACTATATTATCATTAATTATAAGACTTTAGTCAGTTATGTTACACTGTATTATACAGTGATATACTGTATCTTCTTACGTATTATATTATCATTGATTATAAAACTTTAGTGAGTTGTATTATACTGTTTTATACAGTAATATACTACATCTTCTTACATATTATATTATCATTAATTATAGAACTTTAGTCAGTTATATTATACTGTATTATACAGTGATATACTATATCTTCTTACATATTATATTATCATTGATTATAAAACTTTAGTGAGTTGTATTATACTGTTTTATACAGTAATATACTACATCTTGTTATATATTGTATCATCATTAATTATGAAACTTCAGTCAGTTATATTATACTGTATTATACAGTAATACACTACATCTTCGTACATATTATATCATCATCAATCACAAAACTTCAGTCAGTCACATCACCAGACATGAATGAACTAATTCGAAATTTATTTTGCATATAAATGTTCTATTTTATAATTTTAATTTTCTAACTGCTACCCACTACAATTTTCAGATATATCTTTTGTAAATTATTATGTCATAAAAATTGTAAAAATTGCACTCGAAGTTGTAGTTACGTGGTCGAAGTTTGGTCAATTTGAATACAGTAGTTATATTGCCACCTCCTGTTGCAGTAAATCTAAGCCAGCGGAACGGAGACGTGGGTGAAGGAAGATTAGAGGTTTATCATGCGGAGATGGGCAAGTTTATGCCGGCCTGCATTTCACATTGGGAGCCAAACTCTGCTAAAACAATCTGCTCCATGCTGGGCTACACGTAAGAGCAATTTGTGCTTCGATTGTTAACTTAACTGGAAACTTTCACTCTGTATGCAAATTCTGACATCTCTTTCAAAATTTTTGCGGTCTATCAATTTGGATAAAATGCATAATATATTACTATAAATCTTGTTGTAAGAGATTGAGCATTTTTCGTTGTAAAAAACTCAGCATTTTTCGTTATAATAGATACAGTATTTTTCGTTGCAACATTCAACATTTTTCCTTGTAATAGATCAGCATTTTTCCTTGTAATAGATTCAGCACTTTCCTTGTAATAAATTCAGAATTTTTCGTTGTAACGCAGCTTAAGCATTCTTCAGAAATTATGGGGGTTATCGTGTGATATTGCAGAATATAAAAGCGATGAATCACCAATTTTCAAATCGTTCCAGGGTTGCAGTATCAGCGAGGGTGATAGCTCAAGAGAACAGCAACATCACTCAAGGCGAGCCCAAGAACCTTCTCAAAGGATTTCAAGACTGTATCACCGATCTGGAGGTCTATCCGACGGTTGAGCTAACCTGTTCAGAATACGGTAACCACTCTTAATTACCTAGATAATCATTTCCCCATCGAATTCTAAATTTATTTAATCACAGCGTGTGGACGAAGGAGAACGATTTACGGAAACTCTAGGATAACAACACGGATCGTGGGTGGTGTAGAATCGTCACCCGGTGATTGGCCGTTCTTAGCAGCTCTTCTAGGAGGACCCGAACAGATCTTTTATTGCGCTGGTGTCTTAATTGCCGATCAGTGGGTTCTGACTGCCTCGCATTGTGTAGGAAAGTGAGTCCATTTCCGTTTCTATGACTGTCATCTTTCTGTGACTGGTCACCAGATAAGCAGCTGAAATTATTTTAGATATTTTTATATCGAGCTCCGCAGTTTCAGCTACACCGACGTTTCCGGATGGACGATACAACTGGGTGTCACACGGAGACACTCTCACACTTATCTGGGACAGAAACTGAAGGTGAAGACTGTGGTTCCTCATCCTAATTACAATTTGGGCGTTGCTCAAGACAACGATGTGGCTTTGTTTCAGGTAATGATGCTTCAAGTAACAGCTACATTAATTACTGAAGCACTTGGATTCATATAAAATATTATAATAGTCTGATTTGTATAAGATATTATAATAGCCACATTCGTATAAGATATTATAATAGTTTCATTTGTATGAGATATTATAATAGTTTGATTTGTATAAAATATTATAATAGTCTGATTTGTATAAAATATTATAATAGTCTGATTTGTATAAAATATTATAATAGTCTGATTTGTATAAAATATTATAATAGTCTGATTTATATAAAATATTATAATAGTCTGATTGCTATAAAATATTATAATAGTCTCATTCATATAAAATATTATAATAGTCTCATTCATATAAAATATTATAATAGTCTCATTCATATAAAATATTATAATAGTCTCATTCATATAAAATATTATAATAGTCTGATTCCTATAAAATATTATAACAGTCTGATTTCATGAAATCATTTTTCTCCAGTTAGAAAAGCGAGTCCAGTTTCACGAACATCTGAGGCCAGTCTGTCTACCAAGTATGGACATGGACCTCGCACCTGGGACACTATGCACAGTGATAGGTTGGGGCAAGAAGAACGACACTGACAGTATGTATCATAAGTTGAATAGATTAGCAACATCGTTTAATAAAATTAATTATTGCAGCATCAGAATATGAACCATCTATAAACGAAGTCCAGGTACCAGTGTTGGACAGAAAGATCTGTAATCAGTGGTTAGCTGTGAATGTAACAGATGGAATGATATGTGCTGGCTATCCTGATGGAGGGAAAGATGCATGCCAAGTGAGTAGATCACTAGAATTTATTTGATAGTATTCTTTATTTAATTTATAAATGACTAGTTTATTCTTAATAATTACTTATAGACTAGTTTATTCTTAATAATTACTAAGATTAGTTGTTAAAATTAAGGTTATAAGATTAATAAAGTTCTCATTCTTATGACAGGGTGACTCAGGAGGTCCTCTACTCTGTCAAGACAAACACGACAGAGAGAAATGGTTTGTCGCCGGTATAGTAAGCTGGGGAATTAACTGTGCACAACCAAAGTTGCCGGGTGTTTATGCGTACGTGCCAAAATATGTACCCTGGATCCAGAGCGAAATAGCTAAATATTCTGACATGGGTATGGGTTAAAGAAGCGATAAAAGAAGATGGAGAAAGCTGTAAAAGAAGACGGAGAATCCACTGGCTCTAAGATTTAATTAAACGTAATGTTAAGACAATAATTGTTAGCGACAATAAGCTGTGGGTACTTTCTAGTCGATGCTGTAAGAAACTTTGTTACTAAGTATATACACATAGTTAGGTACAGTTATAGTTGTTTGCGTTTCTGGCAAAGGTTTCACTTTATTACGGAGAAAATTGTACTCGACACGTGTTCCCTTTCGAATAATATATTTTGAGATCTTGTACCTTCATCGAACTTTAAAGACAATACAGAAAGCCTCGAACATTTTAGAACTCAACGTTTTTATATTTTTCTGCTTAATCGAAACTCTCGTTTCTTGACAAGAATCAGGTTTCTCGATCTCATTTCATTCCTTTTTTTCAATGACTGTAATTGATCGGTGTAGTTCAGGGACTTTATAATTTTTTAAGAGTTGAGTAGAAAAGACATGGTGCAGTTATTGAAATATGTTTACCTTTATTTTGTTTGACTTGTAAGAGAAAATTATGTATTGTAAAAATTAATTTGTATAATTTATTAATAGTAATAGGTTAAAATAATAGGTCAAAACATTTTCACATGTTTTACTTTAAAATCTAGCAAATGTATAAAACTGTTCTACACCGATCAAATTCTAGACTTTCCATTAAATTGTAAACATCTCAAAAACCTAAATAAGAATGCGAACAACGGTGAAATAAATGGAAACATATTACGAGGGAAGAAAGCTTGGAAAAACAAACGAGCTTTCGTCGCCATTTTCTAGAAAGTCAAACCTCATCCCCATCTTAGGAACGTTTATAAATTACCAGAAGCATAGAAGGCAGACGAACATGTCGCATCAGATGCGATTGAAAAAAAGATATAATACATTTTCTATCGTGCCACAAAGTGGCGATGAGGGTGTGCGTTTTTTATTCGAGTCGCACTGGATAAACGAAGAAGAAACCATTAAAAAATATGTGGATAATTTTGTACGAATTTTATGAACGCACACCCGGTGTAGGCGATGTCCTGCACATACTGCATGAGATGCATTTGTGTACTAACAATAGATAAGGGTCTAGAATTATCGATAACTAATTTAAGGTACGTGTTTCTTAACGTAAGAATACTATGATATACGTGTCTAGAGTTACATGTGTTATACTAAAGGCAGAAACATATACGAGTATGTAAAAATATATATATGTACGTGTTAGGATTGGAGCTGAGTAAATCTTACATTTTCTTTAAATTTAATTCACAACAAATATCAGACAATATTCTGCAATTACTCACATTAATAATTACTTAATTTTATAGCGTTACTTTAATACCTAAATATTAAATTCTCTCACAATCTTCTAATCAAAATAACTCAGCTCCAATTTTTAAAGCTTCGAATATATTGATATAATCTCCGCTTATGGTTCGATCATCCAAAGTGATCGAAACAGCAGCCATACTATTAGTGATAAAAAACGAACATAAGGCTTCTAGAGAGACAATAGCGCAATGAGGCTAGTTTCTTAGGATAGCTAGTTTAGATTCTAGGCTAAAGACATGTTGACTGAATTCTAGGGACAATATTCTGCACCAGCACTTTTTTGATCCGCACCCGCAGATGGAGAATAGTTTTTAATGCGACTAATACTTTGTACTGGATGTATATTGTTTACGATGAAAACTAGGAGCCTTACTAATTGACTTAGACTTTTTCTAAGCGATAAGATTAGCGGTATTGTTGGTCAGGACAATAATCGACCTCGTTTTTGTCATCCATTTTTCTATTCCCTTTGCTTTACTCAAGAGAAGATTACAAATTTGTTGAGGACATGTTATAAACTTTAATGTATATTCTTCTTTCCTTTCAAAACTTCAAAGCTGGTCTTTTATTTTTTTTGAACATGCTCAATTTTTTATAAATTTTCATAGAAAAATTAAGACAAGGCCGCAGAAGTATTTTCTTCTTTCAACTGAAACTCTCTGGCTTTACATTCCAATTCGTTAGACATTTCTTATATAAAATGCTGTTTCTACAAAATGTTTCTACAAAAATTACCATGCTTCAAAAGTATTTCTAAAGCTTGATCTTTTAAAGCTTGCTTTTCAATATTTTATTTTTTCCATGAAACCTGTGAAGTGCTCACTTTTCTTCCCCGATGAAGTTAGAGTATTAAAGTCTTCCTTAGTATCCAGACAACAGTTAGTTATAAGCGAGGAGTTAATGTAAATTAATAATAACCGACAATGCTGTGTGAGCAGACAATAAATAATATTAGGAAATGTTCCAACATGGACAATAAACTAGCATGTAAGCACTTTAGGCTAACATAAATTAAAGCGTAACCTTTATGTGTATATGTGTGAGCGTGTGTGTGTCTAAAATGTTAAAATGGCGGATACTATAGACACAATGCAAGAAATTCTAAAATTGTTAAAACATTTGAGTAGAATAATTTTTGATCAAGTTTCAAATGCAGAGTAGGAAGATTTGGATTGAATTTTTCTGTTGAAAATTCGGTATCCGTCAGTGACTGTGTTGATAAAATAGTGAAATAAGCTTCTGCCCTTCATAGTATATAAATCTAGCTTAGATGTGTGCTTAGTTATAGCAGAGAGCACTAAACGCACCGAAACGATGATGTTAAAAGTCAAACGGACAATCAGGAATCTTAGAACGTGTTCGACGAAGATATTTTTCTAAACCGATGATGTGAAATACCTATACTCTGAATTATTTTCTTCTCTTTATTAGAAGGTTTTCTTTATAGTTAGTTAATACAAGTCACAAGTTATATCTTTATTTATAAAAGAACTTATTATTGTAACTATTAAGTTGTGAAGTTCAAATGTCACAGATTTTGTTTACGAAATTGACCAATTTTTATGTACAATACTTTCTGCGAAGAGATAGGTATTGCGAAAAGAGAATCAACAGTAGGTAGTGTTCAGTGTTTAAAGCGTAAGAATTATAAAGTTGTGGATAATTTAAAGGTTTTCTACGCGCGAGTCAATACATGTAGTCAATACTTAGGAGTAGATCGTGTTTTCACGTGTAGGCGACGATTGTAAAGTTTGTACACGTTAAGTACGTGAAACCTTCGAGTAAACTTTGTACATTTTTTATGTCAAGATGTTAACCTTCTTTACTGATATAAACTCTCATACAATAATCAGTGTGCACTTAAATTTTATTAAATTAATAAGTTTCCAAATGATAACTATTACTGTTTCCAAATTTGTTATTGTTTCATATTTGTCAAATATAAATTGTAACTTGTTAAAGTCAGAACTTGCGATTAATTTTACTCGAGGGTGACACGAAATGCTGCGCACAAAATACCGGTGTCATTAAGGTTGACTCTTCCTCGGAAGACTCGAAAGCCAGGTCTTCGAAAGACAATTACGAAACTGCGTAACTACTCCTGTGAAGTCAATGTCGATTAGCGAGCTAACGTATTCAATTATCTTGTAAGAAATGCTACTCGTAAGCTGTTTAATAGCGTAGTCAGTTACATGTATTTGTATATCAAGAACGATTTACACTCGAGCCGAGGCTATGTAAAAACTTTATACAATAAGTGAAGAATGTATTTAACGAGCAGATATGTTAATCAATTTATGAGATATTTATAAACGTTTGCAAAGAAACGTTGCCAGTATACAATCGTTACTTGAGCTTGAAGGTTGATACTCGATGAATCGAGCCCGAGTCAATTGGACGTTTTGAGAAAGAAAGTAAAAAAAGAGGATAAAAGATTCGACTCGCGTTTGATGAATCATCTCTGTGATCTTTCCTACAAACACTAGTTAAATATAAAACGCTACTTCAATTTTTGACAAGGTTAGAAAGCTTCAACGACTTTGAAAGATCACAAGAGGAACCTTTAAGAAAACAGGGTGTTCCAAACGATGTTGGTTTTGAAACAGCCTGTAGATTAATTAAGACGTATATACACGTGTAATTAGCCGCGTGAGAACGCATTTATACGCTAGGTGTTTCACTCCGTGTTCTGTTCGATGGATATCGCTTAGCGAAGAGGTGTTTGCTTAGGGGTACTGTGAGCAGATACATATGTGACAATTATAAAGAATTGGGATGGTGTTTCTTTGGGATGAAGGATTCTTTATGGGTTCTTATGGATGATTGAGGGTATGTATGCTTATTGTGGTACATAGAAACATCTTTAGAGGTGCCTAGAGGTTACTGAGGATTATTAGTGATGTTTAAAGGCTATACACTTCATTGCGTTACTATAGGTAATGAAGAACTAGTGATTGCTATAGGTACCAGTGGAAGTCTGATACTCATAGGTGCCTATGAAGGTTTAGTGATTCCTATAGGTACTTGTGTAGCTCTAATGAAACTTATAGGTGCCTATGAAGGTTTAATGAGTGCTATAGGTACCAGTGGAAGTCTGATACTCATAGGTACCTATGAAGGTTTAGTGATTTCTATAGGTACTTGTGTAGCTCTAATGAAACTTGTAGGTGCCTATGAAGGTTTAATGAGTGCTATAGGTACCAGTGGAAGTCTGATACTCATAGGTACCTATGAAGGTTTAGTGATTTCTATAGGTACTTGTGTAGCTCTAATGAAACTTGTAGGTGCCTATGAAGGTTTAATGAGTGCTATAGGTACCAGTGGAAGTCTGATACTCATAGGTACCTATGAAGGTTTAGTGATTCCTATAGGTACTTGTGTAGCTCTAATGAAACTTATAGGTGCCTATGAAGGTTTAATGAGTGCTATAGGTACCAGTGGAAGTCTGATACTCATAGGTACCTATGAAGGTTTAGTGATTCCTGTAGGTACTTGTGTAGGTCTAGTGGCTCCTATAGTATCTGTGTAGCTATAAGGAACCTTGTAGCTACTCATGGAGCTTTAGTAATCAATATAGGCACTACTGGAAGCTTGATCCTCATAGGCACCTCTGAAGGTCTATTGATTCCTATATGAACCAGTGTAGGTCCAGTGAAACCTATAGGTGTCTATGAAGGTCTAATGATTGCTGTAGCACCTGTGTAGCTCTAAGGAACCTTGTAGCTACCTATGAAGGCCTAGTAATCTCTATAGGCACTACTGGAAGCTTGAACCTCAGGCACCTGTGAAGGTCTATTGATTCCTATATGAACCAGTGTAGGTCCAGTGAAACTTATAGGTGCCTATGAAGGTCTAATGATTGCTGTAGCACCTGTGTAGCTCTAAGGAACCTTGTAGCTACCTATGAAGGCCCAGTAATCCCTATAAACACTACTGGAAGCTTGATTCTCATAGGCATCTATGGAGGTCCAGTGACTCCTATAGGTGCCTGTATAGTTCTAGCAAACTCTGTAGGCACCTATGAAGGTTTAATGCTTCCTATAGTACCTGTGCAGCTCTAGGGAACCTTGCAGCTACCTATGAAGGCCTAGTAATCCCAATAAACACTACTGGAAGCTTGATTCTCATAGGCATCTATGGAGGTCCATTGACTCCTATAGCTACCTGTATAGTCCTAGCGAACTCTGTAGCTACCTATGAAGGTTTATCATTCCTATAGTATCCATGTAGCCTTGAGGAACCTTGTAGCTACCTATGAAGCTCTACTAATCCCTGTAGAAGTCTACTGAACCACTAGACCACTAGAAGTCTACTGAATCTCAGATACCTGTGAACATCCAGTGATTCCTATAGGTACCTATAGCCCTAGCAAACCTTATAGCTACCTATGAAGATCCACAGCTACTTATAAAAACTCATAAGTGCTTATATAAACCGCAACTATATAAAAACCCCCGAAAACAATCAGTAGCTCATAGCTCACAATGGTACGAACTTATTATCGATCACAGTCGAACAGAACACGGAGATGTTTAAATGTGATTGCTTCTTGTGCCCGGCACAAATCCTAATCGTACAATCAGTGGTCTATATATACTATATTATATATACATATTAAAAAATTGCTATGTTTGCAGAATTATTGAATAATTATAGGATAAGCGAATAGGAGGTAAACGAAGGGAAACCTTGATATGTAAAATGTGTAAATTGATCGATAAGATGTTTGTATGTTGTGTATATGTTGCTTAGATGTATATACATGTATACAAACACGCATACGTTTATTTATAATGCATTGGTACACGTATAGATTATGCTCTCAGAAGTCTATTTGATCAACTGAGTAATTGATGCAAATTGAATAGTGGATCTTTGTCAAAATTATATAAAAAAAAATTAGTTTATTTTAACAGGGGAGTTGTTTAACTTCAACAGGGTTTTTTTTTAATTTTAACAGAGGAGGTTAATAGTTGTTCTAGTTTGAGAACACTGATTATTATGAATAATTTAATGTTGTAAGAAAATAGAGTGGTGTTACAATTATGTTTACTGAAATATTAATACTATTAATATCAATAAATATTATTTTATATCATCCTGCAAAGTTGATCAAATAAGACTTCTGTAAAGCTTCCCTAAACGTAGGTAAACGTTCTACAAACGTTCTGTGTCGCTGTGATTGGTACCATAGACTTAGATAAGTGTTGTATCTATTAGTGTAATTAACGTTAACACGTTGACGGTCCAGGTGGACATAAATTTAATACAATAAAGAAAGCAAGGTTTGAACAGCAGTATTATTATTATACAAAGTATGTAAAGTAGCAAATTAAATAATTGTATTCTTATAATAATTGCTGTTAACATTTTTACCGTGGCAGTGAACGTGTTAACGAGAGACAGAGACAGTCATTGTCTGTCGATCGCTCGAACGCGATTTGCTTCAACATTTCGCGCTTTTTTCAAAAGAACTCTAAATAAATTTCTTTCCTTAAATACAATTAGAAATCTTCAAACTCAGCTTTCGTTCAAAAAGAATTTTATATTCCTTCACTGCAAAAGTTAGAAGTTCTTTGAAGTTAACTTTCCACAATTTTTCTTCAAATAATTAGCCACGCGATTAGGTTTTGTTTAACCAAAAGTGAGAACAGCTTCTGTAGATTTTCGATTAGGATTGAAATAAACGATTATTGTTTCGGTACGACGCTGTTAGATTCGATGCTTGCACTGCCTTTCATCGTGAAAATGACTGTCTGTCTAGCGTGGATGCTGAACAATATTGTTAACTATCCGTAAATTACCGAAGAAAAAGAAGCTACTTTTCTATTATCTTGACTCAATTTTCAGTTAAGTTCAGTCAACCTATTTCAGCTCTCAAAAGAGTAAATAGAAAGCTCGATTACTCGACAGTATTTTATATAAATCTATTCGCTTGGGTCAAGGCAATAAAAGAGTAATAAAAATGAAAAACGAGGAAAAAATTTTATATATAAATGGTAGCGAATTACGAGAAAATTTGCTCTTGCTGGTCGAGAGTCGTAGCGTGTCGATTAGTATATCTAAATATATGAAGATGTATCTATTTACCTACGAGGTACGTAACGAGAAGAGTCGAGTATTTCGCGTCGGCTGTTGGAGAGAATTTCTAAAATTTTTCTACTTCGTTCATTTTGTATAAATTCAAAATTGTACGTCTACATTTTTCTTACGAAATTCAGTTTACAGGAACACGTTTACTTTGCTAACGAATTCTATTTAAGAGACGTACGAGTTTGATTAAAGGAGAACGCTTCTGCAGATTGATAAACAAATCGTGCAATTTCAAAGTACAAACGAAGAGCAACGTTCACGAGACATATCCGGACATATCCAAAACGAAGAAGAATACGAACATTTCTTGAACAGCGAAAGATTTCGAACGCAATCTGCAGAGGTGCGTCCACATTTCCGAGGGAAACGTGCGCTGTGAGTTCGTGAACGCGACTCGGTTCGGTACAAAGAATTATAATATTAAAAACGATGCAAACATGATAGAGAAAAATGTGTGTTGTAAGAGGATATTATTATACGCGAAAAAGAAGCTATATATATATGATGAATATTGATATATATGATATATTTATGGAAAATTCGTGTTGACAAATAAAATATGTATTAACACATTTGTGTCTTTATTTCCATATTTTTTTTTTATTTTTTTATACAAACAGTCTGTACCTGCTTTCATCAGATCAATATAATAATAAAAATAGGGAGTACACTGAATGTTTACGTTTTGAAAAATTCTTTTAATACTAGAAAATATAGTTACTTTAAATTTTATCGAAGTGTGACGACTAAAAAGATTACGTGATTTCATAACAAAAACATTTTTAATACTTCGATATATATTTACAGCTAAATACACTATGCTAAATACGAATATTTTTAATATGTGGGACATTCAATCAGAATCAAATCTCCAAATTAACAGAAATATAACATCATTTACCACTTAAAAATATTATACTAACTATATAGATAATCAAGAAAAAAGTTCTGACTCCAAATAAAGACAAATAAATAATTTTTCTCCAAATAATAAGTATTTTTGAATATTTATTATATTTCGACGCCAGCTCCACCTGGAAGAAGTGCGAACTACTGCAAGAGTGGTTAGAGTCAGTGTTGGGCAGTCGTGAGATTTTATCTCACGCGAGAGCTTTCTGCCAGTGGTGGGCAGCAGTGGTGGGCAGTATCAGCGCATGCGCAGTAAGCTATTCGCAGAAGTTCTCAGTAGCGTATACAGTTTGATGAAATATAAGGTATCATTAGGCCCTAATGAGGAAAAAAAATAAATCTGAAGAAAATTGCAGGAAAGAGAATAAAATGGTTAAGTAATATAACAGATTATATATAATAAAAGTAATATTATTTATTTATGATTATTAAATAATTTAATAATTTAATTTATTTATGATTATTATTTTATTTATATTTGTTATTATATTAATTAATTAATTAATTATATTATATTAATATTTGTTGCAAGAGCAAAGGAAAAAGATACCGCTCGATTTTTATCAGATCTTTGCATGTTAACAAAATAAAATCCATTTCTTTCTTATTGTATCTCTGATATTATAATTTTCGCACGTAAGACCTAAGTAGTACAAGCGTATTATATGGTCAGACAATTTAAGTAGTATAACCCTATGATATGGTCAGACCTAAGTAGTATAACCCTATGATATGGTCAGACCTAAGTAGTATAACCGTATGATATGGTCAGACAATTTAAGTAGTATAACCCTATGATATGGTCAGACCTAAGTAGTATAACCCTATGATATGGTCAGACCTAAGTAGTATAACCGTATGATATGGTCAGACGGTCTGACCATATCATACGGTTATACTACTTAGGTCTGACCATATCATAGGGTTATACTACTTAGGTCTGACCATATCATAGGGTTATACTACTTAGGTCTGACCATATCATAGGGTTATACTACTTAAATTGTCTGACCATATCATACGGTTATACTACTTAGGTCTGACCATATCATAGGGTTATACTACTTAGGTCTGACCATATCATAGGGTTATACTACTTAAATTGTCTGACCATATCATACGGTTATACTACTTAGGTCTGACCATATCATAGGGTTATACTACTTAGGTCTGACCATATCATAGGGTTATACTACTTAGGTCTGACCATATCATAGGGTTATACTACTTAAATTGTCTGACCATATCATACGGTTATACTACTTAGGTCTGACCATATCATACGGTTATACCACTTAGGTCTGACCATATAATACGGTTATACTACTTAGGTCTGACCATATCATACGGTTATACTACTTGAATGGTCTGACCATATCGTACGGTTATATTACTTAGGTCTGACCATATCATACGGTTATACTACTTGAATGGTCTGACCATATCATACGGTTATACTACTTAGGTCTGACCATATCATACGGTTATACTACTTAGGTCTGACCATATAATACGGTTATATTACTTAGGTCTGACCATATAATACGGTTATACTACTTGAATGGTCTGACCATATAATACGGTTATACTACTTGAATGGTCTGACCATATAATACGGTTATACTACTTAGGTCTGACCATATAATACGGTTATACTACTTGAATGGTCTGACCATATAGTACGGTTATACTACTTAGGTCTGACCATATAATACGCTTATATGCTCCTTATCAGTCACCACTGCGTGTACCCGCTAGATACGGTACTAATAGCAGGCTGTGACGTCAGCTGACGCATTCGCAGAAAGCTCTCGCGTGAGATAAAATCTCACGACTGCCCAACACTGCTTTCTGCGCATGCGTCAGCTGACGTCACAACTTGCTAATGGTACCGTATCTAGCCGGTACACGCAGTGGTGACTGATGAGGGCACCTTAATGATCCTACATAATTTTTCAAAAATTCTTATAATTGCACTGTAAACTATGAATGTATAGGTTGGGTTAGATTATTATATATATGACTGTATAAAACTATACAACTATATATGTATATATATATACATATATAGTGAATTATATAATATAATATAATGGGAATAACATGACGGAATATGAAAGATTATCATATTTAAAATAACCCGAAAGCATAATAACTTTTAAAGCACTAAATGAATTTATTATTTAAGAAAAACGACTTGGATGGACCTCTTTGAATAACTATATTTTATACGTGTGAAAATTATAATATCAGCGATACAATAACAAAGAAATATATGGATTTTATTTTTTTAATATGCATAGATCTGATAAAAATTGGGCGGTATCTTTCTCCTTTGCTCTTGCAACAAATATTGATATTCATATAACAAGTCGGCTGCAAATGTAAAAAATAATAATAATCATAAATAAATAATATTACTTTTATTATATATAATCTGTTGTATTATTTAACCCTTTTATTCTCTTTCCTGCAATTTTCTTCAGATTTATTTTTTTTCCTCGCTAGGGCCCAATGATACCTTATATTTCATCAAACTGTATACGCTACTGAGAACTGCGAATAGCTTTCTGCGCATGCACTGCGACTGCCCGACACTGGTTAGAGTTGAGCGTTTAGTTACCAGATGGCGCAAAAGTTTCTCCTTAGTTCCAATTTTCACAGCCAAGTGGCGTCACATGTATCTTTCATGTGGCAGGCTGGGTCGGTATGTATATCAACAAAGTTTTTACTTGGAACAGCAGTATGTATTTCTTCATGGCGCCTCTTTACAAATATATGTATAAAAATATATTTCAATATTGGAAAAAGATTTCAAATAAAGATATATTACACCTAATCTTCACAAATGTATCTTCTATTCTATCACCCAATTTCAAATCTACCTCATCCCATACTATTAAACAACCTTCTTCACCCACTCAATCGTCATTCATCTTTAAATCACAATTTGATTCAGAAAAGTATTCCGAACAAATAGTACGTCACTTCAAATTCGTCTAATCCTTTCTTACTTAAGAAAAAAGAGGGCTGCATTCGTTGGGTAGCTGCATATGTCATCCTCGGAAAGAAAGAGTGTCACCGTAATCCTTAGACGGTGATTACGCATGGTTTTGAGCATTCGACGTGACACGAAGCGACTAGTATCCGGGGTCGTTGCATAAAGGACACCTTTATGCGAAGGACTCTTCGTGGGTCAGGATAATAGAGCGAGCATCCGTGGCGAACGATGCGCGAGATCGGATTTATACCGATTTGAAATCTATCCGCGTGAAATCTTTGGAGATTGGAGGCTGAATGTCGTGTCTCGTTTTTGTGGAGACTTTTTTACAGGGAAACTTGTTTAGAATAATACAGGTATTAATACGAGGTTAAAATAGTAGAGATATTAATACGAGGTTAAAATAATACAGGTATTAATACGAGGTTGAAATAATGCAGATATTAATACGAGGTTAAAATAATGCAGGTATTAATACGAGGTTTAAAAAATGCAGGTATTAATATGAGGTTAAAATAATACAGGTATTCATACGAGGTTAAAATAATGCAGGTATTAATAGGAGGTTAAAATAATGCAGGTATTAATAGGAGGTCAAAAAAATACAGGTATTAATACGAGGTTAAAAAGATACAATTATTAATACGAGTTCAAAATAAAATGAAGAAAATGTCAAATCTAATCTATTTCATCTCATATTATCAATTAGACAACCTTCTAGTTCACTCACTCAATCGACATTCATCTTTAAATCACAATTTAATTTGAAGTTAAAATAATGCAGATATTAATAGGAGGTTAAAATAATGCAGGTATTAATACAAGGTTAAAATAATGCAGATATTAATAGGAGGTTAAAAAGATACAGTTATTAATACGAGTTCAAAATAAAATGAAGAAAATGTCAAATCTAATCTATTTCATTCCATATTATCAATTAGACAACCTTCTAGTTCACTCACTCAATTGACATTCATCTTTAAATCACAATTTAATTTGAAGTTAAAATAATGCAGGTATTAATAGGAGGTTAAAATATACAGATATGAATACGACGTTAAAAAAATACAAGTATTAATACGAGGTTAAAATAATGCAGATATTAATACGAGGTTAAAAAAATACAGTTATTAATACGAGTTCAAAATAAAATGAAGAAAATGTAATCCACATACGTCGCATTTCAGTTACGTACAGTAGACACAATATTGTAAAGCAAGGTTTTAATATCATATTAAAATAAACAATCTATGTTAGTACACTCTAACTAATATTATATATACACAGTTATTTTCGTTTAACTAAAATGTAACACCAAGAGAAAATTTCTAGCATCTTGAAACATCCTCGAATACACCTCCATGTAAATTAATATATCAAGAACGAAGCAACCGAAAATAATTTTCAGTCCTCCAATAAATGTTTGCAAAAAAGCAAAAATTGATAGGAAGTAAAAAATCATAAATAAAAAAGAGTAAATGCTGAAGTCGAGGGAAAAGAAAACTGGTTAGATTTATTCGCGGAGGAACACGGTCTCTTCCCCGAAACGGGATCCATGTTTGATTTAGTGCGCGGCGTAAGCGCGACGGAAAATGCTATGGGACCGGAGAAATAAATGTTCTTAAGGAGCGTGCCAATAAATAACGGTTTATTAACGTACTAATGCCTCGTGTGAAATTAAGGGAAGGGTGGGGGAGACTCGAAGTCTTAAATGAAGCCGCACGCTGCGGTTCTAATTAAAACAAACACCATTAGAACTTTTCGCCCGAGATTTATAATCTTCCGGTTCACTTCCCGATGAGTTTCGTTCTTATTAATTTTCAGGATCTTAAGAAATTATATTCCGCGTCTCGTGAAAGAGGAGAATACGAAGACTTTTATCGCTGAAAACGATAGAAAATTTACCGAACAAAAATACGAATGTTAGACGCAATAATATCATAATTATATTTGAGCAGGTGCTCGTTCGTAATTGACTCGTCGCAGTGGTTATCGCGTGCGAATAAACATCCCACTTAATTGGTTACGTGCTGGGAATTTTCTAATTAAGAATACGCGTGTCTATTACTGCAAGAGCGAAGCTATTTATTTTTGAACGATTAGATATCTTCCAGATGCACTGAATTCCATATAAAATTCCCTAGCTACGAGATTCAGTGTATATTACATAACACGAGCTCTATAATTAATTATCCTCACCTTCACATCCGATAAAAAATTAATTGATCCCTATTAATCAAATCAAGATGTTAATTAAAAGTTTCTTCACAATTCTTTCCCATCTAAATTTATGTTATTTTCATAGGAGATAATTTTCGTAAGCCCCATAAATCTTTACTTCGTTTGAGAGACGTTAGATCTTGTCGGAATTAGAATATTTTTCCTGAGTTTAATGAGCAGCGAATGCGATCAACGAAGATTCTAAGGGTAGAGGGTGCAGTTGGTATACGGTATGTATCAACGTTTAGACACCCGCTGCGTGATCCTTCTAATCCGGATTTAAACTCGCGTGTGCAGGACGCACAAGGGTATCGTTGCACTTCGCTGCATCCACGTGCGTATCTCCTCTTTCGATCGGCTCGGTGAATTTTAGACGAATATTTGATATAAATCGCCTCTAAATTTCTTTCTTATGTACCTACTTCAAGGATCTTCCTCTTTGATCAACGTTCAACTAGCAGTTTTTATTTCATCCGTGATTTCAACATACAGAGTTTCTTTATTTACATCAAATTTACATTACAATGCTTTTAAGTCAACTTCTGTAATTTATCAACTAAAAATATTGAAGAGGTTAAATGAACTCTTTAGGACATAAATGACAGGTTCTTTATGTTACAAAATTTGTTAAGGTGTTTTTAAGGACCTTTACTTATGATTAGCAAGATAAAGAATTAATATGTGCATTAATATGTGTATTAGTTATGTGTATGTATATTAATATGATATTACTTATGCATATGTGTATGTATATTATTATGTATATTAGTTATGCATATGTGTATGTATATTATTATGTATATTAGATATGCATATGTGTATGTATATTATTATGTATATTAGATATGCATATGTGTATGTATATTATTATGTATATTAGATATGCATATGTGTATGTATATTATTATGTATATTAGTTATGCATATGTGTATGTATATTATTATGTATGTTAGTCATGCATATGTATATGTTTATTAATATGTATACATATTTGTCATGCATATGTGTATGTATATTATTATGTATATCAATATGTGCATTAATTATGCATATGTGTATGTATATTATTATGTGTATTAATATGTATGTTAGTCATTCATATGTGTATGTTTACTAATATGTATGTTAGTCATGCATATGTGTATGTATATTAATATGTATATTAGTTATGCATATATGTATGTATATTAATATGTATATTAGTTGTGCATATGTGTATGTATATCATTAAGTACATTAACCCTTTGCACTCGAAATTTTTATTTATTCACTTTACCAGCGACTCGAAGCATTGTCAATAGAAAATCATATTTACACATAAGTAAATGATATGCGCGTTAAAAGAAAAGTCATTGTTTTCAAATCCATTTGTCCTTATATTATGAACTGAAAATTATTTGCATTGTCTCCATAGCGGAGCCCTCGAGTTTGAAGACAAATTTTAAATGGCTCCGCTCCGGAGCCCTCGAGTGCAAAGGGTTAATATGTATATTATTATGTATGTTAGTTACGTATATGTACACCTATATTAATACGTATATTAGTTACGTACATGTACATGTATATTAATCCTCATATCATTTATTTAATTTTCAACTACATCAATTTCAGAGTACGTCTAAACTCGTTTAGTCTTAATGAATTCTGACAATAATAACACCAGCAACTTTTTATTAAATTCCTAAAAAATAATCAAGAGCAGTTACAATTAATAAAAAGTCTGAAAGAGACCCATCAAAAATGTCCTTTTGGAATAAAAGGAATGTTTTAATTAGAAAGTTATCAACTCGCTCCCGTAGCGAAGCACAAGTAACTCTTTTATCAATTTATCGTCGTAAGAAGTTCCTTTGAGTTATTCCTTAATTAAAAATCCAGCGTTTGCGGACTGAGGGTATTCACAGGATTAAGAGTGGCCAGTGTTCACCCTCTTGTAAACGTCCCTTCGCGAGTACTTTCTAACCTCTTCATTCTCTTCTCACCACATTTCGCACCACGCGAATACTGTTAATCGGTTTAAGAGAATCCTTCAGGGATAAACCGAATTAAGCTGTCGAATATTCGTGCACCTGTCCTTTTATTACGAACCTTGATAACTATCTTACTAAAGGCGTGTAGCAAAAATGGAATAAGGATTACTTGAATTTCAATGCGAGGTATTGGAAGATATTAGAGCCTTGGTAATTTGCTTGGTAATCTTCTTGGATCTTATTTTGCTTTTGTTGTAAGGTAATAAGTTTCAAATTAAGGAGTTGTTCTCTAATAAGGTGACGCACTCGTGATGCACACTGTGTGTACACACTTCGTATACTATAATAATAGACTAGACGTGTATTTTTACTACAATTGAATTTTTGGTTCAATTCTAGTAATCTATATAACCAAGGTTCACTGATAATGTATCTAACATTTTAACTTTTTTTAGTTTCATGTTATAAAAATAATTAGTTAGCTATACACAATGCAACTTTCCCAAAAATTGCAGTGGGAAGAGGTTAAGAAGTTTTAATAATATTACAAGTATTGTTAGATACCTATTTAATACTATGATTCTATATACACCTACATTTTAACTTTATTTAGTTTCATGTTATAAAAATAATTAGTTAGTTATACACAATGCAGCTTCTCAAAAAATTGCAGTAGAAAGAGTCTAGAAGTTTTAATAATATAACAAGTATTATTAGATACCCATTTAATATTATGATTCTATATATACCTACATATTTTACAAATACCTACTTAATTTTTTAGTATGTATTTACATTTCACTTTATTTTTACATTTTTAATTTGAATGTCTTATTGTTACATCTTTACCTCATCTTTGGTCTCAATGTTAAAGGAGGGTAGTAAAGTAATAAACAGATAATATTGTTCATTAAAGATGATGATTGTATACTAATTGTCATCATTGACTCTGTAATTCTTGGTTTAGTAATTTATTTGGGCTAGTTAACCCACCCCATATTTTTACCGTGGAATCACCGTGATTTCTTTGCGAGGGTAATTTTCTGCTCCACGTTCCGCTCGAAACGATGACGCCGTTTCGCCTCGTTTGCCTTCATTGTTTTTCCATGACGTGGGCACCTGCTGACCCACGCTTCTCACGGTAATCAACCGAGGAAGATCCATGTTGAATTTTCATCCAAACAAACTCGTTAACCGAACTTTTCCAGAAGACTTTTCGTCGATTTTATTCTCCGTCTCCAGCAATTTCACAGATAATTAAATTTTTATCGCCGAGATAACAGTTAATTACGGAGAATATACGTCGTTAATACGTTCGGTATTAGAAATTTCATTACATTTAATTTTCACATTAAAACCTTCAACGCGAAGGAATAAAACAAGTCATTTCTAAAAAGATATGAATTATCTCGTAAAATGTGCCATCTGCGGCATAAAACACTCGAACCTCTCTCAATAAAAAAGAATAAAACATTGAATAATTCATAACCAGCGTGCGCGATAATTCTGTTTCCAAAACAAGCGTTCTCTCGACCGATATGCGGGCTTCGAGGGTGAATTCACCCCCACGGGTGAATAAAGACGGTTGCAATTGACCAGCAATCGAAACCCTGACGATCGAAGTGGATAACTAGCCTTATCTAGATGACGGTAATTAGGTGTATTGTAAGGAGACTCGTTACGTGTATAGAGGTTGAAACAATTAACCCTGTCGCGTGGGAGGGATGCGTATTAAATGAAATCGAATTGCAACTCCCTGAGCGGTCTAATCGACGTGATCATATCTGAACGCGTCTTCAACTCTTCCTCGTTTGTCTCCAGACGGTAGTTGAGGTAATTGAACTTCATTGTGCTGAGCAAAATTCGTTTACTCTCGTAATTTAACTGTTGTCGTAATATTACAATTATTCTAATTTAATGTTATTGTAATTTACAATTACTCTAATTTACTACTGTAATTTACTGTAATTTAGACGAATATTTTGTAAGCATTTACAAATTTTATCGATCTTGAATTTTAATGATCTTGAAGTGATTTGTCAAATTATTACTGTCAAATTGTAGTTGAGGTGGTTGAAGGTGCATTGGGGTTGCTGAGTAAATTCGTTTACTCTCGTAATTTAACTGTTGTTGTATATAATTATTGTAATTTACGGTACTGTAATTTGGAAGAATATTTTTGTAAGCATTTACAAATTTTATTGATCTTGAATTTTAATGATCTTGAAGTGATTTGTCAAATTATTACTGTCAAATTGTAGTTGAGGTGATTGAAGGTTTATTGGGGTGCTGAGTACAATTCGTTTACTCTGATAATTTAACTGTTGTTGTAAAATTACAATTATTCTAATTTAACAGTCATTGTAATTTACAGAAATGTTTTATAATTATTCATAAATGTATTTTAAAGAGCTTGATTATGAATTATAATTGAGGAGATTGAACGTTCATTGGGGTTGCTGAGTAAATTCGTTTACCCTGGTAATTTAACTGTTGTTGTAATATACAATTATTATAATTTAAGTTATTGTAATTTACAATTACTCTAATTTAACAGTCATTGCAATTTACAAAAATGTTTCATAATTATTCACAAATGTATTGTAAGGAGCTTGATTATGAATTATAGTTGATTTGATTGAACGTTCATTGGGGTTGCTGAGTAAAATTCATATACTCTGGTAACTTTATTTAACAATTCTTCTAAGGTACATTTAATGTAACTGAATAATTATTGTAACTTAACAGTTACTGTATTTTAACAATTATTATAATTTACCCAAATATTTTGTACTTACACCAAAACTTTAATGGGCCTCAATTTTAAAGACTTCAATTGTGAATTTCTTAATAATATATTTGACAAGAAAATGTAAGTAAAAGTGATCGTATCTATTGATCAAAGTTGTCTCTAGAGATATTGCAGTTATCGAGAGTATTTTTCCTCGAAGTCCAGTTTGGACTTTTTTAATATGCACATAATTTACGGTTGCAGAGGTTCTCGAGCAGTTCGCGGGTTAGAAGCGTGACCGAGGGCGTGGCGAGGCTTAATTACTGCTTAAACGGGAGTCCTCTCCGCCTACTAAAGTATAACCCATCATAATCCTCGAGGGCTCGCTGTCGACCCATTGCCCTCCATGGTATTATAGTTACGAAGGTTCGAGCCCGGTAAAGCAGGTTAGCCACTGGTAAATTACACGTTTGTTTTAAAGACTGACCCTTGCCTCTGCACCCGTGTGCCGATACGCTCTTAATTCATCATTTCGATCTGACCTCTTCTCTATACCTTATTTTTCTGAAACTTTTCTGATACATTTATGAAACATTTTTTTGTAGAAATTGTTCCTGGTCTTCTTAACCACTTGTAGAGTACAAAATATTTAAACAAAATTTAATAATAATTGTTTGTTTTAACAATATTTGTTACTTGTAATAGTATATTAAACTTGGTAACAAACTCGGTATTAAATAAATTAGAATCACCTATCTTCAAGACCCAAATAATTTAACCTAACTTCAAATTTTCTTCGACTTCCCTTTAATTCACCTATGCATCCAATATTTAAAAATTATCCTAATACTGCCATTTTTAAAATCACTATACCATCGTCCCTTACCTAAAGTTCTCAATAATTCAATTACTGAATCAATAAAAAATTTCAAAGAAAAAAAGTTTCACCCAAAAAATGAAATTAAAAAATGAAGTTAAAGCCCATGTCGTCCATGTACTCATAAATAAATAACGATAGAGAAAAATACGTATAACGAATTATGAGTACAGTGATACAGAAAGTATCCACAGGTTCCACGAAACTATAGCTAGCTCACCGATAACAAATTTATAATTCATTCAACGCTCAGACCAACAAATTACTTGCGTCAACACACGGAGCACGCCAGGCAGAAGCTGGAACAGCGACGGGGCACGGGGGTGTCGGTTCGATCGTATAAATCTCACGTATTCGGCGGCGTGACGGCCTCTAACGATATATTCTGATATAATTAAAACAATAAATAAGATGGCGTCCTACCGCGAGCAACGGGGGTCGAACTCTAGCTACGTTTCTGCCCCCAACCTATATTTCTATCCTTTTCGCGACGTTCTGCTACACGATCTCGTTGCTGCTTTCCAGAAATTACTTTTGCAACCCCTGACCGATAGTTTTAAACTATCTTTAATTTTGGAAAGTTGGAATTTTGTTCTTTAAAGGAACTCTGGTTGATACGTTCTCTTTACTGGTTGATAAGTTCACTGGTTGGTAGAAGACTGTACTGGTCTTTACTGGTTGGTAAAAGACTCTTTACAAGTTGAAATTGTGATTGTACTTCTTTTTTGGTGGAGGCGTTGGTAAATTGATTGTGTAAAATAAATTTGTTATAGCAATGGTTAAACTGTTTCTTATTGATACATTGTAGGGGATCGTAACTTATTAAGAATGCAGAAAATTTAAGAAAATCATGTTTTAGATATATGCGGTGTATGTAGCATTGCTAAATTGATTGTGTAAAATAAATTTGTTATAGCAATGGTTACATTCTTTCCTGTTAATACATTGGCAAGGTTCATAACTTATTAAGAATGTAGATAAATACTTAAGAAAATCATGTTTTAGATACATGAGGTGTATATAGCATTGCTAAATTGATTGTGTAAAATAAATTTATTATAGCAATGGTTACATTCTTTCCTGTTAATACATTGTCAAGGTTCATAACTTATTAAGAATGTAGATAAAAATTTTAAAAAATCACCTTTTAAATACATGAGCTATATGTAACATGTCAAACTCATTTTTGAAATGAAACTGTGTTAAATTTTAGAAAGACTGCAACAAGCAGGTGTCACACAAAATGGTGGCAGTCGAGTACCTTACACGAGAAACATATTAATTATTATTTACAATGGTACAGTAATATATCTATAAAAATAAGAAAATGCATAAAATACTATCATCTGAAGAAAACTACCCAAACCAATTTTGACAGCAACTCCCTGCAACCACGTAACGAAGGGTCATGCAACCTAATCTAACCACCTCTTCCTAAAACAAGCAAAACAGAAAAAAGACAACGGCAGATGTAACACGCGTTCGCGTGTAGGGGCAGTAACAGGCTCCGTGTTCATTGAGTTTCAACCCCTTCTTCCTTTTTCTTCCTGTTGCCGAGTCCCATTATTTTTCCAAGGAACCAGGCGGCGTCTGGGCGCGCGTCCACTGGAATGTCTGGTATTCCTGTTGGCTATACGGCAAAACAGTTGTCCTCTCGGTATCTCCTCTAAAACTCGCGAATTTCGCATCTTCTATCGTTCGATACGTTGGAAGTTTGTCTACTACATTTTTCTGTTAGCTATTGACTGTCGATGCAAGTATGGAGTTTGGATAAGACGATTTTTGGGATTCACCCAGGGAACGGACGATACTTTAGCCGTTCAGCACACGCGACCATGAAGATTCCTATCGGGTCATGATAAATTACTGTCCCTACATGGGACCCTTCGCCCCCTCGATCCAACAGTTCCTGCTCTTTCGTGTCCAGCGCCCTCCTGCACCCGGTTTCACCTTAATATTAATTTGCCCCTCCATTCACCATTTTTATTACTCGCATATCTTACTGCCAACTTATACTGTTGATCCGTAAAGAAGGGATATTGAAAATTTCAACTTTGATCTGCTGTTTATTTTTTGTGGGATGTGGGATACTGAGGATACTGGAAATCAGAGTACAGTTGGAATTTTTTGACTGATTAATTATTTTGGAGTCTTGGGACTTTCGGATAAGGATTTGTAAATTAAAAAATTTCTGCATAGCTACATATATTCATAAATACTTATATTTGTAGATATATATACACCTAGAACTCTATGTAGGTAGATCTACATTTGGATTTCCACTTTCTAGGATTCCCATATCTCCATATACTTGGATCTTCAAATTCCTAAACCTCTCAATTGCTATATCAAATAAATCCATAGATTTCAATCTTCCAATATTTCTACATTTTTACTCAAGTAGAGTAAAGTAGAAAGTACTTGAGTAGAAGCTACTCAAGCACAGCCAAACAAAAATAATAACACTCTATTCAAAGAACAACACAATGATTCCACCTAAAATTCCACTTAATTGCACTTAAACCTCCACCAAATTTTAAATCTAAAAAATTGACGCTATAAAAAAAATCTCTTGCAAGATTACTCCCGTGTTTGCTAAGCACATTCAATTTCAACCCTTGATGTCGCAGATTCCTCGAATTCCCAAATCCCGTCCATCAATGAGCAACGATAATATAACGGAGCATCGACATCACGGAATCAGCTTTTGTCGTATTTCCTGCTCCTTTGGATCAAGCTGGTTATATTAAATTCCACGATACGCTTGTCAGGGCGTGGTGTCGGCCCGCGGCGTCGAAAACCCTTCGAGGACCGCTGTCGCACGCCATGGGACACCGTTCTTCTCTCCACTACGTAGCTGGCTTATGGGGTGAAAAACAGAGACGGCCACGACGCCTAATAACTGCGTATTAGCTTTTGACGGGGACGCTTCAAAGAGATCCTGCGTGGCAGACCTCACTGACTGCTTTTGCAACTTCTGTGGAATTTTGTGTTTGTTGGGGTTGATTAAAACTTGGGAGAAGTAATATGGATGATTGAAAAAGTTTAGGATGTGCCTGCAATGTTCATGTTTTAAATTCGAATCGAACAGAAAGAGTTCTCGGTAAAATTGCAACAGTGAGGAGTATGTAGCAAATTTAATTTTGCATGTGTATGGTCAGTTTAGTCATCTGATATAGCAGTTGATATAGCAGTTTAAATACTTTAAGGTATTGTAGTCTTAATATTGTAAGGGTGGTATAGACCGTAGTCTTAATATTACAAGGGTGGTATAGACAAGTCTTAATATCGCAAGGGTGGTAAGGCTAGATTTTTATATGTGCTTTCAATAGTCCAAATAGTCTAATATCTCAAGGTTTTAATACTTCAAGATTTTAATATCTTAAGGTTCCAGTATCTCAAGGTTTTAACACTCCAAGGTTCCAATCTCCCAAGATCCCAGTACCTGAAGGTTCCAGTAGTCCAAGGTTCCAATACTCCAAAGTTCCAATCTCCCAAGATCCCAATACCTCAAGGTTCCAATCTCCTAAGATTCCAATACCTCAAGGTTTCAATACTCCAAAGTTCCAATCTCTCAAAATTCCAATCTCTCAAGGTTCCAATACTCCAAAGTCCCAATCTCCCAAGATCCCAATACCTCAAGGTTTCAATACTCCAAAATTCCAATCTCTCAAAATTCCAATACCTCAAGGTTTCAATACTCTAAAGTTCCAATCTCTCAAAATTCCAATATCTCAAGGGTCCAATACTCCAAAGTTCTAATCTCTCAAAATTCCAATACCTCAAGGTTTCAATACTCTAAAGTTCCAATCTCTCAAAATTCCAATATCTCAAGGGTCCAATACTCCAAAGTTCTAATCTCTCAAAATTCCAATATCTCAAGGTTTCAAGACTCCAAAGTCCCAAACTCACAAGATCCCAATACCTCAAGGTTCCAATCTCTCAAGAATCCAATACCTCAAGTTTCCAATACTCCAAAGTTCCAATCTCTCAAAATTCCAATATCTCAAGGTTTCAATACTCCAAAGTCCCAAACTCACAAGATCCCAATACCTCAAGGTTCTAATCTCTCAAGAATCCAATACCTCAAGTTTCCAATACTCCAAAATTCCAATACCTCAAGTTTCCAACACTCCAAAGTCCCAATCTCCCAAAATTCCAATATCTCAAGTTTCCAACCCTCCAAAGTCCCAATCTCCCAAACTTCCAAAACTCCAAAATCCCAACATCCCATACTCCACTAGTTGAGTGAATGAAACTCCACACGTTCAATCTACTCATCTGAATTATTTATAAGATCCAAAATAAATATAGTGACAACCAGTACAAAGAGTTGAACGACGTCGCTCACCCTTCGCATATTCAAGTACACCAAACGATTTACATCTTAATCATCAAACCCCAAACCACTATGGACGTTTCATCATTTAAAACCTAGCCTATTCACAATTTTCCCCAAACTTTCGAAGAATCGTTACCTGTAAGAAGGCGTGTCCATAATCATGACCGAACAATTAATTATTGGAACCTCGATGACTGTTCAAAATGTACTGATCAACCTTTCTCTCAAGTCCCAGAGGGCAGTTTCGCCACCCCCGAACGTAGGTCACTCCACGGGCGTGGCCAATTGTAAGAAATCGTGTAAAACGTTTGCTCGAGAGACCACGATGCAAATTGTATCGATTGTTCGTGCACGGAAAAATTTGTCATCGAGCTTGTTCTTGTAGGCGTGGCGAGTCTTCCTCGTTGCTTCCCTCGTTTTGCATCCCGATGAAAAATAGCGATTCGCCCGGGAATATTCAGCAACAGGTAGCCAACGAGGCTTTCTACTGCATGGTCTTATACGCAGTGATTTATGAATCAGAACGATGCAGATTTCCCTTCTTCCTGTTTTCCTTGTTTCTTGGGATTTTATCTGTGATTGATGTGTTTTTAGGTATCTTGAAATCGAATCTCAGATATTGTTTGGAGGGAGTTCTACTAAATTTGAATATTCAGTTCTATAGTCAGTTTATGGACTTACATTGTAAGTTTATTGTGTAAGACTTACTTGTTTAATAGTCAGTTCATGAACTTACATTGTAAGTTTATTATGTAAGACTTACTATGTTTAACAGTTCATGAACTTACATTGTAAGTCTACTATGTAAGACTTACTATGTTTAACAGTCAGTTTATGGACTTACATTGTAAGTCTACTATGTAAGACTTATGTTTAACAGTCAGTTTATAGACTTACATTGTAAGTCTACTATGTAAGACTTAGTATGTTTAACAGTCAGTTCATGAACTTACATAGTAAGTCTTACATAATAGACTTACATAGGGTGTTTCAGTTTATATACTTGTGCATTTGTGGGGAGCAGAAGTGTTTAATTTAAATTGTGGATGTTTGAGAGAATATTCTAATCCTACATCTTAGAATTATTTTCACCTTGTGACTCATTTTGTTTAATTTAAGTTGTGGATGTTTGAAAGAATATTATAATCCTACATCTTAAAATTATTTTCACCTTGTGACTCATTTTGTTTAATTTAAGTTGTGGATGTTTGAAAGAATATTGTAATCCTACATCATAGAATTATTTTGTTCTTGTGACTCATTTTGTTTAATTTAAATTGTGGATGTTTGAAAGAATATCTTAATCCTACATCTTAGAATTATTTTGTCTATGTGACTCATTTTGCTAATTCTATTTAAATTAGTATGAATAGATACTAGAGAAGGTTCTCTTTTGATGGAGTTCTTGACTTCTTGGCTGGAATAATTTTGTAACTGCAGTAGCTTATGTAAAGGTTTAGATGAAGATATGGTTTCTTGTCCTCACCTGTCACTTCACAGACAATATACATACAAGAGTACCAATCTTGTTATACTCCACAAAAAAGTAGAATAAAATAAATTAAAAATAGCAGAACTCTATATAAGGGTTGAAAGCGAAACTACATAACACATCCTTCAAGTAAAAAATTATAATAGAAAGCATATTATAAGTCCTACCAACTTACAAACTATCTCTTTGAACTCCCATAAATAAAGAACAAATTCCACAACTAAAACATCACCAAAATAAACGTAAAGTAGGGTCGGTCCTCAACGTTGGTCGAGCACGTGCGCAGAAGTACGTTGAGGACCGAAAACAGTCGTTGAGATTTCCATGGTGGCAAGAAATCGTTCTCTCCGCGGGTATCGAGCGCGAAGCAAAGAAAGCGAGCGCTCTTTTCAGTCGCTGAAAAGAGGGTTGTCGCGCGAAGAAGGGGGATGCATCTCATCAATGGAACCTCCAGGCGCGTACCACGAGCGATTTCGTCAAAGTCGGCCCCATTCCGCGACTCTTAAAAGCTCTTTCTACCGATTGTTCCCCGTTGGAACAAAACGTAGGCACCTGCTCCCTCTGGGCATCGAATTACTCCCCTTGTCCCGTCACCAAAAGTCGAACACCTGAAATGTTCGCTGGGGGCAGTACGGGACTTACATTGTCCGACATGAGAACGGAAGTGCAAATTATAGGCCCCGCGAGCTAAGATTTTTCTCACGATCAAGTCTCCACGCCACGGGACTTGGACTTCGTTTGTGCACGCGAACCAATGAATGGCTTCTTCGGACTGATGATGATCAGTTCTGGGATGACGGTTAACGGGGACCGTTGGAAATCTACGATTCAGAGCCGCGCTGTTGGACGCTCAAACGACGATTTTTTAACGATCGAACTGCTTTGGAGCTGCGATCAAGCGTGTGCTTCGTGAGTGCGTTAGAAAAGGTAATTATTTGTTATTTCTTTTTTGAAGCTATCGAAGTAAATTTTTTAAAGAGAGATCTTCAAACTTTTACATATTTGAGATTTTCAGACTTTGGAGTTTTTGAGCTTTGGGAGTTTAATATATTAACACTAGTCACTTTATTTAAATTTTAACTAAAGTAGAAAAACAAATAAATTGCAGATGATATGTGTACTGCCTAAAACATTGATTCTTTTACTGAAAGTTGATGAAAGTTGACATTTTTATAAGAATTTCTTAACGAGTTCTGTCATTTAAAATAGAACTATTATCCGTCATTTTGACGGGTTCCGTAAATCTAGTGTTAAGTAGAGGATCATAGAAATAAAAATGAGTGTAGATAAAAAATATATTCCCTCTTCAACAAGCTCCAATTATCACCAACAATCGATTTACTATAATTTTATACACACTGAACCATAACTGCAGAAATTCACATAAATCTACAGACACCTAGTCTACATATTCTATTATTCTATATATTCCATTGATATATGACACCTAAGATGAAACTGCAAACTGTATTTTTGCAAACCTAAAGAGTTGAAACATAACCCAAAAATCCTGTGAAATGCAGAAGATTAAAGAAGTAAAGGTGCAAGAACTAAACAGTAACCAGAAATGTAAGGTCTTAACAACTTTAAGATATTGGCACAGCGTTCGATCACGAAGGAGAACAATCACCAGGGTAAAGTATTTATGCGACGAGGGCTACTCGAACAAAGAATGCTTCATTTCTTCGAGCCCTATTGTCCTAGATCCTATTAGGCCACTCTATTGAAATTCCCTTAAACATCTGCTCTTTGGTAACCCTCGAGTATTCTTGTTCTATGTTCTTGTTAATTACTGGAATCAACAAAACACTTGTAACTATAATTTTGGGACTCCCACATAAAGACGAGGTGATCAAACCTTTCACACTTGGTGTACAAACTTTTTACCTATTTCTTTCAAACCTTTAATTGAGGAATAAAGTAAAGAATAAGAGCAAGAAATAAGGTTAAGGATTAAAGTAAGCAAAGTTAAAATAATTAAAACTTGTTAGTGACAACAAGGTAAAAGATTCCGCTACAATTTCTCTGACACAGCTCTTAAAAACCTGCTAAAATAAAATCCCCACTGTTCCAACATTCAATCAAAAATGTATAGTGATTATTCGAACCTCACACAGCAAGAGAATTTTACTAAAAAAGAAAAAGGTGAAGAAGTATTAAATCGGAGCAAGTAGATCGCAAGAAAAAGACGTCAAAGAAAGGGGTCGAAGTTGTCGTTGGCCAAACGTGTTGAAGGATAATCAATGAGAGTGGACGATAATGTCCGGCCGGCTAAGATGGCGTTGAGACAAGAAAACTACTCGGTGTAACGACCGTTAAAAAGGAAAAAAGGAAGCGACTGGGAGCAGCTGAGCTTCCGATTGGCTGGCGAACCGCTGGGCGGGAACTCGACAATCGACTTTTACAGTCTCTTGCTCTTTCACCCGTGCCACGAGGAACACGGCAAGGATGAACTAACTGGATCTGCCGATCCGACCTATCGAACGTCTTTTGCTTCTTGTTTAGTGAAACTGAAACTGTTTTGGAATAGATGGACAGGGGAGTAGATGCTGTAGGATTTGGAGCTGAGGGAAGGTTGGGTTGATGAGGAGATATGGGAGATTTGGTACTTGGAGATTTTGGTATTGGTGGTGTTAAAAGTGCAAGGGTTTTAATATTTTGAGATTTTAGTAGTACAAGGTTTCGATATTTCAAAGTATCGAAATTTCAAGGTTTCAATATTTCAAGGTTTCGATATTTCAAGGTTTCGATATTTCAAGGTTTCAATATTTCAAGGTTTTAATATTTCAAGGTTCTAATCTTTCAAGGTTCCAATACTTCAAGGTTCCAACACTCCAAGGTTCCAATACTCCGAGGTTCTAACATCTCAAGGTTCCAACACCTCAAAGTTTCAACACTCCGAGGTTCCAACACTCCAAAGTTCCATCACTCCAAGGTTCCAACACTCCGAGGTTCCAACACTCTAAAGTTCCAACACCTCAAGGTTCCAACACTTCGAGGTTCCAACACTCCAAGGCTCCAACACTCCGAGTTCCGAATATCTCAAGGTTCCAATACTCCAAGGTTTCAATACTCCAAGGTTCCAACACCCCAAGGTTTGAACACTCCGAGGTTCCAACACTGCAAGGCTCCAACACCCCGAGTTCCGAATATCTCAAGGTTCCAATACTCCAAGGTTTCAATACTCCAAGGTTCCAACACCCCAAGGTTTGAACACTCCGAGGTTCCAACACTCCAAGGTCCCAATATTTCAAGCTTTCAATACTCCAAGGTTCCAACACTCCAAGGTCCTAATATCTCAAGGTTTCAATACTCCAAGGTTCCAATAGTCCAAGGTCCCAATATCCCAAGGTTCCAATACTCCAAAGTGCCAATATTACAAGATCCCATATCTCAGGATACCAATATCCCAAAGATCCAATGTCTCGAAGTTCCATTACCCTGAAATCCCAATTTCCTTCATCCTTCATCCTTCATCCTACATCCACACTCCACATCTCTTACATCCCAACTCTCCACATCCCCACATCCCTATATCTTCCACCTCCCTACATCTCCCACATCTCTCACATCCCTACATCCTCCACATTCTCCACATCTTACACATCCCTACATCTTCCACATCCCTACATCTATCACATCCCTACATCTTCCACATCCCAACCTCCTACATCTTCCACATTCTCCACATCTTCCACATCCCTACATCTTCCACATCCCTACATCTCCCACATCTCTCACATCCCTACATCTTCCACATTCTCCACATCTTCCACATCCCTACATCCTCCACATTCTCCACATCTTCCTCATCCCTACATCTTCCACATCCCAACCTCCTACATCGAAAACACCCCCAAACTTCAACCTCTCGAAAACTTCGTAAACTTCCAAAACTCCCAAATCTCTCAGATTCCATATTTGTCACTTATCCACCAGATGCAATAATATAAAAAGTAGAACCCCGTTCAGTGGCACGTTTCTCGCCAACCGCGTACACCGAGTCACCGACCTATTACACAACTCGTATCGGCATGTTCGGCATCGTCCGCGTTGTCCCGTTTGGTTCTTTCGTTGGCTGTCGGCAAGTCGTTCTTAAAGAGGCGGCCGCATCCTCAGCGTGCCAAGTCACGCCTCCTGTGGTGCTTGTTGTCATTGTCGGTACCTGCAATCACGCAATGATCACGCACACGCGAGTAACAGATCGCGCGGGTACCGGGAACACCGACGAGATCGATCCTTTTCGGGACCCGGGCAATCAAAGGGGCCGAAAAGTGGACCATGATCTTCTGGTGAATCGTCGCGACGAATCGCCCTCGTCGATGACGTGTTGCTTCTTCGGGGTGGTTCTCTTCGGGATCGTTGACTGACTACAAAGTTGAGTTCTGAGGGCGTTGGCAGGTGAGGGGGTTCTAATTTTGGTACGATGACGCGAAACATGTTTTTCGATTGTCAGAGGTGGATGATGGTTCTTTATTAAACTTATGATGCATGGTTATTTTAGAGAGTTCACAAGTAAATGAACGAGTTATAGATACGTTGTTATGTACATTAATTATAAGATACATTGTTATGTACATTAATTATAGGATAAGTTGTTGTGTACATTAAGAATGTTTGTATTATATCAATTTGCTATTAAAAATTTGAATAATGTTGATTATATGATAAATTGTTATATACATTAATTGTAAGATAACTTGTTATGTATATTAAGAATGTTTGTGTTACATCAATTTGCTATTAAAAATTTGAATAATGTTGATTATAGGATAAATTGTTATATACATTAATTGTAAGATAAATTGTTATGTACATTAAGAATGTTTGTGTTATATCAATTTGCTATCAAAAATTCGAGTAACGTTGATTATAGATGAAGTCATCATGAGTGCGTCAGGAGTGCGTCATAAGTACATCATGACTGAGTCATGAATTTGTCAAGAGTGCGTCATGAGTGCGTCATGAGTATGTCACGAATGTGTCACAAGTATGTCATGAGTGTATAATGACTGTGTCACAAATGCATCAAGAGTACGTCACGAGTGCGTCATGAGTATGTCATGAATGTGTCACAAGTATGTCATGAATGTATCATGAGTGCATCACGAATGCGTCATGAGTGCGTCATGAGTCAAACTAGTAAAAATAATACAAGAAAAACAATTAAACATTAAAGACTCTAAAATTAGATGTATCATGTTCAAACATCATAGACAGCCTTACAAACAGATAAATTTTCAAACCAGATAAAAATACACCAATTGTAATATCCATTTAATATGCAGACCATGTCTCGAACGTAATTTTCACTCTATCACAGCATGGTTTAAATCTAAATTTTCATTCTGGATAATAAACCAATTATCATAAAATTCAGTTACCATAGTTTCATAATTTTTCTACCTCACCGACACTAAAAACGATAATCAACGCAATATTAGCGCACTCAAAGATTTATAACCCTTTTTTGCGCAATGTTTGCAAAAAGTAGGGAAGAATTTATGGGCAGGTTTATTGCCTCCCGACTGCGTTCTCTCGTTGAAGCTAGACAAACGTGGGAGGAAGAGCAGAGCGAAACGGTAAATCGCCATTGAACTCGCTGCAACTGTCGCTTCTACAACAATAACGTTGGATGTACGATGCAATAAATAGGAAATGTTGGTTTTTAGTAACACAGAGTGTTGCAAACTCGAAAATACGAGGAAATATATGGCAACGGTACTGTTTCTTGGGAAAGAAGTAATCTAATGGATGCTATAAATATTGGGTGAGGTACTTAGGAACAGTTGAATATCTTGACTGCTGTTGGTGATGGAAAAAATATGAAATTTCTTATATTTAGAGGCAAAAATTATTTGGTGTCGAGGGACTGATGGATTATTTGAGGGAGGGATTGATTGAAGATAATTTAATTTGAGGTAATGGTTGAGCTTGATGCAATTTTTTTTTAATTATAATAAGAGTCAAGTTGATCATGTAGTCGGTTTTAAATACCTCACTTCCGTTCTTTCAGATAATTTCATATACATATAAATTTTTTCAAGGACCTCTCTTTTCCTTTCAATAAATTATAAAATTTCAAGGACCTCTCTTTTCCTTTAAATAAATTATAAAACTTCAAGGACCTCTCTTTTCCTTTAAATAAATTATAAAACTTCAAGGACCTCTCTTTTCCTTTAAATAAATTATAAACTTAATAATAAACCATAACCATAAACAACTCGAAGTCGATCGAAATAATTGTTTGATTATTTGGTTTGATATATTTTTTTTTCTATCAGCAATAACAGCTAAATAATTCAGATGACCAGTTTTGATCTCACCTATGTTCTTGAAGACAACCTCCCGCATAAACTTAATAATTTCAAATGCTACATAATTTTGATTTCATTTTTCTTCTGTCACCAATAGTCAAATTATTCAGACGACACTTAAGAGCTTCACTTTATATATTTTTTCCATTTTGTAATTATATAAAATGCGAGGAATGTGTTCATTGTTCAATTGAGCGGCGCGTTTGTGATCCTCATTAGTCGAAGACCGACTCAATGGCTATAGGAGTTTTATATCTTCGAGGGAGAACGATGAGAAAAAGGAGGACGAGTCGCGGGTAGGAGCGTATCAATTCTATCGACGCATTGTTGGTCGACGAATGAGCAGATGAGTTTCGCTCAAAGATGCTTTTAGTCATTGTGGTCGGATCCATTCGGCTCGAAATGGACCGGCCACGATCAATTCGACCTTAGATATTTGGGCGCGTGGGGTTTGTTCTCCCTTCTTTCGATTACTTCGATCGATTTGGGAGGAAAACGTTTCACGTTTATTGCCGGTGACTCGCCATAAATGTTACTCGCATAATGTTACTATAAATATGAAATTCATTGGAAAAGACATCTATAAATAAATTAATAATTACATTCCAATGTTTGTAAAACTTCTAAAACATTTTTGAAAAAATAAAGTATCTTCTGTAACTAAGTAAGTAACTATTGCATCAATTTGGAAATTAGAATTTATAGAAACTCTTTTATCAATGATGTAAAATAATCTGAAACCTTGAGATGAACTTCTGTAAAATTTTTATATAAACTAGTTTGTTCTACAGTAAATAACTTCATTTTGTAACAATTTATTATAATTTGATGCTGTACAATGGTGGACGAGTTCACCACATTACGAGTACCAAGGTACATACATGTATTTACGATAACATATGAACCGCCATTTTGTGTTAAGAACGTACCACAGTCATGTTCACTGCACTCACCTCAACCTTCCAACTCCAAATAAACACAAGTTCACCTTCCAACTACTTCAATCCTATCAAATCTAACATTTCCAAACAGAAGACATTACTCTAATAATATAAACAGCCAACATGACAGAATTCAAAATAAAAATCCTCACCAAAGGAGTCTCATAAACCAAGATAATCAAGAAGAGCGTATCCAACCGACTGAGAAATATGCATCGCAAATCAACGTGACAGACAATACGTCCTCTGGGAAAAGGACATCCAAAGTTTTCTGTTCTGAGGAGACTCTGCAAGAAACGCAAAAGATTTGATCGTTTCTAAGCAACCCCACTAAGAACTTGCATCAGGAGTATGTATATTGTTGAGCAATTGCAACGTGTGCAAGAGAAATTGCGAAGTAAATGACAATCTAAAGATGTCCTACATCGTGATGACAAAGACCGCGTGTGGCGATAAGTAAGCACGGGTGCAAAAATATTGAGGCAATACCGAATTGCTAGTTTATTCGCGTTTGGTAAATATACCATGAATTTCTGGAAATTGTAGATCTTTTTGAGAGGTGAAGGGTGAGATGGAGTGTAGGTTGATTTATGGGGGAAGGGTGATTTGGGAATTTGAGAGTTTGAGAATTTGAGAGTTTAGGAATTTGAGAGTTTGGGAATTTGAGAGTTTGGAAATTTCAGAGTTTGGGAATTTGAGAGTTTTGGAATTTGAGAGTTTGGGAATTTGAGAGTTTTGGAATTTGAGAGTTTGGGAATTTGAGAGTTTGGGGATTTGCGAGTTTGGGAATTTGAGAGTCTCGGAATTTGAGAGTTTGGGAATTTAGGGATTTGGGGGTTTGGGAATTTGGGGATTTAGGAGTCCCGAAATTTAGAAGTTTTGGAAGTCGAGAAATTGGAAATTTGGGGATCTGGAAATTTGAGAATTCGGAAAATTGAGAAATTGGGAAATTTAGGGATCTGGAAATTTGAGAATTCCAGAAATAGAGATTTGGGTATTTGGAAATTGGGAAATTTGAGAATTCGGAAATTGAGAAAATGAGAAATTGAGAAATTGGAAAATTTGAAAATCTGAAACTTCAGAAAATATAGGAATTTGCAATCTTGCAAATCCACAACTCCAAAATTAAAAAATTCAAAAACTCTCAAATTCTCGAAATTAAAACCTCGCCAACTCAAAACTAAAAAAATACCAAAACTCAAACTCCAACACATTACCGAGCTCCCTCCGTAATCTAAACCCCATCTCCCAGCAGCAGTAATCTGAAGGGTCTGCAACGTGGCACGAGTGGCAAGTGTTGTCGGCAGTTTACCAAGTTTTTCTCGACTTGCACGCGCTATTTCGCGCGTGCTGTACGCGAGCGAGCGCGTGAAGTAGTCCTGAAGCATTGCGAAACATCTGGCCTCGTACTCGAGTCAGAGTCGAGATTCCTCTCGAGCGAAGTGGTCCTCGACGCGAGCGTGCCGTCGAAATATAAAGCGTTTCCGCGCTTTTGAGCTTCGTCGCGCGCGCGAACTTGACGACGCGGAAGATCGTAGTCGGCTGACGGCCTTCCGTTGTTCGACGCTTCTCGAGCGTTCATTTTGTTCCACCTCGTCCGTCTCAAGATGCCTAATAAACGTTTTCGTGTGCTATTCAGTCGACTCGCGTCTGCAAACATCGGGCTATGCAGATTTAATTAATTCTTCAATGTTGCACAAAAATTCTCAATGTTCACAAAAAAAGTTCAACAAATCTGAGTCTATTAAGTATTAAATATTAAGTAGTATTTATTGAGTATTTCAGCAAGTAATATTCAGTGGAGATTAGGCTCTTATGTACTACGATTTTATTTGGAATTACTTGTGCATCTTTGATGGAGGGTGATTTTTAACATATTGTATTATGACTTCTTTATCAAGTCACTCAGAACTAACTAATCATTTAAGTATCAAACTTCAAGTAGTATTTACTGAGTATTTTAGCAAGTAATATGCAGTGGAGTTTAGTCTTATATGTCATACAATTTTATTTGCAATAATTTGTACATTCTTTATGGAGGGTGATTTTGAACATATTGTGGTATGACTTCTTTGTCAAGTCACTCAGAACTAACTAATCATTAAAACAAGTTAAAAGTCTTTTGTGTCTCACAATTTTATTTACAATAACTTGTACATCTTTTATGGAGGATGATTTTTAGCACCTTGTACTATGACTTCTTTCTCTCAAGTCACTCATTGTCAGAACTATCTACTCACATGTACGCCAATAAAACAAGTTAAAACTCAAAAGAAAAGCTTACATGTTATACCACTTTGGTATTTTTAACACATTGTACAATGACTTTGTAGAGTCACTCAGAACTGTCTAATCACAGGTACAATATTAAAACAAGTTAAAACTCAAAAAAAAGTTTACATGTTATATCAGTTTGGTATTAAACAATCGACCATGTAAATTACAACTGAAGCATATTAAAAATCCAAGTAAAATTAATCACAGCTTAAGTGCATTACAACTGCGTCTCGAGTGAAACTCATCAAAATAGTGAAGGGTTTAAACGCACATATCAGAGGAAGATCGAAAGAAAATTATAAAAATTGCTCAAGTACTTAAAATGCATGACATCAAGTTTGAAGGAGCTTCAACCCATAAAATTTGTAAGGCAAAAATCTCATGGGACGTTTTCGTGTACCGAAATATGAAACGGTCCCGAGGCAAGAAGAAATAGGAACCATAAACGGACTTCTCTTTAGTTTTTGTTCGATCGACGGCACGCGATACTTACTTATATTCGGTACGATCGAATTGGTCGATTTGACGAAGGCAGTAGATGGAGACGAGGGTAAGTTACGGAATCGTGCACGTGGGGGGTAGACCGGACGACATACGGAGAACACCGTGTCCCACATACTCTCTGTGCGTCCCATTGCACAGTGGCCGACACCGGGTGCCCCCATTGGTTCTCCATAGTGGATAAAAGCGAGATGGGGGGTCCTTTGGCTCCCTTACTTTATTCCAGCCGCGCTAGGGGGGCCCCAGACTCTGGGCGGGAACACGAGTGCTAAAAGCGTAATGATCGCTAAACGAAACCTCCCTGACTTCTGAGCCACGATTCAGGAGAGTCGAGTTTCTGGCCAATGCTACCGCTCTACGGAGTAACCCCTAATTAATCGGAAGCACGGCGAGGGTGGAGCTGCGAGGGCGAGCCGAGAAACTCGCCATTTTGTCGGGAGTTCTACGTTCGCTCCGTTACTGATCTTCCTTTATAACCATTATACTTTCGTTAGATTAACTTTATTTTTAACTTTCATATTTTAGACTTTGAAATTGAACAAATTCAACACTTTGTCTTTTGTCTTTAGCTGCATAATGAATTTGTATAGCAGCGTATATTGTGTAAGTTTTCAAGGTGTTTTATAAGGTAGTCCATAAAGTTTCTAGGTTTTTAAGATTACTCTCAAGGTATCAATGTCGTTAGTTCTAAGAACAGTACAGAAGATGCAAAACAGTACAGAAGGTTCAAAAATACTTTAAAGATGTTAATTGCCATAAAATAACACATCTGCTGTTCCAAGTGTCTATCTAATTATCTACCTAATATTACAACATTTACCTAACGATATGCAACTACAGTAACACCACTGTACACCATTGTTCGACAAAGAGCACATGAAGGCATAACTTCTGTTTGAACCTCCCTTAGGCAATATATTTGATCAGGGCGTAGTGGATCCTGCCGGAAGTTCTGACATTTGGTCAGCAGCAGTCGTTGGTTTTTGGTGGCCAAGAAACACCGTCGAGATTTTCTGTTCGATCGGCTTAGAACAACCAGGTGGCCCCGGGCGGCAGTTGTTTTTTTTCGAGCAACGATCGCAAAGCGAAAAAGGGGGGAAATGAAGGGAAATAAAAAAAAGAGAGCGCTCGGAGAGACGAAATCATCGAGTCGGCTGTTAAAATTATAGAGCGAAACCGGGCGTCGCGATGCCTCCCAGGGTGACGGGCCATTCAATCGCGAGGAACCCCCGCGAGGTACCGCGACAATGGCACCCGCCACGAGCCCCCCACCTCCTCCATGGCCACCGTGTACCCCGTTCGCGGGGGGTCTTCTCTCTCCGCTACTGGTCATTTGATTGACGCTCTCGTTTCTGTCTGGATTTTTGCGTTTCCTGCACGTTCTACCGCGCTGCGTTATCGAGAACGTGCTAGACGTTGCGTTCAACCCCCTCGCTTATTTTATATGGTCTGCAAATATACTTCACAATTTCTATCTTACAGAAATATATTGGGAACACCCTTTTATGGACTCAAGAACTATTTCTCAAAAATTTGCTTTCCATAAAGAAAATCAAGGTTGTAAATTTTTAAGGTAATTTTCAAGACTATAAATTTTACTTCGTAGATATTTTTAACTTGACAAGTTTGTGTTCAAATGACAAATTCAATCTGTTACAACCATCTATTATAATAAAATTAATAATCAACCTACCTTCAATTTTCTGTTGAGAAATCATACGTTCAAACAAGTTTTCTATCAAAAATTTTTCAGTTCGTAGAGAAACAAGTACAACCTAGAGGACAACATCGATCCAAAATCTACTACAGTACCTCAAAATGACTAAATTATACAAGCTCTAATAATGTATTCTCCGAGTCGCTAACCCTTAGAGGTTGACGCGACATTAGACAAATAAATGAAAAAGGTTACAAAATTTTTTCTTATTACAGTAGATGTGAGAGAATGTGGTGCATCTTTTTTCCGTTGAAGACACGGACGTTAGTAATCGAAAAGGGATTCGAAGGCATCGTTTTCCAGATCGCCGACGAAATTACAGAGAACAGAGCAAACTCGAGACGCGGGGTAAAAGCATTGAACAACGCGAACCCTCGTAAGCAACCGCGACAATGAACTCTCGTTCGCGGGGGGTCTTTTCTGTACACCACCGGGATTCACTTGGCATTGGCACACGCATACGTGCGAAATTCGACTTGGTGCTCACGGTCGACACGCGTGCCACCCCGAAAAACGTCGCACACGATAAAGCTACCAGTCTCGTGCAAGCTGGATCGTTTGTTCTCCGACCTGGCGTGTTCGTCGAGCCGTTTTCAGCTGAGTCCAAAGCCTTCTACCGAATCATTTCTTGTGACTGCTCTCTCGAATTGACTTCATCTTAATTTTATTACATATGTCGGGTTTAGGTAGGAGTTATGAAACATTATTGAGAAGTCGAGTGGTGGTTTATCAAGTTGGAATAAATTTAAGATTTAACCCCTTGCACTATGATGTTTTTGTCAAGTGCGTCAGTCAGGACTGACTAATTTCAGCCAAATCGATTAACTCCACTTTTTGAAAAATTTTAAATTTAAGTGTAAAAGCACTTGGTATAATGCTCACTTTTTATGTTTATACAAATTTTTCCAAACATAAACGATTAACACCATTAAACGACAATATTTATTTTGGCCACTGAATAATTCAGAGGCTATTCTGAAATAAATTTTTTCTATTCTTTTTTATAATTTTACATCTTTTAAATGATAGCCAGATTTGTATTTATGCATTCACACTTTATTTGAATTTATATTACCAAAGGAATTTTAAAAACCTATGCACATTATTTCATCGCATTTCTCCGCTTTTTGTTGTATGGAGTTAGTCGATTTGTGCGTTGAATGTCTCAAATTTGAAATGTTATATGAATTTGGTATCATGCAGTCGTTGACTATGTAGTTGAACTTGAACTCCAAATTGAAATGTACTCAAAATTCGAGTGAAATTGATCATAACCGAAGCATGAGTGCGTCAGACTCGTCAAAATAGTGTAAGAGGTTAACCTTCATATTTATATTCAATCTTCAATCGTATTATTTTCACTAGGTATCCGAAGATAAATTAATAACCCTTCAGGTAAAATTATGATTACGACAATTACATTGTATGAAAGTATATCAAATTCTAAATCCAGAAAATATTCAACCATCATGAAAATATTAAAGTACAAATAAGTCCCGAAGTTTCTAAGTTTTTAATTAATATTTGAAGTTACATAAGGAAGATTGATAAAAACGCGTCGTGATGTAGCGGGTTTTAAATAAAGAAGGGGTTTTCACGGTGGTGGAGTTTTTCGGTAATTGAGAAATCGAGAAAGGATGGGACGCGGCAGATCGGGGTGAAAGATAGCCATTGTTTGACCGCACGCGGCGTACTCGTAATCCCAAACAAATTTGCGGATTACACTCGCAGCATGAATTATTTAATCTCAGCACGGACTCATTGGTTTAGTTAGTGACCCGTGGGGTTTTACAGAAGAGATCGCACACGCCCGCTCACCATGATTTCATCCAGGCCCTGTCTCTTTCGACCCTTTCCGCTCCTCGACTTCCCCTGTTCGCTTCATCTCAACAATGACTTCGACCTTATTCCTTAAATTTCACTATTTCGTCATTACATAAAACATTTATGTATTTGTGTCCACCTAAAATATTTATACAATGTTCCCACAATATTCCTATCCAATATACTCAACTTAAGTATTTACAATATTTAAATATCGTAACATATATCGTAATATAATATCGTAATAATAATATCCTATGTAAAATACTTATAAATCATATACATATACATAAAGAATTCACCAATTTACTTGTATTATTTGTCTGAAGAATTTTCGAAAAGTCTGACTTTTTAAATGGTGGTTTATCTTTGTCGTTAAAAAATTTGAAACACGCCATACGTTTAAACAAATTTAAAAGAAGCACGTTGTAGGAGTCGTCGATGTTCCCGGTACTGGTCGTTCGTTTTGTAGGGGCCAGCCATTACTCGTGAGGGACGTACGCGATGCCTAGCCATTAAATTTTCGCCCCACATAATACGCGGGTCGATCATAAAATTCTGCGAAAAAAAGAGAGGCAGGGGTTGTTATTTACAGCGCGAGCAGCCGCGAATCAAGATGTAAGCGTGGGCGATACGACGAGACACCGTCGCCGGAAAGGGGGCGAAAAATGTCCCCGGGGCCGAGGCGAGTTCCTGTCTCTTTTATATGTCCCTCGGACCTGTGAACATCTTGTCCCTCTATAACGCAGATCATTTCGATCCTGCCAGATGCTTTGCAGTCCTTTTCCTTCGCGGATCGATGACGTTTTTATCGAAGATTATAGATGTGCTTGAACGATTCCATTTCACGCTTCTGAATTTTACGAAGAACTCGGAATTTTGGAATCGGAATTGGAGAATTTATAGGAGAAAAATTTCGAGTACGTTCAAGAAATAAATTGACACAGGCTCAATTTCATTCCGGTGCTTAAAAATGCAAAAGGACGAAGAAGTCTAACAAGCTGTTTCTCTGACCACACCTCCGTGGCGAGGAAATAAAAAACGCAGGTTCACGGGACGAGTTATCAATGAACGAGATAAGGATCGTCGATGAAGCATCAGGAGACACATAGCGAGTCCCGAGTGTCCCGAGAGAAACTTCCCCTCCCGCCTGATCGCCGCCGTCTAGACATTCTAAATTTGAATAATATTTTTATGAATGAGTGGACGCGCCATAAATCCCCGCGTGAATACTGTGGGACCGGCATAAGGATGCCCATACACGCACTCACGGAACAGGATCGAGATGCCCGAAAGAGAGAGTGAGAGGAGAGCAGGGGGATGAACGGCGTTTATTAATGCCTCGGGATTAAATCCTCCTGGATCGAGCGTGTAACGGAATGACAAACAATGCTACGATAATCGAATGGATGGAATTTGTGAAATGGAATCGATGAACAAATGATTGTTAATCGGCCACTGGTGGTGGGGGTGATTGCATCGTTTAATTGCTTTCCGATTCAATCGCTTCGAATTTGTAATTGACGGTCTTTTCATTCACTGATTTTTGTTTAAATCTAGTTCCAGTATTTTTCTATTTTATTTTGCTATTTCACTGTTATATTAAGGGTAAGGTATTCAAACTTTCTTCGATGACTTCAAAGTTCTTTTTGAAAAATCTTCGAAAAATCGAAGGACTTTTTTTTATGAAGAGAATCGATTGCCTTTGAGGTGACAAAAAGCGTTAGAAAATGATGGAAATTATTTTGTTGATTAGCATTTAACATTTCTTTAAGCAAACAAAATTTTGATTACTTTTCGGTACCCCTATTTCATTACTTTACTACGTTATTAATTTAATACTTCATTTTATTATTTTATTTTGACCACTTTATGTCACAGAGATCCATCGAATAAAAAAAATATTCAGGAACGTCATAATGATAGATTCAAAGTGGACCCACGTGCTCTATGTTCACCCTACAAAGGTGTATCTCCGTGACCCCGTGACTAATAGGCTTATTATTTTATATCGCCTCGCATTTGTTAGCGATATATGCCAGTCTCGCGGGTCCTGTTCCTCTCCCTAATGCGATGTTTACTTAATCGCGCGGAGAATGGGATTAGATATCTCCTGGTGATGCACCCTCTATACTCGAGTAGCTCCGTCTTTTCCTTCGATACATGCCACACCCTGCGTCCAGAATTATCGTCTCGTCATAGAGGCTCCGACCGGAAAATTGATTACGATTCGTAAACGATTATCAATCTTCGTCGACCAAATTTTCTAACGATCTCGGTTCAAATTCTTTTAGGATTAATTAATTAACTACGATTCTGAAAGGGGTACTTTTTATTTTTCATTATGGGTACTTACGGGGTATTATGATAGTTTAATAGGAAGAAATGAATATAGGTAACGAGATGGATAATACGTAATACTGAAAATATTTTGGAAGCTGAAGAAGATGAATCGTCAAGGGGTGGAAGATTGAACTTACAACGAAATGGACTAATTTTTAGCAAAAGGAGCGCAACCCGAGACAAACGCGTCGAATTGGATTTCCCTTTTCCCATGTGTTCTCCATTGTCTCCGATTGTTCACTGACAGCCGGAACGGAACGGAGCGTCGGCATGGGACTCGTGCCAGCCAAATGTTCGCAGGTTCAGAAGTTCCGGAGTTTCGAGTTCCACTCTTCAAATTTCCTGATGCTCTATTTTTTTATTGATGCCTATAAATTACTCATCTCTCATACAACTACAATACATCATTTATGTATTATATCATTTATGTATTATATTATTTATGTATTAGATCATTTATATATTACATCATTTATGTATTATATCATTTATGTATTAGATCATTTATATATTACATCATTTATGTATTATATCATTTATGTATTACATCATTCATGTGTTATGTATATAAATGACTCGACTCTCATACAACTACAATACATCATTTATGTATTATATCATTTATGTATTACATAATTCATGTGTTATGTATATAAGTTACTCGTCTCTCATACAACTACAATACATCATTTATGTATTATGTGTATAAATTACTTTACGACGGAGTCTTGCTATATTGCGCCTCTAACTTAGTATTAAAAAGAGACTTGAAATAATCGAATGGCTCAAGGAAAACATCCAATGATTCGTTGAAAGCTAATTCTACAATAGAGTCTTACTATATTGCACTTCCATTTTAAAATTCAAAGGAGACTTGAAGTAATCGAATATTTTGAGTAAGACATTTTTTAATGAATCGTTGAAAACTAATTCTACAAATCTTGCTATATTGTCCTTCTCTCATACAACTACAATACACCATTTTCTCTTACTACACTTATCAGGAAAAATATTCTAAACCTGAACTATGCTCCACAAATACTTCAGAAATCTTGACACACTCCAAAAATTCGAAAAATGTGAAAACAAAAGAGATAGCGCAAAAACGCTTAGACCGAAAGAAAGGAGAAGGTCAAGAAGGAAGAAGTTCCAAAAAGGAGAGGACGGAAGAGAGAGCGAGAGGAGGAGGAACACATGTCGTTCGCTGTACCCCGCGGTGCCACGGGGCTTCGATGCGTGGGATTCATATATTAAACGCGAGGCACCGGCCGAAACCTGGCGATCCCGAGAAAAGGATAAGAAAACGTATCCCCGGAGAAGGCGAGAGGGAGACAGGTTGCTGGCTCGATCGGTGAAGAGGACGGCTGCGAAGCGAACCAGAGACAGATGAACTAATGCTCGAAACCGCGGGGGGCACGTGCTTTCGAGCGTCTAATGATTTAGCCGGTGCAACGACGTGCCGTTGGTGGACTGGCACCGGTGCGTTGATACGTTGGTGTCGGTGCTGATGCTGATGCCGATCGCGAACTCGATTTCGAGCCTGACCGCCATTCGTTTCGCCTAGAACGACCGGATAACTCCGCGCGCCGATTTCTGCAAAAACTCGCTACGAGACTTCGTTACAGCTATTCGGACACTGCTTTTGAATCGCGTTTATCGCTTAATTCGTTATATCAGTTCTAGTATGATCTCGCGAATACACGTGACACTTATTGTTAGAGATATTTGCACGAGTAGAGCAGTATTACGGTGTACATTACTGTGTGTTGCATTTAATATGTTGCTTTTGCTGCACATTGCGTTTACGATTATGTCGATGCATGACGATATATCGAGTTCTACTGTACATAAGCACTTAATAGGATTTTAACGAAGTATCTCGAGCCTGACCAGGATTCGTTTCGCGTAGAACGGCCGAGTAACTCCGTAATTCAGAATTTGCAGAAAAACCGAGTGGTTCTTCGCGGCTATTCCTGTAGATACTGAAATTAGGCTTGGATACGAGAAACGTGGAATTCCAGAGATTTATAACGGTGAGACACGAGGAGCATTTTCGTCAAGGCTCGCTGGAAAGGTTCGTTACGAGCCACGTGATCGATTAACGATCCGACACGCCTCGATCCGTGGATCATCGGTGCACACGACGCGACACGAGTATATTCCAGACGTAACAAGCTCGCCAATCATCAACCCCATGGAAGGTCGGTGCTTTATGATCGCATTCGAAGGTGCACGCGGTTAGGTGCATGTAAAAGCGTTTCAATCTCGTGAGAGAATGCCGCATCGATGCGTAAATCCGCGCTGCTATTTCTGTCCTCGTTGCTGAATTCCCTGTCACCGGGATTTGACGATTCTGGGGATACATCAGAGTTCAATCTGGAGATCTGACGACACCGTCGACAGGTCGAGTTTAATCTCGAACGGTTTTATTGGAAAGTGGGATTGCGTTTTGTGAATAAACACGTCGGAGAGATTCTCCGTTAAATTTTTTAAATTTATAGTCGTCTACATTTTCTCGTGCGAGAAATAATGTTTGTAGTCGCGTGATTTCATCCAATACCGAGATTTCCGCGTGTGCTTTATCTTGATCGGAATCGAGCAAACGGCGGGGTCAAAGAGGTTGATGGAGGGTTCGTGACCTCGAGTGCACATGATCGGACTCTATGAGGGTTCTAGAAACATTGGTCTGTAATGCACATGATAGTACATGTCTACAATTCTATATTAAGACATAACCTCTATCTACTAGAACTTCGATGATCAAAAATCCTGTACTCATTATGTCACAATCAATTTACTCGTTATCCTCTGTAAATTATGCATATTATCAAATACACCACGTAGATGTTGCGAGCCATGTATTTATCGGGACATTTACAAAAGGGCGGAAAAACGATAATAGCGCAAAATCGCGTAAAAGAGGGAGAACATTGGCGAGTTCGACTGTACGTGACTCGCGTCAATGCATCACCAGGGAAAATAATTGTACATGTTGGACGCAGGCACGCACGTTCGACGTAAATTCTTCACGTGCGCAACACTCGCCGTAAATCGTCAGCAACACGCGGCGAGAGCTCCCTTTTTTTCCTTCCGAGAACGTAAATTTCTTCCTTATCGGGAGTAATTTACGTCCGACCGGCCGAAAAAAATAACGCGATTCTGCAGCTTGCACTTTTTTCCCTTTTTTTCCCAGGAGAAAGATATTTTTTCTGTGACAAAGTTCCAACCCTCCAGTGGTAGCGTAATCGACAGACAGCAGACGATTATCCGTTTATGATATATCGAAGTCTTCAAGGTGTACATTTAGACGCTGACTGTAAATTACCTGCCTAATGTGTTTTTTATAGTCCTTCATACATTACGAATGCAAGAATGTTTATTGGTGGAAGTAATCACAGCGATGTAAATGGCCAACAAACGTGGGATAGCGAGTTATAATATTTGCGCTAAATTGTATTCTTTATCAAGGTAAACTCTCGGCTGGAAGTTTGAAAGGGTGAATAAAACGTGGATTGCGGTTGATAATAGCTTGTACAACAGGGGTTGCATGTAAGATTGCAAGTTGAAGTTAGTAAGGGATTAACTCACGACTCTTTATTACGATATGAATTATCACTCGATCGAAGCTTGTCGATGTAACGATGCCAAGGAAGATCCGCAAAAGCATTCTCCGGAATAGTGCCATTAAATCGCAGCATGAATTTCTACGTAATCACGAGCGAACAAGTCTCGCAACAGCGATTACATCCGAACACGTAATAGAGTTACTATCTGTACAAAATCCATCAGAACGATTCGAGAAAACTACGTATTCCACTTTGTTATAACTCTGCCATTGCAGTATTAAGGGCCATATAACGAGAATCCTTGAACGACAAAAACGTTTGGACCCGAAGGAATCGGTTAAACGTTAAAAGTCAAAGGAGAAACCTATTTCCGAGTGAAACTATTACGAAGGGAAGAAAAAAAGGGAAAAAAGTGGAGTCAAAGGAAGGACACTTTCGTGGCGGGAATTTTCATCCGGACCGAAATGAAGTTGGCGCGAGACCATAAATCATAGCGAAGGGAAATCCTACGAAACCACTACTGGCTATAAAATTTTATGGTGTTTAGCCCTGACGGCCCGCACCGTATATCCTCGACGGAAGTGAAACTCGTCTTTGCGGACCGGGGAGAGGTCAACGAGGAGGTTCGACTTCGTGCAGAAGGTAAAACTGACTGCCCTTCGATCAGTGTTTCAACAATATTGGTCGTCCACATTGTTCGATCCTAGACCCGATGGAAAATGGCTGGAAAAGGAAAATCGTGATATACGACTTATTACGAGGTCGTGATTTACGACCGACTTCCACGGGAGATCTGTGTCACGTGATGGTGGTCCTTCGGCATCCTCCTCTCTTTTTCTCGACCTTCGAGAAAATTGTCAAATCCTGGATTTTTTGGGTACGACCTTCATATTTTATCTTATGTATTCAATCCTTTGGCTCATGTGTTTCTTAGAGAGGTTCCTGATGTGATGTAGAGAGGTAAGGTCACTTAGGTAGTAATAATAAAAGTGGAGTAGTTGTGATAAAAACAAGAAATGACTTGTGACATCATTGAACTTAAAAGGTCATTTTGATACTGCATCTATTGTTACAATTAATACTGCACTCACTGTTATTGTTAGAAGCACACGTTGAAAACTGACGACTGCTGCTGAACTTCTTTTATTTATAAACAACTTAGGTGTTGCACACGGTTGCCTTTCGTACATTACGCTATTTTGAACATACTGCTGCACTACTAATTTTTTATTTACATAGTGACCAAACTTCCTTTATACTTCCTAACTTTACCATTCAATCTAAGTTCATGAAGAACCAACAACCTGAACCTAAGTCACCCCAAACACAGACATCATCCCCAAGACAACTCCATTTGGCGAACACAGTCTCACCTGGAAAATTTCTCGCAAATAGCAGAAGAGCAGGTCACACGCGTGTCTCCAGGGAGTGAGGTGTCACGGGGTGCAACTCGCAATAAACCAACAAAGGATGATCCTGCGTTGCACGGGCCATTAACGACGATTCCACGCCGGTGTCGGATGACTTCGTGGAGATCATTGTTGGCCAGCATCCTGGGTGGTTTCGTTTCATTCGATCGCGGAGGGCTGGACCAAGTTCTCGCCCAGGACAATGATCCTCGCCGCTCCTTTTTTCACCGATTGGCCCTGATTCCTTACCTGGCTTCTCTGCACCTCTTTTCACGGACGACACATGACGCCGTGTTTTGGCACTGCGCTTCCTCCGGACACCTTTTCCTCTTCGCGAAGGACATCGAACGGCCCATGCTACGCCGCAGTCGCAATCTTTTACCTCGTGTTTGGGACCACACCGGGGTTCCAGAAAATCGTACCGAATGCTGCTCAATTTCTCGTTCTAACAGCCGCATAATGGTTCCCGTGATTCTGACCAATGGTTGCCCTTTCTTGGGTGATTTAGATGTTCCGGGGAAAGGTGGTCGGTGAGGTGTTTTGCATCGCGCGGTTTTGGGACTCTGAGGTGGAGATCTTTTCTGCTATGTGCAGTTTCCTGTTTTTGAGTGGAGGATGAAAGCTTAAACTCGATGTGAGGCAATCTAATCTGGTTCAAATTTTTAAAACTTCTTGAAGTAACAAAGTTCAAAAATTTGTATGTACCTGTTAAAGTTTGAACTTCGAAGTTGCAAAAGTTTCATATACAAAAGTCAGATAATTTCAAACTACTGAAACTTCAAAAATTCTTGTTCTCCAATACTTTTTATCCACAAGAAACAGATTCGAAGAGGACCTTGTGTATCAAATTCCTACATCCACCTACCTTCTTTCGACCTTCCTACTTTCCTTCTACTCCCCCAATAACTAACACCTCACTAATTAATCCCTATAAATAAATTATAAGGACTAACAGATTCCAGGAAGTTCTTATTTATAACAAAAAACGAAGAAGAGCAAAACATTCTGACATGCTCGGTGATTTTCGCCGCGGGCAAACTAGGAAGCCTGATTTCAGAATCAGAATGAGCGGCGAAAGAGAATCGTTGTACAGGTAGAGGGAAAGAGGAAACCGAAAGAAACTGACGCAATGGGTGGCTTGATTATAATAGAGGTATCATTCCAGTGAACGATACGCTTCCTCTTCCATCGGATAATTGCAAATGGCGTCCTTTTATGCCAGAGGGGCGGCTGATCAAAGCCGCGGATAAATAAAAGATAATCATCTAATTATTCCATTCAAACGGTCGGCTGCTGATGCTTTGCCTCTCCATCGTGCATCGGACCTCTACGATTGCGTTGTCGATCATTAAGATCTTGCTGATCGTATTTCTTCATCCGCTCCCCCTCGTTCCTAACGAATCATTGTGTAGTAGGGGGTGTTTCGATATATCGCGGCTTGTTTCGAGATGTTTTTCTAATCGAATTCTCTTGCTTCGAATTACTGATTCGTTGTTCTATTCTGATTCGCGAATTGGAAATTGGTACTTGAGGATGGGTTGATGTATGCGGTGTTGGAATTTCGGGGATTGTGGATTTCGGAGTTTGGGGATTTTGGGGTTTGTGGATTTCGAGGTTTGTGGATTACGGGGTTTGTGAATTTCGAGGTTTGTGGATTTCGAGGTTTGTGGATTTCGGAGTTTGTAGATTTCGGAGTTTGTGGATTTCGGTGTTTGTGGATTTCGGTGTTTGTGGATTTCGAGGTTTGTGGATTTAGAGATGTAGGAATTTGAGACTTTACGAATTTGGGAATTTGATGACTTGGAAATTTGTAACTCCAGAAATTTAGAAATTTTGAGATACGAGAATAAGGAGCACTGGAAGTCAGAAATTTGATAATCGAAAGATTCGGTATTTGTCAATACAGAAGTTGAGAACTTCAGAAAAAGAAAATTTGAAAATTACGAAATATGTAAAATGAATTTGAAAATATCGAAAACTAAAAGAATAAAAACTTGAAAACCTACAAACTTGTAACTCTAAAAAATTCCTTGTAAATTTCAAAAATTCCAAATACAGCTTACGTGATCGCATACCTATCTAAAACCCTAATTGGCATCTAATCGAAACACACTACCGTCCGGTGGCAGTAAATCTGACAAACCATTCAGGCGTGTATAACAAGGATTGTTACGAGTTAGGCTACCGAAGAAAGGGGACTAAAAATCGAGAAGGGATCAAGGGATAACGCGATCCGTGGATCGTCGACTAGGTGTGACCGAGAACGAGCACGGGTGAGACGGCGTGTCTCCTCGAATTCGAGATAAGAATCTGTCACAGGCTGACTGGCTGGTATACTAATGCCAAACGACAAGATACTTACTACCAGATAAAATGCCGGGAACGTTCGACCAGTCATTCCTGATGCTGCGACAACGTTCAGCCTCCGACACCTGCGACCGCGTTCTGCGAATCCGCGTGGTGGTCCTTCGAAGTGCTTTACAAAAACGGAATTATTTAACTGCAAGTTTTAGAAAGCATTCCAAACATGCTTCACCATTTATACTACAAGTATATATTATACGTTGATATTATTTAAGATGATGTTATTAATTGCAGAATGTTGACATGGAATTTAGTTGATGTTTGTGGACTTTGGATATTATGCAATTGATGTTGTAGACAATAGTTTAGATTTGCATACGATATTAATTTGATGTAAATATGAGGTAGTATAATGATGAAAAGACTACTTGAGAGCAACAAGAATAATTTAAAAAAAATAGTTTATAATAATACAATTTTAAAATGAATTCCACATGTTCTCCATTGGTAGTCAATTATATAGCTACTTTGGTTTAAAAGTCGAAGAGCAACTATTTCTTATAAATTTGTTAATTTCATGAGAACATCAAGTGAAGATACTCTACTCTACAAGTGAAGGTACTCATTTCATGATACCTTATAATCGTTCATAATACTTAGACATTTTTGCAAGCAGACCTTTTTCATAAAACGTCCATAGACTTTCATAAAAAAATTATACAAAACATTTAACAATTCCAAGTGTTCCAACATGTCCAACTGCTCCAAACAATTCCCAGGCAATTGTCCTAAAAAGTCAGAGTCATCACAAAAGCGTAAGGAATCCCTGAACGCTATAAATTCCCGTAGGTCCAAAGTTATGCGAGCCGAGAAGGTGTAAGTTCCCGAAATTGATCGAAGGCATCCTCGGAAGCGGCCAGTCGTCCCTGACCGAGTGCCTTCCACGCAGAATCCCAAAAACGAGCGCTTCCGAACGGACGAGCAAGATCTTTTGGGTCAGGTAGGCATATAACGATCTCGGGATCTCTCCGCTCCACCCGGAATATAAACTGTTTCTGGGAACAGACAGTCGTATATCTTGCCGAACGACAATGCCGGAGTCACTCACCCACTCACCCGCGAGGGACCCGCCTCGATATAGACGCGTCCGTCGAAATCTCGCTGGCGGGAACTGACGTCCACTTTCGACCCTCTTCGATTTCTTATTCGCGAACACGATCGCTCTGGAATCTCTTTTGAGATCTTTGCCTCACTAATCGCTTAAACGTGCTACTCGAACTTAATAAGGATATTTATTGCTGAGGATTCTTAAGGATAAGATATTTGGGGTTAGGATTTGAATTTTGGGTATTTGATGTGGAAGGAGGTTCAAGTTAACTTGCCACATTATTTAACCCCTTACACTATTTTGACGAGTCTGACTCGTGACGCACTCATACTTTGGTTATGATCAATTTTACCCGAATTTTGAATACATTTCAATTTGGAGTTCAAGTCCAATTATAATTTGCAGAATCAACGATTGAATGATACCAAATTCACATAACATTTCAAGTTTCTGTGTCTGTTTTCATGTTATGGCTGAACTTAGTTCTGTCTGACGCACTTAATAAAAACATTATAGTGCAAGGGGTTAATATGTTCCTAAACTAATTTTGCATGAAGTAAACTGAAGACTATAGGTTACTTTAGCGTTTTAATTAAATACGTCTGTGTGTACCATTTATGGTACACATGGTTTGCAGATCAAATTTAACCACAAATGATACACGTGGTTACGGTTAATTAGTCACTCTGTCAATTTTTTATGTATCACCTATTGAGACGAGGTAGTTGAACAGATTATGGGTTATATGATTAACTTCTCAAATCTCAAGTAGCAGCTATCTATAATGCACTATATAAATACAAAAGTCATATTTCGGTGTGTGGCTATGTGAAGTCCACTCGATATCTATCCCACTATATAAATATTTTTATAAACTAAATTGTCAAATTTAAAAATCTCTGAATACTCAAGTTCCTAATGTTAGGTTAGGTAAGTGAGATAGGTTAAGTTAGGTAAGTTAGGTGTGTCAGGTATGTTAGGTTAGGTAAGTTAGATAGGTTAAGTTAGATAAGTTAGACATGTTAGGTATGTTAGGTTAGGTAAGTTAGGTGTGTTAGGTATGTTAGGTTAGATAAGTAGGTAAGTTAGGTGTGTCAGGAATGTTAGGTTAGGTAAGTTAGATAGGTTAAGTTAGGTAAGTTAGACATGTTAGGTATGTTAAATTAGGTAAGTTAGGTAAGTTAGACATGTTAGGTATGTTAGATTAGGTAAGTTAGGTGCGTTAGGTAGGGTAGGTAGGTTAGGTATGGTAGTCTGTAATAGTTTCATAAGAAGTACGTGTATGATCACGATAGTTCCAAAAATCTGCTCGTTAGACATTCATCCAAAAAAAAAGACGTTTCCCGTGTTTCACGGCAAGGCAGGCGTCCATTCATCATATTCACCGTTACGATAAGTATCGCTTATCCGTCGAGCGATCGGCTTTCAATGAGAGTCTCGCAACACGCCAGCGTAATTCACTCGGTCGATCTTCGCGGCGGACCGCTTAACGCTGATTCAATATCTCGAAGAGCGTCGAATGCAAATCGCGAGCGAGAAATCTGCAGACACATCCACGCGCGCCGTCTCGGCGTCATCGCGATCGGAATTTATCATCGAGAGGACCCGATCGAACCCGATCGATCCGCGTAATTGCTGGCACAATTACCGGCGTGCGGACCGCTCGGAAAGAAAAGGACGTCGCGCGTTTATCGGCCGATCTGGACAACGAGGCGGCGGATGACACGGCGACGCCGCCACCCGCGGCGCGTTTTCTCGCGCGTAGGCGCGAACAATGTTAACGAGAGAAACGGTGGTGAAAAAATTTACGCGATCCTCGACGGTGATCCTTCACGATCGCGCCACGGCAAATTCATTTCTTGGGACTTGTTCGTTTCCTGCGGCTACTTCGCGTCTTTGATGCTACGTGGGTGAAACTTTCGACAGTCTTCATGGATTTTTCTGATTCGGTTGACAGTCGTATATTGTAAATTAAGGGAGATGGAAGTTATTGGGTTTCTTCTTATTTTTAAGTGGGGTACCACTTTATTAGTAAGGATGAATTGGTAGAATTGAAAAAATACCAACATGTTCTTACGTTTTAAGAGTCATCTGTGACATCAATTTTATATACTGTAAGATTTCTAGGATAATAAGATTTGTATTAGGTAAAATGAGTCGTGGGAGAGCCTGTAGTAGGACAATGCTATATAAACAGCGTGAGGAATGTTGTCGAGACAGTTGAAATTAGTTATATTTTTGAGTTAATTATAATAGTGATTTAATATAAAACCCGAGGGAAGGTCTATAATTTTATATACACCTTACAATACCTTGTTTAATATATCAAAACTGTAAGGTTAATTAGTAACGTTCACTTATGTGTATTCTTCGAGATAATTTCATGTGTTAATTTCTTCGAGATAACTGACCAATGATTAAATTCATTATACAGACCTTTTTGATTGTTAAGTGGTGTACCATTTTATTAGTAAGAACGAATTGGAAGAATATAAAGAATTCTTACATCATGTTGCTTTTTTAAGAATCACCTTCAACGTCAATTTTATATATCTTGTTTAATGTATCAGAACTGTAAGGTTAATTAGTAGCATTCACTTATATATGTTCTTCAAGATAATTTCATGTATTAATTTCTTTGTGGTCACTGATCTCTCTCTTCTTCAAAGTTCAGCAACCAACGTTTCATTTATTGAGCTCACTAAATAAATTCATAAATTAAATTCACAAAGAGCTACGCAAAATATGAAGTCATAAGAAGTTCCCTTAACTGAAGATTCTAATATGAGAATGAGAGATGAAAATGATCAGAGGAATAGAAAGAAATTCTTTGAAAATCCCACAGGATTAGAGTGATCTACGATCTGTTTATATTTCTCATGATCGAGAAAAGGTCTCTCGAGCTTATTTTCCATCGAGGTTAACAGATTATGAAGACGTCGCGGGCTAAAATACACGTATAATCGCACCTGTGTGCCAGGTTTTCCCATACACCCTCCGCACCTCTTTCCAGGGCGTGACTTTGAAAACCACCAGGACCCAAACAGGCCTTTTGCCATCCGAGAGGACCAAGAAAACCGATAGAAGACGAACTCCCTCTTTCTCTGTACTCGTATAGTCTTCGTGCGGGGACCGAGTCTACCTGACTTATGGGGGCCCAGCATTCGGCATTATTTATGACCGAGAGGGCCCGAATGCTCCCAAAAGAACTCTCTCTTCGCTGTCTCTTCGTTCTTCCTCCATTCATCTCGTGTCTCTGTTCGTCGGATCGCGAAACCGAATTGCCACGCCGTTTTGCTGAAACACGGACTCGAACCGTGACGAATTTGTCAATGGACGTTTCCGTCGTTTCGGTCCGACATTTTCGACTTCGGCTGGATGTCGAGCAAATGTTCTCGTTTTGGATAAATGTGGATCTTTTGTACGATTTCATCTTGTAGAAATGACTGAACGAGGATTCACGACGTTCAAAAATTTCAGAATTAGAAAGTCGTGAAATGTAAAAAGTGTTAGAGTTTAAAAATCAGGGAGGTCTAAATTTTTAGAGAGTCAAAATACTGTAACTTCAAAGTCCTCAAGTTATAAAGTTCCAAGAGGACAAAATCTTAAAACTTAAAACATTCATTGTCTCTAAATTTCGAGACTTCAAAGTTTAAGAGTTTTAAAGTCTCTAAGTTTAAAAGCATCAGAGTTTCAAAATACTAGAGTCCAAAGCTTCATGTCTTTCACAATTTTCCATGAATAAAGAATCGAAGGAAATCAATCTCGTATCAGACCTTGATTGCATATTTCGTCGAAACGATCGTAGCAAGCATTAACGCGAATAAGTGCATCAATATACCCTCTCGGGCGCAATAATAACCCCTATAAAGATCGGTATCAACTTGGGGGGCAAACAAGCGAACAGCATTAGCGACGTGTTATCGATACGGCGCCCCATAGAAAATCGCTTTAGCGTCGTCGCGAGATCTCGATGCTGCGAGCCCCCACTGCGGCGACACGGAAAATATTTTAGAAGCTCGTACACGATCGTTTATTTCACCTGTATCGACGATTAAACTTCTCGCGAAATTAAGACTTTTATTCAGAAATTCCTTGAAACTGAAACTGGAACCTTGGAGCTCCAGATTCAGATAAAAAATTGAATACATGTAATGATGGAGATTAAAAATTATTTATATGATTGCATAATGAAATTGTATAAAAATGCGACTGCATAAAAATTGTATAAAAATGCGACTGTACAAAAATTGCATAAAAATGCGACTGTACAAAAATTGCATAAAAATGCGACTGTATAAAAATTGCATACAAATACGACTGTACAAAAATTGTATAAAAATGCGACTGTATAAAAATTGTACAAAAATGCGACTGTATGAAAATTGTATAAAAATGCGACTGTATGAAAATTGTATAAAAATGCGATTCTATAAAAATTGTATAAAAGTGCGACTGAATAAAAATTGTATAAAAATGTGACTGTATAAAAATTGCATAAAAATGCGACTGTATAAAAATTGTATAAAACTGCGACTGTACAAAAATTGCATAAAAATGCGACTGTATAAAAATTGTATAAAAATGCGACTGCATAAAAATTGTATAAAAATTGCATAATGATTCGAGTAAATTGTGAAGCTCTCGAAAGTAGAACTCTATTCCTAATGTTAGTTGAACTCACTTGAATAGTCTTATTATAGATAAACACGAAGAATATTAAAAACAGTACTCAGAAGAAATTATCGTTTGTCCAATGCACAAATAAATTAGGAGCATAAATTAGACACTGTCCCGTGGTGTTCTTGCGGTACAAAAGGGACTGCTTAAAAATCGACTGGCTCATCAGCTCGGGACATTATTGCCCGTCAGGCACATTTGTTTCCGCAGTGGCATGGCTATGGTTCCAATAAAAGTATATGCATAATGTTTGAGGAAATCTTGTGGACAACCGTGCTGCGCGTTTTTACGTTCGATTAACCCTAACCTGAACAGAGAATTCGTTGAAGTCTTAGAACTTTTGGGTTTAAGACTTGGGTCTAAGTCTTAGAACTAAAACTACCCTTAGAGAAGGTGCATCTTGCCTTGTCTAAAGGGAGAAAATTCTAATATTCTATTAATTTTTGTCTACTAATTTTGTAGACAAAAACAAACGTAGAATTCTCTTGTAGAATAATTTACCACAAGTTAAGTTCTACCCCCTCTGATGACTTGTCTACATCCACGACCATATATAGAACAGAAAATCTATTTTTGTGTAAGAAAACTCGAACTTGAAGACGTTGGAAGTTGTCCAAGTCCCATAAACCATGAAATAGACAATAATTACTTCTACCAACTACATAAGTAGAAACTGCCCCGTTTTTCCCGCCATAAACCGACAAGACAATCCTCAATTCTCAAAGAAAATCTTCTTGTACAGTTAACCAGTTAAGGTTAGCAGGAAACGCAACTAGTCAGATTAATGAGAGTGGATCCAATATTCCACCACATAACTCGATAGCCGGAAGATTATCGATTCCATCGTTACTGCTCCTACGCGAGTTCTCTCCATGATCTTTACCATCTGCTCGAGTTCGAGAGTTCCTTTTAACGAAGCTGCCAGCCGGTCCCGTTTTTACGAATTCCACTTTTCTTCGTGCTCTCTACGTGCCTCACATTTGCAACGTGACTAGCAGGTGCGTACCGTGACGTACACAATTACGCGTCTCTGCCCCCCTCCTACTCCACGATAATTAATCACGATTAATAGCCAGAGAACCGGAGAAGAAGCCGGGATTTATTAATCGACCGCGATCGCTCGGGTTCGTAAATCAAAGACGCTTGTCTTTTTCTGCTCCTTGGGAAACTTATGCACCGGTATATCTCTTCATTTATCCGCTTATTTATCGGACCATCGCGTTTTTTGTAACGGAAAGAACTGCGGTAGAAATGTAAAGTGGCCATTGTGTTCTCGGTTGCCTCTCTGCGTTGCGGGTATATGTAAATACGGATTTTTAGAGTTCAATTACAAACGTTTTAATTAAATGAGACTAACGTATCTACTCATTTTATTAACTTACAAACGTTTTAATTAAATGAGACCATCGTATCTACTCATTTTATTAACTTTTTTAAGAATCTTTGCCTAATATGTTCATCAGTAATGCAACTCTGAATGTTTTAATTAAATAATTGTAAGAGGTTATCGCACTGTAATATTCTAATTTAAATGAGACCATCGTATGTACTCACTTTGTTATTTTTTTTAAGAATCTTTGCCTAATATGTTCATCAGTAATGCAACTCTGAATGTTTTAATTAAATAATTGTAAGAGGTGATCGCACTGTAATATTCTAATTTAAGTGAGACCATCGTATGTACTCACTTTGTTATTTTTTTTAAGAATCTTTGCCTAATAAGATCATCTGTAATGTTACTCTGAATGTTTTAATTAAATGATTGTAAGAGGTGATCGTAATGGAGTATTCTAATTTAAATGAGACCATCGTATCTACTCACTTTGTTATTTTTTTTAAGAACCTTCGCCCAACAAGTTCATCAGTAATATTACTTAAAAATGTACAGCAAAGTGCAATAACTAAATTGTATAACTTTATTGTATAAGATAGACATAATAAAAGTAGACAAAATTAAGATAGACAAAATATTAAACCTTTCAAACTTACCAAGCTTCTTAAAGTCTCTGCAACCTTCAAAAATGACTAAACATCACAAGTCATTTATAATTTTATAATGTTCGAACCTGACAGGCCTGTCCATAGTATCAATACTCAAGAATAAAGATCATCGAAAGCAGAGTACAAGAAAATATGTCATATATCCCCCTAATGTTCCTCAAATTTAATTTCAACTCAAATCTTGACTTCCCATACAAATTACCTTGGTAACACGCAACGTAAAAAAAAGTCCAGTAAATTTGAGACAATCCAGAGTATCACGAAGGTTCTCGAGGCCTCGCCATTAATTTCTCGATCAACGACGTAGGTAAACGCGCGTACGTCGAAGGAGATATTTACGCGAGCGATGGAGACAGGCGTTCTTGTCGGTCGGCGTCTTTTTCCGGCGGTATCGTGATCCTCGACGGTGATGACGTAGCGGAGGAGCCTGAGGTGCGCCGGTTTCGGACATAAGTCAGCCGGTATTCAATGAGTTCGAGGAAGTTGATCGCCGGTTCTTCGCACGCGAGCCAGCGTATCGATGCTAAACGACAATCGTGCGCCCCACCGGTAGCCCCCGGGGCCCGAAAAACTGGACCCGCGAACGGACCCAGCCATGGAACGCCGGTTTTCTGGTAAAAACTGATATCACCGCTCGCCAAAATTGTTGAACACGACGCGAGCCGGTTCCTTTTTTGTGAATACCTGTTTGCGCCGAAGGAAATTCTGCGATAGTCGCCGAACACGTTTGTGCAAATCACTATTGTTACGCACGTAGAAGTTCTGCAGGTATAGGTATCGACTGTATAAGCAATTGATACTGGATAATTCTATTTGCAAGTTTAATCTTTTGAGTACGGTACACTTTGGCAGGACAGACATATATTGTAATGTCCATGGTTGTGAAATATTCGAACACTATTCGATGTGTAACTATTTGTACTTAATGCATTATATTTGTACTTGATGGATGTACACATACACACAGAAGACATATACACATAGAAGAACAGATATTCACATACATTTCACACACAAAGATGTAGAAGATTTTCAAAGAGATATACAAATGGAAGAACATATATTCACATACTCTTCACACCCAAAGATGTAGATTTTCAAACTTGAACAATTAAATACTTCAAATTCCGCAAGTACAGTCTACAGTTCAGACTTGTCTACATATTTAGATTTGTCCTCCATTTTCCTTACTGAAGTATAATTAATGACCAAAAATTTTTTACACAGCAACAGTTGAACCTTTAGACCGAGACCATAACCTCAAAAGCTTCAGTCATAAAGAGCGACATTCGCAAACCCTTGCCACCGCAGAAGAAAAATCGAAATCGAGAAGAAAAGAAACTCGCGGAAGGTTAAAGCAAGAAACCATAGGTCTCGAAGGTACTCGTCGTTGACGTCTCAACTTTCGTCGAAGCGGAACCCACGGTGGTATTTGTTTGCCATTTATGCCCATTTAGAGCGGAACCCCGGGCGTGCGCCGTTGGGCCCCCCTCGTTGTCGACCTCGATTACCCCGAAAAGCGTCGTCTTTCTAAAAACCCGTACTCGCGTCCCGTGGTCGCTGAACCTTCCTGTTACAGGCCGTTTTCCGAATTTCCAGTGGACAGAAAAGCGTATTGATTCGCAGCTATGTGTCGCAGCGAGAGAGACCCCCCTGTAGCTTTGTGACGGATTCGTTTAGGTCGACAGGAATTCGCTACGCTTTTTCGACACGGGCTCTTGTACCTCCGCGTCTAGAGAACAACGGGACCCGTTGGCTAGTTTTTCACGAAAGCTGCAAGATTTGCTTTCGGGATGGACAGATGCTTCGAAGGATTGATGGAAGAGTTATAAATTAGAGGAGGCCCATTGTCGATGGAACGTCTCGGTTTCTGGGCCTGCAAATATTTTCATCCCTCGAGACACCTTTTGGTTGACAGGTATTTTTTAATTCTGATAGAGAGTTTATTACTGTATTTAGGGTTGATGCACCTGTTCTTCAGGTTTCATTTTAGTAACACTTAATTGTTACTGAATGAACAATTAATAGAACTTCTATTTTATTTTATAGAGAAATGAACAAAATTTAACTGGATTTATTTAATCAACTTGATTGATCTATTTATTAATGCTTTTAGACAGCAGATGTTTTGTATATTTATCGTATCACAGTCTGCAAAGCGAACATAAATGATATAATATATAATATAATAAAATTCGTAGCCTGTAGAGTGTCGATGTAACTGCACCATGATGTATATATTATGTATAAACATCCCCTGAATAAAGAATAAAATATTTGAAGTATTTTATGTTTGCTTTGCAGACTGATACGATAAATGTACAAGACATCTGCTGTCTATAAGTACAAATAAATAAGTAAATAAATGAAGTTCATTCAATAAATCAAGTAGAGTAAGTTCATTAAATAAATCAAGTAAAGAGTAAGGTCATTAAATAAAGAATAAAATACCTGAAGTATTTTATGTTTGCTTTACAGACTATGATACGATAAATGTACAAACCATCTTCTGTCTATAAGTATGAATAAATAAGTAAATAAATGAAGTTCATTAAATAAGTAAATAAATGAAGTTCATTAAATAAACCAACTAAAGAGTAAGTTCCTTAAATAAATGATGTATTTTATTCTTACATGCTTACATCCCTAATGTAAAACCTCCAGATACAATTAAACTGGGGATCATTTGCATAAACATTTCAAAAGACAAATTATCGGAAAAGAAGCGAGTAATTGATGGAAACGATAGGGTTCGAAATGAGAAGATATTCACCCTCGGATCGAAGCACGCAGGATCGGAGAGAAGGGTTGCAAACGGGTCGGGAATCCGAGGAAGGAAGGCCTGGACTCACGCCGAGTGGGAGTGGCGTGGGTGTGTCCAACACACTAGCTCGCACGATCTCCTATAAACTTTACAAACACGATGTAACGACTGCCGTTGGCGCGTTTTATAGGGATCGGAGGGGTGACCGAGGCAAAGTTTGGCAGACCGCGAATAATGTCCTTGTTTCCCCCTGCGGGGACACACCATCGACACCCCTTAAAATCGACACGGACTAAAATTCATGACTCCGACTGAAACACCATGAATCGTGTGAATTTATTCTCTGACGCCCCTTTCTGTTAATTTTACGGAAACTTGGTATTTATTATCTGACCGGTGTTTACCCCTTTGCGGTCCACTTTCATTCCTGTTACGCTTTTAAATTACAAATGTACTCTTTTACAAGGTTTTGAAACCCCTCCACAAGGTTTAGAAACCCCTCCACAATATACTCCTCCATAAAAATTTGAAAATATTCTAATTTAAAAAGAAAATTAATAATAACAAGGTTTTAAAACCCCTCCACAATATACTCCTCCATAAAATTTTGAAAATATTCTAATTTAAATAAAAAATTGATAAGTATTCCTTGCACCCACGTTTGGAAAAAAGGGAAAGTTCTGCCCGTAATGGCGAACGTTTTCGACAACTTCAAGGTTCGAAACATAAATCTTGTCGTTCGGTCAGAACGGTCAAATAGGATCCGAAAGTGCCGTTTGCGGAATCCGGACTGCCATGGACGTCTGTTTACGTTTCTCGTGAAAAATCGCTTTCCTATTTACACAGCGCGTGTGGTGGGCACATGGCGGAAACGGAGCACAATGACAGAGTTTCCCATGTTCCAACATTTCAGATCCTGTTAAAAACTGACTCCTTTTTCACGCTTGCTGCGTGAAAAAACAGGGACTGTCGCGATTCGGACCCGTTGAAACATTTGTGAGAAGACGAAACTGGAGACAATTTTTTTCTACTGTCTTACTGTTCTACTTTTCTACTGTTCTACTGAATTGTTTGGTGAATAAGTAGTTGGTAGAATAATTTTGCTTGCGTTACGGAGGACGTATAAAGTATTGATCACGACCAATTAACTTTCAGGCAGAAGTCAAGACCTTCATCGGGGACAGAGACACTTAAGGCATTCTGACTTTCCTTTGTCCGTGTCATAAACTTTCGGAAAGTATACACCTGGAATTCACTTTCGGCCATTTAGCTTACGATCCCCTCGTAAACGCTGTCGAAACTGATGTTCGGAAGATCCTGTGCCTCGCTGTTCGAGACGTCGCGTTATTTACGACCCACCTCCTGTCTGGTATTTTTATGATTTGCTCGAAAATATTATCATCGGTAATAAATTGCCGGTGAGATAATAATGCGACGCGATCAACAGATATGTAATCCTTTCGATCGGGGTTGATGGCATGAACGATTGTGTACTCCTTGTCAACGTATTGCAACTTTCCTTCGAATACATTTCTCCATTACAAACTCATAATGTAACACTCTAAATTAAAATCGCGAAATAAAGCTCTTAATTACTGAACCAAAATGTCTCCTATCTTCACCTGTCCGTTTCTACAATTTTAAAATTGTGCAAATTCGTGATGTAACACTCTAAATTAAAATCGCAAAATAAAGCTCTTAATTTCTGAACCAAAATGTCTCCTATCTTCACCTGTCCGTTTCTGCAATTTTAAAATTGTGCAAATTCATGATGTAACACTCTAAATTAAAATCACAAAATAAAGCTCTTAATTTTTGAACCAAAATGTCTCCTATCTTCACCTGTCCGTTTCTGCAATTTTAAACTTGTGCAAACTCCCAAATTTCCAAACGTGAATTGTTAGTTGAATATGAAACGTTATCTAAAAATTGTGACTCTGAAAATTATATAAAATGTCTACCATCTAACATTAAGATGGTTGGACCATCATATCAACTATTAAAAAATAGCAAAACGCGACAATGAATCTCGAAGACATTCTACCCAGTATACATCTTCAAAATTGTGTAAAATGTTCCCAGTAAAAATGACACAAAGCCAGAAAGAAGCGAAGTCATATTCTCAGACGATAAACTATAAAAAGATGAGAATGATCCTTAAAAGTCAATTCACACTGAACTAATCCTGAAAGCTACCTGACCAAACAGTCAACTATCGACTAACTATCCGAAGATGTCTAGAAAGTGGTACCTGTGCTCCCGACAACATAGCCGGCCACCGAATTTACGATCAAACAAAAAGCTCGCGGCAATAAAGGTGACAAAATATTTCCATCGAAAAATATTTACGACGAGCCGTATTTCAAAGCGACCACGCTACGCCACGCCACGGCGAAGATTTCTGCGAGGAAAACGAGCTGGACCATTGTTCACCTTAGCCGAATCGACTATTTATTGGTATTCGTGTGGCTGAAGTACGTAAATCTTGTTGCAAACGACACGGGGGCAGCATCGAACCTCGTAATTTCCTTCTGCGTCGTTGGTGGAATTTTGTCAAATTCATTTGGTGAACTTGTTCTGTAGTTCTGCTATTATTATGCCGAATTTTTAAAAATTTTGTACTAATTTTTAAAATTAGGAGATGACTAATTTTCTTTTGCAATGTCATTGTGTGAAATTTTGTGAAAATGATTGATATAGTGAACTCTGCAGCTTTGCTATTATTCTAACGAGATGGACAATACTGTTGTATTCGATCACTATTATACTGTTCTATTACTTCACTATACTGTAATACTGTTATACAATTATTACACTGAACGCTACTCTTCTGTTGTCTGCTTTTAATCCTTAAAAGGGTACGTTTTTCTAAAATTACGTGAAGTGTACACTGTTCTTCGACGCACGAGTATTCATATGTGTACCGCGTCTTAGGTGTTTCTGTACAAAAATTGAACAAGGTTTAATACGTCAACTTGAATGATAAATCTCATAGAATTTCAAATAGTTAAACCAATCTTTAAACTGTGACGGTTTAACAAAGTGAACGTTGTGTGTCAAATACAGGGTGCATTGAAGGGTTAATTGAACAGTCCCTTAGACTCCTCGCTACCGAAGCAACCTCGAGGAGGCTAAAACTGGGAAATAGTGTGAGAGCTAAAGTGTACTCCTCAATTAGTAAATTCGTCCCGTCTGCCAGAATAATAAATTACACGTCGTTAGTCCCGTGCTCGTCACACGCGCCCGCAGACGCAAGAAAGAGGGCCAGGCGGGCGGGGAAACGGTCGATTAAAGGAACGATAAAAATGCCGTGGCAATTTACGGGCGGACCCGCGGAATAATTGTCATCGACGATGTCCCGTGGCACCGTGGCGCCACCACGGGCCAATTAGCCGATGCAATTAAAGAATTACGCGCCGAACGAGTCTAATCCCGCGAACGGTTCAAGGCAGGACGTCTTCCGAAAGGACCGCAACCGCCAATGATCCTGGAACGAAGGGGACACTCGCGGTGCCACTAAAATCGACCATTTACGATTCCGTGCCGTGCATAATGTGCTAGACGTCTCCATAGTTTGTCGTCGCTGCGACGACTGTGTTCGACTCGGATGTTGTCGGGCGACGGCCTGTTTCGAGACTGAAATTTGTTGGATGCCTTTCGTTCAATGGATTTTACTGCCATATGAAACGGTATACACTTTCGGATGCGGGATAAATTTCCTCTGAGGTGGCAGAAGCGATGCATTAGAATTGCTAGGACTTCCATAGAATTCTCTAATGTCCTCATGTCTATGATTCTCTAAAATAGTCTAAGATTACTTAAGATTTTCTAAGTTTCTGAGAATATTGAATTTATGTAGTATGTACTAGAAATTAAGGAAGTTTATTGCAACGAGGATGCGATGACTATGATTTACCCTACGAGTCTCAACAGAAGTCTCGACAATAGCGAATGAAGGAACAGAATAATATATGCGCGCACTTCAATGCATACTAATTAAAAATCACGTGGTGTAACGTTGCAAGGACAGATTCTGAAGTTGCAGTAGCCACAGTACTTCAAATATAATTTGTCTCGTTGAAACATCAAGATTCAGCATTCTGTGCTACTCTTTGAAATTCTGTAGAATTGAAGTATTTAATAAAAATTGTTTTCACTACAACAAGTAATGACACGAAGATCAAAGCGTTAGGTTTTATTTTAACACTAAACCTACCAGCATATGTACTTAATTAGAAATTAAAAATGAAGTTAAGAAATAGATGAACAAACGACGAATCATAAATTAGTATACACATTTATTCTTTATCCTTATGAAACTCAATTCTTTCAAGGAATACACTTTAACAAATTGTGTACCTTATCATAAGAAACTTATGGAGCTATTTGACCGGTTTGATAGTTTCAGTGTTAACAAAATATAATTACAACGAACAATAGCTTATTAGAATAGCTTGTTACGATATCTTACAGTCATAAAAATCGTCTTCTAAAATTCTTAGTAGATCCCCTCTCGAAAATATACGTTGAAGGACTGGTTCGATCCGATCGAACCATCAGCCGAACAACTTTCCCCGTCGTCTGACAGAAGATCGAGCAATGGGAACATCCATAATGACAAACCGTCCCGATCTCTCGCGAACGATCGGTTCAGGGCCGTGGCCAATGTTATAAATGCATCCGGGGAGGAAAACGTAGCGGGGTAAGGGAGGAGGACTCGAAGGATCTATCGATAGCCGATATCCTGGCTGCGTTTGGTAGACGCGACCGGCTCTCGGCAAAGATCGATTTGTGTCGAGGCAGTTCGAGAACGCGAGATGGATGGGCCAGAGCACGAAATCTATTAGTCATCACCCACACGATTGCGGGTGTCCCGTTCTCGAACCCTCTCGTTCTTCTTGCTCGATGGTGCAGACAGGTACGTCCGATCGGCGTTATTGTGGCCGACCAATCGCGACGCCCGAGTCTGTGCAGCTTGGAATGTTAATGCGTTCATGAAATACAAAGGACACCGAATATATTGTCTATGATGCTCAGCTAGGTGGAGTCAAAGATGGCAGGATTACTATTAGGACCAAAATTACTGTTGAAATGTGTAAAATGTATTCCTTACTCCTTGAGTTATGGAGCATCTTTGTAACGAGGGAAGAAATCAGTATAATTATAAAGGACACAGAAGTTTAAATGAAGTCGAGGAACAAGATACTAGCTGTGCCTTTATTCATTCTTAAAGCAACCATTTGCTGTAACAATCCACATAGTACTTATCTGCTAGTAACCAAATACAGAGATGTGACCACGTTAGATCAATAACATACATGTGATCCTTACGTGATCTAACAAGATGAACAAGATGAACAAGATGATCTAACAAGATCTAACAAGATGATCCTGACAAGACTACACCAGAAGAAAATTACAAAAAAGAGACCTATACAAGTTATTGTTAGAAATACATCAAGTTTAACTTCTAATAAAAATTTGTAAAAGTCCCTAGCCTTAATAAAACAGAAAGTTGTAAAACACCTTAACTTCATCTCTCTCGACCAAAGAATGCCGACCACATACGAGTTGCACAACGCATTGCACGAGCAGCATTAATCGATCGTAAATAGTTTTCGAGACTTGTCTAACAGGCTCGTGTTCTGTCTGATTCGTTTGAAGAAACCTTGCACCTTGCACTCGGACGCATACATCCTGAACCATTAGCTGCATTATGATCGTTTGGACGAGTCTATGATTGATTGTCTAGGGAGGTCAGGTTCCACGTGGAATGTCACGAAACTCTCGTTTCGTTTACCGTTCGCTGATCGCTCTAACGATCATTGCACGAAGGCGAGTAGAAAAATCAAAGAACACGATGCATCGTGTTCCTATCTTCGATGGAAGAGCTTTAACTTCAGGAAATCTAGTTTCTTGGGGATTCTCACGATTTCGCTGTTGCATAAGGTATGTAATAAATTCGGAATGGGATGTGGGTTATTATGAGGGAAATGTAATAACTTCTTTAGGTGACGGGCTTGGACTCTACGTAATCTACTTTACGGATTATGTATTTCAATCAAGTTTTACCCAATTTGAAATTAATTACTTCGCTTATTAACACGAGATACGGTGTTATAATACGGTGGTATAATAAGTTTAGACAATTTTATCTTCTCATTACAGTAAAGATATTTAAATATGACTGACACTATTTTGCTAGAAACGAGACTTTAGAGATGAAGTATTTTCAGTATTGATAAGTTGCCTCAGAAAGTTGTCCTTTTCAATATCGAAACATTCGCAAGCACAGTAAAAAATAATGGGCCCAAAATCGAGTGATTTGCATAATTAAGTTAATTACGAGGAAGACAGTCGTAGGAGGTTCGGCGCCGGCGAGAAGAAACGAAAGCGACCTATCTTGCATCTTCGAGCGTAATGAGCGTTCGGTTACAAGATCAGTCTCCTTGTCTTCGCGAGAGATCTCGGCTCTCGGAAACCTGCCGACGACAGGGGCGTGCACAAGGTGGTTCTACGTGACCAAGATGTCGAAAATGAGTATAGGGCGTGGCAGTCGGCCGATGAGTTACGATCTACCCTTTGTCTTAAGCTGCCCTTCTTCGAGTAATTATGATCATTTCCATTTTTCTCCCGTCGTGTCTCGGTTCTGTGGAAAGTCGGTTTCAACTGGATAATATTTAATAAAACATTCAGTCGTTCTTCCGCTGTCCCGTATCGTTGTCGATCCATTGTGTCTGGTGAATCAAGAACACCAGATTGGTACAACAAAGAAGAGTGCACTCAATCAGCTAGCTGGTATTAAGCCTACGTACTGCAAAGAGGACAACCTAATCGAGCACGATACCTCGATTCTAAATTTTCATTGTTTATCCAGCGTTGTTCTATCAGTTCAAACACCCTTTCCGCAAGTAACAGAGTCGATTAATTTGCTTCGTTTTCCAATCAGCAACCGAGGTGATCGCATTTGCGGATCCATTAAGGGACAAATCGAATCTTTTCGATTCCCTTCGCATCGGGGAGGACGGAAACGAGGGCTAATTTTCTTAGGATGAATCTCATCGCGATCAGAGTGTCTCGGGGCCACCGGAAAGACCGCTAATGAGAGAACAGAGGTGGAGGTAAGGGGAGAAGCGAATCGGAGATGAAAATGAATTGAGCGAATGGACTTGAAGTGCTCCCGAGTGGCGGGAAGTGAGCAACTCCGACGAGAGGAGCCATGCTCCCTCTCTCGTTCCGGAACATCCGACGCAATCTAGCCGGCTAACTGGCTCATTTCGAACGATTTCTTCTCTAACAACGATCCGAGCTGCACCGTCGGCTTGCGTAACTACGTATCTTTCTATATTATGCTCTCTGTTTTGTTCATCTCTTAGGGTTAAGGCTTAAAAATTATAATTTGATGCTATTCTGAAAGTTAGTTCATTAGCTAGTTTATAAGATGTTCTTGTTAAGTGATCTCTAGTAAGATAAGTGTACTTGTCTGTAGAAGTTGAATATATACCAAAATGATTGAGATGCGAAATGACGTAGGAGCTTGAACAAGATTTTATTATAAGATGAAATTGTTTGAGTAACAAGATTTTATTATGAGACAAAATTGTTTGAGTAACAAGATTTTATTATTAGACAAAATTGTTTGAGTAACAAGATTTTATTATGAGACAAAATTGTTTGAGTGACAAGATTTTATTATGAGACAAAATTGTTTGAGTAACAAGATTTTGTTATAAGATGAAATTGTTTGAATAACAAGGTTTTATTATAAGATGAAATTGTTTGAATAACAAGATTTCATTTTGCAGTGAAACCATCAAGATTGAACCTATGATTTGAACTGAAGATGAAGATTTTCAGCGTCAAATTTATAAAAAGTCTATCTAATATTTATGAATATATTTTGAAAGCAACCTAACGTTAAATTAAATGAAAACAGCTAAAGCTTTTAACTACGACGAATTAAATTAAATTGAACAATCATCCGCTTCTAAGAATGATGGTAATCGTGTATCGATAGAAATGGACTAATCGGAAGATCAGAAGAAAGTCGAATAATTCTGGGAAAAGAAAAAAAAGAGCAAAACATGACAAGGGAGAAGGTGTATAGGTATACGTCTACACGGTTCGGGTCAAGGGATAGAGGGAAGTTGCATCTGCTGCTCACTAGGGGGTGTACGATCATTTTTTAGGGGTGAGATCGTAGGGGTAAGTCGCCTAACGAATCGTTTTTGTTCGTGGACCGGACAAACATCGACACAAATAAAACCGAAACGAACAACGTGTCTCGCCCACCCCTGTTACAATAATTTTCGATTGGTCGTAAAACGTGACAATTATTGATGTATCTTATTAATTGATCCGTCGTACGCTTAATATAAATTTATTATCTCGATCTGTTCCTTTGTACAATTCCAGTCCATTATCGCACAATTTTTTAAGATTTCGATTTTCGTCATAAAACGTGGAGCGAGAAAAAGAAATGTATAAAAGAGTAGTTGTAAATTCTCTCGTAAAATTATGCCGCAGCTACGCGGCCAACTATAAATATTAATGCTTCCCAAAAACGGTTTTCCTCTTCGCCTACGTTTCTCTTTTTCTCCTCTTTTTTTCTTTCACCTCTCGGACGTGAGCCGTAAATCAAGTCGCTAGAAGGAGGTTGTCAGCGAAAAATACGGCGGATAAAGGCGGCTGGGGGTAAGAGTTTGTTTTAGATGCCAGAACCCCTTTCGCCCGAGGAGAAACATCGCTTTCGCCGGCGACAACTTCCTTCGACTATGGAGTCATTTTCTTCTGTTACCGATTACATCTTACATTTCACAATTGTATTCACAACTAATTACATTTAATGCATCTTTCATGTGTCTTTTAATAATTCTTAAAGGAGATTGTACCTCGAAATTTCAAATCGTTTTCGAATAAGAAGATGTTTATAAAAACACGATGTTTATGAAACAAATTTTAAAGAAGACATTATTTATGTTTAACATAATGTCAGATTAAAATAGTTTTATCATACAGACAAAAATAATTGGTACTTCATTTTTTGAACAGATGCAATTGTTAATGTTGTATGAAGTTTGTCTGTAGAGTTCTTAATAAATTTTTTGCTATATGTCTCTTTATGTATAAGTTTAATGTATGTCAAGTTAAAATAGTTTCCTCAAATAAACAAAAATAATTAGCAGTTCAATTTTTAAAACAGATGAAATTGTTAATGTTGTATGAAGTTTGTCTGTACAGTTCTTAATAAATTTATTACTATATGTCTCTTTATGTATGTTTAATTTATATCAAGTTAAAATAGTTTCATCAAATAAACAAAAATAATTAGTACTTCAATTTTTTGAACAGTTGCAATTGTTGATGTTACATGAAGTTTGTCTGTACAGTTCTTAATAAATTTTTTGCTATATGTCTCCTTATATATAAGTTTAATGTATGTCAAAATAGTTTCATCATAAAAAAAAAATAATTATTACTTCAATTTTTAGAACATTTACAATTATTAATATTATATAAAGTTATATAATGTATCCCATTGTAAAATGTATTGCAACGTCTCTTGAATTAAACCTAGGTCCCGTGCACAATACCAATGATCAATTTCCCGAACCGAAAAATGATAGAATAAGGGTTGTAACGAGGAAAAATCGTTTTCCGAATGGGGAAGATGATCGAACCACGACAAATCTCACCAGCGGAATATAACCGATTCTTCTTCCGTGTTCCAGGAAAATGAGAGAAGATATTTCATTGTTCCCTCCACGGTTATTCGAGCCGAAAATGAGCAGGGTCGGCAGCGGAGAAAAGAAAAAATAAATAAATTTTATTATCATATTCCGAGGATTTTTCATTTTCCACGGGGACTGAACTGTTTGAAGGGCCACGGACGTTCCCTAATATTTTTGTCGGCGATCCTCCTCGGAGATACCTATCTAGTTCTTATCTCGGCTTGCATCGCTCGTAGAAATCTTATCTCGCAGTCACCTAGAGCCGCCTACCACTCTGTCATCTCTCTGTCGGATTCTGCTTTGATCCTACGGACTTCTACGAGTTACGTATTTATCATAGTCTACGATTTTTCTGCGGAGAATTTTAGGTACACTGCATTTAGTGTTAATAAATTTAAGTTAGTCAAGTTAGTAAGTACACTGCATTTGTGACGAGATTTAATTGCGATAAGATTAATGTGAAAGTACAAGTAGCTAAGAAGACAAGTAATTAATAAAATAAAGATGGAGTCAGTACAAGAGGGTAAAAAGTTACATCGCTTCATATTTTTAATAATATCATTTACCTAATTAATTCCCAGTTATTTCAGTTCACAATAAACATATAAATAATATATCAATGCTTCCCACTAATTTATTGACTCGCAAAGTTACAAGTTTTGCAGCGCTGATCCGACAAGTTTTGCACCTGCAGGTAAGAAACCAGAAGAAGTCGCTAGGTACACCGGAGAAATCGACTATTGAGACCGACCGACAGAGATCGTCATGTTCCTAATGACTTCGAGACAAGATCTAGCTATTCGGTTCTTCGTTCCCTTGTCGTTTCATCTGACCACGAGATCGACAAACTTTTGCGTGTCGGTTCCCTTTGCTCTATCCTTCACCGAGCGTTCGAACGGTTTGTAACAGGACTTTAGTGGCCCGTAAATTCCCTCAACATTTCCAATTATGTGGGTTTTCGATTAGACCACCGGTTACTCGTGTTTTTCGTGTGTTCACACACCTTACGAACAGATAAGTGTTCTTGTTTTACAAGAGGTCCTTCTGAAGATCTTCAGAAGTCAATTGGTAGAGTGTTCTCATAGTTTTGTTACTTGGAACAATTTTATTATTTTATATTGTTACTATATTGTTTTGTTAGTTATTGTATTGTTAGGTATTGCGTTGTTAGTACTATATTGTGTTGTTAGTATGGTGGAGTGTAAATCTTTTATTTAAGTATGATGAGAAGTGCATCAAGAGAAGGAAATTATATTGAAACCTTTATTGAAGGCAATCATTCCATGCTCAGGTTATATTATCTCGTTATTAAAGTTAGTTATGAACGACATAACATTTATGTGTATACCTCTAAATACAAGCATAATAACACACACGTCATAAACGAGTCGCAATTTGCCAAAGTACCCCGTAAATTTCCGCTCAACCTTAAATTCATCAAGCATCGAAGACTATTTCCACCTAACCCTCCACTTCAATTGTAGCCCGAACAATAGACCGGTCCATGAAAGGGGCAATTCAAAGAACAATTCGCTGAAATGAACATTATTAACTCGTAAACCGGTACCTGAAGAGAACAACACAGCTTAAAAATAACGCGAACGAAAGTGATACAAAGCCTAGCTAAAGACAAGAAGTGTACAAGAAAAAGTTAGCGAAGATCGAAGTTGGCATTGACCATGACAATGCAACGAATCGTGCGATTCTGTTCCCCTCGATCTTACAATTAACGATTAATTAAACGTAATGACCGCAGAGAGCGTGACTGATGAACGAACGAAACAATGTCTGGCTTGTTGATGGCTCCGGCAACGAGCGCGTAGGTGCATACGGTATTTCGCGAGCTTGCAACCGCTCTCCCGCGATGAAAGTTCTATCGCAGACTTTTAGATTAATGGTTCGGCGAAATACGCTCGCCAATCGTTACATTGTTTCTGCGTGGGATCACCGACTAAATATAGGAACGTTTTATTGTCTTTTTTAAAGACGCAAATTTCTTGGATATGGTTCTTTAGACGAATTTAAGAGAAAAGAGATACTTGAAGATTTAAGTTTGACCAAAGACAATTAGATACATAGATACTTTTAAAAATATACATGGAATAGAACTGTATGTAACATCTCTACATTAATCGTTTACACTATGATTTATTCAGTTCAAAATTTCAAAATTCAGTTCAATCAAAATTAACTACTTGCAGCTACAATATTAAACACAGACAAAGAAAGTTGAAATGTTATGTCAATTATCATGGTATCATACAACTGACTACTTAAAGTATAATATAACTTGAAATCAACGTATTCAAAATTAGAGTAAAATGACCAAAGCTGAAGTGCGTCGAGAGTGCGTCACGACTGCGTCATGAGACTCGTCAAGATAGTACAAATGGTTAACAAAATTTGACCGAAGAAAGTTGCACAGTAAATCTTTCTGAAAATAATTTAAGGATCATAAATTAAATTTGATCATTAATTAAAAATAAGAAAAGAAAGATTGCTCTATTTGTAGAGATAATTGTCTAATCCTTCTCAGTCAACTGCAGAGGCCGAAAAAAATGGCGCATCAAAATCGAACAAAGGTTTCTAAAACGGAAGAGAACGGGATATAAAAGTGCAGGGTAAATTCGTTCGAAAATACCTGCAGGTTTCGAGGAAGGAGCGATTGGCGCGAGTGCAGCGACGAGCAGCGTCTCGTGCTGTTAGTAAGCGACAGAAGGTGGATGGAAAGCATCATTCAGACGTTGGCCTCGTAAGTGCACGGAGGAGCCACGAGTCCGGCTTTATGATAGTTATTAATATGAAATAGTCAGCCACCGTGCCCATTACGGACATAATGGGACGCCATTTTTTCCCGTGACAATGAGGCACCCCCGTTAAACACTCGATGCGTTCGCATTACTCACGGGCAAGATTAAGCTCCGTTAATATATCGACTGGCAGCCTTTGAAAGACCAACACGGAACGTTGTATGTAAAACACTGTCTTCCTCGATTGTTGGAACGTTCAAGAAAAATGGGGAAATTATCCAGGAAAGGGTGAGACGAATGGAGAGAGCTACTAGGTTGCTTTGGGAGCTGAGGTGAGATGTTGAAGTGTTGCTGTGTAATTAGCGTGTGGATTTGGATATTGTGGATTTGAATACTGTGGATTTCCAGATATAGGAATTTCGGTGGATAGGAGTTTTGGAAACTTAACAAAATTTTTGGATGCAGCTCACAGTTCATCTTCCACCATTCACTCCTTCACCTTTGCACTTCTTTTTCAATTTAAAAATAAATACACGTCAAATTGAAATAATCTACAGTGAAAGTTATCATACACATTTCATAAATTTCATAGTGTTTGACAAAATATAAAAAGAATCACAGGAATAAGGACTATGGGATTTGAAATTTGGTAAGAGTTTAAACTTGAACAATTAGACCAGTTTGGGATGGAGCCGTAATAGAGGGATGGTTATTGAACAGTTTCCGCAAACGGCATTCACTTTGACCACATTCATTTTCATCGGACGTGTCCGGTTTTCATTTGCTTGTCAACAGATTATTGGAACTCACGATCCGTAACCTGTCGAAGCAGGTCAAAGATCTACGAAAGCAGGTAGAAATGGCCCAGTAATCCTATCTTTGACAATGCTGTAAAACAGAGTTATGGTAGCAACGGTAATTCGAAACAATAACGAATTACGGTCACGAAACTGTGAATCGGTTATGAAGAATATTAGGAAAGAATACTTAGGAAATTTGTTATTAAAATATTCAAAATAACCACATCTTCGTCTTCCAATTTTGTAACACTTGATATCTTCAGTTGACGATGAAATAAAATTGTACAATTCGATACATAAAATTATACAATTCACACATAATAATGTATACGTGATAATGTATAACACGTAATATTATTTTTCTAAAGTATGTATCATGGAGATCAAGTAAAAAAGAAGAAATTATAAATGTTTCTACAAGACACAAATTTATCTTCATATGCCCTATTGTCCTCGACGACGAGCACGAGGTCAAGACATCCCGTGGTGCAATTCATTTGTTCAATTGATTCGATGAAACCAAGCCCCTGGAAAAACCGGCTTTTCCGAAAGGGTTTAGGTTTCTTCTACCAGTATTAGCAGGTTTTAAGGTCATTTGCTTATTGGCCTAGGTTGACTTATACGACCTCCAGGTCTGCCAGTCATTAATTCTCACTGTTCGTAGGAATTTAAGTGGTCTTTTGAAACGACCTCCACAATACGGTACAATATTATTACTAATAATATTACCATTATAAAAACTGAAAGTGTGAGTCTGAAACTATTTATATGTTTAATAATTAAAGACTCATGTAATTTAGTCTCACTAAATGTGGCCACCTTCACCGCAGTAATTAAGACGTTAGTTAGAACGGTCATAAGAAAACCAATGTGCTAGTGCAATTATAACTTCCTGTACTTTAAACAAAATATTTGGAGCTTACCTTAATAGGTACACTTTCTAACTAACTCTGATTTTGCTGTCGAGGTGCAATTTTAATGTTCTATATGGTAAACAAAATATTTGAAACTCACCCCATCAGGTAAACCTTTAAAACTGTCTCTGATTCTTCAGGTTGAGATGCAATTATAATTTCTTATACCTTAAACAAAATACTTGGAACTCAACCTAACAAGTGAACTGTCCAACTTAACTTTGATTCTCTAAGTTGAGATGTAATTATAATTTCTTACACCTTAAACAAAATACTTGGAACTCAACCTATCAAGTAAACCTCCTAAGCTACCTCTGCTTCTCCAAATCGTGATGCATTTATAATCTTTTACACCTTAAACAAAATAGTTGAAACTCACCCCAACAAGTGAACTATCCAACTTAACTCTGTTTCTCCAAGTCGAGATGCAATTACAACCTCCTACATCTTAAACAAAATACTTGGAACTCACTCCATCAGACAAACCTCCTAAGCTACCTCTGCTTCTCCAAATCAAGATGCAATTACAAACTCTTATATCTTAAACAAAATACTTGAAACTCACTCCAACAAGTGAACTATCCAACCTACCTCTGATTCTCCAAGTCGAGATGCAATTACCTCCTATATCTCAAACTCCTAGAAACTCACATCCCCAGGTGAACTTCCTAAGCTAACTCTGACTTTCCCAGTCGAAACGTAATTAATATCTCATCGATTTATTCGCTCATCTCCACATCGTACACTAAAAAAATATCTGAGAAAGGTGAACGCTAGTTCACCTCGCCTGGAGTCATTTTGACTTTGAAATATCGGAGTATTTAATTCCCTCTGCGAGATACGTTTGCGCTCGCTTCCGCGTCCTCCGCGAGCGTTCTCTTACGCGGAAGCGCGAAGACTTTGCCGAGTGTCTCCGGTAATTAATCGAGCCCGCAACGCGAGTAAACTCGGTTAATTGGATAAGTAAACGTACGGTCGCGTGATTACGCGTGTAGATATACACTTTTAGATTCCGACGCAAAGGGTTAAACGTCAACCGAGAAATTTCCACCTCGTTCCATCGCGGTAATTTATAAACGAGCGGTTCGCGTGACTCGCCATGTTTCCGAGCGGCTCGATATTTTTCCGCTAATCGCGTTCCTAAACCTTGCACGAAGCATGCTCGAGTTTTACACCGTTGTCATCGTTGGCCAAGTTCGAAAGACGCGATAAATTATATGTTCGATGGTTATTTGCCTGTTGTAAGATGTTGTGATTATAAGTAACTAATGACTTCCGTTACGCTTGAGGACGACATGGAGACTGTTTTGGATCGGTACATAGTCTGTTGACAGAATCGATACTAATTAATATCGCAATGTTTACAATTCTGAACATCTTGTTGTGGAAATGATATCATAGAATGTCGATATCTGTTGACATTTGAATGTGGATTTGCACTGTTATATCTTGACACAAGTCAAGTTATTTCTACGACAGAAATTTGAAATTCGATCCTCAATATGAACACATTGTTCATCGACAATTTTTGTAATCAAATTCAAAGAAGTAATCAAATTTAGATAAATGTAGACAGCTACTTTGCTTTTAAGAAGCTTAACATTAGAAAATATTTTGAGCAAATGTCTTTGATTCTAGAATTAGAATCGTACGAAAATGCTCAGCCATCTTTAAAAAGCACCCTTCTCGAAAGTGTCTCAAAATCGAGCAAGATCGGTGAGCGTGCACGCGATAACTGTTGGCAGATCCGGTGCTCGAGCTTTGGGCATCGACGTCGCGACGCTTCTGTGGCCATCCTCTGGCGATAGGCGTGCGAGGAAAGGCGGAGTCGCGACATGCGCCGTGTCGCTTATCCCGCCCATGAAAACTGGTCAGATTGGTGAGAGGCTTGGGCAACCGGTGGGTCTCCAATTGGCAGTGGTGCCATCGTCGCCAATGGAACGCTGGTATCCACGAGGGAACGTCCGCCAGTGGTGGAGCGTTTGGTTGCATCGAGGTTGCAGTATGCGACCTTGAGTGGGGGTAGAGGGTGTTTCCAGCGAACGAGTGGGCCGAGGACGCACGAGGTTGCCCGAGCGGTCGTTCCAGATGCCGAAGAGCGAGAGAGAGGGCGAAGAAGGTCGCGGCAAAGGCAGAAGGGGAGGAAGAGAGACGGAAGAAGGGATGGACGGGACAAAGAGAGAGGGCAGGTTCGTAAACGCCGAAATCGGCCGAGTTGCTCCTCGGCGGGAGCCCAGTGCCGACTCTCAGTCCCGCTGTGAACGCAGCAAGGAACACCACGGATGTTTCACCCTCCCTGTTCGGTGCGTCGGAGACGTTGACGCGAGTCGTGCTCGTCATCGTCAGCGTCAGCGCGAAACGTAAGCGTCGACGCGGCTGGAACATCGAACCGTAGGTGCTTTCGGCGCGATACGCAGAGTCGCCAGGGTGAAATCGGGGGGAAGAAACGTTCTAGGGAATTCCCAGCTCGTCGTTTTTGACGCGAACAGACTATCCGGGTCCGTCGAGTGCTCGCGTCTAGGTTTCGGAGCGCAGACACGCGCGCAACGACCATTTGGAGCAACGTTCGTTGGACTAAGTGAATAATAGATGGACGGTGCAAGGATCTGAGTGAACTTGTATAGTGTATTCGCGTAGACAGTGTACTTTTGCCAGTGATACTTGAGTGAGAAACTTCCGTTGAAAATTAGAGGCAGAAAGCGAAAAGCCCCGTAACTCGTTCGCGAGACATGAACTCCCAGATCGTTAACTGATAACCGCTCGATCCGTCGATCACGATGATGAACGCTTTTCTGGACGGTATGCCCTCGCACCCTCACCACCTGGCCAATCTGGGCATCAAACTGTCGCCGGGTGGTGGCGGGGCCACGGGAGGATCCACGGACCCCGGGACAGGTGTGCAACCCGCGCCTGGCGAAGCTCCGTCCCAACAGCATCACCACTTCCATCCCCAGGGCTACCCTCCTCACCATCCTCATCCAGCGTCGCACATGGCACCGCACATGGGCCACCACATGAGCCACCATCCCGGCTACGCGGCTCGCGACTTTCTGCTACGCAGAGAGCACGAGTTCAACGCGACCGCGAACCCGACCACCCCCGAAAGCGGCCTAGGTCTATTCACCCCGTTGCACCACGACGGCACCGCCGCGACGATGCAACAGTTTCCTCACCATCCGAGCCAACATCCCCTCGCGGCCAGCCATTATCCCGGGCATTATCCGCAGGACTCGAGGCTACCTCCTCATCATCAGTACTTGGGCGCGCCGCATTTGACCCCCGCGTCGATTCATCATCAACAACACCCGGCCGTCAGTCATCCCAGCCACCACCCCCATGGTGCTTTCTTGAGGTACATGAGGAGCAACGGGAGCAGCGGCGGTGCTACGGGAGTACCCGGCGGCCAACGCCAGGAGATGTCCTGCATGTGGGTCGACCAGGACGCGCCGGGACCCGGAAGGAAGCTGTGCGGCAAACTCTTCAACTCCCTCCACGATATCGTGACGCACCTCACGGTCGAACACGTGGGCGGGCCCGAGTGCACGACGCACGCGTGCTTCTGGCAAGGATGTGCGCGTAACGGCAGGGCCTTCAAGGCCAAGTACAAGCTCGTCAATCACATAAGGGTGCACACCGGAGAGAAACCCTTCCCTTGCCCGTTTCCCGGCTGCGGAAAGGTTTTCGCCAGGTCCGAGAATCTCAAGATACACAAGAGGACTCATACTGGTGAGTAGGGAATTCATGTACTCTATGGAGCTGAGGAGCTAAAACGATATGGGAGTCGAGGTGTTATCCTTGTATCGTTAGACTCATCTTGGCAAATTATGATCTGGTACTACTTTGATAGGCTGGTTTATATTGGAGCGGATGAGCCGTTAGGTTGCGCTAGTACGCAGGATTTCTAGACTCAAATGGAATCTAATTGAATTTGGATTGAATTTGAATGACAAGGAATCGCGTCAGGATGGAGTAAGACTTAAATGAAGTTGAGTTTGGATCGAGACGAATTTGCACCGAGTGGATGATCAAATTTGGTCGAGTCGAAGCAGAGTTAGGACCGAGTCATGTTCGAATTAAACTTGAATCACGTCGAGTTAGAATTAAATCAAGTTGGAATTTAATTTACCATCTCCCTCATCTTATCTTCGCCATCTTTTTGCCGTATCATGCGATCTCTTCGGCGGGCACTTGATCTGGCCATAAGCGAGCTAATGCGACAGTAAATCAGAACAAAGAAACAGTAATCTCCAATAAAATCGTCCGAGTTCCAGCAACGTGAGCTTTACTATAGATTGATATAAATAAAGGCATGGTGGGCAGTTACCATCGCCTTTTTTCGTTTCCCTCTCCTTCCCGTGTCCTTTCTGGTTTTGGACCAGCTCGTTTCATCCACGAAACGCCCCCGGCGCCTCGAGTCGTTTCAATATAATCAACCGGCTGTTTACGATGACAAGAATTTTTCGGGGCGCAATTAAGAAATTACCGGGCCATATATCGTGTCGTTTTATGCCCGCGTCCCCGTGGACAATGTATTTACATGCTTCCACATGAACGAACGGGCCATCTCATTGGCTTGTCCCCGACGGATAGACGCCAGTCGTCCAACCAGCCAGATCTCTCTCGACCCGGTTGCTGTTATACACCGAGATTCCTTTCCAGACAGTCACTACTAATTTCACCTTGTAGTTTTATTGTCCGCCCTGGGGGGAAACGTGCCGCGTTCCTTCTTCAATTTCTCTCTTCGTTTTGAACCGCGTCAAGCACGATTTTGCGTCCTCCTTCGCGTACTTTGCTCAAATGGCAGGGACGCTAAATTCGTTAGCGACGTACATCTGTCGTATGATGTTGCAAGGGTTTTATAATGTTCTCGTCCTTTTGGGTGAGTAAATACGGAAAAATAACGAAGAATTTCTAACAATTTTCTGTTCAATTCCTTTATCTTGAAATTTGAAAATATACAGATTTAATACATTAATCTTTTCGAAACATCAGAAAGTGTAGACATCTGCTAATTCAAAAATTAAAAACTTGTAAACATCACAAATTGTGTAATTAATATTATTAACTACGCAACTATGTTGTGCCCTCTACAACTATGAAATGAACGCATCTAAGGTTCCCTTGTTAACAGAAGAATAAGTTTCATTCATCTTTCATTTCAGCAATAAAGATTAGATGTTCACTCTTGATAATCGTAATTATATCAGTGTCTCGATCAATGAATTTTCATACAGAACCTGGTAAAAATGTATGTAAGATACCGATCCGTGGTTAACTACGTGATTACGTTATTACAAGCATCATAGAAGATCTAAAAATCATGTTTCACGGATTATAATGATGTACGCAAGGCAAGGTGAGAATTCAATTAAGAAACTCGGAAACGCGGTATCATATCCTTGTTGATCGTGTGTTTAAACGGTGCAGTCGGATTCCACGGTGTTTCCGGTCCCACGGATTCAACGCGCGCATCATCAAACAACCCTCCTATCGGAGACAACGGATCGCACGATCAAATTTTTCCTTCGGAAATAAAAAACTCCTTCCATATACCTTCAGTCATTGATTCATCAAAATTCAGTTTCTTTTAAGGATACATAATCTCGGACCCTTCCTTTTTCATTAAATTATTCTTCGATGTTGGTCCACGGGATATATTAATACTTTCATATTTCTTTTCGACGTTTAAAACTTGTCGCAGTTTGTAACGTGCTTATTGTAAAATAAGTAACGTGCTTCTTATTAAATACGTTCGTTATGGCCTCCTCGAAATTTGTGTAACGCGAAATGACTTTAAAGTTCTTTACCTTAATAACATCTTAAAATTTACTTTTCACGAGTGTCTTGCAAATCAAGGTTCTTACGTTATTTTTGCTAGGGTATTTGCATATTTTGTTCTTTGTTTAATACTGAAATAGTGACGTCGTCAGCGACGTAAAATAATGCATATACTCCAATTCATATATTACTTGTTATTCCATTGGTATTAAATAAATGTGCATACCTGTATCTTGCGTATTTATATTTTTAATAATATGTGGAGAAATGTGTTGCTTGTGGTTTGGTAGGTCATATAACGCGTATTAGTATATAGTAATATAACGCGTGGTCAGTGGGTAATAATTGTACACGTGACAATTCCATATGAGGCGATAGAACACGTAGGAACAAAACGCATGGATATCCATACGTGACAATTTAATGCGTGGAGATACAACATGGAGAGATTCAATGGTTAGCTGTTCGACGCAATGCAATAGGATGTGTTACAGTATAAAGCGCAGAAATTCTATGTGTGAGGGTTGCACGCGTGGAAATATAACGCGTAGTAATGCAACGCGTAGTAATCTAGCGCGCAGTAATGTGGTGGGTAGTAATGCAACGCGTGGCGATCTAACGCGTAGTAATCTATCGTGTGGGAATTTAACGCGTGGTTAGTTAACGCGTAGTAATCTAACGCGTGGTAGTCGAACGCATAGTAATTTAACGCGTGGTAATCTAACGCTTAGTAATTTAACGCGTGGTAATCTAACGCGTAGTAATTTGACGCATGGTAATCCAACGCGTAGTAATTTAACGCGTGGTTGTCCATCGCATGGTTATCCATCGCGTGGGAATCTAACGCGTGGTAATTTAACGCGTGGTTATCTAATGCGTAGTAATTTGACGCGTGGTTATCCATCGCGTGGTAATCCAACGCGTGGTTATCTAACGCGTGGTTATTTAACGCGTGGTTATCCATCGCGTGGTAATCTAACGCGTGGTAATGTAACGCGTAGAAATTTGACGCGTGGTTATCCATCACGTAGTAATTTAACGCGTGGTTCTTCATCGCGTGGTTATCCATCGCGTAGGAATCTAACGCGTGGTTATCTAACGCGTAGTAATTTGACGCGTGGTTATCCATCGCGTGGTAATCTAACGCGTAGTTATCTAACGCGTGAGAATCTAACGCGTGGTTATCTAACGCGTAATAATTTGACGCGTGGTTATCTAACGCATTGTTATCCATCGCGTAGTTATCTAACGCGTGGTTATCCATCGCGTAGTAATCTAACGCGTAGTTATCTAACGCGTGGTTATCCATCGCGTAGTAATTTACCGCGTAATAATCCATCGCGTAGTAATCGCATAGTAAAACTTGCAATATAACAAAAATCCGCACCACACAATTTCCATCCCACGTTTCCATAATGAACGAATTCGAGAGATCGATGAAACGTGTCGTCCAGCAAGTTTGTTACGTAACACCGGTGAATTCGCGCGAGGCAAAATATTTGTGCGAGCTTTCGCGATAAAAACAAAGAATTCCGGTCGAATCGCTATTGTCCGTCGCGGTACAAGGATGAAAGAGTTGTAGGGGAGAGGCAATAAAGGGGCATCGTGAACGTACACGCGCGTGAACGGGGAACGAACGGAGACAAAGCGTGAAACGGTGCGTGGAGCGTTTTTTGAAAATGCCAATTTATTCCGAAAGGGGTTGCAAGAGGGCCTAGCTCGTTCACCGACACGCAGTTAAATGAATTTTAATTGATTTCTCTCCCTTGAAGCCTACCTCGACGCCTTTATCTCCAGACATTTTTTTATACTGTTACTCTAATTTTAATTACAATTAACCGAAATTACCTCTTGGTACATTTTTCTGGAGACTCGGTGAAAAAGCAAATTTTAATCTTTCGACTGTACTAACAGTTATATTTTTTTAATCAGAAGTAAGTTCTTAATTAGAAGTTTTATGTAGTATGTAGTTTACGAATGAAAGCTTTGTTGTGAAAAAGTGGTGAATATTTAAAAAGCAATCCAACTGCAGCAGAACAATAAGCTTCAGATCCCCATAAAGATCCGAAAACTTTATCTCGAACATCACCGTTTTAAACAGCACTAAATCATCGATACTCGAAACATCCTCGATTTCCATCGCATACAATGATCGTGGGGGTGTGTTAAAAACCATGAGGGATAAGAAACGTTCCCGTTAATCCGCAGATGCGACCCGGTAGAACGGTGTTAGCCATTAGGCATAAATTGATATGCATTATAAAGACTCCCTCTCCTCTTCTCCTACTAGAGAGAAAAGGACAAGACTCGAACAGACAAGAGAGAAAAAAATATGAGGGAAAGAGACAGAGAATAGCGTTGTAACACATCGGAGACGATCTCGCATGTGCATGCTACGAGACGCGACGATTGGTCGGATCGACAATGGTTTCCCCCTGGCTTGTGTGCCATTGGTCAGGATTTACGGAGGGTTAGATAGACGCGTAGAATAAGGGGATGATACGGGATGAGTCGACGACGGGGGTTGTCGTGGAATAAGCGTTAAGTAGGGGCGAGCGTGTCGAGAGCGGCGAGAAAAAGGGGTCGGGTAAATGGCTTCTACGATGACGAAACCGAACGATTGAAAATTTTCCTTCTATCATCTTGATCGTTGATAGTGTTGCTTTATTTTGAGCTTCAACAAATTTTAAACCTTAAACAATTTTAAGTCTTGCTGTTTGTTTTTGTTCTGCACGAAAAACTACCCCTTTGTAGATATTAAAACATTCATATTAATGAATGATGTTAAAACATTTATATTAATAAATGATATTAAAACATTCATATTAATGAATGATATTGAAACATTCATATTAATGAATGATATCAAAACATTCATATTAATGAATGATATCAAAAAACATTCATATTAATGATTGATATAAAAACATTCATATTAATGAATGATATTAAAACATTAATATTAATGATTGATATCAAAACGTTCGTATTAATGAATGATATTAAAACATTTATATTGATGATTGATATCAAAACATTGATATTAATTAATAATATTAAAACATTCATATTAGTGAATGATATTAAAACATTTATATTAATGAATGACATTAAAACATTTAAATATAAATGTGTAAAATAAATCATTTAATTTATGACAACTTCAAAACCTATTAACAAAGTAAAAAACACAGTACATAGACTTGTTCTCCATTGATCAAACTAGCATATCAATCAATGAAAATTATTTTAATTTAGAAACATTAATTGTAGTAATGTTTCTAAACGTGATACTATAGCACGAAAGTGTGTAAAATAAATCATATAGTCTACCAAAATTTCAAAACCTATTAACAAAACAAAAAATACAGTACATAGACTTGTTCTCCATTGATCAAACTAGCATATCAATCAATGAAAATTATTTTAATTAAGAGACATTAATTGTAGAAATGTTTCTGAACTTGCTACTATAGCACGAAATTGTGTAAAATAAATGATATAATCTAACAAAACTTCAAAACCCATTAACAAAATAAAAAACACAGCACATAGACTTGTTCTTCACTGATCAAACTAGCACATCAATCAGCAAAAATTATTCTAATTGTAAATTAGATAAATGAATTAATTATAAATTAAACTAATTGCAGTACTGTCCCTAAACTTGATATTCCAACTCGAAATTAAAATAGACTATAAACTTTGACTTCCAAAGTTTACAACAAAGCTTGACACAAAAGTTTTCGGTGGAAACAATTTCCGAGCGTTGACAAGAGGGAACAAGAAGAGGAAAGAGTGCGCGGAGATTATCGCAACGACAACTCGTCGAAATCTTTCAGATCGAAAGATCGATCGAACGTACGGTCTCGATACGATCGCGAGGTTCGAGATGAAACGTGGTCGAAGCGACGGGCAAGCGAGTACGCGGGAAGCGATTCTTGCTCTTTCGAGCGACGACGGTGATCGATAATCGAACGCTTTAACGTCGTACAGCGTTAAGTGGTATGATTTCGAAACGATTCGACGTGTACCGGTGGCTGTCTCGATCTTTCCGATCATCGATTTCGTGAATCAGGGATGTCAAATGTGGATCTATGTCGAACTGTATCGTTTCAAGATATCTTCGCTGGAACGGTTTTGATGTTGTGATAAACACGATGTGAGTTGTGGAGTGGTGGAAATAGATGTATAGATTTGTTATATAATATTAATAATTATTTAATATAAATCAACATAACATAATTTAAGCACTGAATGAATTTATTTTAAAAACGTGAAACCATAACTGGGAAAGAACATTAACCCCTTCCTGTGCCATTTATTTAACAGATGGTTTACCAATAATGGCACTTATTGGTAAATTACCGACATGTGTATTTATTTTTGCTATTTTCAACATGGAGCATTTGGTGGTGTGTTAATTTGTAGGAGAGGGAGGAAATGCGATGTGAGTTGAGAAGTTGCGAATTTTTGGGAAGTTTGGGAACTGGAAATTTGAGATTTGGGGTTTGGGGAGTTGAGATTTGGGTATTTGGGTATTTGGGAGTTTGGGGTGTGGGAAGTGGAGATTGTGGAATTGGGGAGATTGGAATTAGAAATTGTAGTATTGGGAATTTTGGAATTGGGGTGAGTGGAACTGGGGAAAGTAGAATTGAGGAAAGTGGAATTGGGGAGAGTGGAATTGGGGATTTTGGAAATTGGGGAGAGTGGAATTGGAGATTTTGGAATTGGGAATTTTGAAAATTGGGGAGAGTGGAATTGGAAATTTTGGAAATTGGGGATTTTGGAAATTGGGGAGAGTGGAATTGGGAAGAGTGGAATTGGGAATTTTGGAATTGGGAATTATGGAATTGAGAATTATGGAATTGGGAATTTTGGAATTGGGAAGAGTGGAATTGGGAATTATGGAATTGAGAATTTTGGAATTGGGAATTATGGAATTGAGAATTTTGGAATTGAGAATTATGGAACTCGAAATGTGGAAACTCAAAATTAAAAAATTTGAAAATGTAAAAACTTGCGAATTCACTAACACAAAAATCCACCACTTCACTCCTCAAATCTCCCAAAAACACAGCAAAACTCACCCCAAAAAATCTTCCCCAAAAGATAAAAATGCAAAGTACAATTAATCTCCTCGCAGTACAGTTAATCAACTGCAGCAGAAACAATGTATATCATTCAAGAGCAGACAGTTTTTCCCTGATCCGAAGAAAGACCAGTTGAAGAAAGTGAGGAGAAACTCGATATGAATTGTCACCGCGGGAAACGCCATGGAAAAGCTGGAGGATAAGCCCATGGGTCGATAAGCACGGAGACAGTCGTTCGCGCGCCTGCACCTCGAAAAGCAACCACCAATAAAAAACCACCCTTCAGGTTCCTGTTTATACCGGGGCCTTTGTTATTCGACCGCCTACACCTTCATCGATCGCCAAGACACCGGTCGCTCTCTCATCTTTGACAGCGAGCAACGAGACACGCCAGACGAGAGATACAACGTGCCGGAAATGTACTCCGTCGAGCTGTTGTTGGTTGCGAAAATGCGCTATCTTTAGAATTCATCGAATGGAACCGACGTCAATCTATTTTACTATCTCGTATTATTTTACTGTTTTATTAATTCTGTGATTGAACTTTGATATTATTTTATTTTACTGTGGTTTAAAGTTTAGTTACTGTATTATTTCAGTAATTATTGTATATTAGTATTCTATATGTGATCTCCATATTCTACTCCTTTAATATCACTGCACTGTTAGTCTACTATTTTCTTTTGCTATTCTAGAATTTTGTTAACATTTCGTTATATCACTACAGCAGCAGTATTCTATTATTTTAATATGCTACAATCATTTTTGCTGAGGTTGTACCTAAGAGTGAAATTACTGACTGGATACAAGAGGACTGCTGTTACTTCAAGTGTGATGTATATTTATTTATTGAGGAAACATTTTGAAGTAACAGTATACACTTAGTAGACCACTTCCATAAATGAAAAGTAAATAATCTGTCCATACATAGCATCACTAGCATCATTAGCTCTGCTAAGTTTGATACAAGTCTGACATTATCCCCTGAAGACAACGTAACAATGGTTCAGATAATTGTCATTCTACTACAGTATATAAAAATTCTATTTTTCTACTCCTTTTTGTATGACCATAATACAACGACAATTTGAGCAAACACCAACGAGTGATCCACTTGCAACGAGTGAATCTCACAGTAGCCGGTCATTGGTAGTTCGAAGAGTCATTAAAAGACAATTCACGCTCAGAATCCTGCAGTTCGCTGTACAGCGGCCCCAAGGGCTTGTGTATATTATTTGAAAGTGATTAGGAGAGAAAGATTTGTTGGAAAGCCGCAACAAGAGTGGGCAGAGCTCGTAGCCGCTGGCACTCTTTCAGAACGTCGTAACCGTCCGAAGTCTTTGCCATTCTCGACCGTATACTTTGCCGGGCGAGTTACACGCCTTCAACCTGTCGATGATCTCGTTCGAAGACGACTCTATTTCTACCTCCACCAATATAGTATTCCCTTGAACTCAAGATGGGACTCTCAAGCATAGAAGTCTCAAGCATGGAACTCTCAAGCATAGAACTTTCAAGCATGGAAGTTTCAAGCATAGAACTCTCAAGCGTGGAAGTCTCAAGCGTGGAAGTCTCAAGCGTGGAAGTCTCAAGCGTGGAAGTCTCAAGCATGGAAGTCTCAAGTTTGGAAATCTCAAGCATGGAAATCTCAAGCATGGAATTCTCAAGCATGGAACACTCAAGCATAGAACTCTCAAGCGTGGAAGTCTCAAGCATGGACTTTCAAGCATGGAAGTCTCAAGCATGGAAGTCTCAAGCATGGAAGTCTCAAGCATGGAAGTCTCAAGCATGGAAGTCTCAAGCATGGAAGTCTCAAGCATGGAAGTCTCAAGCATGGAACTTTCAAGCATGGAACTCTCAAACATGGAACTCTCAAGCATGGAACTCTCAAGCATGGAAGTCTCAAGCATGGAACTCTCAAGCATGGAACTCTCAAGCATGGAACTCTAAAGCGTAGAACTCTAAAGCGTAGAACTCTCAAGCATAGAATTCTCAAGCATAGAACTCTCAAACACCTCACTCTCAAACCCATCACTATCAAACACCTCACCCTCAAAACAATTCTCACAAAATCACAAACCAAAAAACTACAAAATCACACAAAAACTACAGAATACATCCGAAAGAAATAATCGAACACCCCAAGCTTCCTTGACAATAATCACACCTCGTAAATAGGTATACATTTCGAAACACAACGCGATGACGACTTGATTACTCCTCAGACGATCGTGTTAGTCGATAGTTGGATCAGCTGATATCCATCAGGAAGAAGCAACTCGTTCCACTTTAATCATCCTGCGAGGAGCAAAAGAATCAAGATCACGATCCACTTGGCGTTAATGAACTCGGTTCTCCGTGTCGAACGCGGAAGTTGATACATTTAACTCTTTGCGTTCGATGCTGGTTTTACTATCGAACATTTCCTTTAATACTAATTTTCTATCATTGATCACGTTCGTCAGTGTTATCTCGTTCACCTGTACCTCATTTGTAACACTGCGTTTTCAAATTATACCGGAATTCCAATGTTCGACTGCGTTCGAAATTACGATCATAAGTCGGGGTTTATAGCATAGATTTATGGCGTACTAGATTTGCTGCGTACTTTTATAGCTGCAGTGCAAATGTGAGCTTTTATAGCAGGTGCAAATGTGATAATTGAAATCATTTTTTCGGAGTTTTATAAACGACTTTTTGAAGAATGTCGTTTGACGTGGTCTGCTTACATAAGGTATTTATCACATTTTCACTTTATTTTTCTCATGTCACTGAAATTTATTGTATCAAATACGATACATTTGTTTTTTTACAAAATTTGTCTTTCTTTAATATATCTCTGAACGCTAGGGACTATTAATAACTGGTTAATCGAAACGATAAATATTTGAACCTTTAATCGAAGTCTTTAAGCACCATTTTGTTCGAGTCACTATCCGATAGATCACGAAATCTATTCCGCAACAATAAAACATATACATATAGTTGCTGCTCGATTGATTGGCTTCCACGAAAACACGAAACTGGTTAATTATCCGCACCCTTTCTGTTGTTCAGTCAGCTGAAAAAATAACGAGGCCACGCGCACACTTCCGTTACTTCTTCCACACTTATCGATTGATCGACCCACGCGGTTTTCGATATTTCACGGTACGTGCATCTTCCAGGTATTAACCGTATGTTCGGAAGTGACGTGCTCGTAATTTTATCTCAGCTTCTTTCGATTGTTTCGAGATATTGTGTCACGGGAGTAGGTGACGATCGATTATCGCTTTGACACTTTAAACGTATCAATTTTTATATGAAGACTTTAATGACATACTCAGAAAAGTAAAAGAAGAAAGTTTCTTTTTTGTAGGAGTAACAGATTGTCGACACTATAAACTTCAACTTTGACATTAAGTTTAATAATAATTTTAACTTTTGTCTCAAGAATAAAAATACCTAGATGATGATTTCCTAAGATTTCCTCAGAGATTGAAGAAAATTGTATATCATGCAATAACACGACAAAATAATTGATTCAAGCAACAGTGACAATAAAAAGAATGATGAACGAACGAGTGCGCCTTCATCGAATTACCCCTAGCAGTTTCCGGTCACCACAGAATTCCAAAGCTGGTAGCCTCGTGTCGCGTTAGTTTACAATTAGCGAGCCGCGGTTTGGAAGGCTTCAAGCTGTAGCGTTAATGAGAAACCTGTTTGTCACGACCACCAGACATTCATTCAGTTCTGTGGTCTTTGTTCTTCAACCGTTTTTACAGCGGTAAATATTGTACACCGGATGACAAATAATGAATTAAAACTTGATCGATGTACTCTTCAGAATTACCCTGCAAATGGCGGCAAATTCAAATACTTCCTGTCGAAACACCCTTTGAAGGCACAAAACCCCCATGAAACTCCAACTGTCGTAACAGTGAACGTTGGCAATCAATCTTTCGAGAGAGTCAAAGGAACCCCTTTGAAACTTTCGAACGTCGACAGATTTTCGACCAGACGTTGATCTCCCTAGGAAAATATTTGTAACCGATCGTTCGTCTGGATCGTTATTTTTAATGACCCGAGTGTATCTGGTCGCGATACTTTTTCCCGGCACGCGCGAAAAGCAAATTCCTGGTCGTAGAAAAATACATATCGGAAACGGCCGATCCGAAATAGAATAACACACTCAACATCGCTTCATTTTCACCAGTCGTAATCCTCCGGAGAAAAAGTTCATCTCGAAACAGAAGGAAGGCTTATTTTCTCGTCGAATAGCTCATCGAGTGGAGGATAACCAGAAATGTTTGATTTCTTTTTCCCTCTTCGTTTAGTTCCTTCGTTCTCGTTGTTGGAATCGTTGCACCTACGCATTTACGTCAGCCGACAGAGAAAACTCTGATAACGGATTACGTTTTGCCCAGATTTAATCCACTTTCCGAGGAAATTGTAACCGATCTGGCCGTGTGGCCCATAAAATAATACCCCGCTTCCGGTGCGAGAACAGATACGATTGTTACGGATATACTGAACAGATTTTATTTCCCTACTTTATTTCACTATTTCAACTTGGCACAATTTTCCTATCTAAATATTCTTGATTGACACGTACCGTTTGCGTATCGAGTTAGATCGAGGTTTCAACAAAAATAGATACCAAAGGTATTACATTGTATGTCGGTTGCATAACGATGTCTTATGGTGACTCACAGTTCTTTATATTTAATACAATTAATTTTAAATATGCATTTAACTGATTGTATGACATGTCACATGTGATGTTTAAACACAGTGAAACAAACAATAGTGGAAATTATTAAGATATAATGAAAGAAAGATATGGTAACCTCAAGAAAATAATTTAACCTTTGGCACTCGAGAGGTGGCTCTCAGTCACCATTATATTTAATACATTAATTTTAAATAAGCATTCAACTGATTATATGACATGTCACATGTGATGTTTAAACATAGTGAAACAAACAATAGTGGAAATTATTAGGAAAGATATAACCTCAAGAAAATTCATTTAACCCTTTGCACTCGAGAGGTGACTCTCAGTCACCATTATATTTAATACATTAATTCTAAATAAGCATTTAACTGATTCTATAACACGTCACATGTGATGTACAAACATAATGAAATAAACAGTGCAAATTATTAATAAAGAAAGAATAACCTCAAGGGAATTTAACTTTATAAGTTTTAAAGTTGCTATTTGTAAACAGTTAAATTACTTCCAAGTGCAAAGGGTATCAATCAGATATCAACGTGTCAATGATAGTTGAAAACGACATCGTATCTGTAGCTTCAGATGTCACTTCAGAGGCCCATGAAGAGTGACAAGTAGATGGAAATAAGGTAAGGGGTTATATGGAAAGAAAATGTTTGAACGAAGAACCGGATAGTTTGTATCGAAGAGTTTCTCAGGAGAGGTTGACTGGCCTCTGGTGGTGGAAGCAACAATGAGAGGAGCGGGTAACCGAAGACGGGGTAAATCATTCGTTCGGTGGATGGTTGCCACCGCTGGCACGGTAGCCCGTTGGAATAATGCGTTTGGCCGGGCGCTAAAGACGGCCGCGGCACAATGACGATCATCGAGAAAATATCGAGTGTCCGTAACACTATACTTTTCTGCCGTTTAAATGGCCACGGAGCACCGGGAGTCGAAGCTGCGGGGACAACCGTGTGTTCCACTTGCCTCTACGGAGGAGTCCGCAAGGTTCCTCTTGCGAAACACGCGCTTCTTTCGCGCGTTCCTCAGTGCCGGGACACCAGATACATATCCTGATCATCGCGTTCTTGCTCGCGCGACCACTCTCCAACTATCGCGACCCGAGAAAGAATAGGCGTATCGTTTACGACACCCGGAGGGGAACGTGGGTTTTTCGAACTTTTTTCGACTCTGTTCTATACATCTCGAAACCCTGAAATCGGAGTCCCGAGGCTTATGGTTCGCAACGGGACCGATGTTTAGAACGCTTCGGAGCATCCAGACTAGTTTTATTTCAAATTAGAATGTGGAACGATATTTCAGCTTGAGACACCGTTATTCGAGGATACAGAAAACATGGGATTAAGCGAGGTAGAGATATCAATAAGATATTTTAGCCTAATGGGAGTGTTCGATCGTTTATTAAACTTCGTAGCGAATCTACTGTAACCAGATACTGATTTCATAATTCTACTGCAGCTTCGACTTAATTATTTTGCGATAAAATCGGTTATTTGTTCACAAAACGTGCGAGAACTAGTTAAACAAACATCAGGAAATGTACGTGGAATATATGTAAAATGTCGTGGTAGAGTTAATGCAGTGGCAAAATTAGTACAGTTCAGACTGCATAATGGGACATAGGATATAAATGGAAGATCTCACACGGTCGATTAGTTAGCCGGTTAATTACACGGAGCTCGCACGTATTTTCAACCCTATTTTCGTGCACCTATCGTTCCAGCATATAACAAGTGTTCTAACAACATCGATGATATCTGGTCCTTAATTCTATTCAAACGTATCACGATGAATCAGATATTCTGTTACATCGTCGGGTAATATCCATCGATTAAAAGTGTCTATTCATCAAGATCGCCGCCCACGCGTTATCATCCAAAGTCAAAGGTGAGCGCGAATTGTGTCAGAGCGTTTTCCCACAGTTCCCCTCCGTCAAACTTCGTCGTGGAGGTAAAAGAAAACGACGACGAAGAAGAAGAAGGAAGGGTCGAGCGGTTGTCTCCGTGGTCTGGTAGGAAAGGTCGAAAAAGGGGGAGAAATAAATGAAGAAAAAAGAGAAAGAAAAATACAAAATAGAGGGAGAAAAAAGAGAAGGAACGAGGAGAAGAGCGGAGAAAACAAAACGGAATTGCGGCCTAGCTGCGGTGGATGATTTAGGGGGCGAGGGTCGCGGGTCGAGACCGGGCTCTGGAATGCTGGACCCTCTCTTCTCTCCTTTCCTTTTCCATCCTCCGGCTCCCTTCGATCGACCCTCTCGCTCCCTTATTTCCCTCTTTCCCTCCGCGTGCAATCGGACGAGGATAAAATGATAAGGGACAAGGATAACGGTTAGAACATTTACATAGGTCGTTAGTGCGGGCACACGCAGGGACCATGTACCATCTCTCTGACTACGATTTTTGGCAACGGTACTCCACGATCGTGGGATCTTATTTCGTCACTCGGATTTTGACTCTGTATTGTTCCTTTGGCACTCGATTTACGAGAAGTCAAGTCAATTTTATTCCGACGCATACTGGTTCGTCGATGAAAGACAATTTATAGACCTTACATCTTTTGTTCAATTTTTAATAAGATAAAGAATTAATATAATGACTTATCCTTTGATCACTCATCTTTCAATTCTGCTTTCAATTTCAAAATAAGTGTCCATACAGTAGTGTATTAACCCTGTGCACTCGAAGGTAATTTTGCAAACAGCAACTTTTACACTTAGTTGAAAAGTCAAATGAATTCGTTTGGGGTTTTATTATGTCTGTACTAATAATTCAACACACGTGTCATATTATAGAATCAGTTAAAAAATGTTCATTCTAAATTATTGTATTAAATAGAATGGCGAGTGAGAGACACCTTTCAGAAAGGACTAACAAGTAACACTGCACTGAACAAACAGTGCAAGTTCCCGAGCCCCATAAAAATAACTCGACTATCGAAACCCTGTCCGAGAAGGGCACCCGGAAACCTCACAGGACCAAATTACAAGAATCCGGGCCAGAAGTTACACAATCCATTAACCGTATTCGTGCAAGAAAATTATAATGTGCCATCACCGTTGGGCACTCGGGTTACAGAATTATAATACGATCTGACCCGTGCCTCGTATTCCTACGGTTTTTGAGGGAGACCCTTCAAGTCAGATCCCAGAACGGTTTGTTCGATTAAAAGGATTAAATCTCTGGAGATTGTAGGATCTTTTCGCGTAATTAATCGAACTCGTAACTCCTTCGACGACAAATTATGCACCGGCGTTGACTACTTACATAATTGATCCAGCCCCTGCTAATAATTCGTAGCTGTTGTGCGATCTAGATAAGCGTGTTCTTTACGAACTAGATACGTGGCATTCTCCGCGTGCCTCTGCTCGGTATTCCCAGGATTCTACTCGAGCCCTTAGGAAACTATTTCTGTTCGAGGATGTTGATATCGATTGAACGTAGGCGTTCGATGCAGTTTGTCGAAGTTGGAACTTTCGGACTGATTACTTCAAACTTCTCTAATTAAATCTTCCCTGACTATTCTGCTATATTTAACCATGTTATTTAAGCATGCTTAATTTTATTCATTTAGTAATAAACAAATTATATTTGCGAATCGAAGTATCAAAGTATTTAAGAATATATTGCAAGTACAACTATAGACAAATTTTATTAACCCTTTGCACTTGAAGGTAATTTGACTGTTGACAGCAACTTTAAAACTTAGTTAAAAAGTTAAATGAATTTTCTTGAAGTTATTATTTGAATCAGTTAAAAAATGCTTATTTAAAATTGTTGTATTAAATATAATGGTGACTGTGACCTCTTGAGAACAAAGGGTTAACATCATTTTGCGACATCTGTTCGTTTGTTTTTCACAAATCTTTTTTTGCAGCACCAAGATGAATATTAATAAATTCGACAGTGATTAAAATAAAAAATTTGAAGTTTATTGCAACGATTGTGATAAGGAATAATTTTCGAGATTTTCTTTAATTTCGTATTAAATAAGGTAACTCGTGAAAAATTGTAGCAGCAAGAATTGCCTACGCGGAAATCCAGCGATCGATCTCGGAAAAATGTTGATCAGATTCCGTGGAAGCGGTTTCCACGGTGGAAACCGCGGCAGATAACGATCGAGCGAGTTTGTACACGTGTTAAAATCGCGGCGCGCGTTAGCGGTGCGGCCGATTACGTGAATTTATTGCTTGTTGCGGTGCAACCGGTAGAATGGGTTGTTAGCAAAGCGCAAGGATCACTCGGTGCCACGTATAGATCCCGTAGATTGCGTATTGTTCGCGGCTAATTAGGATGCGCAGCGAGAGAACGCGCGCAGGTGAAACGCGCGAAACACACGTTCAACCAGTGATCCTCGATTTTGCTTGCATCGTCCGTGAAATCCACGGGGGAAGCGTGAAACAAACTAGAAAGCTTTAACACCGGTAATTTCGTACTGCGAGAACGAGCCGATTGTTCCTCGCTGAGTTTACAAATATTCTTGTAATTAGACTTTGCAACTTTCTGCTTTCGTTTCTTAGGAAAATTTTAAAAGGGTGCTGAATTGGTATATTGTCGTGTGGATTATAAATTCATTTCAAATTATTGTGTAAGTGTTAAAGGTGGTTATTTAATTATTGAGATGATCAAATGACTTAAATGAAACATATGTGGAGACAGGTTTAGATGATCCACTTTCAGCTTTCATTTTTTTAATATCTTCAATTCAGGGTGCTTTATGGTATATTGTCGTGTAGATTAAAAATTCATTTCAAATTATAGTATAAGTGTTAAAGATGGTTATTTAATTACTGAGATGATTAAACAACTCATGTGGAACTCGTGTGGAGTCAGGTTTAGATGATCCACTTTCAGCTGTCATTTCTTAATATCTTAAATTCAAGGACCTTCATGGTACACTGTTGTGTAGATCAAAAATTGCTTTACAATTATAGTATAACTGTTGGAGGTGGTTATTTAACCACTGAGGTGATCAAACGACTCAAACGAAACTCATGTGGAGTCAGATTTAAATGATCCACTTCATCCTGATGAAAAATTAGTTACACCATTTGCTACTTGCAAATATAATACAAAAGTCTATAGTCTACTTGCATAAACTTGTAAAAGTAAAATTAATTGAAGACTTCTCAGACCACAGTCAAGGTTAACATGATTTAAATTAAAGTGCCTATATATTTTATTACCACACTGCACACAACGAGCAGTAAATTTAACTAAGGAGAGCAGTGTAAGATTTCAGAGACTACTAAATTAGCCTAAGGAGAGCAGTATAAGATTTCAGTGACTTATTAAAATTGCAACCTCACAAATTAATGTTCCTCATACTGAAGAAACTATCTTCCAAGTGTTCTCGAGAATGGCTGGTCTCGGTGCAGTCGAACGACCTGACACGGACATCGAAACGCGAGGCATTAATCTCCAGGAGGGAGACGCAAAAACGTTTGGAGAGAACGTGCAGCGTCGGATAGCGAAAATTCTCGATAAATAAAATTCCAGCGTGAAACGACACTCGAGCACGCCAACGGAGTATCAAGGATAAAAAGCGAATGGAAAGTCCGCTGCCGCGAGGTTGTCGAGCTTCCGCGTGTGGAAGCTTTCTTCGAGCACGGTTACAACAGATTAGCGTTAATATAATAGAATTATTTGGTAGACTGCGCAGGCTCATCCTATCGATTTCTTGTTGTCTCGAATCAACAACCGTGACGAATGCTCTGTTCTTATCGATGTTTGATCATGTAGATTTAGGACAGTGATGAGCTCCTTTTTTTGTACGGTGACGAGTCGATCTTTGGCCACCATTTAAAAAATTAAACATCCTGATGCCATTAAAAAAATAGTTTCTTCGTTCTTTTTAAAACAGTAGTTTTAAACTTTGTCTAAACCTAACATTAACTCTTTGGACTCCTATGTCGAGTGTGGCTCAACGTCGCTCCTCTCTTGGATCTCATAAATAATTTAAATAAATAGGTTGATTCAATATATCTACTTTCATTAATTTACTATGTATAAATGAAAAATGTATTTGTCACATACGTGCACTGTTATAGTATATTTGATGAAGAAACCTTTTGTAATTGAAAGAGTTGGTAGGTAAAAGAAATTGAAGAGTGCAACGGGTTAAAAATTTGACAGGGAACCGATGCGAATTTGCGTTGAAGTTCGACGTACATGAGCAAAGAAATTCCCGAAACGGATCGAAAATTGAATGAGCCGAATTCCTATCTCACGTTTATTACCAAAAAGTCAACCTCCGATAGCATCGTTGAAAAAAGGAAGGAATCCAGGCCCGATCGAAACATACAAACAGATTCCCATTTACGAGCATCGTACGGGATTCCTGGAGTCCATCGTCATGGAATAATTAACAATCAATTAAGCCCGGCTCGGAAGACAAGGCTGAACGAGCCGTGGAGAAATCGAACACGCCTCCTTCTGCGCTGAAGAGCAGGAACGTGTCTCGTTCCCGTGAAAAAGATGAAAAGTGGGCGAAAAGGGACTCGGCAAGAAACGACTCGACTCGAATCGAATCGAGTTGCCTCGTGTCCGCGTTATATTTACGAACGGTCTCAGGCTCTAATGGTTTCGATGCGCTCGGACGCGCGCGTACCTGTCCGATGCGTGTGCACGCGTGCACTCTCGCAGCAGCTATCCCTCACGTGTTGGCGTGATGGTACGTGTTGGTGAGCACACGCGTGCTCGGCCAGTCCTATCAGAAGCGTAGGAGGGTGGCGAGGGCCACGCACGGCCGTGAATTATGCCTCGCGCGAGATGTCAAATTGCTCGCCATATCGTAAAATATACAACTCCTCGCGCTGTGGGAAACATTATGTTCGCTCCCACTCCGAGGTCCTCTTCACCGATTGGACCCCTCTCCGAACGACGACCCTTCCGTGTCTCTCACCCCTATCGAGGGACCACGCGATTCGTCGGACATACTCGTCCGAGATTGCGCTCGGTTACCGGTCGAGGGGTTGAATCTCCATGTTGGCCAGCTGCTAAGTTTCACCTTTTTCGAACGATATCGCATTTTATAACAGGTGAAAACTGGCATTTTAACTGCTTTTGACTGATGCCTTTCGAAGATACGCGTAAAGTGGAATGCTGCAGGTATGTAGTGCAGTGACACGCAGAAATTGTTAACAGTTACGCTAACCAGGCGAAACATATGTGCAAGTTATATCGAGACGCATTCCGAGATGTGCTCGTCACGAGATACGAGCTTTCGTGAAATGTTCGGCCTACAAAATCTTGACATCTATCGTGACAAGTCGACAATCAATTCCGAGGTGTAATACTTCCAATGATTCGATACGATAGCTCCTGAACGGAGATCGAAATCTCGCGATCCTAGTGAGTCGTTTCTATCCTCTGTAATTGACACTTCAATTAGTATTAGTCAATTTAATTACTTCTCCATTACATACTTGTTATATAACGAAGTCGACCGAGCAATTCTACGACTATCAAATTCTCACCGGCGACCGCGTGGGTACGTCTTAATTAAAAAACGAATAACTCGAAACAATCGATCAACGGCTGTAAGAGTGTCGAACAATAGCCGCTTAATGACTGTACGATAATACAGCTGCAGGCTGCAACGCTTTGGAACGCGATCTGATTTAGCAATCTTACCACCACGCCCTGTGTCTAATCGCTAGAGCAGCCCGGGCTCTCTGTTCATTAATAAGCCTAAAACTGGCCCACACAACTCGTTCCAGCATCAGAGTGCCACGTCAACGTTCGGCTCTCCCAGTATCGTCCCGCAAACGAAACGGACACAGTTTGAGACAAACAGAGAAGGGTCAGAGGGGTACACGTAGACGAAAGTTTCGTCGACCGATGTGTCGGCGCGAAAAAACGTCGAATCATCGACCGTCAATAAATACCGATCGATCTTGCGCCAGCATCTATTAATGACTAAACGTCGGCTAACCAAATTAACCGTGACTAAAGTGCGTTTAATTCGCCCGATCGGGACATTGTTTATGATAACCCATTGTTATGCCTTTCTTCGTAATTTCAAAATGATGGAATATACTATAATATTAAACAATTAAATTAAACTCTTTATATTTGTAATTATAAAAGATGGGAAGAAATATCAGATCAACACGACACACGATAACAGAATGTTATATAGAAATTTCATGAAGAAAACAAGCACATAAAGCAATATTACAATTATTTTATTTTAATATTTGAGAATCTAAAATTGAATCGAGTGGCATCGAGTTAATAGTCAATAATTTAATGTTGATATTTATCGACATCTGATTACCGACGTTTTGTAAGTTATCGATTCAGATTTATTTTTGCCACTCAATTATGAAAATTCAACACAAAATTTCATCTTCGTAAGTTCAACAAATTTTGACAAGACTTCTAAATTTTTTGAGATTACATTTTTTAAGTTTGACACGGAATTTCGTAATGTACGCTGTCGCACGTGTTAAACGTTTACCACTTTACTCGACAAGTTCTACCTCCTAACTCCTGATTCTACCCTGTTCATCCTCTTCCTTGTAATATACTCCCTCGAGGTTTCCTCTCTTAATCCTTACCACGCGTAAATCACGAATTCTTCCTGCTTGACACTTCCAAAGGTACTTACCGCGAAAGGGGAGACGCAAATTGAAAGTTTTCCGAGACAACCTTGCGTACGTTGGTTCATGGTCATAGGGAGATGGTCGAAACACTTTTCTTTATTAATTTTCGACCTCGTACTAATTCGGTAAAAACATAACTCTTTTGCTTTTGTCACTTATACATAACTTGAGGCACAGAATTTGCCTCGACAGAAAAAATGCATGAAGCAAAAATTATTTAGTATCAAGGGACCCTCACTCTGTAGTTGAACTTGCAAATAAGAATAGTCTACCGAATCTATTACTGAGATTATACCCTATATCAAAATCCTATATTCCGAAAATCGAACCGTATGTTAATCTCGGTCCTCCATGTCTGACAGATTCATCTGACCGTGGATCCGATGGTAAACGGTTAGCTGGAACGGCAATATGCCCTCGACACGCAGGTACGCAAACAACGAGCAACACGCTCGAGGGCTCTCGACGGTGCATTCAAGGGCAAAGTAGGTGCGCGCCCTTATCCCCTATTCAAGAGAGCTACTGAAAGTCTCGTCAACTTTTGCACGGGCCACGAAGAAAACAGCAAACAGATTTGCCTCTCCTCTTTAAAGGGAAAAGAGGGCCGCCGAAGTCTGCTTTGTTGCATCTTTGTGCACCGGTGCTAAACGCCAGAGAAGAACGAGAGAAGACGGAGATAGAACGCTTGTTAGAGGCTCTATTGTCGGGGATCGAAGCATTTTTCCGAAAAAGAATTTTTCTCGATCCGAGTCGGCGAAAAGCTTGCACGCCAATCGACGGACTTTTCACCGAAGGCGGCACACCGGCAGAGGAAAAGAGAGGGAGGAATCGGTGAAAAGAAAACGTCGGCAGATTAGCATTTCAGGTTTTGAGAACCGGAACGAATTGTGTTTCGAGTGCTGCTGTACGCGTACACGGCTACTTAGGTCCACTTCTGTCGCTCTTAACCCTCGAGCCACCCCTCTGTCGCTTTGTACTTGCCATTTTTCTATCACCGATCCCTCGTGTTGCTACAGATGTATTTTAGAGGTGTTCGTTAGACCAGACGAATTATTTTAATATTCTTCATTGCTGATTTAAGAAATTTCGTTCATTTTCGAAGTGATAACTAGACGAATAAGTCTTCGATTTTATGTAATGGACAATGGTGATAGATTTATAACCTATGGTCTGTTAACTTAGAGCAAGTTAAATGTTCAGATATTTGTAAGTAATCTCGAGTGGAATAGCCACGAATAAATCTTAGATAAATTTATGTAATGGACAATGGTGATAGACAGATTTATAACCTATGGTCTGTTAAGTTAGAGCAAGTTAAATGTTCAGACATTTGTAAGTATTCTCTAATAGCCACCCTATTTAACGTGCTACTTATTGTGATACACCCTGTAGCTCCAATCGAAAATATCGGAAATCAGTAGAAATCAAGGCATCGACAAACAGGCAATCGAAAGGCTGTTTCCCGGTGTCCGTTTCAAGCCATGAACAAGAGAACGTCCGAAACCCGTAGCGTCCCTACCCTTCCAGCGAAGATATTCAATTATGGTAGATCGGTGCAAAGATACGCGACGCCGTGACAACTATATACGCGCGGGTCAGTGTCCAAAAAAATGCCACCTTCCACGAATAAATAACGCGCGGTTTGCATACCAGGGGGAGGACCCTCCCTAACCCAGGGCCGTACAGTAGCGCCCGAAAGAATTCGTCCACGAACCGCTTCTCTTTTTGCGCCCCGATCCGCCATTTCAGGCATCTCCGCCGCTTCCTGCCTCAAAATTCCGACCCAAGTATCAATTTCCGTGTAATCGAGTTCCTGCCAAGGTGTACGAACTTCGAAATCCGAAAATTCGTCTGTTTTTAACGCGAACGAGCCAGCGTGTGGTCTCGGTGTGCACCACCGACCCTGGTAACTCTAGATGGGCAGCGGCATACCGTGCCCATGGCGCCCCTATCTTTTATGCCGGCAGTTTCTGAAAATCTCCCAGTTTGATCTGACTCCCAGCTAGAGAGACGAACACGGTGTCTCGGAGGGAGAAACTGGGAGAGAAGGAGATGGTCAGGTTGGGAAGGGAAGATTAGTTGCCAGCGACAGCGGCAACCGCAGCAGCAGCAACACGTGTGCTACGTGGACAGAGTTTACATAAACACGTATAAACGTCGTGTAAACCGGCGCAGAAGAGAGGGACAGAGAGAGAGGGTGCACGAGAGCAACGGTAGCATCCCGACTCAGATAACGGCCAAGGATATACGACTCTAAACTGCACCTACGTGCAGGACACCGGGCTACCGAATTTTTCAGAAATCAAGATTCCTTCGCGATTTTTAGGAACTCCCTGGGAACCGAGTCGCCATGAAGGAAAACTCATTCTTTATAATTTCAACGTACTGTATTACAATATGCTTTTGCTAGAATTTCTGATTTAGATGTTCGGATTATTTGTGACATTGGTGTTTAGTTGTTGAAACTTCGGAGATTTTGGATTTGTAAGGCATAGACTGTGCACGTGCCACAAGATGAGCTCTTGGTATTCATGCATGAAGCGTAGCATATGCTTTGATTCAATCGCAGCTGCACTCTGTCAGCACTCATTTTGTAATAGGCAAACAGTACTTCTGTTACAATGAGTGAAATAATTTAACCCTTAAATGCATGATTTTCTAATGTCACCTGAAGAAATCAACTAACAAAATACCTTGAAAGGGGTTGATTCAAATTGAGACGAACAGATGACGCTATTGTATATTTGATTGGTAATTGGCATATCTGCAACACTACATTTTGTATATAATTTATAAGATTAAAACTGGTATGTTGCATTTATACAACTATATGCATTTAAGGGTGAAAACCCTCAAACTTCTACATTAATTTCAAAAGTGTCAGAAGAATGAAGAATGACTTCAAATTCTAAACGTATCAAACAAAAGAGAAATCTGGCATCGACACAATTTCCTCCGAATCACCACCCTTATCTCGACAAGATCTGAAGCTGGTGTTTTGGCTGTCTAGCAGAGGTTCTGTCGCAATGTATCATGGCGAGGTGTTCCGTTTCTTGAAAATACGATACGATGGAATTGGTGTGCACGCTGAAAGAGAATAGGAGAGAACGGACAAACACTCGAATTACCACGGAAAAGAAACATCTGCCGATGGCGCTCTCCCTTTCAGAGCCAACATGGCGGAATGATCGGCGCATCAACCGGTAGTTACGTTTACCCACGGATTTGCGGTTCTTTTTTTCACCCGCCTCGTGCTTTTCTCCCCTGGTCCTCGACTTTCCTTCCTCGTTTGCTGATTCACAACGGCGGAAGCGTTTCCGAGCCAACGATGGAGCCTTGATTCTTCGCCCTTTAACGGGCAGGTTTCACGGTGGCTTGCAAAAAATTACCCGTTGAGATTTCAGAACATTTCGGATCAGCTGAGATTCGGAAATTGAGATTCTAGGGTTTCAAGATGTGGAAACTTCGAAATTTCATAAAATTTAAAAACTTCTAATTTACAAATTTGATCCCAAAAATTGAGGACAACCTTGAGGACATGTAACTACCCTCACATTACTCCTCTCTTTAAACTAATTCTTGTCTAAAGTCTGCACTGCAGCAGAGTAACGCAGAATCTCTGAAGAGGAATATTTATTGCCGATACACTTCCGTTCTGGATCCGTGTCGAGCAGAGGGTGTACCGGCACGTTTCGCACCTTGAAGGCGGCCGGTATAAAGGCAATCTAGAATTCCATCTTTGGTTGAATGGTTCTTAGGAGCCTCGTTGAACTGCAGTTTTCGGAAAATCTCCAGAGTGATATATGGGCGTAGCCCATTGTTCCGTTCTGAAGCTTTCCTCTCTTCCATCGAAGGATAATGGATGATTTTTCGCGACCATTATGTCGGGCGAGGACACCAGGTCTGGGACCATCGGACATTGTTGCGAAGCGTAGCAGAAAACCAACCCCTCGTCGCTCTTTGGAAAAGCGTTTCTGACCAGCCTCGATCCCTCTATTATCGAAAGGTTCTCGTGTGGATAATTTTCTTGTTATACGTTCGACATTAGTGAAAACCGAGAAATCATCCTCGTGCCGGTTACGCGTCCCCGATTCTGGTATCGATAAGATCCGAAAAGTTGACGAGAGATCGATCTTGCCACGGATTAGGACCGGTGAGATATTGGATCTAGATAAGCGGCAGGGAGGTACGCGTTTTGTAAATTGATTGCAGCGACCTCCGCGTCCCTCTTCTTTCTTCTTCTTCTTGCTTTCTTTTACCTTCCGGCTGCAACCACGCTGATTTTTGTCCTCGTGGCAAAAGTCGAGATCGAGGCACAGATAGAGAGAGGGAAAGAGAGTGTAGATCGGACGATCGCGCGAGCACCGGCGCGCTTATGATCGATGAGCTTTCCGTGGCGGGATAAAAGCAGGATCGAAACGTGAACGTCGCGATTTAATGAAAGCTGCACGAGAACCCTCCGACTGGAATTAGAATCGGCCGTTCGGCCGGCCAGATCGTGAACGGATAATCATCCCCGGGGCCGAAAATGGAAGTGTCTGCTACGCGCGATTCATTGCATCACGACTCTTTAATGTTTCGAAAGCCTACGCTGCATCCAATCCTCGTATTGTTCTTACAATTTTCTTCCTTCGAATTCATATTTGATGCAACATTTTACTCCTCTCTTTTTTCGACCCTTATTAATTTCATTCGGAAGTACATTAAAAGTATGTAATTACATCCTGTACATTTGAGATTAAGGTAGAATGTGTATTAATGAAAAATTTGCAACAGCTAACTAAAGCGAAGAATTTCATAGTTTTTTCATCGGTGTATTAATTATCGAGGAGGTATATCTAGATTAAGGTGAATACACGTAGGAAATGCACACGCGTCTCTGTGTGTTCGATCCCAGGCCGTAGCCAAAACGATTATAATAACTATTTTATCCGACGCGGATCTGGGCCATTGTGCCTCCCCATTCTGAAAGTCATAACACCGTGCCTACACTGCCCTTCGGGAACTGCTCTTTCGGGAGGCTCCCTTTCTGCCTGCACCACCACTCTATAACTCGCTGCACCATGAATCTCGAGTTTGTGTCCCTTTCTCCGTGTGCGTTCGAGTCTCTTCCACTACGATGGGCTTCGAATGCGACTCTATGTACGATTGATAATTTTATGTCGATTTAGATCTTCCCGAAGTAAATCGTGCTTGTGATTGTCTTTCAAACCAGAAATATTGGAGTAGTTATTTTATTAAAAGTTGTCGAATATGAAGGACATTTAGTATATCTCTGTATATGAAATCCTGTAGAATAGAATATGAATTTGAATTTCTGAATATGAATTTCTGAATAGTCAGAAGTATCTCCGGTGTAATATGAAAGCACACAAGGAGATCACAAGAAAGATTTAAATTCAAGGTTGGCAAAATTGTAAACGCTCTTCATTAATTAAAAGTAGAACCATTAACATATCCCTGGTGAAATATCGGGTGAATTCGATTTACGAAAGTGGCGTTCTCGTTTAATTATTTACGATCGTCGGGTGTACGAAGTGTGAGAAGAGGAGTCTTTACCGCGTCTCAGCCGTCACACAAGGAGGATTTACGTAGAAACGTTGGAGCATGCCCGTACGGTTTCCTGCGAGCCAGTCCTCTCCCTTCGAAGAAGAATCCTGTCGCTTGCACAGGTAAAGGGAGAGACAAGCATCCCGGTGTATATCGCGCGTGTATCCCAGAGACTCTTCCCATTGGACGAGACACGCACACGCGTGCACCGCTCAGCACACGACCAACGGGGGCAATATTTCACGGCATATTGTTGCCATCTGCACACGCAACCCTGCGCTCACGACAGAATGCACGACGTAGGAGAGACGCGAGCTTTTATTTATCTGCTATTTATTTGCCAACGTGCTCGCTACCGAAGCGGTCCCGGCGGGCTCACGACCCTGCCGGGGACAGATTTGAAAAGTTATTAATCGTCCCGTTTTTGGAAGGACCGCGAGAGACCAACAACAGCCAGGTTAGACTCTCCTTTTGTACTGTAACCAGGCGTCGTTTCGTTACCACCTCGATGGAACCCTCGTTTCGATTGGTTACAGAGGGGTTCCTCGAGGAGGTGCGAATCGGTAGGTGGAGACCCAGGCGATTCAACGAGATTCGAATGAATCCCAGACGATCGTGGCACGTGGAACGTCCAAGACGGGTAAACTATCCTTTCGTTTTGCAAACAAGTCGCTGTCGTACTTATGGTGATTAAGAAGCTTGTGGTTCTTAGAAATTTGGGGTTTGTTGAAGGTGACTTTTCAACGATGGCGAGTGTATCAATTGGTGATGTGTAGCGTCTTGTAGAGAACATGATTGACAAACGCGTTGAAATTTTACACGTTACAAGTCTATACACGGCAGTTCTTTGCGTCGTGATTTCACACTGAAAATGTTGCGAGATTTCACACGTTGCTCGTTTAGATTCCACGCCAGCTCAACATTTACAAGTGACACATCCTCATATGGCTATTCTACATGTGGTCATTTCCGATTCTTGTTTCTCACGTTGCAACAAGGTGATCGAATGATCTAACACGTGACGACAGAACGTAGCAAGAAAACATGGCAGTGGATGAGAATGCGTGACCGGGTGGCAGGGTCTATCTAAAGTCAGTCAGCAATTCATATACAGGGTGTCCCACAATTAGTGTAAGACCCGAAAAGGGGTGGTAGGTGGGGCGATTCTGAACAACTTTTTCCTTTGCCAAAATATTGGTTGAGGCTCCATTTTCGAGTTATTAGCAAAAAACACTGACCAATGAGAGCGCGCATAGACCAGGCGCGCGACAGTGTGAGCGAAAGCTTCGAATATGAGGCCGATCGTCGTCGTGAACAAATGTATCGATACCGTCGGTAAAACGTCGGTATATTGTCGGTATAACAGGAAGCTATTAGGTAAAAGTTACATCGAATAATGAATAAAATAATCTGGATTATTGCTGAATTATCATTCATTCGTGAATAAGAAATAACAAAATTAGTCCTTATTCACGTAATGAGAATAAATCGAATACGTTTATTCGTTATCGCAAAGAAATGATAGATCAAATATGGAAAATTATTTTCGTTAGATATTGTGATGATGAAAAAGAACAAATTCTCACTTGTAAAAAATTAAATAACCTTTCCATTCAACAAATAAAAATTTAAATTTGAATAATTAACAAATTTCAATACAACTCACCGATTGAACCGTAAATAATCACGATGAAAATGCATCTCTGGAACTGGGTTGATCCACCGATCCTTATTGTCAGTATAAATAACAGAATCTCTCAAACAACTTTCAAGAAACTTCACTGTCACTTATCACTGTCATCTTTCATTATTAGTTGTCATTATCATTTTTCTTTGTTATTTTTCACTAATTTTCATTGTAAGTCCGGCACGTAAATAGGACGAATGTAAACACGTGAACGAATATTCATAAATAACTTAAACTATACTATCTTGAAAGCAAGAAAACACAATTTTAGATTAACAACAACGATAGATTTTATTTTAACACGTATCTTTCGACAATAAACGATGACCGTCGATCGACGCCGCAGTCGTTCAACAGAACATCGTTGCATGGCAACCGTTCGCGACGTATGTCTCGCGATCGAGAACGAAGCCGCGATCCGTGGCCAGTCTAACAATGGCTTCTAAAAAAATACAATATAATTTCGATTCCTGAATTCGGATACCTTATAATGAGAATATAGCGTATCGTTAAACATACATATCTATGAATAATCGTTCACGCATTTTCATTCGGTCCGTTTACCGGTCGTGCTTATGTTGTGCAATTATTAGAAAGAGACAGTGAAATAAATTGAGAGTTCATTGACCCTGCCAGGACATCAGCTGTTGATGTTCTGATCGATGGATCTACCCAGTGACACAAATATTTTTTATCGACGCTAGTTTCTTCATGAATCAATGGGTAAGTTTTATTTAAGTTGTTTCTATCTCTTGTCTCTTAAAATTAAACGTACGCAGCAATTGATTTATTTCACTTCAATGAGGTACTGCATTAGATATTCTATTCCAATTCTGTCCCATTTCATAGGCAAGGTACTTATTCGTTTTGAAACGTGAATTTATTCGTTTGCTTCATTAGAATAATCGACAGAATTAATTTTCGTGAATTAATTCTTTTTCCTTTTTGAAGGCGTAAAATAAATACAATATACTTGGTCTGGGTAAACAACCACTAATTGGTTTATCTCCCATTCACGAATTACAAAGAACTTAATATTATTCTTAACTTCTTTTCATTATTCGATTTAACTTTCACCTAATAGCTGCCTGTTATACCGACGTTATACCGACGTTATACCGACGGTATTGATACATTTGTTCACGAAGACAATCGGCTGTCATATTCGAAGCTTTCGCTCACACTGTCGCGCGCCTGGTCTATGCGCGCTCTCATTGGTCAGTGTTTTTTGCTAATAACTCGAAAATGGAGCCTCAACCGATATTTTGGCAAAGGAAAAAGTTGTTCAGAATCGCCCCACCTACCACCCCTTTTCGGGTCTTACACTAATTGTGGGACACCCTGTATAAATCCAGTATCAACTTAGCAAATGTTGTCAACCGAAAGGGCAACCGAACCAGAAAAATGACAGAACGAACAAATTGAATTCGAGTGACAAATGGCGTCCAGTTTAAAGTGGAGCAGAGGCTAATCTCGAAGGTGTAATAAACGAAACGAAAGTTTCTCGATACGGTTCGCGATTGCGGTTCTTGGAGCACGCGTGGCAAATCGCAAACAGTGAAATCGCGAGTGTCGGGAGGGAGGTTGAAGCATAGTCATGTGAAACGTCAGATAAGCCCGGCGACACCGGCGGCGCGCGGGCCCCGCTATCTTTCCAGCTTCATAAATATTTAAGACGGCTCCTTATGACGGCGCTGCCATAAGTACCCGCACTCCACGTCCGAGCGATTTAAATATAATCTGTGTCGCGGTGATACGTCACCGGTACATGGCAATGTTATCGCGCTTTTCACACGTGAGATGAATAACGACGCTGGTCGACGCCACGTCGCGCCGCGCGAAAACTTACCACGCTTCTTTGCCGTTGTCGACCAGCTGTCGACTTTCCACGCGATACCACCTATCGCGTTTATTGCCAACCCTCCTTTACGTACAAAAATACGCCTCGCTAACGAGCTTCTAAATTGCAAATTATTTAGAAAAACGAACTGAGAAAATGTCGCGTCATCGTGTAACGCAGAGTCATCCTTTCTTTCGTGTAACGTGATTTGTACTTTGCAATAATATCCCCGTAATCTGGCTTTGGAATAATATATTTTGAAATTGGAACATTTTGCAGTGAAATCTGTGACGAGGATTAATTGAGGTAACTTTGCAAGATTAGGTTGCTAATTTTTGAGGGAGAATTACACTATGATTCGTGCTAAGATTGAAGTATTTAATGTAGAGGCTATCGCAACTCGGTTTGTTGCGTTTACCACTGTCCGAAACTTATGGTCGCAAACTTGCGGACAGAAGTTCTCCAAGTTTCGCAGCCTCTCGTAAGTCTGACACCGTACTGGTACTTTATGTAGAATGTATAAATGGACACCTTAGATTCTTACAGAAGTTATCTGCAATTCTAGGGAAAGTTTCAAAGCGAACGATATTAACATTATCTGACTATTCAAAGAAAACGTATAAACATATGTGACCATACATATGTACATTGGTTAAATGTATAGCCATACAGAAAGAAGGCTACGTATTTGAAAAGATTAAAAGCAGATCAATTGCCATGATCCATTAATAAAAAGATAAATAAAAAAGTCGATAAAAGGAGCGAACGCAGTTGCTGATTCTTCCGTTTGGTGAAAGCGAATCTCGGATTGAAACAGCTTCCCTCTTCCCTTCTTCCTGTATCTTTTGAAGGCTCGAAGAAGGGAGGACAAAGTTGGCCACCATTTTCCCCATAAAAAATCCGCCAAGTTTGCGCTTCCTGTTCGCGCGTCTCCACACTTCTCGGATAGAACGGCAGGAGGAAGTCCCGGAAAAGGGAGTCCACGGCTAAGGGGTAGGAGAGGCGGTGTGAGCCGACGGTAAAATATATTCCAGTCAACTTCCGGTGGAAATAAATAAGAGAGTCACGCCACACGGTCTTCGTTGCGCCCCGACGACGGCGGCCATTCGTGTGCAGGGGAGCTTATCTCTCGATATCGCTCTGCTTCTCGCCCCAGGCCGAAGAGGAGCCGGAGAATGTTCCACCGTTGCTCATCAAGATATCCGCGAAATCATGATGAAACGCTTCGCGATACGATGTAATCGCTACAGAGCCGCTACCAGACACCGCCATTGCCCGTGAGCTTTTCCTCTTTGCCCTCGGATACTTTTCCTCTTCTTCGTTCTGATATCCTTTGTATGGTGCAAGTTTGAAAACTTGCACCTAATTGGGAACTTTCAAATTTTCAATTGTGCTGGTTGTCAAGTTTATAGATTTCTAAGTGGTCTAACTCTAATCTTCTCGATTTTATTTTTTCTAATTTTGTAATTTTAATAGTTCCAATTGTTGGATTTCTCAAATCGCCGTATTCCAATTTGTCGATTTCTTAATTCTTCGAATTCCAAGTTTGCTAATTTCTAATTTTCCCAATTGCAAGTGCTCGATTTCTCGATTCCTCCAATTCCAATTTTTCGATTTCTTAATTCTTCGAATTCCAAATTTTCTAATTTCTAATTCTCCCAATTCCACTTGTCCAATTTCCCAAATTCTCCCAATTTCTCAATTCTCCCAACTCTCACTTCCCAAATCCCCAAACTCCCAATTTCATCACTTCTTTTCCCAACTACCCCTTTTCAACTACCCCTACTACTTTCAGTTCCCCAATTCTCAAATATCCAAATTCGTTTCCCCAACTCATTTTCCCCAAATCGCAATATTCGACATTCCCAAACACCTCAGCCAACAACTCAACCATAAATTAGCTAGTAATTAACCTCTTCCCGTGCCATTTAACAGATGCGTCAGTCAAGACTAACTATAAAGACCATAACATTAAAACGAACAAAGAAAATTAAATGTGAGTACTTTATATTCAGGGATCCTTGATAATTCAACTTATAGTTGTACCTAAATTTCAAGTTAAAGAATGTTCACAGTTTGAGTATGGTTTATTACATTTGAGCTGCAAATGCGTCAAAGTACGGAAGGGGTTAAACATGTATGCGTCAAATAAAATAATTGCGGTGAAATCTGAATTAGCAAAAACAAAAAGTGGCGATCACGATCGATTATCGAATCGTATCTCCGAACCGGCTTTCAATTATCCGAGGTCGACACGCGCGAACAGAGTTCACAAGCTCAATTACAAAGTCATTAATTCCCGTCTTCTTTTTCCAGGAGAGAAACCGTTCAAGTGCGAATACTCCGGCTGCGAGAGGCGGTTCGCGAACAGCAGCGATCGCAAGAAGCACAGTCACGTCCACACGTCCGACAAGCCTTACAATTGTCGGGTTTCCGGCTGCGACAAGTCCTACACCCATCCTAGTTCGTTGCGCAAGCATATGAAGGTACGTCTACTATCTGAGGTGTAATAAAAATTACACCAACATTAGTGCGATGTAAAATTAGTTAGAGTATAGGTTTATGAAAAGAGTGAATCATTTTCTTAGGTTTGTGAAAAAAGTGTACTTGTAAAAAAAATTGGCTAGGTAAAAATTGACTATTTGAACATAAATATGACGATTCTATTAACGCGAGATTTACGGACGTTTGGTGGTCACTTTTATTTAAATGTACCTAAAGTAGAAAAATATATAAATTGCAGATGATACGTGAACTGCCTAAAACATCGATTCTTTTGCTAGACTAGTTAGCGACCTAGATTTTGAACATAAATATGACGATTCTATTAACGCTAGATTTACAAACATTTGGTGGTCACTTTTATTGAAATTTACCTAAAGTAGAAAACTATATAAATTGCAGATATCTAAACTGCTTAAAACTGATCCTTTTGCTGAAAGTTGACATTTTTACACAAATTTCTTATCAAGTTCTGTCATCTAAAGTAGACCTATTATTCGTCATTTTGACGAGTTAAAACCTAGTGTTAAAATTTAGAAAGATCTCGTACGTCAGAAGTAAAAATCTCTCAACATCTACATGTACCACACCTCTTTCCCATTGCTCAATTGACATTAACCAAAAGATATTGCTACCGAGTTAAATTTCTAAAGTTTTATGGCATCAGGTCAGTCTGCACAAGCCCATAATCTCGTTTCTATCTGTAATATCGACTCCTCGGAATTTGCATAATGAACCTGTCAATTGCCCCGTTCGCGCGTACTGGTGTTTTCTCGAATCGATCGTAGCGCAGGATGCATAAAACGTATCGGGGTGTATCGTTTCACGCTAGGTAAACGTTAGTGGACACGAGGCGAGGCAAAAAACGCTCATGGGAAGAGAGGTTGCCTATCCGTGCGCAAAGTTCATGCACGAACGATCACGGAATCTTAATAGGAAATTATCTGTGGCACAGAAAAATGGAGAGAGAGAAGGATGCTACCAAAAGGTAACCGAGATACGTGCGATAGGTTCGTCGGATAGGAACCTTTCGTTTCTCCACGCTTTTCGCCAGCCGTGATTCGCGGAAGGCAGTCGTCGAGATTTGCTCACTGAATTATGAACGAAGGACGCTGGACAGAGAAAGAGGAAGAGGGAAACTTTTCGAGCCTTCGTGATCCCGGCTTTCTTCGGTTCTTACTACTTTTTGCTCGATTCTCGCCGATCTTTACACGATAAGGTTAGGTTTATCGTCCTAAGTTATTCGGTTAGGTCAGGTTTTGTTGGGAATCTTAGGAGGTTTGTATCATTTGAATAGGTTAGAGTAGGTTTTAGGGAAGGTTAGGTTATTATTTAGGTTAGGTTTTATTATTCAGAGCTATTGGGTTGAGTTAGGTCACTCAAATCTATTGCTAAGGATAGGTTTAATCTTACCTAAGGGTAGGTCTACCTTTCGAGGTAGATAGTTCGGATCTATTAGAATAAGATAGGCTTCGTTACTCAAATCTGTTTGATTAGGTTAGGTTTTATCATGCGAGTCTATAAGGTTAAGTTAGGTTATGTCACTCAAATCTATTGCTGAGGGTAGGTTTACCCCTAATAGTCAAACTTATTAGATTAAAATAGGTCTTGTTACACAAGTCTGTTAGGATTGATTAAATTTTATCATACAAGTCTATGAAGTTAAGTTACGTTATGTCACTCAAATCTATTGCTAAGGGTAGGTTTACCCCTAATAGTTCAAACTTATTAGATTACAATAGGTCTTGTTACACAAGTCTGTTAGGTTAGATTAAGTTTTATCATACAACTTAATGAGGTTAAGTTAAGTTGTCACTCAAATATATTAATAAGGCTAGGTTTGCCTTTCATAATTCAAGTCTGTTAAAATATGTTTCGTTACTCAAGTCTGTTAAAATAAATTAGGTTTTATCATACAAGTCTATGAGGTTAAGTTACCTTATGTCACTCAAATCTATTGGTGAAGATAGATTTGTCTTTCACAACCTATTAAACCAAAATAGGTTTCGTTACTCAAGTCCCTTAGCTTACATTGAATTTTACCACACAAGTCTATCAGGTTATTGTTGAGGACAGGTTTCGAATCTATTCTACAGATGTCGTCACTCAAGTCTGTTAGGTTAGTCCAGATTTTGGTCCTCAAATCAGGTTAAGTTATTTACAGTGCAAATATAAACAGCAAAATCATAAAACAGTAGACAGACTCACCTACAGTAACCAAACTAAAATTACAGAAAAAGTGTACAACCTTGCAAAATGATTGCTTGCACTGTCTGCATATAATTTTCTATGTGAAGTTAGCTACCCTCTTGTAAGGACCGGGCCAACCGAATTTCCCGCAAGCGTGTAACGTTAGGCTCCGCCTCTTGTTCCAGGTGCACGGCATGACCCTGGGCGAGGGCAAGATAGGAGGGGGCTACGAGAGCGAGGGTGAAGAGAGCAGCAGCAGCGGGGGTAGCTTGTCCGTGACCGGGCACACGGAGTCTCCTCAGCCGCCTCCGGTTGTCCCGACAACGACCACGACCAACCCACCGTCGAGTCATCCTTCGACCAGAGGCCCGGAATTGACGGAATGGTACGTCTGTCAGCCTCCGACCGTGGGTCCTCAGCACAGTCCGTTGCCAGGACCTCCGCCACCCCATCATCTTGGCCCGCACCATTTCAACCCGCTGATGCATCATCAGGCGACTGCCTACTAGGTCGAACAGTCTTTCGAGAGATCGATCTAGCGTGCAACTTCGATTCGGACCCAGGGAAACTTGCTCCAGTTTCGAGGCGAACGGAAGGGACGTTTTGAATGAGGGTATTGCTGGTTATCGTGACAGTGCCTCGAATGATGGAGTCATTTGGAGTCTTTGATTCCGCAAGAAGGACGACTCTCGATCAGACGAGTTTTCTAGTTTATCGGTGACAAAATTATCAGACGAAGGTACAGTACCATGTCACTCCGTTCTGGGCACCCTTCGAATGTATCTGCCAATTTTATTTAACTGATCTGTGGTTATTGACGGCAGCTTGTGACACAAGGAGGGTTTGCAGCACAAGGACTTGAAACACAAATTTAACACAACACTGGACATAAATCTCGTCTTATTTCATTAACAAGACTCCAAACAGTGCAAAGATGTTTCTCAGTATTTTATTAAAGAGACAAACAGGGAAGATCGATGGTGCCCATAACCCAATGACAAAGTACTGTATACTCGTGACCAAAGTTTCCAACGAACTCGACTGTCGTTAGTATTTATTTTCTCTGGACTCAGTGATTGTCTTTAAATCAATCAAGAGACGATTTTCGTCCTGTATCCACGGGCGATCTCTACGATAGGTGTACAATAAATTACGATAGTTCGGTGTACCACGAACCAAAAAGAAAGTTACCTCTATCCGAGCGGCGAGGTGCGAGGACTGTAAATACGATTAACGTAAATCAACGTGGACGCTGAAGAATAGGCAGAGAGAAAGAGATGTCACGAGGAGTCGAACACGAATGTACACTCGCGGGCAGCGTACGCTTCCAGGAGCAAAATGGCGAAGGGGGACTTATCGCTGGTTGGGAAATTTTAACTGAGAGAGAGATTTAACACTTTGGGGATTTGGGGGGTTGAGAATTTGGGGGCGTGAGAATTTGGGAGATTGAGAATTTGGGGGATTGATAATTTGGGAGGGTTGAGAATTTGGAGGATTTAGAATTTGGAGGATTTAGAATTTGGGGGGTTGAGAATTCGGGAGCTTGGTAATTGGGGAGCTTGGGAATTTGGGAAGCTTGGGAATTTGAAAGCTTGAGAATTTGGGAGCTTGGAAATTGGGAAGCTTGGAAATTGGGAAGCTTGGAAATTGGGAAGCTTGGAAATTGGGAAGCTTGGGAATTTGAAAGCTTGCGAATTTGAAGGATTTAGAATTTGGGAGCTTGGAAATTTGGGAGCTTGGAAATTTGAGAGCTTGGAAATTTGGGAGCTTGGAAATTTGTAAGCTTGGAAATTTGTAAGCTTGGAAATTTCGGAGCTTGGAAATTTGTAAACTTGGAAATTTGAGAGCTTGCAAATTTGAGAGCTTGGGAACTTAAAAGCTTGAAAATTTGAAAGCTTAGACATTTGGAGGCTTGAAAATTTAAAAATTTGTAATTCAGAAAATTGAGAAATTAAAAGTTTAGAAATCTGCAAAATTTGCAAATTTGGAAATATAAAATTCGAAAATTTACGAACTTAAAAACCTAGAAACTTGCGAATTAAGAATCCTGAATGTGAAACCCCATCCAAAAGCAGCGTCCACTGCCCCCGAGTGTACGAAAAGCGTTACGAATGAAATCTAACAATTGACCGTACCCGGATTCACGTAACTCTGGCCGAGTTCGTGCCTCTCGATTTATCAATTCTCCGAGCGAAACAATTCTGCGAGCTCTGCGAGTTCTAGCTTTTAATTGTTCCATCGGAGCACGACCAATCGCCGGTGTTTCTCGTGGACCCGAGTCTAATTGAGCCGTTGATAGCGAAATGAAAAGCAACAACAGCACGGTCGTGCTTGTCGAATCAACAATAGGCGTCGAATGTAAATAATATCGTTATTAAGTTAGTCGAGAAGAGGTGTGTTACGAAATGTAAAATATGTACTAGGATTTTTATTATGTGTGATATCCTGTAAATACAAAGAGCATAGGCCGCGACTAAGGCGATTCTAACATTATTTGTAATAATTATTATTTTTCGTTGTGTATATGCTTAGGTTGGCGGAGGAGAGAGCGCTCTCGATCATCGACCATACCTGTATCATATTATATTTGTTTTGCAAAGATCTAAAATATATTGATGATGCGATATATTAGAACTCTTCGTCATTCATTTCTGTTCACCCCACTATGAACAGATCTCCCTAAGCTACTCTTTCAATTCTTTAAAAACTCGAGATGATTTTATATTCAAGATGATTTTCCTATGTTCTATTAAAAAAAAAAAAAATGGAGATTCTAAAATATATTGATCACACATGTTGCATTTCTATTTCTAAGAGAAGATGTTTTAAGTACCACACTAAATTTATTGAAAATCCGTCAGAATATTAACTGATCTAAATTTGAAACTCTTCTACTAACTCCATCATTAATAAATATTTACAAAAATGATTAAAATAAAGTACGACAGTCCCTCAGAAATTCATGAGTGTTAAAAACAGTAATTATGGAAGAACTAAAAGAGTAGGCATCGAATTTTATGGAAGACGTTAAACTCCCCTTAACCTCTTCCCTTTCGATCGCAAAGAAATTCATAAATATACGATTGTAGAGTCGTATAATTGATTATTGAAAAGTGGCCCGAACGATGACAATGCTACACGAGAAGGACCCACCTGGACCCAGGACGACCTTTTTCGTATCGCGGAGGCGGTGGATACTTTATACTTGTATTGTAACGAAATTTATGAACGATCGAGATAATAAAATGCCCAGAGGAATCCGCTTGGCTCGCAAGTTTCGGGTGAATATCGACCAACTAAGCATCCACCTTGATCTCGGTTCAGAGATTACGTCGTATCAATAAATAATAACTTTAACGCGGAGAAATTAACGTTCCTTTTACTGCGTCGCCTATACCTGCTTTTACGAGAATTTTTAGTGCTCTTCGGGGTCATTCTCGCGAATTTCTTTCGGTTTAAGAACAATGGCTTTCTGCAAACTATTTGTATAGTTTCTAAGTTTCTCCTTAGCCTCTTCATAAATTAGGAAGACAATTTCACCCCTGCTGAAATTTTGGGAAAATTACTTTATTCAGTATTAACGAAAAATTAGCGAAGGTATGTAATAAATTGAACATAGGAGATGAAATCAATCTGAGGGTGTCGACGAAAGGGTGAGTCCGAAAGCAATCGTCGCGAATGCAAGAATCCGACGCGAAGAACACACGCACCGAAGGCTCCGAGATTCCTAGGCGAGATTATAAAAACAGTTTCCCCGCGGGATTATAAATATCGCAGGGAGGGTCCTTATTAAGAACTGGCCCCCGACGTTCGAACGCGGAACGCACCGTCTCCTCCGTAGGACGAAGCGTATTGACCGGCTCGAAAAATAAAAAAGGAAAAAAATCGGGCAAGAAAGGAACGAGTGGTGCGCGTACGAGCGTGTGTGTATCCGTACAGGAGACCGTGTTCGACTTGGCATGGCGCCACAATGTGTCTAGGCACCTACACGAGACGAAGAGGTAAGAGAGGAGGCAAAGGTGGAGGAGATAGCATCGGGATATCGTGGAGGATGCCTGGGCCATTTTATTGCTCGATAAGCAGATGAATTCGTCAGATAATTTCTGGCCCGGATGCAGATGATTTTATTAGCTGAACACGCGGAGACGAAGGGAATTTTTCAGCCGGCAGAACGATTGAGATGACACGACCCATGGACGAGATCTCAACGGATAAACGCGTAGATATCTACGGGTGTCTTTGCTGCTTGATCGATGGATTTTCCTACTTTTTTCGGACCAACTGTCGTTTTTGGACAGGTAAAGTTTGGACTTTTCGGGATTTGGAGATTTGAGTGTTTGGACAATTGAGGACTTAGCGAGTGGAGAGTTTGGAGATTGAGGAATTAGGACGTCTAGGGGTTTGGGGATCTAGAGACTTAAAGTATAGAAATTTAAGGGGTTGAAGATTTGGAAGCTTGGAGATTTGGACACATCGAATTGTGAAATTTAGATTTGAGAGTTTAGGTGTTTGAAGAGTGAGAGATTCCCAATGGGAATTGAGAGATATCGACAGTTGAGGAATTGACAATCTGAAGATTAACCTTTTGCGCTCGAGAGGCGCCATTCGATTTAATACATTAATTTAAAAGAAGCATTATTTAATTAATTCTATAATAGTGCTTATGTGATGTATAAACATAGTAAAATATACAATAGACAAATAGAAAATTATTAATAGAGAAATAATAACTTCAGAAGTCATTTAACATTTTAATTAATATTTTAAACTTGCTGTATGCAAACAGTAAAATTATCTTCGAGTGCAAAGGAGAAGAGGTCTGAATATTTGATGACACAAAAGTGTTTCACATCACTGTTCCAATGTTTCACAAAGATTGTGATATTCAGTATTTGGATGTTTGAAAATCTGAAGACCAAGGATGTAGGAATCTGGAGACACAGGTGGAACATAGTAGAAATACATAGATACAGGAATTGATGACAGTACGAGGATTGGGAGCTACAGTTCCAAATTCGCATTGGAGTCCCGAAAGGGTAGACATAATGAACGAGCGCATTTGTCTAAAATATTCGCAAAGTGAAGTTGGGAGTGGAATTGGAGGCAACCGGCAATATAGGTGGATCCCATCACTACTAATCGTTACGCTATCCGGGGCGAATCGACGGGGTCCAGGTTATCCCAGCGAACATTTTTCGCAAGCGTGACTCGACGTCCGAGCTCTGGACCGTCCAATCAGTCAAGCCGAGCGGAGAGGAGAGGAGCTGGCCGCAATCAAACTCTCGTCGTTTCACAGAAATCACGGACGGACGAGAAACAGCTGGACCCTCGTCAGAGAACGCCGAATAAATATCGCTCCCAGGCGAAACGGAAGACAAGCAGAGAAATAGTGACAGAGGAGGAGGAGGGTAAAAGAGATGAAGAAGGTGGTGGCGGTTAGATTCCATGGTCCCGGTGGCCGGACGCGAAAAGATAATTCCGTCGACACCGGCGCGTCCTTTTGTCTTTGCCTTCTAGTTTCTTATTTTTCAGCGACTCGCAAGGCCGAGATTCGTATTAAACGGCACGACACATAATTAATGCCGGACAGTCACGAAACACCGCGTCGGCCGAGGAGCTGATGCGTTCGCGGTTCGTGACTTTATAAAGAAACGTGCACGGACCGCACATGCGTCCACGGCGTTACACGCTCGCACGATTGCGCGCGTGTCGCGTGCCGGTCTATCTACCCTCCTACCGCACGTGCAACCTCCGATGCGCGTGGACGCGAAAAACGCCGCAATTATGGAAGATAATTAGTTACGAGCCGTTAAGTCCGCAGTTTTTCGCGATTATCCCTCCCGTCTCTTCGCGCTTTTTTCTCAACGCTTGACGACTGCTTTCCGTTCCTTTCGTCGTTATAATTGAAACGTTACCCTTAATGGTACTTGTAATTAACTCGATCTATGTAGTACTATGTAACTCCTATGCAACATACTTCGTTTAAGTGTCTAGAACTTGAAGATTGAAATACTCTAATACAGTCCAAGTATTACATAGGTTATACACTAACTTGCTATAGCTTCCGAATCGCTCGGTCACCGGATTAAAAAGAACCCCAAAAGAACTTGTACAAGAAGACCTTAGCACATTTCGTCCAACCTTTCCTTGACAAAATCTTTTCCTCGATGTTCAAACTTCGAGAACTCCCTCGAAAGTTGGAAGGAAATCGAAGAACCCCCATAAATCGAGAATCAAGTGGCACAGATACGAGATCATAAAACATTGACTATGGCAATCACCCACGATGGAAACACAGTGCACAGATAAAAGGGTTAACGAGCACGTTAATGATATTTTTATTCCTTATTAAAACGTTTTGCACGTGACCATCAACGTGTTAAGGACAGGTAGGATACATTGAAAATTTACAACGAGGAAAAAGGTAAAAATGGAAATAGAAGCACGGAGTCGTTAGCTGTTGAACACGATCAACCACGTTACTTCCGCAGAAAACGACGCGAAACGATGTAAGAGGATTAAAAGGCTTGGCCGATTGGCTTCCATTACCGGTCCTGTCCAGGCTGTAAATCCTCCATAAAGCTATTGATAAATCACGCGCGACTCGCTTTAACGACCAGCTCCGCTTCGCTTTGCTCACGAAAACGGCAACAAAAGAACCGTAAAGTTTTTTGCTCGGTTTCTAATGGAAACCGGGGTCGAAAGTTCGAAAAATGTTGATGGAAAATCAACCGAGATATTTACGAGGTTAAGTGGATTGATCGTTTATGGACGCTGCACGAACAAACGACGATTTTAATCGATTCACCGAGGGATCCATTAATTTATCGGTTCTCTCTCGGTGTTGCCTACTATATAGTATACTTTCTTCTTTTTCGATATCGATCGATCGGCTATTACCGGTTCCGCGGCGACTGTTAATCCTTCGCGAGCCGATTGATAAATCACGGTGAACATTGTAAGTTCGCGCGAGTCGACCGTGCCGGATTAAAAAGCGCGGGATTTTTCGGCCGAGCGGCGATAAATCGTCGCCGGGACCGCCGTTGAAGAATCGTGCCTCGACCTCGGGAATAAATTACCCCATTGATGGTTTCATAAATAATACACGATTGTGAAGAAGTACGCTGGAACTCCATTTATATATGAACAAGTTAATGTTCGAGTGCAGAGACTTCCACTCACCGATTTCGATTTTCACGCCTTGCTCTCGCTATATGGCACTATTTCATGATACAATTTCGAACATTGCTTTATTGTAGTATAACATCAGTTATGTTACCACACGGTAGGTTGGATTAATACGCGCTGAATTATCATGTGGTAAATTGTTATGCGCCGAATTGTGATGCATTGAGTCACCACGAGGGGAATTATCAGTTGAGTCATCATGCGATGAATTACCGTTGTAGCGAATTGTAACGCGTTGTGTTGTCGAGTATTGGGTTATCATGTATCAAATTACAATGCGTAGTGTCGTTACGTGTTGAGTTACCACGTTGAGTTACCAAGCGTCGAATTACAGTGCGTTGAATTACCACGCTTCGAATTACAGAGCGTTGAATTACCACGCTCTGAATTATAGTGCGTTGAATTACCACGCGTGGAATTACCACGCTCCGAATTACAATGCGCTGAATTTCCACGCGTGGAATTACCACGCTCCGAATTACAGTACGTTGAATTACCACGCGTGGAATTACCACGCTCCAAATTACCACGCTTCGAATTACCACACGTGGAATTACCACGCTCCAAATTACCACGCTTCGAATTACCACGCGTGGAATTACCACGCTCCGAATTACCACGCGTGGAATTACCATGCTCCGAATTACAGTGCATTGAATTTCCACGCGTGGAATTACTATGCGTGGAATTATCACGCTCCGAATTACCACGCGTGGAATTACCATGCTCCGAATTACAGTGCATTAAATTACCACGCGTGGAATTACATTGCGTTGAGTTCCCACGCGTTGAATTACCAAGCGTTAAGTTATCGTGTGTTGAATTACCAACACGTATTCGATATACTCACATACCACTTCTCCACCAATTACACCACCATACCTCATACAACCTCTTCAAGTATTTATTCCAATATACACCCCTCCTAATACCAATAAGTAGTGCCATCCCCAAATGAAGACACGAACAGTCGAATTCCGTAACCGTCATCAAACAAGTATCAATCGGTGAACAAGATCGCGAGTGTTTGGTTAGGCGGCAAAAACCGAGGGTAGCACACGGAAAAAACGAGCGAAGAAGCGAAGAACAAAAAAGAAGTACTGGCAAAAGTTTGCTCGGAACGGTTGTAGCCCGTATAACTTGTACTTCGGGCAGATTTATAAGGGACTCGCTCGAACACGACGCTCGGTGAGAACTGTCTCGAGAGTTCGATCCTCTGGCCAAAGACATCGTATGCACTCTTTTTATTCATACGACTGACAGAAATCTGTCCACTGCCTAGTGTTTGTATAATGAAGTCCTCGTTAATGTACAATTCTATTCATAAGCTACATTACTGATGTTTTATAGTCAACATCTTCACTTTGCATTACATGTTTTGGGGTTCTGGAAGAAGCTGGACGAACTATATGAATCATGTGCTTTTTCATAGTATTTAAACTTGATATGTCGTGAAGAGTTTGGAATCGATTCTTATTACCTAATTTGTTTATACAGTTAGTCAGTTCTTTTCCTACACGAGTCGTCGTAAATGAATTGGATCAGAGAACAACCCTTTGTACGTCACAGCAGCAAGATTCAAATATGAAGGTGTCCAGAGGTAATCCGATGACCGAAAAACAAAGATATACAGGTAACCCTCCTATAACACGGTATCTTATAACACGGTTTCGCTATAACACGATTCGTAAATTGCGGGAACCCTCCTACAACACGGCATCCTATAACACGGTTTCGCTATAACGTGATGAGAAAACTGCAAATCCTTTGTACATACAACACTCTATGTACTTATACAGCCGCGGCGAGGCTTGCTGTCTTAAAGATACAACGTTCTCGGTTGATTATACTGAGCAGTGAGGACGAATAAATTCATTAAATTATGGTTGCGTTGGGTTAAAATATTTTTTTTTTTACTTTGTGTTGTACATACATTTATATTTTTAATAAAAATTAAGTTGTTTATGTCTTACTTGTTTATGTTTAAGTTGTTTATTACTTATTAAAAAAAAAAATATTTGTTTTTAATAAGTTTTTGGAACCTAACCCCCCTTTTTGTACTAGCTCTGGGTCTCATACAACACGGTTTCACACAACACGGCATTTTCTAGGAACCTAACTACCGTGTTATAGGAGGGTTACCTGTATCTACTTGCAGTAAACTTGAACCTACTTCTCAACCACATCATCTACTTATGAAGAAAACCACGAAGAATGACATTGAACATCACAAACCACATTGAATGGTAAAGCAAGTCTACTAAAAGTGCATAGCAAACACAAGAGATAAAAGCAGTGTTACGCAGTAAGCGAGTACAGGTCGTACAATTATCCAAAGTTAACGAGGCCAGCCACCGCCCTAGAAGCAAATTCCTGTGTAGAATCGATCGTCGAGCACATCGATAATACCGTGGCGTTCCCGGTCGTTCAATAAAGCATTCGAAGACGATCGAAACGAGCGGTGTTAAGGGGTTAAGGGCTGCTCCCGCCAAGTGAAACTGTGTCGTGTGCTTCGTAGCCGGATCGCGGTCGCTCCATTCAATGAATAATACCGGTGCGGTGTGCTCCGTTGCATCGAACGAGACCGGGACAAGATGGTGTGCGTACGTGTGCCCGTGCATGATCTACGGGGGTTATTACAACGGCAGCAAACCACGACGCCGAGTGCTCACCGGCAATACCGAGCCTCCTCTACTCTTTGGCCCCTGCCACGATATAACATCCTCGCTCCGTCGCCATCCTACCAGAAATCGTCCGAGTAAATACGACTTGCACTCGCGACTTTCTTCGCAACGTTCCTCCAGGAATTAGGCTACACAGATTCCTTCGAATGACGTGAAAAATTGGGGAGATTTTCATTCCCAAATTTTAAAATGCTTCAATTTCCATTTGCTCAAATTCTAAATTTGTTGAACTTCTAAATTTCTTGTTTGTCAAATTTTCATTCATGTTTCTGAACCATCTGGCTTTCAAGTTTCTACAGTCTCAAATTTCAAAATTTTAGTGTATCAAGTTGCGAAAATCTCAAGCTTGTAGATTCCCACATGTGCACATATAAAATTTAGACATCGAAGACAAGGATAATGTATACATACGTGAATTTACAAGAAGAAGCAACATTAGCTACTGAGGTTGTAAGGAAATTATGGCGTACTTGTGACGTACCTGATATCTTTTGTACTAGTTATTTGCAATGTGAGATAGAGCAATTAGTATTTGAGTTGTCAAGAGTTATGGACATCGAGAGTCTAATTTCATAGAAGAGGATAGTAAAGCGTGAAACGAGCAAAGAGCAGAATACAAGCTGTAAGTTCTGCGGCAGCTCTTAGGTCGAATATTGCGACGGTCCTTACCAATAAGCGGAATTGCACCGACCCGCTGTGAGTAGTTTTCGTTATTCGAGCGTGAAGTATTATCACGAAGGAGGATAAATGGAGGTAGGCCGCGGAGGAAGGAGGAATAAAAGAGGAGGGCCAGACGAACATTTACTCCGTCTGTTGCTTACCAGCGAATAGGATGAACAGAGGCAGAACACGGGAGAGAGAAACGAGAGTCGAATGAGAATGAGAGCCGGAAAGTGCAATTTGTAGTCGCTCTCATTTGTCACTGTATCTCCCTCCGCCCCTTTCACCCTCGCTACCCCCACTTTTCATCGTTTCTCCCTTCTTCTTCTCCGCCGACTATTTTCTTCATTTTTTTTTATTCCGCTTCTTGCCCCTCGGTTCCCTCGGTTCGCGAGTCCTTCTGCCTTCCACTTGTACGCATTCGGTGTACTCTGCTGGTCGTTTTTGGCCGCTGCCACGTTTCTCGTATCCGTTCCTCCTCGCCTCGACCTCGTCTCGCATCCTCGCGGGGGAATCTTGCGAGATAATAAGCTGATAAGGGATTTATAAATCCGCTCTATGCAAAACACACGAGCATCTGTCAGACCGTTGGAACGATCTCCGTGATTAGCTCGGCAGAGCTGTACGTGTACCCGTGTTGCGATCCTTCCTTTTTTCCCTTTTCGTCCCTTTCAGAACGACGCTCCGTAACAAGAAATAAAGAAACAAACTCTCACGACGTTCAGCGTCGAGTTGGACGATCTCCGATCTTCGAGACGTTTTCGTAGATTCCAAAGGGGACACACAACTTTGCCTTTCGATGAGACACTGCTAGGATTTCAACTTATATCTGTCTTACGTTCACACTTTGAAACTATTTCTGCAACTCGTCGCTTCCTTGAACGTCTTCTTGCTCCTTCAGATAATCATCACATGGCTACTGTATTTGTTTCGACCTCCAATTAAAGTTTCAAGTCCTATATCCTTACAAAAATAAATGAAAAAGAGGTATGGAAGAAATCGAGCACAATGGACAAATTTTATAAGGGTACAGGATCGACGAGTTCATAAAAAGCGAGGGAAGCAAAATTTTGGAGACATCGCATCATCCAAGGCGATTAAGGGACTAGGGCCAGATCGGCCTAGGTGGAACAGTCAACGCGCATATTCGGGTATATTAACACGTAACACATCAAAAGCACGTCACACGGGCACACCTGCGCCACCCTCTCGAGCCCATCGCACACGCTTATAGGTTATATTTATGCCTCCGTAAAGGCCTGTGTTTTCGAGTGACCCGGGTCCCGCTGGAAACCGAAACGCGCGTCTCATTCACGTGGCCCGGTTGTAAACGTCCGCGTAAATTCGAGGCTGGTTAGAGATCGTAAAGTAGCCGGATACGGCCCGATATGGCCACTGGCTTGCCACAGAAAATCATAAAGTCCGCTCGCGAGACACGCTCGTCCCGGTGAAAACGAGCCAACGGGTTCGGCCTGTTACGTGGATCGTTATACTTATTGTTAGCCAAGATACACGCTAAAATCTTGGTGGCGTGCAAGATCATCGACGATATGCTACTTTGTCGCGGAATTATTTTCTCCCGGCTTAAAAGCGACCCGGATAAAAATCTTTACGACGTCGATCCGGGGGTGAGAGCATCTGACGGCCGCTGCGGAATCGTATCAGCTTGGCAAATGAATTTATGAGCTTTAAATTTGAAAATTTAGACAGAGAGACTCTAAGATCCAGTTCTAAGATGTACGTCCTTATTTTAATACGGAATCGGTACATCTGTGTTATTTTAGAATAGCACACCTTGCGTCGTATATCATGGGAATAAAGATAGGAGCAATATATCGCGGGCGATTGGCGAGGCAAAAGGTCCGAGCGTGGTTCAGAGATGGCCAGGACGAAAGCGGTGGTAGCAGGGCAGAAAATAGGGCAATCGTGGACACCGTGGCGGTTTTTTGTCGTGACAAGAAAAGGAGCAACGAACCGCAGATATCTCGATTAGATTTACCGTCGCGAGTTACGGGCGAAGGTGGTCCCCGTGGCTGACGTGGCAATGCGTGGCTGCCACAACAGGCCGTCTGCTCTTATTATTATAAATTATTTATTTGCATTTCTAAATGATCCTTGAAGAATCACGGTATTATGCTAATGCGGAGATTAACATATAGGGAGGCCCGGCGCGATATTTCAACTCGCCTCACCATTTAGAACGGTGGGAGTCTAGGCAACGGTGTATGATCTCCACACGAGTCGAAAGAAAGAAAGAAAGAAAGAAAGGCGTGCGGGTCGGGAGGAGATGATATTTTATCATTTCTCCTCGCTACAAAAAGATTCGTACGGTCTGCCAGAGAATTCCAGCAGGTCGAATCCGACAGAACAATGCTTTCCTCCCTGGGAATCCTTCGATCGAGTCGATCGAGCCTCGTACTCTCGGCTATCTCCTAATTACACTTCCATCCTCGTCATTGGATTTCGATCGCTTCCCGACTATTTAATCGAGTTACCTTCTCATTGAGTTCCAACTATACCCAATCACTCTATTGATTTTTTCTCCTATTACCTTCGATTGGATCGGAAACGGAGTTATAGTACAAATGACGTTGAGTTAAAGCTCTAGTTGCATAAATTTAGTACCTTTCTTTTAATCGATGATTTTTAAAAGAGAGTTTACAAATTTAGATATTTTTAAGTTTGTCAAATTTTGACAATTGCACAAGCAGTTTGTCTATGCAAACACTGCAGTGTCTGTCACACAGCAGTTTAAGAGCAATTTTCATTTGATTTTGTACCTATCTGGCGTCAGTGTTAAAGGAAGTCGGGGAGTTAATAGAAACGCTTGATCGGCTAACGACACGGGACGTGTACAAATTCGAGAGGACGATCGAGCATAGAGCCCGTTAATCCTCGAACACGCACGTCAAGTCGGCAAACATTGTAATCCTTGGCTAATATATTACGGCATAGCTGGCGGGCAGTAATTTTCGCGTAGCAGTCCCGCGGACTGTCGGCCGGCTCCGTCGAGCTCCGCTCTCTTAAACGACTTAACCAAACGTAATTAACGTTGGCCTATCATTATGTGGTAGCGGGACCACACCCTCGTCACATTATATGTTTATAAATCAGGCTGGAACGGGCAAGTAAAAAACACGACGACGAAAATCGAGTGTCGGGGAGGCGCCTGTTCGCCGCTCGAACCACCATACAGGTCCCGTCCACGGGTTCCCGTCCGTGCCAAGCAGGTAGAGGAATTCTTATGCTAATGATTTTATGATCGTGGAAATGAATGCTCGTCATATTTTTTTAATCGCCTGGGTTTCCACGTAGCCGCGAGTCACGCAGCCAGCCAACAAACCGTTCCTGTCTCCCACTGCCTATTTTATGCCCCGTCCCTTTTCTTCCCCCCTCCACCTTTTATTCCCTTTTTATTCCCGTTGTTACAGTCTTACGAGTTGGAGCGTGCCCTGTCTTCTGCGTACTCTCATAATCGTAAAGTAACCCCGAAACGAACAACTTTCAGCGTATCGTTGCGTTTCACGACAACGTCCCGTCGATCGACACGGCGTTTAAACTTCCTAATTGAATATCGGACGCATTTTAAATTACCATCGTAATTAATATAGACGTTTTAGTACGATCCTTGCTTTTTTTTAACGGCCAGTACGGAGCCCGCAACGAGCTCCACGCTCGTGCAATTACGTGTACGAGCTTTGCGGAAATTCGAATTTTACGGCTTTCAGATTTAGCAATTTATTGGAACACAGATTTTGGGAGCTGGAGATGAACATTGAAAATTTACTTACTTAAGAATTGTCACAAGTAACTTTTGATGATTTAGAAATTTGGAACGGAAGCTTCTGTATCTTTACACATCTAACTCTTCATATCCCTACTGAATAAAATTCAGATATCCTAATCAAATAAAATTGATGTAAACACTAAAGTAACAAGCTAGCGATTTGTTCTCTTTTTTAAAGAGTGTAACTCGCAATAGAAAATCCTGCGGATACAGTTAGCCTTCAAGAATTACGTTGCAGTGGCTCGTTAAGAGAAGGAAAACACGGGAGGCGCACCTTGCGCAATGCAACGCGAAACAGGGACACGGTAGTATCCATCAAGGTGTCGGACTTTGGTCTAGGTGTGTGTGTGGGTGGTTGGACTCAGCTGTTGGTACACCTGCTCGAGCACTCGGTAGTGTGAGAGTCGGTGGTTGCGCGAGTACCTTTATATGCACTGTCCACGTCCGAGCCGTGCATTTACATACGCGGTTCGCGCGAACACAATGTAATTGTTACCTCATAATGCGTGTTTCATGGCGGTCCGTGTATCGCGTTCCCCTGACGGCTCACTCAGTTCGAGGATTTCTTCGAACCAAGGAAAAAGTAGGTCTTTGCAAATTTTTCTTCGACGTAATTTGTCGGAACATTTTTTCACCTCCGTGACGGTGCAACATGCACCGATGCAATTGATATGAAAATGAATTGGTACTCTCGTACGCGCTCGTTACAAGCCACGTACACCGGATCTAGATTACTATTAATTACACGTCACCTGAGCTGCGTTTACTTTGCCGTGGGCGTCTAACGAGCTACTCGAATCTTTCGACTCTTCTTAACCTTTTGTTTCTTTAGTAACGATATTATTCAGTTAATTAACTGTGCTGACAGTTTTAATTCCAGTCAAAAAGGTAAACTCTCTGTCTGGAGTATTTGATAGAATCATTATTTATATTTTTTAATTCGGACTGATCATTAGAACGATGACGTATGCATTTCGAATTAAAATCGTCAATCATTATTAATATCAACGTTCCTACTATTAGATACTCTGATAAAATTATATTCTCACTGACCATAGTCTAATCATTACGATGTTTCATCGAATTCGAGTTACAAACTAAAATCGTCAAACTTTATTAATATCAACGTTCCTAGTATTAGATACTCTGATAAAATTCTATTCTCACTGACCATAGTCTAATCATTACGATATTTCATTGAATTCGAGTTACAAACTAAAATCATCAAACTTTATTAATATCAACATTCCTAGTATTAGATACTCTGATAAAATTCTATTCTCACTGACCGTAGTCTAATCATTACGAATTTTCATTGAATTCGAGTCACAAACTAAAATCATCAAACATTATTAATATCAACGTTACTAGTATTAGATACTCTAATAAAATTATATTCCAACTGACCACAGTCTAATGATTACGAATTTTCATTGAATGAGTTACGAACAGAATACCGATATGTTCGAACAACTCCAGTATTGCACACGAAGAAAAAGAACGTATCGTAAAAGCTAGATAATGAAATTACCGGGAAACAGGAGCCACTGATAACGGTGTTACTCGTTAACCGACTGAAATACGACTTCCTGTCCGGAAAGTGGCACTCCAGTACACGATCCTTTTTTCGTTTTTGTATATATCACTGGAAACGCGTATTACTCTTCCGGATTTCGTTTCTACGTTCATCGGGTGTACAGACGTAACGGATATAGCCGACGATAAGAGAACGAAATCCGTGAGCAGGTGGCCGACAGGTCAGCGAGGTAAACGCTTTTCAAGACGATTGTATTGCACATGCTCGTTCAACATTTTTACGCGGTTATATGGGTCAAAATTAGCATCCCACGCCGTTAATTGCGCACGGAACACCCGCCTCCTCTTCCGACGACGCCGTGGTACCGTAACACGCACCTTACTTGCCTTCACCGGGAATCAAAAGGTGTTACCTGTCGAAAATGCGGGTCAAGGGTCTGCGAGGGTGTACTTTAACTTCGCTCAAAACCTTCACACGAATTTTACGAATTATCCAAATTACGTGAACTCCCAACTTTCATCCCTAGTTTGAATAATAAAAACGTCTCACGTCTGTCATCCTTAGATATAGATCCTCAGAGTCAAAGAATTAACATCGCCACCGAAGGAAAATTGCAGGGGAATAAATAAGAAATTGATGAAGAAAGAAGTGTTCTGAAGGTAGAAATATACGATGGCGAAGAAAGTGGCGGCAACGGGTCCGATTGGCCGGGGCGTCCGACAGACTACATTTCGTAGTATTCGGGAAAAAGGAAGCAGAGAAGTATCAGGCCTCGGATGAAACAACAATCTAATCGCGAGCGCCATTTTGTTTCTGCCTACCGGAGCAGTAGTTGATATATGATCCCATTGGCTACCAAGCTGTTTGGTTCCCAGCTCTGTACTGGACAGCAGGCTCGACCTCAACCTTATGGTGGTTGCTATATAGCCATAAGCCGGACGCTCTTCGGTTGCCCTGGCAATTAAAATTCTTTTCCTCCCGCCATGGTTGCTCCTGCGTCTTCTTCCTCCGTATCTTCGTGATCCTCTTTCACGATGGTCGGTCTGCCTCCAACTTCTTACCTCATCTTCCCTTCACCGTTTCCTCTTCTTTTGCCTCCCAATTCCTTCTTCTGCCGTGTCGTACTCTTCTTCTTTCTCGCGGTGATCTCTCGGTGCGCGGAAGATACGCGTAGCAATTAAAACTGCTCGCTCGCTACGGACGTTTACACGATCCTTAACTGCTGGTAGCGTAGGGGTTAAGGGAACTGACGTGGCCAGCTTAAGTAGCCGGTCAAGGGAAACGGGTAATTATACGAAATGTCGGTGGTTTTCGAGTCGCTCGAGGCTCCCTATCATCGGCCGGCGTAGAAGCACCTCGACGATTGCCGCTTCGTTAACGATACGCCGCGCCGCGCCGCGGAAAAATACGCACGATAAATCGGATTAAGATAACGACGTCATTATGCCGCATTAAAATCCTCTCATTTCCTACCTCGCTCAAATTTTATCGCCTCGTTGGTCCTTTATTTTTTATTCTTTAAACAATTGCGCGTCCGGCCTTTGATTACCCGCTTAATTGACGCGAATCACGAACTTTCCACAAAGTACGAACGTTTACGATCGCGGCCACCTCGAGTTATTCGATGGACAACTAATTGCTTCGTTTAATCGCGGAACCAATTAACGAGAATCTATCGATGGCATCGACTGGAAGGAACGAGGGATATGTTACAATGACTCTGCTGCTTCGTACACCTTGTCTATCACCTGCCCGCGGTTTTATTCTCTCGAATCTTTGTCAAGATTCACGGCGGACGATATTAAACGCGGTTAGAATCCTTTCACTCTCGGACGGTGAAAAATTATCCGGCGAGTCAAAAGTTACCGCGAACATTACCGCTGCTCGTTACGCGGCCGCGTGAAATCGAGTAAGAAACGAATTTATGGAACGCGACGAATCGAACATGTAGAAAGTTGCCGTTCGAAGGTCCATGGACATTTCTAATTTAGAAATTTAGATATTCAGAAACATACAGGATCTACAAATTCAGAAATAATCTAAATATTTAAAAGATACAAAATTTGGAAATCTGAAATGATTCAAACTTGCAAATCTTCAACTTGTACCCTTATAAACTTTCATATTGTGCAATTAATTATCCATAAAACGGTGCGTGCGACTTTCCGTGACTTGCACCAATAGCACGTTGGTTTACAATTACCGGGGCTATTTCCAACAAATTTCATACAAGTTGCTAATTGACAATAAACGAAAGCAGTTGCGTCCGAGGATAACCGAACGAGTTTCTCCCTCCCTTAATTATCGGCGTCTATCTACAAGATCGATGGAAGATAAGAATCGTAAATTCAGGACATTTCAGAAATCGAGACTCGTACGAGTTCGAGGTTTATCGCTGAAGCGTTCAATTGTCACGGGCAACATTTGTACGATGCATGAGCAGGTGAGCCCTGGTTATAAGAGCGCATAGCCTTCTTATGCAGTTGGTTTATGTTCTCGTCCGTATTCCTCCAATCGTCGCTTACGACGGGAAACGATACGCGATTGATCAATATTTACACCCGTGTCTCCAGTTATACGGCTGAGAGCTTTAACGAGCAAATTACTATGACAACTTACGTCCTTACTTTTTAATTTATCGGGGTTCGCCAAGTTGGCGTAGCGAGGAGCAGGTGGCTTTCGACGAAATAAAGCGACGTTTATACTGGATAACTTTTTCGTAACTTGTGTTCAGATTTCAATCAAGTAGAAATTCTGATCGCTCGACTGGAAGATGTTTTATCGAATAACCCGATGGTGTTAACTGCAGTTGACCCTGTGTCTTCGAAAAGATGAGTGAACGCTCATTGATATTCATGCACTAATGAATCATGATCGATCGTTCGTGATTGTATCAATGTTACTCTCCGACACCTGCGAATTTTTATTGTTTTTGAATACAAAGTTCTTCGAATACGCTAACAAATTACATTCTTGTGAAACACGTGTCACCAGGAAGCAAAACCGTAGATATGTTCACGGATTCCGATACTGCCAATTATATTTGACTCCATAAAAATGATAACAGTAATTGATGACTAAATGAAATAGCAGGTGTAGCTTTTTGGGTCCACCAAAATGTAAACTCTGCTTAACACGACTGCCAGCAACTAATTGCCGATACCCATCGCTTCCACGTGGACTCTGCATTCTCGGAATGCTTCAGCGTGCTGATACGCGGCCGATTACGAACGAATAAAATACCTCGACTATCCGTTCTTCGCATTCTCCGGTCATACCATCGGACAGATGACTACCTACGTTGACAAATTATCCTCCTCTGTGTTTCTTCTTTTTCTCACCCTTACGATCACATCTTTTACCTGAGGTGTGACAGGGAGATTCGATGGAGTATCGAAACTGTGATCAGAAGTTTTTGATGGTGGTCTTTAGCGAAATACGGGAGTAGGCTCTGTAGGGGTTACTTTAAAAGTAGTCTTGTAGACCTATTTGTACACTACTCTAAAAAATTCCTAATCCGTTTTCTACGAGGCTCAGAAGTTACAATTAGGTTACAAGATAGGTTATTGCCAGGTGGTGGATTATAGCTTGTTGTACCTATTACCCATTAAATTACCACGCGTTAGATTATTACGCGTTAGATTACCACGCGTTAGATTACCACGCGTTGGATCGCAACGCGACAAGTCACCATGCGTTAGATTAGCACGCGTTAGATTAGCACGCGTTAATTACCACGCGTTAGATTACCACGCGTTAGATTAGCACGCGTTAGATTACCACGCGTTGGATCGCGACGCGACAAGTCACCATGCGTTAGATTACCACGCGTTGGATCGCGACGCGACAAGTCACCATGCGTTAGATTACCACGCGTTGGATCGCGACGCGACAAGTCACCATGCGTTAGATTACCACGCGTTAGATTACCACGCGTTGGATCGCGACGCGACAAGTCACCATGCGTTAGATTACCACGCGTTAGATCGCGACGCGACGAGTCTCCATGCGTTAGATTACCACGCGTTAGATTACCACGCGACAAGTCCCTACTCGTTAGATTACCACGCGTTAGATCGCGACGCGACGAGTCTCCATGCGTTAGATTACCACGCGACAAGTCCCTACTCGTTAGATTCTGTTTAGTGTTGATGCTTTTCGCACCTTTCAGCGTGGAGTTTAATTACTTTTACGATTGGTACGGGAATTTTTTTTTTTATTAGAATAAAGACAGCTAGGCCCAAATTGGCCCATGTGCCTATCGATAAATTGTATCCGAATATCGATTCACTCTATTAAATATAACATTAATAACATTAATATTCTAAAAAATTTAGCGGTCAGTCTTTTACTTATGCTAAGTTTACTATAAAATGATTATCATTCTATTAATTTACAACTATAATCTATGTCTGCTTATTTCAACAATCACAGCTTTGGCGAGTTATAATTGTGGGAATTTGTGGGAAATTGTTAGATTATAACTTGTTAGAATACTACATTGGGTTACTGTTTGTTGTACCTATTACTCATTAGATTACCACGCGTTAGATTACCATGCGTTCTATTGCGACGCGACAAGTCCCAGTAGGAGTACTCGAAATCCGACTAACTTAAGATTGTTCGAAGGTTCGATTAGATAGTAATCGGCACGATTACCATAAGGCTAGAGCACAAGGGAGGACACGCGAGTAACCGGACAAAGAGAAGTTACTAATTTCGAGCCGGAGTCTATATTTGGGGTCTCGCGTGTGCGCTTCACCTCTGCTCCTTTTTACTCGTTCTTTTAATATCGTCGCCGGGGCCCGCAGACTCCATAATATGCGAGGTCCGTATATGCGAGACTGGGGGCCCCGGTGCTTGTCGGCCGGCCATAGGATATAGGTACCGGCCTTAACCGTCGCTACGGTCGCTAAAGCTAAGCGTGTATGCATGTTCGGTGCATAAATAAGGAGCACAGCTCGGGAGGCATTAAATCACGCGCGAGGATCGCGTGTGCGCGCTGGAAAGAGAGGACACCAGAGGAAAAGAAGGCCTCTGCTCCTTCGAACGAGGAAAGGCTGAACGAGGAGCGAAAAATCGAGAGACGAGGACCGAGCGAGTATGAGAGAACAAGTCGAAGGAGGATGGACGAAGAATCGAGGAACGAAATGGAGGAGAGGATAAAGAGAAAAGAAGAGAGATGGTTAAAACGGTGCATCCGTGGGCCACTTCTCGGCGTTACGTTCGCGGTTGCGTTCGAGTTTGCATCGAGCGTGCACCCCCGTCGAGCCAATATGCCCCTCGCATCAACGGTTGCCCACCTTCTTGAGTAGTCCAGCGATTATGCTCCGTACACGAGTAAACATATATCGGGGAAGGAACTGGCGGACTCTCGGTTAGCTTGCTTTACAGCCGCCTGTCTATTGCGACCGTTGCAATTAAGTCGTTCTCCTCTAAAACCCCCTTATCTGCCTGCGACATCATCGACATTTTTTTGATCACCGTCTATCTTCTAATCTTGTTTCTCTTCCTCATTTTTCCAGTGCAACTGTAATGTAGTTGCGCGGTAAGGTAGCCAAGTCGTAACACGTCTTCCGAGATACACTCGTATGCTCGGTTTGTAAATTCATTAACAGATCACGTACATGAATATTACCGTTCCTATATACTATAAACTCTTCTAAAATTTATTTGTGTAATTGTTACAATTTTAAAAGGAGTAAAACATAATTACATCAAACAGCTTTTTCTACCCTTAAGAGGTCTTTTTGACTAAACGAATCTCGATGAAAAGAAAATCAGGAAAGAACTAAATGAAGAAGGAGTCCTGACAAGTAACGCGTCCTAACACGTAGAAGAAACGTCTCGAGAAGAACAAAAGCGAGAGACTAGAATTTCGATTCGATAACGAGGCAGCGAGCAAGGCGGAAGAAAAAAGAAGGATCCGATGAGGCAGTAAGGCGGTCGTATCCAAAAACGCCTCGCACAATCTATCACGCGCAAAGAGCGCAGCAAGAAGTGAGGTTAGGAATGTTAATGTGGGCAGCGGGAGCAGGCAGCCAGTGCGCATGCGCCACCCCCCGCGGAGCCAATCACCGCCCGAGAAATGGTAGCTGCGCCCGGAGTCAGCTCGTCGGGCACCATAACCTCGGGAAGATGGAAGAAGAATCTTAGGGTGGAACTCCATGTTCTCCCTTTTCCTTCTGTTTCATCGTCCTCCTCGCTCCTTTCCGGTCTCCGTTCCTCTTTTTCTCCCTGCAATCCTCTTTTTATCTTCGTACAACGTACACGGTAGAGAACCTGACTTCGAGAAGTCCGACAAATATCGGAGTGGAGAACGTATCGCCTTTAGCATCGAACGAGTTAAAAAGGATTGAAAAATGATGTCAAACGGGAGAACAGTTTGTAGGGCTTCTTTTTGTTGATGCTTTTCGCACCTTTTAGCGGGGAGTTTAATTGCGGTTAAGGTTGCGATTGGTATGGAAAGTGCGAAGTTGTTAGATTATAACTTGTTAGAATACTATATTGGGTTACTGCGATGGATAACCACGCGTTAGATAACCACGCGTCAAATTACTACGCGTCAGATAATCACGCGTTAAATTATCACGCGTCAGATTACTATGCGATGGATATCCACGCGTTAGATTACTAAGCGATAGATAATCACGCGTTAGATTACTAAGCGATGGATAACCACGCGTTAGATTACTATGCGATGGATATCCACGCGTTAGGTAACCACGCGTTAGATTACTACGCGATGGATAACCACGCGCCAAATTACTACGCGTTAGGTTACCACGCGTTAAATTACTACGCGATGGATAACCACGCGTTAGATAACCACGCGTTAAATTACTACGCGACGGATAACGACGCGTTAGATAACCACGCGTTAAATTACTACGCGACGGATAACCACGCGTTAGATAACCACGCGTCAAATTACTACGCGTTAGAATATCACGCGTTAAATTACTATGCGTTAGATTACCATGTGTTAAATTACTATGCGTTCGACTACCACGCGTTAAATAATACTCGTTAGATAGATTACTACGCGATAGATTACCACACGTTAGAGTACCACCCGTTGGATTACCATGCGACAAGTCCCCATGCGTTAGATTACCACGTGACAAGTCCCCACGCGTTATATTACCACGAGTTAGATTGCGACACGTTCGATCACCGCGCGTTAAATTACCACTGACACTGCCACGCGCCAATATTCTTAAAACTATGTGGGTCACGGCTAATATTAAATGTGAAGATTTAATCCTTAAATGCATATGGTTGTATAAATGCAATATACTAGTTTTAATCTTATAAATTATATGCAAAATGTAGGAAACCTGCAATGAGTAATGTTGCAGATATACCGCGTACCAATCAAATAGCGTCATCTGTTCGTTTTAATTTGAATCAACCGCTTTCAAGGTATTTTGTTAGTTGACTTCTTCAGGTAACATTAGAAAATCATGCATTTAAGGGTTAAAGTCTAAAATTGACTGAAAGAGTACAGTAATCTCGTATTAAAGAACCGTCCCATTCGGGTTTAGGGTTACAGACTCTTGATTTCCAGCAAGGACACAGGTGATGAAGTAGGAGGAGAAGGAAAGCCGAGAAGGGTAAAGAGTAGCCTAGCACCCCAAGAAGGAGGAACAGGCTGATTGCGTCCGAGCTGTGTAAATCTTGTTGATGGAAATTGTCCGCGGACCTTCAGTTTGTTCGGCGATTACATCCTGCGGAGAACGCGTTCACCGGTAGCCACGGCTCTTTCTTTCTCCTCTTCTTCGGCCGTTGTCTCTCTTCCTCTTTCCTCGTTGCGCTATCTCTGTCCAAGAATCTTCTTTCTTCGCGGACGTTCAGATTAATGAGCACACCGCTCGGTACTTTTAATTCCAAAGACCGAGTGCAAATAAGTACCGCCATCCGTCTTGCCCGCCAATTACCACTAAGCAGTTCTTTCTCCGTTCGTCGGAGTATGTTCCTCTCTCTGTCTTCTGGGTAGTTTTGCGTAGACGTTACAACTTGGTAAGTACGTCGAAGCAATCGACCGTAGGATGTTCAGCCGCGATTGAACTTTGAGGATGTTGATGGATTTCTTCGCTGTTTGGCAAGCGGTAGTAGCCAGCGTAATGAAGACGCTTCGATCGACTACTATTCCACTATAACAATGTTCCACTAACTCAATTATCTCCGATTCGATGTACTTCTTATTCCTACTTACAGAATTTTTATTACGGTACTTTCTTGGTCAATCCATATTTATTTGTCTGTCTTTCATTTCATATTAATTTGTCTGTTTTATTTTAAATTTAAAGACGGTATCTAAATTTGAAAGAAATTTCGTAATAATATTTGTGATCCAACCACCTGAACCCCAATTATGTTCCAGCATCGAAGCTTTGTCTTCGGAACGTCGCTTTAAAGAACGTAACATCGGAGAAACTTTGACAATAATCTTCGAATGCCTACGAGGCTTCTCCGAGCGATCGAAACGCTTAAACGTTTCGGTATAAAAGTACCTGTACACGGTTTCCAGTGAACCGGTGAATGGTCAGTGATACACGCCAATCATCTCGAAGCCGACGAAGAAATAACACGTTCCACCCACGTACGGGGGCCTGAAACTGTCTAAAACTGAACGAGCTCGGTCGTTCATACGAACGGGGATCCCAAATTAGAGGAATGTCTGATTTACATCTCGAGATATCTCGGATGAAGCTATAAATAATTTCGGTGGTGGAATGTTAATGTGACCCTAGGCTTCGAACGAACCAATGGTCCACCGGACCCCCCGCCAAAACGCAGACGTCCAGTCGACCTTTAAACAGATACTACCTATGGTTGTTCGTCTTTCTTCGCTGGCTGAACGTTTAAAATGACCCGCGTTTCCTGTACCATTCCGTTTACTACGATGTTATTGACGAGCTCTGATTTATTGCTCTCCCGCTCTTTAAATTCAAATAAATTCTCATTTTCGAACCTTAATAGTTCACGTTCAAATTTTGCATAAATTAACTTTCAGGATTTATTAATATTCAAGATTTGCTTTAGAGGAAAATTTGTATATCCTCCAAATATTCCTAAATAAATTTCCAACTCGAAATGTTTTCTTGAAAAGCTCAAAGAAGACCTAGAACCCTATGAAACCTTATTCTTGGAAGCCTCTGCACCTGATTGACATACTTGGTTTTAATTGCGATGCAGGAGGAGAAATTAGGCGAGCGAAGGAGGGCAGTTTACCAGGATCCCAGTGATCGGAATCCGTTTTCCTCGATTTATTAGTAGAAAGGTGCTAATGATACGGTAGCTCGATTTGCGTATCGATGAGTAATGAGCAGCTATCTTACCACTAAATTTAACGAGTCTGATGGATGAAACGTAACCGGAGTACCAGTGTATTTAGAGGCAAGGTTAATCGAGCGAGGCTATTACTAGCCGGCAGGACACGGGCCATTTCTCTGACTGTCCACCGCGCGGTGGATTTATTATTTATCTCGTGTCCCGGATCGAGTTACTTTCGACGATATTTCTAACGTCAGGATCGATAGGCCTCGTATTCTGTTTCGCTCGGTGTAATTACACCATAGATATGTATCATAGACTAGGTAGAAAGCAGCTACTAGAAACTCAGCCGGGGGATCGCGATTAATTGAGCATCGGGTTAATCGATCCTCGAGCTATCGGGCTCGCAGCCTCGTATATATAAACGCCACTTGTTTCGTTCCTTGTTTAGAGCTTGAAAGATTTCAATTTCATCTTGTCTGCCGTAAACGTTGCCTCGAATAAATATTAATCAAGATCTAATAACTTTGCATCGGAGAAGTACCAGAATAGTCATTAAGGAACGAAAAATTCTTGGAGGACATAGAACAGTACTTCTAGTTTCTGGGATGTCTAGAACAGTACTTCTAATTTCTGGGATGACTTCGACTATAACATACAACTATTAAAATTAAAAGTAAGAAGGTGACTCGTTCGCAAACACAAAACGCATTTTCGAGAGCAGCCATGTCTCGTACGTTGGCCTCAGACAGTCTCGGAGTCTCGAGCAAAGAGCATCAGAAGGTAACGCGTTATACAATGGGACAATCTCTGACTTGATTTTGCGTTAGGCGAACGAGATTGGCAGTCCGCGTTGGCTGGCAGGCAGGATAGGATAGGGCAGAGTAGGGCCAGATACATTGTTGTACGTACGTGTAGGTACAGTAGCAGTTCGGTGGCGATGTGATCCTGTCGGAGACAGGACTACGTTGCCGCCCCCACGATTACAGACGACGAGAATGAGGACGAGGATGGGGGCCATCCCCGAACGTCTCTGCCTCTGACAGCTCGACCCTCCCTCTGACCCCTAACCCCCGTCTCGATTTCTCTGCTCCTGTCTCAGTCGATCGGTTTATATCTCCTACTAGCTACTGTCTTTAACTATTCCAACATCCTTCGCGATCGGACGCTGCCACGCGATCTTACACCTTCTTCAAACTATCAGCAGTTTAGGCCTTAATGAGAAATAACCTCGATACTTTGACTGGGAATTTTTACTTTTATCTTAAACACATTTGGGTATCGCAAGAGTCAGAACTCCACATATATTAAAACGAATCTTGAAGATCATTCGAAACGAATCTTGAGCAGTGAGAGAGTAAGAGTGTTAGTCGATGCTTGAACCACTTCCCCTAGTACTTATCGTTATTTAACAATTGAAAATGAGTACTCTTGTACCCCCGAGAGTTTGGAGCTAATTATTCAGACTAGTCCCAAGGATGTTCAAGAAGAATCCCAAGGCGCAAGGGCGGTCGAAAAAGACGACAAGCGGAGGGAAACACGTACAAATCGAAGTCGAGACCGTCTGGGTCTCTAGCGTAATTTCGACATCGATCATTGGCGAAACGGGCAGTGCAAAATCGTCGGCGCTGTTTAAACGTCCACGCGCTGCTCGCCGGGCAAAAACGGTGGTCGCCGACGAGCGGCACACCAGCGGCCACGGAATACTTTATTCATTTGTCGGGGGATCGGACGTAGCAATGTTTTAGCGGTAGTGTATAGAGATGCCAATAAATATGTCGTCGGCGGCATGCAATATGTATGCCAGCGTCTGCCAATCCGCGGATAACTCGCGACGGTCCCAATTCTTCTCCTCGATCAGGCTGCCCGTCAGTTATAGGAGCTTCTCTGTCCGTTCTTCCAGGTCTTCTTCAACCCGTTGTTCTTCCGTCTGGTCTCGGTCGGCCGGGCAAAAACGGGGACGAGAGCTGCGCGCGACCGGACCCGTCGACGTATTGAGACGAAATGCGTCGGCTCGGACGATGATCGATACCATGACTCTTCGAGCGGATCCGGTGGTCGATCGATCGACGGATCCTCCCGTTATCTCGTGTTCTTTCGCGTGTGTCCGCTTCGATGTCCTTACACGCGTCACTCCCGCAAACGGGACAGGAATCAGCTCGAGAACAATTGGTATCAAAAACTGAATCTGGATGTTAGGATTAAGAAAGATGCAATAGATCTACCGTACTTATACTTCAGATGGTTGCAACGAGAGTGGAAAAATCTAATTAATACCTCGAGAAAGTTGCAACTTTGATATCGACCTATAATACAAAGAATGCAAGATGTAACACAGAAGAGAGAGTTGAAACATCGATCCTTCAGTGACCTGAAGTCAACCTCCTCACGCAAGGAATGTGTGGACCGAGGCAAAAGTTTACAGCATTCAAGGAGAAATTGCACCGTTTCACCGAATCGGAGGACAAGAAAGGAGAAAGTAACGTTTAAATAATCGAGGAGACAGCGATCGCGCACAACGAAGGGACTTTAGTCCTTTTTGCAGCGTGTTGAGGAGACGAGGCGCATCGGGTGGTCGCCGATCGCGACGGATAGACGTCTGAACGGTCGGCAAAACATCCTCCGATCGAACGTATTAACGATCTCATCAATAAAGCTTTCCTCCGTGTGCTGGCAGAGCCAAAGAGGAGTCGATGAGCAGGGGACCTGTAGCGGCGGTCGGAGCAGCCCAGGAAGCAAGAAAAATCGCCAATTTGTTGAATGCACCGGCCATAATTCTGATAGAAAAACTTTGCTACTTTTTTGCATTTTCTCTCTGCCTGGAACATGGAGAACTCGGGGCAACGAATACCCTTTTCGGTGAACAAGGTGGATGTACTTCAGAGGAACAGGGGGTTCAGAGTAGGGCTTTGTAAGCTGCAGAGATGTGGTGGTTGAAGTAGAATACTTTTTAGGCACAGAAGTTTTTTTAGGCTCAGAGTTAGGTTCCTACTAGATTTTCGTGGACGTTGATTATCCTTGCATATTGTCTTTTTACTCTTCTTGAAGTACTCATAGACCTATCTCTAATTTCTGAATAGAATTGTAATAGCAATTTTGGAGTGACAGGATCTTGATTCAGTATTTTAGGACTTTGGAATGTCCCTTCAAAATAACACAAGTTTGGAATGTTATGAGTGTCCGAGATTTTTTAGCAATTACAAAGAAACTGTGGGATGATGAAAGATTAAAAGCTTGTAAATTCCACAGGTTCCAAAAGTGTGAGGCAAACGTTAGAGAGCTCCTCCTACCGCGTTAGCGAGCCAATGGAACGGTGCATCCAGGTGCGCATCGACGTCGCTATTTTTCACCTTTCAACCAGTCGATGCGCACCTTGTACCCTTTGAAAATTTATAGCCTCGCGCGTTAATTGCGTCGTGCATGATTTTTGCAGCGGATTGTTTCGCAAGCGCGTTCCAGGCAGTAGTTTAATTAGGAAAACCGTGGACGGACGAACGTTAACTGGATGGTTAATCGGGAACGAGCTATTACATTCGCGAGGCTCGTAATTAATTTAGTTGGTGGTGGAACGTCGAAGCGACGCTAAGGTAAACGATGGAACCGGGAAAACACGGACTAGAACTATTTAAGTCCGAGCGAACGAGCTCTCCTCGAGCCGGTTGCTTAATTGACGCTAGGCAGATGCATACTTGCTTTTACCGTGTTTGTAACCATATCAATTCGAGTCGGCCGGTTACACAAACAAACCACACGTATTTCGGGATGTTGACTCAGCCCGAAAAAATACTCGCCGCAGAAACGCTCGTTCTCCATCGAGGCACACCTACGGGATCGAGGAACCGAGGCACCGCTCTGTCGATCCTCGAACAATATGCCCTTTTTTTGCCACGCGATCGATCGAGCACACTGCCGAATAATAAACTCCTCCGAATTCGCCTTTCAATTAGGTGCACCCTCTCTTCAACGCCGTCTACCGTATCTTCGGTACGCTTTGTCAGAACACCGTCCTTATTCTCATTTTTAATTACGTAATTATAATTATTATTCACTTGGTAATCTACTGAAGAAGACTCCAACTAAATAATAAATATTGGAATACATTTCAAATATATAAAAATCCTATGTCTCCCACGATTAATTTATTAAAACGATCCATTGTTCAAATTTTATATCAAATTTGCGAGAAACTATCGTAAAGGTAAAATGAAATGAAATCGACTGTAAAGTTTGAAAGGAACTTGTTTCATCAGCTCACAAAAGTTAATAAAAATTACAATATCGTTCTCCAGGATTGCAAAGTGTATTCTGAATATTAACCAAAACTATAAACTAACTGATAAACTAAGAACCATACTCGTTTGTTCGTCGCTTAATGGTCATAAGCGACCTCGTTCGATAACGACCCGATATCCGTACATAATAATATATGGTATTATTGCGAGGTTGGGGCGAGCGGGCGTTTTCGCCTCGATTCGCATCCGCACGTGCGCGCGATTCGAGCGCAGATTTCCGGTAGACTGTTATAACCCAGCACGATCGACCGAGAGAAAAAAGGGACTGAATAAAGAAACGGTGCTCTGGCGTGCCCGTATATCACCAACAGCCTCGTAATAATATCTAGTCGCTTCCGATTGTGCGTTCACCGCGATCGTAAACGTTGCAGTCTCTTATAAAAATGCAAAGTGAAACTTTTTGCGGAGCTTCTTTTCGGTTTTTGGAAATTTTGGGGTGTGGGAGATTTTGGGGATTTGGGGATTTGGGGAGATGGAGATTTGAGGATTTGAGGATTTGAGGATTTGAGGGGTTTGAGAATTCGGGGATTTGAGAATTCGGTAATTTGCAAAATTCGGTGATTTGGGAATTCGGGGATTTGAGAATTCGGTAACTTGAGAACTCGGTAATTTGAGAATTCGGTACCTTGAGAACTCGGTAATTTGAGAATTCGGTACCTTGAGAACTCGGTAATTTGAGAATTCGGTACCTTGAGAATTCGGTACCTTGAGAATTCGGTGATTTGAGAATTCGGTACCTTGAGAACTCAGTGATTTGAGAATTCGATACCTTGGCAACTCACTACTTTGAGAATTCGATAATTCCCACTTCAAAAATCCAAGAATCCTACAACTACCATTTCCCAATTCCCAATATTCCGCAACAGTTTCCTCTCCAAGTACCCACCAATTCACCAAAAGAAGATCCATCGCACGAGTTCCCGCATCGGAACATCCAGCGAACTATAACTACACGGGACAGAAGAGTAGAGGGTGAGAAAGGGAGAAACACGATACAGGGAGAGTACGAAGACTATGATTTACACTGTTACCGCGTTGGTTCCTGCGATACCCTTTGTCCTTGGACGATGAATTCGCGCCTCGACCGTACGCACCACTCGTGGAAAACGGGGGACGAACGAACGAGGAATCGCGTGATTGTTTGCATTATTTATGACGATCTCACCGATGTACATCCGATATTACTCTCTCTGTGTCTCTTTTTGAATTACTCGGTCGCGTTAATAAAACGAGAAAGTTGAGGGAAAACGTATGGGAAAGCGAAATCTTTCATTTTGTTCTTTTAATCGTCCTGGTAATATTAACATTTTTTATACATCAATTTTTTTGTGGTTAATATTTTATGGATGGAATAGCAAGGTAGAAAAGTTCAAGTCCTCAGAGCTTGTTAATCTGCGTTGCGAATAATCTTTTCTCGTTGTTTTATCAGTGAATCATTTTTTAAGCTACGTAATGAGAAATTAATATTCCTTATGTCGTCACATATGAACATTCAGTATGAACATTTATATCTCATATATACACTAAAATATCTAAAATAATCATACTGGGAACATTCCCTGTACTGTCAACTAAAAGTAAGAAGATCAATATGTTCCATATTCAACATCCCCTATGACGTCACATATGAACATTCAATACGAACATTCATATTTCATATACACATTAAAATATCTAAAATAATCATAATAAGAACATTTCCTATATCGTCAACTAAAAGTAAGAAGACCAAAATGTCCCACATTCAACATACCCTATGTCGTCACATATGGTCATTCAATACGAACATTCACATTTCATATATACATTAAAATATCTAAAATAATCATAATGAGAATATTTCGTACACCATCAACTGAAAGTAAGAAGATCAAAACGTCCCACATTCAACATCCCCTATGTCGTCACATATGAACATTCATATCTCATACATACACTAAAATATCTAAAATAATCATACTGAGAACATTTCCTACACCGTCCATTAAAAGAAAACCAAAACGTCCCACATTCACAAATACAAAAGAAGGAATCACCAAATACCTTCGGTATGCAGGTTACGTTATCTCCGTAAGCGAAGCATAAAATTCCGGTAAACGGAGCAAAAAGAAACTAGTAAAAATAATCGCAGTGAACTAGGAACAAATTGTCCATTATTTTATACGATTCCAGATATTATTTATCGCTTAGAAGGTTGGTAGGGTTGCATGATATTCGATACCGGGGAGTATTTCGTGACGGGAGCGGTCGGGAATCGCGAGTTACGAGTAACAGGTATATTCGTATCGTTGTACGCGCTACCAGGATATTTTGATACCGTGTCGTACACCGATGAAAAGTGGTAAGCTAATGCTCGTTATCGGGTATGCCGTTCCTAAAGCAAAAGGTTTATCGACTAGCCCTCGCCACGGTGAGAACTGTGCAATTACGGAATCCTTCGTTCAACGAGATCCGTGGTCGGACTAAAATACGACGAATCGTAAACTCTCGCCGTTTATATTACTTGCCGAAGCCTCGCGGCGATCTACGGCGCGATGGCAAAAGGACAATCCACTTTCGAATTAATCCGCGATACCTTCCGTAAAGGGTCGATATAAACGTTCTTGTCTACGCGACGCCGGAAAGTGAAATGCGACGGACGATCAAAGTTGGAATCCGAGGGAAAAGTATCAAGATTCTGCGGGACTATTCAGAGATCTTAGATTTGTGTACATTGTACAGCTGATGCTTTATCGCGAAATGTGTCTTTTTAGCCGAGTCGTAACGTCCCGTACATAAAGCGAAATTAGCTGTATAAATTAATATTAAACGCCTGTAAAAATAATGGAGCCTCTTAACTATCAATTTTAACGCAGTGTATTTTACCTTGGAATTTTTGTCGTTCGAGCAAAAGTCAGAATGACACGTCTCATTCGAATTTTTATAATAACAGTACATGTACACTTTTATATTTTACAACTTAAAGGAGTGGAACAATTTTCACAGTTTATAACGATATATTATGTACGTGAATGCAGTTGACACTTTGATTGGTGTTTGAAGCGTGACCCTCTATTGCATTCACACGCTACTTTGATATATTACATAATTATTTTTTTCATTTCTAATTTTCTTACTGTGTCGAAACAGTGCGAGCACATCTCAAGTATAATACATTTCCCAATTTAAGTACTACAGTACTTTAATGTACAGTACTTTAACTTCAACAGAAGCACCATTGAATGCAACCCTAAATAATTTGTTTTCAACACAAAAATTGAAATAAACGATTAGACACAGAATAATCGTACGACAGTAAGGTGGACACAAATCTGAGGAGTGCATAATCGATTGTACTTCCTCACGAGTAATCGAGAAGGAAGTCGTGCACGAAACACGCGAGCGACCCACCGCGTCCGATGATCGTATATATAGGGTGGAGAAATGGGGAATGAACGTGTCAGAAGCAGCCCCCGGGGTCTAATTATGAGTTTGCACAGAGGGTTGGTTAGTCGACTTTGCCGCGTTACGAAGAACCCCATTGACTCATTGACCGAAATATCTTCATTGACTGCCACATGTGCATTAATTATTTCATCGAATCACACTGAGCTGTGCTACTGGACATTTGCGTTAAAATACTCCCATTCACCTTATTTAATCATCACTGTACCTTGAAGCCACTAATAAAACTTAAAATCACTAATTATTTATTCGAAGATTCTTGAAGCTGTCATTATATGAATATTATTACAAGATTGGACCTAAGAAGACATTGAAAATGTGGCCACAATTAAAGCTAAATATATGTCTTTATATATCCTTGGATAGATTTATTAATTACACTAAAACAACAAGTGTGTAGCTACAGGAATAATTATTACAGCGATCACACGTATCAAAAGTACACAGAAAATAATTATTACAGCAATCACACGTATCAAAAGTACACAGAAAATGAATCTACTCCCCTGAATTTATAAAGTGTACCTTATGGCGAGTGCGCAGTAATAATTTTATTAAAATGAATTCCGAGAGATCATCGAACGGGACGGTTCCATGGGAATTCGAACATCGTTAAGGTCTCGTTGCAGCGGGCAAATAAAAGATGCAGCGTGGCCGAACGGAAAGAGAGAAAAAGGAAGGAGGGGTCACGAGTCGACGGAAAGTTCGGCCGAGCAATATCTCGCGGCGTGGACGGACAAAAAGGGACACAATGCCGAGGGCAGGATCGATTCTCCTCGGTCGAGAGGATCACGAACGAAGAGGACGAGACGGTGAGGTTGGCGTTGCGCGGAAAGGAGCGGGCCACATTGTTGCTGAAACGATGCTCGGCGACGGGCTACGGGAAACAACGAGCCACTGGTCGCCTAAGAAGCGTAATTAATCACTTTTTCTTGCGTAAGGAACGCCGTTGTCGGGGAGAAAACAGTCGAGAATCCTCCGCGAAACGAGATTCCCAGATCCCGTCGCGAGATCGCATGGAACTTTATGTAAATCGAGGAAGATCGAGGAACGCGTTAACGCGGAAAAACCGAAACGATTGTTTATCTGGAAGATGGATATGCACGGTGTACACGACACGTGAGTGTGTACGCTGTTTCGCTAACTACTGGAAAGCAGGGATGTTTTGTACGACCGTTGTTTGCTTTGATGGAGTATCTAATAAAACATCTGACTGTTTGTTTTGATTATCGTTTACGAAGATATCCACGGAGATATGCAATTTTATTTTACTCGTCTCGACAGCGTCGAAGTTTATGATCGGTAAACAGTATGTCCAGATGTGCTGTTCCGTGCGTCATCGACCTTTTGGACGGAGAAGACTATAACTAAATTCTTCAACAGCTAACTCCATTTACCCATCGCTATTCTAAATTATGTTCTAGTATGTAGAGTTTAATCTCTGTAAATGACATAGGTTTACATCCTCTTCATTCCACAGTTCGGTCTTATTAATTCATGTCACAGTTCTATACGTTCCAATCATAACAAATTAGTTAATATGACAATTGCGTGCTGGAATCAAAATTAAGTTCATCAGAGTGGTATCCATTATCGGTTATCAAAGTGCTCAGTCCAGTTAGAGCGAAACCACCTGTGCCGATGTTAGTGGAAGGAGATCGAGGCAGACGGAGAATATCGAGGTAACCAAGCAACCAAGGAACCAGGCAGGCAGCCGGTTTGGAAGGCAGGCGCGGACATGTGGGCCGCGAGAGTGACGGATGGCCACATCGCATTTCGCGGCTCCATATCTCCCCGATTTCGCGGGTGTAATTCCCGTAAAGTCGTTTCGGAGGCCTGTTTCGTAGCCAGTGTATAGTCGCCGCGCATAACCGCGTGGCCTTCCTTCATCGTTCACTCGCTCGAATCTCTTTCTCCTCTCTCCGTTTCTCTCTCTCACCTTCTTGCTCACTGCTGTTTCAACCTCTTCGCGGTCCGTCTATTTTCTTTTCCCTTGATTTCTGTCCGTGGTCGCCGGTTTTTTATTTGCCTGGCGTGCATACCATTAGCCGCCGAACGTTAACAGCCTCGACGACCTCTAGCTTCGTCGGTAATTACCGGATCATAGCCGAAAAGCTCGGAGAACGGGCCTCGTTCGCGATCAGCCTCTCCCGTTCGTCGTGGGAACGCGGGACACGCTAATGCGCAACGTTCCCTTGGGACCTCTTTGCGGTCCTTCGGTTGGTCTCCTTCAAACTGAGCTTTTGTTCGTTATAGCAATTTTTGAGGTTCTTTGAAACTGTGGGACTTAGAGCTTCGATGTCGATGTGTAACCACAAAGTGTACTTTCAACGATATAAAATTGTAAGGTCTTGAACTTTTAGAATCTCTAGATTCAAGTGTAATGAAATAGATATCCTTACTGAGACATCATTAATGTTAAATAGATTGGGTTTTTGTATAATTATTTTGGGACCGTCAGCTGATGAGAGACAAATTAAGGACCAGTCTTCAGCTCCTGAGTCAGTGTATTGTTAATTATTTTCTCCGAAACAACGATAAAGGGACTATGTAGCTAATTACTTGCAAACTCATATTCGATCGCTAATGTAATTGCCGAAAGAACACGACACGCAGCTCGATTTCTCCCTCGAAGGCGATGAATGTTCGAGCAAGTTGTTAGCACGATGCGATCAAGCGGAGAATGCAAAGTAGCTGAAAGATAGCGAGGCTTTTCGACATTGTACTCGATCAAGAAGCACGAGGACACCGTAGCTGTTTAATTCGATCGAGCATGTACCGACTCGTCGATGAACGATACGGTAAATCAATACGAATCGTCGCGACTCGACGAAGAAGGAGGAGGAGGAGGACACGTTCGAGGCCGCGATCGCACTTAGCGAGCTTTTGATTTATGAAGCGACGACGTTTTAAACGAATGTCCCGCGTACGGATCGTAACGCGATCTGGCCACACAGCACGCGTGTTCCCGCGCGGTATCGCGCTCGTAATATCTCTTTTACGTCGTGTAAGGCCCGAAATGAATATAAAGTCTTTGTCGCTCTAAATTTATACGGTGATAATAAAATTAGCGAAGCTCGACCGCGGTTGCGACTCTGGCCAAGCATGTTTCATGCGCCACAAAACTGACCCTCTCTCTCTCGGCCGATAATAAACGTCCGTGCTTGCGGCACGCTTTTGCGTTTGCGAAGAAGATCATAGATACGATTCAACGGGGTCCTGTTTACTCGTGCCGGGACGCAAACAGCCCCGCGGCGTGATCCCGTGAATTCCACGGGACTCGGTCGCGCCGTTGCGAGACCACTGTTTCAGCAAAAACTCATTAAGACGACCCCTGCGGAGCGTTCCTAGACAAAACTGTGACGATCGTTGGATGATGATCCTGATCCCGGCAGACAGGCTGGAGCCTTCCTTGCCACAAATTCCTGGAAGACCGCTCCACCGACTCCGCCTACCTGGACAGGTGCGCGGTTTCTGGCCTAGGGCAACAGAACAACCAGGCTGGCTTCGGGTGTCAGGAGCGTATCCCTTGAGTTATTGCATTTCTCGAGTTCCAACGTGCTGGACGCCTAATGATTTCTTTTTTATTTCTTTCTCTCGGAAGAGAGAGAGATCGTCAACGCTCGTTTCTGGGGCTAACCCGCGTAAAACTGTTTCCAGCTGGATCTCACCGTGCGAACCGCTTCACCTTTGCACCTTCTGTCCTTTGTCAAATACCCCCACTCCATCCCTTTTCGTACCGAACCGATCCTATCGTATGTACGAAAATATCTTCGAGTCAATCTAACAGACTTACCAGATAGCTTTCTATTATCGTGATCACCGGTTAAGCTACGCTCAACCATGAATCACGAACTCGCGTTCGTTTCGGCTCGCTACCTGTACCGTACTTTTCGTCCGAACGAGATCGCACGAGAAAGTGAAACTTTGGAAATCGCTGCTCAAGTGAATCGACTCGAAAACGCGAAACTTTTAACTGCGATGACATGTACAATACAATATTTTATTATGGCTTTTATACAGACAATTAGTCAGATTCGAATTGCCTCGAACACGATCGTTTAACCACACTCGATATTGATGGATATCTAATAACGATACGGCAGAAACGATTTCGAAAGAGCAACGGAGCCTCTCGAAATCGCCATCCGTTCTGACCGAGCCGATGAAAAATGTCTGTTGGTCTAATGATAAACGAGCGCGAACTCATAAACGACCGAATGATACACTCGAGAGCTCATTGTCCGAGTAAGTTTTCAGGTGGTTCCCGGCTATTGTAGGAGCCGGTTCGCATTGTTGTTACGACGCCGCTAGATGAAACGCTCGAAAATCTTTCGTCCGAGCAAAAAAGAAAAGAAAGGGAGGCTACGCGTTGGACAATGCGATTTCGTTACAGAATCTTGGAAACGGTGGTCAGATACCGAGGCTCTCGCTCCTTCGAATGACAATGGACCGAAATGGATACAGACACTATTCGATTTTTGTCTTTAACAGCCAATTTGTTAGCTTTCCTTATGCTTCACGCTTTAAAACTTTGGTTCCTTGTTTCTCACGATCGAAAGAGAAAGGAGAGATATTATAGAAATACGAAAGTAACATTCGTCGAACATACGGTGCAATTGATCGCGGTGTACATTAATAAACCGTGGATGAAGTTATGATAGCGTTGAGATATATCAATATGAACGTAATTGTTTGACACACCTGGTGTGCAAAAATGATCAACGACGTACCAGGTGTTTTGGAAATAAATTTCATTAGCGTATGAAATTTAAACATCAGTAGACATAATCCTAACTCACTCTGTGATATACGAATTTTCGAGTTACGAACAAGATAAAATGAACAAGTGGTTATGAACAAGATAAAATAGGGATAAGATAAGGTTCAGCCGCATAGATGACTGCACAACGTACACGCGTGAAAAACGAGCCGAAATAAATACTTTCGTCGATGATCGGGCAACCGTGTCGTAAACCGGCAGCAGGGTGGAATATATCTATGTATATTCGGAAGTAGAAGGCGCGATGGCACCCCAAGCCTCCCTTCCAAGCCCTTAACGTCCTTCCCTTCCTGCGGTGGTCGTCATTGTTTCATTGTGTTATAAACGCATTGCGTGTGCTTAGTGCGTGAGCGAGGGTGTATCGATTGCCCCGCCCCCTGCTGCGTAGCCATGACGACACACCCTATCCTATCTAACCCCTAGCCTAACCTCCAACTTCTACGTTTCACCCCTACGCTCACCCTTCGCCTAGCGTCGCCGAGCTTTCTCTTTCGCGCTGCTTCCAGCCCCTGTCATCCCCGAAATACCCTGAGCACGTCCTCGAGGTGACGCTGTCCAAGAAACCCCTGTCATCGGCCCAGGAACAAGCGACCCGTCATGACCTCCTCGTGTCGTAACCTGTCATCTTTCTTACCTCCGCACAACTGCGATTATCCACATTCCCTTTTCTGAATTATTAAGTTTCCTTCAAACGTATCTAAATTGCCAAACCTCTACGTTTATTAATAAATAGATCCACAAATTTCTAAATGAAGCGTTATTTGACAAAATATGATTTTTAGTGTTCATATTTGACAAAAGAGAAATCGTGGAAGATGGAGCTTTTTGCAAAGACGATCGTGTTACGATCGAGAAGATGCTAGGTTCAATAAATAATGTTGCGTAGCTGGTGAGGAATTGCCAGCAATTTTGATGCCATCAGGAGGCTAACATTCAGAAACGATCACCGAGAAGCTTGATGTCGCGCGTCTAAAGATGACAAACTACGCGGAACATCCTACCGACCGAAGACAATAGGTCAAGCCTGCAAGAAGACTCGTGTTGCCGGAGTGACGGAGTAACCGATCTGTCCCAGCGGGTATGCCTCGCCGTAATCGACTCTACACAATCCTACCACGATATTAATTACCGGAAGCTTCGTATTCACGCGTGACTAGGACAATTTCTCCCAATCACTTTACCTAATCTACTATCTCCAACGATCTTGTTAGATCAAGATTTCCTAAGATTTCCTTTCGTAAGCTTATTACTTTCAACGCGACTTTATCCAGTTTATACAATTATTGGTTATGACTATACGTAGGTCACTTGTTATATAGCCAAGTTTTATGACCAATCACTATTTCTGTCGAATCGCGTTAAATCCAATTATATTATTCTCGAACACCTGATTATGGAGAAAAAAATTGCCATGGACCACCCACGGTGACGCTCCAAATGTTTTCCGATTCGTCGACCAAGTGCAATCGGCGAATCGATTCGTCGAAAGGCAAGGTCGTATTTGCATACGTCGATCTGCAGAAAGGATCGTTATTTCGGAGCCACGCGAAGGACTCGCGATACAATATTCATAAGCGATCCTGTATCGTTCGCACGATCGCTGGTCCCCGATTGTTTTCCACGCGCACGCCTTCCTTTCGACGAGGATGCAGTCTGTGGCCGCGTAGACAAAGAAGAGAAGAGAGACCCTAAAAGGACGAGAAGCGTCGGTATGGGACGAAACGACCGGCCCAGTGCTTTACACACGTAAGGAAAGGATCGATATATCGGTATACGGGCGGAGGAATGATAAATGGCCGTGTCGAGAGATGCGCGGATAACATAATGAGACGTATTGTGCCGGTGAGGGACCCACGAGGACCCGGAGTTAGCTCTCGAGAGACCTTCTTGGTCCCGGCCAAATTTCGCCCGTTTTAACCTCGGACTTTCCGGGAATGCCACTTTTCCGACGTAACATCGCTTCCGCGAAACCACGTTCTTTCCACGCTGCCCGATTTTCACCCTCGATTGAAAATCCATAAGATGTTCTTATTTACCGAGTCTCGTTTGTTTTTCGACTAATCATTAAACGTACTCATCGCTCTTGAAGCAACGTTACAAAATAATTTTCCGACAGCACTTTCAACGGCTCTTAATGGATGGAAAACGAAGGGAAAGATCTCGTTCGCGGGTAACTGGTACAAGGATCAAAACACACGGTTCGCACCACTTATTATTCATGAATCGGCCGCTAATGTGTCTGGCTTGCAGTGCCTGCGAAAACTCGTGCGCTCACGCACACACTCGCTGTCGAGCTTACACGCACGTGGGTGGCGCGTATGTAGCTAAGAGCGCAAATGAGATAGCCGGTAGAGAACGATACGTCGGACAGGCTATCTACCGATGTGTATATGGGAACGAAAAATCATCCATCACGTTCGAGGCTATCCAGAACTGGCAGTGTCGGACGGACGATGTTTTAGGCATCGGTTCTCTATGGACTCCCGTCATAAAATTGATGAGCGTCTTTGACTAATTTATTACGCCGAAAAAACCGCACGAAATTCATAATGATCGCGGGCTCCGTTGCCAGTACGCGATATTTTGCTTTTATACCCTTGCTTTCGAAATCTCTGATGCCCTTTTGTACTACTAACAATCCACGCCCATTCTACTCCCTTTCGGGTCTTCGGGAATGCCCGGCGCAGGTTTGAGATGTACTTTTGTTTCAGAATGTTCGATGAGATTTTCTGTCTTTCGCAAGTTTTTGGTTTAGAATGTGAAGCGATAAAAATACGAGGAACATCGTAAATATTTTGCCTGCGGATCATCGAATTAGAGTCCCCCCGTACGCGTAATATCCGACAAGTCGGAGTGGTGGCCCGATGCGTGTTTACAACGGAATTCAAAAGGCTCGTCCGACGGCAGAGCTTAATTAATAAACTCGCGATCTTATCGGGCGCAGCAAGACACACATCCTCTCTACCGTAGCATCTCCGTCTCACGGTGTGCGTACTCCTTCGCGCTTCGTCTCTCCTTCTCTCGCTACTTGGCCAAAGGTGGCGCGCGAATTTTTGAATCGGCCCAAGGGAGCGCTCGCGAGCGTGAAAAATGACGCAATTTTCGCGGCACGCCTCCCATAGCGAACCTGAATCTCTTGTATAAAGCTGCCTATTAGGCATATCCACCCTTTCTCTGACTGTACGACGATGTACCGAACTTACGCGAATGTAACGGGTGGTGCCGCTCGAAACACCGAACATCGCTCTTCTTATTTATTCTGGATTCTTTTATCGAATAGAAAGATTGCAACTCCACAATTTTCTGTATGTGCTTAATTTTGTATGCAAACCTCATTAGGTCTAATGTGATCGACAGTCTAACTTCAACCTGACATAACCTTAATTTAACCTAAAAAATCCACCTGAGATAAGGTCTCATAAATTAATAAATTTGAAGCTGCTATATAGATAAGCTTTCAAAAGAATAATTAATACTCGACTGTCAAACGTTTCGATATTAGATATCTCATGATGCTTGAAATAATCACCTGTTCATTAGCATAAATAAACGAGTTTCCCCCAGATTGTCTCGTTACCTGAACGAAATAATTTTGCATTTCACTTGTTAATTACATCGATAATTGATAACAGCTTTAACAATTTGTAACGATCGGAGAAGTCGTTATGATTCAACACGGTAATTTTAAATGGGAAGGACAAGAGGAAGAGACACGGTAATACGAATTATTTTATCCTGAAAGATCGAACTCCGCCTTCGGACGGTCAATCCAGCGATTCTTTCCGGGTCGAGCGCAATTTTTCATCCTGTCAACGTTTCCTTCTCTGGTACGAAATTCAATTACGCTATCAGTCGTGAATGGAACCGGACAATCACCCCGTATACTGGTACAGGTATGTAGGTGCGAGGAACGCGGGCCCTGTGCCGCACAACAGAACTTTATGAAAGAGACAGATGGAGGTGAGGGTGTGTGTTCGAACATCTGCCCGTGATGTACCCCCTTGATGTCGATCAATTACACCAAACTTGTATGGAAACCATGTACGCATTGCGGACAATTCCGCGTTATCTAATGTTATCAGCGAATCTAGCCATAACTAATGTTTAACGAGGTGTCTGGCTTAAATTCAACGTTGTTCGTTCTACTTAATCGACCTATTAATTAGACAATAACGCGACATTCTGACAATCAGTGACACTGATAGTGAAACTGATTAAGTTGAACACGTATTGGATTAGAAAGTTAATTTTTAATGTCAACGTGTTTTAACATGACTGCTGGTCAACTCTTATTTGATGGAACGGCTAAAGGAAGGAATTGTTGACACTTGCTTGGAATTCAAATTAAATGGTTGCAATTATAGCTTGACCATTTTCACTGTGACAGAACGTGTTAACAATTCATGTTATGTTGTACTAGACACGGCTGTTTCTACTGTAACGTGACTTTCGTAGCGGACAACGTCTCTGTAGCAGGTACTCACATAATTAACGACAGGAAGTAGAAACAAATTCCGAATTAATAATAATTGCACCGCTAATAAAAAGATGGCGATCTAAACTTACTTTGAAACATATATTTGTCTCCTTACTAATTAAAGTACCAGGCCATATGCGTTTTTAACTAGCTTAACTAGATCTCGGAGTTCTAAAAATACTACTTCGAAAAGTTAGCAAAAACCGTAGGCAACATGAAACAACGGGTATTCTAACGATGAAGCATTCTCGAGGAATCGACGTACGTATTTCCGAGGCTTCGTTAAATGGGCGTAAAAGAAAAAACTTGTCGCGACCGAGTGGAATCGAGGTTCCATAAAAAGACCCCGGGTACCTCTCTGGGGGCCCTCGGACGATCTAACCAGCCGAACGATCGAGGAATCGCGCGGATCTACCGCGAGAGGCTCCACCTAACAGTGGATCGTCTACCCAGGGTAGGATTCTTGCCTCTCATCCGATTGGTCGACACGTGGCCCGCCATTGTTTCATTCACGCCTGTTGCACGTTTCTCGTTTATCTCGTTCAGGCTACCTCTGGCTGGCTCCAACGCTGCTGCTCCGTTTGCCACACGCTCTCTTCGTCGATCGTTTCTTCGCCGGCTATATAAATGGCAACGGGATCGACGTTGACGGTAATGCCGGTTGTGAATCATTGCCCGTTAACCTGACTCGCGTCGCCGTAAAAAAACAAACCCACCAAATTTAAATACCGCGCTCGGTTTTATGAGCAACTCGTTAACCAAACCCATGCACGAAATATTGCTTTTCATTTCTTTACGGACTAATATTGATTATTTCGTTGCGACGTCTGTACTCTTGAGATGACGTGAAGTGGACTAGTTTTGTGAAATTTTAATCTCGTTGCCTCAAAGCAATGAGATATTCTACGGTCCTCAAATCCTGACATTCTCTCTCCAGATTCTAACTTTCCAATGTTATGAAATTTTCACTTCTACATGTTCAAAGTTTTGAACAACTTGTGATTTCAAAAATCTAAAGGTTCAAACATCTGAAAGTTTCAACACCTCGAAAAGGAAAACTTTTAGAGCTCCAAAATTGCAAAGCCAAGGACCAAGATCTCAAACTCACAAAATCATAACCTTCCAAAAACTTCAAAGTACCAAAGTCCCGAATCCTTCTCACACATTCTCCCAACCCTAACTACTATAATTCTACTACTGATACCATAAGAACTTGCAGGAAGTCATACGATCAAGTCCCATAACAAGAAAAGAGTGAAAATGCGTCGGACGTCGTTCGTGACGCTAACGAGGGTCTATAAGGAGACGTCGATCACCCGGAAAGAGAATTCCAGAAAGAGGGCAGACAGTGAGAAACAGATAGAGGCGGCAAGAAAATAAAGAAATCCTTGTAATCCTGGAAAGCTAAGCCGACAAGGAGCAGGATGATCCTGACGGTGTACACGAGGAAGGTTCCTCTCGAACAAACGGCGCGAAGTCAAGCCGAACCACTCGAGCGAACTGAGCACGCGGTACATAAAGGACCAACAATGCAGGACGATACACAGCTGGCTTGTAAAACACAGAGATCCTGTGAAGATACAAGAATAGCCTGGCTACCGCATACCTTGGGGTGGTCCCGTCCAGACATCGTGTTTTTCACCAAACGATTTCTATGGACAGTGAGGTGAACTTGCGGGTCGATGTTCCCACGCAATTTTAATTGCGAACAAAGAGGAAAATAAATACCGTGTTGCGGAAGATTTAGGATCAAAGATAACCTCTAAAATATCTGACTTAGATATTTTAGTTCTCAAGCATTGATCAAAACTATTGATCAGAAGGAAAATTGTAGAATTTACTTAAGAGAAGAAAACTTGTTAGGTACACTAATATTTATATAAATTTCCAATGCGAAATATAAGAACTCAGCAGAAAATTTGAGAGGTCGCACAATCGCTTATTCTAGTGGAAAACTAGAAAGGATCTTCCGGGCGACAAAGTCGTCGCGTATCCCAGAACCCTGTAGGGTTGCGCTTAATCCGCAGAAGCAACAAACAACGATCTCGAGGATAGTCCCGAGAAGAAAACTCGGATGATCGGTTACTTGGCTCGAAAGGGCTTTTCACGGCTGCCGGGCTCGAGCTAATCCAAAAGCGAATAATACGAAATCGCTTGCAAGCCGTCGAATCAAGATGGAACGCGGTAATACCGATGGCAGTAATCTTCTTAGGAAGGTTTGCCAAAACTCGGTGTTGCTTAACAGGTTCCTTCTTAGCTCCTTTTCACGATCCCACGTTCGGGTCTACTCAGGATACTTCACTCGAGAATTGTCGACTTCCAATAATTAAGAAATACGAAATACGTCTGCAAGGACAGAATAGAGGTCTATGGACAATTCAATCAGGATCTGTAACGGACGCGTTTATGGCGATGAGAAGTGTCAGCTTTTCTTTCGATGGCTCGATAAATGATAGATGAATCGACAAGGTTAACTAGTTTTTACTATGTCTCTGATATTGACATGTGAAGGCGTGTTTTATTAATAAATTTCTTTCATACGAGTACAACATACGATATTCATACGAGTATGAACGTACTTAATTACCTTCAAATTTCTTTAAAATACCCCTTACTTTGTAAAGATTGCCTCCGAATATTTTTTAAAATATACTTCTTAGGATATGAAAAAAGAATTCGAAAGGTCTGAAGAATGTCCGACTTTCCCCAAGAGTAAAACCCTTTGTGGAATACCTGTCATCGAGAAAGAAATGCTCGGTAAAAAGTCCGAAGGGATGGAGAGAATAGGGAGAGAACACGGAGAGGTCCTGATCCTAACATTCTAGCGTCCATCGCAGGACTATAATTTGGTCGTGGAACCACGCCCACGCGTATGTTACCCTGCTATCGAGATCTCCTGGTCCCGATAAAACTTGTCACTTTGTCGGTGTACGTACGAGCGTCAGGAAGCATGGAATAGCAAAGATGAGAGGATAAGGATCGTGACCGGGAAAGTAGGAGGACCTATAGACGGAACGGCACCCGAATCGACCCCTATGGACCACCAAAACGATTTACGCTCTAAATCACCCCTTTACGTATCTGATTCTTCGGTTAATTTTTCAAATAATGGCTTCTAATTCATTTAAGTATGCTATGATTGATATTTAACCTGTAATGTCTGATCTTAGTGAACTTAAATTGTCGTTCAAAAATTAAGGAAGATTGAGTTCCTCTTAAGGAAGAAGAACTCTTAAAAAATCGAGCTACAAGTATATAAGTACACATTGGGTTGCAAGTACACATTCGAAGAAGTGGATATTCCATCCAGAAATTTTCATGTTAAAAATGTCGTAATGAAATGTAGCTCTATGAAAGTTTCTCTATGAAAGAGCATTGAGAAGATTTTCTCTGTTCTACCTATTGCTTTGTTTACTACATACTTCAGAAAGGTACAATTAAAGACCAATGACCGCGTGAAAAGCTAATCAGCGATCAGCTGCAGTTTCTTCAGGGGTTCACGACAGAAAGAACTGGCGCTCTTGACACGCGTTACATTCGTGTAACCGGGATATCAACCTGTCAAAGGATGTTTCTGTGAGACAGGCTACACAGGCACATACACACAGTTACATCGCATAATATACCAGGTGACCCTCTTCAGAGCGAACCACGCCTAGTTAGCCACTATTGTACGAGAAGGGACTTTATGAACTGGAAACGAACGATCGCGTCCATGACAACTTGATCGTTATAGGAGCTCGGTAAATTCGAGTTTTTCGGGGAAAAACGCGGTACCGTGTCCACACGCGTCGCGGCCACTTATTTATAAGCGTGAAAGGAGACACGGGATATATATGGGAACGCGCGCCCCTTCCAGAAAAATCCGGGTAAACACGCGTAATCCACCGGGACCCGTGCTTCCACGGGTTTCTTAATCCCGATTTCACGGAATCGTATATATCCATACCCCATAAATTTCTATGACCCCTTAGTTACCCGCTGAATATACGAGATTTTTAGTGTTTTATTCGGTAACCGGTTGACAAACCCATTTATCACCGATGATGTCGATGTTGAATTCTCATTTTTACTAACAGGGAAATTTGATAAACATGCTAAAAAATTAGATCATGAAGAATTAGTTTTAATCGTGACTAGTTTGGATTAATAGTGAAGAATATTAAAATTTTGAGGGATGTTTAAGAATAAAAGAAAGAGGGATGTTTAAGAATACATCGATGGGTGGTTTAACCTTTTGCACTCAAGGGGCGCACCTTAAGCGCCATTCGATTTAATATAATAATTTAAAAGAAACATTATTTAATTAATTCTATAATAGTGCTTATGTGATGTATAAATATAGTGAAATAGACAATAGTGAAAATTATTAGTAGAGAAATAATAATTTCAAAAGAAGTCATTTAACATATTAATTAATATTTCAATGTTGCTGCTTGCAAAGAGTAAGATTATCTTCGAGTGCAAAGGGTTAAATAATACTTGAGAGTTACATCGACGGAGTGAAGGTTGGATACCGAAGAACAACAAAATCCCGAAGAAAGGGATGTTTAAGAACAAAGAAAAGTTATCGATGAAGGGATGATTTAAATAATACTTGAAAGTTACATCGAAGGAGTTAGGGCGCAATAATCGTTAGTCGAGGATAGTTTCAATCTCCACGAAATCTAATATACGACATTCTATCCGATTATATGCACGATGTAATCCCGCGTGTCAAGCGGCGTGATTAAGTACGGAATATTCGGCGATGACCCGGCGCGATTTTAATTCATTCTCCTCTGCCACGTGCTCCCGAAATCCCTTTCCCTTCTCACTAAAATCGTCGAATTATACACAGCTATTCTGCGTTTCTGATTTTTAACCGTAACTCCGTCCTAAACAAATAAAATCGATAAACCGCGAGTAAATACGTCGAAACCCACAACGATCGTTTAACGACAGAAACCATTTAGCAGCACGTGCACGTGTTTGTTCGATCGTATTGGATTAACCAGATCGTAACCGGGTCAAATATTTGCTTGGAATCCCCCTTTCCGAATTTCCAAGTTTACCCTCGAACTTGTTAAACGGGGTAAAGAAAGAAAGACGCCCTGTGCGCGTTAAAATTTAATCAAACGTTAAATCATTATTTCATGGCGTTATGATTCGAGTGGTTACCTAAGCACGTGCTGCCGATCCCTGGCGTCATTGCGGTCGCGTTAATATCGAAAATATGACCCGGGGTGAAATGAACAGGGTGGGAAGGGTGAACTTTCGTTTTTAATTAAATTGCGAATGATCGAACACCAGAGGTTTGCTATTAGTTTTCTTTTGCAATTTTGATCTAGCTTCAGAGATTACGGTGGATGTACATTAATGGTAGATGTACATTAAGATGCAGTAGATGTTTATTAATAAGTAAAGAGATCTGAATCTCGACAAAATCTTACAGCATAATGTTGATAACAGTTTATGTACTTCAGAGATTATTATCGAGATACACCTCTTGACGAGGTATTTGAACAAATGTTATCATATGACGTAGTCTCTGAGGTACAGTTTTACTTCCTAACTTGCAAGTAAAGAGATCTGAATCTCAACAAAATTTTACAATATACTGTTGATAATTTATTTACTACTTCAGAGATTATTATCGAAGTGTACCTCTTGTCGAGGTATTTGAACAAATATTATCATATGACGTAGTCTCTGAGGTACAGTTTTACTTCCTAACTTGCAAGTAAAGAGATCTGAATCTCAACAAAATTTTACAATATACTGTTGATAATTTATTTACCACCTCAGAGATTATTATCGAGGTATACCTCTTGGTGAGGTATTTGAACAAATGTTATTACATGTCGCAGTCTCTGAAGTACTGTCTTACTTCCTAACTTGCAAGTAAAGAGATCTGAATCTGGACAAAATTTTACAATATACTGTTGATAATTGATTTACTACCTCAGAGATTATTATCGAGGTATACCTTGTCGAGGTATTTGAACAAATGTTATTACATGTCGCAGTCTCTGAAGCAGTCTGACTTCCTAACTTACAAAATAGTAGAAAACACGATCATCGAAATGTTCTATATTGGTCTACAGAGATTCAAGATCTCTCAGTGTGTGTTTTATCTGTAGCTTGAAGTATACCTCTTATCGAGGTATTCGAACAGATGTTATTACATGTCGCAATCTCTGAAGCATAGTCTGACTTCCTAACTTACAAAATAGTGGAAAACACGACCATCGAAATTTTCTATATTCGTTACAGAGATGTAAGATCTCTCAGTGTGTGTTTTATCTGTAGCTTGTGGATCTATCACAGATGTGCAATCCGCAGAGGAGTAACCAGGTGAGTAAGACCGCTCCCGTTATAACAGGTGACAGATCCACGTGGTAGTTCGTAAGTCAGCCCCATATGGGCAGTCGAAGCGTTAAAAGCTTCCGTATATAAGAAGATACGAGGTCCGGTAACGATAAACAACGACTCGAATCGCTTAATTGCCCCAGCTAGAAGTTTCTTTGCGATCCCGAAGAAACGGCTAAACAACGTCGTTAATCGTCTAGAAACAGCTAACGTTATCTCGCGTAATTGCCAGTTCGCTACGTCCCAGGGAAAAAAGTTGGGAACGTTGAAAATGCAGCCGTATCTTGTGGTCCTTTTAACCGAGGAAAACAGGAGAAAAAGGGAACGATAAGTTTTCGTGTCCGAGCAATAACGCGATAGCATTGGAGGCGGGGCAGCGTGAAAGTATCCGCAGGGCACCCCGCCCATTAAACACGAACCTGCCGAGGAAAAGAGGTAACGAATCCCGCAGGATCCTCGTTGATCTTTCTACGTAAATCTTCCACGGGAATAGAGGAATCCGATACACGACCATAAATCGACGCTTGGTTTACTTTTCTCTAATTATTCCCTCGTAATTCAACGCCGAACGAGCTCCGTCGTTTCTTTAAACGACCCCGGACAAGCCGAATCGATGCTGTGTTTCATTTCACCTCGCGCGATAAATGAGTTCGTTCGATGGCTCAAGATTTATCGAATTCACGGCTGCGAGATTTTCTCGTTTCTCTTTTAACGCCGTACTAGACAAATTCGTACAAAACGCTGTCGTTTGTAAACCGTCAAATAACCTCGGAGGACCATTGACCCATTGTTTCACACATAATCCTACGCTATTCGCGGTGTTTTCGTAAACGATGACAAAGAGACAATTTGCTTCCACTGGACAAAGCAGAAAATTGTCAAACTCACGAGGCGTAAAACGAGGCGAGTCCGTAACAGATATTCGTAATTAATCACACGACCGTACACGTCCTTAAATAATCGTGGGTCGATCGAGGGAGGATCGAAGATCGGTCGGGATCAGATGCAAATCAGATTCATTAGCGTTAAGCCAGAGACGAAGAGGGTGGCAGAGGGCGGAGCTCTAGGTCCCTTCGACGTAAACACTGGCGGCACTGCGTCAACCTTTGCCCCCACGGTTTCCCGAGGGTTGTTATTGCGCGCGGTTACGACGAACCCCTGGTGACATTCGTCTCTTTCCTGAATACCCCTCTCCTCACACTTTTCTTTCATCCCCTTTTTTGATCAGTCCCATGGAAAGAATTAATATCGCGAGCTACGCTTAATCGATATGTTACGTGTTGGCGAGAACGAAGTTATAATTAAGTCTCATGGAAAACTATACATTTTGTAATTGGGTTCTTATGAAATTATTTTGCCTAAAATAATTGTTGTGACAATGTGTGATAACATGTAGTTGAACATCGAATATAACATATGCATGTGAACATATACGTATACATATGCACATATGAGTATACATGTACGTATACATATACACATACATATACATACATAACATATACATATACATATACATATACATATGCATATGCACATATGAGTATACATGTACGTATACATATACATATGCATATGCACATACAAGTATACATGTACGTATACATATACATATACACATACATATACATATACATATAGGTATACATATGATACCTATGATACCTATATCTCTTAGGGATTAACGCACTATACTCCTATTGCAATATAAACGATATAAGAGTATAAGTATCAAAAGTTGCTCTGAAAGGATCACTGCACCCCAAAAATGCCCAAAATCGATTATCACGCCAAGAAAAGCAGACCAGCAAACATTCCCTGAGGGTAAGTTGGAATACTCCGGGGATTACAGGGATTACCAGGAAACTGGAATCACTTTCGACCATCCGGTAGATAGATACTTAAACGTGTTTCATGTCGAGTTACCCCATAATCGCTGAGTCTTTAAGCGACCGTTATCACGCTTACCAGTCTGACGAGCTTTAAAAATTAATCCACTTTGTACTAATATATCATTGATTCGCACCGATAAGTATTTCAATGTTATCTCAATTACGACGTATGAAAACCGATCTCAATTTGCATGTCATAAAAAATACGTTCGAACGATTATACTGGGGGGATTAAAAGGAATAATCCGTAATTTTCTGGCTTACAGAAACGCGTATTAACACGGTATACAGAGTGGGCAGATTTTTGTCGCTCCCTAAACGACCGCGTCAATTACGCGAGAAACAGGCAGGTAATGAAAGCGGCTGCGCGGAAAACCAGTCGAAAACAAACTCTGAAAGGATCCCGGCAACCCCTAATCAAGTCCCGTTTAATAAAACGCCAGGGTCCCCTTCCCCCGTCGTGGACCCGGCTAATCTGACTTTGATTAAACTTTTAGCGACACCTAAAAGCGTGCCGCCCGATAGAAAGCGGCTGGTTACACGCTTACGTGGCAAAAGGACAAGCTTCTACCTCCGTGTAAGTCGATTTTTATTACGTTACGGTGCATACATTAGCCAGGCATCGGTTGAGACATGCGGTAATGGGCTTATCGACGCCATGGGATTACCGTAATAAAGCTACGGAGACGCGGAACCGCGTTTAAACGACGCGACACTGTGTCGCGAATTTCGCGGGAAATAGCAGCTGCGGTACGAAACCCTAATATTTTTGATACGTCAGATACGAATACTGGGTCACCGAAGATCCGATCTTAAGTACTATACCTTATATATTCGAGTGGCACTGTAATAACATAATGCTATAAAATGTAACTGTCGTATTCCTATGCGTTCAATCGATACTTGTACGGTCACGCGAAGCAACACTCTGTATGCGGAGTCGTGTATTGTATTATCAAGTACAGTGCCACTCGTTACGAGATCAAAATACGATTGATATCCTCTGTAGTTAAAATGTTGCACAAACCTTTACGAAGACCGATGATCAGGTAGAAAACTGCTGATGTAGAATTGTGTCTCAGCGTTCTCATTCGTGCGACCGTAGTTGAAGAATATTAATCTGTAATCAAGTACAGTGACACTCGTTAAAAAATCGAAATACGATCGATACTATCCTCTGTAGTTAAAATTCTGTACAAACCTTTACGAAAACTGATGATCAAGTAGAAAACTGCTGATGTAGAATTGTGCCTCAGCGTTCTCATTCGTGCGACCGTAGTTGAAGAATATTAATCTGTAATCAAGTACAGTGACACTCATTAAAAGATCAAAATACGATCGATGATATCCTCTGTAGTTAAAATTCTGTACAAACCTTTACGAAAACTGATGATCAAGTAGAAAACTGCTGATGTAGAATTGCGTCGTAGCGCTCTCATTCGTGCGACCGTAGTTGGAGAATATTAATCCACAATTTTCGTCTTGAACACAAACACTATTCACAACGCGAATACACTCCGTAATTGTACACTTTTATGACTGCAAAACGCACTACTTATCACGCGATAATATAAATTATTACTCGACAAATTAATTTTATGATCACACGATTTGCAAAACTAGCGAGTACGTTACGCGCCATTCGAACACTGCGACGTTACCAACGCCCAACATGGCCGTTCTTCTTTCGTGCATACTGCGCCCTCTAGCGGCGGATTCTGGAACTACTACCGTGCTAAGTTTGAATCGAAAGTTAAGAAGTTCTTTACATTATCTTCAATAGTACAAGGATTTTTACATCGTAATTTAATTTGTGTATTCTTCTTAAACGACATATGATTATGCATAAACAATACCTAAGTCTACAAGCTATAAAAATGTCTACTAAGCAATATTGTCATTTAATGTTACGCATTCGAGAAATTTCCGTAATATCTCTCGTCGTCGCTAGAGGGATACAATGATATTTCTGAAGTACGCATTTATATAAAATTTAGTAACATGCAATAACTAAGTACTAAAATCGGAATGATTCGCGTAATTCTAAATGTGATTAAATAAATGGGGAGCATTAAAAGTTCGCGAGTTGAAAAGTCGTCTATCAGCTTTGAATAAGGTAGCTTTATTTTGTTAAAAATATTACTGACATTATCAATTAACAGCGGAGTAACGAGTAATCGGAAAACGATGAGATACTTTCTTTTATACATCGTGATCGTTGAATATTTCCGGCGGTGTTGTCTCTCTTCGTAATTTACAAAAAAAACCATTCTCGTATTTTCTTTTCTTCGCGTTAAAATATACATGTCTATATGCACGTGTGTCTCTCGTGTGTGTGTAGAGATGTGTATATAAGTGTGTGCCTGTGTGAATCGTGAAAGGTGGCTGCGATTGAAATGCGACGAGATCATTGAATCACTTTATTGTCACACGCCATGTCTGGCATCGGGGGTATCTTTTATCAGATATATTATACTGGATACAGTCACTAACGCTTTATATTAATCGTTCCGCGTAGATCCCGCCATGAACTCCTCGAATTGTTAGCAGTGCTTCCCTCGCAACTTCTTACCGACTGGTTCGTCCCAGCGGATATATACAGAACTACTTTTAAAAACGGTTTCGCGTCGAGGATCCGCATCGATCCTGGACATATTTCCAGAAGGAAAAAAGAAATTAAGAAAAAATCGGAGGAGTTCTCGGTCGAGTTCTGTTTATTTTTTTTTTTTTCACGGAACGTCGTCTAATCGTACTGTTTAAATTCTTTTCGCCATTGTATTTCTTCATTTGTTCTTCATTTTGTTAACGAAAAAGACGCAATTTTTTCTCGTGTCAACCCATACTCTCTCGCCCGCACTCCTTCCCCTTCCGTATTTGCAAAATAAATCCGGACGTTTGTCGCGTGGCGTAAATTAGAAACCGTGTGTGTAATCGTCGAGCGCATAGAACGGAACGATGCATTCCCGACAGTCAGTGTTCGTGTGATCTTACGATCGATGCGCGCGCCGATATCTTCGCGCCAAATCCGCGCGGGAACCGCGTGAACCGTTACGTCACGGTCACGTGACCGAGGGCTTGTCCAATCGGAAAAGACTACGAGGATTCCTGAGTTTCGTCCAAACGATCGTACGTTCGATTTACGTAGTTTTGTGCGCGGTTCTTCGTAAATTTGCTGAACAAAAATGCGAAAAAAAGGTGACGAATTGAAGACAGGCAATCGATCGTGGCCGTTCGACGCAAGATTACAGGAACACTCGACGCTACACATCGTTTAAAGTCGCGACTACGAAGTTTCAAGTAAGTAATGAATTTTCATTGTAAAGAAATCGTTGACAGTTCCCTCAGTTTGTTTGTTCTCTCTCTCTCTCTCTCTTACTCGCTAAATTCTCGCACTCGTTCTATCTCGCACACCCTATATCGTAATCGTAAACCTAAATTGGCTCTCTAAATTTGACAAAAGTGGTACCCCTTGGCTCTCGAAGTTTTTTTACTTTGCATCCCGTGCAGATTTGTATTATCAGTTACTTTTTCTATGTTCTTTTCATACTCGGTTTGACGTTAGTATTCCCCCTTCCCCCTACCCCTCTTTCTCCTCCTTTCACCCGTATGTTTATACGACTCGATATTATATTATTTGTTCGAAAGTTTCTTGTTTCCCTCCAACCGTTTCTTCGTCTTCGTTTAAGTTAATTAATAAGTATATAGGTACAAAGTCCGATATTAATTTGTTGGTTTTCGTAGTTAATACTATTCGTATGTATATGTATATATATATACGTGATTCACGATGCGTGTTCGATCCTAAGATTGAGCATGCCTATGTACAAATGGGCATGGCAAGAGTGTGAAAATTAAACGAACATCACCTTGGTTTTCTTCGCCTTATTTCTAACGAGATTCTATTCTTTTTACTATACATTCAACTCATATCAGAATTTTAATGAAAGAATATACTTCGTATAATTTACTGAGGAGTTTGGATTTTTGTTGGGTGAAATAAATAAAAATATTCGTGTGAATTATGTGGATGGTAGGTACATGTAGCGAATGTTTTAATACATGATTCAATAATTTAATTTAATTTAAAATATAGTTTAAAAAATTAAGCTAGTATTTATAAATGTAGTTTAAAAAATTAAATTATTATTTATAAATGTAGTTTAAAAAATTAAACTAGTGGTACATTATGAAATTAATACAGTGTACAATACAGAAGAGTTTTATTAAAAAAAAAATTGCGAAGAAAATCAAGGCAGAAATTAGATAGAAACCACTAAAGAAAAGTCTATCACTCGTTTGCATCCTGTTCACCGGTTTTCCCCAAGAAACTTCTACATTCGTTAATCTCCATAAGTATAAAAAACAAACCCGTTTCTCCCATTATTTTTTCATTTTTTTTTCATTTTTCTTTTGGAATTTCACCGGCTAATTATGAAAGTCCTACATTTTAGGGTATGCAGTATTTTATATCGTAAGCGTTAGTAGTCACAACTGTAAGACCTTCGTAAAATTCTTCCGCAAAATTTTGTGATAATTAAATTAAACAAATTCACTTAATATTAAAAGAAAGAATATTATAAGATAATTCTAATTTAAAATTTCAAGGTTTGAATAGATCGAAATATTTTTTAAAGCGATAGAATTTCACGAAGAGTCTCACAGCAGTAACCATATTACAAACTGAACGTGTTACATAATTCGTAGTCTTTTATATTTTCGTCGGAGTTTATCGAGAGCGTTATCCACTAATACAGAGTTTACAGTTTCGTGTGGTTAATTACGTCGTCCCAAGTGTCCACTAATATAAGATCATGCACTTGCAAAGTTTACTTAGAAATCGTAGATCCTTCGTTTGCTCGCTCGTAAGTTTACACATTCTCTTCCGTATCTCGTATTTGTTCCTGAGTAAAAAAGAACTGAACTTTTCAATCTCTTATTAGCACCTTTTAAACCCCACCTTTCTTCCTTTAAATTTACGTCCATCGAATTATACCGCAAATTACTTTTTTTCATTTTTATATCTCGTTGAAAATTTTCACTTGGACTAACATAGTTTAAGTGTGTCGAAAGAATTTAAGTTTAAAATCTTATGAAATTTTTCCTAAGGAGTTTCAGTTTGGAGATGTAAAAAAATAGAAAGAAATGTATTTGTATTTTAAAATAAAATTTTTTGTATTTTATTAATGTGGACCGGCATTTAAGGAGTATCTTACTCAGAGCAGCAAACGAGGAATAAACTTCTCGAAATACACCAACAAATTTGATAAAATAATTCAAATTTTGTCTTCAAATAATGTCTGACTTTTTATTTTCATTTAAGTAGTATGTAAACACCAATTCGAATGTCGATAAAATGAAAGAATAAAGATTATCACATGAAGTTTAAATTCGTCTGTACACGTTGCAAGCACAATCTAAAAAGAACCAAAGAAGTCACGTTCGTCGATCAGGTATTAATGCTAGACAATCTATGTACACGTGCATGCTCATCGGAATTGTGTTCACAAGTGACCCAGACAAATGCACGGACAAAGATCGAACACATAACATGAGAATTAAGAGAGATATATAAAATCGATTGTGAGGTACGCTGCTTTTCTCGCCTCACGAGAACAAGCGTCGTTATTCGTTATATTATTATTATTATTTTTTTTTATCATTTTTATTTTCGTATATATTGATCGGCAGCGGGCACGATTTATCCGCGGCACGTTGCCTCGTACGCGATTTATTGTGGGCGGTTCGTTCTCAGTAAATATTCACGTTAAAAAAACGAGCTTCCTTTAAAGTATCGAGTGCAAGTCGACAAAGAGAATAAAGTCCTAAATGGTACGACATGGCTTTGTGTCCCCCGTACGCGTAAACACCTGAATCGTGAGGTTCCAATCAAATAAAACTAACAGAATCACAATATTATGACAGTCGATATAGTTTTAGCATTCGCTTTTCTCTCGTACTTACACACACACAATCTCCCATGCAAAATAGTTGAAGATGGCTACTTTTTTAACGTTCAACAACAATTCGCTAATTCACGATATTCGCGTCTCGTTGCCAAGTTGCCGACCTTCGGTCCTGCTCGAATTGGCCTAACTACCGGGACCGCCTGGTCCGCAACTGGTCTTCCAAACCAGCGTGAAATTTACAGATTTTCCGATTACCTTTCCTCAGTTCTGAAGTTTCTAAATTTTCAAATTTGTATCCAATTCCTTTCGAATCGTGAAAGCTCGAAATTTTGAAATTTCCGAATCCCCAGATGTGCTAGTTTCCAAATTGACAAAAGCTACTTGGTCGTATCTGGTGTGTGATCGAAGCTAGGGAAACTCGCGATTACACCAATAGATTAAAAATCGAAGACCGAAAGCGTCAATCAAGCAACGAAGACGCGACGTTCAAGGCAATTGTTCGTCATTTAAACAGCTGCGCGCATACGTATCGCGAATTCATATATATATATAATATATCATTGTTATAGTATTTACAATAAATAATAATATATATATCGCTCTGACGATGATATTTCTTGGCTAAAAACTTTGACAACGAGTTCGTAGTTTTGTTCCTGTATTGGTTGGTTTTTGGTGCGACCGTAATTTTTAATAATTTTCATTGTAAATCGTCACTGGGCGATTTGTTAAACACTTGGAGCGTCCTAAATTATGTACAAACGTTTTGCAAATGTTCGCGAAATACGCGTGGCTATATTTATATATGTATTTAAATTGCGTTTCTTTTTTTAAGTCGTTCGCGTGACGTATAGAGTTCGTCACGTGTGAACTTCACTTCACTGTTTCCTCTTTCACAAAGACTTGATCGAGTCACCACTGTACGGCACTTTCTCACTGAACACCACGTTGCAATTCCTGTCGAACTCGTAGCGAGTACCTCCGCATCGGTTTCACTGTAATTAACATTCAGAAAGGTCAGTTTCATTTTCGTTGCTTTTGTCAGGAATATACATAGAAGCGTTATAAGAGGAACAATGAGAAGATCAATCTTGGAATTACGGTTCTTATGTACACAAGAAACAAGAATCAAATGGGGAATTCGGGTGTTTTGGAATTTGGTTCCATGGGATCTTGTTGCACTTAGAAGAAAGGTAAACTGCACGCTGAATATCCTTTTAGTATGATGTAGAACTCGAAAATATATTTTATCCACTTTGAAGGGATCTTCAACCCCAACGTTGTCTTCACCTCTCCAAAGCGAATGTTAAGGAATAAAAATATTTTTGATAGTACTACATTACGCTAAAACGGTATAAAGACGTGTACCATTTTTGTAACATTCCTTGTTAGAAGAAACATTGAAGAGAACAGAGGACTCCGAATACGGCAGAAACTTACCTGTGTTTTTTCTTAAACTAAAAGAACAAAAACAAGAAAAAGATCAACATACATCATTAAATTGATATGATTGGGATGAAATCGTTGAAAGAGGTAGCGAAAGGGTGCAGTGCTGTGCAAAGTTTGACAAGGTAACATGTATCCAAGCGGTATTAGAAGAGTGTCTACCTGTGTTCGAAATTAATAAAAATACATCGAGATTACGAGGTGAGAGTCATCGTATTCACAGCGGATAGGTTACAATTAACCCTTTTGCTCCAGTCAATTTGGAAACAAAATCATAATCCTATTTTTATTTAGGTTGTAATTAGCTTGATGTTCTTGGGAGCAAGAGAGTTTATCTTAAAAAGATCAGAATTTCTCAATCCTTCAACATTTAAAAAGTGATGAGAAAAGTTGACCATCCAAAAGTGGCAACGAAGTTTCGATTTACGATGAATCGTCGCTTCGTAACCAAAGAGGTTTAGCAGAAAAGAAAATTGCGAAGGAAGCACACGACCGATCGGGTATAAACTCAGTACCCCTGAAGCTGGAAATTTAGGAATTTGGGAATTGGGTTACTAGACTACCAATAGGCCATAAACTTTAGACGTGAGTTTCTCTTATCTCGAAGAGTTGCACGCTATAATTTCAATATTCTAGAATTGTTCAGAATTAAATGTCCCAAAGGTCGTGCACTCCTCTAGATAAAAGGCAAGTTCAATGTAAAAGACATAAGGGGTTTGTAACAACACACCTCCGACTTCACGTGGACACCTCCAAACTTGATACAAGCATAGAGTTCCTATCTTGTTATAGAAAGTGTTGAAATTTTCTTGCGAGGTATCCACGTGAATTCGTTCGAATTATTTAGGAACGATGCGTTGATCTCAGTGCGTACCTAAAACTATCTGGCGCTCCGGACATGGCTGCTATCTCTACATCTAGTCTACATACAGACTAGCGGTTCGTCTGATATGCCGTACATGATATGTGATACGTGGTGTTTCTAGAAAACATGTCCTCTCGTACGACCTTTCACACTATCCCATTCTCGCGGTCACCTTGCAAATAAAACACACTTTTCTCGTTTGGTTCAGCAACAACGCACTTGCCCAAATATAGCCACGCAAACTCTCCTCTACGATCGACGTCGCGTTCGTCGAATCAACATTACCGTATTCAGAGCCGATCGATCGTTCACCGATCGATCTTTCTCGAACGTTGAACAGTGTTAGGAGGATAATGGAACGGACATGAACCACGATAAACTTCCACGGAAAATTTCTCTGTCTCTAACGATCAAACTTACGATTAACTTTGTCTTAACGATTCTAGAGAGTCTTGAACGTTCGCGAACAGCTACTGGTCGGAGAAAACTATAGATAAACGCGCTCAAATATATATATTTTTTCCATCGGGAGTTAAAGTTAAAACGTTGCACTACGTTTCGTTAAGTGTAAAGAGGAAGGATCGTTTAGATTTTAAAGGACTCTAAGGACGTGGCCGAGGAGCGACGGGACAAAGCTAAGGATGGAGGTCCACTGACCAGGGATATGTTGCCGAACAGCTTGTACCACCCGAACACCATCTCATTGAGGTTCAGTTCGTCCAACACGATCTGCGCGATGCCCATGAACACTTTTTTCCCCTCTAATCGGCCGTAATCACCCCATACTGTCACCTGAAACCATTCACCAATCAACACAAATTGTTTCAACATCAAAAATTTTCTCAAATACGTACCTGCAGTATGCAACCCCGACAGTTCTCTCTGAAGGATAACGATTGCTGGTAAAATGGGTCCAACGTTTTCCTTGCCGCGTCCGTTTTCGCTTTTGCGATACATTTCTTGCCGTTCACCAGGTAAACTTTCACGTAGGAAGCTGGACAAACGATACAAATTAGCCAGATTACTCATTAAGTATTTATAAGCAACTTAAGAATTTAGCATGCTTGTAACTGTCTTTAAAGTTCAGGTCTTTAAGACTTTGAGAATTTGGAATTTTAGTAATTGGACATTTTTCTGGACTTTAGACTTTGAAACTGTAAGATGCTAAGGATGTTACAGTTTTGAAACCTCAGGGTTAGGTCATAGTACAAAGTGATTGACACTATGTTCTTTTAGGAATAAGTTTTAAAACCTCAGGGTTAGATCATAGTACAAAGTGATTGACACTATGTTCTTCTAGGAATAAGTTTTGAAACTTCAGGATTAGATCATAGTACAAAGTGATTGTCACTATGTTCTTCTAGGAATAAGTTTTGCAACCTCAGGGTTAGATCATAGTACAAAGTGATTGACACTATGTTCTTCTAGGAATAAGTTTTAAAACGAACCTGGAATCGCTTTACTGCCTTGTTTTGGCTTAAGGTCTTTGGCACGTATGACCTCCACTTCAAGGTATCCCTTCTTCTGAGTCAACGACAACTGAATCCCTCCCAAACATCGAGCACCCAGTGCCTGTCTTCCCACAACTTGTCCAGGACCCAGATCTTCAATGAAGTCTCTCAACTGGCCAGTTTCGCCTGTCATTCGTAGACTGGGAGACCAACTGCAGTTTTCAAAATGAAACGTTTAGTACTGCGAAAAATCCGTGGTGCGGTAGAGGACAAGGCAGGGCGGGGGAAATAAAACGAAAATAAATAAAAAGAACGGACTAAGCTTAAATCGTCGGTATTTTCTTCGATTCTTTCGTCGTTACAGACTGTAACGGAATTGAAAGAAACAATGGGATCAAATAAATAATTGACAAGAGATCGTTTCGCAGGAGCGAGGGACGATTCTCGTAAGCCTTCGACGGAAGTGCGGAAGGAGAGAGCACACCTCATTCAATTTTAGACAAGAAGAACTCACGCTGCGAGTGTAGTGTCAGTGTAGCGAGTAAATATAATTTATATATATAGTGTAGAGAGAAAATTTTATAATAAGGTTGGAAACGTAGCAGGCTGTTGGTGCATGCTAACCATTCTATGCTCAAGTTTCATGTCAAATACCTTTCAACAATAATCGCTTCTCTTAATCGTCGCTACATGTTCCAAGGTTTCACATCTTGATTATTGTTGAATCGACTCTATGGCTACTCATGCTTTATTCGTTAGTAATCGAGAATACGATTAAAAAATATCGCTTTGAAACTTACATTGATTACCTTCTGCATACCTTCGTCTATTATTATACGCTGATTAATGTCCTTGGAAGGTAGCTAAATCGTGTAGGGTGAAATAGTTTAGGGTAAGGTTATTTTACGATTAACATATGGATCCTCGATTTCCTTCGAAACCTTCAATGTCTTCGTGGAAGAAATTTACATTAAGATACAAGGACCATCGAGAGACAATCATTAAATCGAAACACGTTGTCGATCAAAATTTTTTACATAGTTTTCAAAAATCGTATACTTATGATCGTCAATGTGTTACACTGGGATCTTCAGAGAAAATGGCGATAGAACGGCTTTGAAAGTACTTCGTATCGCCACTTTCAGAAGCCTATCGTACTCGATACATGCGATGCAACATAGACTTCGACTAAAAGGAGCCCTCATTTTCTGCAGTTTACCCTCCTAGTATCAAAAGAGTAAAGATTAAAAATTAGTGATCGGGTCCTTTTAATCGAGGAAAGCCTACATTGCACGCGATTGTAATACAAGTTTAACTATATTATATACACTGTTTGGTATTGGCGTTTCTCCAGACATAAGGGTAGATCTATAAACAAACGGAATAAGGTAGACACTCGTTTAAAAGTGTAGTGGATTACCGCATATAAAATGAATGCCCCTGGTCACCGTGGATAAGGACGAAGTTCGGAATGACAGAAACATATATACATAAAGTGTGTGTGCGTGGTAGACATACAAGGGTGTACCGACGTAATGGACGCATGATCATTTAGCCAAGCAACAAGCCAAGACGACGATAACACCGACAACATCATATCACATCGATATACAAAAGTCATGGTAAAAAACGTAACAAACGAAAGAAGAAAATCAATCAACTCCGAAACATTTATTATCGTGTGCTTGCACTCGTGACAAATATATCTTGTTGCTCCTTCCTCGTTCGCGATTAACCGGACATGGATCGAACAGTTCTTCTGGTGAAATGATTGGAAAAATAACGGTAATGAATATCTCTGATAGAAAAGAGGAAAATGACGTAACGTGAACGGAAAGTAAAAACAGGAGGAATAAAGCATGAATGAGCAAAACAATGTACATCAATGCTGGGCATACACATCAGCTCAATCACACGTTGAAAGACAAAACGATCCACGTTTCACGTTCGCGGGTTTCCTGTGCGTTAAACAATACAAAATTTGTCCCAAATGATACAGTGGAGGAGAAAGATAAAGATAGAGGAGACAGATAGAGCGTGGAAGTTAGCAGGGTTAATCCAGTTTATTTCAATTTTTAGAACTTTTAATCTCGAGTAATCCTGCTGTACAAAGAGAGAATAGCTTCCGAGATGAAGCGTAGTCCCGCTATATGGCCCCTTCTTTATAGCATGCAAGATATAATTTCTACATTCCCGAGTTTCCAAATCTCTACACTTCCAAATATCAAAGACTCCTAATGTTTAATACAAGTTCTCGAAATCTGAAATGGCTCCCAAGTTTGAAGCTCTCGTTCCCAAGTTCTCAGTAGTTCCCTCTCATATTTCCGAACGTGCAAATTTGCAAACTTCAGCAGTCCACAACTGCATGGAGGGCCATATAGCGAGACTCCACTGTACATAGACCGATAGAAAGAAGAGAAAGACAGAGAAAGAGAAAGAGAGAGAGAGAGTAGGAAGAGTTGAAAGAGACAGCAAAGGAGTCTCGGCAGTTCCGGTTGCAGAATCGGTCGGTGGAGGCCACTACTTACGAGCTTCCTTCGGAACTAGAGATCGAGTTGAGACTTCCGGCTGTGTCACTGGCCACCGATCCCGACTGTTTTCCGGATTCAAAGCGTTGATAGGGTACAATCTCCTCGGAACGTTGTATGCTGCTCGGGGTGCTGTTGCGTTTCCGGCTCGATAAACCGACACGTGCCTCCGAGCTACCACTTCCGACGAAGATCCCGCCGATACCGCACTCTGCGTTGTAAACCAAACAAGAAACAACCAGCTAAAGCTTTATAGAGTCTTTCATTTAGGTTTCCGCACCGCGTTCTGCCGCAGCCCTTTCTCTCATCCCAGCTCCAGGTGGTTGACGCACGGCTTTTTCTCTTTCGATTATTCTATTTCGATCTCTATCTCGGATTAACTCTTTCTCTCCCTCTCTCTCTTCGATTTCAAACCCACTTTTTCTTTCATTCATACTCTCGCGCCCCGGTCGGGACACGCACACCTCGATGAATGATCGTCGATGAAAGACAAAAGTAAGAATAGTTAGATGAGAATATTTCGATAACTGGGTTCATAGGATGTGAACGCTACATGTCGGTACTATTTGTGAACACATTTAACTCTGTTACGGATTATCGGATTCTAGGAATTATGGATGGGTCCTATGAAGTTAGGAAGGATATCAAAGGATACTGTGTCACATAGTAGCTAAGTCCTACTTCGATAGTGTACTATGCAATATAGGAATGGTGAAGGATGTGCTCTAAAATACAGCTCCCTTTAGTTAAGGATAAGTACAAAACCCTCCCATCATTTTAAAAAAAGACAGTGTTTCCAATTTCTAGAAAAATGTAGAAAGAACCCTCCCCTGAAAGAGACAGTTCAGACCACATCCCCTTAACTAAAGGAAGCCCAATCACCTACGACTCCGAGAACCTGAAAAGTAGAGGAATCCCTCACTCTTCAACCTTCACGGAGTCCTTGTCCACCGCTGTGTCCACTGCCCATACCTAAATAGTGAATTTCGCTGTTTATCACGTTAAATCCTCGGTTGTCTGAAAGAGTACGATAGGACATGTAATTAAGAATCGAAACTTAAATTGTTTCCATAAATCGTGGCCCGTCACGTTGCACCTGTAATCAGAGAAGCGGGCAGAAAGGCTGTAAAACACATCTATGGTTCTGTTATCGAAAATTCGCTGCAGCTAAGTGGTTATCGCAAGTATTGATCAGTGTCGTGGTGTATATGTGTTGTTCGTGTACACAAAAGTGTAACTCTAAGAAAATTCGATCGTTTCGTACATCTACGAACGAAGCGAGTCTTTCGTACAGATCCTGCTGGTAACGTAAACTTACGTGCTAATAGTTCGTTAAACGTAAGCTTACGCGGTAAGTACGCAAGTTTGTGACCGCAGGAAAGGTGTACGAGACTATGCTACATTGAACGAGCCTGTTTTTGGTTCTGTAACGGACATATTGATACTTATGTATATACACTACCATCCATAAATATTTGGACACTTTCTGAATGTGTTGAAGATTCAGATTACTGCTATTGACAGAGTGATGTGAATTTTGTATTAAAATTCTAAGTGATGCTACTTGACATGTTCAATAACTGAATTAAATATTCCAGATTGAAACTTCAAAAATTTAGAATTCTGCAACTTTGAAACGTTGAGATATAGTAACCCTTAATATCATAAGACTTGGATACTTTGTATCTTTAGAAAGTTGGTAATTTTCAAGTCCTAACACTTTTGAACTCCGGAACTCAGAATTTAAAAATTTACACCCTCGAGAGTTCACAATTTCGAAACTTCAGAACTTCCAGCTCATAAAAATGATTACATATGTACTAAAAGTTTGCTCGAAATTCTTGCAGTGTCCAAATAATTATAAAGAATAGAATATACAGAGATGCGCATAAGAACACAACGCTCGAAGACATCAATAAACGAAAAGCCGTAAGTGGGCGCAGATAACCTCGCCCAAAGCACGTATCAACAGCGGCTTCTAAGAATAAATAAATAATAACAACGCGTGGTCAACTTACCTACCGTCAATGGAGTCTCAACAAGTTGACCACGTGTCGATCTAACAAAATTTCAAAAGCTGTACAAAACAGACACCGCGTATTGGCAGCATCCGATATTTTACGATCACGAATGTACTTGAGCAGCAAATACGTAAGATTCTTGAGCCCGGCAGATGCAATGTACTAATTTCTTCGAATCTGCTTTGCAATATTCTCTACGTAAAAAAGAAAACTGATAGAAGATCCGATCGCTTCAGCTCAGGAAACTCGTGCAAACGTTCCTCTAAGAGTTACGTATCGCTACTATTTACGAAGAACAGTCTCTAATCTAGCAGGAGGGGTCAACGGAGATCAATTGACGACTATTTTAGTTAAAAAAATTATTTGGAAGTCTGCTAACTTTGATAATTACTACTCTTTGAGTCTTTGATCATAGTCACAATCGTCTGTCGTATTCCCCTTTCTAAAGCGGCAACTGCTTTCTAAAGAGTAATGTGCTGCGTGTTTCGTTGTTCTGATTTGTTAACTGTCGCAGACCGCTCGCGTTAGCTGTCGTTCTTCTTGCCGTGTCTCTCCGCAACTTGTACTCACATATGTCGCCGAAGGCTCACTGCGTGAAAATCGACATCCTCTGTCGATCGAACAAACATTGGTAATTATATCGCCTAGCCTCGAAGAAAATCCTCACGAGTGTCGTTTGAACCGAGGAGTCAAGAGACAACTCTTGGGTGAAACAGATACTCAGAGTTTGGGTAGACTCATTCGCTTTCGATTTTGTACTAAGATAGCTCTTTCTCTACATCTAATTTTGCTGGATTTAAATTTTCTGTACGTCTACATCTTCTCTGGGTATATCTTTGAAATCGATAGCAAGTGTAGGTCTAACTTCACTCTTAAGAAATCTACATTGCACCCGAGTATGACGCTGTCCAACAAATCAAGTTTTGTTCCAATATATTGCTACAGAATTTCATGCAGTTTTTCAGACTAAATTAGAATACCATTCATGTTATTTAGAATGTACACATTATTTTTAATAAAAAAGTCTGTCCCATAATTATCATCACTACTACTAGAACTGCTATTATTACCACAGAGAATAAACAACCCCCAATTCAGAAACAGCGTATAAACGCATGAAAACAAATTTGATATAGACCATAAAAATAAAGTAGTATAATCAGCACAGAAGATCCCATAAATAACAAAGGAATAGTAATTTGTTGAACAGCGATGATCTCATTGACGCCTGGCACCGAACATAAGGGATGAATAACTGAAAGGGGTTACGGACAAAAGAATGAGAGGGTGTTATTATTTTGCAGGGTGTTCGGACCTGTCCCCGTCGCCGCTACCCTCGCCGTCGCTGCTCGCGGAACTCGGTTGTCGTCCGCTCCTTCCGCTGGCGGTGTCCTCGGGCAACACCTCCTCGCTCCTATGAACTGTAAACGAGGACTTGCCCTTCTTCCCGAATCCTAGCCTCCGTTTTCGTCCTTCGTCGCCCACGCATGTACCACCAACAGACGCACGTGGTATGTTATGGTTTTTTGCGTGACGTGATATTGTATTTTTGTTTTGGTTGTACCAGTAGTATTGTTGTTGTTGTTCGTTGTGGTGGTGGTAGATCGTTGATTGTACAGTTGCGTGTCTCGCACACGTGGTTTTTTAAATATATGCGCGTGTATGTTAAGTGCGTGTAGAAAAAACGAAGTGTAGTTTGTTTTTGTACGAGGTTGTATTTTTGCGTATAAATAGTAGAGCGATCGTTCCAGCGATCGATCGGGATGATCCGCGTCGAGTGTTGTCCCATGACACGATCGCGCGAGCGACGATTGCCCGCCAAGATGAGATATCGTGCAGGTGGGTGCAGATCGATGACGTGAATGGTCCCCAGGCCAGTCGAGAGATAGTTGGTCGGTAGAAGTAAAGTGTGAATGTGTTCATGTCGAAGAGAGGCGGATAGAGATGAGGAGGGATGGCGGAGAAAACAAGAATACGATTAGAATGTACATATTGTCCCGTTTAATGGGATTTTTCTGCTCTTCTACAACAGTGATGGGTAGATTAAGTGACTGCTCGAGAGATTATGGCTATGGCGTTTCTATTGCGGACATCGATGAGGTCGACATTCGAAATTTTCCATTTTTAACAGTGGAAACTTAGCACTTCGGAAATTTACAAATTTGGAAATCGACTGCCATCGGTGCTCGCGAGTGCACGCCATTTGCACGTTTCTACCCCTTGCAGGTGCAGCCCATCACTGTTCTACGGTGTACCCTCGATATTTCTGCTACTTTTCTTATTTTTCTACAAAATTTTATAAATCAATTTTTTTATTATTCTGACGCACACATGTAGTACATTAACACTCGTAAAAATAAGTTCTTCTCCATCTTCAAGTTCTAATTCACCTTGTATTACTCCAATATCAATCCTAATTTCTCCATTTTTATCAGTCATTCAATTAACAAAGTCGCAGACATCAGTCATGTTATAAAATCTCACTTGTCGCTTTTGAAATTCGAGTTCAATTTGGAACGCAGTAGCGAGAGCACATCGTAGAGTCTATTGACTAATGACGCTAAGCTAGTGCTACGCTAGAACTCGATGGACTATCGGTATTTTACAAAGAGACTAGATGCTTCGGACAGAAAGAAGAAATAGAGAAGGTAGTCTAATAATCGCGCAAGAACAATGTGATAGAGTTACTGAATTATCTGAATGATCGAATTACTGAATTTTGCGAACAATGTACCGTACGAAACGATTAGTCATGGAATTAGCAGAAACGGCTAGTGTGACGATGTGTTACCTGTGGCGGACAGTTGACTGGTGCTGTTACTCTTCTTCCCCAGACCTGACTGATACTGCACCGCGCTTCCGCCACCGCTACTACTTCCGCTTCCGCTTTTACTCCCGGGAGAACTCTTACGACCCCTCCTCGAGGAGTCTTCAACGTTCAGACCGATCGCCGTATCGCTCAAACTACCGTCTGAACAATGAGAATCGTATGAATGCGAAACGTACTATACAGTATAATCGATTATCAGGACCACATTGCGAAATTTCACTCTGATCTAAGTTTCATAAATTTTCAAACTAGTCTTTCGAATCGAAATTTAAAGACGTGAAATTCTCGAGAGGCGTCTTCGATCTTTGTGAATGGAGCAAAGGAAGGTAGTCCGTTTATGACTCCATAATTTTTTCCGATTTTATAACTTCAGTAAGGGCTGAAGCTAGACTTACCAACTTTCTCGTCCTGTGGCGCGTCGGTGTTGCTAAGACTCCTAGTGAACTGGCCCCTTTTGGCGTGTTCGTCGTGCTCGTTATCTGCCGCCTGACTCCTGGAGGTCTTTTCGTACGAGCTCGACTGTCCGCTGTACTCGCTGCTTTCGGGCATGGAGGAGGATCGGCGATCCCGCGGGTCGTCGTCGCGTTGTTCAGCGGCGGTGTCATGGGCGGATTTTTTCCGCGAACGGCGTCGAATGGACGACGTCAGGGGGGTAGACGACGGGGCCACGGTGTTGGATTCGTCGAGGTTGTCGCGCGTCGACGTTTTCGTGTTTCGTGAGGTATCGTGGTGATCGACGGCCCGTGGGTGGTAGTTTTTAGCAGTGTCGGAGGTAGCGGTTTGGGAATCAAAGAGACTTGAATTAGCGTTACCGGGGTGGGGTGCTCGGTTACGGGGCCTACGCGGATCGCACGGGCCAAATCCGCAGTTCTCGCTGCACTGGCTCTCGCTCTCCATCGAGTACTCGTAGTACTCGAGGGTATCGCTGATCGCTACGTTCCTCTTACTACCCTGCTGCTGTTGTTGACTCGGTTGCTGTTGGGCTTGTTGCTGGCTACGCTGCTGCTGCTGCCTCTTCTCGAGCAGCTCGAGGTCCCTAGCCTCCGGGCAACTGCTGTTTCGTCTACGGTACCTAGTGTGCCTCGACTCTATCGACGGCCTCCTATCCTCGGTCTTTCGCGAGATCGAACCGGACCTACCTAACTCCGAGGACATCGCCAACTCCCGACACTCTGGACAACTACTCTTGCGCCTACCCCGATACGACCGTAACGATCCCGACCTAGCCAGTTCGCAAGTTTCCGGATAGTCGCGAGTTCGAGTGTCCTCGTAGTCGTATCTCGAGTCTACGTAACAACTGTCCCTCTCCCGTCCCTCATCGTAGTACCCGCCCGCTCTACCATCGCTAACCATACCCGTATCGCCCTTTTGACGGAAACAGTCCGCGCACACGACCGTCTCCATCGAACCGAACTCCTCGTCCGAGTCCAGAATGAAGTTCGTGCTTCTCTCTTCGTCTTTCCTTCGAGGCGTATCGTAGTATCGGATCTCTCTGGCTTCGGGGCAGCTGCTGTTCCTTCTGCGTCTGTACAGCCGTCTGGCTCTTTCCGCCCTCTCCGCGGAGCTTAATTCCTCGTCGGATCGCAGGACGGGCGACGATTCCGCTCGCTGCAGCATCATTCTCTTGCTCTCCGTGAAGCTCGGAACGGTAAGACTGTCTTTGCCGGAGGAGACCGTGTCTCGATACGGTTGCAGGTTCTCGTACACGCCGATGCTCGTTTCCCTGCTCTCTCTTCTGCTCCTCCGTCGCCTTCTTCGAGGTACCGTGTTGTCTTGGTAGTCCCTGTACACTCGACCACTGTGCGCTTGGTAATCGTACTCCTCGGCGGAACGGTAATCCCTGTAGTCGTCGAGGTACTCGTCCGCGTATCGAGAGGTTCTCCTTTTGCGACCACTTCCTCTCGTGTCCTCTCTTCGGTCGTAATACTCGTCGTCGTACATCGGCGCGTCCGTCCTCGACGCCTGTAGATTCTCGTCTTCGTAATCGTACAGTCTCTGATCGTAGTCCTCCATTTTACCTCTGTCGACGAAGCCTTCGTCGTAATCCACGTCCCAGTCGTAGCCGTCGTAGCCGTTCTCCAAGTAGGACTCGTTGCTTTTCGTTCTTCTTCGAGACCGACTGCTGGGTCTCTGATTGTCGTAGCGCTCCATATCGGCGTGGATAGAGGAACAGGTCAAGTCTCTTTCGCGACCGTAACCGTCCGCCGAGGCCAAAGCTTCGTCGATACTGCAGTAAATGTGATCGTTGGTCGAGTCGCAGATGTCGCTGTCCAGATTCTTTGTTCGTTTCTCCGACATGTCTCTGCCGAACGCGGAATCGTGCTCGTGGAAAGACGAGTCCATGTACTTCCGTTTGGCGGGATCTTCCCTGCCGAGGACGTTTCTCAGACCGATCTGATCGTCGCTGCTGAAAGAGTACTCTCCGGTCAATTCGTGCGAGCGGTAGGTCTTTCGAGCGAGGTTCGGATCGATGTTTTGACGCGGCATGTAGATCTCAGTCTCTCCGCAGCTGAACTCCGAATCGTAACCGTAGAAGGGTTTGTGATCCTGTTTCAGCAGGTAGTCGTAATTTTTCTCGCGATTGAGCACACTTTTGGGTACCTTGTCGTCGCCGTTCGAGTCGAAGTACGATTTGCTCTGATCGCCGAGCGCGGGTATCTTATCGCCGTATCCCGCGTCGTTGATGGCCAGGTTTCTTTTCAACTTTCGCCTGGCGGTTCTCAAGCTATCGTCGCTGAATATATTGCTCGAGATATTGTCGTACTCGAAGCTCTTGGCGCGACGAGACAGCAGACCAGCGCCCAATCCAAAACTGTAACGATCAGCGTACGTATCGTGCAGAACGTCGTAGTCGAAGCTCCTGGCTTTCGAGAACAGAAAGGACCTGCGCGGTCGTATGCTAATGTCCAGGTTCCTGATACCGAGATCGTCCGTCAAATCGTGCAACCCTCTCGAGAAGAGATGGTGGTGCTGTCTAGGCTTGGTCGATCTGGCCGTGGCACGTTCCTGCCAGCTACGAGATCGTCTACGCATACCCGTGTCCAGGAGGTACGGAGACGAGTACCTGTCGCGAAACTTCTCGATGAGACGATCGTTGAAGTCGACCTGAAGGCAATCCTCCACGTATATCTCCGGTATACGATTCTTGGAGCTACCGGTTAGCTCCTCTGGCTTGAGCATGTAACCCTCGGAGACGCTGTACTCGCTGGTCTCCGGGCTGTAATATCTCAGCATGTTCTCGTCGACGGTCTGCGACCTCGTGAACGGCGTACGCATCTTTCTGTACAACGAGCGCACCACTGCGGACTTGCTCCGTACGAGGGGATGCGGGGTGGGATTGTGCTTGCTTGGGTTGTTGCTCCTGGGCTTGGTGGGATTGTTGTTCGGACAGTGACATTCGCTGCAGGGTACCCTAAGTCTGTGCCTGCGCCTATTGCGCCTAGGGGGCAGGGGCATAGGGGATATGACACCGGGTATTAAAACGTTTTTAACTGTCGGTCTGCAAACAATGTTTTTCATATAGAGTTTTAGCGGATCTGCGATTCACATTTTACGATTCTTTTAGCCCATTCTTCATTCTTTTTATTTTCTTTCATTTCATTTTCTTTCTTTTCTCTTTTACATCTTTGCAATTTTACAAACGACTCTACTCGCGCGTTCGCGATCGATCGAACGCGTTTCCTCTTTTTTTTCTGTCTGGTTTTTTTTTGATAATTTGACCGGTCGGATTGTCACTCGCCGAACAAATAAATGCAGGTTGTCTGTAGGACGTGCGACGATTGATTCTGTTCAGTGATCAACACTCAAGACATACATATGCAACAAATTGTGACGTGTTTAAACGTAGGTACACCTAGCCGTTCGACCAACGCCACGCACCAATCCCTGCTTTATTAGAATGGGACAATATTAAATGGACATTGACACGGTGCATAGGAGGTGCAATCTAGACAACTAACGAGTAGAATGTTTAAGAAGACAGAGAGATAGACAGAGTAGCGGAGCGGGATCGGGAGTTTATCAAGCAGGCAGGGGGAGAAAATGAGATAGTGCAACTACGGGGTGTCATTTCATTCGGCAATGTCCATTTAATTCAGGGATTATCGTCGATGAGAAGGTAAGCCATCAAATGTTCCATTCTGTGCGCGATCTACATGACCCATGGACGGATTAAGGGGGATCAACGCTGTAACAACCTTAAAAATACACTGTTTTTGTCAATTTATGACCACACGTTATGTGTAGATCATTTTTCTTTACGCATACGAAGTGATCCTGTAGAAAAATATTTTATTTCGAGCAGTCTTTACTGTTATAATCTTTTCATTAAAAAATGAAGTTCACCTTGTACATAAGTTTAGGTTTAATAGTTTCTATCACTATCGAACTAGTCTATGAAATATACCAGGAGACTTGTATACGTAAAAACAGAAATGTCCTACGCGTAACAAGTACGTCATGAATTTACAAAAAGAGTTATTCCTCGACCGCCGCAGTGTTGCTCCTCCTCAAAGCATAATCAACTTGGAACACTATTTTAAATGTGCAATCTATAAAACAGAGGACAAAAAAGAAAAAAGTACCGCGAGTATAACGAGTAAGAAATAAATATAAAAGAGAGAGAAAATGGTACAATGGATGGCTGTCTCCTCTAAAGGGAATACTTTCTTCTCTATGGAACTTGTATCGCTTTGTACACTGATTTCGAAATGCAAGGTCATCGACTCGAAATTATAATACAATTGACATCGAACTATACTCACATTAGTCCCCTAGATCCACGTGGTCGTTCCGATTGCGTACTGAAGGCACTACTCGTCACGGAGGCTATACTCTCTATATCAGAGTCACCGAGATCCCCGAGTACGTCTTTGTCGGGACTTAAATGTCCCCTTCGCGGTCTGTGCATTCGATAACCGTGACTGTGCGGCAAAGATAACGGATCGTGATCTATCGAGGGTAGATCCGAATCCGACAATCCGCTATAGTGTCTTTCCCAACCTGAAAAATGCAGAGATTCCTTTTAGTGATTGGGGATGAATGTTTCCAACTGACATGTTGAGTGTTTGACGTTTGCAACTTGGGTTGAGTGGGTCAAGTAACCCAAATTTGAGAATTTAGAAATTCGGAGAACGAAAGATTTGGGGATTTGGCAAACTTGAAAGTGTCAGGATTTGGGAATGTGGAGAAGTTGCATATGTGAAGAGTTGGGTATGTGGAGAACTCTCATGTGTGAAGATTTGAGAATGTGGAGAACCCTCATGTGTGGAAATTTGGAAACGTGGAGAACTCACATGTGTGGAGATTTGGGAACGTGGAGAACTCTCATGTGTGGAAATTTGGGAACGTGAAGAACTCTCATGTGTGGAAATTTGGAAACGTGGAGAACTCTCATATGTAAAATTTGGGAATGTGGAGAACTCTCATGTGTGGAAATTTGGAAACGTGAAGAACTCACATGTGTGAAAATTTGGAAACGTGGAGAACTCACATATGTGAAGATTTGGAAACTTCAGATACTTGAATGTATGAACATTTGCGAATGTAAAGAACTTGGAAATGTTCAGATCCAAAAATTAATGAAACTCGCAGATGATCAACAACTTCCATGAAAATTTAGCAATTGCGACTAAATTCTAACCAAAACTTCAAATTCCAAAATTCGAAACATTCTCCAAACAGTAAAATTACGAGACCCATCCACATTCCCGAACGAAGTAGCTCGTATAAATATATTTTAGCCAGTTTTGCATCGAGCGCCCTCGGTCTATATTTTAATCACGTTCCATTACAGAGTTCTCCGACGTCTATTCGTTGGCGGAACACAAAATTCCCTGGGTAGTTCGAAAACAAGGTCAAATTAAGGTGCACGTTTATACGAACTCTCGTCGTTATTTTCCGTGGTCCTCTCTATTGAAATTCCATCGTATCAAACGCCTAAGCGTACTCGAGAAGAAAAACAGGCTCACCTATGCCTGTACTCCTGTACGTCGTGTGCACCTGCTTGCTACGGTGTCTCATAAATCTGGCCCTGTCCTCGAGGTCCTGTGCAGCCCTTTCTTTCAAAGCTGCCGGGATCAGAGGTAACTGTCTTTTCTTGGGACTTCCTGTGGGTGTGGCAGTTGCCGACCTCGAGCCAAATCTACGTGCAAAGAAAAATCTTGTTCATACACCTTATCAAACTGTTACAAAAATGTCTTCAATCTAGCTAGTCTTCAAATAGATAGTCTGGGTTTCACAATATGAAAGTGCCTTACAGTATAAAATAGAATTTAGTGCTTATTATAATATTTAAAATAACTGCAACAATAATTATGATAATCATACAACAATAATATAATGTTTACTCTATGTATCGATCTGAAGTTTCAAGTTCGACACAGTTTTATCAACGTTCCTGTAATAGAATTATTGTATACGACTGTGAGAAATGATTCAGACTATCGAGTGGATTATTAGCGAAATTCCCATGGACAATTGATATACCTTGGTGGCACGTAGCCGTGCGAGTAGGGCATGGATCTGTGTTCAGGCGGAGACAAAGAGCGATGACCTGTGGGACTTTGAGACCTTCCTCGGTACCGAAGGCTCGGAGAGTCCATAGGCGCTGCACTGTGCGACCTGTGGCTCATCATTCCTCGATGTATATCCTCCTGGGCACCACACAAATTTAACACCGTCAATTTCCATCGTAAACAAACAAAATCTACGTCGATTATATCCGAAAATACCGGTATAACAATATACAACGCTTTCAAGAAACGTCGATTCGAAGTTTGCTACGTGATCGATGATGGCGGAACCTCTACGGATTCTACAAACCGATCGTTAAATTCTGTGCAAACCTAGCTAGTTCATAAGTCATGGGATATGTTACCCATATTTTGTTAAATAAAATTGAGACAAAAGCAAAATTGAGTAAAATTGAGGTGTGAAATTTCGGAAATTTAATTTTGGAACTTTAGGAAGATTTTGCGACATGCAATTTTTATATTTTGGAACTTTGGAATTTTTATATTTTGCAGCTTTGAAATTTTAAATGAAGTGGAAGAGTAGAAGAATGCATGAAAGAATGATACGTGCAAATATAACATATGGTGGTACAACGCATACTAATCTAATATTTGACAGTACAATGCGTGGTAATTTGGTGCGAGGTAAATTGGATGCGTAGTAATTTGGCAAATGATAATTCTGCGCATGGTAATTTGCCAAATAATAATTCGGCGCGCTGTAATTTGGCAAATGAGAATTCGGCGCGTGGTAATTTGGCAAATGATTATTCAGCGCGTGGTAATTCAACGCGTAGTAATACGGTGCGTGGGAATTCGGTCCAAAGTAATTTAGCGCGTGCCAATTCGACGCGTGGAAAATTGGATGAATAACAATACCATTTGTGGTAAATTAGATGCGTGGTAATTCTAGGGTTGGTAATTCAACGCGTGGTTAATTGGATGCGTAGTAATTCTGCGCGTGAGAAGTTCGATGCGTAGTAATTCTGCGCGTGGTAGTTGGATGCGTAGTAATTCTGCGCGTGAGAAGTTGGTTGCGCAGTAATTCTGCGCGTGGTAGTTGGATGCGTAGTAATACTACGCGTGGTAAATTGAATGCGTAGTAATACCACGCGTGGTAAATTGAATGCGTAGTAATTCTGCGCGTAAGAAGTTCGATGCGTAGTAATACCACGCGTGGTAAATTGAATGCGTAGTAATACCACGCGTGGTAAATTGAATGCGTAGTAATACCACACGTGGTAAATAGAATATATAACAAATTAAATGCGTGGTATTTGACCGCGTGGAAATATAATATTTCTCAGTGCACCACATGGTAACAACGCATAGAAATATAACTGTATAGAAACATAACACATGGAAGTATACTGTCTCTCACCACATATGACCAAACTATCCCTAAGTTACAAAATAAACTAGAATATCCCATGACTTATGGACGTACCGTAAAATTAGTGAAAGTATATCTCACCTTGCGATAAGGCTGGTAACCAGAAATAGATGCTGGTTGGTCTCGTATCATAAGGGCGGCTCGTTTACGGCCCTGCGGCGACATGTCCCTTCGACTTCGATGTTCCCCGTCGAGGCACAGTTCCCTTTCCGGCGGGGGGCTAGAATAGTGGCTGCTCCGGCATGCGTTCATTTTTTTCGCCAATTAGTGATCGTCGTGTACCGTTCTCGATCGGTTAAAAAGTTTCGGGGTTAGGGATAATCGGGTGCTGTGATCTTTCGCGCTAAGATTTACAGAGTGCATGCGGCCAGGCTGGTTCTCATTTGGCGATGCTTCATCAAATATGCATTCTACGCTGCGTTGCACTCGCGTCTTCCGACCGACGTGTGTGTACGTTAATACCAAATCGGAAAAGCGACAAAATCAAGACACAGGATGCGAGTTCTACTACTTTGGCAGATACAGTTACGGGACTAGGTGTTCCCCGGGGCACACGAAATGGATCCCGTGATCGATAGTCAAAGTCTCCGGAGCGGGCAAACGCTCGTTCCTTTCAAATATTTACATCCTACTTTTGCCGTGAGAAACTGAACGAGACGCTAACTCTGTTGACCCTTGGAACAATTTATTCCGCCGTTGTCGTAGCGGATAACTCCAACGTTAAGCGGACAGTTTGTTCAAATTCTGATGCGACTCATCCAATCATAAGTAGCAACGATTTATGTCTCTTTCTTTTATTTTATTCATTTATTTATTTCCTTCAAAATTACCTACTTTCAGAATACAATTCTTTCGACAATATTAAACCAGAAATATTGTAAAAGATTTATTTCTGTCAGAGCTTCTTGACTCTATTAGGGTCAAATATTGTAAACCATACACTAGTGTACTTGCAGACAACTGTTTCAAGTTTTTCCACATTCAAGTACCATTTTTCAGTTATCGACAGACCCAATTCGCGCAACTGAAATTTTTATCAAACACATCTGTTTTTATGAATAACGAATGCAGTACCAAAAAACATCCACAAAAAATAAAAAAGGCTGTCGCATTGGAACTTGAATAAACCGAAGCAAGTGCTTCCATTATGGTCCAGTTTCTAATTGCCATTTAAATTTTTTCACGAACCATAATGAACACATCTACTTATATTTCTATAAGATACAGAGCTTTACGATAAAAAGCATTAATTTCAAATTTCAAAATAGGCTCTTCCCAATCAATTACGCGTGAGTGAATTACTTCCAACGGCAATTAAAGGTCCATTTATGCATAACCATCGGCTTCTACCCTTTCTCCATGCCCATTCTACTCACTTAGATCGTGGTCCACATACGGAGAGAACGTTACTCGCTTCTTTTTCGTGAAATGGACACGGTGAAAGGGACGTTACGGTATAGTCGCGTGCAACCTAGGCTTCCTTTGATCAGGGGAAAATGTAATGGACCTAACGACTATCTATAGCTGTTCGTTACTCGCAGACTCTGAGTTTAGAATTTAGAATTCGTGGCAGAAAGTGCAACAAATCAAATTCCACGAATCAACTTGTAATTATTTAGAAAATTTAGATCTTGCACAAATTTAAATTCGCATTAAAAAATCTGTAAACTTAAAAGTTCATAAACATGAAAATTAAAGAACTTGAAAATATAACAATTTTATAAGACCTTGAATATATAACAATTTTTAAAAAAGTTGAAAATATAACAATTTTAAAAGAACTTTACAATATAACCAATTCAAAAGACCTTGAAAATTAAAGAACTTGAAGATACACAAATTTTAATCAAACTTGAAACTTCATAAACTTAAAAATTATCAAACTTGAACCTACAAAAATTTTAATCAAACTTGAAACTTCGTAAACTTAAAAATTATCAAACTTGAACCTACAAAAATTTTAATCAAACTTGAAACTTCATAAACTTAAAAATTATCAAACTTGAACACACAAATATTTTAAAAAAACTTGAAACTTCATAAACTTAAAAATTATCGAACTTGAACATACAAAAATTTTAATCAAACTCGAAGCTTCACAAACTCAAAAATTATTAAACTTGAGCCTACAAAAATTTTAAGAAAATTTAAAAATTTAACAAAACCTGACATGTAAAAACAAAAATTGTAATCTTCACATCTCTCAAAAAGCGTCTCATTCCCAAAAAGTGTCTCATTCCCAATTTTGATCAAGTTCCCTGATCAAGAAAGCCAAAGTGTCGTCAAAATGAACAAATGGACCTCAATTGATTACCTCATTCCGCAGACTGAGAACTGGTCGGTCGATCTGCAAAGTGCAAATGCATATCCTTGCGATCCACGTCGCTTAGCTATGTATGTATCTCTTACAAAGTGTTACTTGCCAATGAAGCCGGACATAGAGTAGTTGTTGGACCATTTTCCCCGCGTTGTCCTTCGCGCTGGAAGGACATCGTTGTTTCCGTTGCCAAGAAGCTATTCGCCAGTGGAAAAGCTGCTGGCTGCCGTAAACAATGGACTCGCGACTCCGCTCGCGATTAGCGGAGCCAAATGCGTGCAAAAACCGTCGTGGATCGATCGCGGGCGAATCGTTCGGAACAAAAACCCGTCGGTGTTCCGTGATTCCTGGCAACGGGCACAACGGCCAAATAGTATACTGCAACGGTTCTCAATCGACCACTTCGTACTATTTTACATTTTTAACTTTTCAATTTTTAATTCAAGAGTTTTCGAATTTTGATATGTGACATTTGTGCAAATCACGAATTTCATTCTCTACTTCATGTATGCCAGGTGCATTAATAATTTGTGTAATAGTTTCAATGTTCGGAACTTGTTTCGATATCAACATACGTGGAACAAAACTGACTGTAACAGAATTACGTTTGAAATTAACTGGAATTAAATGCACATTATCAAGCTAAACAGCATGTCGAAGTCGTTTCAGCTATTAGCCTTCAGCTATTAAAAGCATAGTGTTTCTTACAATTAACACGTTGACTGCCACGTCACCCTTATACGACACTTAAGTATCCATACTGATTTAACATGTATATTGTTAAAATTTTATTCTCCCTCTAACCATAAATTTTTGCATTAATTACATAGATCTATGGAAACAAATATAACAAGATATTGTGCAAATATTTAGAAAAGTTGATCAAGAATTAAAGCACTGTATGCGATTGAAAATTACTTTAGTGTGGCAGTCGACGTGTTTAAGTCTTACTTAGAATTTGTAAAAAGAAGTAGAATTTGAAAAAAGATTGAGAACCACCGTTACAGCGGGTGCCGGTCCTATGTGCGCGCGTGTGTGTGTGTCCATGTGTGTTGTAAAACTGGACGTTGCCCAAATCGCGAAGAGGGTAAAGCTTCGAAACGAAAGAAACAGGAGCCACCCCGGCCGATGCGTCGCGTTGCACTAAGCGTACTAAAAGCCATGTCCTCTCGCAATCTAATGTCTCGTTAACGTGGGAGATGCAAGAAGCGATGACACGATGACGCCTACGTGTGCCTACGTGATCGGTGACCTACTGAATCTCTGCGCCCAAAACTACGGTTCTTCTTTCGCGATTTTCGAATCTCTTCCGCCTCGGGGGCGACAGTTGTCGTCTGGCATTTCGACGAGAAACGATTTTGTTTTTTCCGCTTGATCTACATACTTCCATTTTACTTTTCCGCTTGATCTACTTCCATTTTTCTCTGGTGTACGCAGGACACGGCAGAACCTTATTAACCCTTTACACTCCAATTTTATTGTTTGCAAACAGCAGCTTTAACCTTTAAATGCATATGGTTGTATAAATGCAACATACCAGTTTTAATTTTATAAATTATATACAAAATGTAGGAAACCTGCAATGAGTAGTGTTGCAGATATGCTAATTACCGATCAAATACACTATAGCGTCATCTGTTCGTTTTAATTTGAATCAACCGCTTTCAAGGTATTTTGTTAGTTGATTTCTTCAGGTAACCGATAATAGAAAATCGTGTATTTAAGGGTTAAAATATTAATTAAAATTTTAAATGACTTTAAAGATTATTATTCCTCCAATAATAATTTCCAATATTTATTTCACTATGTTTATACATCACAGCACTATTATAGAATTAAGTAAATAATGCTGCTTTTAAATTATTGTATTAAATCGAGTGGCGTCTAAGAGACGTCTCTCGAGTGCAAAGAGTTAATTCTTTAGGGTAACTCGTAGTATATTTTTGGTAATAAGGCAGTAATCCAATATGTGATAATTCAGTGTTTGGAATAATAATTCGACGCGAGGATATCCGATAGGGGAAAATTCGAGTCGTGGAAATTTGATGGTTGGTAATTTGAGAAGTGGTAATTCGACGCGTGATAATTCGGCGCGTGGTAGTGCAACGCGTAGTTACTCGACGCGAGGTAATTTGACGCGTGGTAGTGCAACTCGCAGGGATTCGGCGCGTGGTAGTACGACACGTAGTAATTCCACGCGTCCAAATTCGGCGCGTGGTAGTACAGAGCGTGGTAATTCCACGCGTGGAAAATTCGACGCGTGGAAATTCGGCGCGTGGAAAATTCGACGCGTAGTAATTCCACGCGAGGAAATTGGCGCATAGAAAATTCGACGCGTGGAAAATTTGGAGCGTGGAAAATTTAGAGCGTGGAAATTCGACGCGTGGAAAATTCGGCGCGTAGAAAATTCGATGCGTGAAAAATTCGGCGTGTGGTAATTCCACGCGTGAAAATTCGGCGCGTGGAAAATTTGACGCGTAGTAATTCCACGCGAGGAAATTCAGCGCGTGGAAAATTTGACGCGTAGAAAATTCGACGCGTGGAAAATTCGACGCGTAGAAAATTCGACGCGTGGAAAATTCTACGCGTAGAAAATTTGACGCATGGGAAATCCGACGCGTAAAAAATTCTATGCGTGGAAAATTCAATGCGTAGAAATTGGGCGCATGGTAGTACAACGCATGGTAACTCCATGCGTGGAAATTCAACGCGTAGTAGTACAACGCGTAGTAATTCCACGCATGGTAGTACAACCTCTAATAATTCAACGCGTGCTAATTACACAAGTGGTATTTCACCGCGTTATAATACAGCACGTATAAGAATATTTAATAACCCAAACCTAAGGCACCAAAAATGAATTCACACCCCTCTAAACAACGCGTTAACATCCAATAGCCAACATAGCATAATTCATCCAAACATGCTCATCCAGTAATTAAGATTCTGCCGTATCCAAACGTTCCGTTATCTATTATCTATTGTATTTATTGTACCCCCCGAAATACTTAGCGACAGAAGAAACGCGTGTAATCGAAGAGGGTGATCCGGTGACGAGCACGGAAAGCCGAGCTGCGTGGAAGCTTATATGAAAGCTCGGCACGCGAGGGAGCAACTGAAATACGTCCGAGAGACATATCAGTTATGGTCGTTTTAACGAGCACCGCGTTATCCCCACGTGAATTTACCCTGGATAGTTAGAGCAACGAATATTATTTTAGCACAAGGTTAGTAACAAGAGACTCTTCGCGGTGTAGGGATAAAGAATCACGTTATTCGAGAGACGCTTCTATTTCTAGAATATAAGTTATAGCGAATTATCGGAAATTTTAATAACTGACACTCTTTTCGTCGACTCTGCCTTTTTAACGATTTTACAGTTTAATAGCTCTGATGGTTATATAAATGAAAATTAACCGTGTTATTATCTTTGAAAGGTTTCGACCAACATATGACGGTCCTCTCCGAGCTTTATTAACAAAACGGATTTTTGTCGCAGCCTGTGCGAAAATACTATAATTAACAGTGAACGTGCATAATATAGTGCTCTCGATTAATTTTGCAAATTTTTCGTTTCTCGTCGATGACGACGCCAGAATCGCGCTCTAATCGTCCCTCTCTAGGAACGTGGTTTCTATCGAGCTATAATCTCTTTGATCTTTCATGCTGTGTTTCCTTCTCAACGATTCTCACCGATCTAACAATGAGAAGGTCGCGATGCTCCTCTAAAAGAGACATCACTGACACGAGCGTATCTACCCGCGCTAATTTACACGACTTCCTAACGTCTGGTGAACGATGCAAGAAAAACGTGTGTGATTGCGTGATTACGTGAGAGAGGAGAGAATATAAGTTGTAATAGCCGTACCGCTTATAATTTGACGGCATATTATGAAACCTAAAAAATAAACAACAGAACAGATAAATAACAAAGGAAATCGATCGAAGGTGGCGGCTGACCGGTGCCAGCTCGCAAGTTTTAACAACTATCTACAGTCGTGCCTCGACTTACGTCCTTCTCGCTTTATATTACATAAAATTCGCCTGGAGATATTTTAATTATCGGCCCTTATATATTAAGAATTTATATAAGTACACCCTGATAGGCTTCCCTAGAAAATAATCTAGGAGACTTTTTGGTTCGATATTAACACTGGAACCACCGACATTAAATGCTTGTTTATTAAAGATAAAAATTAAATAAAAAAGGAAATACTAAAGCATCAAGTAACATGTAGAACTAGTTTTCACCTCAACAGACATTTTCATAAAATTACAACAATAAAATTTTGTAATATAAAATCTGAAATCATTTTGACTAGTTGGTAGTTCTAGTGTTAATACTTACAAGTTGAAGAATTAAAGTTTAAAATTTTGAGAGAAGTTTAGATGAGAATTAGGTTACGATTGATCAGTGGGAGTATTTTTCCCATACAGCGTATTGAAGGGAAACCTACATTGTACCGGAGTATACTTGACATTGATTTCGATTTTCGCGAACCACGCTGGCACCAATTAGTACGCAAGTGCTCGGTACGACTGTATTCTCTAAATAAACGATCTGTGGATAAAAACCACACGGATTCTCGCAAAAGAAGAGAGAAAGAAAAGGGAGTGATCGTACGCCTATTCGAGCGACGATGAATTTATTAATGTAACCAGTGAAACCCTTTCGGATAATCCAGTTAGGCGCTGTATCGAAGGTTATTAAATATCCGCACGCATGGCTACCGGCTCCCCGTACCGCAACGTTTCAATTACTCTTGCCGGCGCGTTTTCAACGCAGTTCGAAAACGGGCGAGTAGGCAGCATAAAAAAAGAGGAGGTAAAAAAATTGGTCAGCTAGTCGCAGATTGAGGCCAGCGTGGATTAATGAAGCACGCGGCGTTCCAAATCGTTTCTACAGATTCTCGACGTCGAACGACAAGCCGACCTCGCGCGAAAACGATCCGCGTGTCGAGACGTTGCTCGATGAAACGTTAAAAGCTGACAAAACGAGAAAAAAAGGTGGGTTCGAAGAGAGAGAGAGAAAGATAGAGGGAAAGTTTCGACGAAGATCCGGCAAGTTTGCCTCGGATTTTCGAGGCTGTGTCGTGCAATTTTCAACGAGCCGAGCCCCGGCGAATGGAACTTTCAGATATTATTATTCGAGCACCCTCGAATCGAAGAGGGTCGGCAGATAAGGCGATTGATTACAAACGAAAGCGAAGCGGGACAGAGTTACCCGGCCCGGCTCGACCCGGCCCGACAATCGGATTACTCTCTCTGTCTCTAGGAGGAAGCGGCTAGAGAACGCTCTCGAGGGACGCAGCTTGTATTCGGAGCATCATCCGCGGAATAAATTTGCAAAAGGTTCGGCCAATTAGAGCTGGAAATGGTAACCGAGAGACAGACGAACGGGACAAAGCGGCGAGGAGATTCCTTCGTTCTTGAACGTTCGTTCCTTCCATCCTCCGACCCGTCCGGTAACCTCCCGTGTCTTCGATCATCTTCCTCCGGTTAATCCAAACTGCACCAGAAATTCACAGATTATATCGCACTCGACACTCGTTCGCGACACGCTGCTTTTAGCGACATTACACTCTGGGCACTCCGTTCGATTAAACACACTTGTACGTTGATCGCCGAGTTACACTAGAACCTTCAACATTCAAGAAAATCCGATGTTCTTCCGTTTAGATACGTTGACGATGATTTAACCCTTCGTTGCATTTTTTAACTTTTCAATATCAAAATCTTGAAGAAATTGAAAAAGTTTCAACCACGAATTTGCGAGGATGAACTACAAACCTAGATAGAGAACTATTCAAAACAGAATAAAATTATTGCTTGTGCTTCTACATGGACAGAAATTTTGAATATATGAAAAGTTGATGTACGATGCAAGGAAAGGTTAAATCCACAGTTTTCCCTCGTTTTTCACTGTAACCAGTTTCCCGGTTTCTTCTCCGATCGCAGACGGTGGGTTCTTCTTTACGAGGAAAAATAGAGAAGATCAGGCAGCTCGGCGGAAAGCACTTTGCACTCACAAATAACGATCGGACGTCATCGTTGGAATATTAATATGGATACGGGCTCAGGGGCTGGCTTCCGCAGCCAGCGGTGGTTGCAGGCCAACTGGCATGTCAATTGGCTTGTTGCCCAGTTTTATAACTTGGCTCTCGGCCTCTCCTCTCCTCTCCTTTTCTCTCTTTATCTAATTCTCTTTCTCTTACCCCGCCGTCCTACCCCCGATGCTCCCTTATTCTCACCCCCTACTGCCATTGTCTCCGTCTCTCTTTGCGAACGTTGTGGTTGTCTTTACGTCACGGTGACGCCGCGCCGTCTTCCGCGTGGAACACAAAAACCTCGTGCTATATTTCTCTCTCTCTCTCCTTTTCCCGTTTTTTTGCCATCCTCGGAGCTTCACCTTTGAGATGTCGACCTCGATGGACTTCCAGTAATTAAGATGGTATTTCGAGACGATCCAGAACGTTTCGAATGCACGGAAATCTCCTCGAAACTTTATGGCTCGGTCGAAGCATGCTCGGGGATGATTTTGGTCGCCTTTACCGTGCTGGGATGTTATAACTGTAGGATTCTGGTTATGGGATTTGTAAATGGAACTTTAAGTCGAGAATAGTAGCTGTTACAGTTAAGTACTACTGTCGTACTAGTTTCTACTGGTAATACCTACGGGAGGGTACTTTCTCCTATCTTGCACGACACAGCTTCGCCTCAACAAATTCTTTGTTGGATCCACATGCTATGAGTCGCGACAATCGTACCTTAGTTCTAGGATTTTCCACGCTACCGATCGAGAGTTTCAAACCAACCCTTGTTAAACACGTCTTACATCTTCCATACAAATCTTATATGCAACGTATGCTCTACGTTTCAATTTCACAATTTAAAAACATCAGAACAGATGCTCAATATTTTACCAAAGATTTATTTATCACTGTCTGCATTCATGATGTATCAAGAGAAAGTACATGTACATATATTATTAAGATACTACGAAACAGAATTTATTGTACAATTATCTCAAGTTTTAGTCGTGTAAAAATAAAATCGAGTAAAACGTTTCGTTCGTTGTAAGAATATTTCAGTTACTTCAGCACATAAAGAACATATACAAGCTATATTTGAATAAATACGTATAATGGAAAAATGTAATACTGATATTTTATTGAACCACAGAATGGTTCGAAACGTGTTGAATTAAGGTATGTACTGTATTAGAGAAGCAAAAGTCTGTTTCCAATCATTCATTCGATTCAGACTGAACTCATTCGTATAATTGCTAAATCGCATTATTCTACAAGTCAATGAGTGCATCCTCGCAGATACGACCAATCGTCTACCTCAAAAAATGTTAAGACGATATACAAAATTAAAGGAGTTGATTTTTATTATTTCTTTGAGATTACAAGGGTTGACTGAACGAAAAAAAGGCAGACGAATTGAATATAATAAAAAAGTAGTTCGAAACTCGTGACCTTATAGCGCAGACAATTCCATTTGCGATCTTACTGACAGCCTGCCTAGGACGAATTCTCGAAGAAGAAGAAGAAGAAGAAGGAGAAGACGAAATCGATGCTCGAATCTCGGATCTCGTTAAACGTTCTCAACGACGGTGTTCTCTGGTGGCCGTGGACATTTGTGCCGCGTCGTCCGTAGAAAATAGCACGCTCTTCTCCGGGGTATAGATATACCGTATATCGTTTGGGGGTCGGTCGGGGGTGGGTGGTGGTGGTGGCGGTGGTTGGAGTTGGAAGACGCGCGGTAGAGAGATTTCGAAGGATGCTCTTACCTGGAGGAACTGCCGATACTGCTTATACTGGCACCGTCAGCTGTTCTCCTTTGCTCCCTGGAGACGTCGCAGTCCGTGATATCGCATTCGGAAGTGTCAGAGTCGCTCAGCCGCGACGTCGTCGACGGTGGACTGAGATGGCAGTCCACCGGAGTTATCACCATGTCATCGGGCTCCTGATAGAATCTGTGCAACGCGAAATTTAGATCTGACGCTACGCTCTTCTCGCTAAGAGCTAGGTGAAAAAGAATCAGCCGAACGGATCTGCTGAACACCGTGACACACACGCACGCGCACACACAGCCATACACGCGCCGCGGACTCCTCCGTTTTACCCGAATCGTCGACGGATTCCTTCTCCCTAAGGTGGTCCAGAAAAAAAAATCTTACGCGAGACTGGTTGGCTAGCTGCCGCCTACGATCTAGCCCTCGATCAAAGATCTAGGAAGGGTCGGATACTTTGCATTCAGCGGCTAACGCAAGCGCAATGAGTATTCGTCAGTCACCAATCTCTAAGTCTCTCCTAGTCTCTCGTTGCAACAAGCGTACGAATGCGTTGGTAGCGATTGCGTCTCATCTCAGAGGCATGAAGAAACGAAAACGTTCTAATCTACCGAGCAGTGGTTGGTCACGTACCCAATGTGTCGATGTTCACCGTGGCCGATCAGAGGTAGCCATTCAGGTTCCTCGTCCAGCCGAGCGGTCGCTAACTCTAGCACAGCTTCGCCCAGGAAGTCGTTCGTGTCGTACTTCCCGTAATCCCATACCGTGATCTCCAGCGCCCTTTTCCGAAGTTCTGGACCTCTGATACCCTCGTACACGAACATCTGGTTCCAACGAGGGTCGTTCGTGTTCGCCAACGTTTTGGTGCGTCTCTTCGACTTCTCGCTGCGTTCAAGCCAAATTTTAATTACTATTAACCACCCATTACTATCGACCACCCACTCTACGAACTGAAAACTCAGACATGGTGTATCGTGTTTAAAGTGTAACCCTATCTTCCATCCTGAAATTATACGCAGCAAATCCATATCTTTAAGTAGAACACGGGAATCTGGCTCGTCCTACACAAAAGTTACGTGAACGAGTGTAACGATTACTTCCGCACGCGGGCGAAATTGATGCGTAAATGGAACGACACCGCGATCAATGTCGAGCATTAACGAGATGGTAGTTCGAGCGAGACGAGCATGGGAAATAAAACGGTGGAATAGTTGGCAACCCGGCCAAATACGATGGCTATCTTTTGGCTCGTTTCTTCGAGAAATGATTTATCTCGAGGAACGACAGCTTTTAACATCGACATCGTGACGGTGGTGTCTCTTGCGCGCATAAGCGGACGCGAGACACGCGAGCGTCAGAGTTTCCGCGTCGTTGAGCTTCTTGTGCTCGATCCTTTTTGCGTCAATGCTACCACCCACGATGTAAGAAACTACCCGTCGATTTGGAACGAGACTTTCTGCTACATAAAATCAATGCACGAAATGTTTGCCGACTATTTGCTAGTTAAGTCTCGAAACGACTCTTCGGAAATTAATTCTGGATACTGCAACGTTTTCAGATTAAAGCTATTGGGATTATGGAAGCAAAAAGGTGCTAATTGAAATAAAACACGTTGGTTAAATTTAACTTTTGGAAAATTGAATAGTGAACTCTACGACTGATGTTTTCTCTTTACGTGCGCTTTTAAGACTAATCCTCGGACCGCTTTTCCTCGTGCTCGAAAGGTCCCATGCTTCATTGATACTTTTGTATATCTCAGCATGCTTACACTAGAAGGACCGTCTTGGACCACGCAGTTCGTCGCGTTCCTAATTAGGCAGTTTATCCTTTGCCTTCAAATAAACTAAAGTAGAAATATCGTGAGATTGATTTTTGTGTATTCCAACAAAAGCCGTTTTCTTTTTGAATCAATTCAACAATTCACGTTTTATCGATCTTGTTGAGTAAATTATGAGATGTCAGATTCATAAAAATATAGTGATCATGGTACAAAGTGAAGAAATACAGTAAACTTTGGTATGTGGGTCAAACGTCCTCTATTCCAAATTTCGCGTATTCGTGTAACGAGTGTAAGTCGCATACGAAATAAGTATGCGAAATATTCGGTTTCTGTTCCAGTGTGATTTTTATCGGGGAAGTTCACTCACCTCTTGTCCGGAAGCAGGAAGATCTTGGCGTAGGGATTTCTAGGTTGTCCGTTGCTCCTGGGCGTGAGCCCAGCCGCGCAGATCAACGTGACGATCAATCGAAGCGCCATAGGATCGAAACTCAGCTTCAGCTGAAGATTACCACCCACGTTCGCGTTGCCAGAAGGGTGGCGTAGATGTCTGGCGCGTCCCTGAGCGTGTAGATCCGGCGAGCCGGGCGAGGTCACTAAAACCGAAGGTTTCTCGCGCCTCGCGTCGTATAATTCTGCAAGTGATCGTTCAGTGCCGACTAGACTTTAGATTCTTCTTATAGTCTGCTGGTTCTACGGGTCAAAATGTGTTGTACAAAGGTGGACTCTGGTGTAACTGGGACGAGCCGCCGCTAGGATTTCACAATTTATAAATTTATAAATTTCAAATTTTTAGCTACTTCAATTTTTACTTTCAAAGTCCCAAAGTAAATCCTATATATAATTCTGAATTTTGAACATAATCTGAATCTTCAAATACCCAAATTTCTGAATTTGAATTTTTATGCCGAGGGGTAGGTGCCCATTCGGCACTAACGGCGGCACTGGGACTCTTATCAGAACAGAAAACCTTCGAATACGTAAGGATGCAAATCCAGTGACGAGGGTGGTGCAAGTTCCAGGAATTTGCGGTAAAATTTCCGATAAATTGCTAGTCCAGAACCGATTTACGACCGCTTGAATCGTGTTGATTGTTAAGGGATTCGAATTTCAGGAAAGAGTTGTTTACATCCACTGTAATTTTTCTCTTCTGGTAAAATTTCTGGGTGGTATTCCTGGGCAATATCACGTGCAGAACTGTTCGGAAACAGAGTAACATTTTCATATACCAAGTACAAGTATCCCTCCGAGTCAACCTACTTTGTCTTTACAGGGATTTTTATATTTATATGGATTACATTTATGTTAAACCTTGATACGTTTTCAAGGTCATGATGTATGACCAATTCAACTGTGCAATCGATGCAGCATTCGGAGAATCTATAAAAAAGGGTAATTCGTATTACGTACAGAGGAATTCGGATACGAAACGACACAGGTGTGCGATAAACGTTAACACAAGCGTACTCGCTTGTTCTCAAGTTGTTGCTCCCATAAAACTATGCTCGTAAAACGGCGGTGTTAGCAAGGGGGTGCATTGGCACTACTTCTCTACGTTCTACGGTAAAACATCGACAATATAGTATACACAAAGCGAGATAAACAATGGTGAGGTCGTTGAATCAGAACGTCGATTTCTGTGCAGAGTCTACGGGGATAATCCGATCCCGTTTGACAAGAGAACGGCGAACACGTACGTTCGCCGATTTTCTTGCGATCACCCCATTGATCATGGTCTAGAAGAAAGGAGGTGAACCGACAAACAGGGTAACACCGAGTAGGATCGAGATTAAAGAAAATATTAGGCCTACCCCATAGGATACATTTCTTTAGACCTGGAATACGAAAAATCATATAATCTGTGACAATATAGCGTCGGTTTCAATGCGCTTAATTTTACTTATGGCTATAGCTAGGGACCGATGCAAGTTAGGGTAATTATGTAGAACCATTACATATGGACTGTCATTCTTTGCAAAATATGACGTTCACCGTTAATGAGAAACGCAAGAAAATATTTTGCGTTATCGTGTTATATTAATAGCAGAATTTTTGTTTCGATAAACAGCTCAAATATTTACTGTTACAAACAATACCTGTACTTGTATCAAGCAATACAATTCTTCAAACAATGCAATACACAAAAATATTTTCGTGTATTTCATTCAAACCGAATATCCATAAAATACAACACATCGTTGAAATCGAGAGGTGGATCCCACATAATTACCCAAATCAATTTCGCCTCGAGATAATCTTGATCCAGAGAGTACCTCAAATCGTACGAGACTAAATAAGCTCTAGAATTCTCTATTCTACATGATTCTATAAGCACAAGTTGATCTTCTCTGTGGTTCAAAGTTCTACGAGTATCCAAGTTTGATCTATCAGAACCCGAGCAATCGTCTCTACCTTCTCTAGCCTGTTCTAGGTGCGTACGCTTCAGGATGCGAGCATCATCTTCCACGTTCACACGAACAAACTACGAAATAAGGTACGGTTTCGAAGCGGACGGGGATAGAAAAGATATGAAAACGGCCCTTGTAATAGGTCATCTCACAAGCAACGTGGTTTTCTGAAAAGTTACGCATTTTGTAACTTAATTAACAGTTTCTAAATCTTCAAGTCTCACTTGTTATCTACAGGGATGATTTTAAAGTTAGAAAAAGAAATATTCATCCTGATTTTAAATTGACAGTTACATAAATAAATTTTGAAAGAAATTATAATTTACAAAAATAACAGCGACATCCACACATTTTTGGTTCATGAGTCTAAAAACAAACTGAACGTCCACATATTAAGTATACAATTGAACCTCCACATCCCTAAAAAGAACCTTTCATACATCATTATTTAACCCAAAAGCCAATAAGTTCTAAGATAACCGTAACAAATAAATTCTCCCCCGTCGCAGCCGGAAACCATTGTACATAAAAAGACATTCCCATAATACACATCGCAAAAATAACCACGGTACTCGTAAGACGATCTAACAGTTCCTGAGAGCGTGTTTCGAGGATGGAAAAAAGAAGAAGTAGAAAAACAGAGGACTCGGAAGGTAGAAGCATATAGTCACCTTTGTGATGCGGTTGTTGCGGTCCGGACATCGACTCCGGGTGTTTCTGTCTCCACTGGGTCTGTGCAACGGTCCTCCGGGTGCTCATCGGCGTCGTGGGCGTCGGTCCTGCGGGCATCGTCACTGGACCGCTCGCCGTGGACAAATTTCGCGAAACTATCAGCTCCACTTGGGGCTCCTGCCTCGACTCGGCGATGATGTCGTAAACTTCTCGAAAACTCTTGCCCTGGAGGGACCTGCCATTCCACTTGATCACCTCGTCACCTGAAATCGTCGAATGTCCGATCGGTTCCTATTCAATCGCCCGCGGCGCGACAAACGTTTATTTACTTCAAAAGTTCCTTTGAAAATGCTAAAGGGTGGCAGAGGAATGACACTTATTCTGCAGCTGATGAATACGGAATTTGCGAATTTTGGGAATGGGAATCTAATTTTCAAGTTTTGGTGTTTTTGGAGTATGGTGGGTAGTAGAATGGTGCACTCGTTACGAGATGTGGTTTGAATAATAAAAATGATAGGAGTAATGTTTCCGTAGGTAATTTCATAGGTATTGAGTAAATATATTTAGTATTATAGGTACTGAGTACGAATAGAAATTCGACGCGGGGAAATTCGGCGCGTGGTAGTACAACGCGTAGTAATTCCACGCGTGGCAATTCCACGCATGGAAATTCCACGCTTGGAAATTCCACGCTTGGAAATTCGGCGCATGGAAATTCGGCGCTTGGTAGTACAACGCGTAGTAATTCCACGCGTCGAAATTCCACGCTTGGAAATTCCACGCTTGGAAATTCGGCGCTTGGTAGTACAACGCGTAGCAATTCCACGCGTCGAAATTCCACGCTTGGTAATTCGGCGCTTGGTAGTACAACGCGTAGTAATTCCATGCGTCGAAATTCCACGCTTGGAAATTCCACGCTTGGAAATTCGGCGCATGGAAATTCGACGCGTAGAAATTCGGCGCTTGGTAGTACAACGCGCAGTAATTCCACGCGTGGAAATTCCACGCTTGGAAATTCGGCGCATGGAAATTCGACGCGTAGAAATTCGGCGCTTGGTAGTACAACGCGCAGTAATTCCACGCGTGGAAATTCCACGCTTGGAAATTCGGCGCATGGAAATTCGACGCGTAGAAATTCGGCGCTTGGTAGTACAATGCGCAGTAATTCCACGCTTGGAAATTCGGCGCATGGAAATTCGACGCGTGGAAATTTGGCACTTGGTAGTACAACGCGTAGTAATTCCACGCTTGGAAATCCCACTCTTGGAAATTCGGCGCGTGGTAGTACAACGCATAGTAATTCCACGCGTGAAAATTCAGCGCGTAGATATTCAATGCGTGGAAATTTGGCGCGTTATTACCTCAAAAAGGTAATGGCAGTCTATAGTAACTGCAGTCAGATTCAGAAACAAGGAAACATAGTCCATTGACTAGGGTTCATCTTGTAACGTGTGCAAATAGATGGCAGTTCAAAGGATTTATCGTCTTACCAGGTCTCAGTTGACCTTCGATGTCGGCCGTGCTCCCCTCCTTGACCTTCTCGATGACAGCGCCCATGGAGCCATCTTCCAACAGTTTCCCGCCGACGACTTTGAGCCCGAGTATGCTACTACTGCTTCCGGAACCATGTTGCTTCCGCAACACCATGTGGCCAATGATCTTCTGGCCGTCTCTGCTCATTTGCCAGGATAACGGATGCTACGAAGCGCGGAGAACGGGTTTTGGTTTTTCCTTTCAACGTCAGACTCTCGGTCGTTCTTGTGAGATGAGAAAGGGGGGGCAAGGGAGAACGCGTGTGCGCGCTCGAAAATTGGAAATCTTTCCAAATTTCGAACGCGAGAATCGATCGATATAATGGTAATTCGTGAACGGACTTGTGAACGTTGATGATATCAAGCTGACGTTCCTGGATGACTATCCTGCGCTGCGTCCCCGCGCAAATCGTACGATAATCGATCGGACACGAACAAAAACTTGCAGCTTATTGATTTTGTTATCAGTCGCAAGATATTCGGCTCGCAGGAAATTCTGATGAAAGAGAAGCTGAAGAAAGTGGTCTTTCTGGCGACGTGATGCACATACGAGAGGATACTTGAAAATTCGCTACGATAAGGCCGGTGAAAAAGCTGCGATTTTGGGAACATTTATCAAAACATCCGAACATCAATTTTCATTCATTCAATTTTCTCCATGAGTTAATAAAAAATGAACCGACAATTGAGCGAGGAGATTAAAAATTAATTTTCTGTTTCACCAATGAAAATGCAAAATATTCGAACCGTCCTGAATGTTTGCATTTATATAAATTAAAACCTTGTTCCCAAAATTCGGTAACTTTGTCCACCGGCATGCAGAACAAAAACCTGATAGTTCAGATATCCTCTCGTCGAAAGTGTTCATGGTGTGGATCTACATGTTCCAAGGCGCATGTATGGTAAAACGATCAAGCTGACACCAGGAAGAAAGCACGCTATCGTACATACTACACTATGTATGCGTGTCTAAACGGTATGAACAGATCACTAGATACACATGCTTCACACATGCTTTATCGACGAGCATACGAGCAGAAAAGCGGCAATCAGTCCCTTCGAACGTCCTATGTTCGAGGTCCTCAAGGTATCCAGGCATGCAACAGCGACGTGATCGAATCGCGTCAAAGAAAAACCGTGAAAGTGAAGCTTCTCTGTCGAAGAGCGACTCGATTCATCTGGTGGATCTACTTTAGGGAGAGGGGTCGCCTCCTTCCGGTTTACCAGTCGTCTGACCGCTCTGAGATTTTTATCCTTACGCTACCTTTTCTGCGATACTATGATCATCTCGGTGTAATTGGCTGCTTCGAACAATTAACATTTTTTCCTCTAGATAGATATAAATTAAATGTTTTACCAACGAAGTTTAACAAAGTTGGAAACGCTCGTTAAATCTGGAATTCTCTATTATACGGTTGAATACGGTCTTTTTCTTCTGTGATAAGGTCTTTGAAACATTGATTTCCTACCGCAATTAGAGCCTGCAGATATTTTAAGCAGGAAACTTTAGGGATTGCAAATTACAAAATTGGAAGATTGAACATCTGAAGAAGATAAGAATGTAATTTGAATATGACATGTGGGTTGATATACGTTGATACGAAAATGATAAATTTGGAGCAATAGGAGGTCATGAACCTTAACCCGAGAATCTTGTAAGTTCTTTCGAAAGGTTTCTTCGCGAGCGCAGCCAATTACATCCGTTTTCGGTTTCCGGGACGCCCAAAGTCGCGCGCGGATTTATCAAAAGCCGTCGTGAAACCGATCGACGGGAGCTAACGAGGTCGTCGAGACTCGCCACCGCTTCGGATATCCTTTGGCCGTGCTCCAATTCGATTAATTATGAAACAGGTACGCCTCTCTCTCAACAACCTGGCTGGCATCCTTTCGGTCCCTTTTAATTGGACGTTTCGGATCGGTTGCGGCTCGCGAAATCGTCTCGACTTCTCCGTGGACTGGCACTCGTCACGCGTCGGTGTTAAACTGACTCGCCATTTAAAACCTTCTTCTTCGTGGCACGATACACGAACTCTTTGCAATTAAATACCGAAGAAATCCTTTATTCCATTGTACCAAAGAGTATGAATCAATAAGTGTATCAAGAAATGTATCAAACAGACAGTCTTTCATTAGAGTAGATCAACTTTCATGTATGAATTTTCCTTCAAAAATTTTTCCCCTTAAATGTATACATTCTATGTAAAAATTTTGTTTGACTATCGTTAGCTATGTTGAGAAATATTCAGCTAGCGTTTCACAAAAATTTTTGCTCAAAAATGTCTACACTCTATGTGACGATTTGACTATCGTTAGCTATATTGAGAAATATTCAGCTAGCATTTAGCGTAGTAACTCCATGCGTGGAAATTTGACGCGTGGTAGTATAACACCTAGTAATTCCACGCTTGCAAATTCCACGCTTGGAAATTCCACGCTTGCAAATTCCACGCTTGGAAATTCGGCGCATGGAAATTCGACGCTTGGTAGTACTACGCGTAGTAATACCACGCTTGGAAGTTCCACGCTTGGAAATTCGGCGCTTGGAAATTCGACGCGTGGAAATTCGGCGCTTGGTAGTACAACGCGTAGTAACTCCACGCTTGCAAATTCCACGCTTGGAAATTCCACGCTTGGAAATTCGACGCGTGGAAATTCGGTGCTTGGTAGTACAACGCGTAGTAATTCCACGCTTGGAAGTCCGGTGCATGGTAATTCGACGCGTGGAAATTCGGCGCATGGTAGTACAACGCGTAGTAATTCCACGCGTGGAAATTCGGCGCGTGGAAATTCAGTGCTTAAAAATTCGACGCGTGGAAATTCGGCGCTTGGAAATTCGACGCGTGGAAATTCAGCGCATAGCGCCAATATTTAGAGCAAAAATTTTTGCTCAAGAATGTCTATACTCTATGTGACAATTTGACAATAGTTAGCCATATTAAGAAATATACAACTAGCATTTGAACATTCGTATAAAGCGCACAAAGAGACGTAATAAACGTTCAGTCGATAAGTAGCAGCTTAATCCCGGAAGAGGGTCGATCTTGATTTAACCGATGAAGAAGAAAAAGAAGAAGAAGAGTATAAGACGAACCGACAGCAGATAAATTGCTCGATTGCCGTCCGTTTACTCGGTCCGAATTTAATCTTGCTTATTTTCCTTGCATAATTGGAACACGGCCTCCTACCGCTTCCCTGTCTTTTTCCATTTATCGAACGATGATCCGCATGATCGGCCCGCCTATCGTCAACGTTGGATGCACGCGATTGACCCGTTAAAGAATCGCTCGTTGCTAGAAATCCTCGCGAGATCAAAAACGCAAGGATTATCCGTGGAAACTAAAAGAGGACGATCGAACGATATTTTCGTCTTCGAGAACTCGGTCAACGATACAGAGATCCCATTACAATTGAAGTTGTCTCTCGATGAAAATTTTTTTACGTTCGCTTTGAATTCTACGAAATGTCTTGGAAGAAATAATAATCTTTGCTAAACATTGCATGGAATTTCGATTAAAATTCTTGAACGTACGGAATCGTGTTTGCGTCTCGAAGATATTATTCTTCCTTCTGTTCTTTTGAAACGGAAAATCTTGCAGGCGGACATTTTGTCGATAAAACCAAAATATTCGCGTTCTACTTCTTTTCGGATCGAAAACCAAGTTTACTCTGATTAATGCAAATTTCAAAACTTCCAAGTCTCCAAAGTTAAAAATTATCTAATCTTCCCACTTTAAAATCGCAATATATTCCGATTTTGAATTCTTTTGTGCTTGCGAATTCTTTTAACCTTCAGACTTCTATACCTTCGAATCCACTGAAATACATCGTCCCGTTAAGTAAGGTACAAAAATAGGTAAGCATCCACGAGAGGATTAGAGGCAACTTCAATTCCATCGGGAGCAATTCGCGTCACCGTGATGGTTCTTAATTCCCAAGTTCTTGAACGTTTGGAAGGAACGATTAATCGGAGTCCGGGTGACGGACAGGACGAATGTGTTCCACGGTTACGCGGATAACTGGTCGTGTTCCGTTCGAACGGTTTCACCGGAGGTACCCATCGGCCTCCATCCACACATCCATACACACATTCGGGTGGAACGGGAAGGATTCGAAAGAATGGCTTTGCAACGGACGGATCGAAATTCGAAGCCGATTTACGGGGTCGTATAATAACAATAACGGATAATCGAACCGTGGTTGGCCATCGGCCGTCCCGACGCCGGCAAATTGACAAATACGCTCGGCAAGGAGAGGCTATCGGAAAACCAGCGTCCGAACAGTGAAACTGGGCGCCCGGAAGAACAATGACGGACGATGATGACCCGCCTATTTACTGCCTAGCTCGATTTTCACGCGATCATTCGCTGCGAAACAGTTGAAACCTGTCTCGATAGGCTCCGTCATCAACTTGGATGGAATCTTTTCTATTCATATGTTCTTCTGTATGATCTTCAATTCATATGTTCTTCTATATGATCTTCAATTCATATGTCCTTCTATATGATCTTCAGTTCATATGATCTTTATCAAAATGGGCTGATCTTTCAGTTTCATCTTGGTCAGTTTCATTGTATTATAAAATTAGTTCATATTATGATCTTCATTATTAGAAAAATTATTGGGTTGTATACATAAATGTATTTATAAGAGTCTTCTTTAAAAAAGAGTCTCAATGTCTAACAGAACATTAGGAGGAACTCCAAATTTTATAAAGTATGAATGCTGTTTAACAGAGTCTATATTGTCCCATTTAAGATCTAATATCCAAAGAATATCCAAAGAAGGATATTAAAAAAATAATTAATAGAGACTAGCATAATTTTAATAACATAAACACCCTGTATGAGATGAACGTCGATTCCATCGAAGTCGTGGACGAAGTACATACTCTTTTTAAAGCTCCATTTTCGTGTCTCCCCTTAATCAAGCATTCCATAAAGAACGTTCGAAGGGGGCTGATGCAAAGAGAGGAGAACGCCGTTTATATTAGCTCGAGAAATTATCGTCGGCGCAAAGGAACATGTTCTCAATTAACACAGCGTCAAAGGCTTCGTTTCGAAATTCGACGAACGAAACGTCTCGTCGAAACTCGATTGAACTCTGCCACCCTCTCTAGCCTCTAGCTCCTATCGTTTAACCCTTTCGCTTAGAAAAGCGTATACATACGCTCTCCTTTGCGTATATATACGCTCTCGGTAAGGCACTGTTCATTCTGACGTATCGTTAACGCGAGTCTGATTTCGAAATTATATGTTATGGCGGATGTATCGTGTGGTGAATGTCGATGAGAGATGAGTGTACGAATTGTAACCTTGTTGCCTGCATACAAAGTTCGAATACACTGGAGTGAGTTTGATGAAATGGAGAGAAATCGGCGGGAGAAGAATATTCACTATGAATACCTCGTATTTGCTCGATCGGTTATGCAAGATACGTTTGCACTCGAGTTGCATTTGCAAGGCTCCAAATTTTCATTTTTGTCGTTTGGGCCTTGACTACTATGGCCATTGACCCACTTCAAATTTTGTTTGAATATATTGTAAAAAGAAAAATTGTAGGTTTATGGAGTCACAGTCAGTCTATGTGACAATTTGACTATCGTTAGCTACATGGATTGAGATATATTTAGGTAGCGTTTAGCGTAGTAACTCCATGCTTGGAAATTAAAGGCGTGGTAGTATAACACGTAGTAATTCCACGCATGGAAATTCGGCGCTTGGTAGTGCAACGCGCAGTAATTCCACGCTTGCAAATTCCACGCATGGAAATTCGGTGCTTGGTAGTACAACGCGTAGTAATTCCACGCTTGGAAATTCGGCGCTTGGTAGTACAATGCGTAGTAATTCCACGCGTTGAAAATCCACGCTTGGAAATTCGGCGCATGGAAAGTCGACGCGTCGAATTTCCAAGCGTGGAATTACTACGCGTTGTACTACCAAGCGCCGAATTTCCACGCATCGAATTTCCAAGCGTAGCATTTCCAAGCGTGGAATTTCCAAGCGTGGAATTACTACGCGTTGTACTACCAAGCGCCGAATTTCCACGCATCGAATTTCCAAGCGTAGCATTTCCAAGCGTGGAATTTCCAAGCGTGGAATTACTACGCGTTGTACTACCAAGCGCCGAATTTCCACGCATCGAATTTCCAAGCGTGGAATCTCCAAGCGTGGAATTACTACGCGTTGTACTACCAAGCGCCGAATTTCCACGCGTAGAATTTCCATGCGCCGAATTTCCAAGCGTGGAATTTCGACGCGTGGAATTACTACGCGTTGTACTACCAAGCGCCCAATTTCCAAGCGTGGAATTCGACGCGTGGAATTACTATGCGTTGTACTACCAAGCGCCGAATTTCCACGCATCGAATTTCCAAGCGTGGAATATCCAAGCGTGGAATTACTACGCGTTGTAATACGACGCGCCGATGATCAAATCCTTATGTAGTGATCACCACATTTATTAATATTCGTCCAATTGCAATAACTTTAGCTTTTCATCACACATCTCATGTCCAAAGTACCAAAAGTAGAATCAATCAAAACTCTTATTCAATATTTCTATAAATTACAATCAGCTATGTATTGCAACTGCATCTCGCATCACGATCGTGCAAATAAAGCAAACGATTCCTGACCAGAACCTCCGTGATAATGTCCACTGACAGCCCTATTTAAAATAGAATCTAAACCCACATATATGAAAGACAGACGAGAGCTACCCGATGAAGGATTCATAGGGATGATGAGAAAGAAATGAGTTTCGCGAAGAAAGCGACATGGCGTCCTATTCTAAGCGACTAAATCACGGGGCGAGTCCCGGGGGTTTGTTCGTGGCGTGAGATCAACTCAAGACTCATGCGATGGTGCGATTATCTACACGTTGCCAGGAACGTCGCATTCGTCGAGTCGTGTTCGTCAAATATTGTCGCTACGTGACGCGTTTTTCGTCGGGCTAAAGAGCCGAGGATTTGCACGCGACAACAATGGTGTGCGTCGTGGAACGTGTCGTAACGAATGGTAATGGAGAGTAATCCAAGCGCGGAAGCTTTTGAAGCTCGAGATTTTCGGGTGTATCGAGCAAAAGAGGTTTCTTCGTCGCAAAGTAAAATAAGAATGGACAGAAATGAAATGATGGGGAATGAAAGTTTGTACACGTGGGTCTTCCGATCTTTTTTTTATTCGACGTGGTTACAGTATCGCTCAAAATTATTCGAACGATGTTCTGAGAATTAATTGTCTCTATTGACTTATTGATATATAAGTATTGCAGAAACTTGATATTTATCTTGCAAGTTTGTGGATGTATCTTTAAAGCGCCTAATTGAGGAAAATGTCGAGATCAAAAGATTCTGAAAGTACCTTAAAGGTGAATTTAAATAGGAATAATAATGAATTCGAATCATCTTCAATTTCATCGTGAAAAGAATGCTTGTTAAGCATTTTACTATAAAATACAAAATTTTACAAAGTGTTATTGGCTAATTCCGAAACCTCTTCTGCTAGAACATCGATTACAGGCCTTTGACATGGACAGGAGCATCTGAAGTAAAAAATGTAGCTTATCTATACAAATATTTTTGAAAATAAGACGTTCGAATATTTTTGAGCGATACTGTATGTGCACACGTTCACGTATTAACCCCTTCGTTAAGTGTGTCGAAACGGTGGAAAGCCTCTAAAGAAGGTTGCATCTACTAGTGTCTGGTGCTATGTCTACTTGGAATAACTATACGCAGAACGGAAATGGAACACAAATTTGCTGCACGCGAATCCGCGTGGTGGTGATGAACGAAAGGGTTAAATCGACGCGTGGCTAAACACTACTCTAATCACACGAACCAATCGGATCAGGCACTAACAGACCACGGTATTTAGCCTTCTATGCTGTCACTAATGAGAACTAAAGCTATGGAAAAAAAGCAAGGAACGAAGAAGAATTGAACCGTATTCCACTTTGGACGACAGAGACCCGCCATGATTTAAGCGGCTGCGAGAAAAATCTGGCCGCGACGCGATACACGAAAAGCGTTCTAATTATGCATTTAAGTATTTGCTTGTTGATTAGGAGAGCGACAGAGACCCCTTTTACTCGATCACCGGCTAATTTCGGTTCCTAGTTTTCTATACCAGGCATGACCAAGTGTAAGTCACCTGGTACCCTCATATTTTCGATGACGCCCACTTTCAAATTTACAAATTAAAGATTAGTGTTTTGGAGATTTTGGGATTTGGGAATTTGGAGAATTAGGAACTTGAGGACTTGGCAATTTGGAGAGAATAGGAATTTGAGGAGTTGGGAATTTGGGGAGTTAGGAACTTGAGGACTCTGAAATTTGAAGAGAATAGGAATTTGATGAGTTGGTAATTTGGAGAGAATAAGAATTTGAGGAGTTGGGAATTTGAAGAGAATAGGAATTTGAGGACTCTGAAATTTGGGGAGTTAGGAACTTAAGGATTTGGAAATTTAGAGAGTTAAGAACTTGAGGACTTGGGAACTCAGAGAGGGATTCAAGAATTTCGAGATACGTGGATTTGGAAATTTAGAGACATAAAAAGGTCCAAGCTTGGAACTCGAGAATTTAAGGGATTGAAAGTTATGGAACCTTAAGAATTTATGGATCTGGAAATTTGAGAGGTTGCTAAGTCACAAACGTTGACATTTGAGTAACCGAAGATTTGAGACTCAGACCTTATTTGCAAATCTGAGAACTTATGAACATAAGAAATTTGTATAGTATCCTATGCAACCCAAAATCCTGTTCAACCTGTCAGCAAAGTACCTACTATCCTACAGCTCAAAAGCACTTGGTCATGCCTGTTCTAACGAAGCGACCGCCTGCCTGCATCACCCGAAGGCACCTCGAATCGAATTCTATCCTATTCGACCTCGATTTGGTCGAGTGTCGGGCCCGTACCTTGGGCAGGTCGCCCCTGTTGCTGTCCTCACTGCTCGTGAACGTGCTAGAGGTGTCTATTCCGGAGTCTTTGGTCGCGCTGTCTTGGCTACCCTGCCGATCGGCCTCCCAAGACCAATCCTCCTGAGGGCCGCCGACATTGGTCCCACCGTCAAATCGCACTGTCTTTTTCCCCCTTCTCTCCGTGAACCTGATGGACACGCCACATACACAGAGATACGAGAGAGAGACACGTTTCTGTACCGTGTGTTTGCGATGCTATGTAAACGTGTTTGTGGTGGTGTTTCTCGAAAGTGTTCCTTTATGCTTCTCTCTGTGCTACGATTCTTCGCACCTTCTCGATCGCGAGCCAGCTTGACTAACCCGATATCGGAGGTGTGAGTCGTTTACCGTGATTATTTCTTTGACAATGTTTGTAATATTAATAAAAGTGACAAGGAAATTAGTAATATTTGAAGAGTTACATTTTCACAAGGTTTTCACTTTTAAACAGTACACTGTTTCAACAATTGTTAGCAGGAAGTTTATTCTGTCTATTCTGAAGATAAACTGTCTATCATCAGTACACATTCAATTGTACTAAACTTGCAGAGGTAAGTACTGCAGAGGAAAGTTCATCAAATTTAATCAAGTTACATTATTATAAAATGTATCTTCCATCAAATTTTCTATAAAAATTTAATTAGTTCATCCCGACAAGCACATATTAAATAAAATACAAACATTGTCTAAGAAATCCTCATCAGCATAAAACGACCTCGAGGACCATCCGACAATTCAAAAATGGCGACAATCGTAAAAACAAAAAACCGACGTTATAAATTTCGTTCGCAATGGAAGCCCCAAGAACCGTCGCGAACAGAAAAAACAAGACAGAAAGAAGATAAATATTGAACGAACGCACGATCGCCAATTTTCACACGCACCTCCGACTGTCGGCGCGCCATTCGTCGCCGCTCCTTCGGAAGCTCCGTCTGACGAGAGTGCTTTCTTCTTTTCGCGGCTCTCGCGGTGGATGATGACCGTTATACTCGATGGTCATCGCACTCGTGTTGTGATGCCCGTTGTGGGGTCCGTTGTGCCTACGTCCACTGCCGGACATTGACATCGGACCTCCCGTATGGTGGTAGTACCCCTTCCCTACAGTAGATCCAAAACGTTTCGTTTGCTCTCTCTCTCTTTCTCTCCCTTTCAGCTATCTAGCCGAGCCTTAACTCTAAACCAGTGGTGACTGTACGAATAGTACATGTGCAGTGATGGGGTGGGTTGTTTGGAAATTTTAGATTTGAGGATTTGGGGTTGAGAATTCAGAGATTTGGAGATTTAGAGATTCAGAGATTCAAGGATACAGAGATTTGGAGATTTGGAGATTTAGAGATTTGGAGATTTAGAGATTTGGAGATTTAGAGATTTAGAGATTTAGAGATTTAGAGATTTAGAGATTTAGAGATTTAGAGATTTAGAGATTTAGAGATTTAGAGATTTAGAGGTTTGGAGATTTAGAGATTTAGAGATTCAAGGAATCAGAGATTTGGAGATTTAGAGATTTAGAGATTTAGAGATTCAAGGATTCAGAGATTTGGAGATTTAGAGATTTAGAGAATCAAGGATTCAGAGATTTGAAGATTTGTGAATTTGAGATTTTTCAGAATTGTGAATCAAGGATTTGAGTCACTTGGAAATTCGGAGATTTGGAAGGTTTTAAAATTTTGGAACAGCGGTACATTTGAAATTTAGTAACTTGGGGCTTTCAAGGGTTCGATGTTAAAATATTTCAGAATTCGGAGTTTGGAAATCTAAAAGATCAATTTAGCAATTTCCCAAATTCCCAAACTCCCACCGCCATCACTGTACGCACCGTGTACAATCTCTGTGCACCACTGATAATTCGCTTCCCTTAAAGTCACATGTCTATAATATTATCCTTGCAACGCACATGACACTTTCCTATGTTCCCTATCTCTATTCCCGGAAGAAGTGTAGAAAAAACTCACGCCCTACAACGTCTTATCACAGTCTCCTGCAACCTATCGATCGCCAACTCTCTCCCATCTACACCGGAAGTAGTGTGCGTTGAGTGTACTGCGGGTAATACCTGTTCTCGAACGGGCTAAGACAGCGGTGCAGGCTTTGCCCCGTGGGGAGGAGTGCGAGGGACGGTGCTGGAGCGAACCGGAAGTCGGTCCAGACTCTCTCTGTCGCACCATCTACGCGCCATTGTAATGTGCAAAAGGGGTGTGTCTCTGTGTGTTGTATGTGTGTGTACGTAAGTGTGCGTGCACAATAGGCGATGCCACTTCACCAGTAATATTTTGACAGTTTTTCACATCGAAAGAAACATCGTCGATAGAAACGGTCCAAGTGCGAGAATTCGTGAACACAGGGGGGACGTCGATCGTTAAGGGGTTGACACACGCAGAAAACCTGCACATTCGCGCGACACCGCATACCGTCGGGACAGACATCGAAGCAACCGAATGTCGTGGATATGTCGGGAGTAATCTTTTGGTGAACGATACGTGTACGTGGCGTGAGTGAGGTGTTAACGATATACTTGTATACCTGTGCACGATTCGTAGCCGTCCAAAGTAGAACAAATAAAATCTGTTACAGCTCTGCCGACCGATCGCACAGAGTCATTCCATTCCGATCACGCGAATCTCGATTTGCCAAATATCCTGGGACGAAAGAAAATTTTGGCGCAAAATTGTCGGTGATCAGGGACGACACGTGGTTGGCACGCGTGTCCCTTGGCCAATCGTTCGCTCGTTTTCCGAACGTCGTTAGGCCAAATGAAAAAGTCGGCTGACGAATCGAATTCTGAAAAAGACGTAAGGAAAAACGCGGTTTCGCGACCGGTCGACAGATGACGTACACACACATGCACACGCATACGCAGAGATATACATATAATATATATATATATTTAGATAGATATATATATATGTGTATGCGTAAGGTTCATATATATATGTATATATGTATATATATAGATATATATAGCAGAAAACGAACTGCCGTATTTGCATTTGAGAAAATTAGTAGGTACCGCGAGAAACTGACGATTCATTCTGTCCACGGGCTTCTCCCTCGAGCTCCTGGAAGTCACCACCATGGGCGGCGGTTTATCCCCTAAAATGCGATCTCCCCTTAAGTCACACACGTTGTGTCCGATGCACGCTGGTTCGCTTATCGCTAAAGTTAGAAACAGAATAAAAGGGCTGTGACCCCCACCCTCATCGCACGATTTCGTTGCATTATCCTTACGGAGACACGCGATCGTTCGATAATTATCGTGGAATTTCGGGCTGTGTTTTGTGGGAACGATGATGCGTGTTTCGCAAGAGAAATTTCGCTACTTTTGGTTCGTTAAGGGTTGCTCTTTTAACGGGTTCTTGTCGTAACACACTGGCTATCTATATCAGTGATGGGCTAGTGCACAGAACTCTAAGGGCACGGATGGGCATTTCATCAATAATTACAACTTTACAAATTTCAACTTTCACTTGCTATATTTTTTGTATTTCACTTTTGTAAATTTTTATATTCTGTACTTTGATCATCCACATTTCTAAGCCTGTTTGCAAATCTTCAAGTACGAAATTTTCAGAACTGAACATCTATATTAAGTTTGTTTCAAATGATAGAAAGTTGAATTTCCAAATGATAGAAAGTTTGTAACCTTCGTACCGTGTCCGTCACCCCATCGTGCACTTATCTGTCCACCACTGATCTATATGCTATATCGATCCGATGCATAACAGAGATATTAGGGGTGGAAATAAAAAGAGGAAAGTAAAACAGATTGGTCACTGCTATAAAAACTGCGCTATGTAACAATCGAACACTGTGTTGTTGCTAATGGTAATCGTAATACATTTGCAGGCAGTGTCTGGTGTTCTCGCTACACGCAAGAAGTAAGTCGTCGTTTCGTAACGATACGCCCCGAGCTCGAGAATTCGATCTGGGTCGATTCTGTAAGGAGGAGGCTCGATGGAAGGAAAGAGAAAAAAGGGAGAGCCTCGTTCGTCGCTGCAAATCAGGTAAAAGATCACGCATCGTAAAACTGACAAATTGGCCATACGATCGCCACGCGAGACACCCAGCGTCCCTTCTTACGTAACCGAACGATTCTGTCTGCGTTGCTCGTTCGCGATACGTCTCTGGATTTACGCACGATATTTACGACCTTTTTCGATATCCTACGTAGTAAAACGGTGCCCTTTTTTCTTCAAATATTTGCAGTGGAATGAAACTTTTTTGTCTTATCAATTATACTGAGAGTAGATACAGTCGGTGATTGGTCAGACTCAGTCGGTGATCAAATTTGAAATAAAAGCAACAGTAGTTGCGCAAGGAACGAGGCTGTTAGGAAGAGGGTTCGACCAGAAATTTCAAGCTCCATCAACGAAAGATTGTAAACCCAACTGGTTTTTGACGATGCAGAAATATTAAAGGAGTCTCAAAAGTTTCTGTGACGCGAAGAAACATGGTAGGACAGGAAGGTTTTAATCTACGGAGAAGTCTCTCCGGGAACACGCGTCGCTCCTGAAAACGAATTAAAATCTGTTTAATAGAATTTTAACGTGAACAGAAACGGGAAGGGACTCGGACCGGACGGGAACTATCAAAGGATAGGTAATCAAAGGCGGAACAGGCTCGATGAGAGGCCAAAGCGTGTGGCCGTGACAATTTATCCTTCGCCTCTCCCTTATCCTCGTCCGCCTGGGTATCCGGTGGACGTAGCTGCTCGGCCGTTTCTCTGCAAATCCTCGTTAAAGGGAAGTTGCGACCTGCGAGCGCGCGTAACGGACTTACCTCTCGAACTTCTACTAACTAATTCTCTAGTCTCTAATTGTATTGTGTGCATCTACGAATGGGAGCAACAACGCCGTCCGACCTAGCCGGTCACTTTCCTCTCTCTCTCTCTCCCTCTCTTCTCAATGAACGAACGAACGAGACCGTGTATCCGTACACGCTCGTACGCCCCGCTCGTTGCTAAACTCGCGTACACCGCGAGCTCTGTCTCGCTAATTGCCACGCTGATCCTCTTAACAGTATAAATTCGCCCGGATGCGATTTGCATTCGATTATCTTGCTACTCGCGTTTATCTCGTGTCGGGATCAAGCCTGGACCGTGCGATCGACCGATCCTCTGCTCCTTTATTAACATTTACGAGATACCTTTTTCGAAAAAACTGATACTGTTATCTTTAGGTATGGTCTGCATTTTGCAATTTGTGGGATATCTACATTCTAAAATCTGTAGACTTCGGTGTAGTTTATTTTTAGAAGTCTCAGACGCTGTTAATACTCTGGATTGCTTGCAGTTACCTTCAGGTATCCTAAACTATCTACATTTTACAATTCTTTGAATATCTAAATCCTAGAATCTATAGATCTCGATATCCTTTATTTCCGAGAGTCTCAGACCCTGCAATTTTAGAATTTAAAACTCTTACACCCTAAAATTCATAAAAGTCTCCACTCCTAAAATTCTTACATTCCAAGGTGCCCAACCCTAAACCCAAGGTTCCAACCCAATCCATAATTTCTACAATTCTCAAGCTAGATTCCAGTTTGAGTGTCCCTCAAATCCGAAAGTACCAAACGATCTCCAATTCCAGAATTCCTAATTCCAGTCTCTACGGGTTCAATAAATGAAATCTGCATTCTCGAATTGCGCGTTAACAATTCCGCCTTTAAAAATTCTTATCGCGGTACTTCGAGTCTCTGTTGGCCAGTTCTTGTTCAAACTTTGCTCCTTGAATATTTGAACAGGTTGCTGATTGTGCGAGTTACATTGCCTGTGAGAATATTCTTATTAATTTAAATTGTTAAAATTCGTCGAAAATTATGTCTTTGCCTCGGGAATTTCTTATCGGGTTGAAATAAAAAAATATACGTGAATTTTCACTGGGTTATAAGTATGATTTAGGTTAACCCCTTCCCGTGTCATTTATTTAACAGATGTGTCAATCAAGACTAACTATAAAGACCGTAACATTAAAACGAACAAAGAAAATTAAAATCGTGTGAGTATTTTATATTCAGGGATTCTTGATAATGCAACTTATAGTTGGACCTAAATTTCAAGTTGAAGAATATTCGAAGTTTGTCACAATTGAGCTGTAAGTGCGTCACGAGTGAGACTCGTTAAAGTAAGGGAAAGGGTTAATTGTGTTTGACCGTTGCAGAGATACGAGATCAAGCGACTGTTTTGCGTTACGTGCAACTTGTCTACGGAGAGCAGGTGCACGAGGAAGTAGTAACGCGTACGATTATACCGTCGTGGTTCAGAGTCTGTAACCAGGGTGTTTTGTAAGCTTTTAATCTAGCTTCGTTAAGACCGGAGACAAGAAATATTGTGGCCAGCGTTAATTAGCGTACACATATGCTTCGTATAAATAAAGTGCATTAAATGCATTAAGCTATAGAAACGAAAATTAAGATACGAACAGAAACGAAAATTAACCCCTAGCGCTGTGACTTATTTGTCAGGTGCGTCAGACAGAACTGCGCAATTAAGTTATAATATTAAAATAGACAAAAAAATTGAAATGTTATTTCAATACGTTATTATTCAATTGTTGACTATGCAAATTATAATTGGACTTGAACTCCAAATTGAAGCATATTAAAAATTTGAGTAAAATTAATCACGGCCGAGGTACGAGTGCGTCACGAGTCAGACTCGTCAAAATAGTGCAAGGGGTTAAGATACGAACAGAAAAGAAAATTAAGGTACGAAAAGTATACTTCAGAAATGTATAATTTGACAGTAGTTTCAGTGTTAACACAACAAACCCGACATTTCAATTATGCCATTCATAAAGTAAGAGAAAGAGCGGAGTTCACGAGTCGAAGTTGTCGGTAAACGAAGTTGTAAAGAGAAGTCGAGTCCCAGTGGTTCGGTACCGTGAAATCAGTATGTTCGGATTAAATTTCGATGAAACAGCCGAGTAGAAAAGTCCGTGCCATAGGCATGTCCCGAAGGTCGATGCACAAAGAGTACGGTTCGATATGGCATATCGGAAAAGGAATACCGGGTAACTCGAACGTTAGGTTTCCCCGGTAGTTTCGCTGCAAATGGACTTCTCTTTAAAAATTGAACGAAAAAGATCTCTGCGAGGCTCGGAGAGAACAAATAATGAAAAAGGAACGTCGATGACTCTCCTGTTCCCTTCGGTTCGATAATCACTTATCCTCGAAAGCTTCTAGCATCAATCTTAACCGATCGATCCATAATTCTGTACGTATTTACTTTCCATGGATGCTTTCTCTTTGACGCGTCTACTCGCTGTGCAACATTTAGCGGCACTTCTACGATCTTTCAATCCCTTCACATGACATCGTGTACTCTCGTTACATTTTTGCACGAATCTGCTAGATGCTCTGGCAGACGAATTTGATTGTTACACGTGTCATATCACCGTGTTACATTGAGAGGCTCGAGAAAACCTTGCACTTCTCACGTAAGATCTTTAGAAACAAATGAAGCGTCAAAATATTCCATGTCGGAGGGTTAACAAACTCAAGATTCCTCTTGAAAGTTGTTTCACTTGTACGCGAAGGCAAACACAATTTCCCTGGCTGTTACATTCTTGATTCCATTGTTCCAAAGATTCGAGACAACAGCGGAGGGCTAACAAATTCACCGACCCCAAAGAAATTGCAACTTCATATTCATCCAGAATCCGCTTGCGTCGAGCTTCTTCTTTCGGTGAAAATTCCAAGCCCCTGTTAGGGGGAGAGAGGGAGAGCTCGAGAGGAAAATCGATTCCAAGAAGCAAACGACGAGCAGCGTAAACACGAGCACCGTGAAGGATCTATTCAAGCAAGGATCACCTACGTGCACGACGTACAAGCCGGGTGCATTTATGCAAAGCCGTCGTCGTCCGTCGAACATCCTTGTCGACGAGGAAAGCGATCCCCGAAAAGGGTTCGCCGAATGAATGGATGCCTCAAAGAAGCGCGCTGTTTTCGAGCGTCGCTACTTTCCGCTTCTGTTTGCCGCGGAGACCAGCCCGGAAATAGTAAACGGGTAGATGTTTGAATTCGCCCACGTGTTGGCCGCATGACGTCACCACGACCGTGTGGGCGTCGAACGAGCTGGATGGATTGGAAAGGCTGCCGCTGGAACGAAGGGGGAAAATGTGGATGGAAAATCATTTCTGAAACGTCTAAGGAGACTAAAGATAGAAAAAATACTGCCGAAACTTGGCCTGAAGAATACCTCTACCTTTATTTAGTTTACACCTGCGTAATTTAACCAGTTAACTGTGGTGATCTTTTTGTAAAGCACCAGTGTGTGTCGCGATAATCAAGCGATGACGAGTGACCTCTTAATTCATGAATTCATCTCAAATCATTTATACTTTTTATTTGTTTATTTTATTTCGTATAATACACATTTTAAATATATTACAAGTTACGAATATAATTTAGTTTTCACCAAAATTACAATTTAAATATCAAAATTGTAACAAAATTTTACGTACTCGTCAATACACAAAATCGTGCCACTTCTCCATGACGAGTATACTCGTCAATCACAGTTAACTGGTTAAATAGACTTGATCTTCAGAGAAAGAACTCAACACGCAAAGTTAAAAGTTTGATCTTGTAGGCCAAGATTTAACTATGTTAAAAGACAAGAGTTTACACGGATAACCGTGTCAAAAGGTAAAAATTTGCACGGCTAACTGTGTCAGAAGATGAAAGTTTGAGACGCAAGAATAAATGGTAAGGAAAGAGATATGCGGGGAGGGGAGAGGATAGCAAGAATCAATGCAACGACGAGACCGAGGGAGGGCAGAACCCGAGAATTCCCGCAGGATACCATACGATACGCCTCGATACACGATCATGAAGATCCGATCAAGGACTTAACGGCTGCGAGGATAGCTAGGATGCCGATCAGGAGTCCATGCGTGTCTGGCCGAGTCGATACTCGACAAGAGGATTGGAAAAATTGGAAGGAAGGTAAAGATTTTCCAGCGAATGAAAAACAAGATCTAAACTACCGTTTCCTTGGAATCTCTTTACGAGATATATACTCGACAACGGTAGAAATATTCACGTCTTGTTGACCAAGAGATAAATAGCCATTCTTTGAAAGTTTGAAGAAAAACAGAGTGTCGCTTAGAAATTTGAGAAAAGCCATTTTGTCGGAAGCAAAGAGCGGGTCTCGAAGAAAGAACGTTAATGGGAAGTGAGCGAAGACGAACGAGGACACACGGATGTACAAGGGGAGATGCTGTAGAGCTTCTCCCTCTCCCGCGATGATGATGATGATGCGCACCTCGATGAATCGGTTCACGGTTCGCCGATCTCATCGCTAATCAAGCATGAGCCATGTACGCGCATTCTCTCGACTTCGACCGCTCCTCGAAACCGAAAGCTCGAATGCGTTGCATAAAAAGCATCGGGTTGTGTGTCGAGTGATTCTCTGGAACACAGGGGAACGCGTACGCTGGTAGAACGAGGCGGATCCAGCTAACGTTGGTAACCTAAATTTACTCATTAGCCAAGGAGGAACCCGGTTACGCTTCCACTCGCGCCGGCGCCTTCGCGATAACGCGTTATCGCTTTTCATCCACCACCCCATTCGAGGCGATCTGCCCGCGCGGAGCAGACCTACTTTCCCATTTCAAACATTCCATTCACGCGGATATTCTTTCCGTTCCAGCTTCGAACGGGCCAACAGAGAACCACTAATCTGGCCAAAATTTCAATTCTAATTTCAACCTGTCGATTGTGGAGGCGTTCAGGATGGACACTTAAGTAGAGATTAACTCGAACACAAGTAAGGTCTTAGTCTTCTAACCTTTTATACAGAATCAAATTTTTTTCAGGTCAAACATTTCAATCGGATATCGTTTGTTCCTATCTGGTTCTCCCAGCAAAAATTATGACTGCCAGCAGCTTCTGGCCTCGTGATTTACTAGAACGAGCTCCTCTAGCCAAGGGTGGGTGGAGCTTTGTTAATCGCTTTGTAAACACGCGTACGTAGGGTTTAGCGAGGAACTTTTTAGACTGCATGAGCATCGGATCGGTCGATTACACTTTCCTTCGTCGGCTCGCCTGTAAATATCGCGATACAGGTGCACACGTTCTCCGTAAACCAATTGTCCAGTGACACGGAAAGCCTGTGGCTCTCTTCTCGTGCAACGAGTTTCAAGGGCAAAGCTGACCCTACCGGTCAGCCAGCTCCGCAACGTCTTCGTCCTAGCCGATCCTTCGGCTTCGTTTTACAATTTACACGCAGAACTTAAAGTAGAAACGCTGTTCACGCGACTCCGATGTGACATTTTGAGGAAGCAACTTTTAATAATTTTTATATCTTCAAAATTATATAGAAACTTAAAAGGTAACTTTCTGTAAATTCGCGTCACTTCCTCTTAAGCGACCTCATTTAATCGCGACGCGAACCATAGTCGAATCGACCAATAAAAAGAATGCAAGTAAATAAAAACTCATACTTACAGAAAGAAAGATCGGTATAGCTTCGAAAAGAAAAACTGTGTAGTACGATCGAGAAAAACGATTATCGCGACCAGTTACGAACGAGTAATCGAGATAGTTGTCCGCCGTTTTTTTTAAGTTAGAGAACAGAGAAGTAGAAATGGAACATGGACTCACCCTTCTCGGACTCGTCAGGCTCGTCGCTGGCACACTCGGGTGTGCTTCGTTCTTCCTCGCTGCTGCTGAAGCTTCTTTGAGGCTGAAGACCGCCCTGTCCACCCACCGGTTGTGGGGGATGCGCGCTCTGCGTTTGATGCACCGAATGTTGCTGAGGAGGATGCACCGCGCTACGTGGTGGACCGGCTTCTACCGTTGGCTGACCATATGTCATCGCGAGATCCGTATTCTGATCCTGAAAGCCAGAAGATCCATGTTTCATGAACATGGTAAAAGCGTCAGCCTTCTGGGACCGAAGACTTAGTCGCTGAAAGAGGAATTGCTTATGGGATTAGGTGCACTCTGTGACAACATTCATTGAAGGTCTTTGAGCTCTTATAAATTTTGTCGTATTTAATATTAAAATTTAAGGAAACTTTTAATTCAAGATTTTGAAGATTTATGAGTTTGAAGATTCAAGATTTTGTTGTATATTGATGTAGATATTCTACATTTATCATTTATCTACATATTTATCATTTTATATTTTATATTTATCATTTATCATTTATCTACATATTTATCATTTTATATTTTATATTTATCATTTATCTACAATATTTGTCATTTATCTACATTAATGTTGTAGATGTTCTTTAAGTGTATAAAAAATATGAGAAGCTAACTGATATATTTTTATCGACAGCGATTTTTTTAAACAGCCCATGTTCAAAGAGGATAACCTAACGTTAAATCATTTATATCAGTTTAACAGAATAATCTCTAAATCAGAAAAAATGTCAGTCTTTTAAAGCGAAAAACTCGGTACGTTTCGCTAACGTATCCTCCGAAGCTACTCGTCTAGAGATCCCTCGAGCACCGCCTACGTAAGAATATCGTTAGCGGTTCGCTCCTACGCGTTCGCAGCTCGTATACTTGTTGAATGTTTAATTTCCAAGTCTCTCTCGAGTGCTAACGTCATTGGACACGGTTCGATCGGAAAGGTCCGACTCACCGGATAGATCGGTCGTTGTCTCTGGTAGTTGAGCTGTTTCATAAGACCGTCGATCTCGCCTCTGTACAAACTCGGGTCATCCTCGGCGTACGCGTCCGGATGTCTCGGCGCTTGTTGAATTTGATGAGAAGGAGCTACGTATGGCGTTGGCAAACTTCTCGCGTGAGGCGATACGGACATATCCACCCCGCTATCGCTGGTGGACAATCGACGCCCTGGACCCTGAAATCGCCACGAAAACTTCCATTTCTTGCACGTACAACTAACGCTACGATGCAGTGGTTCTCAATATGAAATGTCAATGTTCACTGAAATGACTCACGATGTTAACGAAGTTAACGATATTGATATGAAAATTTGTGACTATTCTTGAATCTGATCATGATACTCTATATTCTAAATGACATGAAGAGCTTGAGAACCACTGTTGTAAGATTGGGGTAGTGGCGTGTGGTGATTGCAGTGATAGATGCAGACAAAGTGCGATCGTTGCGTAGTTTCATCAGCATGTGGTGATATGATGCAATTGGAGGTGTGTACCTTTGGACAAGCCGCAGAGCACAGTCGATGCGTACAAAAGCACGAGGCAACATAGACTCTATTAAATATTCGTTAAGGAACTCCGAATTAAACTTTGGCAGAAAAATGGAGATGTAAAGGAAGAGTTTTCTTCGGAGTAGAATCTTAACATTGTGGACGGATCCACGCTAGTGCGTAAGTGTCCACATAGACACATGTACTACCACTAACATTGATGCAATAAAAAGTTTCTCTAGTATACCAACGCTAGGGTATACCTACATTCTCATACATAGGCTAGTCCTCTGCATTATTCGGATCGGGTATTTACAGATATGTGGATGATGAGGAACGAATACAAGGTTCTGAAAACCTGTATTCTTGATAAGTTTTTGCGTGAAATGATTTTATGGAGGGAAAACTAGAAAGGAAAGAGAAGAATGAAAATGGCCGGCGGATTGTCCAAAGCTACGACAGCGAGGGTCCATGACAAATGATATAAAATGGTGTGATGCACAGTGAGGATTATACCAAAAACATCGACTTGCCTCGACCGAATTCGTTAGCGTAGCAGTTTTGCAGCTTGTATTGTCATTTATTTGCACATCCAGAGCAACAGTGCGTGCACGAGCGCTATTAACGACCCCAGGGACCTAGCCTAGGTCCCCGCGGTTCGAACAGTAAGTGAATGAAGTAAATCGTACTTGCTCTTGCTGAGAGTACTGTCTTCTGAGCAGACTTCCGCTCCTTAGTAACAATGGCAAATTCTCCTTTTCGGCCGCGCTGTGCGCTCTCTCGAGTTTCGGTCTTTTATCCTGAGTTTGGTCCACGAGTCCCGGAGGACCACCCACCTGCATGTCCTGCATCCGTCGCAGCATCGCGTTGTCCCCGGTTGCCAGGCCCGTCTTCGTCATCCATTGTCCGGTCTTCGACAGCAGTTCTTGCTTCTTGCGACAAAGGATGCACACCCATATTACCTGAAATCACCATCGATCGCCACCTTCATTATCGCCATTGTATCAAGCGTTCTTTTGGAATCTCAAAGGTTTCCATAATGTTTAAGGATTCGAGAATCTGAACTCAAGAGGACTTTATACCTCACAAAATCGATCGTTGTTAATTATAACTGAACCAGCTACTTTATAGCGAGAACTTCTTTCGACGAATATTAAGGTTGAAATTAACCCCCTCCCGTACCATTTATTTAATAGATGCGACCATCAAGACTAACTATAAAGGGCTATAACATTAAAACGAACAAACAAAATTAAAATGTAAATATTTTATTTTCAGGGATCCTTGATAATGCATTTTATAGTTGGATCTAAACTTCAAGTTGAAGTATGTTCAAAGTTTGAATAAGGTTTGTCATATTTGAGCTGTAAGTGCGTCACGAGTCAGACTCGTCAAAGTACGGGAAAGGGTTAATACAAGTAATGTACCTGTCAAGTTGACCTGCAGGAACTTAGGAGGGAATTTTGAGATTTGATGGACGTTAAAAGAGATCTCGTTACGCGTTAAATCGTCGCAGTAACTAAAATAATCCATAGCACCGCAGAAGAGAGAACGAGAGAGAAGGGCGAGGAGAGGGAAAGAGTCCTGGAACTGATCGATCCAGGTCACCGCTTGTAGCGAGGATATTAATAGGAAATTATCTATAGGAAGTCGACCAGTTACCACGCTAATTGAAACGTGTAAGCATAGGTGCAAGCTTCAATTTGCAGTTCTTAAAAACGCGTACTCGCGTCGACGAGTAGGTCGCGGCTCGTTCCGGACGACACCGTTTCACGCTCGGCGTATTTGTCGAACAGGATTGCTGGAACGAGGTACCGCGTTAAAAATACACGCCACCCAGAAGGGACAACGAGCCGAGAAGTTGATTCGCCGAGCAATTTTCCCCGGGAAATGTGGAAAACGCCTCTTGTTCCACCAACAAAAATTACAAATAACTTCTGTAACAGCGTAGTAACATAACTAGTATCTGCATAGTAAAATAATATATTGGGTCGATTTTGAACTGAAACACAGCTCATTTAAATTTGGTACTCATTTATTAAATTATATAGGTGCCATTCTGATCTATAACCTTTCCCCGTTTTTGATATAACTTGAGAAGTCTTTCCAGAACGTCTTAGGTTTTATGGCGATAAATTATTCTAAATAAAATTTCATGCCGCCTATCGAAAATCAGCACGAACTTTCGGGACAACCTAATACTAAAGCTCTGTTGAGAGTTCCTAAGGACAAAGAGATGTCATATTGTAATTGAACGCAGAAAGGAAATTTTCCTGGAATCGATATCACAGTTTGGGAAACATTGAAACAAACAGAACGAAAGCCTCGAGAAGGGCTGATGAAAGAGAAATTTATCAAAGAAGATGAAAAGCGTGTCCATCGTAAGCAGAAGCTACGAAGTGCAAAAAATATCGGTCGTCGAAAGGTCGACAGGTTTTAATCCCGTTGACTTTGCGACGCTGAAAGCTGCCTCTCGTAATTCAACAGCGTTCAGAATCGTCCCTGTGTCCTTGCTCGCGACCATTGTAGTTCGTACAATAATACGCACGAATGGGCATGGAAAGTGTTATCGATGGGAACCGGCATGGGCATTGTTTTATGGTTTGTTTCTAAATGGTCCATCCATCACGCTTTATCTTGATGGAGTATTCCGTCCGCCTATTCATCCTTCAAAACGCTCCACGGCTCGCTAATTATTAGCCATAGCGTTCATTGTACGGGTCGTCCGATGAATAATCACCTCCAAGAATACGCTTTTCCCTTAACTTTGACTTGTTTCTCGAAGTTTGTTCGATTCGAGTACTCGCGAGAGGAACAATGCCGGTATCGTTCAATATCGGTGTAACCAACAATTTCGCGATTCAAACTCTGGATATTCTTGTTCGTTACAACGTCGTTGCACCAACTAGCGCAACTACTCAATATTTCGCTACTAGACTCCTGATTCAACGTTTCACTTAATTTTATTTCACGATTTTCGATATTGGACTTCTCGTTGCTCAACCTTAACTAGCCAGGTATTACAATATTAAAACAAAAATTGTTCTATTCAGGTTTAATCGAATCTCCACGTAAAAATTTGGCAAAAAATACGGGAGTCGGCGACACGAAAAGTTTGTGGAAAACGGTGTTCTATTTGATCGATAAACGGAACTCGGTCAAAATCACTGAACCCAGTTAACGTGGGACAAGTGGAACGTAGCAAATTTTTTCTCCATTCTCTCGGAGTAAGTTTCGAGTAACGTGAGGCAATTACGGAAGAACGAAAGCGGAGGTCCAGGGACGGCTCGTTCGCGGGTGAATATCGCGATGAATCGATACGTTCGGTCACGCCAGCGTTTGCACAATTATCGTTGCCCATTATCATTACTCGATGAAACCAATCCCGACCCACGAGCCCGTATTCCGCTAATCCGCGAACCGAGGACACCGTTGCAAATGAATACGTGTTTGCTCGCGTTAGGCAACGCGAATCAGCTGCGATTTAACGCAGACCGTGAAGCTGTTTTGCTCTTGCTCGAGGAGCAATCGAGCGGATAAGGGTTGCTTCAGAGGCAAATTAAGGAGGAATAACCTTTCGCTAGTTCGCAAAAATCGATTGTTTTTTGTCTACGTGACTTCCAAGTACCGAGGATACGAACTTCATATTGTCTGTGTTTTAATATTCTTCAGAAACACTCGCCACAATTTTCCAAATATTAATATTAGCCTCGAGATTTACACAAAATAATCTTTACAAATGGTTCTTGGATCGACGAATTTTTACGATCGTAGATGTTGTTAGGAGTATCAAGAAATAAATACCTGAAGAGTATGTACGTAGATGGAACATAACGCGAAACGAATCACTATCACTGTTTCATATTTGCACTCATTTCTGACACGTTTACGATCACATTTGAGACTTCCGTTCCCGAGAGCGAATTTTTCTTCTCCGCGCGTTGCCAGAAACGGCCATTTGGATGTGTCCAACGACCGCCATCGTCGATCCAACGGTGGCTCGTTCCTCGGTCGTCCCAGTTTTTCAAACGCGAATTTATTTTTACCTTCTCGGCAGCGCCGCGCTTAATAAGTGAACAGTTTCCGATGAAAGGAGGGTTTCCTTTGTCGAAAACGCTTTTCCACGGCCGAGCGTAATTATTTCATGGCTGTAACGCGATTCGGCGATGCAGGTCCTGGTAGAAACGTTAAAAATATCCAACATCGCCTTCGAAAGCTTCCATCGTCTCAATCACGAGATTAGAGGGTCGAAAGGAACCCCGGGAGTATACGAAGTTGCTTTTTTGCAAGCAGAGAAACTCGCGAAGATGATTCTCGATCGACGGAACGAACGCGTGCACGTTTTTCTCCGTTTTCCGTCGAGAGACTTGCAACGTCGACCGAACCTCGCTGCAGACTGCTGGTGGCCCGGCCGTGGAACAGAGAATGCACCGAACAAGAAAGGGTGAAAAAAAAAATGGTAGGAAGAAAGAACGAACGAGTAGAGCCGAGAGGGGCAAGGAAGGGTACGCGAGAAACGAAGCAGGAAAGACAGGAGGAGGCAGAGGGAGGCTGAAGAGCACTTCGTCGAGTTGCCTAGGTAGCAATATGTCAAGAGCTCAACCCCTTTCCACCCAGCCTCGTTCATCCCCCTTGCTAGGCGGCACCCTTTTCGCCCACCCACCGAACATTTCGTACGTACCTACGTACGTGTGTACACTCGCGTCCAGAAGTCATGGGATACCTTATTATTTTCGGTTAAATGTAGGTTACGAATATTCCGCGTTTATTCCGACAGTTTTGTGTTTATGGACGGTAATGATCGTAACGACCATCTATCGAGCACTTCGATACTCGATGCCTCACGATTCAACGCTTAACTGCTCGATGATCGAATACTCGACGCCTGACTGCTCTATGTTCCAGAACTCGATGCCTGACTATTCGAGACCTTACCACTCGACGTTCTGCTAGTCGACGCGTGAATAATCAACACGTGACCACGTGACTCTTGTCTACTGACACTTGGCTACCACGTGTCACCGACTGATCGACAAATACGTCGTGACTCGTGGTCCGAGTACTCGAGTACTCGATACACGATTATGTTACGTTACTCTACTCTTTACGTTACTACTAGCAGGGTGAACTTATTCGAAATTCGACTTCTAAACGCTTAACTACGGAAGCTATAGTGTGAATGTGGAGCTAAAAATAGTAAATGCCCCATGATTTATGAACAGGCGTGTACAAACGTACGTAGGTACGTATGTACGTGTGCGCTATTTTGCTCAGCCTAAAAAGAGAAAAACGTTGGTTACTGGTGTCGCTGGTGGTGGCGGTGGTGGTGGAAGTTAGAGAGAAGGGGTTGGCCCTCGAGTCATCTCACCCCTCCTTCGCAAAGCCGGCCAAGGGTGGTGAACCAAGGGAACGAGAACACGGCGCTGCGTGTTCGGCCGTAACGTAAATGATCATTAGTTTGGCGGCTCGAAGCGAGTTGGCTCGGTGATTTGCATTAATTAATTAGAGGCCAATTAATTCAGATTACTTTATCACGGGCCCATGTGTACGCAGTCAGTGTCAACGGCGACGACGACGCCGCTGTCCGAGACCAGACAATGACGACGGCATAGACATAGAACATCGGCATGGACGTTGACGTCCCGTTGCCTCGAGTACAGAAACGAAGGGATCGATAGGCTCGTTCAAGCCAATCCGATAACTCGCCACGACGCCAGTAAATGTACTCTATAGCCGCCAGAAAAGCTAGCGACGAATTATCGCTTCGGTCGATTGAACGGGTTCGTCTTTTAATATATTCGAATATTCATGCATTGAGTACTCTGCGTCGAGTACACACGGAGTACTCGCGCCGTAAATATTCACATGTCGAGGACTCGTCTACCAAGTATTCACGCGTGCACCTCGAGTCCTGGCGAATCAGATACATACGCGTTGAGTCACTGATTCAACAAGCTGTATAAAAGCAACTGCGTTGTACTTGTCACTTAAAATTAATATTAACATTATCTTAGAATATTCACACGTTGAGTACTTGTTTGCTTAGTATTCACATATGTAACACACCTCGAGTCTTTACAAATCAGATACATATGTCAAGTTACTGAAATATTCAATGATCAACAAGCTGTGTAAAAGCAACTGCGTTGTACCTGTCACTTAACATTAATATTAACATTACCTTAGAATGTAAATATTCACAAGTTGAGTACGTCTGCCAAGTATTCACATGTGCACCTTACGAATCAGATACATACGTGAAGTCACTGAAGTATTCAATGACCAAGCTGTATAAAAGCAACTGTACCTGTCACTTAAAATTAACTCTAAATCTACCGACATATAATGTACACTTACTTTGAAATTAAAAATGAAGTTAAAGAATAAATAAACAAACGACGCAACATAAATTAGTGCACACGTTTGTTTTTTATTTTGATGAAAACCAATACTGATTTCAAGAAATGTGTACCCTATAAGTTTAACAAAATGTGTTCCTTATAATGAGGAACTTGTGGAGCGGTCATTTGACCAGTTTGGTAGTTTTAGTGTTAACATTAACATTACCTTAGAATATTCACACTCTTTTGCTTACGAGTACTCGTTTGCTTAATATTCACACGTGTAACACACCTCGAGTCCTTACGAATCAGATACATACGTGAAGTCGCTGAAGTATTCAATGACCAAGCAGTATAAAAGCAACTGCCACTTAACATTAACATTACGAATTAATCTAAAGTTAGTAAAAGTTGTAATTTCGTTATGATACGAAATGTAGCGTAAGATTATATTTGAGTAGCGGTGAAGAGTTAGTAAACAAAAGTTTGAGCTTGAAGATAATAAAATCTGTGCAGCGAGTAGCATCAGCAGCGAGACGATCCTTGGAACCTAACTAACGCCTACACCGTCCTACGCTCGCGTCGCATTGAGACGATCTTTTGAAGCCTGACCTGAAATTATACTTGAACATAATACTGACGAATGGACAAGCAAAAAAAATGCAACGTGAGCTCTTTGAGATAATTTACACGGATTATGAAAGTTCATTCGCGTCCGAACGAAACGGAATAATTGAGGACAACGTCGTCTTCTAAAGATACATGGAGCAAAGTTCGGGTTAATTAAAAAATTTGTATAAAGATATTTTATTCCAGTTTTTCTGTTTACGTCTGCGTTAAATAGAATTTATTCAGAAGGTACCCAGACGCTGTATTTTGTACTCTCGCGGAGAGGAAGTAGGACTTCCTTAAATTTTCCTTCTACAGAGTATCAATTAGAGTATCTGTGTGCACGCGATTACGAGAACAATTAGCAATTTATATCTATAATATATTGCGACAATTTATCAAAAAACCAGTCGTTCCGAAGTTTCGTCCGCAACTATATATGAAAGAAGTTTGGCGCACGCCCACGTAAACAGCTAATTACTATGCAAAGGCTTCGTGATCGGGCCGCTATTCACGATGGTTTATGTCCCCGAGCAACTTCGACCTTTTCGCTTCTCGATTTTTCGGTCGACGAGGGCCACGCCACGGATCCGCGTACATTAGCGTCACGAGCTCGGAACAACTTTGCGAGCCAAACTTTTCTCGACTTGTCCTACATACATACACACCGCAAGACTCTCTCCGATCGTAGCCTCTCCTCGAGGAAGAAGCTAGGGACGACAGATGCCTCGACGAGGAAGCCCGCTGCCTCGCAAACTTGGGCAACTTTCAATTACCCCGCGGCTTATTTATGTGAAACGCAGCCGCGACTCCTTGCCCCGGGCATCACGCGAGCTCGCGTTTAATCATCCTCGAGCACCGATCTTTTCGCCAGCCTGTCACGAAAACCTGTTCCGATCTGTCACGAAAAAGTGTGTACCTAGATAAGATTACCATCGAATCACGATTTTATTCAACTTTTACTTGCATTGTGCTGCAAATGAGCCACATGAAATATTTTTCTGAAACGAGAGGAGTTAACCCTTTGCACTCGAAGGTTTAGAAACAGCAACTTTAAAATTTAGTTTAAAAGTTAAATGCATTTTCTTCAGGTTATTATTTGAGGTTATTCTTTCTACTAATACTTTTTATTATAGTTTCACTATGTTTGTACATCACATGTGTTATGTTATAGAGTTAGCTAAAAAATGCTTATTTAAAATTATTGTACTAAATATAAGGGTGACTATGAGTCACTTGTTAAGCGCAAAGGGTTAAAAAATCATCCTTGAATAATTACAAATCACATCGTGATAGGTGTAACGAAAATGTGTAGAATGTATAGAATACATACAATGTATAAATGCATAGTATATATAGAATGTATAAACGTATAGAATATATAGAATGTATAAATGTATAGAATATATAGAATGTATAAATGTATATAATATATAGAATGTATAAATGTATAGAATATATAGAATGTATAAATGTATAGAATATATAGAATGTATAAACGTATAGAATATATAAAATGTATAAACGTATAGAATATATAGAATGTATAAATGTATAGAATATATAGAATGTATAACTGTATAAAATATATAGAATGTATAAATGTTTATAATATATAGAATGTATAAATGTATAGAATATATAGAATGTATAAACGTATAGAATATATAGAATGTATAAATGTATAGAATATATAGAATGTATAAACGTATATAATATATAGAATGTATAAATGTATAGAATATATAGAATGTATAAATGTATAGAATATATAGAATGTATAAATGTATAGAATCTCTTTCGAATCTCAGTTGGAAGAAAAATGTGTAGAACGACGATAATCGCCGTTTTCGTTCGTGCGACGAGCCACAACATTCCCAATCCTTTCAAGATCGTGACCGTCATCGATGCAACGTTGGCATAGTTGGCGTAGCCCATCGAATTACAACGACTTTCGATTAATGACCGATCGTGCCGAAATTACTGAGGCTCCGGAAGGCAGCCAGGCACGCGGGGGTGAATAGCAGCAAAAGCTGCCTCGTTCCAAGGTTGTGTGTCGATCCATTGTGTCCCGGCGAATGCACGCGTGTATCTCTGGTATTTATGTCAGAGACGAGCAGGCACTGACGGTAATTCTACTCGAACCCTGTCCGAGGAAGTATCCTTCGTTTCGATACACCGACATTCCTGTTCTCTTCGTTCTCTGCGATCGATCGTTTCTACCTCCATCTTCGTCAATGAACACGTTGATGGCTACTGGCATCCTCGTGTTTAATCTTTAACGTTATTATACAATTTTTTTATCTCAAGAAACTCATATTTTTCTTGAGGATTTGATTTTGTCGTTTGAACCTCGACTGTCATTGGCCCATTTTTCTTGACAAGACACATGTACTCTTGTGCAAGTCCAGCTTTCGAGCTATAGATCGTTGCATTAATCATGTTAATTGTTAACTGTGCTTTCTCTCAACAAAATGTACACAACTCCTGCAAAATTTTCATTACGAAAAAGTGAGATTAACTGTGGAGAGTATAAGAGCAAAAGGACGAAGTTGACATTGACTAAATCCACACGCAGCCCTGAAGAAGAAATATGAAGATGCAAATAGTCATTGAGGAAGGCTGAGAAAGAGGAAATTATAAAGGAAGGAATTTTTAGAATTTTGTGGACAGGGTCGCGGTGACATAACAGCTACATCATTAAGAGAAATGCAGAGACACCGATGACTCGCAGGTTCCAGCAGCAACCCTTCTGCCCACGCTTATGCCGCTTCAAAGCCACTCCTTCCCCTCGATCGGCGTGCTGAGCACACCAAACACTCGGGACAACCGCGCCGAAACGAAGAACAACGTAAATTTACCGGCCACCTTGTACCCCGTTTTCCTGCTTCCCCACCCGCCCCCAGAACCGCCGACCCTCCCTACGAAACTTAGATCAATATGTTGCGTCACGTTTCCTCCCCTGTACGCCGCCCAACATCCATCCACAGTCCACCCACACCTTCGTCCACCCAGCGCTTCATTCCTGACCCCAGCCCCCTACCCGTTACACGCTCGGTGACGTCACGCAGGGACGCGCCCCATTCATAGGCTCCCACGCAGACAGTGAGACAGACTGGAAACCGTACGCCGAGCAACGGGAGCAAAAAAAAAGAAAGGCGGACAAAAATGACGGGGGTGGTAGATGTCCTGATGACCGGAAACGAAAAGGGTGAAAAGTCACGCGTTAGATGCGTTACACCCTGGAATTTTAATCGTTACACACTGCAAATTGTGGCAAGATACGTGTAGTTAAGGATTTAGGTGGCGATACGATTCAACAATTAACGAATTCGTGGAAATTTCGGGGGAGGAGATTCAAATGAAGATTCAGGGATGAGTTTAGGGTTACGGGGTGGCTACGAGTGAGAATGTAATGCGTGGGAATTCAAGGTAATGATAGTAGGAGTGGAGGAGTATGTTTTGGAGATACAACGCATGGCAATGGGACGTGTAGTAGTTCAATACGGTGCTTTGCAATGTGTGGCGATAGAACGTGTATTGAAGGTGTTGGGATCTACGGCTTGGTGATTCCACGAGTGGTAGTACAAAGCGTGGCGATTCCACGCGTGGTAGTACCAAGCTTGGCGATTCCACGCGTGGCGATTCCACGCGTAGCAGTACAAAGCGTGGCGATTCCACGCGTGGTAGTACAACGCGTGGCGATAGAACGCGTGGAGATTCCACGCATGGTAGTACCAAGCTTGGCGATTCCACGCGTGGCAGTACAAAGCGTGGCGATTCCACGCGTGGTAGTACAAAGCGTGGCGATTCCACGCGTGGTAGTACAAAGCGTGGCGATTCCACGCGTGGTAGTACAAAGCGTGGCGATTCCACGCGTGGTAGTACAAAGCGTGGCGATAGAACGCATGGAAGTACAAAGCGTGGCGATAGAACGCGTGGTAGTACAAAGCGTGGCGATTCCACGCGTGGTAGTACAAAGCGTGGCGATAGAACGCATGGAAGTACAAAGCGTGGCGATAGAACGCGTGGTAGTACAAAGCGTGGCGATTCCACGCGTGGTAGTACAAAGCGTGGCGATTCCACGCGTGGTAGTACAAAGCGTGGCGATTCCACGCATGGAAGTACAAAGCGTGGTACTACAAAGCGTGGCGATTCCACTCGTGGTAATACAACGCGTGGTAGTACAATGCGTGGTAGTACAGCGCGTAGCAATAGTACGCGTGAAGATTCCACGCGTGGTAGTGCAAAGCATAGCAATAGAACGCGTGGTAATTCCACGCGTAGAAATTCTACTCGTGGTAATGCAACGCGTGGCAATAGAATGCGTAGTGATTCGCATAAAGATTCGCCTCGTAGCAATACAACAAAATGATGGAATTCTTAGAATTACACCACGTAATTCAACTCACAGCCCATATCGACACACGAAACTCCATACAGTAACCATAAATCGTAACTTAAATCCTAAATTAAATACTCGAAATTTCTCGAATTTCCAAACGTCCATTTCACAAGTTCTAACGGTATCTAACGAATCGAAGAACACCCGTGGCGCGGACACGGCAGCTAGAGTAATTGAACGAGCATTTGTGTACCGTACGAGCGAGCGAGTGAGCGGGCGAGCTGACGGGCGTTCTGCTCCGGCGGATCGATGATGTCGTAACGCGCCCGGTGACGTTTATCATCGTGCTTTTGCGTGTGGCCCTGGGGCTCGTGCGACGAGCTATGCGCGTGTTTCGCCCCGTCAACGGTGTATTTTCGGGCATATTAAATGAGACGCTCGAACGTTCGCTCTGGTCGACCGGGAAGCGTGTTGTAGTGCTGGTTTGTTGGAGTTGCTGAAGTTTCACTTGTTGGGAAGGATATATTAGGGGGTTAATATCGCCGGCAGAAAAAGCAGGGGTAGTTCGTAAATGGAAACCATCCCGTTTCTAACAGTTTTTCCTTTAAATAGGTAGTCTGGAATTGAAGATTAAATACTTCCGAGGAATATTACGAGGCTACAGAAGTTTCCGAATCAACATTTCTAAGTTAGTTTTAAAGTATTCCAAACTTATCGTTCTTTACGATACGATGTTTTATACGTAACAAGTTCATGGATGTACCCGAGGTAATGTGACAGTTTATCGAATTGTCCATCACCGATATAAAGTACTCGGTCCATTATTTCGAAACCTCGTTTACTCCGGCTGTACAACAATCTTAAGCCCCGTAAATAAATAAATAAATGGATGTATTGGTTGTTGCGCTATTCACTCTTTATAGAGTTACGTGGTTGTAGGAAACAACTTCCGGCTCGCTTTAACCGACTGCACGACCAACCTCCATTTCTTAAGCCAGACGAAAGTACGAGGAAAACCAATAAACTTACAGGAAGTTGTAAGCCGAAGTTCCGGGCCTCTGCCTCTATTATTATACCCACCGCTTGCTGGCTGAAATACGCGGATGCATTCTCTGTACGTGTACCATCCCGACGCTCTTATTTCTCCGTTACCGGATGCGACGCTTTCAAAAACGAAGTTAAATTGCCCGTTCCACGCTAGCCGCCATATACGAGAACAAGCAATTCTTGAACTCCGAATCCTTCCGGGAAAAGAATTATCATAAAAACGATCGAAATCGCTCTGGCCTCTTTATTCGCATTTATATTCAAACTTTCATTTTCCTAATTCGAAATTACTCTTCTACCATCTGATAAACGCGGACTAACGATCGACGTTGAATCAACGCGTGGTAGTACAACGCGAGGTGGTACGACGCGTAGCGATAGGACGCGTGAAAGTTCCACGCATGGTAGTACAACGCGTGGCGATGGAACGCGTAGAGATTCCACGCGTGGTACTACAACGCATGGCGATAGGACGCATGGAGATTCCACGCGTGGTAGTAGGACGCGTGGAGATTCCACGCATGGTAATACAACGCGTGGCAATGGAACGCGTGGAGATTCCACGCATGGCGATGGAACGCGTAGAGATTCCACGCGTGGTAGTACAATGCATGGCAATAGGACGCATGGAGATTCCACGCGTGGTAGTACAGAGCGTGGTAGTAGGACGCGTGGAGATTCCACGCGTGGTAGTACAACGCATGGCGATGGAATGCGTGGAGATTCCACGCGTGGAAGTACAAAGCGTGGAAATTCTACGCGTAGTAGTACAAAGGGTGGAAATTCCACGCGTGGTAGTACAGAGCGTGGAAATTCTACGCGTGGTAGTACAAAACGTAGAAATTCCACGCGTGGTAGTACAAAGCGTGGAAATTCCACGCGTGGTAGTACAAAGCGTGGAAATTCTACGCGTGGTAGTACAAAGCGTGGAAATACCACGCGTGGTAGTACAAAGCGTGGAAATTCCACGCGTGGTAGTACAAAGCGTGGAAATTTTACGCGTGGTAGTACAAAGCGTGGAAATACCACGCGTGGTAGTACAAAGCGTGGAAATTCCACGCGTGGTAGTACAAAGCGTGGTAGTACAACGCGTGGAAATTCCACGCGTGGTAGTACAAAGCGTGGAAATTCTACGCGTGGTAGTACAAAGCGTAGAAATTCCACGCGTGGTAGTACAACGCGTGGCGATAGAACGCATGGAGATTCCACGCGTGATAGTACAAAGCAAGAGACGCAAAATGAACACTAGAAAAACTGCAACCCGTATGTCCTATTTCATTCCCATTGATGAAAATCCCATCGAAATTGCACGACCAGCGAGGAAAACACGGACGTATAAATGGAGTATTCGTTGGCTCGCTATTTAACGATAGCATTACGCCCACGTACTCTACGCACACATACGAGGGTTGGGAGAGGGAGTCTAGTTACAGCTATAGGTCAATTTTTCCCACGTATTTCAGGTGCGCGCTACCGATACGCGTTATCTTCCTTCACGATACGACTGTTCTTAATCGTTTCCAGGAAGTTGACATTTCCAACGTTGATCGCTTGCACTTTTAACCGACCTGTCGCTATACCGAAATCTCCTCGCTGCGGGGAATAAATGGACTGCCTTGAGTCGCGATAAATCACTGCCTCGTGGATCCAATTTTCTGCGAAACCTCGGAACCTGGAACTGCGTGAAATCGCTGGAATCTTCGATAACGTGCTGTTACGCCACCGTGTGATCGGGATTAATTTGAATAAATGGAATTCGTAGAATACTACTTTATTTCTGGACACGAAATGTGGGGTCTGGAGTTGTGGGGATCAAGGAATTTGGAAATATGAGGATTTAGGAGTATGAGGGCTGGGATGTGGAGATCAAGGTGGCGTAATTTCAAGATGTAGGAGATGTAGGAGATGTAGGAATCTAGCAATTTAGATATTTAGAAGTTTAGAAATCTAAGAATCTAAGAATGTGGAAATCTAAGAATCTATCAATCTAGAAATCTAGAGAAACCTAGACATCCACAGATGTGTTGGAACTTAAAGACATAAAACTAAGAAGATCCAGTACTAAAAGCCTAACTGTCTAAAAATCCACAAATCCTTCAATGTGTCGCCTATCACCAATGTTCCGTACCTAACAACATATATGTGTGTATATAACATCACAATAATATCATATTCAGCAAAATTCCATCTATTAACAAAAATCGCAAGAAACGTCAGAGGATCGATAAACGAGATCGTCGTTACACGCGAAGGTCCTCGCACGAGCCACGCAAATCGATGCTCTCATAGTGAGAACTGACTCTAAACTCGAAGTCACCGGCTCGTTTAAGCTGATAACTTTGATCAATGAAATCTTGGCCGCGAATCTGGAAGAAACGGAAACGAGACTGTACGATTGTCCGACTCCTCGCACCTATAGCTTGTTGGCTAACTATACCTGCTGGGTTACGCAATCGCACACCTCTAAATAGAATGGCGAACGGGTTGGCTCGTTTAATAGGATTGTGTCTTTCGGATGATGCGGATAAACGATGGATGAAATCGACACTTTTTCTCGCAGTTCTATTTTTAGCTGGAAAATTGCCACGTTCGCCGGTTAAGTATAGCAGACTGTTGATTGAATAAAGTAAATTGATTAGGATGTTTCTTCAAACTTGCTGTACGAGCACAATTTTTTAAATCTTTCTACATGTGCAATCATCATTTAGGATTTTTACAATGGCTACAAAAATTTACTGTATAATATCGAATATCTAGTTTAGTAACTTCTTATGGAAAACCATTCGAATGGCTTAGAAATTAAAATATTTATAAATATAGCAGATTGTTGATTGAATAAAGTAAATTGATTGGGTGTTTCTTCAAAGTTGCTGCACGAGCAGAATTTTTTAAATCTTTCTACATATTCAGCCATCATTTATTTAGGATCTTTACAATGGCTACAAAAATTGACTCTATAATATCGAATATCTAGTTTAGTGGCTTCTCATAGAAAACCATTCGAATGACATAGAAATTAAAACATTTACAAACATAGCAGACTGTTGATTGAATAAAGTAAATTGATTGGATGGTTCTTCAAACTTGCTACACGAGCAGAATGTATTAAATCGTCTTTCTGATAAGTACATGTTCAGCCATCATTTAATTTTGGGATTTTTACAATGGCCACAAAAATTGACTCTACAACATCTCTATAATATAATACCTAGTTTAGTGGCTTCTCATGGGAAACCACCTCTTGAACAGCATAAATACTAAACATTTAGAAACTTAACATTTGAACAAGTCAAAAGACATACTGTATAGAGGTGTATGTGTACCTAACGCAGTACAAGTGGTAAAAATGCAGTGGATTTCTGAAAATTCAACGAATGAACCACAGCTTTCTTCGCGTTCGATTCGAGTGGAAACTTAAACGCAGCGTATGGCAGAATCGATTTTTTGATAAAGCTAACCGGCTCATCAGCGACGATTACGAGCGGCCGTCGATGAGAATTCAAACGTTCCCACACAGCGGAGAATTTATTTGGATTTTCCAAGCCCCTACTATTGGAAAAGAACGAGCCTTGAAATGTCACCAGAGCCAGGCGTTTCCCGTTGCTCGCGTACCGCAATGCACCGTCACAGAGGATTTCCTTTGATCCCTTCATTTAGGTAATGAATCTTTTTCGGTCGGGAGCCTGACCGGCGTGACGACAAATAAAACTCGTGATCCCTCAAAGTGTGGATGTTCACTAAATTTAAGTGGTTTCCGTAATTAAAAGGAAAATAGAGGATTATCGAGCGCCCGTACGCGGACCGTTCTCTCTTAAAGGCACTCTATTCCTTACCAACTCGTTTCAGACTTTTCAACTGTAAACGAGGGAGGAGAAATGTCTTAGAAACGTTCGAGATTAATCCGAGTGATAGTAACGGGGAACCCGAGTACCCATTTCCATTTTGACGTCAAAGAATTTACCGTGTTCCTACATTTTTAGGACACTTTACTATCGTGATCGTGTTAAACATACCTAAAATACCCAACATTTTGACGAACCCGAAGAACAAGAAGCTCTTCATTTGATGTGCCACATTTGTGGCTATGTTTCAACCCCCAGTTATGAAACATTTCATTCCTAACCTCATACATCTGAGAGTCAGTTCATGAAGCTGCGATCAGTCAATTAAATCCAGCGATGGTTAAAACGCGAACTCACAGCGAAAAACAAAGAGGATTAGTGGTTGCAGGAAGACTCAATTCTCTCCTTCGGACAATATATCTTGCCGCTTCTTTTCCGATCTCGCCCCTACCTTGTTCGACCGTAGAGTGACCTTTCCGCCGCAGCGTGCGCAGCACCGGATGCTGCAGTAGTTGCAGATGTGGCCGACGCCGTCGGCGAACTTGGTTTTCAGGCATATGTGACACGTGGCGTGCAACTCCACTCCCGCTTTCTTGTGTTTCTCCGAACAGGCCCGTATCCTTTCCTCGAGGATCTTCACCTCGTCCTGTTTTCGTCTGTGAACAACATATTACATAAAATCATTTTGGGTAAAACTGGCAAACGTTGTCAGTACAGCAAGCATTTATAAACACTGATGATGATAAACACTGTATCGTTGATCAACGTGAACGCGATATTTTCCTGCGTTAGGGGCTATGGAGATGTGTTAGGAAATTACTTATCTTAACACTCGATCTACAGGTTTTAAATAGCTCATATGAAAACACAGTGAATATTATAAATCTCTTGTGAGTCTTCTTGTACTTTGTCTTTGATCCAAAATTGAACTTCCAGTGTAAGTGACCATAATGCTCAGACTTGTATAGTAATATTGTGTGTGCGAGTAATAGAAGCAGAAGATTGCATCTACAATATATTGCAGATAACATAGATCAAGAGAAGCTAAAATCTCCTTGCAACTCCTGTTAAAGTTCGGAAACTGGCAGTACTTTCACAAACAAGGAGAATATATCTTCACCACGATCAATTCGCTAGGTAACGACCAGAACACGCATTTGGAATACGTGACGCTCCCTTTCGACCGAGATAAAAATACCGTCGTACGATCGACCTACAAAAAGAGATTCAATTTCCGTGCATTTCCCGGGACTAATGCGCAGCATCGCGAGCCTAGATAAAGCTCAACGGCAGAAACGATCGCTAGAAGTAGTCAATGCCGTATGTAAATTCGAGGTCGAGGCATCAAACGAATACGAGTCCCGTAAGAAAGGAAGCCTCAGGTGGAAACGGTTTAACGACGATAAATATGTATACGTTGCTGGAAATATTCGAATGGTGTTACGAATAAAATTTGAGGAGGTCATTGATGTCTCTGTTCTCAAGAAAGAAGTATTATGACTCCCTCTGTTCTCAAGAAAGAAGTATTAACACTTTGACAACGTTACGTTGCGATATTTTATTTATTTCAGAGTACTATAGATTGTTTACTACTTCCTCCATTTTCATCTAAAAAATCAACATTTCATCATACAAAGATATCAAAGATTTTCAACCTAAAAATTTAGATGGCCGATAGTCAACCTCGCCATTGGAGGGTTAAAGAACAACAGAGGGAGAAGCAAGGCAAATTGAGTGAACCGAAATGGACATGTTCCATCCGACAATCGTACATCTTCAATTTCGAAAGCTTCGTTCGGTAATTCGACCCCCGAGGGTAAAACAAGACCGACCAAAAGGAGGCTAGAGCCTCGCTGGGTATTTCGATTTCTGCGGCGAGCGATTAAAATTCAGCCTGTCGTCCTTGCCCGAGCCGGGATTTTTCCGCAAATTGCACCAGAGGCAACGCGTTCTCCCGCGTTCCACTTTGACCCGTCCTCGGTATGATTTCGTTTAGGCGCAGCTACTTAATTCCAGCCGCGTAACTAATTCGTCTAACCGTTGCTCGCCACTCGACTTCCAGCACGGTTTGCGGGATTTCGCTGGGTGAAAACGAACATCGGTTCGACAGTCAAGCAGCAGCGATTTTGGAAAATTTTCCTTGCATCTTGTTGTCAAGCAAGGATGATACGGAAGCTTTGTATTCTAGGACCTTCATATGGGTCCCAGATGACCTTCATATGGGACCTTTCATATGAAGAAAATAGTTTATTGATCGACTGAAGTTTCCATAACAATTACAAGATGAGAGAGGTAGAAATTTGAGTGAAATGACGAAACAAAAGGTTTGAAAAGCGAAGGTGAACAGGGTAGATTAATTAGCCGGAGAAAGATGAGACGGTGAATGGTCGCAGTTCTTCGAACTGTGCGAAGCTTTGATACCGAGAGCAGAGTCAATTTATCGCCAAGGTAATTGAACTGGAATGGAATGTGATTGATGTCATCGATTTATTCCACTCGCCACTAGCTTAGGACACTTCTACGTCTTTCCCTTATATACTGAAAATTCGCTACAAAGAAAATTAGACAAAAATATGGCCAATCTACGGAATAATTCCCAACACGTTTCCAATCGGGTGCACCGCCCACCCTGCAATCTTCCCAACACCAAATTATATTCTCCCCTCTAATTCGTCGTCGAATAATTTGATCGTGCGGCAATCTCTCCCGTCGTTTTAAATCATCGCTGAAAGGTTCGAAGATTAAAGAAAACTCGTACACGTTCGTACACAACGTTAAGCAGCCTAATCACAGGGAATGCTAGCCACTGGGTTAAGATGAAGCCGCTAGCCAAGTAGGTTAGCCACGATGCACGAGAGCAGCAGCACTTGGCACACGAGGCTAGAGTTTCTTTTCGACCGGAAGTCTCGGTCTCTAGGTCGCGTGTACGAGCACGACGGAACTTGCTAACTGTAAGGGTTGTTGGCACCGACAGGTTCAAACTTGGATCATCGAAGTACTGCTTAGATTCATTTTCATCCTCATCTACTTTAATATTTTTTCTTTAAATTATATTTATATAATTCAAATTGTACTTAATACTATCATTTCAGTGTTTTAAGCACTTTTTTTAAATACATAAAATTATGATTGTTCTTCATACTTCCATTATGAAGGTCTATTACTCACATCATGTATGAAATTCATCATTACTTTTGTATTATGAGATAGGACATATTTTATTGGTTTGGTATATTCATTGAGTATCTTCTATTGGAGATGAAGATGTGTTTGTACAAGTTTTGTATTATTTGTAACTGTACAAGTGAAACTATCAATTGCGAATTGAGGTTTGTCTACATTAATCAAATTCGTCATTACTTTTGTATTATGAGACAGAACATCTTTTATTGCTTGGGTATATTCATTGAGTATCTTTTATTGAAGTTCAACATATACTTGTACATCTTTCATATTATTTATAACTGTTCAAATGAAACTATCAATTGCAATGAAGTTTGTCTAAATTAATCAAATTCGTTATTACTTGTGTATTATGAGGTAGGACATCTTTTATTGGTTGGGTATATTCATTCAGCATCTTTCATTGAAGTTGAACATATATTTTTGTACATCTTTCATATTATTTGTAACTGTACAAGTGAAACTATCAATTGCAAATTGAAGTTTGTCTAAATTAATCAAATTCGTCATTACTTTTGTATTACGAGACAGGACATCTTTTATTGCTTGAGTATATTCATTGAGTATCTTCTGTTGAAGCTAAACATCTATTTCCACAACTTTCATATTATTTGTAACTGTACAAGAAAAGCTACCAATTAGGAATTAAGGTTTGTCTAAATTCGTAATTAAAAAAAGTCAATCGATAAAATAGCAATACTTCGATGAAAAAAAGTAATGCACGAAAAGACCGTTCCACGCAAGACGAAAAACGTGAATATATTAACATCCTCCAGTTACACGAAAGTCGAGCTGTAACCTAAATCTTGAGTTTGCCGATCGAGTCAAAGGTCGCGACTGCATGTCGCAAAGTACACAACATCATGTGTCCACCCACGCTTCTCTAATTGCTTTACCAATAATCGCAAGCACGCAACGGCGATCGGTCCGCGGGTGAAACGTTGCGCGACGTTCTGTCCGCGTTTCGAGACACGTCACGCGAAAGAGAGAGAGAAAAAAATATTCTTCCGTGACAAAGGGGCGGATCAAAAGCGGAGAAATGTAGGTTATTTAACGAACACTTCCTGCGATCTCACGCGCGACTTTTTCTTCTCTGTCCCACAAAATCCCCGCTACAGCGGTGTCCGCGAGCACCAGCCTCGAGCCTCGTGGCTACGTGTCCTCTTCGAACAAAGAATTTTCTTCGTTGCTCGTTCACGCGACGCGTCGAAACTTCCAACGGCCAGTTCGAACCCTCTTTCTTCTCTTTTTTTTATATGCCATCGCGTGGAACTTTGTCCCTCGTTGCGCGACCGAGCTTTATATAGTTTCCACCGAGAAAAGTCGAAGCACAAGATAAGGGGAAGGTGACATTTGTGTGTATGGAATGGCAGAAAACGATTTATAAGTTCTCTGTCGAAGGGACGTTTGTTTTATTACGTTCCTTCTTTCTGGTATTTAACTTCTCAGTTTTGGCAACCGATTTCATTTTCCACAAATTTCTACTAAAATTTTGCACAAATTTCTACTAAAATAAAGTGTTGGAATTTCAGAGGAAAATGATTTCTAAAGTCATTTAACAAAAATGAAAAAAATATATTTAAAATTGCATCAAATTTTCTTTCATAGAGAATAACGTGGACAAAGACAAACGATTCTAACCACACTGTTGTGGCATCGCGTGTGATTAATGTAGTTCAATATTCACCCATTGACGGAACTATTTGCTAATTAGAACTAGATTAGAACATTGGCAAAACATAATTGATGCAATTTAGTAAATGGCACAATATGAGAAGCTTTCTCCTATGTAAAATTTGGGGTAATGGTTATCAATGACCCTCAACCTCCATATTCAGCTGCCACAAGATACTGTTTCGATACCGAACTGGAATACCGTTTCACCAGCTAAGAGCAATTAACACAAGAATATTTAATGCCCGATACTTGTTCGATTCTCTACACATCAGAAAAATGCATGAGTTATCGGTATACACGCAAAATAGCCTCGTTCGAAGCAGGGAAGCGAAAGGTTACATCTATTTTTGCCGGTTCGAAGCGAGCCACCTTTCGAATACCGAGACTCGTCCGTGCAAGGATTAAAATTATCCCGCGATAATTAACTCCCTGTGCTTTGCATCCCGACAAGAAGGAGATATACTCAAGTGCAGAAAATTTGGGAAATACTCGAAAGTAAGAAAATAGTGAAAGTATTTCGAGATTAGGCAGTTTAATCCCCTGCACTATGGTTTATTTGTCAAGTGCGTCGGTCAGAGTTAATTACAACTATAATATTAAAAGAAATAAAAAAATTTGAAATGTTATATCAGTTATTATGCAATCAACTATGCAAATTATAATTGGACTTCAAATTGAAGCGTACTGAAAATTCGAGTAAAATCACAGCCGAAGTACGAGTACGACTCAAAATAGTGCAAGAGGTTAGGAAAATGTGAGAAAGTTGCGCCTTATATTTCTTGCGAGTCGAGAAAGCCTATGTTGCATTAGAGTGTAGATCTAACCCGTTAAAACGCGCCACCTTTCGAATACACCAAGACTCCTTTTTGCGAGGGTTAAAATTATCGCGCGACAATTAACTCGCTGTTGCATCCCGACAAAATATATTCAAACGCAAAAAATTTCATAATGAAGAAATTAGAAAAAGGAACTCGAGTTTAGGAAAATGTGAGAATGGGGTGTGAAAGTTGCGCCTTATATTTCTTGCGAGTCGAGGAAAGCCTATGTTGCATTGGAGTGTAGATCTAACCCGCTAAAACGCGCCACCTTTCCTCGGGGCGAGCCTCCATATTTCAGGATCCGGGCTTGAATTTACCGTTCCAATCCAACCTCTTTCGCACACCATCCACCGGCTGCAGTTGTGCATACCCTATGCACACCCTGTGTGCAACTACAGCAACTCGTTACCGAGCCACGTCAAGGCTTGCTGCCTTGCATTTTACATGCGTCCCTACACATACTTGTCGTTCACATTACATGATCTCGCATCGGTATGGCGAAGCACGCTTTCCTCATTACTCTCTCTCGCTTCCTCTCTCTTTCTCTCTTTTTCTCCTTCTTCGCGTTCATCCCCTTTTCTCGTCGCCTCCTCGATTCACCCCTGCTCTTTGTCTCTCCTTTCTCTCGCTCGACTGCTTTCTCACGTTCCCGTTTTCCATCAGCGACAACCTATCAATAAAACGCCTTCCTCGAAGAACATCGTCCATTTTCCTTGGCGTCGTCTCTCGCTGCGACTACGGACAGTAATTACATGCGAGCCGAGACCTGCTGGCGCATCCGTCACTGGCTCCTTTCAGCACGAACGAGCGCCAACTTAGGCAAATAAAAAGGAAAATCATCGCGAGAAGTTTGCGAACTTTCGGAGAATCGCCGACGCTCTGATTGGAACGGCAAACTTGCATGATGGCCTCTTCAACGGATTTCGAACGAACCTGTTTCGGATATTTCGCTTCCACAAACTTAGTTTACTCGTGAAACTTGAAAAATTGGACCAATTATTTGAAGAATCTCGTCGGAATAACAATAATTGTTTAAAAGATTAGCGGAGAGTAAATATAGCTATAACGAGCAGATAATTGTGAACAGAATTAAAATAAATGTGCATTGATCTGTAAAGACTTTGTTAGGATGAACATTTATTTATGAACGCAACTCCGTAGACACAAGGGTAAACATTGCACGATAAATAATTTCTCTGTCGAGTTTCGAAACTTCAAAAGACACTTTTAGCATCGTCGATTGAAAAATCGACTGATCGATTATTATTAACCGACCGGAATGCAGAGAGGATGCCGGTCTATAAAAGGATGGAAAAGAAGAGAACAGTTAAGTGCACCTGTACTCGATGGTCTTTCAAAAAAATAATTACTTTCCAATTCGAAGATCAAATCGATTATTAATTTTGCAATTCCTCAATAAACAAAACGAAATTTCATATCATTGTCATCATTAAGAATCTATAACAATTTTCATTTAAAAAATTTAATATATGTTTTTAAATATATTTATTAAAAATTAAATATGTCTAATAATTTGTGAAAGTTGAGACTATTCCAAAATCGAAGAAAAGCAAATTTCGGAAAGAGAGAGAAACCGGCAGAGGATTATCATCCGCAAGCGTGTACGCGACGCTGAATACCTAAATAGAAGATGTCATAGATATAAAACGGTCAAGGACTAACGAGCAGGTGAGTCGAGAAAATAGGTGGAACGCGTCAGAGAGGACAATTTGCTGGTCAAGAAATACATGTACTCGATCGATCGGATATCGTTTCGTTCGTTCAGTAATTCTGATCAACGACGCGTGACCGTCCATAGCCACATTTTCTAGCTATCCGCCTATCCCGTCTGACCATTCAGACCTCACGCTACTTGCCGACACACGGTGCCTCCTGCTTTGTCGCTCCGCTTGCTTATTTATTTAAGGAGACACGTAAGAGTCCCTGATTTCCATCAGGGAGCATCACGTAAATCTTCTTTGAAACGCTAATCTGTTCAACAAGTATGAAAACGAAACTGTAGTATATACAGGGTGCTTCAGAAGTTAATTTCAACATTTCACGAACCAAATTGGGCAGCTCTTATATGCTGGGAATATTGATTCGTTCTTTTAAATCGTGTATTTAAAAAATAAATCGTACAAGGGGAATATATAAATGATAAAGAGAGTCAAAGACAAAGTACAACTTCCAGTATTAAATAGTCGGCTCTTTGAAATCTTGTACAAACCGCCCGTTTTAAAAGGCATTAAAAGCAATTAAGACAGTCAATATTCTGTTTATGGAGCATTGGTTTCGAGAAGGCCACCAGTTAGACCACAAGAAGGTTTTTAGGTTAGGCCAGAAGTAGTCGCAGAGTGGCAGTATATTTTGAAGTTATTAAAAAAGCAGTGAGTGATGGTGCACCTAATAGAAGGAAAAAGACGATGGAGGATAGAGGTAGAGGAACGTACCTCATAATCTCATTTTCCTTCTCCTCCTCCTGTTTCTGCCTGATCATAACCTCCTCGATGGTGCTCCTCTCCTCGGGGGTGAGGTGCGACATATCAGGTACAGCCGCCATCACGGACGTAAGATAGGAACGTGCACGGGAAGGTCTAATCGCGAGGAGTTTAGCGCGAGGCGCGGGCCGGCGCACCACCGACGACGCCGCCGATGAGATACCGCGACCGCGACGACGAGGTTCTTCGCTCGCCGCGCGACAACGTTTGTTCCTACGGGGTATTGCGTCCTTTCTACGACTACGGGAAGGCTGTGTCGTACGGGGGGAGTCATCCGACACCGGGTAACCGGACCGGTTGGCCGCGACAACACGGGTACGCGTTCGACTCGCGTTCCAACTTGCAACGCGGTGGTTGTCGCGCTTTCGGACGTTCCACTGGTTGCTGCTGGTGCTCGACACAGCTGACGGGAAAATTGATGAACGGCGTGCAGCCAGGAAGCCCGTCGACGACCACTGGACAAAGGGAAGCCACTCGACACCAACGGGCACCCTCGTTCGTCCGCGCCTTCTCACCGGACAACAGGCCGCCTCTCATGCGATCGTCATCGACGCGGTGCAGCCTGGCTCCGTGCTCCTCGTCTCCGTCGGCGTCCTCGTCGTCGGTATCTCTGCTCGTACGATTACCAGCGACCGCATCCGTATGACAAATCATGTTCACAGCCTGTGAGGAGGTTCTCGCATTCTCTCGTCACCGGTACCCGGTCCACCTTCTCCGCTCGAACCCACCATGGAACACGAGTGCTCGACCAGGGTGTTCCTCGAAACCGACCTTCGACCAGGTTCCTCCGATATGGCGGCTGGCGAGGTTAGAATGTGCGCACTGATCGGCCCCCGCTCTAACCTCCTCGATTGCCTCTAGCCCTCTCTCGGAACCTCTCTCTTGCCAGACGCGTCCAACTGATCCCTTTCGATTTGTTTACCCCGTTTCTGCTCCCTCTGTTTTGGCGTGGTCGAGCACCTCGAGGTATCGCGAGCTTTCGAACGGCCCAGTTCACGAGTACATCGATTGAAAAGGAAAACGGGTCACGGGTGCCGTTGCTGCACTCGTTTCTGCCGTACACACGGAGCGCAGGTTCTTGAACCTCGCAGAAGAATACGCGATCTCGTACACACACGCCAGGCGAGCACCAGGTGGACACTCGAATATCGAATCGACGACGATGAATCGGAGGGCTAGGATAATGGCTACGTGCTCGTGTTTCCGACCTCCGAGGGTTTGCTCGAGACTCTCCGTAGACTTCCGGAGAGACGTTGATTCTTCTGGTTTCACAAAATACACTATCTCGTTTGGACGAACGAAAACCGATTCGAAGTCGAAGCACAGTCGCCTCCTCTCCGGTCAATCGAACTTCACAAAAGCGTGATCGAACCGAACACGAGCTGACAGACGTTGATTTCGCGCGGATCCCTGCCACGTACGCGTGCCTCCGCGCGACGATATTCAACGCTACAAGTATTCGTTGGTTCGCGATTCACGTGGCGGCCGAGACGACGATGGCGCTCTTCGACGTCTCTGCAGCGACCGCGACACCCACACAATCAATCGCCCTAGACCGGATTGTTCCACACCCACGAGAGCCGTTTCCTCAGCTGACCGGTCGTCTCCGACGTTTTCCTCGCGTTATCGGCTGGTCGTGATCACCCGCTCCCCCAAAAATGGATTCTCCTTCTCCGCTGGTCAGGTTAAAGCGACCACTCACGATATTATCGCGGCTGACTTTGTGGGTTCGCCGATGGTCGCGCTCGCTCGCTCGCACTGATCACACGCGCGTACACGGTGGGCCAAGTTGGTCGAATCGGTCGAACAGCGAAGCGAACTTCCGTGTTACAGCGTTTCCTTTCTCGCTACGCTCGACGCTAGAACAACACACGAATGGGCTTATTCCACACCCCTAGCGCGCTTATGTCCGCCAACGCTCCGCGATTGGTACTACTCTCACTGACGGCTCGGTCTCTCCTTCTTGCTCCTTCCTCTTGGCGCTCTCTCCCTCTCTTTTCCACCCTTTCAACCTTCCCCTCTATCACCGATCGCCTACATCTTTCTCCCTCCACCTGCTCCGTCTCCCTTACCCTCTCCCTCGACCGTCTACCTTCCACTATCTCCCTGCCACCGCCTGCTGCACCTCTCCGCAACGGGCTGAAACGGGAATACCGGTCTCCGCGAAGGGGGCTAATTTCCGGCCGCGAATCGACTTCCTGTTACGATTCTGCCGTCGAAATCGCGCTACCCTCCAACGAACCGACCCTGCGTCCCTCTTCCAGCTATCGTCCATGTAAAAAAGAACGCAGACGACCCGTCCGACTGACTTGCCACCGCGGAGGACACCCTGTTCTGCGAGTGCCCGCGGACGACCGCAGTTGCGCGTATCGTCAGTCCCCTTCCCCGACTGTGTTTGTCCATTCGAGACCACCACCCGGTGCTGCACGAATTTTCTTGCCGTGCATGTGCAGCTGCCGAGACGGAAACCGGAGTCCAACTTTCGGATCTTTACCTTCGGTTGCTTACATGAAGGGAGCTTATATGGGATGCATGATCGAGTCTCGATGCTTTTCGGTGGTTCCTACGATGCTGGCCTGTGGGACGATTCGATGAACGAGATCCATGAAAAGCGTCCATTCATGCGGTCTTAATAAATAATGGGATGCGGCGTACGTCCGAACCAATAAGGACCACAGGCCGCACTTACGTCATGGAAAACCGGGTATTGATCGCACCCTAGGCCAATGGGGTTCACCGCCGCAACGGTGCCACTTTCAACGTTCTGGCGGTGAATTCGAACGCCATCGAAACAGCGTCACGACCACCATCGACGCCCGGGAAACTATGAATCGCTCCTGAATCAAGTTTGCCGAGACGGTGTGGCTCGCAGATCGAATTTGTAGGAAAACTTGGTACGAATTTTTTAATAGACTTGCTAATTCTTTTCATACGATCTTCCTCTTTCGAATGTTTCTTCCTCGAACTTTACGTATTTTAATTGCTGTGACAAGATGAAACTTTTCTAATTACGATCGATTGTAAAGGAGGAACCTGATAAAACGAAGACAACTTGAGAATTTAAAAGTTTAGAAACTTAGAAAATTTTGGAGAAGAGTGTACCAAGGATAGATTGTATTTTTGATATTTGTTACAATATCGCAGTCTTCAGTAGAATCAGACGTTCTGACAACGTCTGATACGCAACGCACTGATACTACTGACACGGCTGATCTACTGAACTCACTCACTGAAACATCTACTTCGTCAAATTGTCACCAATGATCTACGCTGTAAATTTAGTGAAATTCTAAAGATGCAAAAAGTTTTAGTCTCGACCATCGCAGCAATCGATCTATTGAATGACGAAATTTAAGACTGCTATGCAAACGAAAGAGAATGATAAAAGGTGATATTCTCCGTTTCCCTCGAACGGTGGACTTTAGGTCAATCGTGACCCAGATTTCCGAAAGTTACAATGGTATTTGTAATAAAGTTAGTCGCAAAATTAGGTAAATTAGTTCCTAACAATGTTTGTTTCTATGAAACTTTAAACGCCATTCGCGTATGGTGACGTAATATTAAAGGTAGTCGAAAAATTAGGGGATGAAGGAATGCGATATAAATATAAATTTGTATTATTATTGTCTCGGCTAAAGGTTAGCTTTCGCGACGAATCACTGATGAAATGTCGATCGATCAAGACAGATATTAAAATGACCTGCCAGCCACCATGGCCCCTAACTGGTAGAATTTGCCAACCTGTTTCGTGTACTTGTTTTTATGGTGCAACACGCATGATTAATGACACCTGGATCAAAGCCAGATATTCGACTCCTTTAATGATATTATATGGGAAAATTGTACAATGAAACTTTTAATTGACAGAACAACTCGATTAATAATTACAATCATAAATAATATATATTTATTTTTTGCAGATACCTGAATTCAACTCAGGTAGGACACGATATAAAACTTAATTTACAAAATGGTTTTTACATTCAGCGATACTCGTTCGAGTTACACTTATACCATTTAAATAATTGCACGCATTTGCATTAAATAACACAAGTTCGAACGATGTGCGATACGTGTATTTACAAACAGTTAAGAGTATTATGAGTTGGAAAACTATTACCTGAAGCAGTGAAATTAGGCTAAATAAAGCGTACATAATCATTGGAAATTTGGCACATTATAATGGCGTAATACAATGATGGACAAATTAAGTGTCATGGAGATTTTAAATTTTGGAAATATAAAAGTTAGAAATATGCTTTCAGATTGAAAAATTGACCCGTAAGATTTCTTGCAAGTGTAAATGTCCATCACTGTTATAACGATAATTAAAATACAATTAAGATATCATAAAAATAAAAGGATTCAGATAAATCGTTACACACGTGGTATTTTCATTGACCAATATTAAATGAACGTTGTTTTAAATTTTGATTTACATACGCTGTACCCGCTCACCAGCTATGTCCTAACACGTATTAAAATTTAATTAGCTTTGCTTAATTATATTTACATTATTCTGATAAACAATATATTTACAATCGAGATTATCGTGCAAATCATGTGCAGCAATAATCGTTGAAAGCCATGTTGGTCAAATTATAAATAAATTGAAATCGATACATTTTCATCCACTTTTCTGGATTCTTAATATGTACATATGGTGTATCGTATACATCATCGATATTTTATATTTTTGCTATTTTCTTATTGTACATAAATTATACACGTTCGTAACAATCATTATGTAAATAAATTTATTATGCTTCCACTATAAATTGGTAAAATCGATATGATATAAGTTATGCGTACATTGACATAAAAAGACATTGCATTGTGTCCTATATTCATTATGATATAATATGTATACAGTCATCGATTGATCTTTTTTTTTTTGTTATTAAATTTCTTCAAATGTGCATATCATACAAGCAACATGTACATCAATAGAAAAAGAAAGTACAATAAAAAAAGAGAGGACAATAAAAATTCTATAACGTTTATTTCACGTGATGATATACTTTATAGGAAACGTTTATCGATTCAGTCAAAATCTTATCAAAACCGTGTAAATTCTATCAAGTGATGTTTACTGGGTGTATGTATACCTACTATCTTTCTCGTTTCATATAAATTTAAAACATTTTTGCTTATCGTGTGGGATCCTTGTTTTGAACAATATCGAATCTGCTCGATACTGGGTATTTAAGAGAGGCATATATCCAAAAACCTGCAATCAATAAATATATTTTTACGTACACATATATTTTGAAATACATTTAAAATATTATATAGAAATAGTCATGTTTAGTAAGGCAGACGATAGAATATATTATTGAAAACTAAAGATATAAGAATCTAGCTTTAGACTTCCACAACTGAATGTTTAAAAAGCACTCACCTGAGCAAAGAAATTAATACATTTGTGCCTTTCTTGGAAATGAGTATCATCTTCTGAAAGGGAAATTGGACAACCAGGACATCTGAAAGTCCACCGTGATGTCACCTAAACAATATAAACACAGATACTGAAGTGATAAACTTTAGTATTAAACCACAATACAGAGACAATGTTTGATACCTTAACAGGTGGTTTTCTCGTTAGATGAGATATCAAGAAATTCATAGCAATATCTTCACAATTCATGTATTCATCAACCTTGTCCCGTATAGCTTGCGGCAACCAATGTGTATAAAGATATGTGTAATGTTTATGGATGAACGCAGCGCCAGTCAAAACCATCGACAACTCGCAGGAATAATTAGAATTATAATTCCAAGCATTGTGATAATTCTGGTCCCATGCGTGAAAACGACCCGGAAATCCAACTACACGATCTCGATGTTCTCTCCATACTCTGCAGATATTATCGATAAATATCATCTTCATAATTTGACATTTTTAGAAAGTATAAAAGTACCTAAATCCAAACATAATTTCGTCATGTCTCAAATGAGCGTCATCATCAACCGAAAGAACAGCTTCCGTTTCAATAGCATCAAATGGAAGAAACCTATTGTTTAAACTATTCCTTGGTGCTTTGATTACCTGAACAAAAATAATCCATTGTCAATAATTTGAAAAACGATATACGTTTTATTTAAAAAGAGGCAAGTTACATGAATTGGAACTCCAATATCTGGCCACTTCAAATCTTCCATCGGCGGCTTTGGGCTGTTCCACACTACCAGAACTTTGTTCAAATATGGCAGTCCGTAAAATCGAGCTAAAGAGTTTATAAGAACCTGTTCTCGTTCGTATGTCAACATAACGATTGTGAACTGTTCTCTAGGATAGTTGCCTCCTAAAGCTTCACTAAACTCTTTGCCCGCGCCTCCAGCACCTTTTCCGATGGGTCTAAATCCGACCTCGGATCCTAAAATGTATAAATCTTCGATAAAATGTTCATATTCAATGTGGAATAAAAGACGAATTTAGTTTACCAAGAAATTTTGCGTCGCTAGGCAACACTGTGTCAAAAGGTAATTGTGGATACAGATAAAATGGGTCCACCCAATCGTTCCAAATTTCATGTCCCTGAAGCAACATTGTGGTATAGTTTCTTTTAAAAGCAGGAGACGGATAAGGAGGTTCCAGAGGCCCCAAACTTTCTTCCGCTTCTGGCTCGGCAATAATTGTATCGGATTTTAAAGGCTGCAGAGAAATAAAATTATCATATGCAATCACAAACAGACAACATAATCGTGCTTTGCAATATTTACCACAAAGCTTTCATTAAAGATACTTGGACTAGCAGTTTGAGGGGCTGGAAGAGGCGGTATACCAAGTCGATCTCTAATTACAGCTACAATAGTATCTACTGCACCTTGTGCAGTGCTTAAATATCGTTCCCATATTAATCTGCCCTGTCTTCGCATACTCAGCAGATCAGTATCAGGAACGGCACGCAGTAAAAAGTGCATTTCAGTTACTCTGGCCTAAAATTTAAAACATGTAACTAATCAGAAACGTAATTTGCATTAAAAATAGTTTACCTTTGGTAGAAAGATTGCTGCTCTGCGCCAACTAATAACTTCGCTGTAGCTTAATAGAATTTGATCACCGCCTAAGAAAACTGGAATGGATCCCGACCGTAAGGCTTCGTATAATCTCGCTTGCATAGACGAGGTAGTTACGAATGAAGCATTGCTAGGTGCCAAAATTAAAGCAAATGTTGATTCTTTTAATATAGCTTTTCTTGAAGAGTCAGTTCCACATAAAGACCAATCAAGAATTCCTACTATGTTCTTTTCCTCAGAAGCCGGGATACATTCGAATTGAATAAAAAATTTATCCAAAGTTAATCCAGTACTCATATCTTTAAGGTGCTGAATAATAAAAGTATCCAAATTATTTTCATCGACTGCTATTCTTTCTAACTCTATATCTGTGTCATCAATTTGATGTGTCATGGTCGTGACTCTCGGAGATAGCATCTCTCCTTGAAAAGATAATAAATATTTTCTTCTCGCAGGTAACATTTGCGCACATTCTTGCCATACATCTCCACCAGGAGGTCCCAAAATTGGAGGAACAACCAGATCAAAACCTTCACGGAATTGATTTCTGTAAAATGTTGATTGTACTATTATGGCTCTTCCCGTATCTATTTCATTGAAAATATTTCCAGATTCTACAGATAGATCTCTACGTGCTAGATTTAGTAAAATATGATTTCTGCCATCTCCGCCCCAATAAGGAAGTGCATGTAATTTCTTTACATCTATAGCTTTTCTATATGTCCTATCACTTTTTTGTTGAGTGGAAAGAACTTCTCCTATTAGTACTATGTATATACAAGCTTCAGCAGCATTAGTAGTTAAATGGGGATTGTATCCTGTTAAATTACAAATACATATTAATTTGAAAAATGCATGTATATAAATACAAGCATACCTAGTGTTTGTTTAATAGTAGTTTTCAAAAATCCGTCCACATCCCAACCAGGATTTACTACAGAATACTGATCAGGGTCATATAAATATACTGGAAATCCACTTGTTAAAGCACAACGGCTGTGATCAAAACAATTATACATTCTACACGAATGTGGTACAGTAGTTGGTAATACTACAGGAACAGAATTTATTAGTATGCGCTTGGGTGGTGCCAATTCTGGTGTATTTCTTTCTACTGCTTCTCTTTGAGCTACTTGCGCTTGCTCAACACTAATTTTTAATCTATCAAGATCTGTTTGTTGATGTAACAGCTCCTGCTTTAGTTCATCAATCTTTTGAGTTAGACTGCTAACTTCAATTTGAAGTCTTTGCCTTTTTGCGCTTAAATCTCTAAGCTCATTATTTACAGAAACTTTAATACGTAACATTTCCTCTATTCTCATTTTCAATTGAGAAGCTTTCATGGGAGTAAAATCTTCAAAAGCTTCCAATGTAGAAAATGTACGGTAAATATCTTTATCTGGAGACTCAGACTCCACCTGTAAATAACAATGTATTGCTTATGTTGGACAGTTATACCCTATACATCTATATAATTATTTTAAGAAGTTACCTTTGATAAATAATAATGTGTAAATAATGGCACAATGAATAAAAGGACAGATGTTAACATTATAATCCTAGATAACTTGATATGCGTTATCCAGTGACAAATTTCTCTTGTACTTCCATTTTGATGATACAGTGGAAGTATCTCAAATATGCTTCCCCCCATTGTAATTATTAAAGATTATCATTCATGCTTAAATTTTAAACCAACAATCCTGTTTTGTGGTTGTATAACAAATGCCTGTAAAATATAATTAAAAACTTTAGTCTAAACAAAACATTAACATTCCTTAACATTAAAAATAGTATATTTCTAATTTTGACGTTCGCATTTCTTACCCAAAACATCATTGCCGAGCTTTTATTATCATTATTGATCAATAACCTAACAGTGACATATCCTGCTTCCAATTTTTTGACAATCACGGTTAATGATCATTAGATATAAATCACAACTGTCATAACAAAAGGTTTAATAAATATATGCTATTTTAGATACATCCTTTTAAAAACTATCCGGTTACATAAAGTACGTAACAACAGCTAATAAAATCACACCAACGCCATTTCCATTTAAAGGTTCACGTTAAAGAAACAAACGTGAAATAACGCTAATGTCAACATTGCGGTTCTCTATTAATACTTCTCCATTTGTTCTTTAATACTAGCCCCCGTTACTTCATGCATGTCATTCATTTGTGTGGGCAAGTATTTATTATTTCGTTCAACAAGAGATCATTCCTAATTCGCGCAACGCGACTAACTTCAGAAAGTTTTCCTGAAGTTAATCTCGTTTCATAACACTGCGCTCTTCAACCCGTCGATCATATACACGGTAGACAAAAATATATCAATAAGCAGAAGAGATAATAATGCAGGACAGACACTTGAAATATAGACCTCAATGTAATACAGCCGAAAGTATAATATCAGGACTTTAAAAATTTTGTATCATTGAACTTTAGAATTTCAATAGTTTGTAATTTTTGGTTTATAAAGAATAGATAATATTCCTATTCACTGGGTACATTTTCTCAGCGTCTCAAATGTTGTAAGAGCGCATGCACGTTACTCTTAGTTACAAAGTATGTTGGAACCAATCAAATCTAAAATGCGCAGAATGAACAAGAACTTATCTGCTGATAGGTATGATCTTCCGTTGAACAAACAATACGATAGTATTTTGTTGTTATTTTAGGAAAACCTTGTCGATAACATCCTCTCATATGAAAGATCTATGAAAAACAGACCTTGCACCGATGCCACCAAATATAAAATTACATTACGTGATGTACTTAATGATTTTCTTTATTACCATGACATAAAATGTGGTGCTCAAAAAATTAAATGTGAATGTTTTAAATAACCCGCGATATTGTTTTCGTTTAACAACGTCTGGTGGCATTACTTATAGTCTTGTTGGTGTATTTGCATTTCTCAGGACCTTCACAGAACATGCGCATGTTCATGTCAAGTTTAGTGCAAAGGAAATAATATTTTGGCTTTCGGTGGCCTAAAATTAGCTAAAATGGTGAGCTGTTAACAAATTTATGAATTAACCTAATACAATATTTTTTGTGATTTCTTTTTATCAATGAAATTGTGTTCTAATTCGAACGTTTGTGACAACGTAATAAAAATGTTAAAATAACCTATTGTGATTCCAAGTTAATGTTCCCTTTTGTTTAAAATTCAAAATCAATTTTGTGGTATACTAAGTGTTTAATGATATTGTAAGATAATGCATTTATTTTTATATCTGCATTTGTAATAAAATGCATTAACGTTCACGAATTTTTAAATTCACAATAGCTTTTCAAGCAGATCATATACACAGTATCTTAACTATTTTGGATGTTGAAACTTTATTTGGGTTTATTATTAGTGTCATAATTAATTGAAAGTCTGAAATTTTGTAATGTATTTATATAAGTATATATATTTATATTGTAAAACTTTTTAAGTGAAGTGTAACTGACATAATGGTATATTTAATTGTTATTGTAGCATAAGTTAAAGTTTTCACAAAGGGACAAAGTAAAGAAGTTCATTACATTCACTCATACTGAAGAGCAGACAGCAATATACTGTTTAGCGCAAAATGATTGGAAATTAGACCTGGCGAGTGATAATTATTTTCAAAATCCTGAAGCATATTATAAAGAGCCAAAAAATTCGGTAGACAAGAAAAAGTTAGAAATACTGTTTAGTCGATATCAAGGTAATCACATAAAAGATATTTAATTTAAATTGATGTACAGTGGGGTATTATTTGTTTGTTATAGAATACATATTTCAAAATATATATAGTCTTAATCCTTTGACACATATGTAGGTCAACATATTTTGTACTTATACATTCCTTAATCCATATATGGGTCATGATTTATATATGCCTTGTATATACAATAGACAATTCAACATTTGTTGTAATGTATTTGTTTGGTATAAAAATTTTAATTTAATGAAAAATACTGTGGGCTATAGTATTTGTTTGTTGTACAGTTGTGTATAAGATACCCCACTGTATCATTTAAGAATGTTTTATTGATATTTACCACATTTGATTGTATGCTTGAAATAGATCCAAATGAGCCAGACAAAATTACAGCAGATGGAATAATGAAATTTCTGGACGATTTAGATTTGAGTCCTGAAAGTAAATTAGTATTAATTATTGCATGGAAGTTTCGGGCAGAAACACAATGTGAATTTACTAAAGATGAATTTATGAATGGCATGATGGATTTAGGGTAATACAACATTGCCCACTTATTTTATTTTTCTTGTTTCTAAATATTATTACAATACAATTTATTAAAATTTGCTTTTCAGTGTGGACAGTATAGATAAATTAAAAGCTCGCTTAAGTAGTTTAGAAAATGAATTAAGAGACCCTCAAAAATTTAAAGATTTTTATCATTTTACGTTCAATTATGCGAAAAATCCAGGACAGAAGGGTTTGGATTTGGATATGGCTATTGCTTATTGGAACATCGTATTAGATGATAAATTTAAATTTCTGCCTTTATGGTGTCAATTTTTACAGGTAAGAGATCTGTGCGTATATTTATAAAACATTAAGAAAAGAATATAATTTTATGGAAGGGAACTATGAAGGAACAAAATTTGTAACAATTATAATATAAATTAGTTATACCCTTTTTCAGGAACACCATAAAAGGTCAATTCCAAAAGATACATGGAATTTACTGTTAGATTTTGCACTTATGATCAATCCTGATATGAGCAATTATGATGAAGAGGGAGCCTGGCCTGTATTAATAGATGATTTTGTAGAATGGGCACAGCCTAGAGTTCGTCAGTCCCTCTAACATCTTTTTATCACATCTTCATACAAAAAAAGAAGCTTTATTTATTCAATTATAAAATCGTATATTCTTCAAGTGATACTTGATTATATTTTTCTGACAAAGTAACATCATTTTACTTTGTGTACAGAGCACGATAAAGAGGCAGATACTATAATTATTAAAATTGATTGTGGTGTATAATAACTCTGTAATGTAAAGAAATGATATAAAATAATACTTGTAAACAAAGAGGTTACTTTCACGTAATACTAAAAGTTTTGTATGAATTTAATTGAAAATTATATTACGTTTACCTCGTAGTTTCACAGATAAATCATATTCGTTTATCTGTACAAAGTAATATGATGTATAATGAGTTCGTTCTAAAAATGAAAATATAACAGTGAACAATGTTGCTCAATTACCGACGGTATTTGCAAACTGAGGAAGTCATTCACTGTGTTCCTTTGCACGAATTTGGCTTGAAAAGAAGGGAAATCATAAGAGAACTTCGTTTATACCTTTTTGTAGATAGTAATTTCTAGAAATTGCGTTGTTAAAAAATTGTTATTAAATAAATTTTACACTCTATGTAACACTTGTAATATACACACAAAAACACAGAGAGAAAAATCTGTATTTTAAACTTAATGCTATTTCGGCACTGGTATGCTTACCTCTCTCATGATCGCTCGTGTGAACGAGCGATAAAAGATTTATTTCTGTTTTGTTAGTGCTGAGTAATATTTATATTGTAATTCTGAGGTACTATAGATGATAGGGAAAATAAATTAAGAATTTTTTACAAGTTCAAATTCTGAGTTTTATTCGTGATTATTACAGATTAAATACTTTTTTGTTTCGAATATTTACTGATTTCAAACTTGTATAAAGTGAATGCGCGTGTGAACATTAAAATGAACGAACAACTAATGAAGATAACTTGAATTCTCGTAAAATTTTTTGTATGTACTACAAAATGTTAAAGCTACTAATGGTATTTTATATTTAATGTTTTCTTCCTATTTCACAATGAGATTTGTGATTAATGCTTTTGTAGTTTAGTATAGAATATGTGAATTTTTCAAGATTATTAATCATTTTAATTTATATATGATACAAAGAGATTGCAGAAACATAATATGTAAAGAGATATGTCTCTATAACTTTATAGTTAACAGATAAGGAATCAAAACATTATATCCAATTAGGTATATCAACATTGAAAGGTGCAAAGTAGAGAATTAGCAATATGAAAATATATCGTCCACAAATTTTGGATTATATTTTATAAAAATGTTAAAATAGATAAAATAACGAAGTTTCTGACATACGTATTCATTACAGAAAAAAGTCCAGTTAAATATTGTCAGGAATACGTTCACACAATGCAGAAAGAAATGTTCACAAAAAAATGTATATTACATTTCATTTAAGTGATACTAAAGTACATAGAATTTACAGATTTAAGCTATGTTATTTTTTTCGAATAGTTTAAGCATTGCGTGAACAATAAAGAATTGTAATAGTTTTAGAGTGAAAATGTAAATAATGTAAATAAACCTGTCAGTCTTACTCTGTATAGCATGTCTAATTAAATAAAAAATTCCGTAATCATTATATAACAATAGTTTTAAGGAAAATGTTTAAACTTACAGTAATAAAATAAGTTACTCAATTATATTTAATGTTTTGCCATTTTTTGTTCGTTTAATATATTTATATAATTTTTAGGATATTTACATATGCTTTATTATATGTTTTGATATAAAATATTAGATTATTCAATTAATCTGTTATTATGTTTCTCATAACAGTTGCCACAGTTGCATAAAGAATTACAGCCACAGCACGATGCATTGTATGGATATAAAAATGCTAGTTCATATTGATCTGCTTCTGCATTGTAACAGTTATTTAATACATCTTCAATGTACCAATGGCACAAATGTTCCAACTGGTCTATACTTGTCTACATTATTTTTTCTACTGTTAATCTAACATGCATTTCTATTACTATCAATTAAAGATGCAAAATTTTGCAGTATCTATTAAACATCCATTTTAGTACATATAATTATACATTCTTACCTGTGCAATAACTAATCCTCGTCTTGGATTTGTGACTGCATTATGACTATGGGAGTCAAAGAAAGTTACCTAAGAATAATACATACATTTGAAATATCTTTCACAAGCTTTAGTGAACAGCTTACCATATATGTTTCTTCTTGAAATATAAATAATACTGTACGTCCACAAGTAATGAGAAGCATGAATAAATTCTTAGATTTTGCTAGCTTGTACCATTTATGTAAAAACCTGCTTATATGAAGAAATAAACCCTCTTCGATTCTTTCATAATATACTTGAAATGTCTAGAATAAAATTATAGCATTTTAAATATTGAATACTTAATTATAATAAAGCTAAATTTATACCCATTCTCTTAATAAATATAGGTTTCTGCCGCCAATTTTTAATGCTTCTTCTGTACTAAGATATGGATGGGAAATTAATCCTTCCTCAATACTCCATGTATGGATAGCATTACCCTTTATCATAGCTTCAGCTATAATGCTAATTATTTTGTGGCATCTTTCTATATCATCTACTAATAATTCTGTTTGAGATATCAACTGAGCAACCAGAAGACAAATAAGGGTACATGCTTTGCTAACTAAAAGAGTAATATAAGCTTTATATATTCAGTAAAATAATTTATGTGAAAAAATATCTTATTACCCTTTTGTCCCGGTGGATATCGACTTTGTGAAAATTCTGGATTGTACCAAAGTACTTTTACATTACTGCCAAAATAATCTTTCGTGTAAGTAGGAAAATTTTCGCAAAACAATGGTAGTAAGGACATAATTCTTTATGCAACTTTTGACGAATGTGCTATGTATTACTTGCAAATTTTATATACGAAAACATGATTCCTTTGTAAATTTAATTTATTATGATCTTAGAAAGTTTTGTGTTTCCCTATTGAAAGCCATGAAGCTGGTTAAATGATGAATTTTGTTTCAAATTCGTTCGTGTTAATTTGCATAACTTATAGTAATATACATGCTATGGTACTTTAATTTTACATTTGAAATAAATGTATTTTAAATTCAAAAATTTTCATTAGTATATTTATTATTCGCTCAGTCAGTCATTTCATAAAAACAATACAATTTTTCGTCAAAGAACAAGCTTCACTTAACGAATTTCTATCAAGTTATAATTCAGCTAAATGATTTATATTTCCTTAATATTTGTTTTATAAAACAACTTATATTTGAATGAATGATAGTTCGCGTGAAAAAATATGAATTTATATTCAGCATACATTACAAAAATCAAAGAATTTTCTGATTATTCAAGTCTTCTGTTATGTTCATCAATATGTATGGTATTTATTGTGTGAAGCAAAGGACATGTAATATGCAGCACATTGACAACAAAAAATCAATACATTGTGTACGATGTACAAGTTTCATTCACACAATCATAAATAACGAAATTTAATAAAATGAAATATATTCTGTTAGATATAAAGAAGATGGTTGTATGTGTACATATTTATTTACATTCAATATATTGTAAAAATTGAAAAACATAAATGATTTTAAATTATGCATGTTGTATTAGTTAAAATGAATACTTTAGAATAATCCATCATTACTTAAAGATTTTAATTTTTAAATTGAGTACAGTTTCCACTTTGGCGCATCACTGTTGTGACGAGCGCTATAAAAATGCATTAATAAAACAATATTTTCGATGAAATAATTAACATCTTTTCTGTGCAAATACATATACACGTATTGTCACACACTTAAATTTGTTTCTTGATGCGCACAAATTTGCAACGTGTTTACGACGTGTTAAAACCATTACGTTATTGCTCATAGTGTTTCTTCTGTGACCTAACCAACACCGATCGATCATTTTACGATTTCCACAAAGCAAATCATATGTCTATCTGTTTAACCATATTTATTTTCTTATGCTCAAAAATTAAAATATTGTTCTAATGTCACTTTTTTCGTCTGTTTTCTTTTTTAATACGAATAAAATTATATTTTCCTAAATGTATAATACATCTGAATGGCTTGACAGAAGTATCTCTGCCTTTATAGAGCTGCACTGGAAACTGTTTTCCATGATTAGTCTCTTCCTGTTAGAATATCAAACTGATCTTTCATCGTACCTAAAAAATATCACTGTCTGCATTACTATCCCTCATAAATATGTGAATTTGCAGACAGTAGACTTTAAACACCATTTACCAGTGATCAAAACGATCTGTACGAAGGTGGATAACGTGCTGGTATACTTGTGGTAATGTGGCGTGACAGATGTTCCCATCCTAAAATCCTTGCAATTTCTATACATTTCTCATCAACTTCCTTTACTGGATGTTCTTCATAATAACGCAATAACAGTTTCAAGTATCGACCGTAATGATTATTAATATGAGCATGCCACAGTGAAAGGGCAATAACCTATTAATCAAATAAGAAAATATTATATGGCTTCCATATTCAAATATAACATGATATGAAGTTTTTTACCTTAATGTCAGTAGGTTCAGCAAACTTCTGTACTTCCTGCCAATGATGTGTAACACTTTCTAATAAATGTGCATAAGGATCGAGTTCTGCTCCAGTCTCTTTCTTAGTATTGTGTATGTACAATCGCGCCAGTGCACATCCCTTCTTTACTAAGGCTTTTATCAAGCTGAACTTCTGTCTTTCCATGTTCGTTCGAATCTTCGCTGCGTCATCGCGTTGATCACTCTTCAATCCATAATAAGCTAAGAGTTTGTCCTGGTCTATATTAGTGAGCATAAAGTCAGCAACGCTTATGATTTGGTTTGCTAAAGAAACAGATTCTTCTGAGATATCATCGTGTGGTACATGTCGACGAGCTTCTGGCGAGTCCAACGACATTAGCATGGCAGTGTGAACAGGCAAATGGTCCGCAAAGAGAGTCTTCAATTCTCCATATAGTAGGTTTGCATATTCTCCGGGTTCTGTTATTAAAAATAATATAGTTATCATTTTGCTTATGCAGTCTCCAGGTTTTGTTATTAACAAGGTACTTGTAACCCTGATGCAGGAAAATGTAAATACACATTTATTTAACATGACAAGTAGACTTTATACGGTCACTCAAAGGAACGAAAGATTTGTAAAACATTAAAGATTATCATTTCATTGCTTTGATATCAATGATTCATAATTTAAGTATCAAGGAAGAAACAATGGGGATTTATGCATTTCATATTCATGCATAGAAAGTCAACAGTTTTAAATATAACTTGTAGAGGATTTTATGACATAAATTTTTGGAATAACGTTGGTCACACTCGAATGACTTACGAGTAGAAGGCGCTATTGGTAAAATTGAAACCGGAAAGAAGAATAAAAACTTTAAGTAATGATAATAATTTTATATAAATAAATAGTACTGCATTGGTGACAAATTTGATTACCCATTTTTGAAAGCCAGTTGCACTTGAAATCTCTAAGAGCTTCATTGTACTCGTCCCATTTGGTAGTTTTAGTCGAATTACTATGAGTACTGTTGCTATTACTGCTACTACTACTACTGAACTTTTTGGTTGGTTCAGACAGAATATATTTAAACGCGTGGCAGTCCACTTTTTTTCCATTTTCATCCTTGCAAAAGGTCAATGAACCCTGTAGGTAGCTACCGTTCCCTAAGGTAGCATTTCTGCAAGCTCTTTAATAAAAAAGAAATACATCAATACTCTCCTAAATTAGTCAGCTTTGATACTTTTCACATATTTCACTACTAAAAGAAAATATGAACAAAGCACAAAAGCCTAAATAAAACTGAATTAAAGAGAAAAGCGTATAGTGTTTTCTAAAAGCCTGAGTTGTATATTGTTACATGTATTGAGGTGTATAGAAAGCTTTAAATGTAAAATATATATACAAAAGACTAACTATTCAATATCTCTGGGAATGCATAAGAAAAGTTTGCAATACATTTCTTACAACTACAAGTATGTAAAAAAAGCTTTAATTGCACTGACTGAATAAGAAGGGCAAGTACACATATTTAAATATTAAGGTCTAAAATGCGATAATGAGTTCTATGAAGCAACAAAGCAATATAGAAGTAAAACAATTTCATTGTACAGATAACAAAAATACTCTTCACTTCAACAAATTAATATGTTTATAAGCCACATTCAAAGCATGTAAATGTTTAAAAATGTCTAAGAATATCGTAAACTTACTTGTTTTCGGCGCTGCAATGTGAGATGAAAAGGAAGAAAATGTTCTTAGTATTTCAACAAAAATATTTATATACATAAAAAGAAGATAGAAAAAATATAAAATGATAGTATGTAAAAAATTGTCTAATTATGTAAATTAAAGAAATGGAAACAATATAGAACAGCTGATGCTTGTTAAAAATTAATAATAACTGAATTATAAGAAATGTTTAGTCTAACATGTTTTGAACATTTACATTTCCAAAATTTCAATAAAATTGTTCATGCACCTTTTTCTACTTACATGTAAAAATATGTGTACTATTACATATACGAAAAAATATGAATGTCCTTGAAATGGTACATAAGCTATGTGTAAACCAGTTCTACTGTTTGATTGTCCTCTTTGTATATTATAATGAAAAATGTTTTGCAACGCTTGTCGAACGAAATATAATGACGGGAATAGTTATTTGGAATGAATACTTACTTGTTTTCATTTGATAGAGGAGCAACATATAATGGAAGGATATGACCCGGTGGAACTGAGGCTGCTATCATTTTCTTGCCACCAATAATGGCTTGTGATCGACTGGCATAAACATCTAGAGTAATTGGGTTACTTAACTTGTGACTCAACAAAAATGGCATTTCTGTTAATTTATCAAGTAAATCCTTCTTTTCATGTCGTATATGTATTTTCAAAGTGTAATCGCCTTTTTCTAATTTCTGGTTGGCATACTGTAATAATAGATGCAATTATTAAAATGCTGAAGCGTCAAGTGTATTTGCATCCCTGATATATGGTTGTCGTGGCAGTCAACGTGCCAATATATTAATAGTGATTTATAGGCAGCACTTACTTTGCATGGGTACGCATCTCCGCAGCAGATAAGCTGTTTGTTACTATCATAAATCATCCACATTTGGCTCTCATATTCATTTTCGTACAATAAATCACTGAGTAATGCAGCATTTGGAGTTACCTCCGTTGATTTCGCACAGTGAAATGTGTACGTCAATTGTAATTCATAAATTTGTCGTGAAGGTGGAATAATATCTCGTTCCCGTAAAGGAGCGATCTTTGCATCAGTGGGTCTATATCATTAAAAACAAAATGTTATATTTAAAGCTAAAAGATGGGCAGCACAGAAGTACTTTTCAGTTGTACATACTTCAAAATCTGCACAGACGATTTAAGAGAAATACTGGGAACTACTTCTTCGTTTCTAAGAGAACTTCGTACTTCTAAACGATTTATTCCATCTCCAGCTTGCATCGTAAGACTTCCATCTATCATGTGGATACCATGAAATTCTATGCAATAATCAACTAGCATATCACCTATATTTGCCCAATATTTTGCAACAACTACTTCTAAGATTAATCCTCCCTATAAATAAAATACATACATAGCTATCACATTAATTTATTAGTGTTTTTTAAAATTAAACCATAGAAATTTATAGCACCTGAACAGCAAATGGATGAATTATTTCTGACTGAGAAGTTACAGTGAATAACTTATTCACTTCCAGAGTCTTGCAAGACAAACGAGGTTTCAATTGAACACTATGAATCACAAATCTTCCAGTTTTATCTTTTTCTGTACTTTTTAATCTAACAACTAGAATCAAATTGAATTAAAATATTAATTTTATTTTCCCAATTTGAAAATAATGTAGACAATATTTACCTGCCCATGTTGCATCTTCGGGAACCAGAATGAAATGTCGGCGCAGTGTATTAGGTTTAAATAAAACACTTGAATATGATAAATCTGGAAGGATTGCAGTTTTTGGCAGTAGTTGTGGTTGTACTACAGTCACTGGTATTTGAAAGACTGGTCCTTTTGCAATGTCTGTTACATCATAAGCTCTAACACTATAAGGACATAATCGATGTTGAGGTTATATGAAGTCAATAATAAATATTTTTTAATAATCGTTCAAATGACTTACTTAGTTGTATGAACACCTTCTGGTAAATTAAAAGCATCTACTTTGATAGCAAACGCACGCACCATATTCATTAAATCAAGATGTGTTGGAAAATGCACCCAGGATGCATCGCATACCAAAGTCAGTTTCAAATTGAAGGCAATTTTGAGAGCTGGGTCAGTATTTTCGCTGTTAAGGAACACAGGTTCAACGGTAATAGCATAATCTTTAGGTCGATCAATTACACCGCTTCTCATATGAATTCCTTTAGCATTATTTGGACCACAATTGATAGTAAATCTTACGTCTCTTTCAGGTACATTACTATAAGTAACAAGATTATCAAATGCACGTTCAACTTGTAGTAATCCTGAGCCTTGTGCAAAGGGGTCTAAATTTGGTATATATAAAGCTGTATTTTCAAGAGCCCTTTTTATGTTATATGGAGAATAAGGGCAGTTCTTGGCAAGAAGTCCCGATATAAGAACAGCTATAGAAAAAATATTCATGAAATATATATATTTTCCGCATCAGCATTTTTACTGTAATAATTATACACGTACCAATAGCTCCAGTTACATGTGGAGCAGCCATACTTGTACCATTCATAAGCTGACTTTTTCTTAGCGTAAAATTTGGAACACTAGTTATAGCACCACCAGGCGCGCATACCGTAATTCCAGCTCCTCCGTCAATCATTGGACCACGAGATGACCACGTGTATGACATGCCTGGCATCTTTTCTCGCAAAGAATATTCGGCTACCATCATATCAGGAGAAACATAAGCGCCAACACTAATGACACTGTTGGTACTAATATCCGGAGGTGTCCCTACATAATATAGAAACAAGTTAAATATGCTGAATGCCAATACTTTAGAAGTCATTCAAGTTCCATCAACTAACCAATAGTACATAAAGCCGGACCAAGGTTGCCAGCTGACGCTACCCACGTTACACCGTATTTATCAATAACTTCATTCATTAATTCTCCTATTCTTCCTGAGTTTGACCAATGAGCATGTTCTCCATAACTCATATTTATCACATGTATCTTTTCTTTGTGTTTCATTACGTGTATCATTGCTCGTACAACTGCGGTTCCTGTTTCCATCGTACCAATACGGCTGTCTCCAACGCCTAATGAAATAATTTGAGCACCAGGAGCAACACCGTTTAATTCGGGATTATCGGGAAAGTATGCGGCGGCTATCGAAGCTACATGTGTACCATGACTTGCTGCAATATCATAAAATAAATATTAGTTAAGTCTAAAAAATAAACAAATAATAAAAAATAAATGTAAATTTATTAATACTTACAACATAAACTAACAATTTCTAATGTATTTCCATCGTCGTGAACATTAATACTAACATTTAGTTGATCTTCCGGTACAAGGGGCGCGTATTCCCTTGTCATCGAATATTCTCCCAAAAATACACCAGCTTCCAAATTACCCTCTTCAGAGGTATCAATACATGCTCTATGTTGTAAAATAAAAAAATAAACTTAAACTCTAATAATTAGGGAAAATGAAACATCTTGATACACTTGTCAACTTTACCTCCAAACTTGTCCATCATGAAAAACAACACAGTCATAAGTAGGTCCTACATCAGAATATTTTTTTTCAATATTATTTAAAATTTCAACTCTCGCCTCAAGATCCTCCTTTTGTAATCTGTCTTTTAAAGTTGTTAATTGTGGATTCTTTGCTTCAAATTCCTATGCACAATAATCGTGTAACATGAAAATCACATTATTCTTGTTTTGATTAAAAAATTACTTGTATCTTAATTGAGTTTGCCTTTCAACATGTACATGCTATAAGAAAGTAGAAAAGAGTTTAAGCACTATTATGTAATCAATCAATGGCTTTACAGTAGATCAAACTGCCAAATATAAATATAGCATTAGATACAGATCACTGTGACACATTGTGAAACCGGCCTCGTTTGACTGCATGGTTCAACATACCCACAACAACCCTATCTTTGGATCACATGGTCCAAAAGCCTATTTACGAATTTACTTTTATATATTTGTATTAACATATAGTCTACTGTTACTTGCATATTATACAAATTAATTAATTTAAAAAAAAAATCCAAAAACATAAACTTTACATATAAGATTAACAAAAATACTTTCAACAAGAAATTCAAGTGTCTTCTAATATTTGTATAAAATATTATCAACATGTAATTACTTGTAGTTGTCTAGATGCTTCTGCAAGTGCAGATTTTTGACAATTATCCCACAGACGTTTTTTTCTTTCCGTTAATACCCTTTCCCTTAATTTTCCAGGATATAATGAATACAAATTTTTTACTCCAATGTGATATTGTCCAGTAGGATTTACCCAACTTGAAGGAATCTAAAACAAAAGTGTATATCATAAAAATAAATCGTACATTTTTGTGTTAATTATTCCATATAAATATTGAACTTTATATATTTCAGTACAAAAAATGTACCTTTAATTTTCTACCACTTATACCATTGATATACCCATCAGGTGCTTGTACAACTTTGCTTGTATCCACATCTCCAGCTCCACTACAGTCGTACCTTTCAATAATTTTTGGTTTTCCATCCGAAGTCATCTATATAAAATAGGATAATTACAAGATTAAACGGTTTATATCATTTTTTGTTTATTCAGTGAGAAACTGCTGAATCATTCTCTTGATGTTATTGTATAATAAAAGATGACAAAGACATTCGATTGTAGAGGTGTATGACTAATACATTCATACATTGTTAATATTTACAGTGTTAAGATAATTATTATTAAAATGTAGAAAGTTTAAAACACAGTAGCAATCAATCATTACATTATATGATATAATAAAAATCTTCAACATACATTCAATTAAAAAGTAATAGAAGATGAAAGGATAAAAGACAAATTATGTATACAGTATGTATTTTCTAATTTCAAGCAAGATTATTACAAGATACATCATTTTATATACAGAAAATATAAACAAATTTATGAGTGAAACAAGTATATTCAGTAAATTGAAGTTCCTGAAAATGATTCAAGGAAAAAAAAAAGATATTTGGCTAAAATGAAAAAAAGAAATAGGGGACAAAGAAAAATCCGATTTGAACAATCGTGAGGCGTGACTGTATAAAAGCTTACCTGCATACCAGGAGCCCCAGGATCAATCCCTGAATCAAAAATTGCGATAATGACTCCCCGGCCGTCATATTCAGGATATTTGGTAAGGAATTGAGTGACACCAGTTTCTTTTTTAGGTAAAAGGCCCCACACAGGAAAATTACAATCAATGACCTCTGCCATATTTCAAATACCACTGCCACCGCGACTCCAGAAAAACTACTTGAGATGTTTCCTTTGTACTGCCACAGCCTTATATATCAATCAAAAAACGGCATCTGCGCCTGCGTCAGTGTACGCTGTAAATTTTGAGGTTAAGTTATCAGCTTAGGATATGTCAGATTAAACAGACAATAGAAGCAAAATCTCCTAAACGTTTGCGTTAGGATGCTTAGATAGCAGCACTGACATTGTGAAAATAATTAAGTAAAAGAGTATGAAAGGCGGAATATAAGTTAAATACAGGATTAACTATTCATGTATTATATTTGTGTGCAATATAACTGTAAACTAATTAACCTGAGAAGCATAAAACACGGAACATTTTCTTCATTTCATATCAACGCGCTTTGGAGAGAGAATTTTCAGTACCATCTGACGGTGGTTGAGTAAACTAGCAATGAAGAAAGTGCTTTCTTCTTTCAAGAAATTGCTTTCTACGGGATAATGCTTTTACTGTTCATTCCATGATAGATCGTACTCGATTCGCGCATCTTAGCTAACTTCAATAGATTCTCCACCATTTATTGTAAGCGCTGTCTATCTGTCGTATGCTTCTCAATTCCCACTTGTCAGCCATATACACCGTGAGCAGAAGTAATAATAAAGTGAAATATTAAAACAGTAGAACAAAGTGGTAGAATGGAAAAGTAGTAAAATAGTAACACAATAAAATAGTAGAATAATGATCTTTATTTAATTAATGAGTATCTTGGTTCATAAAAGTTTAATAACCCCTGGTGTAAAGCATACAAAATTTGTGCCCACCAGGTACACATGTTAGGCTGTCAAGAAGGTTGTCATTATACTTGCATGTCGCGAGCTGACATGCGTAGGATGGACAAGAACTCTTCGTTCTTCTGTGGAACGAATAATTAAATGTCATGTATAGTTCCTAAAATTACCGTTCTGGAACACGAAATGCGTAATGTCGGTATTTCAGATCCTTTAACATATCTCTTGAAAATTGAAAGCTGTTGGTTGTGCTACACTTCATCTGTGTCAGTTTTTCGTGAGTGGTGTGATGATGTAAGAGGTTATGTTTTTTAATTATGAATGTTGAAAAATGACACATCTGCTACATCCAAATATTATCTTTTGTATTGTTCAATATTGCGGTGAAACTTTGTGACAAGTTGTAGAAAATGCTAACATAAATATTCTCGGTGACATGTGCAATTTTAAAGCATGGTTCTTACTCCACGAAAGATGAAACAGGTTGCTTTTTCCGTGATATGTATAATTTTAGGTAAATTATTTTGTTTTACTAAAGTATGTTGTTCTTTGCATCAATTAATATCAATGTTATAAATTTTCTGTTACAGTACTGGGATTCTACAAAACATTATTAGTCAATCCAGAAGAAGAACAGTCCTTTCCTCGGATTCATCCACGAGATCGTAAATCTAACATAGAATACATAAATGAAATTGGACCTGTTAATGAAAAATTAACAGATGCCAATGAAAATGCACGATACGCTGACATTAAAAACATTGAAGAAGCAAAAATACGAATTCGTGAACTGGAAGGAAAACTAGAACATCTGGAAGCTAAAATTGAGAATAGAGTATCAAAAGATTTTCCAGTAGTCAAATTTCTTAATTACAAAAACAGAAAGAGAATATTGGTCACTGGTGGAGCAGGATTTGTTGGCTCGCATTTAGTTGATCGGTTAATGCTCGCTGGTCATGAAGTAATAGTTGTAGATAACTTTTTTACTGGCAGAAAACGTAATGTTGAACATTGGGTTGGTCATGAGAATTTTGAGCTTGTTCATCATGACATTGTAAGACCCCTTTACTTAGAAGTTGACGAAATATATCATCTTGCTAGTCCAGCTAGCCCACCGCATTACATGCTTAACCCAGTGAAAACTATAAAAACAAATACTTTAGGTACAATAAATATATTAGGTAGGTGATGTTATGTAATGGTTATTTTATCTGAATTCAAGATAAATATACATTATCAGTAAGAGGATTTAGATATTTTCAAATTATTTTAGGTCTTGCAAAGCGAGTAGGAGCAACAGTTTTAATAGCAAGCACATCAGAAGTTTATGGAGATCCTAATGAACATCCTCAAACAGAAACCTATTGGGGTCATGTGAATCCTATAGGTATATAAAACATTTAGTTTCAATCCATGTTATATAAGTGAAATACTACATCACAAGATACAACACACAAGTTTGCTATGTAATTGTTTTAGGTCCCAGAGCTTGTTATGACGAGGGAAAACGCGTTGCTGAGACATTAAGCTATGCCTACATGAGGCAAGAAGGCGTCAGAGTGCGCGTTGCTCGAATTTTTAACACTTTCGGTCCTAGAATGCATATGAATGATGGTCGCGTAGTCTCTAATTTCATTCTTCAAGCACTTCAAAATGATTCAATTACAATATACGGTAGTGGGAAACAAACGCGATCTTTCCAATACGTTACTGATTTAGTGGATGGATTAGTTGCCTTAATGGCGTCTAATTATACTCAGCCAATAAACATTGGAAATCCTGTCGAGCATACGATAGAAGGTAATGGTTAAAAAGGAGGATATTTTTTATCATTAATTGAATATTTTTATATGAAGATAGTTAACAGATTTCAATTATTTCAGAATTTGCTCTTATAATAAAGGATTTAGTTGGTACAAATAGTAAAGTAGTCGAGCTTGCCGCGGTCGAAGACGATCCTCAGAGAAGAAGACCGGATATTAGTAGAGCTAAGAAGTATTTGAATTGGGAACCAAAAGTTCCTTTAGCTGAAGGACTTAAGAAAACTATAATGTACTTTGCTAAGGAGTTACAGAGAACGAAACATTCTCAAAAAACTACTTTCAAACAATCTTCTTATAAGAACGATCATGATATAGTAGAACAACTATAAGAAACAAAATTATTTTATCCACTTTAAGAGTGGTTTGAAAGTGCCATTATGCTCTGGACCACTACGTGCCAAAAGACTCCCCGTCCAAGTTGACTTTTGTGTAATTTAGAATGTTAACGGGCACATATTTTTAATTTATTAAAAAACCAAGAAATACAGAAGTATCGAAATGAATTTTATTTCGGCCTCATTAAAAATATAAAAATTTCAAGTATAGCTTTATTTATTGCCCATGACTAAATTACTCAGTTTATATGGCTAATGCTTAAAGCGAACTATTTATTTCGTGATAGAATAAGTTTAATTTATAACGTTTTGGTATAAATTTTAATAATCGTTCGACGGTGCTGGTGGCGATAATTAATATCCTTTCTCTCATGCGAACTTTTAAGGTAAACTATACGAACTTTAATAATATTAAGCTGGTTTTACTTAATATTTCTACGTAATCGACTTTCCTTCGGCTATGCTTATCTTTGTGTACCATCACACTTCTGTATCAGTATATGATAGCGACATAATCAATGTCACCTGTAATTAGTAACTTTTCAAGGGATGTTATAACCGAATTGTTTCGTCAAAGTGATAAACGAAGTAATGTTGTTATCACACATAATAATCGTATTACGTGATTTGTACATGGTATAAATGTAAGCGTGTAAACATGAAAGTAATTTTATACCGTACGAATATATTATTGTATGAGTGTAAAGCGAGTAAGAACAATGTTCAAGTTTCTGTTTCGTTACAGCGAATCACACTGTACTGTATTTAATTTGTACACAGACCGCGATCCACCGCGTGTAGATAACAAGATACGAGCTGAATGTTTACACCAGAATGTATATATACATATAAATTAAATATCAAAGAATAATTACATCCGATGATTTCACTTGCAACGAATCCAAACGATAATAACACAGGCATTGTTGCATAACGAACCGCTGATTCTTCTTGTCCGGTTACGCAGCTCCAACTAGATAATATTATAATTCCGGCAAGCGTGACCACTTGTTGAAGACGCATTCCATCGCAAGATTGAAGAATCACCCGGGCCGTTTAAAGCGTATTTGAAGGGCCGATTGTTCGTAATGGGTGTCGCGTGGGCCCTGACAGGGCGCACGTGGTCGTCCTGTCTGTAAGAAGACAGGAAAGCGGAGGGCAAGAAGAGAAGAGCGAGATTGGCCAGTAAGACTCGCTGATTCTTAACGATAATCATTGCATCCGGGATATGCGGCTTTGTCATCGCGGATGAAAATGCCGCAAGGGTGAAGATGACCTAATCGTCAAGGAGACAGAAGTTACCTCATTGGCGTAACCACCATTTTTGGAGGTCTGATCCCTGCTCACTAGCGGTTTCTCATATTTGAGAATTAATTTTCAAGCTGGAAGAAGTTAGTCTAGCCAGATTTATAAGTTAAGATTCGTCTGAAATTTAATTTATATAGAATTTACAAATTTTGGCGAGAGTTTGCAGATTTTTGAGATTTGAAAATTTTTAAAATTAAATGGGTTAGTTTATGTCTTCAGGGGAAAAAGGGGGCAAGTCCAGACTTCTCTCGACTACGCCAATGCCTCGTTAATGTTGAAGTCACGAAGAAATAAGACGGATGCCGGTGTTCGTTCCTGCGATTTCATACAACCGGTTGCGCTTCGTTTTCATCAAGCCGCACAGTTTAATTTCACGCGGGCGTTTTGTATAAATAACTGAATGCTCGGAGATGTCGAGGACGTTTCTTTTGATGAAACGGTTAGGTCGCTCGTTAAGAACGCCCAAGTAGCGTGGTGTACATATTAATGAACAAGGGTGCATCGTGTAATTGACGAACTTCAACGACTTCCTGTCTGGACGAACCGGAGGAACAGGTGACCTAATTCAGCGTAAAGTAACTCTTGCTCTATCCGTTGGTGGTCCGCCAGTAATCCGATTCGCTTATTGGTAAATGAGACGGGGAGTGCTCGTCTAACGTGGGTACAGCACGTGAGGAGCATGTTATATACCTTTTTACCTGCGTGCACCGCCTGAAATTAAGGGGTTGCTTAACATCGATGTTTTTGTTTTATTCGCTTGAATATTCATTAAAAGATTACAAGATACGAAGCGTGTAATTTCGTTGTTCAAATATGCTCGTTAATTCCGCTTTCCCTTTCGTTATCAGAAAGAAAGGGAAACGGATGATAGTCGAACGGTGTGCATAATCGAGTCGGTAAATTATTTATAGAAAAGAAAAATTCGGTAGACGGTAGACAGAGCGGCAATCAGAAGTTTTCACGTGAAATTTGCATTGCGGATTTAACATGCCCCGTTACCTGCAGCCGTTCATCTCCACTTTGTGCCTGCATTATGTATGACCTGCAGTAGCGAGCTCCTCGACTCTCTAGCCCTGTTATGGATTCGAAAATGTCGCAGACTACTCGACACACATTCTCCTATCTAACCGTTCTCCATCCTTATCTCTCGCTCTACCTTTCACCGTACCATCGGCCAACATTCTTGCGACTGCCAGGGCTAATGATAAAAGCAAGAGTTCCCCGGGGGATGATACTTTATAGCGTCACCGAGACATCAGCTTTTCCGATAAACTCGTGAGAACTCGAGCATGAAACAGTGGCGATGCGCTACAACGCGTGGGCGTAGCGTCGCCGAGTTCGTGGAACTCGGAATATAAAAAACAATGAAGAAAGTTCGTTGTAAATATGTATGATGCGGACCCTCAAGTTCGACCCCATATTACGTGCTTTATACTCCTTTCGTGATACGAATCCGTAAAGATTCGCAACTGCGGTTCGTAACTCAACTCGGATTATTTCATTCCTTTTGCTAAGTTTTATCGACTCGTCTGCTGTTTGCTGCAACCATCGGTTGAGAATCGCTGGTCGAATACATTAAAAATTTAATCGCGATCATAATCGACAAAAATTGTAAAGTTCTTAGTGTCCATCCATTCTTCACGCTTCATCGCAACTATTCTACCATGCTTCTTTCATCCCGTGTCTCGGATCCCATGTTCAGCGATCTATCCGCTTGTCTGTTCGCGAGATACAAATCGTAGCTCTTCTCGTTGAAGCAGAAGAAGCGCAAGCAGAGACAGAGTTACATGTTTGGCGAGCGACGGTTCCGAGCTCGCTCATACGATCCTTTTTCCACGGCATCGTTCTCTTCCGGTCGCTTTGACCGGAGTCGCATGCATAAGTAAGCCCTCACCGATCGGCTATTTATTTAGACACCGGCCTCGAACTCGATGGCGCCAGAATATTTGCGATATTGCGAAGTCTGGCTCGAGTGGGCGGTCGTGGTTCAGGTGAAATGTTTATGCGTTTCGAACCTGCACACGCTCGACTCTTCCAGGTGGTAAAAGAAGTCGCGAGGAAAAATGCATGAAGTCTGAAGTGAAATACGTTTCAAAGGAACGCTTTCAAACGACTATACCTGGCTCCAAATGTAAATTATGTACTTCCGACCAATCAAGAGTCTGAGCAAAGAGACATCCCAGTATTTTAGACGAAATTGAACTTTTAAGAAAGTGCAAACTTCGCTAATCTGCACGCAGTAAATAACAATAAGCAACCCAAATTCTAATGCTTAAGAGCCGATAAAGTTACGTCGTCACGCACGTTTGCATATTCTCTCCAAAGTTCGTCTTATCAGTACTCCCGCGGTGGTCGTTCAACCAACTGAATCGACCAAACTTTCGTCTCGCATTTGGCTCAGCGAAGCTCGAATGATACCTGTCCTCCGTAATGATCCAAGTCATAGCGCTCCAGCACACAGGTACTGCTTTACAGCTGCATTAGAACCTGGACAATAAAGACCACTTTCCGTCTCTCTTTCTTCGAACCGGTCGAGATTTAGCGAGATCGAATCGCGTTTCAACGAGAAGGATCCCGATGACAGGAACGGATGGTTGTCGAGGATAATTTTGACGTAATATTCACGCCAATCATTTTTTCGATCGTTCACGACAGTTGATTGGACGCGTTCGAGGAGCTCGAAATTTGCACTGCTACCCCCTTCGTGCATGCAACGACCGTAGCTTTCCAGCGGCGTGTGAACGACCTGAGGGCTCATACGAAATGTAAATATTTACACGTAAGAGCAGCTGTCAGTGAAGGGGAGTATTTTTCAGGTAATGGCCCCGATATACTTCGGAGGACCCCGCGGTACACGTTTTTCGTGCCACGGAATAGTTTTCTTAGATATTTTACACGGGAAATATTCTTCGTAGGTAAACGCCGAATAGTTTAATATTGGAGTTTTACAGAATTTGTCGGCAGTGATGAATACATCAAATAATTTGATATTAGAGCAAAACACCAAATAGTTTAATGTCAGACTTTTACAGAAATTGTCACCAGTGACAAATACAACAAATCATTTAATATTAGACTTTTACAGAATTTGTCAGCAGTGACGAATACACCAAATCATTTAATATTAGATCGAAACACCAAATAATTTAATATTACATTTTTACAGAATTCGTTACCAGTGACAAATACACCAAATTATTTAATATTAGACAAAAACAGCTAATAATTTAATATTAGACTTTTACAGAGTTTGTCAGCAGTGACAAATACACCAAATCATTTAATATTAGATCGAAACATCAAATAATTTAATATTAGACGTTTACAGAATTTGTCTTTTAACCCCTTGCTGTATGATTAGTTTGTCAGGTGCGTCAGTCGGAAGTAACTATCAACTTTTAGTATTAAAATCTGTTTAAAAAGTCAAAATGTGACGATTTTGTATTCAAAGGTCTTTGATTATACAAATTATATTGGACTTCAAATTGAAATATATTAAATATTCAAGCAAGGTTTGTCGTATTTAATTACGTAACGAGTTTGGCTCATCAAAATACTTTAAGGGAAGCATTTAAAAATAGTCATTTTCGTACTATTTTATTATGTTAGTACAATTTATCAGTAACAGGTGAATTCGAGTTCAATCGGAATCTTGCATATCCGAAGGTATAGAATGGGGTGCTCGTTATATTCGTATTTAAATTCTTAAAGTACCATGCAGAAAGTTTAAATTGGAGAATAAAACGATCGCGATCTGAATAATTCCAATTATCCTACACGCAGCCTTCATTGCGAAATTTAATCTAATATCAACGATCTCGTCGAATACTCCGAATTTCTCAAACGATCCAATAACATTACTCAACCTCGTGGTAGCCTATGAGTTTCTTTGTACCCCGTAACGATACACCGCGCCTCTAAATCGCTTCTGTTATCGATCCATAAATCAAAATTCTTTCCGAAGGGGTTGGAAGGGAAAAACGAGCGACAGGATCGAAGCGACTTTCGATCGACTCTAAACACGTCGTAAAAGCGGTTTCCCGAGGAGGCTTCTCCCGTGGCGGCAGCATCCGAACAACACCGTGTCCCAATAGGGTGAAACGTGATTTTTCTGCAGCGTGCCCCTTCTCCACGGCCGAAGATGCACTTGGCACGACGTTATACCACTCGGCCAGTTCGACCACGTAGTTTTCTGGCGCTGGCTGACGGAGCAGCTGTTTCCAGGCTGGAGTAGCAGGCTGGAAGTTCAGTCTCGTTGCGACCGTCGGCGAGGTCGCGTCGTAGCCTCCCGTTTTCGCGCTCGTGCTCGAAGCTTTCTCGCCACGTGCACTCTCTCCTCTGTTTTTTTCCGACGAAGTGAATCGCCGATTCGTCGGGAAACCGGCTTCCATCAGCCGGAGAACATCCGAAACCCGACGTCTCCAGCAGTTTCAAGGAACAAACTTCGGGAAGCCCAACTTCAACTTCGTCTGACCGGTACGTCAACTTAATTAGTAATTAACTTACTAATTTTACTATGCTCAATTTTTTTTTAATATTTTGAGTTATGATATTTTTAGGGAAATTTAAATTATTTCGTAAAATTTTGTAAAATTTTTTGGGAGGGTGACTTTTTTCGATCGAATCGAAGTTCTTCGATATTTTAATTTTTATAGTTTAGAAGGGTTTGACCCTTGTGTTAGGATTTTGACGGATGTTTTCAACAGTCTGACATTTTTGAATTTATATCCCTTATGCGACAAGAAACCACGAACGAAATTTTGTTCATAATTCATGTTTGTATTATGTTTATAATTTGGCGGTTTGTGACGTCCGACTTTTGCAATTTTATAACCTTTGTTGCACGTAACAGTAATTGAATTTCAAAGAGCGGATTATTAATTGAACGTACGTTGATGGCTGACAGCTATTTTGACATTGAGTTTCATAATTTTATATCCCTCGTTTTACCCGACAGAAAATTACTAATAATTAAAGTTAAGTTTGAAAGTTTCATTTTACACATCATAATTTTATGTAGTACGGTATACATAAGGGGATAATTTAAATATTTGAATAATAAGGAAGCTTAAATCTGATACTTAATTTCATATCTCTAATAATTTAAGTTTTTAGTGTGTCTTGTTGCACGCGTCCATTTTCACTGCGCGTTGACACGTTCACTGGCACAGTGAAAACGGCCGTGCGTAGTAAGACGCTATAATTACAATTATTCAGAATACGATCGTTTTTCAATTTAACTTTCCACTCGTTATCGCACGTAATTATGGTGTTCTAATAAAATATACACGTTTATCGCACAATTTGATAAATAAAGAACAGAGCTTAAATTGCCATGTTATCTTAAAGTCGTACAATTTAAAATTATCTCCATCAATTTTATTTTATTAATTCTACTTTTGATTCAAAGTATGCTTTGCATATCTTGCAGTCAATGTCTTCAATTTCTGTCTCTTTAATTCCTATCAATTATATTATGTTAATCAATTATGCTGGAGAATATTAAATTGGTAACTTTCTCGTGAACATAGATCCACGTAAAAATAATTATTCTATCCATAAAAAGTTTCTTTCAAACAAACTCGTATTGTATAACGTCTGCTTCCAAGCTTCCGAGAATCGGTATCGTTGAATCTTTTACCGGTTCAAATAACGAATTGCATGCGTTTAAATTTCACGACCTGCGGTTGCCGTTACAAATTTAAACTCCATTCCAGCGAGTTCCAAACGTAAAGAAAAAAATTTTGCGAGCGAGCATATAGACGTCCAAATAAACCGGCTGTCATTTTCTTCCTCTATTTCGATACCTTCGTAAGATCTCTGATATATGGTTTCGTACCGCATCTAACTTATAAATAGTCCATTTTATTATTTAGTACATTCTGCAATTATATTCAGTTTCGCAAATTAAATTTGTTGTAGAGGCAAAGAGAAGGTTGGAGAAATTTAAGAAAGTTGATGAGGAGTTTGTAAGAAGTCTTTAGAGGGTTGATGTTTTTGACTATGCTTTGACACTGAAAATTTATATTTTTTAGAAGTGTAATTTATCTTCATTGCACTTGTTAACTGACAAGTTTATAAATAAGTAAATAACAATTAAATATAGACTTGTTAGTTAATAAGTTCAATGGAGTAGAGTTGCCTGCTGACCTCAGAAAACCACGGTCAATGTCACAAATTTTTAGACCAACACCCTATTCTAAAAGAATATTTAAAAGACACCCTAAACCTTCAGAATACCCTAAACCTTAAAATACCCTTTAGAATGTAGAATAGCTTAAACGTAGAATTAAACCGCGATCTTCCTCAACACGGTGAACATATCCTGCGGAAGTAGCTCGATGGACATTACGAATTCAAGTCCCGTTCGAAGTTTTGTGATCGGAACGTGTATACGAGTCTATTCGCACGTAAAAGCTATTGTCATCTAGTCGTTTGTTTCTCGTGCGAAGATTCCCAGCGTTACGTAAACAACGCGTCCAGTTTTCACGATTCGGTGCAACGCGTCGCGTCGGTCAATTTCGAAAGCAGCGAGCGTCGCGCGCTTTTGTCCCGCCAACAAACGAGATCTCCCGACGAGCTTCCGGCTGTCGAATCCGCGGCTTACGAAACGTTGCTCCTTTGTGCCCGGATCTGCCAACTGATGTATGCACCTGGGACCGTTCCTCGTCTCCTTTGGTTGGTCACTTCGTGGAATCGCGAAAGAGAAAAAAGGACGATGAAATACACGTGTCTGTTGGCAGACATGCAGCTTGGGACCCTGCGGCCTCTGGACGACCGACTTTCGAATATTTTCCCGGAGCACATTTCGCGCCAATCATTGCAATTATAAAAATTCGATAAGATAACAATGCGATTACCGCTTGACGCTATTTTGTGATAATTGCGTCATGTTCGATATTCCATTTATAGTTTGATGGCGTTATACGATGCAATTATGGCAGATTAATCGAGAGATAATTTTGTTGCAACCTTTTGTAAATACACTTTTTTGTGCTTTGTGAGGGAACGTTTATGTTGGTTCAGCGTTTGTTTTTGAAATTTGGGAAAATTTTAAAAGGAACATGTTTTGTACGGTGACTAAACTTGTCAAGAGTTAGTCTGTCAAAAATTAATGGAAATATTGTTACTTTGTTATGGGATACATGTATAGATATTATAAAAATTGTTCAAGTCTAGAAATATTTTTTACAACGATAAAATTGATCAAAAGTCAATCTGTTGAAGTTACAGTACATCATTACAATTGTTATGGGATGTACATATATAAAAATTGTAGAAAATTAGACATCGTTAATATTGTCGAAGTATACTCGTATAAAAATGAACATTTCAGGTAAGTTTCACTTCACTTCTCCATATTTAAAAAGTCTGTTTTCATTACTCACCGTTTCCGATAAGTTCCTACCTGACATTTCTAATCGCCATAGGAAAGTGCTACAAATAGCTGCTATCTTAATCTGAGCCCGAATTATCTTGTCCAAAGAAACGTTCGAACAACCGAACCCTCCAGCGAGGAAATCGTTCGGCCCTTCGAACTATTTTAATGGGCCTTTGTACGCGCAGGGAAGGTGCATAGCTTGTTTTACGATCCTATGTGGCTCTAAAAAGCTTGGTTCCGCGTGCTCGGAGCTTTGTGGCATAGTAAAAGCGTTCTTCGTGTTCTGTATCTAGTAATTAGGTTTTAATAACTACCGGTAATTGACAATCTGCGGAGCTAATGTCCCCCAAAAAATCTCAGAAATATTGAAGCGTTAGAATTCGAAATAATTAAAGTTATATTTAGATTGAAGTTCAAGTTTGAACGCTTGAATCGTTCAACATCTGAACTTTGAATTCGCAAACAAATATCGGTAAATTTGATCTTGAAACTTTTTAAATGGTCAAAACCTTGAGGCCTTCGAAAAACAATTTAACTATTCAGCTGCTGAACGTCAAACATTCTGAAAGTCAACAATAGCAAACACTATATTTCCAGGATCACCGCTCACTTCATGTTTCTGTTATAACAACTCAAGTACATTGGCTATTTGTTCTCGTCGATCATCGAGGTATTTGCTGGTCAATAAAGGGTAAAGGTCGATAGCGTAGGAATTCATGATCCACCTTCGATTCTTGTAGAACCTTGTAGCTGGATGATTAACGAATCATTGTGCATTGAAGGTTCATCATAACGCATGCGCATTTTTATTATTTGCTAAAATTTCGAAAGGGATACAAAATATTGAAAATGAGGTAGCAAATCTCTCAAGATAAAAGCTGAAACTGAAATATTATCTTCAATAAAATTATTTATAACACAGTATGCATTTTATTGTCTGCTGCAAGATTAAACAGGTCCATAGAATGTTTAGTTTGTCGAACAGTGTTATTGAGAAGAGAAGAACGTGGGTGGTTACTTTTTTCAGAAACTATTTTCTGAAAGTGTATTTTTTGAAAAATATTCACTCCTTGTGAATACCAACCCCATTTTCATTTTCTTGTTTTTATTAATTTTGCATTGCATACCGAGTACATAAATTTGCATGAATTTCATGAAGCTCCGAATCGTGAAGCTCAGATTATCATCGTCTGTACTAGAATCTAATCACATATACCAGAAAACGTATTTATTTTCTCACATGATTTTATTAGCTATTTGTCAATTTTAATTGCAGTTAATTTCAATATTCCAAGATCTGTTAGGAAAGATCAGACCGGTTCCTTATAAACCGTTTTATGAATATTGCAATCCTATTACACATATTTGCAACTTGCTAATAATTGTAACGGTCAATTTCATCTATTTTATAATTCCGCAACCGGTTCCGAATGATCAGTTTCATTTTTTGCTGAAATAAACCCGAGCTATATTTCTCGTGTTTCATCTTGCATTTCTAATAAAATTCTACTACTCTATCAAAGGGTGATTATTACGAATGTTTCAGACATAAATTCTACTAATTTACAAATTATGTATATTTTACTCATTTTCATAATTTATTTTGTGTTACTTTACATACCTGTAATACATAAATCACAGAATACACAGACTTTTTACATATGGAGAAGTGAAGTAAAGCTAAACTTACGTGCAGTGTTCATTTTTATACGATTTTACTATGACAATTTTAACGATGTCTAGTTTTCTACAATTTTTATATATTTATACCCCATAACAGTTGTAATGATGTACTGTAATTTTAACAGATTGACTTTTGATCAATTTTATCGTTGAAAAAAATGTTTCTAGACTTGAACAACTTTTATAATATCTATACATGTATCTCAATGATTGTAATATTATTTATATTTATTTTTAACAGATTAATAAATGTAATTATGGTAAAAAGCAAATTTAGTCTTGAACAATTTTTATAATATCTATACATGTGTCTCATAATAATTGTAACAATATTTACATTAATTTTTAACAGACTTATAAATTTAATCATGGTAAAAAGCATGTTTAGTCTTGAACAATTTTTATAATATCTACACATGTATCTCAATGATTGTAATATTATTTATATTAATTTTTAACAGATTGATAAATTTAATCATGGTAAAAGACATGTATAGTCCAGAACAATTTTTATAATATTTATACCTGTATTCCAAAAGAATTGGAAAAGATGTAGCCTAAGAAAAAAGGGATAGAAAGTGGGGTTCAATCATCAGGTTTTTGCGTGCTTCTAAAAGCTTAATCGTAGAGGGCCGAAGTTAAACAGAGTCGTATAAGGATCGTCCCTTATTGGGAATCGAATGGCACTCGCGAACTTCCGAGCGGGAAGAAGCAGCTCTGTTGCCAAACGGAAGTTGATGTCAGCCAAAAGTTATCGGATGGCGAAAAGGTTATCCTGGAATTCCAGTTGCCGCAGCATTGCTCTTGCCCTCGATAATATTGATCTTGTCTGGCTGTGCGATAAAAGTTTTCGCAATTTCTTTGCTCTCCGCTTCCAGAAATACTGAGCTATTTACTTACAGTTGCTGCCGGATGATTTTCTCCGGTGTTTTGACGTCGTTGAAAGACAAATAAAGCGATTACCGATCAAAATTTTTGAGCTCCGAATTTTCGATCACGGGAACTCGTCGCGAAGGAAACGTTGCTCCAAGAAATGGGGTCTTTTCCGATCTTGAGGCTCACGACGCGAGTGGCTTTAAGTGCAGGCACTTTTGCATACGTGCAAACGCACTCAGCCGTTCTGAAGCGCGCACTCTTCGAGTTCACGCTTTGCCCTTGGAAAAATTCCGCAACCGTAGAGCAGAGAAATTCTCATCTAAACAAACGACGCGGGCAAACTGTATCGTAATTTCCCTGCTGGCAACTTGTCAATTTCTCGCGAAAGTCGGAATATCGCTGGAAGTATTCGCGTCCAAAAATTCGACTTTATTTTTACGACCAGTCTGCATGGCGTCAGCCGACGATTGGAATTTTCTATATCGACGCAATTTATGCGCTTTTTTCCTGTTTTCAACGTTCGCTGATTCATTCAACTGCAGGTTTTTGGTATACGTTAGATATCAATCGAATTACGCAATTATTATCGTAAAATAATCGAATCGTGATTAAGGTTTTCGAAGATAAACCGAGACAAGTATAAATGAAGAGATTGCGTTATAAATTCCTTAATTACGGAAGAAACGATAAGCAAGATTAATCAACTCGTTAACAGATTCTTTAGCGTATTCTTCAAAACGTTCTCGTTATCGATTCTATTACGCGGCCAGGTATTTAGAGCTGAGCGATATTGCGTGATCGATATCGATAAAAAGACTTCCCAGCTCATTACCGAGCTGATCGATCTATTTATAGGGACCCGGTATCTTGAGCTTTGGCCAAGTCGTCGAGTAAATCGATTGTAACGCTAACGTTTGCTCATCTTTTTCGGCTGCCACTCTTCTTCGAGACGATTGCATCGTTTCGCGATCGTTACATTGTCATAATGAATCACGGGACAATTGACGTCTTTATCTTCTTAACTCGATTGAAAGGCGGATCGAAACTCATCGTACTCTGTTACACTTCTTTAGCCGCCATTTTTAGTTTCTAAGTACTGAGACTTGATATGGATTACATAAAAATTAGCACTTATTGTTTATTATATGAGGCGCCATTTTTAATTCCAAGCACTAAGACCTGCTATGTTTGAATTACATAAAAATATTAGCACTTATTGTATATTTTATGTGGCGCCATTTTTAATTTTAAAATATGAAGACCTGATATGAATTACATAAAAATATTAGCATTTAATGTATATTGTTTCTGACGCCATTTTTGTTTCTAAACACTAAGAATTTATATGTTTGAATCACGTAAAAATGTTAGCACTTATTGTATGCTGTACGAGGCGCCATGTTTAATTCTAAGCACTAAGATCTGATATGTTTGAATCACATAAAAGTATTAACACTTAATGTATACTGTATGTGGCACCATGTTTAATTCTAAGCACTAAGATCTGATATGTTTGAATCACATAAAAGTATTAGCACTTAATGTATACTGTATGTGGCGCCATGTTTAATTCTAATCACTAAGGTCTAACATGTTTGAATTACATAAAAATGTCACTTATTGTACATTATATGTGGCGCCATTTTTAGTTTCTAAACACCAAGACTTGACATAATTGAATTACATAAAAATGTCAGCGCTTGTATATTATAAGTAGTACTGGTACATCAAACTGAAACTCAAGTCTCAGAATATACATTATCCTTCCAAACAGTTTACCAATTTATTTTCATGAAGGTCTAAATTAGTTTTTCTCAGAACCGAGTATCTCAGAAGCCAGTGGAGTACACCTCACCGTTAATCGTGTTTCAAAATTTGATATTTTATGCAGATCTGCGGTCGGCCAGTTAAAACCGTATTACGGCACCGTAGGTGTTAGATTCCATTTGATGGTTCCCATGCTTGTAACTCGGCCCAGGACCGCCCATGGTGACCCATTGTGGCTGCCGTCTATCCATTCGGGCTTTTGTTGATCGTTAGTGCATTCACGCAAATTTTTGCAGTTAAATTCCAATAATAAGAGTGTCATTCGAATAATAATAAGAATCTAAAATGGATCTTCTAGATTTTCATGTATGTCCCTCTTACAGAATTTGCGATATGAGCAACCTACATAGACTTAATTCCAGGCGTTCAATAAACGAATCGATGAACCCGTTTAATAACGCGAACATTCATCAACGTCGAGAGTAATTAAGAGCAGGCGGTCGATCAATGACAGCTCGATAAACGCATCGATCATCGAGCAGTTATCAAATCCCGTGGAAGAACGCGTGTCTCTGTTCCATCGATTGATCAAGCACGCGTTACATATTCCAGGCGCGTACGCGCGATTCATCTTCCTCGTCGCCAAGTTTCCGCACGCATTCCTCGCACGAGTCAGCAAGGACCAAGGTCGCGGTTCTGCCACAGCAATTACGCTTCGTAATTTCACGAACGCATCGGGGATCGTTGACCTCGACGCCGCTTTCTTTGCTCCAAAAAGACGGCCGACAAATTGAAGCGGAAAGGACAAAGTGGCGATCGTTAGGTCTCGCCGCCATTTCGAACCCGTAAGAATCTTAAGTACTCGCAGACGGAGCACTCGACGTCGCGTTCTAGCTGCTTCATTTTGGCACCAGCACCCCCTTTGCTTTTTGTGTCCGCCACGTTGGTCTTCGAGCATCTCGAAATGGCTTTTAGGGGGCTGTTTTTCGTCTGGGAACGTCCTGCGTTCCATCGAACCCCGATTTTCTGAGAGGAAAGACATTTTCTTATCGGGACAAGTATTAACGTGGTGTGGTAGCGATTAGGGTGGTCCACTTAAGGTCTGCATTATTTCGATAAACATTTGCCCTTAGGATATCCTGAAAGCATCTACGTCTTTGGAAAATAATTGCTGAGTTAACTACACTATAAGTTTTTCTACGTGATTAATCGTATTAATATGTGAGGACGTACAATCTGTTATTAAAGACACAGATAAGTTAGCGATAATTATAAACTGGACGTAATAATCCGTATTAATAAGTCTTGATAGAATTGTAAATGGACGACATTTATTATGGTGATAAAATTATAAATGAATTATTAACGACCGAAGGCTTATTAATTGGTTCTCAGTCAATGACTGGCGTTAATGGAGGCTATTAATAGGTTTCCGGTTGGTGAGCTTGTAACTTGGATCTGATTTAAGTACTCGATGTAACAATTCACAGTTAGATCTGAAATAAATGTTTGAACTCTTTATTAAATATTCCTGTCTTTCGACAAGATCTAACGAGTCGATTTTCGAGCGGGTTTTATAAACTCCAGCGAGACTAGAATCGAGGCTCCTCGGGATCTCATTTTTCTCCCACCTATTGTAAACCTTCCCTCTCCATATTGTGCATACCGTACCTTTCGCACCTGCTCGCTACCTTAAGTTTGCGCCGAAATTCACGCGTGTCGATCACTCTGCTCCGAAACTCCACAACGACATTCCTTAACTCCCAAACTTCCCGACTAATGCAATTCCTCAAAGTTTCGATACGACTTCCTCTCGAAATATTTTCCTCGTTCCCGGTAAAAACAGGTACCGAAAATTTCTCAGAATCCGACTCGACTTCCCTTTGAAATATTTTCTCGATCGGTTAATATTCCCGGTCGGAACAGGTCTTAAAAATTCTGCTATCCCGAAATAGTTTCCGCAGGTAAACAAAATTCTCCACATTCCTCCCCCTTTTGGGACTATCGACTGAGACCCATGGATAGAAGGAAAAACCAGGTTTCTATTGAAACTTGTCACACCACTGCAGGTAGTGTCGTAAATGGGGTAGGTACCCTTTGTATCAAATTTGAGGCAACGATAACATTAAAATTTCATGAATTAGAGGATGTAGAAATAAACTTTTAGGAGTTTGGGAACGGACAGGGGTCTGTAAAGCATAAAAGACCTAAAGATTACGTAAAAATATAGTAAAGAGTATATTATTACACATCTAAAGTATATTTACAATCTAAAGTATATTTTACAACCCTATGATATTAAGAATAATTCCGAAGGAATTTGGGTTTAAACATACTTAGTAGTCGAGGGTTTGGTAAGATATAAAATTAAGAAAAATAAAAGCCCGGTAAAAATATGATTCAGAAACCTAAATTGATTTGACGTAACAGATAAGTCTTAAAGATTTATGGCAGAAATATGTTGGAAGTCAAAGGTCACGCCATTTCTTGTCACGACATTAAAAATGAGGATCGATTGTCACGCGAAAATGTAGTTACACGAATGTATGCATTGAAATCGATCGATCTCGTCAATAACCCTAATCGAAGCATATCCCGAGGAATTATTTATCATTGCAACAAGTTTGAAAGGCGATAACGAGACAGAACTGTCCCGTTGGAGCCTCGTCCACGTGTTTTCGCGCGTTTTCAAACCACAGCCCGGAGAGTTATGGCCCATTGTTTCCTCAGAGCTGGCCGTAACGAGTCCTTTTCCATGCGTCGCTTTTCTTTGGCCGGCCACTTAATCCCGGTTCCCTTTCACGGATCCGCCTGTCCCCTGTTGACACTTGTTTATTTGTCACGGGTATTACACGCGGACAGTAATGGATACGCAAACTCGTAACGGTGACCGCTCAACGTGGAATAATAATAGGACTAAAGGACGATTTCGAGTCGGTTCGCACACACGCGTGACTAATTCGTAACTGGCCTTGTAATTCATTTTTCACTGGTCTTCTCCGAGCCGTTGGCACCGCCATTTTACGCCTCGCCTCGGTGCGCTGCGTCCACCGAGTCGACGAACCATGTCGCTCTCTCAGAAGCTGATGCTGGAATCCTCAAGAACAAACGTCAGCCAGCATCTCATTGACTCTCTCGTTTAATATGCATGCCGTGTTCCGCTTTTTGACGAAGGTTGCAAACTTTTTGCCGGTTCTAAATCACCGTGACAATCGAACGATTACCGTATCCGCGTTTCGCAACGTCTTTTATTCGGTCGTTGCATATTAAACGAACGATTTTGTAATACGGAAAGTATCGAACATTCACGATTTTCTCGATGGAACTAAAACTGACGATCGCTTACGCAAAAGGCTTGCTATCTCGAGTGTCTCGGAAAGCAATCGTCTGCAGGGGACATTAAAATAATATTAAGACGATAAAACGCAGAAGTTGAAAATGAATTTCCGTAGTTTCAGAAAAAGCAATAATTTACCTGCATGTGCCGCTAAATTAAGAGTTAACAGCTACATAAACGAGCAGTTTGGTCTGCCTCGTTATTTCGCTCGAACGGCTTCATTCGAAACGAATTATTTTACGTACAAAGCGTGAGCAACGTTCATTACCGCCGCAAAAATCGAGGATTCCGATGGTTCGACGAAGAACACGGAAACGATGTCATTAAACCGTAGGACGGTGAACCGTCGTGCCAGACACGTCCAAATATATAGCGGTAATAAAGCAACTTTTAACGAAACTTTCACTTCCTTCCGTCGATTGATTTATTGTCCTCGAACTTCTTTTCTCTTTTTAATTTCTGCCCGGAATTGAGACGAATCGCCTTCGAGATTAGGGCACGGCGTGGGCCGGAAGTACATTCGTTTCGAAGGGATTTATAAGTTAATCGAGCGTAATGGGGCGTCGCGACCAGCTGGAACAGTCACGTATTTCTTGTTCGGGGCAAGGTTCAGCCCTTACCAGGATAGATACAGATATATTAGATATACAGAAGTGTGACTCATAGGCTTTTGTAACGTCCACCCTCGGTGAGATTAAGATTGCTTTACGCTCGTGTCGCGATAGTATCTTTAATGATATCTCTTTTCGGCCTCTTCGAGGCAATCTTGCCCCTTAATACGCCCATTCAGATGACCAGATAGAGGAACGCCGAAGAAAAAACACCCTGTTCAGATACGCGACGATCACGAAGAACTGCAATTAACAGGGGTTGCTGATGGCGGAGGTCATTTCATCTTTCAAAATTACTATTATTTATAGTCTCCTTATAATTCTACGTGATTTAACTTGTCGCTAAACGAGTTTCAAGATCGTTACCCAAGGATTTAAGAGCTTAGTTTAGATTTAAAGCTTAGTAACCTAGAAAAGGATCTGGCTTACGTAGATCCTAGGTTATTAGACAGAACTGTGTACAAGGTATCTAAGGTTCTATCCAAGGTTCTATTAGATTAGGGTTTATCTATTAGGTTCTACCTGTATGATTGTAAGATATAATTCTACGCAATTTAACTTGCTGTTGCAAGTTAAACCTGAGTTTCAGGTTCTTTACCTTGAAGGATATAAGAGCTTAGAGGTTAGGGTAACTTCTTAAGGTAAGCTATTACAGAATCTTGTACAAGATTCTACCTAAGGTTCTATCCAAGGTTCTATCTATTAGATTAGTGTTTATCTATTAGGTTCTACCTCTATGATTGTAAGATATAATTCTACGCAATTTAATTTGCTGTTGCACAAGTTTCCTTGCCTTGAAGGATACAAGAGCTTAGAGGTTAGGGTAACTTCTTAACCCAGAAAAGGATCCTAAGCTATTAAACAGAATCTCGTACAAGATTCTACTTAAGGTTCTACCCATGTTCTACCTATTAGAAGTCTAAGAAGATCTAGCGGTAACGAGTGTGCGTCCTCGCCATTACGGCTTAGCACGAAACGCGTGCCACCCAAGAGTTCACCGACTGAAAAGTTTTAATTTATGAACGGAATGTAGCTTTTTATCCGCGTATTTCTGCGGCCTAGGGATAACTTCTTATTCGATTGCGCAATCGATTTAGCCGTCACTCGGAACAACCGAGCACGCGATTATGCAAAACGATTTTTTTCCATCGCGGAAGCGGCGATGGTATCGGTTTCTGGAGTAAACACGAAGCGGTTGTCTCGCGAAACGAGTCGAAGAATAAAACGGAAAAGTTTGAACCGATGTCCCAAGGCAACAGTGTTAGAGAAAACGCTGAGGTATGCGGTAGATATAAAACGCTTTACGATCGATGACGACGGTTGCTATGAAGCTTTTTCGCGGAAGTGCATTAACCGAAGATAAATATACGCTTAACTGATTTGAGTCCGCGTTGAATGCTAATATCGTGGCCCAACGATACGGGAACACCGTCGTCGGGCAATCGTCCAATTCTCGCGCGCCGCCACGACCGTGAAGCTTAAAAGTGTTAAGGCTAATGGTCGTTACACTATAAACGCTTCAACGGTGTCTAACGTTCGGTCATTAACTTCTGCTCCATTCAGTCTGAGACCGTCGATGATTCCAGCTTCATCCTCATTGGCGTAACTGGAGAGGGTCCTCTCCAGAACTTGTCCTCTGAATGCCAGCTGATGTAACGTGTAGCGAAACGACTCGTGATCAAACGGTTAGCTGCATGATATAGGGTAAGGTTGCTTAAGTCATGTGCTTAAGTCGTACCTCTCCTATATTTGGAGTATTATGGCTACTACAGCTGTAATGGCACCACATTAGGATGTAGACAGTGTCCCATGTAATTTGCATGTTTTATTGTGATTCGTCAGGATTTTTACTAAGAGATATTGTTATTAATAAGTTTGTCGCTGTTTTCATATAATATTCTACATATCTGTGATAGTTAATTTTGTATTTATTGTTTTTGGAGCTTTGTAGATAGTGTTGTAAGTTTTGCAACTATTATAGAATCATTTGAACGAAACTAACATTACGATCAATCAGCATGACGTTATATTAATTTTAATAACAATTTAGTGTCCTTAGTCGTACCTGTGCGAGACGCCTAAATCGTACCTGGTACAACATAAGCTTAAAAATTCTTACTTCGACCGATTTTTTACCTTCTTCTTTCTTTTCTGTTTTTGATTTTTATTATGTTAAAACGAATTTATAATCGTTGGAAAAATTAAGACATGGAAGAGGTGTTAACCAGATTACAAGATGTTGGAGTTAATGAAGCTCATAGAAAATATGGGATTCCAAAACCAACGTTACGACGTAATTTTCTAGGATAAACGTCAAAGAAAGGCCCAAGGGTTTGAGCAATACTATGGAACGGGAGTTGGTTGCACACGCATTCAAGTTAGAAGCAAGCTTTTTTGAGCTTACTGCAACTGGTCTAAGAAAACTTGCTTATCAACTCGCTGAAAAACATAATTTACCACACATACAATAATAATTGTATTTTTAAGTAGATACAACCTAAGTCATAGGTACGACTTAAGACACTGGTTTCGTAAATCGTATCCTTGCAACTTTTTTTAATTTACATTAATTTATATGACAACACAAAGATTGTTCAGAGTTGTAATAATAAATATTTACACTAGAATCGAATAGCAAACATAGTTTTTACATATTTGCTAAATACCCATTGTTATGCAGGCTTTTTCTTAGGGGACTTGAGCAACCTTACAACCGCAAAACACTATTGTTAGAATAGTGATACAACGTGTAGCAATAGCAACGCGTGACAATACAACGCTCAGCGATAGAAACGACGATAATACACGTCGACCTAACTCATAGTTCCTAGAAACGATTTAACCCATAACGATAAAAGGATAATTCACCGAGGAAAAATCGTAGCTACGCCAATGTCCCTCGCCGACAAATTGAGAATTCTTGAAAGATCGTCGCGTTATCGCGCACTCGTAACTTCATAAATCTTGGTCTGCCGACCTGGTAATGGCCGATCAGAGGTGTATATCGCACTCGTTTCGCTCGTTTTATGGATTTTCCGGTTATCGTATCGAATTCATTATTCATCGGATCGGACATGCAACGAGTCGCGAGCAGAAACGATCGGACTAATGAGATCGAAGCAGATAGCGACAACTTCATCAGCGCGCCTGGATATTCATCGACGCGTGCAATTGCGATCCTGGATATCGTTGACATTTTGTTGGAGGAAACTACTCGAAAGAGTGAACTACTGAACCGGGGTTTTAACCCGGATTCGAGAGTTTAATATCTGAATTTGATTTGTAAGGCTGTAGGAAACCGGACGCTATAAAGTAGGGCAATAATAATCGGTTGTTTTCGCATTTATAGCAATCCAATAATCGAAATAACGATCCACGAGTCTATCTATTCGAAGAAGAGCTTTTAATATCCTTCTGCCGATTTGGCGCACCGCGTTTATCGTCGAAAGACGCATCTTAATTGCGCTCGTCCACAATGCGGAGCATTCTGCGATTAATCAGCAACCGACTTATCGTCCCGGTATGTTCCCTTTATCGTCTCTATTTGTTCGCGGTATCGTTCGCCGACCGATACTGACCCAGCAGCGTACTCCGCGTTAATTCAGCGCGGCATACGTCGCGGTGCTCGATGGACTCGCGTGAAATTAGCTTATCGCCGATTCGGTTTACCGTTTCTCGAAACGACACGCTTCCGTGACTCCAGAAATAAGTCCGACAGCTTCCAGATTCCGCTCGACGAATCTGGAAAACCGAGGCGGTATTTATACCCCTTTCGGTAGCGGCTATTTTCGAGCCAAGGATTAACGTGAATTTGTGGAGAAAAACGACACCGGTTTCCGGTTATTAAACATTCAATTACCTACTGCAACGCCGAACGAGATAGCGAGGAATGTTCCTTGTAATTTCACACCTCGTGTTTTCGTTTTATGACTGTCTTTGCTTGGATCGTTTCAGACCGTCTTCGTTTTCTTAGCCGCCTGTTACTCTTATCAGCACCTGATAAAACCGTGTTCTTTGGTACGGTTCAACGACAGTTGACTCAAGGCTGTTCAAGGTTATTTCTGTGTTAATAAGAGATAACAGTTTGTTTAGCATGGTTCGTCTTGTATTTCGTGTTTAATCAAAAGTTTATTAGTCGGGTTTCTGATAAGCAACGTGAAATAGATGCAAGATACATTTATAAATCCATACGAATTTACGGTCCAATCGCGATAAAGATTCTCGCCATGAAATGTGTAGCAAATCTCCGGAGACAGGTCCCCGAAAAAAAGCTGTTAAGAGGTTGAACGTCTTGTAGGGTCGCGAATTCCGAAACTCGGGAATACGTAATGAGAAACTACACGGCCTGTATAATTTTACAGCGAAACGCGATATGTCCGCCTAAGCTTGACCAGCTCAACGAGCTGTCACGGAGAAGTATCGTTTTTCGCTTTGAAAAATAAAGCGAAAAAAAAACAAGAAAGAGAATCTCCCCCTGATGAATTTCGGGGCTCGGTGAAACGAGGCCAGAACCCGCTCCGTCGACGGGGTGATCAACGAGAAATTGTAACGGGGATTTTCGACGAAGAGTTTATATAATACTCGTTCCTGTTCGTCGTGCAAATTCGCGATTCACAGTGCGTGGTCAGTTCGCGATTTATTAAAGCCCCGCATTCAGGGTGCGTTCGAACACCCTCTGGCGAGCGTTGATTCGCCAAGTCATCGTCGTTCGATTTGCATAACAGTGAAAAGCAACTCCCTGGGTTGAAAATTATGTCCCTCGGGGGTGGCGCTTTATTGCGTCTTTCAGTCGACGTTGCCGACCTTTTAACCGTTAGCTTTCAGTCATTTCCTTTTTGCTTCGCATTTCATTTCGCTTTTGAAAACCGGCATTTATCGAAAGATTTGTTAGAAATACATGAAAACGAAATATCTGTATATTCTTCGTTGAGCTGATCGCCACTTAAAGGCGTTCATTAACAACGTCAATCTTTAAATTGATATGTCGTAAGCGTCCCAGTATCGCGTCACCGATTCACGTCAAGGTTTAATATAACGACTGTCTGTCCTATTCGAGTGAAATATTTGATAGTTAAAACGCAATTTAAACTGATTATCTAGAAATAGCCTATTGTACTCCCTACCAAAAATAAGCCCAGCTAAAATAAACATCGAACGATAAAAGTAGTCTATCAAGGATTAACGTCATTACCGTAACAAAAGTGCCCGGAGTGCACGTTTTATAGGCTGCCCCCTGTATTCCTGTCGGTGGAAGATGTTTGGACTTAATTTTCCCCTCCGGTCATCGTTATTGTACTCGAAGCTTCAGAGAAAATGGAGAGTGTCCAGCAAGGAGGGCAACGATGGGAATATTGTTCGGCCATATGTTACCAAAACGTGGTCAGCTGTTTATGACGCCGGGTGAAACGTCCCCGACGGCTGGAGCCATCGATTGTCCATTTATCAATCGGTATCGGTTCTCCGGATCCCGGGGAAAGGGAAATGAAACGACTTCGACGTGAACAGGGAGTAATCCTGCCGTTCCTGGGGGACAATATCTGTCGCGATTGCGAACGATAAACCCGGGACCGGTGCTTCTTTCCATCCGATGCGCTGATTCGATTCGATCGACGTCGACCCTTCGTGGCCATAGAAAATTTGATGCTTTGTAGGAACTGCACAGGGATGGATTGGAATTTTGTGAAACAATCAACCACCGGGGTTAAATTGTTCGATTCGGGATTCCGAGAAGCATTGATGTTTAGGATCAGAATGTAGATTGAAAGGACACGGCTCGCCATTCGACCGGCTGAATGCACCCTGAACTGATTAAACTTGCTACCTGCAAGAATTGTCGGATAAAAGTTTGCGTCAAGTTTTAAAGCGTTTTCTCGACATTTTATTTTTTATTTAGCTACCAAGAATGTACGAGGGTCATTCAATAAGTAAAGAGACAAATGGCTATAGCACAAAAACGGTTTATTTTAATCTTTCAAAATTAAGGCTATTTTTCAGCATAATCACCCTCCACAGTTATGCACTTGTCCCGTCTTGCAGCTTCTTAATTCCCTTGGCGAAGAATTCTTTCGATTTACCTCGAAGCCACTTTTGCATCGCTTCCTTAACTTCCTTATTGTTAGCAAACCGATCAACCCACTTGTATCAACATTTTAGAAAAAATTTCACTTGGTTTTACACCGTCTGCGACTAAAAATCTAATGACTGAGCGCTGCTCTTCTAAGGTGCAATCTTCTAGCGGACTTGCCATGGTGAATTGAAAATTTTGACATAAAATGATGAAATAGCTGATCAGAGCATATCCCAAGGTTGTCAACTCCCCTGAAAAGATTGTACACATTGAATAGTTTTAAAATTATAGAATTTGTCTCTTTACTTATTGAATGACCCTCATGACCTGACTAAAAAAAATTGCAACACTTTAAATAGAAGAATTTGGAACAGTATGTGGATTCGGACCACGTAAATTCTATCACAGCAAAATTCGTAGCAAATTCCACAGTAGAAGAATTTCAAGAAAATTGTACCGGTGAAAAATTCGAGTCACAGTCCTAAGAGAATTCGAAGAGTAAAATTCCGCAAGGTCTTTTTAAAATCAATCTCTCGTAACACGTCGGTCGCGGGGATCAGGGGGAATCAATCAGACGAGATGAACGCGTTCGCGGTGCAAAGATCGCGGCGGAAACGGCTCGCGCGGAGTGGATGCACGTTGAATGGCTCATTTGAAAATTACACGCCATTCTCGCGTCAAGCAACGCCGACGTCCGAAGACGTTGCGTGACCCCGTCTGGCCTCGTCCATGCAATATACAGCATTTTGCGTCGGTACAAGTCACAGTTTACCTGACTCACGGGTATTCCCTAGCCTGTGTCTCGTCGATCAACTGCTCCGTCTTCGGGCTAGTGATTCAGCGTTCCTCGAGTCCCTTGGCCGCGAGCTTTAATCGTTTCGTGGTTCGAATGGGTCGAATCGTCGCGAACGAGCAGCTGGCCTCGACAAATTGATGGCCCGAATGTCAAGGTAGCTGTACGCGGCTCGTAAATTGTCGTGGACAAACAGACTATTCTTCGTTGGCTAGCGATTGATTCTAGGGTTGTCGATGTCCTCGAAAATATTCCCTCGTGGTAACCTTTGGTGTATGATTTATTTACACGAAGTAACGAGTCTTCGTAATCTGTTCCTTCTTGGAATTATTGTAAGACCAATAAAAACTACTAATTGGTCCAGCACGAGGTTGTTCTCAGCTACTGAATTAGAAGGCCCGTAAATCGTTCAGCGGCGTATATCAACACGTAATTGAACGGAAGGGAAATAGTCACCCGATGAATTATAACGCGGAGTTATTTCGAATCTTCGATCCTCTAAAATTACGTAGGTATGCACCGGTGCAACAGCTGGTCGTGCTCGATCACGCGAGTCCATCGGAATCTGTGTGGATTTATGGTCTCTCTATTCGAGTAGCAACACGTGTAGACGAGTTTCATGAAAACTCCATTAGCGTTTCGAGTGCGTCTCGTAAAAGGGGGCTGGAACCAGACTACTCGGTTTTTAACAAACAGACTAAAAGTACCAGTTGCCAGACGGTGTAACGCGATCTCTGGAAACGTTGATCTCAGAAGATCATTGTATCGTACCCACAGTAGCGATTCTGCATCGATTTCACGTTACCAGTTGGAATGGACACCGGAGCGGGACTCGCAGTCGTTACGGAGAATGCAGCTTGTAACGTGCATCCTGCCTGCAGCCATTTTGAACAGGTACAAATGATTTCTGAGAGGATGTTGACTGTGCGGCTAAGGCAAATGATGCTGTATTGCTGCGGGATAGAGACAAGTTTAATTTCGCAATGGCCACCGAATTAAAACACTGTCCATTAAGTTTAATGAAATCTTCAGCAAACTTTAATGAGAACATTTACTGTTTAATGAGAACTGTTTAGGTTATACTAATTGGCTATTAATTGTTCAGATGTGGGTACATTTATTTTTCTGCACTGTGCAAATATAAATTAAATGAATGTAATAGTAGAAACGACACGTAAGACACATGTGTTGCTTTTATACAGATGTAGTATGTTAAGTTGTCACCTGTCTGGGTGATCTTATCCACACGCCCCGCTATCGGAAAAGCGACACGAAGTTAACGAGGGATTACTCTTTAATGGAGGCATTAAAAACGCGATATGATTAATAGAAATCCGTCGTTCATCGACAGCGAATCTTGATCGTTGCAATAAAAATCCGGTGGCTTTCCTTCGCGGCAGCGATCCGGAAAAATGCTTTCTCGAAACCAGTTAATCCCGTTGAATCGCGAGCCCACGCGAGATGGGGATGGGGTAGAAATATCCCGGCGAACAGCCGACGAAATCGTTTTCATCTGATCGATCGATCATCCCTGGAGGCCCAGCGGGCACGAAGTACCCTGCTGAGAGCCTGCATAATGTATGCGACTAATTGCCAGTCGTTTCATTGGCTGTAATTTCGCTTCGGATTCCACGCGCCGTCTTGTTTCTTAATGGCTCGTCAGCTGACTCTGCCACCCACACGAGCGATCCCACGATTTATTCGTCTCTTTTAATCGAACTTATCTCGATGCAAATTCAAAATCAACCATGAGTATTAACGATGTTCCTATCTCTCTCTTCTTCGACGTCTTTCTCCTGTTCTACTAATTAGTTGTAATTTGCTCCGATGTTATCCGACCGTTCGATTCGCACATGAGACTTATTTTGTTACTTCCGCATTGATCAATGAACTCGTGCGGTGATGTGTACTTTTACGATCGAAGTTTTTTATGGAGATCGATGGAATTATAATTAACTGGAGGTAGGCGGGATGATGAAGTACGATATGGTCTGTGTGAGAACAATGTGGAATGTGGTGTTTATACCGCGTGTACGGACGTATAATATCGCCACAAGTTTTATGTATCTGTAGTATTTGATATGGTCATGTAACTCCACGCGTGCTATTTTCAAACATAGTAATTCCACGCATGCTATTTCCACACATGGTAATTCTACACGTAGTAGTTCCATGCGTAATAATTTCACGCGTGATAATTTCATACGTAGTAACTCCACGCGTGCTACTTCCACACATGGTACTTCCACGGGTTATAGTTCCATGCGTAGTAACTCCATGCGTGCTATTTCCACACATAGTAACTCTAAGCGTGCTATTTCCACACATGATACTTCCACGCGTGTTATTTCCACACATGGTACTTCCACGGGTCATAGTTCCATGCGTAGTAACTCCACGCGTGCTACTTCCACACATGGTACTTCCACGCGTAATAGTTCCATCCGTAGTAACTCCACGCGTGCTACTTCCATACATGGTACTTCCACGTGTAATAGTTCCATCCGTAGTGACTCCACGCGTGCTATTTCCACACATGGTAATTCCGCGCGTATTAGTATCATGCATAGTAACTCCACGCGTCACTTCTTGCACTGTATTGTCACGTGTGATAGTTCTACAAGCAGTAACTCCACGCATGGTATTTGCTCACATAGTAATTCCACGCGTAATAGTTTCATACGTAGTAACTCCACGCGTCACTTCTTGCACTGTATCGTCAGTGTGATAGTTCTACAAGCATTACTGCTTGTGGAGTTACCTCCACGCGTGGTATTTGCTCACGTAGTAATTCCACGCGTAATAGTTTCATACGTAGTAACTCCACGCGTAAGTTCTTGCGCTGCATCGTCACGCGTATTTCTACACACAGTAACTCCACGTGTAATAACATCACGCATACTTTCACGCGTAATAACTGCAGCCCTGATACCGCTGTATCTTCACGTAACTTAAGTCTGGTATTACATTATATCGTCATGCAGAATATTATCGCGTGCGATATCTACATACACTGCCACAATTAATTTAAACATCGAATACCAACGATATTTCACAGAATCTGACTTGCACTTTTATTTTCCTCTTCCGATACCTAACAAATTATAATACCAATTCTAATTACTAGCTGGCAAGGATAGAAAACAAGGTGAGCGAAGGTAAAAAGCGAAGTATCAAAATTGCTAGCCGAAGCATTAAATTACTAGCTGAGTAATGCTACCATATTAAACGGTAGAGTTTCACTTCCCGTGAACAGTTGCTAGTACATCGTGTACGATAGAGCGAATAGGAAAAAATGAAAAGAGAGAGGTAGGCGTGGCAAAGGGCGAGATGAAAGCAACACCCGCAACAATCATGTTAGGGCGGGTCCAGCGTTAGAGCGGAAGCGTGTTTCGCAGTGGTGAGTTGTTAGCGATCGAACAAACGAGACTGTCAGTTAAGGTGACATAAAAACGAGTGTGCCGGCGTCGCGTGATCTCGTAATATCCGTCGACGATAAGCCGAGTGTATAGATCTGCGTAGTCGGATTGTTCGCAAAGGCCATCGGGCGATCGCGCAACAAATCGTCTATTTTAAATACAATCGGAAGGGGACCCCGACTAATTGGAATTCCTTTCAGAACACTTGTTCGGCGTATCTCGTTATGCCTCGAACTAGCATTTATGAACTAGCATTTATGAACTAGCATTTATTGTCGCAACGGTAATGAAATCGTTAGATTTTATAGAAGTGGTCTGTCATCACGAATTGGTCTCTCATCACGATAATAACGGTTCACCTTTGACTTGGACCATTTCTTTAAGATTTTAATTTCCCGAGGTCGTTTGTCAAAATCAGAGAGTAGGTCCAAAGAAGTGGAAGCAATTTACCAGAACTTTCCAAGTTCCATTCATCCACAACTGATAAAACTGCAAAGTTCTGCTGCATGTTGCCAACTTTCCAGACCAATTCCTGTTCATAAGAGATACTAAAAAGCTTCCGAAGACTCTATCTACTTAAGACCAAATCTCGTAACCCAAATCGGTCCAATCGCGAATGTAGCGCGAACAATATTATTATAACGCTACTAACGTCAACGATAATTGTCCCCGAATCCATAAAAACGAATTCCCCGACGGAAGGTTTACCGACCAGTCTTTTCGATTACTCGCACGGGTCTCGGTTACGGCCCATAAAAGACTTGGCTTGATTTACGTTTACAGTCGCGTACTCGTACGCGGAACGACTGTATTTCAAACGTTCGGTAGCGTACGCTTCGCGTGTGGCCCGACGGAAAACAACGGAACAAATCAGCCGTGCAATTAGTCGCGAGCAACGGGACTCCAGACACGAGAGGGTTGGTCGAGGGCGGACGGTAAACGAAAGGGGTACGATAATCCTTACAAGGTAAACGCACAATGTACGAACAATGCTTCGCTGTCGGATGCATGGTCGCGAGAAGTACATTAAACTGCACTTAACTTTCTTTGCTCTCTTATCTACCGTTATCTTTTGGCGCTTTTGTATCTTGATTTTTTGCCTGAGTTGTGTCAACTTGAGGCCCATATGTGACTGTATTTTAACTCAAATGTATTTTCAGCAAACGATAACAAATTTTATTAATTAATAACTTTAACTATGGAAGACAACATGTGTCTCGTTTGAATGGTAAATATGATTTATTTGAGAGAACTGTCTTTAAGAGGCAGTGCAAGGGCCTTCACAAAATGTCTGAACATACTTGGCCTCGTAAGAACCTCAGACTTGTCGAAGTAAATTGAATAACATGAGAGTTTGCAGATTTTTGAACTTCAGAATTTGTATATGTATATGGTGACTAATGTTACTGTATTTTAATGAACGGTGACAATATTTTCAACGAATGATAATAAATAGTATTGACTAATATCTGTAATTGGAACGTAGAAAACATGATGTGTTTCGTTTGAATGGTAAATATGATTTGTTTAAGAGAACTGATTCTAAGAGGGCCAACTCTAAGAGCCTTCACAAAATGTCTGAACATACCTGGTCTCTTAAGAACCTCAGACTTGACAAAGTAAATGTACCTTCATTGTTACATTAGAAATATAGTATTTTGGGAGTGAGGTTGAAAATTGAATAACCTGAGAGTTTGCAGATTTTTGAACTTCAGAATTTGTATATGTATGTGGTGACTAATGAATATTACTGTGTTTTAATGAACGGTGACAATATTTTCAACGAACGATAATAAATAATATTGACTAATAACTGTAATTGGACTGTAGAAAACATGATGTGTCTCGTTTGAATGGTAACAATCTGCTATTTGCAAGAACTGACCCTAAGAGGCAATGCAAGAGCCTACACAAAATGTCCAAACATACCTAGCTCTTGAAGAACCACAAACTTTTCAAAATAAATTTAATTTAACCATTAGTATTTTGGGAGTGAGGTTGAAAATTGAATAAACTGAGAGTCTGCAAATTTTTTAACTTGAGAATTTGTATATGTCCATATTGTTTTTTTAACCCCTTACCTTATGATTTTCTCAGTGAGTGCGTCAGACAGGACGACTTAATAGTTGTAACATCAAGACAGACAGAGAATATTCAAATGTTAAGGACATCTTCTATATGGTGATCATTGATGGAGGGGTAGGAATTGAAATTAAACACGAAACTGAATCATGATGAAAATGTGAGCCAGATTTGTTGCATTTCAAGAATTACGTGCGTCACGAGAGACGAGATTGTACGGCTAAAGGTTAAAGTTTGAAGCTTAATAATTTTAAAAGTGTCTAAACTTATAATAAACTACATCCCATGAGTCTAATTCTATACGAGGACCAGTCAGTATTTTGCAAATATCGAATAACCTGAAAGTCTACAAATGTTGAAACTTCAAAATCTGTATATGTCCACATATGACTTCTTTAAAGTTTGAACCTCAATAATTTTAAAAGTGTCTAAACTAATAATATCCTACTTTCTATGAGTCTAATTCTATATGTACCAGTTAGTATAAAGTATACCAGTTAGTATTTTGTCGAGAGGGTCCTCGAATCCGCCAGTGGCGATATATCTAATTGGCCTATCTCATTCAGGTCCCGAAACGGGCGAGCAGGAAACGGCGAGATACCGGTTGAGGCTAAATCGTCACCCAGATAACCGCCTTGAGAAATGCTTGCGGAAATGACTAGCTCTCTGTATTTGGCGTTGTCACGTGTCTCGTATAAGCCGATTAAAAATCGCATTGACAAGCGATACGTGCAACGGTATCCCTTTTCACCGAGAAACAAGCTGGAAAGGAGGGTAAATACGCAACGGTAACAAAGAAAGCATTCTAAGTTTAATGTTTTGATGGACCTTGGAAAAAGTAGAAAGCTAGTGGAAGTTAATCGCGAAGTAATGATCGTGGGTTACGCACGAAGCAAAACTTCGTGTGTTATTAGAGAAATTGCAAAGGAGCCGGCTTCTTGCGCCGGCGAGGAATCACGCTGATTGACGGTCGTAAATCAGTGTCGGTTTTCGTCGGCGACATCCTTTCCAAATAGGTCATTTTAGACTCTTTACTAAATCGTACGGTATTAATGACCTTCGAGTTTTCCATAGCAATACGCAAATTACACGGTAAGCTGAATAAACCCGCGCCTAATGAACCTGTTTTCCTCAGACTAGATTTCTAATAATTCCGTTACAATACCGCACGAACGAGAAATTCTTGCGACTGTTAACAGCTTCATTAAGTGAAACCTAACGAAGCTAGACATTTACATCTATATTAGCGATCTCGCAAACAGGTCGTCGACTAATTGGTTCCAGCGGTACAGGTTCCCGATCGTCCGTGGAATCGTTGAAAAATCTCGGCTGCTAGTCGGAACTGAGAAGAGCGGTAATTGAAGTTTCATAATAAGGAAACCAGTCTAAGCCTAACGATGGCTGCCGGCGATTAAGGATTGCGCAGTAGTCGAATTAGCCCAAAATGTGACTAATCCTTATAGCATTCTCGGGTCAATTTTATGGTAGTCTTTTAAACAATAATTCATGTATATTGTCGGTAAAAATTATAGGATGTGTATATTTATGTGTATGAAATATACATATGATTCATACGATCCTCATATGACACATGTGATGATCCTCATCTAACTTATATGATCCTCATATGATTCATATGGTCCTCTAATACGAACTTTGATGTGATCCTCATATGACTCATATGAGCCTCATATGACACATGTGATGATCCTCATATGACTCATATGATCCTCATATAACTTATATGATCCTCATATGGTTCATATGATCCTCTAATACGAACTTTGATGTGATCCTCATATGATCCTCATATGACTCATATGATCCTCTAATACGAACTTTGATGTACTCCAAAGATCTCAAAAATAATTAGCAATTGGAAGATTCAGATCTCAGATCTCATTAACCGCGGAAATGAACGAGGAGGATGCAAAGAACCTGGCTTCTAACGATAGCAGATCCTATCTAGATGTAAATGCTAGCTGCAAGCTGGTTTCTCGCATCCGGACCCTTTACGGCTACCCTTACGCGATATCGAAAAGCTTTTACCTTTGATGCGACGTTCGATGCCGTTCCTCTGCGTGTATCAGAGTGAACGTCGTCGTAACACGCGCGAATTGGAAACGTTTCACGGTGCAATGACCCCGGCACTATCTCAATGTGACTACGTATTGCGAGCAATTCGATGCTTCTGGCCTGTTAGGGATACTTCGCCACGATGCTCGCTAAAGCGGAATGCCACCACGAATGCACCCCTATCGATCGAATTAGCGGGATCGCTCACCTTTTGGGTATTCGTCATTCGCTAATACTTCTCAAATATTAGATGCTTCAAGTACATTTTCATGATCTGTTCATGTTTTTATTTTGGTTAGGTTTATGTGCTACTTTTGATGTATTTATATGTTGTACTTTTGGTCCACTTTTGGTCGACTGATGGTTCGGATCTTATGCAGTCTTGATCGTAGTCCATTTTCGATCCATTGTATCTGCTCAACTTTCACTTTAGATTTCGATATTTTTATTTAGTTCTGTGCTCTGCTGGGTATTATTTCTAGACTGAAAATTAGAGATACAATATTTCAATTCAATACGAATAATTTAACTGACATAGCAATATTTATAATTTGTAATATTTATAGTCAGTATTTATAACTTAAATCAAGAGTGAACTTAAAAATTTCTTTCTTACCTCCACATTTCAGTCTAACATAAAAAACCTTCTTATCTAAAAATTCATGTTCAGTTAAAATATCAGTATTACAGTAATATTTGTTCACCAGCTTCCTATCAAGTAAATAATAAATTTTCTGTGACGAATGCATGATCAACCAAGCCGTTCGTTAATGTTCAGTTACGACACCTATGTCGTCATTTTCCTAATTGCATATACCATCATCGTCAAAGCTAGTTTCCTAGGTAGACCCACGAGCCAAAGATAATTCGATTCTTTTCCGGCCAACGACGGAAACGTTCCCACGGATAACACGACACGCACGTTCTGTTTCGATCCATGGAATTCACTGTGTCACGAAACGGAGTTCCTTCGCACGAACAAGAAATCGCAAGGAACCCGAGTGCATTCCGCTACGGTAGCCAGACCGTCATCGTGTCTCTGCTCGTCGGCTGCGTTGCACGCTTTTCCCACGATCTACCCCGTCAATCTCGATATTTATGTCTTTCTTCGTGCTCTCGAACGGTGAGGGGACATCGAACTACTCCGGAGGGTGGCTAAAACCCTCGTTCTTTTAATAAAACCTGCTGGTTAGGTTTTGTAATCATGCATTATTCTTATGCAAAATATGATGATTAGATTTGGACCAGTGTGGTCGAGTTTGGAAATAACATGTGAAGGGTTTGATTAACATATGAAGGATGGTTAGGTTAGGTTTAATAAAGACGTACCATGATTCATATACAAAATAAAATTGTTAAATTTGGAGCAAATAAGATATGCTCAAGTTTGAAAATAAAATTGGTCAGCATATGAAGGTTGGTTACATTAAATTTAATAAAAGCCTACCATGATTCATATACAAAATAAAATTGCTAAATTTGGAGCAAATAAGATGTACTCAATTTTGAAAATAAAATTGATCAGCATACGAAGGTTGGTTACATTAAATTTAATAAAAACCTATCATGATTTATGCACAAAATAAAATTGTTAAATTCGCAGCAACAATATGATCAATTTTGAAAATAATTTTAATAAAAACATAAATGTAAGCAACAAAAACTACTCAAGAATGCAGAAGTTTTAAAGTCCTCAAAGATCCATTGTCCCATGTTTCTCCAACATCAACAATGTTGCAAGAAAGTTACCCAACAAAATGACATCTGGACTTGAACTCATCAAATACAAATTATCCTTGAGCCCTAATGAAATTAAAATGATGTGATCGTAAAAACACGTACTTTGTCTGATCAATGCCTAAGAAAAAGTTGTCAAGGCTGTTCAGCAGCCGTTCTACGGAATCGCAAGGAATAACATGACTTCTGTGGCGCATATCGTATCCAGGAGAAAAAAGGAACGATTAGAAGGCGTGACGAGGGAGGGTCCAATGAAAACGGCCTTAGTGAAACGCGGGTCGATCGAATCACGTCGCGAAAAAAAGGCGTGAAACGTGGAAATCCAATTAAGATTCCTTGGCGCCACCCAGCGCGACTGCCTCGGCACATTAATCAGAGAAACGCGTATCGTTCAACGTTTGTCTAATAACCGCGTGCCTGCGTCGTTCGCTCGCTTCTAATGCATAAATAAGCATTTACGACATTACGCGAGATGGAGGATTAGGCGATTTTTACTCCATACTGCACCCTTCTTTTCGAGGAGAGCTTATGACACATTCAACTTCCAAATTTTTTATTTTTTAAATTATGGAATTTTGTATGTGCTTGAAGGTTGAGATCTGCAAATTCTCTAAGTTCAAAATTTCTCAAATTCTTCAAATCTTAAAATTTTTTAAATTCTTAAAATTCTGCAAATTCTACGATTTTCTTGAAGTCTTCAAATTACACAGCTCTAAAATTCTTTAAATTCTAAATCCCTGCAGTCCTCAAATCTTATCAAATCCTCAAGTTTGAGTTTCTCTACATCTCCAAATTTGCACTCGTCAGTAAATGCGTCACTCGTGCGTCATACTGCACCACAAGTGAGTCACCAGGCACCACAAGTCAGACTTATCAAAATGAACGGGTTAAAAGCATGTACGCATCAACTAATACGTCCGATCTTCGAAGAAAAACACCGAAGCATCTCTGCCAACTGGACTAATAAACCCGCAGCATTGGAAGTCCGCCAGTGTCTGGAAAATCTAAAATCTTCCCGTTCAAAGAATCGTGGCCGTCGGTGTTTCGCGCGAATTCATCTATTCGCAGCATTATGCCGAAGCCCGGATATACTATCTGCTAGCTAAAGCAGAGCCAGAATAGAGCGATAAACCGAGGAACGCCGGTTGAGCCCATCAATCATCGTGCCTGCCAGCAAACCGGAAGACACCTAACCGTGTCCGCGCTCTTTATCATCCCCCGGCTACGAATCGATAGCTGAGGCTGCTAGCAACGACGCGATGGGACACGGTTAGCATTTTCAATTAGCGACACGGAGAACCTGTGTGACAATTAAGACCGGTTTCACGGCGTCGGCGTACGGGCCGGCAACACGTGAAATTGAACGCGTCGGAATCAATTACGCGAAATAATTCACTAACGCGGCTATATTATAGACGTCGACAATCGGCGATGTGCGATATCCATTTGTCTACCGGCATGGTCAGTCGATCGGAAAATCCGTGACAGAGAATTCGTTCCTCTCGATGACAACGTTTAACTACACCGATTTAATCGTTTCAACACGGTTATGGCTGATATCGAGCTCTTTTATTGATTTAGAGGCTCCATTTTACCTGTGGCTTGCTGTGCCTTGTGTCATCGATATGTCACGTTGGGAAATGTTTTGAGAAATTTGGGAATTTGGAAGTTTGAGTGTTTGGAGAGTTAATTTGACACTTTACAAATGTTCACATCTGGCACTTTAGGGTCTCGGGAGAATTTAGCAATTTAGGAGGATAGAGTTTTAGACGTATGAGAATTTGCAAATGTAATTAGGAGATTGAGAAGTTTGGTAATTTTCAGACTTGCAAATTTTAAAGCTAGATGATTTGAGAACTTCTGGACTTCAACAAAAGATGAATGTTTATTGCTGCGATTGATATAAAGTAGCCAGGAGCTAACAAGACACCCAGTATTGCACCACCGCATTGTCGCAATATGAAAATAATAAAATATCCACTTAAGAACGTTCCACTCCACCAGCTCCGACAACGAGTCGTACATATTAATATAAGTATTACCCAACCTAAAGTGTACTCGATTAAATCGATCGTTGTACGTGACACCCTCCCGCGCTGCACCTCATATAACATTTTCCTGCCACATCGCCTCTTAAATGAAAAATCCAAATACTCGTATCCTCAATAATTCATACTACAACGTAGCCAGGTACAACAGCCGACTACGAACACGCTCCTCATGCATAATTTCAAACACCCGTGCACGAAGGTGCATTCTACCACGCTATCAAGGAAAAATGCGGGTGTCTCTCGCAACGACACCATGGACCGCATTATCCGCTCGGCGAGCGTGTTCGACGAGGAAATGATTTACAGCCGGCACAGTTGCCAGCGGAAACGTAGATAAAGAGGAATCATTTGCAGCCTCGCGGACTAATAAGCGAACCTGCTCTAATTGGGATGGACTTCTCGGTCGTTATCGTGATCCACGACAGCTTAATGGATGATACTTCCGATGATCGACGCGAAACGATCTACGCAAACAACTCCGGTATTTCTTTCTTAGGACTCGCGTGGGAGAGTTGATGTGATCTGAGCTGCGCATGGTTGTCGGTTTTAGATACTTGCACTATTTTGACGAGTTTGACTTGGGAATTTGGGAGCTTGGGAATTGGGGAGGTTCGGAACTTGGAAGTTTGGGAATTGGGAAGCTTGAGAATTTGGGAGCTTGGGAGTTGGGGCGTTTGGGAGTTGGGGCGCTTGAGAATTTGGGCGCTTGGGAGTCGGGGCACGTGGAAATTAGGGCGCTTGAGAGTTGGGGCGCTTGAGAATTTGGAAGCTTGGGAGTTGGGACGCTTGGGATTTGGGGCGCTTGGGAGTTAGGGCGCTTGGGAGTTGGAGCGCTTGCGAATTTGGGCGCTTGGGAATCTGGGAGCTTGGGAGTTGGGGCGCTTGGGAGTTAGGGCGCTTAGGAGTTAGGGCGCTTGGGAGTTGGGGCGCTTGAGAATTTGGGCGCTTGGGAATTTGGGAGCTTAGGAATTGGGGCGCTTGGGAGTTGGGGCGCTTGGGAGTTGGGGCGCTTGGGAGTTAGGGCGCTTGGGAGTTGGAGCGCTTGAGAATTTGGGCGCTTGGGAATTTGGGAGCTTAGGAGTTGGGGCGCTTGGGAGTTAAGGCGCTCGAGAATTTGGGAGCTTGAAAATTTGGGAGCTTGAGAATTTGGGAGCTTGGGAGTTGGGACGCTTGGGAGTTGGGGCGCTTGGGAGTTAGGGCGCTTGGGAGTTAAGGCGCTCGAGAATTTGGGAGCTTGAAAATTTGGGAGCTTGAAAATTTGGGAGCTTGAGAATTTGGGAGCTTGGGAGTTGGGACGCTTGGGAGTTGGGGCGCTTGGGAGTTAGGGCGCTTGGGAGTTGGGAGCTTTGGAATTTGGGAGCTTGGGAATTTGGGAGCTTAGGAGTTGGTAGCTTTGGAATTTGGAAGCTTGTGAGTTAAGAAGCTTGGAAGTTGGGGTGCTTGAGGATTTCAGAGCTCGGAGAGTTTGGAAGCTCAGAATTTTGAATACATTTCAATTTAGAGTTCAAGTCCAATAATAATTCGCATAGTCAACGACTACATAGTACGAAATCCACATAACATTTCAAGTTTCTGTGTTCATTTTCTTGTTATATCCCAAATTAGTCAGTTCTGACTGCCACACTTGACAAACACATCATAGTGCAAGGGGTTAAGGCACGTATCTCGCGGCAGCCATCTTGTTTGCATAGATCATCGTCTGTCTCACTCATCCACCTTCGAAAATTCGACTCTATTCTGTACAGAGTATTTATTACTCTCTAAAGCGTCCATATCGACCTGTAGGGAACCATTGATGACTGCTGTACTCGTAAAAGCTTCATTATACAAGTATATTATTACTTGTACAATATTCTCCGTGCTTTTCAAACGAAACACTCACTGTTTCCTACAAAATTGTACATAACATATCGCGTATTTTGTTTTAGTATTAGACTGTATTTTAGTATGATTCATAGATGATACAGGAATAAAAGTAGTCTGATAAATTGGTTATCAATATCGAAAGGGTTGAAAGTGATTCATTCACAGAATTTGTACCGAGTTGATTGGTGTGACATCTCTTTTCCTCTTGTCTTCCTCTTGGTAGACAAGAACCCTCGGGAGCCACGGTACGTCTTCATAGAAAGCACATGCCTCGGTTAGGCGACCGTCTCCGGCTTCCGTAAATGCGCTCCCGTGAGCGTTTACCAGCTAGAAACGAGGTGCAGGTATCCCAGATAACAGACAAGCCCGCGGAATGCAGGTCCGCCGAACTCCTACATAGGCAGGCGTTCTATCTTCATGGCTGACCGGTTCGTAGCGCCGTAAGTAGCTTATTCTGCCTGTTTAAGAGACTTAAGGCCATTGGACGTGTCGTTGCTCGCGTTAATACTATAAATATATCAGTTTTTTACCTTTGATCTACGTTTATTGTATCAGAAGATTGCAATAAATATTTGCAAACAGTGTAATAAGTTTGGTGCAAGAACAAATGGGTTGTTTTATTCGATTTATGGGTTTGTTGAGGGCTATTGTTGCTTGGTGGGCTTGTGGAGGATAAGAGTAATGGAGGGATGCTGATGGGTGTTACATTCGCTTGAGTAAATTGTAATGTGGTTCTGGAACTTCTGAATTTTTCAAATTTTAAAATGTTTCTGTATTTTGAAATAAATAATGAATATAGATGAATTTTTATATTCCTCAGTTCTGTTCGTAATTTCTAAAATTTTTATATTTCAAAGTATCTAACCTTGCAACCTCTCATAGTCTAAAATTCTCAAGCAATAAATCTTATTATTCTCAAATTTCCAAGTCCACAAAATATTACAATTTCTAAATTTTTCTAAATGGTCAAACTAAATATCGAAACTCTCAAACCCCTAAATTCTATAATTCTTAAATTTCGAACTTCCCAAAATTTTACAATTCCCAAATGATCAAACTCCTAAATTACCAAACTCTAAACCTCCAAAATTCTAAAACTCCTAAATTACCAAACTCTCAACCCCCAAGTTCTAAAACTCTTAAATTTCGTCCTTCCAAAACTTTTACATTCACAAATTCCCAAAGACCCATCTCAACCCCCAAACCCTCCAAAGAAGCATACAACTGTATCCGCTTTTCAGTGTCCTTTCAGAAAATTACAACCGATGAAAATCAAGTAGTAAGTACTTACGTCGAAAAAGAATGAATAGGGAAGAAAGCGTTATCGTGACAGGTGCCCGATTTCCCAGCCCGTCCCGTGTCACGTCGAAAAGGTTCAGACTCTGGAAACGATAGGATACGAATAAGTATAGATCGAAAGCCGCATTCCGGGGGAAATTCAATAAGGAAGCGCGATTTCGAGCTGGGGGACGTTAAGCACCCTTCGTTGAAAGGAAAAGTGTCCATGTTTCGATTGAAACGAAAAGTCGATGTTCGGTCATGCATAGCTGCTGTTATTCGGAGCTGAATGATGCGTGCCTCTGAATGTTCACTGTGAAATTTCTTTACTGTACCTCCACTGGTAATCTTCTTTAAAACTTTTATGTTATTGTATTTTCAATTGAGTTTACATTTAAAAAATTTTTAAAATACAAATATAATAAATGATTGTTGTGAAAAAATTAGTTAATGAATTATTAGTTGAAGAAATGTAGCAAATCTATAAAATCATCCCTCAAAAAATTCTGTTATCATGTAAAATACTATAAACATTTTAACAAAGAAAATTTTTTAAAAATTTTGCTCATGTAACTGATTTAAATATTTTGACAATATACATACTATAAAGATTCAGTCCCACATAACTTTTTTACACATTTTTCTTCTGTAAGTAATTTAAATATCTTGACGATGCACATACCATAAAAATCCAGACCATGTAACTGTCCTAAACATTTTGCTCATGTAAATAATTTAACTACTTTGATAATGTATGTACTATAAAAATTCAGTTCAAGTGCTTTGAACATTTTGCTCATGTAAATGATTACACACTTTGATATTTTGATGATATTTTGATGTAAATGTAACAAAGATGCGTCGCATGAAAATGTAGCGAGCATATTGATCACGTTAAATGATATTCCGATACGTGAAACAGTAACGATGCACTTAGTTGCAAAATTGAATAGCGATTAACAGAGGGACGGCATAATAGCAGGTAATTATTTATCGACTTGCTCACTGCTCAGCAGTAGATACAGGTATCGATGAAACCACACGTCAACGTGATTAATTGGAAATCGAATAGCTGCTGAATGAATCGAATAGGTCTGTCTCTTGGTTTACATCCACCTCTTGTGTAACAGAGAGCGAATGCTAGTTTCATGCTAGCTGATCTAGAACATAAGCCTTGGAAAGAGGATTTCAAATGCATTCTCCGTGGAAAAGATTTCCTTAGGGTATCTGTTTGTTCAAAGCATTATACCATAATATGGTTATTAAATTTAATAAAAAATTCAAGGCTTTCTGAAAAGTCAAAGGTTAAAATCTACCACAAAATTTAAATTCGAGGAAATTGAAAACATGAAAGCTAAAAATAAAATCTGGAACGATTCAAACATACAAAAATTTATTCAGAAGGATTCATCCTTTAAATGACCTTCACCCGGTCAAGGTTAAACTCAAATAACGAGTTTGTTATAACAGTTAATCGTTAACAGATCAAACAGACATATTTAGCGGGTATATTTGCAAACTCGAAACAAAGCTCGCAATGACGTCCGTTTTCCCAAGAGAAGAGTCCAAAGGCACTCTGTTCGATGTCAACGCGCCACTGCCTCGAGGCCGAGCTTTTTAACGTTTTTTTTCCCTTCGCAGCACTCGACTGGCTTTGTTTCTCGTCGTTCGTTGCTCGTGAATTACGCGGCTGTGTAACCATGACCCGGATCCCGTTAGCGCGAACTTCTTTTCGTCGCTCGATGGATCTGGCCACAATGGCACGCTTGATCGTGCCAACCGATCCGTATCGGTGCTAACGAAACCGATCTTTTCCATTGCGATCGTCACCAGCGCACCCTCTTCTGGCGCGTTATTTTTAACACCGGCACTTTGCTGCAATCCACTTTCAGATTTCGGAGGCCTTTGGGTAATTCAGGGATTTCGATGCTTGCGAGCTTTCGGAGTAGGTTGGACTGGGAGTTGGGAATTGGGAGGTAGAGAATTTGGGAGTTTGGAAATTGTGGGATTTGGGAATTTGGGAGCTTGGGAGTTGGGGCGCTTGGAAATTTGGGAGCTTGGGAGTTAGGGCGCTTAGGAGTTGGGGCGCTTGGGAGTTGGGGCGCTTAGGAGTTAGGGCGCTTGGGAGTTCGACGCTTGGGAGTTGGGGCGCTTGGAAATTTGGGAGCTTGGGAGTTGGGACGCTTGGGAGTTAGGGCGCTTAGGAGTTAGGACGCTTGGGAATTGGGGCGCTTGGGAATTTGGGACGCTTGGGAGTTGGAGCGCTTAGAAGTTAGGGCGCTTGCGAGTTGAGAGCTTGAGAATTTGGAAGCTTGGGAGTTGGGACGCTTGGGAGTTGGGACGCTTGGGAGTTGGGGCGCTTAGGAATTTGGGAGCTTGGGAGTTGGGACGCTTGGGAATTGAAGAACTAGAGAATTTGAGAGCTTGGGAGTTGGGGCGCTTGGGATTTGGGGCGCTTGAGAGCTGTGGCGCTTGGAAGTTGGGGCGCTTGGTAGTTGGGGCGCATGGAAATTTGGAAGCTTGAGAATCTGGAAGCTTGAGAGTTGGGGTGCTTGGTAATTGGAGCGCTTGGAAATTTGAGAGCTCGAGAATTTGAAAGCTTGAGAATTTGAGAGCTTGGAAATCTAAAAGTTTGTGAATTTGAGAGCTCGAGAATTTGAAAGCTTGAGAATTTGAGAGCTTGGAAATCTAAAAGCTTGTGAATTTGATATCCTGCAAACTTGACCCTATTGAACACCTTGCAAAACTTACTTCCAAAAGTCCCACCACAACTTTCCTCCACATTTTCCTTGGGACGCTCACCTATGTCAGAAGTGTGTCTCATCACCGTCCTTCAAGAGCCCGTCACAAGAGTATGAAAGATCGAGCTAAAAGGAGGAGGCGCCGCATTTTTAAGATTCAGACATCAAGTCGAAAAGAGAGAAAAGACTCGGTCATTAATATTGATGAGTTTTCGCTTTATTAAAGCGGCCAATTATTCATTCTCGACGGTACGCGTTAATCGAGCAGTTGGAACACGGGTAGACAAGGAGGAGGACCGGAACCAGTTCTCGATCAAAGGAATCCTTCGTGTACAAAATTATTCACAGTGTATTTTTAGACATTTCCGTAATATATTTTACGTGCGTCGCGTTATGGTGTAATTCGAGGATCGAGCAGGTTATTAAACGGCGGAACGTTGATCGTTCACCGTTTCATTCTCTGTCGGATGATCACGCGATCGTCGGCGTCGATAAATGCCGTTTCTCGAGATAGAATCACAAGAAACTTGTTCGAGAAACGTACGAACGAGTCATTACTCGTTGAACATTCGATGGAAAAAAATAGCGAGCAATAGATGGGTTTTCTTCGTGGCTCGAACTGGTAATTTTAGGTTAATGAATTTAATTGGTTGGTCGGATAGTCTGGAAAGCGGGTAAATATTATGATCGACCGGCGTACAACCTGTTATTACCTTGTTTCTTTTTTCTTCTCGAAAATCCGACAAGTCCGCGAGTAAATCATTTGAAACTATTACCCGGTCGGAAATGCTACTATATCAATTACTCGTGGATATCGACGTGAGTTATTGACACGAGATACCTGCCACTCGGACAACCTGCTGATTCGTGGAGTCAGAGGCAATTTGCTTGATAATGTCGATAATGTCTTAAGCTTATGGACACGCGATTTTATCCTACCAAGTGCTTCTGTATCGATCAACGTTCATTCTTTTACAAAAACTTTACCGAAGCGATATACTCTGATACATATTAATATCGAATTTGTAGCAAAGTAGCCAATCTCTTTTACACCTTACGCAATCGTTAATTAAAACAAGCTGCTGATAACAGATTACATTATACACATAGTTGAACATTTTTAAATTCAAGGACGTAATCAATGGGATCTATGAATTCATACATAACATGTTTAAAATAAATATTAACACTAAACCTACCGGCATATAATGTGTACTTAACTTGAAATAAAAAATGAAGTTAAAAATTAAATAAACAAACGATGGAACACGTTTATACTATATCTTGATGAAGATCAATTCTGATTTTAAAAAATGTATTTTAACAAAATGTGTTCCTAAAAAATAAACAAACGACGAAACTCAAATTAAGACATACATTCATACAATATCTTGATGAAGACCAATTTTGATTTCAAGAAATGTATTTTAACAAAATGTGTTCCTAAAAAATAAACAAACGATGAAACACAGATTAGTGCACACATTTATTCTTTATCTTGATGAAAATCAACGAAGATTTCAAGGAATGTACTTCAAAAAAATGAGCACCTTATAATTAGAAACTTGTAGAAGAAGATTTGGTACTTTTTCTGTTAAACCAAATGATTTTCAATGCACCTTTTTCATTTTACCCTTTCAACTATCTAATGGTATTCAAAGTTATGGTCACCGTTTCACGAGTTCGAAGATGCGTTAAACGTCGGTGAAGGTTATCGGAAACCTCCACGTCTTCAGGAATCTTGTACCTTGAGAAACTGCAACCGCAGACCGCTGCATTAACTAAAGTGCACACCCGAAGACATCGACGCTGTATCGCATTATTAACCCCGTCGTCCATCATTTCCCTGGTCAACAGGTTTTTTATTCGTCGTCACCGTCGAGAATACGATCGACCTATTAATCTACCTTGCGGCTTCGTTCAAGGATGCGATGCAATAGCTTTGCGAAGCGGGTGCCTCGTGGATTGTGTAACGATTGCATCTGTTGGTGCACGAGCTTTTCTTCGTGCCGTCGAAAGAAACGACCAGGCTTTCGTTGCGCAACGTCGCTTTGGCAGAATGTTTTCTTGTGTCGTTCCCGGAAAAAAACGGGACACCCGGCATTAAAATAAACCGACCTGAAATCCTGGCCTTTTCTTGCTGCCGAACATCTCTTCTTTTTGGGCGCCTCTTTGGGAACTTGAGACTTTCTTGGTTATTAGGAGATAGCGAGATGGGAACTTGGATTATTTTGGGGAGTTTGGGAAGCTTATTGATTTGGGAGTTTTGATTGATTTTGAGGTTTGAGAGATGGGAGAGGTTGGAGTTACGTTTTGGGATGCATTGTGGGATGTGGAAGGGTGGAATTTGGGATTTGGGAGTTAGAGTTGAGACATTAGGAGTTCGAGGTTTCAGTCATTTGGCAATTCGTTTGGAAATTGGGGGAGTTGGGAATTGGCAACGTGGGAGTTTGAGAGCTTGGGAGATGGGGAGCTTGAGAATTTGAGAGCTTCGGAATTCGGGAGATTGAGAATTTGGGGATTTGGGAATTTGGAAGCTTGAGAATTTGGGAGCTTAGGGATTTGGGAGCTTGGGAATTGAGAGACTTGGGAATTTGGGAGCTTGGGAGTTGGGGCGCTTGGGAGTTGGGGAGCTTGGGAATTTGAGAGCTTGAGAATTTGGGAGCTTGGGAGTTGGAGAACTTGGGAATTTGGGCGCTTGAGAATTTGGGAGCTTGGGAGTTGGGGAGCTTGGGAATTTAGGAGCTTAGGAATTTGGGAGCTTGGAAGTTGGGGCGCTTGGGAGTTGGAGCGCTTAGAAATTTGGGCGCTTGGGAATTTGGGAGCTTGGGAGTTGGGGAGCTTGGGAATTTAGAAGCTTGGGAATTTGGGAGCTTGAGAATTTGGGAGCTCGGGACTTTGGGAGCTTAGGAATTTGGGGAAGTTGGGAATTTGGGAGCTTGGAAATTTGGGTGAGTTGAAAATTGGAAAGCTTGGAAATTTGGAAGCTTGGAATTTGGAAGCTTGGAAATTTAGTGGAGTTGAAAATTGATGAGCTTGGGAACTTCACCTTTGAAATCAAACAACTCAACAAAGTAAATAAGTCAACAAACTTCACTTCAACTATGAGTTTAACTTTGACTCCTTTGAACTCAAAGAAACAACAATCCAAGAAACCACCTCCTCAAAAGTTTATATAATTGCAAATGTAATTACTCCAACCCCAGGTAACCAGAGCCTCTAATATTTCTGCCATCGATTCCGTATTAATCATCGAATGATTAAATTATTCCGCGTGGCTTGCGAGGGGAGTCGCGCTAAGGGTCGCACCCCTTTCTTTTCACGAGCCCGGCGAAAAAGACGTACAGGTAGCAATTAAACGGTGAACTGACCGTCGGGAAAAATGTTAATAAGAACGAGCGTTTCGCGGCGCGTTAATTACTGGAACGGTGAGAATTTATTATCTCGAGGGAGCCACGTGCTCCCCGTTATCACCATTACGTCTGAGCGCACGTAGAATAAAAACTCGTATCGATGTTACAAGAAAAATTTTTTGAAATTTACGCTGTTATTACGAGCGAGTATGCACCTCGGCCTCTCGAGATATTTACGTCGCTGGAATTATAGTGTTTGATGGGCAGAGTGTAATTGCACGGGTGCCGCGTGATAAATGAAGTTACTCGATGCACGTTTAATACGGTGAACGAAAGGAATCCTCATCGAGCTGCCTATACAAATACAGAGATTAACCGTACTCGGTTCGTTTCTCGGTAAATCGCCACCTTCTTGCACCTGCAATTTCAGGATAATCGTCACTGTCAGGTCCGATGCTCTTTTCCCGGTTATATTTAACCGGTGACGTTTTAACGCGCTCTAAAGTGAACCTCTTTCAAACATTCGATTCTAAAGTGCCACTTTCTGCTGTCAGACGCCCATTAAAATAATTGCGTCATTTGCTCCGTTCTGTGTATTCAACCACTGCTTTATTTTTCTGCTAGGACTTATATTTCGAGCGTATTACTGAGAATATCTGTAGGCTATTTATTCTTCGAGCATTGACGTCTGATTCAAGGAGGAGATCGGTAACAGATGTTGAAGATAAAGAATATGTAACGAATCGAAAGATTGAGAGTCTCTGAAATCTCGTTACGAAGGAAGGTTTTGATTAGCGAAACGATATCCGAAGTTGTAACGGCAACTCGAACGCGTGGGTTGATAAAGCAGCCGCCAAGCAGTCTAGCATTCTCCCTGCCTTCTCGCTCCTCTCGCACGGATCCTTCTCTCCTTTTACCCTTCGACTCGTCTGCCTTCGCGTTTGCCCGTCTGTCAACTTTGTCTTTCGCTTCACCCTTCGCAACGCGCACGCATGCGAGTGAACACCCGACTCCCGCCCTTTCCGCCTCGTTAATTACGTGTCGCTAATTGTGCGTTATCCGCTGCATCGAACCGCGACCTTTTCAGTTCTTGCCTGCCCTCACCCTGCCCCCTATCTTCCTTCGTTACGATCTCGAGCTGCTCTCTTCGCCGGTAATAAAGCAATTAAGAGACCGATTTCTTTGGCCTTTGCTTCTGGGTCAATCTTTTTTATCGCACGTTTCCTTCGGATTTTCTTGTAATTTAGCTTTTAGTGCGATATTCTCTATTCTGTTGCAATAATTTTTTAGTGATAGAGGGTTGGAAGATTTTATAGCGTTAGAAATAATGTCTTATAGGGTTAGAAAGTTTGGTTAGGGTAGAAAATTAGGTGTATAGGGTTAGAAGAATTTCACTTTTATAGTGTTAGAAATAGTGCACTCTTATAGGGTTAGAAAATTTGTTTATTAACCATTCACAACTTTGAATAATACAATAGATGTGATTTGTAATTTTGTGAAAATTTGATTATGTTCTAGTTGTGATTTACATGTACTACTTTCATTATATTCTACAGGTATTACTTTATTATACTACTTCATTATATTATACTTGTACTATTTCAATCATATTAGACGTACATGTTATACATACACTACTTCAATCATATTATACATGTACTACTTTAATAATACTATACATGTGCAACTTCAATTATATCATACATGTATGACTTCAAAGATACCATACATGTATTACTTCAATCATATTATACATGTGCAACTGCAATGATAATATACATGTATTATTTCAATCATGTTATACATATACTACTTCAATTGTATCATACATGTATTACTTCAATGATACCATACATGTACAACTTCAATTGTACAATACATGTATTACATTGATTATACTATGTACATACATCATAATCATTAATGTTGTTCAACAAACAAATTTCACTACCATAGATTTCGTAGATGTTCACATGACGTAGAGTACCTTTAACCTTTACCGGGGAAAAATCTGCAGCAGGAACGACCATAAACTATTGCGTGAAATCTACGGCTGAAGTTAAGATAGCGAAGGTTGTAGAAAGTGAAAGAAATCATTTTAACACATTCCCTACTACATCGGTTACCAACATATAAGTGAAAAGATCGAAAAGATTAAATACACCTACCACTTATGCGGGATAATAAAATTTAAATTGAAAAATGAAAACGTGTCTTACGATACGATATTTCCGTGGGTATTTATTAATTAATATTTTCTTGAGGTATCTGCGTCACGATATGGGCATTTTGCATCGAATAAACATTTCGTTCGCTAATGAATACAGAAATACCGTTCAGAAATTAATAATGAATAGGATGGAAGCGAATTTTTCTGAATAGCCATAATTTGACAGATTCAAACGAAAAATATAAAATTGCACGATTAATCCCAGTAGGGTATAAAATTTCGAATGAAAGAAGCACTCACTGAAATTACGACTGGCAATAACGTCGACGATTCCTTCAACCCTCGTTGGCCGAAAAATTTCTGATTTATCTCGCCACGACGTTTACCCCGTCGAAAGGCCGGTTTTTATCTTGGCTCTGTTCATCGTATGCCTTTCATTCAGAACGGCGTGCCGGTTCCTGGTGCTTCCGCGGAATACGCCCGCGATACGATCTCTCGTCGTGCTCGAGAAACCTTGCCCCCTCGAACAGATCTTTCCCTCGAAATCTCTTGCCTCGTGGAGAACAATAACTGCCCGTACGAGCTGGTGTCGCGAGACTCTGCCTTCCTCGTTTCTCATTTTCACGCTCCCCAAAAGGTTCTCGCTCCTTCCTATCCTACCCTCCGTTTATTTTTTCCTTGCCTCTCGCTTACGATGACACACAATCCCGCTTTATTTTCAAACGAGCTTGGTACCGTGTAATTACTGGAATAAGAACTAGGGTTTTTTCTTCGACTTCTTAAAAGTAATTTAAAGGTTGTATGACATGTCGATATTATTTTATTTGTTCTGGCATTGTTGGACACCCATTAAAATAAACCGACCTGAAATTCTGGCCTTTTCTTGTAGCCGAACTCTTCTTTCTGGGAACTTGAGACTTTCTTGGTTATTAGGAGATAGCAAGCTTGGAACTTGGATAATTTTGGGGAGTTTAGGAAGGTTATTGATTTGGGAGTTTAGCAATTTTGGGGTTTGAGAAATGAGAGAGGTTGGAGTTACATTTAGAGATGGATTGTGGGATGTGGAAGGGTGGAATTGGGGAATTGGGGACTCAGACTGAGTTGAGACATTAGGAGTTCGAGGTTTTAGTTATTTGGCACTTCATTTGGGAATCAGGGGGGTTGGGAATTGGGAGCGTGGGAATTTTGAGAGCTTGGGAGTTTGGGGGCTTGAGAATTTGGGAGCTTGAAGTTTGGGAGCTTAGGGATTTGGGAGCTTGGGAATTGGGAGACTTGGGATTTTGGGAGCTTGGAAATTTCGGAGCTGGCGAATTTGGAAGCTTGGGAGTTGGGGAGCTTGGGAAATTGGGAGCTTGAGAATTTGGGAGCTTGGGAGTTGGAGAGTTTGAAAATTTGGAAGCTTGGGAATTGGAGGACTTGGGAATTTGGGAGCTTGAGAATTTGGCAGCTTGGGAGTTGGGTAGCTTGGGAATTTGGAAGCTTGAGAATTTAGGAGCTTGGGAGTTGAGAAGTTTGGGAATTTGGGAGCTTGCGAATTTGGGAGCTTGGGAATTTGGGAACTTGGGAATTTGGGAGCTTGAGAATTTGGGAGCTTGGAAATTTTGAGCGCAATCTTCTTTCACAAGATGGTGACTGAGTAGATGATAGAATTAGGGTGTAATTTTTTGAAGCAATAATTGCACTGTCCACGTGTCACAAAATGGTGACTAAATAATTGCTAAAATTACAGTGTAATTCCTTGCACTAATAGTTGCATTTATTTTGCAGAAATAATTCTTCACAACAGTACCAATAAAAAAATAAAAAAGTAGACTTGCTTATCTCCATTACAATTTTATCTCATATCTTTTTATCATTACTTTAAGAACAATATGTAAAAAATATTGTGTACCTGCCTCCCTAAAATTTTCTCACCACACTTCCCTGTACTAAACCCTCATACTTCCCTCAAATAAAAAAGTCTCACATTAGTACAATATTCACTACCTCCATAATTTCTAAACCACTAACCTTGTAATTTATGCAATCTTGATAAAGATCAATATCTGCTAATTTGAACAAGAATTTACGAGCAATCATTTTTAAACGATCACTTCCTAGAAAACAATTTTTTGTACTTTTTACAGAGCCGTCATGTTTATTCTCATGCACGTGTAATAATTACGTTCACTTTACATAATCGATATTTCCAACATCAATCGTGACATCGATCTCCGCAACTTTTTCAAATGTCGCAAAAAGTGGGTTACAGTTCGACTGTTCAACATTGAAAGTTCCAACACGATGTTGATAATAACGATCGAGAGAAAAAGTGGAACGATACATTCTCGTTAATAGCATTTAACTTTACCTTGAAGTTACTCGAATGCAACAAAATTGAACCTTGTTACCCAACTCATTTTTTATATAAAAAAGTTCTTACTAAAAATGTTACGTGCATTTAAAAAATGTTACGTGCATTTAAAAAGTGTTACATGCATTTAAAAATGTTACACGCATGTGCTGATTAATAAAGAGATGAAGTTACTCGGTCTATTAACACGTGTCAGAGTGCCAGACAATTTGCAGTCCAGAGATGAAAACGCGAGTACCTTAATTGTTTCAACATACTTTTCGTTTAATCAGCGTGAGTAAATCGCAAGCTCGCGTGCCCGCGCTTTGAACAGTTTAACTAATTACACGAGGAATCCTCGTGATTTCCAAGCGGACGCCGGAAACGGCCATCACGAGACCTCGAGCGTACGCTGGTGGATGTGGGACAGGAAACCCCGTGTTCGAATCCGTCAAATTCAGCGTGCGTGGCTCGTTACCATTCCTTGACATTATTAACCCTTAAACAGGGGCTAGAAATACCTTTTCTATTTTTTGAGCAAACTTCTCTGCATTCGAGATTAAATAACATATCGATTAAAATCTGGAGAGTGCGAAAAGTAGATTTTCATGTAGAGTATCACAGAGGAGACTGTCCATAAGATAATGCGTTATACATATGATCGTTTATCGTAATCTTGCAATCACAGATGGTTCAGACTTTTTCTGACTGGTCTTTGGAAAACATAATCATGTAACACAGGGTAAAACATACCTTTTCAACTTCCAAGCTCCTAAATTCTCAAGCTCTCAAATTCCCAAGCTACCCAACTCCCAAGCTCCCAAATTCTCAAGCTCCCAAATTCCCAAGCTTCCAAATTCCCAAGCTCCTAAATTCGCAAGCTCTTAAATTCTCAAGCTACTTCACTCCAAGCTCCCAAATTCCCAAGCTTCCAAATTCTCAAGCTACCCAACTCCTAAGTTCCCAAATTCTCAAGCTCCCAAATTTCCAAGTCCTTCAATTCCCAAGCTTCCAAATTCTCAAGCTCTCCAACTTCCAAGCTCCCAAATTCTCAAGCTCCCAAATTCCCAAGCTCCCAAATTCCCAAGTCCCTCAATTCCCAAGCTTCCAAATTCTCAAGCTACCCAACTCCCAAGCTCCTAAATTCTCAAAACATACATTGGTAAACTTGAGTCAACTGTAATTTCGTTCAGATCAAAATCGTTCGACAGATTACCAGCTCGCTACTAATAGACTATTCGCTACATAAGATGAAAGACTCACGAGGACGTTGCAAAAATTCTCAAAACATACATTGGTAAACTTTAGTCAACTGTAATTTCGTTCAGATCAAAATCGTTCGACAGATCACCAGCTCTCTATTAATAGACTATTCGCTATAAAAGATGAAAGACACACGAGGACATTGCAGAAAGCTCTTACTTTTTGCTAATTTTTTCACCCAATTTAACTCGTTTGCTCCGAATTTCGTGAATGAAAGTTTTACTGGTTTCCCTATTACGCAGCAGAAAATTCATCTTTCCTCCGGCCGTAAAACATATTCGACTCCAACGTTGCACACGTGGTGACCAGATCCAGCAACCGAGTGACTGAGTGCTTTCGACACTCGGTGTTTGAATATCTCCTCGAAAAACTAGGCTGAAGAGTTTCGAGCACCTCGTGGATCGTTAACTCGCCAAAAGAACTCTTGGCCATAACTGCTATCTGAAAATAATATGTGACGTTTGATTTAAAAGAGCGGAGATAACCTTAAACTCTTCTTAACGCCTTTGCTTAAAATGAAAATCGTAAAAGAGTCGTAAAAGTAGATAAAATATTCTGTCGTCTCATTTCGTTGCTGATATACGAGTTCTTCAAATTTTACGAGATCTATAATCTCCCTTAAGTTTTTCTTCGATTGAGTTTTCTTTTCATTGCATTTTCCTTCGATATCTAGTTTATGTTCTTTTTTAATTGTTAGGATCGTTTTGTATTTGTTAAGAATGTCAATGTGAAGCATTTTCATTAAGGGAAGAGATTCAAAGCGATTCAAAGCGCTAGAAAGAGATTCAAAGCAATTCAAAGGTAGATACTCAAATTTGTAAATCTTTGGTTACATTTTCTTTCGATATCAAGTTTATGTTCTGTTTTAATAGTTAGGATCATTTCATGTTTGTTAAGAATTTCAATGTTAAGCATTTTCAGTAAAGAAAGAGGTTCAAAGCGATTCAAAGCGATTCAAAGGTAGATACTCAAATTTGTAAATCTTCGATTACATTTTCTTTCAATATCAAGTTTATGTTCACTTTCAGCTCGTCGTATCATTCTACATCTTTTAGGAATTTCGTTAACCATTTTCATTAAGGTTAAAATCTGCTAGAAAGAGATTCAAAGTGATTCAAAGGTAGATGTTCAAATTTGTAAATCATCGATTATATTTTCTTTCAATATCAAGTTTATGTGCACTTCTAACACTTCGTATCATTCTGCATCTTTTAGGAATTTCGTTAACCACTTTCATTAAGGATAAAGTTTGCCAGAAAGAGGTTCAAAGCGACCTAAAGGTAAACGTCCAAATTTGTAAATCTCGATTAGAATTTAAAAGCAGTAGCGTCAAAGTCACGAGTGTTCACGCGTATACACGCATTATCTGATTGTGCTGAATTCCGTTTGCGTTCGTTGCTACTGTGCTCTGTCCAGGAAGTGACGTCAGAGATCGCACAGCGTGTACGAAACGTGCGATCAGGATTTACGCGCGCGTGAACTCTCCTCCCGGTCCGAACTGTCGTTGCTCGTTCCGTAGATTGAATCAGCCTCAGGTTAACTTTGCATCGCAACAGGAAACCGTTCAGGAAGCCACCGCGATTTAGTTTACACAGGATGTTAAGGAGAGATAACGTAATTCACGAAATTTATTGGATCTTTATTTTAGAACTGAAATACATTTATATTGAAACGGGTATAGAAAACATTTTACTACGTCTGATAGCAAGGTAGTCTGATATCCATTCTTATAGGGTTTTTACAAGTGTCAGAGAATCGTTTCGAAATTTCTAGTACAGCGTGTACACAGAAGTTGATTTGCGGCCAAATACCTGTAGGAATCGATCGGATGTAAAACCGAGAACGGGTTCCTATTGCTATTCAGCGTTAGGAATCGTCCCGTTGTTATTACGATTCCCTGCGATGTTCTGCTCGTTCGAGAGAATCCCAATCGACAGACTGATGATAGGCTGGGAGAACAGCCGGGTTCGTAGGAGTCGAGACGCGGATTAGACCATCTGCGGTTTGCGATTGGCCGCGGCTCGTCGAACAAATAACAAGTCGGTGAACAGTCGCGATTATCGTGTGGAAGAACTCGTACGTGCTTTCGACGCTTCGTACGGGGAGATTTCTCATTTCGACTTCCGTCCACCGTCAAATTAACGCCCTCGAGAACCGCTCTATTACTCCATCCCTTACGTATACTTTTCGGAGGCCGGTGCTGCTGAAATATTTTTGTTAAATTATCAAGATAGGAGAAAGTCAAAATAAAAAATAATAAGACACTTTTAAATACAAATTATTTAATATTGAACATACAAATTAATTATTTAATATTGAACATACAAATTAATTATTTAATATTGAATATACAAATTAATTACTTAATATTGAACATACAAATTAATTATTTAATATTGAACATATAAATTAATTACTTAATATTGAACATACAAATTAATTATTTAATATTGAACATATAAATTAATTACTTAATATTGAACATATAAATTAATTATTTAATATTGAACATACAAATTAATTATTTAATATTGAACATATAAATTAATTATTTAATATTGGACATACAAACAATTACTTAATACTGAACATAATACACATTTTAACTTTAAGATTAATTAATAATTCAAGAATTACTTCATCGTATACCAACTACATTGCGAATGTTTACATTATATAAACAAGAAAGAAGTGCATTTTTTAATTATTTTTGTTTCTAACATCATACATTGCTAGCACTGTAAAATGACGTCTCAGACTAAATTTATTAATAATTTCACAATTTTGCTATTTGAAACTCAGTTTGTATATGAAGGATTAGCTTGAAAATTAAGTTAGGTTCTGATAGTTGTATAATCCAGATTGAAGCTCTAAGTCGACTCTAAACTGGCTACATAATTTGCTCTCAGTTTTGTCTAACTTCAAGCTCAGCCTAAGTCAACGTTAGCTAAGTTTAGCCTAAGTCTAGTTAGTCCATCCTAATGAATTTAATTATGTACATTTATGGCTACAAATCACTGATAATATCCTTGATGTAGTTTAATTAACAGAAAGTCATAGGTGTTTTAACAATAATTTTCCTATTTATTTAATATTTATATTAAGAATATTAATTGAGTTAAATCGTGTTCCTTTTGATTTAATTGAAGGTGAATCTGAATTAGTTTCTGGGTTTAATGTTGAATATTATAATATTATAAATTTTTCAATAATTTTTATGGCTGAATATTTCGGAATTTTATTTATAATATTTATTTTAAGAGTAATATTTTTAAATTTTGGGTATAATTTAATTACATTAATAGTAATTTTATTTCATGTTTATTTAGTTATTTGAATTCGAAGAACTCGGATTCGTTATGATGAATTAATATATTTATGTTGCAAGAAATTTTTATTAATTATTATAATTTATATTTTAAAAATATTAATAATAAATTTTTTATAAATTTATGTCATAGGTTAAATATTACTGAGAGTATCTGGATTCGTAGCAAGGAATCAGTTTGATTAGAGAATACGATTATGATCCAGAAGCAAGAGGGTATAAAATATCGGTATAAATCATTTGTCGATTTCTATTCTCCTTGCAGACGTTCATCGATCGGTAACACCAGTGTATAATAGAGTGCAGGAATTCTCGAGGCGCGATCTCGCATTTCAGAGCGGGACGCTGCCACGTACGCGAGCGGATACGTGATTTTCGCTCGCATCCCGAACGGTGGTGTACCACGGGTCGGGTTGATCGTTATCGTGATCAACGGCACGATCGTTTAGTTGCCCGTAAATTTCGCGGGGCTTCCCACGCGAGCTCGGATGAATATTCCGCTGGTCCGACCTACAGAGATCGACCTACACTCCGCGACGCGACGAGGAACATGTCGCGTCGCAGGTTTACACGCGATAGCTACGGGAATACGTAACATCCGTTTTACCTGCGACGACCTACTCCGCCGTATATAGCCGTACATCTGTCGATACCACTCGCCACCCACGCTGCCACCAGCTTTCAGCGCGTGCGAGCGTGTAAGAGCGTGTGCGTAAATCACGTTGGCGATGGAAACGATCCGCTTCAGAGAGGAGGATCGAAAATGGACGAGATGACGCGTGCACGTTCGCCCGACTTGATTATCGACTCTTTGAATCGCTCCCTGTGCAAATTAATTCCATTGAAACAAGCTTCCTGTGTTCAACTTTGATATCCGAACCTTAAGGGTGAAATCTAGTTTTCCTCTACGGTCTCGCAAACTTTACAATTTTTTTTTTTTGTTAATTTGTATTGTTTCTTCTGCTCAAATCTGCATAAAAACCAAGCTCGACATGATTGAATTACTGCTACAATTTTTTTTATTTATAGTCGCTGAGGGGTTATTACCAATTTTGAAGTTTACAAGTTTTTAGGTTTAGCTTTTTAAGACACAGTTAGACTCTTCAAGGTAACTGTCTTTAACTACAGCAAGTTTTAGGTCGATTACAGGTTGTTCTTCAGGGATGATCTTCTGTTGAATCATACTCTGTAAGCCACATATTTAAAATGAATGAAATTAAAATGTCATACATATGCATTATATGAATATGTCATGAAAATGTCATGAATATATATATATATATTTAACGATTTTTTAATACAAGATGTTTAGACTTTATTTTTAAAATTCAAGCATAGAAAAATCTAAGGAAAAGTTTGTCCTAAAAGTATGTCAAAATTTTAATATCACCTTGCATAATTTTTTAACACAAACATCAACCCCTTTTAAATTTGTTCAATTTATTTTTACTCGCACACGAATACAACCGCCCGTAAAAATTTTAATCATAATAAAAAAAATGAACTATCACAATAAAAATGAGAAACATGTCGAAATATGTCATAAACGTCGAAATAAGAGCGGCAACAAAAATTTGAACCACGTCGCATAATTTAAAGATATATTTCTTGAATTCAACTTTCGCCGATATTACAGGATCGAAGGGAAACAACAACAACGTTTCGTATTCCGATCGCGATGGCAACGTCGAAAACAGAGTGGCACGTATCGAGAAATTTAATAAAAGACCGTGTACCCGTGGAAATGGGTGGAGAAAGATCGCGATGCGAATACCATCGTCGCGAAAAACCTTCACGGTTTCCGTGAGAACCGCATCGTAAATTTCCTATGGCATATTCCGTTTCCTGTCCGAAAACGACCTTCCATTCTTCCATCGATCGGAATCGCGGTCACTTTTAACAGCGATTCTGGAATGTCCACTTGTTCGTCGCGGTTTATGCTCGAAAAACGAACAAGAACTCCACGGAATTCTTCGCTTATCCGCGAAAAAGACACCGGACGTTCGAATAAAGAGACTCCAGCATTAACGATCTTGACTTTAATAGATTGAACGCCTGTAGAATTTTTTAACAATTAACGCGCATTAAATTCCTTCCAGTTCTTAAGGGATTAAATTTCGATACATTTCATTCTTGCAATTTATTGCTGACTGAAATACCTGTTTCGATTAAAATTAAAATTAATTACTTTTTTAGTTGCGGCAGAGCAATCATGCTATATTAAAAGAAAAAACTTGTAAGACATATTTAACGATCTTGAACGATCTTTAATTACGTAAACTGTAACTGGAATGCAAAACAAAACCGCAGACTAAACATAAAATATTTTTGATTATAAATATAAATATTTTTTTTAAATTGAAGTGTCACTAGCATGACTTGAGTCAAGGGGTTAAAACAGCCATTTCAATTAAATTTCTATAAATATCCAAAATTATGTCCACCAAGAAATATTAACAAAGCACAATTATTTTTATAAACGTAAACAAACTTGTATATAACCTAATAATTATGTACTAATTCGTCGTCACCCACGCAACGTGAAACTAAAATACGTTACGGAATTTGTGGACGCAGATTCGGTCTCAGTGTGCGAATAAGAAAGCTCAGGCGAGAGAATCGAGATTGCAATAAGCGAGAAACGTACGTTCATAAAGTTCAGGTAAGCGTATGCTTGTAAAGGAGAACATGGATCGGCGAAAGTGAGATTTCATCTTTACGTGGCCATTCGGCGAGCGGTATTTCACGGTGAACAAGAGCTTCACACCTGCGAGGAACAGGAACTACGTAAGGGATCTACGAAACGTGAGCTATTTATTCTCTCCTCGTGCTTTCGTGGCCGCAGAATTTTTCGAAGAATTTTCCTCTTCGTTGTTGGAAAGCTTCTTAAAATTCTTGCGGTCGATTTATAACTACGCATTCAAACAGCGGGCAACTGCTACGTGATACAACTATGTAAACGTAGGTACAATGCATGCTATTCGTTTCATACCATTATGACATTTTAAGAAAGCGTTCCGTGTTATTTTGATTTTGTTATATTTTAACCCCTTGTACCTTGATGAGTTTCACCCTTGCACTCACAGCTCAAACATAAATCTTACTAAAATAATAGCCTTCATCTTAAAATTTAGGTCCAACTATAATTTGCATTATCCATTGCTGAATATATAAAGATATTAAGATAAAATCTACTATAAAGATTGCTGATTATAAAATATTCACAAGATTATAATTTTTATTATAATGTTCCATTATAACATTTGTTTGAACATTACACCTGCGAATAGTTCCGACTGGCAAATAAATTGTACGGCAAGAAAATATTTATGAACTCCGCCATGTTTTCATCTTTCTACTTATACTGCGTAAGAGCCGACTAATTTCGCGGTCTTATTTCCCAAGACTTCCAAACTCGAATCGGATTAATTTAACCAAGTGCACAAGGCGTTCGTCAGCCGTAAGACAAGTAAGAAACTGACATCAGAAGTTCTCGACCAAGTCGACTCGTTCCGCACGAACAAAGTCAGATCCACTGGCCCGAATTGTATCCCCATAGTCAGCAGTACGTAGTTCCGAACGATTCCGTATAACTAGCCAAACAAGCCCATGGGTGCATTGAACCCAATATATTCCTGGTGTCACAGAGTTCAAACGATCGGGTCTCAGCTGAAGCTAAGAATAGTAAAACAATAATCCCTCCAGTTGTTTCATAACTGCAGTAATTGAGCAACGGCTGGTATATGAAGGCTCGGTTGTGAAGTGTGCATGGATCGATCATTTCTAGAAGCTGTTTCTTGGAATTTGGTATCATTGGTTTGCTTGTTACGTTGGGTTAGTTTGGTCTTTTTGGGTCAGTGGAGATGTAGGTATGGATTTGAGAATGAGATTTAGAGATGAGGAGATTGAATTTGAGGACGTTGGAATTTGGAGATGAGGGATATGAGGAGGTTGAATTTAGGGACGTTGGAATTTAGGGACGGTCCAATTTGGGGAGGTTGGAATTCAGGGATAGTTCAATTTGACGAGGTGAGAAATTAGGGAAGGTTGAATTTGGAGACGTTGGGATTTGGAGATGAGGGATATGAGGAGGTTGAATTTGGGAATGTTGGAATTTAGGGACGGTCCAATTTGGAGAGGTTGGAATTTAGGGATGGCTCAATTTGGGGACGTGAGAATTTAGGGAAGGTCGAATTTGGGAGTGTTGGGATTTGGAGAGGGCTGAACTTGAGGGCGATGGAATTTGGAAACGCTGGAATTTGGGGATGTTGGAATTTGAGAGTGGTGGGATATGAAGAGGATCGAATTTGGGGACGTTGAGATTTGGATCACATTGCAATTTGGGGACGTTGGGATTTGGAGAAGATTGAACTTGAGGGCGATGGAATTTGGGAGCGTTGGAATTTGAAGACGTTGGAATTTGGGGGTGGTGGGATATGAAGAGCACCGAATTTGGGGATGTTGAGATTTGGATCACATTGCAATTTGGGAATGTTGGGATTCGGAGAGGGTTGAACTTGAGGGCGATGGAATTTGGGAGCGTTGGAATTTGGGGACGTTGGAATTTGAGGGTAGTGGGATATGAAGAGCATCGAATTTGGTGACGTTGATATTTGGATCACATTGCAATTTGGGGACGTTGATATTTGGATCACATTGCAATTTGGAGACGTTGGAATCTGGGGATGTTGGAAATTGGGGACGTTGGAATTTGGGGGTGGTGGAATATGAAGAGAACCGAATTTGGGGACGTTGGGAATTGGGGCGCTTGGGAATTGGGGCGCTTGGGAATTTGGGGCGCTGAGAATTTGGGACGCTTGGGAGTTGGGACGCTTAGGAATTTGGGTGCTTGGAAATTTGGGGACGTTGAGATTTGGGGCGCTTGGAAATTGGAAAGCTTGGGAATTTGGGGTGCTTGGAATTCAGAAACTTGGGATTTTGGACGCTTGGGATTTGGGAACCTTGGGAATTGGGTAACTTGAGAATTTGGGTGCTTGGAAATTTGGGGACGTTGAGATTTGGGGCGCTTGGGAATTTGGGGTGCTTGGAATTCAGAAACTTGGGATTTTGGACGCTTGGGATTTGGGAACCTTGGGAATTGGGTAACTTGAGAATTTGGGTGCTTGGAAATTTGGGGACGTTGAGATTTGGGGCGCTTGGGAATTTGGGGTGCTTGGAATTCAGAAACTTGGGATTTTGGACGCTTGGGATTTGGGAACCTTGGGAATTGGGTAACTTGAGAATTTGGGTGCTTGGAAATTTGGGGACGTTGAGATTTGGGGCGCTTGGGAATTTGGGGCGCTTGGAATTGGGAAACTTGGGATTTGGGGACCTTGGGAATTGGGTAACTTGAGAATTTGGAAGCTTGGAAATTTAGGCACGTTGAGATTTAGAGCGCTTGGGATTTGGGGCGCTTGGGAATTTGGGGCGCTTGGAATTGGAAAACTTAGGATTTGGAGACCTTGGAAGTTCGGAAACTTGAAAATTTGGAAGCTTAGAAATTTGGGAACGTTGGAATCTAGGGATGCTGGAATTTGATAACACTGAAATTTGAAAGCGTTGAGATTCTAACTAATACGTAAACCTTGCTATTCTAAGACATCGAGCTGTCAAAACACTGCAATACCAATCTCCAAATCTTTTATTATCTATCCCTAAGACCCACATATAATAAAAAAGCTAGCACTCGATAGTTTCGAAAGTGCAATCAGTTGCATCAACAACAGACAATTATCTGACTCTTGTAACTCGATCAGATAGTGAATGGAAACAACAGTTCCTTAGTTAGCGATAAGCGATCGAACAAGTCGATAGTTCTTGAAAGAAAGTAAGAACGAATTAATTGACAGGCGAACGGTAGGAGGCTTGATGCGATGAAGTCGCCAGTTTGGGGCTGTTCGGTATCACGATATCGGGTTGTGGACCCTCGACGACACAAAAGACTTATCGAGTTTCCCATCCAATCAATGTCACGAGCAAACGTTCATTAACGTTAAGACACGCCTGGTGCTTGTTACAGCAGCAGCCATGATATGACACTCGATTGAGAGGAAGAGCGTGCAACCGACGAGCAGCCAGCATGAGGAAGTTACTGCAGTTTTTGGTGGTGCTATTGTTGGGTGTCAACGCCAGACGAACGGACGCCGACGCCCCGGTGGACGACGCTTACGCTGGTCAGCGTCGCGGTTCCCTTCACAAGTCTAATTACAACAACGGGAACAACAATTACAATCCTCAGTCCAGCTCACCCTATCTGCCGTATCAGCAGCCCAGAGAGAGAAAGCCGAACATTGTCCTGATTCTGACGGACGATCAGGATGTGGAACTTGGTTAGTCACCTTTCTATTTTATATGTTTCGTCATATGCTTCTCACTTTCTACCAGATTACCTTTCAGATCTGCTCATTTTCAATTATCTTTCTTACCTTTATTTTCTGCTAATGTAATCGTTGATGAGTTTCATACCTCTCGGGTTTCTTTGTGTGTCAGTTATTCAATTATTTTCTAACGAAATATGTTTGGTCATTTTCATACGAAAGTACCATGTTCATGTGGTACATACATGTTCATATGGTACACACATGGTGACATGGTACATACATGCTGACATGGTACATACATGTACACATGATACATACATGCTGACGCGGTACATACATGCTGACGTGATACATACATGCTGAAATGATACATACATGTACACATGATATACATGCTGACATACTACATACATGTACACATGATACATACATGTTGACATGGTACACACATGTACACATGACACATACATGCTGACATATTACATACATGTACACATGATACATACATTCTGACATGGTACATACATGTACATATGATACATACATGTACACATGCTACATACATGCTCACATAATAGTAATTCAATAAATTAGTAACTTCAAGACCAGCTCTATAAATACTACACGTTCTCATACATATAAGAACAGGAACAAAGTCAGTACATCAAAGAATTAAAATAAAGTATGCCGAATCCATTATTCAGAAAAGTAGTCCGTAAAAAGTGAAAAGAAACAGATCGAAGAAAGCGGATGACCGAAAACGCAATCCGCGAGGGGGCCAACCCCTCTATCTTTCAATCCGACCCGACTATTTTTCGAAGCATCTCTCTGATGGTCCGTTGCGGTTGGTCCAATCCCTCAGGTTCGCTGAACTTCATGCCACGGACCCTAAGGCGAATAAGGGACGAGGGAGCCGAGCTGAGACACGCATACGTAACCACTCCCATGTGTTGTCCGAGCAGAAGTTCCTTACTGACCGGCCGTTACGTTCACAATCACGAGGTCTTCACGAACAACGACAACTGCAGCAGCCCCCAATGGCAACGAGATCACGAGCCGCACTCGTTCGCCGCTTACCTGAGCAACGCTGGATATCGTACCGGTGAGTACTCGCCCTATGAACCACTTTTCACCCCTCTTGATGCGGTTTTTGCTGTCTGTTCGGTAAAAAGAGACTTCTTTTTTGAATTGGGTGTATGAAGGGTTTTATTGTCCATTGCCAAGCGTTCTATTGCCACGTATTAGGTCACATATTCTATTGATAGACCGTATGCTATCTATGGCTTTGCATCGACGTATGCTGAATTAATAATGCGAGAGTGTTATGTCACAATCAAGTGTGTCATTATGTTGAACCGCAAGGCGTTGTACCGGTGAATTCTTAGTTATTGTGCTATTACACGTGTGTTGTATTGCGTTTATTATGCGTTGTACGATGCGTTGAATTTCCATGCGTTGTGTCACAGCGCGTTGCATTACTATGCGTTGTATCACAGAGCGTTGAAGTCACAGCGCGTTGAGGTACTGTGCGTTGTACTACGATGCGTTGAATTTGCAACGCGCTGAATTTCTATGCATTGTACTACGGTGCGCTAAATTTGCAATGCGTTGAATTGCCACGCGTTGAATTTACCACGCACTGAATTCACCACGCACTGAATTACCACGCATCGAATTGCCATGCGTTGAATTTACCACGCGTGGAATTTACTACGCACTGAATTACCACGCGTGGAATCTACTACGCACTGAATTACCACGCGTGGAATTTACCACGCACTGAATTACCACGCGTGGAATTTACCACGCATGGAATCTACTACGCACTGAATTAGCACGCGTGGAATTTACTACGCGTGGAATTTACCACGCACTGAATTACCACGCGTGGAATCTACTAGGCACTGAATTACCACGCGTGGAATTTACTACGCGTGGAATTTACCACGCGTGGAATCTACTACGCACTGAATTACCACGCACTGAATTACCACGCGTTAAAAATATAATTTCATCTCCCATCTAAAAACTTCCTAACCTCAAAAAATCATCCCTTGTGTTAATCCGTGCATTCATGAATCCTCAGTCATGACTCAGTCATGAGCTAGACAAGATTTGGACAAACGTAAGAAGGTCAGAGGATCAGCTATAAAGGGAGAAGGACATAATTGTGGCTGGAACTCGCTCGGCGAGATCGAAGCTCGAGAATTCTACGGGAATCCATTGCCATATTGGTTGCACCGGCCTCGAGCGGGTTCGAGTGTCTCGCTTGGCACGTAATTATGGTCGAGGAACGAGATTCACGACGTATCCTGGGCCTGTGGTAAAACACCGCTCTCGCCAGGTAGCCACAATCCATGTTTTCGGGATGACACGCATCGAAACTTTATAATTGTCCTGAACTTGGGTCTGGCTCGTAACCCAGTACGCTTATGAAACTTTTTACGTCGATGTTTATGAGTGACTTGATGGCCGGCCGATTATTCATGGAAATTTATGGTCGAAGTCGTGATCGAAAATGTGGATGAAATGAAAGTTTCTACTTTGCTTTTGTGGTGGAGATTGATACATGCAAACTTTTAGAGGTTTTGAATTGGTCATTGTGCTAGTTAATTATTTAAAACATAGCTATTTAAACAATGTAGACACTAAGACAATAATGTAGACACTAAGGTAACATATTTTAAATAAACAAGTGTTACTTCACTTGAACAAATAAATTTTACTTCAATTTAAATTTGTTATGGACTGTACACTAACGAAAGCGATCAAAAAATGAAATTGCAAACGAAAAGATATGTCAGATCAGATGAAAGATAAGATTTTCGGCCCCTTGTTTCACGAACAAGTAAAAAAGGAGCACTAATGCAACAACTTGACTCGTGTCCACGGTAATTGCTTATGCAACAAGGATTTATCGCGTCGAACGTACTTGACTCCAATTACGAACGAGGAGCAGAGCGTTACACTCGCGTAGAAGTCTTTTTTCAATTAAAGTTACCCAGATGTTCTCTCTCTCTGTTACGGGTCACTGAATGCGTACAATGACGTAATACAAATCGAAGTTCTTCGTCCAGTAATCCTGAACGAACAGCAAATTCCCTGATCCGTGTATATCTCAGCAGAAGAACGCCAAGTAATAAATTATTCTGCTGGAATCTCGACGCGACTAAACGCACCGTTGACAACTACAAATTGTCTAAATTATCGTCGAGACGATACTGTGGCACCCTCGCGGATCACTGGGCATTCTTATCTGTCTTGGACAACTCAATGTTTATTATGAATAAGCTTGTTTTCATGAGATTCGTGATGAACAACCCCTAACCTTAGTTATCAAGGGTAAGAGGTCATCTGAACTTTAGATCTGTGCTTCTTTCTCTTGGCTTTTCTCGTTCTTGCCTTTATGAACTTCGTGGACCGATGTTTTAGCTTGTTACACGTGGAGAGATGGTTGGAATTCAGAGAGCTGTGGTATAACGCATCGTAGTACAATGCGTAGTGATTCGGCGCGCTGTGAGTTCGACGCGCAGTAATTCCACGCGTGGTAATTCAATGCGTGGTAAATTTCACGCGTGGTAATTCGGTGCGTGGTAAATTCTACGCGTAGTAAATTTTCACGCGTGGTAATTTCATGCGTGGTAAATTCCACGCGTGGTAATTCGGGGCGTAGTAAATTCCACGCGTGGTAATTCGGTGCGTGGTAAATTCCACGCGTGGTAATTCGGTGCGTGATAAATTCCACGCGTGGTAATTCAGTGCGTAGTAAATTCCACGCATCGTAATCCATGCATTATAAACTAAATCATACTTAACCACATTTCACACCAAAACCAAAGTATTACCAAAACGACAAGAACACAGGACCTTAACTCGCGATCGATCATCAATTTGGGAACAGTAGAAGTATATAATCGAATTGTTTGCATTGTTCGTTGGTCACGGTGTTCGAACCGATGCGTGGCTCTCATGGCGTAGCGATGGGCACCCTCGACGCACGAGGAGGCTCAGCGCGATACAATTACCGGGTACACAAGGTCTGGACGTAATCACGGAGAGCAGTCGAAAACGGGGAATGCAATTTTACGCTTCGAGACTTTATTACTTGGGAACATAAATTCCGAACATTTACTCAATTAGTTAATTAGTATGTTTATGTACCGTATAGGGTTTTGCGAGGTTTAATGTAAATACGCTTGAAAATTAATTAATCTGTTAAGTGAATTGCTGGAAGTGACCTACATCCCTTTGCCGGGCACAGCTGTGCTTGTGTTATCGATGCACGAACTTTCAGCTTTTTCGATATACAGTTCTGGCTAAAAGTTTGCTGCTGATTTCTGGAAAGTTTCGTCCTCTAAGTTTTATAGATTGCATTCTACATCGCTTATAATCTTCTAAGTTAACAACCTTATAATCCTAAATTAGCCATAATCCTCATAAATTGGCCATAATCCTAAGTCAGTCGTAAATTTAACACCTCATTACCGGTCGTCTAAACGAGATTTATGAAATGAATGATGCAGTTGGTAATTTCTTCTAATGGATTGTCGAAGACTGCAGAATAATATCGAGAATAATTCGGAGTCCAAAGATGTTGAGTGTTCTGCAAAGTAGGCTATCTGTATTTCGTCTTGACAGTGGAGGTGCAAAGAGGGATGACGGGAATTTAATCAATTATCACGAAGTAGGACTTAAAAGTCTCTCCCATCCGACAGTTCCCGAACACTTTATTCTCTCATTGTCAGATAAATTTAAAACGAAAGGCAAATATCTCGGTCCGGTCGAGAGAACAGGTTTCCCTCGGGGAAGCTATTTTTCCTTTCTTCTTCGATTCTCGTCGTGGGTCCGAACAATCGTTTTCACGCGAACGAACATTGGCCGTTGAAATCGACGGCCAATAATCAGATTCGTCGAATTCTAGCTACGAAATAACCAACATTCCGAGCCAGGTATCGATCGATTCGGTACCCTACGGATCTCGTTGTTTGCCTCGAAATTTCTGCCCGGATCGTTTTCAGACCGCAAAAAAGGTGTCTGTAAACACCTGCAGCTGACGGGGAAGCCTCCTCGAAAAAGAAGCAGGGTTGAAGCCTTACCGATGATTCGAACGAGATAACTCCAACGCCCCGAGTGAAATTGCAAAAAGACCGAACCGTCGCATGGTGTCGAGAGTGTTCCTCGATGCGTTTACCGAAGAGTACGAAGCTGGCGAACGATGAGTCGTTAAACGACCGATTCAGCCTTTTTAATCGCTCGTTACCGATCATCAGCCGCCCTTTCAAAAATCCTGACGCCACTCTACCCTCCAGTCTACCCTACCGATACCCTAGCTGCAGGAAATCTTCTTCAGATCTTGCAATTTGATCGTTGAAACAGTTAGAAACATCGAACTTTACTAATACAACTACCATCTTTTTCTTTGATAACACAAACTTCTTGCAGTTGAAAGTAAAATAAAGTGAAGGTAATATCGCAAATCCATATACGTAGCTAAGGAGTGTGGTTATTGACCTCCGGTTCGTTAAAGGCGGTTCGCATATCGCGTCTACAGGACAGATCTTGTAAATTAGATCGGAGTCTCTCGTATCTCAAGCTTGGAGCATGCATAGATCCTGTAGGCTATCTCGCCGGGAGATTATTCGCGAAAGCGAGCGATGAAGCCTAACTCGGCTTATTCGAATTCGCTGCGCAACGTCGCCAGACGTCGTCGATCACCTCGGATGGAGTACAGAAGAAAAGGAGATCACGACCGGTAGAGGAACGCGAGCGGAGACAAAAATCTTCTCACGATCGTGACAGTTCGACCCTTCTTCGACGGGCAGAGAGACAGGCTCCTGTTGGGAGAGCCCTTCGAGCACGCGTTCCCTTTAACCACGATGAACGACGACGTCTCTCCTTGTCCATCCGTGTTCTCCCCGTTGTTTCGTCCTCCATGCCTCCACGTACGACCATATTCGAACACAGCCAGGAAGGACGTTGCTCCCTGCGAGTGGCCAGCCTTCTCAGCCTTTAAGCCTCGTACACATCCGCTACCGATTGGCTAACTTCCAAAAATCTAACCGCGTTCTACCAGAATGAAACTGATACGTGTGCCCGGTAATTATGGTCATATTTCCTTCCAATTTCCTTCTAACTATTAGACTTCTCTGAAGAGCTATTAGTAGCGTTCCCGGTTGCAAGGATGCGTCTAATGAGCGCCATATTCCTCCTTCATAGGTAGACGGATAGTCCGCATCTCCGCGGACGCAGTCAGAAAAAGGGTGATAATTAATCAATTTGCCTGGCTGCCGTGATTCCCCTTTTGCCAGACAGCCATCCATCTTCGGTGAAATGAGTTCAAATTACACGGGCATTAAACAAACCTGAGCGCGATCCGGTTTCCATGTGACTGCCGGCTTCTGGTTACGATCCCCTCGGAAATTAAGGAACCTTATGTTTTGCTTCCTCAACTTTGTAATATACCTATTACTACTACCATTACTATAGCAATAGACATTACTCTTATATTTATTACACCTATAAGTATCATAACTCGCCTATAACGCAGGTTGTTTTAACCTTTTGCACCTCTCAATTTCCTTCACCTGCCTTAATCCTCTGCACTCGAAGATAATTTCACTGCTTACAACTTTAAAACTTAGTTAAAACGTTAATTTAACTTAGTTAAAAGTTTAATTTCAAATTTAGTCCAACTATAATTTACATTATGAAAGATTGCTGCATATAAAATATTCACATTTTAACCCTTTATACTCGAAGATTTTATTGTTGGCAAACAGCAAATATTAATTGAAATGTTGAAGGAGTTCTTTTGAAATTATTTTTCTACAAATAATTACCATTATTTTTTGTTTCACTGTTTCTACATCATACGTGTCATATTAAAGAATCAGTAGAATGCTTGTTTCAAATTATTGTATTAAATGAAATGGTGACTAAGAGTCACCTCTAGAGCGCAAAGGGTTAATTTACAAAATAGATCAAGAAGGGGTTCTCCATAAAATGTATTGCAACATAGAAGTATTTTTCTGTTATTACCAGATAATATACATATTCAACCAATCTATTTATCTGAATTATGAAATCAATAAAAAAGTGATGTCGAGGAGTGCAAAGTTAAAATTGTGAAACCAGTCCTAAAAATAAATAACGCAGAAGACTTCACCCACATCCAGAAACCAGTCGCGTTCGTTTCTCCGGAATAAGAGGCCAGATCATCTTTCCTCAACAAAGTCGCAGAAATGGTTTCGATACCTGATTCGATATCCGACCTGATGGCTGGTTCAAGGAATAATTACGAGCCGCGAACCGATCGCCGGTACCGAACGGTCCGAGAAAGAGAACTGGTTTTCGTTATCGTTTGCCCGTTGTACACAGAGTGTCCCTGACCAGAATACCAGGGCTGGCAGGCCGGGCGACAAATTTTCTTCGCTATCTTCGCAAGAGGATCTTGTCACGCGCGCATACGTTAGCCGGCCTCACCTTTAAGCCGCGTTCGCGACCCCACGTTGTTGTTGTGTCGGACGGGCGTGAAACTAGACCTGAATTTGCCGATGCTAATTAGGTCCGAGAACTAGTCTGCCGATCTTCGGTGCTCACGAGCGGGCGTGCATCTTGCCAACCGATACGAAAAACCCCAGATCCCTTCTCTGGTAGCGGGTCACCGAACGTTATATTCTATTTACACAGTTTCGGTAAAGGCAATAAAGATGTACAACAAACTACGTAGAAATCGGACACGAGAAGCAATAAACGTCGAAATTTCAACATTTGTCAATTTCCAAACTTAACGACCTAATATAAGAAAGTTATTTTTAGCTCGTTTGCACGCGTGCCTCGTTGAATTTTATGAGATTCTACGGTCGCAAAACCTACGCGATGGCCTTCGATCCTCGATCGATTCCGCGTCGTTCTCGGAGGCGTTCCCGCTCGATTCTACCGCAGGAAGTAAACGAGAAACGAAGGCAACGGTATTGCCTCGATTGTTCGACTTGGCATTGTTGCGCACCGGCAAAAGTAACGTCGCATGCTTGAGAAGCTTTCGTATTGATCTTGACGATTGAACGATAAACGTCGAGGCAAGTACGGGGCAGTGGTCGGATAAGTGGAAGATCGATCTTCTAAGCACCGAATACAAATAAACGGAACATAGATCGCAAAAAACACTTGGATCGAATTCAATCGACTCAATGGCTGACGTCCTGAAAGGATCGGAGGATCGTAATGAATAATTTCTAAAACCCTACTTGAACGGATCTGCTGCATGCACATCCGATATCTCGTGCAAACTTCTCGTGACTGTTTAAAAAGAACGTACACTATTTACGAGAATTTTATTTTCGCGACACGCGAGAATCGGCTAAATCACATCGTCGCGTGATAAACCTCGAGCCAATAAGTATAACAAGGCTACTTTGGCTACACGTTCGATTTGCATAGGCAGATATCCGAAGCGCAGATAAATCTACAAAACGTCGATCTGTCCCAGCTGCGCAGATCCATTAAGATCTATCAGATATTCTATTAAGATATCGGGTCTCGTACAGCGATGCAGCGGATAACGAGAGTCGATCGATCAATCGGAAAGAAGATATTTTTCCTAGCGTACGTAGAAAGGAATTCGGATGCAAATGCATCGAGAAACCGTTTGTTTGACGAACGTTACGTTTGTTAGGATTTTCCAGTTAACAAGTTGGACCGTTGCGAGGTGTGCCACCGAATGTTTCCTCTGCTCGTTCTCGCTTTCGGTCGATTCGAGACCTCCGGTTATCCAACGCTGAATCTATTGTATACCTGGCGCGGCTCTCGACGCGTGTGTGGCCTTATCATTATACCTTACGGCCGGCGAAGGGCGGCGTAAAGTGAAAAAAAGTCCGTCTAAAGACGCTGTCGAAACCCTTCTCTTTCGAGTACTACCTCGAAGTCACTCGAAAATTACTGGCTACGTGTTTTATTGCTGCGTAAACTTCGGATCGTGAATACCGAGTGTTTGCTCTTCCCTATCAAATAATGTAATTCGAGTTGACACTTTCGTGGAAGGTAAAATCGAAAATGTCAGAAGTAAAATCAGGCTTCTGTTGGAGTCAGAATGTCATACTTTCGTACAGGGTAACAAGTTCAGTGACTTACGACACAAGGACGCGCAAGGCCACTCCAGCTGTACGAAGATGCATCAGCATTTTTTCAAGTACGAAGATATGGGTGGCAATTTGCGAGATCGAAGAACCGTGACTATAGGTGTTTAAGTTACAATGTTATAATTCTCGACGAGCGTGCAGACGAAAGGAATCTTTTACCGTTGCAGAGGGAAGAAAGAGGGCGGATATGGTCCTTATCCGAAACCGATTTTCTACTCTATAATTTCCGTAGCAGCATAGATGCGCTCAAGACCCAATTCAGGGGATATCAGATTTTCGCACGGCGGGCGTGTAACGTGGCCAGGAAATGGCCGCATGAGAAATCGTGCGAGAAATACTACGTGCTTCTCGTCCCTTTTCCGTTCAGCACAGATCTCCAACGGTGCGATTCAAAGGAACGGTTATTACGAAACGCCGGTAAATCGAGCAGGGAGGTGTTTGCAAAATTAACGGGGGCACGCCACCGGGAAAGTCGTAACGTTTCAAGCAGGTATTCATTCGGAACTGTAATTAGAATTTATTCGAGAACGGAGTTCATCCAACTCCGCGAACAAGTATTCACGGAAACCTCGTTCCTTGCAGAGTACCCCGGTGATGTTTAACGAAGAGATATCACGTTTGCTCAACGAACAATCTTCCGAAAGATTGGAAACCTTCTTCAGTGGGTTTTCATGCTTACCTCTCTTTCACCTACGATCGCCGATTCGTTCGTATACCAAAGAAAATTCTTGATTAAACTCCGTCTCCATTCGACGAATTTACGTTCCACTCGGAATGTCCGATTGTTCGGTCGTATTTTCGAACCCCGCGAACCTCGACCTACCCTCACGCGCGAGGCAATAAAACAAATCTCCTTATGCGTTGGTTCCGGGATCTCCTGTATGGCGATCGAAACATTCCTTGAATCTTCAATGCAAACACGGAAGGAATCGTAATGAATACCATGAAGTTTCTTTACCAAAATGGCGAGAGAAGAAGACCATCAGGTCTTTACTTGTAAAAAGGGTGCAGCAGGATTGAAGTGTCAAATGTGAGAATACTGCGATTTTACATTTTAATGTATCGTTCGATAATTCACAGAAAAACATTAACACATTTTTAAGTATTAATACTATTAATTAGTATCAAGTATTAGTATGAAGTGTTAATATCAAGTATTAGCATCAGGGGTTAGTACGAAGTGTTAGTGTCAAGTATTAGCATCAAGGGTTAGTATCAAGTATTAGTATCAAGGGTTAGTATCAAGTGTTGGTATCAACAGCTAGTATCAAGTGTTAGTATAAATGGTTAGTATCAAGTATTAGTATCAAGTGTTAGTATCAAGTGTTAAAATCAAGTGTTAAAATCAAGTGTTAGTATCAAGTATTAGTATAAAGTGTGAGTATCAAGTATTAGTATCAAGTGTTAAAATCAAGTGTTAGTATCAAGTGTTAGTATCACGTATTAGCATCAAGTTTTAGTATCAAGTATTAGTATTAATACAGTAAAATACTCCTCACCCTAAACCGACATCTTCCCTACCTTCTCCAACAAAACCCACCGTTCACATAGTTCCGATAACTCGAAGATATTAGTAAACGATATATCGCGGTTCCATTAGCAAAGGGAGCGTACAATCTACGGAACTCTGATTAGTTCGAAACTTCGCGCAATTATGTACTCCGAAATAATCCAGCAAACTCATATAGCTCTCGAAAACCCCGAAGAAAGTCGAAAGTTTTTAATGGTTAATCACACAGCTACGGCTGCGTTAAAACAAGCGTTTACGTCCAGCACCTTACGTAGACATTAAAACTTTTCCGACATTCGAGGAAAGCGTATTACCTTCTCTTTGTGGGCGGTAAAGATGAGAACGTAGTAAAAGGACATTCAAGGACAATATCTCGCGCCATTCAGCTTAGCTGGCATGTGCATGATCGTATGTACGATTAGACAGGAACTGAACGTAGATACAAGAGGAGATGCGATGGCACCGCACGAAAGTCTGGTCGTGAGCATCCTGGAGCGAGGTCCAGGCGTTATCAGAGTGCCCAGATTGCTGTTGTTGCTTGTTGCTGACGCAGCTGTTACTCTCGACGCGATTGTGTGGCCTGTATTGGTCAAGATCCATGGATCGACGCTGTGTCGACGTTAATGTGATGGAGGATGTAGGATGTCAAATACAAGATTAATCTTGCAAGAACAAAATTTCTCTAAAATCCTTGCTAAGAAAGTGCAATACAATTCATAACCTAGCACATCTTTGTACTAGTACATCTTTGTTCTAATACATCAAGTACACCTTTCTAGCACATCTCTCGAGTACATCCTTGTCCTCCCTATTTAATTCAGTTTCGTAAAGAATGTATGCGATGTTTGTCGAAAAGTAACAAAAACAGGCTTCCAATTGAATCGTAGTAGTTAAACGTCTAGACCGAAGTTGCTTAGTTAAAGGAGATTACTTACCGATCTCGAATACAGACCATAGAATCCACCAATTTCGAGCAACCTCGAAACCACTAAATGCTTGCGCTCACGAACTTCCTAGATAGCCGATTACCCGAGCAGTAACCGGCTGGTGAACCTAACTTCAAGTTAACTTCGGCAATCGAGCTCGTTGTTATCGAACAAAAATTCTCCGCAGGAACTCCTTAACCAATTGTTGCGATACTCACGCCAATCATTTCTCGATATTGCGGTAATTCTTGTTGAAAGAAGCTTCAGTAAACTCGTAACCATAGTAGAAATACTCCGTCATTATTTTATTACATGATGACGTAAGCAAGTAGCTGTGACATAAGCAAGTAGGTATGACATAAGCAAGTAGCTACGAGATAAGCAAGTAACTATAACATAAGCAAGTAGCTATAACATAAGCAAGTAACTATAACATAAGTAACTACAGCAGATATTACAAGCGAAAGGAGAGTGAAATGCAAACAGCTGAAAATTTGAGGATCCAAAAAGAAGTCTTGCTGCCCATAACATTAGTGCGTACACACGATGGGCAGGTAGGCATCCGGTGTTCGTGCAGGTGAGATTATCTAAATTTAAATCGCGGTATGGCGCAGACCCGTGGAAGAGCATTGTTCGTGGCTGTTGCCGGCTCGAGAGGACGCGCCGCCAGTTTTTCGAGTGCACGTGGAACACGAAGGATAGAGGAGCGATGTTCAGCAAGGGAAACGAAGGGAGAAGGTCGAAGACGAGGTGGACTCCGCGTTGGGGCACCCACACGTTCACTTGGATGGTACGCGAGGGTCGCACACACGCTGCTCACAAAAGGGCCCCCACGATATGCAGGTGCAGCTCTGCGGATCGGTGCATTCAGTGGGGTTTTGCGACCCTCTACGCACCGTCGTCAAAAGGCGCGTTGGCTGCGATTGGGTAAAAACGAATGACACCTTAAGCAGCCGGTCCCGCAGACTCTTTCAACGAGGGATGTGATTTTCGTGTCGCTTTTTGCCCCGCTTCGTCAGACGTGAGAAATGAACCGTAATTTCGATGAGGAATGCGAAAACAGCCTCTTTGATGTTCCTTTTCTTACCATTAAATTAACGGACATATACCGTGTATTATTCTTTCAAAAATTATCTGGTATCTCCACAGATATGTTGTTCAGAACGTTTATATTGTAAAACTTTCATTCAATGTACATTTAGTGTAATTATACATTTAGTGTAATTGTTGAATGCAAAGTCATGTGTTGTTCAGCATGTCAGGATGTTGAAGTCCTTTTTATCGATCCACATGTAACTTATATACTTGAGACTGTGACGTTTGAGACTTGACCAAAGTTTTTGTCATCCAACATGCATTAAATGCAAATGACATTGAAATTCAAGAATTTGAAAATTCATCAAAATTTGCATCAAGGAATATTGTTGTGGATTAATCACCACTAAATCTGACATCAGTTTTTCTGCGCCACGACTATCTTCGCAGCTCATAAAGAAGCGAACGGTCAAGAAGTAGTAGGAAGACGGAGTAAAAAATTATCGCGTCGGAACGGACGTTCGCACCGGTAATAAGACAAATCGGTCCCTATTATCTGCATAATCATGATAAGTGCGTAATGACGGTACATCAGCGTAAGACGTTGGTACCATACATCGTCCAGAACAGTTTTCTACGATTAATGCATGCGTGCATGCAAACTGGTGGCCAAAAAACTCGGTACACGCAACGACCGGGTATAATTGCGCTTCGTAACGTATATACAGAACTTTTCAATCACCGACTATTCATTCACGTCAAAGTGTTCGATGCTTTCATAAATTTCAAGGATGATTTTCTTGTCGATACGTTGTTGAGAATGTCTCTCCACTTTTCGTAATTGGGGTACTGGAGAAAATATAGCCTTCTTTTGTCAGGGACGTAAGTGGAAACTTAACAAAAACTTCAAACTTCCAAATCCTCAAATGTAGTTTAAAATTTTTTAACTTTCACATTTTCAAATTTCTAAACATCCACTTCTTTGCAATCTTAAAATTTCTTAAATAATTTTCAAATTTTTCATTGAAGAAAAATACCAGAAAATTTCTTTTCTGTAATGATCCTTAGATCTCCCAATCCTTATTCACGAAGTTAAACTCAGTTTTATAATTCTAGCTCGCTAAGCGCTCGATCACGTCGCTAGCAATCGTACCGCGTTGACCATCATCATGAAAATTTTCACGTAATAACCGTTGATTCGTGTGCAACTAAACTGCCTCTATTTGTAGAGAGATTCTTTTCACGAGCTCGTGCCGCTCGTTAAAGCGGACTGCATGCGATGCACCTTTAAATCGTCCACGTTGAAAATCGCACGAAACGGGATGACGGGGGCATCGGTCGACACGCGAGCCAGGGAATCGACAATCCTCCATGGAAAACGGGGTTAATACCCCGTTGGCACGAAACCATCGAGCCGAAATAATTTGGAAGTCCTACTATTAGCGATTCGGTACATCGCGATGTGCCGAATAAACTAGCGTGCACTTAGCCTTGCTAATATCGGTACCGTTCTCTAATCCGACTCGGACACCCGTTGGCCAGCTTTCCTGGGAATCCGAACCAAAACCTTCCCTTCTTTTTAAATACTCTCAGGACCTCAACCCGGTGAATCTATCCAGATTTACGGACGCTAATCGGATTTAGTGGAAGCTTGGTCGGCCGTGAGATTTTGTACAGTGACTCCTGAGCTTTCGGTTCGCTGTCGTCTCTTGTTTAAAGTTCGGACGAAATATGAACATAGTGCTAGAAAATTATTTGAACGCGTATACAATTTATCGAATCGTTTCGGTTGAAAAGGGATGCATGGAATCCCCAATTCGATAGTGAATCACGCGAACGCAGTGGGTCAAACGCGGCCGATATCCGCATTACCTGTTGCTTCTTGAACGCAGAACCCCGCAGAGTGTGCAAGGTCGACGCAGAAAAAGCGTGCTAGACGCGAGTGAAAACGCAGAAATAACGGCCGGTTCGTTGTCGATGCCGGTCGATCGTAAAAAACCGAGACACACGGTCGGTCGATCGGTCTACCCCGACAAAGCGGGACAAAAGGACGAGGGCAGGAGCCGTGATATCCTGGCGCCAGTCGCGGGCCGAGCTTTGGTCCGCACGAATAAAACGACCATATATCCTGGACAGGGGAATCGGAATGGTTGCAGCGATCGATGCAGCGGATATACACGAGACATGCACCGGAATATGGGCCAGAATTTGCGAAAAGGATGTATCGAGCCAATGCAACGAACCGCGGCGAATCGAGAACGACGTCGAAGGTTGTTCCTTGACGTATGCTCGTTTTCAGCTGGATAACGACGCTGATATATCGAATGAAACTGCGAACTGATGAGAAATGGCTCTTGTGCACGCTGCGGTTATAATTGAAAACGGGGGTCGTTTGGAAGCTCCTGCTAAATCTGATTTGCTATTTGGTCCTTTATTTTACTAGTCATATTTATAATAATGCGTTGGTTTTTTAAAATGAATGTCAAGAATTTTAATTGCAAGATAATATTATATTGAATGTAACGGTGTTAAAATAATGGTACTGCATTTATTTTAATCTCTTCAAGGTTTACATGTGTGGTACATTTCAAATTCGTCAAGCAGAAGACACGTCAAGCATGTGTCACATGTCATACCAGCTCCTGCTAAATCTTATTAGCTATTTGGTTCTTTATTTTACTAGTCATATTTATAATAATGCGTTGGTTTTTTAAAATGAATGTCAAGAATTTTAATTGCAAGATAATATTATATTGAATTTGACGGTGTTAAAGTAATGGTACTGCATTTATTTTAACTTCTTCAAGGTTCACATATGTGGTACATTTCAAATTCGTCATGTAGAAGACACATTACATCCATGTGTCATACATGTCATTCATACCAGCTCCTGCTAAATCTTATTAACTATTTGGTCCTTTATTTTACTAGTCCTATTTATAACAATGTGCTGGTTGTTTAAAATGAACCATGTCAAGAATTATAACTACAAGATAATATTATATTGAATGTAACGATATTAAAATAATGGTACATGAATTTATTTTAACTTCTTCAAGGTTCATATATGTGGTACATTTCAAATTCGTCAAGCAGAAGACACGTTACATTCATGTGTCATATACATCAATGTCATGTTGCATCCATGTCATTCATACCACAAATGTATGTTTTATGCCATCGTATGCTTCATAAATCCCATTAGCTTCCATATACATTATTAAAAAATATGGGTACATAAAAGAGAATTAATGTATTTAATTATCTGACTTAAATGAAGCAGATTGTCGTTCACGTGCTTCAGGAACAAAAACAGTCCAGCAAAACCTCTAATAGAATTAAAATAATAACGGCAACATTTTAACCAGAATGTTGCAGTTTTCGAGCATGTTTGCAACAAGGTTTTACGAGTCTGATACGAGGACAATGATTAAGCGGAAGGATGTTATGGCCAATTAGACTCGTAACGAGCAGGTCGATCATTATTGGAGCACACTGTACAGTAGAACGTACACCGTATAACACGATAAGAATCTAATTGATATTTACGGCTGCCCCAGTGCATCCAGGTATTTTTAGGCTGGCGCTAAGTCAGCGTCGTGTAAAGTGCACTTGAGGTGAACGCGATCGTAGCAACGACCCCGGGGAAATGCGAGATCCACGATATTAATCGATGCAAAAACGATCTTGTCAAGCGGCCTTCCATGATACGAACTACTAAATTGTTATGGTGACCTTCTCGTTTATTACTGTCTGGGGTTATTTATCAATGGTCCATTAAAATGGATACATTGTACGAACTGGTAATTATAATAAAAGGAATGGGACATGTCCATGTCATTTTTCATTCCCTTATAAAATAGTGAAGATAATTTTTAATCAAGATAAATTAGTAATCAAGTAGAAAACGAAGATTCCAACGATTGATAGAGCTTTCAGCTACACTGATACTGGTCCACTGCTTCTCAGAATCAGATGTTATCTCGAACCCAAAACGATTAAGTTGATTAACGGAACAGCTTTGTACATCAATGGCTCCCTAAACTATATTCTCAACACGCTATCCAATAATCCCAAATTATCAACAATTAAAGAGCAATCGTGAGCCAAGACAGGCTCGTTTATGCAAATTCCCTGGTGATCCCTAAACCTGTTTCCTCAGAAACGTGTCTCGTTTTCGAAAACTTGACCGAACTTTTTCAGACAACGCTAATTAATTGTCGCTTCTTTTTGCTGCGCGACACCAGCGATATCATAACGAGATCGATATTGTGGACCCATAGCTAACGAGACGAAGGACATATTTTTCGCTGGAAGCAGTCGGCACCCTTCCAGGAAGATTTACTGTTCTTTATATTTAGCGGACAAGGCGGTCCTTTATTGAGACGTCATCGGTTAACGCAAAATGAGAGTAATGCGATTGGTCCAGCTCGGTGGTCCTCGACCGGTAAAAAGTTGTCCTAACCGAAACAGCCTCTCATTCCGCGCCACTGTTATAAATAAGATTCCCTTATAGGCACAGGTAGGTATGTAAACGCAGGGACGACGAAGGTGGTGGTACTTTTGAATTAATTATTGGATGCTACCCATATGAATAATTCAACGTTAGTCCGAGATGAATCTAGAGCTGCTTGTATACCGGGGGTCGGCAAGCGGAAAATGGGATTGCCTTTTGATTTATCGCGATCCACTGGCAGGAAAAGCACTAGTTGCCCTTAGGATATTTCTCGCGTGGAATTTTCTGCCGTGGGAAGCTAGAAATTTCGTTATCCCCACGTTCGGAACAGCGAACGTGGTAATACAACGCGTGGCGATAGAACGCATGGCTACACAGTGTATCGCATATACCACCGTTTTATTAAATGAGTTTCGCTCAGAGACTGTTTGCTTAAAGATCTGTAAATGTTTCGAAACGCTCGACGCAATCGACGACCTAAAAACCGACTACTCAATGCAGTTAATTGTTCGGTTAATTCCTCGACCCACGTCAAAATTTCTTACGACACTAATCCGGTCTCTAGATTCCCGGTTAAAATAAAAGCAAAATTGGCCGGGTAATCGATCTGTTACATGAGTCAGTTCCTGCGACGAGTCGAGCGTGTCCACAGCACATTAATTATTAACCACGATAGTAAGGGTTAGAGATCTTTCTTTCATTAGACCCGCGAGTTAGGAGTCGGCCACACCTCGCGACCATTATTCACTCGATGGCAACACTGATTCGTTTACTTCTTTCCGACCCTTTGTGCGAAGATCAATTGATTCTTTAAAACCGTAATGTGTCGAGGACCGAACAAACTGTAGAAATTGAATTCACGTAAACACACGTTTCAGGGTACTTCGGCAAGTATCTGAACAAGTACAACGGCTCGTACATACCGCCCGGATGGCGGGAATGGGGCGGGCTCATAATGAATTCACGGTACTACAACTACAGCGTGAACATGAACGGCAAGAAGATAAAGCACGGCTTCGAGTACAGCAAGGACTATTATCCGGACCTGATAGCGAACGACAGCGTGGCTTTCCTACGTCAGAGCAAACACAATTTCGCCAGGAAGCCGGTGATGCTCGTCGCGAGCTTCCCGGCGCCCCATGGCCCGGAAGACTCGGCCCCGCAGTTCTCGCATCTCTTCTTCAACGTCACCACTCACCAGTAAGTAACGAAAGTTTGCTGTTCCGTTTGCCTTCGTTACGGATTTGGGTCACTTCGTTAGCCCGGATCCGAATGTTTGCTTCATTCTTCCAATCAAACTAATTTCACTCTCTTATTTTTTTATACCACTCTACTGTTCTTTTATAGCACTCTCCTTTTTCATAGCACTCTTCCATTTTTTTATAGCACTCTTCGATTCTTTAATAGCACACTTCTTTTTCCTAGCATTCTCCTATTTTTTCATAGCACTTTTCCATTTTTTATAGCACTCTTCTATTCTTTCATAGCACTCTTATTTTTTATAACACTTTTCTTTTTCATAGCACTCTTCTTTTTCATAGCATTCTCCTATATTTTCATAGCACTCTTCTTTTTCATAGCATTCTCCTATTTTTTCATAGCACTCTCCCATTTTTTTATAGCACTGTTCTATTCTTTCATAGCACTTTTCTTTTTCATAGCACTCTCCTATTTTTTCATAGCACTCTTCCATTTTTTTATAGCACTCTTCTATTCTTTAATAGCATTCTTCTTTTTCATAGCACTCTCCTATTCTTTTATAGCACTCTTCTTTTTCATAGCACTTTCCTATTCTTTCATACCACTCTCCTATTTTTTTCATAGCACTATTCGTCTTTTTCATACTCCGTCATTTCAACTCACGTAACAATTCAAAATAGTCGATTTTATATTCATGATGCTTTAATTACACCGTTAAAAGAACTGGACTTTGACTTAGACGTAGATCTCGCGAATGGAACGCTAGCATACATTTCTTGTCGACTTTCGCACTTGCTGACACAAGATGCGATCGGGACGAGGTCAAGGAATTTACAATGCCGGACGTCGAATGACTGTCTGTCGCTAACACGCTCGTTCTTAGAAACAACGCTTATTGTCAGGAAGCACGTTGCGAAGGCGTTTGTTGATACCGTTGTTTCTGCCGTGCGTGTTGCTACCGTGATCGAATCGAGCTGAATACAATCGACTGACGAATACGGATTTTTTACACTTGCGTTTATTCCATAAACAAAGTATCAAGTCTATGTCGTTTGAATAGCTTCGAATCTGTTAGATTTTAAAATGGGGTTTTGTTCGTAAATCAAGTTTCAAGTGGATTTGAATCGTTGGAGTTGTAACTGGACTCATATCAAAGCTTACAAAGTAAACATAAATCATATAATGCATTCTGGATTTATTTATAGTAGTCGATAAGTCTAGGTGTGATTTTAACTTTCTCTAATTTTGCAAGAGTTATAGTAGGTTAAAAGCAACAATGTGTTCACATTCCTCACACGTATCTGAAAAATTTCATTAACCTAACGTAATCTAAACCGTGAAATTAATTGCACAAAAGTATAAATTGAATGAGTACCACAAGAAACATAAACATTAATAATTTGAGAAGTATTTGCACGCTTGTCTCTGACTGTACCCTCAATATTTCATCGCGTATTAGAAACATTAATTTTCTCTTTTGTCGAAGCCGCGTTATTAACTTCGTAGACACTTATCAATTTCCGCATCAAAATTTCAAGTAGATTAACGGTTCGAGTCCCCGTTCCATAATCCGATAACAGTCTGCATGCCTGTTTAGAATTCTAGAAAGCTGTAGTTCGACTCCGACAGCTTTTGCGCGTTGGATAATTTAACGCGTTAAAGGAATTATCGTCGTATCCGTCTTCGACACGAAGAAAAGGAAGGTAAATTGCAACCGGAGGATCTCGGGAATAGCGAAGCTGACTCTGGAACAGTGCGTGTGTAAATAATAATGCAGCCAGTTGCCTACAATTGCATGCTCTTACGTGCTTCTCGTTGTTCGAGAGCTATTTCGCGGAAGGATCAAGACGAGATGCATTCGTAACAACTGCACAAGCGAAAATTCGCTCGCGAATTCTGACTTTTATTTCCTGGTTCTAAATTCACATTGTCTTGAAATCGAGATCGGTTACGTCAGGACTTCTGGCAAGACGATTGGTTACAGGCAAAAGTAAATTTCTCGTTTTACAGGTATTTTCAGCGCGATTGGTCACTGCTGTCGCATACCGGACAGAAATACTAGGAACAGGGTGTCTCGAAAGAATCTATTAGATGTACTTTAATTTGCTGTTACACACATGTTTAACTTTGATCAAGGTTGTCGATGTTTTTATATATACATGTTCATTGACAGATTAATAGAACATGGTAATAATAAGTAACATATACATTGAGACATATACATCGATACATATACTTTGATACATATACGTTGATACATATATGTTGATACATACACATTGATACATATACGTTGATACATACACATTGATATATATACATTGATACATACACATTAATACATATACTATGATACATATACATTAATATGTTTATTGACATATTAATAGAACAAGCTAACACATGTAACATATACATTCATACATGCAATTTGATATATTTATTAACAGATTAATAGAACAAATTAATAAAAGGTAACACATACATTGATACATATACATTGACATGTTTATTAACAGATTAATAGAACAAGCTAATAAAAGGTAACATATACATACATACATATGCATTGATATATTTATTAACAGGTTAATAGAATTAGCTAATAAAAGGCAACATATACATTCACACATATACATTGATACACTTATTGACAAACTAATAGACCAAGTTAACAAAAGATAACAAAGTATCACTTGACTATTGCAAACTACTGAGTACACCCTTTATGAACAACCCTATAACCTCCTAGCAGCTCCAAATTCTCAGAGCCTACCTCTAAACTCGAGCATCAAAAGAAAAAACTGTATTGAATACAACAGAAACCGTTTACATTCGAACGTGAACCTAAGATCAGACAAAAATAGCCCGTAGGATCCGTCGACAAAAGATCCCTCGCGAAACGTCGCGAGTTCCTGAATCGTAGTAGTCACCAGGTACGTCCAGCGAACGAAACGGAGACAAGAGCAAGGGACAAAGAGGCTCCGAGTCGAAGCTGGAGGTGAGAACAGGAGACACCGATGTTTTTTTTTCCCCCGTGAAAACAGAGACAGGTGAATATAATAGCTGCATCGTGGAGGTACAATGACGGGCGTTGTCCAGAGGGGCGAGACGAGACTCGCAAGAGGGGTGCACACGTTTTTTTTAGTGCTTTTCATCAGCGCACACTGTTCGCCCCGTCTAGGGCACTCCATCACGCGACGATGACACCCCGTGTGGCTGCAGTTATCTATCCGGTTGTCTAGTCTAGAGTGCCTTCGTCTCTCGTTTTCGCCTTCACCGTCGTCGCTCTTTCCCGTTTACGAGACGTTAAATTGTCCGGTGGTGAAACAAGCATCTCGTTTCCGCGAAATGGACAGGACAGCTGAGAAAATATCGAGAGTTGTACCAGTGCAAGAGTTTGAGGAATATAGGTTTGAGGAATTGAAGTTTGATACTTGACCGTTTGAAGCTCTCACATTTTAACGGTGTCGCTCGTGAAGTGCTATCGGAAAATAATTTCTTCAATTAAGAACAGCAGAGGTAATTCCAGCATTTTAACGCTGACATTATCGTTTTAATTCCGCGATTCTCTTAATCCACTTGATCCAATTGGACAGAAAGCCAGGTAAGAGGATTTCCGCTCGTTTAACGAGGGAAAACGAGCATTTCCTCGAGGAGAGGTAAATCACGCTTTTCCTACCGGGGGACCTCTCGATTTCGATCGATAAGGAGTCCCGGTCTCGCGCAAGGCGGTCACTTATCAGATGTTACATAAAGCAGATAAGAATAACGCTCGTAAAAGTGAATTGCAGCCAATCCCAGAACGAGCTACAATTCGTCCGCGGTGTCGTTCAAACTGACACGCGGGAATTACGCGGGTATCCGTTACACGATCAACGTGTTACAAACTAAATCGAGCATCGTTAAATCACGCACGCTAATTTACGACGAATGGAACGCCGCGTTCGTCTTGTAATAGAAAGCTGCCGCAATAACACTCTTCGACAAATCCAATTTTTTATTACCGACTCGCGACATTAAATAGGCGGTGCTCCGACACTTTTTGCGCCTCGAACATGCAACTACTCACACCTTCAATTTCTGAAATGCTTAATTAAACGCTTATACTTCGTTCGCCATTTTAGTTCCATTGGTATGCAATTTTGAGGTGATTATAAGCAGCTGTTTTATTTTTTTTGTTCTTATTTTGGAGAATATTTTATTTTTATCTAGTTTTTATTCATTGTTGTTTGATATTATTAATTCTATATTTTTATTCATATTAAGTATGTACATTAATTAAGCATGTAATTTATCATATTCAGTATGTACATTAATTAAGTATGTAATTTATCATATTCAGTATGTACATTAATTAAATATGTAATTTATTATATTCAGTATGTAAATTAATTAAGTATGTAATTTATCATATTAAGTATATATTTACCAGGATGTTTTGTATTTTTAACCTTTTATAGTACAATTTATTTGTCAGATGCCTCAGTCAAAACTATTCATAAATATAACGTTTGAGCAAACAAAAATAACACTAAAACTACCGACATATAATACATACTTAATTTGAAATTAAAAATGAAGTTAGAAAACAAATAAACAAACGATGAAACATAAATTAGTAGACACATTTATTCTTTAGCTTGATGAAAATCAATTTTGATTTCAAAGAATGTATTTTAACAAAATGTGTATTTAATTTGAAGCTAAAACTGAAGTTCAAAGATAAATAAGCAAAACCAAACATAAATTAGTACACATATTTACTCTTTATCTTGTTGAAAACCAATTTTGATGTCAAGGAACGCATTTAAACAAAATGCATCTAGTTTTTTTTCTTTATCTCGTTGAAAACCAATTTTGATGTCAAGGAATGCATTTGAGCAAAATGTGATAGTTTTAGTGCTAAAATGTGAATATTTTATGTTCAGCAATTTTTGATAATGTAAATTATAGTTGAACCAAATTGTAAATTAAAGAGTGTTAATTTGAGTAAGATTTGTTATATTTAAGCTTAAAGTGAAACTCACGAGTGAAACCCAACAAGAGGTTAGACGCCATTTTGTTTTGCTTAGACGCCACTGAAACTTTCCTACGAACGTCAAAAAGAAACTCGCATAAATTCAGGTTAAATCTCTCTAGAAGAAATCGTTTTCCCCGTAAGAAATTGCTTATCGATCAGCAGTATAATGAAAGGGTTAAGAGTGCAAAGGCGAGTTCGTAAAAGCGTCGTGAAAGCTCGTAATTGCGTGCGGGTTAATTTCACCGTTCGATCGGCTTTTGATGGACGAGAGTAAAATTAAAATTTCCGGTTTATGGAATTAAACGGTGGGCTTATCCCCGGCAACCGCGTTAAACTACACTGATGCCTGTACGCGCTATGGATCGTGTTTAATTATAATTTACGACGTTACTACACCGCATATTCGCGAAGATACGATTTACAACCCCCGTTTCATTTTTCATGCTCGATGGAATACGAGCAGAATCGCGGCGGAGATTTACGGGATTTAATTTGTTATCCAAATAAAACGGTCATTCAGCGTGCTCGCGTTTGTTCTTTTCAAAGTTTTAATTGCTTCGCGAAGAACAATGGGACGAACGATAAATCGAACGCGTCCCACGGAAATGGCCACTTCGGATTCCCGCCTGGAAATTTCAGAAATGAATTGCTAGGATCGTAATCGAATTGCAATCTAAATATTGTTAGCTAGACAAGCATCTGATATTCATGTTCCGCGAGAACAATGTGCCATTCGAAACGCCAATGACCCGAAAGAGAAAGCTGTTTTAAATATCAGCGAAACCAAATCAATCTTTCTTTGAGAGTTTTCGTATCAGATAAACACCCTGCGTGACGTGCCACTTTTCGAGACCTACGACGCCTAAATCCAACACTAAGCCTTAGACCACAAAAAAATTCAAGTATGTTTCTAAATCAAATTAGACCGATAATCGCTGTTGAAACCCATTTCACGTCAAGAGCATCGGTGCAACCTTTGTGCAATCATATCGATCAAGCTTTAGGCCTGTTACATTGTATCGTGTTCTGATTTTGTCAGCTCACAGCTGCCATGACCAATACATATTTGGTCTTCCAATTAGACCCAGAAAAAAAAACACTTCACTGGAATGGATCAACTGGTGGTCTTCGATTGCACGTGGTTCAACGATTAATATAGAAGCAATGAACTGTAATCTGGGCAAGACGCGTTAATGGCCTCCCGACGTCCACTAAGCGTTTCGGACCACTCGATACGCTCGCGTTATCGCGAGGAATGAGTTTAGTATTTTGACAGCACCCTTTCACCGTGACTAATCCGAGGGCAACCGTATAGGGCAGGGAGTTTATCAGGGATTCGTATTCGGTACGCAAGGCCTCGTGTATTGTCTCGTGGCCCGCGGCCGCTCCGTTTTCATTCCGAAGCTGCTGCGTTAATATCGCCGACGATCAGATAATCAGAATTTATCGCCGCAGTAATTAGCCTAAGAAATTTATGCTGCAATTACGGCGGGGGAAGAAGACGACAATGAGAGAAAATTTTAGAGCTGAAAGATAGGACGTTGCGATGGACTTGGGATTCTTCTAGCAATATGGCGACGGTAGAATTTGTAATTCAAGGTACGATATTTAGAAATGAGGAGCTGAGAAATTTGAAATTTGGAGATTTGAGATTTTTGAGAATTAAGAGAATTTGCAAATTGTGAGGTTTGGACACTTGGAGATTTGGAAACTTACAGACTTAGAAATTTAGGAATTTAGGAACTTGAGGAAGACCTGAGAATTCGATGATATGAGATTTGGACACTTGGAGATTTGAAAACTTACAGGCTTAGAAATTTACGAATTTAGGAACTTGAGGACTACTTATGGAACTTATGGAAGACCTGAGAATTTGATGATATGAGATTTGGACACTTGGAGATTTGAAAACTTACAGACTTAGAAATTTAGGAATTTAGGAACTTGTAGAAGACCTAAAAATTTGATGATGTGAGATTTGAGGACTTGGAAATTTCAGAATTAAAAATCTAAGAACTTGATGACCTCAGAACTTAAACTCAGTTGTGAAAATTTGAACCTGTATAAATTTAGAAATATAAAATCTTGAGGACCTCCATTTGGTGATTTGAAGACTCGTGAACATCGCAACATTCCTGCGAACATAATTCGAATAACCTCTAACGTCATCTTCGTTAAGAGGATAAAAGAAAAACCCCTATAACAGAAGCTCGTCTTCGATGAAGGCTATTACGCTCACTTATTTTTCCTCGTACGTGGTCTTTCGATATCCCCGTACTCAGGGTTGTTTGACAGCTACTTAGAGTTCATCGAATATCGATTACTCATGTTACTCGGAACATCAAACATCGAAAGAGTATTCAATTCTACACGATTAACGCTAGAATGAACTGCCAATCCTGAAACGCAATTTCACATAGGTTCAGTAGATTACTAATTCTGTCAGTCAACAAGCAATTTACCCTAAGAAAACGCTGATACAAGAACCCATTATAAGCTCAAATAACAAATCATTAAAACGCTATCCACATTCTTGGTGCATAAATAATTAAAAAATAAACTAGTAAACAAACGATAAAAGGTAATTGAAAATTTTTCCCGATAAGTATCAAGATCCGAGGAAAAACTTAATGAAAAAGTGAGAAACCGGTCGAGTGACCGGTTTGGTTTAAAAATTCGAAGATTAAATTGGGTTGTAAGACTTTGGTTTCGATCCTGTTCACCTAACAAGGCGTTAACTCGTCTATAAGTAACCAGGAGCGGTCGATTAGCGTTCTAGCACGTAGATAGCTCGGTTTCGGAATGGTATGCGCGCGAGGGATGCACGCGGAGACAAACGGGCAGATCCAGCGATGGGGCGGGCGGTGCGGGCGCGGGGGCACGTGTCTGGGTGCAAATATAATCGTGGAGTGTCTCGCGGGAAAGTTAAGTGGCCGTGGCGAGCCGGTGTACGCAGAATAGGCCGCAATTAAGGAGTCCAGACGAAATACGCGAGCGGAGTGAGCGCCGAGTATTCTTCGTTCGGGGCTGCCGTCAGATTGCGCGCTTTATTTTAAATTTGCATAAAGCGGCGGACTGCTTTACACCCCCTCTTCCTTCCTCCAGCAGCTGAGCAAACGAAAAGGCTATCCGACGAAATTAACGCGAACCGTGTTCCTCTTTAAGATCCAGTCGTTTTTCCTACCCTCTTTTCCACGGAACCGTTGCTCCCTTTTTTCCGCGAACAATCTCCTTCGATTCCACGCGAACGTTTCATGCGGACGCGCGATTTCTCACGAAAATCGACCCACGGTGTTCGAACCTGCAAGAGAAATGGCTGTTTTTCGAGATTACGCGTACGGCCGCGCACGCAAAGCGCTCGTTTTCATGCACCGTCGACATGCATTTGAAGTCTCAATCTCGTTTCTCGGAATCAATTTCTAGGAGCATGGACAGATATCCCGAGCGTGGATGCTGGAGAATGTTGATGTTTTCACGAAACATCTGGCTACGTGGGATGGGCGATAAAACTGATACATTTCAATAAATGATTCAGCAACCAGAATAACTGTATCATTTACAGACACTCGAACATAGAGGTCTAGAACTGTACCACTTTCCCTTGTTACATCAGATTAACCCTTAAATGCATATGGTTGTATAAATGCAACATACCAGTTTTAATCTTATAAATTATATATGTAAAAGACAGAAATGTCGACATTCACCAATTTTGATCTTTCACCGTAACATATACAAAATTTGGAAACCTGCAATGAGCAGTGTTGCAGGTATACCACGTACCAATCAAATACACAATAGCGTCATCTGTTCGTTTTAATTTGAATCAACCTTTCAAGGTATTTGAATCAAACTTTCAAGGTATTTTGTTAGTTGATTTCAGGCAACAGAAAATCATGCATTTAAGGGTTAACTTACTACAATGATATAGATCAGTTTTGTAGAGTCAGGATGTCGCTAACAAGTCTAATGACAGTAATGCTAATATATGCAGCATTAATTACTCGATTAACTCTAACCTGGACAGAGCTAGAGCAAGCTAGAGTGAAGTGAAACAGTATCACTTTGCAGAATAACTGCATCACATTCGTAAACTGCTGCAATTACTAGCACAAATGTACTGCAAATTAGACTTAAATTTGACCGTACACACAGGTAGTTAAGTATCCAAGCCCACGTGCTGACGATCGTTAAATCCTTCGATTACCTCACAATCTCTCAGTCGAGAGTCCAAGGACATCATCCGCAATTAACAAGTTAAAAAGAAGCGAATACTGGAAAATCAGAATCGCCACGATAGCCAGCAGTTTTCCTCCGGAATCCTGGTCCTGAAACGAGCAAAGCGGTAAACCTGTTCCTGCATCCCGTACGAAGGTCTACCAATAAAACAAAGATCCACGTTCGAGACGAGCGTTCCTGAAGGACGCGGAGGAAGGTGAAGGGCCAATTACCCATAATTTCGTGTCTCGTGTAATTGGTGGAGAGGTCGGCTGGAAAGAGGAAGAGAAAGCAGGAGAGAATACGGTGTCTCGAGGGTCCAGCGTGTTTCACCTTCTCGTTGCATCGAACTACCGTGTCTCGTTGGATACTCGAGATTAATTCAATTTCACCTACCCGGCTCGGATTCCGAACGGGCACCGTGCGTGTACACCTAAATCCTAGCCACCCGAGCTACTTAATCGGCTAACTAGTAGTCTTCGAGGACTCAACTGTCTGACCCTAAAGGGATACTCCAATGTTCCCACCGTATCTACCCTTTTATTTTATACGCTAATCGATTCTTCTTTACTTCTACTTGATCGTGCACTTTCACGGACCACGTCATACAAATTTTTATTAACACTAGATTTACGGAACCCGGTCAAAATGACGGATAGTAGGTCTATTTTAGATGACAGAACTTGTTAAGAAATTTTTGTAAAAATGTCAACTTTCATTAGCTTTCGGAGTCAATGTTTTAGGCAGTTTACATATCTGCAATTTATTTATTTCTCTACTTTAGTTAAAATTTAAATAAAGTGACCAAATGTCCGTAAATCTAGTGTTAAATCTGTTTTATTACTGACTTGAGTTTATAGCTGAATTATGACTGACTTAAATTTACAACTGACTTGAGTGAAACATTTCCTTCCTGAAGATTTCAAGAAGTGTACTCTTGATAAATAATATGTCAAGACACGACAACCAATGTGTCCAACCCTAAATATTAATTTATGCATCTGTCCAACTTGTCTTCAGATTTGTTCCAATAAATGCATTTGTCTCATAATTCTTTTTTAAGTGAATATTAAATATTAAATGAATTTGTTCCAGCACCCCAGCTTACGACTACGCGCCGAACCCCGACAAGCAATGGATCCTCCAGGTAACCCAGAAGATGCAGCCGATCCACAAGCAGTTCACGGACCTGCTCATGACCAAAAGGCTCCAGACGCTGCAGAGCGTCGACAATGCAGTAGACAGGGTATGCGTGATTCATTCGTTTAATGTCGTTTCCGCGGACACGTATTAATTTAACCTTTCGCCACAGACGTGGCAAAAAAAGCGAGAAAAATTACGAGCGTCCGTCGAAACGTTTTTACGTTCTCGTTAACAGATCTACCAAGAATTAAAGGACCTGGGAGAGTTGGACAACACGTACATAATATACACGTCCGACCACGGCTACCATCTGGGTCAATTCGGTCTGATCAAAGGGAAAAGTTTCCCCTTCGAGTTCGACGTGAGGGTACCGTTCCTCATCAGAGGGCCTGGAATCGAACCTGGCACCATGTGAGCTACTCTTTATTATTGTTTCTTGGATTTATACATAGTCGCGATAGTACGGCGGGCAACCGGAGACAAATAAACGTACGATCACACGAGGAGCCGGTTGAGCGCGAAGAGGAGGCGTGAAGTTGTAAATCATGTCAGTCAGAAGAGACTGGTAGCTACATTTAGTTAAATTGATTCACCAAGTGGAGGAAGATTTACAGCGCGACCGCGTCAGGTCGTTTAGACTTTTCGAAGCTCTCTCGATTTAATTCTGTGTCTTGCTCGAACTCTATCAACATTGTTCTCATAAATTTATGTTAAAAGTACACGGAGAGCGGTACTGACGTGTGTTGTCTTAACAAGACGACTAGGGGGTTGTTGATGTCCACACGAATTTTATTTCATTAAACTCGGAATAGAGTATGTAGATTTAGACATTTTGGGACATATAGAGATCTGAACTAGGAATACAATCTTTAGCTATCTAAGAATATAGACAGGGAGAATAATCTTTAGCTATCTAAAAACATAGATAGATAAAATAATATTTATCTATCTAAAAACATATAGATATCTAAAAACATATAGAAGGACCGTAGATATCTGGGAATCTAGAGATCTAAAAATCTACGACCCGGTAATTACGCCAACAATTATCGAACACAAAAAGCAAACCATAACTCCTCCCCACAAAAGAAGTTCCAAACGCAATAAATTCTCCAACCGAAAAAAAATTCACCGGTTCAAGTTGCCAAACTACCGTGCGAACGAGAATCCTCGGCCATTCGCGTGTAAATTGAAGCATAAGGATGCCTGTTATAAACATCGCCCCGCTAGATTAATGCTCTTCGCGCTCGCGCATTTCCTCGTGCGGTCTTCCCTCCGCCTGAACTTAATAAGCGGCGCCACGTTGCTGCCGCGGACCGGAAACAGTCGAAAAACGCGACACCGCATTGCAGGAAAAAGCGTTTCCGTATTCTCCAACGAACACTTCCGATGGGCCAGACAGATTTAATTTCATTTCTCGAATAGTTCGCAAAATGAGAAGACAGTATTTCAACTGAGGAGCGCGTTTTATTTCGACGAATGATAGGAGAGTTAGTCCCCTGAAATTTTTATCTAATCAAAGCTCACGAAGATGATGGAGTGGATAGGGTCAGAAGGTTAAAGATGACGATGTTTAAATTACGGCAGATAGAAGATACATTATGGTCCATCATCATTAATTGTTATATTCATAGTCGAGTATAAAATTTTATAACTAGAATATAAATGGCAGAATCTTCCGCTGACACGATATTCGCCCTCAGAGGGATGATATCGGATTACAATAAAGCATCTATATGACGTTGCAGAGTAGACGACATAGTTTTGAACATCGACTTGGCGCCGACGTTCCTGGACATAGCCGGCGTCGAGACGCCGCCACAGATGGACGGTCGTTCTTTCAAGAAACTTTTTCAGAAGTGAGTACACGCCAATTTCTCTCGGCGACCATCAAATTTACGGGCAATCGTTACCTTGAAAAAATGACCAACTTTGCAGTAAACACGGCAGAAGATCGAAGTTCAAGTGGCCGGACACGTTCCTGATCGAATCTTCGGGTCGTCGCGAGACCCCGGAATCCATCGCGGAAATGAAAGCGAGGGAGGCGAGGAGACAGAATCAGACTCTCGCGAGACAGCATTCGAACACGACACCGGAAGAGGAAGACGAGAACGTGGCGGATACCGAAACGGATCGCGAGCCGGAGCACCGGTTCTTCGAGAACGACACCGGTAGCGATCAAGACATCTCCGAGGACGTGGATTTCGAGGATTCGATCATCGACGAATCGAGTAAGAGCTCTTCTTTCGTTTCACATAATCGTAAATTTTCGTCCTTTATTGCCGTATTTCTGCGCCGAGGGTACAGTTCCTAGCACGTAACACTTCGCGATGACCTTTTCGTTGGTAATAAAATCGCGGCTCGGAGTGCCGTAATCTCGCATTATCGTCCTCCGGCAGATAAATTGCTTGGAGTACGAATTTACGGGAGTCGATGACGGGATTTCACCCTCCGAGACTTTATGAGGGCCATCCAATAAATAAGGAGACAATAGCTCTAGTTAAAATTGTATTAAAAAACCTTCGGAATCAACTCCTTTAGTAATTTAAAACAGATCTCCATCTTTATCCATCTTCATCTTTATTTGATAACTACAATTGTACCCAGGATTTATATTGAATAATTGAAATATTTACCCAAACCATATTGAAATCGCTCCCTTATTGATTAAATAACAAAACGGGTCCTCGCAGAGTAACTCGAAACCAGGAGTTACTTTGACGATTAAAATCGACACGCTACAGCGATTCCACGAAGAATCCTCCAAATGCAAACTTTTAATTAGTTCCGAGAGCCGTTGTATCGCAAGATACCCGAGAAACTTCGACTACATGGTAGGAATCAGTCGCAATTGAAACTCGCGGATTCTTATTCGGTGAGTTGGATTATCCTCTCAAAAAGGGTTCGAATCCTCGGTTCGATCATAAATCTCGTCAAGCTTTCACTCGAAGATTTACGCACCTCTAATCCCATTTTATTGCCGCGTGTTGCTACGGTGCTCTCGCGGTTTGATCTATGGGTACACACGATCATCTTATGGACTCGAGCGAATCGTAATCAAGATCAAATCAATAAACGATAGAGAAAAGGATAGATAGAACAGTTTGTAAAAAGTCTGATATGTGATACATTCCATTTTCAGATAAAATGGAAGCTTTATAGTCTGTTTGTACTATGCTGCTGTAAGGACAGTTTATTGTAAATTTTCAAGAAAAGTTTCAACTTATAATTAGTTCTGTTCAAACTTTTCGTCTTTGCAACTGTACATATACATATACATACTTTGCAAATAGTTGATAAAATAGTTTGATGTTGAAGATTAATTTTTACGATAACTTTCTCCCTCAATACAAAAGTGAAACATTATGAAGTCCTTGGCAAATTATTCTTTTCCTCTGTGTATCCTTAATGACAGTTTATGTAACTTTTCAAGAAAACGAGTTTCAACTTACAGTTAGTTCTGTTCAAGCTTTTCATCTTTGCAACTGTATATAATATACATACTTTGCAAATAGTTGATAAAATAGTTTGATGTTGAAGATTAATTTTTACGATAACTTTCTCCCTCAATACAAAAGTGAAACATTATGAAGTCCTTGGCAAATTATTCTTTTCCTCTGTGTATCCTTAATGACAGTTTATTGTAACTTTTCAAGAAAACGAGTTTCAACTTACAGTTAGTTCTGTTCAAGCTTTTCATCTTTGCAACTGTATATAATATATATACTTTGCAAATAGTTGATAAAATAGTTTGATGTTGAAGGTCAATTTTTACGATAATTTTCATCTTTGATACAAAAGTGTAAACATTATGAAGTCCTTGACAAATCATTCTTTTCCTCAGTGTACCTTTAATGACATCTTTCATCTTTTACTTTCATTGAACTGAACCCCCATTGCTCCCACGATTTCTCTCTATGCACAGATCCCATGTATTCGCTTTCAGGTTCCGATCCGCATCTGGACAACCGAGTGTATCCGGTGCACTCGACGTTTTCCGCGAAGCACGAACGCCTGGCGATCGAGTGTTCGCGTCCGGAAGCGCAGGCGAATTGTGTGCCGGGTCAGAAATGGCGTTGCGAGAGGGACGGTCACCGTTGGAGAAGGCACAAGTGCAAGTACGCCGCGCCTCCGTTAAGGATCTCTAAGAAATGCGCGTGCTTCACACCGAACGGAGTGGTGTACACGAGGTTAGAGTCGAACGACTACGAGGGACATCGATACGGCTTCGGCAGGGACAGAAGGCCGGCTGATGTCTACACAGATATGGCTAGATACTTTGCTAGACGGGGTACGCTGCTCCGTAATCACTGATCTCCGCTTAATGGGAACGCGACGATGAGATTTGTAATTCATGGACACGATCACGATTTTTGTCAGGCAAACGAGACGCGCCGGACGAGGCTGCCGCGGTCGACGAAGATGCTGGTCGTGATACCGAGCAGCTGGATGATGACTATAATGATGGTGACCGTGACCGGCGAGCCATCGACGAGGAAGACGACGAGGAGTTCTTCCAGGAACTGATCAAACTCGCAGACGGCGTCAAGAGAGAGTACAACAGTCTATTTTCTAGGTATTCGGTTTTTACTGTTTCGGGATTTTGTAAGCTATTCTTGTTTTATCGTTGCAACTTTATCGGTAATACCAGTGTTAAATGACAATATCTCCCGGCAAAGTATTGCAAGCATATGGAGTCCTTGGATATCAAATTGCTCAGAACTCATTAAAGGGTGCTATCGTTAGATAAGAAATCTAACCGTGACGAAGACATAATGTTAGCGAAATCTTGCAGCTGCACACAAATTGCACCTAAAAGACTCGCACATTAAACCGTAGAAAGCTATCGATGCTTTCTCCGATAAATTCATGATTGATGTGTTTGCAGGAATAATTTTAATAACCAGACGCTGGACGACAACACGCTGGAGTTCGATAACTTGAGCGAGTCCGAATATTCGATCGACGACTTCGATCCCAGTTTGGATAAGGTGGTGAAAGGCCGGCTGAACGTGGAGGACGTGGTGAAGAGGCACAGGAGGATACGGAGGAGTACTACGAAGAAGGATACCGTTGAACATGTTACTAAAATCATGGAGAGCATCGAGGAGGAGCTGGACGACTTAAAGGTGATTTTCGATGCGTGACTACAAATTTTTATTTCACATAAAAATACAGAAGTTCAACATAAACCGTTATGTTTAAGGCTACGCAAATCCGGCACTCGGAGACTCGAAAAACACTGCCGCCAAAGTGTTCAGTTTTACCACAGGGTGGAGTGAACTGTTCGGAGACCGTGTACCAGGACCCGAACGAATGGCGTATCTCTCGTCGAGAAATCGAGCAACAGATAAGAGAGATGAGGATGCAACTGGAAACGTTGAAAGTGAGTGCACCGCACTTCTCCATCTAGTATTACGAACATAATCGTATCTTTTTTCAGGACATACGTCGACATCTGATGACCAAGCGACCCCACGTCAACCGGGAGACCGAGGAAGGGCCTAGGAATACCCAAGAGCCTCATAAATCGCACCATCACGCTTCGAAGAACCACGCGAACCGTCATCACAAGAAACACGATCACGCCAGCACTGTTAATCCTACCGTTACGACTGTTCGTTCCACGTCGAAGCTGGACCAAGTCACGGAAGACAGAACCACAGGGACTACGGAGAAGCTGAGGATCAGCGTTACGGAAAACACTGATGACCCCGATACGACTACCGTAATTGAAACAACAGCGACGACCTTATCGACCACTGCCAAACCAAAGAAAGCGTCGCGTCGACAGAAGATAAAAGAAGCTACGAACAATCGAACGGAAGTGGAGGACGATAGACCGCTGAGGCGCAGGAAGGTTCATCATCACCGTAGAAACAATACGCTGTTCACGAACAGCGTGCACGATGAGGTGCCCGTTGTAGTGAATGTTAGCGAGATTGTTGAGACAACTGTGACTACTCAGAGTTCCACAGGCACACAGTTTTCATCGACTAGGTATACCACTCTTCCCACCACTGTGAAGGAAACGACCGCTCAGAGGGAGACCTTGAGCAGCGCTGGGGTCACGAACGAGTCCACGAAGGAGACCACGCTGGAAATGGACCCGCAGACGACGACGGAGACTACTCCAAGCGAATCAACCCCTACAACTTCCAGAACCGAAACTCGTCCCAGTACGTTCACAACCGCTGTCACGACACCGGTTACTCCAACGAAGAAGTTTCCGAAAGTTCAGAAGAATAGGACGAGTGGAAATCTGGGGCCGTCCAGAATAGACGTGACCATCTTGGAGTCTCCGGACAGAAAAGGCACACAAGGTTAGTGATGAATATTTTGAAATTGATGAACGAGGTTTGATCAAACGTTTCTTTTAGATATAATAGATATAGCAAATAATCGTCGACTACCACCGATGCTGAACAGCCCCCTAGAGGCTCGCCACAAATGCTACTGCGAGCCTGACTCCTACTCGAAGAAGGACGAGAAGGAGATCGCCCGAGAAGAGAGAAGAAGACTGAAAGAGGAACGACTGAAGAAGAAGGAGAGGAAGCTGAGAAAGAAGGCGAAGCTCGAGAAAGAGTGTCTGACGGAGAAGATGAACTGCTTCGAGCACGACAACGACCATTGGCGCACTGCTCCGTTGTGGAGCGCTGGTCCATTTTGTTTCTGCATGAATGCTAACAATAACACGTATTCGTGCATTAGAACCATTAACGCTACGCACAATTTCCTCTACTGCGAATTCACCACTGGGTTGGTCACGTATTATAATCTGAGGATCGGTGAGTATTTTTTAAATCTTTTAGAGAGGGAGTTTATGTCATGATCCTTTTTTCTGTAGATCCATTCGAACAGTGGAACAGACTGTCGTCATTGACGCCATCAGAACGTTCTTACCTTCACGATCAACTGGAACATTTGAAGGGGTGCAAAGGTACCAGGGATTGTACGGTTGGGAGCGCGAGGGAAGCTATGCCGCAGCTTCAGCAGCATCAGAGATATATTTCGAAGAGAAAATACGCTAACACCTTCGGTAGGTTTCACTGATACGGTGGAGAAATATAGATCGTTTATATACTTGTTCGTTTCCGTAGAGGACATGTTTGTACCGTCAACGTTACAAATTATTCGTGAAAGCGAACTTGGTAGTCCGCCTAATAAGAGACGAAAAAAGTTGCAAACGTAAGTACAACTTTTGAATGCTTGACTAGTTAGTGCGGGCATGCACGACGACCCTAGGAAATTCAAAATCCCAAAATTTCAAAAATCCAAGTTCTTAAATATTCAAAATCGCAAGGTTCCAGAGTGCCATAGATCTAAAATACCAAAGTCGTAACCTTCTCGAAATTCCAAAATCCTAAACCCATAAACCCCAATTTACGAGGAACTTGAGTTCCAAAAAAATCGACAATAAAAACCGAATGTTTTAGACATGTAGAATATATGTATTTCGTGTTTTCTGTATTGAACAGCGTTTGGAACAGACGTAGCAGAAGCTGGCAGAGTAGTTGGAGACACCATCAAGACTCTGTGAATTATCGACGGCACAGACATCAGTACTGATCACCGTTCGTTTTTCATTGAACAAATCGTCGAAGGATGCCTGACAGCATTGCCTTGGATGTGTATTCATTTTGCAATGCATTTAATAACGTAATTTATTTAGTGATATTTAAATTGGGAACGGAAACGTGATATTTAATTGATGACGTTCTGATTCCGTTAGACTGCCGCAGCTCGAGGAGTTTACTGTGTATATTTTTCAACGCTATTTTCCTTCACGGCAAAATTAACGTGTTGTGAACGAGAAAAACAATCGGAAACACGATCTAATGAGGATCCATTTTTTTACTTAATAGCAGATATTTTTTATAATAATTTATTCATCTCACGTCTCTTTAGGTCTTTATACAAGAAACGAATAATTACGATGACTGTAATTCTAGCCATCGTTTAATAACGCACGATGCCAAGACTGTTTCGATGAAACTGATAAAATCAGTGGCACCATTTAACCTGCGCAATCTATTGTCTTACTAGAAGCAGTATGGAAACTTTTATAATTGCTATACCTAACAGTCCCTGCCATGAAAAATGGAATGCTGATGGATGCATACACTGTTATAAATAAGAAATGAAGATAAATTTATGGAAAATTACAGATATGCTTTGTTAAGTATAAAGACAAGTTTATATAGTATTCAGTCTTTCCTATCAAGAGTTACGTATAGTTTAATTATCGAATTTAATATGCCTTTACACAAGCTATATAGCTAGGTAACTTGTCTCCATTAGCATTTTATTTTTTTTACAATTATATGTCTGTGTTATGTACTAGATTCTCAGATAGTGTCCTGAGAATATCTTCAAGATTTTGAAACTGAAGCCATGTATTTAAATCATGTGAAATAAATAAATAAACACTGTCCAAATGATTATAAGTATCTCGTTTATTTAATCAAAACCTTAGAAAAATTATATTTTCTACAAAAATAAACATATTTGGAATCAAGATATTTTAGTTTTTAATTTGACAAACACAAATTTAGAAGTTAATAGTATCATCAAAATCTTCATTGTCATCAAAAATGTTTTTAGCAGATTCAGCTTCATCAATATTTTCATCATTATACCGAATATGATCAATGTTACTTTCATTATCAAATGTTTTACTTCCTTCAATCATGTAATCATTTAGTTCATCATATTCTTCTTCGTTATCAAAATTTTCTTCCTCAAAATCATTTTGGTAATTGCAACTAAGATTACTATTTACATATTCAGTCTCTGAGTATTTTTCTATTGTGCTATTGTCTAGACATGTAGGTTCATGAACCTCTTGGTAGTTGCTACTTTCGCTACATGAAAAGTTAGAATTTTGTAAAGCAGTATCTTCTGGAGTATCTAAATACTTTGCCCATTTGTTTTCAACTTTTTCAGGATTTGGCTGATTAAAAAAGTTAGCACAGTGATAATTATTTACATTGCTATCGTCATCAAAATATTCATTTGTTTCATTCTCTTGTATTTTCATTAGATTTAATTTTTGAACACAAATGCGACAATCTTTTCCTGACCCTCTAAAGAATACCTAAAAAGGTAAGTGTGAAGGCTATCTTTTTTACTAACTGCACTAACAAACAATAATGCAAGTTTCCAGTAAAGTTTATCGAGTATGACATAACAATAAACTTACTTGTTTTAAAATTTGTTTGTGATTACATACTTTGCACTTCCATTTCTTTGCTTGTTTCATCATGTGCACCTATAAAATAAACATAACTTGAAGAATTGAAAAAAACATTTTATATTCTTCATTATAACCACAATATATTGAAAATTACCTGATACATTTGACATGAACAACAACGTAAAACATTCATATCCTGTGGCATGATATTAGATTTTTTGGAAATAAAAGAAAAATAAAATTACACAATGTTAAAACTGTTATGCTCACAGCACTTCCAGACTATTTCAAACTTTGACACTCGAAGTATGGCGGTCAACGACAAAATGTCGGCGGGAAGAATCTACTACGTTTAAATTTTAACAAGAAAATTACACATAATTTATTTCATTTGTTAGCTTAAAAGAACTCGACGAATATAGGTATAATATGTTAGCTTATACTTTATTATTATATGAGTTTAAAAATTATTGAAAATCAATTTTGCAGTTAGGCAAAGCTTCACTGAGTTCCTTATGAATGGTATCTTTCTTCTTGACATATATAAGTCCTTGAAGTTTCAAGCTTTCTAAGTTTCTGTAAATTAAAGTAATATAAAACAAATTATTGTATCTGGAATTATATTTATAGTACATGCATTTTCATGTACCACGTACTTCAATACTTTTAAGCTAAGCAGACCCTCATCACTAATATTGGCACAGCTTATAATTGCCAAATTATTCAATGAATCCTTAATAATTGATAAATACGGCAAAGCAGTATTATCAACATATTTACAGTTTTCAAGTTTTATGTCTTTAACATATTTACATCCCTCTATATTAAAAAATTTCATAAATAATTATATTTCTACACAATCTTATTTCATAAAGATAGCTCCATAACACTGACTGAAGTGTTCAAATCCTATATCGCATATCCCAGCATCATTAGCATCAACACCCTCAATATATAATTGCTGTCCATCTTTTGGTAATGCATTATAATCTGTTAATAATTCAGGAACATTTTTCCATTTAACAAATGCTCCATTTTTTAAAAGCCATTCTGCACATGCACGATCAGGACCAACCTCTTTAACACGGTCTTCATCAACTCTTAAAAAGGAACATCCAATATCAATAATTATTTTGTACAATTGTAAACTAAATATTGTCCCTTTAAATACCTGTTGAACATGAGTGTAACCCAATAAAAAAAAGGTCTTGCATGATTTCTTGTATTCGAGAACACAATAGAACTTATTCTGTTAAAAATCTGAAAATAAGAATGTATGTAGCAAGTTTATAATTGTACTTACGCAGCAAAGTATATCATTTAAATCATACAGGCATTGTCATTTTCCTATTGTTGAATATATAAAAGATGTAACTGATGCTTAAAGTTTTTATAATATGTGTAAATTATACAATGAAGTCGTAATGACAGGTACAGTATATAAAAACACTGTGCAATTACGTAGACGTTTAATTTTACGCGTCAATGTTCACAACGTCTGTTTGATTTGAGACCGGTACTGCGACACAAAATGAAAAATAATCAATAGCTATACTCTATTACAATTCCTTCTGCTTCAGTAGCGCTGTTGTCTTCTTCTAATCTGAACTGATAATATCGCATGTGACACGAAAATGGTAAATAGTTACGATGAAATAGACACTACTCGACATAGATGTCAGCTGCGAACAGTATTTGTGTCGACGATAGTATCCTACGTTATCCGTAGTCTCTGGATCTCATAATTGTATGTGCCGCCGGTTTGAAGAGTCAAAACAAACCTGTGTGATTTGCAGTAGTTGTGATTACATTTCACAGAAAAACTATCAAATAGCATCGACATGAGTCGAAGAAAAAGAGCGAAGGTTTGTATCATTGTCCTCCTTGACTACACTTAATGTTGTCTGTTAACAAGGTTATAATTAAACTGAGTATTGTTATTGTAACCAATTAGTACTAAGAGGTTTTTGACATTTATTTTACAGATATTTGTTTTCTAAATGCTTTCTAGTACTATAATAAACGGCAACACAAGTTTCTTGACATTTAATTTATGTGTGTTTATGAATGTAAATATATAAATTAGGTTATGTTTTGGTTAAAAATACTATTTCTTGTCTATTTTAATTTGTAATCGATTGTGAATTTCATTTCCACTTGTTGGAATTACGCGCAGTATGTATGTTCTTTCATACGAAGATGTTTTATACAACTTTTAATTCATAAACGTATGGTAAAATTTTTAACCTATACATCAAAGTAAATTTCTGTACTACCAACAATACTATTTAAAAAATATTTGTTACTGAGAGCATTTGTTATGTATTTTGTTTGCTTGATTTTAATACAGGTGGAGTATAGAGAAATGGAGGAAAAGTACAATCAGTTGGAAGATGAAAATGCTTCAGATACGTCAGAAAAATCTAAACCCGGACTTGTGACACCAGAAAAAAAGGTTGTACCTGAAGTTAAAAAAGAATCTGAGACTGCTATACCACAATCTGTCCCTACATCTTCAGTGCCTAAACTTGAAGTGAAAGATGAAGATGATCAAGATAGCGATCATGAAGATCCTCATGGTACATATATGTGCTATCAAAACATAGTTTTACTCTATGAACAATACCAGCTATAATTTATATGTACTGTTATTATAGTGAAAGAATTGCTTAATGGATTGGAGGGGGCAGCATTTCAAAGTCGTCTTCCATTCGATAAGTTAACTTCTACTGAAGCAGCGTGTTTTCCAGATGTTTCTGGTGGTCCACCGCAAACTCAAAAAGTTTTCCTTCACATTAGAAACAGACTTGTATGTTTATTTTTTAATATATGTACTTAATAACTTTTATTTATAAGTATCTTTATTTCAGCTGCAACTGTGGCTTGAGAATCCCAAGCAACAGTTAATAATAGAAAATGCTTTACCAGCAATAGAACCACCTTATAACAGTGACAGTGTGTTAACACGTAGAATTCATGCATTTTTAGAAAGACATGGTTTTATTAATTTTGGCGTATTTAAACGTCTTAAGGTAACAAATATTTTCAAATTATTTATTTTTAAATTATGTTGTTTTACACTGTGTAAGTTACTTATTGTTTATTGTAGCCATTACCTACTAAAAAGTTAGGTAAAGTGATAGTGATTGGAGCAGGCATTGCTGGCTTAGCAGCAGCTCAACAAATGCAGCAGTTTGGTTTAGAAGTAATTGTACTTGAAGCAAGGGTAGTTATTTCTTCATATTATTCTTAACATATGCAAAATATGTATGTAGAGTTTTAAAAATGTCTTTGTTTCATAGGATCGCGTCGGTGGTCGCATCGCAACGTTTCGTAAGTCATCGTACATAGCCGATCTGGGTGCTATGGTGGTTACGGGTTTAGGTGGAAACCCTGTGACGACGCTTAGTAAACAAATTAACATGGAGCTCCACAAAATTCGGCAAAAGTGTCCATTGTACGAAAGCGACGGTCAAACGGTTAATATTTTTCTCAAATTGAATGTAACGATTAAATATTTTAAAAAATTACTCATGAAGTTTTAATATTTTTATCACGCGTAGGTTCCAAAAGATAAAGATGAAATGGTAGAAAGAGAGTTTAACCGGTTATTAGAAGCGACATCGTATCTTTCTCACCAATTAGATTTTAATTACGTGGGTAGTGCCGGTTCCGGACAAGGTGGTAACACGCGACCGGTTTCCCTGGGTCAGGCTTTGGAATGGGTGATACGTCTTCAAGAACAAGGTGTCAAGCAACGTCAAGTTGCTCATTTACGTTCAGTTTTATCGCTTCAAGGTCGACTTATCACCAATCAACATAGGGTAAACGCCTTCATAAGCATGTCATAACATTTTTATAAAAAAGAAATTCATAAAGTTCTAACACTATTTTGCATCCTATAGATGATAGCGATTATGGATCGATTGGTGGAGTTAAATAAGCAGTATAAGGAAATGACTGAAAGTAAATTACAAACACGGGACATAACTCAAGAATTTGTTTTACGTTCTAAATTACGTGATCTTCATAATGCGTGTAAGGTACGGCTTCAGTAAAGTATCCTCATTTATACGCCTATGATCACATATCGCTACTTAACGTTTTTGTATTAGGAATGGGATCAACTTGCGGAACAGCAAAAAGAAATTGAAGCAAAATTACAAGAGTTAGAAGCCTCTCCTCCTAGGTAATTTTCTATGTATTTTAAATACTTGTAACATTAACTACGTCCATATTTATCATGTAAAATATAGTATACGTTAATGTACCAAATCTGTATTATTTACAGCGACGTGTATCTCTCCTCGAAAGATCGTCAAATATTAGACTGGCACTTTGCGAACTTGGAATTCGCCAACGCGACGTCGCTGTCAAATTTGAGCCTGAAACACTGGGACCAAGACGACGACTTCGAGTTCACCGGCAGTCATCTTACAGGTAAGTCGTTTTCATCTGAAACAAACCTCGAACGACCGATGTTATATCACTCCATTCATACATACATGAATGGAGCTGAATAAAATGAAAGGCAAATTTTAAAAAACACAAACGTCCATTATAGAATTAAATGTTAGACTGTCATAGTAGTCGGTCGTCTGAGGTTTAAACGAGCGGACGCTGTCGCCGCCACAGTAATTTCAGTAAAAGCGATACGTAAATCGTCCGTAATTATTATTGACTGTACGCGTTACTCATTGAGACGCGGCTTAGCACGCGAAAACATTCTAATTTCATAGAGACTACTCGATTCGTTGAATATCCCTGCTTGCCGGATCGCCGTGTACGGCATTATATCGACGTTCTCGAGAAATTGCTTAACCAACCAGTAGATGGTATAGATAACAGGTGAATTATTCGCGGGTTGCATCTCCTTTACAGGCGTCGGATAGTCTCGCACTCGGGTGTCCGTGCAGTTGACTTTATCAAGCTTATTGAAAGTCGATAGCACGAGATTCCGTGTAGATAGTCGCTATATCCTTTTAACCGATCTCGGTTACCGGAGTTCTCATTATGTGAAATTATACTACGATCATAGCGTGTAGCCGTGTAGCTCGAGCCAACTAATGCGTTAAACAAAACCGAAGGCGGCGAGAAATATTACTATAGATGATCAAGCGATTTCATATTTTACAATGTCCGACGATTCTGTGTTCCCAACTCTCAACGAGTCCGAGTTAACGGTGCCCGCCGCTGGCCTCTCCTAATCATTCCACTATTTACGTTAAACGAGAGAACTTCACGCGAGATCATTGTTCGCATTGATCTCATGAAGCATATCGCGATTAAAACCATGAAGGGTTACTGTAATCTCATTGTTTTCATGGATAGTTAAGCTAAGTATACGCTTGGACATAATGTGGCGGAACATTGCATCTAGGAATATTACATTCTTAGTACAAGAACCTAAAGATGCAGGGACGATATAAGGGTCTCGCTTTAATTTTATCATCAAGAATTCGCATAAAAGGTTATATCAAATTGTTGTCTGAAATGTGTACAAATTCAAAAGATATCACATAAACGTGGAATGATGAAGGGTAATCGAAACAGGCAATTTTGGACAGAGGATTCCCGGAAGTTGGTAGAAAGCTGACGCGTAGAAAATATGGTAGTAAACGCGGAACGGTAAACGCAGCGTTAATAGATACTCGGTGGTGGACGTTGGTGGATGGTGCGTATCGTTGGACCGTAACCCGATGGAATAGCGCGGTCGCGTGTGTCGCTACTGGCAAGTACACTCGATTGACAGTGAACGAACGAACCGGTCGAGTCGAGCTCGAGTTCCAATATTGCTCCGGTGTCGAACGAGAGCCGAAGCCCAGAGGACGCGGGCAATCGAGTGCACCGTGCGAGAGAGCGATTCGACCGAGAGTGCTCCTTCAAACGGACGTTGAAACAAGAGACGCACCGAGAGAGGTTCGTTCTTTACGTTGGCCATGGTACGCGGCCATGGTGGTCAATTCGAAATTAAAGCGGTGCCCACGGTCCATGACTGACGTGCATCGATGATCATGACGATGGTCCGGCCGCAGGTTCTTCCCGGCGATTAATGAAATGTAAACAATTTAACGCTAAATTAAGCACAACAATAGGCTGTCCGGTGAATCCCATCGTCTGAAATGTTCAGGCCCAACGGTGGATCCACCGATGTAATCGGCTCTCCATCGAGCCTCGAACCTCTTCGCGGTCCTCCTCTTCGCTTTTACGGACCATCGGTTCCTTCTCGGTTTCAAACGAATCCCGCGGCAGGGTTAATAACCACTGACCGAAAAGCGTTTTAGGCACGAATATTCTTTCGGATACTTTGTACGCTTCGATTGTCCTCCATCATCGCTTTTTTGCGTCTTGCTCGGTTTCGCTTAATTCCCCAGATTTTTCATCACTTGATCACATGCTCGTGTTAGCTTCTCGGGTTATCCTGTTACGCGATCGGTAACACATTTATATGCAAGCTCATTCGAATACAATTTCTAAGATAATGTATTCAAAGATTCTTTCTTCCATCGAATTGTAAATATCGAATCGTAATATAGCTCGCGCACATATCTCGGTCAGAGGATCAAGGAAACTACGTAATTTACGTTTCTCGAGTGATCGTGTATAACCGTAAGTTACGGGAAATGTGCTAGATAATGCGTTCATTCGCATTCGAATAACTCCATAGAAGTCGAGTCGCGGTTAAACAATCGATGCATCTCCGGTACGTTGTACCATTCTGTTTTTACGCTGACGGAGCAGCATTCTTTTCGACTCGGACGTGTTTGTTCCGACCGGTACAACACGATCTCGTCGGAGACCATTTGGTAGTAAAATTCAGGAATGTATACCGACCCGTAGTCGTCATCGTGTCGCTGCGGCGATCTCGTCTTCCTTTTCGATCGGTCGTATACCAAAGAGTTATCGAGCTTTGTTCGCGACACCGAGGACTGGGCGCGTCGTCGTCGGAGTTTTCGGTCATTCGTTGGTCACCACGAAAAAACGTAGGCAGCACGATATTATGCGCGTATATACACGTACGGTACACAGCATCGGATGATACCTATAACATAGCCGGAAAGAAGGGGCCAGGGATGGGTCATTTACGACGTATCGAAGTCTTCTACACCGTTCGTTGACTCGGAACCTCGCATTCCGTGCCATTCGTGTATCGCTACCAAAATTATACTCTCGTAAAGTTGACATCGTGTGCGCCGCCGCGATCTTTGCCATCTACAACAACGTTCTTTATACAGGCTCGAATTCGCTGAACCCTTGACATTAGAACTCTGATGACCATATTTGTCGTCCTCGCAATTTTTCAAAGATTATCCTTGCGATTTTTAAAGAAAATCGTTCGCTGCATTTTTAATTGTCCTTTGTTAACTTTGACACGTTAAAAATAAATGGTCAATATTGCGTAGTTTATCGGCAGGCAGTATTGACAATATATCGAACGGTATACACGTACAAATTTATTGCTCGAGTACGAGCGTGTGTATGGCAATATTGTAGCGTGCACGAGCGCGTGTACGATAATATTGCACAAGTATACTGGAGGCTGTATGGCCGTCAAGTGTACTTGTTCAATAAATTTGTGCAAGTATACCGCTCAACTATGCAGTTACGCGTGTAGCTTCACGAGTTTAGAACAAAGCTCGGAACTTTCAAATATTTCACCGAGAATATCCTCGAGGATCCTCGGAAAGAATCCGAGACATCTAGGCCAGAAAGATTCTCCATCCGAGATCGAAATCGAGAGAGTTAAGGACCCTGGTCTCACAGGTGCGTTTCCTAATATAACGTTCGAAGGAAAATTTACGAACGAGGAATATCGAGAAGCACATAGAATCCCACGGTGCGGCTTAATGAGCTTTCGCCTTCGATCTTCGATCGATTCGGCCGGTGTTACCGAAGTCTGGAAATAAACGACGGGTGGATGGGTCGAACGATCCTGGCTCATTTGGCGAAACAAGCTTTACCCTCCCTCTTTCTCCGGAGGAAAAAGGACGAGCGTAAAATAGAACGCGTCGTCGAAACGCGGCGTTTTTCGACGGAGCGGGACCCGGTACGAGTGTGTTTCCTCGACGAGGACGAAAACGTAGGCAGCTTAACATTAGTTGAGCCGAGAAGTTGGACGGCAAAGGGGGCCCCCGAGTGGTAATTTACGAGGTATCGAAGACCTTGTACACTCCTACCCGCCAACGAGCCGGCCTCGCCCCGCGGAATCCAGTCTTGGCCTTAACGCACCGATACCTTTCCCATGACCACTTTCGGCCTATCTGTGCACACAGCGTGTGTACGGGTATAGTCTTCGCCAACGATCTCCTCGTACGAATAGGAGACTCAATGCCTTCCGCTTTGCAACACTTCATGATACTCAAGTTTTGGTACTCGTTTTAGTATTTTCAAGCTCTCTGATTCAAAGCTTAACTTTAGTACTCGTAAGCTTTACGTTGGCCATTTTCGTAGTCCTACGTTTTTTGTATTTTAAGATGGTGCTTTTAAGAGATAGTATTCCTGGTGATGATCTAAGAGGTAGTATTCTTAGTGATGGTCTAAGAGGTAGTATTCTTACTGATGGTCTAAGAGGTAGTATTCCTACTGATGGTCTAAGAGGTAGCATTTAGAGTCATCACATGGTCCTAACCCTTATTATGCAGAGTGAGTACCTGCAAGCTTTATTACAGTGTTTAATATTTTTACTCTTAGGTATTTCAAGCTTTGTTACTCTCGAATTTTAACATCCTGAAATTCTCCTAATTTCTGTATCGTGAAGTTTAGTTTAAAGTGAGTCGCTTTAAAAGTGGATAGACTAGGATGTAAAGGGCATCTATGGCGGAAGGTGTACACGGTGCTATAAGGCTGTCTGGATGTTTGTGTCTTTACCATTTACAGCGTTCCATCCGTGTCGACGACGCGGTAGGGTACCTTGTCGATACAGTCTATCCTGAACCTCTGCTCTCCTCTCTTCCCATCTCCTCTTCCTCTTTGCTCGTGATCCGCGTGATTTCTCTTCTTAACGTCACCTATCGCCCGTGAAGTGTCAACGAGGCGATTTCTTAGCGCCGGTCGTTCCTCTGCCCTCGAACAAATGGTTTGCCGACACGCGTCCCGGATTAAGTCCTCCTGCCTTCGTACCGTCGATACCCTTTACCGCAGTTTCCTGCTACCTTCTTTTTATACCTCTTTCGCGTGGAACTTTGGTTTTCGCGGACGTTCCGCGTGCACGCCAGAACTCTTTCTTCGTATACCCGTCGACGTTGAGACATCGTTCAATTGTCCTTTCAGTTTCGTACCTTCTCTTTCTTGTTTCGCGGGGTTAACCGCACGATCGATTCATTTGCATCCGCGAGTGCAAGTGAAATATGCCAGCCACGACATTCTTGCTTAGTTTGTTAATCGACGCGTGTCGCTGACAATTTTATGGCGCTGCGCGGTGGTCCATGAATATCTGGCACACCTAAATATTTCCTAACTATTTTCACTACTAATTTACGTACATTACCTTCTACTATTTTAGAAACATAATCTTCTAAATTTTAGTTAACTTCTTTTTAAAGTTTTGATACTTTCATATTGGGAGAAACTCTTCCAGAATTCTTCATTTGAAGAGAATAAATATACATACATACAGATTTCATATTTTTAATTGTTAAAATTTAAACTTGTATGTTCGAGTACAAAAATACATATGTTACATACAGATTTGATACTCTTAATTGTTAAAACTTAAACTTGTATGTTTGAGTACAAAAATACATATGTTACATACAGATGTGATACTCTTAATTGTTAAAATGTAAACTTTGAATGTTTGAGTACAAAAAGACATACATACAGATTTGATACTTTTAATTGTTAAAATTCAAACTTTGAATGTTCGAGTACAAAAATACATACAGATTTGATACTATTAATTATTAAAATTTAAACTTCGAGTATAAAAAGAATATTCCACTGTTTCGTGTCGGTCGTCCGTTGCAATTGGATTAAATTGATGATACCGATCAAAGATCGTAGGATAGCCCCGAATGATAAGTCGATTCGCCTGGAATATTACGTGTCAGCATGAAATGTGCTGGCTTGCGGTAGGATTGTAATTAGGTCGTCTATGAGGCATTAGATCACGATATACCTATTCAGGTATATCGTGAATGGGAGATAGACCTCGTGCTGGTCTCCCGAGGTTCTCAAGATTGACCGATATCAACCTGCACCCTCGAAACCATTGATTAATAACGCGTTGGCTGGAAAACGGTTCGAGTAATTGAATCGTTCTCTCAAACGCTTAACTAACGAGAAGCCCGTGTTCGCTGCTTCGACCACTTCTAATCCCTTTTATTTATCGAGGCGATTTTATACGACGCGAACCTGTTGCGATTTACAGTCTGCATTAAGCTACAACGATTTCGTTCTTTGGAAATGCAACTTCGATTGCGGAAAGCTGAACATTTATTACGGGTAGATGCTTATCTACTTAACGCGTGTCTGCGAAAGACAACGCATTCTACTATTTTCCTTTTACGTCAAATTATTGCCTTGGTGTATGCAGTAGAAAAAATATTTCTTGCAGTAGAAAAAGGAGTAATTGATGTGTAGATGGATATTTATTACATCAAAATGTTATGTTATTAGACTGTAAATGTTCTCAAAGGTGTTCAGTGTCTTCCATGTAATTTAAGTATAAAAATATTTTGTAAATTTGTAAAATGAGAAAAGATGTGGACCAAAATGGCGGTGAATGTTTGATCATCTGCCCGCGATTAAGTACGCCGGCACGCGGATTAATCAACTTCCATGGTAGGCTTATTTATGCGCGAAAAAGCTCGGATGTATTCGCGCTGATAACGGAGCTATGCGAGTGGAGGCTCGCGCCGAGCCGAGCGGAATGACGCGTTTAAATTTCCCGTGCTCGCGCACCGCACAGCGGATTCCCTTGACGCGACGAGTTAAGTCGCCGATAGATGTACTGTAACGTCGTGGAGAGTAAGTTAAGGGTCGTGAAGTTGTCGAGCCGGCGAATTATTTCCCTCGTGCGCTTTGTATAACCCGTGTTGTCAATCTGTCATCGGTTATGCCTGGCTCGTACTGGCTGGCTCGCGAGCGCGTATTTATGGAGCTAAACCCTTTCTCCCGTCACTCTTTTTTTCCCTCTTTTCCTTCGAAACATCGTGTACCAAATATCGCGTGTATCACCGCTCGAGTTATTTCGTGGGGAATTTCGTTCTCAATTAATCGGGCAGCCTCATCGATCATCGCTTCCAGCCTGATTATCGCGTAGGCGAAATTGTCAGCTCGAAAACTTTCTTAAAACCTTGTCGTTGGATATAATCGAGCGCGATGTGACGTGTAGGGATGATGGAAGTTGTAACACTTCAAAAGTAACAATTTTTTATTTTATGTTCTCCTTTGCCTTATAATATCGCCTCCCATACATGACGCACGTAATTCTTGAAATAGTCTGGCTCATCACGATTCAATTTTGCGTTTAATTTCAATTCCTACGCCAACGATCGTCATATAGTCCCTAACATTTAAACATTCTGTCTTAACAATATTAATTAAGACAGAATATATAAATATAACAATAACAGCAATCTGTTACAACAATAATTAAGTCGCTCTGTCTGACTCGCTGTTAAGTACCGAGGTACTAGAACTTTACATTAATTTGTACTTAAAAGGGATAACTCCATGTATGGAGGGTTCAAGATAAATAGACACATTTCGTAAGTTATTCCGTGGCGTTGAAAGTGTTCCAAAATTTGTATACATTAGTACGGTAAATTATATCCTCCAAGTGACTCGGGAAATTGATGCCCTGGCTCGAGCTTCTGGCACCCTGGCGCGAGAAGCTAAACAGATTTTCGTCTCGGTGATCAGCGAATCATTCGACTCTCAATCTTCCCCGCGAATATATCTTTCTTACCGCGTAGATTTGCACCAAAACCGACTGTTCCGCATCCCCAGCTTCCGTTCGTCGTTTTAATTAAACTCGTTACCACCACCTTAATTGGAGGTTTCGATTCCTTTCTTACTTACGCTCATTGGACAATGAAACTCGCGTTCAAGACCTAATGGCCGACTTCGGTTATCCGGATAATTCGAAAGGTTAGAAGTCGAATTGGCAGCTATGACCCAGTCCGATCGATCGTTTACGATCTTTGCATAAAGTCGAAAGTTCGCTTTCCGTAGCATTTCTAAAACTATTTAATTTCTTAACCTTTTGCACTATGACTTGTCAGGTACGTCAGACAGAACTAACTAATTATAGCTACAATATTAAAACAAACGAAACAACTTGAAATGTTATGTTAATATGTCATTATTCAATCGTTGACTGTGCAAATTATAATTCGATTTGAACTCCAAATTGGAGCGTATTGAAAATTTGAGTAAAATTGATCATGGCCGACATAAAAGTGCGTCACGAGTCAGACTCGTCAAAATAGTGCAAGGAGTTAAATTCTATCATAAAAAAATTAGAGGGTTACAAATTATTAAGAAAATTAAATTATTGATATATGATTAAGAAAATTATAATGGAATTAGTATTTGTTCCAATATAAAATTGCTGTGGGTTAAATTTTAATAAGTAAGGAAGAGGTCTATTTGCCAATTTAGTATAATAGTTGTATAGGTTATAGTTCGTGATTTTGGCTAATAAGTTTACGCCTCGTCTGTGGAGGAGGCAGCTATATTTTTCAAATTAATGTGCCGTAATCTTCGGTCGACAATCGTTTCTAAAGGGGATTACGTGACAGGGCGACCGAGAATGATTAAAACGGAACCCTACGCGACGGCCAGAAGAATGACGATGACCATTATATGTTAATGCCCGGCCACACGCCATACGACGATCACCGTGGCCTTTCAGCATCCTTCTCGGTTGAAAACTAGTGTCTTTCAAGAGTTTTCGCGGGGTATTCATCTCTCCGAACAGTTATCGAATCATCTTTCACAATTGTAGACGCTTAGAGTTAAAACCTTTATAGAAATTTTTGAAACTCCATAAAGAATAAAATATTTACTTCGAAAGAGTTTTACGGACTTTGACAATTTAGTAGGTTGATTGAAAAATCCATTAAACCCATTAAATCCATGCCATCGCGGTTGTTGTTTAACTCCCGCTACCGAGTAAGCCACGATCGAAGAAAGAGATTAATGAACGTCGCGATTTCTCGTGAATTTATCGTTAAGGGAGCAATTCCCCCGGCAAATTTGGACGCCATTAACGATATTAAGAGTGCTTGCCCTTCGCTTGGACGAGCTTCCGGTTTAATAGCCCTTTCAGAGGCTCTGCCGCGTCGAATTCATCATCGAGATAAACATCGGTTTTTCAGCGGATAATGTTTCACGTTCGGGAGGATACACTCGACCGATCGTTAATTATCGGCAACGATGCACGTCCCGAACTTTTCTATCGCCGCTTTTAATGACCGTCGTTAGAGAGGAGCGGCTAAGTTTTACGAGGAGCATCGGGTGGCAGATTGAAAGCGGATGGTGACCAGGTGCCGGTTCCTACGAGGCGACAGCAATCTGCGCCATCTGCCAAATCAGTCCCCCTCGGGCTGCTCTAAATTTTACTTCAAATTATTTCCACTGACCCACGTGCACTAAACCCTTTTCTGTAATTACGGAAGGAAAAAAAGGTGTTAGCTCCAGAGATCGCCAGATGAGACCAGGATAAGTTAACTTTCGAAAAATCAACCCCATCTTTCGAAGACCTTAATGGCATTTTGTAAGACGTCGCACAGATTTTCTAACGAGATGTACATATAGGAAGGTGAAAAGATATGAAAATCTAAATGTTTAGACTTCAAGGTATCTTTAATTTAATTTCATTTTGTGGTATTTTATAGCTGTGCTATTTTATGGTTTAACGTGTGAATAGAGAGTATAGTCCTTGCTATGAGATGAGTAGATGCGACCAGGTTTGAACAAGTTAACTCCTTTCGAAAAAGTAACCCCATCTTTCGAAGACTAGCCTTAAGTGTATTTTATAAGAGGTCGCACGGATTTTCTAACGAGATGTATATATAGAAAGGTGAAAAGTTATGAAAATCTAAATGTTGGGGACTTCAAGGTATCTTTAACTTAATTTCACACTTGTGGTATTTTATAGCTGTGCTATTTTATCATTTAACGTGTGAATAGAGAGTATAGTTCTGAGCAGATGAGACCAGGTCTGTATAAATTAACCCCTTTTGACGTCTTTCGAAGACCCTAATGGGATTTTGTAAGATATCAGATTTTCTAATGATACGTAATATTAGATGTACATGGAGGAAGATAGAATGTTATGAAAATCCAAATGTTTCTGACTTCAAGTTATATTTAACTTAACTTCACAGCTATGCTATTTGTGGTATTTTACTGCTATGTTATTTTATCATTTAACGCGTGAGAATATAGTGTATAGTCCCTATAGTAAAATGAGCAGATGAGTACGGTCTGTATAAGTTAACCCCTTTTGACATCTTTCGAAGACCTCAATGGAACTTTGTAAGATATCAGATTTTCTAATGATACGTAATATTAGACATACACCCAGAAAGTTATGAAAATCCAAATGTTTCCAACTTTGCGTTACCTCTAACTTAATTTCACATTTGTGGTATTTTGCAGCTATTTTATCATGTACCGCGTGAGAATGTATAGCTATACTTAGGAGCTCATCAAATTACTCTGTCGGTGACACGAGCTTGAGCCGAGAATTCGATCCGTTCATTTTACGTAACACTCTCGAAAACGTTTTCGCACAGCGTATAACAATAAATATCCACGGTTAATGTCAACCGAGTTGTGCGAGGTTCGTGAAACTCTATCTGTCGATAGGTTAACTGGCAGTCGTCGTTTAAAAGTACGCGGAGCGTGCGTTCAGCTTCCTGGCTCGTACGGATTCGATTCTTATTAGGTGCGATCCTGCCGATGCTCTCACGACCCAACACAATACTGTGAACTGTCGCGAACTGTAAATAGACCGCGTTCTCTTGACGCTTTATTTGCCCCGTGTCTAGATTTTTCGCCAGATACGCGCCGTTTCTCCGTCTGCCCACTTTTCCCCGCGATAATCGCCGTTGATGATTCCGACCAGATAACCGGAGCCACTGGAACCTTTCGAAAGGGAAACGTTTCGCTGCTTAGGTCGGCGTGAAACTTTCGCAACTTCCTCTCGCGACTGGCTCGTGCTTTTCATCGCGAGAAAATCTCAGAGCTCGTGATTCGATTACATTCTTGCTTGTTGCTTGCTCAACGTTTACGTCCTCTTTCATTTTCCTTCCTTCGCTTTCGTACTTGTGATTGCATACTTTATGCAATTTACACTTTCGGTAATTTCACGCTTCTTCTTAATTAACTCCTACTGGCCTTCTTATTTTAAATTACATTTGTGGAGATACTTTTCTTCGTATCTTGACTTTTATTCAGTTATATGTTCAATTATGTCTGCTTTAGCTACAATTATACTTTAGTTCTATATCTGCTTTAGTTACAAATTATACGCTGGTGAGATAACAGCTGACTACCATGGTGGTCAGTGATCTTGCAAATTCAGTTAAATTACACGAACAACAGAGACAAAGTTTAAAGAACTGAAAGATTACTCTTCTTAACACTAAAGCCGATATAAAATGCTCGTTTATCGAAGAATGAAAAATAAAATGAAAAGGGAAATAAATACTAAAGCATCAAGTAACAAATAGAACTAGTTTTTACCTCAACAAAATATGACAGACATAAAATCACGACAATAAAATTTTCTAATATGAAATCTGAAACCAGTCATTTTGACTGGTTGATAGTTCCATCGTTAATATGTGCTAAGTCTGACCACATATGTCAAGTTTTACTGCGATGAACCTGTTGAACAGTGTGATTTTTGTAGGGTATTAAATATTAGGAAAATATTTCAACCTTAATATTGCAATGATAGATTATAACAGGTACCTGACTCGACGATTAAAACTACATAGAAAAATTATGAAGAGCAATACATATAAATAAACCACATCTCACACGTCAGTTTTATTAAACTTTGATGTAGACATAGAATTCGTAATAAAATATTAACGACAACGTTGCCGATCACCTGTGAGCCTGACACTGAACGTGTTAATAGCGTAATACGCTCGTAGAAAGTCGCGCCATTAATCGCGTACCTGCGAGATTACTCGTATCGTTTTTCCTGCACGTACGATCTCGTTGTCGTCGAGGAGAACAGTTTTAGAGCGTCGCTGATAAACCGTCCTCGGGGACTTAGACTCGATCGCTTTGTCGCGTCGTCTACGTTTACGGGAATGGAGATCGAGTATCTTCAGCGCCTCCCTCGAGCTTTCTTTTTTTTCTCGCTCTTCAATTCTCTTCCGTTCTCGAGCTGGCTCGCTTTTCTTAGCCAGATTCTTAGCTCGAGCGATGTGCAGCTCGTCAGTCCTTCGGGAGATCGATTCCGACAATCTATCAGCACCTTTCGTGCACTCAGGAATATCGAACTTCTCGGAAAATGCGATTCTCCTCGATTTCTTATATTTGATGCTTGAAATTCTTCTCGGCAACTTTCGGATTAAGGCGAAAGTACCTGCTTGGAGACTGTGGAGTGAATGTTTAATGACTTGAGAAGTTGGAGATTTTGGAATTTAGGAAGCTGGGAATTTATGGCGCTTGGGATTCTGGGGCATTTGGGATTTGGGGAGCTTGGTATTTTGGAGCGTTTGGAATAGGGGGCGCTTGGGATTTGGGGCGCTTCGAATTTGGGGGCCTTGGAAATTTGGGAGCTTCCGAATTTGGGGCGCTTGAGATTTGCTACGCTTGGGATTTGGGGCGCTTGGGATTTAGGGCGCTTGGTATTTTGGGGCGCTTGGGATTCGGAGCGCTTGGGATTCGGGGCGCTTGGGATTCGGGGCGCTTGGAAATTTGGGCGCTTGGGATTTCGGGCGCTTGGGATTTTAGGGCGCTTGGGATTGGGGGCTTCCGAATTTGGGGCGCTTGAGATTTGGTACGCTTGGGATTTGGGGCGCTTGAGATTTGGGGCGCTTGGGATTTGGGGCGCTTGGGATTTAGGGCGCTTGGTATGATATTTTGGGGCGCTTGGGATTTGGGGCGTTTGGGATTTGGAGCGCTTGGGATTTGAAGCGCTTGGGATTTGGGACGCTTGGAAATTTTGGAGCTTGTGAATTTAGGGCGCTTGGGATTTGGGGAGCTTAGAATTTGGGAGTTTTAGAATTTGGGGCGCTTTGAATTTGGTACGCTTGGGATTTGGGGCGCTTGGAAATTTGGAAACTTCCGAATTTATGGCGCTTGGAATTTGGAAAACTTGGAAATTGGAAAACTTGAAAATTTGAGAGCTTGGATATTTGGAAACTTAAAAATTAGGGCTCTTGGAAATTTGCAAACTTGGTAATTTAAAAACTTAAGATTGTGAAATCTATAAATCCTAAAAACTCCCAAATCCCCAACCTAAAAATAATGAAATTGTCCATCTCCTCTCCCACAAAACAAATCCCCCAAAACCTTCCGTAACCCTCCTAAAAATTGCACTAACCCCTCTCCGATCCAATAACATAAAAAAACCCAGTTTATCTATAACTCTAAAATTGAGATTGTATCGAGTTAAATTTCGTTGGAAGTTGTTCGCACGGGGCCGAACAATGCGTGTTTAGGGTACTCGGTTCATTAACACATTCTCCTCGGGCTTTTAAACGGAAGATTTACACTTGGAGCCTGGTCGTTTTAATGGCAACATCTTTTAAACTACTCCGCAAACATCGTAGCGTTCCTTCGCTCGCGTTGCCTCCAATCCGTACAAGAACGAACGAAATTCAACGTGCGCCTTGTAAATGTTGCCTGACGAGTTTCGGCGGGTGAAACCATGCGTTAAATTGCTCGAGTCCTTGTAACTTCTTTCTTAGATGAAATAGAGATTTTCTGGACACGATCAGGGAAGATTCTTTCAGGTAGTCGCATAGTAAATGAAATTCATTTGACACTTATTACGATTGCTTCGTTAGATAATGTCCTAATGAATCGATACTATGGTACTGTTGCTAGTTGCTACTTGATGTACAGGCTTGATCAAACTTTGTGGTTTAAGGACAATCTTGTGGTTTACAGAAGAATTTTTCTGTATGGTTATGCATTTTTTTTTATATTGTGAAACTGTAGGTATTTGTTAATGTATAAACATTAATATTCAAATGTGATATCGTATGTTTTAAAGCAGTGGTAATCAGTACAGCTATCTTGAGATAAAACCTGTCGACACACGTATGATACATATATTATATAAAGCTTTTCATGTGTGTGCAAGTTTTAAAGCAGTAGCAATCATTGTATCTTGAGATAAAACCTCACATTAATGTCACACATTCTCCACATATTATATGAATCACTTTTTTTCGTATATACACAAGTTTCAAAGCAGTAGCAGTCATTGTATCTACCCTGAGATAAAACCTATCTATACATACGTATTCTTCATATATTATACGAATCGCTTCTTTTCATATATACTTATCTTATTTATACATATATATTTCATACGTGTTCTTTGTACGTCTGTGTACAAAGAACGTTCAGTGTATTATAAATGCATGAATAGGAAGAATATTATAGAAATTAAAATTTGAATAAAATGGAGTTGAATAGACTGAAAGTGTGCAAGAGGTATATCCATCAGCGATCCCTCGTCTGTTTCTTATTACTCACGAGCCTCGTTCCCACAATGAAAATGTGTGCACAGCGAATAGCCGGGCGATAATAAACTATCCTCGCCACGTAGTCCTGATCGTTTTGTCGCATCGCGTAGGTTTACGGGAACGGGGATCGAGTAACTTCAACACCTCTCCACCGTTCTCCCCTTCTTGTTCTTCAATTTTCTTCCACCCGTAGCCTTCTACCCTGGCCTTCTTCAGTCTGGTCCTTCGAGAGGGCCCTGAACGGAGAGGAAAAGGGGAAAAGAGAGAAGGAGAGGAGCCAGATCGGCTGAGATGTAACTGGAGAGCACATTACCTGGTATTAAGTCACCGAGATAACTACCTGTGTGGGAGGTTCCGCGCACCAGAGCTTGTGCGTAAAATACGACGACGCGACCTGCGGCTTGCTGGTCGTTTTACGAAATATCCCGATTTTTCTCCTTCCCCGTAACGTGTGTCAACGTGCAGCCCCTCCAGGAAGCGCGCGTACGACCGGTGAACGCGCGATCGAACCGCCTCGAGGAAATACACGCTCTTCCTTTTTCCCGATTTATACCAACCGTCCTACCATCAGGATTTCCAATCGTGTAACGCGTATATCATCGGATCGCGTTTTTCGAACTTGTTCGGTTTCATCTTCCCTCGTGTTTATCTGCTCGAGGCTGACCGCACGGCAAGCAGCTCGCCTGAGGTTTGGCCAACCTTCGGGAGGCGTTAAAATGACTTTCTTGTCCTCTTTGGTTAACTTTCAAGATGAATGTTTGGGGACCGTTTTCTACCTTTTTCGTATCTCGTCTATCCTTTATCTTACTGGTCTATTTAACCCTTGTTCCCAAGAATAGACTGTCCATTTATATTACTGAGAGCGGCTTTACGTCAGCTTGTAATTAAAAATAAGTTATTGTGGTACAAGTATGAGGACATCGAATTGTATCTATGACTTAATCGGACCACTATGTTATGGTTAAATTTGTATTAATAAATGTGGTTTCATTTTTACTCCACCAAACTCGTAATTAAAAAGTAAGTAAACATTGTGGTACAAGTATGAGAACCTCGAATTATATTCTACGATTTAACAGGAGCCATCGAATTATGGTTAAATTTATATTAATGAATGCGGTTTCATTTTTACTCCACCAAGGTACTCGTAATTAAAAATAAGTAAAAATTGTGGTATAAGGACCTCCAGTACAAATATAAGGACCTCGAATGACTTACTTGGGGTATCTAGTTATGGTTAAATTTGACACAGGTTTTATTTTGTGGGCTTCACGAATAAATCCTATGCAATGACAAATTTTACATGAGTGGGTCAACACGATAGTACGCGAGGGTTAATTCGAGGAAATCGTTGGACAATCCGAGGGATCGAGATGAAGCGACAATTTACTCGAATCGGTACTCTTCGATAAATTCAGCCGTTACGGGAAACGACATGCGCATACGCGGGGTGGTGTACCGGAATTTGCACGTTTATTGTCGCATTAATAATTCATGGTGTTGCGCAATTTTTAATCAGCTGCCGTCTGTCATTGATTGATGCTGCCCTCGCGCCCCCATGGGGCTCGAAATTTACATACAGAACGAAAAGGGAAAGTATTGACACGTGATACGTTCCTACCAAACAAGCAGCAAAGTCCAATCGCACGTCATAATGGCGCCGTTTTCTCTCTTTCTTTCTCTGCCCGTTCATTCTTCTGCCACGAACCGGTGTCTTTCTTTCTCCTTCTCCCCGTACCTCTTTTCGTTTCTCCTTCGTCCGACCGACTCGAAGGGATCCCACAAAGAAGCTAACAAATCGGCCGCGGTGCAGGTGAGGCTTTTTATTAAAAAATTTTTATTGCACCCCGCGCAGCAAAGCATACGTCGTCGTCGTCTTCGTCGTCGTCGTCGTCGTCGTTCGGGGCTACGCTCGAAAAACCTGTTTGCTCCTGCCGCCACCATCACCACCACCATCGCTTCCTTTCACGAGATATTGCTTTACAATACTATATTATATTGCGCGGTACGTCGAATTTCGCCTGTTTGGATTTAACGAGAGACTCGCTGGACGATTGCAACGGAGATGGAGAACCGTGTACTCGCCGCGTATGCGAATCGCGTCCCGAGAGGAACACCATAGCGGTACGTCGTTACTCATCGTCGCGTACCACTGTGCTAACAAATACCTTCCTTCGTTTATTCTCTTCTTTTTCTCTCTTTTGTCTTTGCCCAAATCGAAAATTGACTGTTTCCTTCCTTATACGCTTCACTGCGTTTCAACACTTCACAATTTGGAAACGGAATCGATATTTTATCGAAAAGTCAACGAGATCGACATTTAGGAATTTATTTTCTAGTTTGGTGTTGTGTTACTTTCGTAGCTTCGTATATTAGTATAGTTTTTGTTAATAACATTCTTATTTGAAAACGATCTGCAAATATTATAGAAAAGTCAACGAGATCGACATTTAGGAATTTATTTTTTAGTTTGGTGTTGTTACTTTGATATTTTTGTGTATTAATACAGTGTCTCTTAATAATATCTCAATTTGAAAATGGTCTGCAGATATTATTGATGAAAATCAACATAGAGTTTATTTATTTTCTAGTTAGGTGTTGTGTTTGATGGTTTCATGTATTAGTACAGTTTCTGTTAGTTGATCGAATTGTGCAAATACAGTTACATTCAGCTTTATTTCATAATTGATTAACAAATTTTAGTTCATATTTGATTAACAAATTTTGCTTCATGTTTGATTGACAAATTTTACTTCATATTTGATTAACAAACTTTACTTCATATTTGATTAACAAATTTTACTTCATACTTGATGAAGAAAATTTTACTTCATATTTGATTAACAAATTTTACTTCATACTTGATGAAGAAAATTTTACTTCATATTTGATTAACAAACTTTACTTCATATTTGATTAACAAATTGTACTTCGTACTTGATGAAGAAAATTTTACTTCATACTTGATTAACAAGTTGTACTTCATATTTGATTAACAAATTTTACTTCAAACTTGATGAAGAAAATTTTACTTAATACTTGACGAAGAAAATTTTCCTTCATACTTGATTAACAAATTAAACTTCACACATGATAGACAAATTCAGTTTTATTAACGAGAGTAATTTTAAATTTGATGAGTATTGTAGGCACTTAAACTTTCTGGGACGATTTAATCGTAAACTGGCCGGTCGTCAAATATATCGCCAACAAAGGAGTTACGACGTCTCAACTGTCCACTAATTATTCCTTCACTCTCGAGAGCACATCAATTCTTCCTAATTGCCCGTCGGGAAAAAAGCTGCGACCCCCCTAATTGTTGGTAGGAATTAATTCGTCGACATGAAGTTAATCCGCGCTACGATGACGATCGTAGCGTGGCGCGACAAATCCGTACAGCGGACTTCTTTCCGGGGCCGACGCACATAAGTACAAAGTACGTGGTTCGTAGGTGTAGACGCGTCGCCATTAATCTTGCGAGATGCCCCGTGTACATTGTCGAGCGGGGCCGCGGTTCGCCGGCAAAAACGCAGCGGAATTCTAGCAGGGGATTGGCAACTTTTTTCCGATATATCCGCGGCCGAGCCGAATGACCGTCCAAGCAAATGCTAGGTCCTTAAGTTGCCGGTATATAACCGGGCAACGCATGTAGAGACAAGCTTTATGGCTCTATAAATTGTAGTTTCGGCCCTCTATTGTATATCTTTATTGACCTCGGTGCGGCTGTACCAGTTAACTGGAATGCCATTAATAACGGAAATGGATATTCGATTAGCAGACCGGTACCGGGATAAAAACGTTCGTTCGGACGAGTGGCCGAGTGACGGCGAAAAAGAAGCGAGCGAAACGCAATTTAATATAGGGTGAGAGTGTTTACTCGGGGATGAAAATGTAGCGTGGCTAGACGCAACGAGGAAAGGACGGCAGACGCGGCAAAAAGAGCCTGGGATTCGTCGAATGCCACGTTGTTCCTCCTCGGCTAAACGAATTACTCGGCCGTGCTACAGAAGCATCCGCTTCGTCAACGATCCCGCGATACCGATAAGGAATTCCTTCAAACGACGGGGAAAACGCAATTAACAGGGAGACTGAGGTACCTGAAAAATTTCGGCTCGGGACCGTGTCGATTTTATTCAACGACGACCAGGAATTCCCGACATCCTTTGTCTTCGATGCACGGCTTCGTTCCTGCACCCTCCGTTCGGTGTTAGGTCTTTTTATCTCGCCAGATCGATCGCTAAACTTCTCGAAAGATTTCAAAATTCTGAAGTCCCAATCTTCGAAATACCAAACATAAAAAATTTAAGTCTCTTTTGGTCTGGTCTCAATGTCCAATCAGCGCTCGGTGAACATAATTGAGGGGTTAAAGTGTAGCCATAAGTCAAGCTATACTCGCAATAGCAAGAGCCGGTCCAAAACAAATCTCGCGTTAGAAAAACGAGGTTTTACGATCGAGTCGTAAGGTGCCCACGCGACCACATAAATCTTGCGGCGCGAAAATAATAGATCGAATCGCGAGAGGGACCTCCGCCCATAAAGAGATCTCATAATCGCGTTGCATCCGCTAAGCGAGCCACGACTCGGCTCCAGTTGACCGCTTTATCGGCCAGGATTCTCTGGAAAGCCTGACGACCGCGTCCTTACAAGCTCGTATCCCGATGTTTACCGGGGTCCACTCGGTGTGTACACACGGGGAATCAACGCAAGAGAGAGAGAGAAACGGTCACGCCGAGCTGATGAAGTGGTTCAATAAAACGTATCAATAAAAACGATTCATAGTCCTGGACGGGAGGCACGCACGCGAGCACAGGCGAGGGAGGCTGTTCGATGAAGAAGAAACGTAACCGTAAGAAGAGGTAAGTTGGCCAATCCATTACACGGGGATGGTCGGCGGCTCTCCAGAACTTACCCGAGGGTTTCTCCGTGAGATGTAACCTCGAAATATAAGTTCGCAGTCTCAATTCCTTTGATCTTCGTATTTTTATCCTTCTTTCTTTCTTATTCTGGGTGAGGTTAGGATTAGATCTTGCTGTTGTAATTCTTCTTAATGCTTTTATAGCTTTGATGAAAAATATCATTCTTTTTGTGTGAATTCTTTTGTATGAATTTTTTACGTCACTGTTACTTTAGTACTTCTATAATTGAGATAACAGGTTGAAACTTGACATGAAATGTCTTATACATTGTGAAATAAAGACATATATGAGCCGTTCAGTGCACACATGAACTCCATTTTTTGAAACATCTTTAAGTGTTAAAGCATTTGGTTTAGGCACAACTACTTATATTTATAATAATTTAAGACGTTTCAAAAAATGGAGTTAATTAACGTGTGCACTGAACGGCTCATATAAGACTCTGTATATATTATGAAATGATTTTAAGTACCATTAGACACAATATCGCCTTATTCGGGAATGTAAGCTACATCTTGTACATAACGAAGCAGTTGGTTAAAGTGTCGATACGTGTAAACTCCCCCAGCAAAAAGTGTACAAGTACTTTTCGAAGTTCGGTATTCAAAGTAGCAGCTCAATATCGTAACTAGACTTCCACCCTACGGTAAAATTTCAGCTTCGGCATCCAGAGCCTCGTCCACAATTGATAGGTCCAAATTAGAATTTAAATTTCGACTCGGAAAGTTGCGTCAAGGCTAAATCCTCAGGGGCGGCCCCTTTGTGCCGATGTCCGCGCTTCTGCATACATTCTCGCCCGATAAATATACCCTTTGGCAGTATAATCCAGCTCCACGCGGATTCCTCCAGCACCGGTAGCTTCTGAGAACCTGCCCGAAGCTTCGTGCGAACGGGATAGAAAGAGAGGGAGACGTTGTTGCTCTCCGACGCAGGCAACGGCACGCACATCGAGGTGGTTCCTCCCTCGACGTTTCACCCTACCATTCCCCATATATACCCGTCGCTTCCCTTGCTCCTTTTTCGCCTCTTCTTCCCTCTGGAAACGGGCTGTGTTACGCGAGCCGCGTCGAGACTCGCGCACGCACCAACACGCGAGCCAGGAAATTGTTTCTATTCTTTCTCTTTACCCCTCTTCGTCTTCCGTTCGCGCTTCTTCACCCCTCGCTTTGTCGTTCTACACGAGACTTGTCTCCCTACGGCACTGCTTACAGATTGCGTACAAATAATCCGCGGAATCGCGCGCGGCAATACCTGTCCGCCCCCAATTCGTACTAGCTCGCGGTGAATTTATCTTAACGACCGTTCGAGCTTCGTGAATGGCTAAAATTACCGGGAACATTCTTACCGTGGCTTTGAATTTTAGACGCACACTTATAACCTAATTCTAAACTGGTATAACTAGTTTAACTTTTGTGTATGAAGGTTAGGTGAATAGAGGAAGAAATACAGAATTTACAAAGAAATTTTCATAATCGTAATATATCTGTGTATAAAGCAAAAAGGAACCTCCACAGAGAAATTTCACTTTGTATAAATTTGATGGTATAATGGATTGCCAAAGTTTGTTCGTCGATCCCTTTTTACGCATCCTCTTCCGCGTTTCCATCGACACCATCCCCCGGCGACTATGGTGGTATCCGGTGCGTCTAGAGAAAGAGAACTCTCGATAAACAGTACGGTGAAAAAAGAGTGCGTCTTGGAGCCGAGCTCTTTGACGCGAGAGTTTCGTGCAGACGCGGTTTTCATGAGCCGACGTCTAGCGAGTTGGTAAGCCCGGCTAATGGATTGCCCAACTTTTTCTCTGTCCTCTTATTCAGCCGCACTCTCATTCATCCTTTCGCGGCCGTTTTGGTCCGGCCCGCTCCATCGTGGGCTTTTGTTCGTCTCGCGATTCGTCCGCCGGGAAATATAACCGGTACACGATGGATCATCGACGAACGGACGATAACACGAGGTGAACGAACGATATAGGTGTCGCGGCAACTTTACTTTTAGCTTTTATCCTGACAGCTTCTGTCACAACATCGAATGTCATCGCACGAAATCCAGTATCATACGATTTCTGCTTTTCACGGTGAACAAGCTCTCCAAGGACTTGATATTGAAATCAGGATCCAACGTCATGACAGCATGATTGCTAGTCTTTTTCTGACTATGTCGTTACATTTAAAGTTATGACGTCAAGTGTCATGCTATAAAGTCTATGTTAAAGTATCATCTTCTTATGAACAAGTTTTCCAAGGATTTGACTGGACATTGAACTCATACGAGGCTCATCGTGATTCGTAGCTTTTTTGTCTGAGTCAGAGCTATGACATTAAGTGTCATGATATAAAATCTGTGTCAAGATGAACACGATCTCGAAGTTCGACATTGAAATCGCCAGACAAGAACCAGTGTCGTGACAGTCTTTCCAGACATCGAAGTCACAATATTTAGAGCTGTGACATCAAATGGCACTTGTCATCAGAGCTATCAAAGTATCTAATCATCATAGTATCCAAAGTTGTCTGATATCTGAAGGGTTATTCTTCGAAAATTTGTAGAAACGAAGAGTTAATATCGGGATGAAGCGTCAGGTGGAGTTTGAACGTCAGTTTTCTGGTGACACGAGAACGTGCGGCGAGAGCAGAGCGGTCGTTCTTCTTCGGCGGGCGAATTTGTCGCGCGAGGCGGCTCCGTTCGCGAATTTATTCGTGTCGCGAGTTTCGCCGAGTGGATTTCACGGATTCGAAGGCCGGCAGCGTGTGTCCGGCGACCAGTTCGTCCAGGTAATGGATTGGCCAGCCGACTTTCCTTCTTCCACGTTCTTCCGATTCGCCTCTTTGTCTGCGGCACGGCGCGGTGGAACGCGCGACAGGGCCAAACTTTCGACGTTCTTCTTCTTTTTATTAGAATTCGGCATCGGCCAGGGAAACCGCCTCCTTATACCGGCGTCGATAAGATAAAACAATCTTTCGATTAATTAGCAGCCCGTTAGAGCTCAGCTTCCTGCTTTTAATTAAAGAAGTGTTCGCGGCGGAGTCGCGAGATAGGTGGAATTTATTACGACGCGTCTTGTAATAAATTTCACTTACCTCGCCGCTCGACGTTTACCTCGTTCCATGTCCCGTCCCGCCTCTCGCCGCTCTCTAACGTAATTGTTATACATGCTTGCATTTCTGCACGCGTCCACATATTGCTCCGTCTTGTGTCGCATTTCGCGTTCGCTCGCGATATCCGCTGCCGTATTTTATTGCCCTCGCTGCATCGGACGCTTCCACCAATCGAAACCTACTCGAGACTATGTCCTTGCTGACAAGTTGGAAATCTTCAAAACTCAACCCTTTCCCGTACTTTGACGAGTCTGACGCACTTACAGCTCAAATATGACAAACCTTATTCAAACTTTGAATATACTTCAACTTGAAGTTTAGGTCAAACTATACATTGCATTATCAAGGAACCCTGAATATAAAATATTTACAAAATTTTAATTTTGTTTGTTCGTTTTAATGTTATAGTTAACCCCTTCCCGTACCATTTATTTAACAGATGCGTCAGTCGAGACTGTAAAGGCCATAACATTAAAACGAACAAAGAAAATTATAATGTTGTGAATATTTTATATTCCTTGATAATGCAACTTATAGTTGGACCTAAATTTCAAGTTGAAGAATGCTCAAAGTTGGAGTATGGTTTGTCACGTTTGAGCTGTATGTGCGTCACGAGTGAGACTCGTCAAAGGTAAGGGGTTAATCTTGACTGACGCATCTGTTAAATAAATGGTACAGGAAGGGGTTAAGCTGACGTTAGGGTTATTAACTCGGTACATTATTTTTCTTGGAGGCTGCATTCTGGATGACTGAGGGTGAGGTCCGAGTATTAGGTTGACGTTCGAAGATTGGGACTTCTAAGAATTTGAGGTTTTAGAGGTACGAGAGTATTTGGAAATTCGAGCAGAGAATTAGAGAATTTAGGCGTTTACCCCATCGCAGTTCACATTCATCACGATCGAAATTTCGTTCCAGCGTAGCATAAACCCAGCCGTAACTTTGTGGAAGAAACTGTCGCAAAGTTTCCCGCGGCAGGCAGGGGTTCGCGGCTCGCCATCGTTCGACAGAGGGGAACGGGTAAAAGCAAAAATTCGAGAGAACATTGCGGTTCGAAAGGGGTCAAAGGGTTCTCAGGCGGAGTTAAGGAGATTACGCGTCGACTCGTATCGCTCGTTTTCGCTTTAACCGTCTCAACCCTTTTAGCAGTCAAACCGAACGCCACCCCTCTTGAACTCGACGGCGATTTAAAGCGTAGGGAAGGCTGAGGCAAGAGGATCGGGGCTTACAGCGATATCCACTCGCATTGATCCTCGTTTCCCGAAGTCGACTATTGTTGCGAAGGAACGAATGAGCGTAACCCTGTGCGCGCGTGTGTGTACGAACATCTTGAGTTCGGGGATGGCTCGCGAAACGGTTACGTTCTTCCGGTGAATGAGATTCGTTCGTTTTGAGCAGACGAGGATCGAAGTGTTTTAGTATTCCGTGCTCGTTCCCCGCACGATTTATGGGGTAAGAAGAACATGCGGGTCAAGGGGACCACGCATATTAACCGGCGCACTATAAATTCGTTGTGGCCCGCGTATATTTCGTGCCTACCTGCGGAGTCCGGAACCAGCGGAGAGACAGCAGCCTCTCTAACCAATCGAAGAGGTCCCGTCAACTTACCACGATATTTTTAGCCTCCACCTATCTACTCGACTCTGAAAAAGCCGCGAGATTTATGCCTGTATATCGTCGTGGCATTTATCAGCCTCTATATATACACAAATATGTACATACACTCGGTGTCCAAGGTTTTTCCGGACAAACTCGGAGAAGAAATCTCTCTATCCATGGACCACTCTGAGCTCAATGTAACCACAGCGAGAATCAATGATATTAATACACACATGCTAGTTTAGAGCAAAGTCCCCGCTAACAAAGTACCTAAGCATTATTAAAAAGATTAAAGTGATCCTAAATTTTTATGATAGAAACTTGTAGTCTAAGATTGTAGTTTGTTGCGATAACCGAGAGTAGAAAAATAAGGATACACCGTGTATATACTGAAAATTACCTAGACACTAATGCCTCGAAATAAAATGCGCGCCGTACGAGATTACCGGCGATTTTTCACGCGGACCCGGTAATTTATACGTCGAGCGTGCACCAGCACCAGCACCACCGGGCTCTCCGTTTTCACGGTGTTAATCGACGGATCCGCACCGTGAAGTTACTCCCGAAAATACCCACGGTCCCGGATATTGTAATTCCAGACGGAATCCCGCTCGACCGTGTCCATCCGCGATCCACTCCGGCCGAACGAATTTCCCCGTCGACCGCAAGAATTTACTGCGACACCGGAGGATCTGCGTACAAATCTCCCGTCCCTCGCTCGCAATACGTTCCCGTCCGCTCGAAAACTCTTCGCCTCTGCGTCTCGAAATGGATGGCGCGTGTACCGCTCTCGCGGAATCGAGAAACACGACGAGATGCGATGGAACACGTAGCAGTCCAACAGTTGTCTTCTCCTGAGGCGAAAAGAACCGCGAGGGCTACATCGAGATGGAGATCGCGGATCTATTAGCTTGTTGCATATCAAATGGACGATTTCGAAACATGGAAAGTCTGACATTAATCGATGACACAGAATGGTACACTTCTAGAATGGCAACGGTAACAGTAACTTAACATTTCGAAGTCCTTGGAAATTAATTTGCTAAATATGACACTATGTGTCGCAGAAGTTTCCATAAAACTCCTTTTAATAAAAAAATGAAGGATCACAATGCTAGAATGACAACAGTAATGGCCACCTCAATATTTCATAGTCCTTGGAAATTAATTCGCTAAATATGACACTATGTGTCGCAGAAGTTCCTATAAAACTCCTCCTAATAAAAAAATGAAGGATCACAATGCTAGAATGGCATCAGTAATGACCACCTTAACATTTCAAAGTTCTTGGAAATTAATTCGCTAAATATGACACTATGTGACTAATTCGCTACTGCTTCAGTCAAAAGTTTCCATAAATCTCCTAATAAAAAATGTAGGATCACAATGTCACGAACAGTGGTAGAAATAATCGCTGTCACGGTGGTATAAGTTTGACTTGCACCAATATCACTGACAATAGAACATCTGTTCCGCTCATATGTTCTATTAGTTCTGCTATCTGTTAACCTACTAGACTAACGACTTGCTCCGCGTTTTCTTTCAATGAGCAGACATGCACAGATTGTATCTACGCACGCAAGTCGATATTTTAGAAAACTTGACTTACACTATCATGGCGCAAAGTTGACTCATAGTTGGTCACAGTAGTTTAAGTCATTAACGAGTGTCTTGTTCGATCGCTTGTATGGTGCATTGATACGGATTTTTTCTTTTTGTGCTGCGTTATTGGAGCGTGCGTTCCTTTCGTATGAAGAGAGAGGTTGTACAAATTGTTTAAGGAACTGTGGAGGTTCAGGAGATTTGGGTAGTTTTAGATTTTAGGGCAATTCTACAGCTTGGAGAAATCGTAGAAAGGAGGGAGAAGGGGATTAGGGTTCCTTGGAAGGAGTTGAAGATTTCAAGGTTCCCAATTTTTCAAAATACCACATTACCAAATTGCAACATTGTAGAACCCCACATTACCGAATTCTCAAGTTTTCAACTCTCGACCCTCCAAGCTCTAAAATTTCCAAATCCCAAAATCTCCAAATTCCCACATTACCAAATTCTCACATTACCAAATTCCCACATTACCAAATTCCCACATCACCAAATTGCAACATTGTAGAACCCCACATTACCGAATTCTCAAGTTTTCAACTCTCGACCCTCCAAGCTCTAAAATTTCCAAATTCCCACATTACCAAATTCCCACATCACCAAATTCGCAAACACTACAGATCACCCTTAAAGAATTCCGGATCTCTAAATTGTAAACTTTCAAGGTGGAGTCTGATGCAGTTGACGCGCCCGCGGAATCCGTGCGAAGGCTAGAAGCCGAGATAGTCGGATTTAGTGTCGGTTCGCCGATTATGTCGATATCAAATACCACGAACTGCACTCAGAGCTTGCATCGGCGTCGGCGTCGGCGTCGTCGCCTTCTGCAGCGGTCTATTAAATTCACCGAGTAAAATCGTATTGTCTTTCGAGTCGGCCCACCGGCGTGCCGTTACCACGCGCTCAGAAGCACTTCATTACCATATAATTTCCAGTTCTCTCGCGGATTACCGAGAGCGTACCGGTATTCCACGGCTGGAGCTGTTCTAGCTCGTGCATACGATTCACGTAGACCGTGTCTCCATCCAGGCCACATGTGGCTGCCTTATCCCCTCCCTGTCCTCTAACTCTTCGCCTCCACCTTCAGCCCCGGTAACTTCGAGTATGTCTGTTTAATGTATTCAGAGGTCCCGGCACACAGTGGTCTGAATCGAGAAATTTAGTGACATTTTGATATAATTCCTATATCATTAAAGATATCGAATTAAAATTTGGAGTGAAGAATATTCATAAAAGATCGATTTTAACGATATATAATATAATATATTTTGTTTATTTAATAATGTTGTTTTTGTTAATTTTAAAATTTATTTACAAATTTAGTATGTTTTTTTTTTGCAATTAAATACGTTTAATTTAGTTGATACTATTCTTTTATTGGATGATAGAGTTGATTTAAATTAAAACTCACTATATTTATAATGAAAAAAAATGTGGACCTGCGAACCACGTTTTATGGGAGAGCGAAGTCTCTTCCCTATCACAATTCGACACAGTCCAGCGTGCCCACGTACGAAGTAGAAATAAAATATTATTTTCGTTTGTTATTACCGTTTACACAATTTTATTGTTTTCTATTTTCCTGTATTCGTTTCCTATTAAGAGAACAAGTCTAGAATTATGTAATGCACGAATACAGCAAATAACTTTAATAACTGGACAAGTAGGACAAAGTAGGAAATAATTATTGCACAATTATATAGGAGGAAGTATGCTGAATATATTCCACTTTTTAAAATTTTGTGACTACTTGAGACTCAAAAGATATTCCATAATAATTACTAATAACTTGAAGAATTTTCTGTATTGCATTCAGTGTAACATTTCTAATACATTTTGAACAGTAACTTTTAAGTACCACTACTAATTTACAGTTTAACTACATACCTTCCATTTAAAAAAAAAATTAAAGAAAAAAAATTGAAAGGAATCGTCAGGGTACCTTAAAGAAAACGGATAATTTTTTTCGCAAAAAATGCTATCTTCAAAACTTCCAACTTTAATTGTCTATTACACATATAGCTTTTATTCAATTTTATTAATTTCTTCATTTCCGAGATTGGGGGAGACTTACCAAGCAATATACATTCAATATATATCTATACGAGAAAATTGATATTTTCGCAAAATGTCACTAAATTTCTCGATTCAGACCACTGTGCGGCATCACCGAGACATCGCTCGGGGCATTAGAGCGAGACTTAGGTCGCCGGGATTGTCTTTTGTAGACACGCGGTATGGAGTTAACTTTGTTTATAACGTCGGGCCGCGAGAGACGAGATATTTTCTCGTACCGACCAGACGAAACGTCTCTGTGATCTGACATTTCGATACAACAATGTTACTCGCTACGTTGGGCGGGATTCGCGATGACATCGGACATGCACGATGCAGTACGCTCTTGACGCTGGTTGGGCTCTTGAATCATTTTTAGCGGGTTTGTTTGTACATACAGGGTGTCTAGTTCTACTTATAATGATACGAAAGATCTTTCAGATCTTTGCTACTTCTTACTTACATTTTTTTCTTAGTTCACTGTGTTAGAAACTTAGAGTTTATATGGTGAGAGGCCATGTACGTTTTGTCAGAATGCTTTTCTGGTTGCAAGGGGAAGTTTTATGAGGCTAAAGGATAACGACAAGGGCCATGATGACGTTGGTGTCCTCACAGCCAAGGTTCTGCTGAAGAGGCAATTCTTGTGCTGACTATTAAACCTTTGCATAATTTTATAATCTTCTTCAGTCATTCTCCTGATTTTCCTATAACTGCTCCTGTGAGGATTAATGATTTGTAACCCATGAGCATGGATTTCCTCAGTTGTCCGTAGGAACTGTTTTATTTAGCATTTCCTGTTAAATGTGATATGTAGATACGCTATGATTTGTTTTCTGAGTGCACTCCCACAGAAAAGAAATTCTCAGAATTTGTTGAACCCCGAGTATATCTCCCGAGCCCGTCTTGTAAGGGAATAACGTCACCGTTATTTATTCTCTTTTGAAAATTATGAATTTGAAGCAGCGTACGGTCGCAACGGGTGATTGATCGAGACCGAGGACAATGGGATATTTCGTCCTCCCACGTGATGAACGTTTTTAACACGACCCAGCCCAGATCTGGTCCCGTTGACCAGAAAGGGGGAGCCGGTTGCTCGACACGCTCGCGACTTTGATTTAATTACCGGCGTTTGCGAAACGGGCGTCTTGACGCTCTTGTTCCGCCAATTTAACGCGTACCGTTCGATACACGCCGATCGTGCTTAATGGTGATTCGATGTTTATTTATCATTCGGTCTTTGTTGCAAGGGACACGGCGGTTATTAAAAACGTCGTTGCACCGGTATGACGATCGATTAGCGTTGCTGATATTACAGGGATAGCCCACAGTCAGATCGAAAACGCACCACCTACCTGGCCTCAGATAAGGATCTTCAAATTGAGCGCAACAACTATAACCGTCGAAGCACAAATATTTATTCGCTCGCCGTCGTTGATTTATCGCGGTGACAACAAATTGCTCGACACCGGTTCGACGTGCCTTTACTTGCCCTGCTGCATGACGCTGGTCGATTCGATAAAAATTCGACGATTTTCGCAATTCGATTGCTGGGAAAAGGTGGAGGGAAGTGCGTTCAGTAGGGATATGAAATTTTAATTCTTTCAAATCGAAGTTCAATGAAAAATTAATAATATACATAAATGTGATGGATGCTTAATTTTAAACATGAGAGGAGATTAATTGTGAACTTACGTTTCAGTGCTATTATAGGTAAGCTAATTAGAAGCTTAACTCTTTGCACTCCTCTTCGAGTGTGGCTCGACATTACATTTCTCATGGATCTTACAAATAATTTAGATAAATAGATTGGTTAAATATACAGGGTGTATAAAAAAGGTCGGAACCCTTGAATATTTCGAAAAATATAAGTTTTATAAAGAGATGTTTCAGACAAAAGTTGTAGGGTTTAAAAAGTTCTATTTGCTGGCAGTATCATTTTGACCTTGAAGAGTCACTGGGAGATCACGAGAAGGTCACTTCAATTTTTTTAAATGGAACACCCTATATATTTTTACATATTCTTGTAGCTTACCTCGAGAGCTTTCTAAAACACTATGTTAAAGTATTTTTTGCTTAAAAACTTTTTCAGTTATTAAGGTTTGAAAGTTCCAATATTTTGACAAATTATGCACCCTGTATATATTTCCATTTATTTACTATTTATAATAAATGAAAAATGTATTTGTCACATACTTCACACTATTTTAACAAATTATACTGAGAACCTCTATCTTGATCAATTTTTGTAAATTAAGGAGTCGATAGGTAAAAGAAATTGAGGAGTCCAAAGGGTTAAAGTTGAATGACAGAGACAAGTACTGTTGCTAGCTAAACTTAAGGTATACTAAAGCCTACTTGAACTATAAATTTTAAAAGTGATTTTGGTACATCGTTGCAAGAAATATAAAGCCTTGATTTGCAAAGTTACAGTATGTGCATTAGACAGACAGGAAACAGTCGAACCGCACTTGTATATTTTATTTGCACAAATTTTTGCGTCTCGTGTTTGGAGCTATGCGTGCGTACACGCGAACGATCGATACGCCAGATTGCGAGAAAAATAGCAACACTCGAACTCGATAATTGAAAGCCTCGATCAACGGTCTGCGTGCAGGTAAAATTGTTGTCCTTCGCTGTTGCGTGAAAACAGAAATATCAATGCATTACAACGTGTTAAATAATTAACTTTCAAAAAACATCGTGCCTCGAATTTTAAGACCTTGCATGTTAATCACGTTATAATTTGAACGGGTAGTAATGATTTCTGCAACTATCTCAGAAGAGCTCTATAATTTTGAGCACTGCAAGTTCCGTACCTGAACTATAAAGATAGCAGGAGTAAGAAAAAATGTGAGAGGTGTAATGAAATTATTCGGCGTAAAAGAACCGCAGAAATTGCACGACGTTAAACGAGTAATCGGAGTTAATCGAACATTCGCGACAGAGTCCTGATACCGGTACCCAAAATGATATTAGAGAAGTCAAGGGTCGAACGTTCCTCCAATTATCCTGTAATCGACTTGGCCGCTTCGAGTCGGTTACGAGTCGAGCCACTATCCTCGTTGAATTTCGATTTGCACATCACCTTCTTCCCTTTTCTCTTCCTCCTTTTTATCTCTTTCCGTTCGAAGCCGCTGGAAAATTGTGCCGACGACTACACACGCGTTGCGTGCAAGATAATTGGGGCCTTTTCAAGTCTCTCTCGCCGCTCATGACGAGTTCGACACACAAAAGTAGCTAGACTTTATTTGATCTCTGTGTGTGCTATCCATTCGAAGATAATTTCACTCATAAACGGCGAAATTACCTCCGCGAATAACTCGTTTTCTTTCCTTTTTCTTTACCGGAGGAAACCTCTTGCTTGTCTTCTTTCACTCGTTAGGTATCGATAATAATAACACGTTAAATGCTTGCTGCTATGTTTTTGTGTCGTACTGAAGCTTTACCCGATTCTCTTGTTTTTCCTCATTCCGAGTCTTAAACTTTATATATCCCCGGTAATTTACTGTCGTTAAAACCTTTCTCTTCCTTTGTTAATTAATTTCACTTGTTTATCCGTGGGAAGAATATTCGTATGTTGGTATAGTGGTCTTATCATGACCACTACAATTTTTAGATTTGCAAGTCTGGGAATTACCTATTTCTCAGTTTCAAATTTCTGTTCCCAAATTTTTAGATATCCTAATTCCAAATTTTTATATTTTTACATTTCTGGATCCACTAGTTCCTACATTAGAAATTGCTGCTTATTCAACTTCCCACGTTTGCAGATTTCCAGCTCCCCAAATTCTGAAATCTCAAATTTCCACACTTTAAAATTTCTACGTTCCTATTTTACACATCCCCTAATTCCTAAATTACAAATTTCTACATTTCTAATTCAAATTTCTGCATATTCAAACTTCTACGTTCCCAAATTTCCAGCTTCTCACTCCCAAATTTCTACATATTCAAATTTCCGTGAATCAAACCTCTACTCTGCAAATTCTAAACCTTGAAACTCTCACACTCCCCATCTTCCCATCTTCCCATCAAGAAGCAAAATTTTTACATTCCTAAATTTTCGAGCGTGCGCTCGGTATCCCAGCAGATAGCCAGGAATAATCGTACATGCACGACGTGGTCTGCTATTTGCACGACATAATGGCGGATGGTAGAAGAAAGCGTTCCCTCGATCGAGACATTCCGATCCGCGTTTCCTTATTGCTGTTCGATCGGTGAATAGATCCATCAGTCATTATCATAATAATTTTCCGGTCTGACGGTTGTACGTTTCTTTAAATATCATAGATATCTGTCATTCTGTTTGTTTTTACGTTGTTTTACGTTCGATCGGAGTGGATCACGAACGCGACGTTACACGAGTGCTCGTTTGCTCTTCTAGTAGGCGCGTGCAGAGTACACGGGCGTGTTCAAAAACGTCGGAAACGATGAGATGCAACCGCAAGCTTATAATTATCTCGAAAGTACATCTTCTATGGACAGGTTCGAAGACTGCGCTCTTGGAACGTCGGTCGTTCAACTCTTTTCGAAAGTTGCTCTCTTTCCGTGTCCTGGAACGTTTATTCCAATGATTTATACGGAGTTTCTTCTCTTTTTAGGTTCACAAGAATTAGGGAGAAATTTAGATAACATGTGGTTTTCATTTTTAATTTATATTTTTTTGAAAATTTTAATGTGGTCTTCGTGGAACAAGGTTATTGTTAACCTCTTTAGAGATATTTTTAGTTAGTTTATTCTAATGATTTATACAGAGTTTTTTCTCTTTTTAGGTTCACAAGAATTAGGGAGAAATTTAGATAACATGTGGTTTTCATTTTTAATTTATATTTTTTTGAAAATTTTAACGTGGTCTTCGTGGAACAAGGTTATTGTTAACCTCTTTAGAGATATTTTTAGTTTGTTTATTCCAATGATTTATACAGAGTTTCTTCTCTTTTTATGTTCACAAAAATTAGGTACAACTTTAGGCTCCATGTGGTCATTTTTAATTTATGTAACATTTCTATAAAAATTTTAATGTGGTCCTCATGTGACAAGGCTATTGCAAGGTTAATCTCTTAAAAATATTTTTTCTTTGTTTATTTTAATGATTTATTTGTGATTTCTTCCTTTTTTTAAGTTCACGAAAATTTGACATAACTTTAGACTTCATGTGGTTTTCATTTTTAATTTATGTAATATTTCCTTAAAAATTTTAATGTCTTTGGTCTAATGGTTTTCACAGGACCCTACAACGTTAATGCAAGATTAACCTCTTTATAGACATTTTTAAATTGAAAACAAATTTCATCCAGTTTATATAAATAAATCTTAAAATAATTCATAATGCAGAACACATTGGTGAATGAATTTGAGACGTCAAAGAAGTAAAAATTCCCACAGTAGATACCGAAGTACATAGAAAGTTTCGCAAAGATGTGGTCCCATAACGAAAAGCGTTAGACATTGAGCGATCGTCGATCGTGTTCCGTGCAAACGCCTCTCCCTTTCCTCGCGCAATCAAATAATTAAATCGCACCCTAACGGCGGTTGCAACTCAATAAAAGCGGCCGCACGAAAATGTTCCCATGTCGACGAGGCGAGACGAGTCAGAGGGGGCGAAATGGCTGCTTATAAATCCGAGCAGGCATTCGATGTTGAACGGCCGCTGCACCAGCTCTCGTTTCTCCGGCTGCAACATTATCGGAATCCTCGCGCTGAATTCCCTGCGCAGGCTCGTGGCCCCGACGTAAATCATAATTATCATCGTGTGTACGCTTTTATACGAATGGAAATTCATTAGGCTCGCTCGGTGCATTGTAAACAACGCGACCGCGAGGGGGAGGGTTTAAAAGAAGAAGAGGAGGAGAGGTTAGAAGGGTGAGAGGCGAGGAGACCGGTGGATGAGATAGAGAGTGGGTCTAACGTTGTTGCCACGACGAGAGGGGCAGGAGGGTAATTTACAAGGAGAGCTCGAGCCTCTCGAAGCGGATCGTGAGTTCGAGGCACGGAAAGGTGAGTTCGGCCGACGGGCGTGCGGTATCGATATTACCAATAATTGTCGGCCTGAAAGGTTATCTGAAGAAAGCGTGCATAGCAAACTCTCCGCCGACGTGGCCGATAAGTTATGAAGCCTCCTTGCGTCCTTTGCCTACCCTCTTGGCCAAACCCCTCTTCTCTTCATTCGACGGATTCTCCAGAATTAACCCCTTTGTACATACATTTTCTTTTTATACACAGTGTACTTCTTATAACTTTACACTTATACTTAGAAGATTTCTTTGCGATAGATTTCTTCTGGATGTGGGTGAAGAGATTTTCATGGACAAAGGGTTTGAAAATTGGCACTCGACTAATTTACAATTTCGTCAAAGGAGATGCGACAATGTTAGACGCTGGCTAGACGGTTATAAACTTCTTTCTGATTGGTCTCCACCCTCTGAGAGTATATATATATCGTTATTTCAGTGGGGTGCGACTCTTAGCTCTGACTAAGTGACGCAAACAGTTAAGTCAAGATAAGGGTGCTTGATCATCCAACACTTTGGTACCCCAAGATTTAGAAACATTAGAACTTTAGAACTTGAGGATCATGTTTAGAACTTTGAAACTCTATGACTCTGGGTCTATTGGGACTTTAAGACATCATGACTTTTGAAGTTTAGGATGACGGTTCTATCAGATCTTGATCGAAGAGCTTTGACACATTGCAATTTTGAAACATTAGCTCTTTAAGACTTCAGGATCATGTTCTTTATTTTGTAACTTCATGACTGTGGGTCTGTTGTGACTCGATTATATCATGACTTTTGAAGTTTAGAATGACGGTTCTATCAGATCTTGATCGAACAACTTTGACACATTACAATTTTGAAACATTAGCACTTTAGGACTTCAGGATCATGTTCTTTATTTTGTAACTTCATGACTGTGGGTCTGTTGTGGCTCGATTATATCATGACTTTTGAAGTTTAGAATGACGGTTCTATCAGACCTTGATCGAAAGACTTTGACAGATTGCAATTTTGAAACATTAGCACTTTAGGACTTCAGGATCATGTGCTCTATTTTGTAACTCTATGACTCTGGTTCTCTTGCGACTCGATTACATTATGACTTTTGAAGTTTAAGATCACGGTTCAGTCAGACCTTGATCAAACTTTGAGACACAGTAATTTTGAAACATTAACACCCTATGACTTTAATAATCCAGAATCTTGCAAGTTTGAGTATATTTCTGAGGCTCCAGAACTTCCGTAAAGTATCTAAGCCTAATGTTTGCATGAAGATTTACAATGCCTATAACAGAATTAGTTATAAAAGGAATCCAGAAGTCAGAGTCGCGTGTAAAGTTAGCGAAACGGTTGCCGGTAACTGACATTTTCCGTGGATCGACGCGTGTAGCAGCGCGTGTAGCACGGCAAATGAAATTCAGTCGTTGAAAGGTGGCACGGGGGAAGAAGGGAGAGAGAAAAGTGAAACGATCGAGTCTGGCAAGATGGAAGCGATCGTAGGCTGGAAAGCTCGCGTGGTCGCCTAATAACGATTATTATCGAAGGGACGAGCGAGTCGCGATGGCTCTGAAAGGCCGTCGATCCTCGAACGTCCGTCGGTGGCTTCGTTTTCGCGTGTTTTCAGCGCGCGCCTTTCAGTTACGCGAGCTCTCTCTTTCTCTCTCTGTCGTCCTCTTTTAAACGCGCCGCGTTCCCGACGTCATGCCGGGCACGGTGTCACGCCGCTGAAACGCCCGATGAACACCGATATGAAGCGAATAGGACGCGCCTGGGACATTCTCCTTCGTTCTCCTTTCTTTTCATCTCGACCTTCTCTCGGTTTCCTTCCTTCTTGCTCTCGGATCCTTCGGCGGATCCTGATTACCGCGCCATTTACGTGGGTGACATTATGTGAAAGCTCGTTTAGTACCGACGTTATGGAAATAAGTCAATTTTTGAAGCGGCTGGGGTTTCTTAACCCCTTCGCTATGGCATAGTTCACTGCATACAGGGTGGAACGAAAGTACCTACCTCATCTATTTCCCGGGTCGAAATTTCAATTAAGATCCACGAGATTAAATTTTGATATGTGGCTGAACTTTACTCTAGCTGCTACTTATATTCGCTTTGGACGGAATTTATTGTAGTACATGATACATGTGTAATAGAGAATTTATTAAACCCCTTAGGTCATGAAATGACCAAACCAGAATCGCTGCCGCAGCGGAAAATGTAATGATCAAACGAATCGAGGCGTCGGAGAGTCAAACCAGAATTTATGCTCTGACTCGACTACGTTTGTAATACCTCGTTTCTATAATTTATAATTTGAAACACCATTTGTGATTTCATAATCAACTTCTGAATGATGTAGAATCGGAAATTCAAGTATCAAGTTTTCTTTTCGAGAACTTTTGTTATCTTATTACGAACTTTTACAATATTTCACTCGGAATTACATCTGTTCCCTTTCACTTCTATTCGTTAAGTGATATATTCAACTCTTTATTACCTCGCTACTCCATGCTGAAACTGCTGTAACTCACGTCATAAATTCATGCAATAGATTCTTTCTTCGAAAATTCAATGCAGAAAAGATACGAAGAATTCAAGAAAAATTTCAAAGTGTCCATATCTTTTGCATCGGCCTGTACTTCTATCATTTTACTGCCAGCTGTGCCGTGTAACGATGTTTCCCATTACATAACTTATTACAGGAAGGTTAATATAATGTTAATATAAGGTAAATGAAGAAATTACTGCCAGGCAGCTACGACCTGTCTAGCAGCTCTAACTGCGATATAAAGCGGAAAATTACCGTAGCTATGTTCCGTTCTGCAAAATTACACAAATTTCTCGATTGTTTAGTTAGTCACTGTACTTTGAAGTTAGTCAATTAAGAAGTTATCAAGTGTTTATAAAAAGTGAGTAAAATTAGCGTAACTTGAACATCAACGTCACCTAAATATGGATGACAAGGTGAATGCTTAGTTAGTGACTAAATAATCTATGTGACTAAACTTTGACTGAATCGTCAATAAAATTGATTAAGTTAGTCGATTAAGTCAATCAATCAAAGAGTCAAATGTTCACAAAAAGTAAATAAAATTTGAGGGACTAACTCGAGCATCAACGTCACCTAAATATGTATGACACAGCGATTGTTTAATTAGTGACTAAACAATCTATGTGCTAAACTTAATCTATGTGCTAAATTGACTAAGTCAATTAAATTAATTAAGTTAGTCAATTAAAGAGTCATCAAATGTCCTCAAAAAGTAAGTAAAATTTGAGCGACTAACTCGACCATCAACGTCACCTAAATATGGATGACCATATGTAAAAAAATGTCTTTTATCGGTGGTCGCACAGTTCCGAGCAGTAATATGGGTTTAAACTAAGGTTTATTGGACGCGTAAAGGGTTAATTCAGGAAAGAAAGGATAAGCGCGTGCCTTCGTGGGTGAAAGGAACCAGAAGAGACATCCTCGCGTCCTTCACCCACGACCTCCTAGCCTCCTAGTTCCAGGAAAGTAGCGTGTGAGAGTCACCCTCGATCGAACCACGTTAAAATTGAATTCTGGCGTTGGCGTATGGAGATAAATTGTTTTTACACGAACGTTTCCAATACCTCGATCTACAATGTGCTTGGAAAGCGACGACAAGCGTCGTTCATGAATCTTGCCACCATCGAACGGGACAGGTTATTTCTATACGTGGGGGGAAAGTAGAGAAAGGTTAGAGGATTAACAGTAACTCACAATTACGAGTCGGTTGGTGGAGAAGCACGCGTCCGTCCATCAGCGGCGACGTTGATGCTCGTTAGAATATAAATAGACGGTTACCGCGTAGCCAATGTATTAATTATCGCATTATAGCGATTACGCGAGGAGGGACCACCTCGAGCGTAGAAAACGCGTAGGATACCGATGGAACCGTGTTTTCTTTCTCCGTTGCTTTTCTCTACATCTTGTTTCTCCTCCGAGGCAAGTAATGAACAACTCAAACGACGTGATAGGCAGTCGAAAGGTGGTTGTTTGAATTTTTCACAAAATTAACCCTCTATCTATTAACTAATAGGATTCTAGTTATATACAGATTCCAGCTACATGCTAAAATTTTCTAGCTGAGATGATGTACCGCTCAAACGGTTCTCTATACCGTTCACTTTGTCGTATTTACTCTTTTCATTGTATAACTGAAGCGGTTGATGTAACAGTATATTCGAGAACAGTTTTGAGTGTGATGATGAAGCTGTTCTATGGCCTTCTCTGCAAAGTAGAAATTTGGGAAGAGTGTCTGAAGGCTTAGGCACGTGGGATGTAGTTCAAGGACCTCGCGTATTTAAGGATCTAGGTCATGTACCTAACATAGACATCTGAGGCTCTTATTTGAATCTAGACTCCCTCTGTACCTACTCATGTAACTAGGGATCCAAGTATTTGAACCTCTTAAGTATTTGAATCTAAACCTCCTCTGTATCTAGTCATGTAACTAAGGACCCAAGTATTTGAACCTCCTAAGTATTTGAATCTGAACTTCCTCTGCATCTAGTCAAGTAACCAAGGACCCAAGTATCTGAACCTCCTAAGTATTTCAATCTGAACTTCCTCTGTATCTAGTCATGTAACTAGGAATCCAAATACTTGAACCTCCTATTTGAAACTTCCTATTTAAACCTCCTCTATATCTATTGATATAACAAGGAATCCAAGTACTTGAACACCCTAAGCATCAGCTGCCATCAGAACTATTATCCTTAAAATAAATTTTCTTTTTGCCACGTTTTCAAAGTCGTTCGTCCGGCGCCTCGAACGAAATCGTTTCCCGTAAAGTATAACGGTACCACGGAGGACACCGGCATTGTGGAGCACACAGAGTAAAAAGCCCGGACCGTCACGCGTATTAAGAGCTCTAAAGATGCGGATCTAGTCACGAGTCATTCGATCCGCGGCCTGTTAAAGTACGCGGCGGCTTAACTCGACTTTCTCGCTTATCCCCCGTTGAATGTGAAATATCGAAGTCGCGGTTCGCAAATATGTTTATTTGTTGCTCGTAACAATATCGCGCTTATTATTCACGACTCGTGTTCCCCGACCCAGGTCTTCGTACAAATTTCTTCGGGGCTTCTCTCCTGCAGAGCGTTTATACAGGGTGTCTGATGAGTTCAACGAACTTTGTTCATTTGAAGACACTGCGAGATGTGTAATAGTTTCGTTGGACTGTGGATGCAGTGGACAAATTGATGCCCTCGGGAATGGTAAACTCTGATATAAGTACGTGCAAAGTAGCTTCCACAGTAATTTAACCCCTTACACTATTTTGATGAGTTTGGTCGTAGCCGAAGCATGAGTGCGTCACGAGGCAATTTTACTGAAATTTTGAATACATTTCAATTTGGAGTTCACACGCTGCACTTCAATGGAATCTGCCTCCCACATGCTATATAAGAATTTACCAAATGTCCAATGGACAAATTGTAAAGGAAACACAATTAATATTAAAAAAAAAATTTGGAGTCCAACTATAATTTGCGTAGTCAACGACAGCATGATACCGAATTCACATAACATTTGAAGTGTCTCTATCTGTTTTCATGTTACGACTGAAATTACTCTAACTGACGCACTTGACAAAAACATCACAGTGCAAAGCTCTGAAGATGTAGTCAAATTAAGTTGGAAAATTGATCGATTTCCAGATTGGAATGATCTAATGATCGGGTAATGAAAGTTGAAGCAGACACCCAGTATTTCTCGAAACGTAACCACAGCGACTGCCACGCGAGTAAATGATATCCGGCCGGTGTCCCACCTTTTGGAATGCCATAAACAAGAATTCACTCGATAATGTATTTGAAAGCTCGTACGTTTATTTCAAGCTGCAACGATCGGTTTTTTAGCAGTTATTTTTCACTCGACAAGGGAGGCGCGTACGAGCGAGAGGCAGCCCGTGGGGATGTGGCGGGGTGGAGCGTATCTTCTCTCGGATTGTATGACCGCGATGGGGAAAAAATGTATGCGCAAATATATTTCGACGGTCGTGGCTCGCCTTTATACGCTTGCTCGCCTGCCACGCTGGATATGAATTTTCGTGCAGCATCGTTGTGCACGTGTATTCCCACCATCGGGCGCCCATATTCTCCTGGACGTGGCGGGCGAGCAGTGGTGCTCATGGTCGTAGCCCGCGGTATTGCGCGATCTTGGCCGAGTTGAGCCGCTGTTTCAGCACGGCTCCGGCGTGTCAAGCTGCCACCTTATCGCGGCGAAATCCAGGAAGACAGGTTGCCGTGGATTTGTTTGCAGCGAGCGTTGTTAGCCCCAGAGGTCGACCGTTCCACGCTCGTCTGGCTATCGCCTTGAATTACCGGCCGGCGAATTTTTATTCTCGCGCTAAGTGTATTCCTGGATAACGCTTCCGATTGATTTAGGCGGTTCCAATACCTCGTTTCTAATAGATACGCTCTATTCCTGCCTGGGTAATTGCACGAAACGTTCTCACGACTCCGCGAACTTTATTCGTTCGGACTTATTATATATTTCCGTGATATGTAAAACAGTATCTCCTGGGATTCGGAGATTATATCGATACGCGGGTTGTTAGGTGGAATTAGGGGACTCGTATTTCTGATGTCCTTGTACCGCACCTTCAGTTTTCTCTTAAACGCGATATCAAACGTTAATCTGAAATAAAAAGCAGAGCAAGGCGAGGGCGGTAAGAAATGGTATCCAATTTAAGAAAGTGCCTTTGAGAGGAAGGTCCACTTGTCGGAATCGTATATCTTCGTTCCTAAAAGAGGCTACTGAAAAAAACAGCATCAGCAAAATGTCCGCAATCATTTTAACTTAGCATTCTTGGAAGCTTTCTTATTTATGGGAACGTTTCAACCGTGTCTCCCCTGAATACTTGATTAATACAATGCCTCATGTCTCTCCGAATTATTCAATTATTTCGTATCAAGTCTAACCATGTAAATGGACGGGTCATCGCTTAACCTGGACTCTGCCGCATTGTCGCATAAACTATGCGATAAACGTGGTGAACAACCTTATGGTTAATTATAGCGGAACGGTAATATAATTAGAACGTTAATAATCGTGACTCCATCCAAAAGTAATTAATAAGATTTGCAGCTATTAAGATGATACAGCGCATGTATCGATAAGAACATTCCACGTTAGGGATTATGAAGTCCCGCGCAACGATCCAATAATTCCAGGTAAACGATATCGTAATGAATTTTCGTAGGATATCGAGTTAAGCTTGAAATCCATCCGGCGAATATCGTTGAATTCTCTGCAGCGTCTTGTTCTTTCGCGTAGCCCGAGGGAACACGGATAGAATTGCGAATTACGAACACGTGTACGCAGATAGTTTCGCGTTTAAAAAGCCGAAGCCAACGAGCGGAAGCGGTTTTTCCTCGGTCTCGTGTGTACCAAGCAGACGACGAAACTCACGTCGTAACCACGGTAGAAGAATAATAATTTACGATGGAAGTTGCCGGTAGGCCTGCGTTCGTTTTCCTTCGACTTCTATAATTAATCGAAATAGAACAGCACGGCAACACGATCGCTTAATAACATGGTCGCGTAATCATCTTGCTAGACGATTTTCGCGAAATCATCGTTCCGTTTAGTTCTCGATAACTCGGTTTGCTGGGACATCGATTATCCTCATTAGAGGATCCTGAATAATTCAGACTTCGTTTATGAAAAACTCGAGATGGGGAATGCAACTTATTAGCGAGTTAGAGTTAATCTGGTACAGTCGCCGTAACGCGGCAGCCATGGTATTCCACTTTTTTTACCCTGAATAGGTAAAAGAGCGCCGGTAGAATTACGTAAAGGAGAGGGTGAGAAAGTGCGGTCACGAAGGTGGACGTAGGGAACGAAGAAACCGAGACGAAGAAAGAAGAAGAATTGTGCGAGGGTGGGAAGCGGAGAGAAGGAGAAAGATAAGGCGAGAAGTAGATTGAGGTTGATAGGAAAGAAAATCGCACTCGCACGGCGTCGTTAGCTTGTTAACTTGCACGCAACACCTTCGGCTCAAATACCGGATACACTGCCCTTTTCTTTCCTTTCGTGTATGTACATAAGTACATCGTGGTTCTGCTCTTCTATTCATCTTTGTTTTCTACTCTCTTCTAGATCTCTCTTTTCCTATTTTCTTTACATGCACTCCATGCGGAACGGTTTGCGCTTAACGAGATTATAACAAACTCTTCTTTAAACTCACAACTTTTTACTTTTCAAAGTCGTACAATTGTTAGTGAGCAAGTTTACTCGAGTACAAGTTTACTCGAGTACATACACATTTTTTCTAAGGGACTCATATTTGCTCTCGACTACCTAGGAGGCTCTTGACAATCTGGAGCTGGTACTCTTTATGACGTACAGTTTTGGTTGTAGAAATGGTCAGACTAATAATGGTGATCATCATCGGTCAAGAGGAATTTTATTTTCAAGCCATTAATAAAGATTTTTATATACTCGATATTCAATTTTATTTATGTTCAATTGTATTTTTAAAAAGAAAAACGTTATTCATCCCATAATCAAATCTGAATTCAAAATCAGTTATTTTTTAAAGTTATAATTAATTGTCTATCTTAAATATAGAAAAACAAACTCTATACAAATTTATCTTATGGCAACAGCAGTGCTAGAAATGTACGGTGTTAAAAAAAAAGTAATTGAAAGATTTCCTTGTTGTTCATATAATGTAAGCGTTCGCGATGTAATTGGTATACGATAAAGCAATCCCTGAATTATTATTTAATCTCACAATTAAAATGTGTATTATTTATGTTCAATATTAAATAATTAGTTTGTATTTACAAGTGTGTTAGTTTTTATTCTGATTTTCTCTGATCTTGATTGTTTAACAGTCATACTAATAAATTTGAGATAACCAAACGATGTGCATGGTTTATCTCTGTGCCTAACTTATCAACTTCGTACTAGTGTTCACTAGTTGTATACCTACTGTACTGCTTACTAGTACTGTATAGTACTGTATACCTACTGAACTTGGTACACGGGAGGAGCTCTAAGAATCCATAGAGGTTTGCTCCTTTTACGGTAATTGTTCGTTGACGAGAAACGTAGCAGCTGCTATCTTATCCGTGCTCATCGCAACGTGCGAAGTATAGGTATCGAAGTTGATCTCTAAGAGGAAGGTTCGGTCGAAAAGTCGAGTCGCAGCGAGTTTCTTGTCATAGTCCGTTGGAGGGAAGGTGGACACGGGCGCTAACCGTGTCCCCACCACGAGTTGTCCGCCCGGGGCCAAGCAACCGGGCAACCAGGCATGCGAGCATGCAAGACGAATACCTTACCTACCAGCCAACCGGACTCGTGAAGCAGAGTGTTCCTCTGTCGAACCGTTCGTCCGTGGATGCTACCGGGCTGCGCGGGATCGGCTCGATCGGTATTCAGCGTTCTATTCCCGATGACATATATGGCGTAAACGGTCGAAGAAGGGAGTCGAGATCGGAGGGACGATAAGCGACTAGATAAAGCATCGATTCGGATACGCCGGTGAAGCGGTTTTCGGTGGAGCGGCGAGAATGTGCCGGCGACGATAGCTCGAACGCTTAATTGCTGATTGAAAATTCTTCGTCGTAGAGATACGCGGCGGGCCGATCGTCGGAAATATACGGCGTATAAGCAACCGGGTAACGAGTTGTAATTTTTGGCCAAGTTCTTTGTAACCGGGGGAAAGAATGCGGCCCGCCATTAAGCCGGTTGCAAACGTTATCTGTAATAATTGTAACAGTTTAATCGCGCGCGGTCCCGATTTACTGTTAATGTTTCTGGTTATCTCTCGCGCCTCTCTCGAGTCCGCTTCTCTCGCGACTTCTACGGGCCCCGCGTTCTTCGTAACCTTTTTTTCTCTTTTTTCCCGTGACCGAACACGCACCGGTCAGAAAATTGGCCGGCTCGGCCGTGACCGCTCGAGACCGAATATTCGCGCGAGCACGAGCGAGCCTGCGTCCTTACGAACCGTGAACTTGCCAGAGAAATTACGGGCCACGGTGCTTGGGCCCGATCACCAGCTTCCTCGATAAATTCTGCGATCGTAACTGCACTTATTAATCATCGGAGCTCTACTTATCTCGATCGCGGTACAACTTAATTCTTCATTTCCGTGCGAGGATTAAGTCGCGAAATTGCAAATCGATTCATTGAAATTTTCTCTTCATTTCTGCACAATTCGCTTGAACAATCCGAGCTGCGTTATGAAGATTTACGTCTTGATTATTTGCAGCTGCGCTGGCAGATGTTGCGGTATCCCTTGTCAACTTCAGTTGCCTTTTGCTTTTTGATGCATTTATTACAGTTTTTGGCACGTGGCTGCTTTGTGAGGTTATGTGCATCTGTTGGCTCCCTTTGTGTTAAGTCCACAAGTTACATTAGCATGTAAAGTATACAAAAATATGTTTAAAAAAGTAGATTCATTATGACAATATTTTGTCGTTTTTAAAAGTCTGCATTTATTATTATATTTATAACGTGTCGATAATAATGTGTTTATCTGAAGTTTCATTGAAACCGAAACTGTTTTGGTTGTTTTATCTGCAACTTTGTGCAAGTTCGTGTAATATTTTGTGGTTATTTAAATGCAGAGTCCTTTAGGAAAACCTGCTTACTTCGAACACCTTTTACAAGTTTGTGGGTCAATTTAGTTTCCCTATTTCATGCGAGGCGATTTATGAAAGCAGGGACCGGATATATTATCGATCGTAAATTCGGGGCCACTCCTTGGTGACCGAGAAAACCGAGTTGTTTCATGGTTTTTTACGAGCCCCAGAGGCCCTAAAAAGTCCTATCAAATCACGTGAAATATTACCAAATTCATTAAAGCGTAGCTCTTAAACGTATCCTATACATTCGTCTCATTAATTTGTTAATTACACCGTCCACGTTGTCGGTGTATTTCTTATCTTCCATAAATCCTACGATTTCCCCATTAAAATCCTTCCGTCTGTCCACACGAGGTTGATTACTTAACGTAAATATATAATACAGCATCCCTTGGAAGCTCATCAAGTTCGATCCTCGCGAGCCGTAACAACCAAGCAAATCGAAGTTCCTCGAGTTCCGCCCATCAATTACGACCCTCTCGCACGCGTGTGTCTTTTGAACGTCATTCTCGTACGATCGAGATTGAGTTATCGTTCGTTGGAAACGTTGTAGCCACATAATCGAACGTGCATTGCCGAGGTACTTCTATACCGAGGGTGCAGGGCTAAGCTCCGTTACTCCTTTTAACATCGTGATTCATCAAGTATTTTCATGTTTAGAAACTTGCAAACTTTTATGTTTGAAAACTTGAAAACTTGCAGTTCGAGAAATTTAGAATAGGAATGCATGCGTGTATTTGTTAAAATTGCAAATAAACGACGGGGTGCACCATGTTTTCTTTTAATACTAAAAGCACCAAACTGGTCAAATGACTGCTCCATAAGTTTCTGATTATAAGATACATATTTTGCTGAAATACGTTCCTTAAAATCTACACTGATTTTCATTCATAATTTTTACAATTGCAAATAAACGACGAGCGCCATGTTTTCTTTTAATACTAAAAGCACCAAACCGGTCAAATGATCGTTCCATAAGTTTCTGATTATAAGATACATATTTTGTTGAAATACGTTCTTTAAAATATACATTGATTTTCATTCATATGAAGGATAAATGTATGTTCTATTTTATGTTTCGTCGTTTGTTTATTTTTTTGTAGCTTAATTTTTAATTTCGAATTAAGTATACGCTATATGTAGGTTTAGTGTTAACCAAATAAAGGCTGCATCGTGGTGTACAATAACAGAGCGTTCGCCTTTAATTTCGTATAAATAATTGACATTTGAAGAATGAGGTTTCTCTGTGAAGTCAAAATTTGCAAATGGAAAAATTTAGAAATATAGAAATGCATGCATATATTTTTTAAAATTGCAAATAAACGACAAGGACCATGGTCTCTCTTAACCAAAGAAAGACTGTGTAGTGTACAATAAAGCGTCCGTTCTTCGCTGGTTAATTACGAATAAATAATTGACATTTGAAGAATGAGGTTTCTCTGTGATGTCAAAACTTGCAAATGGAAAAATTTAGAAATATAGAACTGCATGCATATATTTTTTAAAATTGCAAATAAACGACAAGGATCATGGTCTCTATTAACCAAAGAAAGACTGTGTAGTGTACAATAAAGCGTCCGTTCTTCGTTGGTTAATTACGAATAAATAATTGACATTTGAAGAACGAAGTTTCTCTGTTTGGTCAAAACTAGCAAATGGCAAAATTTAGAAATATAGAAATGACGCAAATATTTAAAAAAATTGCAAATAAGCGCCGAGGACCCTTTCTCTTAACCAAATAAAGGCCGTGTACAATGAGGAAGCGTTCGCCCTTCGTCGGTTAATTACGCATAAATAATTGACGCGCGAAGAATGAGGTTTCTCTGTAAGGTCGAGTATTCGGTACGTAATTTCGACTGATTAATTTAAAACGCGTACTGTGGCCGCGGGAACGCTCGTTACCTCTCTGATAAGCGTGCTTAACGATCGTGTGTGGGACGAGCGCAAAAAGAAAAGGGAAGAAAAGAAAGGTAGAAAAAAAATGAGAAAAAGATCCTTCGACCTCTTTGCTCCTTTGGCCGGCTTTAAGCAGCGACGAGGCGTGTCAACGGGGTCCTGTGGTATTATTATGAGCAAAGTCGTCGGGGGCCAGCTACTAGAAAGAGAAGGAAAGAGTGACGAGCGGAAAAAGGTTAGAAAGAGACGAAGTAACGAGGGATCGGGTCGGACACGCCCCGCGACTCGTTCGAGGAGTTGCGCTTGCAAAGAGTTGATTAAAGTCACCGGTCCCGTGCAACTTGTATTTTCGACCTCTCGCTGGAGGCTGGATCCGATTCAATGTTCCGCGAAAATGCCTTGTAATCGATCGAGACTTGTAGCACTCGTTTCACGGAGTGGCCCTTTCGATTGTGTCAGTCAACATCCCGACTCGCCGTGTAATAATGTTTGCCTCGACGACGCGACCGATGCTTCCTTAATAAATCGAATTATCGAACATTTATCTCGGTTCGTTAAAAGTCGATTTAGTCGGCGGCACTGTAAACGAGTCGAACCTTCTTTCCAGTCACAGCTAGATCCTTTTCTGCTGAATCCTCCTCGTCTCTTCACTTTGATATCCCTTCTACCGTTTCTCTAAACTCTTTGTTTATTATATTCAACGAAGATTCCTCAAGAGCCTCAAGGTCCTCAAGGTCCTCATTAACCCCTTGCACTATGACTTATTTGTCAGGTGCGTCAGTCAGAACTGACTAATTACAGCTACAATATTAAAACAGACGAAAAAACTTGAAATGTTATGTCAATATGTTATTATGCAATCGTTCACTATGCAAATTATAATTGAACTTGAACTTCAAATTGAGGCGTACTAAAAATTCAAGTTAAAATGATTACAACTGAAATACGAGTGCGTCACGAGTCAGACTCGTCAAAATAGTGCAAAGGGTTAAAAAACTTTTAACAAACTATACCATACTGAAATTACAACTTCTGGTTTCAACGACCACTCATGATAAACAGCGAAGACTCTTCTCACTCTCTGTTACTCTCTATGTTTTATACCGTATGAACCTCACTGTGTGTGCTACCTTTTATCTATTACCTACGTGTTTAATGTTCAACACACTATCGTTAATTTGCCTTCGTAATTGCTAGAAAATTAAATCACCGATAGCAGAGGTACAATATGTTTCTGGAATTTTTGCAAGGAAAGTAGTATCGAATATCCATGAAATAAGTAGAGCAGAGGAACCGTTCTAGTATCTTCAATTACAAGCGACATTGGCACGTGAACTTTATATTCGCGTGTACGATTGCGTGTACGCGAGCGTTGCCGCGTAGTTTAGTTATCGCGATTGAGAATTTAGTGTCCGGCTCGCATTGTCTCGCGAAGCGAATGCATATTTCACACGTGCGCTATCCTTGCACTGGCCGCCGTGCCGCATCGTCGTCGTCGTCGTGTACTCGCTGCGGCTTGCTGATTATGCGAGCGGGTACAGTCGGTTACACCGCAATACCCTCTTGCATATACATCGTCGCGATGGCGCGGACACCGGTGCACCGGTACCCGTAACATCATAATAACTCGCAGAAATCATTTTCAGCCTTTGTAAGGGAACTCTCCAATGGCCGCCGCGAGTAGAACGACCACGTTAATCCGGCGCTACGATTATCCGGCTGGTATTAATTACGAGCACAACCTGAGCTCCGAAAGAAAAGACCGGAGGAATTTAACAGATTAATAGAGAAATTTTGTTATTAATAAAGAAGTTCTGTTCTCCGTCGAAAAGGTGCACCGTATTTAAACCCGAGAATAATAAATCGGCAGAGTGATAAAAACGTGGACCGTAGAAAAATCATCGCAGGGCCCGAAGAATCGTAATGAAAGTTAAAACACTTATGGCACAAAACACGAGCGGTGTTCCACGTTAAAGCGTTTCCTCGCTAAGCGTCCGAGGGTTCCTAATCGAGCCGGTCTTATACAAAAGGCCGCACGAATCCTCCTCGATCCGTGGGCTACGGCAAAAAGGGGCAAGACCTATCTCTCGAATGCATCGATGCACAGCGATTTCGACTAACGATGCCTTCCGCTCATTGGTCTTAATCTGAGCCACGAATCGCGATCGGCCTCTTCCTAACATGGCCTCGGCCACGACGAACCGAGCGCAAGTCGCGTGTGCCGTTGCATCGCACTGGATAGCGCAAACAGAAATTCCGTTATACTGCATAAAGCATCGGCCACCATCCGCGGGATAAGGTTGGCAGGCATGCGAGCTGCCCGCGAGTCGCATTCTCTCAGCCCGTTTTATATCGCTTTCTAGAGAGCTAAACCGGACCTCGAGCTTTTGTGGGTCGAGTACTTTGAAAAATTTTGGTACGGACTCCGGTAGGACTAGCTTTTTAAACAATGAGGATTCTACTTGAGTCTAGATAGTGATTGTATGTGTTGAAGCTGTCGAGCACTTTAAAAAATTGTTACAAAGTTTCTAGTAGGACTAACAATTTAAACAGTGAGGATCATACTTGAGTCCAGATAATAAAGATTATATATATTGAAGCTGTCGAACACTTTACAAAATTGTTGTTACAGTCTCCAGTAGGACTAACATTTTAAACAATGAGGATCCTACTTGAGTTTAGATAGTGATTATATGTGTTGAAGCTGTCGAGCACTTTAAAAAATTGTTGTTACAAAGTCTCCAGTAGGACTAACATTTTAAACAATGAGGATCCTACTTGATTCTAGATAGTGATTATATGTGTTGAAGCTGTCGAGCACTTTAATAAAATGTTGTTACAAAGTTTCTAGTAGGACTAACATTTTAAACAGCGAACATCATATGTGAGTACAAATACTGAAGATTATATGTTTTAAAACTCTCAAGCACTTTGAAAAATCTTATTATACATTCTTTAATAGGCCTAACATTTCAAACAGTGAGGATCGTACTTGAGTCCAGATAACAAAGATTATATATATTGAAGCTGTCGAACACTTTAAAAAATTGTTGTTACAAAGTTTCTAGTAGAATTAACATTTTAAACAGTGAACATCCTATGTGAGTTCAAATACTGAAGATTATATGTTTTGAAGCTGTCAAGCACTTTAAAAAATCTTATTATAAATTCTTCAGTAGACCTAACATTTTATACAATGAAGATCCTATGTGAGCCCAAGTACTGAAGGTTATATATATTGAAGCTGTCGAGCACTTTAAAAAATCGTTGTTACGAAGTCTCCATTAGGTCTAACATTTTAAACATTGAAGATCCTACATGAGTCCAAATACTGAAGGTCCTACTTATAAAGCTGCAAAGTCTTCAAGTTGGAATGTCCCAAAATTCCAGTCCTCTGTTTTTAAAATATAAAAATTTGTAAGTGTAAAGTGTCAGTCCTGTAAATTCTAAAAATCCTAGAATAAATTCTACAGTACTTCAAAACAAAAATTCGAAGGTTCAGATGTTCATGGTTCTAAAGTCTCAAGGTCCTGAAATCACAATGTCCCAAAATCTATCAATGTGTTAGATATCCAAAATATAAAAATTTGTAAGTGTAAAGTGTCAGTCCTATAAACTCTAAAAATCCCAGAATAAATTCTACAGTATTTTAAAACAAAAATTCGAAGGTTCAAATTTGTATAATTTTGAAGTCTCAAGGTCCTGAAATCACAATATCCCAAAATCTATCAATGTGCTAGTATCCAAAATATAAAAATTTGTAAGTGTAAAGTGTCAATCCTATAAACTCTAAAAATCCCAAAATAAATTCTATAGTACCTTAAACCAAAATTTCAAATGTTCAAATTTTCCTAATTCCAAAGTCTCAAGGTCCCGAAATTGCAACGTCCTAAAATCTATCAATATTCCAGAAATCTAAAGTTCCAAAATTTCTAAAAGTTCTAAAAGTTCCAAAGTTCCTATATTGGACTGCAAAGATATAGAACTTCAAAAGTCCTATATCAAATCCTATATCACAAACCTTGATACTAAAAAAATTGTGAATGGTAAAATTGTAATATTTGGATCCCAAAGTAGAAACAAGAGGAAAGAAATGCGCTCCCGGAACAACCTTCTGCACTCCACACCCTCCTTTCTCTGCTCGCGTTTTATCGAGTCTAATTCATTGTTTTCTACGCCGTGATCTTTTAGCTTTACGCTACGCCATTATGGTTTATTCTACGACGTTTTGCTCGCAGCCACGGATATCCTTATGCGCTCGTTCTTTCTCTTCTCGCATTCCCTCGTTCTTTACCACTCTTTTTTCCTCTGGTTTTCACTATTATGTACCCCTCAGTTTTTCCCTTTTTTGGTTCTACCTTGTTTAATCAGTGTTTTATTGCTTGTCTTCATGACTTTAATATTTGCTCTCAGAATTTACTGATTTGTTCTGAGAAATTTTCAATCAAGTATAGTTTGAAAGTATCGGAGAAGCTTGAAGAGGAATATCGTATCAGAAATTTCAGTGCTTCAGAATCATTCGGATTCTGTCACTGCCGAGACCTTTAGTTTCCTATGTAGGTTAGTGACTCTTCAATATTCCAGATAGCTTCGGCAAAGTTTCGGATTGTACAGAAAAAGCTGGCAGGGGAACTCGATTGAATTACTGGACTAATCCACCGAACAGTTTCTCCTTTACGAACTTAATATTTGAAATGGATGCTTTCAAACACGTGCGAGCTACTTTTTGTGCCACTGCATGTATTTTAGCATAATACTCCTAAATTATCTTGATGAAACTTTTTCGATCTCTGGAGCTTTTGCAGATTTTTGCTAATTTAACTCTTTGACTTATAATAATGTGATGTACTCGGACACATTCGAGATGCACACTTGTGACGTTGCACCAGTCAACAAAAACCTTTGTGACCTTTTGTGGTAGCTCACCCTTTTGTGGTAGCTACATGAAATTATTCTAACACATTGAATAGGGGTTCTAACAGTGAAAACAAGATATTAAAAATTAATAAGTAGCAATTGTATCAATCAGAAGAGACTCACCCTTTTGTGGTAGCTACATGAACTTATTCTAACACATTGAATAGGGGTTCTAACAGTGAAAACAAGATATTAAAAATTAATAAGTAGCAATTGTATCAATCAGAAGAGACTCACCCTTTTGTGGTAGCTACATGAACTTATTCTAACACATTGAATAGAGGTTTTAATAGTGAAACAAGATATTAAAAATTAATTAGTAGCAACTGTTGTAAGTATCAGTCAGAAGTGACTCACCCTTTTGTGGTAGCTACATGAACTTACTCTAACCGTTTAAATAGATGTTGTAACAGTGAAAACAAGATATTAAAAATGAATCAGTAGCAATTGCATCGCATGAACTGCTTTATCCAGCTTCTTGTCTATTAAAATATGAATTGCAAATTCGTCGACTAAATTCGTCCAAGAATGATGGAGCGTCTATTCGGTTTGGATCGTATTCAAGCGATTCAATTACTTATCTTATCGGAGCATTATTAAGCGTTTATGGATCGTGTTAGATCGGTCGGCGAAGAAAACAGCGTCGATCTCTTCCCTCTCCGTCGTCCCTCGATCCTGTTCTGCCACTTTTGTAATTAACAAGCCCTATAGGAACGTATCGCAGTAAAGCACTCTCTTTCGAGTCGAATCTCGTCTGAAAGCTTCCTAGGCCAACCCTCTTCCGATAGAAGCGGGGCTATAATTTAGCGGAGCGGGTAAAAATCCGCGATATCGCGCAACCTGTTGCGACTACCGCGCGAAAGAAACGAGAATTACGCGAGCGGATTGAAACGACCGCGCGATCTAAATGGAGCGGCATGTAGTCGATCGCGGGGATCGATATTCGACGCGTTCGACGCTGATACGACCGGCAGAAACTGGATTAACGCATTCGTACCTGGTTATTCTAACACGGTATAAGCTTTGCGTTTGCTACAAGGTGAAACTCTGCATGTAATTTACCAGTAGCAGTTGAAAATTGTACTGAAAATTGTTATCAGGGAAATCTTGCAAATTACGAAAGGGTTTGAGAGAAATAGGAGATCGAGATTCGAGAGAAATCTCTACTAAACGATGTGGTAATGGAGGACGTTTAATCCCTTAACTCAAGGTTTTTTTAGCAACCACTTCAGTCAACGCTAATTATTCCTCCGATGTTAAAATAAGAAAATTGAGCTGTTCAGTGTATTTTTAATTTAGAGACTCTTAATTGTATTTGATATTAAACTACGAAATCAGTCGAACTGTGAATTTTAATGTATCAGAATTTGTATGAGAAGTAGTCTCTCTGGAAGACATGTCTCATCTTACCACAACTCATCTTGTAATGAACTTAAAACTGAACATTCGATGAAACTTCAAATTCACAGCCCCCGAATTTTGATCACATGCTGACCGCACATATGTGGTATCCACACATGATACTCCAATAGATTAAATACGATGAGTTTCCTAAATTAACTAGCTCTGACCTATTCAACTTTTGACCCATTTTACCTGTGCCCCATTCATGCAAACTACATAATTTTCTCCTACCAATTTGTTAATATAAATGTATTGAACATGCTAATGTTCTTGAATACTTTCTTTAACGACCTTTTAATACTGTGACAATCAAGCTATTACGTTTAAGAAAGAAGCAATCACAAAATCCCATTTCAGTTGTATGATTTGAAAATGTCGAAACTAGAGGTAAAACAATCTCAGCATAATGAAAGTTGGACGAGTCGATACGCATCGATATCTCCCATCTTGTAACTGGGTCAGAAACATTGTACGTTTACACGATTACGGGGTGGAAAATGACGATGCACAATGGAAATTCCTGCTGGTAGCAAAACCGCAGAACTCGTTCGCGGGGGTCTTCCATAATTCGCGCGATCGCCGCTATCGTGACACATATTTGCGTTATTCGTAATGACCCGGACGATTTTGCGTCGTATTCTATTGAACGTCGATGAAATTGGCCGACGAGGGCGGCGATTACGCGCAATCATAGATCGCGTATTGCATATCAATGCGAAATAACATTCCGCGATCGAAATCCTCGCTGAGACTCCGCTCGCTGGCATTTCGGTTGATCTCTCATCCGCTCTTCGATCGATCGAAGATTACTCCCTGTCCGCCATGAATTTCAAAGGCCACAAATCGAATTAAAATGCATAATCACCTACATTACGGTTTAGAACTAACCGTATATCGGTTTTAACGATCGGGGAAAATCGATCACATTAACCGGTTTCATGGTTTTTGTAGCAATGGTTGCTGCTCTTATTTTTGTGTTTGCTTATTATTACAGATAAACATGTCAAACTTGACGCAGCATTAGGCTGAAGTAATCAAAGATTTATACAAGTGTTCTTACATGAAACTTGTCTGAGAAATAATTTTAAAAAACAATATTACCCAAACAGAAAAATATTTCTATTTCATATCATATGGACAACTTCATTTCAGAAATTTTAAACATAAACAGTGTGACTTCCAGTGTATCAACAGCAAAACAATCTTGCTTGCAATCTTGCTAAAGTGTCCAAAATTAAAAAAGAGCCAGAACATAAATATAAATTTGGGTGAAGAAGGCAGAGTCTCGCAAACATTTTCCTGGGTGCATCCCCATTTTGAGAAGCCTACTCGAACGAATTCGAAAGGGTAGTTTCGAGCTTAAGTTGCAGTAGAAAGTTTGTCTAGTTTAATTCGATTATGACGATCGGTCCGAGAGTCCGGAACTTCCTGTTTTATGTAAATACTTGGCTACTCGAGGAGTATGCAAATGGAATTTCCTCGATGTCGTTGTTCGTTCGGATGACCGAATTGTTGGCTCGTAAAATCCGTGAAATGCATCCTCGCCGATTGTCGTGTAACTTTCACGGCTACAAACTGTTCCGTTCTGTTTGCGTTCCTGGGCAACACAAAAAAAAATCGACCGGGGTCGCTTTGTAATCGAGGGAAAAATATTAGACACGGTACGTGTTCGAAACGAATTTACCGGGCTGGAAAAACAATTACGAAGTCGACATAGCGCTTTCAATTACAACGCGCGAGTGTTACTGTTTATTCCGTTGGTAGACTTTGAGAAGCAATTACGGCGACGAATCAATTACGCCATTCGAACGGCAACGACCCGAACCGACTCTGTTTCTCTGCGTTGCGGCGTGTTCTGTCTCGCGCAAACAATGTCGTCGTTGCTTTTGCTACGATCAAAGACGGAGGTAAGTTCTCCGTACGGTTTCAGTAAACTATCTGATTTCTATTACAATGAGCCGGTGCATTACTTATTCCGTTGATGTAACGGTAACGAAACGTGATGACAATGTAAACAGACGTGACTCGATTAGCATAAGAGCTATTGTTTCCCGGTGAAATTCGCCGTGAAAACCAGCCGCCCGGAAGTGTGCACGCTTTTGCGCGCGGAATCACGCGAGAACGTTTTCTCTTGGCAAATGTAAATATACGATATCTGCTCGATTAACCATACCGCATTTTTACCGTTAGAAATATTATCGATCCCATACGGCACTGTTCAAAATTTTTTTAACGCGTTCGACTGAGAGTTCGATTTGGTCTTTCGACAGCCGCGAACAATGGAACGTGTAAAAATACTTCTAACAGTCCGAAACGTTATTCTTATTTTTATTCTTAATGTCCACCGTATTCTCGCAGTATAAAAATTCCAAAACTATGTCATTTTGAAGCAAATTTTCAAGCGAAGGGAGAGGACATAATGAAAAAAGAAACCGAAGGTGTTAAAAACATAAAAATAGAGCATTTTATTGTTCAGTCACAGGTGTTTTTATTCTAATAATATCTTTTCACGTTGTCGTTGAAAATAGTCTGCAAGAAAATACGAAACAGGAGGATCGCTTGCGACGGAAGCTGAAGGAAATATTGTTTCACGTTTGTACATTATATTTCAATTATTTATAGCGGTACTTTAGTTTCCTTGCGTGACGCGCTCCTTGAATTCGACCGTCAAATTCGGAGTGATTGGAGAGCAGATCGTGTTGCGATCGATCGAATGGGACCGTCGAATTCAAGAGACCTCGAATGGTACTTCATCGAATCGAACGATTTACCACCCGACGCCAAAACGTTCCGGAACGAAATAAATAAGATATAGGCTGCGCGCATTAATACTTTACAAATATCGTCACGCCCACGCAGCGCGTGTTCGTTAACCCTTAACCGGTGACATAGGCTCAATACGACCCTTATTCAACCAACAGAAACGACTCGAAATTTAAGTTCAAATTTCTTTCTGTTATTTTTTTAATTTCAAGCTGTATTAGTTGCAACATTTAATGTAAATCTAGGATCGTATTTGACCTAATATGCAATCGCACTGATCATTGCAAGTTTTCTTCACCACCTGTTTTAACCTTAATATGTTTTAATTATGTTTTAACCAAGTTAAATTCCATGTTAGGGCAATATATCGAGACTAATAAGGTAAATAATTTTTTATAAAACAAGCGTAAATTCCTTGTAAAATATACATTTTACGTATATAGTATGTATGTAAGTGACCTATATTTTTTGTGCAAAATCATTTGTCACCAGTTAAGGGTTGTGTTTGCCGTCCAGTCTAAGTACAATTAAATACACATCGATAGCTACGATTAGAGGAAGTGGTATCACTGTTGGCTCGATAGCTCGAACGATATTGGACGACGAAATTTGACCCGTGTTCGACAGTTTCATCGAAAATCATTTCCGAATCGTTGCTTTGCGAATTGCCGAGGCCACGTCCAAATATTGTTCGATTCTACGAGCCTCGAACGACGTACAACACCAGGAATATTCATTGCATCACTCGAATATTAAATCCGACTGCCATAAAAAAGGGAAATAAACGTTGAAAAATTGACGTATGTGGCAACGCACATATTGATACAAGTTATTATGGACGGAGTCGTTTGAAATTTTTCAGGGACGAAGATTTAAAATTGTAATGAAAAACTGTTAAAAAAATATTAACGTTTATTGAGTAATATCGTGTTTTCCCTTTAAATGGATGTCCAGTTTATTATTCAAAATATTTTAATAACGTAGCTCAGTAAATATTCCGAGTAATTCAAAACACATTTGCATGTAAAAACATTTATTTATTTTTATCGAATTATTTAATATTAATTATATTGCCGTAAGCTGATGCAATAAATATCTCCGTTACTGTACAATTAGTACGAATATTTTATTTGTTCGTACAATATGGCGCGTCGAGTGAAGCCTAGTTTACATTGGTAGAGTAAATAATAGAATATCAGCTGACATAATTTGCCTGTTATTTCTTCTAACTTTAATACTCCATCAATCACTTGTCTAATCGTTTGTGTAATTTTACCTTCCGATTTGCTCTACCAATGCAGACTTTAAGCCTAATTCACATTGGTGTAAGCAGGATAATAGCAGAAATTTTTGCTAGCCTTACTCCACTAATTACCCGTGCAAATTCCCTCCGTACCGATACAAATCGCTCGATCTCGAACACACTTTACATTGGGTGGGCAAATTGTACCGTTCGTTATTCCATTTTTGTTTCTATCAATCACCTGTCCGATAAATTCTACTCTACCGATGCAAACCAGGTTTCGATTTCAATCGCTCGACACGGAGAACTTAGTCGATGGAGCAAACGATTTTCAGTATTCCATAAAGCACGTGAGCATATTTTTACCGGACTCTATAGCAATGTAAACCAGGCTTAAAGAGTTGACGCGTCCAGGTACGAGAAACGCGTCTCGTTCGACGAGACGGTAACGCGCACCGTTTAAAACTAAACCGTGAGCTCGATCAACTGGGAAACACAGTCTTAGAGACGCAGAATAACCGGCAAACGTATTTACAACGACATTAAGCTATCTAGCAAACTCACTGACTCGCTGCAATTTACAGACACACCGGGGACGTACAGAGTTCTCTCGCGTGTATCCCCTCGTGCGTGTTCACGAAGGAAGCACCTTAAATATCGTATAATCACTGTCTCCTCTCCTTCGCCGTTCTCTCCCTCGCTATTTACAAAACACTTTCCTCTGGTTCACGTTCGGCGAGCGCACTTCGCTTTGTTCGGTTCTTCTTCAACATTTATACATCCGTATCCTCGCAGTATTTACACTCTACACACCGTATTGCACCGTGGTGAGACGCACTCGCGTACGAATCTTCCTCGACGACGCCCACTTCTCTCGCACGATCGCACCGGAAAAAGCATTTACGGCACACATACACACATACACACACACCGGGTCATGGATGAACGGGAAAAAGATGTTCATATGTGCACGGAGACGGTACGCGATCCGTTGGACGTCCTGTTGTTGTGCTGCCGTCGGACAGGCGGCGGTTGCCTCGTCCTCTGCGTGGTCCTCTGGTTGTTGGGCACGTCCGGTAACGCGAACCGCAGCTTCTCCCAGAACAGTTTGTCTCCCCATTGCAAGTAGGTGTTGGTCTTCAGATACAGTCTAATATCCGGATCGAGATCTCGCTGGTGTACGTCGCCTACTAGCACCAGAATCAGCCTGCGCCTTCGGTCCCTCAGCACCTGGTGATGAGCGGACTTGAAGTCGAACCGACACCACTCTGACTTGATAAAGTTCTCGGACAGCACCATGATCGTTCTCCTCGAGGACTCGACCGCCTGGACGATCGTGTCCGCTATGAAGCTTCCAACTGGAAAGTCTCGATAGTGCAGGCACAGTTTGTACGAGGGGTTCCCCATCTCGAGGACGGGCGCGAGTTCCTCGGCGACGAACGCCTCGTCCTTGGAGCTGTAGCTGACGAACGCGTCGAATAACTTGTCCCGGTCGTCTCGATCGACCTCGTGGTTCCTGTAGAATATCCGCACGCCGAAACGCGAGTGAAACCACACGCGCAGCTCCTGGCGAAACACGAACGCCAACATGCACAACAGCACCACCAGTAACGAGCCGACCAGGGTGGCGACCAGCAGCGGGAGGTAGTCCTGCAGCAGCTGCTTCTCGATGATGGTCTTCGTGTAGTTGCGGTGCAGCTCGTTCTCGATGCTGGCCGAGCCCGTGCACACGCTGTCGTTGTTTTTCTCGCGGTCGCCGTTCGCTCCGACCGAGAAACCAAACTCGTTGTCCGCGAACACCTCATCGCCGAACGCCTCGAACTCCGTCACGTTGTACACGCAGCGCAACGCGGACGCGTCGGTCACGCGAACGTTCGGCTCGCGGATCCACTCGCGGTAATTTTGCAAGTAGTCGCACTCGCAGGACCACGGATTCCCGGACAGGCTGATCTCGATCGAGCCCGGCAACGTCCACACGGCCAGCGTGGTCAGTCGATTGTTCTCGAGCCGGAGAAGTCGCAGCGAACGCAGGGACGAGAAGGTGTCGTTGCCGATCGAGACGATTCGGTTCCGTTGAAGGTGCAGCTGTTTCAACGCGTCCAGTCCTTCGAACTCGTGGCCGCGGAGCTCGCGGATCCTGTTGTCCTGCAGGTGCAGGTCTTCTAGATCTCTCAGTCCGTTGAACGATCGGTTCTGCACGATCTCGATGTTCGAGGAATTCAGGAACAGGACCTTCAGCTTCTTGCGACCGATGAAGGCGTGACTGGACACCACGCGCAGATCGTTCCCGTCCAAATAGAGTCGCGTCGCGTCCATGGGTATCTGCTCGGGCAGTTTGTTCGCGTGGCCGCCGTTCGAGCAGTCCACCACGTTCGCAGACCACGACTGGTCATGGTAACACGTACAGTTCAACGGACAGGTCATCTCGCAGTCGCAGGCGTCAAAGTCGCAGCAGTGGCACAGAGCGAAGCAGTGAGTGTCGTACCTGCAGAGGAATTGCGAGTGCGACGCTTCGACCAGTGGCACGAACGCGTGTTCCCGGTCGTAGAGCAGCTTGCAGTAGATGCTCTCCAGGTCCATGACCCGCGGCTGCACTCGACTCTGATTCTGCCGGTTCACTCGTTGCAGCCATTCCATGGTGCAGTCGCACAGGTATTGGTTGTCGCCGATGTAGAACTCCGGTAGAGGTTTGTCGGGTGGCACGGCGCTGATTCGTAACGCGTACGGTTCCAGGTTGCGTATTTGGTTGCCCTTGAGGTCCACTCGCGTCAGGTTGGGTTTCTTGAAGAACGAATAACTCTGCACCTTCGAGATCTGGTTGTCGTTCAGGTACAGTCGTTCCACGCTCATCGGGATCGCGTTTCCGGTGATCTCGGTCAGCTTGTTCTCGCTGGCGTCGAAGGTGCTCAACTGCAGTTGGCTCTCGATCTCGAAGTAGTTGCCCAGCTCGCGTATCTCGTTCGAGTGTATGTCCAGCCACTGCAACCCGGTCGGTATCATCGCGTAGTCGAACCATTTGAGTTTGTTGTCGCTGACGTTCAGCCAGACCAGGTTCGGTAGATTGGTGAAAAGACCCGCGATATCTGTCAGTTGATTACCGTCCAAACGGATAGCCTGTAGATTCAGGTTCTCGTCGAACGTGCCAGGCTCGATGTACTGTATCCGATTCATCGCGAGATTCAATATTTTCAGCTCCTTGATACGATCGAATACGCCCTTGGTCAGATTCCCGATATGATTTTCGGTTAATCGAAGCCCGTACAACTGCGCCACGTGGTCGAACGTGCCGGTCGGTATCTCCGAAATGAGATTCTCACCGAGGTCGAGGGTTCGCAGAAGGGGAGTGGCTTTCAACGCGTCCGGAACGGACTTTAGCTGGTTACGGTTCAGGTGGAACTCTTGCAGGGAGGAGGCATTTCTGAGGGAGCTCGGGTGTATCGTGTGCAGACGATTGTTGTCCAGCGAGAGCAGATTCAGCACGTAAAGTCCACTCAGCGTGGTGGCGTCGATAACGGTCAGTAAATTATCGCTGAGCAGCAAGGTGTGAAGATTATAGAGCGCCGAGAACGTGTTCTCGGGAAGGCTCTCGAGCAGATTCTCTTGAAGTCGGAGTATCTGTAGGCTGTAAAGGTCGCGGAACACCGTCGGATCCAGTCGAGCGATACGATTGTTGGAAAGATCGAGCACCACTAAACGTACCAAGCCACCGAACGTGGCCGCGTTCACCCACTCGGCGGTAAGTTCGTTATGCGACAGATCGAGCACCAACAACTGAGTCAGTTCACCGAACAAACCGGGCGGTAGCACGTTCAACGTGTTGTTCCTCAGATGAATCTCCTGGATGTTCCTGGCGTCGCTGAACAACTCGGGAGGAAGGCTAGCCAATCGATTGTCCGCGAGCCTCAAGATGGCCAACGAGGAGAGACCCTCGAACGCGCGATCCGCCATGAAGCCGATGGCGTTGCATCGCAGATCGAGACTGTGCAGCCGCGAGAGACCCGAGAACGCGGCGCTGGGCAACGATTCGATGCTGTTGTTACTCAAATCCAATTCCTTCAAGTTCGACAGGCACCTGGCGGCGCTATTGAAGCGGAAACTCGTCACCTCCCGCAATCGGTTCCTCGTCAGGTTCAGGATCTCGAGATTCGCCAACGGACACAGAGCACCCTCCGGTATGCTCCACATGTTGTTCTCGCCCAGATCGAGTTTCTCCAATTGCCGCAGCTCGTCCGTGAACGCGCCGGCCGACACGTCCAGCGCCATCGCCGACCAGTCCGTGTTGTGCGTCCTCACGGTCAAATTACGCAACTCTTTCAGTCCTTTGAACGCATCGTCGGACAGGTTACCGATCTTGCAGTACTCGATTACCAGTTCCCGCAGCTCCACCAGCGGTCTGAAGCTACCGGCGCTCAGCGAGCTCTGATAGAACAACGCGTCGCTGCATTCCAACCGCAAACGAACGGTGTGCTGCGGCTGTATCACGCTGAAGTTGGTGTTCTCCAGCTCGCTATTGATGGTCCTCAGACGACAGACCAGCGACACGTCGTCCTCGGTGTCGCCGGTCGCGACCCATTTGCACTCGTCCGGCGCTTTGTACCTGAGCGCTTTGCTGAGGGAAGCGCCGAGGACCCCGAATATCGTGCCCAGTAATATGGCGAAGAACGCAGGACTGCCCCGCATCTTTCCGCCGCTGGTTCTCTCAATGTCCCATGAAAATCTCGCTCAGTTGCTCGCGGTTTGCACCGGGGCAGCTATCTGTCGCGAAACCGGCCGCGATCCATTTAAGTCACGGTACCACCGGTTCTTTCTACCTCGCGACGTCCATGCCGATCCCGTTTCCGCTTCTTTCGCGTTAATCCCACCTTTCGATCTCTTCCGAATGCCGAACCGTTACAATCCTGGAGATTTCATTCTCGAGTAGCGCGGCGTATTATCCGGATAGAGCGTGTCGGTGCGCGCGACGGGTTCACCGACCTCCCGGTACCATCGATACTCCCGATCGAGAGAAAAATCTCGGCGACGACGAGGACGAAAAGCGACGGGCGTCGGTACGCGTATATACGGCTCCGGTAAGACCCACGGTTCTCCGAGGACTGGTTGGCAAGTTGTAAGGCCCGAACTGGCACCGCTACCCTCGCCCCTCCGCCCACCCTTGCCCGCTCTCCTCGCTCCCCTCCCCCGTCCCGGTCGTCCTTCCTTCCCCCACCTTTACACCTTCTCTCCTGGTCGTCGTCGTCCGCCGTAGCCGGGGCCCGACGTTCTGGCAAGCCTATAAAAACAAGACAGGTACACTCTCCGGGCCCTTACGGTGGCTCCTCAGCATCTGCAGCCTCTCCATCCACCACGATTCTCTTCGTCCTCCTCTCTCTCGAGGCTGTTTGCCTGCCGCGCTCTTCGTTCATCTCGTTTCGCAGCCTCCTCGCGCTCTCCGCCTCTCGCGTTCCTCTCTCGCTCTTTCTCTCCGCTTCGTCGTCTCCCTCTTCCGTTTCGCCGTCTCCGTTCCTCTTCGTCCTTTCAAACGGCCGTATCGCTGTTCGATTCGTCCGTGAAACCTTGCCTCACCGTCATCTGTTCTCACATCGTTTCTACGATTCTGTCACGACGAATGAAACCTCGAAAAAGAATGTTTGCTCAATGCCTTTGTGCGAATCCCGTTCCCATTCGCATTCCAGTTGTCGCGAGTCTCTCCGACTACTATTTTGCAACTAGCCTATCTCTTTCGCTCTCCTCTCCTCCGCGTTTCGCCGATTTATAAGCCGAGAGAGAGCTTCGTACGCTACGGGGTACATTGTTCGGTTACGCGGACCGAGGTTTTCGCGAAATATCGAAAACCGACGGGATAATGGCAGACGTTCGTGTCGGGGAACGGAGAAACAAAGAATGACGATGATGGAAGGCACGGGATTTTATGCGAAGCGACTCTGTTACGATCCTTCGTAACCCGAAGTACATAATTCTCCGAGTTCGAAAGGTGGTAAATTTATAAAACGATAAAGAACGATTGAAGCGGTGCAAAAAAAATATATCGGAATAAGGAGAAAAGCAAGAAGCGGGTGAACCTGCGTCAGGTTGTGAATGGGTGCGTGCCCTTTTTGTAAAAGCGTCAAGTGAAATGCTTTCCTTTCACGCGTCTTTTCCGCCGCGTCATTATTAGCTTTATGGTCTGTTTGGGATTCGCGCATTCCCTCGTCCCATTCAGTGTAAAACGATCGGACGCATTGTGTCGAGGGATCGTGTGTAAGGACACGTCAAGTGGTTCCCCACAGAGAAAGACAGAGAGCGAGATAGAAAGAGAGGGATGTCCGCCTCCTTTCAGAAAACAGTGCACGGTAGCTTCCATCTCCCATCGTTGAAAAGTGATTTGTTACCTTTACCTGGGCAAAGTAGGGGCCCGCATTGGCAGCCCACAGGCCCCCTCACGAAATACGTCGTCCTCGTGTTTCCTCCTTGATTTACTCATCGAAATTCAAATAGGAGGATACATCATTTTCATCGCGTCCAATAAAAGTATCATTAGTGAAATGAATGCCGTCCGATCCGACCTCGATTCGTTCCACTTCTTTCTTCGGCTCGATCGTTTACAGCTTAGGTAAGCTAAACCGTGATTATTCGTGGTACGACGGGGCTAAGATGTTTGGTGGATCGGAGGGGGTCAGAAACGAGACGGACGGACGATTGGTAATTACGGGGGCCGGAAAGAAGGAACGAAATAACGGATAGTGCAGGTCGCGTCGTTAATAGCGGCGCCGAGAACGAATTGTATCCTCCCTGTGGCGTATTTTATCGTCCAGTCTTATTGATCCTTATTACAAGATCTTTACCAAGGCCGCGGGCTTAAATCGGTATAATATTTCACCTTTCCGCGCGGTCGTCCTCTCGGCCAGGATAATACCCGTCGTCGATGGGTCCACGGTGTTCCACGAATTAATCGGGTATCGCATGTCCGACCGGCGAAAGTGTGACCAATTAAGCGTCCTCTCCTCTCCGGTTCCCACGTTCTTCCAGGAATAGACTCCTCATTTCCACGTAGACCACCTTTGTCTCTGCGATTCAGTCGGAATCACCTGCTATCTCGACAAGGAACTTGACAAGGCTCTTGACAATTAACAGATAATTTTAAATCACACATTTCTTTTGAATATATAGATCATCTACACCTCCAGATATCTAAAGCACTAGATACCCAAATAGTTCAGTGGGTTCTTGGAACGTTATTCTGGATCCTCGGAGTACCAACAATCAACAGGTATTTCCATCGGTTTTAAAGGACGTGAGTTCAGTATACGAATGTTCGTTAGCAAGGACCAAAAATAGTCCTTAATAACAGTAAAACTCGCGCAGAATTTATTTTAATAACGAAAGAATACGCGTTTAATTATCGAATTAGCCTTTCGGCGAAAAAAGGAATTTCTGTCGTGAACGGCGTTGCACAATCCAGAGCCAGTCCCATTCCCATGATTCTCCGGGAACCGAACTTCCTCGCCACTTTTTTTTCTGGCCTGTCCGCTTTGATTAGCGACGCGATGTGAATGAGCCTTAAAGGAGGATGGCTGCGCCGCTGAAAGGTGGCTAGCTGGCGGCTGGGATCGGCGAAAGCGGTCAGTGATCGCTGGGCCCTCGTGCTCGGGCCCCTCGTTGCTCACGATCCTCTCCCCCACCTCTCTCCTCTCGTAGCCCTTCCCTTTTCTTCCTTCTCTCCCGCATCCCGCCAACCTTCTTTCTCTCACCCGTTAGATTCTCCTCCTACCTAACCCCGCCGAGCCCGCCCCGTGGGCCTAGTCTCCTTTCAACGGTGCAGGTGACGGGGCATTCTTTTAAATCTAATCAACTACCGAACCTGGGCCCGATGTACACAGTGACTCGCCTTAATATTCGGACACCTTCGTGTGCGATGTATTATTACTATATCATACCTCGTTTTTCAATTTTAATACGTTGTCATTTTAATACTGATACCACCGAACATCGTAGTTAATAGAAACATACAGGGTGTCTTTTATTCACGTATTTCTTTTAATGTAACATGCTAACATCTTCCGGACGAAGATTGTACGATTGTACATCGTACTCCTACCTGCTTATTGTAGAATGTTTTCAAAGATCCACGTAAAATACAAAATTGTACTTTTTAAAAGAGTACTTGAAATTGTATATTTAGTGGAACTGTATGTTATATGGAACTGTATCTATAGAGTTATATGATTGTTTCACATAGTGTATATTCGAGTACACCCTGTATATAAAACAATAGCACCTCACATACCGAGGTGTCCGAATATTAATGCGAGCCACTGTATACAGGGTGTTACCGAACTCGACCGACCTGACAGCATCCTTAAAAATAGGATACCGCTCGAATCCTGACAAGGTGTCCACTTATCGAGCCGGCAAGGTGGCCGAGCGTAATTCATGGGCCCGGTCCCTTCAGCGTCCCAACACGAACCTGGTGTCTCGTTTGATCATTCAACGCTGGTATCTCAAGGTAGTTTCTCGGTTACGAAATACGATTTTCGCCGTTGAAAATCTCACGACCGGCGAGATCGATCGCGTCACGAAGAAGTTAAACGTCAGCCGGTCGGTCGATCTTTCCTCAACGAGACTTCATCGCGATGCGGTTTCGCCGATGGTTTTATGGGGTTTCTTTCGCTTGGCGGGGTGAAACGCGGGACGATTGCTCCTTACAGAGAAAATTGCTTCGTAATGCATCAAAGGAGGAAACTGCACGCTTCTTGCTATCGAGCACGTTGAAGAACGCGTGCTTCGATAGCCCACCCTGTATATACTGTGTGGTAGGTTCTCGCGGGCAAATCGGAAGCTCATGGGCAACTTGGGGCAAATTACAAAGGTTGCATAGAGATTTCAATTTTCTGAATTTAGAAATTTCAGAATTCGGTAATTTAGAAATGTGATATAGCGACTTAGGGTATTTTGCGATTTGGGGTTTTAGGGAATTGGAAACATCAGAATTCGGGGATTTAGGGAATCGGAGTATGGGAAATTTTTGATCTAGGGAATTTGGTATTTTGGGAACCGGGGATATAGGGATTTAGGGTTTAGGGAATTTGGATCTAGGGAATTTGGGGTTTTGGAAATTGGGATCTTGGGAATTTGGGGTTTTGGAAATTTGGATCTAGGGAATTTGGAATCTAGGGAATTTTGGAATCTAGGGAATTTGGAATCTAGGAGATTTGGGGTCTAGGACATTTTGGATCTAGGGAATTGGGATCTAGGGAATTTGGGATCTAGAGAATTTGGAATCGAGGGGATTTGGGGTCTAGAGAATTTTGGATCTGGGGAATTTGGGATTTAGGGAATTTGGAATCTAGGGGATTAGGGGTCTAGAGAATTTTGGATCTAGGGAATTTTGGATTTAGGAGATTTGGGATCTAGGGAATTTGGAATCTAGGTAATTTTGGAACTAGGAAATTGGGATCTAGGGAATTTGGAATCTAGAGGATTTGGGGTCTAGGAAATTTTGGATCTAGGAAATTGGGATCTAGGGAATTTGGGATCTAGAGAATTTGGAATCTAGTGAATTTGGGATCTAGGGAATTTTGGATCTAGAGAAATGGGATCTAGGGAATTTGGATCTAAGGATTCGGGAATCTAAAAATTCGAAAATTTACGAATCCAGTAATTCAATAATTCGGAAATTAAATAGTCAGAAATTATGGTGTTCTGAAAAATGTCTGCATTTGAAAATTTAACTATGCTTGAGAGTTAAAAAATTTCGCTAGAAACCCCGGAACAGTAATATTCATAATAATAGAAATTCAGTAACGTGAAATTTACAAATGTGATTATAATCGTCCAAAGAGAAAACGTGTTCACGGAATGGTAATTTGTTACAATTTATTCCGCATGACGTATAGGATATATGCAGAAGATTCATGAATGCATAAAAAAGGAGAAAGCATCGCGAAAGTGACTTCATTTGCACCGTCATCTTGTTCGAGACATCTAATTAGACGTTGCGAGAGCACCCCTAGTGGACGTCGCAGAGGAAAAGCTCGTCTAGATTTACTTACAAAATCATTTCCTCCAGAGCCAGGCAATCAAGCTTCGTCAGTACGGTTTTTTTTTCTTGTCAACCGACATCGCAGGTACATGTGGACGTCGACGGTTTGTAAGTATCGGCGCGGTTGGTCGCACTGATTGAACGCAAAAGCGAAAACCGTGAAGCTATGACGGCTAATCTTTGGTCAGCGGTGACTCAGGTAAAACGGTTTATAAGCTCTTTCGACGTACGATATTAAATATAGCCGCGACGCGTAACCTCTAATTATTCCCTTAAACGCGCTAGTCCTTTTCCAATTAACTTTTCTATGAGTTATATTCAAAAACCTGGGGTAGAAAAATTAATATCACAAAAGCTACCAGTTTCTGAACACTCGGAACATCCTTTCAGGTCATTGAAAATAAATGATACTAATAATTCATCGGTAATCGATCGGTGCACCGATCAAAACAGGTTAATAAAATTAATTTACACGCAACCTATTTGCATTCTAATTTTATTATCGACCAACGACAGCGAGATTGACTCGCAAAGACACTGTCCGATGGCTAAAGGGACAACTTGATCTTGAACCGAGCCTAGAACCACCGCTGGAAGATTATAAATTTCCCAGTGTCTCTTTGTAATCGTCGAACACAATCTTCAAGAGCGTTCAGTCTCGCCTGTCAAAGTTGCATTCCGAATTAATAAATTACGTGGTTCGAGAAGACCCCGGTGAATTATCGGCGCGCATCCGTCTTTATCAAACCGGTAAAGCGACGATCGGAATCCGGTAGTTTCGTGTAGCATTGTGCGCCACAATCCGGACTCGTTTGATTGATTCTCTGGTCGTTGGTTAATGAGCGACTGCTTCGAGCCCAGACATGTATCCTTCCAACAGAAAAAACAACAAAATCTAAACGATCCACCTAGGCGTTTGGACGCGATTGCGTAATTTCTAGAGAAACCTTGTTGAGCGGGACACTGATGGGTATAGATGTGCAAGTGGAGAGCGGATGGAGACGCTGATGGCCAATTAATTTTGCGATTTCACTAGTTATAGGGTTTTATAGCTTTAGTTGGCGTTTTTAGGTAGTTAAAGTGGGGACCAAATTTTGGGGATTCTAAAATTTTTATGGTGTGAGACGCAAGTTTACAAATTTTTATATTAGATAATTTTTGGGTTACAAATTGGTAAATTATTGAGTTCTCAGATTATTGAGTTCGCGGGTTACAGAATTCTGAGATTAGAGAATTGTAAGATTACCGAATTTCAAGATTACCGAATTCCAAGATTACCGAGTTCTCAAATTACCGAATTCCAAGATTACCGAATTCCAAGACTATCGAGTTCCAAGATTACCGAGTTCTCAAATTACCGAATTCCAAGATTACTGAGTTCTCAAATTACCGAATTCCAAGATTACCGAATTCCAAGACTATCGAGTTCCAAGATTACCGAGTTCTCAAATTACCGAATTCCAAGACTATCGAGTTCCAAGATTACCGAGTTCTCAAATTACCGAATTCCAAGATTACTGAGTTCTCAAATTACCGAATTCCAAGATTACCGAGTTCTCAAATTACCGAATTCCAAGATTACCGAGTTCTCAAGTTACCGAATTCCAAGATTACCAAATTCTCAGGTTACCGAGTTCTCAAATTACCGAATTCTCAAGCCCCCGAATTCTCAAATCCCCGAATTCTCAAATCCCCAAATTCTCAGCTCTCCAAATTCTTAAGTCCCCGAATTCTCAAGCCCCCGAATTCTCAAATCCCCAAATTCTCAGCTCTCCAAATATTTAAGTCCCCGAATTCTCAAGCTCCCGAATTCCCAAATCCGCGAATTCTCAAGTCCCCAAAATTCTTAAATCCCCAAATTCTCAAGTCTCCAAAATTCCCAAATCTCCAAATTCTCAAATCTCAAAATTCCCAAATCCCCCAATACTCAAACCTTCTATTTCTCAACCCCTAAACTCCTCCATCCCTTCATCCCTCCATCCCAAAATTCCCACATCATTTCCCTCCTCCCTCCCCACACACTACCCCAAAACCATCCTATTACACAAATGGCCATATAGCGAGACTGTCGCAATTAACGGTTGTCTCCACCGTTCTCCACTTGTTTCAAAACCATTATGAAACAGATCTACCCAGCCTGCAACGTTCAGAATCCCAAGAACCGACTTTCACTTTTCTTCGTGTCTCGAATCGTTTATTGTTCCTCCAGCACGAAATCACGAGCAGACCGATGATCACCTGCTAGTTTCGCTACTTTCGTCCTACATTCTTATCGACTTCGGTCCATGAATCGTCCCCTTGCGGTTTTATTGCCGTTTCTGCAGGCAACAATGGGTCGTAACGATAGCCGTTCGCGAATCCGCGGAATATTTTTCGTTTCGAACGCGTGAGAAAGAACGTCGAGTGATCTTTTGCAATTTCTTTGAAGAAAGGGGAGCGTTCAAAAGCGGGGAAAAATGGCACATTGTACGGTGTAGAGCGTTTAATGGTAACTTATCATTAACCTAGCTGCATGAATGAAGCGGAAGGAGACGAATGACTTTTATAAAAGAGGTTATGGAACAGCGGGGAGCATCGAGTATTACATTACGAAGCACATTGACTCAATTACCTCGCGTCCTCTTTCCAAAGATAAATTCTTCATCTTCTAAAGTCTGCATTCTTTTCACGGTCTTGCTGAAAAAAACTAACGACGTAGACCGTTATAGTTCACCTCGTATTTCGCTACGCTTTTTTTACTTTTCAATGTACATTTACTGGTTCCATATTTCTGTGACACGTTGATGAAATATTTGACAAAATATTCTTTGTGAATCTTCTTAAATATTCGTAAATATTCTTTGAAGTCTGAGTAATAATGGAGATTGTAAATTGTGTTTTCATTGCAAAATATCATTACTGTGAATTTTTATTTAATTTTCAATCAGTCTGATATTATTCTTGAAATGATAAGAACATGTATAATTACTTTAGCAATTTAGTAAAATTTTTAAAGTATTTTTTTAGTTAAATAATATTTATTCAGTTAAAAGTTTTTACCTCAATTTATCAATTTTCAGTCCCTTTAGAAGCAACTTCCACGTATTAAAAGTATAATTACACATAATTTTATGTATTCTCTTCTGAACATCGTTGAAGAAATGAAAAATGACTCCTCATTTACCAACACGAAATGATAATTCCAAAATGAGCGACTTTGTAGCTTCCACATTTGATTAAATCTCCGAGAACAATAGAGGTAGCAAAAAGCGAAGAGTAATCAAGCCCGAACCGTGTAATTCAAATGGCACCAAGTTCACCGTGTTTTAATGCGCGATGCAGTCTCGGTTCTTATTGTTTTCTTGTTTCTTTCGAGTATACTTGCGGTCGTAGTCGCAACGAGTAACGTTCACGTTTTACGCGAGTCCATAAAGCGTATCCCCTCGAACCGAACAGCAACCCTCAATTTCACTCGGTTCGCGCGTTTATCTTGGGCGTTTAAATTAAACAAATAACGCTTAACAGCTTTGCCCGGTGTAATGGCTGCACCAAAGGCCGAACAAATTGCGCGCGGAATGTACATAGTGAAAATTGTTGCATCCTTTTGTGTGGATTTAACGCGTCTGTGGTGGACACTGTTCTTTGAAATGCTCAGAAAACATTTTCGTATTGATGCTTCACTTTTAGGGCTTTTTAGAAATTTCACTTTGCTTTTAATGGAAGTTTTGTGGAGGAGAGGATGGAGAAGATTTTATGGAGAACTGGTTTTTAGAACGTTTTGTAATTTAAGGAGTACTTTTGATTTTAATGTAGGCATGATGAGTTACAATTTTGAAGGATGATTATTTCGGGAGACAAGGCTGTTTGAAGCTGTGCTGAAGTCTTTCAGATAATTCGTGTAAATGATGATTTTTAAGTTGTGTGGGTTTTTACGTTTAGAAATGTCACTTTGCTTTTAATGGATATTTTGTGGAGGAAAATGGAGAAGATTTTATGGAGAACTAGTTTTTAGAACGTTTTGTAATTCAAGGAGTACTTTTGATTTTAATACTGGAGGATAAGTTACAATTTTCAACGATTATTATTTCGTGATCTAAACCTATTTGAAGTTTTGCTGAAGTCTTTCAGGTAGTTCATGTAAATGATGACTTTTAAGTTGTATAGGTTTCTACTTTTAAAAAATATCACTTTGTTTTTGACGTCCATTTTATAGAGAATAGCATCTACAATTTCTGAGAACATTTAATAATTCAATCAGTACTTTGATTATAATACTGCACAATGCGTAACAATTTTAAATGATCAGTTCGTGAGTCAAACCTATTTAATGTTACTGAAAATTCAAGTTGTGAAGACTTCCACATAATTCATATAAACAATGATTTTTAAGTTATGTAGCTTTTTATTTTCAAAAAATGTCACGTTGCTTTCAACGTCCATTTTATAGAGAAAGGCATCTACAATTTCTAAGAACATTTACTAATTCAATCAGTACTTTGATTATACTACTGCACAATAAGTAACAATTTTAAATGATCATTTCGTGAGTCAAACCTATTTAATGTTACTGAAAATTCAAGTTGTGAAGCCTCCAGATAATTAATGTAAACGATGACTTTTAAACTGTATAGGTTTTTAATTTCAGAAAGTATCACTCTGCTTTCAGCGTCCATTTTATAGAAGAAGAGAACAGTTTCTCAGAACGATTGCATTTGTTAATTTAATCAGTGGTTTTGATTATAATACTGCATGAAATCCTGCAATTTTGAACGATGAAAGTAATGACTCATAATTGAAGTTGCTGAGAGGTGAAGTTGTACAGTCTTTCGTATAATTCATCGAAACGATAACGTAGGTTATGTTTCATTCGATCTTCCGTTTTATTGCATTTGTCCTCCAGTTATTTTCTCTTGTTTGATCATAAATCCACTTTTTACATAGAAAAGTTACTTTACCGTTCATTCAGGAAGATCAAGTAAAATTCCTCTATAAAGAAATTATCACGAAACAGACAAAATTCCTCGATAAATCCTTATCGAACCTCCATCAACTAGCGTGTACAGAGTAAATAAAATGATCGATAATCTTGAACAGTCCGGTTAACGTTTAGATTCAATTACCCATGAAAAGGTGAGATTAGGTGAGCAATAAACCTCATCGATTAAATCAAAACATCGCCGCTTACTCTTGGAATCGTAACTGTATAAATACAAACTCCCGCAGTGCGGCAAACAAACGAACAAGTCGATATTTAAACGGTTATTCAAACAACATCCTTAATAACCGCGAGAAAACGGCAGATGTTCGAGGCACCTTTTTCCAGATCCCGCCTTTCGACGGCCACTCGTCAACCGTCGTTACCGTAAACTTTATTATCGACTCGATCCGCCGGGATAATCGGCGCGTATCGATAATCGCCGTAGAAAATTTATTGCTACGAGAGGCGCGATCCCGAGAAGTCATTTTTCGCGTGTAACAGGCGCGCGTCCGATCGGCCGATCTTGAACGGTGGCTAAAAAGAAAGAGAGAGAGGAATTTAACTGTCGAGGATTAGAAGAGACATCTGCACTGGCGTAGCTACTCAGGGAACACTTTTTCACCCACTCAAAATTTATAATTTATAGGTTTGATATTTGTCTTCTAAGTTGAGGACTTAGGGAGACATTGGTTAGGAGTTCATTTTATTTCTTGATCAATATATTTCTACATTCGCAAATTTCTGAGTCATCAAATTGTATGTTTATATACTAAGATCATTATAGTGCTACATCTTTAAGTTTCTAAGTCAATAAATTATTATATGTTCACAAAGTGGAGTGAAGATGAAGAACTTCACAAATTGAAAATCATCAAAGTACTACATCTTCAAGTTTCTAAGTCAATAAATTATTATGTATTCACAAAGTGGAGTGAAGATGAAGAACTTCACAAATTGAAACTCATCAAAGTACTACATCTTCAAGTTTCTAAGTCAAAAAATTATTATATGTTCACAAAGTGGAGTGAAACTGAAGAACTTTAGAAAATGAAGATCATTAAAGTACCACATCTTCAAGTTTCTAAGTCAAGAAATTATTATGTGGTCACAAAGTGGAGTGAAGATGAAGAACTTCACAAAGTGAAGATCACCAAAGTACCACATCTTCAAGTTTCTAAGTCAATATATTATTATATATTTTCACAAAGTGAAGTGAATATGAAGCTCACCTTGTGAAGATCATCAAAGTACATCATCAAATTTTCTCACACCTAAATCATCAGATCAATACACGTTCAAACTCCAAAATCACCAACTTTATGATGTATGTTCTTTGAACACAGACTGTACATTCATACTACATCTGCGTAAAGTAAACATAAATTACGTAATCAAGGAACAATAAATCAGTCCCAGCTAGAAAGAAGCTAGTTACGCCAATGACCATACGTGGTCAAAAGGAGAAATGAAGCGTGGAGAAAGAAAAGTTAAAAGAAGAGGGAGTAGAAAGAGGCAGGCAGGTGAGAGTTGGTGGAAGGAAGACAACGAAAGAGCTCACACGCGCTTCGGGAGAGCGGTGAAAGAGAGAGAGTTCGAGGTGGGACGAGTGCGATCGTCTATAATCGAGTTGACCGTGAAATTTTCATTACACCTTTTCTGAGTTATGCATATAAATAAGGAAGGGAGCGGGTCGGTGTGCCGGGAGCGAAGAACGTGGCAATGCCTTTGTTAGCGGAAGGTTAATGGCGAGGGACCCCCGGCTATCTTACCACGCTGACAGCAGTCTCGTTAACGATTACGATAACTCCACGGCCTCCTCTCTGGGGATGCGTAGTTGGCGATCGCTCGCAGGCCCAAAGCCAAGGTAGGCCAGAATTCACTGACTGGTCTGGGTCGAATGGGGAACTGAAAAGTCGAGGGCAACTTTAACTTCCTGGGAAGTTGGTTATAATCAGGTGATACTTTAGTTATAATCGGTGGACATTTCAGTTATAGTCAGTGGACACTTCAAGTTATAGTCAGTGGACACTTCAGTTATAATCGGTGGACACTTCAGTTATAGTCAGTGGACAGTTCAAGTTATAGTCAGTGGACACTTCAGTTATAGTCAGTGGTCAATTCATTTATAGTCAGTGGACACTTCAGTTATAGTCAGTGAACACTTCAGTTATAGTCAGTGGACAGTTCAGTTATAATCAGTGGTCAATTCAGTTATAGTCTGTGGACACTTCAGTTAGAGTCAGTGGACACTTTAGTTGTAATCAGTGGACACTTCAGTTATAGTCGGTGGACACTTCAGTTACGTTCAGTGGACACTTTGAGAAGAAGTCTAGCTCTGGCGTGTTTCTGAAGCAAGCTTAAATTGGTTCAGTTATAAGAAGTTTGACTTTTGTGTGACTTCTTCAGTGATACAAGCTTGAAGTAGTTTATCTGGAGTACACTTGCAAAGAGTTTGACTTGCATGTCTTTCTGAAGCTAGCTTATATTAGTGTGATGTTTGGTGTAGTTGTGAATGACCTTACAAGAGCCTTGGACTTCATGGAGTACACTTGCAAAAAGTTTGACTTCCATGTCTTTCTGAAACTGGCTTATATTAGTGGCATGTTTGCTGCAGTTGTGAATGACCTTACAAGAGCCTTGGACTTCATGGAGTACACTTGCAAAAAATTTCACTTCCATGTCTTTCTGAAGCTAGCTTATATTAGTGGCATGTTTGGTGCAGTTGTGAATGACCTTACAAGAGCCTTGAACTTCATATATGCTCTTTTTTTATGCAAGTTTAAATATGTCCCATGTTTGGAGCAGTTGTCAATTTTCCTATAAGAGCATTGGTCTTGGTGCAACTTCTTCTTTTCTGATGCAAGTTTAAGCAAGTTTGATGTATGGTCCAGTTGTGAATACTCCTATAAAAGCTTTGGTCTTGGTGCAACTTCTTTTCTGATGCAAGTTTAAGCAAGTTTAGTCCAGTTGTGAATAACTTTATAAGAAGATTGATTTCAGTGTGTCCTCTGTTTTGATGACAGTCAAAGTAAGTCTCATGTCTGGTTCAGTTGTGAATATCTTTGCAAGAAGCTTGACTTCAATGTGTCCTCTTTTTTGATGCCAGTTAAAGTAAGTCTGATGTCTGATCCAATTGTGAATAATCTTACAGGTAGCTTGATTTTAGTGTCTCCTCTTTTTTGATGCTAGTTAAAGTGAGTCTCATGTCTGGTCCACTTGTGAATAACCTTACAAGAAGCTTGACTTTAGTGTCTCCTCTTTTTTAATGCCAGTTAAAGTAAGTTTGATGTCTGGTCCAGTTGTGAAGAACCTCACAAGAAGCTTGACTTTAGTGTCTCCTCTTTTTTAATGCTAGTTAAAGCGAGTCTCATGTCTGGTTCAGTTGTGAATAACCTTGCAAGAAGTTTGACTATAGTGTGTCCTCTTTTTTGAAGCCAGTTAAAGTAAGTCTCGTGTCTGGTCCAATTGTAAATAACCTTGCAAGGAGTTTAACTTCAATGTGTCCTCTTTTTCGATGCCATCTAAAATAAGTCTGATGTCAGGTCCAGTTGTGAATACCTTCACAAGAAGTTTGACTATACCACATCCTCTTTTTCGATACCATCTAAAGTAAGTCTCATGTCAGGTCCAGTTGCGAATACCCTCACAAGAAGTCTGACTATACCACATCCTCTTTTTTGACGCCACCTAAAGAAAGTCCCTCCGGTCCCGTTGTGAATACCCTTGCAAGAAGTCCGACTTCATCCTCTCTTCTTTTTGATGCCAGCTAAAGATCTCTGACTTAGATGTGTCTTCTTCCATGCAACTTCAAATAAGTCTCATGTTTGGTCCAGTTATAAATACCCTCATAAGAAGTTTGACTTCCCTGCATCTTGTTGCAAGTTTTAATAAATCTGACGTCTGGTCCAGTTATAAATACTCTTGCAAGTTTGGACCTGTCTTTTTCTCTTATGCAAATGTAACAAATGTCTCACGTCTGGTCCAGTTGTAACTACCTTCGCGAGATGTTCTCCATCTTTTGCCTGATACAAAGTTAACTGATCTAAGTAAACTGGATTAACCAGGTAAAGCAATCCAGTTTAAGCTGTGATTTCTTGCGAATCGATCGTTCCCGTTTTCCCGATTACGTGGAACGTTGTGGCGGAAAACTTGCGGCGGACTGGAGCTTAACGAGCGGATTTTGGGTCGGGAAAGTTTGGCAGTGCGCGCGGTAACGAGGAAAATTTTGGAGGAAGCGGCGAACCGCTGCCATTGGAGACAATCGAAGGTCATACAGTAGACTCTCATTATACTGCAACCTTCGCATTAACTTTCTGACGGACATCCCCGCAATTTTATGCAGGACTGTTATGGACTCAACTTTTTTCACGACTCGGTTAATGATAGCAGATGCAACTATAATTTCATTTAACTACATTCAGTGAAAGTTTGATACCTTTGTGATCTCATATAATTTAAGTCGAAAATTGAAATGATTAAATCTGACTCATGAAAGTCGTTGCATAAGCTTCATACTGGAATATCTTAATTGCTCGCGATGGCGTCCAGCTCGATAACTCGTCCTCAACCGGCGGTTATCATCTACCCCTCTTTTTTCCCCCATTTTGTTGGTTTTTTCTATTCCAGTTTCCTGCCTCGATAATTTACCCGTGGATCGTTTAATAGCGTATGAAACTTTGACATCTTGACTGCTTTTAATAAGCACCTTCGAACCGGGAGAAACGAGCGACTGTTAACTTGCCTTACTGGAAAATAATGTTTAGCCGCCAGTCGAGCTTATACCGTGAACGAGGTATTTCCGTTTTTCTTTCGTTCGGTGAAGACAGATCGAATTTGTCGATGCGGTTACAAAACTGTTAACCTGTTCAACGATCGACGATCTTCAAAGCTGAAATACTCTTCTTTTATTTTATATCGAGGCTTGATGAGCGTAAATTTGTTAACAGGCATTTTATTTGCTATTTCAAAATCTATTATCAGAGCGTTTAATCTTTTCGTGTCACTCTTTGGTGCTTCTTTCAAACATTTTCATAATCAAGCTGTTTATGTGCCATGTAAATCAGTTCTGGAGTAGGATATATAGAGGTTATTTTGGTGGAAGTATAATAAGAAAAATCTTTGTTGGTTTACATATAATCGTATGTTCTTTTACATTCAATACATCATGTAATAGGTAGACTTGAGAGGGTTAATTGAATCATTCATTTGGAAGTTTTTAAAGAACCTAAAAAAAGAATAAAAGTATACAAAGCAGATGAAGCTTCAAGAGTAGTTCAAATATAAAATTGATAGATGAATGAACAATTAATAAGTGTAGAGAAATATAGAATTTGTAGATCAATGAACAATTAACAAGTGTAGTTGTAATATAAAACTTGAAAGGATTAATTGAATCGTTTATTTAGATATTTTGAAAGAACCTAAAAAAAGAATAAAAGTATACAAAACAGATGAAGCTTCAAGAGTAGTTCAAATATAAAATTGATAGATAAATGAACAATTAATAAGTGTAGAGAAATATAGAATTTTTAGATGAATGAACAATTAACAAGTGTAGTTCTAGTATGAAACTTGAAAGGATTAATTGAATTGTTTATTCAAATGTTTTGAAAGAATCTAAGAAAAGAATAAAAGCAGATTAGCAGATTAGACCTCAAGAGTAGTCGAGATATAAAATTTGTAGATCCACAAACAATTAATAAATGTAGTCCAAATATAAAATTCATAGATCAATGAAAAATTAATAAATGCACTCCAAATACAAAATTTGTAGATCCACGAACAATTACTAAGTGTAGTCCAAATATAAAATTCATAATTCAATGAAAAATTAATAAATGCACTCCAAATATAAAATTTGTAGATCAATGAACAATTAATGATTGTAGTCCAAATATAAAATTCATACATCCATGAAAAATTAATAAATGCACTTCAAATATAAAATTTGTAGATCAACGAACAATTGACAAATGTACTCCAAATATAAAATTCATAATTCAATGAAAAATTAATAAATGCACTCCAAATATCAAATTTATAGATCAACGAAGAATTGATAAATATAGTCCAACAATTGTATAGATCAAAGAACCATAAGTGCACAATGATAAGACCATTTCACCAAAGAATTTGATAACCGAAATAATAGCAGTAATTCGAGGGTAAAATTAAGGAGCTTTTGGCAAACGAGACGGTTAAAAAGTTCCATCGTGAGCAAGCAGTTCGTAATTTAATAATTTCCTCCGCGACGGAATAACGAGGAGGAGGTTACGTTAAAGCGTGTAAGATAAACCGTCGTCGGGAAAGCTGATCCGTAAGCTCCGGTACGCTTAAGTTCACGCAGCGCGTGCGTTTCACGAAATAATTTAATCCGTAAGTACGCGGCCAGGGAGCATAATTTTCTTCGTTACGGAATAACGAAGGGGGCGAGGAACACGATGGAAACTCGTAAAATCACGAAACGACGGAACAAAATTCGCCCCTGTTACGAAACGCGTGCAGCGTGTGGACGTACCTTTAACGACGGGCTGAGAAAAAATTGGGCAGTTTTCGTTTACCGAGTCTTAGCCGGTTCGCGAGGTCGTTAATTTTCGGGTGGCCCTCGATGGGATACCGCTCTCGCCCACCGACCAGTCTTTGAACCCGACATTACCTTCGCCCCGGCTTCGTGCTTTTCAGCGGTTGCTACGCTGTCTCGCTATATGGCCCTGCGATTATTCCTTCGCTGTTACACCCACCTTGCGCAGACTTCAGAAGGATGTGAACTTAGTTTTCAAGTTTAGAAATTTTGGGACGAAGAAATTGATTTATAGTAGTGTACATTTATTTATTGTTGGATTACTTGTAAATCCAGTTATATGTTTATTATAATTCTTTGAAGTGTGAATAGGTGTTGCAAGTGGTGACGAATGAGCGTTGGAAATGTATGACTGCCGTTAAAATTTAATTGATTTGTTATTAGTCTTTTGCCATTTTTTGAGTTGTTAAAACGTATTATAAAAGATTCAATAAAATATTTAAATATTGCTCATTAAATTAATGTTCAGATAGTTGGAAGTACTACAGTAGTTTATTATAAGCTTCAAAGAACGTATTGAGATTATGATGGATTACATGAAACATTTCCGACTCTGAACCACGGACAAGTTTGAGAACAACCGCGAATCGGTTCCGAACCGGTACGGACTCCTTCGAACCTTTCCGAACACACACGAGGTTCGGGAACCCGTTGCAGTTGCATTTATAACAGAAATTGGGGTTGTAGAAATTTGGGGATGGGAATTGGAGGATGTAGCAATTTGCGAATGTAGAAATTGGTGGAGAGGGTGAGGTTGCTGAAATCGCAGCCCCTCAGAAAAAACCTGCAAATATGTAAAAACTATAATTGCTATTTGATTCTAGTGTAAATATTGTTTTTATTTATTAGAATAATTCTGAACAATCTTTGTGTTGTCATATAAATTAATCATAATGTGGCGCCATTACAGCTGTAGCAGTCGTAACATTTCAAGTATAGACAGATACGACTTAAGCACAGATGTGACTTAAGCAACCTTACGCTACAGAAATTTTGGGATGTATGAATTGGAGGATGTAGCAATTTGCAAATGTAGAAATTGGAGGATATAGAAATTTGGGGATGTACGAATTGGAGGATGTAGCTATTTGCAAATGTAGAAATTGGGGGATATAGAAATTTGGGAGTGTAGGAATTTGGAAATATCGAAATTTGGAAGTGTCGAAATTTGGGGGTGTAGGAATTGGGGGATGTACCAATTTGCAAATGTAGAAATTGGGGAATATAGAAACTTGGGAGTGTTGGAATTTGGAAATATAGAAATTTGAGAGCGTATGAATTTGGAAATATAGAAATTTGCACGCGTAAAAATTTGGAAGCGTAGAAATTTGGGGATGTCGGAATTGGGGGATGTAGCAATTTGCAAATGTAGAAATTGCGGAATATAGAAACTTTGGAGTGTTGGAAATTGAAAATATAGAAATTTGCAAGCGTAGAAATTTGAAAATATAGAAATTTGCAAGCGTAGAAATTTGGAAGTGTAAAAATTTGAGGATGTAGGAATTAGACGATGTAGCAATTTGCAAGTGTACAAATTTGAGCTTGTAATAATTTGAGAATGTAGGGATTTGTAGTCTTCTCTACAGTAACACTTCAACGCGTTCAATTAAGATATCCAACAATACGTTGTTACGAATCGTCGATCAGAAACGCAGCAACCACGATAACAAGACAAATGGTGTAACAATGCTGGTAGCCGCGATCTTCCGCGCGAAATCGTACATCTCGCACTCTCCAATCTGTGTTTCGATCGATTTTCTCGTTCGCAGCGACGCACGAACGATCTCCTCCATAACCTTCCTTTTTTCTTTTCGCTGTCCATCAAGGTATTCAAACTGATCGGTCACATTGGAACTACTTAATCGAACGTTGACAACCATTCGATAAAAATAGACATATTTTTCTTGTAACTAGTTCCAAAGGATGTACTCTAATTATAATAGTATGCTGCTTGAAGGGACAAGACAAATTTCAGGCATCTTTCATGTTCGATTAGGTCAAGATCCGGTGCAATTTTTTATTTTTGCTGCAGTAGATGAATTTTCCTCAATTTCACATTATTAAATTATATGTCATAGCTTTACATGATTAACCAATATAGCTTGACATGATTAAATAATATAGCTGGACATGATTAGGTAATATACTTCGACATATTTAAGCAGATGGTTAACTAGATAATTTAAGACATAATAGAAAACTATAACAGCACAGTTTAACTCACAGTTTACAAAAAATTGATATTATAAATTAATAGACAAGTTTAACATCTTATGTAAATAATTTGATTTCCGCTATATATTTGCTTCGTTTCAAACAACTCTATAAATTAACAGTCCGCAAAAGCCGTAACAAGAAATAAGGGTTCGCATTTACTTTGGCTTAATAAGTCCATATTACGCCGATCGGTACACATATTTCTCATTAAAGAAATGCTCGTGTACTCGCGCGCGATCGCTGGTAATTATCCCGAGGCGAAAAGAAACAGACAGCGGTAGGCAACGTGATTAATAAATTTATAGTTTTATTTCGCCACCGGCCGGCCCCGGACCGATCAGATACGCGGCGAGATATCGTTACGCGCTATTGTGCCGCTAGATTAATTCGCGGCAATAAATTCTTCATACCCGCGGCTCGGTTAAGTGATACAAATGAGTTCGATATTCAGTTAAATAATCTGCTAACCGTTTCGGCGAGCCACAAGAGTCCGCCCCTGAATCCAACCAGAACGGTACAGATTACCTTGAAGAATGGAGCCGTCGTTATGAACGCGCGTTTAACCCTGCTGCTCTTCTCGGCTCCGTGTAACCCGAAATAAACCTTGCGTTTGCATAGATTTTACCCTGGCAAATTTTAACCTTCCATTCGCTTCCATTCTTGAATTTCTATTCGTTTAAACCCTTACTTTAGAGACACACTATTCATATGCAATTATTCATAACTTAATGTAAACTGCAATTGAATTTTGCTATAATAAACTGCAATTCAGTTTTTATTATAATCTGTAAGGATCATTGAAAGTTCTTTATTAATTTTTTAATTTTTAATTTTCATTACGTAACGTCACATTTTACCAATTAACCCTTTGCTCGACGTCACACTTCTCTTGTATCTCGTAAATAATTCAGCTAAATAGATTGGTTGAATATGTATATTATCATTCATTTCCTATTTGTAATACAAGAAAAATGTATTTCTTAATCTATTTTGTAAAGGTTGCTGAAGAAAATTGAGTGCAAAGGTTAACTATGAATAACAAATTGTGTCGACAATATCGATTATGCAAGAAAATAAAGGTTTAAACCAAAACTATATTATATGTACACTTTTCAATATTCGTCAGCAATCTCACACTTCTTTCGAATAAATGCGTGGATCACGATGTAAAGGGGTACCACGGGGAATCGCAATGGAGTTTTCTTTACCTCTCCCCTTTCATCGTACGGGTGCAATATGACGCTCGCCCGCATTATCGATGACTTGAGTTTCTTGTTCGCTTTCGTTTCGCTTTCCGAGCGAACGTTCCGAATTTTATTTACGTTCCTCTGTGCCCCGACGACGTCGTTTCGCCAGCCAATTTTCGATTTGCCCGCCGGTCCTCGCATTACCTCCCTTCCAACCTGGTGGTCGATCCTTCCACGGAAGCGGCTCCCCCTCAGTCTTATTGGAACTTTGCTCCGTTCAAATTGTCAGAGACCTCTGTTCGATGCTTTCCATTATACTTACCTTTGTGTATACAATTCTCGATCCACCTTTTATACTCCTCTTTCTTCAAATTTCATCGACTATGCTTACATTTGATTTTTATCGATTTTCAAACTTTAGACTTTTCTTACGTTCTTATTTTGCTTGTTGATTTTTATGTCAACTTGCTTATTTTCTCTTGTTGACGAGATCTTTGAAAGGACTGTATGATCATGATTAAATTTTGAGAAGATCAGAACCGAAGGTTAAGATGTCGGAACTTTTTGCCCATTAGATTTGAACCTTTGGAGTTTCAGTCTTTGTAGAAGACCTTTGTAGAAGTTCTCTTTAAAAGAATTTCAAGAGTATGACGTATAAAACTTAGGAATCTTAGAACATTTTATAACTTTAGAATATACAATAGGTTTTTATATTTTGAGACTGATATATATATTAATCTTTCAGATTTTGTTGATTTTTAAAAAAGAAATTAAGATTTTATTATTGTTGAGAACCTGAACTAGTACCACTAGCGAGAACCGAGTTTCTCAAGCCACCTGGCGGCCACCGAGCCAAGCTATTCATCCGCCTACAAACGTTGCAATTTCAGAAACGAGTCGAGATTAACAGACGTTTACTTTCCGCGCTTTCGATCGTACCATATCATCACCGGTTCGGTTTTTCCACGAAAACCGCTCGTACGTCGTGCGAGCCGTTGAAGCGAACCGGATCACCGCAAACGCGCCGCCTTCCTGTTGGTTTAACCCGATCAACCGCCACCGCGATATCCATGGTATTGCTCCGAGAGGCCTGGGCCGGATCACGGACACGGCACACTATGCATGCGTGGGGGCAAGCTCATTTATTTACCGAGGATCAGTATTGGCAGGTTGTAATTTACAAATGCTGGGACCCGTTGGATTTATCGGCGCTCCGCTACCCTCTCATTACAACCCTCTGCCCTCCGTCATCTTCTCTTTTGCCCTTCATCCGTTTCCCTCCCGCGCCCCCTGCTCGCCCGTCTGCTGCCCTTCCACCACCTCTCCTCCGGGCTCGTTACGTTTTCACCCTCCAATCCGGCCTTGGAGAGAACTATGCTCGTGATTATCGTCAATTGACCTACACACGATTGAAATGCCTTATGAACACCGATACGCCATTTTATTTTGTTAGAAATCGAGGTGAACTGATTCTAGACAATATTCTCTTGCAACAGTCGAATTTTTATTTCAAGTTCCTTTTTATTAAACGTCAAAGTCCATCTGTATTAGTACTTGATTCTGAGAGAGAGGAATAACGTTTCGATGTCCACATTCAGATCACAGTGAGTTGCAGGCAAAGAGTATGTGCTCTGAGTTCACAAATTGTTTCATATTTTTCCCAAACGATATATGAACGTAACAGTGAGTCGCAGGCAAAAGAGTACGTGCACTGAGTTCATAAATTGTTTCATACTTTTCCCCAAAAGATATATGAACCTAACACAGTGAGTCGTAAGCAAAGAGTATGTGCTCTGAGTTTACAAATTGTTTCATATTTTTCCCAAAAGATACATGAACGTAACAGTCAGTCGCAGACAAAGAGTATGTACACTGAGTTCACAAATTGTTTCATACTTTTCCCCAAAAGATATATGAACGTAACAGTGAGTCGCAGGCAAAGAATATCTGCACTGAGTTCCCAAATCGTTTCATACTTTTCCTAAAAGATATATGAACGTAACAGTGAGTGAACCTAAAATTTAATGAGCTACCGCATTTTTAGATGAACGTAAGAGGTAAAAGTTGCGAAAGAAAATGAAACGAGAAATTTTTCGCGATCAGATTGTTCTAAAACACTGACCCGAAGATCGGATCGTCGACTCCGGATCCAGAAGAGCCACCAGCTACGCTCGCAGCGAATCACCGGCAGCCGCACACCGAGCTCTCCTCTTCTTTTTTTTTCTGCTCATCCTGCTGTTCCCTCGTGGCCTCAACAGCCTCGTCCAGTCTACGGCCATCGCGACCTTATCATTGATAATTCCTCGACCGAAGGAGGAGGCTGCGGGAACCTCCGAAGGGTTTGCGTGCTTGCGTTGCGTTCAGATAGCACGGATTATCGGCGTATCCGATAATAGAGGGAAGGGTACTGCGAGTAGGTCGATGATCGTCGTTAACTGAAAAAAATCGAGGCGAGCGGATACGAAGAGGAGGCGAGAGCCGGATGATGCTCGTCGATCATCGCGGATGGATCGTTCGAGCTTCGACAAAGCTCCGCTGTCGAATTAGGCTCGTAGAACGGCAGAACCGGAAATTTCGAAGCGTTAACGACGTTGGTCTCGAAGCAATTAAGGGTCGAAACGACGTAGGAAATGATCTCACTCAAACATACCGGTGCAGTTCGAGATATTAACCCTTCAAGCACTGCGGTTGAATATAACGTGCCTTCTATAGCCTAAACGCGTGTTCGTCTATTTGGAATGTTTGTTACTAATGGTAAATGTACGTGCTCCATAATTATCGTGGTTATCCTTGCATAAATTCTCCGCGTTTCGCAAACATTTCATTCGTTTGAAACACTTATCAGACTCGTCAAAGAACGCTCATCGAACAGCTTGAATACTTATCGAAGAGTTCTGTATGGAATCGATATTGGCGACATTGATCTACGTCGTCGTTCAAGGATCATTTAAAACGTCGAGCAAGCCGTCTGGGTGGCATAAAAGTCAGTTTGATTTTGAATCGAAAGGAGGAGACTAACGAGATCTGAAGGTTCGTGACTGTGTCGTAAATAGATGGAATATCCTATAAGGCAAGGGCTTTGTTAATGAAGGGCCGAGAGGGCACGGTATTTCGCGACTCGCGTGCGTTTCCATCGTGGCGGAGGAAGATGCCACGAGCAGATTCAACGTGGATGCCCGGCTTCCCTCGCGCGGCCTTTCTTGCCCCGGGATACACAGCTCCGAGGTGGCCTCCGAGAAGCGAACAGAGACCCCTCGACTTCCTCGCGTCGGATCCGGTCGGTGGTTGTCTTTAAATTCCAAACCGTACGGAATCCCGCGAAAGAGTAATGCCGACATTGCGCGGGGAAGCGTTCGCGCGGAGGAGTTCAGCGTGGATTTACGTTGATTCAATAAAGTCTGGAAACGCGACAGCGCCACAAAGGATATCGACCGTGTTCCCCGACCGCTGCCCACTTCGATTCACGATTTTGCGATCCTCCAACGAGAATCAAACTGCCCTCTACAGCCACTTTAGAACCTTTCTGCTTCGTGAGCCTTGTATTTGAAAAGGGAAGGCACAAGTCTCTGCCATTTTTATGGAACCGTTTGCTGAATACGCGACACGGTTTATCGGCGCAGACTTTAAGCAAACCACCCTTTAAACCACTAGTTCTATCTCGTGAAAGTACTTTCAATTCTCAAATGAACGTAAAAACCTTCAAAGTCAAGATTCTACGCTTCTTTATGTAGAGCAACATATAAACAAATTGACCAAAATACAATTACCACCTTATTTTTTAATTATGTAAATTTATTCAGAAAGTGACAAGTATTTCATTCTCTAATAAATCCATCAACTACCCTCCACAACTCAATAAATTTTTATCTACATTTCACATCAACTTAGCCTCAGTCGATACATTTTAAAGACAAAGATGCATCAAACAGAGATCCCCTTTGGACCAAATCGATGTTCAGAGTTCGTTTCCTTATTAGTAGCTACCAATTATATTTGCAGAATATGCGACACGGTTTATCGGCGCAGACTTTAAGCAAACCACCCTTTAAACCACTAGTTCTATCTCGTGAAAGTACTTTCAATTCTCAAATGAACGTAAAAACCTTCAAAGTCAAGATTCTATGCTTCTTTATGCAGAACAACAACATATAAACAAATTGACCAAAATACAATTATCACCTTATTTTTTAATCATGTAAATTTATTCAGAAAGTGATGAGTATTTCAGTCTTTAATAAATCAACTACCCCTATCAACTACCCTCCACAACTCAACAAATTTTTATCTACATTCCACATCAATTTAGTCTCACTCAAGTTTAAAGACAAAGATACCCCAAACAGAGTTCCCGTCTGGGCCAAATCGATGTTCAGAGTGCGTTTCCTTATTAGTAGCTAGCAATTATCGCTGATTCGGAGGAAATTGGTGCGTATAACCGAACGTGTCGAAATTTCAAGCAGCACGGTGGAAATTCCATGAGCGTGGCTGTCGGATTATCGCACCGTGCCGGACGCGTGTTCGTCATTAATCCCGTGGCGAATGGGTCCCGCGAGATTATCGTGTGAAGTATTAGACGCAGTTGCCGTACAAGCTGCAATTTTCCGTGAAGTATATCGCGAGCGTCGATCCTAAGCGTTGTCGCTGTATCACTGTTATTACAAGTCCCCCGGAAGCTGATGTTCGCAATTGTACAAACTGTATATGTATTTTTATGCTCTGTTAGTTTGTTTCTGGGTGATGAAACAGGAAGAATGTAGAACGATCTTGCAGCTGCGATGATGGATGAAATTGTTATATTTTGCGGAAAACGTACACTCATAATATTTAATATGTCGGAGTAATTTTGGTCATGAAATGTGAAGGAGTAATGTGCTGCTACTTAGCAGCAACTATCAGAAAGTAATAGTAAGATATGTAAAGTACATATGTGCTTATAGCATGTGCTACCTTTGGTAAACCTTGAGCTAAGCTGATGGCTAGCATATTTTATGATGTATTAAATTATAGTTTTAGAAGATTCTGTGTATAAAATGTTGAACTTGCAAAGCTTTTCATTTAAAAAAATGTTAATATGTAAAAAGTAAAGAATGTAAATTGTAAGTAGTTGCAGGTAATTTTCTGAAGACAAAAAGTAGTTAAAAAGAAGTATAGAAGCGGGTACCGGGTTATCCGGTTGTCCATGTAAGAGTTAATTATTACTGTCATCGTCGTACACGAGTCTGAGGATCGCGCAGGAAAATAACCGGCATGAACTGACCAGTCCAAAGTCTGAACCGACTGAAAGGTATTCTCGATCGGTGTCGAAGATTTCTCCACGCAATGGTTGAAATAGGCTCGGTAATCGGGCTTCGATTCCATAAGACTCTGGTGGAAGGTCTCTGGCGAACGGAGTTTGGGCCGTTTAACCCTATAACCGCATGCCCATGGCGGAGGCAAAGAACGAGTCTCTCCACCTACTTCTTTCTCCGTCTTCCCTTGAGGTACCTTCGGTACCTTGGCCCGTTCTTTCTTTCTGTTTCTTCTCTTCTTACGTTGAACGTTGCTCTCGGCCCCGGGTTCGGCTGCTTGCCTCGTCTCTCGCTCGCGTTCGCCTCGGTATCACATGGCGCACATGCATGCATGCATGCATGCATGCATTTCGAAGCGAGGATGGCTCAACTCGGTTCAGGCCAGGGTCTCGGCTTTCCTTCTCTTCGCGGAGAAGAGAACCGCAGCTCGTTAAAAAGTTGCCCGACCGGTTGGGCGCTCGGAGAGCTGACTCTGCTGTGGTCTACGACCCGACACCCAACACACTCTCTCCCGAGCGAGAGAGAGCCTTCGGTCTCTTGTACACGGAACGAGCCGTGTGGACCCCGTCCGTGTTTCTCCCGTGGTGCAGCCCGGTAAAGGCTGAAAGTTGCGCGCGCGCGCGACCAACACGGACGAACAGAGCCGGATATTCACTACACGCGGATGAACATCATTGAAGGCTCTCCTCTCTTCTCTTATCCACTGCCCTGGCTTTCCTTCGTCTTTCCTTCGCCGTGTGTTTCGTCTTTCTCCTCTTTTTCTTCTCCCCTCCTTCTCTCTCGAATCCTCACGATTCCATGCCTTACTTCTGCGTTGCATTTCGACTATCACCACCGCGAGTAGGATATCTTGTCTTACACTCGCCTTCACCGGTATTCGACTTTCGGCTCTCTTCGCCTCTCCTCTCTCTCTTCCATCTCTCTCGCGTTGTTTCTCTCGCTTTCTCTCGCCGATTGAAATACGGCCGTGGCATGCTCGCGCACAACCCTCTCTCTCTTTTTCTCTGCTCGTCTCCTCTGGCTGGTTCGTCGCTCGTGTTCACCGTTTCGTTAAAGCCAGTACACTTTTCTGATGCCTGTTCGCCCGTGTACTTCGTTTTCGCGGTTCTTCACCCCTCCTCGGACCCTCTCGCCTCTCGCTTTCTCCCGTTCCCGCAGTTCATCGTCGTCTCTTTTCGCGAAACGAGTTTCCTTCCGTCGCCTTTCCGTCCTGCTCCCTCTCTCTTCGGGGTTTCTTCTTCATCCTCTGACCCGGCTGTTTTTGGCCTACCTCCCTCCCTTTATCCCTCCTCGGGCCTTTTTGTCCGCGGTAACCTTCTTCGCTTATCCTACCGAGAGATACCGATGATCATACGCTGGAAATTCCGCGCGGACGAGCATCCTCCGGAGATTCTTCGATGCTTCTTGCGGCTCGTCGCTTCTTGCCACACGCGTTTATTATATTGTTTGATTTGTTCCGGCCGTTTCGAACCGTCGATCGGCTACACTCGGTTCCGATCGTCTCGTTCTTCGCCTGTTAACCGCTTCGACTCGCTCTAATGCAGACAGGTCCATGAGTCAGGTTCAAGCGTCATAGAACTTTCTGTTAGATCACAGCGTCGCTACATTCTACCACAGGTTAACGCTGCATTTCTCCAAGTTTCCACTTCCGAATGGTAAAGTGTTAAGTTATGCTACCAGGGATTAGCTTGGATTAACACGCCACTGGACCCTGAGTTAAGTTGTGCAGCCACGGATTTCCGAGTTCTAACCTCTTCATAGATTATTCTACTCTCTTCACTTATTTTTAATCCACAACAAATCATTGCAATGACATTAATAATATTTGACTAATAGAAAATGTCCTTGTGCAACCACATGTATCCTTGAAGAGTCTAAGACCTTACTGGTCCTTCAAACAAAAATTAGAGCTTCGATGAACTTTCAATCAAGTTTAAATTAAATTCAAATTAAATATCGCCAGTGTCAAGTTAAGAAACCAAAGACTGGTTACAACGTAATTATGCTTCACTTATTTTTAATCCACAACAAATCATTAATTGCAATGACATAATATTTGACTAAAAGAAAATGTCCTCGTGTAACCACATGTATCCTTGAAGAGTCTAAGACCTTATTGGTCCTTCAAACAAAAATTAGAGCATCGATGAACTTTCAATCAAGTTTAAATTAAATTCAAATTAAGTAGACATCGCCTATGTCAAGTTAAGAAACCACAGACTGGATTTAAAGCGTCATAGGTTTCCTAGACTGTGAGACATTAAATACCTTAATTCTTCGTTTAAGTTAGCATCAAGAATGGAAATCATTCAGTTAAGACTACAATATTTTCGCAAGAATAAGAAGGACAAGTCCTGGAACTTTGCAACGAGCATTCGGTGTTTGTATAAAATGTGATTCTGGTCCGTTGCAGAACGCTGGTATCCATTGGTTCAATTATATTTTTGGTCCGGTCTGCATGAATAATTCAGGCGGTTCGTACAAATTACCGTAGGGAACCGTTTGCCTGATTGGAGGAGAATTCATTAGGCCTTCGGCCTTCGCTAAGTATTCCTGTCTTTCGGTCTATTTATCCTGGCGTCTCGTTTCGACAGCGCGGTTGACGTCACCGTTGTTCGTGTGGCTAAGCCTTTAACACCTACTAAGCGACTCTCACCTGTAATCAGTCAAACGGACGAGGGAGAAAAGAACGGCAGGAATTCAGAATGTGTTCGCTTTGTCAACCGTGGCAAGCAAAACGCCCTCGAGCGCAACAAATTCCAATCCGCTCGTCGCCTTTGGCTCTGTTGCTTTTCACTCTTGCAATCGTCCTCGTATAATAACCTACGCTCCTTTGTATCGCGATACGGGCTTTTCGTGGGAAATGGTACCGCGTCATTTTCCTGCTGTTCGTGATTAATGGAACTCTGCTTCGAGTGTTTTTGGTCTCATCTGCTTTTCTTATCAATGAGCATGAGAAATCTCTGCACATTTCTTGCGGTTAAAGTAAACTATTTACTCAAAGTAATCAAATTTAGAATTAACCCTTTGTCTTACAGTGACGCATGTAATTCTTGAAATGTGACGAACCCTCCACCAATGATCGCCATATAGAAAATGTTCCTAACATTTGAACATTGTCTGTCTTAACGTTACAACAACAATTAAGTCGCTCTGTCTGACGCACTAAGACAATCATAAGTTAAGGAGTTAACAAAATAATTAAACGGTATTTCAGTTTTATGCATATTTCGTACGAAGAACCTTGAAGAACCCTCTGAAAAATATCAATGAATGAACAAATACGCAATTCAATTAACGAAAACGAAATTGCTCTCACACACCACGTGTGTCTCTTGGGAAGCCATTTAATATTGTTGATCGATTCAAATGGGATGTGTAACTCATGAAAGTTACAATAATCATTTGTCATACACATACCTGTGCACGTACGATCAACGGTAACACCACAGACGTAAGAACCGACGGTGAAAGCGGAATGAGATAATAACGCGATAAAGGTGGAACGATTAAATAGGCGGAGAGAGCATTTCTCCTACGAGGCTGATCGTCACGCCTTGAGGGGCAGGGGCCGTCATTTCGGCACCCCTGACTTAATGGATCTCACTAAATTAACATAAATGCACTTATAAAAGGCTATGGGTCCCTTCCGATGAGTACTATATTTTTCTCTCGGATTCGTTTGTTTCTGTATATCGAAGCGACTCGAACCAGTCGGGCCTTTCATTAATTCTTAATGGTCACTTTTCTGGATTCGTGTTCTGCATATGTGGAATTTATCTCAATTGATCTGTGAAGTAAGTGTGCAATTTATGAGATGCACATTTATGGATTATGATTGTCTCGCAGATATGTAGTAAAGACATAAACGGACATATAGTAAAGACATAAATATTTGCAAGGTATATGTAGTTTGAGGTGTGGATTGTGGATGGAACTTAGAGGTGTGGATTTTGAGAGAAAATTTATCGAAGAGACCCTTAAAGAGCGTAAGGGATCGATGACCAAGGCGGGAAAGTCAAACGGCTCGGGACTCGGTCTGTAAACGAGCAAAGTCGAAGCAGTTTGTCGTCGGTTGGACGTCGAAGTTAGTTAGCTTTTCCGCGGCGGCGAGGCTCGAGCCAGGCGAGTTTTTGCGAGCGGAACGCGAAGCGTCCAACAAATCAATTCGAGAGAGGAGGCCGGCTTCCAACGACGGAACAACGAACGATCGGGCACGATAAGTACAAACATCGATGAACGACCATCACCGTGGTAGAGGATCGTGAAACTTTTTTTACCGAGCGTCCGAGCTTCGTTCCCCGACATTTTTCTTTCCCTCGTTCGAGCCTCCCGTTTCCTTATTCTCCGGCTCCGCGAGCCATCCTTACGCCCGCGTGCAAGAACTTGCTCGCTCCGTCGCAAAAAAACCCTCCTCGAAACTATGAAGCTATTTCTGCGTGTTCGACAGCGTTCGTTAGGCGACGCAGCACGATCTGACCCTTTTGAGTAGCGCCAGGCCGCGAACACGCCGAACGAGAGAAAAGAGGATGAACCCTTCGCGCGAGTTCCCTTTTTGCCGCGTCGAGACTTAACGCGCGAGCGAGTGTAAATTTATAAGATGTCACGCTCGTCGACGAAACAGCGCGTTTAACGGACCGAACACCGCGTCGATCGACACTTTTTCCGCTGCTCAGGCCGGCAATTTGCCTTCCGCTCTTTCCCGTCCCCACCATTCGCGTGCTTCTGCAATTGGAATTTTGGAATTAACCAGGAATCTCTGCTTTTTCTTCCAGGTACGTAATCGAGTAAACTCTCGACCCGCTTTTTTCCCGTGTCTACTACCGTTCGATGGTAAGTGCGTTTCTGTTTACGGCGTACAAGGTGTTTCGGAATGCAGAGTGTTCTTTGAATGGTAATTTCGTCTCGGCAAGGATTAAGTGGCTAACATTTTTTGCGGGGGTTGCGAACAGTTATCATATCGGTTTTGGTGCTTGAAACAGTTATCGGATGGATCATGACTGTTATTAGGCGTATTCTAGCTTATCGGGACGGATATTACACGTGTGTAATGATACCTGTATCGATGTTATCCATCGGTATAACAATCTGTACGTATATTATTTTGGTTTCAAATTTTTACTTGTACAATTATATACAGTGACCCATTTAAATATCTTCGACAATGTCGACGACACAAAAGAACGATCCAGACAGGAGTTATGATTTCAGAGCCAATTATCTGGGGAAGGTAGCTATCTACACGGACGCGTGTAGAGATACGAAGATTAAGTTGGTTTTTTTAAAAGGAATTTCTTAATGCATCGTTCGATGCAGCTCATTATTCTCCACACAAAAGCATTATGCTACATTGTGTACAACAGTTTGAAACAGTTATTTTCGGAACCTTATAGACGATTTTTTGTTGGTTTTGGATGAATATCGTGGTCATATTATGGTTACATTATATCTGCTAGACACGGTGCAATTACTTCCAGAGATCAGATACTCGAAGCTCGATATACCCGGCTAATAAAACCGCCGCGATAAAAAGAGAAAAGTGGAAAACATTGAGCCGGCAGGAAAGAAAAAAGCGCAAGGTCCGATACGGCGCTTAACGTCAGGATCACGGTCGCGGTCGATAAATAGACTTCATCGCGGCCCCGCAAATCGTCCGAAATCCGATTATCGTGGAATAGAATGCGACGCGGCGTATCAATTCGATTCACGATTTAACAGAACGGCGGACAGAGAAGAAGAAAGAAAGAGAGAGAAAGAGGTAAATGAAACACAGGAGGAGACGCGGAGGAGAGACGTCGGGCGCGTCAACGTCTTCTCGGCTGTTTGACAGTAACGAGGAAGACGTCCCGGCGCCGTAAGCTCCCGCTGGAACTAATCCTCCAGAGAGCCAGTTAAGGTATTTGTATTTTAATTAGCTCCTCCTGTTCGATAGCCGTTTGTTCTGCCCACACCGTGTTCGCGCCAGCCCCGTCGGCTTTTACCCTCCCGGCTCCCTCCGGGTCCTCGTTCTGCTCTTCGAATCGTTTAATCATAATCTAATAACCGGCTGACACAAAAAACTAACTCGATAAGTGCACGCCGTTAGCTTAACGCTCCTCTTGGTTCTTCTTCTCTTCTTTCGTGCACGCTGACCAACGAACAGCCTCGCGTCCGGACGGGCCTGCACGTCTGTGTACGATCGCGTCGGTGAACAAGGGAACCCAAGGTGCATCGCGGAGTATGCGTGCAACACACAGCCACAGAGTCGTAGCGTGAGTGGGCTGCGTGGAAGTCGAACCGAGAGAAGCCGAACGTCTCTCCAGATATTATCTATTGCAGTCTGTCTGTCAGGCGGACCGAAAGTCGGCCCTGGACGAGCGAGCACACCACCGCACCGCGCCGCCACGGGATGAAGTGTCTTCTGCATAGTCAGCCTCTTTTTATGCCGATGCCTCGGTTCGACCATCTCGCTAATTCCGTCGTAGCACGCCAGGCACGCCAAACCGAAGCTTTCCGTGCGACTCCCGATGCTGCTCACTTTCTTTTACTTTTCTTTCTCTTCCCTTTCGTTCTCCGCTCTCTCTCTTCCTGCCTTCCTTTTTTTCTCCTTTTGCCTCCTTGGACTACCTCTCGACGATGATGTATTTGACTTATGAAACCTTTGGTTAGGGGGTGTTAGCCACTGTCCTTGCTAAAATATTCGTTCTTTACAACTCCTCCGTTAGACCAAACTAATGGTTCACTGTACTACTTTTACGAAAATGCGTTTTTATTATCGTGTGACCGTACTCTGGCCTTGTCCCATTTCGCTATCCCTGCAGCGTACGTCTCAGCCCTATAGACAAGGCTAGGGTGACAATTAACGTTGTCCAGGCAATTCTGCCGCAGGAATATTCCACGTCTTACACCTCTTTAACGTCTCCTTTTTATATCACCCGTGAGTCATACAGATCTCGTAGATTGTTATGAACTCTATGACAGGTAGAAGAAAGTATTAGGAAAGTTGGAAGTGGCCGTAGAATTTGCGAAATTACAATAAACATGAGGCGAGCGACGAAAGGTCGCGTGGAGTAGCATAGCGGGAGGGCGGTATACTTGAATAAGATACGAAGACTCGGTTCGAGACGAAAGGTAGACGAGCCGAAGCGAAAGAAGAGGAGGAGCTGTCAAAGCCTCCCACGTGACGCGTACCGATACACCCGGGAAGTCGACATATTTTAAAGGCAGCCACGCTTGCTAATAAGATCGCGTTTTACGACACCTCGTTAGAGGAGGAAAGATTTACAGGCGGGCATGGTGTTGGTGCACCCCGACCCACAGAGTGGTAGATGACTCTTCTGTCTCCTCTCTCTTTTTCCTCTGCCTTCCTGGATCCGTGGCGGCTCGTACGTAACCAAGGAATATGGAGAGAGGCAAAGAACGAAGGTATGAAGTTTTATGAGAAAGAATGGCAAGCAAAGAAGCCGAGCTCCGGACCAATATACGTAGCGCACGCTATGGCCACTATAGGGCTTTGTTCCTTCGACAATGAACGTCTACGGCTGCTGTGTGTCCTTCGGATATTAGCCCGTATACACACGCTTTCATCGTTGATGAAGCCGTTGATATCGCTGATAAAAGTCCTGTGATCGATGGAACGACCCGTCTAGCAACCCTATTGCCATCAACCACGGATAAGGAACCAAGGATTTTCAAAGGGTTTTCAAAAGGCTGTCTTTTCTTCCTTTTCGAGCCCGACGGGGCACGGTTCAAACTGTCTTTTGAAGTTTAAGAAGCTTTCCTTCGTTTCGTTTCACGGTCAATTTTATGGCTTACGGGAAATAATATTTCCCATCGGGCAGAACCAGCCTTGCATATAAACTCGCGGCTATACGAATGCTGTTCGTAGGTCGTTTTACGACCTAGCTTTCATACCGGTCGATTACGACACGCGTACTCCTTATTATCGAGACACGCGACAGCAATCGGATCGCTCCGTGGACTACTTGCGATGCAGCGTGGCACACGGGGCTCTCGTACGAGAGGCCAGTTCGGTCTGACCAGGTGAAAAAAAAGGATAGAGAGAAACGTACGAGGAATAATCAGCGCGCGGACAGCGCTGACGAATGGGACTCGCTCTCTGAAGACATTGTAAGATCGATAGATGGAATCGGTGTGTGTAATGTAAATTGACTCGCAGGCTGGCCGCGAACGGACCAACGGGACGAAATGATTGTTGACAGAAACGCGATCGTTGAGGATCTGAGTTAGAGGCCTCTCGGATAAGTTACGTTCGATTCCTGAGAAATCGCTTTATTCCTCCGTGAAAAACTATACTGGGTGGTCTAAAACGATAGTCTCAAGACAGCCTCAGTTAGTCTCAAGTATTAAGGTCACATTATTCAAACAAAAATATTTTTCAAGTTTTCTTGTACTTTTAAATTTTCAAATAAAAATCCCTAATGAAAGGCAAGTCTACCTTGTATCTTTTCTGGATTCATATTCTGTAACGAAGCAACTCCTACGTTTACTTAGTAAAGCCGTTCCAGAGTTAGCCCTAGTCGCTCGTGGCAAAATGACAGAGGAGAGAGAAAGAAAATACAAAATAAATAAGCTAGTCTTCCTACGTCCGTGTCACCATTTCTGTCATCTTCGCCCGAAGGCTTATCTCGTAGCAAACTATGGCACCGAGAACCACCGGGTTATCTCGTTGACAGACATCTCGTTATTTAGCATCGCCGTCTGGAGAGTGATGAATTTCCTTACACCAACTGTCTGCCAGCGCGTAATACGATCAAAATATGTTAAGGAAGTGGATACTTCAAGACGGATCGCACAGGTGGGTCCATTAAAATTCAAAGAATATCGGGCGTAAACGTTCGATCAAGGCCGCACGCTGTGCTGAATTTAAATGGACCGTCTAACTGTCCGTAATTAAAACGACCTATCGGGCTGACCAGCGTAGATTTCAGATACCGTGAAACGTTGACGTTAAACGATCGCAGAGTCCGTAAATCCCGGTCCGCGGACCACACGGTTCTTGTAACCGGGTCCCGGTCGTCCGGCCGTTACCATGTGGGTCGGACCGAGGCAAAGTAAGAATGCTCCCTATCGAAAAGGGAGAATATGGATGGAATGGAAGTGCAAGAAAACGAGCCACCGAGCGCGACGAGGACGGACTGTCGAGATCGAAGGATCAGAAGGAGACGGAGACAGCACGCATCGGTGCATCAACGCTGAACGTACAGAAGAAGCGATGGTGGTAGTAACGCGAGTCAGACTCGAACTGGTGACTCTTTGCTGGCAACGATGAGGACGGTGTTGCTTCGTCGTGGTGCATCAGTTGGTCCGGGTTATACTGGGTGTACCATAACATCTGGACTCCCTAGAGATAACAGAATCTCATAAAATAAATTAGAGATAATAGAATCATTAATTTTACGATTGCAACTTATGACAGCAACTTTTCATACCATTCTTGCATGTTAATTTAGGAATCAAGTTTTCGCCTATATGTTCACAAATCAGCCCCCATTGAAAGTTGGCCGAAACTTCTGTTCGAAGACCACGTTTCCTGTAATCCTGAATCTCGAACTGTCCTCGTTAACGAAGTATTCGATCGATCCGCTCCATCCAGCACAATTACTCCGCCGCATTCTTCCCGCTATCTACCGATAACAGTTCGACTGAAAAGCGTTCCCTTGTACACCAAAAACAATGCTTGATAAACGGCTTTATGAATTTTATCAGGCGGAATTAGGCCGTCGAGGCTTGTTGCGGCGCGCCATAGGCTGGCGTGGCTCCCGTGGCCACAAAGGAATACATTTCCGAGGGATGCAGAAACGGACGCGGCCAACACCGAATAGGGTTTAACGTGGGATCATATTGACTCGATCGCTCCACATTGGCAGTCGCGGGATTCTCAATATGCATCGGATAACATCGAATACTGGCAGGAAACGGCACGGTGTAGCCCTCCTAATATGGCTCGAGTCCACATTACTCGAACCCTCGGCTCGGATACCGGCCGACCAGACGTTGCTCGAAAACGACTACTATAGCCACTATGGACAATATACAGGGTGTATCATAACGTATGGGCGCAATTCACTTCGTCCGAATATACTGGTCGCTCGATATATTATCATCGACGGAACTGCAAATTATTCGGGTTGACAACTTGGGACTTGATATCTGGAGATCGGGGTTTGATCTCCGGCTGATGGTACGATAGCACGGTTGACGCGTTGTAATACATGGATATGAAACGTTGCGATACAACTCGGTATAATGTACATGTGGAGATAAATAGATATCGAATCGATGTTAAGTGAAAGCTCGATACATATTTTTATTACGACGTCCATAAATCTAAAAGAAGGAAGGCAGTAGCGACAGTCAATAATTAGCGACTTCAGCAGACCATAACAAAGTGTCTGGAATTACCGACGACGGACTACAAGATTGTGGCAACGTTCGCATCGGGCAAATAATCGAAACGGACGATTTTTAAACTCCCCGGTGTCTCTCGAAACGGCAAACGAGTCTGTCCGGCCGTTTTTGCCCGTGGATACGAACGAGGAGGACTCGTTACACGCCGGCCCGAACGGGCTAACGAATCCCGAGTCCGCGGCAGGAGTGCCAATAATTTTGGCAATTCGAGGCTCCTTAAGCCGGCGTTTGTAACATTTTACGCGATAACCAGCGCGACCCTCAATACCGTATTATCGTTAAGTCACACAGTATGCGGTTACATTTCCATATAAACGCGGAACGCGGATCGCTCGCACTCCTCGCTGCCTAGCGGTTTAACGAACGAATTTACGACTGCTTATCATTTCTCTGACATTTTTCTGCGGACAATCTCCGGCTTATCTCCTGGTCATCGTTTTCGCCGCGTCCCCATCGAATTCGCCTCGTCACGTTCGTTTAACTTCCTCGAGGATCTGACTTCGCTCGATCGCTGTCAACGTCGTTTTCCTTCCTGCGTCCCGGAAAAATATGAGGGTGCAGACGGCAACGAGGCTGTTTCGATTTTTCTTGGAACTCTAACCCCTTGTAGCTGACATTTTAACTTACTCTTGTTGGAGGAACTGTGAGTGACTGTTCAGAGAATTTTACGTAGGGTTAGGTTGCTTAAGTCATACCTGTTAGAAAAAGGGTGAACTTAGAAAAATATTCGGCTAGGCAAAAAGACCAAGGCAAAGACCGAATCAATTCAAGGTTCTGGGGTAAGTGCCGAGAGGTCAAACTCAGTCCTCTTACCAAAGGCAAGGATGCCTTCCCCACTCCGTGGCCAGATCCTTAAGGAACAACGTTCCTATACATTTAGGCAAAGCATTAACAAACTACCTGCCTTTTTTTACAATCTCACAAACTGACAAGGCACACAGTCCTGCGACATCTGATGACCACTCGACACCAAGTCAATGGCTATCATCTGTCGCCTCATTTAGACTCTCATAAACAACCTTTCGCTAAGACCTCATGCAGTCTAACCCTGTCATAAATCGTTCAAAGGCCATATAGCTCAGGCTAATTGCCCTCGACGACTCTCCAAAGTACGTTGACGCTAACACGGCCAACCTGATCTGCTTCACGCTCTCGGGAAGCATCCACACACAATACAACAATAACAATCAAGGATTACCAAAATCCCTCTAAGACAGCGTCTCCAGGTCACCTAGCCCTTGGCTCCGCACGTCTCACGTGCCCTGCCCTCGCTAAGACCAAACGCTTCCATACCTAAGACAGCGTCTCCAGGTCACCTAGCCCTTGGCTCCGCACCTCTCACGTGCCCTGCCCTCGCTAAGACCAAACGCTTCCATACCAAGTGTTTCCCGGCGTCGTAACCTCCACAGCTCCGTACTTTACCTGTACCCTGCTGCAGTTACCGCCCACTTGTCAAAATAAACTCCAAACATACACACAATAAAACAATCCACAGTTTTATCAAAACCATAACGTCCTCTATTCCGCGCAATTCGTGTACCTTTCAAACGTCGTCTTTCGCAAGGCAACATACCAAGTCCGTGCCCTCAATGTCACCCTAATGATAGAGGTTCCTTCGAATACATAACGTTACTCTATTCCGTACACGACATTGTCGCCTTTCATACGTTATTTCCACGATGACTACACTCGCAAGTGCGTCACCTCCAGATGATACCCACAGTATCATCCGGCAGCCACGGTATTCACAAACTGGCGAATACCGCGCAAACAAACGATACCATGCACAAGATGCATATTCCACAGCCAACTTTTGCTAACAGACACCACGTGTCCCCATAGCCCAATTCATACCACAATCTTTTCCTTCGTACGCTCACATGAAACTCTTGACCCAATCAGTCAATATTTCATCTCAACCTGGCACTCAACTAGCACCACATCAAGTTCACTAAGGCTCACATTGAATTGTAACAACCAATTAATCTCTCTCATAGACATTCATTCAATACCTAGCCTTCTTGCCTCTCCAATAATCTAAATGTTTAGGTAACTAATCAAATAAGGAAATACAAAACTGACAGAAATCTATTTTTTAATATAATTATTATACCGAAAATTTCAAAAACACTAATGAATACTAATTAACACAAGAAAATAATGAGAAATAAACTAAAGATTACATAAATTAATACTAAAATACTATATTTTCTTTTTTTTTTTTTATATAAATTTTATACAGAATGTAACTATCCTAAAATATTCTTTATAACTCTAAAATATTACTTTATATTAATCCGCTAACACGGTTCATCATCCGAAACTAAATCATTGTCACCCGACCATTCGCCTTTCCATAACCGCAACCGGTCTTTCGGCGCTACCTGCGATTTGCCGCTTTTCCCGACAATTTCAAATCTGTCCTTTTCTAATACCCGAACTATTTTAAAAGGTCCTATAAACTTTACATCTAACTTAGCCCGACGAGTATCCGCAGGCCGCACAAATACCGTATCACCCTCTTTATAATCGACATTATCTCTACGATGTTTATTAAACCGCCTATCCTGCAATTCAGCGTTCTTAACTAATCGTTCCGCCGCAAGAGCTCTATCTGCAACGACGTCGATCCGCTCTCCCGTTTCCGGAAGTTCTCTTTCTGCCGCTGCTGCACTACCTGCACTGCGCTCGATCCCTAATAACAACCGCATAGGTGAAAACCCAGTCGAACTCTGTATAGTCGTATTTAGAGACAATTGAATTTTCGGAATCTTGTTCGGCCATTCTGTCGAATTTGCTGCTTCGACCGTAAGCAGATTCGTTACCGTAGCCACATACCGTTCCGCCTGTCCATTTGCTCGCGGTGCCCCGGTAGCAATTAAATGTAATTCTACCCCATGTCTACAAAATAACTGTTGAAGCGGCTTATAAGTAAAATTCGTCGCGCGATCAAGGATCACCCGTCGCGGTGTACCAAAAAGAGTTAGCCGATCACGGAAAACCTGCAATGTTTCCGGACCACTCAAAGACTTTAACGCAATCAGTTGAACATATTTCGTAAAACTATCAACAATTATTAATATATGTTTATAACCATCCCGCGATTCGGGAAATGGTCCTACGCAATCACCATGTATGGTGTCAAACGGAATCGCCGATTTAGGTATCGAATGTAATAACCCCTGTTTCGGCCCACTATGTTTCTTCGCAACTACACATGTTATACAATGTTCTAAATATTTCTTAACAAAATTCCGTGCACGCGGGAACCAATATCTTTGTGCGATACGGTCATACGTTTTATCGAACCCTACATGACAATTTTCGTCATGATACAAACGCAACAACCCAAACCGACTCCCCTTCGGAACATAATTTCTATAAATCGTCCGCCCGTTATCCTTTAATATTTTCCTACACAGGATATTTTGCCTAATAACATAATCACTACTAATTGATTCTTTATTGCGGACTCGGTTTATTATATCCTGGGTCTCCGGATCTTTAGCCTGCGCTAACTCTAACCACGACCCCTCACAAATGACATTTACCTGACGGTCGACCGGCGGATTTCTACTTAAAAAGTCTACGTGTTCAACGTACTTTCCCTTACGGTATTCTAAGTCAAAAGTAAAATCCTGAAGGTAAACCCACCACCGGGCAATACGAGGCAACAAATCCTTTTTTGTACTGGTGGCTTTAATAGCATTACAATCAGTAACGATTTTAAACTTAATCCCTAACAAATACACGCGAAAATACTTAAGAGCATTAACTATGGCTAGCGTCTCCAATTCATAGGAGTGATACCGCGACTCTTCCGGAGTTGTCCGTCGACTAAAATAAGAGACTACCCGCAAATCCCCATTCACACGTTGAAACAGTATGGCACCGTAGCCAATCGAACTTGCATCGGTATGAATTTCCGTCTCGCGAGCCGGATCAAAAACAATTAACAAAGGCTGCGAGCTAAGATTCGACAAAATATACTGTCGAGCGCTCTCCTGTTCCTGACCCCACTGCCACGATTGATCTTTTCGCAACAGTTTTGTAATGGGCGAGGCACGCGAAGCAAACTCCGGGACGAATTTGCGAAAATAACTCGCCAGGCCCATAAACTGCCGAACCTGTCGCACGTTCGTGGGGACAGGTGCTTCAAGCAGCGCTTTCAATTTCCCCTTGCCAGGTCGAATTCCGTCGGCAGAAACTTCCCTACCCAAATACTCTACCGTAGTTTCAAAAAATTTACATTTCGCCAGATTCAAAGTGAAACCGGCTTCTGACAAAGCCTTCAGAACAAGATCTAATTTTTGCAAACCTTCCTCAATTGTCTCTGAAGGAATTAAAATATCGTCCATATAAACTAAAGCTACTGAATTTCTCAACGATCCTAACGCCCTATTTATTGCCCTTTGAAACACGGCCGGTGCATTCGATAACCCAAACGGCATCCTAAGATACTCGTAGTGACCATCCGGAGTCACAAACGCGGTCTTCTCAATAGAATCGCTAGCTATCGGAATTTGATGGAAGCCAGATTCCATATCCAAAGTAGTAAAATACTTTCCCTTTCCTAACCGATCAAGCTGATCCTCAATCAACGGTAAGGGGTAACGATCCCTAACCGTTATCCTATTCAATGCCCGATAATCGACACACATGCGATCGCTACCGTTCTTTTTCTTAACAAGTATAATCGGACTCGCGAACGATGATGTACTTTCACGAATAATATTCTTCTTAAGTAAATCAGCAATAATTGCACATACCTTTTCTCGCTCCGCGAGGGACAGACGGTACGGGTGGTAACTTATTACCTGGTCAGACTTCGTGCTAATTTTCATTTCCCCGGTCGTTACACATCGGGCAGAATCCGTAGGAGCTATCATGTGTTGATATTTTCCAATCAACGTCTCCAAGGCGCTCCGCTCGTCTGAATTTCCACTGCTAACAACGTAGCACTGGGCTGCAGTCCTTTCCTCTGGCGAGGATGTCTCGTTGACTCGCTCCAACCTGGTTCCCTCCGCGCTGGTCACCAGCCTCAGGTTGCCACCTTCCAACACGTTCCTCCCCACAATTGCGTCGTACGCCAAATCTTCATCGGCAACCACCAGGAAGTCCAGTTCCACCGACGCTTCTTCCGCTTGCAGGATAACTGTGGTGCGACCCAGCGTCTTCACACTCGCGTTTCCTAAACCACGCACCGTTGTTGAGCTTGGCACAATCTTACAGTTTGCCTTACGTGCTACACTTTCCTTAATTAGTGAGCAATCTGCTCCTGTATCCAATAGCGACGGCACCAGCACTCCCTGTATCAATACTGGTGTAGTTTTACAATCTGCAAGACTACAAATGTTCGCCTCAGCCCTCTTACGTCCCGGCTGAGATTGTGCGCGCTGTTTTGCCCAACAATTTGTTTCTTCGTGCCCCTTTTTCGAACAAAAGGTGCACATCAAACGTTTTCCCTGATTCTCCTTTTGTTCCAGCTTCCGCTTTTTCGGGCAGTTAGCTTGAACATGCCCCGCTTCATCGCACGAATAGCAACGTCTCTTCTCCGGACGCTGCTTATTAAATTGCTCCTTGCGTCGGCCCTCTGGTGCATCCTTCTCTGTAGTAGGCTTCACAAATTGCGTTAAACCCACTATCAGTTCAGCCGTCGTCTTATATTGACCATTTAACAACGATTGCCGAATGGTCTGATCCGTGACTGCTCCAATAATAAGTTCTACCAACTCTTCCGGCTGGAATGCTACACGGGTCTGCTCCAAATAAAACAATTTTGTGCGCGCATATTCGGCGTACGTTTTAGCCGAATCGCTAGTATACGCAACGGCGCGAGACAGTCTTTCATGGAGGTTTTTCCGAGTCACAAATACCGAACACAAGTCCTCACAAAATTTCTCCCACGTGCGTGGCTGACCCTTCCATTCGTGATACCACGATTTCGCGGCCCCCCTTAAAGCATGCGTCGCCAAGTTTAAACGCACCTGGGTGGAACAAGTCTTTGTAATTTCCTCCACCACCTTGCACCAACTGTTTGCGTCCTCACCAATGTCACTACCACTAAATTCGGGAATAACTCCCGTCTGCGTAGGAGCGGTCGAATTCCCTGAGGTCGCGGAACACGATGCAACACTCTCCCCGATCTTCAACAACACCTGACGAACGAGCTCGTCAAGCGAAGATAACGGCGTTCCCGATTCCATTGTAAAATACAATTATTGTTTTAATTGTCAGAAAGAAATACACTCGCACAACAACAACGATACACTGAATAAACACTATCCACTGTATCAAGGCGGCGTCACGAATCCCACTTCTGATGTTAGAAAAAGGGTGAACTTAGAAAAATATTCGGCTAGGCAAAAAGACCAAGGCAAAGACCGAATCAATTCAAGGTTCTGGGGTAAGTGCCGAGAGGTCAAACTCAGTCCTCTTACCAAAGGCAAGGATGCCTTCCCCACTCCGTGGCCAGATCCTTAAGGAACAACGTTCCTATACATTTAGGCAAAGCATTAACAAACTACCTGCCTTTTTTTACAATCTCACAAACTGACAAGGCACACAGTCCTGCGACATCTGATGACCACTCGACACCAAGTCAATGGCTATCATCTGTCGCCTCATTTAGACTCTCATAAACAACCTTTCGCTAAGACCTCATGCAGTCTAACCCTGTCATAAATCGTTCAAAGGCCATATAGCTCAGGCTAATTGCCCTCGACGACTCTCCAAAGTACGTTGACGCTAACATACCTGTGCTTAAGTCGTACCTCTCCTATATTTGGAGCATTATGGCTACTACAGCTGTAATGCTGCCACATTAGGATGTAGATAGTGCCCCATGTAATTGGAATGTTTTATTGATTCGTCAGAATTTTTACTAATAGATTATTAATAAGTTTGTCGCTGTTTTCATATAATATTCTACATATCTGTGATAGTTAATTTTGTAAGTACTTATTGTTTTTGGAGCTTTGTAGATAGTGTTGTAAGTCTTGTAACTATTATAGAATCATTTGAGCGAAACTAACATGCATTACGATCAATCAGCATGACGTTATATTAATTTTAATAATAACTTACGTAGTGTGCTTAGTCGTACCTGTGCGACTCGAGCAACCTTTCCCTAAATGGGTTTGGTTCTCTTTGTAACTTAATTTATCGGATCGGATCGTTTGGAATTTTTGTCTCTGGTGTCTCGTGTAATTAAAATGCGCGCAATTGTATCGATTGAGCAGTCGAACGTCGTAAGAATGTAACGTTGGAAGTTAGCCAGAGTAGAGCGTCAGGTTGTCTAGTTGAAACGCACGTAGAGAAGGAAAGCGTGTAAAGCGTAGGAATCGACACGATTCACAGAGAGCTGGTGAAGCAACGAAGCGGTGAAAGCGTGGAGAGATATCTCCGCGATCGACAATTTTCACGATTAATCGTGTCCATCGGAGGACACGAAAGTCTCGAGGGGAAAAATTGAAATCACCCTGGTCGGCGAAAGGACCCGTTCGGTCGCGCACGAGCGGAGAAAACGGAATGAATGGAGGCTCGCGGCTCACGCTGGATGTCATACATATGTATATGAGTTGTATCCGATTAATCAACGTAATAGACCGAGTTGTAATCGCGGCGGACACTCCATTATGATCGTTCGCGTGTACAGTCCCGTAGCCGCTAATCTGAAATTAATCAGCCGCTTAATCATTACCGTTCCGCGTCGAGGCGTCCGCGAACAGTTCCGTTTTTCTGCCTCTCGATATCTTCGTTTCTCGCCTCCTTTCGTTCGAGAGCTCTCCGCGTTCCTCTTCATCTCGCCCACGTGTATCTTGCCTCCTCGATTTCTCTCTCTCTCCGACGATCGAGCCGGCACGTCGCCGCGACCTATTGAAGGATTTATGCCTAACGACGGAATGCACGATGAACTGCATTAATTTTGCGTTTTCGGCGACGCTGATGTATCGTTCGGAGCTCATTATCGCTCGCGTCCCGGCCAGAATTTATAGTGTGACTTAATCTATGATGTAATCTTCGCGTTTGTTCTCGCATACCCTCTCTCTCTCGCTCTCCCCTTGGCTTGTTTGAATCGCTCGCGGGGCTTAGCGCGAGCATATACCAGCGGCCGCTTCTTAATCTTGGAATTCCTTCGTTATAACGCGCCGGTACCGATCGGTGATCTATAGATCGACCGTCCCTAACGCGACGACGACGGAATAAATTGAACGAGCCGCCGTTTCTGTCCCGGTTAATTACAATATTTTCCATTAACGCGGACGTCGGATACTACGGTGATCGAGCGAGATCTTCTGGTTCCAACAGCTACAACCGGAGATTGGGCATTTGTCTATCATATATCACTTCTCCTCTTGCCTGGCAATTACATTCGCGATTAAAATTCTTTGATTCAAAAGGAATTCGACAGAACCTCTCAAAAATGTTCTCATAACTCGTCTTATTTTTGTGAACAACCTCATGCAATGACAGACATGAATTTCTTCTTTTTTTTATTAAATACAATGACAGAAATGCATTTCTTTTTCCTTTTTATTAAATGCATTGATAAAAATGAATTTCTTCTTTTATTTTTATGAAATGCAATGACAGAAATGAATTTCTTTTTCCTTTTTATTAAATGCATTGATAGAAATGAATTTCTTTTTTTATTTTTATGAAATGCAATGACAGAAATGAATTTCTTGTTTCTTTTCTATTAAATGCAATGACAGAAATGAATTTCTTCTTTTTTTTTATCAAATGCAATATCAAAAATGAATTTCTTCTTCTTCTTTTATGAATTGTAATAACAGAAATGAATTTCTCTTTTCTTTTTATGAAATGCAATGACAGAAATAGATTTCTTTATTTTTTTTATTAAATGCATTGATAGAACTGAATTTCTTCTTTTACTTTTATAAAATGCAATGACAGAAATGAATTTCTTGTTTGTTTTTTATTAAATGCAATGACAGAAATGAATTTCTTGTATCTTTTTTATTAAATACAATGACAGAAACGAATTTCTTTTTTTTTATCAAAAGCAATAACTAAAATTAATTTCTTTCTTCTCTGTCGAATGCGACGACAGAATTTCTCCACTCCAACAGATGCAATGACAGAAAAGAATTTGTCCTTTTTGAGCAGTTGCGATGACACATACGAATTTCGCCAGATGTCAGAAATGAGTATCCTTTTCCATAATCGAGCGCAATGGTGTGCTGACAATGCAAATAGTTGGAATGAAACGTGTTTGTCTAAACGGATCTCGTGTGAAGTTCCCTATCCGCAGACACCGGAGATCGTGATTAATCGAAATGAATCAGCATCAGGACCGGTGGACCTCGCGCGATAGAAGACGGACCCTTCCGATCGGGGTGGGCGTAAACTATTACACACATCGGCAGGAGATGTCAGCCGGACCGAGTGTTATTATTAATTAAATGTCTGACTGATAGGCATCAAACCACCGCGCCAAATTCCCTCGCGGCCCTTCTTCGCTATTAGACATCATTTGTCTCTGCTACCAGCGACGCCATTGTGTTCCCTTTTTATGGCGTCACACCTTTCCTCTTCAACCCTTAACGCCTCTCTTTGTAGCCTGATCTTCGATGCTGTATCGTACCTATTTATTCCCTGCAGCCTTTTAATTGCTGCGGTTTGATTGATTTTTGTTACTTGGTTCTTCCGAGAGATAATTAATCAACCGATCAGTTGTTACAGAATCAACTGTTGCTTTTATATCACATGTTTCATGTTTTATTTCATTTGCAAGTTTTATCTAAAAAATTCTCAAAGATAACTTTGAAATACATTCGTATTTCAATCTCTCGAACACAGGAGCACGCCCTAAACAACGAAGATCGATCTGCCGAACGTTTCATCGATTCATGCCTATTAATACTCTGACACTGCAATTTGAATAAACAATGGGTACATTCCTCGCAGCAAGTAAAGCGGATCATTTTTTACTTTTACCCGCGATGCAACATTTGTTATCGCCAGAGAACGCTAGAAAAGCAGAAAAAAGAACACGGATGAATATTCATTGGAGCGGCTTGCGACGTTAAAAGCGTGAGCGGCTCGCGTCCACGATAATACATCACCAGTGTTCTACAATGCCCAGGTATAAGTAAATGAATTAATCAAAATCCGTCTTGTTTGATAGCGAGTCGCTTTGTCCGGTCACCGGCGCAATTACCACCGAGCCAAATATGTCGCACGCACCTGTGTGTATCTAAATAACAGCTAATTCAACATCGCTGCATTACCCTCTCTTCCGTTTGCACATCTTCTTATTTTATGGGTAGACTACGTTAGTAGACTAAGATGTGACTTTTTAGGCAATTTTTTGAGACAAATTGTCTGCAATTATTTGCTGGGTCATGTGTTATTCAAGGTTGAATTATTTAGAGTTAGATTTAACCCTTTGCACTATTTTGATGATAGTCTGACTCGTGACGCAGTAGCTTCGTCCATGATTAATTTTAATACACTTAATACACTGGAATTTTTAATACACTTCAATTTGGAGTACAAGTCCAACTATAATTTGTATAGTCAACGATTACATTATAACATATTGACACAACATTTCAAATTTTTTTGTTTTAATATTGTACCTGTAATTGGTCAGTTCTAACTGACGCATCTGACAAATAAATCATAGCGCAAGGGGTTAATGATTTTTGTATTTTGAAATTTTGTTTGCTTAGAGATCTGAAATACGGCACAGATGTTCTAATGTTGCATTTGATAAAATAAGAAGAAGAAATTCATTTCTGCTGTTGCCATTTTCTGACAAGTGACTAAGCGATAGCCATTTTGTTTTCTCCACGTACAGTCGTCGTCGTGCTTTATCTACGAAGGGTTCAGCAGTCTCTTAATGCAATTTAACACATTTTTTGGTTCTAAATAAATATTCTAATTTAAACTCTGTGGAAGTTTCAGCATTTAGAAATCGAAGAATGATACAGATTGAGATATCAATTTTTGAGTAAAGAAATTGTGCAATTTTATCCGAAAATAAGGGATAATATTGCGAGTCTCCGAGAATCCTAAATTGGTCACCGTGTACACGCGTGAACACACGGTTTCGCGTTCGTTCGCTTTGAATCATCGTTTCTCATCAACGCGGTGAAAAATCTCTCTAGGTATCGATCGGGCAACTATCGTATCGTTATGCCCCGACAGATACATACGGCTTATTAATATTAATGAATGGCCTCTCATAAGTTCTCCTTGATTTATGTCCCCGAGTCCTACGCCAATGTAAGCTTGTTGTGTTGGCCAGCCGTAAATCTTGCCGGCATAGCGGGACAAAAGTAATTTCTGTACGTTATTTGTATTTTTAACAGGTCGAACCTTCTCGGTTCACTTCTGGCGAGTCCTCGTTTCGTCGCTTCTACGTTCCGCGCTAACGACGCGTGCAGCAATCGAATTCGCTATACGACAGGCGAACCATTATCTATCTAGCGTTCTTCCACCTCCTTCCCGTGTTCGTGGTCCTGGAATTTCGTGCCCTCTGGCTACGGGGAAGTTCGTAATTTCATGATCCGCGGTCTCCGACTGGCTCGACGTGGATCCTTGATTTACACGCGCCCTGTTAGAAACCTTGCGATTTGCGTGGGATTTTACGAGAGTGATTGAAATTATTCTACGCATTGTTAAAATATCGACGTTTTCTTACATTAAAATTTTGACGATAATTTACGATCAACGCAGCGTAGAATTTTGTTCAAAATTAGCAATATCGTATCTAGGCTAAGGTTGATCAGGTCACCTAAGAAAAAACAATGAGTGTTTAGCAAATATGTAAAAACTATATTTGCTATTCGATTGCAGCGTAAATATTGCTTTTTTTTATTACAACTCTGAACAATCTTTGTGTTGTCATATGTATAAATAAATTCTAATGCAGCTGTGGTAGCCGTAACACTTAAAATATAGAACAGACACGACTTAAGCACAGGTACCCTAATTCATGACAGGAAGGCATGTTCATCCAAGGTTCAGAAAATTCCATGTTCCGAGTAAGATAGCAATTTGAAACTTTGGAAGAAAGTTTCGCTACTTAGTCGCTTGATAGAAGGTTGATTTTGTGGTGGAAGCATTGCACGGATCAGATAACAGCGCCCTTTCGTCACCGGTAGCTAATTCGATTAATGCCCGAGCGGTGGCTTATCGTGGGCGCTCGGGAGCTCGATTCCAGGGAAAACGGGGGATAAGTTTCTGGCGAACGGTGGACAGTGAATTATGGGCGTTATTGTCCGCCCGCGAACAACAGGCCGCCTCATTACATGTGGGAATTATTGACGGTGGACCGCCTCGGTGGCTTCTCTCTAAGTGCTCTCTACGCGAGACCCATCTTCCAGCTTCGTCGCCTCCGCTTTACTTTACCTTCTTACCTCCGGCCGTGGCGTATCTTCTTCCTTGCACGAACACACACACACACACGTGTCTTTTTTCTTTCCTTTTTCGAGCCGGACTCTAGCGCGTCCTCGTCGTTCGTTAGCCGCGGTCTTTCTAGGACGACGTGGAACTCCGGCAATGTGCGCGCGTTCTCGTTCAAAGGACCCTTTTATACGAGCGAATATGGCTGCTCGTTGCAATTCGAAGTTATTGACGACAATGGCGCTGCTTCTCGTGGGGTTGTTTCGCGCTGAGGAACGAGCTACGGCCCGGACAGAGTTCGTGAGGAGCATTCAATTAAACGCTTGCCCGGACTTCTAAGTCCGGGGATGAAATCGTAAATGCGCAACTTGAAATAATGTAAATGACGTCGTTCGAGTACGGGGTAATCGATGGGACTTGTTTATCCACCTCCATTTAACTGGAGAACTTCCTGACTCCGATATTGCTACTGCACCACATTTCAGTGTGTGAGTACTCTTGTGGACACCAAATTTACGAGTTATACTTGATTATTTCATAAAGAACTCTCTCGGTTCATTCTATTTCTTTATAATGTCCATGTATAAGATTGATTTTCAAAACGCTGCTATTTAATTCAGTGAGGTATTGTTTAATTTCCTGTTCTATCGATCGTCGAAGGTCAAGAATTACTGTCAGATGTTCAACGAATCTGAGCAATGAATCCTCGTTCAGCTATCATCGGAATTGTACGTTTCTTCCGCTTGCCGCTGATATATCTAATAACGTCGATGGATCATTTATCAGAAACTGTCTGAAGCGGTACAAGCGTGGCGTAACGCGAGCCTCTACTAAATATCTGGCTCGTGCTATTTAACAGTTATTCAACTTATTCAAGCGCTATGTTAACTCTACTATCTCGTATAATCCACCGAAAGGGGCTAGTAAATATTTGCTCAATAAAATTACGAATACATCCGAAGTATAATGTAATAAGGTTTTATGTTAATACACCTATGCGCGTAATGTTCTAGGAGTCGTAAAAATGTTAGCAGCGTATGGAACGATTTGATCTAGCAAGGAGTCCGAGAGAACCTTCTGGAGAACATTGCAATTTCCTTGGTCGACCTTGTCTGGGTCTTGCCTGTCCGTAACAACCGGTCTCCTATGCCAAAGTCGGAATGATTGCGATTCGTTAAGTTCTCGAGCGACTTGACATTGCGAACAGTTTAACCATAATGACGGGACTGGTCTGACCACTTCAACATCAACGTGCACCTATGTGTCCCGGAAGTGTTCGCCTTCCAAATTACAATATGATCAACGTATCCTGACTTCTCTAATACGTTCGAACGGTCTATCAAACGTCGTAGTTTTAAATGCGATCTTGGACATATTTCACTTTCAAATCCACGTCATGAAAAATGGATAATCGTACAAACAAGGATAATGAAGTCCTTAGCGATATATTTCAAGGCCGCCTTTTTCGTATAATTAAAAGAGAAGGAAAGTTCAAGGACCGAAATAATTTTGTTATTACGAAACGAGGGAGGAAGATATATGGAACGAGGCTGATATCGAGCGGATCAGAAAGGTCATTTTATTCTCGCACACCGGCTCATCTCGCACGACGAACCGGCGGACTTTCTAAACGAGCAGCTTAGCTGACAGTGTTGGGCCACGAGGATGAAGGAGAACGGAGCGAGAAGGAGAGACTGATCTCTTGGAATCTGCTCTCGTGCGGATTTGTGCATTTCGTGAGAATTGCGCGCGCGGACCTTTTAAACAGGCTGACACTAATTAATTCTCGAACGAGATACTGATCGTGCGCACAATAAACAGGAGAAAGTCGCCATTAACTGCCAGAAAAATCCGGTCGCTTGTTAAGAGAGGCACGGCTGGGTATCGTTATAAGCCTGATCGAAGATAACCTGATATATTAACGTATAGTATAACCCCCCTCTTCTCATTCTTCTTCTTCTTCTCCTTTTTTTTTAATCCGTGGAAATGTTCGCCCGTTACGTGCGCCTACCTACTGTGCTATCCGGTTAACGGTTTATTAAAGAATCGTTGTACCCGGTGCGCTCGTAATTCGCGAGACCCGGCTCGTGCAACCACTCGCGTGCGCGTAATGCACGCGAGGAATCGCGCGAGGGAATTCCGCGAACGCTTGTAACGGTCGATACCTTACAAGCTCCCAGTGACAGTTACAGAGGCGCGAGTCAATCGAGATCGAGATGCTGGTATCTTCGATTATCGATTCGAAACCTAAGATTGCCGCAGATAAATTTACCTGCATGTGGAACGTGTCAAGTAAGACGTGTATTCGTCACACGAGTACTGGCTTATCTACTTAAATATCTAATAGACCTAATAATCTAATAGTCACGTATCGAATTATCGTATGTGGAACGCATCGAGCTGTGAATCGTCACGCTCAAGTAGTCGCATGTTAAATAGCGCGTGGGTTCATTATGCGTCGAATAACGGCTCGTCGAATAGTCACGTGTCGAATACGCCGCGATAAGTTCACGCGACGATATACACGTACTGAACAGTTGGGGCCTGAATGCGAAATTTATTATACGGGGTATTTGGCGCATGGGTACACGTGACTATTCGGAACATAAGTATCTAACGTAACTGTTGAGTACGTGAATAAATCGTCGCGTGAACTTATGGTAGCGTAGAGTATTCGACAGATGACTACGTTATGTTCCGAAAAGTCACGTGTCGAATACCCCTGCCAAATACTGAATATACCCCGTATAATTAATTTCGCACTGGGGTCACCAAATCGTTAATATTAATAATACGAAGCAATCGTTTTGCGAACGTATTAAATTCCATCGAGATTCTTCTGAACTTCCATCGTACCACGTACAACGTAACGGAGTGTCCTTAAATCTCTGTTACCCTTCAAGAAGTCCAAAAAACGACCGTTTCTTACCGTCATAAACGTCAAAAATCTTCGGTATCCGACCAAGCATCGTCTCGATTTATTCCCGGAGTCCCGTTGCAGCGAGAAACGGGGAAGCGGTGTACGGAGGATGTCCGTGGCCGCAAAGAGGGTAGCTTGTCCCTACGCTTCGAGGAGGACGCATCGATGAGGAGACACAGCTGTGAAACGAGAGGAGCCACGCGGAGAGGGCGGTCCGACGGGCGAGAGAGCGTGGGCCAGGGCGTAATAAATTTCACCCGGTAAAAACGGCACGCTGGGTTACGAGAGATTGATGGAGCGACGCGCGAGGTGAGAGCGCGCGAGGACCCGTAAGCGGCCTTTTGCCCACTGACAGTGATCATCAAAGCAGAAAAAGTTGCCACCCGGAAAGTTCGGCCCGCCGGACCGCCCTCGATTGAGGCTAACCGCTGTAATGACCGTGGTCCTGGCCGCTTGAAAATAATTTTGACTCAATTACGTCGACCGATCGTCGCGACGTACACTTTATTCTTCCTCGGGGCAACGGACGTCGTTTCGTCTGGATTAGGACCCTTTCGAATCAACGTTCGCCAAATCTTATTTAATACTACTTGATGCTTCGTTGGAAGCTTCATTCACGCAGGGAATATGCTGTTGTGAGTGGTCGAATGCAGTCATTGATGCGTTACTGTTAGGTGTGGGATCTCACACGTGGAATATTTGATGCGTGGGTACTCGTCGCGGGGATGCTCGGCGTGTGGTATATTAGATTCGTGAGGGTTCGATTCGTGAGTATTCGACGCGTGGTATATTAGATTCGTGAGTATTCGACGCGTGGTATATTAGATTCGTGAGTATTCGACGCGTGGTGCAGTCGATTCGTGAGTATTCGGTGCGTGGCGTACTCGGTTCGTGAGGAGTCGACGCGTGGTGAACTCGGTTCGTGAGAAGTCGGCGCTTGGAGTACTAGGTTCGTGAGTACTCGGCGCGTGGGGTACTCGGTTCGTGAGGAGTCGATGCTTGGTGTACTGGACTCGTGAGTATTCGGCGCGCAGCGTACTCGGTTCGTGAGTACTCGGCGCGTGGGGTACTCGGTTCGTGAGTACTCGGCGCGTGGGGTACTCGGTTCGTGAGTAGTCGGCGCTTGGTGTACTCGGCTCGTGTCTATTCGGCGCGCAGCGTACTCGGTTCGTGAGTACTCGGCGCGTGGGGTACTCGGTTCGTGCGTGTTCGACGCACAGAGCATTTAACGCGTTACTACTCAACATAAAGTATCCTACACATGAAACGTTCGATGCATGGGTACTCAGTATATAGTATATTCAATTCGTGAACATTCTACATGTGTATATTCGACACACGAGTATTCCACAGTTGATTATTCCATACCTAACTGTTGAGCACCATGATATCACTGTTCTCTACAAGCTCCTGCTCAACTGACCTAATATAATCACTACAGACCAACATAATTAACTCACCAAGTCCTTCTAAAAAATTTACTTCTCCATCTTTATGGCACTATTCGGTAAATAGAATTATCGCGAGAGACGCGTTATGGAAACGTTGGTACGTAAATACGTAGTAGAATCGATAAGGTCAAGACGCGTTACTGGATCTCAAAATATTATTATAGGGACTGACAACCGATGAATTCGCAGGATTATCGTGGAACCGATTGAGATCGTAATGTGTGGCTTTAGCTAGTCGCGAATGATGGTCGATCGCGTAATGACTCGTTTGTTCCGTCCCATTCTTCCCCGTCCGGATAATGTACACTTTTCCGAATTACCGTGCCGATTCGCGGACAACGATCATCTTCGGTGTGTTTGCCTTGCCGGCTATTGAATCGAATAACACACGTCGGTTGTGAAGAATTGAAATACCTGTCGTGTTTCGAAACCGGCCTCCAAGACCGATTCCCGTGGAATTGTTGCGTGTAAGTGATACGATAACGGAAGGAGGGGCCGTCATTACGCCCTCGTTGATAATACAGAGAACAGACTATGTCGGATTTTTTGCCGTTCTATTACTGTGTTCTCGAGAGAAATTAACGTTTGTTCGATGCAGGGAATAGGGACTCTTTTAGATAAAGCATTTCGAAACGCGCTAGAGAAACTTTACTGTAATATCAAGGTACTGTTGATACTAGGTTGCTGATATCTCGGGTTCACGATCCTTTACGATTTTAAAATACTTGTACAACTTCTAATACGTTCTAATCTAACAAGTTGAACAATGTTACCTTGTCTTTTCAAACTCTATTAAACTTTACATATCTTAACGTTGGTCATTGTGTGTCATAATCAACTATTCTATACTCGGTACAATGGTGAATGGTTCAGATTAAACTTCAACCCGATGAACTAAAATAAACATCCGAAGGTCTTAGAATTCTAATTTTACCACGTTGAATCCGCAAACAGCGTTCAACAAAAAGGAGATTGCGAAAGGAATTATAGAAATGGGTATTTGATTGTCGAAGTAAGGGTGAACAATTCGAAAGCGGACCCCGTTCTGCGGTCGCGTTTAATGGCCCCGAAAAGGGAATGTTCGCATGGCGGCACGTTATCGCGATTAACCGTTTTTTCCGAACGGAAGCGCGTCGTTCGGTCGCCACGCCATTCCACCACGGGATTTAACTGTGACGTCGTTTGACGTGGCGCAGGTAATTGGGAACACGATTGCTATAGCGAAAGCTGCGACCAAGTTGCCTCTACCTTCCCGATCTCGCCATTCGATTCCTGATCGATTGGTTATTTAACGCTGCCCGCGTCGAACTATTTGTCTAGTAAACTGTTTGCGATTCTAGTTAAACGTTTGTCGCGTTGCTCGGATTTAACCGGCAGCTGTTATTTCCGCCAATTTGACAAATTCTGCCTTCGCGCATTTTTCATTGCACCCGTTCTTACTTTTTTATTATTTGTCACTTTATTTCTGCGTTTTTATTTTGTCACACATTTTTAAAAGAAAGAAAGTTGACAGAGTTTAAAATTGAAACTTTGATCGTATGTGGATTATGCGTATATCACATATGTATTCGGCGGAGAGACATAAAAGGCTCCCTTCGTTATTTTTTATTAATTGTTATGAAGTTATAAAGTTTGTATTATATGAAGATTTTTACGCGTTTAAGCGAAGAGAGTTGACAGAGTTTGAAATTGAGACATTCATCGTATGTGGATTATGGATGCATCACATATGTGTTCGGTTAGATGGAGAGACATGAGAGTTTCTATTCGTTATTTTTTCTTGATTGTTATGAAGTTATAGAGTTAGTATTATGTGAAGTTTTTTACGCGTTTAAATGAAGAAAGTTGACAGAGTTTGAAATTAAAACATTGATCGTATGTGGACTAGTATGGGTACGTCACATGTCGATTCGGTGGAGAGACATAAAAGGCTGTATTCGTTATTTTTCCTTAATTGTTATGAAGTTATAAAGTTAGTATTATGTGAAGTTATGAAATTATGAAGGGTAACAAATTTTGTGGACATCATTTTTTAATCTTCCGGTACAGCACCCAAGTCAGAAGAGTAAATCTTGATGTTTTGAAAGAATAAGAAGATTGAAAGAGTGTCACAGTAAAAATGTCAAGAATTTTTGGATACAAAGTCAAAATTGTCGAATATATTTTTAACGAGGGTTAAGTACCCTGGCAACTTTTACACCTTCTTTCGCGTCGCATTCTTTCTTCGACGCCCGCTGCGTTGCCTACCTCCAGGGGTCACACGAAGCTCCAGTCGAATCCATATTAGCCCAGCAACGTTTTACACCCATCAACCATCGAATCGTACATAAAACGCGAACCATCAAAACTCACGTTCGAGGCGCGTACTTGGGTTATTACCACCTGAAATACTCGATACGCTTCAGAGAACGCCTAGCCACGTTGTAAATCAACCTGCTGCTCCTTTCCCACCCCATTAACATTTGCATTACCTCGTGAACCCATACAGTGCCGAGGTTCAACGAGCGGGAATCCAATGGTAAATCATTCGTGAAACTTCGAAACTAGAAAACTTCTCTTTCCTACGACAGATCAACAGGGAACAATGAAGTTTACGAATTCTGAACGCTTCTTAACCTAGTTAAATACTCGGTTACCCACATTCTTCATCTTCAAACGCTTGTTCGTGTCACGTACAGTTAGGCAACAAATCTTGCCTGCTGTGAGATACAGTTCTTCATACGATGAAATTGTTAGAGACAAACTATTACGCGGATATATTATATGTAACGTGGTTTGAATAGAATGAGACGTCACGTATAATAAATATTTGAGTATGCAGAATAATGGAGTCTCGTGGCTTGCATAGCTACTTATCCAATTAGCACTAGAGACAAACTACTAGGCTGAAAAATTGTTGTGTATGTAACGAGGTATTAATTGAATAAAATATATGTCACGTATAATAAATATTTGACTATGCTGAATATTCGAGTTGTAAATAGTTGTGGTACTCTGACTGCCACTTATTATCCACTCAGCACTAGGGACTGTTAGGTTAATATGACATGATATGACCATAAACTACTAGACTGAAAAATTGTCGTATATGTAACGTGGTATTAATTGAATGAGATATATGCTACATATAATAAATATTTGAGTATGTAGAATACTCAAGTCGCAAATAGTTGTGGTACTCTGACTGCCACTTATTATCCACTCAGCACTTGAGACTGTTAGGTTAATATGACATGATATGACCATAAACTACTAGACTGAAAAATTGTCGTATATGTAACGTGGTATTAATTGAATGAGATGTATGTCACGTATAATAAATATTTGACTATGCAGAATACTGGAGTCGTAGATAGTCCTTGTACTCTGACTGCCACTTATTATCCAGTTAGCAGTAGAGACAAACTGTTAGGCTGAAAAATCAACACATATGTAATCAACCATGTATCAACCAGTAAAAATGACGAGTTCCATATTTTTCATTTTATACAACAAAATTTTCTTGTCGTAATTTTATAGGAATGTGTGTCATATTTTCTTGAGGTAAAAACTAGTTCTATATGTTACTCGATGACTTAGTATTTATTTATTTCCCTTTCATTTTATTTTCATTCTTCGATAAACATACATTTAATGTCAGCTCCAGTGTTAATCGAATAAGAAGTCGCGTATAATAAATATTTGAGTAAAATATTCGAATCGCAGATAGTTTGATAGGTAGTTATTACCCAGTTAGCACTATGTCCCTATCGATCGATTTGCTAAAAGTGGGCCATTAGAGGTTCTCGAAGGAAACTGTTAACCCGGTTACCGATCGATCAGTTATCGATCGTATTAGAGAAGCAGGTTAAGGCAACAATCCCCGATTCCGACATATTATATTGACTGTTGAATTGGACGAGCTAAGGAGCCCTTGGAAAGAGTGTATCCGCCGAGATGACGATGCTTCACGATCGAAGATAACACGACGAAGACTATACGCCAATTTCAGGCCGCGTTCCCCCCGAAGGGATTAATCGGGCCTCGTTTAAAGCGTTCGCCGCAGCCCCGGTGGGTTCTTCCAATTTTTTTAAATCCTCCCATGGCCTCGTCTGATGGTGGTTCCTCTCCGGCCGTAACACGCACGCATCCATCCGATCGCTCGCGTATAGGTAAGCACTCTAATTATCGAGATCTCACGTAAAACGAGTATGTAAACATAAATCGACAATCTTGTCGAGCGAAGCGGCGCGCGATCGCTTAACTGCGGCTCGCCAGAACGAATTTTTCTTCCGGTAACCCGGTACACCGTGTCCTTGACGTCTTATTACGCCGATTAAAAGCAACGCCGGCACAACCCCTCTTTTGCTCTTCATTTTTTTCTCCCTTCCGTTTCTTGCCTCTTTCTTGCTCCTCCTCGCGGACGCGATTTTCTTTCTCCCTCGTTTTCGCGGTCGAGATCATTCTTTCGTCGCTTATCACTGCTTTTTTCACTTTGTTGCTTTAAACGCTGAAGGCGGTAGGTAGACGGCAAGAAATTCCACGCCGGGATCCTTCATAATATCTTATTTTCTCCTCTGTTATGGAAACCATCCACTCTTTTTATCCCTCGCTCCCTTTTTGCCTCCTCGTCCTTTGCTCTCGTTCACAGGTATCCTCCGCGACGCGATTAACTGATTTTCTTCGTCGGGGAATCATCTCTGAACTCCTCGGGACAAGGACTTTCCGCCTGTTTTTTCCTCTTTTCGATCGATGAAACGCTTGCGTGCCTCCCGTCCTGGGATCGACCTTCGTTTCGGCGAAGATATCGGTTTTCTTCGAAATGATTACGACTGGTTCGCCTTCGGAAGAAATTGTTACAATGAAACTTTGATACCTAAGTACCTCGATACTGTGGTCCTGAAAAGAACATCACATAAATCTTAAGTTACATTTCCACGTCGATTTTCTTCCTTTTTATGACGGTATTGAAATGTCCTTGAAAATAACTCTTTGACTGCCCGTAAATTTACTGGCGATTTATGGTCCACGGATGCATCGACAGCGACACGATTCTGCAACGTTGTTTCGCGCGATTCATAAAGCGGGTCAATTGCTCTAAGACTCCACAATGATAATGATAGGTGTCTCAACCTGTATGTTAATGGAAGCGGCAGAGCACGCGTTGCTTTCTCAGATGCGGCCGCTTGATATGCAAATCTCTTAATAATCTTGAGTTTCATCAGTTTCTGCACTAGCAGTAGAACGCGCGATGATTCGAGTAACGGTTGCTGAAACTTCCGCTTCGACTGGTCCGTTCGGTTTTTCGTGTTTATTCAAATTTCTATTTCGCGAAAATCAAGAGACATTTAAATCAGATAGTTCGAACTTCTGACCCGCGAAAAGAAAATTTGCATAACGAAAGTTTCAAAGTGACTCCCCGTCAGTGTTATAACTTTGTCGATAATGGCGGAGATCGTTTTCTTAAACCGAGACCGAAGGGATTGAAAATACCGCGAAAGTGGTTGTTGACCGCACGGTAGTTCTCGGAGCATCGATTACCGTGTAATTGCGTCCACGGTGAATCACGAGACTTTTCGTGGAATTCCACGAACGTGTACGGCGCGTAATATCGAAGAATCGTGGACGGGTCGAAGGCAAAACGTCCGAAGAGGATGGAACGAGGAGAAGATAGAGCATAGTAAAAAGGAGAGAAGAGACTCGAATGTTTATTGGAGAGGATCGAAGGGAAACGGAATGGTGAGCGCACGCGAAAAAGGGCCCCGCGTAAATTGAAAGGGGGCACGGCTGTCTTGTTGTGTTTAAAAAGGCAATTTGCGGGCCTGAGATACGGCCTATATATTACGGAGCAACTGGTACGGGTGGTGGGAGATAGCTGCCTCGATAGCGCCCCTTTGCTCTTCGCTGGACCAGAGGGAACGAAAGGGGACTTTCCATGGGCCTTACCGGCTCCGTGTACCCTAACGATGGCCTCAACTTACTGTACCTTATTCTGAACCTCTACGATTCTTTCCTTTTATCATATTGGACTACCTTATCTAATCTACTCTTATTATCTGCACCTACATCTATTATCTGCAGATATCTGTATCTTTTATCTACATGCCTGTGTCTACAGTACTTTATTTTCACGTCATTATATTTCTATTGTATAATTTTACGACTTTATTAACAATGTGATAAGACGGCTTTTACGTATTTCGGAATGTGTACAAGAAACTCCTTAAAAAATATTATTCCTTTCTTTCATTGCTTTTTACAGAAATATTCAGAGTTGTTCATTTTGGGTCCCTTAACACTAAAACTACCAAACCGGTCAAATGACTGCTTCACAAGGTTCTTTATTGCAAGCTACACATTTTGTTAAACCTCACTCTTTGAAATCAGCTTTGATTTTCATCAAGGTACAGAACAAATGTGTGTACCAATCGTTTGTTCGTTTATGTTTTAACCCTTAAATGCATGATTTTCTAATGTTACCTGAAGAAATCAACCAACAAGATAGCTTGAAAGGTTGATTCAAATTAAAACAAATAGATGACGTTACTGTGTATTTGATTGGTAATTGGCATATCTGCAACACTACTTATTGCAGGTTTCCTAATTTGTATATAATTTATAATGTTTCCTATTTTGTATATAATTTACAAGATTAAAACTGGTATGTTGCATTTATACACCTTATATGTATTTATGTTTTAACTTAATTTTTAATTTGAAATTGAGTACACATATGCCGGTAGCTTCAGTAAGAATGTTGTACGAACTATTCAGACTTATTACAATTTTTCCACTGCACTTTGTTCAATTGCAGTAGCAAACGATTCGTAGTCCATAAAAATTCTCAGTAAAATTATCACGCTATTAATTCTTTACGACACCGAACGTTTCATGAAGCGCTATAAAGATGAAATATTTTATGGAATATTTACTGACGTAACCGATTATTGTCTGTTGCAAATTCGACGGTTAATTTCATTGGCTCGAAGTATACATTTTGACTGATCTTTTTAATCAAGATCGTGTTGCTTCCACTTTACAAGTTAGGTAGCACTTGATACTTCACCCTGTTATTTGGCCGGCAATATGTAGAGGATGTCGAAGAAAGGCGGCTCTGTTGCAGGTTTTATGGTACTCGGCCGTAATAAGCAATTTTTTGTTTCGATAATACGAGTTACCTGAACGGCCACGTTCATCAGCCTTTGCAAAACTGAGTTACATCATCGAAACAAGAAATTGCCATTCCATTTTCGCTACGCTGCTGGTCTCATCTTTTTCTTTGTCGCCTGTCAATCTTACTTGTAAAAATTATTTTCATTACCAGAGGGTTCATTCTCTCGACAATATGCTTCGTTTAGAAGCGCTCTCGCACAAATATTTCGTGAAATAATTCCAAACGTTTGCACCCGACAGTTCACATGTTTTTCGTGCCGTCTAATATTGTTAAATGATTCGAATTATGGATAACTGTTAATATATTTTTAAACGCAAACAAATTATTTAATAAAAGACACAAACAACAAACATTATAACTTGAAGATTAATTAATTAAACTTTTACTTTTTCTACATAACACAACTATTACAAACGCTTACTTTATTAAACGAACAAGACGTAAGTACCAATATTCAATTATTTTGTTTCTAATATTCAATTATTCTATTTCTAACATTTTACATCATTTCTAATACTGTAAGATGTCACTATAAGCTAAAGCTAAAATTAATAATTTAACAAATGAGTTCAATGCACAAATCGACTAACTCCATAAAACAAAAAGCGGAGAAATGCGATGAAATAATGTGCATAGGTTTTTAAAATTCCTTTGGTAATATAAATTCAAATAAAGTGTGCAGAATGCATAAATACAAATCTGGCTATCATTTAAAAGATGTCAAATTATAAAAAAGAATAGAAAAAATTTATTTCAGAATAGCCTCTGAATTATTCAGTGGCCAAAATAAATATTGTTGTTTAATGGTGTTAATCGTTTATGTTTAGAAAACTTTGTATAAACATAAAAAGTTAGCATTATACCAAGTGCTTTCGCACTTAAATTTAAGATTTTTCTTAAAATATATTAGGCGGTAAATAAAAATGTATCCGACACTAATTACTCGAATTCGAATTTGCATACTCCGGTAAGTTCACTTTAAAGAATCGTTAATGCGGATAATTTGAATCTCAATTCGAAAACGATTCGAAGCGATTACTATTTTAAGAGTTTGGGACTATCAAGACTTTTACGGTTCGAATAAAATTCAAAGTGATTCGAAGCTCGAGTACGCTTGAAACTTGCAAGAGGTAGTTTCAAATATCCATCTCGTACCCCTTTCGGCGTGCGCCTGGCTCTCCCCCGTCTCTCGTATGCCCCCGGCTCCCCCGAGGGGCCCTGGGGCCCGTCGCCCCCCACCCCACACATCCGGCAAATGCATTTCTTGTGTAGCACGCTGCTCGTTTGCGGACGATACGATTTACTCCCGGTATATAGTCGTATTCAAATATCTTCTTGCTGCTCGGCTCGCTTTACGCGTTCTCCCTCCCGGTTTTCTTCCCTCGTACATTGCCATACGGTCCCCTTTCTTTTCCTTTTTCTTTCTTCCTTCCTTCCTGTGCCGGCGACCCGGCTACTCTCTCGCTTTTGTGCCCGCGTGCTTACGCGTAATCCACTTAGCCACTGACCGACCACCTAATTCTCTACAGTTCACCGAGTAATTGAATGGCCGAAGCGTACGCGCCGCTCGTTCGGCGGTTTAATTATTGCGAGGCTCTGACACCGACCGATCTAAAGTTACCGCGGCCGACGATCCGCTGATGAACGCTTCCATCGCTTGCGGCGAACCTCGCACTTCCAACACCTCCGTGCGTTATGCTTTCTGCTAAATCTGGAACGTGTGCAATTTCTTACCTGTGCTTGCTAACACTTTCACCATTGTTTACGGCATTTTTCGTGGTTTCACTTCTAATGAATTCATCGCGACGTTACTCTATTGTTCGGATTCTACCACTGGTATTTACATGAATACACGGTTATTAGGTGCTGTTTAATCTAACGGGATAATCAAGATCTGTAAACTGTACTTACTTCATTTCATACACATGACTTGCATAGTTCGTTTCATTGATGCAGGTCTGCTCATCATTTTTGTGAAATTGAGGAAAAATAATTGGACTTGATTTTAGTACATATTTTATTGACACGTAGTGGTACATTTTAGAGAAGTGCATATTTTATGTTGACATGTATGTGTATGAACATGTATGTAGTTATGTTGCACTTGTGCAACTTCATGCATATGTCACTACTCAGTGTGAGATATTTTGAAAGCTTGTTTTTATTGCAGTAAAAAAAATAAAATATATGTTGCATTATTGTTACATTATATATTATAGCAATTAAGTAATGTATTAATTAATTGATTACATGTATTTAATAATTCACTTGCTTATTTTTTATCTGTCTTTCTTATAGTCGAACTTGACATAACCTGATGACTTAATGTACCAATTAAATAATGTATTAATTAATTACATGTATTTAATGATTAACTTGCTTATTTTTTATCTGTCCTTTCATGGTTAAACTTGACATAGTCTGATGACTTAATGTACCAATTAAATAATGTATTAATTAATTACATGTATTTAATGATTAACTTGCATATTTTTTATCTGTCCTTTCATAGTGAAATTTGACATAATCTGATAATGACTTAATGTCTCAAGCTCCCTCAACTTCAAACAGCTAAAACCAAATCACACATGACTCATATGTATCACATGAACCATATTGACCAGATTTTAATATTATCTTCAATATTACAGCCAGAGACTATAACAAAAGTCGTCAGATACTATAACAAATCATAAAAAAGACCTTACAACATATCTTACATACCTTCCAAATTTTCGCGCCTGATCCATTGATCTCCTGTTTTACCGACCACCCCGAGACAGTTAACGCAGCATCCGCAGATGTCGCTGAACTGCGCTGCTCGCCCAAGTCGCGCTATTCATAATTATTAACGCTAATTACAGTTAAAGAACAGGTAATTCCAAGCCGTTCCGCCATATTCTCGCGTTAATACGAGTTTACCCAGCGAAAGACGTCCGTGAAATTGGAAGTACTTTTTACTCGTTCGCGGTGAGAATTTCTTTGATCCGATGGACGCCATCGGTACAAGCTCATTTGCACAGAATGTGTGACAATTGTTATAAATCGCCGTTCGATATCGATCTCCCAATGGAACTTTAGTTACTAGCGCGATCTAGGAATCTCGCATTCCGACGGTAGAGAAGGGTCTTCTGTCGTCGGGCCAGCATCATAAATTCCGTGCCAACCTCCAATTAACTTCTATCGTAATCTGAACAAATTATACGGAACGTTGCCGATGCTAAATTCACCGACGCGACCGGAACAGGCGCAGATAACGGGGCAGAAAACGAGAACGCCGAAATGACGAGAGATAACGCTTGTTTTTCGTGGGCCATCGTTGTTCTTGATAGTCATTTTCAGTGAAAAATGTCCTCTTTCTTTTTTGTCTCTCAGATACTTCCACTTGCTTCGCTGTTTTTCGAGTGCTTTAAATCTCTTTCCTTTGCTGAAATACTTACCTCGTAGCTTTGCCTTTTATTGTCGCTGTTCTCTTGAGAGCGCTATTTTCGATGCAAGTCGAATGTCTTACTAGTCTTTGTTGGAATAAAATTTAGTTCGAGATAAGGGAGTTTTGTTCGAAAAAAGTATAACGATGATATTGTTTAAATTTGGGATGAGGGGGTTGGGGATGTTGCGAATTTGGGGTGCTGGAAATTTGGGGTGCTGGGAGTTGGGGATGTTGCGAATTTGGGGTGTTGGGAATTTGGGGCGCTTGGAATTTAGGGATGTTAGAAATTAGGGGCGCTTGGAATTTGGGGGTGTTGCAAATTTGGGATATTGGGAATTTGGGGCGCTTGGGATTTGGGGATGTTGGAAATTAGGAGCGTTTGGGATTTGGAGGTGTTGCAAATTTAAGGTATTGGGAATTTGGGGCGCGTGGGATTTGGTGCGCTTGGAATTTTGGACGCTTGGGATTTTGGAGCGCTTGGAATTTGGGGCGCTTGGAATTTTGAAGCGCTTGGAATTTAAGGATGTTAGAAATTAGGGGCGCTTGGGATTTGGGAATATTGCAATTTTGGGTACTGAAAATTTGACGTATTGCGAACTTGGGATATCAGGAATTTGAAATATTAAGAATCCAACATATTTGAAATTTAGGACCTTGGAAACCGAGAAAATTTAGGGTGTTACGATTCTCCTAATATCACAAATTAATCTTGAGTCTTGTCCATCACACGCAGCCGTGAAAATTAATATACAGCAATTCCATCAAGGACCAGTAGTATTAGAGTCGGACAACACAACTCGAAAATCGAAAATGAACTCCGACCATCTTATTTCCCCGGAAAGCCATGGCGAGATTAAGCGACGCAACGCGGTACGCGCTCGATGTCGACGCGTAAATTAACGATTATACCGGAGTTGCAGCCGGAAACGTCGAGTAAACTTCCGACACCGTTGCGCAACGAGTCTGCTTAAAAGATTAATAGGATGAAAGTTTGAACGAACGGCCATGCTCTGTTAGTACTATTAATCATAGCTGTCGTCCACCTGGGCTGATTCGTTGGACCGCGTCGCATTAACATTCCGAATCGCGCGTTTACTGGAAGAGGATGGAATTCCTCTGGACAAACGAGCGTTAAACGGTAGGAAGTGTCGCTGAGATGGTTTAAGGCAAGAACGCTTTAAGAGCCGAGGATAGTTTACCGGGTGATTCTGCGAGTACCGGAAATAATGGCCAGAAAAGTTTCTGACGCTTTTGTCATCTCTGGATGCTCCATAAAACGTTATACCTCTCAATACTTTTGTTCGCTCCAATTAATGAACGAACTTTAGAGACGTTTTATGTTGTACTGTTTTTTATTTTAATGGTTTGATTAGGAGAATTTGTTAACCCTTAATGAGGGTTTCTAACACTCCAAGTTTGCGATATTACCAATTTCCAGCGCCCCAAATTTTCAACACCCCAAATTTCCAACGCCTCCGATTTCCAAGCGTCCCAAATTCTAAGCGCCTTAAATCCCAAGCGCTCCAAATCCCAAGCGTCCGAAATCCCAAGCGCTTCAAATTCCAAGCGTCCCAAATTCCAGGCGTCCTGAAATTCCAAGCGCCCCAAAATTCCAAGCGCTCTAAATCCCAAGCGCCCCAAATCCCAAGCGCCCCAAATCCCAAGCGCTCCAAATCCCAAGCGTCCCAAATTCCAAGGGCTCCAAATCCCAAACGCCCCAAATTCCAAGCGCCCCAAATTCGAAGCACCCCAAAATCTCAAGCGCTCCAAATCCCAAGCGTCCCAAATTCCAAGCGCTCCAAATCCCAAACGCCCCAAATTCCAAGCGCTTCAAACCCCAAGCGCCCCAAATTCGAAGCACCCCAAAATCTCAAGCGCTCCAAATCCCAAGCGCCCCAAATCCCAAGCGCTCCAAATTCCAAGCGCCCTAAATCCCAAGCTCCCCAAATTTCAAATATCCCCAATTCTCATACCCCAAATTTCCAACCTTCCTAATACCTGTCGCCCTACAAAAATTTTTACAGCATTCAAGATGATCGTAGCAGCGTGTTAGCTTTAGATTAGAGACCTCCAAATCCTTGACAAGCAGCCAATCCTTGATCGTCACCGGGTATCAGGCTTCAATCGAGGTTCTTTCCACGTATCAGACGTTAGACCGTCACGGCTATTTATTTATTAAATATTTGCTCACGTTCCATCGGGAGTAGAGCGAAGACGACGTTCGGGACCGCAAAGGTTGAAGTTCACCTGGAAGGCCCTCACGGAGTTAGGTCCTACTGATTTCCGAAAATCAATGTTTACCTCACGAGAGGTAAATGAGACTTCTCCCTCGCGTGTGCTTTCGCGAACTCACGGAATGTTGACGTAATGGTTGACTGAACAAGAAAATCATCCCTCTGTATTTCCGAGCCACCGGTGTCGTTACACACGTTCGCGTAAAGGCGGTCCTCGAGACGTCTTTGCGTACACTTTCGATCAACGGTCGCTTTGTAGACAAAGTTGTTTATTAACATACTATTAGCATATTCTCGATAACGGTAATTAAATTAGCATATTCCCTTAATCGCCTCTGATCGTTTCAACGATCTCGGTGCGAGATTGGGCAGAGCTTCATCATTCATTCGGCCACTTCGTAATGGTTGTTGAGATATCTTCGAGATCACGTGAACGTTATTATTAGTTTCGATGAGAGGTAATAAAATTTACTGGATTTATGGCGGAGTCAGATACGTTCTCATTGGGAGTAATTCGATTTTTTATGGAAGACGGGTCTTCTCGATACAGAGTGTAACATTGTAGATAAACTCTCTGGCTCAAAATTTTAAACTTGGGATTTACAAGTTTGAAATTTTACAAATGACAGATTTGCAAATTTGGGGCTTTGCAAATTTTTTAATAGATCTTTTGCAATTTTTAATTTAAGCTGGGTTTAGAAATTTCAACACGGTATGTAGAAGCATTTGCAACAATTGTGCATTCGCTAATAGAGAAACAACCCATCGGTATCAACCTTCTCCATTTACCAGGAGTTTTCGCAAATCTGCTTACAAGCTTGCTCGAACCCATTGCACGTTCCATTTGGATTCGACGTACAAATTCCCAGTCGGTGTTCCGGTAACGTTTTCTCCAACAACCCTGGTACACAACTCGTTTTCAAATCACTGATAAATCCACCCCTTCGGTTCCTCGTGTACACACTTCGTGGTTTGCCTTCCCTATAAAAACCTCTGTTGCGTTCAGTGATGTGCTGTTACAAATTCACTCCGTTCACATATTTACTAACTTGTTAATTTACAAGTTATGTTCTTAAATTTATATATTTACAAATTTATAAATGTACTTTACAATTTTATAAATGTTGTACTTTACAATTTTATAAATGTTGTACTTTACAATTTTATAAATGTTCTACTGTACAATTTTATAAATGTTGTACTTTACAATTTTATAAATTGACAAATGTAGAAATTTGTTCTCAGGTTTATTAGAGATCAACTTTATAATTTTGCAGTTTTATAAATTGATAAATGTACAAATTTATATATTAACAAGTTTACAGCTGTTCATCTTTATAATTTCATAAATTGATAAATGTACAAATTTATACATTCACTAGTTTATAGTTGCTCAAACTTACAATCTTACAATTGTATAAATTGATAAGTACACATTTATACATTTACAAATGTATAATTGTTCAAACTTGCAGTCTCATAATTTTAAAAATTAACAAATGTACAAATTTGAATGAGCAGAAAATTAAAGAACATACGAATGCAAGAATATAGAAGTATTCTATAATTTTGGAAAATGGCGGGTGTGGGTGGGTAGGAGTCTAGACGCTAGGTGCGTTGAACCCGGCGCAGAATCCGAGTCTCCCTTGGGACCATTTCGGTGTTTGACTGTTCGACCAGAAGGACGTTGTATATACGTTGGTCGAAACAGGGTCTCTGTTCGTCTTGTTCGTCTGTCGCACGTGCTCGTGCACGTTAACCCGCGTGGCTCTTCTGTTCGGCTCGCCGTTGCGCTCCCGGCTGCACTTCGACTCCTGTCGAGACGACAGAACGCCATAAGCAACCAATTTAAATGTAAATTGAAAAGCAGCGCGGCATACAAATTGTTCGACCCGCCGTCAAAAAATACTGCGAGCAAAGATCAAACGGAAGACAAGACGCGAGAGGGTAGCTCCACGAGTCTCGGGCTCGAGCACCGTAGTCACCGATACCGGTCGAGATAGAACGAGAAAAGCAGGCCTGCAGACGATGTTACCCGACTTCTACACGTTGATAAATTCTTCTTTAAATATTTGCCCTCGTCGTTTACTTTACCTTCTAATGCAACAAATCGGGGGTGTACGACAATTGAAATAGCAATGTTTCAAGGTTCACAATATTCTAAGGTTACAAGTTTCAAAATATCAAGTTTCTTTATTTTTCACCAGTACGAGAAACTTCAACGATGGATGAGGAGTTGTAGATGAGAACACCCCTGTTAGCAAGGTTGTTTAGGACACTTGGACTTGTAGAAACTACCCTTAGAAAGGGGGAGTCTATGGACAAAAGACATGTTCGACTGTTGAAAGACATCGACGAATTTCCATTTTGCTAACAGGGGTGTTCTTTGTCGTGCACTTTTCATAGAACATCCCTTATTTAACGAGTCCAAGGTCTGTATAACAGTTACTGTTGCTAGTAACATTGTCAGTAGTTCATTGAAATTTTGCATCTTCAGTTTTGTCTTTACCAGGTCCATCGTTAAAAAGACAAAATGGTTTAAGTCCTTGATGGTCGTCTTTCTCTAAAGACATATGTGGTATAGGTAAATTAAAAAATGCAAAAATTTGACTATCTAATAGCAAGGTTATGTACTAAACATAGAGTAGGTAGTCCCTTACTGGATGAGTCTAAGGTTACACTATAACATTAACTACAGCTAGTAACATTCTCAGTAGCTCATTGAAGTTTTGCATCCGCAATTTTGTCTGTACCAGATCTGTCTTTAAAAAAACAAAATGGGTTTCATCCTTGCTCTTCTTCCTCTAACAGCAAGTCTAGTTACAGACAAAATAAGAAACACAAAACTTGAATCATTTAATAGTAAGGTTATGTACCAGACATAGTATAGACAGTCCTTTACTTGACGAGTCCAGGGTCTGCAATATGACAGTAACTTTTTCTAATAACATTGTCAGTAGCTCATTGAAGTTTTGCATCTACAATTTTGTCTGTACTAGGTCTGTCTTTAAAAAAACAAGATGGGTTTCATTTTTGCTGTTCTTCCTCTAACTTCATGTCTAGTTACAGACAAAATAAGAAACGCAGAAATTGAACCATCTAATAGCAAGGCTATGTACCAAACATAGTATAGACAGTCCTTTACTTGACGAGTCCAGGGTCTGCAATATGACAGTAACTTTTTCTAATAACATTGTCAGTAGCTCATTGAAGTTTTGCATCTGCAATTTTGTCTGTACTAGGCCTGTCTTTAAAAAAACAAAAAGGGTTTCATTCTTGCTCTTCTTCCTTTAATAACAAGTCTGGTTACAGACAAAATAAGAAACACAAAAATTGAACCATCTAATAGCAAGGCTATGTACCAAACATAATATAGACAGTCCTTTACTTGACGAGTCCAAGATCTACTATGACAGTAACTTGTTCTAATAACATTCTCAGCAGCTCATTGAAATTTTGCATTTTTAGCTTTGTCTATACCAGGTCTGTTGCATTCTGCAAACAGCCGCAGGAAACAGGGAAGCGATCGCGTATCTTATTCAATTGATACAGAGGTTGTATCATACAGAACGGAAATGCATCTGGCGAATTTTTTATTCCGCGAGAGTGGAGGTTGCGCGAACGCGGTGAAAAATTCAGCCTGGCCGTTCGAGACGAGAAGCGTAGGAACAATAAGCGAAAAACGGGTTGAATGGAGTGTTCCGGTTGTTTTTCGTTTTCCAGATTTTAAGTCTGATTCTCTGACGGCGGACAATAGCTCGCTGGTTCACGCTGGTTTGCTTCTGAAAGCAAACATTGAACCTGACATTTGGTGTTTGCAACGACGAAACAATAATACAGGTGCACGCGTTCCTCCGTTTCGATGTTTGTTTGCGGAACCATGATGGAAATCGCGGAACATAGTAACGGGAGGCGAAACGATTTTTCAAATTTAAATCGGTAAGGTCTGAAGAATTAACGCGCTTTGATGTATTAACGCTTGAATTATTCGAGGATGTAGTAGACGAATGGATGTAGGATGAATATTTTTTAAAAATTGTACGGTAAAATTGTTTTGTACGGTCTTAGTTTAATACTTGCAATTGTTGGATTTAGATATAAAAATTTGGTTGTCTTTATGGAATCATAATTTGTGAGTTCAAGGTCATGCAAGGTCATGCAAGGTCATAGTAAGAGGTCGTCGAGTTTTAACATCAACTTCAATTAAAAAATAGTGCTTTTGACAAACAGTTTTTTGATCATTTTACCGACATTTGTTTCACCAAGCGAATTTCCAAAAACTCGTTAATTGTCCACAGACAAATGGTTGATTTTTATTTCAAGCATCAGACAATATAAAAACGTGAATACAAAGGGCCGTATATAAAGTAGTACAAATACGGCAGTGATACGAGTAACAAAAGGTAAAAAATGCACGTGAACGAGCAGTGTCGAATACAAATACGATAATAAAAAAAAGGTTGTTAACAAAGAGGAAACCATAACTGACAAGAAGCGAAACCGGATCAGTTGATATTCTCCCGCGAACAATTTCCATCGATTCGAAACCGACTGCCTCCTCATTGCGAGGAATTAATTTCCCATTCCCGAACGAGAAAGACAGAAATTGTCGGTCGTACGAGGGAACAGCGTATTCGAAGGGAGAAGCAGGATCGACTTACCATAATTTTGGTAGCAGCGGATCGTTCCCTTGACTGGCTGTTGAATATTCCCTCGCTTATTAGAAAGGGTTTCTGTAATCGACGCCAGACACGAGCGAGTCCACGGCGTAGCCGCCGGTCAAATGGATTCCAATTAAAGTAATAACGAATCCAAGCGTACGAGCGTATCGTCGCAAATAATCGTGCGTGGATCGAGAGCGTCCCCGCGACCTGTCCTTTTTCCGTTCGATCGACTCCTCGTCTCGGCTGGGTCCCGAAAAACAGCCTCGAGAAACCGCCTTGACGTCGAATTTAAATCGCTCGAATTAACGTAAACGAAGAGGAGGCGGTTGTCGTTTCGACGCGACGATAAATTTCTAGGCGGAACAGGTCGAACCGCTTGGAGAACCGAGTTTCTCCTTCGCGAAGCTGCCATTCTCTGGCATCTTATTCCGTGATTGCAAATCACGTGAATGATGCCGCGTTATTTCATTCTCTCATTTTTCATTCGTACCTTTATTTCGAAGATATGGACCCATAATTTTAACCCTAATTGTAGGTAATCGTACAAATGAAATCGTAAGATTTGTCGCGGTGTTTTTGCCAAGTAAACTGGTTCGAAAGGTTACGGAGGATCGTACCAGTAATCGAATTATCGCTGGCGATAATTCAAATTACCGCGACGTACCTTCTGGCGGTTGCGTAAATTTAAATCTTTGAAATGGCACACACCGATAGGCCACTACCCGAGAGCGAGAGAGACAGAGTGCTTGTTAGCACGCTGCCGGCCATCAACATAATTAACCCCCCTAAGTGGAGACGCCTGTGTATCATTATTAGTACATGCGCAGCCGATGTTATGGGGTTCGAGTGTGCTTACGAGAATTTAGGGCCGCGTCAGGTGTCCCGATTTGGCCTCGCTAATGCGAAATATCCAATTAAACGGTAATGGAGCCTTTATCGCATCCGGTGACATCGGTCTCGCAGAATTTCGATCCACCGAAGGACCTACCTTCGCGTCAGATTCACGGTTCATTCGTTAAACTGACTCCCGCTGGAAATACCTCGATGTCTTTGATCGTTTCGTGATTGGCGTTGATGATGGTCGATCCTTAATCGCGCCCAAAATTCGTTGCTCGACTCGTTTGTGCAAATTTCATCGCTCGCCAAATGTCGATAACATCCAGATAACTGCTTATCGCAAGGCGGTTTTAACCGACGCACTTTTTTCACTGTCATTAATAACTCGTCGATTTGGGCTATCTCTAAGTTCAAGTTAAAATCTTTAAAATTCGCAAATTAGTGCTGATGATCTGTGATGTCTATAACTTGTTCAGAGTCGTGTGTTTGTTTAGGGGTAACTCCAAGTTAAAAATTTAAATATTCACAAATTAGTGGTGATGATCTGTGATGTCTATAAGTTGTTTAGAGTCGTATATTTATTTAGGGGTAACTCAATGTTATTTAATTTAGTAGTTTGGGTTTTTAGGTTTTATTCAATCACGCATGTGGTTGTCTTAACGCGTTTATTGCAAGGACTGCATAGAACAATATAGGAAAAAAACAAAAGAATTTATAATATACATACAGTCTACATATTTACGTGACAGATGTCGCTTACATATATAAACTAATAAAGCATATTTCTTCTATAACTACAACTAATTACATTTACTTTTCCAACACTCCACGTTAAAAGCTTTAAAATTCACAAATTAGTGCGGATGATCTGTGATGTCTATAAGTTGTTCAGAGTCATATATTTATTTAGGAGTAACTCCAAGTTAAAAATGTAAATATTTGTAAATTAGTGCAGACATGATCAATGATGTCCATAAATTGTTGAGAGTCGTATATTCATTTAGGAGTAACTCCAAGGTAAAATCTTTAAAATTCGCAAATTAGTGAAGATGATGCTCTGTGATGTCTATAAGTTGTTCAGAGTCATATATTTGTTTAGGAGTAACTCCAAGTTAAAAATTTTAATATTTATAAATTAATGCAGACATGATCAATGATGTCCATAAGTTGTTCAGAGTCGTATATTTATTTAGGGGTAACTCCAAGTTAAAATCTTTAAAATTCACAAATTAGTGCAGATGATGTTTGATGGTATCTATAAGTTGTTCAGAGTCGTATATTCATTTAAAGGTAACTGCAAGTCAAAATATTTAAAATTCGCAAATTAATCTTGATGATGCTCTGTGATGTCTATAACTTGTTCATAGTCATGTATTTGTTTAGAGGTAACTCCAAGTTAAAAACATAAATATTTGTAAATTAGTACAGACATGATCAGTGATGTCTATAACTTGTTCAGAGTCGTTCATCTATTTAAGTTACTTAAACTTATAGAGATACATAAGTAGATTACATATGACCATGTCTAGCTACCTTGACTGTCACATACATGACTGACACTTAAGCTTCCAAACTGATCTATCATGCATCTTATTCAAAATTCACTGTCCTAATAAAAAATTCTCACATTAAACCTATGTAAAATAAACGTGACAAGATATATCTGATAAAAATGATCAAAAATTAAAACACTGTATGCAAGTGAAAATTGCTTAAAGAGTCCTATAGATGATAATCGAACGAGTTTAACAAATTTGACGGGTTATGTTTCAGTCCGCAACGGCTACTCGTGCGTACCTGTTGCTCTATCGGAGGGCCTGGACATCCGGTTGAACACGGCAGCTAGAGCGGTTCGATACGGGGTGAACGGCGTGGAAGTGTGGGCCGCACCGTCTCGCAGCCCCCACACGAATCACACGGTGTACAAAGCGGATGCTGTGCTGGTCACGTTGCCTCTCGGTGTCCTGAAGGCTTCCGCCCCGCCATCCGCGGTCGCCTTCAACCCGCCGCTTCCGGACTGGAAGTCCCAGGCTATACAGAGGCTTGGCTTTGGCAATTTAAATAAGGTAAGGGGCCGTGCGCGCGCGCGCTCGCCCGTCCTTTAGCCGGGGCTACCCGGAGCTGATTTATGCGCCCGACGAAAACGACGATCGAACTTGTCGACCGGACCGGAATGAGATATATTGTGATCCGGCGGCCTCTTTCGTCCGCTCGCGTCGTTGACGTGGCTCGTGTCGCTTCTTACGCCGGGACACGCGTTCCTTTTACGGCCGCCCGAGTCGAGCTTTACGAGCGGTGACCCTCCTCGCTACACGCGTGAAATTGAAGGGCTCGTCGCGAAACGGGAAACGAGACACGGCTGTCAGGATATTTCGGACGATAGCCGATCGTTTCGAATAAATTTCGGGTAATTTCGGGGAATTGGAGGCTTTCGGACGCTGTACACTTACAGCCAATGTGAACTCCGTTCGAATAATAATGCCAGTCAATTGCTTTGCGTTTTTTGGACAATTTTTATATCTTTACATTATCGCGTTTTTTTTTTGCCATTTATTATATTCGTTTACGTAGTCGAATACTTCTATGTACAGTCGTTAAACCCTTGCATTATCTAAAGGAGTCTCGTCACGTACCGGGTGCGTCAGCTGTCATTAATTTTGCTACAATTTTTAATACGATGATTTGGAGTTCAATTATAATATACATAGTCTATTGCTGAATACAAAATTGACATAATATTTTTTCTTTGTCACTTCAGCTGTGATCAATTTTATTCGAATTTTTAATACAACTTACTTTGGAGTTCAGTTATAATCTGCATAGTAAATTGACATAATATTTTGACTTTCTGTGTCACTTTAGCTGTGGTCAATTTTATTTGAATTTTTAATACACTTCATTTTGGAGTTCAGTTATAATCTGCATACTCAGTTGCTTAATACAAAATTGACATAATATTTCGACTTTCTGTGTCACTTTAGCTATGATCAATTTTATTTAAATTTTGAATACACTTCATTTTGGAGTTCAGTTATAATCTGCATAGTCAGTTGCTTAATACAAAATTGATATAATATTTCGACTCTCTTTGTCACTTTAGCTATGATTAATTTTATTTGAATTTTTAATACGCTTCATTTTGGAGTTCAGTTATAATCTGCATAGTCAGTTGCTTAATACAAAATGACATAATATTTCGACTCTCTTTGTCACTTTAGCTATGATTAATTTTATTTGAATTTTTAATACGCTTCATTTTGGAGTTCAGTTATAATCTGCACAATCCACTGCATAATAATATGAAATTGACATAAAATGCCGACTCTCTGTGTTACTTGAGCTATAATCAAATTTATCCCACTTTTAATACACTTCAATTTAGAATTCAGTAATAATCTCCATAGTCAATTGAACAATACCAAATCGCATTTCAACTTTGTTCTAATATTGTAGCTAATTAGTACAAATATATCATAATGCAAGTTAAGAGACCACACGCTACATTTGGATAAGCGTCCACGGTTTACCAATTTGCAATAAAGTTCAGGGGATTTTGAAGGGGAAATACGGGAGAAAGTTGCGAATTTAATTGCCACCTAATGTAATGTACTCGGGAACGATGAACGCACGGTATCCACGAGTATTAAGGAAATGATGCTCGTCGTAGCGAGAGATTCACGCGACGAAACAGTCTACGTGAGTAATTCTTAAATCCCAGGATTTACTCTAACGGACGAGAGTGCGATATTTTTCCAAACAAATCCACGGGTATCCGGTCGAAGCCTCCTAGATTTCCTCCTGTGAAAGGAGCTCGCTTTCAGAAATTTACATCCTCTTCTTGCAATTTCCGGGACTCGAAATTCATTTTCGACAATCCTTTACGCTACATATTTCTACATTAGTCGTTTCTACTTTGTACAATTATATTATTTTATTTGTTCAATTTAAAAAAATAATTCTGTCAATTTAAGTCCATTAGTATTTCCATTTTTCCAGTTTTTTATTAAGATTTCAATTTCCATTCCACTGAAAGTAGGCATATTAAATTAGAAATGTACTTCAACACTTTTTAAGAAAATTCTTTCTAAATTAAGAAAAGTCGGTGTATTAAAATTCAAAACGTAATAAAACGCATCGAAAGCTCGTTTGAGTGATCGATCTGGGCGATGAGAGATCGGGTTGCAAGAGAGTAACACCGGTAAATCCGTCACGTCAGGTGGTGCTGTGCTTCGAGAGAATCTTCTGGGACCCGACCGCTAATCTATTCGGCCACGTGGGAAGCACGACCGCGTCTCGTGGTGAGCTTTTCCTCTTCTGGAACCTCTACAAAGCTCCTGTCCTCTTGGCCTTGGTTGCCGGCGAAGCTGCCTGCGTGATGGAGAACGTCAGCGACGACGTGATCGTTGGTCGCTGCATCGCCGTCTTAAAGGTAAACCTCTTCAAACATTTGTTCCACACCCCATAAATTTGCTAGACTAAATTTAAACGTATCAAGGTTATTCAGACTAATTCTTTACACTATATGAAGTATAAGGGACTGTTGTAGGACGTAGAATAATATTGTAAAGCTGTTCTTTCTTCAAGGGTGATTTACTAGTTTAAGGTATTGGACTGAGCATTGTCTAAAAAAGAGGAAGGTTACTCATTCTGTTTAATATAACAAATTTAGTATATTATATATTTTGACTAAATCTATGTTGTATGATAAATACAGACTACAGTTAAATAATGGTGAACTACTTCAAAAGAATTCATCAAATTAAAAAGTTAATAGCGTCAACCAGAAATTTAATAGCTGCCTCCGCAATAGAAATATTTTCGACTACAAAATTAATTAAACTTATCGATTTTACAGAGAATAGTAGTGTCAGCTCTCACCAACGTGATGTTTCAGGGAATCTTCGGCAACCAAGTGGTACCCCAACCCCGCGAGAGCGTGGTGACAAGATGGCGAGCAGATCCGTGGGCACGAGGCTCCTACAGTTTCGTCGCAGTCGGCAGTTCCGGCAGCGATTACGATCTCCTTGCAGCCCCAGTCGCACCCCCAACCTCCCCCGGTGCTCCACCACCCCAACCAAGAGTCTTCTTCGCGGGTAAATATTTTGTCGCGATATTTTCACCGACCCCTCCTCTTGTTCTTTTTCCCCGAGACCAGAGTTAACCGGCTCCTGCTTGCAACTTTTATGAACACGCTCCAACTCGTGTCCTTTCGAGCAAGCTTTCGCGTTTGTTCATTTCTGTGGCTCTTTTCAGACAGGATTTAAATAGTTTCATAATGAGTTTACGGAGTCATTTTGGCTGCGCGGTGGGTTAGAACTTTTTAGACGTTTGCGAGACTATTTTCGAAATGTGGTATTCAAATTTGCTAACAATTGCATTACACTAAGTATTTTACATTTGTATATACTTAATGAATTTTACAGTTGTATATACTTAATGAATTTTACAGTTGTGTATACTTAATGAATTTTACAGTTTTATATGCTTAATGAATTTTACAGTTGTATATACTTAATGAATTTTACAGTTGTATATACTTAATGAATTTTATAGTTGTATATACTTAATGAATTTTACATTTGTATATACTTAATGAATTTTACAGTTGTATATACTTAATAAAATACTAAGTATTTTAAATTTGAAGATGGAGTTATATTTTGAATATATTAAAATGTAGTTTATAGCAGAATTTGTCGAATACTGAATTATTTGTGATTATTCAGAAAAGTTGAAAACTTTAAATATTATTAACAAATATTCATTAAATAAATTTATTTTATTTGAACAAATGAAGTCGTTCTTTTACAACGAATCAACTCATTTCGTCCACTAAATTTGCTGAACTTAAATAAAATAGATGATACACTCTGATAGATTACAACAGAAATGAGCCACGTTATATTTACTGCGTTAGAGAGGTTCGAGTTCAACCCCGTAAATTTGTTCTAAAAATCTGTATAATCTGCTGTTAATTGTTGTAAAAATCTGTATAAAGGATATAATGGTAAGGAAAAGTTCAAAGGAGCCAATCCCGGTGTAATCTCCCCGTCATAATGGTGACTGCGTGAACACAGCCGCGAAACGATCTCTGTGCTTTCAGGCGAGCACACCATAAGAAATTACCCAGCGACCGTACACGGTGCTTTCCTCAGCGGCCTTCGAGAGGGTGGACGAATCGCGGACCAGCTTTGCGGAAGTCCGTACGCGCCACCGACGATGCCCACTTCCGGTCCAGCGTCGACGAGCATGCCTTCCGCAACCACCGGTCCCACCTCCACGCCTTAGCGATCCACCAACGAAAACGTAGCGTTCGATCGATAACGCTCCGCGTTATTCCTGCTCAGATAACGATGGGACTCGTGTCTCGTTCGATTTAACGTACCGTTAAGTTCGCTCCGTGCTCCGACCATACGAGCACCGGAAGCGCGATTTAGCTAGGAGAATCTGACCACCGGTGACGAATTTCTGCTACGATCCTACAACTCCTTTTAAGTATTTCGCTTGTAAATACGTTCGTAATACGAATTACTCGTATTGTGGTGTCTGGGTGTATTTGGATTAATTTCAAATTGAGTTCATAACTTCTAATGCTTTCGGAGCGGACGCGTTTCGATTAATATAAAATATTGTCGTATACGAGTTTAAATATATTTTCTTGGGAGATTAGCTTCTATCCGAATAGACCCAGGCGTCGGGGAGTAAGATCTGGTTTCTGAATGGAATCGAGAATTCGAGGACTCGACTTACTACGGTTTCCTGAATTATTTAATTGTGGGAATTGAGATTATCTGAATTTTCCCTCTGGATTGTAAAATTATTAATTTCATTTTTTATACAGAGTTTTTCATTATACGCAAATTTTTATTCGAGGAAGATAGAAGTCTAGAGAAACTTAGATCCTAGAGTCCAGCTTTAGAAACCTTGGACTTCTCCTAGGAAAATCTTAGATCTTAGAAGGGAAATTAAAAGAATTTCAAGATCTTCAACCTAGTGAACTAAATTTTTATTTCCTTCATTTTCTATACCTAATGTAAATAAAAATCTAGTAAACGTTAAATAGATCGAGGATCGTGGCAGGATCCTCAACCATGGTTTCATATTCCATTTCGTCCATGAAAGCAGTATATTTGATAAATCATCCCATTGAGATTTAATAATCATCGAGTAACTCATAATTGATTTTCTCATTGAGTCCCAAGAATTCACCCACTGTTGCGATCCTTGGATTCCATCGAAAGCTTGAAGAACCCGGGCGAAATATGAATTTAACTGAGGATCGTAGCAGACTTAGATTCATGCGCTCCTATGATCCTCGATTTCTGGATCGGTTAGGAGATTCGAGGATCTCGAGGACTCGAGGATCGTAGCGCGATTAGGTAGATCGGTTCATAATAAGAGAGTCGTGCCTTTGCTACGTTCAACCTTCATCCATACCTGCGAAACATTTAGCCTGTATCATATCGTAGGATCATTTCATTGTACCCTTATTGTATTTTACCTTATGCTTCAAGATCTCCGCATGCTTCTCGAGCGTTTCTGTCCAGACCTCGTGGTTCAGGATCATGCTTCCGCGAGACTTATTCACCGGCGACGTTCAACAAAGATGTTCTCTTGTTTCTGGATGAGGACACGTATTTTTGTGAAGTGGAAGATCGATTATTTGTAAATTACTTATTGTGAAATTACGAACGAACGCATCTCGGCAATGGTTGCCAGACATCGGGATTTCAAATCACTGATCGATATTTAACATATCAGCCCTCTCAAAGCGATACGCTAAGTTACGCTCGTATTGAAACAGTCTGAATAGTTCGATGGTGCGCCATGATGAGATGACTTCGTTCGAGGACCATTTGGTTCCCAACTAACTTCGGCGAGCGAGATTCGAACAGAACTCAGGAGGATCCTCCTAAACTGTCGGACTACGTCAAGAGTATTTCTTGCAAACTAATGTTAGTTTTGTGAAAAATACTCTCGAGTCAGATTAACGATTTGATTGCACCTCTAGGTAGACAATTCCACATTATAATCAACTTCCTCCCATACGAAGGTTTCTTATCGAACTGCTGACTTAACCTCAAAGCAATCGGTACATCCTATCAGATGTAACTGAGATGTTTACTCATTTTGAGTCTAAGTCAACACATAACGAAGTCCATTTTGATATTTAAGCGATCAAATTGTTACCCAACAGAAAAAGTGGTCTGAAGACGTAGTCGGACGTCCAAGCGATCAAAGCGCGCGTACGAAAGCGAGTTGTGAATTGCGTGGGCCAAGTGTAAGCGGTAAATAAACGATGAATTGTAAACATTAAGATACGTGTCGCAATTAAAGACAGAGAATTGTTAAGATAATAAGAAACCAACCACCGAGTTTGTTTCATTGCACCATCTATGTCGCGTACCCAGCCGGCGCCGAGTAGCAGCTTTGCGATCTAGGGGCTGATTTATCGTCAGCCTTCTCCCACATCGTGTTCGACGACTGTTCAACCTTTGTTCAACCGTTTCGACCCATATTCCAAGCGAATATCCCCGGTGATCGAGTGTGACGCGCATTGTGCGTCTCGAGTCCCAGCTTCTTGCTCACCCTCGAGCGGGTTTTCCTCGTTGTCCGAGGAACACTTGGGGTGTACGTTAAGCTGCGCAGTAAGAACTGTCAATGTCTCAAGAGAGGATTCCTTTGGCGACTAGGTAGAACTAGGTGAGTTGGACGACGCGTTCTACCGCCACTCGTCGCCAGTTTCTTTGTCCAAATGCGACGAGTCCCGGACAAAAAGTCCTCTACTGACTTTCTCACCGGGACGAGTGTCTTTTTCTACACGAGTTTCTTTTCTACGGCCGCACCATGTATGGCTGCCGATGCGGATTCTGGTTGTAGATGCCTGCGGTTTAAAGAAGACGTCGTCGTCATCGGCAGATGGTCGATGAAACTGGAGCATGGGGCTCTTCACTTATCGAGCAACTTCTGATCACTGCGATAGTTTGATATCAAGCTTTTGGTTACAGCTTTTTACTCTAATAATTGACTTTTTAACAGAGTCAGGTGGAACATAGTGGATGCTGAACTAGGAGTTCAGTTCACTAGTTTCATTGTTGGAATTTATTTAGGTTATTCTGTTACTGTCAGGTTATTCTATTAGATAACTCTGTTACCAATTGTCAAGTTCAAGCAAAAGAAATTTTAATTGAAATTCAGTTGCAGACAGTTCATACAGAAAATGACAATCTGTCATGACGAACAGACATTTCATGAGCTTTCAGAATTGAAAAGGTTTCACAATTTCATTAAACAATGATGTAACCAATTTCCTCAAATAAGAGATTTTGTAAACCGCGAGACAAAACCTCACTTTTACAAAATACACTCATGATTTTTCATAAAGATAATCAAAAAGTGGCAGATGATTTTCATTACGCAATTTACGCATGGGGTCTGCGTTCTCGCAAGATCCCCACACTATCAAAAATTAAACGCACAAATACTCACATTAGGAGTATTTACAGGCTTCAGCGCAAGGCCTCTCGCCTGGGGGAACCACCTCGTTGATCATGGTATCCCCTACGCCAGGTTAGTATGACGCGATCCGCCTTCTGTCCCAGTGATTAGTACTATCGGTCACGTTTTCACCTGCGAGAAAGTCAATCAAGATGAAACTCCATCCATCGGAATTTTGGATAAGCTGTAATAATTGACTGACGAATAATTCAGCGGGTGGCTCAAACATTTCTCACAAAAATGGGTTTCCATTTTCTATCTGTATTAAAAGCATTTGTGTGTTTTGCTGAAAATTGAAAAAAATAGTAGAAAATTCAAAGAGTAACTCTTGAGCAAGGAGATCAAACTAGTTTTGTGTCGAAGAAAGTGAAGATTTGTTATAAACATATGTGGTTATTAAGAAATATTGAACAGTATATTAATTATAATTTTGAAAAAGTAATTTATGAAAGGGGTGTAATTTGTATTGTAATGCTAGTTATTTGTAGAAGTTCATTTCTGAAAATGACTGCATGTACATGTTCGTAACGCAAAACGAAAACACAAAGCACTATTAATTTCGGAGTTCCATCAGGTCCGAAGTACGGTAACAGTACAATTTCTGTCCGTTTTGATATTTACTCAGCGGTTCTACATCGGCTTCAATAATTCATAGCCATCGACAAGTACACGGGATAAGGCAAACGATCTCTATTCCGACGTGTTTCACACAACGGAGACGCGTTGTTTCAACGTGGAATCGAGACCGTACCGTAATTCTCGACTCGTAGCCGAGCACTGCGAAATTTCCTGCCTAAATCGGGGATATTGTGAGCTTGATTACTTCGATATAGATATTGCGTTACAGCCATGCCCGGGGGCGTGTAATCGAACTACGCGGAGTCTCGTAAACTCGATGAACTCGAAAGACGAGCCACCGTCGAAGTCTCGAAGTTCTGACGGCGTGCAATGTTAGCACTTTGCCGTGGAGTTCGCTTTTAACCCCCTACCCTTATCCCGCTGCAGACCCTGCGTTGCTCTTGCTTCTGATCCGACGATTTCCCTGGATAATTACTTTTCCCCTGTGCAAACGGGACCACCCCTTCGATAGCTTGTTCGCGAGTGAATTTTAAAATTGCCTCGAATCCCGATTCTGTTGGAGCGAAAAATCGGCATGATTCAAACCCGTCGGGTTTCGCGATCATTTACCCTTCCTGTCCAACTTTTTATTCTTGAAATCCTTGCACTTCGACAATGAGCTTCCACAAAATATAAACGAGAGAAATTAAAAACTTGTGATCACGCGAAAAGGAGGAGTAAAATTAATGGACGCGATATGCTAATATAATACATTAACGTTATATGCAAATTGAAGAATCCGTCAGGTTGATTCCACGAGCAATAATCTTTCCGATCGGAAATTACAACGACCGATCGATATCACTCCATAAAAGTGTACGCTCGTAAAAAGCCCGAATTAAGAAGAATTTCATAACCCAATCTCATTTTTCAATACTTCCGACACCTGCACGGTGCTTAATTATATCTGACACGCCAGAAAAGTGTTCGACCCATTGAAGGCCCATCAATATACTCGAACGACGTAATTACGGCGCCAGAGACGGTCCTTTCAAACACCTATTCTCCGTCTTGAAACACATTTCGCTGCAGTCACGTTCATCGGCCAAATGAACCCGGTCTAAACGTGTTGTGAACCGGTCTTAACGGCTCGATATTAATTCAATAGGTCTGAAGATTGTCATAGTAACGGCGAACCTATCGAACTTCGCGAAACGTTTCGTCGAACCAATTCCTGTTTAACCGCAGAATGAGTTCCTTCCCGACGTACTTTTTAAAATGTGGTCCTCTGAAACGGAGGAAGCAACCGCAAACGGTGCCCGGGACCGTGAACGTACCCCTGGGGTACAGACTCCACGAACGTTGCGATTGCAAAATCCTACCTCTTCCAGAAAGCTTCGAACACTTCGAGGAGGAGAAACGGAGAGAGTATGAACACCTGATAAAGATTTTGGACTTCGAGGAGCAGACGAACCGGAGGATCAGAAAGAAGAAAGTCTGGCAACGCGTTCAGCAAGGTACTGACGAGGAATGATAGAAAAGTGTGTTTTCGACGTCCATACACGTAAGTGTGGGTTCATTAAAACCCTGAAGAAGTTCTATGAAGAACTTCGTTAAAATTTTCATGGAAGTTTTTCTATGAACTCATAAGGAAGTAATAATGACTGCTCCCCATAAAACGTATGTTTCTCAGAATAATTCCATACGAAGTTAGCAGAAATTACGAGCAATCGCGATTTCTCCGGTATTACCAGTTTCCTCGAACCTCATTTCCATCTTTCCCTGCTAATAAACGACGAGCATCAAAGTCCCCAATTAAGGGAAAGATTGTTACGAGGATATCATCTTCCCTACAGCCGTAAAACACCCTGTAGTAGGGACGGATAAACCGCGCGATCTTGATCGACTAATTATTCCTCAGGTTTGGCGGAGCACGAGGACGAGGTGAACGAGCGACGCGACAGGTTGCGGGAGCTGTTGTTGCAGGAGCAGATGAATTTGACTCGCGAAGTCGTGGACCAAGCGCAACATGGCGACGACGCGAGGATGGACGAAATGCGAACGAAGAACGCGGAGTTGAGACGAGAGCAGGAGGAGCAGCGTCTAGCGATCGTGGCCGCGAAGAGGATGCAGCAGTACCTGGAGCAGTGTCCGGAAGCCCGAGAGAAGATCATGAAGAGGTCCGCCGTCCAGGCGAAGATGGGCAACCTGGCTCAGATGGCGGACAACGAGGCGAAGAGGCGAGCCGAGAAGGAGTTGGACAACCTGTGGCACGGGCTGATGCTGAAGGACATCGAGATGAAGGAGGAGAGGGAAGTCGAGGAGGCCAAGAATCGCTGCGTCATCGAACAGACCTATGTGTCCACGCTGGCCCAGCAGATGGCTGGTAAACTAGCCCTCGAAGAGCGCAAGAAACAGGTACAGCAGGAAGACAAGGAGTATATGGAGCAGTTGATGAAAAAGTTCCGAGAAGAGGAGCTGAAGAGATTGGAGAAGGAGCGCGAGGACAGGGAGAGGCTGAAGAAGGATCTGCAGGATCAAATCTTGGTCGCGAAGAGGCAGCTTGCGGAGCGAGCCCGACACGAACAGGAAATTGATAGGTTAAGACAGACTTTGGCCGAGGAGGAGCTGGCCAGAGAGAGGAGTAAAATCCAGGAGACCAGCGCGGCGCTCCGCAAGGAGCTGCTGGCTTATTTGCAGTACCTAGAAGACTTGAGGAAGGAGGAAGCCAAGAGGAACATCGAGGTAGACCGCATAGTGCAGCAGTGGATGAAGGACAGCGCGGATGAGCGCGACCTTGCGAAGAAGAAGTTCAAGGAGTTCCAACGGAGGAACCTTCAGGAGATGCTTCGAGCCAGGGACGAGCAACTGAAGATAAAATGCGAGAGGGAGAAGCAGGAAATGGAGCAACGGCGATTGGAGAAGGAGGCACTGGAGAAGGACATAGAATTGAACGCGAAATTAGCGGCCTATGCTAAGGAACTGAAGAAGAAGAAGATGTTGTGTTACAGAGGAGAACTCGAGGAACAGTGGAGACAAACCGACGAGGCGCGTTGCAGGGAAAAGCAGGAAGACATCGAGCGAGTGAAGCTTGAAGAGTTGAGACAGCAACAGGAGTACGAAAAACTTACGGATGAACTGTTGAACGCTTCGGAAAATATTGTACCGCATCCGTTTAAGATTTTGTTGAAAGAGTGCGCGGCTCGGTATGCCGCGGAACAGGAGGGACGTTGTTACTGCCCTCCTCCTTTGTCAGAACAGTAATTTTAATTCTTGCTTTTGTAATTTTATATGTACTTTTATATCGAAGTGACTGAGGGAATTGAAACCTTTTATAATGATGTACTACTTTCTTAAATTACTGAATCTGAAGATCTGGATTTTCTTCGTCAAAATTTGAATATTGTTTTTCCCGCGCCGAAAGGATCCATGATCTTTGAGCGGGGATCTATAGCGCTCTTCGGACAGCCTGTACCATCTGTCCCCCGCTGTGGGAAGCTCCGACCAAACTCGATTGCCGATAAAGTAGAACTCTGCTTCCCTATCGATTCTACATTTTTACCTCCTTGCAAAGTCGCGCCCCTTTTAAAAAGATCCAACGCTAACAGTTTTCAAATACGAATATATCATATCAAAAAAGAAGAGACTTACAAAAACATTGTAAAATAATTTTATATACAGAAAGAACATGTACAGAAATATTCCATTTCATAAATATATCCTTCCAAAATGAAGCAGTTTAATAACATCTCTCTACCACAAAATCCAGAACCCTCTTCTGCTACCATAACGTATCTCACATTAAAATATTTCCCATAATTTCGAGGGGAAATATCACTATAAGAGCGTAGCATCCCCTAACGATATAAGAGATACGGTTTAGGGTGGTATGCTTCTAAGTAAAACCCACTTAACTCAGAATTTCAAGGTAGAACACATCGTGGCTCTTCACGAATCGTTTCCACGTTGTTCGTATACGTGCTTTCCCTGTCATTTTCCGGGCTGATGCGCGCTTGTTCTAAGAATGTAAATGCGTGCACACGCGAGGCGATGTTACAACAACACCTTTGCGCTCGCTGACGAGCTCAGATTATCTTTATAACGATGGAAAAACTTGAACGCGTCTTACCCCTCGTCGCTTCAACTTTTGTTACCGAGCGATCCCTTTTATCGCTTTTTAGCCTCACCTGTCCTACTACCTGCGTTTTTTTTCTTCGGAGAAAAACCCTCGCCCTTTGCTTTTCTTGTACGCGCGTGAATAGGCCAGGCGACTAATTGATTATGTCTTTAGAAGAACTCGGACGGAACGGATTCTTTCCATGAAGAGGGTTAGTCACGTTCTACAGGGTGTTTCTTGATTAACGTAATCTTCAGATAATTGTAATCAGTTATATAGGTAACTATGAAAATTCTTGTGATATGGTAAAATACGACTGTTATAAAATTAATTTCGTATCATTTGTTTGTAGAGTAACATGTAGAAGATTATCTGATTAAATGAGTAGACTGAATTTTGACACACATCGATTATTTCAGGTATAAAATGATTGCACCGAAGGTCTCTCGCGGTGAAAGCGATTTTAATATTTGCTAGAGATGCTTGTTGCAAGAAATTTAAACGACCACGATAGAAGCGAAACTGGTTAATTGATTAGTTGATCCACTTAACTCGTCGACGGGTCTCTTGAACTTAAGTGAAACTTTATACAAGAATATATTACAGTGAAATATTTACCGCTGGCAGCTCGGTGGATCAAAATTCGCTGGAGCTAATTAACTGATACGTGAACCAGATCGAATATACAACGTATCAATTACTGAATATAATTGTACCTTATTAATTATTATTACTCGTATTGTCGAGTTTGAAAAAGTAATACGTACAATCTTGTTGAATTACAGAGAAAATTAAATGTATTGTCAGTGAGCTTGAATAAAATAAAGCTGTGCTTAGGTGCAGGTGAGTGTCGAAGAAGGTGGATTATTATTATTGTTACTTGTATTGTGAGTTTAAAAAATTAATACATACAGTCTTGTTGAATTACAGAGGTAGTTAGATCTTGCACTTAGAGTTTGCACTTAGATCCAGTAGTTAGACTTAGTATTTGGACCTAGTAGTTAAACCTTGCATTTAAACCTTGCAATTAGAGTTAAACCTTGTAGTAGATCTACTAGTTAGTACTTACACTTAGAGTTTGCACTTAAACCTTGCAGTTATAGTTAAACCTTGTAGTAGATCTACTAGTTAGAATTTGCACTTAGGCCTCGCAATTAAACCTTGCAATTAAACCTTGCACTTAGACCTTGCACTTAGACCTTGCACTTAAACCTTGCTGTTAGAGTTAGACCTAGAAGTACATCTAGTAGTTGGATGTTGCGAACTTGAATAAAATAAACCTGTACTTAGGTTCAGCATGTGGGCGTCGAAGAAGGTGGATTATTAATATTATTACTCATAATGTCGAGTTTAAAAAAGTAACACATACAGTCTTGTTGAATGAAATGCACTGCAAGCTTGAATAAAATAAATCTATACTTAGATTCAGCATGTGGGTGTCAAAGAAGGCAGATTATTATTATTGTTACTTGTATTGTCGAGTTAAGAAAAATTATACATACAGTCTTGTTGAATGAAATTCACTGCAAGCTTGACTAAAATAAATCTATGCTTAGGTTCAGCATGTGAGTGTCGAAGAAGGTGGATTATTATTATTATTACTCGTAATGTCGAGTTAGAAAAAGTAACACCTACAGTCTTGTCAAATTAAACGCACTGCAAGCTCGAATAAAATAAACCTTCAATGTGGGTGTCGAAGAAGGTTTTTTAATTAGCGTAGTAAAAATAGCGTCGGATATTAAAACAAGGGGTAAAGAAGTTTTGTTGGCAACAAACAAAATTGCGCGGGGTTGTCCCTGGCGACAGGATCGTCATCAGCACCCTCGATCGTGAAAGTTTCAGCCCTAACGAGCGGTTCGAGGGGTTAAACGGGCCACTGTTTCAAGCGGGCGGATTCGAACGTGTACGCAACGAACGCGTGCATCCGTCGACGCGTGTGATTGATCGAACGGCGAGCAGGCATTGCGGTTTGTCTCGGCCAGCCGACGTTCACCCCCGAGGTTAGGGGTTGCAGTTGTCGCGGCCGGCGATCGCTTTGAACGTCGCGTAACCAGGAGCCGCAGAATGCCAAGACTTTTTCCCTCAACGACGAATCGTCTCGCTCGGATGCCCCGAGGCGGCTGCACCTGCACGCGTATGCACTTCTCTGCGACAGACACCGCCCTCCCCCGGGGTCACAGAGGAACAGACAGTCGGCGACAAAGGGAAATAACAGGGAGGGTGAAAACTGAACCGGGTATGTTGCTAAGAGAAATAGAGTTGTAATAGAGGGTGGGAATCAAGGAGACGGGGTGGGACGGAAAGAGAGGGGATGTTTAATAACGACTGAAATTTCTATCGGGTAACGATTTTTGCAAGTGTACGTTTTTATACTTTATTTTATCAACTGCGAGCCGGGTAAGTGAAATAGAGTCGTAACATAGAGTGGACTAAGCGAAAGAACGTTTAAAAACTATTTTCTACGGTACGATAAAATTTTTATCGATCTTATTTTCGAAAGTACTTCATTTTATCAACTGTTTTATTCGAATCATCGGTCGGGTAACTTTTGATAAAATGGACAGTGGATTTATGATACGGAATGTTCGGAGAGCAGCGTCCTTATACGAACATTTTATTATTTCACTGCCAGTTTTATTCTTTCGGAGAAGCTTCCCGGGCCGGTGTTTGGTGAATACAGTTATAAATTATCGAATGAACAGAAAGCAAATAAAGAAGAGGATTAAAACCTCCAGTACACGATGCCAGCGAAAGTGCAGAGGGAATACAAACGGAAATATAATAATGAAAAGAGAGAAAGTTGATCGAAAGGGGGTGTCTAACGAGGGGACGAGGAAGGTAGGAACAAGAGGAGAACGGAAGTAAAGGGTAAAGAGCGTAGCAGGGAGGGAGGGTGAACGGGGATTGCAGAGTCGCAGGAGCGAATGGACCTCGCCTCTGGGGATGTTCTTTTGACAGTCATGTCGCTGTCGTCTCCTAAGGTCCCCGGCGGCGTTGCATTAATCTTCTTCTTCCGACCCCGCCTTATTGAAAATTCTACAGAGCACCTCACGGTTTTTGCTTTACCGACCCGCCCTTTGTACCCCGACCGACGCCACCCTTGCCCCGCGGGACCCACCTACGAATTCACCTGTGCGAACTCGATCGTCGCGGCTTCCGTCTCGTCTCGCGTTTCCTAGCCGAGCTGGACCTCCACGGTCCCAGAACAACCCAAATTGTCGATGAAACTTACGGTCGAAACTATCGAATTTACAGCCCCAACGACGTTATTTACACTCCATGCTAGGGCACGTCGTGTTCGATTTACTTTGACGATCGGCACGTCGAGTTTACTTGATTCCGTTAACACGTTCGCTGTTACAGGCAAAAGTTACGAGTTCGCTATTGAATTTACCTCTGGACGGGATGAAAATCGTGCAGCGGGTTTCTTAGAGGATTTATGCCATGCGACGACGGAATTGAGAAATAGGCTACTGCAAAATTGGCTAGAAAGATGCTGGATTGTTGTGGAGAAACATTGCTTTCTTGTTTGATTCTTGGAGAATTTTTTCATTATTCTTTTTCGAGCTTTTAATATTGTAATTTCTTATATTTACATTGAATTTAGTGAACTATTAAATCATGTTTGTGTATTATTTCATTATTTTAGTTTGTTGGATGTAGTTCTGCTGGATGTAGTACTAGTGTACATAGTATAGTTGAAGTTCAAAATGGCTTTTTTGAAAATCAATTTTATTTATTCGTAATGAACTGATTATACTTGTTCGATGTATTGGATGTTTCTATTGATGATCAGGGCTGGGATGATTGTAAAGAAACATTGCTGTACAGTCGTTTAATTCCCTGCGTCTGGGGCTGAGGTACCACTTGACATGAATTTAGAAGAATCAATACCTTGCTGAATCTTTTTGTTCATTTTTTTTCAAGCTTATAATGTTGCAATCTCTTAAATTTATATTAAACTTAATAAACTATTAAATGATTTTTGTATATTATTTTAAAATTTTGTACCAATACTACGTGTAGTGCCAACGTACAAATTAATTGTTAGTGAATGTGCAGGTATATTGTACTTTCAAGAGTGTTTAAATATAAAATAGCATTTTTAAAAATATATTTTATTTGTTATTAACTGATTGCACATGTTCAGTGTATCAAATATTGCAGATGTTTGTATTCATGATCAGAAGCTGGGATGATTATAAAGACACATTCCTATACAGTTGTTTAATTCCCTGCATTTGGGGCTCTGATACCACTTGACATGAATTTAGAAGAATCAATACCTTGCTGAATTTTTTGTTCATTTTTTTCAAGCTATTAATGTCGCAATTTCTTAAATTCACATTAAACTTACTAAACTATTCCATCATTTTTGTGTATTATTTCAAAATTTTGTACCAATACTACATGTAGTGCCAACGTACAAATTAATTGTCATTGAATACGCAGGTATATTGTGCATTCAAGGGTGTACAAGTACAAAATACCATTTTTAAAAATCAATTTCATTTGTTCGTAACTGATCGTGTACCGGATATTCCAGTGAATTTTGCGGCAGATCAAAAGTTGTGATTTCGGAAAGAGGGTTGTCGAACAACCGAATAGTAGCGAGATTATTCGATCGATAAAGGTTGACGATATCGCTAGCTGAAAATGACTTCGCGACGGAGAATTGGCAAATCAAATTCAAATCTCCTACCGGCACGAATTCGTAATGAGGATGAATAAAGGTCTGAAGCTACTCCAAGTGCTCCAGATTCGAAGTTTAAATTGGAAAATCGAAATTTAACAGAACGCAACATCGCCTTCGCCGCTCGTGCAATTCTCTCGCACAATTCCGTGAAACGAGGCGTGAAACTCAAAACTCGGGCTCGAATTGCGTTCCTTTTTCGACCCAGACGTGTCGTTAGTGGCCATAATGTATATTCCCGGCGCAAACTTTGAATCGCAACGTTGCAATTTCCTGAAAAACAACTTGCTGCCAGAATTATTGTTAACTGCAAATACACTCGTCAAATACGAACAACCTCTGCATTTCAGATTTTCGATCATAAATCAGAATTATACTTCCATTGAAAAACGTATTAACTGTCTTTGAAACGAGAAATTATGTGGCTGTTTATAGAATTTGTTTTCAATGCAACACACATGTTTGATGTAATTCAAACTGTTGAATACGTTTTCAAAGGACGCCGTTTTGAAAGCATAAAAGATTAAACTATAAATTAAATTTATGTACTATTTTTTGTTTAACTTTTATTACCCGTTCACGCTACACGAATTACCTAGATAAATATTGAATTAAAAAAGAGTAAAATGTAGCGAAACGGTAACTTTATCGGAATATCGTGCAAATTACGCGAGCGAAATTTAGAGGTAACAGGATATTCAAACATTCAGTAAAGAAGCATCAACATTTTACCGACAATGGAACAATTATCTCGGCTGTTAATTTCATAAATGATTCAGCTCGTTAAAATGCCACGCTCTTTCTACCCGTTGTCTCATTAACATCAAAAATAATTAAAGCGACATCGGATCTTCAAGATCAGGAAAACTCGATATTTCCATCATCCGGCAAATGATTACATCCCTTGTAACGCGATACTAAATTAAAACTCCCAATTGCAAATTATAAATCTCATCTGGGAAATTATCAGTTAAATTAATTAACACATTTGTACTTACAAACATGACTTTTATAATTAAAGTAAAGAGAAGAAGCCTATTCACCGAATACGCAAAATTAACTTCCTCTAAATTACAAAATGAAATTGTCGAAAGTTCCGAATGATATTTTCGCTAGAAACAATTTAGTATGTCGAGGAAGTGGTAGAAATCGAGTTTGATCCAGAGAAAATGAAGCTCTCGTTTGATCCCCTTCGTCAGCACCCAGGAGGCGCCCAAGCGAGTCGTGTTATCAATCAGCCTCATCGATAAGGGTTCGGTCGAGGCGTCTCGCGACGTCATCCCCGCGATGCCCGATAAACGCGTCGCGACGCCCCGGTGACTCGCGAGAAAAAAAAAGGGCTCGACGCTCCTTCGAGGGCGGGGTTAATCCGGCGTTAATGCGCCGGGAAATTGGGAACGTTGTTCCTGCCGCGGGTGGTCCGCGCCAACCACTTTCTTTTTTTCACGAGCTATTGTTCCTCGTAAAATGAAGGGCGGCTAAGGGTCCCTTGTATCGCGGTGGGGAAACATTTGTGACGTATTATTAAATAAATCTGGGAAAATGGGGACAGGGGAAACTGGGATTTTGGAATTTTGGGAAATTGGAAATTTTAGGAAAGTGGGAATTTTGGGAAATTGGGAATTTTGGGAAATTGGGAATTTTAGAATTTTGGGAAATTGGGAATTTTGGAATTTTGGAATTTTGGAATTCTGGAATTTTGGAATTTTGGGATTTTGCAATTTGGGAATAGGACAATTTAGGGATTCGAGGATCTAGGGAATTTGGGATCGTGGGATTCGGAGGTCTAGGGAATTCGGTATCTTGAGATTCAGGGGTCCAGGGAATTCCCAAACTTGGGATTCGGGGGTCTAAGGAATTTGCAAGCTTTGAATTCGGGGGTCTAGGGAATTCGCAAGCTTGGGATTTGGAGGTTTAGGGAATTTGCAAGCTTAGGATTCGGGGGTCTAGGGAATTTGCAAGCTTGGAATTCGGGGGTTTAGGGAATTCGCAAGCTTGTGATTCGGGGGTCCAGGGAATTCGCAAGCATGGTATTCGGGGGTCTAGGGAATTCGCAAGCTTGGGATTTGGAGGTTTAGGGAATTTGCAAGCTTGGGATTCGGGGGTCTAGGGAATTTGCAAGCTTGGAATTCGGGGGTTTAGGGAATTCGCAAGCTTGTGATTCGGGGGTCCAGGGAATTCGCAAGCATGGTATTCGGGGGTCTAGGGAATTCGCAAGCTTGGAATTCAGGGGTCTAGGGAATTCGCAAGCTTGGGATTCAGGAGTCTAGGGAATTCGCAAGCATGGTATTCGGGGGTCTAGGGAATTTGCAAGCTTGGAATTCGGGGGTCTAGGGAATTCGCAAGCTTGGGATTCGGGGGTCTAGGGAATTCGCGAGCTTGGAATTCGGGGGTCTAGGGAATTTGCAAGCTTGGAATTCGGGGATCTAGGGAATTCGCAAGCTTGGGATTTGGGGGTTTAGGGAATTCGGAAGCTTGGAATTCGGGGATCTAGGGAATTCGCAAGCTTGGGATTTGGGGGTTTAGGGAATTCGCAAGCTTGGGATTCAGGAGTCTAGGGAATTCGCAAGCATGGTATTCGGGGGTCTAGGGAATTTGCAAGCTTGGAATTCGGGGGTCTAGGGAATTCGCAAGCTTGGGATTCGGGGGTCTAGGGAATTCGCGAGCTTGGAATTCAGGGGTCTAGGGAATTCGCAAGCTTGGGTTTCGGGGGTCTAGGGAATTCGCGAGCTTGGAATTCGGGGGTCTAGGGAATTTGCAAGCTTGGAATTCGGGGATCTAGGGAATTCGCAAGCTTGGGATTTGGGGGTTTAGGGAATTCGCAAGCTTGGGATTCAGGAGTCTAGGGAATTCGCAAGCATGGTATTCGGGGGTCTAGGGAATTTGCAAGCTTGGAATTCGGGGGTCTAGGGAATTCGCAAGCTTGGGATTCGGGGGTCTAGGGAATTCGCGAGCTTGGAATTCGGGGGTCTAGGGAATTTGCAAGCTTGGAATTCGGGGATCTAGGGAATTCGCAAGCTTGGGATTTGGGGGTTTAGGGAATTCGCAAGCTTGGGATTCAGGGGTCTAGGGAATTCGCAAGCATAGTATTCGGGGGTCTAGGGAATTTGCAAGCATGGTATTCGGGGGTCTAGGAAATTTGCAAGCTTGGAATTCGGGGGTCTTGGGAATTTGCAAGCTTGGAATTCGGGGGTCTAGGGAATTCGCAAGCTTGAGATTCGGGGGTCTAGGGAATTCGCAAGCTTGGAATTCGGTGGTCTAGGGAATTGGGGTATCTAGGGAATTTGGATTCTTGGTATTTGGATATCTAGGGAATTTGGAGATCTACATATTCAAAGATCTAGTGCAACTTGTACAATTCGTAAATTTGAGAGTCCATAAATTGAGAAACCTAAAAATCTCCTAATTTAATATCCTAAAAATTTAAAAACCGCGAAACTTGAAAACTTAATACTCAGAAACTCGACAATTAAAAAATTTCAAATTTATCCCCCATCTGCAAAAATCAAAGTATCACATATTTAAAAACCGTAAAATAAAATTTGAAGAAACCTTGAATATTATCTTACCGTCCCACAAAATATCCATAAACCAAGAATTATATCTTATTTATCGCAAAAGTGTTGGCGAACCCTATAAAAATTATTTATATATCTTCTGATAGTTCTCTATTTTCTTTTTCCTGGTTTTATTCTACCTCGAAACCCTTCTTCGATACCTCGATGCGCGTCCCGTATTTTAAACCGATGTCGAAGAAACTGAATATCGGAAGAGTCGTTCTATGAAAATCGGATATATTAACCCCTTTGTGAAACACTCGGTAAATCATCCCTTTTCGGCCAACAGCTGTTGATTTTTTTCCCCGTTTAAATAAGAATAAATCTTGAAGAGATCTTCTTGTAAATTTTCATGGGATTAACGCCAAGAAAGAATATCGAGATTTTATTGAAACAAATCTTAACTTTGTAGAATTAAAAAACTTTCTGCACTCGCTTTTTACAGTCTCTGATTATCGCGATGATAAAAAAGGTTCTCTAAAGTAACTGCAGCAGAAATACTTTGAAGCAACGAAAGCTAGGTAACTTTCTAAAATTGTTTACGTAATCAGAAATTTTCCGAAACGTAAAAAGTTGGCGGAAAAAGGAATAATTTCGCAGGGGGAAATATTTCTGAAAGAACGGGCAATTACTCGAAGAGTTAAGATCGCGACTCATCGTTACTTTCGCTTACAGAAACTCGACCGAGACTTTTGATCTTCGCGGATCACAATTTTCACAAAGCAGAGGAAGAAGAGAAAGATTCAGGCAGCTCGGTTAACGCGAGGAAAGCTTCCCCAGCTTCTAAAAGATCACAATTTACACCTCCACTGGCTATTACAAGACCTCCGCCATAATCCCTTTAAACTTCATCTCCCTGTTCCGTGCCCTGAGGAAACCAAGGTGAAATCCTGGAACTCAATACTCTCTGTAACTTACTCTTCCAATTCCAGCGGGCTATAAACCCTCTCGCGGAACAGCGACAATCGTAAACCTGCTAGCTGTCTTGCTGCGCGAAAGGGGTTGTATCGCGCAAAAAGGAAGAGGGAAAACAGCGAGATTTGGCGATCTGGGGATCTAAGGAAATTCGAGAGCTTGGGATTCAGGGATCTTGGGAATTCGAGAGCTTGGGAATTTGGGAGTTTGGGAATTCGGAAACTTGGGATTTGAGGATTTAGGGTATTCAAGAGCTTGGGATTCGGGGATGTAGGAAATTCGGGAGCTTGGAAATTCAGGAGCTTGGAAATTCGGAAGCTTGGAAATTCGGAAGCTTGGAAATTCGAGAGCTTGGGAATTCGAGAGCTTGGGAATTCGGGAGTTTGGAAATTCGGGAGCTTGAAATTTGGAAGCTTGAAAATTCGGAAGCTTGGGAATTCGAGAGCTTACAAATTTGGAAGCTTGGAAATTCGAGAGCTTGGGAATTCGAGAGCTTGGGAATTCGGGAGCTTGGGATTCGGGAATCTAGGGAATTTGGGAGCTTGGAAATTCGGAAGCTTGGAAATTCAAGAGCTTGGAAATTCAAGAGCTTGGGATTCGAGGATTTAAGGAATTCGAGACCTCGTAATTCGGGAATCTAAGAAATTCAGAACCTTGGGTTTCCATGATCTAGGTATCCATAAAATTAATAATTTCAAAATTTACTAATTTAGGAATCGTGGTACTCGGACTTCGAGTGTTTAAAAATGTAGAAGTTTGAGAATCTAAGAGTGTGGGAATATTAAACAGCGAGCGTAAAAGGGAGAGGTCGAAAACACGGCGATTGGATGCTTTAAACGGGCACCCTTTCGGCCAACGGATTCGCGAGGGTGTCCGGACGCGTCACTCGCCCGCTGCGTTCATCCGACGTTCTTCCTTTTTCGGGAGACGTTATTAATCATAGCGGGACATGAATCTTGGGATATGTATGGGGCTCGCCACGAGGCTGAAACTCGACAGGGTGGAAAAGGGAGGCTCGCCGAAACGATCGTTCGCGATAAGTGCAACGCTCGATTTCACCCCGTCGAACGTATTGCTTTCTGTCGGCGATTAACAAACGCCGCCTCGAATCGACGGCTGGCAATTTTTCAACCCTGTCAGGGCACAGAAATCGTTTCCGTACGGAAAAGGATTGCTGATGGTTAGCGCTTTCTACAAATTTAATGGAAACTCTATCATTTAATCTCGGTCTTCTATTAATTATTTACTCAATTATTCCAATTCGGGCGAATTCTTATTTGTATTCATTTTTAAGGAGGGATAAGACAGCAACTTTTGGGTATCTGTCAAGTTTCTAGGTTTAAAATTTATTTAGTTATATTAACATGTTCATGTATGATCACATGTGACCACCTGTGCAGGTTGTTTGCAGCGAAAGTAAAGGAAAGAAATTGTTAGGGGTTGTTAATATTGAGACGATGTGTACACTGATGGATTCAAAGATGAAGTTGGGAATTTAAGTTAAATTTACATTGATAATATGAATTGTGGTAGGTCTCATCAAAAATGTATGTCTTCACTGTAAGTCATATGTGACCACCCCTGAAGATTCAATTTAAATTCATTCTTTACAACATAAGTAAATGGAAGACATTTTTAAAGGTTGCTAATATTGAGACAATATATGTACTGACAGACTTGAAGATGATAATGAAAATTTAAGTTAAATTTGCATTAATAATCTGCATTGTAGTGTCTGACCATATATGTATGTTTTCACTGCATCAGTCATATGTGCCCACCCCTGAAGATTCACTTAAATTTTTTTTTTATAATTAAAGTAAACGAAAGATATTTCTAAGGATTCTTAATATTGAGACAATGTATATATTGACGGATTAGAAAATAAAATTGAAATATTAAGTATCATTCTTAATAACCTGTACTATACTGTGTCTGACCACATATGTATGTTTTCACTGTAACAGTCACATATGACCAACTCTTGGAATTGAATTGAATTAATTATTTATAGAAGAGGCCATCGAAAGAAACTTTTAAAGCTTCTCAATACTGAGATGATGCATTCACTGACAGATTTAAAAATAATATTGAAAATTTAAGTGTTCTAGTGCTTTATAAGCTACATGTAGTGTCTGACCACATACGTATATTTTCACTGCACCAGTCATATATGACCTACCCTTAGAAGTCAACGAAATTAATTATTTGCAAGAGAGACCATTGAAAGAAACTCTTCAAGGTTCTTACCCTGAAGAACCCCAGTAAGAACTGGTGAAAAAATACACACACTAAAATATTAAAACATTTAACTAAATAAGCACCCTTTTAACATAAAGTATTAGCATTTAACTTTATATTACAGTAACCACATACGTCTGACCACATACGTCATTAGTTTACATCAAAAAGCAATTACAACTACCAAAATAACAGCACAATATGCAAAGTTCTGCAACTTAATTAGGATTGGACAGAAAATTAAAGCAGAAGATTAACAGTTGAAATGGGAATGTATAATGCAATGGAACCTTGATTAATCGGACCGATTTCATCTTACTAAAACATTAATGATGGCATTTAAAACATCGTTTCGATGCAACGACGGGCGACATTTATTACTTTCGTGCAAATTATAATTGAATAACCGAATATATTAATCGTATGCTAATATGTAATGAGATGTGGTATGGTGAAATGTGATTTTTCGATTGTTTCAATGAATATTACATTGTGCAAGAATTTAGTCATGTAGCATGTTGATTGATCGGTTTATCATTTCGCATTATTATTAATATGATAATTTGCAATTGTTTTGTGAAGTCCTTTTGATGCGCAACGATGAATTCGTGGATTCATGGTCAGTATGATTTATTTATTTGGAATAATTTAATTAAATTACGAGAATATTTGAGAACCTAAAGTGACAAGAGAAAATTTTATTAAATTATGATATATTTACAAGTGCAGATTAACCACGGAATCGGTGTTCGATAAAACAAGACTCGAATCACTTAACGTTAAACTTGAAAACCGCGCTTAGCTTCTTGGATTCTGTTACTCAGGTTATCAGTTCCGAACCGATCCCTCTCGAGTTCGAAAACTCGCCGGATCAAATAAGAGTTAAAAAAAGGGGGAAAGAAGGAAACGGAAAAGAAATATTGAAAGTAGCGAGATTGCTTCATCCATCAGAGTCGGGAAGGTTTCACGAGATTTCAGGCGGCATGTATCGAAACCGCGCTAAACAGAAAATTCCACGACGAAAGGGGGATCTGCATATTTTAGAGGGTGGCACGTGGAAGACGCGACGAGACGCTTAAGCCTTTGATTTCTCTAATCTAATGGGAAATCTGCCGTAGGGTCGTGTGTTTACACGTCATGGCAAACGAGGGTTCTCAAATTAAGCTTCGAATCACCTTAATCTCGATACCGTGACGCCCGAATTAACGCGACAATCGCGCGATGTAATCGCGTCGGTAATTTCCGCGGATCCAATTTATAACGGGGGTATGACGTTGCTTACGGAAAATCGGAACCCTTTCGATTCGTGCGATTCGTCAAAGGAAAAATTACGCCGGCTCTCGTTACTCCGACGAAACCCGTGTTCAACGAGAATCTCCATAGAAAACGGGAGAACATCTAGCGGGATTACACCGTGGAAACATTAATCCATGTCGGCGGCTTCGTAATGCTACTCATCCCGCCATTACCAACATTCCCACGAAAAAAAGAGGAACGCTGTATGAACATTGGCACGCGAAGATATGTTCGATCCTACTGTATAATTCTGCTGAAATTTTTACTGAGTTTTGCTACCTGCATTAAGGGCAAATTTAGTTCACATAATAATTCATGTCCACATATGATTCACATATTCATGTGTCTACGTATGGTCATTCACATATGCACGTATAATTATTTTAAACATAGAGGATGATACCAAGGAACATTTTAATATTTAACCATTACATGTCCACGTATAATAATCCACATATGCACATGTGCACATATAATAATCCACATATGAACATGTCTACGTATAATAATTCACATATGCACATATAATAATGTTAAACCTAGAAGATGATGCCAAGGAACATTTTAATATTTACTTACATGACCATATATAATAATCCACATATGCACATGTCCACATATAATGGTTCACATATGAACATGTCTACATATAATAATTCACATATGCACATATAATAATATTGAACCTAGAGGATGATACCAACGAACATTTTAATATTTACTAATTACATGTCGACATATAATAATCCACATATGCACGTGTCCACATATAATAATCCACATATGCACATGTCTACATTTAATGATTCATATATGCACACATATTGATGTTGAACCTAGAGAATGATATCAAGGAACATTTTAATATTTACTCATTACATGTCGACATATAATAATCCACATATGCACGTGTCCACATATAATAGTTCACATATGACATGTCTACATATACTAATTCACGTATGCACATATAACGATATTGAAGCTAAAGAACGATATCAACGAACATTTTAATACATACTTATTACATTGTACATATACTATGAACGTTTCAACATATATAACATCAATTAATTCAAAGTACAATAATATTACACTTGCTCCCTAAAGATCAATAGTCTATTAAAACTAGTTAAAATACACGTAATTAGTAATGCGCTAGCTAGAGGTAGGTCACCGAAACCTCTAATTATCTCAAAACGCAAACTCCAACCCCTTCGAGCCAGTGACAATCAATTCAAGCGAACAAACCCGGCACTGATCGATCGATCAATCGCAGTACTCGGCAACAGATCCTTCAGAAAAAGAAAATACGTATAATAGAAGAACAGCACCCCTTCGCAAGGATACTGACAATACCAGTCCGGATGACTGGTGGAAGATCGATTAATCCATCGGTAGACTTCCGAACCGAGCTGTCACACGTGGCAGGAATCGCGTTGGCTCGATAACGTTATCGACCCGCGATTCGTCCATGAAGGGGATGCGCTTGCGTGCATCCTGCGGGGGTGCGTGCATGCGGAAGTGCACGCATCGCTGGACGATTCGTGATTGCTCGCATATGCCGACGACTTGATGGCTCGTCTCGAACAAGCCAAATGGTAATTTAAGTTTTCCCGATCACGTCTGCTTCCACGGATTTCGAAATTTTGGCAGTTGGAGGGTGGCTATTTGCAAGTTTGGGAGTTGGAGAATTTGGAGATGTAGAGGTAGAAGATATTGGGAATTTGGGAATACGAGGATTTGAGAGTTTAGAAATTTTGGGATTTGAGAGGGTGATGATTTGGAAATTTGGAAATTGGGGATTTAGGGATTGGAGGAATTGAAGTTTCGGGATTTGAGAACTTTGGGAATTTTGAGATTCGGGGATTTAGGAATTTGGGGATCTAGGGATTCGGGGATCTTGGGAATTTCGGGATTTTGGGAATTCGGGAACTTGGGATTCGGGGAGCTTGGGAATTCGGGAGCTTGGGAATTCGGGAGCTTGGGAATTCGAAAGCTTAGAAATTCGGGAGCTTGGGAATTCGGGAGCTTAGAAATTCGGGAGCTTGGAAATTCGAAAGCTTGGAATTCGGGAGCTTGGAAATTCAGGAGCTTGGAATTCGGGAGCTTGGAAATTCGGGAGCTTGGGAATTCGAGAGCTTAGAAATTTGGGAGCTTGGGAATTCGAGGGCTTGGGATTCGAAAGCTTGAGAATTTTGGAGCTGGGAATTCGGGAGCTTGGAAATTCGAGAGCTTGAAAATTCGGGAGCTTAGAAATTCGGAAGCTTAAAAATTTGGGAGCTTGGAAATTCGGGAATCTATGGAATAAGAAACTTGAGACCTTAAAACTTTAAAACTACAGAACCTTGAAATTTCACTAATTTGAGCAATTCAACCCTCGAAACCTCGAAAGCAGAAGAATAGTTTTGATTAATTAAATTTAATTTGTATGTTATTTTCCGCTTAGACGGCGTTTAAATTCGATGAAAAATAAAAGGGTTGATCTGCGCCGTTTGTTAGCTCGAGAGGGTGGTCGATGATTCTGTATGGAAAGACTCGAAAAAATCAAAGGAGCCGCGTTCACGGGGTAAGTGCAACAATAAAAGCCAAAAGGGGGATGCTCGAGAGGGTGAACGGCCACCCCACGGTGTTTAATGTTTTATGCTCGTATATATCCGCGTCCAACTTCAGACAGGGGTGGAACTCTATCCAGCCACTGTTATATTTATCACTCTGTTCTCCCGCTACTTCCACCCTGTTATCGGTTAAATGGTTATTAAATGAATCGTTTTGAAACGACCGACCGCTCCCGTCGTGGCCACCTTTTTACGAGCTCGTTCATCTCGGCGTGTTCTCGTGTCTTTTTGAATTAACTCGTTGTGATTTGTGATGTCCGTTTTAATTATAGATAAATATTCTAGCTGTTAATTGGCGTTGCAGATAATCTTTCATCTCGTTAACAGTGACATGCAAACATAAGTATTAGTTTCTTTGCTTGCACCTGTCAGACGATGATTAATTGCTCTTTAACTAGTTAGCTAACGAGTATGTGCCACGAAGAAATTGCTGGTAAAATAAAGTAACAGTTTAAACAGAGTTTTCCGTGGACTGTATTAATGTTCATGTAACGTTGGATTCAGTGGATTACGCGGTACAATATGGAAAATTGTCTCGTGGGAATAATTACCCGCAGCTAAACGATTAATCATAGAAAACGTGTAACTAAATCGCATAAAAAGGCAGAAAAACCATCGAAGACAAGAATGATTTAATCGTAGCTAGAATCATGGCTCCTGGGAGACTTCTATTTGACACTTTTCTATGAAAAATGGATTGCTCGGTGAGGGACAGCGGTTCAACCAACGGGTCACCGTGTCTGACACTGTTCGATCATTTATCAGGGAACACGTAGGAGCACGTCAAAGAAACATGTTCGAATATGTTGCGTTCGATACGTGTAAACGGAGAACGAGAATCCAGCGAATTTGCATGCATATTATAGGTGAAAGGGTGCCGGTCCGATCGTACATCGCGAAATAAAAGGAGGGGAGATCTGATCGGAACCTAAATCGAAATTGATTTTACCATTTTGCCGCGTTCTCATTACCGCGAAGCGACAGAGCCTCCAGCAAATCGCCAGAACCACCCCCTCAATTGATCCACTCTTGTCCTTAATGCAAAACCGATTACCGAAAGTGGCCCCAGAATAAGGAATGTAATTTCTTCCAACATCGAAACTCTGTATCGTTCTTTTAAATTGGATCTTTCCTTCTGACGAACCATTTACTTCTGATCGTTTCATCTTTGTTACTTGTCTCACTTTCAATCAAGATACGGCGATATATCGCGAGGCAACTGACAATACTGTTGTTGAGTTTAGTGCTGTCAAGTGACATTGTTTCTGGTTTTCTTTTGTGGAGATTCAATCAAAGAGGTATATTATATGCGAGTTTAGCAAATATGCAATATAACACGAGGCGACTGTTAATACAACGTAGAGGTCCATTGCATGATAGTTTAATATGTAGGTAATTTTCTATCGTGTAAAATTTCAATTTAAAGAGGTACAATTATATGCAAGTCTTGCATATGGCAATATAACACGAGACAACTGTTAATGCACCGTCCATTGCATGGTAGTTTAATATGTAGGTAATTTTCTATCGTGTGAAAATTCAATCCAAAGAGGTACATTATATGCAAGTTTTGCATTCGGCAATATAACACGAGGCAACTGTTAATGCAACTTGGAGGTCCATTGCATGATAATTTAATATGTATGTAACTTTATATTTTATGACGGTTCAATCCAAAGAGGTACATTATATGCAAATCTTGCATACGGCAATATAACGCGAGGCAACTGTTAATGCACCATGGAGGTTCATTACGAGGTAGTTTAACATATATATAATTTTCTATATGAAAGTGTGAAGATTCAATCCAAAGAGGAACATCATATGCCAGTCTTGCATACGGCAATATAACACGAGGTAGTTATTCATACAACATGAAGGTCCATTATGTAGTAGTTTAATATGTATACCATTTTCTATGTGAACATGTGAAGGTTCAATTCAAAGAGGTACATCATATGCAAGTCTTGCATACGGTAATATAACAAGAGGCAATTATTAACACAACATGGATGTCCATTATGTAGTAATTTAACATGTATGTCTTTCTCTATGTGAACATGTGAAGGTTCAATCCAAAGAGGAACATCATATACAAGTCTTGCATACGGTAATATAACAAGAGGCAATTATTAACACAACATGGATGTCCATTATGTAGTAATTTAACATGTATGTCTTTTTCTATGTGAACATGTGAAGCTGCAATCCAAAGAAGTACATCATATGCAAGTCTTGCATACGGCAATATATCAAGAGGTAATTATTAATACAACATGAAGGTCCATTATGTAGTCGTTTAACATGTATATCATTTTCTATGTGAACATGTGAAGGTTCAATTCAAAGAGGTACATCATATGCAAGCCTTGCAGACGGCAATATAACACGAGGCAATTATTAATACAACCTGAAGGTTCATCATGTAGTAGTTTAACATATGCTTTTTTCTGTCCTATAAAAGTTCAATTCAAAGAGGTACATCATATGTAAATCTTACATACGGCAATATACCACGAGGCAATTAACAACGTACAAATATTAAATACAATACAAGACACAGTAAAAATGAAGATTTAGAATTTGTGATCCTATAAGAATAAACAGAATTTGCATAATATAGGTAAACTAGGCGATTAGCATTTCTCGACCCCGCAAGATTAACAAAAGAAAATAGCAAAAGAAGGTTTCGTAATGTTATCAAGATGGCTCGACCGTTTAATTCCAGCTAGAAACATTCACGTTAGACGCTAGTAAAACGACAGCCATCCCCGTTTCATTTAGGAAATGGTCGCGAAGCAAGACGTGCCAGACGGAACACAGCTTTCCGCGACCGGTGTATCGTTTTCTCGTAGTTAAATTCCAGCCTTGCTTTTCTTGCCGCTAGCTCATGAGATGGCAATTTTCCAATTCGTTTGTCGAGGCTCGTAGTCCGCTTGATTACGCTCTCAGGCTGAACGTTTCAATCCTCGATTTTTCGTGAATGGCTGCGCGTCTCCGTCGATTGCGATTTTTCCGTATGATCGAACGTTAATTCCATAGCTGAGGGAGACTTAAGCTTCTCTTTAGGTAAACCATACTTTCGTCTTTCGGGTATCTTCCTATCTACTCAAATTCGCAAAGTTTTCCACATCATCAAAAATCAAGGAATGATAATTTCATAGACTCGTCTGTGAAGAGGGAGGACGTTCTCTTTTTATAAATCTATGGTGGTTTCATTCGTGAAACCTAGATGGCGTATAGCATTGAGATCAGCTTTCTCGCTAGTACTCGACGAGTCTGGCTCCACTAGTAGGACTCAAACATAACGCTCTCCTGCATCAATGAATACAATTTCCCTTGCACTTCATTTTCAATAAGAAGAATGTGGTCTACAGTAAAAACTCGATAAACGAAGTTCAAAGTCAAAAACGATGATTTAGAAAAAAGATCCGTTCCAGTATAATTCGGTCGTTAGGTGATGGAATTCTCGCGAAGCGTAATTGGCGAACCGTGTATTCTGCGGGCGCGTTCAGCTCGCGTTATCGTCGCTCGCCCAAGATCGAACGCTGGTTTCTTATCTGCCCGAGCGCGCAAACACGATCCGAGAAAACTGACGAACCAAGGATCCTCGTTCTGCTCCCACGAATCCCTTATCGAGCAACCCGATGCTCTTAACTCGTTCGCGGTCCAACTTCGATGCTCGACCGTCGCATCGGAGAGATCGAAGATTCTCCTATCTGTCTTCGCCAAGAAACCTTCTCTTCGGAAAATTATTGTCTTCCGACCCTTCGTCTATTGTTCGTGGCGCATTGACCTAGTGGTCGAGAAGGATTTCGTGCGAGCGTCGTGCTTTCAGATATATTTCCTTCGAAGTGGCTTGTTTTCCTTCACCGAGGAAAAAGCTCCCGAATGACGGGAATTCCGCGATGCTCTCGTTGTGTACAAACGTATAAGTAAAACGTTCTGGCGAGGTTGCACGTTTTAGACGGAATCCTAAATGATCACTCCGATAGAAACCTTTTATCTTATATCGTAAACAAAGATGTTCCGAATTTTATTCATACTCGTAATACTTCATTTTTATTTCGTCCATTCACCTCTTTCTTCCCAAGCAAATTTGCATACATTTTTAATTTAATTTTCTAACTCTTTCATTTAACCCTTTCCCGTACTTTGACGAGTCTGACTCGTGACGCACTTACAGCTCAAATATGACAAACCTTATTTAAATCTTGAACATACTTCAACTTGAAGTTTAGGTCCAACTATAAATTGCATTATCAAGGATCTCTGAAAACAAAATATTTACAACATTTTAATTTTGTTTGTTCGTTTTAATGTTATAGCCCTTTATAGTTAGTCTTGACTGACGCATCTGTTAAATAAATGGTACGGGAAGAGGTTAAGTTTCTAAGTTTTAATTCTTGAAATTTTCGACCTGATTTTTGTGAGACTGAAAATTTTTTCAGTGAAGAGACTCTGAGAGTCTTTTGAGACACTCAGTATGTGGAGCCACGCCAATGGGAGGTGGCAGAAGATACAATTAATTAGAAGGGACCGACTATAAGGATACGATATCGCGGACCGTGTTTCGATATGATTCTCAAAAGGTCCAGACCAGGTCCCGGATGTCGCTTTAATCCAGACTCGTTTTCAATATATGCGGCATGTATTATTCAAGCGACCGGTAACGACGCGAACCGACGAGTATCGGTGCGTATATGGTCCTGCTATTAAAATACATCACGAAACTCTTCGACTCGCTGCAACTTTTCGGACGACTTCGTTTGCTCGTAAGAATGGACAGATTCTTGAACCACAAAGACCATTTTCAACGACCATAGAACAAAAATCACGTTACCATTTCATAAGGTCTCACTGATGGTGTGAGAAACCGTTGTCAACATGTTAGAATAATTACAATCAAGATACGTCGATTCTCTCATTGTTATGATATACTCTTACAATTCATATATGCTATTAATTCACCGGAGCGCGTACGTCCCACGCTGAACTTCCCGTTCATTTAGAATTCTCATTGTTGTAACAGTTCAACCACGTGTTTCTAAAACAATTGCATGAAAATGTATTACTTTGTCGTACGCATCTTAAACCTTCTTAAACCTCCATGTGTTTGGAACCTTATGTATTGAGAATCATAACTGTGAACCATGTAAAGTATAATAACTTCATGACGATTGCTGAATAAAGCAATGATTGCTGAAGAGTGTATAATGTCAAAAGTCAGGACATATTTTGGTATCATTAAGCTTGAAAATTGAAAGACGATATCGTGAAGTATTTACATATTGATTCGATGTCTCTATTACAATGTTAAAAAGGCCATCGGTTCCGATATTCGAAGACACGTCAGCGCAGCCCTAACCGGAACACGAGATATCGGTCGGATGGCGACGTCGTCGACTCCTCCTCGTGTTCTCGATCTCTTGTAGTCGCGAGGGTCCGCACCGCCCACGCAGCACGTTCGAGCACGGCCTTATGTTATGCTAATAACACCGACGAAGCGAACATCGGCCCCGATACCGGCTCCGCTCGGATAAGATAAGCCGAATCTTCGAGCAGGACCGGCCGTAATTAAGGTGTCCCCTCCCGGATCGAGCGGATTTCTTCTCGCGCGCCGCGAACGCTCGAGAAAGCTCTCTTTTCGCGAACAGTCTGCTTCTAGATATCTTAATCGACGCCATTTCCCTGAGTCCCGGCTCGAGGAATCCGCTCCGGGGCGAAAGATGGAACTTCCGGAATGCGTTCCAGGCTTAATTAAAGACTTAATCCGGCTAATTATCGTTACGCGTTTTCGTCGGAATACCTCGACTTAGCGACCGCTTCGCGAGGATCTTCCCGGATTTTCTGGGTCTGATCGATTCCTCGTTTGAGCCTGAATTTTCCTACTTTTCGCGCTTTTCGTTAATGCAGATTGGAATATCTATCGAAGCAGAGTGCATTCGATATTCGGGAGGTTTACAAAATGATTCAAGTGGAACTTCTAATTTGTATGAAAACTCGATTAAATGCTCTCGAAAGAGACCGTGTATGGTAAAGAGTGTAGTAATTTTTTTTAGCTGAAAATATCGAATATTCAAAGGTCGAAAAATTTCGAAAAAATTCCCTCCGTATAAAAACCAGAAAATACGAAGTAAAATTTTCATAATATCGATGCTCCAGGCAAGAACAATCTTCGTTATCGCCAGTTGAGCGGTATGGAACATCAAACGTCAAAATTCGAGCTCCGGCGTGTCCATCTTCCTCCATTTCGACCCTCATTTATCAAACTCGCGCATCACTGGCCACGATTTCCGGCATCACGCACGCTACAGTTACCGCGGGTTCGTGATTTTTCCCTATTCGTGGAGGAATAAAAGAAACTCCCCGAAATTCTCCGATTCCATGATGGGTCACGATACGGGGTCTCGCAAAAATCCGACCGATCCATTCAGCCAGTCAGACACGGAGCTATCCGCGGGTCTAAATTTCCGGTCTGGTCGACGTGGTGCGCGGCAACGAGTCGTCAAAAGCGGGAAGACGAGAAGAACGTGGGTGGTACCAGACCCCGTGAACTTTCCACCATAGAAACAGAGAAACGATCTCTCTCCCCCGTCGACTTCCTTTCTTTCAGTCGCATGAGTTATAGAAACGGTTTGCGGTATCGCTTCGTCGTTCCAGACCGGCGTTGCATAGACGTTCCCCTATATATATTCCAGCAATATTGCATCGATATTGCTCCCTGTCTCTCGTGTTTCTGAACCCCTTCATCCCGGCCGTGCCACGTTACGTGCTCTCCAGTTTCATCGTTTCTTTTCTCTGCGGTGGCTCGATGACTCGAACGCCACCTTCGCTGAAAATTCGACGCGAATTTCCTACTAGTCGGAATTTTCTCCCTGTTTCGCCGAATCAACGGTAACGTCGATGGCGGTGCTTTATTGGAACGGGGTGCAAAAACATTATCGTTGAACGAAAAAAAATGTTCTCTTACTGTGTATTCTAAATAGTGTATTTTTTTAAACAGTATCATAGTACAATAGCATAATTGAATAGTATAATGAAATAGAGTAATGAACCACACAACAATGTCTTAAGAACAGCAGCATATTTTAAGTGACAGAACAGTGTAATAGTACAATTATATAATTAAATAAAATAATAAAATACAGTAATAAAATTGTTGGTCAACAATGTATTATATACAGCAGCATGTTTTAAACGGCAGAACAGTATAATAGTACAATAATATAATTAAATAAAATAATAAAATAAAGTAATAAAATTATTGGTCAACAATGTATTATATACAGCAGCATATTTTAAACAGTAGGACAGTGTAATAATACAATAATATAATTAAACAGTACAATGAAATACAGTGATAAATTTGTCAGTCAACAACGTTTTCAGTACAGTAATATATTCTAAGCAGTAGGACAGTGTAATAGTACAATAATAAATTAAATAGCACAATAAAATATAGTACTAAAATTGTCGGTCAACAACGTCTTCAACACAGTAATATATTCTAAGCAGTAGGATAGTATAATAATACAATAATATAATTAAATAGCACAATGAAAAACAGTAATAAAATTGTCGGTTAACAATGTCTTCAGTACAGTAATATATTCTAAGCAGTAGGACAGTGTAACAGTACAATAATATAATTAAATAACACAATGAAAAACAGTAATAAAATTGTCGGTCAACAATGTCTTCAGTACAGTAATATATTCTAAGCAGTAGGATAGTATAATAATACAATAATATAATTAAATAACACAATGAAAAACAGTAATAACATTGTCAGTCAATAATGAGTAAAGTACAGTACTTACAGCCCGTTGCACCCCATCTTGTGAAGGGTGGAGCAGTATAATAATACAACAGTATAATTAAATAGTATAAAAAGTAGTGTAATAAAATTATCAACTTAAGTACAGTATATTCTAAACTGTAGAACAGTAATAGTATAACAGTATAATTAAACAGAGTAATAAAATTGTCGGTCAACAATGAATAAAGCACAATAGTTGCAGTCCGTTGCACCCCATATTCCAAAGGGTAGAGCAATATAATACAATAGTATAATTAAATAGTATTATTAAACAGTACAATGAAATGGTAATAAAATTGTGGGTCAACAGTGTGTTGACCATATCCCCATATAATACGAAGAAATGTAGTAATAAAATAAAAGAGTGAATAATAGAATATCTTCCGGTAATGTAATCCAGTAAAAGAGGAGTCATCAATAATTACAAAGAACGTGGTTAGAGTACGCGACGAATCGATTTTCCTCACGGCCGACGTCCGAAATAAATTCGCGGTTAACGTTTGTGCCGTTGCCTCGGACGAGGGTTGCCCCTGCCAACAGGGATGAAAGAGGGAGGGGGATGGGGTCGTCGGTGGCCCGACATTCTATTTACTCTGGAGACGCCGATATTATGCAATCGATGGTGGTCCCGTGTCTTGGCTAGCTCGACCGAAACCACCCTCCTCGAACGTGTTTTTCTATGTTTATTTATTCGTCGCTTAACCCCTTCGTCAGATTTGAATTCGTGTTTTTTCTACGTTTCATCGATTAACCAGTCGATTCAATTGTCACTGGGATTTTTTTACCTCGGACTGAATAATTGGGACGTCGAAGAAACCTCGCTTGAAATTTAAATTATTCTCTTAAGGATATGAGATTCGAAAGTTGTAAAATGTAGTATGTTTTTATTGTACGTCGTAAAAAGAACCGCGTTTATCGCTCCGGTAGCTCTCGGTCAAAATGTACCAGTTGTAAATTGTGTATGTGTTTTACAACTGGGAAAATCTGAAATTACAATCTACATGTATAAACAGCGAACGTTGCAGTTTTACCTGCTTTCGGTTAACAACGACGACAATATCGTTATTTAAAATAATTGTGTAACGATTATAAAAGATTTCTGTTTCGATAGCTACCTTCATTTTCGAACTCTCATTTCCCAGCAACGGCTGATTTACGACTCCTTCCTTTCAGAACAACGCTCTCGGAATCTTCACCTAAAGTGGAACTGTTTCAACAATGTACATGATGTACAAGCTACAAGAAACCGACAGTCGTGTTAATTCGATTCCTTTATCGCTTCGAATTCTTTTTTCCCTCATGATCGATGTACACCATCGAGTTGCTTAATACGTCTTCATACATCAAAACACTATCCACGGAGAACAAACTTTCATTTGTAACTTTCGAAGATCACACAGAGTTCGCGCTTGCAAATTGAATCTCGAAAATCTGCTTTACAAGCTTCTACACTTCCACTTCGTAATATTAACACGAATTGAATAAAAGAGGAATATGAAACAGCTCATATTGTACGTTTATGAATTCACGATACGGAGAAGAGGTTTAACTTGTGTAAAAATTAATTAATTTGAAATGAACAAATTTTTGTGGGGAAGCTTTTATCTTGTTGAATTCTGAAAAGTTAAATTTATGGATTTAGAGATGTTTTATACTGTAAGCCTTTAAATTTATAAATTTTAATGCGAACAGATTCATTCTGAAATTTTTGGCTTCCTGGACTTTGAAGATTCTACATTTAATAGTTTAGAAATATTTCATACATGAAGTTCTTCAATTTACAAATTCTCGAGTATTATAAACTTCTGAGTTCTCAAATCCCAACCCTTAACCTTTCAACGCAATTTTTCACATTTGAAAATTTCTAATCCACTAGATCTTTCCCAAATTCTCAAATTTCACAAGTTTCCCAAGTTTCCCAAATTTCCCAAATTTCCCAAATTTTTCAAATTCTGCCAATTTCCTAAATTCTCAAATTTTCCAAGTTTCTCAAATTCCCTAAATTTCCCAAATTCTCAAATTTGCAAATTTCCCAAGTTTCTCAAATTTTCCAAATTTCCCAAATTCTCAAATTTTCCAACTTTTCAAATTTGCCAAGTTTCCCAAATTTTCCAAATTTCTTAAATTTCACAAATTTCCCAAAATTCCCCAATTTTCCAAATTTTCCAAGTTTCCCAAATTCTCCAAATTTCCACGTGCCTGACTTCTCAACCCAGCTTTTCACACCTAAAAATACCTAAGTCCCCAGATCTCCAACCCTCCAAATTCCCAAACGACCCAAACCCACCCCTAAAATCCCCAAATCCCAAAATCCCGAAAAACGGTCTAGGAACGAAAAAGCGTAGAATACAACAGATTGTTGGAAAATCGGAAATTTTCAGCCGTTGTTCTCACGTCCGAATTTTCGCGGAACGCTCGTCGACCACGGTTCTCGATCGAAATTTCAGCCGCTCGACGCTTCTAATCGCGCGTGAAACCGTGCTGAGCGTGCTCGATCCCGTGGCGATGCAAAAAAGCTGCGGCCAGCCGTGATCCAGTTCGCAAACGAATTGGAAAACGATCATCGTACACGGTGCTCGAGCTGTCACGACTGAAAATGGCGACCTTTTCATGCAAAGAACCTCGTCGAAGCCTCTAGTTTACATAACGCCGCTTTTACCGAAATCGCCGCTCGCTGGCTCGCTCGTTTCGCAATTTTCTTCGCGGAAATCACCCCTTTGGACGATCGGCCTCGTTCGCCGGACTCGATGACCCAAATGCGGCGGTGGACATTAAAATATCAAAGGCTTCCCGAACTGTTCGTAAACAGAACGCATTGAAACGCGGGCATAAAATGGTGAATCTTGAACGGGAAATGAATCGACGGATGAATCGGGCGGAATCAATTTTTTCGCGCACACTCGTGAATACCTGATCGAAACTATTCTCCATATTTTGCGGGCTTGCTCGAATAAGTTAATCCGTGGCTGGATTTTATTCTAATATTTTATTGCAATCGCGCGATACTTTTGATCGAAACTCTACATTCTATCCGCAGTCTCTTTATAAAATACGAGGGAGTTAATCTTAACGGACACGTTTTCAATTTGAACGTATATTATATGACGCAGCGGCGACAGCGACACGATTTGCAACGGCATATCGCAATCGCGAGGCTGTCTGGTCGATAAGACAGTCGGATTAACTTAACCCTTTGTCCCTTTCAGACACGATGATCCTCAAAGGCCGGCTTATTAAAGAAACGGAGCTTATCGGGCAACGACAGCGCGATACCGGCAACGGGAACACGAGAATCAGCCTTAATACCGTACTTACACCGAGCAGTGTCGCGTACAGAGAATCGATGATAACATCCGACAAGTTCCGCCGACTCGACGGGACGGGAACACGTCGCGTTAATTTTATTCGAGATAAGCCCGGTGTCGGAAGGTGCGACACCAAGGATCCAGGGCCGAAAATTTATTTACCGGCTGTACGTCGCCGCGAACGATCTCTAGCCGATGTCACGTCAACCAGCCCGATCATTACGATCCATCAAGCGACCGGAAGACGCGACGACGACCGCTATATTGCGTCAAATTCGTTTATGATTGTCATCTGTCAAATCGGCCGAGGAACACGGCTCCGAGGAGGACCAACCATGCGGAAACCACCGAATACACACCGGCTCCACGTCATCCAGCTTCAGTCTGTTCTAATTATCTTGGCTAACTGATCGGTTCAACCTTCATTTTCGCCTGCGATCGATGCTTATGTCAAACTTTCGAATCATTATACTATATCATTTTACTTTCATTCCTTCATCTATGCTCTTTTTCTATTTGTCAGAACTAAATAATCATAGCTACAATATTTGGACAGGCAAAGGAAGTTGATGTGTTATAAAATTCGGTCTTCTATTCGGTGTTTCTTTATTATACAAATTACTATGCAGAACTGTTCTTCAGTATGCAAAAGCGTATTAAAAATTCAACTTTGATATTCAACTTTAAGATTTGTCGCAGCTAAGGTGACACACAGGGTGCGTCATGAGCCAGACTCGTCAATATAGAGCAAGGGGTTAATCATGTTGACACTTGAATTTTTATTGGTTGTATTTATTTATACTTTGTGAAAGACAAAATATTATTTCGTATGAAGGTCTTTGAATCTTCAGAAACGTATTAGAAATTCAACTAAGATTTGTTACAACTAAAGTGACGCACATGGTACGTCATCAGTCAGACTCTTTAATATAGTGCAAGGTCTTAATCATATTTGCACTTGAATTTCTGTAGGTTATATTTATTTATCATTTCTAAAGAACAAAATACCATTTCGTATGAAGATATCTGAATCTTCAGAAGCGTATTAGAAATTCAACTAAGATTTGTTACAACTAAAGTGACGCACATGGTACGTCATCAGTCAGACTCTTTAATATAGTGCAAGATCTTAATCATATTAGCACTTGAATTTCTGTAGATTTTGTTTATTTATCATTTATAAAGAACAAAAAACCATTTCGTATGAAGGTCTCTGAATCTTCAGAAGCGTATAAGAAATTCAACTAAGATTTGTTACAACTAAAGTGACGCACATGGTACGTCATCAGTCAGACTCTTTAAAATAATGCAAGGTGTAAATCATATCAGCACTTGAATTTCTGTAGTTCTGTAGGTTACATTTATTTAATCCTATTATAACCCTTGATTTCTCAAATTCTTAACCCCTCATACAACCCCTATTTCTTCATCTTTAACACACAGACATGTACATCTCTAAATGGAACTATATCACACATATCTAATAAAATGAAACTGACATAATACTAATATAAAATTCTGATTTCACAAGCTTTAAGGAAATAGCAGAATCTTGCGGACCATAGAAATTGTTTCCGCGTAAAATTTCATTTAGCTAGAGTCCGTTTTATTCGCAATAGAAGCTATCGGGGATTCATTCAAGGATCCCGAAACGTGTCGTGATCCTCTCTTGTTCGAGCGATTTTATCCTCGCGCGTGTTTCAACGTACCACGTTCGCTATATTAGAGCCTCGTCCTCGTGACTTTTACGATCGCTCATTCTTTCCCCACAAATGTAGCGACACTAACTGCTCTCGTCATTCCTTTTTTTTTTTACTCCTCGGCTCGCACCGTGACTTTTATGCCGGAGTTTAAATATATGGGTCGATTATTCTTCACCGTTGCGCGGATGAAACTTTTTCGAAAAAGGGATCCCATTAAAATGGCGCATGCGATTTCGTGCGTGGATTTGCCTAACTTCCATATTCCTTCGGTATCTGTCGCTCGTACACACTTTACATATTTTACTGAGTTCAAAAAATTTGATATATTCTGTTTATCATTAGTGTGAGTTGGTATTAGACGTACAAGTGTGCTTTTGAGGCCATGTTTAGGTTATGTTTAAATTGTGTTTGAGTTTAATTAACTTAATTTAATCGGAGGTTATGTCTAGGCACACTTGCTCTGAAATTAAAAATGAAGCTGGAAATTAAATAAGCAAATAAAAAATAATACATTAATTCATCTTTATGGAACTCAATACAAATTTCAAAGAAATCAGCTTCAACTTTGAAACTTAAAAAACTTGCAAAACAGTCATGTGACCATTTGATCGAAGCTGAACTAACATACAAATTAATCTCAACAAAAATCAACACAGACCTCAAAAAAAGAATATAAAATAAGAAACTAGTCCTTAAAAATAAGAAATTAATGAGCAGTGAAGATAATTATTTTTATCGATAAGAGCCAGTGGCAATAAGGATGCAAAGAAGCGAGAGAACACGAGAGTAATGCAGCCCTTATCGGCGAGAAGATGTAAAGTGACAGTTGAATAGCGTAACATGCTCGCATGACCGAAATAAATTCGGGCAACTGTTCGAGCAAACGTCCCCAACGGGTTCGCGACTCGATCCTTTTTAAAAGTTCCAATGGCACGCGGGATCGCTCGGAAACACGCGAACTTTCGGTCGTCCCGAAGTCGTTTTATCGGTTCTCGTTAAAGAGATTCCGTGAGACGAGATCGAACGAAGAATATGTTTGTCTCTCTCGTTTCCGCGGACTCCGTCGACTAGAACTGCATGCAATTCCGCACGATTCGATGTAGATAGCTTGTGTACTTGCGGAGTGGGAATGGGCGCAATCGCGATTTCGAGTTAACGTACCCAGATAACAGTTCCGTGTCTGCTAGTAAAACATTCTTCAAAATGAATTTAAAGAATCTCCGTATAAAAACGGAATATCGTGGAAAATGACACGTTGTAATAAAAAGGGTACTTTTCTTCGGATATAAGCACGTTGTTTGTTCGTGATATTTCTTTCATACTATAAAGCGTTCAAAAGTTTATTTCTGGTCTCTTTTGAGTGGCGCAGTTTGATAAAATGTGTTTCCAGTGTAGCAGTTACTTTCTGCTGGCGCGGAATGCTGAGGTTGTTTTATTTAGACCGTGGCCCTGTGTGGCCTAAATGTAATTTCTCTTCGGAACGATTATTTGAAAAATTGAAAACGCCATCGCGCAGTTGCGATTGTTCGAGCATTTGGAGCAACTTGAATATTGTCTTGGGTCGGAAACCCGGAAGATTGAATCGCACCAGATTTTTTATTGAAAATGCTTTGAAATTGCTTCGACTCGAATCGCGACAAAAAAGTGACGTGAAACATTAAATAGCCAACAGGGTCGAGTGTTGTGCCGTACATTATTAGCAGAATTAGACGTGTATTATTCATTCTTACCCGCGCGTACAATTATACGCTCGCAGTCTATAACCTCGCGCACCTCGCGTTTTTTAAATGAGAATTTTCACCGACAAACAGCTCCATATTGCGTTAAGTTACATTATTTACACGCGGACGGCTGCACGCGTTTTTCTCGAAGGGCAAACAACGGAGCAAAAATAATTTTCATAGCCTGTTATTTTACTCGCTGTTGAATTGGAAACATGATTATTATATGCCTTCGACATTTTGAATGACCCGGTTGCACTTCTTTTATTCCCTTTACTCTTTTGTTTATTTCCTTTTTACTCGATTTACTCTTTTTACTCGTACAAATTATTTAAGTACCAAATGGTGCAGGTGAGAAGAGCAACATTGTGTGAAAAAAACAATAGCAAATTTTTTTCGTAAAGTACACTAATACTAATAGCAATATAAACAGATGAATATGTTACGATTAAATACTTTATTTCAGGTCAGTGATACAAGAATTTGCAAAGGTTCTAAAATTTATAAGACACGTTTCTTATCCTGGAGGAGTCACAAATAAGGCGGGTAAAATATTGATGAAGGTTCTGCAGCGTATTTCATTTGTAAGTCCGAGGTGTATTATGCAGGTATAATAGCGCACGTAGAATCTTCATCTTTGGTTTCCAAATGTTCTTTTACTTACCCTCGCAACTTCACCAGGGGTTTGTTCACAGCTACTCGAATAGAGATTGACGTTATGGGATCTTGGGATTTGAGTTTCACCGACTGTCACCGGTTTCCTCCGAAACAGACAGGCTGAAAGCCATACAAGCGATAGGTGTTTCAGTGTTCTTCCCAGTGAAACGGTATATCGCATGAATTTGCAATACGGATGGCTTTCTTATGCGGGTCACGATTAAAAAGTAACCACTCCGCAGAGATGATATGCTCGAAGCTACTTCTTTTCCGTGGCAGTACTTTTCTGAAAACTCGATATAACCTGGATTTGTGTATCCTCATCGAAAAGATAAAAATATGATACGGTATTAAAAGCACTTTCGGGGTGTAAAATTGATTTCCGACGAAAACAGCTACAATAACTGGAAAATGTCAGAAGCAGGTTACAAATGGATGGGAACTGACATCGCCGAAAAACAATCCGACACAAAGTAGCTCGTTTTATCGTGGGATCATCCAACAGAGTAGCTCTTTGATCGTTCTCCATGAAAAATGACTTTCGAACGAAATTACCTCCGCGTGTTGGACAATGTCGTTCCACTTTTGCTCAACGGCCGCTTGTTCTTCAGCGTTAAGAACACACGTTAAGTATTATTTCACCTGTTAAAGCGACGAGCTAAGACTCGACCTAATTCGAGGCAATTTGTCTCGTAGTCAATTTACGTTTTTACCGTGGTCCCTGAGGAATCCACCCTTCCCTCTCGCGCGTTCCTCCTTGTTCCCTCTAATGCGTTTTATGAGTTTCAGGATCTCGTCCCGGTTATCTTCTCTACTTCGCGCTGGCAGGTGTAGCAAGTTTTTTCATCACTCTTTTCGCAGCCAATCTCGGTTTCATTCTCTCTTCCATTTCGCGTATTCAAATGAATAACGGCAAGACGGATCATCGCTCCCATCTATTTTGCCTCGCCGGGCTCGTACATCCGAGTGACACGCTACTCGCGGATGACTTGCCAATTTTTCAATTTCAACATCGAAATATTACAGTATCTGCAAATACTTCAGTGATATTATTATATTGAAAGATAATGTGAAGGATGTGTTAAATTGAAGGATATTAAATAATCACTTTTGAAATTGCCGATCAATTAAATGTTTCAATCGAGTATTAAACAACTACAAAATGGTGATCAATCCACGCAAATTACAGTTTATAAATCAAAATCTCTACCTATAATATTCAGTCATAATTGTCCATTATTAACCGATCATCCCCTATCATTTGTCAATTAAATCCTATTTATGAACACTCACCCCTCTCGTGTTATACCGGAAATTACAATTAATATGAAAATTTCTATCCTCCAGAAACCGCAAGCATAAAATTTTCAAATTTTGCTAGAACCTATCTTCATTCCGTAAGTCTAAATAAATGTCGCTTCTCTGCGAGGGTTCGTTTTCCGCGTTTCGCAGGTGAGTCGAAAAAAGCTGACAGAAAAGTCCGTTTTCACGAAGAAGGCAGACGCACGCACACGCGTGATCACGCTCGGGCCGACCAGGCGTACACGAGCGTCGAGGAGGCGCACGTACGCGTTCCGCGATGGCAAATGCATAATACATGATCGCGGCGCGCTGCAGGCGGTCATGTTTAAGGATGTGTATGGAATATAACGTTGCCGGGCTTTCCTTTTTCACGAAAACGAGATTAGAGATTGGCGCGCTCGTGTTTCTGCGCGATTCCGCGCGCATCACCCTCCAGCAATTTTCCCCGTGAAACGAGCCGCGTCCTCCTCGCGAACTACCCTTCCTTAGACGATCTCGCTTTCGTTAGCTATTTCGTTCGCCTCGTATGCGAGCAACGTACACCATGGATGCAACATGACTCGAAGGGCGTCGATGATGGATCTACTGGATCCTGCTGACTGGAAACCGAAAGAATCGACGTGCTTCTTACCTCCTGCTTTCTGTGGTCGAAACATTCGGACAGGGTGGAGATTGGGATGGAGAAAATTGGTAACGTGGATGGAGTGAATTATTCATGCTTTTGGCGAATTGAAACGCTGCTTTATTTAATGATAGAAACCACCCTCAGAATTCGATAAACTTGATTTGCGATTGGATAAAATAGATAAGTACATTTAAGTTTGCTGATAATTTTAATCCTTTCGAAGGTAATTTGATTGTTTACAAGCAAGTTTTAAGTTTAAAACTTAGTTAAAAAGTTAAGTGAATTTCCCTGAGGTTCTTTCCCTTCTAATAATTTGCACATCATTTATATTTATACATCAGAAGTAGAATCAGTTAAAAAATGCTCATTTCAAGTTTTTTGTAGAATGGTGTATTAAATAAAACAGTGACCGAGAGTCACTCAAAGGGTTAATTTCTTATTTGAAACAGGCGTTAAATGATATATCGTTTACGAACGTAACTTCATTCCCCACAATGGGAAACGTCGAATCTCAGATTTAAAGTTCATGCTCCACATAACTTTTTCAAGCGATTTTTCAACGTTACTCGAAGAATTCTGAAGTGTATCCACTGTTAACCCCTACTACTTCAATTTGGCCTTCTCGTCACGGTATTTCCACGTTTATTGCGAACAGTTTTTACACCACCACCACAATCCTTCGAGGATTTAAAGTTGCAACTTCTATCGACGTTCCGCAGTCCAATTCGACCCGTTTTTCCCTCGGTTTTTCTATATTCATTGCACACCCGTTTTTGACGCTGTCCTCTACAATCCTTTCAGGATTTAAACTTACCGCTGTCGTTCGTTCTTGGCAACTCAATTCACTTTTTCTCGATCTACTTTGACGTTGTTCTGCTGCCATTCTTCCCTGCTACAAAGTTGCAAATAAATTTCACGCAGTAAAATATTACCGTGGTAGAAGGCTCACTGGAAATGTAGAACGCGTCAGAAGTGAACATATGTGCGCTGTATTTCAATCTTTTTCAATGGCGGTATTTAACTAAATATATAAACAAATTTTTAAATGCGGTTTTATGTATGAGTCGGTTCAAAGTTTTAACCAACATCAAAAACAACTTTGAATAACATTGATAATTTTAAATAACTTCTGGTTTAATGTATTTAAATAAATGAAACTCAAGATTGAATTTGAATAAAGTCATCACAGAAACATTTACGACCATATTCATATAATAAAAGTGAAATATTATGTACGAGTATTAATGTTCATATAATATTTTTTCTTTAGATTTAATCATAGAATGTGTTGATATCTTTATAATATTATTAGTAACATTATATAATATCAGTAATAGTAATAGTAATACAGTAACATCATCAGATAATATTATTATTTAGTTTGGTGGAATAAAAAGGAAACATTATATACAAGTATTATGTTCATATAATATTTTTTCTTTAGATTTAATCATAGAGTGTGTTGATATCTTTATAATATTATTAGTAACATTATATAATATCAGTAATAGTAGTAGTAATACAGTAACATCATCAAACAATAGTATTATTTATTTTTGTTGAAATAAAAATGAAACCTTCTGTACAAGGGTGTGCACCCTCAAATCTGGAACATCTAAAAAAATTCTTCCAGTTAATTTCATCAACAAAATCCTTTTCTTAAGGTTGTCAGTTAAGGTTAATAATAGAATGTGCTAATACTTTTATAATATTATTAGCAACATTATATAATATTAGTAACAGTAATAGTAATACAGTAACATCATCAGATAATATTATTATTTAGTTTAATGAAATAAAAATGAAACCTTCTGTACAAGGGTGTGCACCCTTAATATCTTCAGCATCTAAAAAAATTCTTTCAACTAATTTCATCAGCAAAATTCTTCTGTTAATGCTTGTCAAGCAGATCCAAAGTTCAGAGAAGAACCGCAACGTGGACACATAGTCAAGTTATGCAATCGTATACTCCAAGGCGCAAAGGGTTAACGCCAGCTGCGGTCCCCGAAGAACCGCAACGAAGAGGAGTGGACCGAAACGTTCTCCGTGTCTCTATTCGTCGTTCGATCTTGCGACGTTCTCATTTCCTCGAATTCGCAAGCGTCGACCGGTTGCCACGAAGCGGGACTCGCATCCAGAAGACAAGATGGGCCGCGTTCCCGCGGGGCGAAAGCTACGTTTCCGCGTCGCGTCGCATCGCCTCGTAAATCCATTCTGCAGTTGGCGTTTCGCGTACTCTGCCGATACGTAGTTCATTAGAATGCGCCCGCATCGAATTCGCTGAAACAGCGGCCCGTTGCGTTCTACGCTGTCTTTGATTCGCGAAAATTCCGGCTTACGAATAGACGCTTGATACCTTGACACTATGACTGAATACGGTCGTTGATTATGGTTCAACGTTTAATCAGACTTAATGTACCTTGCTTTTGACGCTGCTAATCGCTTTTTGTTGCAATCGTGTCTGCATATTCTGGCTGAGTTAAGAAATTTCATGTTGAAGAAGTTATTTGGTTCGACTGTAACTTAATTTCTATGTGGGCTTCATTGTAATATATTTCATTATTATTTACAATTTAAGTCGGGACCAAAAGTTAATTCAATTTACAACTGCAATTTAATACGAGTGGTATATCGTAGTATATTTCATTATTTTTACAATTTAATTTTTGGCTAAAAGTTAATTCAATCAACAACTGCAATTTAATATGAGTACATGAAATATTCAGTTGCAACTACAAGTCAATTCTTAGCTAAAAGTTAATACAATCAACAACTACAATTTAATATGGGTACATGAAATATTCAATTGCAACTACAAGTCAATTCTTGGCTAAAAGTTAATACAATCAACAACTACAATTTAATATGGGTACATGAAATATTCAGTTGCAACTACAAGTCAATTCTTAGCTAAAAGTTAATACAATCAACAACTACAATTTAATATGGGTACATGAAATATTCAATTGCAACTACAAGTCAATTCTTGGCTAAAAGTTAATACAATCAACAACTACAATTTAATATGAGTATATGAAATATTCAATTGTAACTACAAGTCAACCCTTGATCAGAAGGTATTCAATGAACAATTAGGAGTTGGTCCTCAATAAAGGACATAAGATATTGAATTAACAGTTACACTTGAAGTCGACATGAAAGATATTCAAGTAGCAATTACAATTAAGTTTGACATAAAAGATATTCAATTAGCAATTACAATTAAGTTTGACATAAAACATATTCAATTAGCAATTACAATTAAGTTTGACATAAAAGATATTCAACTAGCAATTACAATTAAGTTTGACATAAAAGATATTCAATTAGCAATTACAATTAAGATCGACATAAAAGATATTCAATTAGCAATTACAATTAAGTTTGACATAAAAGATATTCAATTAGCAATTACATTTAAGTTTGACATAAAAGATATTCAACTAGCAATTACAATTAAGTTTGACATAAAAGATATTCAAGTAGCAATTACAATTAAGTTTGACGTAAAAGATATTCAATTAGCAATTACATTTAAGTGTGACATAAAATATATTTAAGTAGCAATTACAATTAAGTTTGACATAAAAGATATTCAATTAGCAATTACAATTAAGTTTGACATAAAAGATATTCAACTAGCAATTACAATTGAGTGCAACATAAAAGATATTCAACTAACAGTTACAATTAAATTCGACATAAAAGATGTTCAACTAACAATGACACTTTCATGGTTCAAAAGAGGTCACGGTTCCAAAGATCCCATAAAATACGTGATTAGTTCCGCCATGTGCAGTGTCAAGTAACATTCGAAAGAAAAACCGACGAAAATTCAGGCTTGTCCCTCTTCAAACAAGAAATGTCCGGTGAAGAAAAAAAAAGCTGTAAGATCTCAGGCGCGTGGCTCCAGCGAGTCACCCCTCGGCGCGGTCGAGAGCACCCTGGGGTGCACATCAAAAGTTCCGAGCGAAAAGTACAAATGCGCTTAAGGAACTTTCGCCCCCGGACCTCGCCACCCTTGGTCCTCCCTTGGCTCGTCTACGAGACGCTCGACGACGGAATCCTAAGAATCTCGTTACGATATTCCCGGCCTTTTGTCGACGAACGTGTTAATCCACTCGCGAATCCGAGTTACGTGGCGTTAATTAAATTTCTTCGAACCCGTCTTACGACGGGTCCCCGTTTCGTTCGCGCCGGGGATGATCTTTGTTTGACGAAATCAAGGATTTTTGGGTAAATAGCGACGACGTCGGTCGAGTGAGGTTAATTTCATCCCTGGATGCCTGCTTGGCTTTTTGGAGATTAATTCAGCAGCCGTGTATCCTGGGAGAACAATGATGAAGGTTTTTGTAGGGTGAGGGTCCTTTTTATCTTTTTATAAATATACAACGTTATCTACATACTGTATATAAAGGGGCGTAACCCAAATACATGAAAATGAAACGGGATATTGTGATTTAAATTTTGTTGAGCATGCCACGAGATTGCAACAATGATATGGCGACAATATTGTTAACCTCTTGTCCTGCAATGTTACGGTTGGAATGTTACGAACCGGAATTTCATTTTGAATTCTATTTTAATTATAATTTGTCATTGCTGAAGTGCTTAACATTTCGACTTAAATTGTGGGTTAATTGTTTGAGTATATTTAAGTTAGGTTTATGGATTCGATAAATGTAATTAGTGTTTTCGCAGTGTAGATGTGACGCGTCATTTTTGTCGCCCCGATCAGACCGAAGATTCTCCAGTCATCGCGGAGTGATTTCGCAAGTCAAAGTCCCGGGGGATCTTTGTACTGAAAGGATCCTTTCGAGAGATCATTTCGATCTCGTTCGCTCGCGCTTCAACGAGTCCTTTCAAAGGTCCAGGATTTCAGATAGACATTACTTATCGCGCAACTTATCGCACCGACTCGCCATCTCTGTGAATTAAGAAAGCAACACGCGGTGACTTGCAACCGAACTTCAATATATATTTCACGGTATAAAAAATTGATTACGTTCTCGTTTTGCGTGGTAGAAACGAAACGAATGGTATTTGAAATAAAGCGAACTTCGAACGTCATTACAGTGCACTCCGAGGTTAATTAACTATTTAAAACATCGAATTTTCCAATCAGCCTTATTTCGCCGGGAAAGAATTTCCCTTCATCCCCTTCAATCGTTACACTTTACAATCACCCCGTTGAACTCTCTGCAACCCCCTTGGGTTCGTTCGACGTAATTCGCCGCGGTAAATCATCCTCGCGTGCGGTCTTTTTTAATAACTTCATTCCGCAAGCAGCGCTCTATTTATAAACTGACGGCAGCGACTTTTAAATTAAATTCGATGCACACGCAGCCAGTCCGCTCTGTGCACGTGGCAACGCGTTCCCGTTTCCAAAGAGGAACAAAGAAGAGAGGAGGAACAGAAACATAGCTCGAAGAAAAAGAGAGCAACGAGCGTGCACGGAGACAGAGGCGGAGACCTTTACCGAACGGATTATTCCACCCTAAATCGTGTTTTCGGCTCGAACATTGGCATTCGTTGTCGTAAGCCGACACAGACAGGGGGACACCTGCGTGGGCCGAAGGGTTCCCTCCCGCCTTTTTGTTGCCCGTTATTTGTTTTTTCCCTAATGTCCTCTCGTACCGAACAAAGACCACGCTCTCCCAGTTATTCGACGTCGACTAGAACACTACAAGAATTCAATTTTCGATTTAACTCTTCGTAGGTATTCGACATCGAATTCATTCTTCGGGAAGAATTTTTTTAGTACACAATATTTTAGTGTATAATTGTTGAAGAATGTTTATTCATGTTTATATACACGTTGCTGTGTTTATACACGTCGTTAGAGGGGATGAGCTCCGATTCTTTTGTTAATATTAATTATTAGATGTTTTACGGAGTCGGTTACTAATGGAATATACTAAATATTAAACAATTAAATAAACACTTATAACTTTTAAACTCTTTATATTTGTAATTATAAAAGATGGGAAGAAATATCAGATCAACACGACACACGATAACAGAATGTAATATAGAAATTTCATGAAGAAAACAAGCACATACAGCAACATTACAATTATTTTATTTTAATATTTGAGAATCTAGAATTTAATCGAGTGGCATCAAGTTAATAGTCGATAATTTAATGTTCATATTTATCGACATTTAATTACCGACATTTTATAAGTTATCGATTCAGATTTATTTTTGCCACTCAAATATGAAAATTCAACAGGTACAAACTCGTCAGTTTACCAATCTTTGTGTTCTTAATTTTCTATATTATTAAATATTATTTTTCTTCAAACTGGGTGGTTTTCTTTTACTCGAATAACAATAATATTATCAGATTTGTTTAGAAAGTCAAGTTTTTTTTACAAAAGTATGTTTTGTATTTGACGAATGATATCTACGATTGAAAGCAAAGAGGTTGAGGTTAGAAAGAAAAATGATTTAATCTCCCTATAAGAATACATTTTCTGTTGACTGCATCCCTTCCTTCTTTCGCTAACGAGTTTCGTAATTTTGTTCTTGTTAACGAGTTTTTAATTTTCTCTCTTAAATCTATGAGCATGGACCGGTTGCTACCCCTCACCTCTTCAACACCCCTCGACAGCGACGGCCTCGATACTAATATATTTTTCAGACTTGTTCGCTTCTTTTCTTACGTTAATTACAAGTTTCTTCCATCACTTTTTAGAAGATAACATAAGTACACTTTGCATAAATTAATAAACAGAGATTATGAAAACTATCTTGAGTATTAATTCGTTCTAAATATTTTAGTGGGAGGACACTTTAATCTTCTACACTTATTTTTTTTTATATACCAACTCTTTAATTTACATAGAAGAAATTGTACAAAATTTTATGTTAAGAAAGAGGTTCTTAATTAAATATACAACAGTGTGGGGTATGATAAGTATCAGTTTAATATTTTGCACTTATGAATTTCTTTTACGTAACAACTCTTTAATTTACATAGAAAGAATTGTACAAAATTTTATATAAAAAAAGGGGTTCTCAGTCAAATGTACAACAGTGTGGGGTGTGACAAGTATCAGTTTAATCTTCTGCACTTCTTAATTTCTTTTACGTAACAACTCTTTAATTTACATAGAAAGAATTGTACAAAATTTTATGTTAAGAAAGGAGTTCTCAATCATATGTACAACAATGTGGGATGTGACAAGTATCAGTTTAATCTTCTGCACTTCTTAATTTCTTTTACGTGCCAACTCTTTAATTTACATAGAAAGAATTGTACAAAAGTTTGCATCAAAAAAGGGGTTCTCAAATGTAATACAAAATGCTGTAGTATATGATGCATACATTTTTGATTAATTATTAGTAGTAAATAAATGATATGTATGTTCCAGCAATATTCATCAGAATTATTCATAAAATTTAAGAGAAGTGTGATGCACACACTTGATGACACGCTTGAAGGTTAAAATAAAAAGTTAATTTTTGCCTTGAGTAAAACCTGTCGGATGTAAAATACATTTGCATAAAAAAGACTATTTATCAGTTTCCGGTTTATCGACGGAGTAAATATAGAAATACGATTTTTCGCCGGTGTAAATCGCGTGGGTTTCGGACACTGATACGAATGGAAGGAAATAAAAATTGAGAAGAGATTGGGAATTGGAAAGGCTATAGGTTCAAAGGATCGGACGAACAAGTTTTTCTCTTTTCCTCTTTCCGTTCTTTGAAGTCTTCGAAATATACCGCTATATCCGCGACTGTATCTATACAAGCTTTCACTTTTTTTTAGGAATAAAAAATATTCGCAAAATTCAGCCGTATCGTCTCAGCTGTCAGAGGGTAAAAATTGCTCTATAAGCGAGCGATTAATTTAAAAAATAGATGAATATAGGAGAAGGGTAAATGGTTCCATACGGTTCACAAAGAGCTGCGGATCCGAATTTTTTACAGCGGGACGCAATTATCGAATATTTGACGCGTGTGTCCGCTGTGATTTCCGGCGAATTAATAGCGACGTCGATCCACGCTACAAAAAAGCGATTTCGATTTCCGTGTTTTCGCACTTTTGTCGGCTGATGAATGAATTCCACGAGGGCTGAATAAAAACTCCAATTCGTCCGCGTTCGTTCGAACATTCCAAACATAGCGTGGAGAGGAACAAATTTTTTTCTTCCCCTTTGTTCTTTTGTCGCGCTCTGCAAATTGTCTGGAAATTCTTTTGCCAAACAAGAATATCATTTTTGAATAATTAAGCTATACAGATCGCCGCGTATAAATATCTTTTATTGAACTATTCGAAAGCAATTCCTGAAGGACCAAACAAGACGTTCCTTAAAACGAACAAAAAATCCACGGACATTTACGATTTTCTTCCCGATACATCGAACATGTTCCTGCTTGTGAATCGACTCGTCCTTAAAACGGCGTATTCGTGTATAAAGCTCCGATACGACGAAATAAATCTGTGAATGGATCGTAAAGTCGTCCCACCGCAAATTCCACTTTTTAAAGCGTTACAGTGGACACTAGCGACCGCTCGTAAAACCCTGAATCCTTTTCGGACTTCTTAAGTTATTCCCGCCCGATTCAACGAAGATCGAATTTTTGATAATTGACCATCAATTGCTGTGTGATTTCTTCTTATATCGTCCATATTTTCAATAAATTTCCACCGAAAATATTCATACGCTTCACAAAGATGCCGCCAGATACTTTACAACTCGTATACGCTAAAAATTCCGAGTGATTTTCCAAATCTTCGATTTCCGAATGTAAAATACGAGGATTTGAAAATGTCTAGTACTTCGATCTTTAATCGGACAAAATTAAAACGTCCCGCTTCAAATTTTCGGATTACAGAATATTTATGGACATCGATGATCCCCGGCTATGTATTGCGATAATAAATTTTGTCAAAAGAATCTCTACGTGAAAAATGATCGAGGATTACACGAATGACCGAGATTACAAGTTGGAGAGGTTTTATTACGTTTGCTCAAAAATACTAAAGCTTTCAGATTAATTGGTAATTTTGTTGAGTGTTGAAAGAACCGGAAGAGAAACTCTGCACGGTTTCCTAAGTAAATTTAGAAGTTTCTGACTAGGTTTAATGAAGCTGAATCAACATATGACGTCGGAGTGGAACTTCTTCTGGAACGCGTCGTTCGAGTATTCTCTCCAGGAATTTCAGGTAAATTGTTTGTTCCTTCAAAATCTATTGTACACACGAAATTAATTAACGTTCACGCAATTTTTCTTTTACGTCGATTGTTCAGTTGGTTCGGCGAAAAATAAACGTTTCGATTCACAGAATCTGTTCGTACAAATACTTAGAATAAAAACATTGCGTCGCGGACAATTTCCATTTGCCAATTTGTTTAATCATGAAATAGCTTGAAAATAGCTCTTTTGTGCGCGTCGATGGAAATTTGTCGAAAAATTGGCCGGCGCGCATTTATCGTCGATATTTCCGTGATTAAAACGTCGAATTTTGCACTCGTTGAATAATTCCTGGACAATTTGAAGTTTACAGCTTTCGTTTTACGGCTCCGCGTGGCACGAATTACTCTTCCTAGTAATCGAACTCGTTTGTCGAGGTTCTCAGCTTTTCGACTCGTCAGTTTCGAGACTCCGCAAGCTCTTCGTTCGAATTCATTTGCACGTTTCGGACATGCAATTTCCGATAAACGATACAACACGGTCTCGCGCTAAATCGCGTATTCTGGCCGCATCCTCGAAACGGCACGCGTTTTCGTGTTCCTCGTTGCGTTCGTTCGACGAATATAACGAGTGTATTCATCGCGTCACGCGTCAAACTTTCATCGAGGACGTTAAACGAGTCACCCAGTTGCGAAACTTCGCCTTTGCCCCTCGTTAATAATTTCCGCTTCTCACGGCTCGTTCTGGCGTCCACTTCGCGGTCGCCAGTTCCGTTTGCTAGGCGCGGAAACTTTCTAAAAAGGCACTCGACCAAGCTGCGAAATAACGCGAAAACCGGCCGCCCGCTCGACGACTGCTGTTTCAACTTTTAATAACCGACCGGAAATCGTGCGCGAAAATGCGCCAGCTATTGGCCCTCGACGTTACACCCTCCTGGGATTGACCGACTTTCAAACGCCGCTTCGTGAGAAGTGAAAAAAAATTCCCTGCTGAAATTCAATTGTGTTCATCGATAGTTTCAAGGATTACAAGTACATCACAAGGGGTGCACAAGTGATGCTGCAAATGTAGCTACCTCAAGTTGCAAACCTAGCTTTAAAATTGCATTCTATATCAAAACTCCTGTTGCAATTTAAAAAATTCAATTTATTCAAACTCTGAAGAAATGTTCAAGAAATGTTCTTCATCTGTGCAAAATATACAGGATTATTATTTAGTTGGTGATTTAATTATTATTTAGTGGTTGGTGCTTAAAATTATTGTTTATGTAATATTGAAGAATCATAATGGTCCAGAAGGGAAGCATTAAATCAGTCATTAATAATTTTGTACTTCCTCAATAGTGGATTTTAAAATTGATTTATTTGGAAGCTTAGAATATCAACATCCTATAAAAATGACTATTTTCATTCAATTTTATTCTAGAATATCTTTTTCTGCTACGTCAAACTCTATATCGAGATTGACATTGAACCAAACATTAGTAATTTACTTCCTCAATATTGTATTTTAAAATTGATTTATTTGGAAACATAGAATATCAACATCCTATAAAAATGACTATTTTCATTCAATTTTATTCTAGAATATCTTTTTCTGCTACGTCAAACTCTATATCGAGATTGACATTGAACCAAACATTAATAATTTACTTACTCAATGTTGTATTTTAAAATTGATTTATTTGAAAGCTTAGAATATCAACATCCTATAAAAATGACTATTTTTCTTCAATTTTAATCTAGAATATCTTTTTCTGCTACGTCAAATTCTATGTCGAAATTGACATTGAATCAAACATTAATAATTTACTTCCCCCATGTTGAATATTAAAATTGATTTACTTGGAAGCTTAAAATATCAGCATCTTATAAAAATGACTATTTTATACAACTTTGTTCTAGAATATCTTTTTGTACGACGTCGAATTTTACGTCAAGAGGAGAGTAATCGAACGGTTGGAAATAATGATTAATTTTTGGAAACTTTGCTGCCATATAGGTTTGAAAAGAAAAGTAGTTCAGAAGTATGCAGCCCTAGCACTCGAGGAGTTGCGAAACTGCTTAGTCAATGTAAAGTAATATATTTTTCCCCGAGTTTCGCGAGCTTTAGAGTGCTTTATTATACATGTGGAAAGAAAGAACTGGTTACTCATTTTGTACAGAAGAAAATCAAACCGCCCTATATAACGTGAATTATAGGATTTTCAGTGGATAACAAAATTGTAATCAAGGTTCAATATCGTCGATGAACGGGTTATTATAATAAGCAAGGATATTACAGTACCTTAGTATAATACTTGCTTCAAATGAAGTCGCGCCTTCATCGGCGCGTTTAATAGCGTTCGAAGTTCGACGAGGGGTTAAATATCAATCTCATATTCCGGATAATGGGAAAACGGTCGCGGAATAAGGTCACGGAGTAAAGGGAAGCCCGCTAATTTCCCAGGTCGTCGAGCCGAAGCCTGTGATTTATCGCGTGACACCTTACCGTCGTTCTCGCCGCGAAATGAAACATCGGGCGTAGCGGGCAACTTTCGGTGCACCCTGTACATGCAAAGCACAATATTCAACGGTGGAACACGTCTATCCGGAATCTTGAAGGGCTTCAATAATATCTGCGAGCTACTTCCAAAGTCTCGGGCGAAGTTCTAGCAGTTTACGATACGTGCTGCGAGGCAACGTTGCCTACCATCTCGATCCACTTACGTCCAAACCCCTCAAACATTTTCCGCTCACCAACCCTCTCCAACCCTATCTTCCACCCGCAAAGTCTGTTCGCCTGTGGGCGAGGAACCGCCTTGTTCATAAATTATCGTTCCACTACACGTGTACAATGCCGATAGAGAGTGGTCGATCGACGAGAAAGAAAGATAACGATTGCCAATATTCAGGGGGCCACCCCTTCGATCGTCAAGATTAACCGCGATTTTCGACCAACCGTCACTTGTATTTTTATCTTCTTCTCGAAAGGACTGCAAGTTCAGGTCCATACAGACATATTTAACCCCTTCCCGTACTTTCACGAGTCTCACTCGTGACGTACTTGCAGCTCACATGTGACAAATCATACTCAAACTTTGAACATTCAACTTGAAATTTAGATACAACTATAAGTTGCATTATCGGGGATGATAATTATAAAATATTCACAACATTTTACTTTTCTTTGTTCGTTTTATTGTTATGGCCTTTATAGTTAGTCTTGACGGACGCATCTGTTAAATAAGTGGCACGGGAAGGGGTTGAAAACGTTTCTTGCTGAAGTAGTACTAGTACATTGCTGGTACTAGTTGATAAATACAGTTCTAGTTACGAAAGAAATGTGAATAATTTCGCTGATCAAATTTACTTATGTTCTACAAAATACGACTTAACACTAGATTTACGGACGTTTATGGCCACTTACATTTAAATTGTAAGTAAAGTAGAAAAATAAATAAATTGCGGACGATATGTGAACTGCCTAAAGTATTGATTCTTTTGCTGAAAGTTGATGAAAGTTGACATTTTTACAAAAATTTCTTAGTAAGTTCTGTCATCTAAAATAGACCTATTATCCATCATTTTGACGGGTTCCGTAAATCTAGTGTTAAGTATATAAAACCATAAAATATTACATTTAAAACGACACGACGACGTAACAGCGCTATTTAAAAATAAGTTTCCTTAAAAAGAAAGAATGACCCAAAACTTTTTCCCATTTTTACCTAGCCAACATACCTGCAAACTCGCCACCGAGTTGCAGTATCGATTTCTCTCAAATTCGCGTATTATCGTAAAAATTTGCAGCGGCAAAACGGAAGTTTCATTTAACGGCGTCTCTCGCGACAGAAGCGAAGGAAGTCGGGGTGGCGCGAGAGCGGGGCGAAACGTGTCCAAGTAATGATGAGAAAGCGGGGAAAGTTTCGATGGGCCGTTGCATAATTTTCGCCATTTTCGCGGCGGCGCGCAGTTAAGTTGCAAAGAAAATTAATTAGGCGCCAGCATGGTTCGCGCGAGCGCGGCGTGTTGTTAGCGGCCATACAGTGTGTTCCTAAAGTCGTTTCGCCCCCTTGGCGAGCATTGTCTGCTCGCGCGAGGGGTTCGAAAGCGTTGCTTATTATTAGCTGGCAGTTACCGGCACAATAATCCTTGATTCCCCAGGGGGTGGCGCGACCTAGGGGTCCATTCGTCGGCCTAAATTTCGAATAAGACGCAACACCGACTGGGGTTGTTTCGAACTATCCCTCGTATTAATCCTGCATTGCATTCTCTTGCTAATATACCCCGTAAAATTCTTGTGTTCTGTACGATTCTTAAAGTACCCCAGAATGATAAACGCACTTTATAACGTTTACCCTCCGTTAATAATTCTACGTGTCCGTATTTTACGAATACCAGCCTCGCAATTAAGTCAATTGACGAAGAAGTCGGCTAACCACGGTAGCGGCGCTACCGTGAATTGAAATTGATTAGGGTGTACCGCGTTTCTTCCGGGAATTCCTTTGCCGCTCGTTCCACCACTCTGGAGGGACAATTGCGTCTAGCTGCGGTAACTTGGGCTTAGTTCTGCCGATATGACGACGGAAGTCCATTAAATTCGGGAAAACTGGCTTCTAAACCGGCTGCTCGAGGACGTGAAAGTTACGACGCCAAACTGTGGCCCCGTTTTTGCGTGCACCAGAAGGAAGTTGTTGCGTACGTTGACCAGGTTGTTGTTTTTGGGCTAGTTGATGGGCGTTAGGTTGAAACTCCGAGAGGAAATTTGTTATGGCGTTGGACACGCGATAACTCGTGCCGTTCGTTACTCTAAACAGAGACACCGCCATTAAAATTATGTTGGCTTATTAACTTCGGTTTTTGGAAAATTCTGCAAGTTTGCAGGTGCTGGTTAATTGCTGCAAGACTCTTTAACAGGTATAGTTTCAAGTTTTTGAACATTATTACACTTTAATTTACATGTTATGTATATAAACTGCAGATGTATAATGAATGCGTATATGTATATGTGTACGTGTCTGTATATGTACATGTATATGTTTATGTATATTTTTATGTATATTTTTATGTATATTTTTATGTATATGTTTATGTATATGTGTATGTATATGTCTATATGTACATATGTGCATGTATATATGAATATATGTGCACATGTACATATGTACATGTATCATATATAAAATGATATGTAAATGATATATAAAATGTATCATATATAAAATGATACATGTACATATGTATCAAGAAACCATCTATAAATCATGTAATCTATAAGACCTATCCTTTGTAAATTACATCAGATGTCTAGTAGACCTTAATATATCACGAATGAATATTCACAGCCTCTCCAACAATGATGTGTATCCCAAAATATAAAACCTCCAATTATTCCCTTTATTACCATCACGTGTAATGGAGAAAAGCATCCCCTTCGAAAGGTACCGAAGCAAAGGCTGATTGGATCTAACGCGTCGGACCAGAAGGTTAGAGGAAGCGAAACAGAGAATTTGGGTGTGTAAAGGCAGAAAATCTTAAACGACAGCGCGGAATTGAAATTTATCAGAGAGGCCTGGCTCTCCCGGGAATCCCAGGAACGTAAAACGTGGTCCTCGAGGCTGGAGTAACGCCCACCGATGCACATTTTCGTTCGGCCGATGGTGCAGGAGAGACGGATGCACGGCAAGAACAGAGGAAGGGAGAAATAGAAGGCAACAGCAGGGCGTGTACGACTCGTCAAAGAGTGACAGGATCGGAAAGACGAGAAATCGGGGAGAGAAATAACGAACGATCGTAGAATTTCCTGGGGCGAAGGTTTTCCCGATTCTGACCGAGGGGGTGACATTGTTCCAAAATGCTACAGCCTCCCATTGGCCTTCTGCTGCAGCTGCCACTCGTATCCTAGACTCGTTGACACGATCCTCTTTCGTTTTTTCTGCAGCCTCTCGTTTCCTCTTTGTTCTCCTTCGGTCGCAGGAAATCTTCTCCTTTTCCTGCGACCCTCGGCAACAGCTCACGCCGAGAGTGTTTTGAGTAAGAGGTTCTTTACGAGAGAATTCTAAGTGAAGTATAGAAGTGTTCTGAACGTTACTCTCCTTCTCGAGTAATTTGGGAATCCATGCTTCCATTTTACGGATTTCCGGCCTTTTTACTGCTGATTTTAAATTACGGAAGTTCTTTGACGAGCTACTTGTGGAATTAGAATCCATTAGCTGCATCTGATGTAATGATGAACTGTTACAGGGCTGTAGGCTTTTTATATCGCTTCAGTACTCGTACAGAAGGTACATTTAATTTATATTTGAGAGGATCGACTATGTTAAATGAAAGTAAACTTCAAACTCTTCATACTAGTTTGACGAGTCTGACGCACTCATACTTTGGCTATGAGCAATTTTACTCGAATTTTGAATACACTTCAATTTGGAGTTCAAGTCTAACTACAATTTATATAGCCAACGATTGCATGATGCAAAATTCATGTAAAATTTGAAGTTTCTGTGTCTGTTTTCATGTTACGGCTAAAATTAGTTAGTTCTGACACGCACGTAATAAAAACATCACAGTGCAGGGGGTTGAAAATAATAAAGAAGAAAGTATCTATGAAAGAATTGGTGGAGCGTAATCAACATATCCTGAGCTAGTTTCACCCCCATTGTTCCGAAGTAGCCTTCATCCTCGGTTTCATCCCGTCAGTCTCGGGCAGAAGAATCTTTCTCCGTTTGAGCGCGTTCGGTCGACAACTCACGAAGAACTTAGCGACAGAAGCGGGCGCTGATTACTTTGAAAAAGGAAATTCTTTCCACCCCAAACCCGGTTACTTTTAGCCGATCCTGTCGCTTTCCGTCGGTTTTTCGAGAGCACGGAAACTTCGCCGAGCGGCTCTTTATTAAATCCGCAATACGACAGTGGCGAAAGTTCCCTCGTTCCTTCTTGCACGAAGAAAGGGTGGTCTACGGCGGAGGGAAACACCTTCGCGCCACCTTGACGATTGCGGGGAGAATCGAGTTACAAAGAAAATTAATTAGACGTCGACGGGGTTGGTGTACAGAGGAACTGCTGCTGGTCGACGTTTAAGTTCTTCGGCGATGCCCGCGACGGAGATTTCTTTCGTAGTTCGCTCGCTGCCGGACGTGGTTTGTCGTATTTCCGGCGTAATAGCCGGACAGGAAATCCGTGTTTTACTCGACAACTCGTCCGACCGGCTATTTATTTAATGCTCTATTAATATTGTCCGTGAAGTCTACCGGAACTTTATACGCTGTGACGATATTCCTTACTTCGAAACATTTATTTTATTCTATCAAGCTCTTTGTCTTTACTCCGAAGGCAAACAGCAAATTGCATTTCTCTTACGAACTTCAAGATTCGAAGTTCCGTAGTAAATGTTTGAACTTTCTTATTATTTCTGCAAACATTAATTACTCGAGAAGTTTCAAGCACCTTTTTGCTCATTGTGCGATAAATAATAACCGGAGGATTACAGTTAAAACACGAACTTTTGCGTGTGTCTTAAACTTCTGCTTCCATAAATCCTTGCAAAAGACTTTCAAGAATTATCGACATCAAACCGATTATTCAAGCGGTTTAAAATACTAATATATTTGAACGGGTTGAAGTCTTTCGAGGGAAGTAATAGAATATTCATCGGTATTTGCGAGTCCAGCCACTTCGCTCGAATGAATTATCCTCGATCGAAAGTTCTCCTTAAACAAAACCGACGAAAAACGTCTCCGAGGAAAAAGAGTCTCCCGTTTCTTCTTCTGGGAACGATCAGCCACACGGTCTCGTGAAATATTCCTTCGGGCACGGGATATCTGTCGCCCGTCTGGTAATTAAAGTGGGTCAGCTCGGAAACGACGAAGAATGGCCGACACATGGGTCGTTCCAGGGAAAAAAAATAGAGAAGAGAAACTCGTGCACTGGCTGGTATATACGAGCGGCCCTTATTAGCGGAAAGAAAAGAGGAGAACCGGGGACCGAAAATTGATCGCGGCGTCAGCAGCTGTCGGTAATTAGCGGCACGGAGAGCGTATTGTCTCGGGGCTAATAGATATTCAACGGTCGTTTTGTCCCGGAGAATCGGTCGTTAGCGGTGACGAGAGCCTGTTCTAGCCTCTGTTCCCGATAAATTCACTCGTTTCCACGTGTCGCGATATGGAAATGCGATCCGGGCGCGAGAATTCGCAGTTTCTTGCCCACCCAAACAATTTGCCTCCGAAGTCAAATGATTTATGAGCTCCAATTATTATCAATATACGACACAAACGAGACTAGTTTAAAAAAACAATGGAGTTGAAATTGTTCTGCTATCATCACATGCGTTTCCTCTATTCGTGCTGTCAATTTAATCCGTCATATCATTTGGGAGTATTACATCATTGAACAAACTCGTGCATTCTGTCTAACAATATCAAGTTATAGAAACACCAAGTTTCCTGTAAAATTTGGTAGCATCTGTTGTAACATGTGACTAGACATTTTTATATGGTTTAATAAGTTTTTGACTGGGACGAGGTAATATTTTGTAAAACGCACCCCCCGAAAGTACGTTATTAGCAACTAACGATCTGTCCATTTGGTCGCAACACGTGAGATATAACTTTGAGTGAAAATTGACCCGTCGTTGATTGGACGAGGGTTAACGCACGGATCCAGAGGGAAAAGCCATCGGCAAACATGAAGGATGAGGAGAGATGAGAGAGGGAAAAATTAATTGGTACGCTCTGTAGATACGGATCTGTGAACACGTCCCACTTTCGAACTATTTCGGAAAACACGTTTCGTGAACAGGGTCAGGCTCGATACAAAAAACGTCGTTAGTCACAGGAAACGGTGTATCTGTGAGATAGCGATGCATGTCGAAGCAGCTGGCTATCCCGGAGGAAAGGTGAGCACGAAGACCCATGGATAACGACGGTTCCTGCGGAGATCCCGATGATCCCGTGTCGCCTCCGCCGCGAATAAATACGGGTCCTTTTCAACCCTTCGAACCGGTATTTACAGGTGTTCTCCACGAGTCGATATCGCTGGAATCTCGTTCGCTCGGATGAAGCTATCGACTTCGCGGGAAAACGTGTCACGAACACGATTAAGAAGGGTTTCTTCAGATTTTTGGTTTGTTAGGAAAGAACGAGGCGTTGAATGGACTCTTGAAGCCAGACTTTCTTGAATGGTTGCCACTACTTCTAAAAAGTTACAAGCTGTGAATAGGTTCTTCAGATCGGAAATATGGTCGGAAGATATTGAGAAAATTCTGAAGGCGTATAGAAGCACAGGTTGTTATTATGTTTCTGAAAAACATGATCTGTGCGGTGAAAATCGGTGCAAACATTTATGTGCAGTTGCTGGTGACGTCACTTGAGATATTTGCTCAAGGCTATAAGAGACTTTGCACTTAAATTTTCAAGTGCGCAATCTTTTAAATTTCCCAAACTTTTGTATTCTTAAATTGTACTGTGATAAATCTTAAATTGTTAAATCTGTACACTCTCATTTCTGTATCTCTAAATATCTACATCCTCATTTCTGTATCTTTTTCATAACGAGTATTAAGTTCTTAGTTTCTTGCTAACTTCCACACTTTCGTCCAATCGAGTCCTCACTTCTCGTGACATTTACTTCTCGCAAAATGCGGATTATGGACCTAATCCTGGTTCCAACTTCCGGGGATTCTCTCCCTGTACTATGGGATCTCGTAAATGCCAGTTCATTAGTTCTGGTTCGTTTTTATGCGGAAGAAACACGTGTACGTTTCTTTCCTTGAGCTTGACTAATGAAATGGCGCGTCATCTTTCAGACAGAAGATGTACAGCTTGTCACAGTTAACACCTTACACTAAATTAAACTTTGGCAATAGCCTTATTACACATTAAAAAAACTTGTACTATTTGATGGAACACAGATTGTTACATTCAGTGTCTCTCATTTTGTCAGCAAGCTTCATAGTTAATTTTTGTCAGTAACCTTATTATTACTGTTTGAAAAATATAGAAAAACTGGTACACTTCAATGGAACACAAAATATTACATTCAATGTCTATTATTTTTCAGCAAGTTTAATAATTAACTTTTGTCAATAACCTTGTCATTACGATTTGAAAAAAAATAGAATAACTGGTACACTTCAATGGAACACAAAATGTTACATTAAGTGTCTCTTATTTTGTCAGCAAGTTTCATAATTAACTTTTGTCAATAACCTCATTATTACTGTTTGAAAAAAATAGAAAAACTTGTACACTTCGAAGAAACATAGATTGTTACATTCAGTGTCTCTCCTTTGTCAACAAGTTTTGACAATAACCTTTCGTCAATAACCATGTCATTATTGTTTAAAAAAATCAAAAAATTTGTACAATTTAATGTAACATAAATTGTTACGTTCAGTGTCTTTCATTTGTCAGCAAGTTTCATTATTACTGTTTGAAGAAGTCTCTTCGAAAAATATTATTTGGTAAATTTCAATACATAAAATTTGACAGTCGCATACATTATTATGGATGTAGCACGAAGATCATAAATTTCAATAAAAAATAAATGACTCATTTCCCAAAAGCATTGACGTTTGTCAAGTTTCATACTCAATAATATAATAATTGAGATCGTCGCGACTTGCGGGCAGACCGGCGACCACTTAATTGTATAATACAGCGATCAAAACAACTGCGGGTCACGTTTCTGGATAATTTAGGTGAAGAGTATATGAGGGTTGAAGGGGATACTGTGTCGTTAATGTAGTAATAATTTTTCGTGGGTGGCTGGTTTATGTAGTATGCCCGGGGCTCATAATGTACGGTTCACTGGCTGGCCTTCTGTTGATGCTGTATTCATTCGATAACTTGTATTCAATAGTTCGCTTTTGAATTATTGCTCGTTGATACAATACTTTTTTACCCCGGAAACATAAATTGATACAAATTTTCGGCAACTCGTTGCAACAAAAACTACCGGCGAGTTGTTTTGTTTCCGTTTAAGTTGCAAATTTGTCGAGTTTACGTAACTTTAAATTTTATCGCTCCGTGCAGCGACGAGGAGCTAAAGTACGGGAATTGTAACTGGGACGACTTATTCTCGTCTTGAAAATTGAAAAAAGTAGAAGTCTTATCTCTTCTTCAAAGCAAATGTGCGCTGTTAAGATCTTTCAATTTTACACTTTTAAAACTTTTCTGCTACGAGAGTATTATAATAAATTGAGTAATCGCAGTTTGCAATACCGATCTATTTTCTTCCCAAAGAACCAAATCGATAGTTCAAACAGCTTCCCCATAATAACACATGAAATATTACCGATCTGCGGTATCATCGTCGTAGCCAGATTAAAAATGATTTTTTAATTGCCGAAAGCAGAACGTGGATATTACGTGTAAGTAGAAAAGCGGCTTACGTGAAAAATTCACGAGTATCTGGCAGAAAATTTCGAGAAAATCTTCTGCCAGCTTATCACGTCTCGTATCTATCGCTGGCGAGATTCCGCGCCGTCTTCAGGACCGACTTTCACGCGTTCAGGATTCCCGGGCTACGTGTACCGATAAATCTTCATAAATTCCGATTCACGAGCTGTGTGGGGCAGCTCGCGCCATTGTGCTCGCCCCGTAAAGCCACTCTGTGTTTAAAATAAGGGCTCGACAGAGAGTCGATCCCGACTTAAGCTGCCGCTGCGTTCAGACGCGAGTTTACATCGAACTAAGCTCTTCCCAAAAGTGACTCGTCGATTTCTCCCTAAAAGGTATCTTTACCTCAGCAACAAGAAAAAAATACAGAAAATTCACTTTAACTCAATCTTATATCGATAACAATATTGTCATTCTATTTAGAATAACTTTGTCTATGAAGTTTATAAGTCAACAAATTATCTGCACATTTAAATACAAATTTATATGACAGTACAAACTGACTGCAATTATTTATGAATTTGTTCTAGTAATTTAATTATTAAAACTTGTTCATTGTCGACATTATGCAAGTATATTTCTTTGAGACACATATTTGAGTAAGATCTGATGTTTAACATTGATTAATTATCAATTGATCAATTGACAGTATAATGTACTTGAGATGAATACATTAAAATCAGGATAAAAGTTAATCAGGTTATTTACGAGCAGTAATTGAATGAATATTTTGAGTTTGAAGCAAGTACACTTCTTTGAAATTTATTTGCAAATATTTCAGTAAGATCTGCTCTTTAACATTTGTTAATTATCAATTGATTAAATTGACAGTATAATGTCAACTGTGTAAAGAGATGAATGTAAAGTAAATCAGTAAATTTAGAAGCAGTAATTGAATATTTCGAAGCATCTGTAATGAGGAGGTAGAAGTTTAATATCGTGAAAATGGCGGCTCTTAAGGTAACCCGTCATAAGTTTTCCAAGGCATGGTCTCCTTGGCTGGTTTTTGTTCAGTGGCGCGACGAAAACTCGCGACACTTTCCACCTTAAAGCCCGGCTTTCACGCTGGCGGCATTCTCGCCGCGTGTACCGATAAATCTTCATAAAATCCAATCCACGTTGGTAGCCGGTCGAGTGTCGTTGCACTCTTCTCGCGACGCGTCAAGGGCTTAATGAGACCTCACTGCGAGCCTGACGCGGATAATTTGATGCCGAAAAAACTGGCAGGCTTAACGATCCTCCAGCAGATCCCCCTTGCGAAATTACTCGCGAGAATTGTTAATAAACGACCCCTTCTGTCGATTATTTTCGGGGGAAACCGTAAGTGACCTTTCAAGGTTTCACCCTCTTGTTCTTTCTAACTATTGTTCCTTTAGATAAGTTCCTTTTTTGGCGGTAAATTTTGTCATTTACAGTTAATGTGAATATTTAAATGTACTCAAGCTTTATGTGGAAATAATGAATGTAAATAATGAATGTATTCAAACTTTATGTGTAAAGAATGAATGTAAATATTAAATGTATCCAAACTTTTTATGTAAAGAATGAATGTACATATTAAATGTATCTGAACTTTATATGTAAAAAATAAATGTAAATGTAAAATGTATCCAAACTTTATCTGTAAAGAATGAATGTAAATATTAAATATTAAATGTATCCAAATATCCAAAAATTTTATGTAAGGAATGAATGCAAATATTAAATGTATCTAAACTTCATGTGCAAACAATGAGTGCAAATATTAAATATTAAATGTATCATAATATCCAAAAATTATATGTAAAGAATGAATGTAAATATTAAATATTAAATGTATCCAAATATCCAAAAATTATATGTAAAGAATGAATGCAAATATTAAATGTATCTAAACTTCATGTGCAAACAATGAGTGCAAATATTAAATATTAAATGTATCATAATATCCAAAAATTATATGTAAAGAATGAATGTAAATATTAAATATTAAATGTATCCAAATATCCAAAAATTATATGTAAAGAATGAATGTAAATATTAAATGTATCTAAACTTCATATGCAAACAATGAGTGCAAATATTAAATATTAAATGTATCATAATATCCAAAAATTATATGTATAGAATGAATGTAAATATTAAAAATTAAATGTATCCAAATATCCAAAAATTATATGTAAAGAATGAATGCAAATATTAAATGTATCCAAACTTCATATGCAAACAATGAGTGCAAATATTAAATATCAAATGTATCCAAATATCTAAACTTTATATGTAAAGAATGAATGTAAATATTAAATATTAAATGTATCCAAATATCCAAACTTTATATGTAAAGAATGAATGTAAATATTAAATATAAAATGTATGCAAACTTCAGTCCCAAAGTAATCGATAAACGTAGTTGTTCGTGTCGTATCAGTAGTCGCAATTTATCAAGCATCAAACGCTCTATTTCGCGTAAAAGCGTACGTAGCGAAAAAAGCGTAAAGAATTGCGGAAAGGACAGTACAGTAGAAAACAATTTCACATCTGCTCGTTTCCTGGTGGACCGATTAGAGTGATCGACGACGTGTCGCGTCCACGAACAGCGGAATCCTCCAGCGTGAAATGCATTTTTCATGAATCCAGCCCGAACTGACCGGTCGTCGCTACACTCGTGTGTTTGCTTACCATTATTATACAGTTTGCGGAACGAACGGAGGGACGAGGCTGACATAATATCCGCGAAGCAGTGTTTCCTTTGAGAACGTCTGAAACAACATTGTCAGGACATCAGGAGATCCTACTGATCCTTTTTTTCCTACTGAACTCGGTACACGATGGAAATTAACGACATCAACAAGTTTATGCCACCGGGACGCCGTTTATGCGCCACCTTGTAGCCGGCGTTATTGAATTTCTGAGAAGCCGCCATCCCGCGACTATGCAGTGCAACAGATTTTCACTTCTCGGCGTAATCATAAGTTTCATATGGGAGAACGCTCTCGAGTAATATGTTAACGCTTTTGATATTGCCCGTGCCATTTTGAGATCCTATCTTTGAAGGTTCGACGATGAATAGTGTCACGAGCCATCCTTTATTTCGTTATCTCGCTACGTGGAGGTTCGTGGATTGAAATATGGAGGGAAATGTATGTGTTATGGCTCGGGTCTTCACAGGAAAATGCACGGGTGTATTTGGGGTGGTGGAATTTTTGAAGGTGGGTTTTGAAAGTTGGAAATTTAGAATTGGGAATTTGAGGATGAGGAGTTTGAGAATTAGAAAGGGAATTTGGGGAGGTAGGAATTTGGAGATATAGGGATGGAGGATGTAGGAATTGAGGGACGTAGGAATTGGGGGATATAGGAATTGAGGGACGTAGGAGTTGGGAGATATAGGAATTGGGGGATGTAGAAATTGGTGGTATACGAATTTGGGGGTGTAGAAATTTGGGAGCCTAGAAATTTGGAAGATATAGAAATTGGAGTACGTGGAAATTGGGGAACGTAGAAATCGGTGTCATAGGAATTTGGGGGCGTAGAAATTTGAGAGCGTAGAAATTTGGGGGCGTAGAAATTTGGGAGCGTAGAAATTTGGAAAATATAGGAGTTGGAGGACGTAGAAATTAGTGTTATAAAAATTTGGAGGCGTAGAAATTTGAGAGCGTAGAAATTTGAGGGCGTAGAAATTTGGGAGCATAGAAATTTGGGGGTGTAGAAATTTGGGATCGTAGAAATTTGGAAAATATAGAAATTGGAGGATGTAGAAATAGGAGAACGTAGAAATCGGTATTATAGAAATTTGGGGGCGTAGAAATTTGAGAGCGTAGAAATTTGGGGGTGTAGAAATTAAGAGCGTAGAAATTCGGAAAATATAGGGATTTGGGAGCGTAGAAATTTGGAAGAATGGAAATTTGACAATTGGAGAACTAGGAATTTGAAAATTTTAAAATTTGGGAATTAAGATCCCCTCAAACTTGAAGATTAACACACTTATAACTTACCCAACTTCCAACCTTAAAAACGTACCAAATTATTAATTTAAAAGCACATGAAGATTCAATAGACATCTCCATCTTCCTAACACCTCACATAACCCTCCATCTCGAGAACCCATTCTTGTCCATCCACGCTTCAATGACGGCCATCAAACAAGTATAACCTGTACCAGATAACAAAAACTAGAGCACGGAATGCTAGTAATATTTCCAAGATAGCTCCGATATCCAGTACGAAATATTTACCCGGAATGGATTCTTGCGACATCGAAATAAAAGAACGAAAAGATGTCTTGGTCGTTTTCCGAAGGAATTTTCTAAGCGGAAGGAGGTTCTCATCGCCATCAGCGGAATACTTTCCGAGAGAGAGCGTAATTAGGCGGCTGTAATGGTGATTAAATTACGATGTTAATTCGCGGCTCTTACGTGCACGAGTTAATAACCCGTGCATTCTACTGTTCATTGAAACGGTAATACCTGCACGAGCGGCGTTACGCGGCTAATGACTGCTGGTCCTGTCCTTGGAGGGATCATTATCAAAACGCGGGACCGAATAATTATCGGAATTTCGAGCATCGCTTTGTTAATCAACTTTAACGCTGCACTCGGCTTTTCACCCAATTCCAGATGGCAACCTATTTTGATCCTTCGCCTACAAAGTTCGTATTAAAACTTTATTTTAGACTGTTTCAACATTTTATAACGAGAATGGTTCGTTAAAAAATTTGATCGTGCAACTTTAATAAAATCTTATACTATATTTCTGAGATATATTGTTGAACCGTTCTGTTGTTTAACAATCCTTTGTGCTATTTATATTCCACACAAACAGCAATTAGGACTTTTTTAACGATGCGGTTTACAATTGCGTAAAATGCGCAGGCAACAAGAAATAAAAATAATTCTTTTCAAACGGAAGGCATTGTTTAACGCAACAATTCAGATGTTGTTTGAATTAACGATAACAAATTGTTCCAACTTTTCGTGGTGCTATTTTTATATAAACGTAATAAACGTAGAGCTCGTTTATATAGTTCGTACAGGGGAATTGTTAGTTTAGCGTTAATTAGATCGCTTAAAACAATTAGGAGAGTCAACCTGTCTATATCGGAACATTTTAATTTCGTTATTTCGAATGTGCAAACAGTGGAGAGAAAAATGCCTCTCAAAAATTCTGTGTAAAGAAATCTCGCGTTATTAGTGGCATCAATAACGAGAATAAGGGGAAGCACGTATTTCGTATAAATTTCCGGTCGACGATATCCTTTCGAACCGGAAGCGTGTAAGCTCGCCGAGAAACGTTTCAATCCGACCTAGCCGTTATTAAGACCTTTCGAAGGTTCGAATTTTTCCGCGGAATTGGGACAGACTGCGTATTCCGCACACGTGCAAATACTAGCCCGCTGATTGCACCAACACCATCGACGCCATCGTCCTGGAAAATTGTATTTAAAGGCGCAAAAGGGATATCGACGTTCTATTTCTTTCTTCTCTTTAGTTTTACCCTGCGAACGAGACCTACGGATCACAGCTGTCTCGAGAGGTGTCGAGACCCGGGGCAAAAGTTGATGCTCTACATTTTTTCATTGGTAGATTTTCGTTTCGTTTGGATTTCAAGAATTTATTTGGGGAAGTTGGATTTGGAATTTGGAGGATTTAGGGGTAGCGAGTTTTCTAATTTTTCATTCTTAGGCATTTAAAATTTTTTAGTGTCTCAAGTTTTTCAATTTTTCAAGTTTTCTAGTTTTCAAGTTTTCAAGTTTTCAAGTTTTCAAGTTTTCAAGTTTTCAAGTTTTCAAGTTTTCAAGTTTTCAAGTTTTCAATTTCTCAATTTTCCAATTTTCCAATTTTCTAAAGCACCAATTTCCAAATTTATCATTTTCCTATTTCTCAAGTTTCCAATTACTCAAATTTTCCAAATCCTACATTGTCCAAATCCCATATTGTCCAGTTCCCACATTGTCCAATTCCCACATTGTCCAACTCCCACATTGTCTAATTCGCAGATTGTCTAATTTCCACATTGTCCAATTCTCACACTATCCAATTTCCACTTGCTTCAATTTTTCAATGTCCCATTTTCTCATTTTCCCAATTTCTCAACTCTCCAGTTTTGCAATTTGTTAATTTTCCAATTACCCATTTGTCAACTTCCTAATTTCCCAACTTTCTAATCTCTCAATGTACTAGTCCACCAATTAGACAATTTTATAGCTTCACAATTTCTCAATCGTCCAAATTCTCATTTTTCCAATCCATCAAATTTAAAGACCCTTAAATTTCAATTAAATATCTAGCTTTTAGACGTACAAATTCCCAATTCATTTTAAAAAATTGATTTATCATTTGAGATATTGATTGATCATCAATATATCACACCACAAATTTTCAACTTCCCATTTGGTAAATAAATCACATTCTAAATTTCAATTCAATATGTTGCTCTCAGACGTTCAATTTCCCAATTCATTTAAAAATATTGATTTATCATTCGAGATATTAATTGATCATCATTATGTCACATTTAAAATATTCAATTTCTCATTTGATGAACAAACCACATTCCAAATTTCAATTCAATATCATGCTCTCTGAATTACAATTTCCCAATTCATTTAAAAAAATTGATTTTTCATTCGAGATATTAATTGATCGTCAATATATCACATTTAAAATATTCAATTTCCCATTTGGTTTACAAACCACACTCCAAATTTTCCAATTTACAATTCGCTGTACCAATTTCCCTCTTCAATTCTCTAACCTAAAAGTTTTCAAATATCCCATCGCTAGCCAAATCTTCCGATTCATAAATTTGATCGTTCATCCAAGGCACCCTTCCGGTCGTAACTGTCCATCACTGTTACGTACGCCAGAGAGAAATAGCCAGGTCCGAAAGTAGAAAAGTTCAAGCTGAATTATAAAAGTGCAAGCGCATCGTGGTGAGTAAGAAAACATCCTTGTTATCGTTCGTTTCTCCGGATTCACGAGTAATTAACGAACTTCCGCGTCGGAATCGTTAGCTTATTTTTCCGCACGAGTTTCGGTGAAGCACGTGAATGGAGGCAATAAAGAGGATTGGAGGTTCAGTTTCTACGGAGCTTGCACTCCAACCGTGTACCGGTGTTAAATAAATTATTCCGTGTAGCGACGAGTGCGTTCAACAACGTTACGGGTAACACGCCATCTAATGAACCGCAAAACTTATGCGCATGTTAATCGCACGACTCATCGACAGTTTTCGTTCGTTGCGCTTTAAGTGTCCCGGAAAGAGGTACAGCTTCATTACGTGCATCTCTTGGGTATCTTCTGAAAGGTTGCGTTAAAAGTCTCTGGGGATACTTAAATCGTTAACGAGATTATTTCCTTACGTAAGTGTAATGCAGACTTATTTTTAACACTGAAACTACCAAACCGTTTTAATGATTGCTCCACAAGTTTCTTATTAGGTACATATTTTATTAAAATACATTCCTTGAAGTCAGCATTGAGTTTCATTAAAATACATTATAAATGTATGTACTAATTTGTGTTTCATCGTTTGTCTATTTTTTAGGAACGTATTTTATTAAAATACATTCCTTGAAATCAACATTGGTTTGCATTAAAATACAGTATAAATGTGTGCACTATTTTGTGTGTCATCGTTTGTCTATTTTTTGGGAACATATTTTATTAAAATACATTCCTTGAAATCAGCAATGATTTTTATTAAAACACATTATTAATGTATGTACTAATTTGTGTTTCGTCGTTTGTCTATTTTTTAGTAACATATTTTATTAAAATACATTCCTTGAAATCAACATTCATTTTCATTAAAATACAGTATAAATGTGTGTACTATTTTGTGTTTCGTCGTTTGTCTATCTTTTAGGAACATATTTTATTAAAATACATTCCTTGAAACCAACATTAATTTTCATTAAAATAAAGAATAATTGTGTCTGCTAATTTATGTCTCATTTGTACATTTATTTTTCAACTACATTTTTAATTTCAAAGTAAGTGTACATTTTATGTCGGTAGGTTTAGTGTTAAATAATAGAGTACATAATATGTAAGTATAAGTAAGAATATGATAAAGTCGACAGTAAAGATACAACAAACCTCCCAGGCTCCATAACTGGGAAATATCTCCGTCTCTATTTTCGCGATATAGAAGACGATCCGAGGAAACACGATTGTTTCCCTTAAAAATTGTGAACGACGCTCTATCAAATCAGAAAGCAGTTCAAACGTGAAAAATTGTGAAACAACGTTTCGCTGAACGTTCCCTGCGCGAAGAGATTGTCTTCGAACGGTGAAATGCCTCAGGCTTCGAGCTAGTCGAGATATCGTTCGTCAGAATCAAACGAGAGAGACGCCGTACTTTTACCCCTTTGAAACGTGATTAAAATTAACAACGACCTTTCAAGGCCGATAAGAAAATGGCTAATCTTTGCGAAACCCATGTTTATAGCATTCGCTTCTCTGTGACTTCATAAATTTATTTTTTACCTTTATGCTCTCTTTTATGTTTCTTATTTAATGGGGAAAGTAATTAACATTTTATCGACATTTTAATCTGGTACGTTGATTATAAAATTTCACAGCAAATTAATAATAAATTATATTAAAATTGATTGAAAACTATGTGACTTAATTCAAAGGAGATTTAAGGGTCATTTAATGTAATTTTAAATTTATACATCAAAGCTTATGTATATGAATATTACCACTTTACAGGTTATATAAATTAATTATAACAGAATGTATAATTATTATAAACTTCATTGTAAAATTATTGCAAAACGAGTCAAGCACCAGAAAATTATTCTTCGAAAAATCTAGCCTCGAAATTCAAACGAGATTTACGTGTGCAGACATTTAATGTAATTTTAAATTTATACATCAAAGCTCACATATACGAATATTATCACTTTACAATTTAAATAAATATATTCTAAATGAATGTATAATTATTACAAACTTCATTGTATATTTATTGCAAACTTCATTGTATAATTATATCAAAACGAGTGAATCACCAGAAAATAATTTTTTCGAAAAACCTAACCTGAAAATAGTAATTAGTGAACCTGAAAATAATAATACAATGTGTAGCAAAAATGAAGAGCTAGCAATAATGACTAATGTTTTGGAAAACAATCGTAGATACATTTGCTCGTCCGGTTAGCTGTCGGACAGATATAAATTCCGTGGTAAAACTAGCTAGAGAAACTTCAGGTAGAACGACATTGTTGCGAAGCCCTCACCATTTCATATCCAAGCGTGTACGTACGCCGGAAGCTCGTTTAATACTCAGGCTGAGTACACAGGGAAGCTTTCGCTGCGGGAATCGAGCATCCGTGGTGTCGAGCTTCCAAGCAGTCATATTAATCGAAAATAAAGTTCAGCAACTAAAACAGCCGCGGGTATCTCAGGAAACCGTGTAACTCGCGGCTATAAATTCGAACGAAGCGTTTGCCGAGCTCGATGAGCTTGCAATTAGCCACGCGGAAAGAAGATCTTATCGATTCTGTGCCCTTGTAATTGCTCTGAACGAGCAATTTGCCCGGGAAACCGGCGATAATTCATTTTACCGGGCCGGCCATCTTAAGCCTAAAATGTTGCGGCTTTTGTTCGATATCGACCGGAGAGTTATGGTATCGAGCACAGTCGAGTAATCGGTTAACTTCCTGGTAGGGTCACTTTGACCATTTTCAGACAAAATTAACGCTAATGTTTGAACATTATGTATGAGATTTTATGAGTAATTTTGTTTTATTAAGTTCATGTTAAGCCGGATAACGAGTTCGTTCGATCGGATTGGACCTCATTATTGGCAAATAAAATATTCACGGCTTTGAAAACTTGTTGCGGGTTTAATCGCAGACGAAACACGCAGTTTTTAGTTCCGGACCGCAGATTGCGAGCTTCTGAATTATGTCGTTGGTGTTAAGTACGAATTAGTATGAATATTTAATCGCCGAGTGAACACAATCCGCGATAACGTCTGTTTAACTATTATTATTGATTCTGAGTATCGATAATTATAACTTATCTTTGAACATCCCTAATTATTATAAAATAAATGAAACTGATTAGAAAGAACATCTAAGAATTTCGTACGTTAAAGGAGATATCGGAGAACCAGGTTATCTAACAAGAGAAAAAGCTCCGGCTATAAAGTCAAATTTAAAATCCACTCTCCAACAATACGTGCACTCCGTTAATTTCCTCTCTGCTTTCATGCTTGGGCGAAGCTCTCGCTTAAACTTTCATTTTCGAGCAAGAACGAAGGCGAGCAGCCCGGTGCCTAAACGCGATCTAAATTACCCTGTTTAATATTCCAGCGTTGCTTGGCCAGCCGCTAAATGGTCGAAACGGGCGAATATAACGTTGAAAGCGGCTAAAAAGAAGGCTTGTTTTAAAAACAATAGGAACTGGGGAGCGTTATCCGTTGCGGCGTTTTTTCAGCGGCACTCGTTTCGTGCATTAACCCTTTGCTTTCGGGCCATTCGACCCGCACGGAACAAAGCGCGGGACCAGCGTAACATCGTCCAATAATAAACAATAATTAAAAACAATCCCGTAGGGGCTCGGAATATTTGCGTTCGAGGGAATCCATTTTCCGCCGGTTTCATCCCCGTTTCCAAGGGAACCCACATTGGCAAACGCGTTAGACTTCTCTAGGGACAATTCAATCGACGAATCGTGCAACTTGCCAAGATTTTATTCTACACTTTTTCGGATATTACTTACTTTCAGGAAAACTCTGAGTCCACAAGGAATCCATCACTTTTTAACCGACTTCGAAAAAGGAAATTACTCAATTCGATCAGTATATTTTTTTGTGGAAGTTCAATTTTATTCTAATCAAATTATAGTCCACATGAAATTAGGGAGGGTTTAAGTCATCATTTTGTTGCTTTCGAACTTGTTAACGACAAGCTTTCAAACTTTGCAATTTTTGCCCATTTTGGCGAAAATAGGGTTCGCTAAGAAATTTTTTTTCTCAGAAACTACTCAACCGATTTAGCTAAATTTGTTTTTGTTTTATTCACGAAGGATTAAGCTATTTTAAAATATTTTTTTTAACTTTGTCAGTTTGTTATTGAATGGCGGAAAATTTAAACTAATTCTTTTTTTGCGGTTTTCTCACTAAGGGGCGTAAGGTAAAGCTAGAAAATTCAAAGAACATAATATCTGATTAACACTAAAACTACCAAACCAATCAAATGACCGTTCTATAAGATTCTTATTATAAATGCCACAATTTGTTGAATTGATTGTTCTGATATCTACGTTAACCTTCATAAAGATAAAGAATTAATGTGTATACTAATTTATGTTTTGTCATATGTTTATTTATTTTTTAACTTCATTTTTCATCTCAAGATGAGTACATATTATACATCGGTAGGTTTAGTGTTAAATTCTATTACCTCCTTCATTTATAAAATAGATCAGGAGTTCTGAATTAAATTGTAACAGCATATTTTTCTTCTATCATAAGCATATATACAGGTGCCATTTAAAGTGTCATTATTATTACTCATAGCAAACAATGTTTCAGATGAAGTTGAATAGTTTAAAGAGCACATAGAATCATATATTTTTATTGCATCAACTCATGCACCTTCATATTCTTTACAAGAAAGTATTAATCTATTTATATAAAAAAATCATTAGTTTAGAAAATATTCGGAGGTCCACAATCAACCACCGCGCCACCTAGAACGTCCCTAACGAAGCTTAACGACCATCATAGAGTTACCCAACGTTTTCCCTAGAGATATGAACTACGAAACATTCTGACAGACGGTGTAGCTTCTGTCTACATTCGCGATTAAAAAAAAGAACAAAAGTAGGTATCTTTATCCGGATGCAGTGAGCCATACGCGCCACGAGCTTTGAACACCTTGTGATCTACGCTGCGACGAGCTTCCGGGTTCGTTGCACTTTATATGGAGAGGAAAATGTTGGGAAAGAACGATGTCTCTTTGATGGATACCACGGGCTGGGTTTAATGGGCGTGTTTGAAATTTTTAAGACTGAAATATGACGGGGAAATTTTCGTTTTCAATGCCGGCGGACTCGGTGGTTGATATCGTTTACCGCGAACGTTTCAGATTCTGCCGTTGTTTCGCGGAATACCGGTTCAGAAGAATAGCATTGTTGTTGCAGCGGAGAAATCCGCGATGCTCGGTCTGTTGTCTTTCGCAAATTTGTCGTTGTCTCTCGATTCGTTGTACGATTTCAATGTTCTTGAATGCCTTGAAGAATCTGAAACGTTTTAGAATCGTACACGGTCGTGACGGTCATAAAATTTGTCGTAAATACCAATTATCTAATTTCGAAGTTGTTCCAAAAAATCGGTAATATCTTTTATGGCGATTATTGCTGAAGTGGTCGCCATTGGCGGACATTTCTATTCAGAAATTCCAATTATTCCCGCAGCTTTAAAACGGAGAACACATAGAACACGCTTTTTCTGCACGTGAAATAGCATTATTCCCTTTTTTCGAATTTTCAATATAATCGAGAGGAAGAAAAGGACGAGGGGTTTTTTCGCGTCCACGTAACTCGTGGCTCAATAAAAAGCGGAATCAACTGGCTCGGAAGAATTCCCCGCCGTAGAAAGGGACATAATTTCGAGGGAAACGTAGGTGGAATCGGTTTTTGACCGGTCACCCGTTCACCCTGTATAACCATACGTAAGCTTGGAATGCCTAGCATTAAATCTTTATTATTGCACCGAGTGTTATTACCGTTAGCGTGCAATGTGCGAACCGGTGTTCGCGCGACCTGACGCGTCTAGCCGTATATTATCCGTACGAATATTACGCTTTCTATCAGAACTTCAATTTCGAGCGAAATTAACGCGTGCTTCTCGTTGAAAATTTTCTACTTTATACGCGCGGGACGCCCGCTCCGAAAACTAAAAAATCACGCGGAACTAATTGAAGAAGGCGAACCCTCCAGCGTTTCGCGAAGGAAACTAGGTTGAACTCTCCCCGTGACTGACAGCGTTAAATTTTGCGTTAAGATGCGTCTACTTTGAAGCGTTTATAATTAAACGTGCTCCCCGTGATTCTGCTACTCTCCGTTAACTGTGGTTAACGGTGCTTCGTGATTGATTCCATTTTAACTGCGTCTTCAACCTATCATTACAATATCCCTAATTTTGCGTAGACGAACTATGTGAAAATCGGATGATTGCTAACAATTTGTATGAACGTACATATTACTAACCCCTTGACGTACATATAACGTACATATTACTATGATTGATTTGTTAGGTGCGTCAGTCAACTAATTACAGCAGCAACATTGAAACAGACAAAAAAAGTGAAATATTATTTTAATATGTTATTCAACTGTTGACTATGCAAATTCTAATTGAACTCCAAATTAAAGAAAGATAAAATATTTCGGTTTTGTATTCCATCTTTGAACAAATTGTAAAACCTGTCTGAATATTAAAGTATAGTCTGAAAAAAATACTGTGACTGCATAAGTCATTGTAGTTTAAGGGGTTGTATGTATAATTAACCCTTTGCATTATAACTTATTTGTCAGCTGCGTTAGTCAGAACTTTTTACAGCTAATTAGAGCTGCAACATTGAAACAGACAAAAAAATTGAAATATTATTTCAATATGTTATTCAACTGTTGACAATGCAAATTCTAATTGAACTCCAAATTAAAGAAAGATAAAATACTTTGGTTTTCTATTCCACCTTCGAACAAATTGTAGAATTGGTCTAAAAATTAAAGTAAAGTCTGGAAAAAATACTGTGACTGCATAAGTCATTGCAATTTAAGGGGTTGTATGTATAATTAACCCCTTGCACTATGACTTATTTGTCAGGTGCATCAAAACTGCTAAATTACAGCAACAGTATTAAAACAGACAAAAAAATTGAAATATTATTTCAGTATGTTATTCAACTATTAACTATGCAAATTCTAATTGAACTTCAAATTGAAGTGTATCAAAACTCGAGCAAAATTAAATGAAACCTAACCTAACCGTCGAGGTACAAGTGCATCAGTCATACTCGTCAAAATAATGCAAGGGGCTAAATTGTATTTAATAAGCCCTCATCGTATCCGTAATCTATCCCAGTTTCATAATCAATTTATTTTCTTGAACATTGTCGAACCCGTTAATTCCCGCGTTAAACGAGAGAGTTTGTTAAAAGTTCGCCAGAAGAGGAATTTAATTTAACGCTCAACACGCTTTCGTTTGTACGCGTTGGCAACCCTCTCTGATGGTTTCACCCGTTGCTAATTGTCGGAGATCGTGGAAGCTATGAACGATGAACTGATTGTACATCGTGGACGATGGGAGGCAACGCTCGCGTTTGCTCAACGTATACAGGCAGGGGAACACAGTGGCTCGTGAAACTCGGCAGATGCACGAACTGACAGCCAGGGGATTGACCAGGGACATAATTGACATGGTCAAACGGTATGCTCTCCCTGGACACTCGAAATGTGATAGAAGACGTGTATCGTGCTAGATGACGAATTTTGGACCGGCATCGCGATTCCGCATCCCCGTTCTACATCGTGGAACAACGTTGTTAGCCATGTTGGATTCCCTGCTCCCAGCTACGACATACTGATAAGCTCATGAGTAATTGCTAATTAGCGTTCATTTTTTAATTTTTCTTCAAAAATTCGTAGGTTCGAAATTTCAATTTGAAGTTGCAATTAAAGCTGGTCAGACCAAGATTATTGGTCTTTTACTTGATCTAATTAAAGATGGTCAGTTTCCTGCAATGGGTTCCTTAAGGGTATACTATATTCCTGACTCCGTTCCCACATTTTCTCCAGGGAAGCTCTGAACCCTCGTAAAAGGCACGAATCCAAAAAGCCAGAAGTTTCGAGGAGCAACCACGCGCCAAAAGTAAGCAGTTCAAAATTCCAATAACATCGAGATTCCAAGATTCGCAAAAGGAGGAAGAGTCGAAATAATAGTTCCGTTCGGAACGTCTCCATTCGTTCTTCCATATATATCCGTGTGCGTGTGCGATTCTGGAGTCGAATTCCCATCGAGAGAGGCATGCATGCAGACACACCGACGGCTCGCCGTTATGTCGCGCGCGTTGTAAAGTTCGATTCTCGCGCTGCCTGCGGTTTCACGAACTTCGCCTGATCTGTCACGTCCAGATCGCAAACTCCGTTCGACCGGATCCGGGCCGAGGGTTAAATCGACCGTTCCCGATGGGAAGGAAACGTTTTATGCACTATGGACGCCTTCGAACTTCGTGAACGCTTGCCATTCGCTAATATGCAACGCCTGTGAATTGAAACTTCGACTACGTTTCGATAACTTCCCTGTTCGATTCTTTGGGAGACACTGAGGTTATTTTTAATCGGCTGGAAGAGGCTTTTTGTTGTTATCTCTTCATTCATTATTTAATTTTGGTTATTTTGTATAAATAGCGCTTTAAGGGTAGTTAGTAAGAATATCTTATTAACTTGGTTGAATTTGATTTCGCAATTTATTACTCAATGGTGGTTATTTTGTATAGGTATCATTTTGAGGGTAGTTGGTTGGAATATTTAATTAAGTTGGTTGGACTTGATTATCTCAATTTATTATACAATGGTGGTCTTTTTATATACATATCATTTTAAGGATAGTTGATTAAAATATTTATTTAACTTTGTTAGACTTGACAGTACATTTTAGTAGCAGGATAATTTCATATGAGATGACTCAGCCACACGTATTATTTTTTAAGAAATAATTATTATAAAGATGTTCAAACTTATTAGACAGTGAGGTTACAGCAAATGATTGAGTGTCAGTTTAAGTCCATGGAATTTTATGTTGAAAATATTTCTGTGAATATTAATTCAAATTTTAAAGAAGCAAGAGTACATATGAATGACCAGTAAGGTTAAATAAAAATATATATACTTTTGTTTCTCTAAAATCTGAATTAATATTCACAAAAATATTTTCAACATCAAATTTCATGAACCTAGTCTGACACTCACAATCATTTGCTGTAACCTCACTGCTTAATAAGTTTGAACATCTTCATAATAATGATTCTATAAAAATTATTTCTTAAAAATTGTACATTGAGCACATGACCAGGAGACAGTGTTAAAATATAAACATTAAATATTTTTCTGAGCAAACAGCTCTGAAATATCCGACAAAAATGGTGTCCGTAAAGGACTTCTCTTCGCACAGCTCGTGCAACAAGGTTAATTCTACTTTATTCCGGTATAAGTTACGTCGACAAAGATAATATTTCAATACTTATCGAGAGAATCGGCTTACCGGCTTAGCTGGCACCATTGCATTGTTTCGACGCGTGAAATCAATCCGGGAAAAAAGTGTCCGCTATTTATCAATATCCTTAATGATACCAGCGAATTCCTTGCAGAGGAAAATGTACAAGCGCGAAAGAGCTTCAGAATCGTAGCTTTCCACGCGAAGAAAAAGGTACGTCATCTCGTGAAGAGGCAAACCGTAATCAGATGGACCTTCTATAGAATCCGGGTTTCTCCTTCAACCGTAACTCTTTCTCTCCGAAACGTCATTCACGAGCGAAGCTGGAAAAAAGGAAAACCGTGATCACGAAGGAAGCTCTATTGACGGTATACGATCCCGGCCGGAAGTCGCATTAAACAAATCTCCCCGCGGTAACGAACACGCGAATACTCGCGTTCGAAGAAACGAGCTCCTTTTTCTCCATCGTTTTCTTCGTGATTAATAATATTCGTGCCGATTCTGGGCGGAGGAATTCCTCTTTTTTCCGGAGTTTTGAAAAGACTAACGAGAGATAAAATTAGCTTCGGTTTCTTTATGAAACTCTAGATTTGGATTCTGTGTAAAATTGAAAGAACGTCAATGAATTATTCCGAGTTCCACGCTCGTACGAGTTTGAAGCTACGCTCCGAGTTTGAAGCATTTTGAACTTGATGCGATCCAAGATTGAGCCGTTCCGAGTTTGAAGCGTTCCCAGCGTGATATGTTCCAAGTTTGAAGTGTTCCATACGTCAACCGGCGCAAGTTTCAAGTGAACCTGAAGCGTACTTTAAAACGCGCACATTTTCATAATTTCAGAGCGTCATTTTGAATTTCTGGTTTCATAAACGTCATTGTTGTTCTGAATCGCGTGTTTTGGAGAAAGGAAGAAGGGCTGCAAGGAGGTTGAACTGCTTTCGGGATAGCTAGTTTCATATCGATCTAGGTGTCGTTATCAAGCAAGTAGGTAGGGGAAGTTATATAGTTATTGGCCCCTGTACAGTTATTGGCCCGTGGCCCTGGTTACTGCCATTCAGGGGCCAATTTCGTGGTTCATTTTCATCCAGGCGACTTTAATAATAACGAAGGTGCTTCCAACCTCTTCCTTTTTTTCTTCTTTCGTTCTCTTATTTCGTCGTCCCTTCTTTGTTTGTCTTGCGCCCCTTCCTGGTCAAACGGCTATTATCGTCGGCGAATTATTGAGCTACTTTAGAACGAGCCTTTAAGGCGGCGAATCCTCGGATGCCGCATAAATAGGTGCAAAATACAGCGCGAATGGCTTTGAACTCCTTCCAGCTTTTTTTCATCTTATTAGCTGGCTACCTCAATTATTTATACTTCAAAAATAAAGAAAAATATTCTGACCATGTACGATAATTTTACGTAAGTATTATATTATATTATATTATATTTTATTATATTATATTATATTTTATTATATTATATTATATTATATTTTATTTTATTTTATTATATTATGCATATGTATGCAAGAATTATAATTGTGCATAAAGAAGTTCGATTAAAATATCTGCCACTTTGAATATCTGTAGTCTACATAATACGAACTTATTCGTTCAGTTTATTCACCAGTTTGAAGTACATATTGTGTATTTTATTCAGCAGCATTTAAAATAAATTTCAATAAAAATGACATCGCGTAAACTGCACATTCACAACATTATTCAGGGTATTAACTTTTAAAAGTACATTGGTAGATGTAATGAACGCGCAGCATAGCAATGTACAGATTGATGGACTCGTTCAATATTTACATCGTTACGAACGGCGCTTGGACATTCAATTGGACGAATATTTAGCGCTGCGTCGGTCTTCTCCAATTTCTGACTCCACTTTTTGATTAATTGAGACGCGTCTACTTGATTGATATTGCGCAAGTTATATTGGCGAGCTTCGATAATTTAATTAACGTTTTGTTAATCATTTCGTACGTAGGGAACATTATTATTCATTGGGACTTCAATGGTAAGATTCATTGTACACGAAAGATTCTGCGTTAAATATGTATAAACCGCCATGTTGTGCAGCAAGGAAAATTCAAATGTAAACGGTTTTATACTCTGCATTTCTAACGTGTATTTTTGTAAGAAATGAATTCATATACGAATCTTTTTACCTTGGTGAGGGAAATAAAAGAATACGATGCTCTTAGGTGTCTAATGGAAACGGAGTTCCATTATCGGAGTAGGTTAGGTTCTCTCTTTCCAAGATGACGTTCGGTTTAGTAAAACAATTTGGAATAAATATTTTTCGACTGAATCTTTAGTATTATACTTATTGTGTATAAAAATAGTGAAACACAGTGACAATTAAATAATAAAGAAATAATAGAAATAGCAATCTTAAATATAAATTCAACAAACTTTTTAACTAGAGAGTTCCAGAGGTAATTTCTGAATAACAGCAAAAATATTGTCGAATGCTAAAGATTAATAAAAGCAAACAATTAACAAATGCAAAATAAAATTTCTTGTGTTATACTTCTACTATAATCTTGTATTATATTTTAATTTATCAGTGAATGTAAATTTTTGTTAAAAGTACTGTTTCGTTATGAAAGCTTGTGAAAGATCAAATGAACGAAACGAAATTGGAATGGAGCAAGAGTAACACGAAAGTGTTAGTTCGAAACGATCGAAGGGAGAAACGGAATATTCGCACGGCACGGAATTCCGTGAGGAACGAGCGAAAAAGTTGTCAAGCGGCGGGGAAACAACGACCTAAGGGATGAGTGCTGCTGAAAAGCGTCAGCGAGACGATCCGACTGTCGTCGATAAAATATCGCGAGACCGTCGTAAAACAAAAAGCCCGCGGTTCACCGTCTCCCTTAAAGAAAAACCCTTTGATTCAACGTCAAAACAATCCGAACACGGGCTCGAGCTTTACGGCTTCTGAGCTTCCTATAAATACCAAACTACTATTTCTTGCTGCACCTCGCGTATTCGCTCCTGGTCTTCCATCGCGAACTTCATTTCCATTTAGTACTTCTATAATCTATATTTGTATTGATTTCTGTAAGTGAACTTTTTGATTATTCGGAAAATTGACTTGAAAGTTTTGGGATTTAGGAGGTTGAGGGCTTTTGACAATTTGCGAATTTACATGTTACAAGTTTTGAGGATGCATTTGGGGATGTAGAGATATGGAGATCAAATTTGATAATTTGTCAATTTTCGTGTGTGAGAAATGGAGACAGAATATTGGAAAGCTACGTGTTTCGAAATTTCAGAATGTACAAATTTAAAGATACATTTCTAAAATTAAAAATTTTTAAAAATTCAGTGTCCAAGTTCCTTTGTGTTTCAAACGAAATATATCAATTAAAAAATCAAAATATTAAAAAGTTTCAATACTTGGAAACTTGAAGGCAAATTAACAAATTTTCATAGCTTTAAACATTATAAAATTGAACGTTTAAATATATATGAGTTTGCAGAATAAAATATATGAAATAGCGTAAATTACAAGCAGCTCATCGTAAATCGTCGCATCGATTTGGAGTACAAATTGCTCGGTAATCGCGGCGATCCCGGTAAAAGTGAACGATATCGGTTTAATCGGCATCAACCATCCGAGCCGTTTCACCGGCCACGGAGAATAATTACAAACATCGACGGGCGTTAACAGGATTATAAATTCTATCGTGGCACATAACAGGCATCTCGACGCTGGGAATCGGTAAAGTGGTGAGCTCACGGGGGCAAGTTTATGGTATCTTAGCCCCTGTTCCACGATATTAGCTCTCAGGATAATTCTGTCTAAGATTGTTCGCGGTTTAACCACGCCTGTGCAATCACTTTCGCTCGGTGCCAGGATTCCTGGTAAATAATCGTTACGGTTTCGACGCTGATTACGTCGACGAGAAGCAAGAACCATCATGGAGAACGTTTCGAGTAGCCTAAAGGGTGTAAAAACGGATATAGCCACTTTCAGCTCCTGTTAACGTACTTCTTAAACGATCGTGTCTCCTTAAACGATCTTTGGGATCATATATGGTCACTGTTCTTTGATAGGTCATTATGCGTTAATTTTCGACGCGAGCGTGAATCCTGTAAAATCGAGGGAACACAGTTTCGAAGTGCTTTGAATCTATCTCGACCCGCATCAGCCAGTCCCTTTGAAGGGTTAAACATGCCGTAGGTGATGATAGAAATATAGGATTTTGCAAGATAGCGAAAGTACGAAATTATAGAGGAGGAGTTAGTGTTTTGATTATGCAAGTGTTAGAGGATGAAGTTTTTGGTATGGCTGGAAATTTGGGAAGTTTGGACAGGTTGGTCGGTTCACATAGTCGAGCGGTGAAGCTTCAATGTTGATGTTATTATATGATATTAGCAAGTAGAGGCGCTGCTACTCGTACGTTTATCACGATTTTCCTGCAACTTTCATGACGTCGAATCATATTAGACTTTATACACTCTGAAATTAGTCATTACTTTCGTTAACTGGCACTATCATCATCAACGAAACGTTTATCACCGTGTAGGACGTCAAACATCGAATACGCGCCATTTTGCGGTACTTTGCGTCATCGAGTATCGGGCTTTACAGCGACTAAGAATTTTAATGGCAGATCGATACATTTTCTCATACATAGTTATTTCGCAGTGCACATGGCAAATCACTTTATGCGTTTTGAAATCGGTAAGCAGCAATTTTCTGCCACGATCCTTAATAAAACATTTAGGTAATCATTCTCTAGCAAAGACCGTCGGCTTGTAGCAATATCCAGACGAATTTCATCAACCGGGAGTAGCAATTAGGTGACAATCAGGCACGTGTTCGGGCCGGGATACAAGAGAAATGGCTGGCTTCACGAGAAGTTTCCAGGGAGAGAGCGAGAGAATTTAACGTGCCACGTGCTCGTAACGATCCGAATGTCTGCTCGTACGTCCTGTTCCGGAATTTAATACAGTAACGTACGCGTAATTTAGATCTGGTCCGGCACGGCTAATGCGTTACACCGCAACGCTCGCTCGCGCCTGGAATTTCGCGGGCAAATTATATCGGGCCGGCGCGGCAGAGAGCGGAGAGGCGGTCATTAACGCTCGGTGCATCAGCGTCGCATTCTGCCGCCGCGGATTCACTTTGCGCTTCGGGATAGCGATCGAAAAATACCTGGACGGGTCCCCGTGTGTCCCCGCGGTCTCCACAAATCTTTCACCGCGGGAAATTATATCGTTACGCGCTCGAGCATTCCTGAAACGTAACGGCGCGTTTACAACGCTGCTGACTCGAATTTGTGCAACTATCATTCTCCCACGATGCGGAATATTCTCTTTATTCTTCCTTTCAATTTTATAAAGATCTTGCTTAACAGCGGATCATTCATTGCCGCCGTAATAACAGATCATTTACGCTTTCACGAAGATTGGCGTCTGCCAGAGTAGTGATATGTAGCTTCCTTTCTCTTCTACGTAGCTTCGAGGTACAGCTAGTTTACAAGCCTACAGCTAACTTACAAGCGTATAGGAAGTAATAATGTAGCACACAAAAACGCGCTGCAAGAGTGCAGTAAATATACAACACGCGTGTAGCAAATTTACAGTAAGCGTACAACAAGCGTACAGCAGTCGGACAGCAAACGTATAGGAAGTAATAATGTAGCGTACTGAAAACATGCTGCACGACTGCAGCAAACATACAAGATGCGTGTAGCAAACGTACAACAAGCGTACAGCAAGTGTACAAGTGTATAGGTAGTAACAATCAGGCCTACCAGAACCGTGCTGTAAGAGTACAGCAAACATACAAGCGTACAGCAGGCGTACAACAAGCGTACAGCAATCGGACAGCAATCGGACAGTGAGTATAGGACGTTATAATGTAGCATACTAAAAACGTGCTGCAAGAGCACAGCAAGCGTACAGCAAGCGTAGAGTAATCGTACAACAAGCGTATAAGTAGTAACAATAAGTCCTACTAGAACCGTGCTGCAAGAGTACAGCAAACATACCACAAGCGTATAGCAAGCGTACAGCACGCGACATTTTGTGTACACCTCTTCCACATCTCTACCCATCTATTCAAAACACTTTTCACGAACCTAACCCTAATCCACCCCTCATAAAAACTCGACATCCTACCAGTAATTATCCCCTGGAAAAATACTGTATTGTTCTAAATGATTGCCTTATCATCGAGTTGCCGAACAACAACGGCGAAAGTGTCGCAACGTTAGGCGTGGTTCGATCGTGGGTCTTATACGTAGAAGAAAATCGGCTCGTGTAGCGACGGAGTCCTGAACTGGTTTCGCGATCGTCGTCGTGATTGCAAACAGCCCGGTCGAACGATATTCTTGTGCAACGGGGAATCGTGCGCGACAGAACGTCGTCGCGTCGTCTCGGTTAGAGAGCGGAAAATGGAGGCACGTTGCACGATCCATCTTCCGTGTACGAGTTTATCTTGAGAATTTCATTTGGTGGCTTACGTGGCTGCGAAAACAGAGCGATTTTCCCTGGTCCTGTTTTTGCTACGCTCTCTTCTCTAATTTCGCTAAAATCCAACCAGGAATTCGGTGGTAAAAATCGCGCGAGAAATTAGACCAGGGGGTCAGTTTTTCCTTCTCTGACGCCACGTTTTCTTAGTAAGGGTTTCCCGTGGTTTCTTGGGAATGTTGAAATTCACTGTGTTTTACCTCGATTGCCACGCGAAACGCTGACTTGGTGGTTCTGGCGTGTTACGAATTAACGTTGGACGAGTTAGCGACTGGATCGACCCTTCTGCTGCGTGGTGGTTTTGGATTACGACAATCAACAGACACTCGGCTTCTAATTTAAATAAGCCATGCAGCGTTTCCACGGCTATATTAACTTTTTAGACGTGTATTTGTGAGGGCGCGCTATCTGTTACATCAGACATGATCAAATGTCTCCGCGGAGACAGCTACACGCTCGCTACTAGATGATCTGTCTCGCTATTATCAATCAACCCGTACAAATACATCACCCGTGGTGTATGTATACGGACCGAATTTAGGTATAGTGAATTCTGGTTATATTACTCCCGCTCATATTGTTAGCTTACGTCATCTCCGATCAGATTTAGATGTCTGAGTATTTGTATACGAAACTAAATTCCTGAATTCTGTCGGAATTGTTGTTCTAAATTTAAAGTAGACGAACGTATCGCGTTCTAAAAAATTCAAGAATACTCGCCCCTATCTAATTTCGAGATCAGACTAAGTTCGTGTACGACGGATGTTCTAAATGAAGTACACGAAGACCGACAAGACCGTATCAAGTAACTTGAACGATTCGATTAATCAGCCCGGAATAGACAAGTAGCAGCGACAAGAAGTTGCTGGATCTGTGGGATAGTGAAACGATCGTAACGAATTTCTAACGCGCGTTTAATTATTACCGATCATTATATCGAAATCACCGGGAGATTAGAATGATATTAGAGTGAATCCTGGTGTTGCAGCGTCCGGGCTGACGGTCGACTATCGGAAAACGATTACAACATAATTCACAGTATCGATAAAATTTAATTGCGCTTTATATAATGTAACGGCACAGACGAGTGAGCGCACGCGGAGCAACGGAGAGATATATACATATAGTTACTCGAATCGGGGAATTTATACACTGTCACTTTTGCAACCGTTGGAAATACCGAGTAACAAGGCGATTTCGATGGTAATATAATTCGTTATCGTACGCGGTTCGTTTTATCATTACCGCGAATCAAGCTACGTTTTGTATCTTGCCACCGCGACTCGAATCTGACGTTTCCCCGATAACCGCGGTATAAATCTGGTCGCAATATCGCGGGACAAAGCTATTTGGGTTGCCCACCGATTTTCTGGATGAAGATCGACGGATGCGCGATGCAAAATGTGGAAAATCGGGAAAATAACGGAAATTTTCAATTCGGTTATGTTCAATATTCAAACGTCAAATAGTTATCGATTTACATGTTGCAATTGGTCCATTTGGATGCTAGTTATGGATTGAAAACTGTTATGATACGTGTCAAGTACTCATATGACTATATCACATATGTATCATATACATATGTCATAATGTATATCATATACACATGTCATACATATATCATGTTGTGACAGTGCGTCAGAAACTTACATGTTGACCTACATAGTCAAGATGCATCGAATACTCATATGTAATGATCATGTGTCGAAAACTCACATATCAAACATTTACACATGAGTTACTCATATGTGAACATAGTCAGGCATCAAATACTCACACGTCCTAATACTCACATACCAATACTCAAGTTCCACATACTCACATATGAAACACTCACACATCGACAAAGTACGCTCAACATACTCATACATGTAGTATTCAAAAGTCCTAATACTCACATATGAAATACTCAACTCCCATATACTCACACATCAAACACTCACACATCGACAAAATTTGCTCAACATACTCACACATGTAATATTCAAAAGTCCTAATACTCACATATGTAATACTCAAGTACCACATACTCACACATCAAAGACTCATACCTTGTCAAAATATTCCTCAACATACTCACACATGAAATATTCACACGTCCTAATACTCACATACCAATACTCAACTCCCACATACTCACACATCAAACACTCATACATCGACAAAATATACTCGACATACTCACACGTCAAATATTCAAAAATCTCAACATCCACATGACATACTCGTCTGTCACATACTCGCCTTCACTTATTAAAACCCTACCATCAATCACCACCAAAGCAGACACAATTTACAGCAATTACAAATGCTCGAAACAGATTCACACTCGACAAAGGAATGATTAATTCTTCCAGTCGACTCATTAGAGTCAACCTGATTGGATATGAGATTCGTGGAACGATTATCAAGCTCGTTTCCCGGGGTTCGACAAAGCGTTCGCCTGAAGGCGAGAGCGGTTCGCGGACGAATGAAATTTTATCGATTCGCGAAACGATACTGGCAAGTCGACGAGATACGGGACAACGACGACGCGTATCCGAGTCAGACTTTGCTGATAACATGGTCGAGGAACGTCTTGAACGTACCGCGGATACAGGTAGAAAATGGACGCATAACAATTCGCGTGCTTTATGGAAGGAGAGGTAACTGAATCCGCTGAAAAGATACTGATAAAGGAAAGACATACAATTCTCGGAGTAACCGTAGATGCTGTTATTTCGATGCTATTGGGTTGTTTGGACCTTTTATGTCTTCTGCGATAAGAGTTTCAAGAAACTGAAAGTATAATATTTCTCAGGTGATATTAAAACGAATTAAGCTGCAAAATTTGTATGGAATTAATTTCCAACGGAGGTATATTCGTGACAGCATCATAAGCAGATTCTAACAACCGCAAACTTGTTGATAACGTACGTAGATCGATAAAGTTAATATCTAATCTGAAGCGTTATCAGCCCAACTTGCGTCTGACTTCGCGAGGTTTGACTTAGATTGAAGTAGGTTGTTAGGTTATGTTAGTTCGATCCGCACGTAGGTGAAATTTACGTTCGGCCGGACTATGTTCGGATTAAGATAGTCCTACGCGAAGTAGGTTGCAGTTCAGTTCAAACACGGATGAAGTTTACGGTAAAATAGGGTTGCAACAGGGAACAACTTTATCTCGAACGTTATCCTGTTCTCTTTTCTTGCTCTTTTCAAAACGCTGCTTCTTCCATTCGAAATTCATCCGATTTCCTGCAACACGCTCGACTGCATTCCACTTCGCCGATATCGAAGACGTTCCAGGATCACCGCGATAGCGCAACCTGAGAGGAAAGCGTCGAAGATAACCGAGAATTCCCAAGCAGAATTCAGGCATTACGGAGACATCGAGACAAGTCTTGGCATCGACCAACCTTAATATCGCGAAAATGTAGAACGATTCCGAGAACACTTCTGTTGCTTACCGTCTCTTCCAACAAATTGACAAACTTTTCTACCCTTAATATCTCCAGCATTTTTCGCCAACGTTCACGGACTTTCGACTTCCTTAACGAATAGATTACTCCGTGTCCCTCTCTCTCGACTTTTGTCTATCCAAGACGGAGAAAGACAGGCGCTTTTTGGAGCAGTTTCGCGGTACGATTGCGCGACGAGGGCATTAGAGATAACAGCAGAAGTGGTTCCGTAAGGCAGCAAGAAACCCTTGGAAGAAGATACACACTCACACTGTAACGTTACAGATACGTAGAGGGAATAGACGAGTGGGTCTACAAGGGCCTTTACGTGGGGCGCAGTCGGCGAAAAATTTGAACAAACAGCAGACGCAAGAAAATTTTTGCTCGCCGCGGTAGAATTCGTCCGAGCACGTGCTCGCTTTTCCACCCTCGTGCGAGTGACACGCTACGATGTTTATTTCGAGACACGTAACCGTTTCTTACCCAGACTCGATCTTCTCTCGCTTCGATAAACGACCGTTCTAAAAACCGTTGCGTGGCTCCTCAACGTAGAATCACGCTTTCGTAGTCATTACGAATCGATTCTTACTCGCTGTGATTTATGGACATCACACTGTGAGGTAGTCTATTCTGCTGCAACTGCGTAAAACTAAAAATTTTATACGTTATGACTACTAAAAAGTGTTCAAAATTTCTTCGATGACTTTAAAGTTTTTTTTAAAAAAGGAATCAAACGCTGACAGCGTTAGAAAATGATGGAAGTTATTTTGTTAATTAGCACTTAAGATTTCTTTTATAAATAAATGTTTCTTGCCAGCAAAAGTTTGATTACATTTCGGTTGATTACATTGCTTATGTTTAGACTCGTGCAAAAATATGACCACCTTTTTAGTTAGTTGACTTTTTCGCAATTTTTGTCTCTGATCGATTTAGTTGAATATCAGGTAAATTATACTATTAGGATTACAGGAAAATTTTAATCGTTTTTAATAAAAAGGAAGGTCGAAGAGCAGCTGCGTAAGATGTAAACATCAGAACGGTTTGGCAGCGTCTGCTTATTAAATTTGGACGTCATACGATAAAGACGTTTTTCCTAATAAAGAGTTCATTATGAAATTAAAATATAATTCAGCAGTAACCTTCTCCTAGATGTCCGTACAGTTATTAAATGTGAAAAATGCTATCGAGAAGAGAGGTGAATTCGATAGAGTAGGACAGTGACAGTAGAGAGCAGAAGGTTAATACCCGTTCTGGTTGCTCTAGAGAGCAAAACGCCGTGGCGGCTTCTCTGGTCTTCTCAGTCGCTTTTTCCTCGATCGCGGTCTTTATACCGAGCATCGCGAGCAACGACCGCCTGCAGTCAGCCAAGATGGCAAGTGTAACGCGAACTGGAAGTAAAGCCAGGCCGTTCAGCTCAATTATTTTCGACATTTTTCAGCGCGCCCCTCGAACGTGTTGCTCGCGTGCACCGCGCGCCTTTTTCTATGGGACGTTCCGCGAAACGATCGTGGACCATCTCGAAAAACCGTTCCATGGCCAGGGAATTACACGATCTCGAGTGGACGTAATGGCCAAGGGATCGTAACAAGTCGCTTACCGCTGCGAATTCACTTCCTTGCCGAGGAGCTCGGCTTCTAACGGGATCAATTTTTCTATGTTACGTTGACGAGCGTCTGAGAAATACTTCCGGTTCGTGCAATGACAGTCTTTCATTTTAGATAATACCCTAAACGCCTCACTACCTACCTTATATTACATCTTTTACGTTCTTAAACGATATTTATCTTACAAATGACGAAGTTACATAAATGCTTTATTTATTGATAAAATCAAATTAAGTCACTTTTTGTATAAATATTCTTCTACAGAATTATTGGGGTATAGACAAAATATAAAGGATCAAAAAATTGCTCAAAATATATAAGAAATGTGGAGGATTGTTTAAAATACTCCTGAGTGTTAATATGAGTGTGAAACTCATAGCTCCTCAAGTTCTAATTTAAAGCAAATATTTCATAAATCTGTAGCTTCGTTTAGAATAATCCTAAGTATTAGTATACGTACCAGACTTATAGTTCCACAAGTTCTAATTTAAAGCAACTGTGGTATAAATGTGTAGCATTATTTAAAATAGTCCTTAATATTAGTATGAGTATAAGATTCATAGCTCCTCAACTTCTAATTTAAAGCAAATATTTTATAAATGTCTGGCATTGTTTAAAACACTCCTCTGTATTAATATTCATATAAGACTCATAGCTCCTCAAGTTCTAATTTAAAGCAAATATTTTATAAATCTGTAGCTTCATTTAAAACAATCCTCAGTATTAGTATGAGTACCAGATTCATAACTCCTCAAGTTCTAATTTAGAGCAAATATTTTGTAAATGTGTAGCACTGTTTAAAAGACTCCTCAGTATTAATATGACTGTGAGACTCATAGCTCCTCAAGCTTCAATTTAAAGCAAATATTTTATAAATCTGTAGCTTTGTTTAAAATAATCCTCAGTATTAGTATGAGTGTGAGACTCATAGCTCCTCAAGTTCTAATTTAAAGCAAACATTGCTTCAAACAAAGGTACTTAGTAAAATTCACTGATAATGACTTGATAAGTAGCACCTATTATCCTTAAAGAACGATATAACGATCATTGTACAAATAATTATAGAACATATTTAATGACTCGATTAGAGTAGTGCCTACACCACGATTAACTCATCCGGTCTTCCACGATGTCCTCTTCAATGTAGACTTCTTCCCCATCGCAATCACTGTTTTTCGTTCGTGCGTGGTTAATCGAACGGCGACGCGAAAGGAGCAGCTTTTTAGGTTTCGCGCGGGAGAAACGCTCGTCGCGCCGGTGCAAATTGGTTTAATTAGAAACAGCACGAGCGGCCATGTAAAGGTGCATCGGTGTTTATGCACGAAGCACCGCGGTTCCCCGCGGTAATTCAATTTCCGATCGAAGGAAAAATATTTAATTATGCGCGACGCGACCACCCTCGTATGCCTCGCCTCGCCGCGCGTAAATCAATCCGGAGGATCGGCACGGTTCGACTCGCTGCGTGTTCGACATACGCGAACGTGGTGAGATTACTCGATAGCCTATGCATTTTGCCTGGAAAATGCTTTTTGCTTATTTTTACTGTTCATTGATCGGTGAATTAAAAAACGAAGGAAACCATACTTTACTCGTGATCATAGGTTAGAAAAAGAAAGGATTCTTTCGTGCTATTATTTTTTTATTCTTTTTAAAGTTTGATGTGGAGTATTCTTTCGAGTGTATATATTAGTTAGGTGCAATATAATTCAGTACATAAAATGATGTCTTGTGCTAAAGTGTAAAGTCAAATGTATTAAAAAGTCAAACAGAGAAGTGCAGTCAATGAGTGTACAGATAACGAAATTATTTTTCAGTGACATTTCATCTAACGAATAAAGAAATCGTTCGTATAGTAACAATCTCAAATAGTTTGATTTATAAACAATAGCAATTGTATCCATAAATAAATCCTCAAACATTTAAAAAATAAAAAAGACAGATAACGTCCGCCATCTTGTACGAAGTTAACCTACACGTATCGTTGAAGAGGTTAGATCATTAAAAGTCCGCAAAGAATTCCTAAAGTCCAGAATTATTCTCAAAGATCTCTTTCAGATTTTGCAGGATAGAGGATAGAGATTTTTGAATAGAAATGGCAGAATCGGATCGATGGAGATAAAAGTTTTAAGTCCCCGTCGCGACTAATGTTCCGTGCCACAAACGGATCCACAACGAATTGTACATGTCGAAATCCGTTACCTATCCGCTTTCGGCAAGCTTACGTTCGTTTCATATTCATCAAAGTCGTTACCTGAAATCCTATTACCGGTTTGACAAAAGCTAACAGCAATGAGTGTCGCGATATCTGCTGACTGTTTGTTAAAAGATGTTGCAAGAATTTTTTCGAGAATGCTGTCGCATCGGAATCTCTATTATTCGAGCTTAACCATTATTCTCTTCATTATCCGAAGGCCCCATTATTTGAACATTCCATTGCTCGAATGGTTCTGTTGTTGCAAGATTTCTTTTCTGAAACATTCCGTGCAGGTTCAATTATGCCACAGCGTAGCGGTATGCAATGTTGCAGCAAGGGAACGGAAGACGCTAACTATTGATCTTGAATGTGGAAAGGGAGGTGGTATGCGGTAATAGTGCAATTACGAAAGAAGTGAAATGTAAAGACATTAATAAATGGTCGTGAGAAAATCGCGAGCGCGCGTAACAACTATTTTATCTAAACTTATTCGACAATTTTCTTTGCAACGAAATAGATTCTTTTCTCTCAAAAACTCGCTACCTCAAATAGTAAAATACTTCCGTATGGATAAGTTGAAAATTACGTCGTTGATTAGTTACAGAAGAATTTACTGACCAGAAGAAAAGTTGCACGTTTGAATAGAGCAAAGTGTTAGCAGGAAATTTAACCTGGCAATTTTCCTCGCGAGGTACGCGAAAAAAATTGACTAACTTTCAATATTCACCGGCGCCATTTTCGCTCGCATTGAAACTTCGGCAATTTCTTTCGCCGGCGCGAAAATGGACTGCTAACATTCCGCGGTAATATTTAGTTCTGCTCGTTCTGACCGATGGAAAGTATGTCCGCCGAGAGTTTAAGCGAGCAAAAAAAGACTGTCGGAACACTTCGAGATGCTTTCCAGAAAAGTTACAGACGAAGAAGTTGAATAAGAGATTTGCTGTAACATTATCTCGACATGGTCGGGATAAATGGAGAAATAATGATCCTTCTTCTCTATTTTTTTTCCATCCAACGTCGGCTTAAGTGCTCCGCGTTGTGTGTAGCGTTAAATATTTGCAAAAAAATGTTAGCTTTGATACTCGTGATGTCGTATTAATGAACAAACAGCGCGCAGGCTGAAACATCGAGAGAGCGCATGAAAAATAAACGGGAAATATTCTACGTACTTTACGTTGCGCGATTTTCAGAATATCCAAATATTTTTACGATTTTCCCATTCTCTTTCATTGAATTAATCGTAAACAGTAAATGAATGCTTTTTCGTTCCTGTCAACTAAAAACTGCGCTGCAACGAGGAGTAATAAATATTTCCGGCTCAAATGTTTACACGTTGCACAGCGTTCCGACAAATTTGCAATTCTTTTGCGAAGAATTTCACCGCGCAACGGTCAAACTTTCGTGTCTGAATTTTAATGCTGCACCTGGCCTACGATTTATTCGACGCGTTAGACTAACATGGTTTACAATATTAATGTGAAAGAAAGTCAAATATTTTGGTTTTCTATTCTTTTTTGTAAATTTTGCAAATTGTAGAACTAGTCTGACAATTAAAGTCTGAACGAAATACTGTGACTGTGTGAGACACTGTAGCAGTCATTATCGTTCAAAAGAGAATTAGTTTCATTCTGAATTATTGTATGATCAGTACAGTGATATTGTATTAACGCTTAAATGCATTATTTTCTAATTTCACCTGAAAAAATCAACTAACAAAATACCTTGAAAGCGGTTGATTCAAATTAAAACGAACAGATGAAGCTATTGTGTATTTGATTGGTATGTGGCATATCTGCAACACTATCACTGTTGATCACTGTCATTATCGTTCAAAAGAGAATTAGTTTCATTATGAATTATTGTATGATCAGTACAGTGATATTGTATTATCCCTTAAATACATGATTTTCTAATTTTATCTGAAAAAATCAACTAACAAAATACCTTGAAAGCGGTTAATTCGAATTAAAACGAACAGATGAAGCTATTGTGTATTTGATGGGTATGTGGCATATCTTGCAGGTTTCCTACATTTTGTGTATAATTTATAAGATTAAAACTGGTATGTTGCATTTATACAACTATATGCATTTAAGGGTTAATATAAGCTTCCTTATATTTTAACTAATTGGGCAGCTGCAGTATCGAATAAAATAGCAGAGGAGAGAAACGAATGATGCAGGTTTCAGATGGGTCTGAAATAAATCAGTATTCGGGCGCGTCCAGCTGGAAATAAGAAAAAATGACGGGCTTGTTATCCGTATGAGGAGCGTAGCCGCGAGTACGCGCGCGTGTACAGGCTGGCCAGACCTTAACGGAGCGGAGAGAAGCAGAGCAGCCAACGAAGGGAAGATATATAGACCATTCGCAGAGTCCATTCGCCTCGACGCGTACGCCTGCCTATGGGACAAATAACCGTATAAATTTCCTCTCGCGACACGTCCTCTTATATTACATGGAAATGCACGGGATCTCGTGCCAAATACCCCTCTCGTTTCTTCTCTCTCGTTGCGTTAATTCTTTCGTTGCCGCGATCAGCGAATTTGTTCGCAGAAGAAAAAAGGCAGCCACCTTATCTCGGGGCAGGATTTAGTTGCAACAGAGCGTTAATTCAAGAAGAATATAAATCTTCGCGGTACACAACGGAGGAAGATGAGGAGTTAAACTGATGAAGGCAGCCAGCGTTTTGCAAGTAAAATGAGATATCCTTTACAACGCATCTCGGCAAACATCGCGTAAGCCTTCAAGCGTTTGAAGATGTTGCGAACGAGCGAGATGAATTCTGATCAGGCTACAGGTGTAGCCGACATATTTTTTTTTTTTTGTAATTTCATGAATAAATTTCGTGTCTCTCTTCTTTTTTAATTATCGCTTTGAACCACTCTTACGAAGGTATCTTTTACGCAAATTAGCGTAGATTTTTTAACGTTCAGATTTTCAGATTTTCAAATTCCGAAGATTGGTATTTCTGATACGAATATTCAGCGTTCGTGTTTAACGGTTTAATTAACGAATAGTGAAAAGGGATTAAACTGCAACGAAGTTCCCAAGGTATAACAGCACGTTCGAGAATTATTCGGTTTGAAACGTTGTTGCGTTATTCGGATAATGAAGATATCGGCTTTGGTACGGTTAATACGGATATCCGAGATATTTGGATAACACAAGTGGCATTGTGAATCGAGTACAGGACCGATACGTGTACGTGAATATATGGAGAGACCCCATTACCCGCCGTTATTCCCGCTACTCGAATATTTTCTTCGATATTAACATCGACGAGTGCACGGTGGCCGGCGCTGCAAGCAGTTGTGTAATAGAACGGAAGAGGAAGTGCTTCGCTGCAGATTATTGTCCGATTCTAGGGTGCTTGTTTGCTAGAATCACGTTCAATTTGCCGTAAATAGCTTTCGATCGAAAGATTGCTATTTTACATTCCGACATCTGGTGCTTTGTTCATTTATCTAGAAAATGTATCTGTAATAAATGCTGCTTCAAGTTTAATACTAAAACTACCAAACTGGTCAAATGACCGCTTCACAAGTTTCTTATTATAAGAGACACATTTTGTTAAAACATTCCTTGAAATCAACATTGATTTTCATCAAGATAAAGAATAAATGTGTGTACTAATTTATGTTTCGTCGTTTGTTTATTTATTTTTTAACTTCATTTTTAATTTCAAATAAAGTGCACATTATATGCCGACAGGTTTAGTGTTAATCAAAGAAAATATCAAAGCTTCTATAACGAAGTAGTCGGTAATATTTTTAAGAAATGAAAGTTTTGAGTACATTTTCTGAATTAACATGACTTCCAAATATTTAAATTTGCCTTTCGCTACATCCACTTTCCCTACGTGCACGTTCCGTGACACGGTGAAATAATTTCTTGCTATTCCGCTCGGAGCTCTCGTTTTCCGTCAGCTCCACTTTTGGTTGCCATTTGTGTCGCGCAATGGAGTGCGCTGCTCCTGACAGCACTTCACATCCCCTGTACCCTCTTTGTCCGCCACGTCGACACGACAATGAGACACGGGTTCGCGATATGAATGAATCCTTGCCAACCCCTCGGCAACATCCCTCTCTGGCTGCAAGTGCAGATCACCCCCTCGTCCGATTGCCGGTCAAATTCGATCTCTCTCTTTCCCTTTGAACGACCATCCCGGTTCTATTTGCTCCAATAAAATCAAAGGTCCTCGAGCACGGTCAGCGTTTCGAAAGCATCGATCATTAGCTCTTTTCGCGGCGGAGACGGCTTTGATGCACCCCTGCGTCTTTCGATAATTAAGGCTGTTGAACGCGTGACGATTCATTCAGATATTGCTCGTCCTGAATTGATGAATTCAAGGGGGAATGTCTCTGGACATAGTACTGGGGTCCTTTAGATTGGAATCCATAATGTAAAGGAGGGCAGATTGACTTTCTGCTAATTGAGGTAACTAACCATTTCCTACCAAATTGCTTTCACATAACGTGCCAGTAGGAAATACCTTAGTTGAGAATAATTACTGCAAGTCAGAATGTGTGAATTATTATGGTGTTATGATCTCTTGTATTATAAATAATTTACATAAATAGATTGGTTGCTAATACATTTATAATAGCAGATAAAAATATTTGTCACATACTGTTGCATTTTAATTCCGAACTTAATCTTTTTATGTGTTAAGAAATGTTAATCTCTTTGCACTTTTATATGACTTGACACATCTCTTGTCCTTATAAATAATTTACATAAATAGATTGATTGAATATACGTTTATAATAGAAGAAAATATTTGTCACATACTGTGGTAATTTAATTTAGAACTTAATCTATTTATGTATTAAGAAATGTTGACCTCTTTGCACTTTTACATGACTCGACATATCTCTTGAAGCTTATAAATAATTTACATAAAGAGATTGATAGAACATACATTTATAATAAAAGAAAATATTTGTCACATACTGTTACAATTTAATTCAGAACATAGTCTATTTATGTAAAGAGTAATGTTGGTCTGTTTGCTCTTTTATATGACTCGACACGTCTCTTGCATCTTACAAATAATTTACACAAGTAGATTGATAGAATATACATTTACAAAAGAAGAAAAAAATATTTGTCAATTGCAATTTAATTCAGAACTGAATCTATTTAAAAGGAGTTGAAGAGGTTAATAAATGAAATGATAGAAAGTTTGATAAAAAGTTAGTGGTTAGATGTAATACGGATAGAGAATCGAATCCATAAAGAGTGGTACTTAACGATAAAGAACTGGTCTTCGTAATTGTTTCGAGGCGGATATTGGAGCCATGGCGCAATTATGAGCATAACTCGATCGTTAGGACGTTAGAAGGCTGAAGGGCCATCGTCGGTGACCGGAGGCTCGACGTCGGAGGAGGTGGTGGGCAAAGAATTAAGCGTAACAAGGTTTCCCGGCGGGACCCGTTATTACGAGCCAGGCGATGCACTGCTCGCCGACTTCTCGTAATTTTCCGACTCGCGAGTCCACGGGAATAATTATAAAAGTGGGCGAGAGCGTTCCCCTTTACGGATGTGCGAGCAGCTTTCAACGAAGCTCGCGTAATTACTAAGAACTCGCCTTTACGTAGCTTCGAACGAGCCAGGCAGACTCGTGAAAGATAGCCCGCGATACCGGGTCCGCGATTCCATCTGTCTCGCGAAGATCTATTAACCTATATTTCAACAAACCCGGCTCGCATTGTTCCAGCCAGGAGTTCCAAGTGAATTCGTATCCAGGTGCGAGAGAGGGACTCGATGACGTACTACGTGGACGATTTTTGCGGTCGTTAAACAGGGCTCCGGGGAAATGATCGGAGTTCATTAGGGGGATGCTGATGATTCGCGAATACTGCCGGTTGGGTTCGCGAGAACAGAATGGGACGCTGATTCTGGAGCATCACTTTTATAGACGTCGAGTCTTACGGAGGCTTTCTGCCCCAGATATTCGGTTTAATTTTCTAAGACCTGCTTTTTTTTACTCATGCAGAATTTTAACCAAGGTCTTCTTCTAATAATCAACGTTGAATATCCACATAACATATTATCGTAAAGAACTAACCGACTACCAGACATTTTTATTTCCATTTTATACAAACAATGAAGTACTTCAGTCAATTGATATTTCAGAAATCGATGAACAGTAGAAGAGTATTGTATGATTATTTTACATTCTGGTGCGATAACTTACCGTCCGCAGTTGACAGAAATTTGCTGTTAAAGAAAGTTAAGAGGATTCGTTAGCGGACAAGGGAGGCAGATGAACGTCTAATGACATCAAACGTCGTCGTTAACGTGGTCCTTTAACGAGCGTACATAATACATACCGGTTGATAGAATTTTAGATCGTGACGCTCCATGAATCCCAGACTCGAGTGGCTGATCAACCGATGGCGAGGCTAAATGTGGATCGATGATGCTCACCGATCCGTAACGGGATGAAAGGAAAACATTCTTCTCCGTGTTGTGATTAAAATATATATAAATAACTTTATTGTTTATAATAAAATGCCCTATCTATATTACAAATATACAAAACTCTCGCTATGTACAATGAAAATCTCCCGCTCGACGAGAAACAAGAGAACGCTCATCGGAGGAGACACGCTAGACCCCTCTAGGTTCGTCCGATCGATCGATAGGTATCCTTACAATTATTCGACCGATCGGTTTTAATAAACTATTCGAGTTCGAGTAGAAAGAGAAAAAACTTGTTTACTTCGTTGCAATTACGAGTTAATTAAAGGTAGTATGCTCTCTGTGTGTGTCTGTGTGTGTATGTGGTTTTCATTTAGTCGTCATTCTTCTTCCGCTTCTTCTGTTTGTTCGCTTCTTTTTTCCGTGGTTTTCCTTCGCTCTTATTCCTGTTGTTTTTTTTGTTTTGGTTTGTTTATCGCTGTTCATCGCCCTAATTACATTTGCACACTACGAAGCTATCACGAGTCTCAAAAATACGAATAAACCGTTTACTTAGGTGAGAACACCGTGTTACGGAGTACAATTGCGATAGTAAGAAATACTTCTTGATAATAAGTAGAGAGAAACGTCGCGCAACAGTCGGGTAATCCTGCAACAGAAAAATATCAAAGTCATTAGATCACTTTTTGATGTTTGGAAAATTGGAGAAGTTTAGCTATTTTGGATGTTTGGAACTTTTGGGATTTTAGAACTTCTTTAAGTACATTTCTGATCAAGCTCGAACGAGTCTCTACTCCGGTACGATAAAATTGCTCGTTGCATCTTTCCGAGCGTTCCACTTTAAGAAAGAATGCATCAAATTAATAAATAGACGGTGTTCACTAGCAGAAAACGAGTTTCTTTGCGTTTCACTCAGAAATATAAATGGCTATATCCTGGCGTTCTCGGCCATTTTGACTTCTTACGATAATCAACATCCGCACAAATTGTTTGTTAAGTGACTTTTATGAATTTTAAAATAAATTCGTGAATATCTTTGATATTCTCAAATTGAAAGTACACGTAGCACCTGCCATGACACATGTCACAACATGTGACACCTGCCACAAGCAGAATATTTTCAGTAATAACTGTGTTATCGATCGTAATAATTTGATGGCACATCAAAGTAGTTAAGTAGTAGGTAAGTTAAAAGGGACTCACTTTGCCCACTGCGATTTCCAATTACTTCATGCGTAATGCGAATCGATAATACTTCTGGCAACAGTTCACATCTGAAACAGAAAAAGCGAAACGTCCGGTTACAACGCTGTCTATAAATCACTTGGACGTCGACGACGCTCTCGACGCTCAGACAAATTCTCCCGGCGAACGTATTTTCAGGGAATAAAACCGGGAACTGTGGTGGTCACCGGGAGACACGACGATTTGTACGCGTGTACAGGGTGTACACTCGCTCGAATATATGCACTCGATTGTTTCTTGGACCGTCGAGGATAGAAAGAACGTGCTCGGCTCGAAAAAGGAATTGCTACGTTGAAATTAAGCTGGTTGCAGTCAAAAGTTCGGGAGTAAAAAATGGAGTTACTTTAATCAAAAAGTTCTATCGTAAAACACGTTGCTTCTGCTTACTTGTTTACACTAAACGATTGAAGTTCAAAAAGGGAGATAAACTAACGATAAAATATAATTAAATACATACTACTTTATCTTTGTAGGCTACGGAGATTTTAAGAAAAGTATCTCAAATTTTGTTATTTACGTTGACTGTCATGGTCTTCGTTCAATTACAAAGTCAGATAAATTCATTATTTGTAGGAAAAATAAATAACAACAAGGTCCATAAGTTTTGTGGACTTTCAATGTTCAGACAATGTTATAATAGATCGAAAGATGAAATTGTAAGATCGAGTACTTTTGATATTAACAATCTATATTATAACATGTCTGATCACACATGTATGACAACGTACCCTAAATCAATATGTTAAAATAAAAATGTAAACCATTTGATCAATTTGATACAGTCAATGTTAAATGTTTCTTGAATATTTTAAAACTTGCAGGATAATTAATATAAAAGTCAGCCATCGAATCAGAGCAATAGTTATGATATGAGATGGTAAGATATACTGATATGAAAAAAACATGGAGGCAGAAATCAATTTTTAGAATAATTGATTAACCGTCACATTTCTCTTCCGCGGCAAAATAAAACAAATAATACCCATCCAGTATATTTTGTTAACCAGAAAAAACAACGGACCGTGCATACGCGAACGCGAAAATTGATGGATGTTTCAATGAAATTAAAATGATGAATGATTCCGCAATATCGTCCGAACGGACGATGCATGTAATGAAAATTTTAAATTCAATGGACGGATTTGTTGAAATCCCCGATTATCGATGATGAAAAGCATACGAATATGTTATAAGCCAGCTACGATAAACCTTAGCACAGCTTTAATTTCAATGCAATCTCTTTGAATACAAGGATGGTATGACCAATCCAGTTATTTTGGCAGTAGAAGCTTTTGAAGAGTCTCTGTAAATGATGAACACGAATGATAGACATGAAATATGCTCAGAAAGATATCTCTCCGCTGCTTTTAACTCGGGTTTATAAAAATCGAAATATAAAAACTTACTGATGTACGCGACCATGTAAATAAGTAATTAACTCCGGTTATTACTTTCGTATTTTCAGAGTTAAATTCTCTGTGACTCGAATACTCAAATTACGGGTCGCAATATGGAGTTATACAGAGTTTTTTAGATAGTTATTAATATTAGTACTAGTCGCGTTTATTACTATTAATACTGTGGTGTACTAGTGTACTAGTTGCAATACTAGTTGCAATATCGATATAGCTGCAATGTAATATTTATTGGTACCAGTTTCTGTTAAAAGAAGTTTCGTTCAAAATAAAGCTTCCACACTTGTATAGTCTGAGACTTTTCAAAGTCCAGACCTTTGCGAAGACAGTCAGAAAATTCAAGGTTCAAGAGACTCAAGGTTTCATAGTTCTAAAATTTCTCAGTATCTCAAAGTTCGACACTTCAAAATCCTAAATTGATCTTAGTTTCAAAGTCCCAAAATTCCAAATGGACCCACACTTAAGAAATCCTAAAATTCCACGTGTACGTAACCCAACCCCAAAATGGTCTGAAGGGACCGCAGCGAAGGTGTTAATCAAATTACCCGCAGACAGAAGCAGCTACCTCGGGTACGGAATTACCTAAAAATTCCACTGAAATCAAGCGTGTCACGACGTCACATCCTCTTTCTTCGGTCCGGCGGTCTCGCCTTTAGAAATGCATTTAAACTTCCGCTTGGTTGTGCCCGCTGTCGAAACGCGTTTCCCCATCGGCGAGGTTGTCGCGTCTAAACGCCAGGATTCGTCGAGCACGCTGGTGTTTGGGTTAGGAAAAACCCGAAGGTGTCGGGATCGCGGCTCCTGTCAAGGATTCCGGTTACTTGAATCCTCTTACGCTTCGATGAACGGACACGGCGCGTATCGTCCGCCCGGTACGTCGTCCATCTTACCCGGATTCCAGCCACGAATTGATACAGCATGGACTGGAATGTCCATTGCTACGCCACGATCGCGCAACGTGCAATCGAATTGGATCTTGGGACACGTGACATTTTATTGCTGCGTACGAGGACAGTTTTACCGTCCCGGAAGGACGTTTCGTAGCTTGGCTCCCGGTATGCTGCTCCTTTTATTGCCGCCGTTCAAATGGTAAACGACGCCCGTCTAACATGGCCTCGATGTCCCTAAATAGCGTTCGCGATCAATGACACCCGATTGCTGCCTCCTGAAGCGGTCGATGACGAACTTAAACTATTTATCTTCTTTTTTTATTCTGCGAGACGGAGAAAACTAAAATGGCATTTCGAAGAATTCGCAATGTTCTGTGTAAATATAAGCTGGTAAAATTGTGTCATAAATAGTTGTACTATACTAGAAGCTTTGGATAAAGTATGTCAGATATGGGATTTTATTCTTTGATACTGTGATTGCAGTTATCTGAGTATAGCCAGTTTAAACATACAGTAACCACTCGACATGGGATGTCTATAGTCAAGTTCATTAACAAAAGGGTTAAGCTTGTAAATAGGTATTATAAACAGTTGTGTAATACTAGTAGATTAAGATAAAGTATGTTAAATATGGGATTATATTTTTGGATACTGTGATAACAGTTATCTGAGTGAGTTTTAACGCACAGTGACCACTCGACATGCCTACAGTCAAGTTCGCTAACAAAAGGGTTAAGAATCCCCTCCTGTCCGTTGAACACGAAACACGACCCTCGACATGCAACCCTTGACGATGGAAGTACAAACTGAGCAGCGTCAGAGGCGCATCGGTGCAAAAACAAAAGGCAGCGAACAAAAAGAAAAGCGTTCGAGTTAGGGGTTGCAGAAGAGACTTTGTCCCCGACGTCGCCAGGCGATTTAATTGAACCGGCTCGGAAAATTAATAATGGCTCGCGCCGGTCTCCCTTTTTTCCCTCCTGTCCGCGTGGCCGTTTGTAAAATAATTCCAATAAACGCGAATCAATGGGATTTTCCATGAGGAACAAGCTGAACGCCAGGTACAAATGTAATTACAACGTCAGTCTGCTCGATTGGATCCGCTTGATTCGTGAAACGGCGCGTAAACAGGCGGCATATCGATCGCGAAAAATCACTTCCGGCCAACAAACGCCCGCTCGGCCGAGTTCGATTAGGAATTGACCGAATGATCGAAATGACCGGACTCGTCGATCATTAATTCGGCTGCAACCGCCCGGGCGAGTATTTCTCCACAATGGCCGATACACAATTTCGTTGATGACGGTGCGTCAACTTGTCGATGTTATGAATGTGCAACGGGCTCGCAAAGTGGCCGCGATTGCCCGCCTATTATGTTATCAATTTAGACGCAATCGTGACGACGCGATGATTAATTATGCGACTCGTGCGCATGAGAATAAAAGTGCAACGATGCGCCGCTCGATCGAGCGAATATTAAATCGCTGTGGGCGTAATTGAAAAATTTCATCGGTGGGGTCATTGCGAAGTGTTCTCGAAGGGTTCGTAAATTCGATGATGGGATCAAGGACCCGGAGCCTAAATATCATAGCAGTATATTCGCTGTTTCAATTCTATTAAATATTACAAATGCTACTTTTGAAATTTTTATAAACGATCATTCGTTTAACCCTTTGCATTCCTATGTCGGGGCTCGACGTCACACTTCTCTGGAACCTCATAAATAATTCATATAAATGGATTGGTTGAATATGTATATTATCATTTATTTGCTACTTGTAATACAAGAAAAATGTATTTCTCATACTACGTCCTATTGCAATACATTTTATTGAGAACCCCTTTCTTAGTCTACTCTAGAATGACTGGATGTACAAGATGACCCAATCGTGGTCACTAATAACCTACAAGGTTGATGTGACCTTAAACACTCAAGGAAAAAAACCCCTTTCTTAATCTATTTTCTAAATTAAAGAGTAAGTGTCAATATTAGAATATTGCAGTATAAAAAATAGGTGGAAGGGTGAAGTTAATGAAAGAAAGTAAGAAATTAATTTATCTATGAAGACGTTGCAGTCAGTTTGTTCGGATCGCTGGTTAAAATTCCGTAGAAAGAAAACCGCGACGGTGTTTGCTGCGGAAAGAAAGTAATATCATTCAAAAGCACCGGAAGTTATTCCTCGATGCGAAAGTTTCTCCATTTTACATTACAGAAATGGTCCGCGGTGGAGATGTTAGTCGCGGGGAAAACTTCATCTCGGCGATAACTTTTCCAATTATTATTAGATGGCAAATGGACAGTCTTTGTGTTTTCCGTGGCCAAGTCCGGCCTCCCGAAAGTTCAAGAAGTCCCTGAAGGGGGGAACTTGAGCCAAGCTCGCACAATACCCCGGTGATAAACCCCGACGGACCCCGGTGGAAAATCTATTTTTGATCGAACGCTCGATGTTTTCCAAGCACTTGCACGCGCTCTCCACGGACAAAGATTTCATCGACAAGTGGATCGACAGAGAAAGAGAGAAAATGTGCTCTAACTCTCTCGAAATCGAACAATCACGTTAACTTCCGTCCGTAACGGTCCATCGATATTCTCCGCGCAGGGTGTCTAGCAATCGAGGCCGCATATTTTAACCGCGCCGATCGGCTCGAGAGAGAAAAGTGCGAATTAACGTGGTTTTAATTCGTGGGAATGTCTGTTGAAAACTTTCGCAGGACATTCGACAAGAATTCCAAGTATAGTTTTACACTTCTTTTATATTTCGTTAACCTGTGCACAAAGATGTAACGTTTTAATAAGTAACTTTGAAGCGAAAAGATTGACGGTAATAGGGTGCACATATGTTTCCACTGTGACAACGTGTTAATAAGCGTTGTTAACATATTGTCATACAGTTAATTAAGACTCATGATTTTGTATAAAATGCATACTGATTACATAGAAGGATTTAATTAATAATCTAACAAGCTTCCGAGTTAAGCCTCTTGGCGGAAGAAAATAATCAAAATACTATCAGATACATTTATCACGGTCGTCAACGACACGGCAACAAGGGATTGTACATATCATTTTAAAAAAAAGAGGGATCATCAACGTATCAGATCGCATTTATCAGCCGTTAATCACCGCCGTATCGTTAACGAACAAAGAAGAAAACGAAGAAGAAAAAATAGACAGGGGGAAGGTAAGTGAACGACAGAGGGAACATTAATTACAACCGCGCCAGTGGCGTGTCGGTAATCGCTTTCGTCCTGAATTAAAAGTAGATTAAGATATCTGGACAACCTGTGTCGCTCAACGGTAAGAGAGTGGAGATGGGCTGCAAAGTACTTCAAATCGTTTCGAGCATAACGCTTTGGATTGTTTGTATAATTGTAAATCATCTGCAATTTACGTATCATTACTGCGCTGCATATTAAGTGACCGTCGTTTCATAAAACCATTGTTTCATAATGGTAAAAATAATTTAGATTCGACATCTTTTTTGCTGAAGAAGTGTTTTTGATGTTTGTGAAGAGATATCTCTTAATGTATATTTCTAGGTAACCTGAAAGAAAGTATCATAATTATTGCCAATTAGAGACGCATTCCTTCCAGCAGTTTTTATTAAGTGTAAAGGTTCAGCAGGAAATAACGAAATAGCGGGTCGACGCAAAAATACCACCCTTGTGTGGAAGCAGAAGTCGATCGGTGTTTACAAACAAAGTGGAACTGGTTCTGAAGGGACAACCCGTACGAGTGGACACACCCTGCCCGGTGGCACTCGAGCGTGTGAAAGAGCGACGAGATGAACAAAGAACGCCACTGTCCTTTGTCCGAACCGCTCACGACAGGCTGAATATAATGCGAGCGTGTTAATTAAAGCCGATAGCCTGGCGCGGATAATCGCGCGTGCAGTTTCGAGGGAAAGAAGCGAAAATGATAAAAAGGGTTTATGCATTTCGTAAAACGGCCCCGAAAGATTGCAGGGTCGTTACCGCCCATTACCGATATCGCGTTCCCCGAAATAATAAACGACCGGTTAATTAATATCGCGTATAATAACTTTTCGATCGCATTCCGATTCGCGCTACTTTTATTATCGCAATGGTCGGCAATTAAGATGTCGTGAGCTGCGTGCCGCACCGGCCATTATTAACCGCCATTAGGCGAGGCTGGATCGTCGTTAACGCGATGTGAAATTGAAATTCCCCATTGTTCTGTCTATTAACATTCCACTTGATTTAAGGGGCGACAAAAATTCATTTTTGTCTCGAGGAATACCGATTTCTCTAATTAACCTCACTCTTACTTCGGCCGTGATCAATTTTACTCAAATTTAGAATATGCTCCAATTTGTAATTGAAATTTAATTATAATTTGCATAGTCAACGATTGAACAATAATATATTGCCATAACATTTCAATTTTTTTCGTCTGTTTTAACCCCTTCCCGTACCATTTATTTAACAGATGCGTCAGTCAAGACTAACTATAAAGGGCTGTAACATTAAAACGAACAAACAAAATTAAAATGTTCTAAATATTTTATTTTCAGGAATTCTTGATAATGCAATTTATAGTTGGACCTAAACTTCAAGTTGAGGTATGTTCAAAGTTTGAATAAATCACGAGTCAGACTCGTCAAAGTGCGGGAAGGGTTAATATTGTAGCTGTAATTAGTCAGTTCTGACTGACGCACCTCATAGTGCAAAGAGTTAACGAATTCTCAATGACAAACATTTGAGTAGAAGGTGAATAGAATGTAGATCCATTGACAGCTTTCGAACGTTTGTCAATCGAGGTACTAAGCGAAAGAAGACGAAATTGACAGAGGGACGAGGGTTAAATGAAAACATTTTCCCCGACGTGGTGGCTGGCCGTAGCTAATAAGAGCGTCTCGATAGTTTCGATGCATTATTCCTGTTCCTTCGTGGCTCGTATATACGTATACATCCGGCGTAGCTTCGCGTCCAATATTCAGAGTGCAGCTGAAATTCCCTCAGCCAGGATTTTAAGGAACAGAGGAGACAGAGCGAGAGAAAGAGGGCGAATGGAAGAGAACATCGGGAGAAACTTTCCTCGACCGAACAGGCTCCCTCCCCCTGCCACCCTTTTCTATCTGTACTTCGTGCTCGGTTCATTAAAATTGAAGGTTCCTCGTCGTTGCCGTTGCCAAGTCGAAAGTCTGCAGAAACTTCACCGATGTATCTCCACCCGCCACCCGGTTTCCTTCCTTCTCCCTTCGAACAACCACCCGTTCGCCATCGGCAACGATAGTAACAAAACGTGACGTGGTCCCCTGTATTTCGTTACGTGCATCCGAGTGACGGTGTCGCGCGGCCACCGGCAACCGAATTGCCTTTCCTTTCCCCATACTCTGCTCGCCAGGAAAACACACCCCTTTTGCGCGTGGACCCTTCCGAACTTTCCGCCCGAGGGGATGCACACCGCCCTCTCGATATTCGGCCAACATGTAAATTCACCGTGTTCCTTCTCTTCTTTTTCCTCGTTTTTACCATCTTTTTTTTACTCAAACTTCCTGCAACTCCCGGTTACTGCTAGATAGTGTATCTGGACTTGGCAAAGTTCGGGGAAGCAGGTTGAACAGGTATTTGTTAGAATAATTGTCTGCGTTTGTAGTTGCAATTTTCTTTTTACAACGAGATTTACTGGGAGTTTGAAATTTCAAGCTGCAAATTCCAAGTTCCTCGAATTTTTAGTTGTTACAATAATACAGTTGTACAGTTGCGTATTACAATAATATGTTAACATATGCAAATTTTTAAATTTTCAACTTGTTAATCATTAAATTTTTACATCATCAAATTCCTAAACTTTCCAAGATCACAGTTTCATTAATTAATAGCAATTATAAAGATTTCAAAATCCCATTTCACCCCGACTTTGCTAAAATTAACTGTTCATGAGTCAATTTTCTTTAGAGGGCATAAAGGTATTCTATGGATATTACAATATAGTAAGCGATACGTGAAGTACCTCCGTTAGCGTGCAGAAACGACTTTTGCAGGAGACAGTCGTTCAGAATGGGAGGCTTACGGGAAAGAACTTGTCGACAGTTTGGATGGCTCCAAGTGGTTAAAGCAGTCGAGATAAAGGTAAGATCCTATTTCGGATCTAGATCTAGTCCGGCAGTGAGCCGTCGGAGATAGCTATTTGGCATTATTAGACCCTGAGAAGAGAAGGTCTATGGAAGGGCAGGATGGAGAGTTCGATTAGTTAGAGCAATCGAGTCAAAGGAGAGATTCAACCTCGAACCTCGGTCCAACGATCACCTGTCGAACGATTTTTATTCTTATTGCAATTCACGGAAATAGAATTCCGCTTCTCTGCCTCTCGTTCTTCTATTATTTTTCTACTTCGGGATTGCGCGAATGGAAGCGACGAATAAATAAAATTGTCTCGATTTTGGGATAACTGAAATTTCACTAAACAGTTCTTCGTTTGACGAAAATTTTCAAAACAGTAAATTGTAATTAAACTAATGTTCTGTATCAATTTTTTGAAATGCGGTTTGAACACCATGCAAAGAGATGCAACTTCAATTTCGAACAAGGGCCGACCGGTCGATACGACTAATCGATGATCAAACGGCGAAACGGAACGAATCGAAACGAAACGAGACGAATTCAAAAATCATCGGGGACAGTTAGTTTTCGAGCGTGTTAAAAGAATCAGCCGTGAACGGTGCTCGGCAGAGAGGCGGGCAAAAATCTCGTTTCGCGATCGAAATCGAATGAGAGCGAAAGGAACGAACGGTGGACACTATTGATGGGACGCGAGATAGGGGGGTGGTAGAGACGGAGGATGAGGGTTGCGATTGGAAAAAGCGTCATTCAAATTTCGGCTCGTTGCACGCGCGGCGCGGCTTCTGAAGCGGAATGACACAACGGAATGACGACGCCGCAATGGCTCGTTTTTTTCCGGCTTCCGCAGCCGCCTCTGAATGCGAATCGAATCGAATCTATCCGGTCGAAAGGCGGCGTGGCGGCCACGTTCGATAACGAGCGGTCAATAAACGCGATGGGGAACGGTTGCGACGATGTGTCTTCTCTAACGATGGGAAACGTGGTAATTCATTTTTTTCAACGACCTGATTCTCTTTCTTTTCGGGATGTAGAACTATTGGTTATCGATACCTTCTTCATTCTTTTTATACTGAACTTGTTTACAATTGGACAAAGTTTACAAAGAGACGACTGTCAATTTGCAATGGTCAACTCTCTGCAATTGTTGGCACTTTGAAAATTTACTGTTAAAGAGTTTGACAAATTTTGTTAAAGTTTAATGGAATATACTATAATATTAAACAATTAAATTAAACACTTATAACTTTTAAACTCTTTATATTTGTAATTATAAAAGATGGGAAGAAATATCAGATCAACACGACACACGATAACAGAATGTTATATAGAAATTTCATGAAGAAAAACAAGCACATAAAGCAATATTACAATTATTTTATTTTAATATTTGAGAATCTAGAATTGAATCGAGTGGCATCAAGTTAATAGTCGATAATTTAATGTTCATATTTATCGACATCTAATTACCGACATTTTAAAAGTTATCGATTCAGAATTATTTTTGCCACTCAATTATGAAAATTCAACAAAGTTCTCTGAGACCTATGTTCACTATTATCATTGTATTCATACATCATTCGACACTGTAGTTTTGTTAATTTATTTACTTCAGAGAGATGAGCATGAACCACTTTTAGAATATGGTATACAAGGTTACAGACCTATGATAGTTATAAGAATGTCATAAACTGTCCTCAAGTATAAACAAATGTATCTATAGATACTACATCACATATCAATGTATTCGAATATGTCGAAAATGTCATTAAGACATCGTTAAGGTTAATGAGAACGATTAACCTCAAACATAACCCAACTTAAGGTTACACAACTACTTGCGTAATTCTACTAACTACCTGTGTTATTCTATTCCATATCCAAAATAGGAAAAGCAACTTTGGTCAGCAATAATATTAAGCTACAGACACGAAAGCTATATAAGACAAATATACCAATTAGTTTTAATTTTATTAATAACTGTTTCGCACATCTGTTTACATTTTATTAAATACTGTTTGGTAGAAATGTATACATTTCATTAGAGCCTGTTTCGCACTATTTACATTTGATTAAAAACGTTAATTAAAATGGTACTTGATTGAAATTTTTGGAGCAGTGTTTTGTATATTATTTTCAAGATGTTTTTAAATTGAAGTGGTTGTTTAGGGATTCTTATAAAACTAGTTATTGGTAAGTTTGCAGTTCAGTCAACGAGATATTAGAGGTACATAGATACTTGTGAAGCTATTAATTTCGTAAAATCTATATCATTTTTTAAATTAACAGTACGATGACTGAAATGAAAATAGTTAGAAAATATTGTGTTGGTCAATGAACATCAGAGCAACTATTAAAAATATTTCTGTAAATGTTGATCGTTGTATTTGTCTATAAGCTCTTACATCGAAGAAGTACTTACATTGAATAATACAAAAGTGTGTAACAACAAGATTATTATTTTTAAAGAATTCTTATGAATCCAGTAATGAAACAGTTTAGTCATGTTTTAAATAAACGTTAACCAACAAGTATTATTTAAGGTAATATGTACAAATGCGTCGAGCAAATGACTAGTCAAAACTGCTTTAACGACGCCAGCGGGAGAGCAACGAAAGCACAATGAAACAGAAACGATAAAAGTAGTTACGTCGAAAGTAAAAAGTACCAGAATCACCGAGTTACACGTTTATACAGCATCGTTTTTTCCGTTTTTCCGACGAGGCTCAATTTCCCTTCCTGGAAAAAAGATGCGTCCACGAATATCCCGTAGATCCGCGAGCACACGAATCACGATGTAACGACGTGGCAGCGTACAGAGCTGACGGGAAACCGAGAGAAGATTTTTTTTCCCGGCCTGCCCCGAGGGCCGACGATACAAAACGAGAACGACGAAGTGGAATTAGTCGGAATCGATGGTTCCCGATGTTGAAATCGTCAACGTCGAGTTTAATACGGGTCCCTTAAATTTCTATTTGTAATTGTGCGAAAAGGTCGACAGGAAGCTGGCGGAGGGGGAAAAAATCGGCGCCGGACAAAAGGTAAAGGCGAAACAAAGCGAGTAGAGGGAAAATGATGGAAAGGGTGGAACGTTGCATGGAAATTTCGACCCTCTCCCCTGGCGGAAGCCAAACGAAATGCGCATAGGAATGACACGAGCCGCAACGTTCGTTCTCCACGTTTCGATTTGACCATTTGCCTCGATCCCGTGGACCAGACTATTCGACCGAGCACAATGTAAGAGCACTTTTCATGCTAACGAACGCGACCAGCCACGTTTATCCCCGCCGACCCGTGATTTTCGTTTTTCTTCGAAGGACTCTGTCAAAACGCTCTCCCTTTAATCCGAAAAACCGTACACGTAATATCGAAACTCCAAACAAATCCCAAGGTATTCCTGTCATTTGCACTGGCGTTTCCCTGTCGGTTTCGACGCGAATGATTTTCGAGAACGTTTCGTGCTCCATTGAGCTGTTCCGCGAATACTCCACGCGTGTAATTAATGCTTGGTTTTGTGCGTTTACAGCTGCATTCGTAGTTTCCATGTATAATAGAAATGTTGTCGGCATTGACTATAAAATTAAGCTATTTCGTATTAATACGCTCCTCGCAACGATTGTTGACTGGAAATTGATTAATAAATCTTTGATGATTATTAATTCACAACTACGATGGAAATCATACGTACCATAATTAAGAGGAAATTGAAATTTTAGTCTTCCGTTGTTATTGATTCATGCAATGATAATTAAACTGCGTATTTCGTGATACGTTACATTACTAATAAATAATTATTCGCTGCATTCGAAAATACATGTAATATAAAGTACGACTTTATTTTTCTATACTTTTCACGCCGTTTAAAATTGTTCTCCGATCGCTTTCGAATGAAACGCCCACAAGGATGCATCTCGTTCATCCTGCGAATTTCAATTGAACCAGCTCCGGTAAGCCGTCATTCTGGCGGTTAAAATTGAAACGCGTTCACGCGAAAGGTACACGCGAATTCGAAATTACGCGTTTACGAGCAACTCCTTCATTCGGCAAAGTCGGCCAAGGAAAGAAATCGCGGGTTGGACAAACGACGAAAATATAAAATGGGATATCCATCCATCGTGCTTTCGAAAACGAAACCGTCGAGTCGACGATAAATCCAGGGTTTGTTCGCGCTAGGACTCTTACATTGTGTCGGGGTTGGATGGCTCAATTCGTATCAGGATCATGGTGGACGAATCAGAATGAGGGACATCGATCTGACGGAAACTGACGAACCAAAATTTGTGGGACAGTAAAAAAGAATCCTTTTTTTCCTCATCTGTTTACGTCAGATTGATCAGAAAATTGTAGCAAAGTTTGGAAAATATTTTGCACGGAAATCACTTGAAATAAATACGTCAAAGGAATAGCCGTTTATCAACTTTTATCAAAACGAAACTAGTTAGCAGGTTAATTACATTACGCAGCTATAACTTGGGTCTTATTCAAATTTAATTTGGACATCATTTGAATAGAAATTTTAGAAGTTGCCTGGAAGTTTTAACACAAATTTAATTTAGCATAACGCAACGTCCTTGCTCCGGATCTAGACTACTTCATCTGCTCCAAACTATTTCGAGATTAACTTACTGTTACATTCAACGTAATCCACGGTAATCTAGCTTAATCCTTTGACCGTTCAGTCAACTTAAGAGCAAACTTCCACACAACAAATCTTGACGATCGCTCGTGAGAGTCTGCGTGAATTAACCGAGTATCGTTACGTTTCCAAATATCAACGTTTCTTGTGCTCTTCTATCTTCAAATTAAATCAAAATAAATAGGTGTTCTTGTATAATAATGTGACTGTAATTTGGCTAATATAGGTACAAATTCAAATATCAGCGTTTCTTGTGGTGTTCTATTTTCAAATAGAACAGTTACGTTTCTAAATATCATCGTTTCTTTTGCTGTTCTATCTTCAAATTAAATCAAAACAAATAACTCTTTTTATATAATAATATAACTATAATTTAGCTAATACAGGTACAAATCTAAACATCACCATTTTTTGTGCTGTTCTACCTTCAAATTAAATTAAAACAAATAACTAGTCTTATATAATAATATGTCTGTAATTTGCCTAATACAGGTACAAATCCAAATATCATCGTTTCTTGTGCTGTTATATCTTCAAATTAAATTAAAATAAATAACAGTCCTTATATAATAATATGACTGTAATTTGGCTAATACAGGTACAAATCTAAACATCACCATTTTTTGTGCTGTTCTACCTTCAAATTAAACTAAAACAAATAACTAGTCTTATATAATAATATGACTGTAATTTGCCTAATACAGGTACAAATCCAAATATCAACGTTTCTTGTGCTGTTTTATTTTCAAATAGAACAGTTACGTTTCTAAATATCATCGTTTCTTTTGCTGTTATATCTTCAAATTAAATAAAAATAAATAACAGTCCTTATATAATAATATGACTATAATTTAGCTAATACAAGTACAAATCTAAACATCACCATTTCTTGTGCTGTTCTACCTTCAAATTAAATCAAAGCAAATAACTAGTCTTATAAAATAATATAACTGTAACTAATATATGAATGTAACTAATATAGGTACAAATGTTTTACATAACTTCTACCTTTTCATACATTCCTAATTCTATTAGTCCTACTATCATAGTTTTGCTTTCATAGATTCTACCTATGACCCTTAGAATACCCAAGATTAATAGCCGCCATAGACCAAGCCATAAAAAATGAAATGCAAATGAGAAACACTGCCATATCTTACATCATCGTTTTACGATTCGGTCAAGTGTGTAGGCCACGAAACGTTATAAAGAGTCCCGTACACCCAGTTATTCAGCGAACCGTCCAAAGTGTTCGGTATTTACAGTCGCCATTTCTGTTCGTGCTACGGACACTAATCTCCGGAAGTACTTCTGCCTTTTACTAAAACGTCAGCTTCGGTGTACGGGACACCGTATGTGAAATTCATGCCTCTTTCTTCCGTTTGAGAAGGGACTCGAGTTCTCGGTGACATTTTTGTTCGACACGCTGTCGGAATTGTAGACACGTAGATGTCGATAAGCAAAATTCTGTACGAGTTTATCGTTATTGGCTGATCGTTATCGACTGTATAGCGGTCACGGAAAATGCACGCCACGGAAATATTTTAATACCTCGTCCTGGTGAAACGTCGGGGAGCTGGCACGGTGTTCCATTTAGCAAGGAAGCGCGGCTACATATTGCATCGGTGTAGTTTCGCTGTGTGGAGGAAGAAGAGAAATTTTGCAAAGTTACATTTTTCCGAGCGTACATTTTTATTCTTTTTTTCTTTCTGTTTTATGCTCGTTCCAATATTGGATACTAATATTTGAAACAGAACATTGAAGAACTAAACGATATTGCACCGACAAACGTTTAACCCGAGTTTTGTAGCCCACTGACGATATATTTGGCAAAATAGAGAGCGAAGAAGCGAAACGGTTTAACTAGGAACCAAACAATTTTATATTTTAAATAAATTCGAAATTGCAGCGAAAATTTGCAGGTAGCTAATATTGGTCGTATCCCGTACATAGTCCGCGTAAACCGCATTACTTAAGGGATGATTTAATAGCAGCGGAAAAGGGGAAAGCAGAGAGCGAAGTTAAGGGTCAAAGAGATAAAGAGCGAAGAGAACGGCGAAGTGGCAGAGAGAGAGACGGACAGCAGGAAGATGAACACGAAGATAAAGTGTCAAAGGGAGAAAAGAACAACCCGGAGAAAAGAAGATTCAGGGGTGGAGAGGGCGCGAAGGGACAGGGGTGGAAAAATATAGACGAAAGAGGGAAAGAGAGACGCGTGAGGTGAGCCGGAAAATCCGGTAGCAGTTTTCAGGGGGTAGATCCAAGGCTCCGAACGTTCGACGAGGGTTGAAAGGTGAAGAAGAGAGGGTAGGTGGCGAACAAGTACAAAGCTGTGGACGAGGGAAAGGTAAAGAGTGCTCGAAAAAATTTATCGAGCGCTGCACTTAACTCCCGCCACGTTTTAAAACAGTCTGACGGGGTCGTTTCAAAACAGACAGTCTCCCTTCCGATCTCGACTCCCTTCGTCCGATCGACGACGCTAGGCAAACATACTTATCGTTCGTTCGACAATCGAACAATTTCCCCCGGACACAATTCTCCAGTCTTCAACGTTTAATCATAATCAGACTGTACGCCCAAATCAGGATCAACTCTTTTTCTTTCTTATATCGACAATTTCACTTCGTTTAACTCCATCCTGTCATGTCAATTTAACACTATACCTACCGGAGTACAATGTGTACTTAATTTGAAATTAAAAATGAAGTTAAAAAATAAATACACTAACGACGAAACATAAATTAGTACACACAATTATTCTTTAGTTTGATGAAAATCAATGAGGATTTCAAGAAATATATTTTAATAAAATATGTTCCTAAAAAATACAGAAACGATGAAACATAAATTAAAAGCTACATTTATTCTTTAGTTTAATGAAAATCAATAAGGATTTCAAGGAATGTATTTTAACAAAATATGTTCCTAAAAAATAAACAAACGACGAAACATAAATTAGTATACACAATTATTCTTTAGTTTGATGAAAATCAATGTTGATTTCAAGAAATGTATCTTAATAAAATATGTTCCTAAAAAATAAACAAACGACGAAACATAAATTAGTACACACAATTATTCTTCATTTTAATGAAAATCAATTTTGATTTCAAGGAATGTACTTTAATAAAATGTGCATCTTATAACAAGCACTAAACCTATTAACACTAAACCTACCGACGTATAATGTGTACTTAATTTAAGATGAAAAATGAAGTTGAAAAATAAATAAACAAATGACAAAACATAAATTAGTACACACATTAATTCTTCATCTTCATGAAGATCAATGCAGATATCAGAAGAATCAATTCAACAAATTGTGTCATTTATAATAAGGATCTTATAGAACGGTCATTTGACCGGTTTGGTAGTTTTAGTGTTAACATTACATCTCTCGATTTTTGTATTTTCCAAATTTTGTATCCTCTAAAACAACCAAGAGAAACCTAACCACCGCCCATGTTCAAAGAATTCGAATTCGTTCAGTTAAAAATTCTCGGCAAGGAACATAATCGAGCCACTGTTTAATACCAGCCTGCGGGCAACTGCTACAAATTGAAAGTACGAGCACAAATGTGTCTGCATAAAAGAACCTCGGTATGCCATGGAAATACCAGGTAGATTAAGAGTACATTCTTTCGAGGGTAATACGTAATTTCACGGTGTTTCGTGGAAAGAGACAACGGGGCTACTTTCACCCTCCATCCCTCTGGCGAAGGTAGCGCAACCGGGAAAAATGCGAAAGAGCTTGTCCATACATTCCACTTCCGGCGACGAGCACATACATACAACCGGGTCGTGTCATTGAACGAACGATAAATCCGGCTTCGTGTTCGCTCGTCCAAGGGGAAGTTACGTGGTGTTCGTTGAATTATGTCGGTTCGACGTTAGATAAATTTGACCCGTGCTTCCGTTCATCGAGAACCACCCTTTTTTCGGTTGTTTCGGTTCCTCTTACAGCTGCTTTGCGAACATGAGAATCGAGTAAAAATTTTTGGAGAATTTAATACGTTAGCATGTAATATTATCTTTTAACGAGAGTAGGTTCTATATGAAAATGCACATACAATAAAATTTTCCCTCAGAAATACTGTTACCACAGAATTGTACTGAAGGCACATACACTCCCAGTTCGATTTTCTCCCTAACAAGCCCGTTCTTGTTCGTTTTCTTCGCCCCTCGCTGTCAAATTAACATAGTTTTCGCAACCGAATTTAAATAGCGATCCGGGTAACCGTCTCTCGGTCACAAGGATTTCGGTTTACCCCCGTTGAAAGTTTCGAGGGGACTCGATCGTGGAACTTTTTGCGGGATTAGTCGGTAATTGGAGCAATCGAGACCCCGTGACAACGGCTCCAGGCAAAAACAATGTCCCCCTACAGTTAATTCCGTGTCCAGGATAAGGTTGCAGGTACGACGAAGTTTCGCCGCGAACGTTTATCGAAAGTCCGGACGTAGATCGATCCTCGAGGACGAACAGTGCTCTCGTCTACGTCCGAACGGGATCGGAAAAGGTTTTAAAAAGAGTCCACGTAATTCGCGATGGGCCAACTTGAATTGAGGCTTACGAAGTAATCGGAAAGTTCCAGCCGAAGCGATCGGGCGACACGCTGGCTTTTTGCTACTGGCGAATCCCTCTCAAACCACCACCCTGACTGTAGAAGCGAGTTCACGCGCGAAAAACCTTCAATGATTTTACCATGATGGGGTGATTCTACAAATTTCTTACGACTCTTCAAAATTATATTTTCTTCTGATTCAAAAATCGAGTTCTAAAATATATAATGTGGTCACTAATAACCTAAGAAGGTGCATGTGACCAAGTATTCAATTAAAAATACTTGGAAGATTCTAAAATATCAAATGTGGTCACTAATAACCTAAGGTGCATGTGACCTTAAGCAGTCAATTAAAAATATTTCGAAGACGTTTCAAAATTCGATCTAAAATATTTGAGGAGCGTAAATATTTTCATTATGCTCCCATTTCGCAAGGCAAACACGTGGTATCTATCAGAAAACATCAGGAAGAGCGCTAAGTCTGGCCAAAGCTTGTTATCGCTAATTTGAACCATAAAGATGGACAGATAGTCAGCGCTAATTCGTCGGCTAAAATAACAGATTTTAATTAAGGGAAGTTTACACACTGGCGAGTCACGTGTTATCAGGAACAAGTGGAGGGTCTTCAGGCAGAAGACTAAGGTTTCATTTGCACGAGGCGTAAGAGTGAGCTAATGGCGGTCGATTCTTTCGTGTGTGCGATTCCCGCATTTTCGGAATAGTTGTATTTTAGCAACAACTTTGAAAGTGCAGTCGGTCGAGGTTCTTTATGTTATGCACGCTTTGCCAGCGATTCCGCGTTCTTCACCCGACATTATGCGCAACTTCCGAGAGTAACTTTTCCCCTCGAAGAAAAGTTGCGCGTATATTGTTGCACCGACGAATAATTACTGTCTCGACGAACTATAGCGGTTGGAACTTCTGGAAAACATGTTCGTTTCGGTGGCTGACGACGAGGTAGAAATTCGGAGAGATCGATCCTTGAATTTTGGATGTAGCCTCGCGTGTCCACTCATCTTAACCCATTTTCGAGCGATACCGAATATCCGTTCGAACGAATTCTCACCCCTTTGGCGATAAAATATTATCGGTCGGACAGTTTTGCGCGGTTGCGACGATTCACGAGTCTTCTCTGTCATTTTGGTTTACCACTCGCTGTTATCTGTCGATTCGTCGCGAACCAACCCCTGGTTGGGCCGTTATCGGTCGGGCGTTTATTGTGCCGGTGTATAGGAGGGGTTGTTTTTTTCTAGCTCGCTAGATTTTTTCGCGGTCGCGAGATTTATTCGAAGAGTCGCGCGAAAGCTTTGACGCGTTTGCGTATGATGGACGGGAATTTCTGTTCGGCGAACGATACCGGTGAAAAATTGCTCGAGGAATGGACGCTGTAATCCCTCGTGATTTTTATTCTCTTCTTTTTCGTTTTGCCCGCGACTACTGGATTTTTTGTTTTTAAACCGTGACAGGTGATGGAACTTGGCTTTCCAAGAGAAACAGCTTGATGTAATCGCACTAACTTTTTCATGTTTATTCGACCGATTGGGTCTTGAACATGCACATATCCCCGCGAGGGAGAGGCATTCGCAAGAAAGAGCTTTTCCCTTTTTTTTATGCAAAGGGATTTTGTTATTTTTAAAGCACCCATCTCCATCATTCACTCTAAAAATTTCCCACTGTACTTTCTGGTTCTCGTCGTTCCAGCTTATAGTTCGGATAGTTGTCGATTAGCAATTACCTATATGACAGATATTGCAGTCTCCCTTGAGCAAAGGGCACTTGATCCAGCTCCGCTCGGAGTCAAATTTAACGATTTTCCATGCGGATGAAAAAGCGTAGCAGGGAATGGAGTTCAAAGTCGAATCGCGGTTCGCGGGCGATGAACGCTTTCGTTCGATCAAGGATGTGAATGGTAGGAGGATGGAGAGCTTCCACGGCAATCTGGAACGGCTGGAGGGGTTGTTGGATGGCAGAACGGATAGAACGGCAGGAATAAGTATCGCTCGCCGGGAAAAGCTCTCCATTGGATACGGGAATTGGACGCTCAGGACGAAGGATGGAATGGAGGCTGCACTCAAACAATTCTTCGGCGTGTATTGACCGTGGGTAAATCAATCAGAAACAGTCGTTTTGACCTTTACGATCAGATTCTCGGTCGGTTGCGTTCGGTTGGCCGGGACAAGGAACCGGGCGGGACGAGCACCGGATGAACGAGTTTGCAGAGAGAGCGGAGGCGGACGAGGAGCAGAAGACGGCGAGAGGGTATCTAGACATTGTTTATCCCGATCGCAATTACACTATCGAGGACTTTACTCCAATCGAGGGGCCACTCGATGAAAATCTTTTTACGATCGATTTAAATCGAAGATACCAACGAACCAGAAATAAGATTCTTCTGGCACAGTTCCGGGGAATCGCGATTACTCGAATGATATGAATGGCGAGTCATTCTCGAGAAAGGGTTACTTCATCAAGTCGAAATAAATTAACCCTTAAATAGGGTTAACTTAAATAAATTTTAAGTGACAAAAAATTCCGTAAATGCATAAATGGGGTCCCTGGTGGACACCAGATTAAAATGTACTTAATTGAAAAAATAGAGGAATGACATCTCAGGATCTTTATTTCAGAAGTAAAAACAAAAAAGTATTTTAATACAAAGATATCATCGGAAAGTCATAACAGAAAACAAAATTTTCAACCTTTCGCTTAGACCTCACGCAGTCTATCCCTATCATAAATCGTTCAAAGGTAAAATAGCACAGGCTAATTGCCCCCGACGACTCTCCAAAATACGTTGACGATAACATATGTGTACAATGAGATACTAAATATTAAGAATGTGAATCCATACGAGGACCCCACTTATTTAATTTCGTGCTAACTTTGATTACAGCAACAATTTATATCTGTAAACACATTGAAATTAACATAAATATAGACAGAAACAAATACCTGAAGTTTCAGTGCACAAATGCCGCGGCTAAAATAGTTAACGCAAAAAATGCAACACTGAGGGCTTTGCGGACCCCACTCATTTAAGGGTTAAAGCAATTCATTCGACTCCTGAATTTTCCGGTGGATAATCTGGTAGTGGAGATTGAAATTCGGACGCAGTTGGGAAATCTTCTTCCGCGTAAATTCTGGTCAAGTTTCGTATCTCCTCGGGAATCCTCCGCGGTCCCCTTTTATCCCACTTCGAAGCGTGCAACTTTCACGAAAGAGTATTCACCCTCCCGGTTTCGAGAAATCTTCATGCACCACGGCCGGTGATCCAGCTTTTAAATTATTAGCTTCGGTAGCGAGCCGGTAAAAAGCGCATAACCGATGCAAGGTGTGCAAAGAACGAGAGAAGGCGAAAGAAATTGCCAGCCAACCCGTGTGCGTGTGTTGTTCGTTTTCGCGAAGAAACTGCTGCTGGCCTTGGAGCACCTGCTGTTCCGTTATCGACGCTCCTTTCTTCGAACTCTTTGCTTCCCGCCCCGTCAACACCCTTTTCGCCCTTTCTGAACGCGCCGTTCACGACGTCGCGCTTAAATATTTCCAAAGAACCGGTGACCGTTTCAACTTCGCGACGAGGGGCGAGAACTTTCCAACAACGAAATTTACCAGCTTTCATGGCGACCCACCCTCTCCTGTTGCACCCCCGTTTATTCGCTACGTAACACATGGGATAGTCCGCGGGCCAGATGGCGGTCGCGTTAAAAAACTTTCCCGATCATGATTTTCCAATTTCAATGGCTGGCCACGTGCCGGGTAAGCGATTACGGCACAGCTATTTTATGTCTCTTTGAGGCGGATTACCGGCCGCGTGTAATTCGCACGTGGCTTTTCCAGCGAGCGATTCAGCCGTGCGTGCATTAAGGGGCGCTCCGCTCGAGAACCTGCTCGATTGACGCCAGTACGAATCGAATTATCGAGAGGCGGGCCCGGTTCATCGATGAGTTAGGTGATTGTTGAAAAACGAAAGTGATCGACAGGGGTCGTTCGCGCGTGGTTCGTTCACTGATTATCGCGCGATCGATCGCTATAGGGGTGTCACGGCGAGATGCAGCCGATTTCAATTTATCGACAGTTTGTTCCCGGAGTTATTTTTTCGGATTTTGCCTTTTTTCCACACTGAATTTTTTACGGGATCCCGATAAAGATTGATTAAGGAATTCTTCTGCTGCAAATTTAATTTCACTTTATCAGAAATAAAGCGACCCAAGTTTTCTATTGTTCTCGCTTCATTAGCGAACAATTACTCGTGTAATTGGTGGAAGGAAAAACGTATTGGTTCTGACGAACTTTCTGAATCGAGAGAAACGAAGTATTGGATTATTTTGTTAATTATCGTCTATTTCCAGTATATTGTCCTGCTGCATATTTAATTAAAGGCAGATCATTTCGAACGGTGGAGAAACTAGAATACGAGATTAAATATTTCGAGTCACTTTTTACAAGCTTTTCAAACCTTTTGAAAGGTTTGATCATTCTCAACAAGATTATTCTCTGTAACAAATTAATTACCTCAGCAATTAACCTAATAAGTTTGCATGTCAAGAAGTAAGAATTGTATGTCATGAACACTTTGTTTTTATTACTAGCACCTTAACACCATGACCAATATTCGCACAGAAATTATCTGCTGGTCGAAAGCGAACGAGGGTGAAACAAGGTTGCATTTTTACGAGTTCGCAATTACGGTGTTGAATGCGCACAGGCAAAACGGCGTGCATAAATTCGGCAAATGGAAATAGTTGCTGTAACCTGAAATTAAATCGACCGACGACATTTCGAACTATTTAAGTACAATGGGACACGGATAGCAATTCCGAGCGACAGGCACGCGGCGGTTAGCCAGATAAATGCCGCGTCGCGACGCTCCGGCTGCCTTGAAATGTCGCACACTATTTTAGCCTACTACCTTTTCTTTTTCGCCCTTGAATACCCTCGAAATTACGACTTTGCAATTCGTAAACTGTCCGGTAAACCATGACGGGTTTGTTCTAGGAAATATTTATTTAATTCATAAAGTTTTAAAGTACATCGGACAGGAAAAAAATAATACTTTGTTATTCAGAAAATGATATTCAAATTTTATGTTTTAATGTATCTTGAAATTCTCCTGCAATGTTTTATAACTCAGATGTCACTCAAAAGAATAATAATGCTCGTAAGGGTGGAACCCGTAAGAAGATTAATAACGTAAAAAAAAAAAAATAAGGAAATGCTTGCTTCTTAAAAATATTATTCATTCCGTATGTACCCATAAATGTTATTAAAATTGAAATAAAAGATTTCACCCAGCAAACACGCCGTTAGATGCAAATACGGTGGGTCGTCAACAGAGGTTACCGAAGAAAGGGAATACCAAATGCGAGGTTAATCTTTCACGTGCAGCAACAATTTCAGACGAAGCTTCCCTCTATCGCCAAAGTACTCTCAACCTGTTTCCATAATGCATGGCGTATTCTTCTGTCCAAGCATTAATGTTGCCCTGACTAAAACGCAACATCGCTAGTTAAATCCCATTAGTACCATTAACTTTCAGCTCCTACTCCCAACGGGGACGGTACTTGGATCTAGGGGTCAATAAACTGTGCCAGTAGTTTAATCACTTGCGAGTTGGGAGTAATTTGTACGATTTTAAAGTGGCGGAAAATGTAGGCTATTGGAACGATGAGGGGTTGTAATTTTGGTGTTTGGGATTTTAGGATTATTGAATTTTGGGGGGTTGGGAATTTGGAGGGTTGGGAATTTGGGGATTTGGGAATTTGGGGGTTTTGGAATTCGGGGATTTGGGAATTCGGGGATTTGGGAATTCGGTGCCTTGGGAATTCGAGGATTTGGGAATTTGGAGATTTGGGAATTTGGTGACTTGGGAATTCGGTGACTTGGGAATTCGGTGTCTTGGGAATTCGGTGCTTTGGGAATTCGGTACCTTGGGAATTCGGTGCTTTGGGAATTTGGAGATTTGGGAATTTGAGGGGGTGGTAATTCGAGAGCTTGGTAATTCGGTGCTTTGGGAATTCGGTGCCTTGGGAATTCGGTGCTTTGGGAATTTGGAGATTTGGGAATTTGGGGGGGTGGTAATTCGAGAGCTTGGTAATTCGGTGCTTTGGGAATTCGGTGCCTTGGGAATTCGGTGCTTTGGGAATTTGGAGATTTGGGAATTTGGGGGGTTGGTAATTCGGGAGCTTGGTAATAATTGGGTTTGATAGTTTGGGGGTGTGGGAATTAGAGAACTTAGACACTTACAAATTTCAAAATTTAAACACTTGGAAATTTGCAGATTTAAGGATTTGAAGATTTGACAATTTAGGGAGATGAAGAAGTTGTGATGAGGAATTTGTAAATTTGAGAACTTGATGACTTTCAGATTTGAGAATTTGGATGTTCTCCATTTTACAATCTAGAGCTTTAAACATAATAAGTTATGAAATTTGTGGAATTCATGAATTTATACCTATAGAAGTTTGCACCCCTAAAACTCTACAACCTTGCGCATTAAAGGCTTTACAAATTTAGTAACTTCGTAACTTACATATTAAGATCCTAGAATTTTACTTCAAAAGTTATCTCAGAACTTTGGTACTTATACAATTTATTAATTTAAAGATCAGGAACTTAGGTGCACAAAGTCTAATATAAAGAATTCATGTATGAATCCAGAAGTGAGCAAAGATTTGTGAATTTAAGAGATCTTCCTCATTTCCATCGGAACGATATCCTCTACGATACCGATGAATCTCCGGACGAAATCGTTCAAAAGAAAATCATAAAGAGGCAAGCGACGTCTATCGAGCATCCGATGACTTACAAGTCGCGCAGTAGTCTCGATTCCGTGCTCGCAACTTTACGATCGAGGATTCCAACGGTGTTCGGGGTAGAAGAGCAGAGGCAGCACGCGTATCCGGTAATAACGATAAATAATCGTAAAAATCCACTATCGTTCACGGTTGGTTAACCCCGGTTCTTTTCGCCGACGGAGGGCAAAAGCAGCCTGCTAAGAATTCAATGCGCGGGGCGTCTAATAAATATTTCTTCCCCGACGCGACACACGCTCGCGAGCGCACATGTTCCACCCTTCCGAGCATTCTTACTGATACGAGTTCTAGGCGTTGCTACGAAATTTCCTTTTACGATCTCTGGTGAAAAAACTATGTTCAAAAGTCAAATTTTTTCTTAAACCTTAACCTACAAGTTTCTGGACAGTCATGCACAAATGACTAATTATTTTTATTACTTCGAGACAAATACGGAAGATTGAAAAATTAGACATTTTTTATATTCGATCCTTGCTTATGAAGATTATAATTATAAATGAACACAAAATTTAATTAAAATAAGAATATGAGTATTCTTTGTTGTAGACGACTCACCAGGTGCGTCACACAAAATTAAATTAAATTAAGAATATGAGTTTTCTTTGTTGTAGATGACTCACCAGGTGCGTCACACAAAATTCAATTAAAATAAGAATATGAGTGTCCTTTGTTGTAGATGACTCACCGTGTGCGTCACACAAAATTCAATTAAAATAAGAATATGAGTATTTTTTGTCGTAGATGACTCACTGGGTGCGTCACACAAAATTCAATTAAAATAAGAATATGAGTGTTCTTTGTTGTAGATGACTCGCCGGGTGCGTCACATAAAATTCAATTAAAATAAGAATATGAGTGTTCTTTGCTGTAGATGACTCACCGGGTGCGTCACATAAAATTCAATTAAAATAAGAATATGAGTATTTTTTGTCGTAGATGACTTACTGGGTGCGTCACACAAAATTCAATTAAAATAAGAATATGAGTGTTCTTTGTTGTAGATGACTCACCGTGTGCGTCACACAAAATTCAATTAAAATAAGAATATGGGTATTTTTTGTTGTAGATGACTCACCGGGTGCGTCACACAAAATTCAATTAAAATAAGAATATGAGTGTTCTTTGTTGTAGATGACTCACCGGGTGCGTCACACAAAGTTCAATTAAAATAAGAATATGCGTGTTCTTTGTTGTAGACGACTCACCAGGTGCGTCATGAGTGTGTCACATTTTTAAAATTTTTTCTGAAGAAATTTTTTAAAAAAGCTTTTCTAGATTTCAGACCCATTTGGACCGTCCGACCGAAAACCTATGCCAAAATAATATAAATGATACTTTGTGCGCATCCTGGCCGTATATTCAATTCCGCCGAAGGTGACCTTATGCAAAATATGCAGGAAGTGCAGCACGGTGTACCGGAAATAAAGGAGCGTATAGATCGCTGCATTTCAAGGATACCTCTGAGAATCGAGGCCGCTATCAATAACTAAGGAGATCGCATGAAATACTATAAATAAGTGAAGGTTCTTTAAGAATGTAATATTTCCGTTTGTTGCGTCGGTTTATCGAGATTGGAAACTTAAAAATTTATACGTTTGAAAATATTTACATAACTTGAGAAAAACGGAACATTGGGAGCATATGTAAGAGAATTTATTCTACAAAAGAAAGATAATTTCTTGCAGAGATGAAAGTTCGATTCAGAGAGTCCGTTACAGAGATAAAATAATGCGTTTGGAAATAGTCGAAGTTTTATCTCGGTTCTCGAAAATTTTGTTACAGAAGTTGGAATAACGAGGAAAATCTGGTCGGAAAATCGTTACTATCGGCGATCCGCGCAGCTAGAAAGGGGTGGTTTTCAAGATTTCGGCGCCGCTGAAACGGCGTCGACTACAGCGAGTCAGGGATGGGAATAGATGGTCGTTTCGTTATCTTGGTCACGTCTCGTCTGGACCCGCGTTTCCTCGCAGGAAAAGAGATACTCGAATATTTGTTGGCCGGCGATCTATAACCGCGCCGAATCTATATACGCGCGTGCACGCGCCGCTACGTGACCTGTCTGCGCGATACCGTGAGACGCGGTTAACTCGTGGTGCTTTTAAATCACCGGTAATTTCGCCGTTCGCGGTTCACGACACGCAACGTTGACACGGCACTCCACGCGGACGTATCTTTGCCACCCCTCGCGATATTATCATCCGAGCCGCGTTTAGTTCGTTAAAATTCATGGTGTTCCGCGAGGCGAGAGCTTTCCCGCCGCCTTTCCACGGGAGGGTGAAAGAACGACGAGGGTGGAGGTAACAGGAACGGTGTCCTTTTGAGGGTGGGCGGCTCGCATGCGGTAACCGGCGAGGAACCTTGTATCAGGGGTATTGGTAGTTCATTCGTGCCGGTGCTTTAAATGGAAATTTCACCCTTTCGATACGAAGGCGTATGCGTATGCTCGTAGAAAGCAGATGTACTGGCTGTATCGTCGTGTTAAGGGTCGCAGATGCTTTCACCGATACCAGGGAAAATGCTGCTGTAATTTTTGTTCGGTTATTGCGGTTTCCTGCGCATAGACAAAGTTATCTCGCACTCCTGTTATTACATATATTCGAATTACACTTCTTTCAAGATCCATAACATTTTTAACTTTAGATTTATTTCTTATTTTCATTTACGAAATGAATGCATCATCATAAGCTAGTTTCCATACTGTACATTATTTTAAGAGAACAGGAATTCAAACAGGAAATCAAGCCAATAAGATATGTTCTAATGGCTGTCTTTTGTTGAAGAACAGTTGAAAGGGGTTGAAAGTAACAGTTTATCAAAATTATATATGTTGGAATTGCCTATACTACACTTCTTTGATATTTTCAATATTAAATTTATTTCTTATTTCCATTTACGAAATTTAAAAAGCTCAATGTGTCTTCATAAGCTAGTTTCCATATTGTACATTATTTTAATAAAAGTGGAATTCAAACAGGAAATCAAGCTAATAAGATATGTTCTGATGGCTATCTCTTTTGTTGAAGAATAGTTGAAAGGGGTTGAAAGTAACAGTTTATCAAAATTATATATGTTAGAATTGCCTATACTACACTTCTTTGATATTTTCAACATCAGATTTATTTCTTGTGTTCATTTACGAAATTCAAAAATGCATCGTCATAAGCTAGTTTCCATACTGCACATTATTGTAAGAAAAGGATAAATCAAACCAATAAGATCTGTTTGGATGGCTGTCTCTTTTGTTGAAGAACGGTTGAAAATAACAGTTTCCATACTGTACATTATTGTAAGAAAAGAAGAATTCAAACTGGAAATCAAACCAATAAGATTTGCTCTAATGACTGTCTTTTGTTGAAGAACGATTGAAAGGGGTTGAAAATGACAGTTTACCGAAAGACAGCCAGAAAAACAGTTCCAATCAGCACATTTAGAGTTTCTTTAAATTTCGCACTGAATATTCTGTTCAAAAACATGTTACAAACCATACTTCAATTGTGTTAATAGTTCTTGTTCAAAGTTCTTTTATAAAACATTTAAAAAATCTCACATCATCTATCCATTTTTAATTTACTCTTAATTTAAATATAACTCATGAAACGTAAATGTACAGTTAAAACTCCAATATAAACCCCATTATCAAAGCACACAAAGATAAATAATAAATAACTTATCAGTCCCCCAGCCAGAAAGACTGAAATCGATGGTTCTAAAGAAGCCTCTGTACAGATGTCTCATGATCGATGAAAATATTAAGGAGATACCCAGTTGGAAGATAAATCGTGGTCGAATGGTCGTTTTTATATCCATCCGGGGGGACCGATACCAAGGATTTAATTGATTTCTTTCTTCGTGGCCTCGTAGCTACGTTCTCGATCAATCTTACGCGTACATCGTCGCGCTTAGAATGTACATGTTATCTCGAGCGCCAGATAATCGGCGGTTACGTAAAATGATTAAGGGCCGCCCATTACTCATGGAATGGTTCCCTTCTCCACGACGCTCGCGCGAACCAACCATTCAACACCGTGAAACTTTCATCGAGTTTCAACCCCTTCCGATTAAGATCTAACCCTCAACCTCAAAACTACTCTACCTACCCTCTTGTTACAACGCTGCAGTCTCTTTTCGGAGAGAGAAAACCGCGAGGTTTTTCATTTCCTTCTTTTATTTCGTAAATATATTTGCTCTGGTGCTGTGCATGGAAATTGGGTTATTTTTGAGTAACGTATAAATATTTTTTAATTATTAGGTATCTAAAAGACGTACATCGTCTCAATGTTTAACACAAGTTTCTTATTATAAGGAACACATTTTGTTAAAATACATTTATTGAAATCAGAATTCATTTTCATCAATATAAAGAATAAATGTGTGTACTAATTTATGTTTCGTTTGTTCATTTATTTTTTAACTTCATTTTTAATTTTAAGTTGAGTACATATTATATGTCGGTAGGTTTAGTGTTAATCTTGCAATGTGCATCTTCAATGTTTTCATGTTTTTAAATTTTGTGGTCGATGTTCATTGATGATATTGAAATATCGACACTATTGTGTTTAACACTAAACCCACGTACATATAATGTGTACTTAATTTGAAATTTAAAATGAAGTTAACACTAAACCTACCAGGAATAAGGTGTATTTAATTTGAAATTAAAAATAAAGTTAACACTAAACCTATCGACACATAATATACACTTACTCTGAAACTAAAAATGAAGTCAAAGAACAAATGTACAAACGAAACCTAAATTAGTACACACATTCATTCTTCATTTCAATGAAAATCAATTCTGGTTTCGAAGGAATGTTTAACAAAATATGTATCTTATAACTTGTGGAGCAGTCATTTGACTGGTTTGTATAAAGCTTTCACTCAAATTTTCCTACAAAAACAATAAATTTCCCGACACATAAAGTGTAGTACAATCTTATCCACGATTAACGTTGAAGAGACCGTAGAAGAGATGCGTCCATAAAAGGGCGGATTGCAGGCAAACGAAGAAAAACAGAGAGAATAAAGAGTAGCGTAGATAAAGATGAATATAGCAGACGAAGTTAGCGGAACTTATAATGGAATTATAAGGGAGCCAAGGTTGAGGCAAGGAAGCCATGCGTCCGCGGAGAGCCCATAGAAAACTAGTTCCCTATAATTCCTCTTTTGACGGTGCATCGTCCTGCCATTACTCTGCCTCTATGTCTCATCGGCTCGTCTTGCGGATACACTGACGCACTCTGGATCCGACGACCGAATGGAATCGCGCTCGACCGTAAACTTGACACAATTGTGCCGCTGGACGTAACTCGGGATTAGCACAATGGCTGTCCTCCCTCTATTTTCTTGGTCCTTCCGTACATGCGTCTGGCTCGGAAACGCCCGAGGCACGCGTGTGTCTCGGGAGAGATCTTAGGAGAACGGGGCTGATCGAGGGGGAAGGCTGGTTAGTTGCAGTTTTCGATTTCTTTGCGCATACAAGAGGGACATGCGGGAAATGGAAGAACGATGTAACGTCCTTGTGTCCTAATAAAATTGTCGCGAGGGACGAATGGAGGGATTGCAGACTAGGGATGGAAAGAATTATCTTTCACTGTATGTGAAAGAAAATGAGTGAAAGTTTTAACGACGCATAGAGCTTTTAGTATTACATCTTTCACATTAGAAAGTGTAGTATCGTAATATCCGACGGAGGAAGATTATAAAGAATTTATCGCGGTCTGAAATACTTGGGACATAATATTTACCGTTTACGAGAAAAACGCGGTAATTGGTCGAACACCCTGTATACGCCGTTTCTGTTATCTCGCCTGAAACAGTAGCCCGTATATCCTTTACAACGAGAAGAGGGTTGAGGCTGTTCCGCAACGAAATCGGCGATCGAAGGGCCAGGTTCCGTCAAACGCGGGCACGAACAGAGAGAGGAAAGAATTCCGTGAAAAGGGCACAATAGGATGGTGGAAAGATACAGAGGCCGTAGAATAGGGGAGATAGATGCGCGGATAAAGAAAGATGGACACTGATACAGCGTGAAGAACCGTAGAGACGAGAAGGGTACGGATACACGGCGAGATAAATGGAGGTAAAGGTGGCACGACAAAGAAGACACACGCAGCAGCGTTTCACCGGGGGAAAAGAAGAAGGTGGGACCGTATTGAATCGGTTCATAGGTTTACGGGCGACCACCATTATTTTCGTCTCGCATTCTGGACCCATTGTATCGGGGCGTGAGGCTGTACAATGTAGAAGCGAGCATCTGCCTTCTCTTCTGTGCGCGCCCCTTCCTTGCAAATCTCCGAGAACCACTCGATGCCGCTTTTTGTTCGATCGTGAGCGCGAATTATTGGCGCCGACGAGAGAGCTCCTTTCTCGTCGTGAAAACGTCGTCGCCGGAACCGGCTGCGACGGAACTTTTCACTAAAACGTAAACAACCGGGATCGTTGGCCGTTTCGCCGGCCAATCGATTTCCACGTCGACTCGAAAATCCCTGACACCGAACGCTTGCCTTCTGCTTTCGGAATTAATCCTGTCGACGAACCTGGGGTAAATATTTATCGTAAGCGGCTCCAGAGTTTTCGGATACTCGCCTTCGAATTATTTATACGCTGCTCAAAATCCTTATTTCCTTACTCGCAGAAAACTGATCCATTAGCCAACTTCCTGCTATTTTTCCCTTAATTATTGAATAACGTAACAGCGAGTTTATGAGGAATTTCAGGAATTAGTTCACGTAATAATTTTTAGCTGTTACGGCTTTCATGTTAATTTGCATTGCTTCCTATTCTGCAACGTTGAAGTCAAGGAATTTCGGGAACTACACGTAATAATTTTTAGCTGCTACAGTTTTACTTTTCATGTTAATTTTCATTATTCTGCTACGTCCAGGTTATGCAATTTTACATTCTCTTAATTTAGTTTATTACGTTTGTTCCGTAACATTGAGGTTATGTGCAGGAACTTCAGGATTTCACGTAAATTTTCGGTGTTGTGAAATAATGTTTGAACGAAATGGAAGAATCAGCTGCATGAGTTGTTTTCTTGTATTATGGAAAATTGGATACCTCATTAAAATATCATTATAATACAGTTATGTTAAATATTTTGACATAATGTGTACATTTCGTATTTCATACTATTTATACATTTTGTGCTTTATATTAGATTAAGTACTTTATATTATATTTTGTATTTTATGTTATATTAAGTACTTTATATTATATTTTGTATTTTTTGTTACATTCAGTACTTTATAGTATGTTTTGTATTTTATATTACATTAAGTACTTCATATTATATTTTGTAGTTTATATTACAGTAAGTACTTCGTGTTATATTTTGTATTTTATATTACATTAAGTACCTCATATTATATTTTGTATTTTATATTACATTAAGTACCTCATATTATATTTTGTATTTTATGTTACATTAAGTACTTAATATTATATTTTGTACTTTATGTTACATTAAGTACTTCATATTATATTTTGTACTTTATATTGCATTAAGTACTTCATACTACATTTTGTGTTTTATATTAAATTAAGTAGGTTATTATAACAAAGATGAGAAGAAGAGAAAATCAGAGTAAACAGTAGTTTTAATTATAAACAAAACAGAGTATAAAGTTAACGAGCATTAAAGTAAGAAAAAGTAAATTGAAACGTGTTAGTTTCTCGCACGAAAGAAGCTTGTAAAAGATCAAGTTTATCAGGAGGAACCGACTGTTCCCACGATAACGAGGGGAAAAAGCCAGTTTCCCATTTCTAATTTCTGTTTTCCGTGACCTAACCGCACGAGTTGGCGAACGGGGAAAAATAAACGGGAGCGGATCGTCGAGCCGTTCGAGTCCGAGCTGCGTTTTTGTCGACGCTCCGGGAAATTAACTCTTGACCCCACGACCGGGGGAATTTTATGAAAGCGATAAATCTTCGAGTTTATGTATTTACCTGGCTACGCGCGCTAATGGAGAATCGTTTTTGCCTTGTCTTTGAGACGGTTGCCCCCGATGAATCACGCTCGAGCCGTTTCGTTGACTCTCGTCACTTTCGCGGCGTTCGCGCTTAATTAACTATCGATCAAAATGTATCGGGTTACTTGAAAACGTATGAAAGTATCACGTCGGTTTTAATTACCGATGGTAACACGAGTTAGCACTCGCTCGTGAAATTCACTTCTACGTATTTGTACGTATACGTAGAATCATACGAATATCACTACGTATGACTATTCTAATGTTGCTGTTAGGTTATGGTGATATGTTTGCATATGTTATAATGTATATTACCACATGTTACATTACGTATTAGTATGCATTATAATATATCCTATGAATAGAATAGTTGCTCCGCAACTTCACGTGAATAATGAATTAAAATATAAAAGAAGGGGGAATTGACAATGTATAAGTACGGGGAATTTCAATGGTTTTAATTCCACGCGATATTCCTTCTAGGAAAACCGTTGGTGAAATTGTAGCCGGCACGTGGAAGAACAACGCCCGGTAATTCCGCGCTAACGAGCATTTCATTTGCGCGATTCGTTAAATATTTGCGCCGATTTATACGCGAAATTATCGAACTACGTCGTTTCGAATAAAACACAGAGGCGGAGATGAGCGAGTTTGCCAGCCCGTTTGGACGTATTTCCGCTTATTAATTAAAACAGCGGAGTCGAACAGTTTCTCCGTTTCGTTCGGAACAGAGGCGGAACAAAATCCATAGGCGTCGAGAGAAAGTCTCTTGATCTCGTTTCTTCCCTTCAGCAAGAAAAGAAAATTCGAAAAAATCAATCTACTCGCTTTTATAGAGCCAATGAAATCCTTTTAAACGTACACCAGAAATTCTGTCTTTGCAATTTATCGCAGCAAAAGGTCGATTTCAATCGGGTTCTGTGATTTCTGCAAAAATCTTGGCATTTAAGAGGAAATACCCATCAATCACGATTCTACTTGGGATACCGGTTCAAATGGAAAATCTGCAACTCGATTTAAACCCTTGCATTGAAATCACGTCTTCCATATGTATCTCTTACGAACTAAAGCCAATAGCCAGACGCATTTCACACACGTGTTCCTCCAATTTTCGTTTACCATTATTTATTTCGGCGCGTTACGGCTTTGGAAATTTTACGGATTGAACTTTTTGAAATTTAGGGATTGATAGATTTTTGGGGTAGGAAATTCAAGGATTTATAGATGTAAGCATTTGAAGAAAGATTTAGTTATAGAAATTTTGAAGCGGTGATCGGTGATTGTGATATTGATGATTGTCTGATGATGTCGCTGATGTGTGACATGTGTAAAACAACTCGGATATAATTAACTTATTTCTAATTTATATTTAACTTGTTATTTTTCTTCAATATTGTACATATATACATATATACATACATACATATATATAACATATATGTATAACACATATGTATGTTGAAGAAAAATGTGTTATTTTTAAATATGTTAATTGTTAATTGTTATTTTTCTTTAATATACATATATACATATAACATATATAACACACATGTATATTGAAGAAAAATAACAAGTTACTTATATGAGAGTTATATATACATTTTGTGAAAACCATATTGTAAGCCATTTTATAATACAAAGTTTTAATCTGCTATACTTGTGACTTCAAGAATTAAAAAATTCCGAAATTCGACAAAATTTTATACAATTTATATTATCATATTAGTATGTATTGTATCACTTGTTCCTATGAATAAGTATTTGCTATGCAACTTCACGTGAATTATGAATTAAAGTGTCAAAAAATAATTGACAATATGCCAACAATTTGGTAATAAAAAAATTGAAAGATTTGCAAAGGGAAAACTAGTAAAATTAGAGAATGCAGAGATACAATAAGAGTAATTAAGCGTGGCGGTAGCAGCGGAATCGAGGACCCGTTCGTAAATAGCGTCCTGAATTTTGTCCATTTACGGGGAATCGTCGCGAGTAATAGCGAACGGTTGGCTTTTCGTCCATTTTACGAAACGATTCGTTTCGACCAGTTACGCGCCGTCTGTCGCGGCAATTAATGCAGCGCGTTGTAATTACGCAGCTGGCCACGAAATTATAGAGAGGAACGATTTGTAGCGAATAAAATTCAACCGCCAGCCACACGCAACAAGTAAATTTTAGCGTTATCGCGTGAGGAACAAAAGGGAGTGGCGTCGAGGAGATCTGCTCGGATTTCCTGCGGGACTTTCTGCTGACGCTTCGCGAAAGGACAAGCCTCCGCTCGCGAAATTACTTTTCTTTGTGTCCTGTGATGCCAGCTTCGTCTAAGGGGACCTGTGTGACCGAGCTCCAGGAAAAATCGCCATTGTTCCACGACCTGAACGCTCCGTGGAGAAAATCGGACAGAGATCCTGTTACGGTTAATGCGATCGTCGAACGCGTTATTGTAACCCGGTAATTGACGAGATAATACGGGGACGTAATAGACGCTTTTGAATCCTTCTCGTGTCATTTTTCTCAAGATACGATCAATCGAAGATAGAGATTCTTAAGGGGGGCAATACCTTTAGCCCCCCTAAAATATGATTTACCTAAAATAAGCTGATTTTTGTGAATTTTTTATGTAGGATATCTTTGTTCTGCGTTTTTGAAATTTCAAGTATAATTTAATATAACTATTGCCTATCACAGAATATTTTTTGTTTTTAAATATATTTGAAAATGGCGGAATTATGACAGTCCTTCTTGGAAGGGTTTGGGCGAGTCTAGTCAATCGGTGTGGGTTCTAGCTTTAAATTCATTGGTCTGAAACGAGTTTGCAAACGATGTATCGAAAACTAACATTCACAGATAGTAGATGAACCTCAGAAATGTGTAAAATTAAAGAAATGGCGCTTTTAAAGAAAAACTTTGAATTTTACTACAAATTGCAATGTTTTGCAATAAAAAAGGTTTTTAATGTTCAATTTATTTCATACATTTAGGTTAATATGTTAGATATTATTGTCATGGATATGTGCGATTGGTAAACTAGTTTTTGAGTTATCACCCACGCCAGTTGTAAAAACGCAGTTTTGAGAAAAATGCGTTTAAAGTTTCAGTTCTCCGTACTGAACGTGTATACTCGCGACGCTAATCAACCATAACTTCAAAACGGTTTCGAATTTTAGGACAATATTTTTAAGATGTTGCACTAGCATTTTATGCAAAAATTTGCAATTTTTTAAGATTCTAAAGGTTCCCCCCTTAAAGAACGAATTCTCGCGAGTCGTCGAATTCGGTCCAGGGTCGAAGCCAAGTGGATTATTAGAAGAGGAATAAAAAGATAGCTCGGAGTCTAATGGAACAGAGACACGCACGTGGGTCCCGAGAACTGGAACGAACGGAACGAAAATTACACGGTAGATTTAATAAAGCGAGGATCATACAAGGATCCACGCGTAATTTCGTGAGCAGCCTCAAAGTCTCTAATGACGGCCGCCGGCTTCAACCATCGCAGTTACCGTCTCGTTCGGATTTTTCACCTCCGCCTCTGTTGCGGAACCAAACGTCTCTCCCTTTTTCGTCCTAGCCGCTCTACCCGTGTGTTCCTTCCGTCACTCTTATTCGATTACACCTACCTGCAAATTATCGAATGCTACGCAACGTAATGCTTCTAGTCATTTTCTTCCCTTTAAATAACACGACATTTAACGTCCAGTGGTATTTGGACCATTAAAAAGATATTATGCATTGACCTGATTATTTTCTGTAAATATTGGGTCGAGGTTATTATAGTGTATCAGTATTTCTCTTCAGCAAATATACCTTACAGAAAATATCATCGCCACTGAAATTAAAAAATTGTCAAATTTAAGCCTACTTCCAGAACTAAAAAGAGTTGATTGTCACACAAGTTGTGTTAAAGATCTAACACGGATAAAAACGTAAAATTTAATTAGAAAACGTATCGTTTTTGTCGATTTTTGTTTCCTCCAATTCCAATTATTCTAACAACGTTTAAGGGAATATCGCGAAAAAAGAAATTTCTATAGAGGTCCACACGAGGTAATAGGTTGTAAAAATTGCGATGGACGTGCACGAGAGGAGAAATTTGAAGCGGCACACAACCGAGCGACGTAATTGACCGACGTACTCGACGATGAATAATAAGAATGGGATTCTAAATGGAAATGTTCCAGCTGCTGTACAGAAAATTTTACAAAGGCCGGAGACACAGGGCGAGTTTCGAAATTGTTCAACGCGAAATTGCGACAGAAATATTTGATTAGCATGTTTATGAAGCTGGTGTATGATATATTAATCATTAACGGGGATAGAATTATCTGACCTTTGCTGTTCTCGATTTTGTACGAGTGAAACATAATTAAATATGAATGATGATGTGCCACTGGCATCTACTTGCGGACACTAATGGCTACTCAATTTACCTATCTGCAAATTAGGCAATACCAAATTTATGTATTTATGCATTTCGACATTTAATTTCTAGGAAAGCTGCGGATTTACATATTTTTGGACTTGAAAATAAAAAATTTAGATGTTCGTGAATTTGAAATATTTGGCTATATAAAATGATATATAGGTTTACCTAAATTAAAAATGTAGATGTTTGTGAATTTTAAATATTTGTCTATATAAAATGATATATAGGTTTACCTAAATTAAAAACGACTATGTTTGTGAATTCGAAATATTTGTCTATATAAAATGATATATAGGTTTACCTAAATTAAAAACGACTATGTTTGTGAATTTGAAATATTTGTCTATATAAAATGATATATAAGTTTACATAAATCTAACCTTTTGCACTCGAAGATAACTTGACTGTTTGCAAACAGCAACTTTAAAACTTAATTAAAAAGTTAAATGAATTTTCTTAAAGTTATTATATTTTACAATTGTATATTTCATTATGTTCATACATCACACGTGTCATATTACAGAACCAGTTAAAAAATGCTCATTCCAAATTATTGTATTAAATAAAATGGCTGGTCACCTCTGAAAGGGTTAAAGCTTGATGTTCCTCTGCTCGTATATTAGTACATTTGTTATTTTTATGCATCTAAATCAGACAATTTCTCTGTTTAGATTAGTCTTATTTTTAAATTGAATGGAGTCTGTTTCACAGATAGTTGGGTAGAGGATCAGTTATAGAGAATTTTCCGGTCCAGTCAATTTCCCATTGGATCCACGTCTCGTTACACCGGCATTGTTAACGCGAAAACGAGGATGTTATGATAGGCTGGCAAGGGCCGTTTCGCGGATTCTTCCGCCGAAAGGATCGAAGAAAGGAAAGAGGAAAATGCGAATGGTAAAGAGACACGACAGGCTCGACCCTCTCACGGTTATCATCCCCTGAATGGACAAGAGAGGTAGAAAATTCCGGCTGGGCGTTTTGCTCTTTTCAAACGACCTGGCTAGACTGACACTTCGATGACAGGTAGAGTGCCGGCAATTGAAATAACAAGGGAACGTTAAGGAGGAAGCTCTGCTTGAAAACGACGAGCGATGGTGGCGAGGGGCGCAGGAGGAAGCCTGGCTGGCTGCTTGCATGAATTCCAAAAAAGTTTGTTTGAAAGGAATCCGCCACGATGCTTCGTGGCATTCGTCTTCCGTCCTAGATCCGACGAATTGCAAAGCGCCCTGAAAAATTGTCCTTTTCAAACTCGTCGCCGAGCGTAACAATGACGGGTCGTGGCCGACCGTGTTCCCTCGTTCCTCTCGGATATTATCGTTCCTTTCGTATGAATTAAATGGCCGGTCCCGCCAAAGCTACTGAATAATAGATGACTACCGAGATACGTCGATATTCGACTCTCCGCGTCAACCTTTTCCCGCGAAATTTCGAATTCGTACGAATCTATTGGGCTTAAAGAGATATTCTTTTATCAGCGTACACGGAAAATTATTGATCAAGACCTCGAAAGCACCTTCTGTGCTCTTCTTGAATTCAGAATATTTTCAACACAAAATTTTTCACCCTGTCGCTCGTAATCTCGCTGTATTCTATGGACGTCTTTCAGGATTGAATAACATTCCTATTTCTATGAAAATGATGTAATGTTGTCAAAAGATTCTGCATCTTTAGATATTTATATTACATGAAATATTCCCAGTGTCTTTGACCCTATTTTTAAAATGCGAGGTACTAAAATGTAAGGTTATGTACGCATCTATTGAAGAAGAGTGCGCCGTCACATAAATTGAACGAATGTCATCTACCGAGAAAACCGACATAACTCTTTTGGCCGACCTAGTTCTTGCGTAAAATATAGTCGTAAAGAGAATGGTATTCATTTTGGAAATAAATATACAGATCTCGAAATCTCGAACGCTGACCCAGTATTCTCCTTATACGAACGGTATTCGAAATTTAATTATCGAAGCAAAGGCATCAGGAAATTGCAGTGACGTTCCAGCCTAGGGAAAATATTATATTAGACCTTTTTTCGACGCTGGAATTTTTCCAGCGTGCCGTACGCGCTGTATTTTTATCGCGGCCAGTGTAATACCGCGGCGTGTATACAGCTTCCGTAAAATATGGTTACGTTGATTACTTTTTTGCACACAATCCCTCGACGTTCTTACGAACCTACCCCCGGCTGATCCTCGCCATTTTTACTGCGCTTTTCCCCTCGCGTGTTGTTCGGCTAATGCAAAGGATCGGATATGACTCACCAGAAGGGACCAGGAATTTTCAGCGGATTCATGGCGGCGTACAAATCGATACGTTCCGCGTTCAAAACCTTCGCCTCGCTTAATACGACCGCTGATCGAATCAATATCGATACATATTGTACAACAATTTTTTTAATGTACGGTGAAATTGATTTAATGTGAGAAATTGAGAATTTTAGGATGGCGAATTTTAGAATGGCGTTCTTCGAATTGCAATTTTAAGGATTTGGAAATTTAGGTGTTTGGATGTTTAGAGGTTTGGGGGTTAAAGGGATCTTAGGAATTTGGGAATTTGAGGAGTTAGAAATTTAGGAATTTGGGAATTTAAGGAGTTAGAAATTTAGGAATTTGGGAATATAGAAATTTATTAGTTTAAGGACTTGACAATTTAGGGTTTGGGAAGTTTGATATTTGAGAATGTGAAAATCGGAAATATAGGGATCTGAATATCCAGGTGGGACTTTAAGAGTTTTACGAATTATAGACTCGTCACTGTCAGGATTTGGATATTCACAGATATGTGGTTTCAACCCTTTGCACTCACGAGGCTTCTCTCAAGCACCATTCGATTTGATACAATTTGAAATAAGCATCATCGAACTAATTCCACAATAGTGCTCGTGATGTACAAACATAACCTCAAAAGAACTCGTTCAACATTCCAACTAATATTTAAAAACTCCTGTTTGTAAACAATAAAATTATCTTCGAATACAAAGGGTTAACAGATGGTCAATTTGATAATTCATCAACGTAGAACCTCAGCAAAGTCGCAATCATACAATTCATAAATCTACAATCCCAGCAAAACTCACAGAATTTGATCATCTAATTCCACAATCAAAACCTTGAATTTTAAAGCACTTCTTGAACATAAGACTCCAAGTGTCGTCAATTATCAAAGCCTAATTCCGCAAAGTTAGCGAAGAATTCTTGAAGGATCCAGACGTGGTATCGTATCGCAACGGAGGCCAGAGTTTATTTGAACAAGCGTAAAAAAGGAAGAAGTAGCAGCGGAGAACGGTAAAGGAAAACGGAACCGCGCGAAAGAGAGCAACGCGGCCACCGGAAATAACGGACTGACCTTAACGCGGCCACCGGCGCAAACTTTCAGATGTTATGAGTGTAAACCGTGGGGCGAACTATCGTGGACCCAGGCAGCCAGATACGGGCTCCGTTTTATTTATGAAACGAAAACATTCTCTCGCTGCCTGCAGCAGAATAATTTTCCGTGCACGTCGCCGACGTTGCCGAATTAGCCGCGTCTGGTTACGTTTCGGCTGATACAGTTATCGTTGCACATGGAATCTGAAGGAATATCCTTTAGCTCGATGCCCTCGATTCTTTGGATCCTCTTTTTGAAGGTTCTTAACGCAAAATTATTTAATTATGATGCGATGAATAATGGGATCTTATGTATAATTTGGTTAATGCTAATTTGGTTAATGCTAATTTGATTAATTAATTTATGTGAAATGGTAATTTGGATGTGATGTTTTAAGCGGAAAGGTTAAGTCTTGTGAGGATTTCGTCTATTATTAATTATTAATTGTTACTATCGTTTCAGTGCGTTTATACTGAAGAACAAGCACACAAGCATACAAAATATATATTTCGAATTGTATTAAATGTACGTCAGCTTCGACTGCAAAAGATCAATTATTGCAGTATTATATAATTACACATTATAACGCAATTAATTATTATAACATGTTATTAGAGCTCTTATTGTAATACGTTGTTTGTATAACGTGACCACAGTCCGTTTTCACAGCGGCGGTCAGCGCGTAAATCGTGTTTATTATCGAATCATTAAAATATTTGAATTCCGTACAAAATCAACGCGTTCAATGTAAAGGCTACATTGTTAACCCCTTCCCTTTGACGAGTCACACTCGTCACTTACAGCTCAAAAGTGACCATCCATACTCAAACTTTGAACATCCTTCAACTTCAAATCTAGATACAACTATAAGTTGCATTATCAAGGAACCTTGAATATAAAATACTCACATTTTAATTTTCTTTGTTCGCATTAACCCCTTGCACTACTTTGACGAGTCTGACTCGAGACGCACTTGTACTTCGACTGTGATCAATTTTACTCGATTTAGTACGCTTCAATTTGGAGTTCAAGTGCAATTATAATTTGCGTCGTCAATGACTGTATGATAACATATTAACATAACATTTTTAATTGTTTTGTCTGTTTTAATTAGTCAGTTCTGACTGACGCACCTGACAAATAAGTCATAGTGCAAAGGGTTAATGTTATGGTCTTTATAGTTAGTCTTAACTGACGCGTCCGTTAAATAAATGGCACGGGTGATCTCACAACATTTTAATTCTCTTTGTTCGTTTTAATGTTATGGTCTTTATAGTTAGTCTTGACTGACGCATCTGTTGAATAAATGGGAAGGTGTTAACTTTACTGGTCATTTTATTAAAGCGAGTAGTAAAATATAAAAATGAATACAACGTTAGGTATTTGTCAAAGCGAACGGTATTGAAAACACGATGTCGGGTTGACGTGCATAGATATAAACGAGCCTTCTCGTGTCGAGGGTAAAATCTGATTCGCGAAACGAGCCCGCGACACCCCTCGGAAATTGGGTCAGATACGCGTGTCTCCAACAGCTGCGACAGCGTGGCGAACCCGCAACGCAATCAATTTATCAGGTCGAAGCGCGAACGTGACCAGACTTAAGCATATGGCCGATTTAACGATGCCAGTCGGGAAACTGTGTCCATGAGCGGTCGTAGCGGGCAGAGATTATCCGTTCCCCGGGATATTTTCCGTCGTTGTCGATACAAAAGCCAACGGGAACGTAAAGGGGGAGAAACGAAGGCAATTACCCCCGGTACCAGCGTCGAATTTGTTACGCCGTTATGTCGTAACCGAACGCGCCAGATACAATTATGAATGCCCGCCCTGTTCAATGGGGGTAAACGAAATTTCCGTGACCGACGACGGTGGTATCTTTTGTTCGACCACGTTCCGGGCTTTTCGAGCCCGTCACACCCTTCTACCTTTCGTTGCCGCTCGATGATTTCGCGATTTTCTCCCTCCCCACGGTGTTAATTACTTTCTAGGTCTTTTTTTCGCCGGGCTTCGTTCGCTGATTTTTCCTTTGTGCCTGATTAATGGACTGGCCGGACGGTCGCGTGCAACGGGCATCCGCGAAAATCACGGGGATGAAACGCGCTCGAGGGGTGAATTTTCCGCGACGTTCGGAACACGTGGACGATCCGTCGCTGCGTAATTCCGTTAATAGAAACGAGTAATTTCGTTTCGTTTTTATAATTATCGCCCGACGATTTTCCGTGCGATCGACCCTTGTCAAAGTCCGCGATATTTTATTCATTGCGCTCAAATTACCGCCGTAATACTATTATTCCAGCATTTATACGGCGAAAAGTTACTCGTATCTCGATTAAAAGACATCAATCTAAATTTTCTGGGTCAATGAAGTCCTAATCTAAGGGTCAAGTGTTAAATCATGCTAATACACATTAATTCAGAGCGAAGAAATGTGACGAAAAAAGGGTTTACTGCTTTAGAAAGCGAACCAGGAACCGTTGGAGTTGGTGAAACAAACTTTATAGCTCGTTAGATAAGATACTCGGTGTTTTCGATGTTCCAGCATACAAAGACGTCGCTGTATTAAATAGACGGCACTCTAACTTACTAAGAAACTCGATGCTTCAATTGTTTTCGGATACGAGACTCGGAGCAACGACTTTTTGCCAAGAAGCAACAGCCACTCCGAGAGGAAGCTAACGACACGCTTTCAAGGTAAATACCTTTGAATTCCGACGGAGCAAAACGTTGCCGCGATAAAGTGGAAAAGAAAAAAAGAGGACGTAATCGAGGGTAATTTTTTAGAAGAGCACGCCGTTCGACCGCGTTAACCTCTTTTCGTTGGACGTTAAAAAACTCGAGTGGATCGGAAATGTATTGACATAATTTGTTCCTTGAACACCACTTTACTTCTATGTTCTATTCAATTTTGCCTTTTTCGAATCTCACTATTTATCTCAAAATTTAGGTTTTTTACGAGACTTTCTTTCGAAGAAATTTTCAAGATCTGACAATTTAACAATTTATATAAATGAACGCTTAAAGATGTGACAATTTAACAATTTATATAAATGGACACTTAAAGATGTGACAACTTAACAATTTATATAAATGGACACTTAAAAATGTGACAATTTAACAATTTATATATTTGGACGCTTAAAGAAATGACAATTTAACAATTTATATATTTGGACACTTAAAGATGTGACAATTTAACAATTTATATATTTGGACACTTAAAGATGTGACAATTTAACAATTTATATATTTGGACACTTAAAGATGTGACATTTTAACAATTTATATAAATGTGCACTTAAAAATGTGACAATTTAACAATTTATATATTTGGACACTTAAACATGTGACAATTTAACAATTTATATATTTAAACATTTAAATGCTTGAAGTCTCAGGTACTTCATTATTTGATATTCATAAAATGTAAGCACTTGAAGATTTAACAATTTAACAATCTGACAATTCAAACTCTTAAAAATGTGACAATTTAACAATTTATATATTTAAACATTCAAATGTTTGAAGTCTCAGGTACTTCAAGATTTGAAATTCAGAAAATGTAAGCCCTTGAAAATTTAACAATTTAACAATCTGACAATTCAAACACTTAAAGATTTGATAACTTGATATTTTAGATGAAGATTTGAGTACTTGAACCCTCAGATACTTGAAGTTTTGTCAATTAAAAACTGACACTTAAAAATTTAACAATCTGACAATTTATATATATGAAAACAGCTCTAAATAATTTCTTACTGAAGATAGAATAAAAAAATTGAGTACTAAGATTCAAAAATGTAAGAGTTATAAACTTCCCCCGTTAAATTGTAAAGTAAGTATCAAAGGGACGTTAAATAAAGTTATTAGAATGCTCTTCTGATCCGGCGTATCTACGAAATGGAAGTTGGCCGTAATAAAAAAGCGACAAGAAGGAAAGAAGTTCGATAAGATAAAAAGCACGTATTAAAAGTGGAAGCTGTGCTCTTAAGTGAGACGCAAGAAGCCCCTCTGTGACGCCGATGAAGTTAGTCTAGCGATGGCGGCACGAAATCGTGGAGCGTTAAAGCGAAAGAGACGCTTTTTCAAATTGACCAAACACGCCGCGAGATAAGTCTGTTAACGACTACGTTAAGAGAAGGCCGGCTGTTCCTGTATGGAACTTGAAGAAAAAAAGGATCCACCGCAGAAGCGCAGACCGTCTGAAAGCGCCATAAAAATTCTTGCTTCTCAAATATTGCGGATGCAGGTGCTTTCCTGGGCTCTGGCAATGTGCTCGATAAGACTAGTAGAATTTCTAAGAACGTTACTGTCGTAAAACGGAGTGCTCTACAGAGAGACATCCGTTGTTATCCCGCTAGAGAAATTGTTTCACCGACCACTTTTGCCGCACGTTCGCCAAAATGGATAACGAGGAAAGATTAGCCCTTCGAGATACAAGCTTCTTCTGGGAAAATTTTCATGGAGAATCGTTACCTTATCATTTTCTATATTACCAATTCGGCAAGAGGGTATTTGCATGCAGGGTGTATTTAAAAATAGCGGAGTTAAGAAAATCGAGCTCTCGTTAAGATAATTTCAGTCTACAGCCATTTATTTCGCAATTTCGGCTCAGACTTCCTCCGCGACGTACCCGTCAAGAGGCCATCATCCAGCAGTCGGAAACGCGGATCGTCTCTCGTTATTCGTCCATTCAATCGAGCAACGCGATTCATTTCCCAGAATTACGAAGCAAAAGGTGGTGCTGATGCTGGAGGGTGCCGCAAGATGTCGGAAAGCCAGCGGATATCTGTGCACCTTTTACTTTTGCAATCTGCCGCTCGGTTGAAACGTCAAGAGCGACTCGGAGAGGTTCACGCCCGAGCGAAGAGATCCCGGAGCGAAGGAGAGGGAAAACGGAGCGGAAACAGAGACAGACGGGAAAAACCGGGAAACGTGAAAGCCGTAGAACGAAGCGGGGACAGAGACAGAGACACGTCTAAAAGGTTTTAAAGAGTCGAGGAACAGCGACGGCTTATTCGAGCCGTTTCGTTCGCGGTATACTGGGTGTCTGTCTAAACTGATCCTTACCTGACGTTTTCTACAAATATCTGCTGCTTGCAATTATAGGTTAGATTCTTTTAGCGTTGGATTAGATTAGATTCTTTCAGCGTTAGGTTAGGGTTCTTTATAAGGTGAAGGCAGAATATTTTAAATATATTTACTTTTCTTTTGTTCTAAATCAAAGTCTTCTGTTCTGATCAAACTCTAAGGCTTCATCTTTACTGAATATTTTGTCATTTTCACTTATTACTTTATTAATGTTATTACTATTTTATTAATTCGTGGTTTTCAATTACTAAGAGATTGTTTTGTAGCTTCATGATAAAGTATATATGATTTTAGTTTACTCATTGAATATATAATTTTATTTTACTTATTAAATGAGATTATTACTATTTTATTAATTCATGGTTTTCAATTACTAAAAGATTGTACCTCCATGATAATGTATATATAATTTTATTTTACTTATTAAATGAGATTATTACTATTTTATTAATTCATGGTTTTCAATTACTAAAAGATTGTACCTCCATGATAGTGTATATATAATTTTATTTTACTTATTAAATGAGATTCAATTACTGCAACGAAATGATATAACTGAACAGATACTATGTAAATATTGAACTACAGAATCTTTGCTAAAAAATTTTTTAAAAAATTTTGAGAGTAGAAATTAAGACACCCAGTATAGTTTGGGTTACATTTACGTCCGTGGAAAGAAGGCCTTTGAAGGTAGTGAATCCAAAGGAGCGGACAATGGCGAAGAGGAGATAGAAGCTTTGAAACGCGCGGAAGCAACGTGGGACCAACGGGGTAACCTGGTGGCCTCGTAAAACACCGGCTGACAATGAGTACACAGGAATGACCGATTCGGAAACGCGTCTCGCTGGCTACGTTCGGCAATGCAATCTCAGGATATGTAATAGTACGGCTGTCGATACACGGACACGTCGGATCAACCGTATTTCCTGTTTTCTGATCAACTCGCGGATACAGGAAACCATGACGAAATGTCCTCTAACAATGTGTACAGATACGTCACGTGTTTTTTACTAGTCTGTCATGTACTAGTAACAATCGATCACTCTTTTTGTCTAATTTATTGCTTGCAATGAAAGTAGTGTGAAGTTTGAAGGTCTAAAGTTTGAAGTGATTGTAACCTTAGATGTAACTTTGTATTTACTGTTGGGTATCTTAAATACAATTCTAAGTTTTTGGCTGCATATATTTTATAATAAATTAGGTTGTAATTATTTTATAGGTTAAAATTGGTCATCTTGCATTTGAATAAAGATATAAATGAACATAATTAGTTTAAATGAATATAAAAGAGACACCGTGTAACAAATGATAATAAAGAAAGTAAACTATAATATATTTTTAGCTATAAAAAAAAATAGCGGACTTCTAACTGAGATACTATATTTTTATGATTGAATGTGTATGCTTGCGATCAGCTTCAGTTAATATCGACGGATATTCGATGGAAATCCCCTTTTTACTATGCAAAAGCGCGTCACGACTTAATAGATTTATTGAAATTTATGTGAGGATTAGGGGAGCGTATATGTATATCTAGAAAGGTTAAAAAGAGGTCAAATTTCATGAATCTTTTAAGAGAAAGGTAAAACAATTTTTTACTACTAGTTTGATCTATTAAAAAGTAAATATATTATACAATTTTTACAAAAATTTACATTTAAAAGTAACAAGAAGTATTTACATTGCGAATAGTTTTACGAGACACCTGTTTTTGACATGTTCCATGGTACCAATTGACATTTTTACAGGTTTCATCTAAAACAAACAAAAAACGACGTTTTTCTTGAATTATGCAAAAATAAAGATTGTTGTTGTTTTGGAAATTTATTTTGGCTTTGAAAGAATAGCGTTTTTAAAGAGCTGATTAGAAACACTTTGATAAAAATTTATGGGGTTAAATAGCTTGGTAGGCTTTCTTAGAGAAAATGGCGATGTGGGAAGGGTCCTAGCTTTCGCTGTAACACTCAAGTTTGGAAATTTGGGGGGTTAGAAATTTGGAGGGTTAGAAATTCGGAGGGTTAGAAATTTGGAGGGTTGGAAATTCGGGGAATTTGGAAATTTGGGGGTTAGAAATTTGGGTGCTTGGAAATTTGGGGGGCTGGAAATTTGGGAATTTGGAATTTGGAGGCATTAGAAGTTGGAAGAGTTAAAAATTGCGGTGCTTGGAAATTTGAAGGGTTAGAAATTTGGGTGCTTGGAAATTTGGGGGGTTAGAAATTTAGGGGGTTGGAAATTTAGGTGCTTGGAAATTTGGGGGGTTAGAAATTTGGGTGCTTGGAAATTTGAGGGGTTAGAAATTTGGGTGCTTAGAAATTTGAGGGGTTGGAAATTTGAAAATTTGAAAATTTGGAAATTTGGAAAATTTAAGATTTGGAAATTGAGAAATTCAAAAACTAAAAAACATTAATATTCAAAAACCGAAAAATTGAGAACTGTGAAACGCCAAAAATTGTAAACTATCCAGCGAGTTCCCCAAGGTAATTTCCCAAGTCTCATTTTCCCTAGGGAAAGCCTAGAACGCCTGCAAGTTATTCCAGCGTTCCCGTTCTCACGATGTGACAGGAACGAAAAAGGATTACGCTTTCTCATTTCGAAAAATCTGAAAGTTACAGCGGAACGACCACCCACCGACGAGGAAAGAAGCCCGAAGGAATCAGTCAGGTGGCACAACAAATCCTCTTTTAATCTGTAACGTGCCTTCGGGCCAGGAAAACGCAAGGTCGTTGGTAATCCCATTTGTCTTCCAGATTCAGTCCAGCCGTTGTCAGGTACAAACGTAAAAGGGGCACGAACAGGTACACGCGATCATGGATTCAACCTGTTCCAATGGGCACGGACCCCCATTTTCTTTTTCCTTTTTTCCCCGCGATTCGATTCGCTCTCTTTCTCTCTTTCGACCAGCCGGTTCTTTTTTCCGGGACGAAAGTTTCGCAATTAACAGTCGAGGCACGTATTCGAGAAAAGCATTTTTCACAGGTAATTTTTGTCCACGAGCACACTTTACGCCTGTTCGTTTTCCCCTTGCAGGTCTTCGCTGGAAAATACATAAATGGTAAGGTATATGCTTAACTTTCAGACTTTAATACTCCAATTATTTTACATTCTTTTGAAAAATTCTTTTAATTGCTTCTGTTAATTGATGTTATCTGAACATGCTGCATGTACCAAACCATCGAACTTAATACTAAATCTACCAATTTGGTCAAAGAACTATATAAGTTTCTTAATTTAAGGGACACATTTTGTTAATATTCCTTGAAATCAGATTTTTAGTAAGATAAAGAATTTATTAATTTATGTTTTGTCATTTGTTTGTTTATTTTGTGACTTCATTTTTATACCCAAAATACCAAATTGGTTAAATGACTCCACAAGTTGCTTATTATAAGGGACACATTTTGTTAACATTGAAATCAGAATTGATTTTCAGTAATATAAAAAATAATACTTTATATTTCGTCGTTTGTTCATTTATTTTTTGACTTCATTTTTAATTTCAACTTAAGTGCACATTTTTCGTACGTTTTAATATTACAGCCTTGAATAGTTAACCTTAACTGACTCATCTGAATAACTGACACGTGAAGTCAAACTTAAAATTGCAACAAAAGAAGATTCTTATTACAAAAAACAATTTTGTTAATCTTAAAATCAGAACTGATTTTTAGTAATATAAAAAATAATGTACTAATATATATTTTGTCCTTTGTTCATGTATTTTTTAACTTCATTTTTGACTTCAACGTAAGTACACATTCTTTGCACGTTTTAACGCTACAGCCTTGAATAGTTAACCTTAACAGACGCATCTGAATAAACGACACAGGAAGTTAAAATTAAAATTGCAACAAAAGGAACATTGAAGTTAAACACCTATTAACCTAAGTACTTAAAAGATCTCACACGTAACTAAAACTTGTCAAGACTTTTGCATATGAACTAAATTACATTCAAACTTCATGAAGTGGCTGAGCGAATCGATGGAAACTCATTTTATTCCAGCAACTCGTACATCATAGCCGAAATCGAAGCTTGACAACAAAACCCCCATACGCCGCGCGTATGCCGCGTAATAAATCACGATAAAAAGACCACGATCCTTTTTTCACCGTGCAAGCCTGACGAAACCCTAGCTTCTTCTTTACCGTCTGCCTTTCGGCTTGATCTTACAAAGATCCTCTCTATACCGGGCTGAAGGAAACACGCGGGGCTCAAGAATCCTCCCAACCTCATTTTTCTTTTTTCTCTTTCTTTCTTTCGCTCTGTTTACACTTGGATCGTCCGCCAAATATTTGAGACACGAAAATACGGATCGTTACGGGAACAGTTTTTTATTACGATTATTAAATTTATTTAAGGCGATTTTATTTTTTGGAGACATCGACTGGAGTTGTAATCGGGACGTTAGAAGTTTGGAACTTTGAGATATTTGTACGGTGAGATAAATTTGAGATAAATGGAATATTGGTACTTTGGTATATTAGCAATTTGAGACTTTGAAACTTCAAGATGTTAGAAATTTGGAACTTTGACTCTTGAGGACATTAGACGTACATACAGAATGTCAAACACATATTACACATGATTGAACACACATAATACACATGAAAAATTTCTTCATTTCGAACCGAGATAAATCTAAAATTTCTAAACTCAAGTTCTGTTCTACAACCATTAACCTTCAGACCGTACTTTTATCGATTCCAATTTTGTAATTCCATAAAATCTTACAACGTCCTCCCACAAACCGAGCTACGTTTGTTCTAAAACGGTAATGGCGGTGTGTGATAAGGGAGAATTAGGGAGCAGATTGTAGCGTACCAATGCTCTTGGAATTTTCCAGAACCGTTATACGACGGAATGGAATTTTACCAAAAGACGGTTACAAGGGGGCGATGGGATTTTGTTTTAGGAGAGGTACGCGTGGCCACGAGCGCGGGCCTCGTGGCATTATTGTATCAAGCTCGCGACTGGACACACGCGCGGAAGCGACGAAAACTACATTCAATAAATTGTTATTTCTTTTTGTTAAAGTTAAACAAATACCTTTATTAATTCACCCTCGAACCTAAATTGGTGACCCCGCGTTTTTTAAAAAATTGCTTCGTGAGGTGAATTTTATATATTTTGTGGTATTTAGTGTAGTTTATGCGCGAAAATGTCTCTGACCGGACAAATTGGACCCAGTGAGGGCACCGGTAGTGAAAGTATAAGTGTTGCTGCAACCAGTGCTTTGCGGATCCCGGTATTTTGGCCGCAAAAAGTGGCTTTATGGTTTAAGCAGCTAGAAGCCCAGTTTCTTATCGGCAGGATAACCAAGGACGAGACGAAATTTGGTTACGTCGTGGCACAACTCGACGGAAAGTACGCCGAAGAAGTGGAGGACATAATATGCAATCCACCAGACGAAGATAAATATGAGACGCTGAAAGAAGAGTTAATCAAGAGACTATCCGATTCCGACAGTACGCGTGTCCGAAAGCTCCTGGAATCCGAAGAAATCGGGGACCGCACGCCGACGCAGTTTTGGCGTCATTTAAAAAAATTGGCGGGCTCCTCTGTAAACGACGAATTCCTGACGGAGATGTGGAAAAATCGCCTCCCGGTGAAGACGCAGCTCGTGTTAGCCGCTACATCGGACAAAGACGGCACCAGGCTCGCCGAAATAGCGGATAGGGTGCACGACATTCCGTCAGAAAGGGGGCGAATAGCCGCGGTGGCCAATACCTCGGAGATCGACCGTTTGAGCGAGGAGCTGAAGCAGCTGAAAATACAGCTCAATACGGTGTTACGACAGACGCGGACTCCACGGAAGAAGTTCCGGTCGCCGGCACGCGGTTTATCGCGGGAAGTAAGTAAAGATCGGCAGCAGGCGCGAAACGCGAAACCCCCAAACTGGTTGTGTTGGCATCACTATAAATGGGGTGAAAAAGCAACGACGTGTAAGGAACCCTGTGCGTGGAATTCGGGAAACGCGGAAAACCGTCGTGCTTAAACGCGGCAAACTTCGACGGTGGTAAATCCGGCCGCATTTTCGTTACCGATAAAGGGACAAAAGTTCGGTTTCTTGTCGATACGGGCGCGGACGTGTGTGTTTTTCCGCGGTCAAAGGCAAGTGGCTGTGCGCGAGAAGGTGAATACGCGTTGTATGCGGCAAATGGTGCACGCATTGCCACGTATGGAACAATGACCGTGAAGTTGAATTTGTCGTTGCGCCGCGAGTTTACGTGGAGTTTTATTATCGCGGATGTGGAAGGACCGATTATCGGAATGGACTTTTTAGCACATTATAACCTACTAGTGGATTCGCGCAATAGACGCTTAGTCGATGGTACGACGAATTTGTTTTCAATCGGTCGGTATGCTAGTGCAAGTTACCCGATAGTAAAGACGATCGCGAGTGATACGTGTTACCACCGACTTCTCGCGGAGTATCCGGATCTGACTCGACCGGCAGTGTTTAGGAGAGACACGGTTAAACACAGCACTGTGCATCATATTGAGACAACACCGGGACCACCTGTACACTGCAAACCCAGGCGTCTTGCTCCGGATCGACTGAAGGTGGCCAAGGCGGAAATAGGCCTCATGTTGCAGCAGGGGGTCATCCGTCCGTCGAAAAGTCCATGGGCGTCGCCGTTGCATCTTGTGCCGAAGAAGGATGGAGGTATACGACCGTGCGGTGATTACCGCGCGCTCAATAATCGTACTGTGCCGGACAGGTATGCGCCGCCTCACATTGAGGATTTCTCACATTTTTTATACGGAAAACGGGTATTTTCCAAAGTGGACCTAGTGCGGGCATACAATCAGATACCGGTCGCGCCGGCTGATATTGAAAAGACTGCGATAGCGACACCGTTCGGATTGTTCGAGTTCGTGTTCACGCCGTTCGGTTTGCGTAATGCGGCGCAGACATGCCAACGATTCGTAGACGAAATAACGCAGGGACTTGATTTCGTGTTCGCCTACATCGACGATTTCTTTATTGCGTCCACAGATGAGGCCGAACATTACGAACATTTAAAGACATTGTTTCACCGATTAAATAAATACGGAATTGTTATTAACCCGGCTAAGTGTGAGTTCGGCGCGAGCGAGATTTCCTTTCTGGGGTATACAATTAACAGCGAGGGTATTAAGCCGATGTGCGAGCGGGTCGACGCAATTGCGAAGTTTCCGAAGCCTGAAAATATAAAAACACTTAGAAGGTTTTTGGGCATGGTAAATTTTTACCGTAGATTTATTCCTAGCGCGGCGTCGTTAATGAAGCCAATGAACGACCTTTTAAAAGGCGCTAGATCCGGAAATGCGCCCGTGAATTGGACCGACTCTGCGAATAAAGCTTTTGGGGAGGTTAAAGAGAGTCTTGCAAAAGCCACAATGTTAGCTCACCCGGTACCTGGTGCACTCGTTAGCATAGTCGTAGATGCGTCGGATTACGCGGTCGGTGCTGTCTTGCAGCAATTCGTGGAAGGGGCGTGGCAACCTCTAGCGTTTTTGACAAAAACCCTCTCCGCGGCACAACGGAAGTACAGTGCCTATGATCGGGAGCTGTTGGCGGTATACACAGCGGTAAAACGTTTCCGGTATTTCGTGGAAAGCCGGGACTTCGCCATATATACCGATCATAAACCATTGACCTTCGCATTTCGTCAGAACTTAGACAAATGTTCCCCGCGCCAGTTTCGCCACTTAGATTACATAGGGCAGTTTACGACGGACATTCGTCATATTAAAGGCGTGGACAATACGGTCGCGGATGCTTTATCGCGAGTTGAGGCTGTGCATGCTCCCGATCATAGCGCATTGGAGCAGGCTCAAACCAATGATGCCGAGTTGAAACAGATCTTGGAATCCGATTCTAGCGCTCTGCAATTAAAAAAGATTTACTTTCCGGGATTTAATGTATATTTATTTTGCGATACATCGGGCGAGACGGCAAGACCTTTCGTTCCGTTGTCATTGAGACGTGCGGTTTTCGACTCGCTGCATGGACTGTCGCACCCTGGGGTTCGGGCAACGCAAAAGTTAATTACCAAGCGGTTTGTATGGCCTTCAGTAAATAAGGATTGCCGCGATTGGGCGAGACATTGCATTGCGTGTCAACGGTCGAAAATTACGAGGCACGTAGTAACGCCCGTCGGCAGCTTCGACAGTTCCACCGAAAGATTTGAGCACGTGCATATTGATATAGTTGGACCGTTACCTGTATCGCAAGGTTTTAGGTATTTGTTAACGTGTATCGATAGATTCACTCGTTGGCCGGAGGCTGTTCCGATCGTAGAAATTGACGCGGAGACGGTCGCGAACGCGTTTATTAATTCATGGGTTGCGCGTTTTGGAGTTCCTTTAAAGATTACAACAGATCGAGGGCGTCAATTCGAATCGAATCTGTTTAGTGAATTGTCGCGACTAATCGGTGCGTCACATTTCCGAACAACTTCCTATCATCCTCAAGCAAATGGGATGGTAGAGAGGTTACATCGGCAGATCAAAGCAGCGATAAAATGTCATGAGACAGATGATTGGGTTGAAGTATTACCAATTGTCTTACTTGGCATTCGCACAGCATATAAAGAAGACTTGAAAACAACGTCGGCAGAACTCGTTTACGGTACGGGAGTGCGTTTACCGGGCGAATTTTTTGTTGCGGGCAAGAAAGATACGCAGACAGTTTACGCAGATCGGCTGCGAAGACGTTTCGAGGGTTTAAAACCGTCACCTGCTTCGCGCCATGGCACAAACAAGACTTTCGTGTTTAAGGAGCTGTCGACATGCCCTTTTGTATTTTTACGACACGACGCGGTAAAGGGTCCATTGCACCCACCGTACGTCGGGCCGTTTAGAGTAATTAAGCGCGGAGACAAGACATTTGTGATCGAAATGAGAGGAAAGGAGTCTACCGTCTCAATCGATAGATTAAAGCCAGCATTTATTTTAAATGAAAATATTAGCGAGCGTAACCCGCAAGTAGTTACCGACGATGTGATTATACAAACTCCAACTGATAGTAATACCGACAGACGTACGTTACGGTCCGGTAGGAGAGTTCGGTTTCCAGATCGGTATCAAGCGGGATTTCCTTAAGTGTATATATGCATATAATATATTTTTTTCCGTTTATTGTAATACCAGGTACTAGTAGTAAGAATTTATGTATCGTTTCATTTTTTTACTGTAATGGCATAGCGTGTAAATTCTGTAATTTTAGTATGTGTATTGGCGTGTGCGAAGATTTTGCTTATGCGAAGTATGTTTATGACTTCTTGTATACCCTTTTTGAGTGAGCGTTAATCACTGGTAGGGGGGTAGTGTAGCGTACCAATGCTCTTGGAATTTTCCAGAACCGTTATACGACGGAATGGAATTTTACCAAAAGACGGTTACAAGGGGGCGATGGGATTTTGTTTTAGGAGAGGTACGCGTGGCCACGAGCGCGGGCCTCGTGGCATTATTGTATCAAGCTCGCGACTGGACACACGCGCGGAAGCGACGAAAACTACATTCAATAAATTGTTATTTCTTTTTGTTAAAGTTAAACAAATACCTTTATTAATTCACCCTCGAACCTAAAAGATTGTATATTTTTCGCCGTAATCCCGTAAGAAGCGAATCGAGAGTAATTTCAGGGTGAAAAGCTGGTGCGGTATCGCGGCGACTTATCGACGGATCAGCTGTTAATGGAAACTAGGCGTGAATTCGCTGGCTCGTCAGATAAAAAGGGTCCATTTGGTCCCTTCGATCCGGCAAATCTCTCTCCCCCCATTGTGACAAGCTGACCAGGAGGAGAACAGCTGAAACTGAAGCGTGTCACGAAAAGTTAACGCGACCAGTCGAGTTCTCGTGAACGCGAACGACCACCTGACACGAATAAAAGGGACACAGTTCGTAGCAGGGGGTGCGAAAGCATTGTGTTCCCGTAGTATTCTGAGCACGGGATCGATCGAACACAATTGACTTTCCTAATTTCCTCGTACCGGTCGCGACAAAGTGTGGCTTGTTGCAATTTCGTATTTCGTAGGGGGCGGTTCTCGCTTTATATCGCTGCACCCTCTTCCATGAATTGTTTTAGACTCGATCGGTCACACTTTTCACGAGGGAGCCCTGTTGGGTATTTGTCCCGTCAACACCCGGGAAAATAATTCTGTCGGACTGACGCCAACATGTATTTACACGTACGTACTTTCATGTTAAGTCTAAAGCGATGGTACTCAAAATAATAAAAAAAAATACTTCGCAGTTAAAAAATGAAAAATTTTTTTATAATGGTACCAATGGGGAGTCAGACCCTATCAGATGCAAAAGGTTTCGTTCCGATTGGTCCACCCAGTTAGGAGTAATCGGCGAACATACATAGAAAAAAAAAATATACTGATCGAATTGAGTAACCTCCTCCTTTTTCGAAGTCGGTTAAAAACGAGAGTTGTATAAAGTACCAAATCTGCTGAACCAAAGGTTGAAATCACAGCTGGTCCCAGTAGATTTTACAGTTATTAAGTTTCAAAAAATGATGAATATACCGGTGTACTTTTCGAGTGGAGTGAACCTGTTTGTCAGGTCGAGTCCATCGCTAGCGGTCAGCGTCGAACAGGTTGCTCGAGTTTCAATTTTCAGTGTAGCCGTTAATCGCGCGGAGGCTGTTGTATGATAAAGCATTCGATGAACGGAGAAAAGGAGGCGTGATCGCGCGGTACCGTGGAACGTATCGGTTTAATACGCGCAAAGGAGATTGCCCGTATGTCACGGAATAGATTGCCGTGTCTCGGATGGCGTTGAAAGGTGTTAGGTGCAGGGAGGGCGGATGGAGCGATATCGGGGACACGTTAACATTAGACAGCGAGTGAATAGGTTGTATCGAGAGGGCTGCATTGAATTAAGAACGACAACGATGATCGATAAAAGGTAACGGGGGACCTAAAGGCGACTTAATTTGGTGAGTGGGTGAGAATTGCCAAGGGTGGGCCCTGATCAATAGTTTTCTGTAATAGCCGACGAATTTCACGCGTGTTCGTGCACTTTTGATCGGTCCATATGTCCCGGCGTAGCTCGAAGATGACCCCATTCACGGTCCAATCACAATGACGCGAAATGTGCTGCCGTTAAATCGGGCTGTGGGTCAGGACCCGTGTTCAATGGTACGGCTATAGTCTCGTTAGTTTGTCATTCGGGAATGATATATAATTTTACAGCGATGCCGCTAGAAGAGGAAGCTGCACTAACTTTACGGACGGATTCGATCGTTTAATCGCGGCTGTAAATCTCGTCGGGAGATCAATGATTTTCTTACGGTTTAACGGAGCGGACCAAGCAAATGGATGGGTATTTCGGTATAATAAAAGTCCGCCGTACCGTCGAAGTCGTGGGCACCGATTGTTATTGCGTTTCGACGGAGGAACGACAAACGAAGTGGCTTTTAAGCAATCGAAACGAATTGTTCTCTTTAAGAGGAAATGCGAGTCGTAAAGTCAAACATTCGCTTCGTGTTTTTCGCGTTGGTTGATAGTCTTATTTTTCCGGGATGGCGGAAATGTCGGACAGTAAAATTAATTCTGGTTAGAAATCAACGTGATATCGTTTTAACGCTTCGGATTATGAAACTTTGCCCCGAGGAGGCTATTATAATAAGTAGTCTTAAATTGAGACGATAATCGCAGACGCGAGAATACCACTTTAGCATACAAATGTGCATTCAGTGGATGGTTCCAATATAATCACTATTTTACAGTCTAATCCTTTTATTATCCAGCGATAAATGATTAACGCGTGATTTTTCATCTCTTAAAAGTCTAACATATATCTATGTAGGAGAAGGAAATCTTGTACACTCACCACAAGATAAGCTCGAGGAATTCAGAGAGACGAGTCTGTTTTCCTAAGTTTTTCAATCTGACTCATACGCGTGACCGCAGTAAAGAATCGTTTGTTCGTGCAGAAAATATGTATGAAGCAAAGAATACGCTTTCCGCATTAACCGAGCGCAGTCGTATTTGTTCGGTACACTACCATGGTTCATCTTGTGGTAAACCGTACAATACAGGGACAAGTTGAATTAAGACTCGCTTCGAGGTGATCGGTGATCGTTTCGAAGGAAGAAGGAAAGAAAGCCGAAAGGAAATAGAGTGAAGCGTAACGAGACGAAATAATGGTTCTTACCTAAATAATGGTAGTTCTACGTCCATTGATGCTGCGCCGGGGGTGGGGGCGGCGGCGGCAATGGCAAGGGTCTCTCCAAAACAGGAACAGGGGACACGTCTGGCATGGCGAACCTTAGCTTCTGCCAAAACAACTTGTCCCCCCACACCAGGACAGTGTGCGAGGAGATTCTCTTTTTGAGATCGGCGTCGAGATCCCGTGGACACACACCGCCTACCAGCAGCAGGATCACCGAGCGGCCCTTGCCTTTCAGAGCGTCCCTAAGCGCCGCTTTAAACTCGAACCTGGCCCACTCGCCGTGCAGAAAGTTCTTGGAGAGCACCAGGATGGTGCGCCTCGAGGAATCGGCAGCTTCGGCCACTGCGTCGGCGACGTTGCTGCCGGCGCCCAAGTCTCGATAATGCAAACACAAACGGTACGAGGTCTCCAGACCAGGTACCAGGATAGTGGATACGAACGCCTCGTCGACGGCCGAATAGGAGATGTAGGCGTCGAAGGGTTTCTCCTGGTCCTCGAACGCGGCCGTCTTGTAGCAAGCCCTCAGTCCGCATCTGCTGGCTGCCCATGCCCTGAGCGTACGCCGATGCCTGAAGGCGCCGCACACCAACGCCACCATGGAAAAAATGAGCACGGCGGTGGCCAGCAGTAGCGGCAGATAAGCCTCGAGCGGTCGGGTCTCGATGACCGAGGTCGTGCCCGTTAATGCCGCGCAATTTATGACCGATCCGTTGGCCGGAAGAGTTATGGGCACGCCGAGGGAACAGGTGACGCTACGCCAGTCGCTGATCTTTGCTCGATTACGGGACATCCACTCGCGCACACGATCCAAGTAAGAGCACTCGCAGCTCCACGGGTTGCTCGACAGCCCGATGTCCACCAGATACGGATTCTGGCCGAGTTGCCAAACGGCGAAAGTGCCCAGCCGATTGTTCTCCAGGCGCAGCACTTCCAGCTGACGTAGCGGAAGAAACGTTTGGTTATCTATATAAGTCAGTAGATTGTTTTGCAGGTAGAGCTCCTTCAGGTTTTCGAGCGGCATCAGTTCCACGCCGTTGAGCACGCTTATCTTGTTGTTCTCCAGATGAAGGACCAACAGCCGCTTCAGACCGCTGAAGGTGTGATTCCGTATAGCGATGATGTTGCTATCGTTCGCGTACAGGATCTGCAGGTTCTTCCGGCCGATGAACGAATGGGAATTCAATTCCCCGAAATTGTTTCCATCGAGGTAAACCTCGGTGGCGTCCATCGGTAATCGACCGGGCAGCGTTTTGTAGCCGGAGTTGGAGCAATCCACCACGTTCGCCGACCAGGATTGATCGTGATAGCAAGTGCAGTTGGTCGGGCAGGTCATCTCGCAGTCGCAGGCATCGAAGTCGCAACAATGACAGAGCGCGAAACAGTGAGCCTTGTACGTGCAGAGAAATTGAGAGGGTTTAGCCTCGAGCAACGGTATGTAAGATTTGTGTCGATCGTAGGGAAGCCGACAATAAACCGACTCCAGATCCATTACCCGAGGGTGTTGCCTCAGCGTCAGAGAATTGATTCGCTGCAACCACTCGGTGGTGCAGTCGCATATGAACGGATTGCCCCCTATATAAAACTCGGGCAGTCGCCGGTAAGTGGGCACCTGTGTCAACTGAAGCGCGGACAGGTTCATCTTGACGATCTGATTCGCGTAAAGATCCACTCTGGTCAGATCTTTCTTGTTCAAAAACGTCTGAGGCTCGACGGTATGTATCAGATTATCGTTGACGAACAGAAGCTCGATGGAATCCGGTATCGATCTCGAGTGTATCCTCGTTAGCCGGTTGAACGACACGTCCAGCGTCCTTAATTTCATGCCCTGCGGCGCGATCCCGAGATCCATAATAAGATTTTTATGCAGATCCATCCACTGCAATTTCTCCGGCAAGTAACCGTAATCGAACTGTACGATCATGTTGTCGGACATGTTCAACCAGAGCAGACCAGGCGCGCTCGCGAACATGCCGGACATGTCCTGCAACAGATTCGAGTCGAAACGAATCGCCTGCAACGCTGGGTTCGCGGAAAACGCTCCGTCTTCCACCGTTTCGATCTTGTTCCTAGCCAGATTCAGGATCTGCAGAGCGGGCAACTCGGCGAAATCCTCGACGGTGACGTTCGTGATCTCGTTCTCGATCATCCGTAATCCGTACAGACTGGACATTCCACGAAATCCCGGCCTGTTCAGGCTTCTGATTTGATTCTCGCCCAGATCCAACGTACGAAGCATCCTCATGTCCTTCAGAGCGACCGGTATGCTGTCCAGACTGTTACCGGACAGATTCAACTCCTGCATACTGGAGCAATTCCGAAAGGCATCCGGGTGAATACCTTCGAGTTGATTAGAATCGAGCGATAGCAGGGAAAGTGCGAACAGCCCATTCAGGGAGTAAGCGTCCAGGTAGGTTAATCGATTATACGTTAGATCTAGCCTGTGCAGATTGCTCATCGGCGCGAACGTGTCCGCCGGTATCGTCTCGATCTCGTTGTATTGCAAATTCAATATCTGTAGGGTGTAAAGGTCTTTGAAGAGGGCCGGGTCCAACCGACTGATTCGATTATGGGACAGATTCAGCAGGACCAGACGAATCAGGCCAGAGAACGTGGCGGAGTTCAACCAAGAGCTGGTCAGCGCGTTTCTGGATAGGTCCAGTTCGACCAGCTGATTCATGTCGGCGATCAGACCGGGCGACAGCACGCTGATGGTGTTATTCTGCAGTCGCAACTCCTTCAAAGATTTCGCCGAGTCTTTGAACATTTCCGTCGGTAACGCGACGATCCTGTTTCCTGACAGATCGAACGTCTCCAGCGATCTCAGTCCGTGTAGCGCCTCGTCCGCTACCATGGAGATAGCGTTGCTGGACAAGTTCAACACCCGCAACCTCTTCAAGGAGGAAAACCCGTGGGCGGGTAGCACCAGAATTTGGTTGTTCGACAGATCCAACGACTGTATGTCCAAGGAACAGGGATACGGTGACGGGGTCGATTCCGGCAGACGTCTCGGATGCTTTTCCGGCTCCGTGTCCCTGAAGCTGAGCTCGGTGATGTCCTTCAGCATGTTCCAGGAGATGTTCAACGTGAGCAGGTTCGACAGAGGGCAAAACAAGTGTTCCGGTAACTGCCAGATGTTGTTCCACGATAAATCGATCTTCTCGATCTGCGGGACCGAGTCGAACGCTCCGCTCTCCACCTCCAAACTGTAATTGCTCTTTCGCCCGTTCAAGCTTCTGATCGTCAGATTACGGAGATCTCGCAGGCCGCCGAGAACTTTCGCCGGCCAATGTACCAGCTTGCATCCGATCAGTTTCAGCGATCGCAATCTCCATAACTGGACGAACCCGTCCACGTTCAGGACACCGTTTCCGAGCGACTCGGGGTCCTCGCAGACCACGTTCACGGTAGTCACGTATTCGCTGGTCGCCTGAGAGAAGTTCGTCCGCAGCGAGTCGTTGCCGGCGTAACGGTGAACGCAGGTGACCACGCCATCCTGCCAAGGAGTCCACAAACAATGCTCGGGCAGATCGGGCCCGGGCGGTAGCTCGCTGGTCACGGCGAGCACGTGGTACACCGGGACCAGAAGACAGTAGTAGTAAAGCAACGACGGCGACACCGATCTCCTCAGCCCTTCCGGACCGGTGAACCCACGCATCTTTAGCGAACCCGTTGCCTTCCCTTGTTTCCGCTCCTCCCGGTCATCACACGCCTCCGAGCGGCTCTTTTTACGCGCGCTGTCGTCGCTCCCGTACGCCCTGTCTGGGACCAGTGGCGCTGCCGATCGTTCGAGATCGCGGGCTATCTCGTCGATTCGAATCGTCGTTAACGATTCCCGGGACACGGTACTCGTCGATATCAAGCTGTCTTTGAAACGAGCACGAGAGGCACAATATTATCGCGTTTCACCGGAGTACTTTTCAAGTAGTCCACACTTAAAGAATCACACTTCACCCGACCGGCAAATCGTCCGCGCTTCAAACATTTCGAGCCCCGGACCACTCGACTCGTTTGACTGAGAGTATCCTCGTAACCGACAGAACGGATCTCTCGAAATAATTACGCGCAAACGTCGAGACGCTTTATGAATTCGGTTCGCGCGTTTCGCTTTCTCCCCTCTTGTCAAAAGGACGCCTGTTTACGTAGCTGACTCAGCGGCGCATCCACGACGTTTGCCGCCTCGTTGTTCATGCTTTTGCACCGAGATACCGTCCTCGAAACCTTCTTTTTCAATTCGTACGCAAAATGTCCCATTGCTGAGGCGCGTGCATGAGCAACCTGAATAATCGCACCCTGTTTCAGAAATTACGATCCGATTTCACCGAGTTTCCATAACCGTTCGAACCGCGACGAACTTGCACGAGTCTTCCGTACGCAAAGGGCCAGAGAGAATATCCGTCGGCCACGACACTCTCGAAACCATAACACTCGCTACGGCGACCACCGCGCAACTGACGGTTGAGATCTCCTCAGCATCTAACTCGACGCATAGCGTCCACGAATCGTTCGTTCCCCCTCCACTGGCGGCAGCACTAACACACCGAGGACCGGCATCCGACTCCGGTGAGCACGCGCCCCTCGTCCAACCGCCGGAGGTGGAACGAGGACGGCATACGTTCTCGTCTCTTCCTTCTCAGACTCCCGTTGAAATCGCGCGCGCTTTTGTCCAACGAATGCTCCGTGTTCTCTTGCCCTACGACGGTGTAAGCGCGAAAAAACCGACAGCAAACTTCAACTAGAGCCTAGGACTTCTAAGGATTTCGGGGTAGTTATTAGGGGGTGGATTTCGAGTTTGGAACGTGAGAAGACTTGAAGACTTTGGGATTTGAGATCTATAGATACTGATTTGACATGTGTGGATTTGGAACTTAGAGATTTGGGTGCTTGTTCAAATTTTGGAATCTGAGGATCTGGGTACTTTGTTCAAATTTAAGAATCTAATTTCAGGTTCTAGGACTTTGTCAAGCTAGGTGTTTGTAGTATAGAGATTCGGCACTTGCAGATTCGGGACCTGCTAATTTAGGATCTACAGACTTGACGTTGGAATTATAAACTCTAGTCTCTTAGAAATCTAGAAATCTGAGAACCTTGAAGAACTATCGATATCTGCAGATTTAGAGTTTACATGTGTCCCAGTATTCTCAGTATGTAAAATATGAAATTTGAAAATTTCAATCCTCGAAACTCGAAGACCACATTAAGAAATTTGTGTCCCAGGAGTCTCAGTATATAGAATATGAAATTTGAAAATTCCAATCCTCGAAACTCGAAGACCACATTAAGAAATTTGATAATTCAAGAAGTTGAAGATTCAGAAAGCTCGACATCCACAAATTGAAAGTTGTGAAATGTACGTGTCTTGATGCGAAGCTATCGGCGTTGCATTCGTATGCAGCGTGAGTGGAGATGGCTGCGAACAGGACACCTTACACCTCGGCCACCCTCATCTCCAGCGATGAAATCTTATTCCTAACTTGCGCGACCACCCTGCTTTGCGGAAGGTAAGTAAAGAATGTACTTGGGTTTTCGAACGCGATCGAGCGTGCATTACTGTCGTTCGGAATTTATAATTAATAGTGGTGCGATATTAATGATCTTGATAAACATCGGAACGAATATGATTGAAATAAGCGGGTTGTCACGTCGTTTATATTTATTTAGTCCCATTTAAATTCATAATTTAACTTGTTACATAAATCTATTTAACAAACAGTTTGACAAAAAAGGTCGATTATTCAGAGGTACATTTAATATATTTTGCATCGAATCGATCGATGTTTTTGCGTCCTGTTTGGAGCACCTGCCATTCGCAACCTTCTTGTTTCGTTGTTATTTCATCCACTCAATCAAATATTTCCATCATCGATACAAATACGAATTGTTGAATAAATTCCGGTGAATTGCAAAATCGCGAATTAAAAATAATTCTATTTTTACATCGGATATGATGCTTTTAATAATTGCAAATGCGGAAACATCTCTGTTTTTGCAAACGTTCTATACAAAGTAGTTTGCACTTTCTTAGTCAAACACTTCATGAAACCTCGAACCACAGTAATCATAAAATCAACTTTTTAAACACAGCGCCACAATTTCCTACTCTGTATCATTAGTTCAATTTCATCGGTATGTTCGCTGTTTTTCTCGAGCGCATTAAACGTCATAACGAAGCAGTATCAACGAAATGACCAGGTTCGAAACATTGTATTGCATTCCAATAACGACATGACGCGTTCCGAGAATCATTACACGGTTCGTTTTCTCTAAAACAATTATCTTTTCTTCCCATCCGATACAAGACACCCCGCGTCTATTTGCGTCTACACCCATCTATCGTATCTTTCGTATCGATAAAAGCGAGAATGTGTCGCGAAGGTGGAAGAAAGATGGCCGAAAGGGGCGAAGTTGCACGAAGAAGAGCGAACCGGTCCCTGCACTGGTTTCTCTTCGCCTCTCGCGTTTCTCTATCGCGATCCACGCGATATTCAGAACACACCACCCCTGTCCAAGGACTGTTCATAAAAAGGTTTCGATCAATTTTTAAGTGGTCGACCGACCAGACGGCGCGTTCGTCTGTTTCTCTTTGTATCGTGGCTTCGGATGAGGGGAACGAAGGAGCAGGACGTATTTATACGCGCGTCTGCGATCCTCGCGGACCATCGAGATCTTCGATTTGTGTGTAACACGACGACTGACTCCGCAGGATCGAGTCCTTGATACGCTTTGAATAAGCCTCGCTGATTCATTCTTGTCCACCCGTCGAGAGACTTTCGACTTGATCGATGACGATCCCGGATGATTTGTATTATGTATCCTGTCGGGGTGAATTGAATTTCGGGGAATCCGTACCGTGCTTTCCGCGCGATCAACCGTCTCGAGATTAAGTCGATAACGCCGATTCGATTAGCCATTTAATTTAATTTAGCGCCGATACGCATCGCGATTAATACGCACATAATCGAAATAAACTTTCAAAATGTCCAACAAGATTTACTCTAAGAAACTTTCCGAGCCCTTGAAATTTCAACCTGTTCCTCGAATGATCGATCATCTTAATCGATACGCATACCAAGGTGAGAGAGATTCTCGAGGTATCACCTGTTACGAGAAATTATCGGCGAACCGACTCGGCCCCTCGTGTATTATTTAATCTACGCGGGGACACTTCATTATTCCAGACCGGTAATTAACGGGAGGATCCTCCGTCTGGTCCCGTCGAATTACGCAAGTCTTCCGATAAGAATCGGCAAAAACTGGCTGCTACCTACCGGACGGTCTCTCGAAACGTAATTAATACTTCTTAGCGGGGCGGGGTGAGATCGCGCCCTGTGGCCGCTCGTAATTAAAACCGTTAGGGAGGAGAGGATCGTGGATCGTTATAACTGCGATGAGAGGTTCGCGGGAGGTCGAAGAAAGTTTCCTTCGGTAGCGGGAAACAGGACGAGAGCAAAGTCAACCGTGGGGAGCCGTAAACTCCGACGTTTGCCAGAAATAGGTCTGCCAGCCGTGGGTCGTCGACATGTACATATGCGTGTGTGTACACGGGCATTGCTAGACGGACAGGTGCTGGTGTAAGAAAGGGCCAAGAACACTTGTTCGCGTTAGATAACTTCCCTCGCTTTCGACCCTGTTTATCTTATTTACACTGTGTTTTACCGTTTCCAAACTTTGCCGGATCCTTCAAACGGAAGGGTTACTTTCACGAAATTTTACGTTATGTTTCACGCTCAACGTTTACTTTGAAATTCAAGTCGAATTGTAGAAACTCATAATAGACATTAACAGTACAATATTTAAACATTTAATTAAATTTTCAAAGAAAATTACACGTGTTTTTAACAGTTCAAGGATCACATAAGACTGACTGAAAATTAAACGAACATTCACAGCAATTAACACACGACACCCCCATTCACTCGTTCACAGTTCAAGGAATAATCACAATCATTAAGAGGTCACTCAGACAGTACGTAACTAATAAATGTCTACAAAATAAAGCATAATATAAATTATTTATATGAATCAAGATTTGAAAAGAAGTACAAATTTTGTGAATATGAAATTACCTTCCAAAAGGGTTTGGATTTTAATGATATTAAATATTGGTGAAGTAGGTGAAAAATGTGTGGAAGACAATTGATAGAAGTGTTGAGGTCCATCCGTTTTCTATCAGTTCGATGGAAGCGAAAGGTCTTGCGGTCCGAGGGCAGGCCAATTCGCGGGGAGTGCAATAATCGAGGCTCCGTCTTCGGCAAGAACTTTTCTCTTCGATTCGGATATCAATTAGCGGCGGATTCAGTTTCCATGTAAGAGGAGGGAATCGCGTCAGTGACCATTCGTCGCGAAGTAACGGCTGGCCGAGAATGACGGTGAAAAAGAAGTTTTAATTAAAGCTAGAATAAGAGTTTAATCGAGCAAAAGGGATTAATTGCTCGGGGGGTTCGAGCGAGGGGTCAAAGAGGGCTGCTTCTCCGCTGTTGCTCCTCCTCGATGATTCCGTGGCTTCTCGAGTGGCGCGGACAAGAGAACCGCCCCATAAATACTCGCGTCGAATACTTCTCTCTCTGAAACCCCTTTTTCGTTCGCAAACAAAACCGCCTCGATACTCCCGTACCAATGGGAACCGATGTTATTAAAAGGCTACAGAGCTTTTCTGGTAACGTCCAAACTCGACGTCATTGAGTTCACGAGCACTTCGCCAACAAGACTTTTTCGTTACTGCGTATCGATTCATTCCTACCACCCTTCGACAGTTATTTTCCTTCTGATCGTTTAGCAAAAGCTCGGTTTTGCTATATTCGGTGTTCTCTTATTTCTAGCCTGAATTTTAATCATTTCATTATGAAATGAAGTGAAGTATCAGTTAACGTTATGGACAATAGCTAACAACTTATATAATTCTATGTTTTAATGATTGTACAAGTTGAACGTATGTATGTATGGTATTATTAACATGCTAAGAACATTGAAACGTTGACACATTGTTAATCCATGAAAAAAACATTGTCAAATTTAAATGAATTTTAATCACTTCATTTGATAATGAAATATCAGTAGACGCCATGTAAGCTGACAGGTTACATAAATTTATATTTTAATGATTGTACAAGTTGAACGTACGTATGTATGGTATTTTTAACATTCTAGGTATATTGAAACAATGACACATTGTTAAACCATAAAATCAAAATTGTCAAGTTTAAATGAATTTTGATTACTTCATTTGATAATGAAGTATCAGTAGACGCCATGTAAGCTGACAAGTTACATAATGATTGTATAAGTTGAACATATGTATGGTAGTTTATAACGTGTTATCAACGTGTAGAGGATACCGAAACATTAATGCATTTTGATTAAACCGTTCTGTATCATTTGAGCAGGTAACAGCAGAACAAGTCGCAGTAATTTTCTTGCAACTTTCTGCATTAAAACTCTGTGATATCGCCTTCATCGAATTTAAGCCGTTTCGATCGCGGAATTACGCAAACGGGCGATTTCCGCTCGCGTGTAACGCCGCTAACAGTTTTGCGAAACAAGAAAAAAAGAATACATCGATCGCTCGCGTTACAACGTACATAGATATGTACATACTACATAGGTACGAACAAGCGAGGAAAAATGCGACGCTCGTCTGAATGTCGTCGATTTGACGGTCCTTAGAGCGTATAAATCGCGCGCGCGTTTCCATGTTCCCGTTCAAATAACGAATGTACGGTCGAAAGTACCGGGAACACGGTTCATCGATTTGCCGGCAGTTTTCGAAAAAACGAGCCGCCAAGGGCCGAAAAACATTCGCCACGTAGAATATCGACGTGACACCCCTTGGATCGCTTTTAACGGACCGTATAGTCCCGTCGATCTATGGGCGTTCAGAAATTTCCTGGCGCGTAACATCGTCAACGGGCCACGGTGTAATGTGCGACAACACCGTACTTTACGACGATTTGATTTACATCGGATTTTTCCGGGATGGCCGCGGTATTTCAACGCTTCGATATCGAAAATCCGCGTGATCTACGGGAACGCACCTTCTTTCACCGCTTTTTGCCAAACAAATCGCCGTTACTAGAAATCCCCTGATATGCGTGTTGATATTTTCAACGTTTCACTGGATTTACTGGTATTTAGCGGATCAAATTCAATATTGCCATTTCGGCAAATATTAAGTCGATTGTTTTATACTGAGTGCTCTCTTATAGCGGTTATTAACAAGTATAGGCAACAAAAATTGCTAGGTATATATTTATATATGCTACATACTTTATACATGTTCATGAAGAACATGTATGAACTCATATGACAATTCAACAAGTATAGGTGGTAACAAAAATGGCTAGGTATATATTTATATATGCTACATATTTTACACATGTTCACGAAGAACATGTGTGAATTCATATGACAATTTAACAAGTGTAGGTGGTAACAGAAATTGCTAGGTATATATTTATATATACTACATATTTTATACATGTTCATACATGTTACATATTTCTTACATGTTCATGAAGAACATGTGTGAATTCATATGTCAATTTAACAGGTATAGGTGGTAACAAAAATTGCGAGGTACATACTTATATTACTACATATTTCATACATGTTAATGAAGAACATGAATCTATATGACAATTTATTAAAATTAGCAAAGAACATAATTAACGGTATAATACCGGGAACACATAAATCTTCATTCAAATAATTATAAAATATGGTGGTTAAAGAAACGCTGCAATTTTTAATATTTAATGTTACTTAAAAATTGATTTACATAAAGCTCGAATGTCTAACAAAAATGTCCATGTTGAAAAATAATGTTACCAATGATTTTATATAACAGTGGAATTATTTGTATTTGCATAAGTTATAAGAAAAATGAGTTGAGAATTTCGTTGCATTAGCAGGAGCGGATCTTCCGATCATTTCCACGAAGCATCGACGCTGGTTCTCGATGGTCGATTTTCCCCGAAGAGAACAGCTTTTTCGCGAGAAGTAGATCATCTGCGGTATCCCAGTTCGTTTCACCTTCCACAGGAAATACCGTCGAAACGCGGTTGTTTGAAAGTGTTGTGCCTTCAACGGTGGAAGCTCCTTTTATTCTCGAAAAGTTTCCCGCTCGTACATCTCGTGGCCACGTAAAATTTTATCGCCGTACTTTTTTCTCCCCGTTTCACGTCACCGGGACGTGGAAACAATTGCAGCGCAGCGAGAATATGATATCCATTAATTTTGCCGCGCATGTCGCCGTTTCTTTATCGCGTCCGACGAAAGCAATGATCGGAGCTTAGAGACTGGAAGCTTCGGTCGAGAGCTCATCGACGACACGATCGACCCTCGAATTCCGATACTACCGTCGTCTCGAACTTTTCAATCTCCTTTCCGTCGTCAACCCTTTGCGCTCGACGTTTATCGATAAATTGTAAATACTGCCGAGTGCCTCGATATTGAAAGACGCGCAACTGTGATTGCCAATTACTTTCGGAACCGACTGTTTCTTTCCTATCCTCTTTTTCCAGCGCGTTTTATTTCCGCTCGTTATTCGCGTCGGGACACGCGGAGTAATTGTTGGAAAAGCAAATCGGAGACTTGAAACGTTTGGAGTCTGAAGAACTGAGAGATTGGGACGAGTTGTATTTGGGGGTTGAATTTGAGAATCAAGAAGTGTTATTAATTTTTTAAAGGTTTTCATTGTGGTATTAAATAACTTATTACGCACGTTCTTACTGTAAAAATAATTAACGATCAGTACAAAAACATGCATACTCCGACTCGAAGCTCGTATTCGATATTAAATTTATAGGACTGCCTCGATGAGACATGGTCTCCGGTACATATGCTCGTTAAGGCAGACGAAGAGCAAAACCGTAGATCGATTCGCTTGTAATTTTTTGTACCCGATTCGATTCGATTGATGCAAGTCAGATCGAAGGATGCCCTTTTTGTTAGAACCGCTACTCCGAATTCCGAAGGTCCATCCAAATCGATTTCTCGGCGTGATCCTCCATTTCTCCTTTCTATTTTTTATACCGTAATAAATTACCTTGTTTAATTTTTTATTAATTCCACAAAACAGAAAACAGTTCCACAAAATTCCACAAGTTCCATAAAACATGTTTTCATGCAAAAGTTGTCTTTTGTCGAAAGAGGAGGGATGAATCGAATCGGCGCAATTTTGTTAGGATTCGGACAGTTCGGAAGATTTTTTTTTTGCCATCGGCCATTCTAGATTGTTAATTTGTCGCGTAGAACGCGCGTCGAATGCAACTACACGAGAGAGCGTACATGATCTGGTTTCAATGCGATGGGGAACCTCTTTCAAGCTGCACCGGCACAACCTGAACAACATTTAACCGGAAACTTGATATCGGTGGACATTCACTGCTGCGAGCTCTTTCAATTGATCCTGTTCTACAGGACAACAACGAGGATCAACAACGTCGAAGAACGTAGCGTTACAACGGTGGTAGTAAGCGGCCGCTTGCATCGAACAAACGGAGCAGAACTTGCCTCTCCTTTGTGCGTTATATTGGGTTAGGGAACGAACCAGAGGCAGACATAAATGTTTCTGGAAAAAAAGAACTCGACGTGCTGTTAACGATCATCGATACAGAGACGAGCCATACTCCACGTTACTCTATTATCAACTTCAACGCAAAAATTAGCGACATTCATTTCTCTTCATGTTCGTTTCTTTTGTTAGTTCAGGAAACATTAAGTCCTTCAAGTTTCAGAATTTTTAATTTTTAACAAGTTAATTTATTTTTGATAATTATAAAATAAATGAAACATGTAGTTGAAGTTTCAGAATTTTTATTTTTACTACAGGTTAATTTATGTTTGATAATTATAGAATAAATGAAAGATGCAGTTGAAGTTTCAAAATTTTTATTTTACCAACTACAAGCTACTTTAAATTTGACAATCATAAAATAAATGAAACATATAGTTGAACATTCAGAATTTTTACTTTCTCAACTACAAGTGAATTTACATTTGACAATCATCAAATAAATGAAAGATGTAATTAAAGCTTGCAATTATGTAATGTAATCTTCACAAGAAAATAAAACTTAAAGTCTGAATAATATAACGTTACATATGAGTTATGCCATACAGTAAAAGTTGGAAGCTAAATTTCAAGTTTATGATGACGACGTCTTACGATAATAAATGCGTAAAATAATCAGAGTTAACAGAGCCACTAACCGAAGTAAAATGTAACTCCCGTCGTTTGATACAAATGATCCAGCATATCAGCATCAATCTGTACGACTCATTCGGAGACATTCATTTGTAGCAAAGAGGAAGATACGGTTACGGGGATCTTAGAACCCAGCCATTTTCATCTACAGCGTTTCATCGACCGTACGTTTATAACAACGTTTATACGAGCCACGTATATTCACGGTATTCTTGTAAGTCGTATAAACTTCAACAATATCGTCAGAGAAGGATTTTAGAGCGGTCGGTTATGGTGGCAGTGACGACGTTGCCGTCCCATAAGGCCACTGTTAACATGACCTATGGACGCGAAAACCGCTATCGATGAGAGGTCGCCTAAAATTTTTATCGCGCGCTGACGCGGTGAATTCGCGTGGTCATTGCCGTAGTATTGATATTCCGAATGGTGTGGTTCGCGATTATCGATTGCTTGGCGATACTTAATGGTGCGTTGATAATGTTAAGACTTCTTTTTCGATTCGAGGAGTTGGAAAAGGAGGTTAAGGTGGTTGGGGTGGTTCGGAAATTTAAGTATTGCAGAACTAGAAAATTGGGACATTGAGCAATGTGAAAATTGGGAAATGTAGGAATTGGATAATGTGAGAATTGGACAATGTGAGAATCGGACATTGTGGAAATTGAGAAATGCTGGAATTAGATAATGAGAGAATCGGGAAATATTGCAATTGGACAATGTGGGAATTGGGAAAAGTTGGAATTGGACAATGTGGGAATTGGATAATGTGGGAATGGCACAATGTGGGTATTGGGAAATGTGGAAATTGAGAAACGTGGAAATTGGGAAATGTGGAAATTGGAAAATGTGGAAATTGGGAAATGTGAAAATGTAAAAATGTGGAAATTGGGAAATGTGGAAATTGAGAAATGTGGAAATTGGGAAACGTGGAAATTAGCAGATGTGAAATTTGAGAAATGTGAAAATGGAAAAATGTGGAAATTGGGAAATGTGGAAATTGGGAAACGTGGAAATTGGGAAATGTGGAAATTGGGAAACGTGGAAATTAGCAAATGTGAAAATTGGGAAATGTGAAAATAGAAAAATGTGGAAAATGGAAAAATGTGGAAATTGAGAAAAATGGAAATTAGGAAATATAAAAATTAGAAAATGTGGAAATTGGAAAATTAAACCCCTAGTCGATAAATATGCAAATTGTCAAATCCATCTACCCAACAATTCCAAAATCAAAAACTTAGCGAACAATTTTACCAAAGTCAAATTTATAAATCTAACCCCAGTTTCATATTGTCACCATATCGATACATTTCTAACTCTCCGTACCGATACCCATCGATAACGATATCGATAAAGATACCTCCACTCCGAAATCGTTGGTCGGCGCGACAGAGCAAATTGTCGAACGTTTCTCACACCGATTCCCTGCAATAAAGCTATACACGTGTGTCGTTTGCCACCGTATTCGAGATGTATCCTGTACGTGCCCCGGGATCGTAAACAATCTTTCATCGCGCGCATCCCTTGTTTCGACCCGTTTAAATGTTTGCTCACACGATTCGTCGAGTTGCAATAAGCAAATACGGAGCGACGAGCCGTTTCGCGTGGCCGCGGTACAGGGGAAAGGGTAAAAATTCGATTCGATATTTGCCGGGCGCGGAACGTTACCTGACAAAAATCCCAGCGCGATCAATCCGCCATCGATGTAAATAATAACGAAAGCTCGTCGATTGGCCGTATCGGACGACCGGACACGTGGAATTACGATTCGTGTAGAAACGCGCTTGGAATATTCAAAGCGATTTAACGTTTCCTCATCGAACGCGTCAACGTTGTTCTACCATCGTTTCAATTGTCGATAAAATACTATTTTTATTTCTCTGGCAAATGTTACTTTTGGAAAACTCCACCAATGGCTCTTAGAAGGCTTTCCAGCAAAAGAAATATACATTCGAGTATCAATAACATAATACTCAGATGTCTAACTCAGTTAGATGTTTGCAATGTACAACCACTGTCTTGAAGAAGTCTACATCCCCTAGTATTAGCTAATAACATAATATTCTACAACCTTAATAATACACCATGGAATAATGGATAATACACCGTTGGTCTCTAAACGTAGATGATCTCTAGACCAAGATGGTTTTTACACCAAGATGGTCTAGACCTAGTTAGTCCCTTGACCTTCAGCTAAAAATTTGAACTCGAAGGTCAGGTTTTCTGGAGCAGTTCATGAATACTTAACTTAGTAAACTAAATAAATCGATGAGTAAACAGCATAGTGAATTCGTAGTACGCGAGTAGGTTTTACGCATTTGGCGTTGGACCGAGGAAACAATGCAGCACTCGCGTGGTGCAGCGGTAGAATCGTCGAAAGAGGAGGAACGTATCGAGAGGCAGAAACGAGCGAGCGAGGAGAGAAAACCGCGAGTACGGTGTGCTTCGTTCCGCAGCTGTTGCCAGGGCCGTGTGTTACGACTGTGCACAGTTTGTTCATTCGCCGCGCGGTTCCAGCGAATGGGCGGGGGTTGCCCACCCGCCACAGAGGGCTGCTTCTAATGAAAGGAGTTTATTAGGACGCGCGACGGCCGATGGAACGAGCGGAAGGGTGCAACGCCGGATTTGCATCCCTTATGCGTAATTTCGCTTCGATATTAGATTAGTCGATCCCGCGTTATCCGCGCCACGGAATTACGATGTAGCGGTGCTGATTAGGCACCCGGGGACCGAAACCGTCGCCGACTCTCCCTCGGTTCCCAGGCTCTCCCCAGCCCTCGCACCGAACACAGCGAGCCTCTTTTTGCCGTCTTTCTACCTTACAGCGAAATAAAAGCTGCCGAAGGCCCATTGTCTCGAAATTAGCCGGCTGGATGTCGTGCACCGGCGAGGACCGGCGAAAATCGATCGCAGCCACTGTGTGTTTCCGTTGTCGTGGCTTTTGTCGAGCTTCACCGGTGTTTCGTGTATACCTACCACGCGGTGACATCGTCTCCAGACCTGCGATTTCGATCGGGTTCACCGATCAGACGAAAGCGCCGATCTTACGGTGTATGATCACGAATTCGACCCTCCACAGCGACCAATTCCTGAAACCGCCTAAGGTCACTATAAAGTATACATTTACAATTTTGATGCATCAATTGTCCTAAAAATTACCGAGATTCTTAAACCCTCGACCTGCGATTTGTATGAAAAATTTTCCGAACGAAAATCCCAATAACAGATCAGCAAAAGTATAGAATAACAGAGTAACGTAATTTGCGAGCAATCTGCGATAACAAGGAAGAGAACAGAGAACGTAGGTCGTGCAACTCTTTCAATCGATTTGGAGCCTGGAATCAATTCCTGAAGCGAGTCTACATAAACGCATTCTGAACGAAAGCAGGCCACGCGAGCGTATGCATCGTGAACAACGTTCTAAAATCATTGTGTAAGTGCGCGATTGCATAAGGGTGCATTGTCGCGCGGATACATAGAAACGAGCACAGTTTCGTACACACGCTCGTTGTGCCTGTACGGAGCTGCAGACGAACGGGGAGAAGGAGGAAAGTGAAACATCGAATGACGAATGCAAGCTCGAGCCAGGCTGCAAACAAATATCAAATGAATGAGACGGCTGCGCGAAACCTCGACGTTTTAATTACTGGTATTTAGCTTACCGCGACGGGAGCCTTCGTTCTTCCATTCGCAAACGTTCCTTTCAGATTTTTCGTAGGGAAAGCGAGGTAATAACGAGTCCGTTCGACTAGTTGCGCTGAAACTTGCAATTTGTTACCGTCCTTCCCGGGGAAACTGATTTTCGAAACGGACGTTCTCATTTGGCCCCGTAATGAGACCGCGCATTCAGATTTTCAGCGGGACGACAATTTCTTTTTCGCCATCGCGGTCCCAGCCGGTTCCAGTAATCTGAAAAGCCTAAATTGAATCGGCTGGCGAGCGAAGGAAAGCGTGAAAAGAGTTCCATTAATCCTGGACTCGGCCGGGCCGAGTTACTTGTTACGCGAACGGCTAGATCGGGGTCGAAAGAACCGATGGAATTTACACTTTGCTGAACTAAACACGCGATCGTACTTAGGTCAATGCTAGATTAACTTGTTACCGAACTCTACGGCCTGCGAAATCGCTCCGAATTCAAACTTTCTGAACATTTTCGCTCTGAATCATGTATTATCTCGAATAACTTTTCTTCGTCACCCCTTGTGCTATGACTTATTGTCAGGAGCTGACGCAGTTACAAGTCAGACTACAGCTACAATAATAATTACAGATACAATATTAACCCCTTCCCGTACCATTTATTTAATAAATGTGTCAGTCAAGACTAACTATAAAAGGCTATAAAATTAAAACAAAAAACAAAATTAAAATGTTGTAAATATTTTATTTTCAGGGATCCTTGATAATGCAATTTATAGTTGGACCTAAACTTCAAGTTTATGTTCAAAGTTTGAATAAGGTTTGTCATATTTGAGCTGTAAGTGCGTCATGAGTCAGACTCGTCAAAGTACGGGAAAGGGTTAAAACAGCCTAAAAGCTTGAAATACTATTTTATTATACAATTGTTGACTGTGCAAATTATAATTGAACTCCAAATTGAAGTGTACTAAACCCGACTAAAATTAATCCCGACCAAAGTATGAGTCACGAGTCAGTCTCGTCAAAGTAGTACTAGAATTTTCTTGGAACGCAGAAAAACAGCGGAGAAACAAGGTATCGGTTCGGAGTGAATTTTTAAGGGGTTTCATGTTTTGGTCGACGAAGAACCGTGTTCGAGCAGTGAAATATTTAAAGGTAAGCTGTACATCTCACGTCAGCTTATGATACGCGCACACGAGTGCCGCGCTACCTGCACGATATGGATATCATTAACCGGGCCGTGTTACGCGTGTCACGGACTTTAACGACCGGTACCTCGTTACCAGATAGGAATTAATTATTTCAAGGTAATGAAGTGTCAAGAGAGGGGACACGTTGTTCGAAGTTATTCGACGGAAGATATTTCCTGCTCGCACGAGGGTTCGGTACGCGTACCAGCGTCGAGAGTTATATCTAATTATATGGGAGCTGCATGATCCTCCAAGCAGATTAGTCGGTAGGTCGGAACCGTCCAAAGATTGAGAGAAAATTATGGCCCGTGGGCGGCTGTGTCACGCGTGACATCGGTCATTTTAATTATAACTACATGGTCTTGTTGCGATGTACAAGACGGGAGTTAACGAGGAGGTGTCACATGGATCTTAGAGTATATTAGTCGAAAAGTTTCAAGCTTCGAATTTTTGAAACTTTCTCGATTTGTAACCCCGTCGAATTGGTCGAGTAAATTTCTCACGACGGAGAGGCATTAAGAGAAAGGAACAACACGGTTCTCGATTCGGTATTTGCTTTAATTTTAATTTCAGTTCACCCTAAGCCTACTCTAGCATCTAGCGATCTGGCGGGCGACCGACGAGGGCTGCAGGCAATTATGATAATATCTTGATCCGATAATGGGACACGGTCTTATTCTTTACGAATTGTCGCAGGGTGGCCGATGCGGTGGCCAGGGAGTCGGCGGGGGCCACGAACGGCACCGATTTCACGCTCGACAACTCCGGGAATGGAGCTGGCGAAGAGGAATTAAGATCTCGCGGAGGCTTTCTCGTTCCGACAATGCAAAGAACCTCGCGGGAGCAAGAGCGCAGATCGGAATAAGATGGATCGAGCGAGAGGATCGCGAAGGGAAGCCGAAACAGCCCGAACGTGGGGAGGAAACGAGACGGAGGAGAAAAAGACGAAGAGGAGGTAAATCGTGGAGGGACGAGCCGAAGCAAAAGCGCCGGAGGGGGGTAGAATCGAGAAGACGAGGTACAGAGGAACAGAAGCAAGGGTCAGAAAGGGACATTATACTTGCTTTTGCAGTTCTGTCGTCGGCTCTTTGTTTATATTCCCAGGACAGCCAACGGGGACGGACCGTTTGACATGTCGCCGCTCGCAAAGATGTTAAAGGACAAAAGGGGTAAAACCTTCATGTTCCCCTTACCTTTTACCCGGTCCACACAGGACCCCTCCGTCCAGACCGATCTCGCGGCCATTGAAAACGCCTCGAACACGCAGCACAAGCTGCCGCTCGTACGCGCCTAAGTGCCGTATCATTATGCGGCCGGATAATGAACCCTCGCTAAGTGTTGGTGGGATAAGTAGCTTTCTATATTTCACGGAACAACCCACAGGCTGTTTTTTGGACCACTCGCGATGCAGGGACTCTGGGACGTGTTAAGAAAAAGAAACAAAACACGCGGAAACGGTAAGACGATTTAACGGACCAGTTCAGAAATCTTAACTGCCAACACCGTGAAGTGTAACGTTCACAAGTTAAAGATAAGCTACACGGTTAATTTCTAACAACTCACAACTATCGCTCCACTATACTTAACGATCAGGACGAGTTGTCACAAATGACATATTAACCCCTTAACACTAAACCGACATATACACTTACTTGGAAATAAAAAATAAAGTTAAAGAATAAATATACAAACGACGAAACGTAAATTAGCACACACATTTATTCTTCATCTTAATGAAAATCAATGCTGATTTTAAGGATGTATTTTAATAAAATGTGTATTTAATTTGAAATGAAAAATGAAGTTGAAAAATAAATGAACAAATGATGAAACATAAATTAGTGCACACATTTATTCTTTATCTTAATGAAAACCAATGCTGATTTTAAGGATGTATTTTAATAAAATGTGTATTTAATTTGAAATGAAAAATGAAGTTGAAAAATAAACGAACAAATGATGAAACATAAATTAGTGCACACATTTATTCTTTATCTTAATGAAAACCAATGTCGATTTTAAGGATGTATTTTAATAAAATGTGTATTTAATTTGAAATGAAAAATGACGTTGAAAAATAAATGAACAAATGATGAAACATAAATTACTGCACACATTTATTCTTTATCTTGAAAATCAATTCTGATTTCAGGAAGTGCATTTTAACAAAATGTGTTCCTTGTAATAAGAAGCTTGTGGAGCAGTCATTTGATCGGTTTCGTAGTTTTAGTGTTAAATACTCAATACTCAAAATTCTGGATGCACATTCTTTTCATATAAAGTCTTAGTGTTAACCTATAATTTTGTTCTGCAGTTGTATCATAGCTAACTAATTATTGCTACAATCTTAACCCTTTAACCTACAATTTACATTCAAGAATTTTGGGCCGAAAATGTAAAGAAGGTTTACGTATGGCCTGATGATCGTACGATGAGCTATGCTCATAATAGGTTTGGTCCAATCATCTACGGACTATGCTCGCAGTTGTAGGTTAAGGGGTTAATGACATGTTTATTGAGAAATATTCAAAATGAATAAATTCTACCACCAAGTATAAATGATTGGAATATCGATTCAAGTAGTTGAGTTAGCCGATCAATTGCAAATAATAAAACAGTTCGAAATGGACAAAGTTGGTATCACACTCGGTATAATGGACGTTTCAGAAGTTATTTCATGTGGTCAAGATAGGTGATTCACCCTGCACGTTCTTCTATTTCTTCAGCGTTTTCTTGCGGGTATCCTTGACTCGTGCTGAGACGAGGGAATTGCCAGCACGAACGTGCAGGAAGTTTAGCGTGATCTATTGGCTGAGTTTTCGTGCGCTGGCGGAAGCGCCGTTGGAATTTAACGAGCCGCTCAAAACGAATATTTTGCTCTCGCGGCCATCACGCCAGGATAATTAAACTTTTCTAATTCGTTCGATGAATCAGTGATTCGCGATAATGCGGAGGCACGCCTTAAAGGCAGTTCATTCTCAAACTTTTTAACCTCACGTCCGCCTTTCCAATTTTCGAAAAGCCTTCGGAAACTCCGACACTCGAGTCAGCGCTTCGAGCATACTTTTTTCCTCGATATCGGTCGAGGAGCTTTCAAAGAAATTCGGCAGACGAAATATTTTCCTACGGTTTATTCCGAACGTCATTCTTTTTTCGGTATCCGATACGTCTGAAAAAATGGAGCTCTCGAAAATATGTATTGGATAGAGATAGAATAATGCTTGGAACGGATAATCCTCGATAGCGATATTATCAGAACGATATAAAAGCCGGGAATGGAATCCCAGTCGCTCTATCAATAGCGGGAATGCCTATAACATTCGCTCGAAAGTGAATTTGAAATTCTCGAGCAACAGAAAACGTAGGAAAGGAGATATAAGGGTTGTACGAAAATTTCGGAATCGTCGAACGACACGGTGCACGAAAACGATTAAGAATTTCTTGTTCCCTCATCGAGCGTAATATCTGGCCGAGCAGCGGGAAAAGAAGATCGGACGAGCATTCTGAAAGACAGAACTTTTAATAAGCGTAAATATTATTCTGCAACGATGGCGACGTAGTTCCGAGCGAGCGCCATGAAAAAGCTAATTCTCCGGTAGAAGTAAGAAGCTCGTTTCCAGCGAGAAAAAGAAACCGACGGAACGGACATCGTGCCAGGGGCGTATTCGAAAAAAAATATACGCTCGTTTAGCACGGAGAAATGCTCGCACAGGGGGTTACTGAAAGTATCGGGCCTCGTCAGGAAGTTCCGTCGTCCTGTGACACTCGAGGGGGTCGTTCCACGAGCCAGGGGGCGGCCGGGCTGCGCGATATAAAGTTACTCGAAATTACATCTGCATATTATTTCAATTTTGTAGATTGTTTAACTGCAGTAACGCCCGGATACGGGAACTCTCGGAAAAGTTTTCTTAGGATAATCTCTCGCGGAGGTACCCACGGTGGCAACCACCCCTTTTCCGTCCCCGCCCCAACTTGCCGCATCTCATTGACTGTGTCGGAAGGAATTTGTTGGTTCCACCCCCGTTCGTCCCCTTCTTTGCCGCTGTCTAAAATTAATTTAGTGGTTGCCGTTGACGGCGGGCGAAGCTCAACGAGCCGCGAAGCGAATAAATAAAGTTCTCGTGAGTTCGATGTAGCACCGTTTACGATCGTCGATTTCCATCGGAAAAACCGCGAGAAAAATGTCCCGCAGTTCGCTCGCAATAAACAGCGGCGAAAAACAAGGAGAGCCGCGGCGGTACAGCGGCATTGTCGCAGACGTAAATCATCCGAAGTTTACGTTAGATCGGTAAGCCGAGTAACAACCGGGAGAGAAAGAGAGAAATAGATGGGAAAAAATTGGACGATTTGCGCGTTCCCGTTGATAGAACTTGCCACGGACTTCCGCGTCCTCCCGGAAATGCATTATTCGCGTGGAACCTAACCCGTGCGCCAGTGGTGCAATAAAAGTAACGACGAACCTAGAACTCTCGCGGCTCGTTGAATATTCGCTCGTTACGACGGCCTCGCCGTTACCGCGACAAAATATCCTATCTAGTTCTTAATCGAAAAACTTTCCAGCCAACCCAAACGGACACGGGGCTGCCTGATCCCGTGAACGAATATTATATCGCCTGAACGTGCAAGATGGTCCCGTTTTATTAGCCGAGACCTGCTCGTACGGCTATGTTCCTGGAGTCTGGGTCAGTATACCCGGAATTTTTGTCCCGGGTATCTCGGGTCGCTAGCTTTGCTATGTTCGTAATTTTACGAAACACGAGCATTATAATATAGGAAGATGTAAGGGCGAGTCGATAGAGGAAATTTCTGAACTGGACGTTTTTGTGGACAATATCGGTTAATCCTATTTGTACAAAAATGCCAGGGGCGACAGGGCCACCGCCACGAGGGCAAGCTGTTGGACAGTTCTGGTCTAGGCGGTAGAAAAAGGGCAAAAGCCAATATCCGGGCGATCTTCAATTTCAATTTGCAGAACCCGTACACTTATCAGGGCGTGTCGGGCTGACGTTTGACGGAATAGAAGTACTTCCGAGATTAATTCTCCGTGCCTCTCGGCATTTTGATCGGCGGGATACGACGACGGCGAAATAACTTTGAACACCTCCTTCGATCGCGTCAGCCTTGGAGGAGGACGAAGGTGAACGAAGTGGAGAGGAAAAAAAGAGCGGAGAAGAAGAGAAAAGAGGGTAGAAAAGGGTGGGCAGTGTGTCGTTTGTATCAATTTACGCGAGCTACCCTCACACGCCCACCGAACTTGCTTCAGATTTAATCTAATGCCGCGTCGAGAAGGGTAATTCATTAAACAAAGATCCTCATCTTCAAAGAACCTCCTCCGAAAAATAAATAATTAAATTCGACAAATTTTAACAAAGATTCACGAAACGAGAGGAAGTTTCAAGTTTACCTCTCTTTCGAATAGAATTAATTAAAATATTCAGTGCATGCATTTGATTCTATGCTACTGCTCTATTGATTTTAGTACACACGATTAAGGATTGAAAAATGTTTAAGAGGACATCCGTTTGTCACGAGTTAATATAGACATTTTTCTGGGATATTAGGTTAAGTTAACAACGGAGAATTTCATTATTTTAATGAAATTTTACTTCTGGAGCTGTTAAGTAATTCAAAGAGGAAGTATGATGAAAAATATATATGGCCTTATTTTAACCCTCAAATGCATATAGTTGTATAAATGCAACATACCAGTTTTAATCTTATAAATTATATACAAAATGTAGGAAACCTGCAAGGAGTTGCAGATATTCCACATACCAATCAAATACACAATAGCGTCATGTGTTCGTTTTAATTTGAATCCGCTTTTAAGGTATTTTGTTGGTTGATTATTTCAGGTAAAATTAGAAAATCACGCATTTAAGGGTTAATCTTATGAATCAATAAATTTCTACAAAAGCACGCAGTATTTAAAATTAGGAACTGAGGACCGTCTTATGGACATGGAAGATGAGTGTATGGGTTAAATTAAGTACGTTAAGATATGTCGCCGCCTCATCAGCCCATTGAATAAATTTGGAATGATTCACACGTACACCAAAGATTAGAGAAATAATATTTCCGTCATAAATTATTGCGAGCATCCGTGATAGCGGTTCAACGACCGCAGATTAATGACCGTGTTAAAACCCATCTGCCTACTCATCGAGTAATTGATAACTATCGAATACGTTGGAAATGATTCACGCGGAATTTTGATCCGGTAGCGTTTCCCCGAAAGAAGTCCATGAATCACCTCGGTTGCACTTTATACTCGGGCGGTGGCAAGAACACGGTTAAAATTTGAACTACACGGCAAGTTCGGTCCGGTATTCAGCGGAGACCGAGCGTCGGCCGCAAAGGGAGATCATCGGGTAGCGCAAGTCGAAATTATATAACTCATTGCCCGGGATTTCTTGCACCGAGGAATTCCATTCCCGTGACAATTATCCTCGGTCAGGGAAATCGTGCTTATCCGGCTCCCGACGTCGAGTAAACGAACACGAATGAGACGGACGCGGTATTACGAATTCTTGGCCGACGTCTGGCGTCCATAAGACTTGCCGTAATAACGGAGTCGTGTTCGCCGGGTCTTGCGTGCACGTCCGCTTGTATTTGTGCGAGTGTCCAGCGGGTGAAAATGCCCGGTATGCGGGCACGTATATTCAACACGGGCTTCCGAAATGCCGAGGATACTCGTGTCGCGTAGATACTCGGCCAAAGAAGAAGTAGTAATATCGATCCGGCATCATCCATCATGTCGCACTCTATTAAACCGGCGTACCCTATTTTTCCCTCTGACCCCCTTTTCGCAATCACTTTACTCGTCCTATTCCACCCCACTCGTCTTATCCTTTTCGACCCCGAACGCACCCCTTCGGTCCACCCTCTCTCTCTATCCCCTTCTCGATCTCGCATTTCGCTATCGTTCCTCCCGAAAGCACCGTCGTTCCTGACTGATACTCCCTGGAAGCCTCTATCCCACGACGCTTTTTAGAGCCTTTAAACTCGTCCCCGTTCGCGGCCAATCCGAGATTCCGGACCAGCGGGGTGCGAGTAAGCGATAAGGACAGCTCTGACGGATGCTAGACGAATGCCTTGGGCGGGTTTTACCGCGGCTAATTACGACCCTCTTCGCAGAGCTACGAGAAAAGGGCGTCCTCTAACTCGCAAAGGGGAACCGGTCTAATTTCTTCGCGACACTAGGCCACTGGGCTCCCTCCGAACTGGGTTAATCACGATCGTTAAGAATCCGTGTTCATATTAATTAGGAATTCACCAAATTTATTTACGATTTTTAAATTACGTATATCGTAATCGTATGCGCTGACGTAGTCTCGCAACGAGGACGATCGATTTGGCTCACCGTGCCAAATCTGCCCATTATCTTATCGCAAAGTCAATGTGCATACCGATATCGTAGTTTTCATTTGAAACACATGTTGTATATTTTATATTTACAAAATCATATCTTGTATATCAATATGATCTACAATGGTAGACAGACAGATAGTACAGTTTTGATAAGAGTGCTCAAACGTTTCAAGTCTGATTTGAATTTTAATCTATATATATGAAAAATATATAGGGTGTTCCATTTAAAAAAATTGAAGTGACCTTCACGTGACCTTCCAGTGACTCTTCAAGGTCAAAATGATATCACCAGTAAATAGAACTTTTTAAACCCTACAACTTTTGTCTGAAACATTTTTTGATAAAACTTATATTTTTCGAAATATTCAAGGGTTCCGACCTTTTTTATACACCCTGTATAAATAGTCTTGTTAAATTGTAAACCTCATCTAATTGAAGGTGAAGTAACAAGTTTGAAAAAATAAAATTTTATCTTACATTGCAGCACCCGTTGGTGAATGCATCATATCTTGTATATCAATATGATCCACAATGGTAGACAGATAGTACAGTTTTGATAAGAGTGTTCAAACGTTTCGAGTCTGATTTGAATTTTAATCTGCGTTCACCGATCGCAGGCTATTGAATGCGATTAAATCATTGTTAGCTTAGGTAAACTCGGTTTGGCCGCGCCGCCCAAGGAGCGCCGGACTTTATCTAACTTCTGCCACCTAGTAAATTGACTACTAAAGATTAATCCCTTAAGCCCGTTCGGCCGTATCTACGAGCCAGGCTACATTGTCTTCGGAAAACTAGTAATCTCGCCAGCCGATTACCTAATCAGTGTAAAATTCAGCGGAGAATTCCGAGCTATAGGCGGGTCGCCGCGTGACGCGAGCGTTCTCGAAACTGGCAAGGGTTCGAAATTGAGAGCGCACCCCAAGAAATTAATTGGCTTCGATATCGAGGCGAAGAAAATGGATCGAGGGTGTGACGCGTTTCCTTTGTGCGGAATTCCGCTGCGTCATTACGGAACTCCGGGGATGTATCGGGATTAATGACTCCGACGAGTTAGTACGTCGCGTGACGAACCTCGAGTCACCGTAGGAAAATTGTGAAGGGAACGACACCCCGGATAAGGTAATCGGCTTTCGGGCTTGCATTTTATCTTTCGCTTCTTTGATTGCAGACGCGTCGTGACCGAGATAAATCCGTTCGATATGAATCCCCAGTTCGCGGGGTCTCACCGATTTATGGGACAAATCTCGATTTTTTGTCTACTCGCGTGAATCTGAGGAAAAAAGGCGTTTCCAATTTGCCGCGGATTCAATTTACTTCCTTGATTACGATCGGAAAAGTAGGAACGTAAAGGGTATCCCTTTATGGTTATCTAGATTCTTATAGTTGCTAACAAGAAGCTAGAACGATGACAAAACGGAATCCTATTTCGGGATACGACCGGTGTTCCGAGACATCGTTACCCACCAAATTATCTCGTTGCTTCCATAAGTTTCTTCCTATCTCTGATCATCCTTCCCCTTCGATCATTCCTCTTCTCCATAGACAAGGGGACGACGTATTGCTCGGGTTATTGCTTATCGTTGAAATTATCGTAACGACCGGAACGATTTATTCGACCCTGTGGAATCAATGTTGTTTGTCGAAACACGGAATCTGGTCTCCATGTAAGACTCTGCGCCAGGCACGAACGAGCGTGAACGAAATCATCGTTTGCGAAACGAGTGGCTCGTATAAAGAATACCGCGAGGGGCAAAGCATCCGCAGAAACAAAAACTGATTACGAGCGAGCGGGTGACTTTGCAGAAAATATTATTCCTCGCGGAAAATAGCGAATGGCTATTGTGCTTGTAGAAATGAAAAAGAGGAAAAACCGTCAGCAGTCGTTTGTAATACTCGAGTTTGTTGGTGAGCGCGGAAAAAGGGAAAATACGAGGAAGATGGCGAGAAATTGGGTGGCCTGGTAGGAGGAGGGGTTAGGTTCCTTCCGTAACGCAGTAAATCGATTTCCTATTATCAAGCCACTCTTTCGCTATAAAAGACCCGAGTAGATAGATTATCCATAGCATTATCAAACCATTCTTTTTTATGGGCCGCCATAATGGGTCGCCGGAACCAATGACACGCTCCATTCTTGGCCTCGGAGATGACTCCGCATTATCTGGGAGCTGAACGCATCTCGACGCATGGGCGTAAATGTCTCCAAAGGGCGAACTAGATCTTCGCTATTTCGTTGCGATATAAATTTGCCGTGACATAAAGCTATACTTCACGAGGAGAATAAGAGTTTTATTTTCATAGCGTAATGGGCTAACTCATTTATTATATACGCCAGTTTATCGATAAGCAGTGTCCTTCGGAACATCACCAATTTTTAGAATCCCCAAAAAGGTGATTTTCTTCAAAATCTGCATCTGGTCATTGATCACGTAGGACACAACGAAGTTTCACCGTAAGCTCATGTCCAAACACGAGTACTGTTCTGTACATTCGCGTGTACACAGAACATTATACCATTTTTGAGTTACATTCAAACCAGCACAATATGAAGTTGTTGCTGGTGCATTGAGCACTCTATATTTTTTCCGCAATGAATTAGTTAAAAGTACAATTGTTTATAGAATTCACGTCTGTCCAATCAAAAATTGACCAAAAACGCGTTGATGTGTGGATCGATCGTCAATCGTCAAAATCATAAACTTACGCCGCTAAATCAATTTGCCGTTGACAGATTTCACGTTGTACGCCGACGTTGGCCAGAACAAAAATAATGTCGTTTTATATAAATTATATCCACGTTTCAACGCGATTGTCAGCCATTAAACGTATGTGTTAAACGTGGCTGACACGAACACGATACTGACACGGAAAGTTTCATTGAAATTTATTCGCTCAAAGCGGACCGAATGACAGGCGCATTCTCTTGTATTTTATATCTAAAATCAGTGGCCAGCGAGTTTGTTAAGATCGATTAACAAAAGGGTATAACGTTACTCAGCTTTGGACCGCTAATGATCGCTGTCGAAAGAACATTAATGGGAAACGGTAATAATTAAGAATCGTAATTAATATACCCGTATTTGTGCAATTTAAATTTTATTGCTGCTAGGACTGGATGTTTTTAGAAATACAAATTTTTGTATAAAATCTGTATACTTTTATATGTCACAGCTTTATAGAGTGACAACTGTTTTTATTTTTGAAATATGTTGATTAATGTTTGCAAGTTTTCTGTCTAACTTTTGAATTGGAGAAATTTGATAGGTGTAGGTGGATTTTTGCGGTATGTTTTATGAAACACGAGTCCACGTTATCTTTCAGCGTTTCTATTATCGTTATACCAACGGAATTATTATTTCAAACAGAGTTTTGCGAAAACAGAGGAACGCACGAGAACGGAAAGCAAAAAGCGACGAAAATATCGCCATTTCCGTTGTACAAACGTCTGCTGTTTTTCCGAAAGCATTTCCAGGAAAATTACCAATTTTTATATGAAGCTCTCTCGTGCATTTATTTAAGTTGTACCTCGTCATCGGACGTATACATTGCTGTTCACAAGTAAAAGTTTCGTAGAAAACAATCCGTGTACCAATTATAATAATGAACTCCATTAAAAGAATTACTACTAGTTTCCACATGGCTCGCGCTCAGAAAACTGCTATCGTTTTCGTCACAATGCTGAGACTTTTCTAAATATTTAACCGAGCTCCGGCAGTACGGTCAAACAATTCTTCCTTCCGGTTCTGGTATTACAAAGAAATTCTAGCAGCACCAGTTCCACTTTGTTGTAAAATATTCCTCGAGACGCGCGTTTCACCGTTTTCCACATTTTTCTTCGAAAGTTTCTCGTACTTCCCGGACATTATTCGGTTGACTCGATGACAGGACCTATTTGTTCGCTTTGTTGGTTCAACGGACCACAATGGTCCGCTGTTGTTCGTAAGGCAGCAACAGTTTGCTAGAAAATATTGTATTTTCATGCTGGAGGAAAGAATATCGTCCGTGGAACAAGTACGGAGATAATACGGTTTTGATTAATATTTTCAACTTTCCTTCGGAGAACTTCCTTTATTTAGATCGATACTTTTATTATTTTAATGGGGACACTTTATTGCTTTCGGAAAAGTTTGAGAATTTATGAGGGTATGTTCTGAAGATCTTAGAGTTCTGGACTATTGAATTTGAGTTTGCACATTTTAATTGTTAGTATATTCTCAAGTTCTAAAGCAAACACCTTAAGCTCTCAACTTCATAAACCTAACCTAATCTCTCAACTTCGTAAACCTAACATGACCTCTTAACTTCGTAAACCTAGCCTAACCTCTCAACTCCATAAAGCTAACCTAACTTCCCAACTCTATAAACCTAATCTAACTTCGTAACTCCGTAAATCTAACTTAACCTCCTAACTCCATAAACTTAACATAACCTCTCAAATCCGTAAACCTAACCTAACCTCTCAACTTCGTAAACCTAACCTGACCTCTCAAATTGGTAAACCTAGCCTAACCTTTCAACTCCATAAAGCTAACCTAACTTCCCAACTCTATAAACCTAATCTAACTTCGTAACTCCATAAACCTAACATAACCTCGCAACTCCGTAAACCTAATCTAACCTCTCAACTTCGAAAATCCCTAAATCACTGAGGTCCCAAGTTCCTAAATTCCCAAAACCTCAAATTTATGAATGTGAAAGTTCCTAAACTTGCAAAGTTCCAAATTCTCAATTTTCTAAATTCCTAACCCCCCTAACCCTTTAACCTCCTAATCTCCTAACCTCCCAACTTCGTTAATTTCTAAATCCTCAAGGTCCCGAATTCTCAAATCAACAAAAACCTCAAATTTCTGAATCTGAAAGATCCCAAACTTGCAGAGTTCCAAATTCTCAGTTTTCCAAATTCCTATACCCCCTAACCCTTTAACCTCCTAATCTCTTGACCTCCCAACTCCGTAAATTCCTAAATCCCCAAGGTCCCAAACTTCCAAATCCCCAAAACCCCAAATTTCTGAATCTGAAGATTCCTAAACTTACAAAATTCCAAATTCTCAATTTCCTAAATTTCTAAACTCCCTAACCCTCTAACCCCCTAAACTCCTCACCTCCCAACCCCCTAATCTTCTCATCCTCTAATTTCCTAACTCCCTAACCTCCTAAATCCCAAAATTCCAAGTGACCAATCTCCCAACCCTCCAATTTCCAAATTTAACTTCCTAACCCCGAAATCCCAAATTCTCAAAGCAACATCAAGCGGTCGCAAAATTGCGAGGCAAAGATTGTCTCTAGTTTGACGGATTCTAGCTCCCCGGAGGGATCCCGCCAGGGGAATTTTTCACTCGATCGAAAGAAAGAATCGTCTGGTCCCTGCGGCGGTATTCTCCTCCCGTACCTTCTCGATCCGTCTCTGTCCTTAACACGAGGCGAGATCCGAGAACAAAGATCTTGGAAATGAATTTTTTCCTCTTCTCCCAACATCGTGGAGGTTCACTCTCTGACGCTGTTCGATGCGACGTGTTTCCAGCCGAATGCGTTCGACCGATCATGTATTATTTGTCGTTCTACGTGCCGGTTTATTGATACACGGTCGAACGTGATCCTGTTCCAGCTTCCAGCCTGATCGAATGTTAATCGTTGTTGACAGTTTTCATGAGTGCAGTGTCCCTTTTGTCGCTCAGTGGATACTTTGTTACCTTGTGTTTTCATGCACCTTTACTGTTACGTCCCAGAATATTTTTTAGAGAGACTGCTCTTGATGTTACTGACATACTCTTCGTGGCTTGCTGATATTTATATGGGTTGATGTTAAAGTTGGTGAGAGGCAGGTGATTCTAAGGTGATCATATGATGATTTAAACTTATATGTACTTCTTTGAATTTTAGATTGAATGTAACCTAATTTTGTTAAGTCATTGTTTGAATGTATTGAAGTATTCTTGTTAAAATTTTAAACAGAGTATGATTTGAATCTATCTATATTTAATTAAGTTTCACATTTGAAATAATCTACCCTCAATTTACCCCTAATTATTCAATTTATCTCATTATGCTGTGAAAAAAAAAGAATATGAAAAAATATATAGGGTGTTCCATTTAAAAAAATTGAAGTGACCTTCACGTGACCTTCCAGTGACTCTTCAAGGTCAAAATGATATTACCAGTAAATAGAACTTTTTAAACCCTACAACTTTTGTCTGAAACATTTTTTGATAAAACTTATATTTTTCGAAATATTCAAGGGTTCCGACCTTTTTTATACACCCTGTATAAATAGTATTGTAAACCTCATCTAATTGAAGATGAAGTAACAAGTTTCAAAAAATAAAATTTTATCTTACATTGCAGCACCCGTTGGTGAATGCATCGATATATCGAATGATGTATACACGAAGGCAGAATGCGTGCATCTATTTATAAATCGTCGGCGGGCAAATAGTATCTGTAACAGGAGGTTGGCGCGTACGATAATTAAATGCAGGCTGGTTTTTGTTGTTCCATTTACATATTTTAGCTTGTGCATACGTAATTTTCGTCCAACGCGACGCGGAACGGGTGAACGCGGTCGCGTGTGTGCGCCGGTCCGCTCCGGTCCGCGTCGCGTTGGGTCGCGGGGCCGACGCTCGTTGCGGAGCTTCAATTCATTCAAAATTATCTGCTTCCTTCCTGACCCTTTCTCTGCTGTCGCGAGACAGAGCAACTTGTGTGCGCCACATTTTGAGAGAATTATGCGCGTTCGTGTCCGCGCGGGTTAATGCAGACCGTGCGACGAGGCGGCAAAGCGAAATATGAAGCATATTTTTCGCTCCGCCACTTTCAACGGAAAATTATAGCGCTTGGTAATTAGAGTTTGTTCAAATTCCTTTCACCCGTGTCTCTGCTACGAGCTCGTGTGAACGCTGTACCCCCTTTTCCGCGCCCCCGAAACCCGGCGTTTTCGCTTCAAAACGCGGCCGTAATAACAGCAAACGTTGAAGATTTACGCTTTGCGTTGCTCACGTATTCTGTTTGCGATACAAAAGGCAAACGCACGCTCTCCCGTTTTGCGATTTTTCTGATGTTCGCCGAATTAAAGGTAACCGTTTCGAACACCGGACACTTGCCACCTTCGATTCCAAACGAACATCAAATATTTTTACTGTCGAGTAAAATAACTTGTTTCCCAATGTTTGGACAGGGTCATAGTTCTACTTGTTTTCCTCAGAAACTTCATTCCACGTGTCTGCACTATTTACCACCCTTTTTATCATTTTATATATTATTATTTTTTTAGGATAATAATTATCTCTTTTTAAACTTGTTTACCTCAGAACCTTCATATCATATAACTGCATTATTTTCCACATCTGTTATCATTCTATACATTCATAATTTTTTAAGATAATAATTATTTATTTTTAAACTTGTTTGCCTCAGAACCTTCAACCTACATGTCTGCATTATTTTCAACCCCTATTATCATTCTATACATTAATAATTTTTTAAGATAATAATTAGTTCTTTTTAAACTTGTTTGTCTTAGAACCTTCATATCACATGTCTGCATTATTTTCAACCCCTATTACCATTCTATACATTCATAATTTTTTAAAGTAATAATTATTTATTTTTAAACTTGTTTGCCTTAGAACCTTCAACCTACATGTCTGCATTATTTTCAACCCCTATTACCATTTTATACATTAATAATTTTTTAAGATAATAATTATTTCTTTTTAAACTTGTTTGCCTCAGAACCTTCATACCACATGTCGGCATTATTTACCACCCTGTATTGCCATTCTGTAGCTTAATAATTTTGTAAGAAATAATTAACTGTTTTTAAGCTTGTTTTTCCCAGAAACATCATCCTATATGTCTGCATTATTTACCTCCCCTATTCTCATTCTGTACATTAATAATTTTGTAAGATAATAATTATCTCTTTTTAAACTTGTTTGCGTCAGAACCTTCATACCACATGTCTGCATTATTTACCACCCCTATTATCATTGTACACATTAATAATTTTTTATGATAATAATTATTTCTTTTTAAGCTTGTTTGCCTTAGAACCTTCATCCCACATGTCCACATTATTTTCCACCCCAATTATCATTTTACACATTAATAATTTATAAAGAAATAATTACTTCTATCTTAAGTTCATCTCAGAAATGTCTGACTTATTTAGCACCCTTTACCACCGTTACAAAAGAACAATTTTCAAAGAAATAATTGCTCTGGCGATTATAAAAAATCCAGCATCAGTTACGAAAAACCCTTGTTACTGAATATAACAAATGAAATCCCATCGTTATACAACATTCCCTTTGAAGATTTAATCTCGCAATTAAGAGTAGCTTTAATCGGCCGATAACAAACAAACAACGGAAGAGGAGGAGACAAGAATCCTCTTACGCGGCTCTCGTCGCGAATTTCGCAGCGATAAGCATCGTTCGCGAGTCAGAGCCGGTAATCTGAAAAAGGGAAGCGGTCCGCGCGGCTCTCTCTTAACGAGATAATGCAAAAACGCGAGCGGCTCGATGAAATTACCAGGCTGCTCGCCTAACTGTTCTCGAGCCTCGACCGCAACAGGTGAGCTCTGATATTGATATTACAATTCGTAAACTCTGTTAGAGGGAAAGATTTATGTTGCGGCGCACGTTCTGTTCCGCGAACCTCGGCTCGGCTCGGCTCGGCTCGGTTCGTTTCCTCCTCAGAGAGCCGGTTTCGAGCGGGCCGGATCAATACTCTAAATCCCGGTTACACAGCTCGGTTGTTGGTGTTGTTCGACGCTGCCCCACTGACAACGTGTCTTTTCAAACTGTCTCCAGCAACGACTCCGCAAGTTAACTAGACACAACCACTTGTTGGCCCTGCCTCGAATACGCTCGCGACTAATTCACTCCGCCGAGAGTTCGACCGTGCTAATCGATTGCTAGAGACCGGATCAAGTTCAATATGTACTGTAGCGTACCAATGCTCTTGGAATTTTCCAGAACCGTTATACGACGGAATGGAATTTTACCAAAAGACGGTTACAAGGGCGCGATGGGATTTTGTTTTAGGAGAGGTACGCGTGGCCACGAGCGCGGGCCTCGTGGCATTATTGTATCAAGCTCGCGACTGGACACACGCGCGGAAGCGACGAAAACTACATTCAATAAATTGTTATTTCTTTTTGTTAAAGTTAAACAAATACCTTTATTAATTCACCCTCGAACCTAAAGTACTCACAAATTCTACTCAATTTCAATGCGAAAGTTTCGCTTCGACGATCGACGTACATGAATAATGCGACACGTGACTGGACGCTTCCGATACACGTGCTCACATATTCCCTCCATGTACACATTAGATATTCAACGTACAAGAAAATTTTACGTAGTGCATCTTACAATTTTGAAGACCGACGAAATTGTAGTCTGTAATTTGCTAAATGTCGAAGTTGCTGTGTATCACACAAATACCAAGAGGAATTTATATCACAGCTGAAATTATGACACAATGATGTCACAACGCACCAAAATTTGAGCGCGCCAAAATTTGAACGACTCCATCACAGCGCATCGAAATTGCACCGCATCGATATTGCGCGAAGTCGAAATTACAGTGCATCTATATTGCAAGGCTCGAAATTACAATGCACCTATACTGCAGCGCGTTGAAATTATAATGCGTAGATATTACACCGCATCGATGTTATACCACGTCGAAATTACAAGGCATATATTGCACGAATGCGCTAGTGCTGTGGTTCTCCATACGAACGAGGAAAATGAAATCTGGGTCAACAAGGGTAGCATTCTGTCGGTGATGGAGGTCCCTTAGTTGCATAGAGGACAAGTGGTGGAAGAAAGACCGGTCAACTTGAGGTCAATCGGGGGTCAATCGTAAGCTGCATCGTGGTCACTGCGGTGTAATTCAACCATCGGTGAGTCGCATGTTTTATGGTTCCTCTGGCCCCCATCGTGTTGTAAGACGAATTGTCCGCAACGACGGGACCGGTTGTATTTTTTCTACTTTTAGATGTTGGTACTTGGAAACTCTGTCGTGTGACAAACTTATCGTTGATAAAGGATTTTATATAAATCAGAACAAATTATATGTACTTGAAAGAGATTTCTAATAGAGAGGTTAACCCTTTGCACTCGAAGGTAATTTTACTGTTTGCAAACAGCTATTTTAAAATATTAATTAAAATGTTAAATGTGTCCTTTTGAGGTTATTATTCCTCTAATAATAATTTCTACTATTGTCTATTTCACTATGTTTATACATGAGCACTATTATAGAATTAATTAAATAATGCTTATCTCAAATTATTGTATTAAATTGAATAGGAGAGGCGGCCCTCGAGTGCAAAGGGTTAATATGAACAAAGATACGTATTTCACGTAATATGTATTTCAGGATTATTAAAATTTTCAAACGTCGAAATCTGAAGCTTTCAAACTCCCGAAACCGTTCAAATTTTTAAACCCCTTAAATTTCCAAATTCCCTTCCTTTGTGTCCCGATTTCCCTCAGAGAAATTTATTATTCGAAAAGCCACCCTACACGAGGAAGCTTAGCAGGAATTTCAGACGTTTACTGTTTAATAGAGTTCCGAGGTCCGATTATTCGAACATACTCTTTCCCAGGATGGTCGCGTTGAAAATAACTAGGGCACGTACTTGTAACCGAGACTTTCTTTTCGCGCTCGTATTTTGAATGGCCGGCAACCGCGTCGGAGTAGTTTAAATTTTAAATTCTCGTTTAATTTATAATGTTGTTTTCTTTTCTCGGCTATAATATCCCGCGGTACAGAAGCGTAGCATCGTGCTCTTTCTTTCTGGCGCTCTCTATCTCCGTCGTGGCATTGTATGCATATCGTTGTTTATTCATTTCCATATTTCCGAGGCGAAAGAAAGTCGGGGGCGCGAGGGCGCTCGCGCGCGCAGCCGCGTCCCCGTAAAACGTGTTTACCTTTTTAAATGTAATACACATTTCATTTTATTTGCCGTCTCATGTAAATTCCTTGCTTGTACACGCGGTAACACGATTTTTCCATCGTCCCGGGCGACAACAACGACGCGATACCGACGGAAAAATATACCCGGCAACACGATGCTTTTTCAACCCCTCCCCCAAGCGATCTTGCAATATTCCGGTGCACCCTGAGTGCCACGTTATTTACAGCGACGATTCGATCGTATCGCTATATTACGCAATCCGGATGGCTAAGTGTGGATCATGCGAGGTTCTACCCTTGTTCTTACTTTTCCATGGACGTTCTATGTGATGGCTTTTCTACGGACACTTCGATGTAATGGACAGCTCACCAAATATTCGACGGACATTTATTCTACTCGATGCTTAAATCAGCAAACAGTAGTTGGTTGGTTTCATGAGGAACTGCAAGATCTTTTATTTTCACCCCCAATCCCTTTTGATGAACACTCGTATTCATCATAAATTGTAATTATGATTGTAATGATCGGTTTTGTGATGAACTGCAAAGTCTTCTTTTATTTTCACCCCCAACCTCTTTTGACGAACACTCGTATTTTTCATCAGAAATTGTAATTATGATTGTAATGATCGGTTTTGTGATGAACTGCAAAATCTTCTTTTATTTTCACCCCCAACCCCTTTTGATGAAAACTCATATTTTGCTTCATACATAATAATTATGATTTATCGCATCAAATATCATTAAATTCCAAATACAAGTTTTAATTGTCTTCAATTGTCCTTAATCCTAAAAAGGTTTGTACTGTTAAGACAACCTGCTAGGACCCGTTAGATCAACTTTTGATGAAGACTCATATTTTCCTTCATACATAATAATTAATTTATCCCATCAAATATCATTAAATTCCAAATACAAGTTTTAACTGTCTTCAATTGTCCTCAATCCTAAAAAGGTTTGTACTGTTATAACACCCTGCTAGGACCTGTTAGATCAACTTTTGATGAAGACTCATATTTTCCTTCATACATAATAATTAATTTATCCCATCAAATATCATTAAATTCCAGATACAATTTTTAACTGTCTTCAATTGTCCTCAATCCTAAAAAGGTTTGTACTGTTAGGACACCCTGCTAAGACCTGTTAGATCAACACCTGCCTACGTAAAATATACTTGTTTGAAATAAAGTTTCGAAGTATTCGAATGAAAGAACGTCTGAAATTTTAATAACTCATTGTGCCTGGAACCCTCGTTTGTATTTATTTTCCAAATACCGATCACGAAACCTGTTGCTGCCGGGCTTGGGAAGCAATCGGAGTCCCCAGTGTTCTGAACGCTAACATTGTATGGTGGAGTTCAAGAAATTGATCCGGAACCTCTTGTGATAACAGTAGAAAATTATGTTATTTGTTATTTATGGTTCTGGGAGCGATATGAGATTGTACGGAGTTTCCCTTTGAACCTTCCTTTGAAATCATATTCGAACTTTTACAAAATTACTATGAGATAAAGCATGAGATTACCATGAGATAAAAATTTAACTTGTTCATGTATTTTAAGTTCATAGTCTCTGTTTATTATTACAGCAAACATTAAAGAGAAATATCTTTACAGCAAACATTGATATTAGCTAGAAGTGTTATTACAGTACGATATTAAAAAGAAGAATGGCTATAACAAGCATCAATATTGAAAGGAATATTTTTGCAACATCGAAGTTTGCAAAACAATGTTAAGATAACAGGTAGAATTTAAACTAGAGTGAAATTCAGACCAATTGTTTTTCCAATTCTAAAGAACAAATACTATTTGATTCGCAAACGGCAAATACCGGGAATAACAGAAAGCATTATCGAAATCCATGAAAAAGGAATAATCAGGTTATCAGCGTAGTCAGTTTGAACAGCTATTAACATGAATTAAAGAACGTTGGAATAAAACTGCGAACCATATTAACGAGCGGACACGGGGGTATTAAATCGACACGTCGAGTAGGTATTTCACCAAACAATTGTCCCGATAGTGGAGAAGAGAAATCACGCGGCGCATTATTTGCCCGGATGAATTCGTGTAAACGAACTCGTTGCAAGGCACCGCGGGCTCCCCCGTACACGCGCCATGCTGAAAATCAATCTTCCTGCCGGTGGAATTTTCATTCCGGTTTTTTGAAAAGTATTTCCATCCGGGTCGGAATTAGCTTACGCGGTGTGCACGGTCACGTTACAACGTTAATTCGCAGTACGCGTACAGAGGCTCTGTTCCGGTCTCCCTTTGACTCGATTTACCGCAAACTTTTATTAAAATTATCGATTGCCAATACGCTCTCGGGGGCGAAAAAAAAACAGGAGGCGAGACAAAAAATGAAAGCAACACTGTATCTGTGTATCGTTACCGGCAACAACCGCAATCGTGTTTTTCCCGCATTGACTGCATCGCTTCTTTCCCCTCTTTCTCGACCGAAGATCGGGGTAACAAAGGTACGAACCAATAATAAAAATTCCGGAAAGGCAGCCAGGGTATTCCAGACACCGCTTTTTGCCACCCTCTTGCGGGAAAGGGTAGAAGGTCAGAGAGGTTTGTTTCTCTCCCTTACTCTACTCTTCTGCTGAGAGCCAGTAAAACGTTCCGTGCTGAAATATCATCTCGCTTTTACACGCTCGTTCCCAACTTTCCAAACGAAAGATACATTGTCGGTCAATACAGATATCCATTTCAATTTGTCGATGCATCTTCCAAACTTCCACCCAAGATTTTGCATGAAACTATCTTTCTATATCCCACTTTTTTACCAAACACCTTCACTTACCTTCATAGGACTGAGATAATAGCAGTTCATATTTAATTTCATCTTCAAATTCTTAAGTGTGAGACTACAGGTATTATCTAACACTTAAAAGTTCCTTGATTGAAATTCATCTGACTATATTTTGTTATAGCAAGCATCAATAACATAGTATACACCTGAATAAAATTTATGGTTCTCTAACAGATAGAGCTACATAGCCAACTCTCATGCAGTGATCTTCAAGACGATCACAATATACTTGTTAGATGATCATAATATATTTGTTAGACGATTACAATATATTTGACAGATGATGATCACAATATATTTAACAGATGATGATCACAATATATTTGTTAGACTATCACAATATATTTGACAGATGATGATTAAAATATATTTGTTAGATGATTACAATATATTTGACAGATGATCACCATATATTTTATTCGAAAGCAGATAACAATCGTAAAAGACTATTTGTCTGAAAAGAAGTGGGAAAGTGACGTTGGAACAGGCTGTCATCCGAGAATGGCGGAGCGTTATCGAACCGCTATTAATTGCGATTAAATGTTCCGATCGGAGCCACGACACCGGTAACGCTGACGATATATCAAGAGTTACTTTTGACTTCGGTCTCGCGATAATAAACGCGGCGAGGCTCGTCCAATATTGGCAATTCTCGTGGCCGCAGGTATGTTCCGGGGGTGCACACGTACATACACGTTTCACCGTCAGCCAACCAGCCAGTTAGCCGTGACCAATATGGAACCGGAGAAAGAGAGGAGATTTTTCCTGTGTACGTACACGGTTATATCGGCCGATATTACCAAGGGGCGAAAAACTCGAAAAGACCCTTCTATCGTTGCCGAGCCAAGCCCTCGGGCCGTGTTTGATCAGTTAGTCACTGTTCGGGGACCTCTCCGAGGATATTGTTACCGATGGCCTCGGTTAATATTCTCGGATTACCATCGTGCCGTGTGCACGGTTTTTCGAAAATACGGCACGACGGAAGTCGAGCTCGGAAGTTAATGAGAACTCGTGCACTCGTTTCGTAATTGATGCGCTCCGGTCTCAGGGATTAGTTTCGGGGCCTAATAACTTCCCTGACAACGTTCGATCGGAAATCAATTTTATTCTTAATCCTCGTTCGATCCCTATAATTTTAGACGACAATGATTTTAAAGTCAGTGACTCGGAAAGGTCTCTGTCTTACAGTCGCCCACTTAACTATCAGATGTACCTACATACACCATGCATCTAATATACACCATGTACATATGTTATTAATGTACATATAATTACGAAAATGTATTGAATTTGAGGTACGAGAACAGAACAATAAACCATCGATACCCGTATTAATGTACTGAGCATCCAGTTGTTTGTAAAGTATATAGAATTATCAGAACGCATTAAAGTAGATCAGGTGCTGCAGTTGTCAGTCACTTGAACAGTCCACCTGAACAGCGTCGGACATTGATGCATTTCTATTATTAATGTACGTATCGACGTGCTATCATTTGTAAAATACACATAACGAGAATGCATCGACGTTGATCAGGTGCCAGGAAGGGTTGTCATTCAGCTAAACAGCTCGTCATCGACGCGTTCGTATATTAATGCGCGCGAACAATCTATTTGTAAAATCCACGTAACGGGTGGTGTTAGCGAGAATTTTTAAAGCGTAAAGTAACGAATCTGCATGAACAGTGTTGGTTAAATGGCCGCGTTAAATGGAGCAGCAGGCTGTGCACGCAGAACGATAGAAGAATGATAAATTTGAACGTAGACGGGGTGCAGCCTCGAAGCACGATGGTTTATGAGTTTAGAAGAGCTTAATCTCTCGGCAAACCAATATTTTTCTTCCTCTTTCCCTCCGTATCTCTGTTTCGTTATTATCGTACTTCCTGCCCTCTCGTCGGGCTTCATTTTTCTCATTTCGAAGCTGAAAGCCTTCAGCTCGATCGGGGACCGGCAAAAACTGAATGGCGTCTTCGAAATCCTAGCAACCGGAGCAAGAGTCATTTCGAGATTATCGTTCTAAGAGGCGAACGATTTTCGCGAGTGCATCGGGCCACACGTTCGTTTCCCTTTCTCCAATCCCCTCCGTGCCTCCACCCCCCTCACGACCCACTTCCGTGGGGTTCTACTAATTGAACGCGTAATTGATGAGGCTGCAGTCTGTACTTACACAACGCTCCAATTGTGCTCAGCCAAGCGCCGGCACTGTGTGCCAATATTAGCGATGCACTCGACGTCCCTATAACGGACCCCTCCACGCACAAATAATGCCCCAAGTACCATAAATACTCGACGGCATCCGCAATATGCCCCGGCCGTCGCTCGCCGAGAACCTCCACTTTCAAAGGCAGCGAGAGTCCTTCAAGGATCCAAGACACGAATACCGAAGGATCTCGCTTTCACCCCACGTTGCATATGCCGTGCTAATGATTTTTCGAGGGGCCAAAGGTGTTTCGCGAGCTCGCAATCTACCACCGTCCCTCGATACCGTCTCCTTTTTTTTTTTTGCCCTAAACGAGCTCGCGTGCTCCAAACCATTTTTTCTATATTACGAAGGGTGTAATTCTTCGACGCTGTTGTAACTCCTTTAACCCCTCGAGGCTCAGACTTTTATTTAACTTTACCTCCAGATTCCCTGATACACGGGGTGAGTACAACGGGGTCACTCGATTTATTGCGTTATAAGCTACTTCGGGTTACTTGATCGAGTTATTGTTACATACCAAAGCTTTACGTGATATTGTTCGAAATTCTTAATCTCAATGAGGATGAAGGTGATTATTTACTTTAGAACAGTTGTATCTTAGTGTTCTAACTTCAAGATGTTAATATTAAGTGTAATCAAGTTACATTGAGACTTCACCCTAATAGTTACATTAATTAATTATCGATGTTATACAACAAAAAGTTCAAGACACTAATATTAAGTGTAATCAAGTTACATTGAGACTTTACCCTAATAGTTACATTAATTAACACTAAAACCAAACAGGTCAAATGACTCCATAATTTTCTTCTTATAAAGTACACATTTTGTAAAAATATATTTTATGAAATCCTCATTGATTTTCTTCAAAATAAAATATAAATGTGTGTACTAATTTATGTTTCATATATTTATTTATTGTTTGTCTTCATTTTTAATTTCAAATTAAGTACACATATGCTGGTAGGTTTAGTGTTAATTATCGATATTACACAACAAATCTGCTCTCTTTACTACTTTAATAAAATGAATTTATTAACAAACATGTTTGAATTTATTAACAAAGGTACATGTAGAATGCAGACTTCCGGTGTAATAATTTCTGTCGAAAGTATGCGAGATCACGCGTCTAGCTCGCAACGAATTTCCAACGCCTAAGAGTAACGTAAAAACGATTTGTCGTGGCTTTGGTATTCCTGTCTCACAAATTCCTCGAGCCTTTCACTAGCCTTTCCTCTTCACTTGACGACGAGAAAACGACAGCGAGATATATTGCGCGAACGAACAGTCGGCTATTTACGCCGTTCAGAGCATTATTTGCTCGCGAAAGAGTCCATGCGGCTGGCGTCGCGCGGATTTATACACGACCGCAAAAAGCAGCACGCTCTCGCGAAATTAAGACCACCCGGCCGCTAATTTTATGGAGCTAGCGTACCAACTCGATTAATTGGCACGCAAAAAGTTTACCCGTTAAGTGGTGGAAAGTAAAATAAGGAAGGAACGTTTATTTTTCCCGGGAGTATCATGAGTAGTCGCAAGTAACGAGGAAATTATTTGCGGAGCTTAGATCGATTCTTTCGCGCTTATACCGCGTGTCTCAATTATGAGATGTTCAATTTACTATAAAAAGATTTAACTCTTCGTTGCACTTTAATTTTGCAAGAAATCGAATCTAGTATGCGAATATCTTCCAATCGGTCCAGCGGATACCCAATTTAGGATACCCGTAAATCCGAATGATAGTTAAGAAGTCTAATCGAAGCAGAGTCACATATCTTCGTTAATACAGCTCCACGGAGCTTGTAAATCGTAGCTGTTACCCAGGTTCCACTATTCGTGATTGTATTTTCAACGAGGGTTATATTTTCCTTTTTGTCGGAGGGAATAGGATCCGACTTGTGTATTCTCGCATCCGTTTCCGTTGGATCCCCGACGAAAGTTCTCTCGTCGGTTTCGCGGAACTTCGAACCTCTCGGCGGAGGCGAATCGAATCCGCCTTCTTATTTATTAAACGATCGCCGGGATAACTCGGTTATTCTCGCCCCGGCGTATCCCTCAAGAGAAAGGGATCCCGCTTCGAACGAATATACCGCGAGATAAATAAATCAAACGCGGGTAACAGCGACGAGCTGCTGCTGCTTTCTCGGCACACACGCGATTACGAGAGAAAGAGGAGGGGAAAAAAAAGAAGCTGCGTGTCCTGGTGCGTCGAAAAAATGTTCCGAGGGTGGTGAAACCTTGAATACGTTTAACCCGTGTTCCCGGCTACACCGTTGAAACTTGTAGCCGTGTACATGAATACAAAAAGTCCAGCTTTATGAGCTTCCGTGTACAGAGAGGGTGGCTGACTACGCGAAGGAAGAAGAACGAGAAGGGACGGTGAACACGGGGCTGAGTTTGCCCAGGAGAACTTTTATAATACGCACGGAACCGGGACCATAGATTCGAATTAATTCGGCGGCGAACTTTTCGACGGCAAATAAAAATAAATTGCTGTATCAATTTAATAACGCTTATCAAGAATTTACGGCCCATTTCTTGCCACACCCAGTAAAACAAAACGTCAGACAATGCAGAGATTTTCGAAATTCGGAAATTTGAAGATTTGTTGAAAGTATGCAAATGTGATAAGACTTAGACCTTATGTATGTATGTACTGTCTCTGTGTATGTGCGAGTCTGAAATCCGTGATCGATCCACCCGGAAATTTTTCCGAGAGACAAGCGGTGTTGTTGAAACGAGAAGGTCCAGGTCTTATATTACTTGGTCCGTTGTTCAAGAATTGGTCAAACATCGGGACTCAAATTACCTCTCCGGTCCCTTCATACTTTTCTACTTGTGTTCCAGGGAGAAAATTTCAAGCACGGATGAAATTGTCCACGGTGCTCCGTGCTCTCGGTTGGCAAACAAAAAGTTATTAAAACCGGCTTTATTGTCGGTCCTGTACGACGGATCGTCAGCGTCACGTGTTTTACGCGGAGTCCGCTTTAACGGCAAGCAAAATGGACGGTCTCTCGAGGGAAACGGTGTTTTTACCGAGAACGTATGCGGAGAAAGTTCATGCCTCAACGAATCCTGACTCGTTCCCTCGCGAACAAGAATTATCAGAGACGTAAACGATGATGTTCTGCTACGGCAATTTGGGGTTTTTGGCTGATTGGCCCGCTCTAACGGCGAGGGTAGATCTTTATCCGTCGACGGTGAAACGTTCGATGGAACGTGAACGGAAATAGACCACTACGGAACTAACTCGATCTTAACCAAACGATCGTTACCGAGATTTATCGCGATGAACGATCAGTCTTAATTGACTACAAACTCCGCTATTCTCATGAAAAATTATTCTCTCTCAGCTTTACCAAATTATTTCATCGGATTTAGGTTATTTGCCCGACTAGCAGATTTCGAAAAGTCTAATTAAATTATCTGCAACCTTCTAGGTTAATGACGTATTTGTTCGCGATGAAAGAATTCTTTTTACCGGAATTACTCAAGCTTTGAACATCCTATATAATAATAAAGACAAATTGTCTAACTGCGGCGAACGTGGTTCCTCTTCTTGATTTTTGTTTACCTTTTGTTTTAGTAAATTCTTCTGCTTCACCACGACAACAATATTAACAAACCACTACATAATAATACACCTCCATACACATTTTTATAATATTCCTCCAAATCCAATATTATTATTTGATAATTATTATCATCATCACCATTGCCTAATCGTCGTTGACTTCAGCCAACTGGCCTACTAGCTTCAAATAAGACCCTGTTTCGAAATGTACCCTGTACCGAATTTTGAGTATAAAGGTTTGATAACCAGGTGAACGAGATGAAAGATAAATGGAGGTCGTTATGAGAAGTATTAAAAATTGGAAGAACATATGACGAAACAAGGGGGATAGAGATAAGTATCTAGTTGTCCCTTGAAACGAGCATCGATGAAAAGAGCCCTCTGTAGAACAGCGGCAACGTAACGGTGGCATTGTCTTCGACAGCGGGACGTCCCTGGACTTGTGTCGCAGGTAACGCAAACAACGAGGACAATTTGCCGTGCACTCGTGTCCGGGTTCGGTCGCCTATGCGTAATTCGTTTACCCTTAATTCCTCGTTGAGCCGGCCGTCGAGCGTATTATTCCGACGCATCTCCGTTGCCCGAGGGACTTTGTTTCGCGTTTGACCCCCTCTTTCGCTGGCGCTAGAACGACGCCGCGAGCTGTAGTACATTTTACGGTTGGCTAGCCGGTAATGCAGTAATTAACGTTTCTTTCATGTACTCTGTGTTGCTTTCACCGCTTTAAACCAGCTGCTTGGCGCAAGACCCGCCCGCCACCCGCCATCACTGTCCACCGGATCGTGCTCGTATGCACACACGTCTCTAAACGCGACATACACACTTACCAACGCCCGGAGTATTTACAGAGACAGCGAGTACGTTCAACCTTTCTCCCCCGTCCCCCTTCTATTTTCACCCTTGTTCCTGTTGGTCCGAGCGGAGACCCCTTACTCTCCGCCCCCTTCCGTCCAGTTGAAAAAATAATTACCCCATAAGCCGGACCGTTTCCGCTCGTGGACCTCGACGTAGAATACGGACTACGTTTACGTTGGTGCTGCTGCTGCTTGCTCGAGAAATCTGACTGCGAACCAGCCCCTTTCAACGATGAAAGAACGACAGGGTTGACGGAGAATCTTTGATGAATCTTGGAGATGGGGAGACTTTGCAATGCTGTAGGGCTTAGGGGGTTTTCATGTTATTCCTTTGTGCTATCGATGGAAATTTTATAGAGATTTCAGTACCGTGGCAACTTGTTTGCTTTTTAGTTTTCTTATAATTTATACTAGGGTTAGGCTAACCCTACTATCCTTACTTTATTTCATAACAAGGGGATAAAAATATATTTTCTTCGATATTTCACGGTGACCTGCGATTTCTTGTGCTTCTTTGAATCTCTTCGCAGACAATGACACGAGCTAATTAATAAACCTTCGAGCTCAACGATATCAGATTTATTACGGAATGTGCAAAAAGGGGGAAAAATTGAATCGATAAGGATTTCAATTAATCCTCAAGGGTTTACCGTAGAGCTGACGGTTGCCCGTAACGTAACTAATCGATAGTCATAGAATAATAACAACGTGTTGCCTGTTTCGTATCCGGATTTACGTTCACTCGTGACTCGGTTTATCGCGCCGCAAATCGCTCTTCTATCGTATCCGTGGATCGTTCTGGCAACCACTCTGCTTCCATCCGCTTGAAATACCGGAATTTAATTCGCGCCCTCGCGATTGCCGTTTTTGCCAGTCCTTTAATATTCTTCTGTCACGCGCAGAAGCTAACCGTAGAATCAACGACGTTTACTAATTCGCTGCAACCTGACGCGGCAGACTTCCAACCGTCTTATTGGAATTCTGACAGCCGTTTACGTCGTCGAACACTAATATGAATTGCTCGATCACGTACATCAGGTGTACAACCTTTGGCGAGGCGGACGCCTCGTATATTGCAGTCACTTATTTTTTCGAATGAAATTTGAAATTTTGGGGATTTGGGGAGTTGGAGAGTTGGGGAGTTGGGGATTTGGGGATTTAGGGATCGGTGGATTTTGGGATCGGTGGATTTGGAGATCGGTGGATTTAGGGATCGGTGGATTTAGGGGTCGGTGGATGTGGGATCGGTGGATTTAGGGATCGGTGGATTTTGGGATCGGTGGATTCAGAGATCGGTGGATTTAGGGAACGATGGATTTAGGGATCGGTGGATGTGGGATCGGTGGATTTAGGGATCGGTGGATTCGGAGATCGGTGGATTTAGGGAACGATGGATTTAGGGATCGGTGGATTTAGGGATCGGTGGATTTAGGGATCGGTGGATTTAGGGATCGGTGGATTTAGGGGTCGGTGGATGTGGGATCGGTGGATTTAGGGATCGGTGGATTCAGAGATCGGTGGATTTAGGGAACGATGGATTTAGGGATCGGTGGATTTAGGGATCGGTGGATTTAGGGATCGGTGGATGTAGGGATCGGTGGATGTAGGGATCGGTGGTTTTAGGGATCGGTGGATTTAGGGATCGGTGGATTTGGAGATCGGTGGATTTAGGGATCGGTGGATTTAGGGGTCGGTGGATGTGGGATCGGTGGATTTAGGGATCGGTGGATTCGGAGATCGGTGGATTTAGGGAACGATGGATTTAGGGATCGGTGGATTTAGGGATCGGTGGATTTAGGGATCGGTGGATTTAGGGATCGGTGGATTTAGGGGTCGGTGGATGTGGGATCGGTGGATTTAGGGATCGGTGGATTCGGAGATCGGTGGATTTAGGGAACGATGGATTTAGGGATCGGTGGATTTAGGGATCGGTGGATTTAGGGATCGGTGGATTTGGAGATCGGTGGTTTTAGGGATCGGTGGATTTAGGGATCGGTGGATTTAGGGATCGGTGGATTCGGGGATCGGTGGATTTGGGAATTGGTGGATTTTGGGATCGGTGGATTCGGGAATCGGTGAATTTGGAGATCGGTGGATTTTGGGATCGGTGGATTCGAAGATCGGTGGATTCGAGGATCGGTGGATTTGAGAATTAGTGGATTTTGGGATCGGTGGATTCGAAGATCGGTGGATTCGAGGATCGGTGGATTTGAGAATTAGTGGATTTGGGGATCGGTGGATTTGGGAATCGATGGATTTGAGAATTGGTGGATTTGGTGATCGATGGATTTAGAGATTGTTGGATTTGGTAATTGGTGGATTTGGAACATGGAAACTCGAGAATTTAGGAACTTAAAAATTTAGGAACTTAAGATCTGAAGAATTTCAGATCTTTCTAATTTATAAATTTATAATCTGAAGAATTTGAGAACTTGAAATCCTGGTACTTTACAAATTTTATCATTCGAAGATTTGTGAATTAAGGAACTTGAGACCTGAGTAATTTGTGATCTTCATAAGTTTTGAACTTGTAACCTAAGGAATTTGCTCATTTGAAATCATGCCACCTTCAGAATTTGCTCACTTGAAAATTCAAGAATATATCTCATCTCCAAAAGATGGAAATGAAAAAGTTTAAAAATTCAAAATCTCCAAATTGAAATAAACTTAAAGAATTTGAGTCATATGAAAATGTTGCAAGTTCTGAACCACGAACTTTCATTTCGTTTCATACTAAAACATTTTTAGAATGAAAATGTTGCTCACGAGTCCCATTTGGTCACGTCCTCCGCAGATTATCATAATATCGACATCTGGAAGGTTCCCGCGAAGTCGCTAGATTCGAAAAGCACCGATTCGCGTGCGTGAAAAATGAAACACTTACGTTCCTATCGCGAGTACATTACCAGTGGCTCCCAGATTTTTCCATTCCCAAGGATGATCGTGCTCCATCGTCGGTTCTTTTATCGGTATATTTTTATTGTTATATCAGACGCGGGGAAATCGAGGCTGGATAAAAGTGGCGAACACTTTGCATTCACTGACGTCGCACGTTTTCCCCGACATAAAAAGCTTGTTCGATCGAATCGAGTTGCAGAACAGACAGGGCCAATCGTAAAATCGGAATAATAAAAGAATCGATCGTAACGCGATCAAAAATCGGCTGACGACGAAGAACAAGAATCTCGAATTTATTTACCCTTCGTTTGTTTTTTTCTTTTCGACCTTGCTCGACCTACATGTGCGGCGAATAAAAGTTTATTGCCACCGCCGATCGATGCAATTCGCGCAACGCCCTCCAAGACATTGCGTGCTCTTCCGAAGGGATCCATTTTCCGAACTTCGTTTCGAGACTGACCTTTCGATTCAATGATCTTTCACGCGAGAAAACCTTGGGAAACTTTTATCGTCTCCGACAGATTCACTACCTTTCCACTTTATCTTCAGTAAAATTTCAACTGAGCAATTTAGAGATTCTACAATTTAATCCTTGCAGATGTAGCTTGTATATTATACAATTTAGAAGTTCAGAGACATTCGAAAAGACATCACTGATACAACCCCGAAAGTTTCGGCACAATTAGCAACCTCTCCAAGGTGCGACACTCGCGTATTCTCCGAACATCGTCTCCCGTGTTCCAACTGAGAAATACCTGCTCGAACGCGTTACATTACGTCCTGAATACGCAATCGTAAGACGCGCAGCAAGTGCGGCGTAAAACTGACTGGACAAGAGGTCATAATCGTAGCGAAACTCTGCTCGCTTATTCTACCTCGTTCACCCTTCTCCAGGGAAGCGATAACTAGCTCGATACTGGAATAAGCGTTTCGCAAAATACGCGAAAGATATCGGCGATCCGGCACTCGAGGATGATCACGTTTCCACGAGACGATACTAGCCGCTGGATTTCCACGTGCTCCACCGTAATGGCTCCGGCGTTGCTTTTAGCACAACCATCCACGAAGATCGAGTAGCGGATTGTAAGTCCTCGCGTTTATGGGAATTCGAATGGTCGATTGAACGCTTTCTTATTGAGAACAAGTTTGTTCACCTAACGCCGATCAGAATGGTCGGCACGAGTTATTGTTCACTTTGCGGTTACTTTTCCATACACGAATATTAGGATCTCCATTGTTTCAGCAGCCGGTGCTTGTATTTCCGTTTTGGAATAGAATCGCGGACCTGTGTGCGGGCTATTATGCGTGCATGGAAATTCAATCTACACGTTTGAGGAAACAATGCCTATGTACACTCAGCTTAGAACTTCAAGATCCGACATTTGGGAATTTAACAATCTATTAAATTAAATTAACAACTCAAAAATTTAATAGCCAAGAAATTAATAGGTTTCAGAACTTGCTGAAATATAACTTTCAGGTAGAAAAATTTTTAAGCTTGAAAATTAAATTTTCATTAAATTAATTTAATTAGATTCATAATATTGAAAATTTTTGCATACTAAATGTAACTTATAGAAATATTATCATGGTGATATATGGACAATGGTCAATATCGAACGTTGCTAATTTCACCCTCCGTACAGCAACGTTTGAGGAAACAATGCCTATGTACACTCAGCTTAGAACTTCAAGATCCGTCATTTGGGAATTTAACAATCTCAAATTAAATTAACAACTCAAAAATTTAATAGCCAAGAAATTAATAGGTTTCAGAACTTGCTGAAATGTAACTTTCAGGTTGAAAAATTTCGAGACTTGAAAATTAAATTTCCATTAAATTAAATTAATTAAATTCGCAATATTGAAAAGTTTTGCATATGAAATGTAACCTATGGAAATGTTATCATGGTGATATATGTACAATGGTCAATATCGAACGTTGCTAATTTCACCCTCCGTACAGCAACGTTTGAGGAAACAATGCCTATGTACACTCAGCTTAATACGATAAGCTCAGAACTTCAAGATCAGTGATTTAGAATCTTAGAAAATTAACAACCCAAAAATTTAATACTTCAGAAACTAATAACTTTTGAAACTTGCTAAAATATCTCTTTCAAGCACAAAAATTTCAAGACCCCAATATTATTAAATCCGCAATATTGAAAAGTTTTGCACATCAAATGTAACCCCTGGAAATACCGTATGTACATTGGTCAATATCGAACATCGCTAATTTCAGCTTCCAAAGTTTCATTCGAAAGAGCGCTTTACAGACCGATCATTAAATTCATCTTTCGCCGTTCGGAATCGATAACTGCATCACGTGACATTTTACAACTGTAAATAAAAGCAACGAGAACTATTCGCGCTTTTCCCCTTTTACTGCCGCATATTATTGGGCCCCCCTTTTACGTTTTCCTCGATGTATCGATGTATCATTCGAATGCAGCAGGATCTTTCGAGTTCCAGCAAACAGTTAGAGCAATACTTCAATCGGCTCACATTCGAGCAGAACAACGTTTTTGCGTTTGCATCGTCTCTCACGTATCGCGATCCTGCTACATCCCCGGGGAAATTTAAAAAATCCCAATATGCGGAACTGGAAACACGGCGAAAACTATATATATTTTCCCAACGTTGTATACATTTTACATGTTCCACGAAAGATATATCGCGAATCATTATGTTTCTCGATACATCCGTGCGTGAGATAGAAAGAGGGAATTCGTCGATTTCCTGGATGAAAATAAAATTTCTCCACCACTTCAATCATCCGTGCTCCACAAATTCCTTATTTCTTCCTTTCTTTCTTTCTTTCTTTCCTTTTGTTAACCTTCTTTCGTTTCATTATTAATCATGTTCTGCTGCAATGCACAAGTTCTTACAATCTTAGTAACAACCTCTTAGTAGTGACCTTTTTATGTATAACATTATAATGTTATTGTTTTGTCCAACATTGTAATGATTTTATTATATGCTATATTATAATGATTTTGTCTTGTGCAACATTGAAATGATTTTATTATGTGCTATATTATAATGATTTTGTTTTATGCAACATTGTAATCATTTTTACTATGTACAATAGTATAACGATCTTGTCTTGTGCAACATAGTAATCATTTTTATTATATGCAATATTATAATGATCTTGTCTTGTTCAACATTGTAATCATTTTTTACTATGTACAATAATATAACGATTTTGTCTTGTGCAACATAGTAATCGTTTTTATTATATGCAATGTAAGTCAGACAAAGTCTGAGGTAAAGGCAGAGGCAGACAAAGAGGAAGACAGAGAAGAGTCATCAAACATCCGTAAACATGCGTAACTTCATCGGTAGGGAATTTATGATTGGGCAGTTAATTCGTAGCTGACCAACGCAGTTCCCATGGTTATTTACATAAACGTTGAACATTTATTTGTTTCAGTTTATTTCGGCGCAATATCCGCTCGCGAATCGAGGCCGCGTTTCAGGAATCGCCAAACAGAGTGAACGGCCACGGATTCGTTTCGGTTTACAATTCAATTCGGCCCGCCGTGAAACCTGATAAAACGTTTCTACGTTTATTACGGTCAATTTTATACATGTTTATCCGCGACATCGATTCACCGGCTGTTGGCCGCGTTCTACGTATCCTCCATTATTCATGCGACTTGTTCGCGCGCTTTTTGTCATTTTTTGAACTTCACTCGACGAAAACGAATAAACGGGATAAATAATTGGTAGGAGAGAAACCGTGATTTTTGGCATTTGATCATCATCGCGTCTTCGATGCTTTACGAGGGCGCCACTCGTGGACCGGATGTTTGCATTACGCCGCTTTACGAGCGACCGCACGAAATGGTTTACACAAATGGCGTCTATGCATACGCGTCGTCTATCCCCTGCGCTACACGCTCTCGACCCCACCGAACGTTGCGTAACATTCACAGGAACGTATGCAGCCACGAAATATGAGTCGAGAAATTCTCTGAAAAATTTACTACTCTACCGCCTGTCGTAAACTGCTGCGTGGCTGTTAGCCGTATGTACTCGCGCTAACTTATTCAGCGGCAAAGATTCGTGATACGAAATTTAATGCCTCGAAACTTCTGATAACGCGAGAAAGATAAATTCGACTGGCAAACAATAACTCACTTAATTAGACTTTTATGATACACCTTTGCTAGATTAACTTCTTCCCGTACTTTCACGAGTCTCATTCGTTACAGCTCAAATGTGACCATACTCAAACTTTGAACGTTCTTCAACTTAAAATTTAGGTCCAATAAGTTGCATTATCAAGGATCCCTCAATATAAAATACTCATATTTTAATTTTCTTTGTACGTTTTAATGTTATGGCCTTTATAGTCTTGATTGACGCATCTGTTAAATAAATGGCACAGGAAAGGGTCAACTTGGACCTTAACCCTTTGCACTCCTCTGTCAACTGTGACTCGACATCACATTTCTATTGGATCTTACAAATAATTCAGATAAATAGATTGGTTAAATATACATATTTTTATTTATTTACTATTTATAATAAATGAAAAATGTATTTGTCACATACTTCACACTGTTGCAATTTTACTGAGAACCCCTAACTTGATAAATTTTTTGTAAATTAAGGAGGTGGTAGGTAAAAGAAATTGATGAGTGCAAAGGGTTAAAACATGAATTTCCAATTTTCGAAGTTACTTAAAAGAGATTTACACTTGCTCTTCTAGACATTTCATTACATGACACGACTTCAGTCTTCATCCTTTATGAAAATTCCTATTTGTTCAGTTTTCACGAGTTCATCGAACGAAATAAGCGCAAAGCAAAATCAGAGGTTTATTAGGGAAACTACTATCGATCGAAGGGATAAAGTGTTCGGATATTCGAACGGAATTCGCGTCTGGGAGGGTTACGTAACAATTATTCGTCGTCTGCGATGAAAACGGCAGGTACGGTTAAAAAACGAATTCCTTTGCGTGCTCGACACGGCGGGCAGGGAAAAGCTGCCACTTCAAAGCGTCGAGCGCGTTAACGATCGTTACACGGCCCGTTACCCCGCGTGCTTCACGTCTGATCGCGTCCGCGAGTGTTTTGCGAGCGAAAAATTGCAAAACGGCGAGGAACAGCGTCGTCGTGGTAGCGCGATCACCACGTGTGCACGATGCTCGCGCACGCTCTGCGCCTCACTTTTATGGACTTCCGTACTCTTTATTCCGGCGTCGAGGATGCAGCTTTGATGTCTTTACGAGACGTCTTTCACCGAAATAAACGAGTGCAGAACATATGGGCTTACGATCGCGATCATTTCCAACATCCTGTCCCGAAAATCTGCCTTTCCAACATGTGGTGTTATTCTTTGTTCTGAACGTCTCTGATTTTTAATTTCATATATATTTAATTCATATACACTTTGGATGTTTATTTTATGCATCTCTGTGTCTGTTATTTTGGAGTTAAAATTCAGTATATATTTAATTCATATACACTTTGGAAAGGTTTATTTTATATATCTCTGTTTCTGTCTGTTATTGTGGAATTAAAATTGAGGTAGAAGAATGAACAAATTAGAAATGACTCGTAAACTAACACATTCATTCATCTTAAAGTAAATCAACATCTCTACAAAAATTTCTTTATAACTTCCACAATAAAAAATAAGTCTAATATCATTTTGACAGGTACCTAACTGTAATATTAAATACGTATCATTTATAAAAATGCTTAATATTGAAACATATGAAGTGTTCAATCCAAAAGTCTATAAACTTGAAAATATTTTATTCGACACCTCGTAAGCTGAACAGAGTTCAAACACAGAATCCAAGGCGAAGAAGAAGAATACTTAACAAAATATATTAACTCTTTGCACTCCTCAATTTCTTTTACCCGACTCCTTAATTTACAAAAAATTGATCAAGATAGGGGTCCTCAGTAAAATTTGTTAGAATAGTGTGAATAGATTTTTCATTTATTATAAATAGTAAATAAATAAAAATATATATATTTAACCTATTTATCTGAATTATTTGTGAGATCCAAGAGAAATGTGTCGAGCCACACTCGATAGAGGTTAAGGGTTAAGATTAAAATTTAGGTAAATTCGTAGGCAGGTACCTTGACGGTAAGAAGAGAGCAGGCAGTTAACGAGCGAACAGTGTCGCGAGAACAGTTTCGTGTCTCGGTTACGCGTGTCACGGTGGTCAGAATTAGTGGACGACATTAGCAGGCGGACACGTATACCGAGCATGTGGCCTACTAATAAACATAATCGCACCTGTACTTGAGTGTACGTTTGCCGCAGTCGAAATGGACAATTCAATTGCCGCATAAACGTGTAAGCGAGCTGTACAACGATCGGCTGACCATAAACGCGACGACACCGGGCAATCACCACGCGTTTAAACGCCGTTAAATCGCCTGGTCCTGTAAAGCACGCGAGACAATTACCCGGTGAATTCGTTCGCGGTTGTTCTGCCCTTTTTCCTCGCGAAATTACGACTGTGTTCCGATACATCTACGATTTTATCCTTCTTTATTCGTATAAATACTCGTTTATTTCTCTTTAGAATTGACGATGAACAACCTGAATAATTTCACTACTGTAATGAGGGAAAATTATTTTGGGACACGATCAGCATCTGTACACATCTTTAACCCTTAAATGCATATAGTTGTATAAATGCAACATACCAGTAAATTATATACAAAATGTAGGAAACCTGCAATGAGTAGTGTTGCAGATATGCCACGTACCAATCAAATACACAATAGCATCTGTTTGTTTTAACTTGAATCAACCTCTTTCAAGGTATTTTGTTAGTTGATTTCTTCAGGTAACATTAGAAAATCATGCATTTAAGGGTTAAATCAGTTGTGGAACATTATAGTGGAACATTACAGTATAGTAATATTGTAGAATATTTAGAATATTTAATAGATGGGAAGATTAGTGTAATTTATTTAATAAAATATGATTAAATGCAATTAACTCAATGCAACACAAATAGAATCAATATTATACGAATTACAAATCTTATATGTCTTGCTGTCTCAATTTCTTACAAAGCAATGTTCTTCACTTTGTTCCAAAAACATTTCATCACACCAAAAAGACAATCTTCTAGCAATCTTCATTACGTGCAAACTTTATTCATACCATGTGTAAGCTTCATTCATATCATACACTCTTGCTGCTCATACAATTACATAGTACACACACACCACAGTATAAAGACAATAAACCTGTAAAGTCGATACATTTGTCTTTTACATTTGTCTTTTACATTTGTCTTTTACATTTGTTTTTTAGACATTTGTCTATTACTCGTAAGGAGTAATGTTGAGGAATAAAATGTCTATTATGATGTGACCGTACTGACCGATATCATCGATCACTTTTAATCGGTCTAAACTGGTATCGAATTTAATGCCCGATTTCACGGACGCGGCTTATTCGGCCCACGCTTATTTAATCCATGACTGCAGCAAAATATCGTCTCCGATATAAAATTTGATTTGTTTCGCGTGCAACCGGAGCCTATTAACATTTCGATAATCCAATCGAACGTGTACCGTAACTCTCGATGGCTGCACCTTCATTAGCCTTCGTGTCCGGAGGAAATTTATCCCCTTTTCTCCGTATTTCTTCTCGCGATGGCCGCAACTCGTTTGCCTACGTTTCACCGAGACTAATGCGATCGTTGCAGCTCGCGATTGTCTTCCCAAGTTTTTAAATTTAAAAGTTTAGGAAGAAATTTGAAATTTTTAACCGGGGGAAATTGACCCGACTTAAATTGATTGTCCCGACGTAACGACGTCCGTGATAAAACTCCTCTTCGAAAAATACGTTGTCGAATTAATTAAAAGTTCACACGAGGAATTGTTCATTTTTACGGAATCCTTTGGCATCTGAAACTTCCAACAGGTGCATCATTAGCAACTGTAGGATGTAACAGGAAGTTCTGAGAACAGGTTTTATCTTACTAAGATGCGTCATGAGAACGAGCCTTGTGTAGCAACAAAATTTACTTCGGTACTCTTAGAACGAGTTTACGGTGAATTCTCATTAAAAACTGACTGTTAACAACGTCCTTCTCTCGGAATTATTCCGACAAAGTTAAATTAAGAAATACATTCAGCGCAATCCAAAGTACGCGTTCAGTTAGCGCAATCCTTGTTCATCCACGAATATGAAATAAAGACCCGTAACTTTGTTTTCAAGTTGGACTACCGATACCCCTCTCGCTGCGCAAACGAATAAAACACGGTAGACCGGAGTTTCGTAACTCGTAAATATCCACGGAACCAAAAAAAGATTACTTTACCCCGTGTCGTCGAAAGGTTTCCCAGTTAGCTGTCTGTTCGCGATTTCGACGCTATTTTTTAAACAAGCCACCAGGAGCCCTGCAAAGTCGGCTTTCAACTGGCACATGGAGGGCTTTGCCAAAACAAAAGCACGAACCGGTCGAAGTTCATGTTTTAAATACTGCCCGTCCAAAGTTCATGGTCTCGCTTTGCCTCCTGCAAAACAAACTTTTGCGCCGATAAAACCGGCTCGCGTTTCGCTCGAGTCTCTTTCCAATTTTCAACCCTTAAGCTACGTACATACACTTTTATGTCCACACTCGGTAAAGGTCCCTACAAAATATTCCAGAAGGACACTTTGTTTTCAATAACGGTACCAGTTTCTTTGACGAAACATCTCTCCGATATTCGATACACGAAGTAACTCGAAACTGTTGTAGACACGGAAAAATATTTGACGTGGAATTAAAAACGCGCAAGGTTTTTAATTTATTAGGGCTGAAATTCATTGTGTTTTAGAAATGTTGTCAAGTTTGACGTAATTTAGGTGAATATTCCGGAGATATAAAAAGTATGACATGCAACCGACGTAATTTAACGTACAAGTAACGTGACATAAATGTTACGTTTAATTTTATCTTTGTCAGAGGTCATTTTAAGATGGTGCATTTTTTAATGTATTTGAATAATAAATGCTTTCGGACGAAAATGTATCTGTACACCAGAAGAGCGGCCATTTTGTGAGTCTCGAATTGAGGTTAGTACAGAAGAATTCTCTGCAAAATATTCCATTGACACATACAGAGTGTTACTATAAATATAATCTTGTAAGATGTGCATTTATATGAATCTTGTAAAATGTGCATTTATATGAATATTGTAAGATGTGCATTTATATGAATCTTGTAAAATGTGCATTTATATGAATTTTGTAAAATGTGCATTTAAACGAATCTTGTAAAATGTGAATTTATATGAATCTTGTAAAATATGCATTTATATGAATATTGTAAGATGTGCATTTATATGAATCTTGTAAAATGTGCATTTAAATGAATCTTGTAAAATGTGCATTTATATATTTCTCCAAAGAAACACTAAATCGAAATAAAAAATGCATAATACATCACAAATTCGTCGTTAGTTGTTCCCTAGTATTATGTACGTTTACAAGAGCCACCCAAAGCCATCGGTAACAATATTCCCCAGCTCGGCTACTCGTGTAACCTGTCGCGATTTACATAGCTTTAAGCTTGTCGCGGCGGAGGCGCGTGTTGCACGCGAATCGCGCGACCCTCGTAAATCTCTCGGCTCGCAGCGAGTACCAGCCACGAGGAGTCGTCGAAAAGACGTAACGATTATAAACGTCCTGGCACGCGTGACACGCGCCCACGCCAACGATGGTGGGGTTAATGAGTACCCAAGAGATGCATCGGTCACGAGACCTACGCGCGGCACGGCACCCGGGGCTATTAATGAAAGCGGTTAATTGCTCGACCGGTTCAACGATAGTCCTGCTGAGAGTGGACGATAAAGGTGACCTTCGGTCCTCGTCCCTTTTCCGGAATACCGACCAAATTCCGGGTATACGGACCAAATTCCGGGTGTACGAAGTAGACGTGTGGGGAAATTGGTTGGTTAGAGGTAGAATGTTCTAACTTTGGAAGTTTAGGAATTTGGGAGGCGGGGATAGGGAAGTTTGGGGATTTTGGATGGGTGGATTTGGGAATCGGTGGATTTGGGATCGGTGGATGAGAGATCCGTGGATTTGGGGATCGATGGATTTGGAAATCGGTGGATTTTGGGATCGATGGAATTTGGGATCGGTGGATTAGGGATCGGTGGATTTTGGGTTCGGTGGATTTGGAGATCGGTGGATGAGGGATTGGTGGATTCGGGATCGGTGGATTTTCGAATCGGTGGATTTGGGGATCGATGGATTTGGAAATCGGTGGATTTTGGGATCGATGGAATTTGGGATCGGTGGATTAGGGATCGGTGGATTTTGGGTTCGGTGGATTTGGAGATCGGTGGATGAGGGATTGGTGGATTCGGGATCGGTGGATTTTCGAATCGGTGGATTTGGGGATCGGTGGATTTGGGATCGGTGGATTTGGGATCGGTGGATTTGGGATCGGTGGATTTTGGAATCGGTGGATTTGGAGATCGGTGGATTTTGGAATCGGTGGATTTGGAGATCGGTGGATGAGGAGTCGGTGGATTAGGGATCAGTGGATTAGGGATCGGTGGATTTGCGAATCGGTGGATGAGGGATCGGTGGATTAGGGATCGGTGGATTTTAGAATCGGTGGATTAGAGATCAGTGAATTTGGGAATCGGTGGATTAGGAATCGGTGGAATTGGGAATTGGTGGATTTGCAAATATGAAAATTTGAGAATTTAGAAATTTGAGTACTTGGAAGTCTGAGAATTCGGAAATTTAAACTCCTTAATATGTGAGCTTCAATACCTAGCAATTTGATAACTTAAGAACTAACGAACTTCAAACTTCACCTATTTCACGTTCCACAAATTGTGTGCGTCTCTACATTCCATCATTAAAAATCTCACTAACCTAAATATTCACCCATCCCAAAATCTCCAACTCCTTCTATTAAAGTACCTCCACCACAATCTAAACATCCTTCCAAAAACTACTTCATCTCAAGAAAGTACCTCCAAAATTTCCAAACCAATACATAAAATTTCGAACATCCCCCAAAAAAACCCAAAATGACAAAACAAAAGACCGAAAAACGGAAAGCAACTAGTAGAACTTTCCCACAGTTCTATATCCGAAGAAAGCCTACACTCGGCCGTAGCTGAATCCACGGAACACGGGTGTTGGCGCGTGCGGACACTTTTTGTCCGCGGTCGTAATTTATCGCCGAGCCGGAAGTATATTAACTGGCGAGACTCCAACTTCTCTGACACAAGGAAGGATTTGTTGGATTTGATACACGCTAGCCGCGGTTTAGTCGTCGAGTCGAATAGTTTGCGAGGGAGAAACGGGATAGTCTTTGAGGTCGTTCAGGGTTGGAGTTAACGGAGATGCGTTTCTTTTTTCCGCGTTTTTCCCTGAAAGCTTGTCGACGGATGTTTAGCTTGTTGGATGGTACCTGCGAGGCATGGAAATCGATTCGCACGGAAATTCCGCGCAAGTTTCTGAATATGGGTACTTTTCTTAATGGCAGAGAGCTTTGGTACTCGAGGAGTACAGAAGTGACTTTTAACGCAAGGATGAATCATAAATATATTATAGAATTAAGATCTCTTTTTACGCGACTTTACTTTCGAGATTGCCTCTTAAAGGCGTTGTTAAGCGAGTTTAAATAAGAGGTTCTTACCGATGCATATTTGCGTAAGTATGCTTTCGAATCACATTAAAGGGGATTCGGGGATTTGAGGATTGGTGGAGGAGGGATCGGTGAATTTTGGGATCGGCGGATTTGGAGATCGGTGGATGAAAGATCGGTGGATTTGGGAATCGGTGGATGAGGGATCGGTGGATTAGAAGATCGGTGGATGAGGGATCGGTGGATTAGAAGGTCGGTGGATGAGGGATCGGTGGATTTGGGAATCGGTGGATGAGGAATCGGTGGATAAGGGATCGGTGGATTTGAGAATCGGTGGAATTAGGGATCGGTGGATTTGAGAATCGGTGGAATTGGGAATCGGTGGAATTGGGAATCGGTGGAATTAGGGATCCGTGGAATTAGGGATCGGTGGATTTGAAAATCGGTGGATGAGGAATCGGTGGAATTAAGAATCGTGGAATTAGGGATCCATGGAATTAGGGATCGGTGGATTTGAGAATCGGTGGATTTGGAAATCGGTGGATGAGGAATCGGTGGAATTGGGAATCGGTGGAATTAGGGATCGGTGGACCTAGCTATCGATGGTCCCATTCACTCAAGAAATCACACCCACCCTCAAGAGTGAAATATCTGCCACGTTCATTTCCATCTTTGAGAACCCTCAACATCAAGGCGTGGCCATCCACACGTGTCACTATAGGCACTTCGAAACATGTGGCTCATCGCTCACTTAAGTCAACGCTAGCATCGCACATTCACGTACGACGAATAACGTGTCATCCTACCATGGACTTCCTCTTCTCGATTTTTCATCAGATCGAATGCTCTCTATATATGTACGCTTAGCTATATCCCCGTTTCCGTATTCCGAATGCACACGTAGCCCGACGCGTCTCGAATCGCTGCAGCTGTTGTCGTTGCCTTAATGCATCCCCTGCATCCGTTTAACCCGTTAAAATTACGGAAATAAAGTTCGCAGTTCGACTTTACACGTGGAGCACGTTTCGACGATCAAAGTATACGATTTAATGGCTAGCGAAGTTTTCTTGTCTTTGAACGGGACGTAGACAACCGATCAATTTTCAGCCTCGTTGATCGACTTTGTCGGCTGCTCCAAGTTTTTTAATTAATTACAACGGCGAGGGAGCGTCTCGACGAGAAACTTAACGAACGCCCGATAATATCTGCCGAACCGAGGGAAGTCAAACAAAATTAACTTTTCAACAGGCTTCGTACACGTGGGCTACACGCGTTGCTAGACGAGGCTTATATTCCTCGTGTAGTTTGTGCCTGTGAAAACATCTAACGGGAAACTTTGTTTCGCGACGAAAATGTAAACCTCGGTTAATAATCGGTTTATAACGGTCTGTATTCTCTAATGGCGACATGGAAAATTACTTATGCAGTGAACAAGGTCTCCTAGTTTTATTCGTTTGTAGTTTCTGGTAGGGACTGCTTTTTAGAAGATGGTTAGAAGGATCACATTTTAAGGTGATTTTGTTGAGATCTGCTTAAGTTTGTGTATTATAAGTATGATAGACAGCTACAAAAATTTAAACTTCAGTACAAAAATGTTAATGTCACGTGTCTAATTTGTAAGAGGTTATGTATTATTTGAAATAATAATTATACTACAAAGATTACTGAAATAGCATACAATATATAACTCTATACCAAACTCAATACAACAGAAGATAAGGTGGGTCCTTTAATGGAAAAATTGGGCTTATTCATCGATTTGATCGAAAGTACGAAGAAACATTGTATCGGACAGATAAACGAATAACCTTAAACGGTGGCGGAAATCAGCCTCACCCGTTATTAAATTTCCCAATGCAGACTAGCGCAATATCCCCGGCGATATCTGCGAGAGCAAAGGGTGCGGCAGAGGGAAAGGGTGGGCCGAGCTAAAACGGCCAGGTGGGTAATATCGCCAACTTGTTCATACAGTTACGAACACGCGGCGCTGTTAATCACATCGAATTACAACACATGCAGCCAGTGCATTTTGAGATACGAGAATCCAGTTAGCTGGCCGCTGGTGTTAATGCGCGTTCCCATGGAAGAAGGAAAATGGGATAAATGGACGGCCACCGAATCGAATAATACATAAACGATCGCCAGTCCCAGAAGATATTGCCGTTCCACTGTTTACGCGCGAACGTAACAGGAAATCGGCTTCGAATTTCCATCGAATCCACGTATTTGCTATTCGGTTACCATAGATTGATGGAAAGATCCAGGATCGTGTTTGATGGCGACGTAACGAACGAGTGTCCATCATTGTTACGGGTCCACCGAGTGACAAGACAATCTGCCGCCTATTTTCCGCGATGTCTCTCGACTTTGATGCTTCAAAGAATGACACCATTTATGCTGCTGGAAAAACCTCCAGATTGGCGAATTTTTGTCTGACATTTTGAAATTTTGACAACCACAAAATGAAAGAATTCAGTGGTTTATAAATTCGTAGATTCGAGGATGTAGATTCGTCAATTTAAAAATTTGAAATTTTAAGTCCGACCTGAAATTTTAGTTCCGATCCGTGCTAAAATAGCGAGATATTTTTGTAAAGCAGTTGTCGAGCAATTTATTGTCAGTAAAAACACGCGTTAGTTCCCACGACAATATCCACGACACAATTAAACGCGGACGTTGACACAAAAGAGCGAAAGGGTACAATTCAGACACAGTTTCCAACAATCGCCACGGGTCGCATCGATTCAATCTCCGACTAGGTTTACGGCAAATCCATTATATAAATACGCTGCGAAAAAACAGTCGTTCTCTATAGAGATCCTTTTGCCGGACCCCTTTTCTCGAAGCAAAGGAACTCGGCGGAACGCGGCGAAGCGAGGCGAGGCGAGTCCAGCCTGTCTACCGCAAATACACTGCTTCCCCTTACCCGAGCATAACTCTATTAAACTTTGAAATATCTTCAAGGTATCGCGCACAATGGCGAAGGAACGCTGTGTCGCCTGTGTCAGCGAAACGGCACCCCCGTTTCCACACACGACCCACCCCTTTTCTCTTGCCCTTTCAAAACAAACTGTCACATACTTTTCGTATGGGAAGCTTTAAAAACACCGATGAACTATGTTGCCGCGAGGGCAGAATTGCGCCGACGAAGAAAGGGACGTTCTCTGAACGCGCAAGGGGATGAAGATAAAGGATTGAGAGGTCGCTAAAGAATGGCGGCGATAACGCTGCGGGTGCGGCTTTCACTCAGCATTTTTTATACACTTTACTCAAACACTGATTTGATATTTTACTTAAACGTTCTCTTTCTTGTCTGGAGTCAGATTAACACTGTTGCATATTTTCAATTTTAGAAAAAGAATTGTAGGTTTCAACATTTGTTAACAATAGGTAATATGATGAACTGATAAACTAAGGGTACTTGTCTGCATTTGGAGTCAGATTAACACTGTTGTATATTTTCAATTTTAGAGAAAGAAATTCTAGGTTCAACATTCATTAACAATAAGTAATATGATGGACTGATAAACTAAGAGGACTTGTCTGCATTCTGGTGTGAGATTAACACTGTTGTATATTTTCAATTTTAGAGAAAGATTGTAGGTTTCAAAATTTGTTAACAATAGATAATATGATGAAGTGATAAACTAAGGGTACTTGTCTGCATTTGGAGTCAGATTAACACTGTTGTATATTTTCAATTTTAGAGAAAGATTGTAGGTTCAACATTCGTTGACAATAGATAATTTGATGAACTGATAAACTAAAGGTACTTGTCTGCACTTAGGGTCAGATTAACACTGTTGTATATTTTCAATTTTAGAAAAAGAATTGTAGGTTCAACATTCGTTAACAATGGATAAAATGATGAACTGATAAACTAAGGGGACTTGTCTGCACTCTGGTGACAGATTAACATTGTTGTATATTTTCAATTTTAGAAAAAGAAATGCAGGTTTCAACAGCCATTAGCAATAGATAACATGATGAATTGATAAACTAAGGTGACAGACTGACAGAGTGAGATGGTCCTAAAAAAGTAAAATGATAAAATTATCAAATAAGGAATTAACCTTCTGCACTCAAGAGGTGACTCTCAGTCGTCATTTTATTTAATACAATAACTACAAACGAGCATTTTTTAACTGATTCTATAATACGACACGTGTGACGTATAAACATAGCGAAACAAACAGTAAATTATTAGCAGAGAAATAATAAAGCTTCAAAAGAATTAATTTAACTTTTCAACTAACTTTAAAGTTGCTGTTTGCAAATTACCTTCGAGAGCTTAAAATAAATTTTTAAAGTATGAGAAGTAAAAACAAGTAGAATGTACTGCTGGTATAGCAGTAAGGTAAAATGATAAAATAACAGAGTGAAGGCACACGTGCACATTGAAGCGACCCTCTTCTCAGATCCGTAGCAAGGGTTGCACGATTTTATCTCCGGTATTCTTCTGGCAAGAGAGGGTCCAGATCCGCGGGTCCCTCCGTTGCATGCATGCATTCGATGTATAGTTAAAATGGAGTGTACGTGCACGTAAACGCAGACGAAGAGCGATATCGTCCCACGGCCTTTTAAGGCAGCCAAGGAAATCTTGAGACGAGTCCACCCTCCTGTGTTGGCGATTTAAGCCCTAATCCCTGCGTTTCCTTGCATCCTTCCGTCTCTCTTTCTCTGCCTACCTGAGCTTTTCATGCAACGGCTCCGATCTCGTCGGCGTACCTTTTCAATTGTCCGGGCGACATCCGTCTTCCTGCGTACAAATATCGGGTAGATCAACGATTAGATCTCATCTGATTAGTTTTGGGAGCGCGTTAAGGGCTTAAGGGACGTACACACGCCCAGTTTCCATGAATCGTAGGCTGTAGACGGAGGCCGATCGCTGCCAGGTAAGGGAGAGCTTATTGTCGACGATCGGGACATCGGGAACGATCGTACGGCAACGAGTTTAAAGGATCAAGGGGTTAGAAAGAACGTTTCAATGGGACCAGGGGGGATTCCTTCGAGATGGAGTCTCATAGATATTAATGCGATTTGCTGTAATCTTCTTCGATCCTCTATGTTCTCTTTTTTACTTTTATTCTACTGGAGGGGGAACTAGAATTGACTCCTCAGGGCGAAGGAAAATTAAAGCTTCTTATGCTTCGCGTTTTAACCCCTTAACCTACATTTCTTAAACACTAGCTCATTATGGGTACAACTAAAGAAAATTAATAAAACTACCAAAGCGGTCAAATGACCACAAATTTCTAATTATAAAATACACTTATTATTTGTTAAAGTACATTCCTTGAAATCGGCATAGACTTTCATCAAGAATAAATATATGTATTAATTTATGTTTCGTCGTTTGTTTATTTTTTAACTTGATTTTTAATCTCATATTAGACTCACATTATATGTTGGTACGTTTAGTGTTGAAATGTTAAGTACATTTTACCTTTAACGAACCTTGACTGTATAAAAAATTCAACAGCAGTGAAAATGAACAGCAGTGAGTTTATCGCATGGTAACTATAGCGTGCAGAGTGTGATATAGAACAAGTTAACCGGTATAATAATATTGTTGCGTAGAGTGACTTGTAGATCATGTCGACGTTCGATTTATTCGTTTTCGTCTACTCCAATCTCGTTCAGCAATTTGGAAGTAGCGCAGATCTCGGCAGAGCGTATCTTAACCTAAAATCATCGTAAGTAGACGCTACAGTGCGAGCGAGGAAAGTTCTGCCGTAGATCGTGAGACAAATCAGCGAAGAGGAGGCACGCTCGTAGCCGGTCTTCGGCTAAGGTGTTTGAATAATGCATGAACAGCGCTTCATTTTTCTATACCGTCGACCATACGATACACAGTTCTCGGTCCCGAAGGACCCAAAACAAGCTGCAATCTCCGGCAGTCGATGCTTTGTAATCCCCCTGATTTATGGCGTCAGATTTCGACTAGCGAACCAGCGAAAGAAGAAGAAGAAGACGAAAAAAAGCGTACGTGCACGCAGCGCGAAGAAACAGCAGGATCGGGAGGGAAAAAAGGAGGCAACGAACGTGTTGGAGGAAGAAATAAAGGGTCGGGAGAAAGAATAAGATGGAAAAGTAACTATCTGCTCGATACTCGGCCGCGATAAGCCACGAATCCTTTCCGAGCCGAAGGTCCTGCTGCGAGATTATCGGGAGTGCCTCTATAGGGAATCCTCGATGACCTTGCGATTAGTATCGAAAGTTCTGAATGGAAAGGATTTCAGCCACCTACGGAGCCGAAAGTCTAGAAACGTTGCCGAGGAGAGAATGCAACGATCCAACGTTTCCAGCACCGGGACAGGTAAATCCTCTTTCGGAGCAACATCGAAACGAATTATCCTCCCGTTCACGTAATAATACGGCTACAGATAAATGCTTTTAACTTAAGCGCATTTGAAATTGCGACTCCGCTGCGAAATATGCCGGCGATTTTGTTGCGTGTAAGCAACTGCTTCTCATTTTATTTCTCGGTGGAGAAGAAAATCCAAAATTGCTGAGGACTCGAAAATAGCTAAGGACTACTACATTTCGGACAGGAGATTGAGGTTAAATTCGAACGAGATCGAATCCTTACCGATCTTCAGATATCCACTAGTCTTGCTTAATACAATAATTTTCAAGTTCCTAAATATTAAAATACCTGCATGTTTAAATTTTCCGATCTTCAGATATACGAACTTAATAGTCTTGCTTAATAGAATAATTTTCAAGTTCGTAAATATTAAAATACCTACATGTTTAAGTTCTCTGATCTTCAGATATATGAACTTTAATACTTTTGCTTAACAAAATAGTTTTCAAGTTTCTAAATATTAAAATACCTACCTATAAAAGTTCTCTGATCTTCAAGTCGATAAATTCCTAAATACAGGTAACCCTCCTATAACACGGTATCTTATAACACGGTTTCGCTATAACACGATTCGTAAATTGCGGGAACCCTCCTACAACACGGCATCCTATAACACGGTTTCACTATAACGTGATGAGAAAACTGCAAATCCTTTGTACATACAACACTCTATGTACTTATACAGCCGCGGCGAGGCTTGCTGTCTTAAAGATACAACGTTCTCGGTTGATTATACTGAGCAGTGAGGACGAATAAATTCATTAAATTATGGTTGCGTTAGGTTAAAATATTTTTTTTTTTACTTTGTGTTGTACATACATTTATATTTTTAATAAAAATTAAGTTGTTTATGTCTTACTTGTTTATGTTTAAGTTGTTTATTACTTATTAAAAAAAAAAATATTTGTTTTTAATAAGTTTTTGGAACCTAACCCCCCTTTTTGTACTAGCTCTGGGTCTCATACAACACGGTTTCACACAACACGGCATTTTCTAGGAACCTAACTACCGTGTTATAGGAGGGTTACCTGTACTTCAATTTCTATATGGACCAACATCAGACTTCTAAATATTTAAATATCTAAATCTACAATTTAAAAGTTGTACATAATAAATTCATAAATAATGAAATATCTGTCTCCTAAATTTTAAAAGTATGAATCACCATAATTCATAGTCTTGAAAAAGAAGCGAATGCCTCAAACCGGAGACCGCATGACTAAACGCAGGGAAACATAACTTTGAACAGGTTAAGACATATATCACCGTCAAAAGTTTTGGACGAGGATAAGTAGCGAATAGGACAATGGCATAAAGCAAAGCGAAACGCTAGTTATCGCAGAGTCAATAGAAACTGCAGAATCCTGGAATTAATATGTCTCGTAACTCAATTGAAACGTAACCAGAATTTGGTCGCAAGGTATCGTTTACAAGACAAAAGCAGCTAAATTAGGTTCAGCCAGGTTATTCACCGTTGATTCTGGCACGTTCGGTGAATAGGATCGGAGTTTCAACGGGAAGAAATTTACAACGAAACGAGTTGTTTTTCCGAGCGAAAAGGAACCGTTTCGCATTACACGCAGCGATGGGTTTCGCGTGACTGCGAGCGCAGTTGTAAAGCAATCGAGGGAAGGTCGGAAAAAATTGCCGACAAATCCTGATTTTGCGACATGCCCGAATGAGACGTCGCGTCGCAACATTTTTTTCAACGATTCAAATCCGTCTGAAAACCGTACGCGCGGACAAAGATACCATTTACCGACCGTAGCTTTCAGCGGCCTCGCAAAAACGCTTCCCGACCATTTTCCTCCTCGTCATCGTTTCGCCTTTCCTACTTCCTTCGCGATTGCTGAATCGTGAAAGAAACTGCATCCAGTCGCGAAAACTTTGCCTTCTGTTTGCTCCTTTGGACGCACGATGGCTGAAATAAGCTTGCTACTGAAATGGGAAGATGTCACGGGCTGGATATTCAATTTTCATCGTATCCGCTATCTTTATACCCTTTTTATCTGCACCAGACTTATTCTTCTCGATAGTCCACATGTAGCAGACATGCCCGACCATTCTCAGAAATTATAGATAAGCTTAGAGCTTAAGAATTATTTAAATATTAAGACAAATGTTTCGAATGAAATGATATATATATGTAGTAAAATTATACAGTATTTTATTTCGAATAAGTTTTTGTACAAAATAAAAATTGATGTGTTATGTGAAATAAAATAGACGCGTAGAGTGTATGAGATCAGTAATTACATTTATAAAGGAAAAATTTAACGGTGAAGAAACCATTGAGGAATTCAGTGCTTACGACAAAAGTTTCAAATAGAATGTAGACATTCATATGTAGTAAAATTATCCACTATTTCATTTCGAATAAGTTCTTGTAGAAAATAAAAATTGATGCTAATAATTGTTCAGGGGTTATGCGAAATAAAATAGACATGTAGAGTATATCAAATCAATAATTGCATTTATGAAGGAAAAATTAGAGACTGAAGAAACTATTGAAGAATCCGATGCTTACAAAATGGACGCACAGTAAAAACTAACTAAAAAGAACTGCTACGACAGTACAAGCATCTATACCTTGAGTACTTGCAGGACCCAGACCCTAATTAAACAATAACTTCGAAGGATGTGAGGTTTTCTAAAAGCGGTATAAACATGGTCAATGCTTTAACTTCAACAATAATAACTGATTTAATGTGGTTTTATTGGAAATTCGCATCAGAAAGTTGCAACAACGGTGTTAATACGACAGATATATAAGTATTTTTAATTGAAGTTTGGGGATTAGTGGATTTGGGGACCGGTAGATGTGGGGATCGGTGGATTTTGGAATCGGTGGATGTGGGGATCGGTGGATGTGGGGATCGGTGGATGTGAGGATCGGTGGATTATGGGATCGGTGGATTTTGAGATCGATGGATTTAGGGATCCGTGGATTTAGGGATCGGTGGATTTAGGGATCGGTGGATATGAGAATCGGTGGAATTGGGGATCGGTGGAATTAGGGATCGGTGGAATTGGGGTCGGTGGCATTAGGGATCGGTGGATGTAGGGATCGGTAGATGTGGGGATCGGTGGATTATGAGATCGGTGGATTTTGAGATCGGTGGATTTAGGGATCCGTGGATTTTAAGATCGGAGGATTTAGGAATCCGTGGATTTAGGGATCGGTGGATTTAGGGATCGGTGGATCTGAGAATTGGTGGATTTGGGAATCGGTGGAATTAGGGATCGGTGGAATTGGGGTCGGTGGAATTAGGGATCGGTGGATTTAGGTATCGGTGGATTTGAGAATCGGTGGAATTTGAGATCGGTGGATCTGAGAATCGGTGGAATTGGGAATCGGTGGAATTAGGGATCGGTGGAATTGGGGTCGGTGGAATTAGGGATCGGTGGATTTAGGTATCGGTGGATTTGGAGATCCGTGGATTTAGGTACCGGTGAATATAGAAATCGACAGATTTTAGAATCAGTAGCTGTTCTCATCACAAACTCGCAACACCGGCAAACAGGTTCTAATCAATAAATACGACATCAGTTACCCCGACAGATATATAATCATTTTTAACCGAAGGTAATTGAATTGCACGTTAAATTATTAAATTTGTCAAGTTGAATTGGCGGTATTGATTCGTTATCGTATACGAGGCAGAAAAAGATGATCAGTGCATAAAACATACTCTTTTGAGCCTTATTGGCCATTACCAGGAAGCGATTCGGTTAACCGGTCAGTTAATCGCGTTTGTTCAATCATGCCCGTCGAAGACATTCATCAGGTTCCTCGAGCATGAAATCCCGAGCGCTTCGAATCTTCGGATCGTGATCGTGAAATTCACTCGTGCTGCGCGAGAACGATTAGCCGCGGACACGAACAATTCCCCGACGAAGCAGGCGATGGCGATGGCGGACGTAGGTGAAAAAGAATCACCACGGCTGCTACGGGGAGGCACACAGGGATAGGATGATGTTAATTGAGCGTTTAATAAAGGGAAAGCTTCCTTTTAATCCGGCCACGATAAACGCCACTTCGGAAAGAGTAAAGTAAGACCGACGGTAATAAACGGATTAGAGAGTGCTCGTATAATTGCGCCGGATAAACGGCCGGCAATTAAGCGAATACCGGCGAAGACCATTAAGAACATATTATTAAAGAAGTAGTAAACGAGAGTGCATCCCCGCTGACGCGATTAACCGGTATTTACGTACGGCGAGCTGCTAAATATTTGCGAAGAAATAATTACATGCTCCGATTGAAACTAGGAAGAGACGGCGTCGAACGATTCGGGCTCGTTTGGATATCAGAAGACTTTGCCAACTTCCTTTTTTATTTCTTCCGAATACTCTAGCTCGTTCATTTCCTCCCCGCTTTCAAACGGCTCGTTCGAATGAAGAGGTTATAAGGCAAGCGGCGCGGAACGATACGTCATTCGTTATAGCTTTTTTCGACCTGGTCGATCTTTACTTTTTATCTCTGGCCACGTAATAAATTTGGCAACAAATTGCGAGAACACAGCTTGCCTTCAGTGGGGTTCGAAGAAGAAGAAGAAGAAGAGGAGGAAGAAGAGGACGGGGATGAGATGAGTTGGCGTTGCCACGGTTTAACTGGCCTCTCGTAAGCCAGACTTCAGCCTGCCGCGATTAATGGCCGAACCAGCGCAGATGACGGCATTAATGGCAGAGTAAGTGTTCTAAACTGGCTCGATTTTTGCCTTGGCACACAACCGTGTGTATAACGCAACCGTCTCATTCTTTTACCGGAACACGTAACCGCTTCGGAAGATGATCGAACGGTTTCGTGTTCTATCCTTTTTACTCCGTCTCGTATTTTTTTTTTCACTCCAAGTAGATCGCGGCGGTTTCAACAACGATGACCTAATTAATAGAATCGGAGAAATGCAAATGAGTTAATGGAGACTTGACGACGTTTACCGAGCGACATGGACAGTTCAGTTAGAGATTAACCGATGGATCGAGCAATTAACGGGAAAACTTAACATTTATTTTATCGGACTACTTGAAGCAGGGACTAATTAGTGGCTTACTTAGCTAGGAATTTTAAATCGTTTTCATCTTTGTACTGTTTTGATGAGACTTTCGTGATGCACTTCAGTGGCTTACTTAGCTAGGAATTTTAAATCGTTTTCATCTTTGTACTGTTTTGATGAGACTTTCGTGATGCACTTCAGCTGTGATCAATTTTACTTGAATTTTTATAGACTCAATTATAATTTGCATAGTGGGTTGCGTAATATAAAATTGATATAATACTTCAAGGTACTTTGTCTGTTTTAATATTGGAGCCGATATTAGGGTCGATTAATTAGTAGCTTACTTAACAATGAATTTTAAATCATTTTACCCCTTACAGTATTTTTATGAGACTTTCGTGACACACTCGTGACGCACTTCAGCTGTGATCAATTTTACTTGAATTTTTAATAGACTCAATTATAATTTGCATAGTGGATTGCATAATATAAAATTGATATAATATTTGAAGGTTCGTTGTCTGTTTTAATATTGTAGCTGATATTAGGGTCGATTAATTAGTAACTTACTTAGCAATTAATTTTAAATCATTTTACTCTTTGCACTATTTTTATGAAGACTGATTCATGACGCACTCATGACGCACTTGCTGTGATCAATTTTACTAGAATTTTTAATATGTTCAATTATAATTTGCATAGTCAATTGTGTAACATAAAATTGAAATAATATTTCAAGGTCTATTGTCTGTTTTAACATTGTAGCTGATTAGGTCTGACTGAAGTCCGACAAAAAAATCATAGCACAATTAAGTACTTGAATATCAAGGACTAATTAGTAGCTTACTTAGCAATGTATCTCAAATTGTTTTCCCCCTTGCACTATTTTGATGAGACTGATTCGTGACGCACTCGTAACGCACTTGCTGTGATCAATTTTACTAGAATTTTTAATATGCTCAATTATAATTTGCATATTCAGTAGCATAATATAAAATTGATATAATATTTCAAGGTTCGTTGTCTGTTTTAATATAGTAGCTGATTATGTCTGACTGAAGACCGACAAAAAAATCATAGCACAATTAAGTACTTGAATCTCAGGGACTAATTAGTAGCTTACTTAGCAACGAGTTTTAAATCATTTTCCTCCTTGCACTATTTTTATGGAGACTGATTCGTGACGCACTCGTGACGCACTTACTGTGATCAATTTTGCTATTATTTTTAATATGTTCAATTACAATTTGCATAGTCAGTTACATAGTAATAAATTGACGTAACATTTCAGCTTTCGTTGTCTGTTTTAATACAGTATCTGACTGACTGACGCCCGAAAAAATGATAGCAATAATTGGATACCGCATTTGAAAGAACAACGGTTACAAAGAGTTAACTTGGTATTCGAAACTGACACAGTGTAACGCCGAAACCTAAATTGATCGTAATGGAATCCACGTGTTGAAAGCTCTCTATACACCGCGCGAAACAATAAGAAATCGGTGGCCGCGGTTTGCCAGCATTGTTCGCAACTGGAATCCCATTCTATCGTAATTAGCAAAGCGACTGCGTCCCTCGACCCCGGCATTGTTCCTTTTCATATCGCGGATGATTAATGCGGACTAATCGTAACGATCGATCTCCGAGGGTAAGTTTAATTCTCTTAGACGTCAAATACCCTAAGCCTCGTTGGCTGGCTCTTTATCAACTTCCGCGTGGCTTCTGTGCTCTCGTGCTGGGTTTTTGCTCGTCCTCCACTTGCTCGTCGACCATCCTCGTCAATTGTATCGCAAAACTTTTTGCTCCACCCCCTCGAATCGAACGAATTCTCTAGCTTTTTCGTCCGGGACATCGATCTTCCGTGCTCGTTAACTCCCCACGAGATTTCGGTTAACGGACCCGGTTGGTTAATTTGTTCGACGCCACGAACAATTTAATAACGTTATTGATTAGTCGACTTCCACGCGAGCGATTAATTGACTCACGAATCGATGCCAATAGGTCGTGTTCGAGTGTCTTTGTTAGCGGGGCTCGAAGAACGAGAACGGGCTCGAGTTGCTCGATCGATAACTGCACTTGTAATTCTATATTACTGGGGCGAAAGGTTTGCTTTGCGTGTTGTTAGTTTAATTAGCAAATTTCTACTTCGCTGATATTGGTTTCTTGGGAAATTTTTACCTTTGACACCACCCTTTGAATTAGGAAAACTGCAGTTTCAATTAAAATATGCACTTTCCAGGTTTCACCTTTTTTTAGTAAAACATTCTATGTTTAACATTGATTTTTACATATATAGACATGTACTTGTACATAAATAATACGTCATTCTGTTGATATTCATGCAGTTACATTGACACGTGACATACTCGTACAACTGTAACAGATCTCACTAAAATTGTCAATTTCAATTTAGACTGTCCATTTCGCATAATCAATTTCTGTCAGAAAATTTGACCTTTTTTATCCGGTTTAACATTGATTAGTTAGTTTTGACGTATCGGCGAAATCGACAGAGGTTTAAAAAGTGAAATTGTCAGAAACTGTACTCCATCATAGCAATTACGTGATACTTTATTGGACTTTTTAACACGACAGAGTCCACTCGAATAAATAAATGATCAGCGTCAGGCAGCAATCAGACTGCAGCGCGACAGATCACGGTTAAGGAACAGCACGATAGAATCCTAATTGGCAATAAATAACAGGGGTATGCGTAACGACGAGATCGGTAATAACGATCGGACGAGGATACGATCGATGCCGAAGTTCTATTTAATCGGCAGAGAATTAATTACGCCGGCGGGGTGAATCTGCCAGGATTTAGAATCGAATTACGTAAATGCAATTACACGGTGGAGCGCAACAGAGCGCGATTCTAGGTAATTTGTGCTCGCTCGATTCTTTTCTTTTTTTTCTTTATTTTCTCGTTCTTTTCCCTTCTTCGTTGCCCACCTCCCCCTTGGTCGCCCTGTCACAACGGTTTCCGGTTAAATGAAACTCCGCCGGCACGGCGAACACTTTTCCACGCTCCTTTCGCGATTAAGCCTCCCCTTGTTGTCGCTCGTTTCGTGTCTGACTTTATTAAAATGAAACGGCCGAGTTTATTAAACATCCGCACCGAGACATTCGAACCTCTGCGATTGACCTTTTCAAATTTTACTGTCGGACATTGCAACTGATCTTTGCTGTTCAAACTGACATATCGATATTATTCTAACGTCCTGTTGCTTCTACGACTCTTTCCCAAACTTTTCTCAATTAAAGATACCATTAATACTGAACCTACTGGCATGTGTACTTAACTTGTAATTAAAAATGAAGTTAAAAAATAAATAAACAAATGAAACATAAATTAGTACACACATTTATTCTTTATTTTAATGAAAATCAGTGTTGATTTCAGGAAATGTATTTTAATAAAATGTGCATTTAATTTGAAGTTAAAACTGAAGTTCAAAAATATGCACTTTCCTAATAAACATATAACGATACATAAATTAGTGCACACATTTATTTTTTACCTTAACAAAAATCAATGTCGATTTCAAGAAATGTATTTTAATAATATATGTATTTAATTCGAAATCAAAACTGAAGTTCAAAAATAAATAAACATAACGATACATAAATTAGTGCACACATTTATTTTTTACCTTAACAAAAATCAATGTTGATTTCAAGAAATGTATTTTAATAATATATGTATCTAATTTGAAGTTAAAACTGAAGTTCAAAAATAAATAAACATAACGATATATAAATTAGTGTACACATTTATTTTTTATCTTAATGAAAATCAATGTTCATTTCAAGGAATGTCTTTTAATAAAATGTATACCTTATAATAACAAGCTTGTAGAGTGATTTTATTTGTTTTGTAGTTTTAAGGTTAACCCTTTGCACTCCAGAGCTGACTCTCACTCACCATTTTATTTAATACAATAATTTTAAATAAGCATTTTTAAACTGATTCTATAATATCACACGTGTGATGTACACATAGTGTACATTTTAAAGTTGCTGTTTGCAAACAGTCAACTTGGAGTGCAAAGGGTTAATTGTTCTTGAGAGTTTCATCCTTGAACAGCTCAAAATAATTTTTCAGTATAAGTGCATAAAAATGAATACTTTTAAATAGGTACAATTTTTGCGACACCACGAAAGAATTTATCGTTTACGAGAAAACAGTCGACCCAATTTTGAAGCTCGGTGCTTGAATATTCTCGGAAATTCGATTTAATTCCGAGGCGATTAAAGGTAAAAAATTGCAGTGTTGAAATTTGAAATTCTGAAGCGTATTTTTCTTAATATTCGGTGTAGCAGTTCTTAGAGTGGAGAGAAAATAATGTGCAGCCATGTACAAGGTTCGAGTTGAAATCGACGCGATTCAATCGATACCGTCCGTATTGAGTGAGCTGCCAGGTTCAATCCTCGCGCAATTAATAAAGCGGCCTCGTTAATAAATAAAACAGCCGGATCGCTGTGGCCATGATTTTCTTGTCGCGTCGCATCGCGTCACGGATAATCGGGCTACGGAAGAAAAATGGTTCGAGCAAATTGAAATCCAGATGGAAAAACGAAGCATAATGGCGTATCGCGTGTACACCGCGCCGCGGACAACGAATTAATAAACGAAACGGAACGCGGTACCGACGTTTAAAAATACACGCGAAAATCGCGGACAAACAAAAACACGGATCTGATGGAAGGCAATTATAACCGGCAAACACGATGAAACGAAAAATGCTTATTACCGTTTGACAAAATACGAGGTAATTAACGATCCGCACGGACTGGATTATCGGCAGAAAATCTACGTAGAAAATTTACAAAATTCACTCTATATTTTTTCCTCTCTCTCCGAATATTAAATTTCATCGTTGAAACTGTTCAACCGAAATCCATATGTAAAAATACCGTAACGAATCAAGCGGAACGTTCGAAAAAGTTAAAAGGTCCATTTTCCCTTGACGGACGGGAAAATATTGCCCGAAACTCCGACGTAATTCAATTAAATTCTTCGATCGACATTAACTTATTTCTCTTTGTGCAAATGCGGTCAAAGTTCTTTTCATTTTTAATTAGATATGTATGTACCATGAGAATGTATATCTTCATATTGCATGAAAATACAACAGAGTCAAATAGGATTTCGCAATTTTTGTATATAATGAATTACTGTATGTTTAATAAAAAATTCTATTGGCGAGTCAGACAGAACTGTGCGTTTACTTGAAATAAAATAAATTAAAATAAAAATTGTTTATCTTTTAAGTACATATGTTGTGTATGTCTATGTCCTCTGCAATATAGAGTTTACATTCTCATGTCTCTCCTAATTTCTACATCCAGATGATTATAATAGTACAGTGATATCGAAGCAATGTTAAAACTGAACATGAAAGAATAAGATCATAATAAAAAAATTATAACATTCCAATAAATAAATCGCAGCAAAGAATCTCCTGTCTTCATAAAGCAATACAAAATCTGAGAACGAGATACGTTTACATTCGGGAGAATCTCTATTGAGCATTCTTCTCCCACGAAGTGCCTATTTCTATTTTAATTAGAGTCGGTAAATAATTCATCGGGCAGGTAAAAGTGACCGAACGCAATCTGCAATTTTTCATCCCACAAAGCATCGGAACTTTTTTCTATCGCGCTTCCACGAAAGTGCGGGCAAAGAGGAGTCATTAGCTGGTTGCCTTTCGACGGTTCCCCACCTCCCATTTTCCCTTGTCCCCGTGTACACACGGGGCTAAGAGGACACCCTGTATGCACAGCCGGTGGGGACCACTCTCGCTCTCGTCCAGTTCACGGTGCGTGAATACATATTCATGGTGTCATTAGCGCCCGGTGAAACATGCTATCGGTAAACGTTTCTGGTGCTCTCCTTTCATAGATGATCGCGCCACGTATCGCCGTTCTGGGCCTTCTTATAAATTATCGTCGGCTCGTTTCGCGGAACGGCCTCGATGACAAAGTGGCCAGCATTTTAAAGCTGCGAAACCCGTGGCCGGCAGCCGTTGGAACCCGCACGAAACCCTGCTGGATCGTAATTGACGATCGATCTTCCCTTTAACGCCCGCCCGATTCTCCAGAAAGAAACTTGTCGATTCGACGAGACGCTCCTTATTTATTAGTCGTATTTAATAATCAACCGGACCGGTGTTAATGGAAACAGTCCCGAAGATGTTGCGCTAACCAGGGAAGCTTGTTCTGTTTTATCATCCACTATTTATAGGCTCCTCGTGATAGGGTGGAGCTGAGACTAGGAAGTCGATGGAATGTGGACTCGGACTCTTCTCTAGCCTCTAAGATTTAACGATGAAATTACCGAACGAATTTGACCTGATCTTCCTGTTTTAATTAGCTGTATTTGCTTTCATCGAGATGAAGAATTAATGTGTACTATTTAATCTTGTAAATTCATTTTACTTGTAAATTGATATTATGTATGCATTATACGCTGATAGGTTTAGGATGAAGAATCATATAGAGTCTACCATGCCTTCTTATTTTAGAAATATTTCTGAGAAAGTATTAAAAAATTCAGAACTGAGGCAACAATAGCTCATTCTCGCAAAGTAAAGCAAGTGCATTTAGTTAATACTAAGCCCTCTGCCACGAAGGATTTTCAAAACTACCTACATAAACAATATAAAGCTCTTTAAGCATTAAAGACCAGTTGCAGATCGAGCAGTTCTCCGAAGGGAATATCGTTTTCGAGAACTCGCGATTACTCAAATTGCCTGCAGCCTTGCATATCCTAATTAGTAAGTGTATGTGAAAGCACTTATCCAAATAGCAGACGCAAAGTGAGTTTACCATTATCCGAAATTAATGAACAAGCTACTATGAATTTTCCAACAAGTAATTTTCGTCCGAATGCAATACAGAAACCAAGGACCGAATGAAAAATCGCGATGCAACCACGAGTACCATTCCCCGAGGGTAGCCGGAAGCACGAAGGGTTTTGGGAAGTCGAAATTAAAGCTGCTCAGAGTCTGGGGAGAAGGACATAGTCCAGGACGAGGGAGAGCAACTTTCTGCCTCCGAAGGATCTGAAGAGAATCACGAGGAAATGGGCGTGTCCTTTCTATGCTGTAAAACAAACAAGACCCGTTAATGATGCGAGCTGCTAGTTAAACGCAGGACCAGACTCCTCTCTTTGCATAGGAATTCGTTTCACGTCATCCGCGTTCATTTTTAATACGATACCCTGAGGGCCGCTCAAGACCTTTCGTTCTACTTCTAACGACAGCTACTTGTCGCCATGGGTTCAATTTTACCTAGGATTCCCAACCTATTAATTACTGAACCTGTTCTAGGGTTAATAAAACTTTAAATGAATGTACAATGAAGTTGGAGAAACTTTTCTTGTGCCATTTGGTACATCACTGTTAGTCTTACACTGAACTTAAACGTACTTATTCTGCAATTAAAAATGAAGCTGACAATTAAATAAACAGATGATAATATATAAATTAATGTACACATTCATTAGTTCTTCTAATACTAAACCTGAACACATTTAATTATGAAGTTTAAAATGAAGTTGACAAATAAATATACAAATGATAATACATACATTAATATACACATTCATCACTAAACCTGAACACACTTATTCTGCAATTAAAAATGAGGTTGTTAAATAAATAATCAAATGAGAATACATAAATTAATATACACATTCATCACTGAACCTGAACACACTTATTCTGAAATTAAAAATGAAGTTGAAAAATAAATAAACAAATGATAAAACATAAATTAATATACATATTCATCACTGAACCTGAACACACTTCTTCTGAAGTTAAAAATGAAGTTGACAAATAAATATACAAATGATAAAACATAAATTAATATATACATTCATCACTGAACCTGAACACATTTATTCTGAAATTAAAAATGTAATTGAAAAATTAATAAAAAAATAATAAAACATAAATTAATATACACATTCATTCTTTATCTACATGGAGATTAACAAAGATTCTAAAAAAAAATTATTTTAACAAATTTTCTTTAACAAACTTTTAAAAATGAAAAACTTGTAAAAGCATCATGAGACCTGTTTGATTTTAATGTTAAATAAATATTTAACTGTATATTTGCATATTGTAGACTACCTAGAGCATAATGAAATATGTATGTACATAAATTAATATACACAATGATTCTTTACCTTCATGGAGATTAACAAAGATTCCAAAAAAAAATTATTTGAACAAATTTTCTTTAACAAACTCTTTAAAATGAAAAACTTGTAAAAGCATCATGAGACCTCTCTGATAGTTTTAATGTTAAATAAATATTTAATTATGTATTTGCATGAAATATGTATGTACATAGTAAGTAACTTGTAGACGAGTATCAGTATTTATATCGAACAGTGCTGACTACGTAACATAATTTGTAAGTAGGAGGATTATCAGGCTTGTATCCAGAGCGAATACGCGAGAGACGCGAGGACAGTTTGCAGGATCACAGCGGTGCTCGGTGTCCTCCCGAAGGATTAGTCAGCTCGTCTATTTCTGACGTGACAATTAATTTGCAAATCGGTATCGTCGATAGCGAAGCGAGGCGAAGTTCCGGCGATCCCCAACGGCAGCGAGCGTTCGCGCGCACAACAGGTATCGATGTTATTAATCTTCGTTACGCGATACAGGCAACGGGCCGTGAAGCATCGATACCAGACAAGCAAGATTCGATACCGCTTATCGGTCGCGTCTTATCAGCGAATATTAAGAAGACCGTGCATACGCACGGTGTTCTTCGACTACGCTCGATTTACGAGGAAGCGACGCTGGGTTAATAACCCGATTCCAAGGATTTACGATACGCTTTCTAATCGGAATTTATGGCTGGAATATGGAAATCGATAAGAAACTATGCTAATAAATAGTGCTGGTAATTTCGATCCTCCGATGCACATCCGCGTCGGTCACGTTTCAATTATTTCACCCCGCACTCGTCAAATTTTCAACCGCATTCGATTATCGGGGAATTTCGAATCACTACGTATTCGAATCAAATATTACAGAATTTCGGTAATTGCCGAAAATTTCGAATTACGTGAACTCTTGCTACATCGCTGAGGGCGATATTTCCGCATCATGCATTTTGATGTTCCATGTTTCAATGTACTATGTTATGTATCACACATTGCCTGTTAAACGAGTTCTATTATCAAGCATTTTCGTATACATCACACAATGTTCACTGATGTAGTCTCTTTCTATATTGCCGATTTCAAGAATAGTTCTACAGACATGTCTATGTTAATATGAATAGTCTACTGATGTTTATATCTGATGTTTATATTACATTTTTCTAAGATTCATGTAAACTCAAGAAATAATTTATGAATTACACCTATTCACTTTGTAGTTTGTTCACTACGCATACAGTGATATATCATAAATCTCTAAAACGTCCAACTCTAATAACAGAATGTAAATTCAAGAGATTTATGAATTACATGTATTGCAGTTCGTTCACCATGCAGACCATAAATGTCTAAAATGTCAAACTCTAATAACAAAATCTGCATTCCGAATTTCCATCTTCAAAACTAGCCATCTAGAATAAAATTTGAATATTTTCACTGAACTCGATTTTGTAGCAGTGAAAGATCGGTCAGGTTGTTGATTGAATTTGTTATTTATCATCACTGACCCGGTTAACAATCACGATTACCGGTGGTTAAACGGACGAGCATTGCTTTCCACGGAAACACTGAACAATACGCAACTGTGTTCGCGAATCGACGTAATTAGACGCAAACTAGCCGTGGTAACCACGATTGTTCGCCGACGTGATTCACCCGGGAGCAAAGCAACTTCGACATTCGAACGCGTCTATTAGCCAGCCAGCTGGAATCACCTTCGTTGGCTAACGATAAATAATTCCGTGTGTACGCTCGAATAGAAGCAGACGGTACAGTTTCCTGAACACGTTGATGTACAGCGATTTGTGGTTAGGCTTCTATTCAACGTTCGTGCTATTATAGCTGGTACTTCTTTCCGCAAAAACTTACAAACCGTAATCAAATTCTACGCAAGAAAGATATTCAACTTTTTCCTGTTCTTCTATTATGGATAACGTGTTGAAATGCATCTCATTTAGTGTTTCATGTCTTTGTATTTAATAGCAGTTTGATTTTATTTTGTGAATGGTATCATTGATCAGAACGTTTCAAGAGAAACTTAATATTGCTGTAGAGTTTTTGATCTTTATGAACGTTCAAATTGTCGGTCGAATTTTGTTTTGTTTTCGAGGGTAACTTCAGCTTGCATGAAATAGATTGTGTATGTATAGAGACATGTATAGAGACATGTGTAGAAATATACTTCATATACTTCATGCACTTCAGACACTGACAAAATTGACAGATTAACATCGACCTTGCACAATCTATTCAATATTAGTCTACTCAAGAGTTAACATTCGCGAAAAATCTTCATTTGTACCCTTAACCTGCTGTACTTCATTTGAAACCTTCACAATAACGATATGAACACCCTCACTACCTTTAACCCTACTTCATTTGAATCCTTAACCTACTGTACTTCAATGAAACCTCCACAATACGAACACCCTGAAGGCACCCGTACCTCAACCACCCAAACGACAATAGCCGTAAACACAAGATCTCGCAACAAAAAAAAACCGCGTACATTAGCCGAAGCGCATAATTAATACCCGTAAAAGAACAATTACTCGGGTAGTAATTAGGCGCGGATGTGTGCGGGCCTAAGGCATACGCGTGCCGGAAAAGGGATCTGCGGCGAACGGTGTAACGGAAAACGAAGAGAATGGCTCCGTGGGTCGAATCGGGACTCGTTAGTCACAGATTCGCGAAACTAGATTAGCCGACTAATTGTCTTGGCAGAAATCTCCGGTGCCCCTCGGCCTTGGCCCGCGGATGGCCGAGGTCCCTCGGTTGGATTCACAAAGACCAGACGATCGTAATAATCCAAACTATGCGTCTCATTGGCCCTTGTCCTGCGAAACGTTCCATCCCGCCTGCGGGCTAATTGCGAGAACAGTCTGCCAACGTGTGTCCATTAATTTTACATTTCCACGAAAATATAGTGTAATCGTTACTTTATCTTTTTACTCATAAATTAGGCAACTGGGATTTTAGCTGCTTTTTTACACCTTTGAAGTTTCTTGGGTTACATTTTAATAATTACTTCTTTTAGAGAGTTCTTTAAATTGGGAAATGTTCTATGAACTTTAAAATGTTCTGTGGAGATTAAAATATTTTTATGAATATTAAAATGTACTTTATTCTTCATTTTATCGTGGTTGACTTTATTTCATCTTTATTATTATTATTATTATCTTTATTGTATCATAGTTTTGTCTCAAATGGAACACATCAAATTATTCGTATGAGAAATAGATTTACAATCTTGAATTTTTTAATGTGAAACATTTTTACATTATGTGAATGAAATTTTCTGAACATATAAATGCAGCAATATATACTTTGCAAAAATAAATTTTGTCACATTATGAATGTCAAACATCATGTACACTAAGCTACATTAAATCGAGTCATGTATTTAATGCACCCTGAGCTAAATAAAATTAAGTCATTATAAGACATTGATTAAATTTTGCAAACTTAAGTATTTGTAATATCTGTATCTAACATCTAGTATCTGCAGCTAATATCTAATATCTAGTATCTAATATCTAATATCTAATATCTAATATCTAATATCTAATGTCTGTGTCTACAATAACTTCTGTATCTAAAGAGTATACACTTTCAGTGTTAGTCATGTTGAACGATAACTTTTGATTGCGAACAAGTCGCGTTCGGATACGCGAATGCTGTGTAAAGCTTTGGGCGCGCTAACGAGAAAGGTGTTACTGAATTCCGTGTTCTCTCCTGGAAAATTAACATTTTTCTTTGGTGCGTGCTTTCGCTTCCGGTGGGCGTGGTCGCATGAATATGCGCCACGTATCTCTCGTTCGAGCTTCGTTTTCCTGCTATTTCAGGATTCTCGTTGTGGTAATTTAGGCGGCTTTAGAGCTACGGATGCTGCTTCTTCTGCTCCCCCATTGTTGTAACGACGAGTACTTTAAATAACATGTAATACATAAAACCATCTATATTTTTAATTACATATTAGCAAATACTTGGAAGAAGCTTGAGGATCATGAAAATCTTGAAAACTCTGAAAACCTTGTCGTTCTGCAATAACGTGTCATACTTGTGATAGACAGTATACTTCTAATGTAATAAGATTCGTGCAATTGAATTTTTCATTGCAATTGCATTTTTTATTGGAATATTTGGTTCAGTTCTAATGGTTCATCTGGTTCACTGAATTTATAATGTACCTATCATTTTAACTACCTTCAGTTGTCTTCACGTTACAGCTATAAATAGCTAACTATCTATGAAGCACCTGAAAATTGTAGGTTAAGTTCCCCCCAGCCCTCACTTCCTCTCCCCAAAACCCAGAACCCAATTTCTAATCTAAGAACTCGTATCCACTCATCATGCAAATGACCAATTAAGTATCATCACCGTCCAGCAGAGCATCAAACGAACGATACCAATCTTCCCCGACCACGTTCATTTGTCACCCAAGAATAAATTTGTTTTCGTCCGCACGAAATTCTCCTCGAACCAATAAGACGGATTTGCAATCGTCGTCCAGACGTAGTTATAAAGCCGGACTTTCATTGGCCCAGGCTGGTAGGTAAATTTATCGCCTGGCCTGATCCTCAACGATGTCTAATCATTAGAAGGAGCTAGGGATTATTTAATGAGGCGCGCTGTAGGTCGTAGCGACTTTCTACCCTTAGTCGTGTCTCGATCTTGCTTTATAGAAAATCCCTCGTCTCATCTTCCTTCATCCTCTTCCTCTCCGCTTCTTATTATCGCGTGGATCCGCTGTCAACGCTGACAAATTATGCTAGGACGCCGCGCCACTTTCCTGGAACGGTTATTCATAAAGCGGACCCTCGTACACCGGCGTGCATCGCTCACTCAGGGGAAAATGGACGAATAGCGAATTTGCGGATTTTGTAATTTCGAGGAGTTTGTAGGAGGTTTGGGACAATTGGGAATTTTGGAATTTGGGATTGTGGAAATGGGGAAGGTGGAAAGGGAATTTGTGGACTTGGAGATTTGGGGATTCGAGGATTTGAGAATTCGGGGGTTTGGGAGTTTGGGAATTTGAGAGATGGGGGGCTTGAGGATTTCGACATTTGTGGATTTGGGGACGTGGGAATTTGGGGACTTGGAAATTTGGGAGATTGTGGATTTGGGGGATTGAGGATTTGGGGACTTAGGGATTTAGGGGTGTAGGAATTGGGGGGGTCTGAAAATTGGAAATTTGGAGATTTGCAAGCGCGGGAGTTCGGGGACTTTGGAATTGGAAATTTAGGGATTTGGAAGCGTGGAAATTCGGGGATTTGGGAATTGGAAATTTAGGGATTTGGAAGCGTAGAAATTTGGGAATTTTGGAATTGGAAATTTAGGGATTTGGAAGCGTGGAAATTCGGGGATTTGGGAATTGGAAATTTAGGGATTTGGAAGCGTGGAAATTCGGGAATTTGAGAATTGGAAGCTTGGGATTTGAAAGCGCGGGAATTCGGAAATTTGAGGAGTTGGAAATTTAGGGATTTGGAAGCGTGGAAATTCGGGAATTTGAGAATTGGAAGCTTGGGATTTGAAAGCGCGGGAATTCGGAAATTTGAGGAGTTGGAAATTTAGGGATTTGGACGCGTGGAAATTTGGGGATTTTGGAATTGGAAATTTAGGGATTTGGATGCGTGGAAATTTAGAAATTTTGGAATTGGAAATTTAGGGATTTGGAAGCGTGGAAATTCGGGGATTTGGGAATTGGAAATTTAGGGATTTGGAAGCGTAGAAATTTGGGAATTTTGGAATTGGAAATTTAGGGATTTGGAAGCGTGGAAATTCGGGGATTTGGGAATTGGAAATTTAGGGATTTGGAAGCGTGGAAATTCGGGAATTTGAGAATTGGAAGCTTGGGATTTGAAAGCGCGGGAATTCGGAAATTTGAGGAGTTGGAAATTTAGGGATTTGGAAGCGTGGAAATTCGGGAATTTGAGAATTGGAAGCTTGGGATTTGAAAGCGCGGGAATTCGGAAATTTGAGGAGTTGGAAATTTAGGGATTTGGACGCGTGGAAATTTGGGGATTTTGGAATTGGAAATTTAGGGATTTGGATGCGTGGAAATTTAGAAATTTTGGAATTGGAAATTTAGGGATTTGGACGCGTGGAAATTTGGAAATTTTGGAATTGGAAATTTAGGGATTTGGACGCGTGGAAATTTGGAAATTTAGAGATTTGGACGCGTGGAAATTTGGAAATTTAGGGATTTGGGAGCGTGGAAATTCGGAAATTTAGGGATTTGGAAGCGTAGAAATTTCCAAATTTGAGAACTGAAAATTTTGAAATTTTAGAAGCGTGGAATCTCAAAAATTTGAGAATAAGAAATTCAGAAATTTGAAATCGTAACTCTCAAACTTGAAAATTGCAGTACTTGTACCAAAACCCTGTACTCCAAAGTCCTCGTTGCCCGAGGGTGTACGCCCCGCAGAATTCGCAAATTACTTTTTCCGCGCGTTCTAATCACCCCCGTGGACGCAGACGAAACAAGGAAGAACCGGCAGATCGTTTTCGTGGTAGGACTGTCTGACAGGCGTAGAGCATGCGCCAGCGTGTAGCAGCGTAGGATCGATGCCGATGTGCACGCGTGTCGTAACGAGGAAGCGTGTTCCAAGCGTGAGTCCCGGGTCATTGATTGTTCAAAGGATCATCGTTTGGTATGCAGGATCGGGGCTGGTAGCCCGTTAGGTGTACGTACATCTGCTTAAATCCGGCTTACGAATGTCAGCCCCGGGGAAATGTTTGCCGCTGGACAATGGAAAACCGTGACGTCCTACTGCTAGCCCTTTAATCATCCATCCTATATGCATACACACATTATGGACTTTCTTCTGCAAATGACAGTACAAACCGCTTTTTTATGCGATATGCAACCCTTGTCTGGATCACTGTTTCCCTATCTGTTTTTGGGCTGCGACACCCTTTTGTGTGCAAACAACCCTTGTAGTTATATTTGATGAGGTTTGGGTCGCAAAAACAGGTTCTTGGTATATAATTTTATTTACTGTACAATATTATATAATCGAGTATTGTACTATTGTAGAAATCTTTTGTAATAGATATAAGTGTGTAGGATTATTTTATATGAATTATTGATATAATGTTTTATACTGTGTCTCAATTACGTTTCATTCTTGTCATTCGTTTTTGAAGTATATTTTTATAATACATAACTGTACAGGATGATTTTATATAGATTATTGATACGGTGTTTTATACTGTGTTTGAATTATATTTCATCCCTCTTACTCGTTTTTAAAGAATACAATTTTTTAGTACATAATTGTACAGGACAATTTTATTATATGGATTATTGATACTGTGTTTTATACTGTGCTTGAATTATGTTTTATCCCTCTCACTCGTCTTTGAAGCATATTTTTATAATACATAACTGTACGGGACAATTTTATATAGATTATTAATGTAGTGTTTTTTATATTGTGGCTAAATTATGTTTCATTCTTGTCACTCGTCTTTGAAGTATACTTTTATAATACATAACTGTACAAGACAATTTTATATTGATCATTAATACTTTGTTTTATACTGTGTCTAAATTATGTTTCATTCTTCTCACTCATTTTTGAAGTACATTTTCATAATACGTAACTGTAGAGGACAATTTTATATAAACTATTGGTGCAGTGTTTTTTATATTGTGTCTAAATTATGTTTCATTCTTCTCACTCACTTTTGAAGTACACTTTCATAATACATAACTATGCAAAATAATTTTATACAAACAATTAAAACAATGTTTTATACTGTCTGTTACTCAACTATGTTTCAAGATCAGCTCAAAATAAAACCAATTCTTCAAAATTAAAATCAGTCACAATTTTAATAAGACAATTTTAAAAAGATACAGAATACTAATTTATCGTTCAGTACAAAGTTTATTGCCCAAAGGGTTGATCGGTTCTTCTCGTTAGAAGGAATAGTTCCATCGGTGTTCACAATAGGCATATTTTTAAGAGTCCCTGCCTCGTATATTACAAAAAGCAATCTTACCATAGAGAGAAACAGGTTATTCGAATGAAGATGTTCTCAGCACCCATGGCACCGCGTGGACATTTTTATCCAGTCGTTTATTGCATCGTTAAAAGTTGGAAAGCTTTAAAATACTGTCGAGGGATCGCGTACGTTGATACCATCTTCGTAGAGAACTGGATTGTTCATCTAATTAGGGAGCTACTTTCGAACAGATAAAATCACTCGAGGAATTTTTCTGAAATATATAAAACTTTTTTACAATTTTGTAATTCACTCTACGGTTTTGTATGAATTTGATATTTTTTTTGTGCATCTATATAAATAAAATATGCATGTTAATATAAAATATGGGTGTGTTTTTATTACACGAAAATTCAGAGCGGAATGTTTATAATAGACAGGAAATGAAATTTTTCGCATCGAACGAGATAAATACATTGTTCGGTAACTTTATCAAAATTTCCGGCGGACATCATTCGATCAACTGTGATGATACAGCCACCGAATTGAATTTCGCGTGGCGAAGCCTTCAGCTTACGATTCCACGGACCACGGGGGAATGGGACGATTGTTAATTAGCGAGCAGAAAGAGCGACGATTTCACAGCGGAATATGAACCGGCGAAATTGCCAACGAAACCGAATCGATAATAATACAGCATCGGAGCATCGAGGGGTGCCGCGCGACATCAAAGGGTGACGAAGAAGATTCAAATTTGCAATCAACGCGCTGAATGGCGCGCCACGCCGCGCCGGGAATCGTCTGCGAGCGTTCGCGATCGAGCGAATTCGTGCTGCGATTCGTCTCGCATAGAAAATAGGATCCGATTATTTTCTCGTTGCCGTTAACTCATGACATAGTCGAACGTTTATCGCCGTTTTCGATTTTTGATAGAGTTAAAACATTTATTTGGGAGATGTGGAAGATTGAGATGATTGGGTGATGTGGCACTGGGTGATGTGGGACTGGGTGATGTCATGTGGAGAATTGAGTGTTTAGGAATTTGGGAATGTACCAACTGGAGTTTGGGGATTCGGGAATGTAGGTATTTGCAAAACCTCCAAATTTGGAAATTTAGAATTTGGAAATGTGGGTATTGGAGTATCCCCAAATTTGGAAATGTCCCAACTTGAGAAGCTTAACAATTCGGAAACGTGGTAATTTGAAAAGTGCCCAAATTTGCAAACGTTCCATCTTGGGGAACTTGGAACTCCAAAACGTGGTAATTTGGAAAGTGCCAAAATTTGGAAATGTACCAACTTGGGAAGCTTAGAAATTCGAAAACGTGGTAATTTGAAAAGTGCCCAAATTTGGAAATTTGGAATTTGGATGTGTCACAACTTGGGGAAGTTGGGAATTTGGAAATGTGGATATTTGCAAATCCCCAAATTTGGAAATGTAGATATTTGCAAACCCCCAAATTTGGAAATTTAGAATTTGGAAATGTGGGTATTGGAGTATCCTCAAATTTGGAAATGTCCCAACTTGGGAAGCTTAGCAATTCGGAAACGTGGTTTATTTGAAAAGTGCCCAAATTTGCAAACGTCCCATCTTAGGAAACTTGGAACTCCAAAACGTGGTAATTTGAAAAGTGCCAAAATTTGGAAATGTCCCAACTTGGGAAGCTTAGAAATTCGAAAACGTAGTAATTTGAAAAGTGCCCAAATTTGCAAATGTCCCATCTTGGAAAACTTGGAACTCCAAAATGTGGTAATTTGAAAAGTGCCCGAATTTGGAAATCACCCAACTTGGTAAACTTGTAACTCCGAAACATGATAATCTGCAAAGTCCCCAAATTTGCAAACTTGAAAACTCCAAAATAAAGATATTTATCCAAACTCCCCAAATTCGAACTCTAAAAACTATAAAAATACCCCGAGCATTCTCCTATGAATTAAAAATTGATTCAAGAGTCCCCAGGCCTTTTCCAAGAACCCCCCGTAAATTTAACGAAGACGACATCTTCTCAGGTGTTCCACGCACGATGTCGTCAAGGATAGTCGTTAACCGAGACGACTCGAGTTCGTTGCTGCGGTATCAGCTTGCAATTACCGTCGATATCACGGCCCTTGTTCTACCTCTCAAACGACGGGCTTTCGTTCCATTTTTTCCTTCTTTGGAGTACACCTTTGAAAGACTACCCTCAAAGGAAAGAAGATTCCGTCAGATATAGCGTCCTGAATCTGGCAAAAAGACACTCCCTTACGCGAGATTCGATCCTTGCTTCTGCTTCCTTCGGACTGTCGATTTTGGGAGATGGTACATAGGTAATTTACAACTGTTTACGTCTTTCGTTAATACTTTCATTTGGAACTCTTAATTTTTCTAGTATAACTTTATTTCATTCTTGAACTGGATTCTCAGCTCAACTGGGAGGAACTGGGTTCTCAGCTATGACATGTGTATTGTTTTTTACCTGAATGGCAGATTGCTTGAATAATAGTTTCGTGTAATGAAAGATAATAAATCAAGGTTTATTGAACATTTAGTAAGAGTGAAGATGTCAAGTGTACTTCATTGTACAAACTGTGTATACTCGACATAGAAATACCTGTTGTATAGGAACACCCTATATGAACACCCATACCGTCTCATAGGAGTATAAAGTCCCAGTATGAAGTCTCATTCAACAAAGAACTCCAATATATTTAGTATCCATCAGATCAAGATCCAGAGCAACTTACAAATCTATAATGACCAGTATTCAACCACTAGGTAGGTCAAAGTCTACAAAACGCCCTATATGAACACCCATACCATCTCACACGAGTATGAAGTCCCAGTATGAAGTCTCATACAACAATGAACTCCAATATGTCTAGTATCCATCAGATCAAGATCCAGAGCAACTTACAAATCTATAATGACCAGTATTCAACCACTAGGTAGGTCAAAGTCTACAAAACGCATTCCCAACAGGTGCCTAACCGCATATTTACAAAAATTCCTTCACCCAGTTCGTAACACACGCTGCAGATGTTTGGCGATTTCGTAAAGGACAAGGCTAGGTAATAGTTAGTTGGAAAAGTAGAAAAATGGGCGTGTATTGGGGACGAGGGTTCGTGGGTAGAAAGGTGAGACGGCGCAGGTAGAAAGTCGTGAAGCTCAGAGGGTAGAGAATAGAGGTGGAGCAACACGAGTCCCGGTCGACCTAATGAGCTCCGGCTCCGGGACGAAAATAATTATAGAAATTTCCTGCCGATGAACGAAGCACCTTAAGAAAGATTGCCCCCCATTAATAAGCCACAGACGTATTTGCCTCCAGAATTATAATCAGGCGGGGCGAACGCAACGTTCACTCGTGTTTCCGTGAAATTCGTGTGCTCGCTGTCGAGACCTCGCAGCCACCAAACGATTTAGTTTAGATTAATATGCCACGCTGGAGAGACTGAGAAAAGAAGCGGAGAGAGGAAGATGGAGGAACTTTGCCTTTCGACTTTATTGATTTTACTCTCCTCTGTCTATCGCGGCTTCTCCTGCACCCTTTTTCCCTCTTCTATATATCTTTTAAGCGTTCCTTCCGTTACCGCTCGAGAATGACCCACAGCACGAGTTAAGTACCGGGAATAAATTAAGCGTGTATTAGTTACGGCTCATTGAGCAACGTAACGATGCGTTACCGATAGCAAGAAATCATCGCTTGTATGTGCTCCACATTATATGTTGTACCTTAATCGTGTTATAGGTCAGCAATTGTACAAACTACCACAAAAATAACTTTAACTTTGAAGCTCAAAATTAAAATTTCTTCATTGCTGCGTTATACTGTTTAGAACATGAACTAGTTTGGAACATGAAAGCTCTCAAAGGAGCCACTTTCTTGAACAATAATGAAGCTCGTTCTTTATACAAGATAGTACAGAGTGTAGTACAGGAGTTCCTATCAAGAACAACAAGAGAATATGCAAATTTATTTCTCATATTTTTTTTGAATCAAGCATTCTTCTATCAACTGCAAAATGTCCTAACCTATTTATCATTCTTGTATAACTACAGAAATAATTTTACTGTACATACAGAAATAATTGTAACAACCCACTTAAATATCAGTGACTTCAAAAAGTATCCTCCGCCTGCTCTAATTCGAGTAATTTTAATAATGGTCGAAACGAGGATTAATCGACTGCCGAAGCAACACGGGTAGATTAAACGACGTGCACGCTCGGGTCATTGTTGGCGAATCGCGGTGAAATTAGCCTCGCCCCGACGGCGAAGGGTTAATGATTCCGAACACGAAGCGCGCAGGCTGTCTTGGAAGCGGTCGAACCAGCGGGAACACGTCCGAGCGCAAACAAGTCGGCCTGAACGCGAGGTTAAACGCGGCCTGTATCGATTGTCGGCAAGATCATTTTTCATTGGAAGCGAGAAGGCCAGGGTGTTCGAGACAGGGTAAAGGCTCGCGAAACAAACGCGTGCCTCGCGCGACCGACACACGATTTGCATATGAAAGCCAGCTTCGCTTTGCGCCGCTACCTAGCCGAGCTCGAGTCCTCGCGAACCATTGATTGGCAGCGTGCTTTATTTCGCTTTCGTGATTCGAAGAATCTCTGCTGTTCGACTTCTGGAAACGGTGCCTTTGCGAGATGGAGGTCAAGATGCCTACGAATCAAGGAGTTGACTCTTTACCCGATCATTTACCTGCAGCAAACTCGCAAGGCTTGTAGAAAATAAAAGTGACAGAGATATGTTCGTAATTAAATTCTTGTCTTTTACTGCGTTTAAATTTCGCGGGCTGAAGGTAGTTGCACTGAAACATTGCAGCCATTTTGAGTTATACAACTTTGCAGAGAGGAGTTATAAAGCAGATGTTTCTGTACTGTTGACTGTGAGGTAAGTTTCTGAATTTTCTTTTAACACATGCAGTCGTAATTCAACGTAGTAATTTAATGTATGTATGTGGTAACATACATGATATACAAATGGATGCATATGGTTATACAGATAGAATGTAAGAATCTAGAAAGATATGATATCTAGCGATTAATTAAACTGTACACAATAAAGTGATGCTTCAGAAGACACCTACATGTTACATCCACCTTCACATAATATTAAACTATATAATATACGATATGAGTATATGTAGTATCATCACAAGATGTGTTTAGACATCAGTATGTTATATCTTTCAGTAAAGGAATTCTATTAAATGAAATTCAGTAAAGAAATTCTATTATTAATTACATAAAAAGAACACATCTCACACACATCTCTGGTAGAATTAATTTGCTTGGACCAATAGGTAAAATTAATTTACTTGGACCAATAGGTAGAATTAATTTGCGTAGACCAATATTTCACATCAATCAAACAGCATAAGACCTGCACATATACAGCTTCTCTCCTCACACTACTAATTTACTGAACCCACCAGATTTTCAATAATGACTAATGATTTATGAACATCGAAAGCTCTGAAAATTTTCAGCGATTTAAATAAGTGTCACGGGACGCAAATTTTAGTACCAATGAAAATGTGTTAATCGGTCGGTCAGCACGTACGACAAGGCGGCAGACCGCTCCGAGACGCCGTAGATCACGCTGTTTACGCCGTTCCGCGGTTCTGTTACGAGAAATTACTCGGCATTGTAACGTCGACACGAACAACGTGACCGACGACGAACATAATTCGTGGCGGCGGTTGAATCGCGTTTGTGGCAACCGGCCTGCCGGTTTCTCATTTTTGTCCGAAGTATTGAGTTGCATGGGACCACTCGCCTTCTCCGGGGTCTGTGATCGTGTTCCGATCTTAATCTCCATAAGCTGAGGTAATTTCGGGGCAATTACCGTGCGCGTGGAACGTTTATGGAAGGGTGTCGAAAAATTTGAGTTGTAGTAATTGTGTAAAAATCGTTTGGTCAACGAGCAACGTGCGGTTATTTGATAAATTTGGGACTTTGGGAAATTTAACCCAGTTTGGTGAAGAAATTAGGTACTTCGGTGGATCGTAATTGGGGATGGAATTCGAGTATCTATATCAAGAAATAGTGTATAGGGAAGTTCAATTTCAGATGAAATAGCTAACTTCCGAGTTCCGAATTCGTGGGATTCCATCGTAATTGATCAGAAACAGCATTCGTAAAGGTTTCGAGGTTCAAAACAAACAGGTTCGCAAATTGCTTTTTAGTTTACATAGGACTAAAACACTGTTCAGCAGGTGATCTTCAAACACCGGACAGGTCGGGTGACCTGCGCTAAGATTAAACGCAAGGTCCCTATACCTCATGAATATAAATTCGAAGATAAATGAAGGGTAAAAAATCGCCGACCACAAAGCCGAATGTTTCCAGCTGTTAAAACCCACTAATCACACATTTCTCCGAGAGAAGCAAATTACTCTCTAAATTTCTTTCTTCGATCACAAAACTATCCATGATTCCAACCGCAGATCCTCCACTTTCGCTCTCGGTAACATCAAACGCCGTCCAAAAAGCAACGTTACGTATGGGAGAGAGGGAACTTTCGATTCGAATGCAGCGAACGTGCAATTTGCATAAATCAGCATGGCGTCAAATACCGAAATCAGCGGCGACTATCGGGCCGACACGCGGGAACACGGTCGTCCATGCAAATGCCGTTCCTAGGTAAACACGCAAGCCAGAAAAATAATAGGAACAATCCCGTCCAAGCTCCTTTCCGAGACTCAGGAATCCTTGGCGCGTGTGTATTCTCTGGGAAGCGAGTCTCTAGAAAATGGCGGTGCCATTAAGAGACTTCGTAAAGGAGTCCTGCAAATGTCTGCACTTTAATACAATTTTAACAAACGTGCTATAAACGTGTTCAATTTTATGATGCTGTTTAAACGACAGTACTGATGAATTTTAATAAATGAGTTGTAACAGACATGTTGTAAAAGAGAGACTATAAAAACAGACTATAAAAGACACATTTTAGCAAAGAGACTGTAACAGACAGACTATAACAAACACATTTTAAAAGACAGACTGTAACAGACAGACTATAAAAAACACATTTTAACAGAGAGACTATAACAGACAGACTATAAGAAACACATTTTAATAGACAGACTATAAAAGACACATTTTAACAGAGAGACTATAACTGACTGATTATAACAAACACATTTTAAAAGACAGACTGTAACAGACAGACTATAAAAGACATATTTTAACAGAGAGACTATAACAGACAGACTATAAGACACACATTTTAATAGACAGACTGTAATAAACAGACTACAAGAGACACACTTTAATAAAAAGACAGTAACAGACAGACTATAAGAGACACATTTTAATAGAGTGACTATAACAGACAGACTATGAGAGACACATTTTAATAAAGAGACTGTAACAGACAGACTATAAGAAACACATTTTAATAGACAGACTATAAAAGACACACTTTAATAAAGAGACTGTAACAACCAGACTGTAATAGTCACATTGTAATAAAGAGACTATAACAGACAGACTATGGCAGACATACCGTACTAGACAGACTATAATAGACATATTGAATAGACTGACAATAATAGTCACATTGTAACAGAAAGACTGTAATAGACATATTGAATAGACAGTCTGATAATCACATTGTAATAGAGAGACTGTAATGGACAGACTGTAATAGACAGACTGTAATAGTCACATTGTAATAAAGAGACTGTAACAAACAGACTGTAATAATCACATTCCAACAGACAGTCTATAACTGGTGAATTGCAATATAGGAATTATAACAGATGAATTATAATAAACAAACAGATACAGACAAATAATAATAGCCAGACTATAATCAACAATTTATAATACCAAACTGTAATAACAATTTACAACAGTAATAGTAATAATAATGTAAGTAAACTTAAAATAGTGAAATCCAAATAATGAAAAAGGTTACGTAACAACCCAAAAACTAGATAACAGTAGTTTGTACGAAAAAGTGTGACTGATGTTAGCAGAGGGGGTTCGATGATCCTCAGAACAAAAACTGGTATCTTCATCAATTTGACGGATAACCTAGGCCCGTAGGTTGTTAGGTAATCAAGGAACGCTGATTAGTCGTCCGTTATAATTGCGAAATTTGTCAAAGGAACTCTCTCACGATCCTGAAGAGCAGAGCGTCCGGAAGAAAAAAGTAGCGGCTAGGACAAAAGCAGCGTAGGGTCGTAGGTCGTCGCGGATATGAAATTCCTGTATTATCAAGGTCAAACGATGGTCGAAGGAGAACGTGACTTTTAGCAGAGCTGTTAGCCACGTCACGCACGACTGGTCATGATAACCGACGACACTGGATGTTCTCGGAAGCATCAGTCTTGCTACGAGAGGAGACAGAGAGTTCTGTTTCTTCTTGCAGACCACGTCGGGGGCAAAAAATGATTAAGCTCGACGACCATCGACATTCCGAGTCTCGAAAAGAGGGACGGATATCGCGTTCGATATCGTAAAATAAATCGAACTTAAGCAATATCGTGCAGTCTGCTTCGTTTCATGCAGGAAACGATTTTTCGATTCGATCCGGATCTCCCTCTTTTCAACGGAGAACCTCGACTTCTTTTTATCCTCATCAACCCTCGCGAACACGCTCGATAATTTGTTTTACTCAGTTTCATCAGTTCGGCAATTATTTACACTGGTTAATCGACAATTTCACGCGTAATTACGTTTTCATTTTAAATCATCGTTCGACTCGCGAGGCGGAGAACGCGAGTCGTCACGGAGTCGTTTGAGTTATCGGACGCTGGAAAAGCAAAAAACAACTCCAGCCTGTTATAGCTTTCCTAAACCGCCAGGTTCCAGCTTCTCTATTTGCCTTCTTTCGAGAATGTAATTTAAAAGCGAACGGACTGGTCAGAAAACGATTCTCTGTACATGTTTTTCGTTAGAATTTAAATTGAACGACCATCACCGTTAATCAGTTACATTGAAAACTGTTACTCGATTTACAAGATTCACGAAAACTTTCCAATTAAAATATTCCAACCCGTGTGACACACTGTTTTTAGTAGCATATCGAAGTCCGCGTTAATTGAATCTGCCTCGTAAATAATCCGAGATGGTAGATAAACCTCGTCCGCAAAGTTGCACAAATTTTGTTCGCCCTCGTTTACCTCGAAGGCCTACGGAATCACCTGTCGCCTCGTAACATCGTCTTTCACGCGTCATTCTACGCGAGCTTAACGAAGCAAAAGGCGTGAAACCGAATCCACTTTGATCGTGTGTGTAACGGAGATCGAGTGTCCCATCGAGAGCCAATGGCCAATTGCTCTCCGATCGATCGTGTTTTATAATTCGACCTCGTCGATCTAATAACACGGCAGGGGTTAAAATGGATTTTTCCAGGTTGAAACCGCGTGAAAACCGGAATTGCGAGGAGTTACGCCTCGAACCGGAGGTTTCCTTCGGGCAACCAGTTCCGATGTTGGACGTTGCGGTGCAGGAAGAAACGGCGAAAAAGGTAGGAACGATCGTATCGGCGGAACGAGTAACCGCCTTTGCAGGCCACGCTCGGGAAGGGCAAAGGGAGAAAAAATAAAAAAAAAGAATAACGAAAGTTCGCTATACAGTCGGCTGAGATATTACCGTCCGTAGAATCCATTATGCCGGTCAGCGAGTCGTTTTCATGCTTTTTCTTCGACCGCCCCGTTCAGGTTTATCGGCCTATCGATAGAAATAGGACGACCGCTCGCATTGGCGTAACTGGGTAGGGACTCTTTTGCCCTCTTGACAAATATAATTGCTGAACTTCTTAATTTACGCATTTTTTATTTCTTTACTTTTAACATAAAATTTAAGGGAATTGTACTGGAATGTAACCCTTTTCGAAAGTAATTTTACTGTTTGCAAACAGCAACATTAAAATATTAACCCTTTACACTCCCTAATTTTTATAACCTACCAAGTCCTTCGTTTAAAAAAAAATTATAGAAGGGGTTTACAATGAAATATATTGTAACAGTGTAGAGTATGTAACAAATACATTTTTGATTTATTATAAATAGTAAATAAATGATAATGTTTATATTCAACCAATCAATTTATTTAAATTTTTTATACGGTTCGTGAGATATGTGATGTTGAGCCACACTCGACATAGGAGTGCAAAGGGTTAATTAAAATGTTAAATGAGTTCTTTTGAGGTTATTATTCCTCTAATAATAATTTCCATTATTGTCTATTTCACTATGTTTATATATCACGTGAGCACTATTATAGAATTAATTAAATAATACTTATTTCAAATTATTAAGAGGTGCCTCTCGAGTGCAAAGGATTAATAGACAAAAATTCAGACAAAAATGTAATGGACAGTAAAGAGTTAGTATAGGACAGTATAGATTTAGAGTAGAATGAGTGGAGATTTAACACGCAGGACGATAACGCAGAGAAAATTAGTATATGAGGAAGTTGCAAGTATCTACGGGATGGAAGATCAACGTAGCAATGTAGCATGTCGAAATGCAATGTGTAGCAATTTCACAAGTGTTAATTCTACCTGTAGTAGTTGAACGTGACCATTCTGATTTGTGGTAATTTATGTGTGACAGTTTAACGCGTGCTAATTCTACACAAAGCATTCTAGCGCGTCGTGATTCTACATGTAGAAGTCTAACGCATAGCAGTCTAATGCGTAGGAATCCAGCGTGTAGTAATTCAACGCGTAATAATTCCATGCGTGGTAATCCAACGCGTGGTAATTCCATGCGTGGTAATCCAACGCGTGGTAATTCCATGCGTGGAAATCCAACGCGTGGTAATTCCATGCGTGGTAATCCAACGCGTGGTAATTCCACGCGTGGAAATCCAACGCGTGGTAATCCAACGCGTAGCAAATTGACGCGTGGTTATTCAACGCATACCAATTGAATGCGTGATAATTCCATGCGTAGTAATTCAACGCGTAGCAATCTAATGCGTGATAATTCAACGCATAGTATTCCAACGCGTAGTAATCCAACGCTTAGTAACGCAACGTGCAGCAACCTAACGCGTAATAATCCAACGCGTACTAACGCAACGTGTATCATTCCAACACATACTAATTCACCTTGCCTCAATTCACCACGCAGCAACACAACATACCTACATTATACACGGTAACCCAACGCGTGACGACGCAAAATTGACCCCCGTAACAGAAAAGTCCTAGTTATACGCCAATGTCGCATCTTCGTGGCTTTTTGCTCTGCTCGTCCACCTGAGTTCCAGGTAAAGAGCATCAAGGAATCGAGCGACTGTAACGAACGTTCAGAAATGATAGATATTTATCGAGTGTATCATGATTCATTCTAGGTCGTGGAATGGGAACAGCTCAGGGGTGTTTCTTTTTCTAAGCACAGTTTACTTTCTTGATCGTGCTTATAGATTTATGGAAATTAGATCAGCGGGAGGTAAAAGTGTATTTATGACAGCTGAAATGTTTCGAACTTCCCTGGGGCGCGTGAACCGACGAATTTTGATGGAGAATCCTACGATTTCTAATCTGTTTGAGACTTTGGGGTTGATTTAGAACAGCTTGCTCGCTTCTATTTGAAATTTTAATTTTGGATGCTTATAACTAGCTACAGAAATAATTTGGACTGCTTTAAATATATTTCTTAAGGGGTACCGTAATGGGAAATTTTTCAAATTCAAATTGAACCTCTTAAAAAATTTTACCCTTTGAAGCAATTTTCATGCTTCAAGTGTTTAAGAATTGTTACAATTTTCAGGATCATTAAAACCTTAAATGTTCTTGAAACTCTAAAAAAATTTGACCATCTTGAATAACATCAAAGGTTTAAAAAATCTTGAAAACTTTGCAGATGTAAGAGTTAGAAGCTCTTCAAAACCTCGATTGTTCACACTCGTCCATAATTGCACCGATCTCCATCGGAATTCACTGCCTCGCACTCCAGAAATAGTACGTTTCGCATTTACCGGCATCGGCGATACGTTATCGCGACACAGAGAAAGTATCGGCTTCCATAGTAACCGGAAGCGTATCGCTTGATAAAATATGCATCGCGTGCGGTCTCGATGGCGGCGGAACTTGGCGTACACTCGGAGATCGAGTGCTAGGCTGCGTAGGTGAAGCGAATTAAAGCCGTAAATCTAATCCTCGTCTCGTGGCGAGGATGAATAGAAAAACTTAGCTCGATTCACCTGTCCTTCGGTTTGAAACGACGTTGCACGCTTATCGTCCGCTTCGGAGAGCACGTGGGCAGAGAGTATCGTTTGGAGACCTTGCGTGGGTTGCTCTTTCGTCGAGACCGTAGGAAAAGGCGTGAGGCGTCTAATATCCTGTCGGTGCGTTCGTAAATAGCTGATATTCTTTGAAATTTCATAGTTATGATAATCAGCGAAATGAACGAGCAGTTTCTCACGCGTGGGGTTTCATACCCATTAATTTACGCGATAATTTCTCACAACTGCAGAAAGAGGGTCTTAAAAATATTTACACATACTGAAATTTACAGAAATATTATTTAAAAGTTCCATCATAAAAAATTCCATCATATTTCTGAATACTAGTGAATCTTCAATTGTTAGTTTCTGGAAAATTAATGGAACTTCATAAGGATATCGCTTAAGCAAACTTGAACACCCATCCCCAGCTCCAAGCAAAATATCATCTTCGGTTCAAAAATTGCTAGATAACAAGAGCCTAATGTTTATCGTAATACCGCCATTTTCGCGATGAACGCTCATTTTTCTCGAACCGATATCCTGCAAATATGAATGATTAAATTTGGACAGAGGTTCACGCCTGCACGATGTGCACGCAACTCCGGCTGGCCTTCCAATAAAAGGATCGAACGTAAAGGACTCCCTGTAATCAGCGGCAATCTCGACGACTGCTTATTTACACCTCGGGACCTGTGAAAGCTGTGCAACGAGCCACCACAATGAGTCTCGTCTGCAAAAATCGTAAACACCGTGCACGAGCTCTGGTGCTGGCTCCGGGGCCGAAGGAATTATTTTTACCGAAGCTTGTATCGACGCTGGATCTCGATGTCCATCAGACGGACAATCCAAGTGTCTTGGGAGACGCGGTTTTATAGCGAAACACCTTCAGAAAATTTCAGACGGGTTTTCAGAAGGAGGCTTTGAGATTTTTTTGTGTGATCAGTTATCATATTTGAAATCTTGGAATTCTCTTTTATTTAACGCTAGATTTACGGAACCCGTAAAAATGACGGATAATAGGTGTATTTTAGATGACGAAACTTGTTAAGAAATTTTTGTAATAATGTCGACTTTCATTAGCTTTCAGTAAAAATATCAATGTTTTAGGGAGTTTACATATCATCTGCAATTTATTTATTCTTCTACTTTAGTCAAAATTTAAATAGAAGTGACCATCCAACGTCCGTAAATCTAGTGTTAAAAGAGACGCGTAGTCGTACAGTGCGTAGTAACTTAACGCATGGAAACTTGACGTGTTACTATTGAACGTATAGCGATCCAACGCGTAGAAATTCAATGCGTAGTAATGCAACGTGTAGGAATCTAACGGGTAGTAATGCAACGCGTGGAAATCAAACGCGTGGTAGTTCAACGCATGGTATTTCAACGCGTGGTAATCCAACGCGTGCTAATCCAACGCGTGGTATTCCAACGCGTGGTATTCCAACACGTGGTAGTCCAACGCATGGTAGTCCAACGCGTGCTAATCCAACGCGTACTAGTCCAACGCGTGGTATTCCAACGCGTGGTAGTCCAACGCATGGTAATTCAACGCGTGGTAATCCAACGCGTGGTATTTCAACGCATGGTAGTCCAACGCGTGCTAATCCAACGCCTGGTAATCCAACGCGTGGTATTCCAACGCGTGGTAATCCAACGCGTACTAATCCAACGCGTGGTACTCCAACGCGTGGTAGTCCAACGCATAGTAATTCAACGCGTGGTAATCCAACGCGTGGTATTTCAACGCGTGGTAGTCCAACGCATGGTAGTCCAACGCGTGGTAATCCAATGCGTGGTATTCCAGCGCGTGGTAGTCCAACGCGTGCTAATCCAACGCGTAGTAATCCAACGCGTGGTCATCCAACGCGTGGACCCTCTATTTCGAAAGGTCTTTCATTCAACTATGATCACGTTCCACATTTTGCGTCGAAAACTATGTCCTGTACTCTACCTCCCTATTCCCCAGATTCTACTCCAAGTTTTATGCAAAGTTCTAGAAATTGCAGAAGATTACAGCCGAATTTATTGGAGACACTGATAGAATTTATATAAGATACAGTTTATATTCCTTATTGCCACTAGGGAGCAATATGTCCATATGTTGCTACACGCACACGCACATCTACAGCTCCAGAGCCCTCTACGTTCCAAATGAACATATTCCAAATTTCAGCACGAATCTACATACTCCGAATTTTGCAGAGTACCACTTTGGCCTGAATTAACTGTGTCGAAACCGAACATCCCAATCTAATTCTTCTCGTGTAACATTACGAACCACTCCGTTGCTATTGTTTCGTTCTCGCTTCCCTTTCCGTTCATTTTTAATTCCAACGTATGCCGGTTACATTTATGATTCGCCAGGATGCGTCGTTCTGTAAGCACCGCGATCGTTCCAACCGGTTTTCGAAACAAAGAAACGGGCCGGTGTCGTGGGGCCGCAAAGGCAGCGGAACGTCTTGTCGTTAGCAGAACAATGGCCGTGCTGCGTGGCGATTCAATGGCTCGGTTCTTACGTGTTAATCGAGATTTACATTGTAACCGCGTAATAACACGCTTCAATCTTGAATGCTGCGTCGTCGATGGTTCTCTGGTTTCAATGATACGTTTCGAAGAACACGCCCGACTCGCGAGAACGCTTTGTCTCGCGAGCTCATTTCCGAGGCTCGAGCTTTTGAAATTTCGATCCATTTCAACCAAGTTCCTGACCTTTCGCCCACGCTATCGATGATTTATGTCGTTTACTCCAGGGGTAATCGCTCGTTTCGGTTCTATTGACATGCTAATTTGCGCTAACGAACAATGTTGTGGTGTCAAAGCATCCAAATTGTCGATGATAACGAAGTTGCATTCTGGGTAGCGATAATTGAGTCCACACTTGTTATGAGACTTTATTTTGTGATGGAGGTTGTAGTACCATAGTCTGAACTATTTGTAAAAATTCTGGTGTATATGGATGAAGATGAGGTTTATGGACGTATTATCATTAGGTCTTATAACATGTTAGTTCATATCAAGTTTAATTTGTATGAAGATGTCATGAAGACGTTATGAAGATGAAAGTTTGCAAGTCTATGGACGTATCAATGAGTCGGTCATATAACATGTTAGTTTATGTCAAGCATAATTTGTATGAAGATGTCATGAAGATCTTATGAAGACGTTATGAAGATGACTGAAAGTTCGCAAGTCTATGGACGTATCAATGAGTCGGTCATGTAACATGTTAGTTTATGTCAAGCATAATTTACATCATGAAGATGACTGAAGGTTTGAAAGTCTATGAAGGTATCATCGATGAGTCAGACAAGTAACGTGTTAGTTCAAATCACTTTGTATCATGAACGTATAATATGTATCATGAAGGTATATATCTGAGGCTTGAAGTCAGCTAATTCGTATCAAGGAAATATCGGAAATACTTTTCTTTCGACCTACCCCAAAAGTCTTAAACAGTATCAACCGTAGCAAAGGGGCTCGTGAAAGCCTCGGAACTTTCATTCAATTTATTCCCGAGCTCCTCGAGCTGCACGGATCAAGAGTTCGCGAAGAAGGAAGCAACTCTGGAGATCCATGCCAAGTCGAGACATAGCCTCTATTAGAAAATTACAAAGTTCGACGGGGTAGTACGACGGATAGAATTGATTTGGACAGGCCGATTCGTAACTGACTGACGATCACGAACGTACAAGGAAGACGCCGGAGCATTTGTATCCACGAATTACAAACTTTTAAATCGCCGCGCTGGCCGGACGTACAATCCCCCGGCCTGTCCGTGTAATCTGTTCGGCCTGTCGAAGATCGGATAACCGTTGGACGAGAAAAGGTAGGGAAAAAGTTTGAAAAAACTTTTCTGGCTCCGTGGAAAAGCAGTCAGTCCTAGCAGTCGGCCAATCTGTCTGCCTGTAACCCAGAACATTTTTTTCTTATTCAACCCGATCCTCCTCGACGACTGGCCAAAACTTTTCTATATCCGGTCGTTCGAGAGTACACTCCGGCTTCCTTCGTTCCACGATTCGCGCTCGACTTCCATTGAAATCAATTATACCGACTTCGATACGATTTCACTTCCCTTCGGTTGCTCCTTCTTGCCGTACCATGAAATATTCATCCGGTTGCTTCGCGTGCCACTGAAGTACGACAAACACAGAAAGGGAAGACGAGAATTGATACAACGGAGGGATCGCTGCTAAGTAAATTCCCACGTGCCTCGTTATTTTCCAACAACAATAGTTTCCATCCCCTTTTTGCATCCATTGACGTACTTCGATTTCTACATCCTCTATATTCTGTAATTCCGTAAATTACTTTCTCTGTAAATACACTTGTCTGCTACGAATAATGTCTTCTCAATTACAACCTGTATTACACTCATCGATCTTTTATCGAGTTAAACTAAGTAAATCTTCGTTAAGTTGTCTTCAGTTATGTTGATATAAATTGTCTGCATATAACTTTTGGAGTTTTCTCAATTATTACAAACTGTATAAGTATTATTCCAATTAAATGCAATCTTTTTTTGCAGTTAAATAAAGTGAATCTTAGTTAAGATGACTTCGGTTATGTTGCTATAAATTGTCTGCATATAACTTTTGGAGTTTTCTTAATTATTACAAACTGTACAAGTATTAAACTAATTAAATGCAATCTTTTTTTGCAGTTAAATAAAGTGAATCTCAGTTAAGATGTCTTCGGTTAGGTTGCTATAAATTGTGCATATATAATTTTTGGAGTTTTCTCAATTATTACAAACTGTATAAGTATTAAACTAATTAAATGCAATCTTTTTTGCAGTTAAATAAAGTGAATCTTAGTTAAGATGACTTCGGTTATATTGCTATAAATTGTGCATATATAATTTTTGGTGTTTTCTCAATTATTACAAACTGTATAAGTATTATACCAATTAAATGCAATCTTTTCTGGAGTTCACCAAAGTGAATCTTCATTAAGATGTCTTCAGTTATGTTGCTATAAATTGACGTCTACTTTGTGCACATATAACTATTGCACCTCCTCAATTATTACAACCCGTACAACTGTTACCCTAATCAAGTGCAATCTTTTTTCAAGTTCACCAAAGTAAATTTTCGTTCAGATGTCTTCAGTTATATTACTATAAATCGATGTCTACATTATGCACACATAACTATCGCACCTCCTCAATTATTACAACCCGTACAAGTATTACCCAAATCAACTGAAATCTTTTTTCAAGTTGACCAAAGTGAATTTTCGTAAAGAGGTACATCGCAATAAATTGAAGTCGCATATAACTTTTAATCATGACAAATAGAGGGTGTCTTGTAGAACGTGTAGCATCAAGTTTCCAGCACAAATGGCTGCAAAAATGGCAAAACTTGGGCATGTTTGTGGAAAGTTGGCACGCAGTTTGCAACCGAGTTGGCGGTTGAAAATTTCACGCTGGCTGATCGTGAAAAGTGTTTGCGACGCGTAAAGGAAGGGTAGAAAGGCGAGTGAAACTTCCGGTGACGAGCACGCTGACCCGATAGTACGCTAAGCTAATGAGAAATCGCGGGAAGATCAAAAAGTGAGCAGTCGGAATTAGAGAGGCCGGTGGTTAAAGCGTTGCAGAGAGAAGAGTATCATCAGGGATCGTGGCTGACGAGTCAAAGAACAGCGTGCACTAAGGGAGAACGAAGAACTCGTGTGTAATTAAACATTATCGTGTTATACAAGCGGTTTTCTCGACACTCGTCTACACTGGGACGACCGGTTTAAATGCGTGCGTTTAATTATTTCCTTTCAGGCTGTTTAAGGGAAACGCGTGTGGCTGATTTTTCGGATGAACGTGCGAGAGAAAAAGTTAACAATGCACCCTTTGCGGGACTTAGTTGCACGTAGGTTGGCTGCATATTTTTGATCACTCAAACAGGTTCTTTGGAAGTCGCAAAAACTTTTAATTATCTTTCTCGATGTTTTTATTTAGCCAGTTACATTAAATTGCGTCGTAAAAATGTTGGAAGTTTTTATACCCTCCCTCCTGTTCCTGGCTTTTTAATTCCCTTCCGTTTCAACTTATTCCTGCTGTAATTGGGTTAACGAGCTAATGTTTAAATTAACTGTACATTCAAATACCTTCTTTATACTTTCCCCATTGTTTTGCCATAAATGTATACAAATTGCGAACTGACTACAACTTTCATCCCTCCTAACAGTTCTGTACGCGAGTTCTGTCCAATTAGTTCCAAGTGTCAGATAAAAACTTGTAAACTAATCTCTGAACCCGCAAATGTCTCCGTTATAAAACTTGTTCAAGTTAAAATTTGAAAGCGGTATAAACGCCCTGTCCTGGAAGAAATTAAACAACCAGTTAAAATGTTTGAATGGTCGCACACGATCGGTAATCGACTTCGCACTCGATGCTCGTGTACGTTTCGAAATTCATCGTCGCCGTCCGGCGGATCATGCGAGCCGCGTCTCGGAGGTTTCGCTCGTCCCTTCTTTCTTTGCGGTTTTCTTTCTGACCTTTCGGAACCGCCACGGGGCTGCGAAGATCGTTAACTAAAGTGGGTAATCATACCCACCGGTTTCACGCCGCAGCCGACCGGCCGTCCGATATACCGGGTGGCGAAATTAGGCAGTGTCCGCTCGAATTTCAGCCAGCTCGACGTTTACGTGCCGTCCCCGTTTCATTTTCCGCGCGCACACGTGCGCGTACGACAGCAGTCGGTGCACGTCGCCCGGAAACGTACGCTCGAAATCGTCGGCAAATTTTCGACGACTGCCGCCACGGCCAGTCACGTCGGTTCGCAGTGTTTCGGGAGACGCTTGCACCGCCGTAGCAACGATAATGGCCGAAACCATTTTGTGGACACGATAGACGCTGGGATGTAGCTTTCTGACAACGTAAATTGTTTTAAAGTTTAACTGGAAATGATGACTGGCCGACGTGACACTGTTTTACTGGTGAATTAATGCGATCACTAAATTGTCAACGGTGGATATTTTCTTCTGGTGTTTGCTCGATGGAGGGGATGAAAGAGGTACCTGTGGATGTTGACGGAACTGCGATTGGTTAAAACGGAGCTACATTTTCTCCACGCGTGGAATTCCAACGCGCTCAATTTCTACGCGTGGAATTCCAACGCGTCGAACTTCTACGCGTGGAACTTCAATGCGCCGAATTTCCACGCGTGGAATTCCAATGTGTCCAATTACCACGCGTGGAACTCCAACGCTTCCAATTACCACGCGTGGAACTCCAACGCTCCCAATTACCACGCGTGGAACTCCAACGCTCCCAATTACCACGCGTGGAACTCCAATGCGCCGAATTTCCACGCACGGAATTCCAACGCGCCCAATTTCCATGCGTAGAAATCCAACGCGCCCAATTTCCACGCGTGAAACTCCAACGCGCCCAATTTTCACGCGTGGAACTCCAATGCGCCGAATTTCCACGCGTGGAATTGCAATGCGCCGAATATTGCACGCGTGGAACTCCAATGCGCCGAATTCCCACGCGTGGAATTTTTAGGCGCCGAATTTCTACATGTGAAGTTGTCGTGTGAATTTTCTATGTTAGGCATTTTGTTCATAACAGTCACACATGTGTAGCAAATCGAAAATGATGAAGTACAATGTCTTTCTGAATTTCCTATTCTTTTGTCAATGGTCTTAAAAATTATTAGAGGTAAAATCGCAAAATGTCAAGGATGAGAAATCAGGACTCGAAGATGTGAATGTTTGAGGAGTTAAAACGTCGTAGTTCGAAATGAAAATCGATAATACGACTCGCATCGGACACGTATTCAGCCAAAAACTCGGAGATCGATCAGCAAAGGAAGTTCATTCTATCACGTACACACGATCTCGGATAAGACCAATTCGAAGAACTGTTCGACCTTCTATTAACAAAATCCACAGGCAACGGACCTCGTAACACGAATCTCAAATCGATCTATCGAAATCTTCAAAGGAAACGTTTCTCTCTTACGAATTATCCGCTCGAAGGCGTTCGAACATACGATTTATCGTTCTCAATCACGTTTTAGCATTATTCGTTTATTGTCGATTGTTAACAAGTGAACATCTTTGAACTAATTCTGAAATGAATTTTATTGTAAAATATAAAATATAAAATGTAATATAAAATTCTTTCTTTGTAATTTTCAACGAGGGAAGTCATGTATGATAATTGTACTTGTGAGTAAACAGTTTAATATAGATTTAATATGTTGGACCTTATATTGCTAAGGGGTTAACTCGTGATCGGTCGACCATACAAACACCTGGCCAATCACCGCGTTAACATCCTTTATTGCTCGAGAAGTACTTACCCTTAACATCCTGCAAGAGTTTTTCGTTCTCGGAGCAGCTTCTTTCTGCGCGATTATATCTTTCTTTTCTCCATCAAAATCAACGAAGACAGATCGCAGAGAGATCGTAAGAAGTCGTGTTTTAATAAAAACATCGCTCCTTTATCCTCACTTAACTACAGAATTAAACTACAGGAAACTCTCAAAAGGCGTCACAAATATTGAGATCAATAATTCAGATAAACAAATTTAAAGAAACACGCAAATCTGGAATCACTAACTCTTCAAACATTCACACCTTGGAGTTCTGATTTCTCGTCTTTGACGTTTTGCAATTTTGCAGTTAATAATTTTTAAGACCAAATAATCAGATGCGCTTCCACGCGTGGTAATTGGGCGCATTGGAATTCCACGCGTGGAAATTCGGCGCGTTGGAATTCCACGCGTGGTAATTCGGCGCGTTGGAATTCCACGCATGGTAATTCGACGCGTTGGAATTCCACGCATGGTAATTCGACGCGTTGGAATTCCACGCGTGGAAATTAGGCGCGTTGGAAATCCACGCGTGGAAATTCGGCGCGTTAGAATTCCACGCGTGGAAATTCAGTGCGCTGGTATTTCACACGTGGAAATTCGGCGCGTCGGAATTCCACGCATGGTAATTCGACGCGTTGGAATTCCACGCGTGGAAATTCGGCGCATTGGAATTCCACGCGTGGAAATTCGGTGCGTTGGAATTATTACTATCCACTACTAAATCAGTATTATGCATAGAAAGTGATTTCCTTCCATTAATTTTTGTATACTTTTCATGCATACAGTGTTTGTTAAAGAAATAAATAATGAGCCCCCATTTTGTATTAAAACAAAGTCAATTTGTATCTGATCGAACCTCGATGATGAGAAATCCGTAAAAGGTGTAAGAAGGCACAACCGTAATTTTTTTGTTGAAAGAAAAATTTGCGTGATTGGAACACCCTGTAGATGAGCGGCTGCGTCGTGCGGAGCATGCATACGCGCTCGGGGAGGCGAGGCATGTATATAATTATATGCCTCGAGTCGGCACCTCGAAAATGGCCCCGGCTCGTTAGCAAATCTTGCGAACCGCGCAAACACCTGCCTGATTGTTAATAATTTGCCGCGCTAGGAGCGTTGGCGCGGCGGCGCGAGCAGACAGCTCGCGATCGACGCACGGCCCCGAAACGAAAATCACGCGGTCGATGAAGGATACACGGGCCAGTTAACACTTTCGTACAGGCAAGGCTGTTTAGCCGCCGGTAATTTCGCCCCGTCGATCGAGATTCCTGCGTTACACCGCTTCTTCCCCTTCGCCTTTGCTAATCGCGATGCTCGGCCGCGAACGCAACCATCCGCAGTTCTTCGAACAAGCCTGTAAAACGGCCCCTGATACGTGCCGAGTACGTCGACTACTGTTTTTCGTGCTAACGTCCACACATGCTATTTGGAGCAGATATTAGTTCTTTGGGTAAAATGTATTCTTCTCAAAAAACATTCAGAAGTACATCTTCTGGAACAGTTCTTCAGTAATCACTTATATTTTAGAAAAATCGTACTATTTGAAAAAAACATATTCTCCAGATTCAGAAGTACATGTTCTTCAGGGACAGCATGTTCTTCAATAAAGACTTGTTTTTTAGAAAGAAATTATTTAGAAAAATTATACTATTTGATAAAACATATTCTCCACATTCAGAACTACATGTTCTTCAGGAACAGTATGTTCTTCAATAAAGACTTATTTTTTAAAAAGAAAATATTTAGAAAAATCATACTACTTGATAAAACATATTATCCAGAGAAAACGTGCTGTTTAAGGATAGAATAATATTTAGAAAAATCTTCATATGTAAAAGAAGTATATTCTACAGAAATACTCTGTAAGGCATATTCTTCAGAAGGAGGAAAAAATATTTTTTAAACGTGTTTGTTCACAATTATCTCGTCTTATATTAATACTTGATACATCATCACGCTAACTACAAGATTCGCACACTTCAAGACGAGTTCTGATATTAATGAGCAGCTTCAGATTGATCATAACCTACGCATTTATCATTAAGCGTATTTAAATAGCGCAGATTAATAAATATAAGATCCTGCAGGTCTTGATAACAATTTCCGAGTGTGTAGTCAAAGCTCGTTCCCACAGTTAGGTTTGATCGACCTAACGACCGTCAGTTAATTAATAGCAGCAATTACCGTAGTGGTTGATACACGCGAGTATACGCGACTCGTTCGCGTGATCGTTCTCCAACGTATTTTCTGTTCGGCTTCCTTTCATCCGGCCAAGCTGGTTTCAACTTTCGAACGCATATTATTACGCCTACGTTTATACCGTTGGTTCACGATCGGGACTCTTTTTCTTCCGATTCACCGTTTCCACTTATCGCCATCATCTTCCCGCGGTGAAACGTGGAGCTGTCCGCGGCACGACGGGTTGAAAACTCGAAACGTTCGAAACAATGGAAACGGGACAGGCCGGTGTTTCACGCGATCGAACAGACTCGGAGAGAAAAGCTGGAAGAAAAATAGCTAGCACGTGGGAGAGCAATTTGAATGAATTAGTCGATCGTCCATGGAACAGCTTCCTTCTGGTCTGGCCCAGCTTCCCCTGGGAATCGAGTTACGCCTGTCGCGTGAAATAATAACCGACGTCCTCGATTACGGCCAAGATAAATCGTCGCCGAAATTCCATTATTCTACAAAACTGTGTCTTACCGTCGGTAATTGATAAAATTTTCATCACTCATTTATTGAGTTCACTTGTCTAATCAGGGTAGATAAAGAGTTATTAAATTTATAATCACGCAGCTTTAAAATTGTACAATTCTAAATATCTTCAGTTCTAAGATGAAGAGATTTGTTTAAAGGTGATGCTAAAATATTAAAAGAAGGAGAGTTGAATTCGTATGCAGTTGACTATGGTAATTAGTTATTTTGGAGTTGAACTCCAAATCAGTGTATTAAAAATTCATGCGATAACTTCACATGTAGAAATTCGGGGCGTAGAAATTTCACGCATGGAAATTCGACGTATTAGAGTTCCACGCGTAAAAAGTAGGCGCATTGGAGTTCCACGCGTGGAAATTCGGCGCGAAGGAATTCCACGCTTGGAAATCCACGCGTGGAAATTTGGCGCGTTAGAATTCCACGCGTGGAAATTGGACGTGTTGGAAATCCACACGTGGAATTTCGGCGCGTTAGAATTCCACGCGTGGAAATTCAGTGCGTTGGAAATCCATGCGTGGAAATTCGGCGCGTTGGAATTCCACGCGTGGAAATTGGGCGCGAAGGAATTCCACGCTTGGAAATTCGGTGCGTTGGAAATCCATGCGTGGAAATTCAGTGCGTTGGAAATCCATGCGTGGAAATTCGGCGCGTTGGAATTCCACGCGTGGAAATTGGGCGCGAAGGAATTCCACGCTTGGAAATTCGGTGCGTTGGAAATCGACGCGTGGAAACTCGACGCGTAGAATTTCAACGCATTGGAATTCCACGCGTGGAAATTCAGCGGGTGGAAATTCGGTGTGTTGGAAATCAACGCGTGGAAATTCGATTCAGCACTTAAAATTCAGTACTTAAAAATTTCACTGCTATAAAATTCCAAAAATACAGTGTCCTAAGATTAGAATTGACAATCTCTGAAATCACCACTTACAAAAATTACTCGATGAATAAATAAACTAGTAAAAAAACGAGAGCAATCACAGTTGTGTTTACTCCTGATTGACTTGATATCCCAGCGTTAATTAAATAAATCCATCGAACCAATCAACGTGTGACAGCGTCATCTCGTCATCCTCGAAAGGGAGAAATAATTGACGCCACGTAACGTTGATCCGAAGAAGAAACGTCATCGAGTAATTAGCTGATTAGCCGTTGATGAGAGACCTTCGACAAACTTGGACCAATGAAATTTCTCGCTCGTCGTTCTCAATTAAGTTACCTTCCACCGCACCTGAAACACCACGTTCGCCGATCGTAATGTACCCTTTTTATCGACTCTTTTTCTGTTGTGTCTCGAACGAAAATGAACGGAGCAAGAGTTAAACGAAACTCGAAGAAAACACCATCCTTTCTGAAGAATCGAAAGAACGTACCAACTGAGATTACCTCGAAGAAAGGACTTGGAACTCGGGGAACCAGTTTTGTTTTTTGTCTCGACTGGCTGTTTAACTCGACAATTCGTCTCGTGTAATTCTATAAATATTCTGGAACTTTTTAATATCTCTCGCAACTTTGTTAATATTCAATATTTCTTGTAACTTTATAAACATTTAATATCCCTCGTTATTTTGTAAATATGCAATATTTCATATAACTTTATAAACATTTAATATCTGACTCTGTAAATATTCAATATCTCTTGAATTTTGTAATCATTCTCTTGTAGCTATGTAAACATCGATATGATCAAAAATTCTCATCGATATGAATTTTCATTTCTGTAGATATAATGTGGTATTATCATTAGCGTAGAATTATGATTATTCTTTGTGTAGAGTCGGAGTATAATAATACAATGAATGTCAATTACTGTACAAAATTTGCGGCCACCAACGAACTTTCTCGAGCACGTTTCTCGTCACTAATAAGTCCAGCTTAAAGCCCAGAAGAAAAAGAAAACTGAATTGGATCCTCGAGAGTTCGCGAAGTAATGAGAAACACAGGTGTTGACACTGTTCTATTATGTATTCAACAGCTCTCAGAGGTGGCTTTACACAATGCTCGCAATCTTCGCTTAATTTCCATCTTAAAGCATTTATGATTGTATGCGATGTCTCGACCATTTCGAGCTATAATTTGCCGACGATATTATGGCCGGCGCGCCGCACCGATTTTTCTTCGTTTTTTCCCGAACGGCGTGTACACGACTGATATTTTTCACGGTGGCCAACCAGTCCCTTGGCACAGGGAAAACTGGGTCAAACGCGCACCGAGCCGTCGGGCCGTGTAATTTAACAATTTCCCCCTTAAAATGTTTCAACGGCCGCGATAATTACGAACCAACGACACAATGCCAGGACTGAAGCTTTCGAAGCGTTGTTGAAAATTTTCAGTTCTACGACCATTTATCAATTTTGCGAATTTTGCAAACTTGCGAATGACGTTGCAAATTCTGATGTCTTCGATTATTCTGTGGCACAAATTTTTTAATTCTCTTGTGCTATTAGGACGCGTTTAATTTTTGATGCATTCATCATGGGCTTGTGACGGTTTCCAACGCAGCTAATTTCGACGCGTGGAAATTCAAGGCGTAGAAATTCCACGCATCGATTTCCAACGCACCGAATTTCCACGCGTGGAATTCCACCGCACCCAACTTCCACGCGTGGAGTTTCAATGCGCCGAATTTCCACGCATGGAGTTCCACTGCGTTGAATTTCCACGCGTGGAATTCCAACGCGCCGAATTTCCACGCGTGGAGTTCCAATGCGTTGAATTTCCACGCGTGGAGTTCCAATGCGCCGAATTTCCACGCGTGGAATTCCAACGCGCCCAATTTCCATGCGTGAAATTCCAACGCGCTCAATTTCCACGCGTGGAACTCCAACGCACCCAAATTCCACGCGTGGAACTCCAATGCGTCAAATTTCCACGCGTGGAATTCCAACGCGCCGAATTTCCACGCGTGGAACTCCAATGCGCCGAATTTCCATGCGTGGAGTTCCAACGCACCCAAATTCCACGCGTGGAACTCCAATGCGTCAAATTTCCACGCGTGGAACTCCAACGCGCCGAATTTCCACGCGTGGAACTCCAATGCACCGAATTTCCATGCGTGGAATTCCAATGCGTCAAATTTCCACGCGTGGAATTCCAAAGCGCCCAATTTCCACGCGTGGAATTCCAATGCGCCCAATTTCCACGCGTGGAACTCCAACGCGTCCAATTTCGACGCGTGGAATTCCAAAGCGCCCCGAATTTCTACATGTGAAGTTATTGCGTGAATTTTTAATACACTGATTAGTAGTTCAACTCCAAAATTACTAATTTGCAAAATCAATTGCATACCAATTCAACTTTCCTTATTTTAATATTGTACCTCTGATTAGTTCTGACTGACGCATGGAGTGCGTCCTACCACCCCAGTTAAATTTCAACGAAACGCAAGAGAAATGTCGAGGTGACAGTAGAGAAGATAGAAATCGCAACATTTAGAGGAGAAATATCATAATTGAGACAGTTACTCTAACTTAGAACAAACAACAATTCGCGGAGACTGGAAATTTGCGTGAAACTCGGAGAATACAAAGGAGTCGGAGTTGGTTGCCGCGATTTTGGTCACGGAAACGAGTGAAAGCGACTTATTGTTCAGTAACGAAGAATGTAGAGACAGAGGGACTCATTTGGAACGGCAGAAGCACGGAGTAATTAAGATGTACGCGCTCGAGCATGCGTGTAGAGCGAAACAGTTGCTGTGGGACAAGTGGAGAACGGCGAAGAATAGCGAGAAATGAAAAGCTGTGTCACGAGACCGTTCTCTTTTCAGACATTTAACCTAATTCCCTGTATAAGACGGACTTTCAGAAAATAGAACATCTAATTATCTTCTTTGCCGCTCAAAATGGCGAGAAACGTGGTTAAACAATACCGTAACGTTGCCCACGGCGATTACAACTGGAAAATGAAGATGGATACAACAATTGAAACTAATTGTGAAAAATGTACAGGGGCTGTTGAATCATCGTACAACATTTAGAATTCCAGACGTTCTCACCGGCGATTTTAATTGCTTTCTTTCTTCGCTCTCTTAAAATTGTTATTTTATGCACAATGGACACATTGTTAAGTTTACGTATTTACAGACTTTCCTTCTGCTGGAAATTAATAAGTTAAAACCTTTCTTCGTTCTTAAATCTCGTTTGGAACGAAGAAAAATTGTGACTAGGGTTTTTTTATGTGAGAGGAGGTTAACTTAACCTACTATTTGGATGCTTGCGTTATTCTGTAATTATTCACGCAATGACAGAACGAGTAATGAAAATTAAGAGTTAGAAACTTTTTCCAATGCGTCGAATTCCAACGCGCCTAATTTCCACGCGTGGAATTCCAACGCACTCAATTTCCACGCCTGGAATTCCAACGCACTCAATTTCCACGCGTGGAATTCCAACGCGCTCCAGTTCCACGCGTGGAATTCCAACGCGCCCAATTTCCACGCGTGGAACTTCATCGCGCTCAATTTCCGCGCGTGGAACTCCAATGCGCCGAATTTCCACGCGTAGAATTTCAACGCACCCAATTTCCACGCGTGGAACTCCAATGCGCCGAATTTCCACGCGTAGAATTTCAACGCACCCAATTTCCACGCGTGGAACTCCAACGCTCCCAATTACCACGCGTGGAACTCCAACGCGCTCAATTTCCACGCGTGGAATTCCAACCCGTCGAATTTCCACGCGTGGAATTCCAATGCTCCTAATTTCCACGCGTGGAACTCCAACGCGTCCAATTTCCACGCGTGGAATTCCAACACACCCAATTTCCACGCATGGAACTCCAACGCACCGAATTTCCTTGCTTAGAATTCCAGTGCTCCCAAATTCCACGCATAGAACTGATTGCGAAGACTGTAACTGAATTTGAACTTAAAATTTACTTACAATGAAGTGTGGTTCGTCATCTTCGCATCACGAAGAGCACCAGTTATTAAAACTATGCAAAACATTAAAAAAGAGTATGAGAAAAGTGGTAACGAATCCGTAGATTTACCAAAATTAATTAAAATGAAAATAAAGAAAACAGAGCGTATATTGGATTGGAAGGGACTCGATAAAACCGTGGAGAAGTAATATTCATAACTCGGCGTTCAATTCGGTTCTTATGGTTTCGATAATAGAAATGTCTAGGAATTTCACAGTTTCCGAATATAATTTCAACTTCGATCGCAGAAATTCTGATTGCGTCGATAGTCGTTTCCAGCGTGACAAGTGATATTTTATTAAAATATTCAGAACAAGGTTATCCGGATCGGTTATTCCGCGTGAATATTTCAATCGAGAGCCATTTTCGCGGCGATTCGTTAAATATTCCGACGTTTTTTCCCCGATTGTTATCAATTCGTAAATCTTGCTACGAAACACGGACAGCTTCTTGGCGTAGAAAAACTTGGAAGCAACGTGACTACTCGCTATGTTACGTAACGACTAATCGATTCGATTTCGGTTGGCACCGGAAGATAATCGGGATCGGGCCAACGTGGAGCGGGGATTAATTATTGAGAAGCAAAAGGTTGGACTCGAAGGCGGTTCGGGAAGTCAGCAGTTCGTGAGCCACGACACGCGAAAGGATGTGCAACGTTTGCAGTTTCTCGTTCAGGTGCAATTAAATCCGAGAGATTCCGTAGCTGTCTCGGTCCGATGACGAAACCCAAATATGTGCCGTGTCGACCGATTTTACAACGAAACGGGGTCGAGCTACAATTCCAACAAATTTCTTCTCTTGCGAAACACTTTATACTCTTTAGTTTATTCCTGGAAAATATAAACAGCGTCGAATGTTTTATTTAACAAAATGTCTTCCACTACTTGCATGATCCTTTGTCTTGCATCTGCATATTTTTACATTTTTTTGTTACAAATTGGACAGGTTTAAGCTTGATGTACATGCTGCAGAATGATTTTCAAGTCCATTGGCTCCTTTTTCTATGAATAATTTTTAATTTCATTCTCTTGATGTCTTATAATACTTACATGATCTTTGTCTTACATCTGTTTCTCTTTAAATTGTTTTCTTACAAGTCAGACAGGTGCAAGTTTTATGTATATGCTGTAGAATGATTTTCAAGTTCATTGTTTCTTTCCATGAATAATTTTTAATTTCATTCTCTTGATGTCTTGCACTACTTACATGATCTTTTGCCTTACAATTAAATTTGTTTCTTTTTGAATTTTTTTCTTACAAGTTAGACAGGTGCAAGCTTCATGTATATGCTGCAGAATGATTTTCAAGTTCATTGTCTCTTTCCATGAATAATTTTTAATTTAATTCTCTTGGCGTCTTCCACTACTTGCATGGACCTTTGTCTTATATCTGTTTCTCTTTAAATATTTTTCTTACAAGTTAGACAGGTGTAAGTTTCATGTACATGCTGTAGAATGATTTCCAAGTTTATTATTTCATTTTGCTATGAATAATTTTTTAGTTCATTCTCTTGCTGTTACTGTAATTTTCATGTTCACTGACTGACAGAAGCTCATGAATTTCCGAATATGAGAATAAGGAAAGAAGCGTGCTATTTAACCGTAACCTTAGTAAATTTTAGAGCACAAAAAGATTAAACTTGTCGACGTTAAATCAATTATTCAATCGACAGGAAAGCAAATCCCTGGGTTGGAACACCTTTTAAAGCTGGCAATATCGATCGAGCATGAATAAATAAAAAGAAACGAGTGAAATGTTAAATATCAATGACCGTTTGGCGATGCATAAGTTATTTGGGAAATTTGTGCAGGAATTGATAGAAAACGAATCGTAATTTAATTCACGAAAATATCTGGCCCGTTGCGAACGCGATTCCGACAGGAAAACCGATTTAAAACAGGTCAACGAGCATATAGAACCTAAATCGCTTGAAACTGAAAGTCGACTAAGGGTGGATTTACACCGATCGCTGTTCGAACCCCTCGTTCGTAATACCCGGCACTCGTTCAACGAAAGTGACCCTCGAATTTTCCACGATCGGGAGTGTCGAGCTTTTCTTTATCGCGGAAACTTATCTCCTTTGAGAGCGCAATGGTGTAATAAAAAAGTTGCCAGCTTCGGATGGAATCTTATGTGACTTTTCAACGTTTTAGTTCGACCTTATCCGCGGGGACCATCACTCGTTATCCAATACGGTTCTATCTTCTATTCTTCCCCTTTCGAACCTAGTTCCCTTAACGGTCTCACTTTCCATCGTTTAAAGACACGATACTCTTCGATAAAGTTATCGTTCGATCAACCAGCGGAAAAAAATTGCATTCAAAACGACTGGACCGTCGAGCAAATCTAGCGTTTCCCGCGGAACAAACCTACCGGCTTATTCGCTGCAACACAAATATTTGCGGGAGCTCGGTTGGTTTGCTTAAAATTCGATTTGCATATCTCGTCCGTCGCATTAAACCTGCACGTTTTCGTTCGATCAAAAACTGATTCGAAATCGTCGTTACGGCTCAGCTTAAATTTCCTTTCTAGCTTTTTATTATACATATTGTGATATTTCTCACGAAACTTATTATATTAATCCCTCGATGAGTTGGACTCATGACGCAGTCGTGACGCACTCGTAATCAATTTTATTCGAATTTTTAATACTTTTTACTTTGGAGTTCAATTTTAATTTTCATAGGTAGAATACCATATTGATATAACATTTAAATTTTCTTTATTTTAGTATTGTATCTGTGATCAGTTCTGACTGTTGCACCTGCCAAATAAATCATAACCAGAGCTTATATTATTAATTTTATCAATTTCATTTGAATTTTTAATACTTTTCACTTTGAAGTTCAATTATAATTTTTATAGGTACAATACCATATTGATATAAAATTTTTATTTTCTTTATTTTAATATTGTAGCTGTTCTGACTGACGCACTTGACGAATTTTTAATACTTTTCACTTTGGAGTTCAATTTTAATTTGCATAGTCACAATACCACATTGATATAAAATTCAAATTTTTTTTATTTTGATATTGTAGCTGTGGTCAGTTCTGACTGATGCATCTAACAAATAAATCATAACCAGGGCTTATATTATTAATTTTGTCAATTTCATTCGAATTTTTAATACTTTTCACTTTGAAGTTCAATTATAATTTTTATAGGTACAATACCATATTGATATAAAATTTTTATTTTCTTTATTTTAATATTGTAGCTGTTCTGACTGACGCACTTGACGAATTTTTAATACTTTTCACTTTGGAGTTCAATTTTAATTTGCATAGTCACAATACCACATTGATATAAAATTCAAATTTTTTTTATTTTGATATTGTAGCTGTGGTCAGTTCTGACTGATGCATCTAACAAATAAATCATAACCAGGGCTTATATTATTAATTTTGTCAATTTCATTCGAATTTTGAATGGTTTTCATTTTGAAGTCCAATTTAAATTTGCATAGTCTCAATACCACATTGATATAAAATTCAAATTTTCTTTATCTTAACACTCGATTTACGGAACTCGTCAAAATGACGGATAATAGGTCTCTTTTAGATGACAGAACTGGTTAAGAAATTTTTGTGAAAATGTCAACTTTCATCGACTTTCAGCAAAAGAATCAATGTTGTAGGCAGAATACATATCATCTGCAATATGTTTGTTTTTCTACTTTAGTTAATCTTTAACTAAGTTAGTAAATCTAGTGTTAATATTGTAGTTGTGGTCAGTTCTGTCTGTCGCACCTGACAAATAAATTATATCAAAAGGTTATATACTAATTTTAATTTTAGTCATCAAAAAGAAGTGACTAGACTAAATGTAAAGTCTAAGAATCTGAATGTAGCTAATCTGTGAGAGATACACGACATCTGTCTGAATGTCTCCGAAACTAATTGGTACGTGACAGGGTGTTACGAGTACGTGACACCATTCAGAGTTTAATAATCCTGAAGGAATCAGTCGTGTTCTTTCCACGAATTTTCCATACGAATTTCCTCTCTGAATGCAAAGCGATCGCGGGTCGCGCGATAACCGGTCGCGATGTGTCGGGGTGTAGGAAAGTTCCCGTGGACGAGCTCGGTATCTCGCACTATAATTATTCGAGAACGGGGGCGGAATTCGCGGATCGAGCCCCATAACTCAGACAGTTTGAACGGAGCAGTCGGCTCCGGGCAGAAGTCGTGTCGAGGCCCCCGTAGAAAGTTGCAGATCTCCGGGCTTCTCCAACTTACTCGACGACGTGCTTCTGCAAACTGACAGTACAGCCTCTCCTCCTTCGGCTTGCTGCCGTGTTTGTCGAAGACGTTTACAGCGTGCCGTACAGTTGATCCGTTTCTCGACAAATAGCTGCCACGATAACGACACCGGTGATGTACCGTTAATAGTGGATTCCGAGTTTCAAGACGGATCAACTACCGGAGGATTAATTTTAATGCCACTCCTGTTACGTTCTCTGCTACACACGCTTTTTACACGAGTCTGAGAGCTTCTGACATAAATTCTGAAACTTGCTATCGCAGTCAAAGAATCCGATATGAACAAAACGTATCTGCGACAGAACTTGTGCGATTCGTATTGAGATACTGTCTGTGAACTTACTTCCTTTCACGATATGAATTAGTAGTAGAACGTTTAATATTATATCAGAAATGTCAAGAATGAAATTATTTTAAAAAGACTTTATATGAGAAGAATGTTCATCCAGAATTTTGAGTATTGAGTATTTAACACTAAACGAAACGGATCAAATGACTGCTCCACAAGCTTCTTATTACAAGGAACACATTTTGTTAAAATGCACTTTCTGAAATCAGAATTGATTTTCAAGATAAAGAATAAATATGTGTACTGTTTTATGTTTCATCATTTGTTCATTTATTTTTTAACTTCATTTTTAACTTCAAATTAGATACACATTTTATTAAAATACATCCTTAAAATCGACATTGGTTTTCATTAAAATAAAGAATAAATGTGTGCACTATTTTATGTTTCATCGTTTGTTTATTTATTTTTAAACTTCATTTTTAACTTCAAATTAAATACACATTTTATTAAAATACATCCTTAAAATCAACAATGATTTTCATTAAAATAAAGAATAAATATATGCACTATTTTATGTTTCATCGTTTGTTCATTTATTTTTAACTTCATTTTTTATCTTCAAAATAAAGAATAAATGTGTGCACTATTTCATGTTTCATCGTTTGTTTATTTATTTTTGAACTCCATTTCCAATTTCAAATTAAGTACACATATGCCGGTAGGTTTAGTATTGAATCTTTTTTTAAAAGCAGCACCTCCAAATCTCTCTTAAACTCGTTATTTTCCTACCGGAGTTTTCTGAACCATTTCTCTCGAAGCAGGAAGAAGCGTGGAAGTTGACGCGGCACGCTCGATCTCCGTCGTATTTCAGCGAGCGTGTCTGGTCGGACAGCCAGTATGCAAAACGCGTGCATGTTCGTAAGCGTGAAATTACATAGCGCGCTAGAAACAGCCGTGTTTCGATGGGGGTTGCCCGCCGGGATGGGCGTAGGGGTTGGCTCGCGATCACCCGAAAACCCTTACTTTGGAATTTCGTAAATGGTGGCAGCGCTGCAATTAGCGTAATAAAGTGGTTGAATGCGACCCCGAAATCGACTATTCACGCGTGCCAAACTTCCGGGGGTCGCGAACCTCCCTTTGATCGATCTTGTTTTGAAGCTCGATGGTCTTTAGGGGGTGCTTCTGGTATTTGAGCTTCGACAATTGTCTTTTTTGCTTTTTTCCTTTGTGCTAATTTGAGAGATGAATTCGCTAAATTCTTTTATTGACTCTTTTGAAGACTTATGTGCTTTCAGCTGAGATAATTTTTTATGCAAAATTGTTGGGACTATTTTTGTAATATTCGATGCTGGTATTTTCTTTGATTGACAATATTGACGGTGTAGAAATATTTTAGAAAAAATTATTTCAAGGGGTAAATTATCTACTGAAGGTATTTTTTTATAATACAGACATGAAGAAAATAGATGAAGATCAAAATAATTTTGTCTAGTAGAGTTCTTGTAACTCATTCTTTATATAATAAAAAAGTATGAAGCTCCTTATAGTAAAAATACTTTAGAACATATTTTTGTTTGAGTATCAAAATACTATTTCAACCTACTTCAATCACACTTAATATCTTATATTTATGAGAACATTTGAGACCAAAGAAGGTATCAATTTAAATAACAAAATAATTGCATTCATACATGAAATAAGTTTCGAAATGATTATCCTTTAAATCATGACTAACAATCACATTCAGAGACCGTCTACACATCTCTGTTTCATGGCTTACATGCAATAGAAGTTACAGCACGGAGAAAAACGTGTGGAAGTTTTGAATTTATGACAGAAGTTTAATATGTTACCACAACTTGCAGTGCATCGAGGGTAAACCGCGCTTTCGTTAATTACATCTAGAGTCCAAAGAAGATGATATACAGAGAGCTGTGAAATAAGGGTGCGGAGTTGCTATATAATTTGAGGAATCATTTGAATTACCAGCAACTTCACTGAAATCATCTAAACACCTAATAAAATATGTCAATCTGAATAAATTCACATTAGAAAATTTCCAAATTAATGTCATTATTCAAATCCTCCACATTGTGGAGACAAGTCATCTCCCAGCAAAGATATACCTAAATTATGTCCAAAAAAAATCCACAAAACTCTGGAGATTAAAATCAAAAGTCGAGATTAAAAGATCTGGAGCTGTTCAGATAAAAAGAGAATCTTGACAGGTAAATATCAGATGTACCGATAATACCCCAATTTATATATCCTGAGTAGAAAATAATTCTCGACTGTCGCGAAGCTTGTCAGCCGGTTGATTCACGAAGCAGAGGACCAGCTTGTTCGGTTCGCCTAACCCATTCGCCTAAGGTCTCTTCCGCTGTTTCAGGTGACTCTGATACGGCGATACGGGGAGACTTTGAATGATAAATGGCGCGCAAGCCGTCTACGGATGCTGGCGCGCCTGTACATTTATTAGATGAGATTTATGCCGTTAAAGGACGGAATCGGTAAACGGATCGCGAATACCATTCTCGTAGCCGAGGAAAAGGAGTTTGAATGGGAGCTTCCCCGAAGGAAAATCCCGGCTCGATCGTGGTGCTCTCTTCTTATTCCCGTGCGTTCTTAATACTTTATGGGGCTGCGTTGTCGCGCGAACATTTACATCGAATACCGAGGCCGTTCACCAGGAAAAACTTGAACGCCTACGTTTTTACCTCCGTACATAGATACTCGCAACTTTGTTTCTCTACCGCCACTGTGCTAACATGGAATGTCGCATTTTTATTCAGTTCTGCGATGCCTGCGATATTTCACGCGCTTCGTGAAAGCTGATGTTTTATCGAATGTCTTCAAAATTTTCTTATACAAACGTCTGAAAAATGTTTTATGCACCTCTAAATATGTCTTATTTACCTCTGTTTGAAATATTCGCTTATCTATTACTTTTAATGGTTTACTATTGCTATAGTAGATTGCTAACCTCTATGAAGCTCGTTTTAAAATTAGCGGTACATTATCTCGATTCACCGAGAGCGGTCACATGAAATGGACCATTCTGCATTTATAACGTCATCAGCAAGTTGTTTAATTAATACCTCGAAAAGTTCGCCTCGATTTCGAGTAAATTAAAATAAACGGTCCAGCCGGTCGCGTCCGTTCGCAGGGACGCTTGGAAAATCAATTTCGAAGCGGCAACGGAATAAAAAAGAGGGAAAAGAAAGAAAGCGTACACGTAGAGGAGAAAAACGAGAGCCGAATATTCCGAGCTTCCGACTCGCCCGGTGAATTACAAGACGTTCGGACGATCAGATACGCGCGAAAACTTCCGTCCTACAGAAAAATTACAAGCCACCGGTCTGAGCGTGAAAAAGATGAATCGAGCTGGTACTGTTTTACATGCTACGAGGCGAATGCGCTTCATCCACCGAAGGAAATAACCGAGGCTATATGCGCATCGATGAAAGTTCCGTGGCGGGCATGTTAATGCGTTACAAATACGACCCGCGAGCGGTTTCGAGCTTGAAACCTTGCTTCTCGAAAGGATGTGGAGGATTCGGATGTGGACTCTTGGTATAGCGGTTTGTATCGTATTTAATTGAACGCGTGGAAATCGAACGCGTAGTAGAGGAACGTGTGGTGATTGAACGTGTGGAGATCTAACGCGTGATAATTGAACGTGTGGAAATCTAACGCTTGGTAACTGAACCTGTGGAAATCTAACGCGTAGTAATTGAACGCGTGGATATCGAACGCGTAGTAATTGAACGCTTGGATATCGAACGCGTAGTAATTGAACGTGTGGATATCTAACGCGCAGTAATTGAACGTGTGGAAATCTAACGCGTAGTAATTGAACGCGTGAATATCGAACGCGTAGTAATTGAACGTGTGGATATCGAACGCGTGGTAATCGAACACGTGGAAATCTAACGCGTAGTAATTGAACGCTTGGATATCGAACGCGTAGTAATTGAACGTGTGGAAATCTAACGCGTGGTAATTGCACGTGTGGATATCTAACGCGTGGTAATTACACGTGTGGATATCTAACGCGTGGTAATTGCACGTGTGGATATCTAACGCGTAATAATCAAATGTGTAGAAATCTAACGCGTGATAATTGAACGTGTGGAAATCTAACGCGTAACGATACAACATATAACACCTGGTGATCCAACACACAGAAACCTTCTTCCAGAAATGTGAAGTTGAATTCTAACAATAAGTTCGCTAATATAATTGATTCTTCGACTGATTTGTGGAAAAATAGCCTGCAGCAACAAGTGAGAGTCGAGATGTTTGGACCCAAAAAGCTTGTAATAATGGCTGGGCCGATAGAACCGAGTCGAGCGGAATCGAACGTTCCTCTCCACTTTTATTCTCCCGCATTTCGATGAGAGAAAGTCAATAAAATGGAACAGATGGTCGATCGGGAAATCGCTACATTGTGTGTCTTTTCACTACTACAACGACGTGGTTACGTTTTTCTGTCTCCTTTCTTTTCTTTCGATAGTAGTTGCGCAAACTTTTAGCAACTGATGTGTAATAAAATGATAGACGGAGGATTAGAGGCTGTGGTTATCGCTTGCTACATTGTCATTCCTTTTATTTGCTCATCTTATCAAATTTATAATTAGTCTACTATTTAGCGGATTCACGGTACAGCAGATTGACACAAAGATTTCTTTCCATGAAGCAAGTTTATTGGCAGCGTGTAATTAATCAGAAAGATTTTTCCCGTTGAAGCCTGTCACGAGACTGCATTAACTCTTCAATGATCAAGATATCTATATCTCTACAAATTAATTACATTTAAACGAACAAGTAGATACCTCCTTTACACGATTAATATTAATACCATCAATGAATGAAAAGAATAGTATCCATTGAATTTCCGTCGTGTCTGATATTATCACATTCGAAAATACGAAGCACGTACGGACAGTAAAACCAAAACATATTCGTGCTCAAGCAACGTGTATCGCTTAATTTACACATGTATTTTTGGGACAATACACTTAATCTCGACTCTTCATGAATAATTCAAGACTGGCCGTTCAAATTGACACAGGAAATGAAATGGAAGGAACCAAGGAAATCGTGTTGACCAGCTTATCAAACGATGCGCTGTTTATTGATATTGAACTTTATCTACCCATCGATATGGTTTTGATAAAAATAAAGACAAGTCATTGAAAAGTATTAGACTGTATCTACAAACCTTGGTACATGCTTAAATTTATTTTTTGCTTAGATTTCCATAGGTTCGATTACTATGTGTTACATTTCCACACTTTCGATCACCACGCGTTAGATATCCATACGTTCAACTATTATGCGTTAGATATCCACACGTTCAATTACTACGCGTTAGATATCCACACATTCGATCACCACGCGTTAGATATCCACACGTTCGATTACTACGCGTTAGATTTCCACACGTTCAATTATCACGCGTTAGATTTCCACACGTTCGATTATCACGCATTAGATTTCCACACGTTCGATTACCACGCGTTACATTTCCACACGTTCAATCACCACGCGTTAGATATCCAGACATTCGATCACCACGCGTTAGATATCCACACGTCCAATTACCACGCGTTAAATTTCCACACGATAAATTGTTACGTATTACATTTTCTATACGTCAAATTACCACGCACTTTACTACACGTTAGAGTTTCACGCGTTGCAACCCTACGCGTCAGATTACTACGCATCGGATATCCACATGTTAGATTACTACGCGTGAGATAATAACATATTGAATTGTCATGCGTTGCTCGCTTGCGTGTCAGATATCTACATATTAGATTCCTATGCGTTAGATATCTACGCGTTGCATCTGCACGCGTTAGATACCCACACGTCACATTACTACGCATTACGTACTGTAATGTAAGGCCATACATTGCATCGTCACGCGTTAAATTTCCATGCCTGCGGCTCGACTCGTTAAATCACTCTGCGTTAGATTAATAATCGTTAGATCACGTGTCACCATGTACGCGCTAGATTTACTTACGTTACTACCCATATTGCGACACTATAGGCGAGTTTAACAGCAACTTGACAGATACTTTCTAATATATGAAACAATATTATGTACTTCCTAATAATAACAAATTAATAAATAATAATAAATAATAATAAATAATAATAAGTAATAATAAATAGTATGGTATCTGCCCTTTTGTTCCACCACAATGAAGCTTGATATAGAATTCGTGGCGAGAGAATACAATTTATGCGAGGATTAATGCGTTGGTTAGTAAAGATTGAAAAGGGGTGGATCGTGAAAAGGGTTTTCCTTGATACGACGCGAGGGGTGATTTAGAAAGATGAGATGAATCGTAGATTCTTCGTGATTCGGTACCGGACTAATCTTACGGAGGAAACGACATAATTTCTCTCCCGACTGCACGGTTCGAATTAATATTAATAGGTTTGCACGTTGAAATAAACCGCTTGACGTGCAGTTTAATTAAAAGTCATTTTCCGTGCGAACGCTGTTTAATTTTGTTTCGCACCCACCGTGTTACACGGCGACTAAAAATTTCAAGTTTGATTGCAAATCTTGGACATTATTCAGACACCGCGATTGAAAAATAAATATTCGAGCACACCAGAACGATTGTACATATTAAAAATGATTACCCGTTGATACGCGTGAAAAATTATTTAAATTATACATGTGAAAAATTATTATTTCAATAATGAATTTCAATGGACGATTGTATGAATAATATATCGCTTTATTTAATACCATGCTGTTTGAGATAATTGAGTGTTGATTTAACGGGGAAATTATTCTCTGTTATTTCATTTTCTAATTACGAAATGGAACATTATATTAATCTTCACGACATTAATTTAATTGATATTTTTTTATGTTACAGCACGTTATCATTAAATAATTACATATTCATTATTAAATTGAGGGTTTCAACAAGGTATATAGCGAAGGATAGTAGATCAAGAAAGAAATAAACCGCGTAATAATATTTAACGAGGGTTGTTGATCTTCGAACGTATTAATTTTTCAAACGGTTGGTTACTTAGCCGCTTCATCCGATGAATGCCATCAAAATTCCACGGGAGCCTCGGCTCGATATCCACAGCCACGATATCGCGATCCCGACCATCCATACAAATCGGATTTTACCAAATTGGAGTACGATTTTCACGAGCGTCGTTTCCGAGGCTCGCGCGTGCAGAATGGACAGCAAAAAAGTAGGGAAGGAAGAGAACGAGATAAGAAAAACGTAGGGTCAGAAAGACGCTCAGGAGCCGCGTGGATGATGAAGCGAATCAAGCAACGGCGACGGTTTACGTGCGATGCAGCCCTAAAACATCGCGTCGTTCGGTGGAGCAAGTTTCCTGGAAACGCGTTAGCAACGAAAGGTTTGTGCTTAGAATTTTCAAGCGCACCGAATTACATCCCCGTCACGGAGAATCAATGGTACCTGAAATACGTAAGCGACAACGGACAGACGACGTTGTTCCTGCCCGTCAGAATTTTAATTTATTCCCCGAGGGGTTAGCTGCAAGGATAACTAACAGGTCGTTAGTCACGAAATTCGTAAAACGGAAGTTCCTGTATTTAGATTACGTGGTTGCCCGACGAAGGTTCTCGCGTGAGAAACGCGTGAAAGTTGCGCCGCTGCTTTACGCATTCGCCATCAGAGGTAACACCTTTCTCGCTATTTCTCACTCGACGATATGTTTCCATATGCATACGAACTCTGACCTAACCGTGGACATACTAAGCCATTTCTCCAAGTCTTTTATTTTTACTAGTTTCTCAATTCCGAATTTTCCGGGACAGGTACACATTCCAAACACAATTTCCACATAATTAACAGTGCAAGATTTGCAGAATTTATTTAAATTCATTCATAATTTATTTCAATTCATTCAGGATTTATTTAAATTTATTTACTTCACTTCAAGTACATTACAAATCTCCGTTCATACTATAACTAGTGCATATAGGAATTGCAGCTAACACAGGTGGGTTTATATTTCTCTGACGTTTGACAAAGTACCTTCAGTACTTTAGAGGTGCAGACATACATGTATCTCCGGACCATGTACCAAATTATTGGTTCTTCCCGACTATTGTATCGAACTAACGCGAAAGCCAGTTCGTCCAACTAAGATACCAGTCCTCATCTGAGTCCTCTTCCGTTGATGATAACTCTGAGCTCTCGCTCGAAGAGTCAGACGTTTGAGAAGGTGGCGTAGAGCTGCTTAAAGGAGAAGATGGTGCAGGGTTGCTTGATGGAGAAGATGGTACAGCACTACTTGGGGGAGAAGATGGTGCAGAGCTGCTGGAGGAAGGAGATGGTGCAGGGCTGCTTGAGGGAAACGATGGAGCAGAGCTGCTTGAGGAAGGAGATGGTGCAGGGCTGCTTGAAGGAGAAGATGGTGGTACAGAGCTGTTTGAGGGAGATGGTGCAGGGGTGCTCGAAGGAGAAGATGATGGTACAGAGCTGCTTGAGGGAGATGGTGCAGGGGTGCTCGAGGGAGAAGATGGTGCAGGGGTGCTCGAAGGAGAAGATGGTGGTACAGAGCTGCTTGGGGAAGATGGTGCAGGGGTGCTCGAAGGAGAAGATGGTGCAGGGCTGCTTGAAGAAGGAGCTGGTGGTACTGAGCTGTTTGGGGAAGATGGTGCAGGGGTGCTAGAAGGAGAAGATGGTGCAGGGCTACTTGAGGAAGGACCTGGTGGTACAGAGCTACTTGAGGGAGATGGTGCAGGGCTGCTTGAAGAAGGAGCTGGTGGTACTGAGCTGTTTGGGGAAGATGGTGCAGGGGTGCTAGAAGGAGAAGATGGTGCAGGGCTACTTGAGGAAGGAGCTGGTGGTACAGAGCTACTTGAGGGAGATGGTGCAGGGCTGCTTGAGGAAGGAGCTGGTGGTACAGAGCTGCTCGAGGGAGAAGATGGTGCAGGGGTGCTCGAGGGAGAAGATGGTGCAGGGCTGCTTGAGGAAGGAGCTGGTGGTACAGAGCTGCTCGAGGGAGAAGATGGTGCAGGGGTGCTCGAAGGAGAAGATGGTGCAAGGCTGCTTGTGGAAGGAGCTGGTGGTACAGAGCTGCTTGAGGGAGATGGTGCAGGGGTGCTCGAGGGAGAAGATGGTGTAGTCTTGCTCGTAGTACTATGTAGTCCCGGATTTTCTGTCGTTACAGTGGGTGGTACAGATCTGCTTGTAGTAGCTGCTCCTGTAGTATATGTTGGTGTAGTTGTTGCAGGCCGACTCGTAGTAGTATCTTGTCCTGGAGTATTTGTCGTAGCAGGTGGTGATGTAGGAGTGCCTGCAGTAGGTGGTTCTGGAGTATACGTTGGTGTAGCTGATGGTGCAGGGCTAGTCGTAGTAGTATCTGCTCCTGGAGTTGTCGGCCAAGTTGGTGTTGTACGAGTGCCTGTAGCAGTTGGTCCTGCAGTTGTCGACCAAACTGGTGTTGAAGGAGTGCCTGTAGCAGTTGGTCCTGGAGTTGTCGACCAAACTGGTGTTGTATGAGTGCCTGTAGCAGTTGGTCCTGCAGTTGTCGACCAAACTGGTGTTGAAGGAGTGCCTGTAGCAGTTGGTCCTGCAGTTGTCGACCAAACTGGTGTTGAAGGAGTGCCAGTAGCAGTTGGTCCTGGAGTTGTCGACCAAGCTGGTGTTGTACGAGTGGTTGTAGTATTTGTGGACCAAACTGGTGTTGTGTGAGTGCCTGTAGCAGTTGGTCCTGGAGTTGTCGACCAAACTGGTGTTGAAGGAGTGCCAGTAGCAGTTGTTCCTGGAGTTGTCGACCAAACTGGTGTTGAAGGCGTGCCTGTAGTAGTTGGTCCTGGAGTATACGTTGGTGTGGGTGACGGTGTAGTGATTATCGAAGTTGTGGTTGGTATTCTTTCAGTAGTGGAAATGTGAAAAGGCACAGCGCAGGCAATGAAATGTAGGTTAATCTCAGCACCAGGTAACCCAATTACTGATAGTAGCATATATGGTTGTCCAACGCTGCCTCTGATCTTGGTGATCCATGTTGACATGGGATTTTCATTTTTCACGGAGACAAATGAAACCACTTGTCCAGGATGAGCATTAACTCCAAGAGTTAATCTGTGCCTGACGTGAGGTATTGGTGGCTGAAATCAATTCAAGCTGTTAATTTCATATTTGTTACTATATCGCACAGTTTCATTTTGAACTATTTATAGTACTGTATAATCCTTATTTTTACAATATATGAAATTTGATTAACAATCGCAATAGCTGACTATCATTTTCTAATGGTATGAATGTAACTTGACACTTTATACCTTAATGTAATTAATTTCTTGCCACGTAAATAATTACCTTGTATACAGTGCGATTTTGAAGTACAATCTCGTGCGGTGATCGTTTTCCTTCGATCAAATTGTTGGCCTGTGCAAGGGCGAGCAAGGATAAGCTCGCGAACAACAGAACGAACTTACGCATTTCGACAGGTAGCTTTGATTACTGATCAAAATGTTCATTCGAATCTGCTATACAATCGACTGTGATACCATTTATAGTTACTCCTTATCAACAACTTTAACGATTCTTCGAAGAGTGAGTAATTGGTCGATCACGTAACTAGATGTTTATCATAGTTACTGGCAATAACTTACATAACGATATTTATCTTTTGTTCCTTGTTGTTTGATGATAACCGCTACTTTAGATTCGCATACTTCGACTCGTGTGCAGGGCATGCAGAAGTAACCTCATACTTAACAAATGATCTCCGTTTAATCATCAAAGCAGTTTAACAAACGATCATTCCGGTATTCCCGAAAGTTGTTCATTTAGTCAAGTCATGTGGACGCAGACTCTTATCGCCAAAAAATGGCCATGATTTTATTTTTTTGGCTTCGTTCAGTGCAAACTCGATGGGAAACCCGATAAAGTGGACGCCATCTGATAAACATAGTAATACATTATCTGCTATCATTATCGAAAGGTATCCAGAGATAATACAATAAAAAAAATCTTTGACATCAGAAAGTGTAACGGAATATTCTGAGGTCTTCTCCGAATCGAATGTTTTCTAAACGTACGATCATAAACAAGAATGACTAGTCAGGTAGTTTTATTGAAAGTTTATCGCTATAGTCGAGACTGTATGTTCAGTAAAAACTTCCTTTGATCCGATTCAATTTGAGATTTGAAAATATGGGTCCAAAGATAGCTGGGAAATTTGTAAATGAAGGAAACAAAGCCGAAGAAGGGGTAAACATTTGGTGGGTGAAAATCACGTTTACGGAACGCTTCGTTAGAGCGTGGAACAAATGAAATTGTTCGCTTTGTTGGTCGCTAACGAACGAGTTAATCTCGTGATCGATCATTTCGAGCCGATCTGTCGCCGATGAAGTTTGCCCAGTCGACGAAAATCGAAGGGAGATGGTCCATCCAAAGTTATTTCATCGATTCATCCCTGTATTTACACCCTTAACGTTTCAATGCCAGAACTGAGTCTTTCGTCCCGAAAGTGATGGTTTAGTTAATTGTGCCATGATCGACCGAACCTAATTTTTGTACTCAACTGTTCTTCGATTATAATCAATCTTAACAGTTCAATTTTAATGCGCGCTTAGTTCAGACAATCGGTAGATAAAACATAGTACCTTATCTTTCAAGTTGTAATAATTAACTGTCCTACTTGAAGCAAGTGTTACAAATGAGATTTCAAAATGATGGAAATGAAGACAGTCACGAAATGTTCAAACAAAGTAATATATTTAGATTGCAAGAATCTTTCATTTGCAGATAGGGTTGTAACTTTAGAGAACGTTAGAAGTGTTAGCTGATAACAGTATATCGTTGACTCTGCGTTTATCGTTACGAGAAAATTTCAAGTTCAAGAACGATGTTAATTTCCTATAATGATATTATTCCACGCGTCGAATTACCACGCACCGAATTTCCACGCATTGAATTTCCATGCGTCGAATTTCTATGCGTTGAGTTACCACGCGTGGAATTACCACGCGTCGAATATCCACGCATGGAACTACCACGCATCGAATTTCTATGCGTTGAGTTACCACGCGTGGAATTACCATGCGTGGAATTCCTACGCGTCGAATTTTCACGCATGGAATTACCACGCACCGAATTTCGACGCGTCGAGTTGCCACGCGTGGAATTACCATGCGTGGAGTTCCTACGCGTCGAATTACCACGCATGGAATTACCATGCGTGGAATTCCTACGCGTGGAATTACCATGCGTGCAATTTCTACGCGTCGAATTACCGCGCACCGAATTTCTACGCGTGGAATTACCATGCGTGGAATTTCTACGCGCCGAATTACCACGCACCGAATTTGCTACGCGTGGAATTCCCACGCGTGGAATTACCATGCGTGGAATTGCTACGCGTCGAATTACCACGCACAGAATTTCTACGCATGGAATTACCTCGCGTGGAATTACCATGCACTGAATTCCTATACGCCGAATTACCACGCATCGAATTACCAATCGTCGAATTTGTCTAAAAAAAAGTTGCATCGATAGAGCGAACGTTAAAACGCTATCTCGATTTCATTATCGGATAAGGATTTTTACATTCCGAATCGTTTGTCTTCTCGAATTACTTCGCTGGAGAACCCGATAAAAATACTCGTTAAGTTCCCGATTTTTTCCAACGCTGAAAAAATAATATCTCGAGAGGATATAGGTGCGCGATTTCCGTTCCGCGCAAATTATTTTTCCTTCCTACAAATGCTAGAGCTCTGGTTTACAGCCGGGCCAGTGTGCACTTTAATTTCACCGGAGATTTATGCAAGCGGCCGCTTTGAACGTGTTCAACGCGTAATAAACGGAATGCAGCGCGTAACATCGGTTGCGCGTTTTCTGTCCTTTGAACGGGCCAAAACGTCAGCGATCTTAATATCTCTGCGAAAAGGATTTACGCCGGCGAGTCTCATTTTTTCGTTCAATGGACATTTCCACTTCGTTTCTAATTTCGGACCAACAATAGACAAGGAAATGTTTTTCTTTCAGACTTTCGAGGTCGTCTTGACTTTTTTATTCTGATCGTATATATTGGAGAACGAAATGCATTTTAGAGAATGATGGTGCTTATGAGATATTCCATGTCTTTTATTTTTTCATGTATTTTTAAGATTCATATGTGTAGAAGTGCTCTATAATTTATGTATGTGCATATGTATATGTGCAAGTCGATATGCATACATGTGTGTATATGTGTCTGTACGTCTATATGTGCATATGTGAATATATGTAACTGTAGGTATGTATGTATAGATATGCATATGTGTATCTGCAAGTCTATATGTGGAAATGTGTATATGTGTATCAGTAAGTCTACATATATGTGCATATATGTATTTGTGTATCTATAAGTCCATATGTGCATATGTGTATACATATATGTGTATGTGTATGTGTGTATCTATAACTCTATAAGTACACATATGTAGATATTATATGTCTTCTACATGTGTGTTCTATATGCATATGTACATGTTCCACATATATGTACATGTATGAATCTTTTAACCCAACAAAATTTAATAACACTATATGGAACCAGATTCAACTAAGTAACAATTCATCAGACAAATTGTTAATTAAATTATGTTAAGTGGTACGATCAATCAATATTCTGTCCCGAAGTATTTTAGACACACGTAACGAACTAGCTTCAGGGAGAAGCTGATTTGTAAGTAAAATGTAGCTGGTTTCAGACACCGAGAAAGATCCTTTAACAAGGAATGTGACTTCAAATAACTGTGGCAGACGGTTGATGGGGGACGCACATTTGCATAAAAGCTCCCGTCAACTTCGTCAACCCCCATCAAAATCTTCGAACGCGTTTTCGTTAGGGTGACGCCGCAAACTTCCAACTTCTGCTCCCATAAACCATGAAACGAGAACAATCTAACGAATCTGGACGAAAAATCTACCAAGTCGAGTAACTTTCCAAGGGTGATCAATCGACGTTTGGCATGAAATTTTACAAGCGAATCACTTGTGGAAGTTTGAATATGACGTTTGAGAATTTATGTGGGTTGGAAATTTTCGAGTGGCGGAATTTTGGGAGAGGGGGTTGGAAGAGAAATTTGGAAGGGAGATTTGGAAGTTTGTAGTTTGGATTTTAGGTAGTTTGAGAATTTTGGGGATGAAGGTGATGGTAGTTTGAGAATTGGGGGATGAAGGTGATGGTAATTGGAGAATTTGGGGACCAAGGTATTTGGTATTTGGAGAATTTGGAAATTGAGGTGATGGTAGCTTGAGAATTTGGGTACTAAGGTGATGGTAATTTGAGAATTTGGGAATTAAGGTGATGGTAGCTTGAGAATTTGGGAATTAAGGTGACGGTAGCTTGAGAATTTAGGTACTAAGGTGATGGTAACTTGAGAATTTGGAAATTAAGGTATTTGATAGTTGGAGAATTTGGAAATTAAGGTGATGGTAGCTCGAGAATTTGGTACTAAGGTGATGGTAATTTGAGAGTTTGGAAATGAAGGTGATGGTACCTTGAGAGTTTGGGAACCTAGGTGTTTGGTAGTTTGAAAATTTGGAAATCTAGGTGTTTGGTACCTTGAGAATTTAGGAATCTAGGTGTTTGGTAGTTTGAGAACTTGAAAATTAAGGTGTTTGACACTTTGACTATTGACTCCGATTCTACTACTACCTCGACACCCACAATCATTGGCCCAAAGTAGTCTAATATTTTGACTCTCCCGATCTTTAGTAGTCCCAAAATTTATGAACCAAAGTATCTAATAGTTCGATACTGAGTCACCAAACTCATACAAATCAAGTGCTCTAATTCCATAAACATAGTTCTATTTCTCCTATCAATATCTATAAATAGCATAAAAAATGAATGGTATCGTTCCCTCACGATATCAAACGGCCTCGAAATTATTCTTAGAAACCAAATGTTGTCTACTCTTTCCTTCCACAAATCCTTGCTCGTAATCATGACTATATCTAATACGATAACAAATGACTACATTTCACTATCATAGATCAGATCAGCTTCTCTTCCAAACAATTGCAGTTATGGCCTGCCATTTTCACAGGGACGAAATACCAATCGATCCATCCGTCATATCGATCTTGAACAATCCGAAATACGCGAGAATAAAATCCTTGGGATCTATGCGAGAGATTGCGATCTCTTTCATTAAACGGCACGTTCGTTTCACACATTGTCCCCTAATTACTGGCCACGGCTCGGCGAAAGGTCCGAGGGACTCGTCCGGACGGATTGTTGGCTTAGCGGCGAAACGTTTTCCTGGGATAGCCGGAAAATCGAGGGATAATCGTGCGACGTGAGACGCCTTGATCGTCCTTCACGAGGCACGAGATTTTCCTGATCCTTTCGTTCCAACTGAAAATCGTGTGCTTTTGTATGGAACCATAAGTCACAAATCCGTGGACCGAATTTGATAGACGAATTCTATATTCTGATTAAATAGACTCGTCTTGATTGGATTGGTATCCATCTGCAAAGATAGAATTGTAGAACTGAATGTTATATTCAATTAAAGTTATTAAAGTCATTTCGATCAGGATCAATTAAGATCAAATAAAGTTATAGTCGATCAGGTGAAACTTATACTTAGAGATTATTAAACTTCAAGGATATATTATTAGCTTCAAGGATATAGCAATCCAAGGATGTAGAAGCACATGTCAAGTAATCACACGTTCGCGTGTATTCCAGGAAAATCGATATCAGATTACATTTTAATAAAAATTATGGCATGATTCTTCCTTGTCAGCAATGGTTATTTAGTCACTGTATGATCATGAAAACGATACATAACATCAAAATGACATGTCGTAGAAAGTTTGAGGACCCACTTAAAAAATCCACCGTTGAAAATATTACGCATGCACGTGCTTCACCCTAACCCTGTCTCGCTCGCTCTTTGTCCCCTGCGTTTTTCACTTTCCTACGGTCCGGTGGCCATAAAAAACCGCTGACCGATATTATCCACTCTAAGCTGGTTTACCATGTTCCTACGTGTTCTGTCAGCTCTCGGCGATAACGTCAGGGTGGAGAGAATAAAAGGAAAAAAAATAGCTTGCCGGCTAGTTGGCGCAACGTCGCCACGTGACGTGAGTAATTACCGGTACGAGCGTCCACATATACCCGCACATGTGCACACATATGAGCGTACAGATGGTTAGCCAGGTTCTGTGCATTGAGCTACATGGGCAAGATTTTTCATAGTCCTCCCGGAAACGCGACGGATTAATGCGTCCGCTCGTGATGAGAAGCTGGCGGAAAAGTAGCCGGGAAAACTGCACCCCTTTGACCATTTGTCTGATAATTTCTGCTGGCGGACGAAAGTCAAACGTAATTGTCGTCGCGGGTTCGCGTGGGTCTTAATTAAAATTGATGTGTTTATTGATTGCGGTAAATTCCTGTGCGCCGAATTTCCACGCGTTGAATTACCACGCACCGAATTTCCACGCATGGAGTTACCACGCACCGAATTTCGATGCATGGAATTACTACGCACCGAATTTCCACGCATGGAATTACCACGCATCGAATTACCATGCGTGGAACTACCACGCACCGAATTTCCACGCATCCAATTTCCACGCATGGAATTATTACGCGTCGAATGTCCACGCATGGAACTACCACGTACCGAATTCCCACGCGTGGAACTACCACGCACCGAATTCCCACGCGTCGAATTACCACGCATTGAATTTCCACGCGTGGAATTACCACGCACCGAATTCCCACGCGTAGAAATACCACGCACCCAATTTCCACGCGTGGAATTACCATGCGTCGAATCTCCACGCGTGGAATTACCATGCACCGAATTCCCATGCGTGGAACTACTACGCACCGAATTCCCACGCGTAGAAATACCACGCACCGAATTTCCATGCGTGGAATTACCACGCACCCAATTTCCACGCGTGGAAATACCACGCACCCAATTTCCACGTGTGGAATTACCATGCGTCGAATTTCCACGCATGGAACTACCACGCACCGAATTCCCACGCGTGGAACTACCACGCACCGAATTCCCACGCGTCGAATTACCACGCATCGAATTTCCACGCCTGGAACTACCACGCACCGAATTCCCACGCATAGAAATACCACGCACCCAATTTCCACGCGTGGAATTACCATGCGTCGAATCTCCACGCGTGGAATTACCACGCACCGAATTCCCATGCGTGGAACTACTACGCACCGAATTCCCACGCGTGGAACTACCACGCACCGAATTATCAAGCGTCGAATTACCACGCACCGTATTTCCACGCGCTCTACCTCCACGTGTCGTATTTCCACGCATCGTATCCCCACGCGCCATATCTCCACGCGTCGCATCTCCACGCATCACATCCCTATGCTTCCTATTTCCACATATCCCCCTTGCCCGCGTCATTACACGTCCTACCACAAGTCCTCCTAATTTCCAAATCTCCAAGATTGTATATAATACATTCCATCTCCCCCTAAGTCCCGAAGGCATCGAATGAAAAGAAATTACGATGCACGCAAGCATCAAGATGTCCTTTGGATTTGATATATGTATAGAAGGACGATACGCAACCATGTTGGAATCGTCCGTCATCGTTACTCGAAGCTTGGTAATTAAAAGCGGGCCGCTCGATGATGAACGAGCACGCGAGGCGAGCTGATTTTTCTCACGAGCTGGAAGATGGATCGTGGCTCGAACTCGCAACGGAGAATTATAGCCGATACATTTTTTCCTTGGCTCGGTCGAACGTTTGGCCGCATTTGTCAGAATAATCCGTAATTCTGCGCGATGTAGGTCGGTCAATTGGGAAATATTGTAACTCCCGGAATGACGTCGATCGTTGGATCGCTTGGAAAAATTCGGGACACGTTCACCGGCTGGATTAGATTGTCGGAAAATTTTTTTCACCCTTTCTGGTTTTCTTTAGGTTGTTCAGTAGGGAATCTAATAACTGAGAAGTTTGATACTTATGTTTGTTCGTTTTATCGAGATATTGATTCGAAAAGGGTTTCGTTGTTCATCGAATTTTAATTACAGAATATTTGACGTTTTAATTAGATTAGCTTTGTACCAAGTCACTTTAATCAGCGTATCATTTGTTGGCAACGAATATATACAGCATAATCAGGCCGATTAATATTACAAAACACAGCAAAACACATCCACGGAATTCCATAATGGTCGTGAAATTTTCACGATGTCGATCAATATCGAGTTTCATTAAATTCATAGAACGCCAGGCGATTTAAGCTTATTTCGAGTTTTCGTTGATTAATTTTCAACTCGTGACTCTACGCTCCGATCGAATAGTAGACCACGCGGCCTGGCTACACGTGTGTCTCGAATATTTCCATAAACATGTCACCATCGTGGCAAATTAGAATATCGAATATCGATCAGCGAACATCGGTCGGTTGGTTCTGGGTCGAGTCGAACGCGGATAATTAATTCGGTGCCGGATGAAATTTACATCGCGTTTGACGAACGTTATATTTAAAACACGTTTCGATAGTTTTCAAAGCTATGCACAAGTTGGCGATCTTGAAATTTATTTTTAAATTTCTCCACTTTTACTGCAAATTACGTAGGAGACTCTTTGTGTCTCAAACCTTTGAAAGGAGGACAGAAATATTTTGTAGGAAAACAAAGGCAATTTCTTTCGAATTAATGTATGTTGTATTTTATTTCTAATGTGTGATGAATTAATTCACAAGGTGATATTTTATTTATGTAATAAACTTATTGTGTTACTTCCATCTGATTAATCTGTAAAATTGATCATATTCATGCAAAAATTAAATGTATCTTACAGATTAATATAATCAAGTCTGTTAATGGACCAAAAAGGGTTGACTGTAAGAACGAGGTCAGAGCTTTAATTTCGTGGAGCAAAGACTTTCTTAGTCATCGAAATCGAATCGTTCGATCTGGTGCCTTCCACCGGGTAAGCGAGACGCGTGATTTCGAGAAATACCGTAGATTATGCATCAGTGTTTCTCGTTGAATGGCTTCGTGTTCAGTGATTCGTGAACCGCTATCTGGTCCGCGTGACCGCACGACCCTTCGCCAAACCAGCGCCCCGATAATAGTTCTAACCGTGCAACTATATACGATATGGAAATGCTCGTACATACGCGGTCTCGTGTACATGTACACGGTGATCCTGAAAAATCTCGATGGAATTTTCTCGTCGATACAATTTCCCTTTTCATTTCAAAGCTTTCACAATTTTTTTTAAATTCATATTTTGCTTATATACTTTTATTAAAAGCATGCAATTTAAAATCTTCATTGTACATTCACATTTTTGTTGTGCATTAAAATTTTCATTGTAAATTAATATTTTTGTTGTAAATTAAAATTTTCGTTATAAATTAACATTTTCTTTGTACATTAATATTTTCTTTGTAAATTAACATTTTCGTTGTGAATTAATATTTTCTTTGTAAATTAACATTTTTGTTGTGCATTAAAATTTTCATCGTAAATGAACATTTTCGTTGTAAATTAATATTTTCATTGTACGTTAACATTTTCTTTGTACATAAAAATTTTCATTGTAAATTAACATTTTTGTTGTACATTAAAATTTTCATCATAAATTAACATTTTCTTTGTATATAAAAATTTTCATTGTAAATCAACATTTTTATCTTACATAAAAATTTTCATTGTAAATCAACATTTTAATTTGTAAATTAAAGATAGACATTTCTGAATAAGTAAATTATATAACCTTGAAGGAAAAAGATGAATAACATACATTTTAGGTTTCCATAAAATCCTCCTGGTCTTTTTAAAAATTTTCTAAATTATTTATAATGTGTTTATATTATAAAAAACATCATGAATATATTTTGATGAAGTTCTTGAACACCCAGTAGATCAGCACAAATCGATATTCGCATGCATATGTATACGTTGCGGTTATTATTAGATTTCGATGGTAAAGGGCCATGGTTTTGCTGCGGCCCTATGAAAATGGGTTGTAGCCTTCTGATCCTAGAACCAACCTCGTGAAGATTTCCCTTTCGAAACGACAGTGTAATACACATAAAAAAATCGGTAGAAATATATTAATTGATAGGAGAAAGGTCAACATGTCGATTTAAATGGGCGATTTGTAGGAAAAAGTATCGAGCGGTCTGGTTATTGTTTGATATCCAATTAAATAGCGAGGCTTCGATGTTTACCCGCGAATGAAAGCGGTGAATTAAACGCGACGGTGTTCCTGTATCGATATACATTCAAAATTGACAACCAGAATGGTACGCGAGGACGTCGAGCACGATTTGTTCGTCATGTAACAGCTCGTTCCGCCGATTGCTTCGAGCATTGCTCGAATTCCTGACTACTATCGATACCGTGAACGCAGTAATGAAATAAAGGAAAAGAGAATTCGTCGAAAAAGGTTGATTCGATCGATGATGAAGTACGGGATAACTCTCTGTAACTCGCCATATAGTACAAAATAATTCTTCCTCTATAACTTTCGCGTTGTGATTCTTTAACAAATATTTCGCACTCGTTTGCTTTGGCTATTGACGTTCGTATTAAGAGAATGGAGAGTGGAAATGGAGAGTGAGATATTCTTTTTTTATATAAAAACTATATTTTCTTTAAAAGGTGCGGATTCCAAAGAATTTTGTTTGTGCAAATATTCAGAGCTATGTTCTTTATTATTCTGATCGATAGGTCTGTTTTTGTACATTTCAGAGGTGAAAGGTTTAGATGAAAATTTATATTGTATCATTGTACGAAATTATTTATATAATTATGCTCAATGTACCATTGTATAATTATGTACAATGTACCATTGTATGAATGTAATTGCATAATTATGTACAATGTATCATTGTATGAATATAATTGTATAATTATGTACAATGTACTATTGTTTAAATGTAATTGTATGATTATGTACAATGTACCATTGTATAATTGTAATTGTATTATTATATACAATGTACTATTGTATAATTGTAATTGTATGATTATGTACAATGTATCATTGTATAATTGCAATTGTATAATTATGTACAATGTATCATTGTATATTTGTAATTGTACAATTACGTACAATGTATCATTGTATAATTTCAATTGTATAATTATGTACAATGTATCATTGTATATTTGTAATTGTACAATTATGTACAATGTATCATTGTACAATTGTAATTGCATAATTATGTACAATGTACCACTGTATAATTGTAATTGTATAATTATATGCAATGTACCACTGTATAATTGTAATTGTATAATTATGTACAATGTACCACTGTATAATTGTAATTGTATAATTATATACAATGTACCACTGTATAATTGTAATTGTATAATTATGTACAATGTACCACTGTATAATTGTAATTGTATGATTATGTATAATGTACCACTGTATAATTATATACATTGTACAATTGTATGAATCTAATGATATGATTATATACAATGTACCATTGCATAATTATGGTACACTTACGACAAACATAACACATGTATTAATATCGACCCAGTAAGTTACAACGTTCCTGAAAAAGCATTCAGCTCCATTCAGACCCGTTTCCTGCCCCATTCAATGGATCATTTAATTATTCACCAAGCGAACAAAAAGCGTATTTGCTTACGTTGACACGTCGCACCGGAATCAATGATCGAATGACGCATATCGAACTCCGTTGACCTCGATTCGTGAAAAATCGCGATTAAAGGTAGACACTCGTTCGGCCATGGCCTCCGTCGGGAAACAATTTTATCGACTGCTGTCTCCGCTGCAAATCGCTTTCCCGCATTATATGGACGCACCCTCGGGACCGTGTTTGGGAAATCTTTGAGCCGTTCGCAGGAAACTGATCGTTTTGTTTCTCTTCGTTCCCTGTATTGCATTGTCCAATCGACGTTGCTTTGTCCTTGCTGTTCGCTCCTTTTTGCATCTGTCGTTATAACGGAAACTGTCGTAATTGAAAAAAAGGATCGTTTGTTCGGAGACCGTTTAATTGTACGACTTCGTTTCAACATGGGAAAATTTGATGAAACCGCACGAATAAATTTACAAACTTTTGATATAACCGCAAGTCCATGCATTCTTACTTTGTATTTAAAATGTCTTTCAGTGTTCTTTTAATTTACATTTTAATGAACGATTTCTCTGAATTTAGGTCTCGGCTGAGACGCGGGCAGTTCTGACGTTTTCATGGCCTCAAAGTGAATTCCTCTTTTTTCACAGGCCTCGGTACTTTTCGAATTGGAAACGCCCCTTGTCAGTCCGTAGGGTTTCGTCTACCTGCAGCTAATATCTAAATGGACCGGCCAGACATGCACGGTCACGCACGAAGCACGAAAATGCGAAGGCACGTAAATCTCTGTCGCGATTAAACGCACGCTCGTGAAAAGGTACGAAGAATATCGGTAGACTGTGAAAACTCCATGTTTCGTCGCTTTTGCGAAACGAACGACGATGTAGGTTCGTCAAACAATGTCTTTTTCACCATTTTTGGACGTGGAACGTGCAATCATTCCTCTCTTTGCAATTACTCACAATACCTTCCTTTTGGACTTCAAACTTTTTCGATACATACTTTTGACATTTTTAGTTCAAGCAATGTATCCATGGTAATATTTTTAGTTCAAACTTCATAATAATATTCTGCATCAGGTTGCACGTTGTCTATACAATTTTAATTGTACATTAGTGGATTGTATAAATGTACCGATTGTCAGGAAATTGAGAAGAAATCTGGAGCAGCAACCCTTGTTTTCAAAGGCGCCGTTTAATATACGACGTAAAGAAGCAGAAAGAGAAACGATAAGGAAAGAGGGAAAAATCGGCAGAAAATGGTGTGTTGATGAAATTGCCGGGCGAGGGAATCGTCGACAACGCGGAAGCACGCAAGAAATTTGATCTGCAAGCTCGGATATTAAACCGGTGAAGGAGAGAAGAAGACAGGGGTGTTCCTACATACGGGACACCCCCGTACAAGAAGGCAGCTTCAGACGAAAGTCCAAAGACAGGAAAGCACCGTGGACCTCTGATATCAAAGGTAGGGAGATAAGAGACGCTCGTCGAGATTGGCACTCGAGATTGATACACGCGTGCTTGATTTTCTCTTGTTCTTTGAAGAGACTCGCCAACCGCTCTCCACCCTATTCCTCCTTGGGTACCATTGCGAAAGCGGGTTAGAAATGGCTCTTTCGAATTTCTCGCGATAAGTTACTTTGGAATCTTCGAACACAGGGGTGAATATTTTTTGCATATAGGGATGATGTGTGGAATATGGTTCTGATGATAGGTGATTTGAGGGCGATGCTTTTGGATATTTGCTTTTATGTGTTATTGTATGTCTTTTGTATTCAAATTAACTTACTTGATATTGCGTTCACCTGACGTAAAAAGGATCTCCATATTTGGTGAATATAAATTTTTTTGAGATACTGAGGAATTTTTATAGGTCTTGAAACTGCAAATGCAAGACATAATTGAGGCGTTCAGTGAACACATTAATTCCATTTTTTGAAAAATCTTAAATTATTCTAAATATAAAAAGTTATGACTATACCAAATGCTTTAACACTTAAATTAAAAATGTTTCAAAAAATGGAGTTAATCAATGTGTGCACTGAACGGCTCAATTATCTAGTCATGTAAAATACAAAAATGCAATTGCTTAAAATACAGGAATTTTTTATATGACGTACATGACTTAATTATATGAAAGTGTATCACTTAACCTATCTTAATTATATAAAAGTGTATCACGTATCTAAAGAAGAGATCGATCGTCTACATGTGTGAGAAATACACATGTGTGAAATACTGTACTGAGATACCAAATACTTAAACAATTCAGTAGTTGCATAATTATCTAGTCAGGTGAAATACAAAAATGCAATTGCTTAAAATACAGGAATTTTTTATATGAAAGTGTATCACATATCTAAAGAAAAGATCGATCGATGTGTGTGAAATACACATGTGTGGAATACTGTACTAAGATACCAAATACTTAAATAATTCAGTAGTTGCATAATTATCTAGTCATGTAAAATACAAAAATGCAATTGCTTAAAATACAGGAATTTTTTATATGAAAGTGTATCACATATCTAAAGAAAAGATCGATCGATGTGTGTGAAATACACATGTGTGAAAAACTGTACTGAGATACCAAATACTTAAACAATCCAGTAGTTGTTCCTGTCGAATCCTAAGCGACGAAACCGAAGAAAATGACAAAGAACAATCGTTGAAGGATTCGAGAAACGATCGCGTCCATGGCGGAAGCGGTCGGTCGAAGCGGAAATAAGCAATCGTCGCGATGCCTCGCAGCCCAGGTCGTTTCTGAAGCGAAAACGAGAAGAAAGAAGAGGTCGAGGTCGACTCGCGGCTGCGTGAAAATCCACCGTCCATGGTTGTTCATTAAGGGCAGCCTTGTGGCTTTGTTAGAGTACCTGGCGAGCTTTATCAACGTGATCCATAAGCCGTGAAATTACGAGAATAGTCGTGCAGCGCCTTGTAATTTGACGATTCGCGGCCTACTTAACACCGCCACGACACCGTGTATTTGCCATAATCGGCCTCGATCTGTTCGCAGCCTGCCAAGGAAGGCTAAACGATCAGCCCGTCCGTCACCCGACGTGCAACAACAATGGATTCTTTCGACCATCTGATATAGAGCCAGCGACAAAATGACGGGGCTGTTTCGTGGCCGGCTGACATGATGTTCTGAAAAACGCTCGGATCGCTCTGCACAATGGACGGCTGGGAACGAGCTACGTTTTTTGTCGGTCGCTTTGACGCGTTCCTCGTAACTGGAAAACTGATCAACTTTCCTTGCGAATATACCACGCCCTTGCGGTCAACCTTTTTGTCGCTTGACCCTTCGTTAATCTGCAGATGTTGCATCGTTAACTGTTATTTTGTTCGTTACATCGCATGTGGAACTAGGGTTGTTTATTCCAACCGTATATTTGTTCCAGATTTTCATTTATATTTGTTAGAGTTTATGGGGCTGTAATAGGGTTGCAACACATCTCTTATTTTATTTGTGAAACATTACAGAGTATTATAATTATTTAATTACAAAAGTTCATTGCAACTTTATTAAACATAAGTTGATAACTGAAGGTTCATACAGTAACAAACTAAAATAATCAACCCTGCTATTATACAGTGTTAGTTTTGAAGTAATATCAAATCATTCCATAATCGCAGATATGGAAGGTCTGAGTTTTCCACGAAAACGTTTTCAGTAAACAAGGGAAAATTTCTAAAGGCACGATAAATAAAGATAAACTAACGTATTCCTGCGTATTCGAGGAAATGTCGCGGCGATATATCGTCGAAAAATGGCGATTATCTCCGTCATGGCCGGCAAATACTCGATCAGGTTACGAATTGTCCTTCGGCATGGAGATTAACCGCTTGTCAAGCAATTTTTGCGCCGACGTCGATAAACCAGAACGAATAAACGATTCTATTTTTTTTTCGTTTAAAAGAAGCTTAGTCTTTCATCGGAACGGGATGAATTCACGGATTCGTTTTTAACCTTTCACCGAGGACATGCATAATTTATGAGCACCTGAAACGAAGCGTCAGTCAGCCCGATATTGCCGGCTGTAATAATCGTCGGTTTCAAAGATGGAACAAGATTTCTTAATCAGCGATAGATTTATCTATCTGTTGAGATTTAAATGATTGGAGTAATATTTGTTTGAACTGTAATTAATTGTAAGTTGAGAATTTGAGCCGAGGGATTTGCAGAAAGTTGATTATGGTAAGTAGGTCAGAAAGAAGTGTCTATTTCGTGGAGCAAATATTCTTTATCATGCAAATTGCCGCGATCTTATGAATGGCTGATCAGAACATACGTTGTAACGCGATATCTCATGCAAAGAAAGGATAATAACGTGATTTAAAAACATTACATGCCACCTTGGTATCTTACGGAGGAACCATGAAAACCATGGCTTGATTTATACGATTTTTCTCTGGCTACCTTTTTTTCGACTTGATTTTGCAATCGTTTACATTTATTAAAACTTTCTTTAATGACTATTATGTGAAACGGTTGTCTTCTGATAGCCTCACTTCAGATAATGCTAATGTTTCAAGAAAGATAAGATAGCAGACAAAACTCCAAAGGTATGACTCCGATTGATAACGTACTTTCGGAATTAATTTTGGGGAACTCAAAACGAATTTCAAACGATACATTTTTATACTGCACACTGACCGCATTTTTTATAATTATTTTTCACTATTGATCGACTGCGCGAGATATTTAATCATCGTTATCAGTTTCACGATCTAAAATGTGTTCGCGTTGTAGATAATCTCGCGGTGATATTTCGCGTTTCGAAACAGGAACAGAAATTGGGATAACGGCCTGCAGATATGTTCCGGATATTTCAAAAATAGAATCTCTTTATCGTTAACGATATGCATTTTAAACAAAAATTAAAACGTGTTATTTTAAAACCAGAAAGTGTAGAAAGAAAATAAAAAGCTCAGAATCCAAAATGCAACGAAAGACGGTGTAGAAAATAACTTCCTATAAATTTACAACAGGGTTGCAATAAATTAGCAGCGATCAGAAAATGGAGAAATAAAAAGGTCTCTCTTTATCGTTAACCATATGCATTTTAAACAAAAATTAAAACGTGTTATTTTAAAACCAGAAAGTGTGTAAAGAAAATAAAGAGTTCAGGATCCAAAATGCAACAGAAGGTAGTGTAGAAAATAAGTTCATCATAAATTTACTACAGAGTTCAAGATAAATCAGCAGCGATCAAAAGATGGAGAAGTAGGATGGTCTCTCTTTAACGTTAACGATATGCATTTTAAAAAATTAAAACGTGTTATTTTAAAATCAGACGAAAGTGTGTAAAGAAAATAAAAAGTTCAGGATCCAAAGTGCAACAGAAGATTGTAGATCAAATATGTTTCGAATAAATTTACAAGGGGGTTACAATAAAACAGCAGCAAATAGAAAGTAGAAAAATAGAATTGTCTCTCTTCATCATTAACGATAAGCATTTTAAACAAAAATTAAAATTTGTTATTTTAAAACCAGAAAGTGTATAAAGAAAGTAAAGAGTTCAGGATCCAAAGTGCAACAGAAGATAGTCGATCAAATATGTTTCCCATAAATTTACAAGGGGGTTACAATAAAACAGCAGCAAATAGAAAGTAGAAAAATAGAATTGTCTCTTTTTATCATTAACGATAAGCATTTTAAACAAAAATTAAAACGTGTAATTTTAAAACCAGAAAGTGTATAAAGAAAATAAAGACTTCAGGAAGCAAAGTGCAACGGAAGATAGTGCAGAAAATAAGTTCCCATAAATTTACAAGGGGGTTTAAGATAAATCAGCAGCGATCAGAAAATAGAGAGCCCGTTCGGAGACAGCAGCAACAACAACGTCGACGACAAAGACGACGACGACGAAATTGGATTCGAGGGTGAGAGAGCGTCGCGACGAAGATCCCCAGCGAGAGCCTTTGTTTCTCCCTGGCCCGTAGCCTGTTTGCTTCCGCAACAGGAAATTAACAGCTCGGTTCCATGTGCGACGCCCGTATTGTTCGCTCTCCCCGTTGAAAGTAATCTGGGATTTGTCGTGCTCGTGTGTGCTCCGATATTAAACGAGCAGCCGCGTGACGTGCTCGCGACGGAAGCCGCGTAACGCTCGACTGTGGCGCGCGATACTTGTCGCGGTTAAGTAGCAATTTAGTTTGCAGGTGAGAAGCAAACTTCTCAGAAGCGTCTTCCACCCTCGTAATTGCTACCCCTTCATCTTCGACGAACGCCAGAAACTGTAGATTCGATAACTGCTGTGCTGACACGTTCTCGTGCCGACACGTAACGTGTGGACTTGTGGATGCTCGTTTTCGGACTTTGGTCACTTTATGTTATTCTCTTGGGATTTATTTAAAATGAGTAACAATTACACTGATACATCAGATCTTTTTGTAAAAAGAAGATTATTGTCCTCTACGAAAAGGGGTTGCATGACCTCTTCGAAGGGGTCAATATTTAACTTCATATAGATATTGAGGTGTGACTTGTACAAATTTAGAAATGAGTAACAATTACACTGATACATCAGATCTTTTTGTAAAAAACAGATTATTGTGCTCTTCGAAAAGGGGTTGGTAATTCATGACCTCTTCGAAGAGGTCAATATTTAACTTCATATGGATATTCAGCTTTTTAAACTATAACGTTTCTGGCTTCTAAAATCTTTTTGTAACCTTCTTTCCGTATCAAACTCCCCAAATTAACTCTTCAACATCCTTAAACCTCCAAATTACCCAACCTCAAATCCCGAAATCCCCAAAGCACCAAATCTCCAGATCCGAAGAATTAGCAACTGTGGCAAAGGCAAATGGCGGCCAACAAACGTATTTGCGCAACTATTGTACCTTATCTACGCAATCTAAATCTTTATGCAACCCGAAATAAAAGAGCCGAGCTATCAGAGTCAAAGAACAGTCGAAACGAGAGGAAAATAATCCTCATGCATGTAATCCGCTTTCCGCGTGTTCGTTGCCTTTGCAATTTGTAGCCGCTCGCGATATCAGCGATGCGGTTTCACCGGGCTAATTAATGAAAGCACAGGATCTGAAAGATCCCCCGGAGACAGGCGAAAGAGAGGAAGCGAACTGTTGGCCGCTTTGATGCAGCCTCAACTTGCCGTTTTGCTGGACGTTCAATCCAACAGACGTACTTTACTCTTTGCGTTGAATTTTTGCTGGAAACCTGGCTTTTTGATTGTCACTTCCGGGGATGTTGCAGTATATGACGATTTCCGGACGTCGTGTAAGAAATTTCTGGGGTTGACCTTTTGCGAGGGTTTCAGTTAAGGTCGGTTAAGAGGCTCGAGGAGGCTCCAAACTGGTCCTTTGATCTCTGTTGATTCTCTTCGTCGTTTGTGTACCGCAATTCGCCGAATATGCTGGACAAACTTTGGGGGAAATGCATGTAAAGAAAGGGAATTGGTGTGCCAAGATGAGGGTAGCCTACCAGAATGTTTTCACCCCTTTTGTAACTCATTTTCAAATCGATGTTGTACTTCTTTTTAAGAATATAAAATGATGTTATTTTTACAATGTGTATTTTGTAACATTTTCTCTTATAATATACTACTGTTATATTCATAGTAACTGCTGTTAAAAGTAACTATTATAACCTCTTTGCCTTTGTACTTCATTTTTCAATCAATGTTGTGGACTTCAATTTAAGAATATAAAATAATGTTGCTTTACAATTTATATCTTGTAACATTTTGTCTTATAATATACTACTGTTATATACATAATAACTGCTGTTAAAAGTAACTATTATAACCCCTTTGCTTTTGTGCCTCATTTTATAAAACCACTGTTGTACTTCAATTTAAGAATATAAAATAATATTGTCTTACAATTTGTATCTTGTAACATTTTGTCTTATAATATACTACTACTGTATGCATAATAACTGCTGTTAAAAGTAACTCTTACAACCCCTTTGTTTTTGTGTCTAATTTTCCAGTCCACATTGTACTTCAATTTCAAAATATAAAATGATATTGTATTGCACTTTATATCTCCATTTTATCTTGTAATAAACTACTGTTGTTTACATAGCAACTACTATTAAAACCAACCATTACATTCAAGTTTAATTATCATCACTCAATGATGTTAGCACATACATCATATATGAACATATATCAGACTTGTTAAAGATAAAATCACCAGCACAACACACCTATCCAAAACATTTTTAGCAGTCCACCATTTTATGTACACCTAACAAACTTCACAATCTGACCTTGATAGGACAGGGAACATTTAACAAAAAGTCTGAAAACCTCAGACTTGAACATATCTGAATTTAGCAATCAAGATCCCAAACCACGTTATCAATCCTGTTTTTGGGTCCGAGTGTCCTACGATCTATGTAAACGCTTCCAGATCCATATTCCAGCAAATCCTGGAGCAGTTACAGCGACAAAGACGAATCCTTTCGATCGTTGACCTTTCGAAACTCGCCTAAACTCGTAAGGCAAACACCGAGATACGTTTATATTCAGACTAGCAGTTCCCGTGGTAAATAATGGAGAAGATTTTTCCGTTCGACGGCGTGAATGGTGTCTTCTTTTCGCCGGCAGAAACCATCGACCGAGTCGCTCGATTCGAATCGAACTCGGATTTCGACAACGCACGGAATCTGGGTCGCGTCTTTTGTCGAGCTTTTTCCGGCCAGCGCGACGGAATTGAAATATTTTGCAGACGTTGGAACATCGTTGCGATCGAAAAGAAGTGGACGAACGAATGGGGCGGGCAATTGATCGAGGCTGCTGGAACGCGGTAAATATTTGGCGTTTGTCGGGGAATAATGCTGAAATGGATGAATTCTTACATTTTGTGTCGTATGAAAAACCAGTTAGATAAAACGTTAGATATATATATGGTAGTAGATATGTATTGATTCTTAACGTAAGAGTGATCGTTAGTTAAGGGTACATTTTTCGCTACTTTATAAAAAAAGTAGAACATTTTTTGTGTAAGGTGAAATTTAGTCTGACCCTTACATTAAAGAACTTCTTGTCCCACAAATCTTATTGTTAAAAAATAGAATTTAATTACGTAGATTGATCGAAATATTACAAGGGTGCGAATCGAGAACGTACATTCACGCAAGGAGATACAAAAACTCTCAGAAATTTATGTCTCTGAAGAACCTCCCGCTCGTCCGAAATTCGTGTCAGGGAAAGATCGACCCGAGTTTCCATCAAAACACTCGCCACGAGATATTCTCCATCAACAAAACTGAGAACCTTCGTGTTTTCTGGCAACCTTTCATTACCCTCGTCACCACGAATCCGTTTCAGTCGTCGGTTCCACGCTTTCCCGACGCATTAACGCGTGAAAGCCGACGGGGATGAGACGCCAACCCTCCTCTCTCTCGATTCGCCGCTTGGAAACGCGGCCAATAACTGCGAGAATCTTCGACGCGATCTCTCCACTATCGAATAAATTCGCGCTGTGATATCGACTTCAGGGGTCTTTCACGGACTACAGAATTCCGGATAATCAAATACACCCCTCGCGAGTCGAGCTTCGATTGCTTTAGTCTTTTCGGGGGAAATTTGGGATTTATGGAATTCATGAGGGGTTGAAAATTTTTATATTGAAGGGACGTACAATTGATGCAATTCAAGCTCTTTATGTTATCGCTTTGTTAATTTGGTTCAGTTTAATTTTGGAGATATATGTGCATATGTGTGTACATGTGTATAATGTTCACTGTTAATTGTAGTATTATACATATATATATGTTCAACATAGACTGTGATATTAAAGAATGAAGTCCAAGTCTGATCTACTGAGTGATGGTATTAATTTATTTTTCTTGTCTCAAAATTTTATGTTATATTAAGCTTGTACCTGTAGTATTAATACTTTGTAATAATTCAGACACTTAACCTGTTCAAGTATACACATATGTGTGCATATAATATTTTCAAATAAAATAGCAATGGTCATATGAGTATACATTTTGTTTCTTGCATATTATCACTGTTACTAGAATTCTTTTTACTTAATTTCAATTTAGAATTAATAAAATACAATTCTATAAAAAGGTTCATCTCAGAATCATCCTTGGAGATCTTTAAGCAATCCTTCATTCAATCACCCCTAATTTTTGTAACTCCTTAAAAGTTTCACTTTCAAATGCATAACTTAACTTTAAACTTGTATAAATGAGCAGATTGAAAAAGTAATAGCGAGAAAATCAAAGCGTCTCGAAAGCATTCTTATCGAATCCAGGTTGCAGTTTTAAACGTGCATAAAGTCTAAAGTGCCATGACGTCGAAACGGTTGAACAAGCCACGTTTCTCTGTTTATATCCGGCAAGAAACTTCCAGCCGACATATTAGTCGTTCGAATTTCCACAAATTTACGAGACCCTCGTGTATTATCCTCGCGTTTCAACGTGCTCGACCATCTGTCTTGAGAATACGCGTCATAACCGCGGGCCCGTATGGCACCTTCTGTCGCATGCGAATTTTATTACCTTTTACGGGGGCCATTTTTCCCTGGGACCCTTTTATCAGTCTCAGCACGTTCCTGGATTCGTTGTCGAAGAATTGAAACTGAGAACTTACGATCTTATAGCGTTCAATAAAATCTTGTACTCACTCTTGTAATTATTAATTATTATACTTTAATTTCTGCACGAAGACTGGTGTGTATGTGTCAACTATATGTATAGTTTCATCTCACTCATACGACATGGGTGTATGATATGAATGAAACTTATGCATGACATAAATGAAGCTTGGTATAAAACTTGCTTGTAATGAAGATTAGTACAAAGTTGACAAGTATAAAAGTTAACAAGATTTTTTTGTGGTCGATGTCGATATGAAAGTTCTAAAAAAAGTCTGTTTGTCTTCAAAGCAAAACGAAGTACACATTGCATAGTGGAACATAAAGAGAGTAAGACAGCAATTCATTTAATTTATCTTTCATTAAATTTCAATCATTATTTTATCTATCATAATTATTCTCCAAGACCACAATTTTAACCAAAAAAAAAATTGCACAAAAAGTTGAAAGTTTCAGACAAGAATGTGTTCAAGACAAGTGACAGCCGATTCAGGGATTTCTATAAAAAAGAGAAGAAAAGAAAGAAAAGTGCGAACTTCATCTCCGTTAACTCATCGTTAATACGACGCCAGGGAACGAGGAGTAAAAGGAAACGAAAATCGGATGGCTCGAAATCTCTCGACCGAAAGTTCGCCACGAAGAGGAAAAATTCAGCGGTCGATCGAGAAAGCTCGAGGCGGGCCTCGTCGAACAAAAAGCCTGAAAGCATCTGCTCGTTCTCGCCGCGGATAGATTAAAAAGTTCTTCGATCGGCAGAATTCGCGACAATATTGTTCGCCAAGTGGCTGGAACAAACGAGCATTCACGTCGAAACGTCTCGGTACATGTGCACGCGAATGAAAAATTTCCCCGGACGAAATTCTTATTTTAATACTTTGCATACCTTTTCCGATTGTCTGCGTGGGAAGTCGCGATCACCGGATGAGACAGATATCGAAGAAGGTTCTGAAATATTAAAATAATTCGTGGGGTTTTCAAGGATACGATATTGCAAAAATTCACGATCGAGCGTAAAAATATTATTCGAATATCGAATAAAAAGAGCAAATTACCGCGAGAAGGGGAAAAGTAAATCCGGAACGAATTCAGAAACTTTAGACGGAACCCGGTTATCGCATCAACCTCAACTTTCTTGCTGTTGGTATTTGCGCGAACCGGAAGGTTTTTTAATCCGCCCGGGCCGGAAAGGGAGCGATGTTTTCATCGTCCGACACGCGACACTGCAGCTTCCGGCCGCGGATCTCCATTTTCCACGAAACTTTGACGACGAGGAAAAGTAGCCGGGACGTCGAGCCGCGTTTCCACAGGGAAGACTTTAATCGGGGCTGAACTTTTTCATTCGTCAAACAGAGGAGCGGCGATGCAGGACCCACATCCTGGACGCGTCCAGGAACTTCAGGTTCCTGACTGTCGGCTGTTCCGCGCGACCGATCCCGAGGAAAAGTTTCCGCGGGAAACAATCGTCGCCGTTTAAGAAACGGTCCGCTCGATCGGACAAATCTACCGTGAAATTCGTCGAAGCGCAACGTGTCGCCCTCCCGCGGGCCAAAAAGTCGGGGGAAATTGATGTTCCGTTTTCGGCGCTGAAAGGTGGCCGAATTGCAGCCGGAAACGGTGAATCTACGAGCCGGGTTCTCAGACGAAACGAGGAAACGTCCTTGTCTCTTTGATGGCGAGATTGTCACGGTTTCATGATGCCTTCCTTTGTGGTCTCCTTTGAGGAGATATCCTTTGGTCTTTGATCGTACTTGGTATGTTGTCTTATAATTGGTTAAGTACGACTGTTTATGTACCTTGATATGCTTGTTGGTTTGTTGATTAGTACTCGCGATGAAAATGGGCTTGTTTGGTATGACAATAGCGTAGTTAGAATAGTGGATATTAACATACCCGCAGGCACACCGAAATGCACTAAGATACAAGGAATATAGGTCTCGTGTAATGAAAGTTCTTGCAGAAGAATCAATTTAAAAATTTGTAAAACACAGAATTACAGAATTCTAATTAACCAAAGTTGCGGATCGTTCTTTTGTTCAGTATACTTCATTTATTCGAGAATTCATAGCTGAAATCCCGGTGTATGCAAGGGTTTAATGAGGATCGTTGCTACTTTGCATAAAACCTGTTTCTCATATAAAAGTAACAGTTCCCTTCCCAGGTAAAAGCGATTCTGGGAATTGTCTGACCCGTGCTGTCCCTGCTCTACTATCTACGCAATTCCAATCTACTTACTAACGTCATTAGACTTGTTAATTCTTTCACCCTTGTTCTCAATTAAAGTACTCTATTTTTATTTTTTTAATCAAAACTCTCAGTTTATATTAATGTACTCATTTTATAATTACTTTAATTTTATACATTTAAGTCAGTTAAATTTATTTTGTAATTAACGGTTTTCAGTATTCTCCACATATGTAGACTTGATAGAAAACATACACTTAATAGAAAATAATTAATGACTCTGCCAACACTTCTCAGACTGTAATCACAATTCATGTAATCATTCTGTAATGACAATTTTCATGTAATCATTCTGAATTGACAGTTTTCATGTAATCATTCTGTAATGACAATTTTCATGTAATCATTCTGAATTGACAGTTTTCATGTAATCATTCTGTAATGACAATTTTCATGTAATCATTCTACAATGACAATTTTCATGTATTCATCCTGTAATGACAATTCTTATGTAATCATCCTGTAATGACAATTCTTATATATTCATCCCGTAATAACAATTCTTATGTACTCACCCTGTAATGACAATTTTTATGTAATCATCCTGTAACGACAATTCTTATATATTCATCCTGTAATGACAATTCTTATGTAATCATCCTGTAATGACAATTCTTATGTACTCATCCTGTAATGAAATTTCTTATGTATTCATCCTGTACATCACAATATTTTAATACAGGTGTAAAAGAATAATCGGTGACCCGTTGAATCCCATTCGCAAGCATACGAAGCTAGTTTCGCAAAGTAGAAATTTTTTTAATCTTTGAAGCGTGAACGAGTCGGAGGTTTCACGAGAACGATTTCCGACTTGACGGCGTGCGTTAAGAGCTGCCAGCACCGTCGGGGGATGAGGGACGCTCCTTCTCGCCGCATTTCACCCCATCTGCTTCTCGCACGCCGCAGGATTCCAGGATACTCTGGACGTCGGAATGACGTGTCGGTAGAGATTTCGTTCCGAATGCCGGGAAGCGTTGCCCGGGCAGCTTGAATAACCAAGGGAAGGCTCGCGAGCTACGTAACTGGGCTACGTATTCTCGGGGGGTTTGGTCGTGTCAAGCGTGAAAATATAATTTTTAACGCGACCCTCGCTAACACGCTCGCTGCAAAATTCCTCTCCTTCTTTCCTACCCCCTTTTTGTCTCGGATACACGTCTCGAAACAACGTTACGATGTTTTATTCGTGTTCCATACACCTCTATGGAGTATCTTAAACCCCCTTGATATATGGGCTTTGTTGCGGAATATGGAGATGCGAACATGTTCTCTTCCGTGACACCCTTTCTTACCCTTGCTGTTTTTATACTATACTGATACTACGTTTTTGTGTGCCATGCTGATTTTGGTGCTCAGATTTTTACTTTTATTGAATTTGGCGAAAGCAGATTATCACTTAAGTAGACAAGATAGATACGCAATAGGTGTACAGATTTTTTTTTTACAGTGTACAGGTGTGCAATACGTATACCATGTTGATGTTTGATTTTGATGCTCAGATTTTTACATTACTTTTATTGAATTTAGCGAAAGTAGATTACAACTTAGGTAGACAAGTTAGATAGGCAATAGACGTACAGTTTTTGTATAACATGTTGATGTCTGACTGTGGTGCTAAAATTTTTACATTACTTTTACTGAATTTGAAGAGTAGATTGCTACTTAGGTAGACAAGTTAGATAGGCAATAAACGTACAGTTTTTGTACACCATGTTGATGTCTGATTTTAGTGCTCAGATTTTTACATTACTTTTATTGAATTTGAAGAGTAGATTACTACTTAGGTAGACAAGTTAAATAGGCAATAGACGTACGGTTTTTGTACAGCATGTTCATGTCTGATTTTAGTGCTCAGATGTTTAGGTTATTTCCATTGAATTTGACGAGAGTAGATTACTACATAGGTAGACAAGATAGGCAATAAGGTCTTAGGTAAACAAGGATGCTCTTGTTCTTAGACAAGTATGGTCTTAGATCTTGGGTAGACAAGTACGGTCTTAAGACTTAGAGGTCTTAAGAAAACAAATAAGGTCTTAGACTTCTTGCTTTTATATTACAAAAATTATTAAAGACGTTAATTCCTTATAACATCGTGTCACATAGCAGTTCGAATCTGACAAACTAAACTACAATTAAATTTTATTTACGATCTGTTCAATCTTGTTCAATCTGTCTGTAACATTTCGTCTTGCAACTTGTCTTACATCACAAATGACGCATCCTCTAAAATTGTAGGTCAAGCGTTAAAGTCTACCGCATTTGCACCCCTTGACAGCTGAACAAGAAGAATGAGCTACCCTATCCATCGTGCTGTACACCAGCAGATCGCCAATTAGGAAAATGCGTTCTTATGTACTCGTTTAAGGAGGTTGGTCTATTATATTACAGTCAATCAGAGCCAGCTGTGACCGCACCCTAGATCTTTGTCCACCCTTATACAAAAATCACGACTCGCCACGCATAATAATTCGCGATGTTCATCTTATCGCGTTAACGCGACCTCTATTCTGTCCCTTTTGGCGAGTATGACCCATCCGCACCCTTACCGGCAGCCAACAGGAAACTCCAAGTAGGAAATTGCCTGTCCCCAGGGATCCAAATAGGGTGGATGCGCTAGGCTGATCTCGGTGCAGATGCCAAGGAAACTGTCCAGTTTCTCGCGATTTCACCTGAACGTTTCCTCCCTATGGACTTTCCTTAATGTTCCACCCTACTACGAACCCCTAATTCCTCCGTCTCCGCGGGCTCGTCTTTGTCTTCTTCCCCTTTCCCTTTTGTCTCTCCGTTCACGTTCCGCGTCCCTCTTCACCCTTCGTCCATCTTTGTCCCTTGACATCAACCTCGGAACTCGGAGGGGTAGTCGGCCTATCCGACCGCAGGATGGACTGCACGGATACGGTCAGAACAAGACCTGTTACCCTGGTAACGCGATACAGAAACTACATTCCGAATGTACTGCCGCACTAAGTGCAACTCTGACCAAAATTTCTCTCTGCTAGAGTTAACGTTGTGTTAACACTTGAACGTTTGCTTCATGAAATGTATTGGTTTCATCGTTATTCAATAGATGAATAACATTCAGAGGGAGTTAGATCTTTATAAAATTCTTCTAATCTTCTATCTTTAATCTGTCAGTGCATAGAGAAGCTTCCTTCGTTTATTCTTTTGTAAATAATTAGTTTAAATGTGCGTACAGCAGTGGTCACATATGACCATCATGGAGTTCACATATGTATGACTTTTCACAATGATACTTTTAGATATACTTCTTGCACAATTGCATATAGGAAAACAAAATTGATCTTCTTATTTGTAGGAAGCAGCAGTCACATGTAACCATTATAGAGTTCATATATGTATGACTTTCTGCAATGATACATTTAGATATATTTCATGTACAATTGCATATAGGAAAACAAAATTGATCTTCATATGTGTAGGAAGCAGCAGTCACATATGACCATCATGGAGTTTATATATGTATGACTTTTCATAATGATACTTTTAGATATACCTTCTTTACAATTGCATTTAAAAAGACATAATTGACCTTCATATCTATAGGAAGCATTAGTCACATATGACCATCATGGCGTCCACATATGTATGACTTTCCACAATGATATTTTTAGATATACTTCTTGCACAATTGCATTTAAAAGAACAAAATTGACCTTCATATCTGTATGAAGCATTAGTCACATATGACCATCATGAAGATCACATATGTATGACTTTTCACAATGATACTTTCAGACACATTAACAGCTCCATTTAAAAAGACAAAATTGATCTTCAATATTTGTATACATAATTAATACTTGTTACAATATGTTTCTTACATAGTTAATTTTCTTGAGGCCTTAAATATTGCATCTTGAACTATCTTGAAGCAGTAAGATTTGAAGACCTCTAGAAGATGTAAAGATATCCTCGATGTTTCAGAAGCAGGTTTCTCGTCACGCTCGCGTCAACGTTAATTGCCTCTTCATATTTTTCCGCATCTAAAAGAGAGCCATTCGCGTCTCTATCTGGCGAGAAGGCTCGCCTAGCAGATCCACAGATTTTGCCTGGCTGGCCACGAATTGCATACAGCCAGGTGCCCCTCGTCGTGTAAAGAGGCCGTGAAATGCCCGGCGAGCGAGCAGCTGCCACGAGTACGTTGCGTCTCTGTGTTTACATTAAATATCAAATCTGCAGCAGGGAACGAGTCTCGATCTTCTCGAGCGTGCCGATGGATTCCTCGTATCGTAATTCAATAACGTTGAGTGCTGCACGACAGCCAATAAGGGAATAGGACAGTCACGGAGAAGAGATGTTTCTACGCTTTTCCCCCTTTTCCTATCGCTTTCCCGTCTCCTCCTGTTTCCCTCTGTCTCTCTGTTATTATACTTTCTCGCTAACGGGCGAACTGAATTACCCGGGATCGTCTGTGAGCTCTGTTTAGCGCGAACGTAATCGAGAGGGTGACTGTTTAATCCTTTGATCAAAGAAGGGTTAAATTGCGAACCGAGTGCATTGAGAATTGACTGAATTGGAAAGTTTCGCTGTATAGGGGAAATTAGAAAATGGGCTAATTGATGCACAGGGCATTAATTAACCGCTTTAAAGGGCTGGAATTAATTACATTCTTTGCCTGCATAACCCCGTTTTCTCTTACGAACTCTCGCTTATTATATGTGTCACTTTATGACACATTTTCTTATCAAATATTTTAACCTCTGAAACGAATAATTACACTAATAATATTTTCATAATAAATACCACTTTCTCTACTTGACATATCTTGTTCTTTCGAAGTGGATTACCAACAAACATTTTCTTAGTATCTATCAATAAGAGACGTTTCTTCCCCCGGTGTTGTTTGAGGCAACAGATACTTCAAACGAACAAAGTGCTTTGTCCTGTATCGTAGTTATCCCATTTCGCACCTTTTGATTGAGACGCTGAAACGAAGAATGAGAGATCGTTTGTGCAGTGTCTGTCTTCGGAATTGCGTCTTGTTATTTTTAGAAGGAAGCACATTTATTTCGCCCTAATCGAAAAGTTCGATCGAACACTTTCACGGAGAAAATAAATGCAAAAATGGAGGTTAAATTTCTATTTAGATAGTGGTGCATTAAACGTTTTACTATCGTTCAATTGATATTCGAAGAACATGCACTTAATAGAAAACTGGAAGCTCTTCACATTCCATCGTCATCGATCGATGAGAGCAGAAATTCGCCATAAAAAGCTAACGCTAAGAAACAGGGTTGAAAATCGTTACAAGAACGGACAAGCGAGAGAGAAATTGTAATTTTCTAAGAGGCTCCCCTGCGAAGGCTGAGAGGGTTTTTACGAGATTATTAAAAAAGGTGTGTTCCGTCGAGAAGGGGACCTGGCCGAGGGGAGTAACGAAACTTCCGGTAGCTCAAAGCTCGCTTCCGGCGTAAGTGGTGCTTTAAAAATTAACCGTCGGTGTTATATAGTTTTTTACAGCCGCGCCAACTTACCTTCAGTTCGCGTTTTACAGACTGACAGAAGGAAAATCATGCTGCGTTCACACATGTTGATTTGCTCATTCTACTGCAAATGAACAGCGCTATCCATTAATCTGGGATCGTGATGGACAGATCAAGTGTCTGTCGATTACGGGCTGTGGTCTGCGCAGCGTGTTTAGCGAATTTGATTCGTGCATTTGGGATTTGGGAATTTGGGAATTTGAAGATTGAGAAGTTGGGGTGCAGAAATTTGGGATGTTGGAATATACAAAAATCAATCTCACGTAAATTCGACTTTAGTTTATTTGGAGGCAAAGAATAAACGTCCTGCCTAATTAGGAACGCAACGAACTGCGTGGTCCAAGACGGTCCTTCTAGTGTAAGCATGCTGAGATGTACAAAAGTGTCAATGAAGCATGGGACCTCTCGAGCACGAGGAAAAACCGTCCGAGGACTAGTCTAAAAAGCACACGTGTAGAAAAAGCATCGATAGAAGAGTCCAGTATTCGCTTTTTCAAAAGTTAAATTTAACCACCGTGTTTCATTTATAGAATAGAATCTTTTGCTTCCATAATCCCAATATGGGAGTTTTGGAATTTGAGAATTTTGGAATTTGGGGGTTTTGGAATTTGGAATTTGGAGTTCTTGGAATTTGGAGTTCTTACAATTTGGAGTTCTTGGAATTTACAGTACTTGGAATTTGTAGATCTTGGAATTTGGACTTCTTGGAATTTGCAATTCTTGGAATTCGGAATTCTTGGAATTTGCAATTCTTGGAATTTTGAATCCTTGGAATTTGCAATTCTTGGAATTTGCAGATCTTGGAATTTGCAATTCTTGGAATTTGCAGATCTTGGAATTTGCAATTCTTGGAATTTGGTATCCTTGGAATTTGAAATTCTTGGAATTTGCAGATCTTGGAATTTGAAATTCTTGGAATTTGGAGTTCTTGGAATTTCAAATCCTTGGAATTTGGAATTCTTGGAATTTGAAATCCTTAAAATTTACAATTCTTGGAATTTGCAATTCTTGGAATTTGAAATTCTTGGAATTTGAAATCCTTGGAATTTGAAATCCCTGAAATTTGAAAAGACCCCACAAACCCAAAAGCTCAAAAATATTAAACCTTGAAACAGTCACGAAACTCAGCCCATCCAAAGCCACCCCAGAATTGTCCATCATCTAAGATGTATCTAATAAAGCGTCAACCTTGTAAATTCATCCCGGTCGAAAATTCCGAGTGAAATACCGCGCGACACAGCAGGTCGGCTTCGCGCGGAAAATTTATCGCTGCTCCGTCGAGATTAACGATCGAGCCGCTTCGAGCTTCGAGTGTTCTTAATCGCTCGTGAATGGAATAGAGTTAACGATCACGCGTCGCTTAAAATCGTTGCGATGGAATAATTGATCATATTGGTTTGACGTTTCGCTAACACACTTATTTCTAAACCTGGTACGAAAGATCCGAATCGATACCATATTCAAATAGATTCAATTTCTAAGCTCTCCCTACGATTCCCATGGGATACCTTTGACTCTCTGCCTTATTACCTCATGAATATTGGGGATTAATGATACATTTCGTGCTTCTGCCGGATTAGAATCTAACCGGAGTGTTCTCCACGGAGATTCTGCACCTGAATCTCAACGTAGATCCTTTGATGGAGCACTTTTGTAATCATATATATATAAAATGATATTTATATGTCAATCGACATGTTGTTGCACGAGTTGATTTATGTAAATTGCATTGCAAATTCATTTGTATTCATTTATTTCGTGTTTGCGGTAAAATATTGAAACATCGATGTTTGGATGTTTGTAACTACATTTGTAAGTACACATATGGTGATTACGCGTTACATGAAACTACATATATTCTACATATGAATTTTACATATACGAGATCAGTAAAAATATTATAATAAAACGTTATATTTAGAATTATATTCAGAGAAATTTACATATAGTAGTAGTTATATATCTTTCATATGTGATGGACATGTGAGGACGCATATGAATATACATTTTCTATATACATGCATAGACATGTGAGGACGTGTGTACACCAGTTGTAAATCACACTGTATATGTATTCGATTTTCGCAATTAAATAGTAGTAGTAGTTACACATCTTTCATATGTGATGGACATGTGAAGGCATGTGTTCACCACTTGTAAATCACCCTGTATATATATTCGATTTTCGCAATTAAGGAGTAATCGTAGTTATACATCTTTCGTATGTGATACACATATGAGGACACATATGCATATAAACTTTCCATATACATACATAGACATGTGAGGGTGTGTACACCAGTTGTAAATCACCCTGTATATGTATTCGATTTTCGCAATTAAAGAGTAGCAGTACATCTTTCATATGTGATAGACATGTGAGAACACACATGCATATACACTTTCCACATATGTACATATATAGACATATGAGGGTGTGCACACCAATTGTGAAATGCCCTGTACATGCATTCCATTTTCGCAATTAAATAAGAAATTAACTGTGCATGCTCTACAAGATTAGACTTAAGAATGAAAAGAAATGGACCTAGTTTTCTTTGGTCCTGTTGCATGCGACTGTAACCACTTATTGTAACTACATTTTGGTTTTAACTAAAGCACTCTGTATCCTCATCTAGCGAAGAGTACTCTAGCTAAATTAACAATAACGGAAAAGAGGATATTCGTTCCAATCGAGTTCGGTATAAAAATTGGCTGATTTCGAAACGAAGAAGAAGAACAATGCAATTTCCGTTCGGTGTCTAACGCGAAAAAAGGAACGGCGCTAATCAGGTCGGCCGGATGCCATCGATTCGTCGCGGAGCGGAAATTTCTCCGCGTGATAATTACTCGCACCGGAGGCAGGAACTATTCTAATTCGTTGGAAGCTTCCGCGGAAACCGGTGAACATCGCGAGAGAAAATGTTTCTACACGTGGGGAAAATTATCGTCTCGAATTTTTCGAAAGATCGTATATTTTTTATCGATATTCCGTACAAATCTACTTGGTGAAATTCGCTGAAATTCTCGGAGAATGCTTCGATGAAATTAATGTTCTTTTCCTCTCTTTTTGTTTCCCGTTGTTGTTTAAAGCGTTCCGGTATTATAAACGATTGTTTATTTATGCGTTTCCGCGCGGTTCGAAGTTTCGTAGCCGGCAACTCGCTCGAACTTGTCCAATTAATTTTAAAAGGTGCTCGAACGAAAGGAAACTTTTAATTACGCAATCTGCCCGTCAAGAATCCTAATTCCCGTGAATTTTTAATCCAGCCTTGTCCCTTCGAGGTGTTGCCGGCAAATGAGCCGGGGTTGGATAACATCGAAACGACGAGCTGATGAGCCCTTCCTTCTCCTGGAATTGCGCTTAATTAAAACGCGATTGCGAAACACTTCGACAAACAATGTTGCAAGATTTAATGGGCTGGTTTGCTTCGCGAAACACCAGATGCCGTTCCTCCGAATATTTTACCGGATTCCCAGACGAATTCTTGCGAATTTTCACTTCTCAACATATTTTAAAGGCTTCTACCGAAATTCTCGAGCAACGCTGATCCTAGGGATATTCTAGAATTCTACAGAAATTTAAATCTAATTAATTTATGGGGAAATTCTACAAAAGTGGGTCTTACAATCAAAGGCATTCTAAGGAGATCGTGGGAAAATTTTAAGCGAACTTTGGTGATGTTCCAGGTTGTTCTAGGGTATTTTGAATGAATTTTAAGATCCTAGTACAATACATGTCTATTCAAATTTACTGAAATTCTAGAGGGCTCTTATAAAAATCTTAGCAGTGATATGCAATTGCTACTGATAAAAGTTCTCACGCATAGAAGTTGCCACGCGTTATATCGCCGCGTGTCAATTTTCTCAAAAATCCAAATTATAACGCGTCATATCGCCACGCGTAGAAATCTTCACGCGTAGAGATCACCACGCGTAGAAATTGTCAAGCGTGGAAATCACTACGCGTAGGAATCCCACGCACAGAAGTTCCCTCGCGTTATATCGCCACGCGCAAATTTTCCCAAAAATCCAAATTATAACGCGTGATATCGCCACGCGTAGAAATCGCCACGCGTAAAGATCACCACGTGTAAGAATTCCACGCATAGAAGTTCCCTCGCGTTATATCGCCACGCGCCAATTTTCTCAAAAATCCAAATTATAACGCGTTATATCGCCATGCGTAGAAATTGTCAAGCGTGGAAATCACTATGCGTAAGAATTCCACGCATAGAAGTTCCCTCGCGTTATATCGCCACGCATCAATTTTCTCAAAAATCCAAATTATAACGCGTTATATCGCCACGCGTAGAAATCGCCACGCGTAGAGATTACGACGCGTAGGAATTCCACGCGCAGAAGTTCCCTCGCGTTATATCGCCACGCGCCAATTTTCTCTGAAATCCAAATTATAAAGCGTTATATCGCCACGTGTAGAAATCGCCACGCGTAGAGATCACCACGCGTAGAAATCGCCACGCTTGGAGATCACCATGCGTAAGAATCCCACGCATCGAAGTTCCCTCGCATTATATCGCCGAACACTAATATTGTCGAGAGCATTAATTCTCACGCATTACACCTCAACACATTGAAATCGTCACATCTACAGGTTACTATGCATAAAAATTCTCGTGTATGGAAATTACCTCTCGTTATATCGCCGTATGGAAGAATACCCATGAATGAAGTTTCGTGGGTGCCTGATTTCGTTCCATATTCACGCGGTAGTTGATACCTTTCCGTCTCTCATCTCCGTTTCATCATACTTAGCGTGAAATCCGTTTTCTATTCCCGAGTATTAAACATGGAATCAGGCAGACGGCGAAGCAGGATGAAATAACCGGTGGTAATATTCGTGAATCGTGATTATTGCAAGAACAATGCGGCAAGACAAGACTGAAGGCAACGCGAGTTAAGTAGCAACGAGCGAATCTTTGCCCAAGCACGTTCGTACCTTCTTCGTTGCTGTTTATATTTAATCCGGCAGCAACATTTAGGGCTCCTGTTTCTGCTTAACCAAGCGTTCCCTGCATTTCGCCGGGCAAAGTTTGTACAAGTAGAAACTCGACGGCGTTAGTTCCACGCCATTCGGTAATTCCCAGCAGAGGTACTTTCATGGAGGCTAATAGCTGAGAGAAACGATGAGCTTCTTGAATTTATTAAACAAAACCGGCCGAAAAGAGTGTTGCTTAGAACTCTTCAACATAGTCCGCGGACCGTGTTCTGATCCTTTTTTACTTCCCTGCAACTTGGTTTTGTCTGTCGAGCCCCGACCATGAATATGGAACAATCCCTTTAATTTTTCACATAAATGGTCCCCGAATGGCCGTAGATAAAAAACTTGAACGAATATCTTTCAGACATTTCGCCCAGAACATGCGCTCGTGTAGATATTGCGAATTTGCGATTTTGGGGATTTGGGACGTCGAAAGTTCTCAATTTACGAGGTTAGGACATCAAAGTTGGGAATTTCTAGGATTCCCGATATCAAAATTTGAGGGTATAAAAATGTAGAAATTTGGGATACAAAAATTTGGAGGTTGAGGGTATCAGAATTTGGAAATTCAGAAATTCAGAGATTCAGAGATTCAGAGATTCAGAGAGTCAGAGATTCAGAGATTCAGAGATTCAGAGATTCAGAGATTCAGAGATTCAGAGATTCAGAGATTCAGAGATTCAGAGATTCAGAGATTCAGAGATTCAGAGATTCAGAGATTCAGAGATTCAGAGATTCAAAGATTCAGAGATTCAGAGATTCAGAGATTCCGAGATTCAGAAATTCAGACATTCAGACATTCAGACATTCAGAAATTCAGAAATTCAGAAATTCAGAAATTCAGAAATTCAGAAATTCACAAATTCAGACATTCAGAAATTCAGACATTCAGAAATTCACAAATTCAGGAATTTAAAAATTCAGAATATCAGTATTTCAAAATTAACAAACGTAGTACACAAGAATTTGGGAATTAAAAAGTGTGCAAGTATAAAGATTGAAAAGACAGATTGAGTGAATTGATCGGAGCGTTTGACAATTGTCGTGTTGGAATTCGTCGGGAAATTACTGGTTCCCACGGGACAACTAATGTTCCCGTTGAGAAGGAGCGTGAGCGGTTTGGAAGCGGTCGTAGTATAAACAGCGGCGAGTTCACAGCCACCAAAGCGGTCGATGGCAAATTAGAGCGTACTCCAAACAGGGAGCAAGCCTATGTTAAGGCGTACGGGTACACTTAACCGGGCGCAATCACGGGCCAGTATTTACCTTGTCCAGCCTGCTATCGGGTTAATGCGGCTCACGGTGAAATTAGTTTCGCTAATTTAACCCTGATAACGTGCCGATACCGTTTGATTGATCGTTCGTCGATCGATTCTTGCCACGACGTGTTCGATTGTCGCGAGGTTCCTCACGTTCATTATTGTTACGTGTTCACTTTTCAATCTTGCACGTCTCTTCAAAAATCACTCACACTAGTTTAATCTAGTTTAATCCTAGATAATTTCATAAACTCTCTGGGCCAATCATAGCTGTCGAGGCCTATATAAAATCAATCAATCAATCATCTCTTCAGGTTTAGTTTACGAGTCTCATATTGCGATAATTATTTCAGGGATCTTACATTTCTCTTATTTCACCGAAATCATTTCTTGTCCTCCGAGAATCGGATTTCAATCCATTTCTAAAGTGTACCTAAAGCACAAACAAAAAATTCAAGATCGTTTCTACAGAATAAAGTATCGTTTCTTTCCCCCTGCGTAGCTATCTTTTTTATCATCCCCTGCTCTTCACCCTCATTTTCCATTACTACCACAAAACAGTTTCAAACAATTTAATCCACCATGATATCCATTATCCGCGGAATAAAAGAACAGGAAAGAAGGAAGATACAACAGGGAAATGAAACGGTGGTTACTACGTACAAGAGACCGCGATTCAATTTCCATCGCGATCGTTACGATTAATTTTCAATTTCTCGTCGATAGTACAAATTAGTTCGAGCTAAATTCATGTTCAATGTACGAGCTCTGCCATTGGCGTAACTAGCATTTTTATTTCCTAAACCTATACGGTGTCTCATTATATTGCCTCATTGTATATGCATTATCAGGGACAATTAGAAATGGGTTACAATATGAAGCTGTGGAAATTACCATGTATTATATTACCATGTTCGTGTGGTATATTGTTGACCTTATGTTAATATTGCTGGGGTTAGAAATTGACAAGTATTATATTTCCATGTATGGATACTTAGACGCATAGAAATGTTCACACATTATAGCTTGACGTGTGGAAATTGTCGTATGTTATATCACCACGTGTCAATATTTCCACGCGTAGAAATTCTCAGATCCTACACTCCACGCGTGGAAATTTGCACGCGTAGATATCTCCACGCGTCAATATCTCCATATGTGGAAATTCTCACGCGTAATATCTCCACGCGTCGTACCTTCACGCATTGGAATAGCCACGCGTTATATCACCACGCGTCAATATTTCCACGCGTAGAAATTCTCAGATCCTACACTCCACGCGTGGAAATTTGCACGCGTAGTTATCTCCACGCGTCAATATCTCCATATGTGGAAATTCTCACGCGTAATATCTCCACGCGTCGTACCTTCACGCATTGGAATAGCCACGTGTTATATCACCACGCGTCAATATTTCCACGCGTAGAACTTCTCAGATCCTACACTCCACGCGTGGAAATTTGCACGCGTAGAGATCTCCACGCGTCAATATCGCCATATGTGGAAATTCTCACGCGTGATATCTCCACGCGTCATACCTTCACGTGTAGAATTGGCCACGCATTATATCACTATGTGTCAATATTTCCACGCGTAGGAATTCTCAAAACCTACACTCCTCGCGTGGAAGCTAGCACACATGGAAATCTCCACACATCCATATCCCCATATGTGGAAATTCTCACATATCATACCTCCATGCGTTGTACCTTCACGCGTAGAAATAGCCACTTGTTATATCACCACGTGTCAATATTTCTACACGTAGAACTCCTCACATCCTACACTCCACGCATAGAAATTAGCACACATGGAAAACTCCACACATCCATATCCCATGTGTGGAAACTGTAACACGATACCTCCACGCGTAGAATTTCTCACGCAAATCCCTTGTCACCATATGTGAACTGTCACACGTCACTCATAGAAATAGATCCATTATACCCCCAAACTCAGTATCGCAATATATCCATAACAGTAGATGTAAAGTATTGATAGAAACGTTCTCGATAAGAACGATCACGAAACGTGTCATTAATTGTCACGGCACGGCTGACTGAACGATTGACCGTGCAATTTCAATAATTAAGTCGAACGATTAACCGAATAATTATCGTGCATTATCATTCATTATTCTATCAAGCGTTCGTGCCGTGGCCGGGCCGTTATCAAGTATTGATCCTACTTGGCCCCCGAAGCGGGTCACATGCCGTTTCCGAATGCAAAACTGATTAATTTAGGTAATGGAAGATCAGATGAAACCGGACACCGAATGTCATAATATTTCAATAATTCATCGGCCAGGCGGCGGTCAACTAGCACTCGGAAATAAACGAAACCGGACGAAAAGAAAAACAGGAATAATAGCGTTCCCGGTTATATCGAGCGTTATAATTTCGCGGCGGTCGAAAAATTTTCTACGGTTCTTCATTTCCGAGGTATTTTCATTGCCTCGTATTTATTGAGCTTCCGAATTTTCAACGAGCTCTTATCGTCAATTCGAACTTCGCGCAAGTAAATTAACGCTCCAATGTCTACGTCATTTTTTACTTCGTTTCTTTTATTATACACTGTCGAATTCCTCATAATAGCGATATTTGTCTTTCTTGCAAGTGAAGAGGTCTTCAAACTAGAAAACTTTCCTCTCCACTTTGACACAGTACAATTACAAACACCTGAAAATAAAACTCCACATTCGACAAAATTCAAAAATTCAACAACGTTTCACATTTTCCATCATGAAAAAAACAAATCCTAAACTACGAAGTCTTGCAAACTACTCCATCTCCCGTTATACCAACGGAAAAGTTCCAACATCACAATTATAAAAATCTCCCAGCAAAACTTCCCTAACAAGGTCCAAGAGCCACTGTCCTCAGCATCTTCCTGCAGACACAATTACGGAGCGGTTGCACCCTATCTGAACTTCCATCGCTGCAACCGTTGTTCAAGTGGTTCACAAAGCGAGCCGCTTCAAAAAAATCCGCACCCTCGAGCCTCACCTGACGGGTGGTTCGTATCCATGACACGACATTAGGTCGGCTTTCCGTCGTACAATGACAAACGACAACGGGGACACGTGGAAACGCGAGATCAGGAGCACGCGTTTGATCGCGAAAGGATAGGATACAGGACAGAACCCGGAGCTGAAGGACGGGCAAGTTAAGCGACCGATCGAGCACGTTCTTTTGTGAGCTTTTCTAAGCTCCAATGATTCCATTGCCGAAGGACAACGACGGGAAACGAACGGCTTTTTGCCTCTTTGTCGCGTTCAACTTTTCCCCTTTCTTTGGGACTCTTTGTCGGTGTTTAATTAACAAACGCTGGAGATGTCGATAATCGAAGGGAATGTGTGTGAGGAGGGTATGTGTGTGGAGATTATTTAATTTTGGTGAGGTAGGTTTTGTGGGGAGAATGTTGATGATGTACATGTGGGGTATTGTGTTGAGATGTGCAATTGAGGTGGTGGGTAGTTGAGATGGTGAGTGATTGATGTAGTGAATAGTTAACGCAGTGAGTAGTCGGCGCGTTGAGTAGTCGACGCACTCAGTAGTCCACGCGTTCAGTAATCCACGCATTCAGTAGACCACGCACTTAGTAATCCACGCATTCAATAGACCACGCATTCAGTAGACCACGCATTCAGTAGTCCACGCACTCAGTAGTCCACGCATTTAGTAGTCCACGCACTCAGTAATCCACGCACTCAGTAATCCACGCATTCAGTAGTCCACACATTCAGTAGTCCACGCACTCAGTAGTCCACGCATTCAATAGACCACGCATTCAGTAGACCACTCATTCAGTAGTCCAGGCACTCAGTAGTCCACGCATTTAGTAGTCCACGCACTCAGTAATCCACGCACTCAGTAGTCCACGCATTCAGTAGTCCACGCATTCAGTAATCCACGCATTCAGTAGTCCACGCATTCAGTAGTCCACGCATTCAGTAGTCCACGCATTCAGTAGTCCACGCACTGAATAGTGGACGCGTGGATTAATCGACGCGTAGAGTAGTTGGCGCGCTGAGTAGTCGATGCGTGGAGTAGTCGACGCGTGGAGTAATGGGGGCGCTGAGTAGTCGACGCGTGGAGTGGTGGGGCGCTGAGTAGTCGACGCGTGGAGTGGTGGGGGCGCTGAGTAGTCGACGCGTGGAGTAGTGGGCGCGCTGAGTAGTCGACGCGTGGAGTGGTGGGGCGCTAAGTAGTCGACGCGTGGAGTAGTGGGGGCGCTATATAGTCGATGCGTGGAGTAGATGGCGCATAGAGCAGTCAACGCGTGGAATAGATGGCGCGTGGAGCAGTCGACGCGTGGAATAAATGGCGCGTGGAGCAGTCAACGCATAGAGTAGATGGCACGTTGAGAACTCGACGCGTAGAATAGTCCATGCGTGGAACAGTCGACGCGTAGAGTACCGAACGTTCTCCACTCAGACAGATTGAATATTCGTCGCGCTGAATTCTCCAAGCGTTGAATAGTCTATGCATCAAATACTCATCACCCTGTTCACTTAACTCCCTAATTTACTCACACTCCTCCCCACTTTATTCACCCCCCAAACTTAACCTACTTCCACAAAATTCAGCACTACACTACCCACAAACATCCCCATTATACATCTCCTGCACATCCATCATTGTGCTATTACAATTGTCAAAATTTATAACACTTTATCCCCCCAAAACAAGTAGGAACCATTAATCAATAAAAAACAGTAATGTCTGAACTCAGGAGCAAACACAGCGTCACATTTGTCACTCCTTTTTCCTCCACATGGCACACGTGCAGCAGTTACATCGACAGATTAGGGGAAGCTGTAAATGCCTAGTATGGTCGGACACGTTTATTTCAGCGAAACTTTACAACTGTGGGGACCATTATTTTTAGACGGTCCCTTTATTTTCAGCAAGGAATCGTTATCAGCCACGGATGTCCGCAACTTCTTCCGCGCTCTTGTTTGTCCTGTTGTTACGTCTCCCTCGGGTGGTTACCGAGCGGGGGAGAGGAAAAAAAAACTTTATTATCGTGGCTAACTCCGGGCAAATTCGTTCATTTGGCGCAGATAGCGAGCCTGGACAAAACTTTCGGCATTAAGGACACCGATAGCGATGAGATGGCCGGCTGTTTTTGACAAGGGAACTCCTGCTAGAATTGCGTCACGCTTCGTGAGGAAAATGGTGTGTCGGGCGAAAAGTTTTGCACGGTTCCTGCAGGACATGTGAGACGAGTTTTAATTCTATGCTGACAATTCTTATATATATTTTTTTTTTATTCTTCTGAAGAAAACGACGTCTGCTATTTTTAATATTGATTTATATGGACAATGACAAACTTTGTGGTCAGTGTATTCTATCAATTTTAATACAGTTATTAATATTTATTAATTTTGCGACAGCTTTCTGTTGCAAAAATTGAATTATGACTAAGAAAATGAAATTTGTCTCATTCAATTATATGAAGTTTAATGGTTACAAAATTCTCCTTGCACTCCATGTCCATTGCAACTTTAAATCAGACCTGTTGAATGACCAAAGGAACACTCGTTTCATTTTCCCAACTTTCCAAATATACACTGGTGTCGTAAACCGGGACAAAAAGTTTCGCAATCTTGATACACCGCGTCGTCGTTTTCGAGAAAGACGCGTCTGTTTACGAGCGACTGAATCGTTGCCGCAACGTTCCTGCGATTGAATGATCGTCACAGTAAATCCCGATTTTCCGTTATCGCGGTTATTGTACCCGATAATGGTCGCACGTTATCAGGGATGTTGCGAACCGCAAACGTGCACATATTCGCAATAACTTCTTCGCAATACGTCAACCCTGACAGGAGCACACGTTGAATAAAAATGTGCTCCAGCCACCAATTTCCCCTAGGCACTGTAATAAACGACAATCGCGTGTTAATGCATGGTAACCTGCGTTAATAGCGCTGGAAACACCATGATCGATGTGGTCGATTTGTATTCGAACGGTGTCGTGCGAATTCTCGATAAACAGAACCGTTCGGTTTTACAATTTCTATACTCTTTTACACCTTGTTTCTATTTTAATACAATTTTAGGAGAATCGTAATTGCATTTTAATTTTAATTTTATTAAATGGTCGGTATTGTAGTATCGACATGAATCACGTCTCATGAACTATTCCTATGGGATGTATTATTACGAGTTGCATTATATTGCCATGCGTACTGCACTTGTGGTGCACTGTATCGCCTTGTATTATATTACTGCATGTTGTACTAATAGGTTGCATTATTGATGAGACGATTTCGAGACGCGTGCAGTCTAGATATAGTTATGGTGAACTTTTTGATGTGGAGGATTCTTGATAGGGTGAATTTTAGGTATGTTGCGTTTTTATAGCATTGAATAAGGGATGCGTTGAATTCTCAACGTGATGGATTCTCGGTGCATTAGGAATTTGACGCGTTGAATTCTCGACGCGATGGAATGTCGGTGCATTGAGATTTCGACGCGTTGAGTTTTCCACGTGCTGAGTTCCTCACGCGTTGAGTTCCCCACGCGTTGAGTTCTCCACGCGTGGAATTCCTTACACGTTGAGTTCCCCACGCGTTGAGTTCCCCACGCGTTGAGTTCCCCACGCGTTGAGTTCTCCACGCGTTGAGTTCCCCACGCGTTGAGTTCCCCACGCGTTGAGTTCTCCACGCGTTGAGTTCCCCACGCGTTGAGTTCTCCACGCGTGGAATTCCTTACGCGTTGAGTTCCCAACGCGTTGAGTTCTCGATGCGTTGAATTTCCCACGCGTTGAGTTCCCCACGCGTTGAGTTCCCCACGCGTTGAGTTCCCCACGCGTTGAGTTCCCCACGCGTTGAGTTCTCCACGCGTGGAATTCCTTACGCGTTGAGTTCCCAACGCGTTGAGTTCTCGATGCGTTGAATTTCCCACGCGTTGAGTTCCCCACGCGTTGAGTTCTCCACGCGTGGAATTCCTTACGCGTTGAGTTCCCCATGCGTTCAGTTCTCCACGCGTGGAATTCCTTACGCGTTGAGTTCTCCACGCGTGGAATTCCTCACGCGTTGAGTTCCCAGCGCATTGAAATCTCAATGCGTTGAGTTCTCAATGCTTCGACCTCTCAGCGCGTTGAGTTCTCGACGCATTGAATTCCCCCTGCATTATATTTCCAACGCACAAAATTCTCAATACATTGAATTCTCGCCACACTGTATTCTCAGCACGCCGCATTCTCATCACACATTTCTTCCGCGTATTAAATTCTCCTCGCACTTAACCGTAGTACAATGCACTCGTTGTAATCCCAACATGTCGCGCTAAATTTCTTTCTCTATAATCTCATCTTAAAAAAAATTATCTCACAAACATAAATCAACATACAATTCCCAGTGCAATAAACATGAATGCAAACAAGGAAACCACGCGCAATAAGAAGAGACCGAATGCATATAAAACAGAACGCACGAGCAAAAAGACAAAAGGTGGTCAATGTTCCAAGCAAAGGTTAATTAAAACTGATGCAAACGAGCCCGTATCTTCGTGTCGGCTCGATCAAGCCAGGTTTAATTAAGCGGCTCGCGATTTTTGGCAAATTTACGCGACCGGTATCGCTCGCAATTACTCGTACATTTTCCTCTTTCACTTGCAGTAATTCAATTATTCTGGAAATGTAGAATCGTTGAAAGGTCGCCGTGAGATAGACCAGCCTTCATTCTCATCCTCTTGTTCTCTCTTTCTGTTCCTCTGTTGATGCCTTGCCGGCATTAATTCGTTCGCCGTCTGCAGAATTTCGCGTCGAAACTCGGGTAATTCGATTAACGACGGCCAAGAATGCGAAACAATTTAGCGACGTCCGCCAGACACCCGCGAGGATGCCAAATAAATTCTTCCTTTTAATAATATCGTCTAATTGCACCTCCACCTTATTTACCCTCGATACATATTTCCCGTATCAATTCCCGATCGTCCATAAATATTTACAAAAATTAAAATTTTATTGCGATCAAACGAAATGTCACGGACAGAACCGTGTTTCGTGCTCCACACAGGCGAATTTTGACGCTGCCCGGAGAAAAAAAATCCAATCCGCCTCTGGCTCGAAACGCGAAAAAACACGGCACACGTATCCATTCCAGAACATTGTATTCGCCAGATGAAAATATTCGATACTACGAAGACATAAATTGCCCGTTTCCTGCGGCCAAAACGCATGAATTCATGAACAGCAAAGCGGTCTCATTATTGCGACGAAATCCTATAAATCTCGTGCATCACGACTTCTATTCTGATTTTTAATTTATTTTTTTTTCTTCTATTTCATTTTTATTTTTTCATATGTTAAGCTGCTTTTGTTGTATATTGTGACGTCAGGTTATTTGGTTTATAGGTTATTGTCACGGATCACATGACTCATTTATTCTGCAGCCTTTGATATGTGCTTAAATATTCACAATACTCTGATCGTTGAAGTTGTGTGGTCATATTTGTGAAATAATAATTCGACAAACTCATATTTAATATCGTGTATGTGTGGTTTGTCATATGTGATGTATCAATATTATTCAAATGATCAATGTCACTCGATGTTATCGATGTGTATAGAATTGACAGAAGTCTTGAAACATTATAGAATATGACAATACAAAATATTAAAGAATTGCGAATAATTTTAATTTTAATATTTTAATAATTTCAGAAGTGCCTTTTTTAAATGTTACAAGAATTTCATTTCATAATGTTCACAATGAAATTTCATTTCATGTACCACCCTGATTTTCATGATTTTTGTTATTGATTTTTGAACCTGAGCTGCATGAAAGAGAACAATTTCGAAATAAAATAATGGAAAGACATGTAGATAAACAGAGAATAGGATTTCTAACCACAGTAGATTTGAGCAAATCCCGAAATCTAGGTGTATCTCAGCGCACGGCCGCGTCTCACGTAGCGGAATCCATTTTCTAAAACAAACCAGTCCAGAATTCCTCTTTCAATTCACGGTCGGAGATTATCGGTGCGATTCGAGAGGGAGGTGGCCATTCACCGAGGACGACCGAATTGTTTCGGTAGCAAGGATTCGGATCAGGACTCGATCGTATCTGGGTCCCCGGTCGAATCTGTTCTGGAAAGGAGCGTCCGCAGGAGCCAATAAGGAAAATGCCCGGACGAGGTACATGCTCCATATAAGTGTCGGTCCCGAGGGTAGCCGGTCTCCGGGTACATCAGATAAGGTAACCCGGTCCGGGATAGAACCCTATTATGTTCGCTATAAGTGGTCGCGAGGGTAGAAGGCAAAAGCGGCTGGCGAGATAAGAAAAATGTCTGGACGGTCCTCGTAACCGCAGAAGTTGTAATTATACAGTGATATTACTACCGAAAAGAATGAGGGACGAGCAGGACCGTTCTGCTACGTGGAAGCCGCTCGTTTCGGCGTTTACCCGGGATCTCGATGGAGATACGTCCACGCTCAGATAAAAGCACCAGACGACGAGTATTTATTGTTGGTCCCGGTGGCCGCTTAAGGGGGTGAGTCCTACATCTCGGCATCTCAATTAACCAAGAATTCGTGTTGCCGTTGTCTGCTCCTTGCCGTTCACGTGGACCTTCTTCGCCGACTTTTTATCACCCCGATGAAAATACAATTAGGTTTGGGTGTCCGACGATTGGTTCGCGCGATACGTGTTGGAATTTCAAAGTTGGGACCTGTGGGATTCCGGATTTCACGGATTGTACAAATCTTAGGTTATTTTAGAGGTGGACTATTGTGGAATTTTATGGTCATGATTCTAGAATTCTAGGACTGTAGGATCACAGTATTTTAAGATCGTGTTCTATGTAAGTTCCAGAAAGTAAAATTCATAAGAACCTACAAGTTCATGTGAGTTCTAAAAACTTTCTTAAAGGCTTCTAAAAATCTCCTCAAACTTCTCCTCAAAGAATTATAAAATATTCTCAATGCTTTCATAGCAATTATAATATAATCTCAGGTCATCAAAAGAACTACAATATTCTAATAATTCTGAAAAGTCCTCAACAGAGTACCTTAACTAAGGTACCATGAACTCCCCATAACATCCCCCGATTAAAATTGTGCCCCTTCTCGAAAAGACCGCATGATGTAACGCCAAATATTTGCGCATTGCCCAGAATTTGCAGAGTCCGCTATATTCGCGGAAAGAATGGCCGTGGCCTGTAATTCGGTTAATTTAATTAACAACGGGTTAATTGCTGGCGCAACGCGAGCCAGCCGTTTCGCTCGGCCAGGCAGGGAAGCGTTCTTTTGTCACGGCGACGCGTTGTAATTTGCAGGGTCGTCGCGCGTATATAAAGCACGCGATAAATATCGAGTCGGGATAGCGGTTCCAGTAAGCCGAACAATCGTAATTGCGAGACCGTGCACGGCTATTAAGCGAACACGCGACAGCTTTCTGCTCTGACTGCTGTAAATCTGATTAAAGATACCGTTACGCGACGGAAGTATGGCTTGAAAGAAACACCGGAAGGTATTTATTGTTATCTAAGCTTCTGGGGTAACGAATCTGTCTCGGTGCTTCGAGGTGGCTGTCGCCCGCATCCATTGCTATCTTTTACTGCTCTTTAATCGCCTTTTACAACTGCTGCTTTTGTTAAGAAATTGTGCTGCGATGGCTGTAGCTTCTTTCTCGTAATGTCGATGTGTAGGATTTAGGGTGACGTGTTTTATGGACGAGGAAATTCTGGAGTTTGCAGCGAATTTTTGGAAGAATTTTGCTATTTTTGCTCCCAAAAAAATTTAGGAAGCTACCAAAAATATGATTGCAATTTAGTATTGCAATCATAGACAAAGTTTGATCTCAAAAAAATTCAAGAAGCTACCAAAGATTATATAATTGTAATTTTGTATTGTTTCGTTTGGCGACTACTTATCGTCGGCTTCCATGACCGACATTTGCAAGATGATTAAAGGAAACGAGACGATATACCATCAACAAGGTTTGGTCCAAAAAATTGAAGAAGATATAAAAAATGATGTAGTTGCAATTTAGTATTGTTTCGTTTAGTGACTCTACTTATCGTCGGCTACCGTGACCGACATTTGCAAGACGATTAAGGGAAACGAGACGATATACCGTCGACAACAAGGGTTCCGGCTGACAGTCGTTGTTACGAGAAGCCCTTCGTGTCTGGCTACGAGATTACCGTCGAACTGCGGAAATGGCTCTGATGGAGGGACTTGACTTTGTCAACTGAAGCGCGAGGAGAGCTTCCTCCTGTTGCTACCGCCATTGTTACGTAAATACGTAATACGCAGCCGGTGAATTGCTTGCTTTATTAAAGTTCGACCACGGCTTAACGCAGTGACTGCCACTACAATGGCTATTTGCTGTGAAATAAAACGCTAATTATTAGCTATCTCATCAATTCTATTATAGCATTTGTATTTTGCCTAGTCATTTATTTATGATGATGTTAATAGGTAATGGAAATCGATGTTGAGTTTAAGATTCCGTGGTCAAGACTGTACATACTGTTTATAATTTTTATAACATCTTGTATTCTGAAGATAGTCTAAAATATATTGCAAAAATTGTTTTTGTTTAAAAAGTATTTTATAATTCGAAATTAATAAGTTGTGTAATATGGTGATCATATATGATCGATTTTGCAAACTCAGTTAAGTTTAATGATTTTTCTTACTGTTATATCAGTCTCATTATTGTAAGACAAGTACATGTAGTTGAAATAATTCTATGATTTTTTTTACTGTTGTGTCAGTCTCATTATTGTAAAACAACCAAAGAAAGTTGAAAAGTTTAACATATTAAAATTATTGGAAAAGTAGCTTGATAATAAAATGTTGATTTGCAATCAGTAAGGAGAAACACAATGTAGCGGAGCGTTTAAGGGTTGTTTGATAAGTGAATCGGGACTATATTTCTCAGCGTCAGAAGTAAGAAGATTTCCACCCCTGTGGTTCTTACATTATGGAGAGGGTCGAACGCTTGGCTCAGCGACTTTCCAAGTTTTTTGATGCTCGGATATCTATAGACGATGGAATCGTGCTCGCGTAGCTTGAATCAATAAGAACGGTTCGAGTGTTATTTCACCGGGATAGGGTAATCTCCGTGAGGGTTGTGTACGTTCGCTGCAGGATCTTAACGAACCCCTACGGGCTGAATCACAAAGCAATCGTCGACGAAATAATTGTAAACGATAAATCGTTTGCTGTATTCGGAAAAACTTAATCTGATTTATGTTACATGCGGAGTTCTCGGTAAAAACTCCGAATCCAATCGAAAGTTTGTTCGAGCGGAGTAAAGATATGGTTTCCCGAACCGAAGAGGATGATATATCAAACTTTGTTTTGTATCGTTTCTTCCTATCGTGTCTTAAAAAAGAAACATGCAAAGTAACTTCTTACTTTGCGTTCGTAGTTTATCAATGGTAATAGAAGTTTGTTGAAAAAACTTATGTATATTTTAGTGGAGTTAATTATTCTTCTTCTCTAAAAACCCGAATGAATAAGAAAGCGTTTCTTTGTTAAAAAGTGCTCGTAAAAACAAATCTTATATTTCATTGTACTTACATGGTGAGGAGACTTGTTCTATAAAAATTGAACATAAAACCTGAATGAATAAGAAGGATATACGTTTCTTTGGTAAAAAAATGCTCATAAAAACTGATCTTGTATTTTGTTGAAGTTACATGATCATGAAACTTGTTCTTTAAAAACCAACCACAGAATAAAACCTGGATGAATGAGAAAGATATACGTTTCTTTATTAAAAAGTACTCATAAAAACAAATCATACATTTCATGGAAGTTGTATAATCATAAGACTTGTTCTCTAAATATTAACCACAGTATAAAACCTGAATAAATAAGAAAGATTTATGTGTTTTCATTAAAAAGTGCTTACAAAAATAAATCTTTCATTTGATAGAAATTATATGATTACAAGTCTTGTTCTCTAAATAGTAACCACATAATAAAACCCGAATGAATAAGAAAGATATACGTTTCTTCATTAAAAAGTACTCATAAAAACAAATTATATATTTCATAGAAGTTGTGTGATCATAACACTTGTTCTCTAAATATTAATCACAGTATAAAACCTGAATAAATAAGAAAAATATATGTGTCTCTCTTAAAAAGTGCTTACACAAACAAATCTTACATTTGATAGAAATTATATGATTACAAGACTTGTTCTCTAAATATTAACCACAGTATAAAACCTGAATAAATAAGAAAGATTTATGTGTCTTCATTAAAAAGTGCTTGCAAAAACAAATCCTACATTTTATGGAAATTACATGATCATGAGACTTGTTCTCCAGAAATTAACCACAGAATAAAACCTCAATAAATCAGAAAAATATATGTGTCTTCACTAAAAAGCGCTTGCAAAAACAAATCTTATATTTCACAAAAGTCACATGATCATGAGACCTTCTTTAAAAATCAACGGTACAAAACTTGAATCAGTAAAAAACCTATACGTTCCTGTGTCAAAAAGTGCTTACAAATCTTGCATTTCATAGAAGTTACATAACTGAGACATGTTTTCTAAAAATCAACCAAGTAAAAAACCACATGAGTAAGAAAGCCATGTTTCTTTGTTACAAAATCTTACATTTCATAAAAGTTAACTCGTGTCCTAAAAATGAACCTTGAATAAACCTCGAAAAAGAAAGTATTAATACACAAAGCAGCAGTTAAAAGTTTTAACCGAACAAAAATGAGAATAAAAGACCTGAAAACCCCTCGAGTGTTAATGTACTCGCATTGAGAAAAAAAGTGACGGGTAAAATAAACCGTAACCCTCGCATTCGCACCCTCGGATTAACCCTTTTAAGCGTGAACCCTCGTGGCGGCAACAAAGGAAGAAACAAAATTCAGTCATCGTCGAGAAGCAAATGGGACAGAAAGCATCTCGTTTCGCGAGCTGCGCTATTCACGAATCGGCCCCGTGCACAATGGAACACGGGGGTTGAAACCGCGGTGGTTCCCCATGGATTCCTCGAGGAACCGAGACCGTCCCGTGTAGGGATTTGCGGTGAATGGAGCTCGTCCGATAAAACTATGGCGAACGTCCCGCAGCGTGTCGCATCTCGTCACGCTCGGACGTTCGCAGCGTTTTTGGGCACCGACAACGTAACCGAGCTCGTTCGCGGCCCATAACTGCCACAGGAAGGTCAGAGGGGCCATAAGTTATCGGGAATGACTGGTACCCGTGACATTTTTCATCGACTCGGTGGGGACGAGCTCGGAAACTGCACGGAATTCTGCTGTCGCCAAAGGTCCCGCTGGAACCTCGGAAATAGGAAAGTGCCGGTTGAATGCAAACCGGAATGGAACGGATTTGCGACCCGAACCAATGGAACGTTTTAACGCGGGTTTTTGATGAAAGTTACTTGATATACTTGATGTAATTTCGAACGATTGAATCGCGGTTCATCCTTTCGCTTACAATCCAAATTAACTTTGTTCTACAAATTTATCTTTTGACGCTGAAATTGCGTGAATTTTATAGGATTTTAATCTGAAATTAAACTCGCGATTTTTGTATTAAACGGGGACTAATTAACGAGTATTCGGTCTGTGTTCATGAATTAAAGCCTTTTAGCCTAAAAGGCACGAAATAGTGAAACGCTAAAACGATCGTATAATAACCTTTTAGTACCTTTTAATATCCTCTCAAAAATCTGAAAATATAACACTAAGTTTGCGGAGGCGAAATAATTGCGACTCGATTAATTTTTCAGCGGAGAAAATAAGAATGGAGAAATTATATCGAAGAAAAGGAGATTGTACGTTTCTATCGGACGGAACACGAGTGTCTGGCGCAGTTAGTTCAATTTTGAGGACGATAAGAGGATCAAAGCATTGATAGGTTCGAGATGTGGGAGCATTGTGCAGTATCTCTCGCAGTCCGTACGGAGACTGCACAAGAAACCCGGTGGCTTTTGTTGCAGTGAATGTAATGTGGTTATAATACTGTATAAATGTTAATGCTGAAGGATCAAACGAAAGCCCCTAGTCACGGACAGTGGTCGTGGACAAAAGGATTCTGCTGTTTGGTGTACAAGGGAGAACTTCCGTGTATGTTCCACGACGGAAGCTCTATTGGATAGCTAACATTCTCTTTGCCACGGGTCACAAATAGCTTGTATTATTTCCTACGAAATATCTGCTTCCACGGACTCGCGATTTGTTCGATTTCTAGGATCCTTTCGCGGGTGAGACTCGGGATATGGTTTTTAACTTGTCACTACGCTTGGGATACACAACGCGTGAGATACACTATGCGTGGGATACACCACGCGTGGGATATGCAACGCATGGGATACACCACGCGTGGGATATGCAACGCATGGGATACACCACGCGTGGGATATGCAATGCGTGGGATACACTACGCGTGGAATACACCACGCGTGGGATATACAACGCGTGGGATACACCACGCATGGAATGCACCACGCGTGGGATATGCAACGCGTGGAATACACCACGCGTGGAATATGCAACGCGTGGGATACACCACGCGTGGAATACACCACGCGTGGGACACACCACGCATGGGATACACCACGCGTGGAATATACAACGCGTGGGATACACCATGCGTGGGATATACAACGCGTGGGATACACACACGCGTGGAATACGCCACGCATGGAATGCACAACGCGAAGGATACATAACGCGTGGAATTCACCACGCGTGAGATACACAATGCGTGGAATACTGCGCGCGTCGAATACATCACGCGTGGGATACACCACGTGTGGAATACACCATGCGTGGGATACATAACGCGTGGGATACACAATGCGTGGAATACATAACGCGTCGAATACTCAACGCGTGGAATAAATAACGCGTTGTAGAGGATTCCAAACAAGATTTTCCTCTGCAAAAATAGTGTTTGAATCTTCCATATAATTAAGTATACTAAAAGCAATGAAGAACCCGGAAAATGGCGTCGACCACGGCGTAACAAATTCAGTTCCCTCTAATTTCTACCAAGTATACTCCCCAAAATACCTGTCCGAAGAGAAAAATAGAGAGAACTCCACGAAATAACATCAGGGAACGTACAGCCCACACGAAAAGCCACAGTAACTGCAACGTAAAGTCCATTTCATTCGTCCGGTTCGTCTGTAAAGAGCGAGGGTGGCTCAATCGGGCGTCCAGATCGTGTAGTTGCCAGTTTACGAGTGTCTGTCTCGGACACTGGAGTTTTATAGGCACGATGGAGCACGGTTGTAAATGATAAGGCTTCCAAGGAAAAATTTACGATATGACAAGCTTGCGCCACGATCATACCCGTTAAGGGCAAACGCTCGAAAAGAGGCAGCTGGATAAAAATTTCTGGTTGGACTTACTGAGAAAATTATGTTCAGATCTTTTGAACGAGTTCAGATATATCTTTACGGTTCTAAATTTTTTTGGTCGCTAGATTTTTAGATTTCTGGATTTTTAGATTTTTGGGTTTTTAGATTTCTGGATTGTTTAGATTTTTGGGCTTTTAGATTTCTAGGTTCTGAGATTTTTGGGTTTTTAGATTTTTGGATTTTTAGATTTCTATATTGCTAGATTGCTAGATTTTTAGATTTTTACATTGCTAGTTTTTTAAGTTTTCAGATTTTTAGATTTTTAGATTTTTACATTTTTACATTTTTAAATTTCTAGATTTCTAAGTTTCTACATCTTTAGATTTCAATATATCTGAATTTCTAAATTGCCACAAAATCACCAATAGCTAAATTTCAAAGATGTTTCAGCTTCTATTTTTAAAATTGAAAACTGGCAAGTTTAAAATTACACAAACCAAATATTTCATACATAGAACAAGTACGAATATATAAAACATTTTTCCACGACCCTAATTCACCCCATTTCTTTCCTCTCGAGTTATCATTTACGTTCACGTCATTTTCGTAGCTGCGACCGGAAGCGGAGCTGTCCACAGCAGCCATGGAAAGCGACGAAAGGCAACGTAACGAAAATGGCGCACAAAAGATATTATACGCGACGTGTTATACCGAACTTTGTAAATACGTCGTAACGAATAGGTGCACACGAGGGTGAGAAAGGGGCTCGGTAACCGGGTGAAATTGCTTCCATGCGACGAAGAAACGTGTAGGCTTTCATCGCGAGAATAATTCCAGCGCCGTGTTTAATTACAAATTTTAATAACAGTATTGTGGCGAACTGGGGCAACTTTAAGTTAAGGTTTATTTAATACACGGCTGCGCTACATTGATCGACTGCTTTTGTACCTGCTTTTCACTTTAAAATTGCTTGACGTCTGAGGTTACGTTTGCTTGTTTGTTAATTGTAAATTTTTCAGAGATGTTAATTCAGATATGATTTAATTTCTTGATACAACATTTTTATTTTAGTCACTTCAATATTTTGTACATTTTTATTTTTGCATGGGGACATAAGAAAATATTAAAAGAATTTAGTTGAGTAGATGTATTATGAATATATGTGCTGACGATTACATATGAGACTACACATGAAGCAGTAGTGAAAGATGTCACACTTGACAATCAAGATGGATGACACAATGATCCAATTTTTTAACAAGTATACAATATACAAAAAAGAATATGTAAGCTGACTGACATCACATATGTAACTGATCCATATGTGATCCACGTATGTAACTGATCCATATGTGATCCACATATGTAACTGATTCATATAAGATCCAAATATGTGACTGATCCATATGTGTTCCACATATGTAGCTTCTTAATGGACCCAAAAATCATCCACATAGTCCTGAACAGACGACAGGAATATCCCTTGCTGTAACAAGAAAGAATCACAACCTTAAAATTTGCGAAAACCCTAAATAAATGTAGCGAGAAGTAGGGCAAGCAAAGAGGGTTCCTCTCGCGGAATCGCATCCTGAAAATCGTGTAAGACCCGCTATCAAGAAAAGTATTTACATATCCGCATTTCACGAGCGTGTCAGGCCATCAACTTCAGGGTTTGCGCATAAAACGCCAGCGCCAGTAAAGTGGTGCGACTCTAGGAGCGACAGCATTCGTATTCGAGCGGATCGCGCGCGGGAACGTCCAGGTTTCGGCTGGAAGCCGAGTTTCGGAAGAGTAGTCTGCTCGGTAAGCAGCTTAACCGGTCTTAAGCGGCTTCGTGTCCCTCGGAGATTCTTCCCCGGTCACTCGGCGCGCACCTGACGAGTGCAGGTGAAAATATCCATCCACTCGTTCGCCAAGTTCCCGATTACCCGATTCCCCGCGGACGGGCTTTCCATACCTCAAAACGCGTCTCCGGGTCACCGGGGATTCCGATCTCATTTCGAACGAATAAAGCTCCGCCGTGAACACCGGCACATTCCTGAACGATCGACTCCGAGCGTTCCAGCTTCTTTGTCAGGGCAGTAATCGCTGCTGAAGATCTGGACATCGCCAGCTCCCCGTGGCGCGGGTTCAGACCTACAGATCCCTATCTTCCGGGCTACCATTTCGGCCAACCTGGACGATCCGCTTTCGAAATGCTCTTCTTCGAAATGTTTTCGTCCGGAGATGTGAATATTTGATGCTCGATGTGACTAACGCGGGTCAAACGATTTGTGGTGCAGGTAATGGCTGCTCATGAATATTCAGCCTTTGCTGTTGTAACCTGTGAGAGCTTGGTAATTCAAGTTAGAACTTTTGAGTGACTTCAAATATAATTCCGATATGTATTATCTGAAGGGTGTTCACCCTAAATCGACTCCAAAATATACCTTGCAGTAAAGTTTCAAGGTTGGAACATGTACTTATTTTATTGATCTCAAGCTTAAATAGTTATCAAAGAGTATTTAAATCTAAGTTAAAAAAAATGGACCTCTTTAACCTACGTCAGGTTAAGTTGCAGAAAAGTTTCATGATAGAAACACAGCAGTAGATGCACTTATTTTATCGATCTCAAGCTCAAATAGTTATCAAATAATATTTAAATCAAAGTAACAAAGAATGGACCTCTTTAACTTACATCAGGTTAAGTTGCAGTAAAGTTTCATGATAAAAACACAATAGTAGATGCATTTATTTTATGGATCTCAAGCTCAAATAGTTATCAAATAATATTTAAATCCCAGTAACAAAGAATGAACCTCCACAACCTACATCAAGTCTGACAATTTTCTTCTTCAGAACAAAAAGATTCCCTTCTCTTGAAGTCTCCGAAATGAGAACCTTGAAATTCTCCATCTATAAGAAACCGCAAATAAAACAATTTGAGTACAGCAAATAAAATATTTTGGCTAAAGTTGTTGAAATGAAAAGCTTCAGTGACGAACAATTTTTGTGCCAGCACCGCAAAGAATATCGCAAGGCTTGCAATCGACGCCTAAAAAGAAATTAAAAGAAACCGCCTCCTCTAAGAATCAACTTCCGCCGTACACGAAGAAACGCTGGCTGAGCATAACGCGGAAGCGTGCAATAAAAAGCGCCGGAAGTCGAGGAGCAAAGTAAATGAATGGAATCTCCTGACGAAGAGCAGAGTGGTACTCGTGGCTGACATTCATTTTCCGGGCCTTCTTAATGCCGCGTCCCTTTTGTTGAAGAACTTGCTACAAAATAGAGAGCCACCCCTTCTTCTTCTTCTCCATTCATCTTCTCGTTTCTTTCGCACTTTCAAGGAATTCGAGCAGCGTGAAAGAAGCAGATATCGAGCCGGAACGGAGAACGAAACACGCGCGCGGCCAAATTGTCGCTCTTTTCTTGCGAGGACCGTGAGGGTGTATTGGGTGCCTCAGGAAAAGTGTAAAATGACGTGCTTATATGTTCGTTGTAGGGAACGGTGGATATATTGTCGTGTGTTATATATTGTATGTTATGACACTGTATATTGCCAGATGTATAAACTCTCGTTACGGTGTTATACGTTAAGGTGTCTTGCGTTGGAGCTTGGGTGCTTTTACTTGGTACTGTGTGCGGCGTGGTGTACTTCGATGGGAGTATCGTTGTAAATTGAATGTGGGCGCGTTGGGTTTTCAGTGCGTTGCGAAATTGATGCGTTGAGTATTCCACGCGTGGTGGATCCCACGCGTTGTGTATTCCACGCGTTGTGTCTTCCACGCGTTGTGAATTCCACGCGTGGTGTATCCCACGCGTTATGTATCCCACGCGTGGTGTATTCCACGCATTGTATATTCCACACGTGGTGTATTCCACGCGTAGTGTATCCCACGCGTGGTGTATCCCACGCGTGGTGTATTCCACGCTTGGTATATTCCACGCGTGGTGTATCCCACGCGTTGTGTATCCCACGCATGGTATATCCCACACGTTGTATATTCCACGCGTGGTGTATTCCACGCGTAGTGTATTCCACGCTTGGTATATTCCACGCGTGGTGTATCCCTCGCGTTGTGTATCTCACGCGTGGTGTATCCCACGCGTTATGTATCCCACGCGTGGTGTATTCCACGCTTGGTATATTCCACGCGTGGTGTATCCCATGCGTTGTGTATCCCACGCGTGGTATATCCCACGCGTGGTGTATCCTACGCGTGGCGTATCCCACGCGTGGTGTATCCCACACGTTGTGTATCCCACGCGTGATATATTCCATGCGTGGTGTATCCCACGCGTGGTATATTCCATGCGTGGTGTATCCCACGCGTGGTGTATCCCACGCGTTGTATATTCCATGCATTCTATATTCCACGCGTGGTGCATCCAACTCATATATTCCACATACTTCATATTCTCCATACCCCTATATCTATCACATCACATCTACCATGTGCAACATACCGTATAGTGACCGTGTTCCATCGCTACATATTTTCTCGCGTTATATCGCCAAGAACGCCGAAAACAATACCCCAATTAATAATTCATAACTCCCTTGCACATTTCTTTTGAGGCAGCGTGTATAATGAAATAGGGGGAAACCTGAAGTGGTTGTGAGGAAAAAAAGGCTGTCGCGGCCTACGACCTCGTCTTTCATCTTTCTCTTTCTATTTGCGTCAATCAGTTAGTCTGAAACGGGCTTTATCCATGGAACGGTCGCGGCTGTCGCGTCGTCGATTTTCAACGAAAGGACACGACAACAATAACGACGTTTCCTTTGGGTGGAGAAGTAAGGGGATGTAGATTCGTGGTGGCGGGACGAATTAATCCGATTCGTCGATAGTTCGTGCCGGGATGACTGTGAAGGAATACCTTCGCTCCCTATGGAATGCGAAGGTTCTAAGTGTTAGAACGAAATCGACGATCATGTAACTCATTTCGATTTCTATAGAACTATTAACTTCTTTGTCAATTTATGATATACTTTTTTTTTGTGGTGCAGTTATGAAGGTTCGAGTTCGAGAATCCGGATCGTTGTTCAAATTATTGTATCTCAGGTGATATAATTATTTTGCGATCGCTCAAAGTCAGAAGTTAACGAGATAGAGTATGTCTGTGACTGCACTGAAAATTAATGAATTACACCATTAACCACAATGAGTCTACGTACGCTGATGGAATATTTCGATCAATTTGAGGAAAAGATAATGAGGCTGCTCTATAGATGAGCTTTTGTAGATGTGGAAGTAGATACCTCGTATTGGAAAAGGTGCATTCAAAGTTGCGAGGTTTACAATTTTTTTATGTGACAATCTCAAAGTTTGAAAGTCCTCATGTGTCACATTGTCCAATTTTCTAATTGTCTAATTGTCTAATTGTCTAATTATCTAATTGTCTAATTGTCAAGTTGTCTAATTGTCTAATTGTCTAATTGTCTAATTGTCTAATTGTCTAATTGTCAAGTTGTCTAATTGTCTAATTATCAAATTTTCAAATTGTCAACTTGTCAAACTATCAGTCTATCAAATTGTCAACTTGTCAAACTATCAGCCTATCAAATTGTTAACTTGTCAAACTATCAGCCTATCAAATTGTCCCAACTATAAGTTCACAAATCAGCAAATCCCCAAATTTCCACCCTAAAATTCATAAAATTCTAAACTGTCTAAAACGACAAATTTGCTCCGAAAGATATATCGATCAAAGAACATTCGTAGAGCGTTTCAAACGATCCACTTAAGGAACGTTGCCTAATCCATTCTAGCGTGTACCGAGTGCAAAGCGTTTGCTGTTGCACGCGTACAGAAGCGAGGACTGTTGTCTCGTGCCGAAGCTTGGTCTTCTATCTTGGATGTTTGCGTGTACGTTTCTTGCGAGTAAACGTCATTTTCCTGAGGTGTGTATACAAGCCCCTTGGGAACGCGCGTTGAAACACTTGGTAGTGAAGTAACTCTCATCTTCCCTGTGCTGTAAACAGCTTCTTGTGTGGCTTCAACGTTACTCGATGTTAATAAGCAATGAATACACACGTACCTAGGTGTTCTGAAACGGCGAGGCTGAATAAATGCCGCGTCCTCTTAACCGGAAAACGAGTCATCCGTTTTGTCTTTCGAAAACGAAGGCGTAAACGATATTCGCGATAATTGCTTGTGTTGATTAAAGGAATCTTTCCGAACGGATATGTACTGCAAATTTATCTCTCGTTAATGTAATTGCGATCTATTCAGCGATAATTTCGAATTCAATGAGATTTTCGTTTCAGAATTTATTAGCGTATAATGTCGTTAATAAAGAGCACACATTTGGAAATATCAGGGAGGCTAATTATAATCATAATAGCGTTTAATAGTTTCTATTACGTTATAGTGTTATTGCATTAATGGCGTTCCAACTAGTATATCGTAACATTATGCCGGTTTCGTAAATAATTAATTTGCGTTTCCTACATTAGGGTGCATTACCCCCGGAGCGCGCTATACGCAACTCTGTTTATTTGACTTCCATCTGTTTGAACGAAGTCTTAGTCAACACTCGAAACGAATGTGCAAATACGAAAATTTCGTTGTTCATACGTACGTTGATAATTTTACCCAAAGTTACGTGATTTCACGATTACGTGCATTTTGATTGTTCCATTATTTCGACAATACTCAAGCACCAAAACTTTCGGTCTATCGACGTTCAGAATGGCACGATAGCCGAAATTAATCGGTCGTTTGATCGCTCGCAACGTTCGAGATTAGGATCACGTCTGAACGACGGAATCGATCGAGACCAGGCTTGATCCTCGTCCTCGTTCGAGGTCATCGTAATGACCAAAGGAAGGTTCGGGGCTCGAAAAATCTTTTTCGAGTGGCCGGTGGACTCACGTGCACGGCAAACGGAATAAATTGGCCCGTGCCGATCGAAATTCCCATGGACGAGCGGATCGGAAATGGGAATGACGTATAAAGGAGCCAGAGCACGTAGGGTCAGTTTACCAGGCAAGGCATATCCTGTACACCGTGAAGAATCCCCGGCAAATCTTGTGTATGTCCAGCTCGTCACATGACCCCGCCAGCCCCCGGCTGAATACTGATCGGCCTCCTCAGAGACTCCAAACGGTTTGCGTCCCTTTGTAAAATCAGTAGCGAACCTTTCAGCCTCCTTTTTGCTTGGATCGCGAACAGCCAGACTCCGATCCCTCGACCCTTTATAGTCGCATTCCTTTCTGTCGTCTTACCTCGTTCGAGTTACGTGTATCCTTCAGTACCGAGGAAACGCGTCCAGATCGTTACGTTTCGACGACCCTCCTGAAAAGGATACGCCGAAAAAAGGCACACGTTTTATGCGTTAATTCCCATTTTCCACTTTCATATCATTCAAACATCTTATGTCTACGATGTAACTCTTATATCTTCTTGTCACTCCATTTTATTTTGTCATGAAGATCTTCAGATTTCTAAAAAAATTTCGAACTTCGAATTCAAAGAATTCAAGTATTTTGAAGAAAATATATAATGGAAAGAATGTATAATTTTTAGAAAAACTGTATGTAAAGACACTTTGCACAACTTGTACTATTCGAGGGACACACAGTGAGACTGTACCGCAACTCCTTCAATCGACTTCAAATGAAAAAGCAAAAAATAAAGAATTTTATATAATAACAATACGTAGAATAAGAACGTATAGTTTCTGGAGAAATTGTATGTAAAGACACTTTGCAGAACTTGTTCTATTTGAGGGCCATACAGTGAGACTCTACCGCAACTTCTTCAATCGACTTCAAATGAAAAATCAAAAAATAAAGAATTTTATATAACAACAATACGTAGAATAAAAACGTATAATTTCTGGAGAAACTGTAAGTGAAGACACTTTGCACAACTTGTTCTGTTCGAGGGCCATATAGTAAGACTGTACCGCAACTCCTTCAATCGACTTCAAATGAAAAAGCAAAAAATAAAGAATTTTATATAATAACAATACGTAGAATAAGAACGTATAATTTCTAGAGAAACTGTATATAAGCACTCGTACATTCTTACACTTTACACAACTTGTCCGTTCGAGCGCCATACAGCGAGACTGCACCATAACTCCTTCGATCGACTTCAAACGAAAAACCAAAAAATAAATAATTGTATATAATAACAGTACGTGTAATAATTTTAAGAGAAAACGAATATCGTTTAAAAGAAGAAATGTGTGAGACGTCATAAGGTGGAACGTGTTAATTAAAGGTATCATTCTCCGAAACAGGAGGTACAATCGTTCGATCAAATTTCTGAGAATGATTCTTGTTCCTCTTTCAGCTACTCCAATTACGACAGGACTTATCAATTCCCCGAATCTCTAGCAGCGTATTAGCGAATCTTTCTCTCGCCGTTCTGTCCTCCGTTCACGAAACTCCTTCCAAGTTCTTCGGCGCCGTTGTAATACCTCATCAGGTATTCCCGTCAGATAAGAAGACGAACGTATGTCTCGGTGGCTGTTCGTTTCCGGATTATCTCCGAGTCACGGTTTTCGGTGACTACCGTCTCACGCGGACTGTTCTATTAAAGACGCCATAATTTCCTTCCCTCGACAGCCATCAAATTACAAACTGTATCGTGCGGTTAGGGAGGGAAGGAGAGGGTCAGAAGCCGCGATCAGCTGCTAACGATACCAAAAATGAAATTAACCGAGGGAGAGAAGCCGGATCGCGGCTAATCTCGTCTGGTATATAGCCGTCCCGATATCCTTCGTAAATAGATTACCGTGGCGACGTTAGGTGACATCCTCTTTAACGTGACAGACCGAGACGCGATAGAGGAATCTATATGCAGGGTGCAATCCTTTCGGAAAATGCGGAAAATTCGTCGGGAAGACAGTGGCGTCGCGGTGGCGGAACAAGAAGTGGGCGAAGAGAGGAGGGAATTGTACGGGACACTGATAAGAGAACTCGGAAGAAACTGGCACGCTTTGACAGCCGGTAAATTAAAGTATATTTCCGCGACGCTAGAAGGCAGATGTGCTGTACGTGGTAATCTGAGAGAATCCGAGAGCCGAGATGAAAGAAGGCAGCATTCGAAAGAGGGAATTTTTTATGAACGAGATAGCTGGCTAGGGGGATACTGGTGGCAAAGGGAATGCTACCTGCGAACTATACACGGTGGACCAATCCTTCGATCGAATAGTATTTTCCAACGTAGAGTGAAATATCGTACGGACGCAAATATACACGGTGCTCCGAGCGAAAATTTATTGTTTCGATCGGCTATAATCTTCAAATATATATAAAAGAAATATTATACACGGGTAAATATACACAGACTTCCGACCTGTAGATTGAATAGCCTTCAAAGAAACACTAAAGTTCACCGTGTTGAGACCCAAGTGAAAATTCAATGAAAGTTTCAATTATATTCAAATATATCCAAGATCTTCACATATGAGCCTCCATAAAGCTTCTCCCATAATAAGAAACTCTAACAACAAATTGAAAATGAATGTACTTCCGTGTCACAGTAGATAAATCATTTTGATCACCATATAGGTGTCCAGCTGAGAGAGCCGGAGGAAAAGAACATCGGGAGAGTAAAAGAAGTTGTCAGAATCAGATGAGGCTGGCGACTGTAGATCGGGCTAGCCTGGCTTATCTGATGGGCACACAGCCGCGAAATGAATCGATGAAACAGACATTCACTCGTGAGCGTACGATCGTCCTAACAACTTTCCAACGAAATCGTTGAAACGTTGCCTCGTTCGATCGAGTTGTCAACCTTCCCGACACGCCTCGAAGGGGAAACTTTGCTATTGCCGGACCGTGTTACTGTTTATTGGATGTCGACTTATTACCATCGGTATTGGATTAGGATTAGATGATCGGAGTCTTCGAAATTTGACGAGTTTGCAAGCCTATGATTAGAACTGGATTTACTTCGAGGTTTAATTGGATCTTCGTTTGATTGGATTGGGGAAAATGGGGTGTAGGTGGATTTTATTATTTTGCTGGAGGAGGAATAGTGGAGGAGGAATTATAGGAGAGGAGGTGGTAGTTTTTTAAATTATTCAAAAAGGGAGATTACTTAGGTGAAGGTTTAGGATTCGTCAAAATGGCTCTTACTCTTCAGACAGCCATTTTGAACAACTTACAGCAATAATAGTATCTTATATGATCGTCAAAATGACTCTTACTCTTCAGACAACTATTTTATATAACTTACAGCAATAATAGTATTCTCTATGCTTGTCAAAATGGCTTCTACTCTTCAGTTAACCATTTTGTATAACTTACAGCAATAATAGTGTCCCTTAGGGTTAGTCAAAATGGGTTCTACTCTTCAGACAGCCATTTTGAACAACTTACAGCAATAATAGTATCTTCTATGATCGTCAAAATGGCTCTTACTCTTCAGACAACTATTTTATATAACTTACAGCAATAATAGCATCCTCTATGTTTGTCAAAATGGCTTCTACTCATCATTTAAGCATTTTGTATAACTTACAGCAATAATAGTATCCCTTAACATTCTTTAAAATAGCTCCTACTCTTCAGCCAACCATTTTATACACCTTACAGCAATAATAGCATCCTCCATATTCATCAAAATGGCTCCCACTCTTCAATAACCCATTTCATACATCTGACAGCAAGTTCCACAATAATTTATAGTCAGAGTACTTTACACTAAAAATAACCCACAGCAAAATCTTATTAACTCTTCAATTTCAAGTGACATCCCCAATTCACTAACCATCGAAATTTAAATGTACCATCTACTATTCACAAATGTTTCATCGATCGATCCTTCAGAAGCTTTCAAAGCTAAAAATCCAGTACGTGGCACATTCTTCACCAAAGGCACGTAACACGCTTCTTCGAAGCTTGCGGCTCCAAGACAATAAACACGTTTTCATCGAGCAACGCGTTTTTTTTTCAAACGAGAATTGTTCAGGGTCGAGACGCTAGAGCCCGGATCTTTCGAGCTGCGAAGCCCTGGAGCGATCTAGGATGTGCCCGCACGAAACCCAGGGTCTGTCTTATCTGGCTGAGCGCATTTCTCATCTCTGAGAACACCACCCTGAATGCCCCACCCCTGTTACATTGAAATCACCGAGAAATTCACCAACTCTTGACCGACGACAGCTGGGAACTGTAACGTTGACCGGAAGCTGTGCTAAAATGGCGGGGTAGTTTCTTGAATTTTGATGTTTTTGGGATAACTTGTGATACTATTCAATTAGATGAAAACTGTGGAGGAAAAGTACGGAGGTAGATGAAGTTTAGGTACGTGCACAATTTGCAAATTTCTAAATTGAAATTTTGCTGAAATTTTCTGTGTTCTCAAATTTTTTTACTTAGATCAGACTTTCAAATTTTTTCTATCTTCCAGAATGTGTATAATTGTCATAGTTGCAGATGTTCATGTACATATATTCTAGAATTTAAGAATTTTCGTGTACCCAAATATTTACATTCTCAAATTGCCATACACCAAAATTTTCATATATAAAAATGTACATACTCCCACAATTGCTTCTACGCGAAGTGACGTAGCAATTCAAAATGACAATAAGTTGTATTTTTTGTGTCAAGATAAAATAACGATATCGTTAAAAAACGTGAACTAAAAATGCACGAAAAAGGGCAGAGTTCGAAAATATGTAGGTCTCATCGAAATGTACAAGGCACAACCGCGATAGTTAGAAGCGATGAAAGAGGGTGTCGTTGAATTCTCGTCGGTGAAAAAGCGCGTCGGTGATTTGAATGTAACCCCGTCCACCCGTCCCGTTTCGTCCGCTTTTCTTTCCATTTCGCTCTCAATTTCTCCGTGAAGGGTCTAGCTCGGTCCCCTTGTTATTCCAACTCGCGGTCTCATCTTCGTTTCCGCGTTATTTTTTCCTCGGCTCTCTTTTCATCCCCGGGCCGCGGCTTCTTCATCATCCTCCGGTTCGAGCCTCCGGTTTCCTCCCAGGCTCGTTTCTTTTTCCCCGAGTCGTCCAACGTTTTCTTTCATTCGTACGAAACGCCTCAAAGACCAGCGGCGGGCCGTCATCGTCGCGAGCAAACACTCGCTCATAGAGCTGGCGACCGCGAGACTCGAAAGGGTTGAAAAGCGGACAGATTTCGTGCGGGGATCATTTCCGCGTCGCGATTTCTCGAACGAGATCGTCGCGCGAGTTCTCTTTGACCGGATAACAGAGCTGCTCGCGTGTTTGTAACGCTGATTGCGCGCGGCTGCAAAAGAAGCGGAGCGGAGAAAAAAAAATCGAGGAGGAGGAACGAAGACGCCTCGGGGTAGGACGCGTGCGGGTCGTCGGAGAGGGTGCACGGAGGAAGATAAGAGAGGAATCGAGCGATCGATAGAGAAGCAGGCTGATTGAAGATGAACCTCGGAGACGAGGAATTCTGTTCGGATAGAATCTTGGATTCCTCTAGGAGTCTCCCTCTCCTTCTGAATTGTCTGTCCGTCGTTTTTCACCGAGCACTGCTTTCCCGAAATTGATTGCCATGGGCTTTGATCGTGCTTTCTCCAAAAACTTCCGACTAATCGCAAAATACCAAATATTTATAAACGCAATATCATTCTATTATATTCTACAATATTTATGAAATAATATTCTGTATATTCTATAATATTTATGGACTGTTATTCTGTTAGTCATTGAGACTAACATTGAGTCATTGAGTCTTTATTTCTTGACATTATAATAAATAATAATTCTATCAGCAAATTTTGCATATTCTCTTCTTGATTTTATACTAGGAATATAAAAACCTGTAGATACTAGAATCTTGCAGTACAAAAATATTAAAAACTATAAAAATTTAAGGACAGAGCCTAGAAGTCCTTATCTAAAAATACAAAAAAAGCAACCTAAAATATAAATACATAAAAATATAAAAGTCTTCAAAATCATCTGCCAATCACAAAATAGAAAAATGCCAATTTCACAATATACAATTAGCGAACACCGTATTCCATTTAAAAGTACCTGACAAGTAAAACATCATTTTACATTTAAAATGAAATGTACCGAAGTAAAATATCAACATTGCTCATTAAAATGTTAATAACAATATCTGCATTCTGATTCGCGTTTTAACATCAATATTACACAATATTTTCATGAACGATACTTTACGTAATATTAAAATAGGGAACACAGTATTTTGCAATAAGTAAAGAGAGAGAGAGACGTAGACTCTCGTATAATTAAATTCGCTGTGAACGGCATTTTCATGTTTCCTTTCGTCCAGTAATTACATTGTTGGACAAATTAATAAACTTTTCTCTGTTGTCGAATAATAAACGATAACAATGCTCGAATCTGTTAGTTAGTACGGCAGAAAGCAACGTTATCAGCGACGTCCATGTCAGTCCGGTTGGAAAAATTAACGCGCTCGATGTTTGTGCGGAGAACGAGAGAGAAAAGGGCTCGTTTATAATGCGAACTCTTTTGTGATGTTCATTTTTATAATTTCTTTCTACGTTCGCTATGGACGCGTTTGTTCTCCCTCGAAATTGCTATTTCGTGTACGAGGTACAAGGACAGAGTTGCTGAATGTGAAATTAAAGTGTCAAGTTTTATCACATTATGGTGGATGGGAAATTGCGAATTTTGGAATTTGGGGCGTAGAGTTTGGGAATTTGGGACGCTTGGGAATTTGGAAGATTGAGATTTGGAACGCTTGGGATTTGGGACGCTTGGGAATTTGGGACGCTTGGGAATTTGGGAGGTTTAGAATTCGGGAGATTTGGAATTTGGGACGCTTGGGATTTGGGACGCTTGGGAATTTGGGACGCTTGGGAATTTGGAAGATTGAAATTTGGAACGCTTGGGATTTGGGACGCTTGGGATTTGGGACGCTTGGAAATTTGGGAGATTGGGATTTGGGATGCTTGGGTATTTGGGACGCTTGGAATATGGAACGCTTGGAAATTTGGGACGCTTGGAAATTTGGGACGCTTGGAAATTTGGAACGCTTGGAAATTTGCAGAGCTTGGAAATTTGGAAATTTGTAATCATAGAAACTTAAAACTCATTATCTCAAAACCAAAAATCTAGAATCGTAAAATCTAAATCTTCCAACTACCATAATCGTTGATCGTCGAAATCAGCAATCAAGTAGAAAAGTTGAATGAAGCTTTGTCCTAATGTAAAAAAGCACACGCTCGCAAGTTCGTAGTTCGTTTCCAGATGTAAATGGTGTCTTATCGACCTAATTACAGTTTGAAGATTTATACCAAACGGAAACGAACCTGCACCGCCTCGATCCCCCTTCGGGCTATACTATCAGAAGTCTGTAATTCGTTCCTCTTATCTGGTCGATGGTAATGAATGAACTTTTAACATTATTTCTCGTTGAGGATTAAAGTCGATACCGAACAAGACGTTCCGATAAATGCAGGAAAACACGATTTCCTTTATGAACTCGACTTTTGCTGATCGTGATTTTATTTGTAAGGGTCGTGATACTGATGCTGTAGATCAGCTTTACTTATAAGTAATGAGTTACAATTATTTTCAAGTGTAGCTGCAGAAATTATGTTTGTGGATTTGGTAATATATCGAGGTACTCTTGTACGGCTACTGAACTTAAATTTTCTCAATTTTTCAATTTTTGGATTTTTCAATTTTTCAATTTTTGGATTTTTCAATTTTTCAATTTTTCAATTTTTCACTCTAATTTTTCACTTCTTCATTTTTCACGCCTTCAATTTTTCACTCCTCCAATTTTTCACTTCTTCAATTTTTCACTCCTTCAGTTCTTCAATTTTTCAATTCTTCAATTCTTCAATTCTTCAATTTCCCATTTAACAACATACAACTTTCTCAACTTCTCAATTTTTAATTTAACGACATAAAAATTGTTCAACATTCCAGTTCCTAACTTAACAACATAAAAATTGCTCAACTTTTAATTTCTAGCTTAAAAACATAAAAGTAAGCAAATGAGGTAATTGATGATTTTTGAGGTTAAATTCTAAAGTTTCAAAATTTCTCCCAAAGATATCGTTGAAGATGAGGGATTTTTCGCTAGAAAATAGGGTTTCCAAACGCTCCCATGTAACCGTCGTTTCCGCAATCTGGTCAATCTGGAATCTACGACAAAACGATTGCACATTGGCACGTTATCAATGCAATCGCCAGCCCAGAGCCAATACTCGTTCTCGTTCTCCTCGCGTGCGATCCATTTGTCAAACTTGCGGCAAACTTCGAAATCGAATCTCGTTAAAACATATAAACATAAATGTGCGCGCTTAGTATTCATCGAGGTTATACCTCGCTGTTATTGATCTTTCGGTGTTTGATCTTGCCGTCAGCAATTTAGAGAAATTAGGTAAAAGGTGTCTCCGGAACACCTCCGCTCCTCATTCTCCAGTTCAATTAGAAGATAGGACCTTCCAGATCCTGTAGCGTTCTCGCAAATTTAATTGGATGGAAGCAATGATTAAATGAGAGGTCACTATAAAGGTGAATATTTCAACCGGTAACTGGTTAAATATTCTATTATCTTTTCATAGTGTTAGGAGTTTATTTCAATAATTTTTTAATTATTTGGTGATTTGATGATTTGGAAATTTGGAATTTGGGAGATTGGGATTTGGGACGCTTGCGATTTGGGACGCTTGGGAATTTGGGAGATTGGGATTTGGGACGCTTGGAGTTTGGGACGCTTGGGAATTTGGGAGATTGGGATTTGGGACGCTTGGAGTTTGGGACGCTTGGGAATTTGGGAGATTGGGATTTGGGACGCTTGGGATTTAGAGCGCTTGGAATTTGGGACGCTTGGAATTTAGGACGCTTGGGAATTTGAGAGATTGGGATTTGGAACGCTTGGAGTTTGGAACGCTTGGGATTTGGGACGCTTGGGATTTGGAGCGCTTGGGATTTGGGACGCTTGGGATTTGGAGCGCTTGGGATTTGGGACGCTTGGAATTTAGAACGCTTGGGATTTGGGACGCTTGGAATTTGGGACGCTTGGGATTTGGAGCGCTTGGAATTTGGGACGCTTGGAATTTGGAACGCTTGGAATTTAGGACGCTTGGGATTTGGAGCGCTTGGGATTTGGGACGCTTGGAATTTAGAACGCTTGGAATTTGGGACGCTTGGGATTTGGGACGCTTGGGATTTGGAGCGCTTGGGATTTGGGACGCTTGGAATTTAGAACGCTTGGGATTTGGAACGCTTGGAATTTGGGACGCTTGGAATTTGGGACGCTTGGGATTTGGGACGCTTGGAAATTCAGAACGCTTGGAAATTTGAAAATTTGAAAATTTGGAAATTTGGAAGATCGGAAATTCGAACAGTCGAAAATTACAATATTCAGAAACTGAAAGATTTGGTTCGCACAAAGTGATTTTTGTACAGTTCCGAATTAAACACTATATTCCACAAAATCTGAAGCACGTTGTTTTGCAAGAAATATATAGTCTAGAAAGTGCAGTTCATCTAAAGAGCACCTTAGACACTTCATAAAATTCCGCAACCTCCGTATTTCTTTCCAAGCTTTCCCCGGAAAACGTGTCTCCGGTTTGCAAATTATAGTTCGCTTTAAAAAATGTCCAACACGTACTTGAAGATGTGGCAATCTCTATATTTCCTATCCTCGGACAGGCCACGTTTTCACTCGCAAATTACGGTTCCCCAGTTATGCTTTCGTAATTCCTTTTAATGTCTTCCTACGTTTTTAAAGAGACAATTCGAGACCCATGCACGGAGAGCGATGTAAATATTATGAAATAATCTTGCTGAAATCGTAGACGGATAAAAATGTTCGTTTTAAAAACATAAACTTGATACTTTACGGAGAGGAATTTTTACGAAACCTCCCCTGTATGTACTTTCTAAATCCTTGTAATGATAAGGACGCTTTCAACCCTCGGATCGTAATTCTGAGAAGAGAGAAGATTTAAAGAATTCTTCGCAAATCTCTACAGTATTAAAAATACTCGACCCCACCGAAATTTAATATTCCATAAAATTCCACGAGAAATGTCGGTGATAACTCGTGCCACGCACCCCGATATTATACGAGTTATACGCTGTGGACTTATCAAATTTATATTTACAATTTTGATGACAATGTAACAAAATTTGAACGTTACTTTGTTAATGGAGATACTGTGCTTATTATTACATTTTTATTTGTATTTTTTTTAGGCGAGGAATTTTTAGATTTTTTGGAGATTGAGTTATTTTAATAAAAATATGCTTGACAATTTTCAAAAATGTATCCTGATCATTTTCGACGATTTTCAACTATTTAATTGAAACATTTGATGCTTTAGTTGTAACGTCCAATGAAAAACAAAGTAAATAATTGATACACGCAGTGCATTTTACAACATCATTTAACAAGATGCTTTATTTCGATAGAAATATGCTCGAGCATTTTTAAAAATGTGTCCAGTCCATTTTCAATAATATTCAACTATTTAATTGAAACATTTGATGTTTTAGTTACGATGTCCAATAAAAATAAAGTAAATTATTGATACACGCAGTGCATTGTACAATATCATTTCACAAGATACTTTATTTCAATAAAAATATGCTCAGCCATTTTCAAAAATGTATCCAGTCCATTTTCAATAATATTCAATTATTTAATTGAAACATTCGATGTTTTAGTTACGATGTCCAATAAAAATAAAGTAAATTATTGATACACACAGTGCATTGTACAATATCATTTCACAAGATACTTTATTCCAATAAAAATATGCTCAGCCATTTTTAAAAATGTATCCAGTCCATTTTCAATAATATTCAACTATTTAATTGAATTTGATTTAATGGCATAGTTACGACGTGCAATGAAAAGAAGGTAAATTATCGATAGATGTTTTTGCTTCCTGATATCTATGACGTTATCGTCCGATCATATAGACGCAGCAAATATGGATCAAAGTAACGAAAACCGGAACACAGTCAATCAAGCTGATCCCGAAATAGCATGAAGCTCGGAACGGCAACAGCAGTAAACATCCGATTCGAAACCAAATTTGCGATGATGACGACGTCGAGTTTAATCCGCGCGTCGGTATCCGGTCGGCAGAATCCGGATGGAGGAGATAAAAATGACGAGCTGCGGGACAAGCAAAAATCGCGATACGTCCCGTTCGCGCCCGTTGCAATTTCCAGCTTGTCAACGTTCTTGCGGCCCTCGCCGGAGCGCGAAGAAAATGGCCCCTGTTGGCCGCGAGTGCCATTTTGTTTCGTTAAGCCCGTCGACGTTTCGCTAACGGCGGAAATACGTGCGAGACCGTACACGCACCGAACGAGGGGGCCGTGCGACAACACGCGGAACATTACACTTTTATGGCAGCTCGTGATTATGTATCAACCAGACAGATTTATACGTTATGTATGGCCGCTATCGATTTTCCCGGCGAAATGCAGAAACGCCCGTTGAGCCCTGTGGGAAATATGCAACGGCGAAGTAATGGCGTTCGGGGCAATAGGCGTTAATCCGGAATAGGCACCTGCCTGCCAGGACCGTTTCGGGCTAAAAAAAATACAGAAATACCCGGACGAGTGCCATGACGGTTTGATGGTTTTACGAAGCGACGGTCTCAGAGTTGTGTGCGCCATTGCCCAAAGAGTTATCTGCAACACTCGTTTTCCAACAATTTTTTTATGCTATCTTAAATTTCGTTGCGGTGCGGACTACCTTTTTTCGACAGTTCGATGGTTAACTGTGATTGGCGACTTCGATCAAATACAGCCCCCGGTACTCGAGTTATGACCACATGCAATAATTTCGCTCTTTTAACCGCGGGAGCCTGCGGTTTCATAAATCGACTGTGGTTAAGGACAGTTTGACGACGTTTAATAATTTTCGAATATCGATGCTTGAAAAGTTGGACATTTAGAAACGTTGCTACTTGGATATCAATATGCAAATCTTAGCTTGTGAACGTTTTATAGGAATGTGGGAAATTTAAGCTTTTCTCTTGTTATTATAAATTATTACACTTATAATTTACTTATAATTTAAGAACATAAACATGTGGGAGTGTGTAAGACATTTTTAAAAATGGTCAAGCATATTTTTGTTGAAATAAAGTATGTTGTTAAATGATATTATAAAATGCACTGTGTGTATCAATAATTTATTTTCTTTTTATTGAACGTCATAGCTAAGACATCAGATGATTCAGTAAAATAGTTCAAATAATTTAATGATTTTTTTGTTAGAAATGAAAATGGACAATTCGATTGTGAATATGGTCAGACATTTTTGTGATGATAACAACTTGTCTCGTAAAATAAAACTTGTCAATGAATAATTCTTCTATAAATTCATCATAGAAATTCATCATAAAAATTCATTATAAAAATTAATCATAAAAATTCATCATAGAAGTTCATTATAGAAATTCATCATAGAAAATCATCAAAGACATTCATCATAGAAATTAATCATAAAAATTCATCATAAAAATTCATTATAAAAATTAATCTTAGAAGTTCATTATAGAAATTCCTCATAAAAATTCATCATAGAAATTCATCATAAAAATTCATTATAAAAATTAATCATAAAAATTCATCATAGAAGTTCATTATAGAAATTCATTATAGAAATTCATCATAGAAAATCATCAAAGACATTCATCATAGAAATTAATCATAAAAATTCATCATAAAAATTCATTATAAAAATTAATCTTAGAAGTTCATTATAGAAATTCCTCATAAAAATTCATCATAGAAATTCATCATAAAAATTCATTATAAAAATTAATCATAAAAATTCATCATAGAAGTTCATTATAGAAATTCGTTATAGAATTTATCATAGAAAATCATCAAAGACATTCGATTAAAGTCCAAAATTATGATTTAAGCAAAACAGATAGAAATGGTAAAATGCAGCTTACAAACGAAGCGTATTAATTCCTTTTTCGCAGAGCCTGTAATAAAATATAACAAATAACGATTTTCAGTGAAAATTATGTGCAATCAAAATAATAATCCGCAATATGTATGTTGATACGTTTTCCATCCCTTTCAGAGCGAAATCCACGTCGAAATTGGTTAAAAGCTCGCGAATTTGCTTCTCGACTTAATGTTTATTTCGAGTTGAATTTTAAATTATTTAAACAAACATCGTTTCAATTCGGAATTAATAGCAGTAAAATTTTCATACGTGTCCCCCAGCGGACAGCGATTAAAACGCTATTTCGCTAATGATTTTGCAAAAGCGATCCCCCAATCCTCTTTTAAAACAATAATACCTCTTTCGAATAGAGCGGTGTTTCACTGCGGACTTTTATTTCCTTTTCAAGTTTTTGTTATACCGCGAAAATGCATTTTTTTTCGAATCGAGGCGGAATGTTATCGTTGAACTTACACGAAAGGCATTTTAATCCGCGAACGCGAAACTGCGCGTAGAGTTTCACGCGAAGGTAAAGCCTTTATCAGATTCCGTGCTTTAGAAAGAAACTTTCGTTTTATTATCGCGATAACTCGCGGGTCGGAGCTCGTTCAATTATAACCACGGTTTTTAAGTGACCGAGTTATTAATCGCACGTGTCGAGTTCGGTCTATAAAAAGCCAAGATTTTTCTCGATCGCCCGTAATCCGACTCGTAATTATCTGGACCGATTCAGAAGAACCTTTTATTCCCGACTTGACCTCTCATTTGCGGCTACCTGTAATAATTATCTCGTGCCGTTTTTCTTTCGCCTTTATTTAACCAACGATTCAACTAGAATTTTTTAGAAAGATTCTTCAAGCACATTTTACTTCATGATAGAAGCAGAAATTTCATATGTACACTCTGAAAGATATTTTATTTAACAAACGAGTCATGCATACTTAATGTCCATTATAAATAATTTCATTTCACATAAATAATTTCATGAATTATAAATGAACTTTCATTCCGTCGAATTTACTTGAATAAATTCTGTATACGAAAATATAAATATCAAAGGAGATTCGATTTCGTATAAAAGGTAAGTAGCAATCAAATCAAAGTACAGAATTTATTCGTAAAGCTGTGCCAAATGACTGTAAAGATTAAACGATCAGAAAAGTATCCAGTGCGGATTGATTTTTCCAAATCGATGTTCATTCAACAAAGCAAAGACTCATGAAAAATGTACGTTCGCCAGGAATTCAAAGCAGGCTTTTAACCGACCGCTTCTCTTGAAAATTTCCAGGTTCGCTATTAAAGCGCTGCGTTTCAAAAGATATTCGCTTTTCAAGGGAACAGTGTACTTCTTCGCTTGAAGATACTTTGCTGTTCGCTTCACCGAATCAAAATCATCCCCTCAGGGTGCAAAAGGACCAGGAGAAAAAAAAGCGCAAACTTATCCTCAATTTCCACTCGCTTCATCCAGAACAATCACCCTCCTGTTCCCGCACGATCGAACCACAATATTCCCCAGCGTCGTTTTCAACGAACGCCATCATCAGCCACTCGTTTTCGTTTCGTTTGCCACGATCTGATCGCGTCAAACCTCTTCTCACTGGCGTAACTCGCATTTTTTCTCTGATGTCGCTTTTGATTTTTTTAAATGGTTTAATAGCTGTTTTTATTAATTATATTGTGCAATTGATACGAGATATGTTATTGTATATTCTCTAGGATATGTGATATTCTCGATGATTGTGCGTGATATGTGATACTTAGGAATATTAATATGAGTCGTTTTGTAATAACGCAGCTATTAGGTATTGGAGTATCGAAGTTCTAAAATTTCAATATATTACAAAGTAGCTGTGTTTTACGGAATTCTTTATGGTTCGAATTCCTACGTCCCGAATTCCAACGCCCTGAATTCCAAGGCGCCGAATTCTCCATGCACTGAATTCTCTATGTCCCGAATTCCAACGCCCTGAATTCTGCACACGTGGAATTACCACGCACCGAATTTCCACGTGTCAATGTATCACGCTTGGAATTACCACGCTTGGAATTACCACGCATGGAATTACCACGCGTTAATTTACCACGCTTGGAATTACCACGCGTGGAATTACCACGCTTGGAATTACCACGCGTGGAATTACCACGCTTGGAATTACCACGCTTGGAATTACCACGCTTGGAATTACCACGCATGGAATTACCACGCTTGGAATTACCACGCATAGAATTACCACGCTTGGAATTACCACGCGTGGAATTACCACGCTTGGCATTACCACGCACCGAATTTCCACGCGTTAATTTACCACGCTTGGAATTACCACGCGTGGAATTACCACGCTTGGAATTACCACGCGCCGAATTGTCCAAGCGTGGAATTACCACGCACCGAATTTCCACGCGTCAGTTTACCACGCTTGGAATTACCACGCGTGGAATTACCACGCTTGGAATTACCACGCTTGGAATTACCACGCTGGGAATTACCACGCTTGGAATTACCACGCATGGAATTACCACGCTTGGAATTACCACGCATAGAATTACCACGCTTGGAATTACCACGCGTGGAATTACCACGCTTGGCATTACCACGCACCGAATTTCCACGCGTTAATTTACCACGCTTGGAATTACCACGCGTGGAATTACCACGCTTGGCATTACCACACACCGAATTTCCACGCGTTAATTTACCACGCTTGGAATTACCACGCGTGGAATTACCACGCTTGGAATTACCACGCGCCGAATTGTCCAAGCGTGGAATTACCACGCACCGAATTTCCACGCGTCAGTTTACCACGCTTGGAATTACCACGCTTGGAATTACCACGCTTGGAATTACCACGCGTGGAATTACCACGCTTGGAATTACTACGCGTGGAATTACCACGTGCCGAATTCTCCACGCGTGGAATTATCACGCGCTGAATTCTCCACGCGACGAATTCTCCACGTCCCGAATTCCTACATCCCGAAATCTCTACGTCCCAAAATTCCCAACGTCCCAAATTTCCTCCACCCCAAAGTCCCACCCTCCCAACACCTTCAACCCCCAAATAGTTAAACTTGCGGTTAAACTTGCGTGCTTAAAATAGTTAAACCCACCAAGGTCCCAACTAATGACAATGTACTATATAAACGAAAATGTTAAGTAACGAGGTATTTTCTGTTTCGTGAAGACGCGTCCCGGTGGCGTCAGTTCGCAACACGTTACACGCTGGTGGAATTCGATTTACCGTCGTGTCGGTGGCGATCGTTTCGTCGCAACGGGGACGTTAATTCAATCGGCATCCGGTAGCGAGCAGAGACCGAGCCGAAGGAGGAGGAAAAACGACGTCGATGGAGGAGCAGGGACACTCGAATCTGCAAGGGAAATTAACAATGTTTTCCTCTCGCTCTCCTACTCGAGGATCACTTGTCAACGAGTAGTCTTCCGCGCGCTAGAACATTCCACTTTAACTTTGCGTCTCCTCTTTGTTGCGTCTGCCATTGAACCGACAAAGGCTTGGTGTATATCTTCTGGAAGCTAATTAAGATTTATCGATCATTTTGGGATTGTACATTGATAAGCTACTAATGAACAAGGTAGATAAACATATGTATATGTACGTATGTTTTATAGATGTATTATAAACACCACAAGCTGTATACATATATGTGTTACGGTGATAGACCGAAATGTGGTGACTTTTATATGTGGTAACATATGTATACATGTATTGTCGGTATACATATATGTATAAGTAGGGTATGTTGTAGTAATTAGTATTTAATGCACAATGTAATGATTAATTTTGAATATTAAGTCCTAGAAGATAGCACAAAATTAGTCGAAAATGTGTATGATATAAATTACTAATGTAACATTTGACATTTGTAGAGGATGATTACATAAACGTTTTAACGTTGGTAGCCTGAAATAGCTGATTTACCTCATTGGCTGCTAATATTTATCCAACTAACCTAAAACCCTGTTCGGCCTGGATTTCACTTCACAAATTCCCCGACCTTCGGTTCGATATTGATCGATCAGCACCCACGAACGTTACCAAACACCGAAATTTCCTATTGGGCCGGTTTTAAAATCCGTTCCCAATGTGCGATTCAAATTTCCCATTAGCAGTTAACCCAATTATCGAGGAAAGTAGCCGCGAAACTGCAATCAATCAAGCCGTAACCAACGCGGAAGCCTTTTAACCCACATATTTGATCGCCTCTTCTTCCGAACGAAGAAGCATAAAAAAACAACAGCGGGGAAGAAAAAAGTGACGAAAATCGTATGCAGGTTTAGCCGTAGATCGAAATGGGGTGTCGTTCAAGGTTCGATCGATCTCGTCCGGTAATCCGTTAGATGCGCGACGCTAAATAGACGTAAATCCTATCTGTTCAGGGGCCGAACTTGGCGTACATGCCTTTAGCATATAATTATCGCGTGTATCTGGCCTATCACGCATGGCTACACTTGCGAACGAACGCAACACGGCTCAGCCGGACCGGAGGGGTGTTAAAGCATTAGGGGATTCCCCCGATCTGTCTGATGATCATTTTATATTAGCCAAGGGGAATCTGCATGACAATGGGTAGCCCCATTGTGTGATAAGCGCTTCACACCGCGCAACCCCATCCATATGTTAATATTCAACCCACCCTCTACGACCCTCTATGCTTCCCCTCTCTGCTTACGACGGCCAACTCGTGAAACTGAATTATACCACTCTGGTCCAAAACTTTTCGCGCAAACTTGTTTGCAAAAATCGGTAAAACGACATGGAAATTCTCTACAACTGCGTATGGGTAATAACACGTCCCCGACGCACTTACTTGCATTATACTTCTCTTCAAATTTTACGGGCACAAACTTTCGCACACTCTGAGCATTACGTCTCATGTGCAATCGTAATGCCGCGACGTGAATTACTGGAATGGAATTTCTTTCAAGAATTTATTGGATAGAATATTAACACTAAAATAGGTCAAATGACCGCACCACACATTTCTTATTAGATATACATTTTTTAAAAGTACATTCTTTGATATCAATATTGATTTTCATCGAGATAAAGAATAAATGTGTCTGCTAATTTATGTTTCGTCTGTACATTTATTCTTTGACTTCATTTTTAATTTCAGAGTAAGTGTATATTATTAAGTTTAGTGTCAGGTTTAGTGTTGAATAGTAAGTTTAGTGTCAAGTTTAGTGTTTAATAGTAAGTTTAGTGTCAAGTTTAGTGTTGAATAGTAAGTTTAGTGTCAAGTTTACTGTTTAATAGTAAGTTTAGTGTCAAGCTTAGTGTTTACTAGTAAGTTTAGTATTAATCATTCTAGCGAAGATTTGTGACAACTCTACGACAATAAAAATACGTAGAGTTATTCTTAAAATTAAATTTCAATAGCACAAATCAAAATGCTTCTGCACCCTCTTTGCTCGAGCCCATATCTTTTATTCCTCTTCCGTTTGTCTCATAGACAATGTCTCGTTTTCGTGTTTTTTTGTCCTTCAATTGCCTACAGACTTTCATGTATCCGATTTAGAGGAAGAAAGTTTCTGATGCGCTTTTAAGGAGACACTCGCTCGAGGGAAACTGTTGAGTCTGTTGGTACGCTAATTGGGGATTATCAGGGAAACGGGTCGTTTGAGGTAAATGCATGTTACTCGGGAATTCGCGATTCGGTTTCGAGGTTGCTTTGAGAATCTTGAATGGATGGAGCAAGGCAATGCGTAAGTCAATGATACCGTAGCTTACGTACGAGGACTGTTGAAAATAATTGAAATCTAGAGCTTCAGGATGTTCTCGATAAACTATTATTTGATAACTTCAAACTACAGAATTTGCATCTAATGTTAAATTTAATTGGATCTTAGTAGGTTAACTAGATTAATTATTTATCAGGAAAAATGTGAAATGAGACTTAAACATCTTTTTACAATTTTTATTCAGATCTGAAGCTTGAGGGTGTTCTCCATAAATTATTGTTTGATAACTTCTGACTACAGAATTTGTACTCAATATCAAATTTAATTGGACGTCAGTAGTTTGTAGGACAACTAGAATGATTAATAATCAGGAAAAATATAAAATGAGTGTTAAACAGCTTTTTGCAATTTTTATTCAGATCTGAAGCTCGAGGATGTTCTCCACAAACCATTATTTGATAATTTCAGACTACAGAAATTGCATGTAATATCAAATTTAATTGTACCTCAGTAGGTTAACGAATTTAATTAATATTTGTCAGGCAAAATATAAAATGAGTCTCAATATTCAGATTTGACTTTCTTAATAAATATTGACTAACAAAAATTATATCAATGAGTCCGACAAAAAAATCAGAAATAAAATTTAACTCAGTTAGCAATAACCAACATAATAATAGAATGTAGCTTCAAAGTTAAAAAAAAAAAATGTGTGTTCCCTTCGAATCCAAATGCATCGTTAGATCAGCGAACAAACCACGCATAGGTCTTATCGAATTAGCGGCGATAACTGGCAGCCGACATCCAACAAAGTCGCAACTGGCGAATAATGCAGGTGTCCCCGTAATTTACGAGCAATCAATAGGACAGGACAGCGGGTAATTTATATTCATATCCCGATGCGCGAAAACCGAGCTGCGACTCGCTGGGAAACATCTCTACGGAGGACCATTAGTCACGGACGACCAATAACGCTCTCCCCGGAACCTTGATATTTGCGCACGCAAACATCGCAGTTCCGACAATGAGCACTTTCCTATCAAACATCCTGCGCTACCAAGAAGTCCGCCCGGAGAGGTCTGTTCAATCAGAGGAAGGAAAGTATCGATGAATCGATACACTGTGGAGTCGCTTTCGACAAAGTTCCACTCGACGAAATAGTTGCGATCCTGTTCCAATTTCGTTCTTTGATGGAATATTTGGTCACGCAATATTGACACGTTTCATTTCTTTAACGCTAAACCTAATGTTTAATGTGGAATTTCATTTAATTAATTTGAAATTACTTTGACTAATAAATAAACGAATAACGGGGTACGCAAGGTACACATTAACCTGTAGTATGATTTATTCAACATGTGCGTCAGACATACTACTGTGGTTAAATTTGATCAGAACGTGACAAACATGCTATAAAAATGTATGACATATGTTATACCTAAACGTCCCAATTTTTTGTACACATAAATTTGAAACGTATGGTTAAAAAGTGCTCGAACTTAAAATAAGGGTTGTTTCCAAAGCAAACATCGAACCGCAAATATATCGCAGCATACAAAGCAAGCATCACGCTCTATTTATTTAGCGACAAGAAAAACCCCGAAGGAGCTCCGTTGAACAGAATCTTGTCGGACCTCTCAGGAGTATCTTCTCCCTCGAACACCCCATCGATTACCTCTTTCCCAAGGATCAGCACCCCTTAAGCGGACCCGTCCATTACCCCAGGAAGAGAAGGAAAAAGTCGGCCGAAAGGCGCACCCTCGCCACTCGTTTCTGTTGGCACCCTCGGGGTGGTTCGAGATGGCGCACCCTTGATTTCGCAAGGGGGGTAACAGCGACGGGGTTTTTGCTCGAGTAGCTGTTGCGAATTCCGACACCTTGTGAAAGGGTTGGTTCGCGCGTCAGCGTCGCCACGCACCCCTTTGACAACGACCAATAACCCTCGTCTCGTTTCGGTATCGCGATTCCAAAGGCGCGACAGAGCATTCCGCAGCGTCGCGACGTCGATCGCAATACTGGCTAACTCGTGTTACTGCCGGGGAACTCAAAGGGGTGTTCCCTGCAAGAACACGTGGAGGTCCCATAGAAATTTTACAAAATTAGTACAGTAAGAATACTCTTGAACTATTGTTAGCGACAAGATGTCAAAGTGATGTATGTTCTTTATTGGACACATATGGGACCAAACTTGATATGTAACAGGTTAAGTACTGCTGAAAGATTAGGTAGACTTGTTCTCAATAATTTATATTATATTATAGTCTGACTACATATGTCAGCTTCCACTGTAAGGAACACTTACATGATACATATTAACATATTAAAAAAACGCTATCAAAAAATTAGGCACACTTGTTCTTAATAATTTATATTTTACTGTTGTCTGACTACAAATGACAACTTCCACTGTGAGCAACACTGACATAATGTACATTAAAATATTAAAAAAATGATATCGAAAAATTAGATACACTTGTTCTCAATAATTTATAGTACAGCATGTCTGACCATATACGTCAGCTTCCACTGTGAGAAACACATGATATACATTACCAGACTAAAAAATGCTATTGAAAGATTAGGTACTCTTGTTCTCATTAATCTATTATATTATAGTATGTCTGACTATAAATGTCAGTTTCCACTGTGGCAGTAAACGAATCAGGTTTTAAGGAAGCCTTGAAAATCCCTGCTAGTAGTATAAGTAGATAATAAGTCAGACATAGCTTGTATAACAAGATAGACATGCATGATCTTGCTCTTATAAGACACGTATGCTCTTGCTCTTACAAAAGGAAGTTTTAACGAGTAAGAACAGTACAGTACCCTTGAAAAAATAATTTACAGAGAGGGTTAAGAGGCAGTAGACCGTGAACGAGAAGATAACGTCTGACGTTTCCATTCCGAACGTTCATCTCTATCGCTAAACGTTAATCGGTAAAAACTATTCTGATTCGATGACTATGGAAGTAGATTTGTTTGTCGGAGACCTCGAAGTATTGCAACAGTCAATGAAGTACGCGGTAAATCCTGATCCTCGTTCTATCAAAAAATCTATGAAATTTAATGCATGGTTTCCCAGCGTCGAATTCGGGACTATTTTCCACGATCGCCGATTGTAAAATCCAACGACCAATCGACGAACCGTATTAAACGAACGTAAAAATAAGCGACGCAGAAATAACAAGTACATCCTGGAACGATACAAAACGCGAGTCGACCTGATTTCTCTATTAATCTCCGACATAAATCGCGAACGAATCGAGCAATTCGCCGGATTGAAATCTTTATCGACGTCACGAGGTGGGGGAGAGATAGAGAGAAAAAAAAAGAGTTGATGTCGATCCCTTGAAATACAATCGAGCCACGAGAACAAGCACCAATTCCATAGGACCATTAGATAACTGGGATAAAAAGGAAACGATTGGTGGGTTTGGTTGAAGAGCATTTGATCGGTCCAAGAAGGATTTTCGCCCGAAGGCATCGGCCAAATGAAATTGCCGGTGAAAGAGAGCTGGTTTTTATTGAATGAACCAGCTTGCGGTAATTACCAAACAGGAAGTCGAAAAGCGTGCTTGATGCTTCGATCGCTGTTCCGTTTGCCTCCGTAAATGCGTTCATTCTCCCTGCTGAACGATCCAGTTACTTGATTCTCTTCAATTATCATAGAACCTGGATCACCATTTCCTATTTCATTCTTTCGAAAGAGATCGCCTGTGGGTTAAATATATTCCTTCCTTTCTTCGGACCGCACAATCGCGAGGTATTTGATTGGACGCCATTTTATATGAAAATCGTTTCTCAGTTAACGAGCTACCTACCTTGCAATCTTGTTATAAACGAAAGCTTAAATGTTATCTAAAATTCAATCTTAACGTGTGTATATTATTTTCAATTCAAACAAACACCAGGTAGTTAGATTTAGATGTAAGAGTTCAATCTCTGTTATTGTGGATGAAGTTATCGATGAACTCTGACACTGAAAGGACTTTAAGATACACCTTCCAAGCTTCACATTTTCAATTACTTAAAATAATCTTTAAAGAAAACCCAACTTAACTTCCACAATTTTTAGAATTTATCACATGGCGATTTGTTTCAAAACGCAACACACATGGAACAACAAGAATTGAAATAAATCCTGATTACAAGGTACCAAGATTCACGAACACTTTCATCGCCTCGCAGAGTGTAATTGCAAGAAAATTTGCGAGCCCCCCATGGCAGAACTTATCCAACAGGCTAAACTTACTTAGGATACGAAGTGAAATTTACTTCAGCCGCTAGCAAGGACTTACGCGTGGTAATATAGTCGCGTGCATCTTTGCATGTAGCGGTTTGTACGCGCACCGTACTTCTCCCGTACAAAACAATTCCCCTCTAAACAGAATCTACGACAGCAAGCTTCTTTTACTGGATGGTAAAAAATTAGAATTGCTAAGAAAATTAGAAAATGTAAGAAGATTATATACACTTAACATGTAGCTGCCAATAGATTTAATTTATGTAGACCGAGAAGACATTTAGGTTTTCATTAAAAAAAAAGAAGGGTTGAAAAATGCAAAGTCGAATTAGTACTAGTTAACAATCTTTATTTCGTCTAAAAGTTTTGAGGTTGGAAACTTGTATTTTAATTTTGAAGTTAAGAACTTGCATTCCAACTTTGAGGTTAGAAACTTGCATTCCAACTTCGAGGTCAAAAACTTGTATTCCATAATTCTGAAGAGACAAGAGTAATAAATAGAACAAATCCTTCACGACGAGCCCAAAATAAAAACGCAGGACAATTGTAACAGTGACCTTAAATTCCCATCCTCCGAAATCTTTTTTACGAGGGATCGCCCTGTTTTTGCGCTCGTAAAGCGCACCCCCATAAAATGTTCTTCCCAATGGCACGTCGCCGGAGCGGAAAGTAGGTCGAAGAACGATGATCAGCGTTGGCGGGAATGGTTTCGATCGGTGCCAAAACGTTGCATCGATTCCGGAAACGTATTCAAGATTGCACAACATCGAAGTTTACGCGAGCCGTGAATTAAAACGCGGAAATAGCTGAATTATTACGAACGCTTCCTGAAAAGAATCGCGAGCGGGGGCTGTTCCGTTGGGAACGCTTTCAAAGTATTTTCGTTGGCGAACTTCAACCCGCGTTGTTCTTCCGCGTTTCGCGTCCCGTTGCTTGCGTTTAACCACCTCGAAACTATTATTCCGCGACATAACTCGTGAACTTTTATTTTCCGGGCATGCCTCGCTCCCCGGAATCTCTTCTGCTTCGTCCTTTAATGGAACCTTACAGCGCTTACAAATTCCTGTCTTAGCGCTACAAGTCTCCGGTATTAAAATTTACTTCCTCCCTCTTCGCTTTTCTTATTCCTCTTCTTCGCCTTTTTTTTTATTACTGTGTTTCCCGGGCAAAAGTGGTACAGGCGGAAACAGCTGAAGGCATTGTTAGTAGCATGCTGTTTTATAAGTACTTTTACGTGCACCGCTTAGTTGCTCTAAAAGGGACGCTGTTTTGTTGTGTTTTATTAAAAATTGTTGCCGCTTCTTTGTAAGCCGCTTTCAGGATTCATGGGAAGAATCATAGGCTCTCCGGGGGAAACCTAAATGTCACTTAGCAGTTGTCACTTCGAAACTTTCAAATGTTTCAGGATTTTAATTTTCACGTGAACATGTTTCAATACTATTTCAGCAGGACATTTGATGATCTTGTGATGACCTTTTGATGACTTTCCTGAAGTCCTTCATGTGTTATACAACAAGACAGGAGACCTACAGGAGCTACATATGTATGAGACATGACAAGATATGTAAATTATTTTCACTGCAGTAGAAAAAAGTAAATGAAGACTTAGTTCAGAATTTGTGCCATCAAGTCTTAACAACATCTAAGACCTCATTATTTATTTCCGTCTACTTGGAATCTAAAATAATTCATCTCGACTTCAGTGAAGCTACATACACTATTAACAGACTCAGCTTACAGAGTTCCCAACGTTGTACCAATATTTAAAGTTTGCGATTTCCTCATTAAAATTTGTGAAACACAGAATTTATAATGCGTAGAGTAATTAAATGATCTATAGGTAGAAGTGTCCCGTAGTATTGTGAGGATAAAATGAATATCCATATCAGAGGAAAGAAAGGGTGTTAGACCCTAGAAGGGTTGACTTTAGAGATATATTTAAAAAAAGGAGAAGAGTGAAAACGTTAGGCTAGAAGGATGCGTCAGGCCCGTACACCGGTAAATAATGAAACTTTACATCGACGCCAGTTGCTTGCGGTGCTTTTCATCGTATGAAGTGGAACTGTCTAGACGCATTCAACGCTTCTGCTACACTGCCAGGAACACCTTTATGGTACCCTCTTTCGCAATTTCCCGCAACGTACACCCTCTCTCTCCCCCTCTGTTTCTGTTTATTTTTATCGTCTATTCCTTGCTTGCTACACGCTGTTGCGTTTTTTATTTTGTTTCTTCTCGTAGCCACGTTGCGTTCCACGGTCCTTTTTGTCCGTAGAACGGTGCGTTATACTTGAAAACGGTAACATCGGAGGGTTTTCGTGCCCGTGGAAACGCGGCAGTTTCGATTCAGAAGAGCTACGCGCGGAATTCACCCGTCTATCCGCCCTACCGCTCGTAGAAAAACGTTTCCGCTTTATTAAAAAGCGGAAAGCCAGAGGATTTCGAGGGAGAATCGCCTTTGGGACGGGTTCTCCACGACGAGGATTGTTCTTCGGGGATTGGACCTGTCTTTGAGATCGCGTCTTTGAACGGTCTGGGCTTTGTCGCTTGTATCGGCTTTGCCACGTGTCAGATCACGTATAAAACTTCACGCTGCCTTCAACAAACCTCTCATTCGAGTATCGGATACACACTCGTATCAGATTCTTGCTTATAGCTTTATTCGTAGCATCATATACGTCAAACAGTAGAAACGATATTGACTTACATTATTAGAAATGCAATCAAATTTCTAATTTCGATGTACGACTCCTGAACTGTATTTCTGCGTTGAATTTCCACGCGTCGAATTACCATGTGCCAAATTTCCACGCGTGGAATTACTATGCTCCGAATCTCCACGCATCGAATTACCACGCGCCGAATTTCCATGCCCCGAATTTCCACGCGTCGAATTTCCACGCGTGGAATTACTACGCCCCGAATCTCCACGCATCGAATTACCACGCGTCGAATTTCCACGCGTGGAATTACTACGCCCCGAATCTCCACGCATCGAATTACCACGCGTCGAATTTCCACGCGTGGAATTACTACGCGCCGAATTTCCATGCGTGGAATTACTACGCCCCGAATCTCCACGCATCGAATTACCACGCGCTGAATTTCCATGCGCCGAATTTCCACGCGTGGAATTACTACGCCCCAAATCTCCACGCATCGAATTACCACGCGTGGAAGTACTAAGCGCCGAATTTCCATGCGTGGAATTACCACGCACCGAATTTCTACGCATCGAATAACTTCCCCCCGAATTTCCACTCGTCAAGTTATAAATTTGTCTAGTCAATTGAAAATCACTTAGTTCAAAAAATTCCCAAATTTGCAGTCCCGTGTATCGTAAACGTTTCACAAAAACCATGGAGTCAGTATTTCGCCATCGATCCCTTTAATTGATACCTCTTGGTTTCGAGTCGAGTCATCGTAACCGGAAGCAACCGTTGCCGAAAAAGAGCAGCCAGCCAGCAGGCAGCGAGCCTTGATCGAGTTAATCAAGACGTCAGTTGATAGAGACATCGATTAATTGATGCGCTGTTCGGTCTGGAGCCGGGCTCACTGACGTGCCTGTTAACATAGACGTTGATTAATCGACGAAACCCTTAATCGACGCGTTCATGGACTGATACACGGGTCGAGGGGCGAGAACGATCTGTCTAATGGAGAAAGAAGAAGGAACTTTGATATCATATCGTCCGCTTTCTTTATCGAACCACTGTTTCAATTATTTGAACTTGAATCGATTTTTAAACTGACCACATGAGATCCTCTAAAAATTTCCTTAGTCAACCCTTTCGAAAATTCACATCTTGGTAATTTTTATCATAATTGACATGTTGTTTTGCAATTCCACGCGCCGAATTTCCACGCGTCGAGTTATTACGCACCGAATTTCCACGCGTCGAGTTATTACGCGCCGAATTACTACGCGCTAAATTTCTACACGTCGAGTTATTACGCACCGAATTTCCACGCGTCGAATTACCACGCGTGGAAATACTACGCCCCGAATTTCCACGCGTCAAGTTATTACGCGCCGATCTCCCACGCGTCGAATTATTACGCGCCGAATTTCCACGCGTTGAATTTCTACGCGCTGAATTTCCACGCGTCGAATTTCCATGCGTGGAATTACCACGCTGTGAATTTGTATGCGTGGAATTACCACGCACTGAATTTCACTGCGCCGAATTTCCATGCGTGGAATTACCACGCGTTGAATTACCATGCGTGGAATTACTATGCGTTGAATTTCCATGCGTGGAAGTACCATGCGTGGAATTACCATGCGCTGAATTTCCATGCGTGGAATTACCATGCGTGGAATTAGCACGCGTTGAATTTCTATGCGTGGAATTACCGTGCGTGGAATTACCATGCGTGGAATTACCACGCGCTGAATTTCCATGCGTGGAATTAGCATGCGTGGAATTTCCATGCGTGGAATGACTACGCGTCGAATTTCCACACGCTGAATCTCCACGCGTCGAGTTATTACGTACCGATCTTGTTTTGTACGTGACATCTTGTGCTACATCATGCAACTTGCAGAATTAACGATTGGTTCAATTTCGATATTAACATTTGTTACTAATGGGGACTCATTACTGTGCATTTACCTTATAATGACTTCATTTCGGAAGTCATTATTTTGTGATAATTCAAAGTTTATTTCGCATCCATCCTTTATTAAAAAAGAGAGATCAAAAGCAATGAACTAAGTCAAGAATCTGCAGCAGCTAATACCGGTTCATTACTCATTCTTTTTCGAAACACACCAAACGCAGTTCTGCCACTAATTTAAATTGCTGTTTCGTCGACGAGTGTTCCTAGGGGTAATCATACTTTAGTCGAGACAGTCTGTACACGGACCTTGTAATTATTTTTCGTCGGAGGAAAATTACACGGTTTCAAAGCTTCCTACTATATAAAACCCAACGATTTCATACAGTTGCCCAGAGTTTTTCATCCTGTATGATCGCTTGATTTCTCCCTCGAATTCCGGCGAAAGTGAAAACCGCGATTCCGCTTCGACGAAAACTTTCACCCTCGCGAGAGGGTTACACTGAAAAGGGGTGTCTAGCTTTCGCGCGAATCTTTCAAGTTGTATTGGATTTCTGAAATATAGATGCCTCGATATTAAATGCGTGAAGTATTGCTCCATTTCGATCGCTTTCATTTTCGAAGGCGTCAAGTGCAATTTCAAACTTTCATATTTCAGGATATTCTTTTAGGGAACATGGTCTGAACATTTAGCTTGCAAATTTTTGGGGGAAAATTTCAAGGATAATTTTTTGGGGAGAGAATTAGACTGGTTTCATTTTTTATTTTATTTTTATGTATTGTTGCATTTTTAGGTTCTGGTAGCAAATTGTGATATTGTTAAATCGTTACATTATTAGACTTATATTGCTATGTTACAGGTAGGCTGTGAATGCAAAATTCAGTGAATTGTTAGAATTTTATATTAGCAAATTGTCATATTGTCAGATTGTTGCATTATCAGACTGTTATGTTATTATATGACAACTAGGGTTTAAACTCAAAATTCAATGTTTTGTTAGAATTTTATATTATCAAATTGTAATATTGTCAGATCATTACATTATCAGACTGTTATATTATTATATAACAATTTGGCTGTGAACCCCAAATTCAATGTATTGTTACAATTTTATATTATCAAGTTGTCATATTGTCAGATCGTTACATTATCAGACTGTTATATTACTATATAATAGTTAGGCTTCAAACCCAAAATTCATATTAATAAAAACATGATATTGGTACGTCACGTATGAAGTCTACACAACATCAGCTAAGAGTCACAAGTAACATGATGTTGTAAGGCTTTGAACCCAAAATTCATGTTGATAAAAACATTTTACTGATACGTCACATATGAACTCTACACAACGACAAGTCTGACATGATGAAGTCTGACACAATTGACATGATGTTATAAGGCAAGCAATTAAAAAAACATGAGTGCATATATCATACGAGTCATCATTCCAGTCCACAAAGAATGATTACTTCGTTAGTTATTTACGTGCAAGAAAACTTTCCTAGGCGACCGTTAGAGGAAAAGAGTTTCACGAGGCAACATTTGTCTACGTGACAGTAGAAAAATACCGTATCGAAGCGTAGTGCATTCAGTCTGTCCTCGAGACAGACGTTTTCACGCAAAGTGCACATTCGAGTTTGCGAGAGGCGGAAGTGGTGAATTCGAGGAAACTGAAGTGTCCATTGTCGGTGTCAGTGTCGCGAGAAAACGCGTGGAAACTGTATGCTTCTTTACCCTTCGAGGAGCTCGACGTCAGATCGCATGGCTGACTTGTTACCCCTCATTGAATGCCCAGCATCCGTATAAAGACAATTCCCTTCCGGTCGCTGCTTCTGACGTCTCGAGAGCCTGTATTCGCGACACCCATTCATCTTTGATCTGTTCGGCTGAACATCACGAAACAGCGAGTCGGAAGACGTCCCATTCCGTCCTCCATTTTTCATTCGTCAACCTCGAACTTCGATGTACTCGAAGTTTAGAAAGGTAACTAACAGTTCGAGGAGATTCGAGGCAATCGGTTTATGGTGGAACGTTTGGTGTGGTCGCAATGGTAATTTAAGCTAAGCGAGCGCAAACAAATTGCTCCGTTTAGACTAAAACGCGCAGTAATATGGTGCATCGCGAAACAAAAGAGAAAAAGGAGAATAAAGACGAAGCAGGTTCAGAAAAGCGGGTTGATCGAATTTTTCGCAGCACTTTAGTTCATCATCGCGGTAGCGTGGGCCCAAACTCACGGAACGACATTACCGGAAATGTAATACCCGTCTTGATTACAGAACGGCCGTAGGGCGTTTCCGTGGTGATGCTTCCTCTGTGAGGCTCTGCCTACGTAATTTCCATCCAACAGCGAAACCACCTTCTTCTGTGAGGCCTGCTTCTACGGTTACTACCGCCATGCCACCGCGTTCCACGGAATTTTCTCTTTATCTTACATCGTGCCAGGCTATGACATTGTCCCGTTTCTCTCTCTCCTTCTTTCCTGTCTGTCCGCTTCTGTTTCACGCTACCATCCCCGTCCAGCTTTCACACCCTCCGCGCTTTCCTCCCTCTAGTGCCGCTTTCCAATTTATCCCTTTCGCTGCTTCTCTCTACTTCCGAGATATTAAACCGTAGTTCTGTACCTTTGATCCACGGCCTGGGTACACAATGCTCGGTCTTAAGCCCTTCCACCTCCTGAGTTACCACTCCGTTCGGATCGACCCGTCCCTTGCCATCGATTGTCGCGTTAATCGCTGACTAAATCGCGATTACTGCTTAATGGAGAGGAATATTTTGCTGTATAGACACGAACCGTAATTTGCAACATTGTCTACGGCCGAGGGTGAGACTTGGAAGGGTTTCGAGGGCTGACTTCGTGTTCTTTAACGTGCGAGCAACGATGGCCAATTTCAACAGTTGAATATTTTACTTTCTTTGTCATTTTGACTCTGTGGTTTTGGAGTTAGAAATTGTTCTTTCACATGGTACTCTTTTATACATGTAGACTCATACGTACATACATGGTATCATACACACATGATTTTATACATACATACATACATACATACATACGTGGTACCATACACACATGATACTATACATAAATACATACATACATACATACATTCATGGTACCATACACACATGGTATCATGCACACGTGGTATTATACATACATACATACGTACGTGGTACCATACACACATGGTATCATACACATATGGTATTGTACATACATACATACATACATACATAGTATCACACATACATGGTACCATACACACATACATACATGGTATTATTCATACATGTACATACAAACATACATACATGTATAGATACGAAAAGTGCACTGTACAATTTCAACTTGAAGTTCTTTGAGTATCTTAAAATTCTGACCCACTTGAACGCAATGTTTACGACCCACATAAACGTTGTTCATTTTATCAAAGAACACTGTCTGACACATATGCTTATGCACATATGCTTAAAGATGTCTAGAAGCAATGAATTAGTAGCTACATCTCCCATAATTCTGAACCGCCTTTTTCATAAAGACGTCACTTATGACAGACATTTGTAGGCCGATCGCATTCAGGATAAGCGGCGAATTCAAAGGGGTTGCAAAAAGACGTTTGACATAGTCGTAGTCAGAGACATGGTCCACGGGAACGAACAGGGCAAAAACATCCCCTTCATCTAAATCTCTGTCGGTAGCCCTCAAAGGGACTAGCACGAGCTGGCTCGCTCGTCTGTCGCGTTAAGCCCGGGGTATTACGTCAAAGCGATCTGTAATGTAAAGTCTGCCAGATAACGCGAAAGAACCAGAGAAAATATCGACGTCGGTTAAACTCGTTAGGAATGAAAATCGGATTCGAATAACGGTAGGAGAGAAGCTGGCGTTGTTTATGTCGGCTCGAGTGACTGTGGCAGTCTTTCAATAATTGTTCCCTTCGCGGCGCAAACGGGAGTACGAAAGAGGAGGGAGCATATAGAAGGAAGTAATTTAGCCGGTGGGTAAATATTGGCGCAAACAAAGACCATCCCTTCGGCGAACCTGCGAACGGGGAGAAATCGGTTACTTGCGTGATATGTAATATTACAGTAGACTCTCGTTATATTGCCAACGTGCTGCATCGTACGACAACGCGTTCAAAATTTTATATTTTATAAAAACTTGCAAAATGTCTATACAGTTTGATTTATTTTTATTAACGTATTTTTTTATTTATTTATAACTTTTGGAAGGTTAATGTTTGTAATAAGTTTGGATCCACAACAGCTATCATGTGTGTGAGAAACGAGTTGCAAACGAGGCTGTCGAAAGCAAGAAAGAACGCGTCGAACCGCGCTCGCGAAAATCCAGGAGAGGCGTTCATCCGCGGTGAGATAAGCAGCCCGGAGGAGTAGCTGGCTGCTTGTTACGTTGACGGTGTCGCGAAAAAAAGGAAACGAATCCATTTGTAGTTGAAACTTAACAGGGGGTGGCAGGATCACGAAGGCGGAGGACGTTCCATCATCCGGTTCCCCGGGGTTGTAATAAAAGAGCGGCCGTGAAAAGGGGAAAACGTACGGGGGCGGAAAACAAAAGCGACGCGAGCGTAAAAATGTCGAGTGGCTAAGAACCGAGTGCAAAACCATAACGGCGGAATGAGATCTCGGCTAGAGACGACGTTCACCGAAACAATGTCACCGTCTGGTCCGTCGATGCGCGACCGATGCCGACAGACAGCCACGAAGATGAGAAGAAGAAGAAGCGGCAAGGTGATAGTTAAGCCGGTGTCTGGTATATTGCGCAGTGACGCAAACAAAAACCACCCCAGCCAACGGTGAATCCTCCCCCTTTCTTCGTGGCGGTGTTTCAACCGCGAAGAAAAGTCGGTAGCCCTTGGCTCGGCCGTTAGACCGAGGGATGAACGCCGTTATCTCTCCGCAAAACATATAAAGTTGCCCGGCAAGAAACTTAATTCAGTGGAAAATACAGGACAGATAAAGGTCCTTTCAGACGTGCTTCGCGGACAGCGAGGAGAGAGAGGAAACTGAATCGCTCCGGTGAAACGACCTTTCATTCTCTTCCTCTTTTCTGATGCTGCGACTAACGCTGCACACTTTTGCCGTTGCGATAACGCAAGCTGCACGATTTCTATCTTTATATTTTTAACTGCCCTTACAGCGTTGTCGTTTACGATGTCATGATCGATGACACGAGTGTTTGTACAAGATGGCTACTTCTCTAACGGCGAGGCTGACGTAACGAAATCGTAACGAATCACTAAAATCGCTCTGCAATATAAAAGTTAAGGTGCATGGTACATAAAATAGACTTCTTTGTGAACAATTAATATCAACACAACTGAAATTTATGAATTGAGAATTTGCCTTTACACTACAGCGTTATCGTTTACGATGTCATGATCGATGACAGTAGTTTGTGTACAAGATGGCTACTTCTTTAATGGCGAGGCTGACATAAGGAAATCGTGACGAATCACTAAAATCGCTCTGCAATATAAAAGTTAAGGTGCATGGTACATAAAATAGACTTCTTTGTGAACATTTAATATCGCCACAACTGAAATTTATGAATTGAGAATTTTTTATGTTCACCACAGTTTCAAGTTTAATAACATTTCAATCTTCCATCTTAACTTTGTAACTAACTACTTTCTATCTTAACTGACTCTAAAGATTAATTCAGCCGAGTTTGCAGCACCGATGACACATGAGAATGGCAGTGAATGTTCAGCGAAGAGTCCATTGTCTGCAGTTAAAAGACATCAAGTCTACTCGGTGTAATGCCCTGCAAATAACCGTAAATATGAACGTCAAGTCGTGGTTTTAGCTTCCTTTGGCATCGGTATCTAGACGAGTACGGTGCCAGGCTCTCCATTGTCATAGCTTTTGAAAAATTTATTACAATTACCGTGACGGGGTGTATACGGCACTCGTCGATGCCTATAATCCGTTCGTATGGTCGGTCGCCTGTATGGCATACGTCGAGCTCGGCTATTCACCCTCCATTTACCCCTAACATTCCGTCGAATTGATCGCGTCGCTTTGCCACCGAGCTATTGCTCGATTTGGCGAACGACTAGAAACTTTATATCTCGGATCGCCACCATCGAGTGTCGCCGTTATCTATCGCCGTGCAGACTCACGATATTTGCCGGGGTTTCTCGCATTTTCGATGCCACGATATATAGAGAAGAGACAGCGGAGAAGAACAGCGGAATCGAGGGCTTTACGAGTCCACGACGGTGTAATGCGATTTGTGCCGGTGCACAGTGGTTTCGGTGGGCTTCTACGGTCTCGTAAACAACGGCCGAGCAGTAAAACACCGTGATGAGCGTTTACCTCTAACGATTAACTGCTCGAGACGGAACGTTGAACTCGAGGTACACGAATGCGTTACAGGCTCCACGTGTTTTTCGACCAGATTGCGAGATCGCAAATTTTCCTGGGTTCGACAGTTTTTCCTGCTGAGTTTACTGCTGAGTCTGAAAGTGATATTGTACGAGCTTTTATTTCCAAGTATTTAGCATGTCGAAAATCTAATCCATTAGAGCTTCGACTACGATCATAACTTTGCTTGTTTTTTCAGTCAATATGTGATCACAGAGAGAGATTAAAATGCTGTGAAAACAAACCTTTTGAATGTATTCTAAAAATGTGGAGCTAATGGAATGAGTAATAGTAGATTTTTCTAAAAATTTCCCCGGTTTTTGGTCTTTGATATCCGGCAACAAATCTTCCCCGACAATGAACGCTCGTAGCTACCGCAAACGACTAGGTTCTCTTAAACAATTCGCGAATAACTAGCTCATTCGAGAGTATTCGAGCACAAAAGGCACACCGGAGCGACGTCGAAAACCGAGCGAATTAAACTTACGTGAAATGAATCCTAAAGTCGAGGGGTACTCACCGGTCGGCCCTGTTATACCGGCGGATGAATATTGTTGCTCATGTGAATACGCTAAATAAATTACGACGTTTCAGAAACAGCCGTGGAACATAATTTAATCACATTCCGCGGAAGTGAATATGAAGGTAACCTCCGAATAATTTAATTAAACGCTAAACACGCAGATGTAACGCAGCGAAACGCAGAAAGCACGAGCGATTGTGTGAGCGGATGGTTTACGTGTTACCCGCCTGTACATAACTGTGTACGTGTGTGTATTCTATATACACATATCTCTGTTCCTCGAGAAATTCACCTTTCGACGACTGAATTTTCACCGCGAGCGTTTAAACCCGCGGACGGTTTTCGGTCCTTGTTCTCCACTCTTTCGTGCATTATAGTCGCTGCACGAACAAGGTACACCGTGGGACCATCTGCTTTAATATGTCTGAGAAATTGTGACTAGGAGTAATTAGCACTGTGGTGGTTAAACTACCCGAAGAAAGGAATTGGATTCGGGTGTTGATACAAGGTGCTCTTCAAACAATTCCAGATTTGATCACACATATTCCTATTATTCGATGATGGTCCTCAACAATTTCTATTATTGAGTTTCATATTAACTATATACTAAATAAAACTCCAATGGAGTAATTACCAACGTGGTGGTTAAACAACCCAAAGAAATGAATCCCATTGCTGAAGATTCAGAATGTTGATACATACAGGGTGCTCTTCAAAGAGTTCCAGATTTAATCACAAAAGTTTCTATTATTCGATGATGGCCCTCAACAATTTCTATTATAAAAATTCAATTTAAAGGTGCATGTGTTCTACCAGGTCATTGAGCTTCATATTAACTATATATTAAATAAAACTCTAATGGAGTAATTACCAACGTGGTGGATAAACAACCCAAAGAAATGAATCCCATTGCTGAGGATTCAGAATGTTGATATATACAGGTTGCTCTTCAAACAGTTCCAGATTTGATCACATTCGGTGATGCTCCTCAAAAATTTCTATTATGTAAGCACTTATTGGTTCTTCATTAATTGTATGATACGTTAACGTTTATAATTATCTTTTTAAGTGTGAATGGAGTGAATGAGAGTTGCAAGTGATGATGAGGTTCATTGAAAAACACATGAATGCAGTGAATGTTCATTTAATCTATAACCAGTCTTATGTCATTCTCGAACTGTTAAAGCATACGTGTAATTTCATTGAAAGATTAATTGAATATACAAATATTGTTTTCGTTAATAAATATTTTTAAAGTAGTTTAAAGTGCTGCAATTATAAAAATTTAATTTGGGGGTGTATTGTGTCAGGTCCTCAAGTTTCATATTAACTGTATATCAAAAATAAAAATCCAATAAGAGTAATTACCATCGTGATGATTAAATAACAACCTAAAGAAAGGAACTCCATTACTGGATATTAGGAATATTGATACATACTCTTCAAACAATTACAGATTTAATCACACATATTCCTATTATTCGATGCTGGTCCTCAAGAATTTCTGTTATAAAAATTTCATTTAAAGGTGCGTCTGTTGTACCAGGTCCTTGATTTTCATATTAACTGTACATCAAATAAAACTTCAATAGAAGTAATTATCACCATGGTGCTCAACAACATCCTAAAGAAAGATATCCTATTGCTACATTTGATGATGGTCCTCAAGAATTTCTATTATAAAAATTTAATTTGAATACAGAAGTGTGTGTCATACCCCGAGTTCCATATTAACTTTATATTAAATAAAACTTGTTTGCACGATAATTAACTTGCGACTAGTTTAAAACTCCTCAGCAAAGTAAATAAGAGTTCTAAAAAGTGGAATGACTAGTATTTAATTTGAAGATCAAGAAGGTTAAAAGTATTTAAAGAAAAATTAAATGTCTGACGTTCCAAAGTGACGTCTAGCACAAAGGACTCTATCGTGAAAAGTTTCCTCGATGAGAAGCTTCGGAAACCTTTGTAATGATACAAAACTTCGAAGAACTTAAACTATCTTTTCTCGCCGAAGTATCGATGAAAAGTTGCCTCTTGTTCGACGCGCTGTTCGAGTATGTGTAAAAAAAAAGAATGGGAAGAAAGTCCGTGAAAAACACATCGATATTAATTAACGAAGGTCGACGATACTCGAGGCGAAATGGTCGCCTGCCAATAAGGGAAGTACTATATCGTGGAATACATACCGATCGCTTCAATTTCACCGACCCTTCCCTGAAACTTCAAAAGCTTTTACGTTTTACGTCACGCAGTACGCCGCATCGCATTACGTCTTCCTTTCTGCCGCGTTCACAACGAGATCAAACGGACACAGGAATTCGACCGAGCTTCCAGGCAGCACGAGGTATTTATTTACAAAATGGGATGGCTTCGGGTTCGGAATGGCTTCAGGAATTATTGGAATGTCGCGAATAACGTATTCGCAATATTTCATCCCTTCGTCGGGGAAATGATGTACAGGAAATGAAAAACTCGTAATCTAATTGAGTTTCTTCATACATAATGCATCGGATCGCGATGTTTGTCACGGGTGTATTTCATCGCGGAATGGATATATTTTATATATGAAAGCTTCGAATAATTAAACGAGAGCATTAGATATCGGATGTATCCCTGTTATTTATTTAAATAGGTACGAAACGAATAAAAGCATCGAGCACTGATAACCCCCCGCCAGTTCGGAAAAACAAAAATTAAAAACCAGATAAGAGAAAAGCTGGCCGGCGCTCGTTTATGCGAAAGTTGAACGATAAATTCGGGTCGGTCGACAAACTGGTCCGGGAAATGGAACGAACGCAAAATTTGATAGTTAATGTTTGCAATATAGGGTGCATTTTTGGTAAAACGGCTGGCGCAGGCTTGATATGCAAATGCTTCGGAAAAAATTCGCGCGAGACCGCAGGCAACCGCGGCTCCCAACAATGTGAACGCCGCATTATCATTTGCCGCATCAGAGGAATACGCTTTTCCGCACGCACACGCGTGTTACACGACGAGATCAAAGTCGTGGCAAAATTTTGCCTCGAGGGTCTTTAACTCGACGTTACCCGGGGATCAAACATACCGCATTGTACCGCCACCAGAATTTCTCTGTAAATACGTGTACACGAAAAGGAATGATCCTCGAGTGTTTTGGAGTTATGCAATAACGCCCCAAAGTATCCCGTGATACGAGTGATTTAATAGTTTCCTGCTGCTATGCATCGTCTCGGGAGATATCGAAGAATGTTGGGAAATGTTTGCAACTGTTATGTGACTTACGATCTTGTCTTTTATGAAGTTTACTTGATACTTGTTCTCTTCGATATGTGACGGCGATGAAAACATGCGGAAAGGTTATTTGTATTAGATGTACGTTTCAGGGGATGGAGGACCTTTGCCCTTGTCGAATTTCCAAGCGTCGAATTATTACGCGTTGAATTACTATGCGCTGAATTTTCACGCGTCGAGTTATTACGCACCGAATTTCCACGCGTTAAATTTCCACGCGTCGAGTTATTACGCACCGAATTTCCACGCGTCGAATTACTACGCGTTGAATTTCCACGCATCGAATTTCCACGCGTGGAATTACTACGCGCCGAATTTCCACGCATCGAATTTCCACGCGTGGTATTACTACGCGCTAAATTTCCACGCGCCCAACTCCCACGCGTCGAATTACTACGCGCCGAATTTCCACGCGTCGAATTTCCACGCGTGGAATTATTACGCCCCGAATTTCCACGCGCTGAATTTCCATGCGTGGAATTACTACGCGTAGAATTACCATGCGTGGAATTACTACGCGTTGAATTTCCATGCGTGGAATTACCATGCGTGGAATATCCATGCGTGGAATTACCATGCGTTGAATTTCCATGCGTGGAATTACTACGCGTAGAATTTCCATGCGTGGAATTACCATGCGTGGAATTACCATGCGTGGAATTACCATGCGTGGAATTACCATGCATGGAATTACCATGTGTGGAATTACCGTGCGTGAAATTGCCATGCGTGGAATTACCATGTGTGGAATTACTACGCGTTGAATTTCCATGCGTAGAATTTTCATGTGTGGAATTACCATGCGTGGAATTACCACGCGTCGAATTAACGCAGCAATATTGCAAACTAAAAAATTCCCAAGAATTTCCTCCCTAAAGTAGAGCAAGTGTTGCATCTTCAGAAATAACTATTATCAGCAGCATAACGATGTACTTGCAAGATGCTCGAGGAAAACGCGTCTCTTGAAAATGGCACAAAGCAGCGAAATCGCATTTGGCGAACGGAAACTTAACGTTTTCGATTGGTCTTCAGCAGCGAAACTGAACTAACTACCGTGTGACCAGTTTCGAAACTGGTTCATCGTGCAATTTGATTCTCGAATTATTTGCGCACGACAAAAGCCCCTTGCCCGACGATATTCCACGTTAAATGTCGCTTTCGAACTAATTTACATTGAGCCGCCGCGAAACGCGGAACAATGCGTTCTACTGCAAACGACACAAAGCCGAAAGGATCGCGGCGAAAATAATGGTAACAAAAGGCGACTGTTTATGCTGTTCCCATTGCGTTTGTGGGTTTCAATTTAATTTATTAACAGGAATTCGTGTACTCTTCGCGATCGACCGAAGTTAACCGTGCAATTTTATCCCCTGCTTCCAAAGAAATTCTAATAAATATTTAAATTGAGAAATAATTTTTGAAAATTGTCGAAAATTTCACAGAGGATTATACAATAAACGTTCTTTATCAAAATGAAAACCTCTTCCCTGATAAATTCAGAATCATTTCATGAATCATTACGTCTACATAAAAATCTATAACTCAGAATGAAAGGCGTGTAATTAAAATATTATACAAAAATCGATATCGAAAACTTTTGTCCGCTGTATTGTTAAAATATATGTAGACGTATTTGCACCGAAATTATGTCACCGTGACAGATCGCAGCGAAAAAGATAAACGCATCGCAAATAAAGATATCAGGGAAAATAATAAACGACACGGGAGTAAGAGAGAGGTGAATAGCAAGAGATGAAGAGAACGATATGGATGGTAAATGAGCGACACAGAGAATAGAATTATTAGCGTAATTTATGGGTCACAACGATGCGCGAAATTGAACGTGCCACGGTACCCTGTGCAAGCTATAATTAGCGAGGCAGAAATAGGAGAGGCCATCAATGTTCTTACGGCCATTTGCCGCTAATGCAACGTTACCTATGTATATAAGACGCTGTCAGGAAGTTCGCTGTGATCACTCACGCTCAAGAAAGTAAACTTTTCTACGATGTAAAGCCGTTGCCTCTTAATGGTCACGGTGCCTCGAGCAAGCTTTATCATCGACAACGTTGTCATAGCCGATCTTCAAAGGCGGCTTCCTATCGATGATACCGACAACGTGTGGCAAGTTATTTCGCCTAGACACCGTCTATTAACGAACTTCTATGTACCTTGCAGTTTCATGGGAATCCCTTTAAAATAGCGCGCCGGTGAATTTAATCTACTACCACTTTATCACGGTTTGAGTTCCTTTGGTACGGCGGATCGCTGTGTGTTGACATGTGTGGTATCGCTATGGGGTGTATTACTGCGCGGGGATGTTGCGTGCGTGGAATTTCTACGCGTACAATAGCTGCGTGTGGAATTTTACATGCGTTGAGATATTACGCGCCGAATTTCCACGCGTGGAATTACTACGCCACGAATTTCCACGCATCGAATTTCTACGCGTGGAATTACTACGCCCCGAATTTCCACGCGTCGAATTACCACGCGCCCAATTTCCATGCGTGAAATCTCCACGCGCCCAATTTCCATGCGTGAAATTTCCACGCGTCGAATTACTACGCGCCGAATATCCATGCGTGGAATTACCACGCGCTGAATTTCCATGCGTAGAATTTCCACGCGCTGGATTTCCATGCGTGGAATTTCCTTGCGTAGAATTACCACGCGCTGAATTTCCATGCGCGGAATTTCCATGCGTAGAATTTCCGTGCGTGGAATTTCCATGCGTGGAATTATGACGCGTTGAATTTCCATGCGTGAAATTACCATGCGTGGAATTATGACGCGTTGAATTTCCATGCGTGGAATTACCATGCGTGGAACTACTATGCGTGGAATTTCCATGCGTAGAATTACCATGCGTGGAATTACTATGCGTCGAATTTCCATGCGTGGAATTACCACGCATTGAATTTCCATGCGTTGAATTTCCATGCGTGGAATTTCCATGCTTGGAATTACCATGCGTGGAATTACCATGTGTGGAATTACCATGTGTGGAATTACCATGCGTGGAATTACCACGCACTGAATTTCGACGCGTGGAATTATCACGCACCTAATTTCCACGCGTCGAATTACCACCCGTTACATCACCACGCAACCTTGATTCCTCCTAAAAGAGGATCCAACCGAAAAAGTAAGCAATGATTGCGTTCCACCATCTCCCATTCTCCTTCCATCCCCCCTCAATTTTGCCGTCTTTTAGCGTCTCTTTCGAGCCGATTCAAGAGTGTCTCAGCAAAGTGCGCCATTAAAATAGATCAGCTGTGATCTCGATCGAGTCGGGAGGAGGGTCTTTCCTTTAACCCCTATACGTCTGGTACAGCTTCTATTGTGCGTGCGTTTTATCGTATAAATTGTGTACACATACGGTTTGATCGTTTTCATCTGACGGCTGTTTTCAAAAATAACGAACTAAATGGATTTGAAAGTTTTTAATTCGATTTGTGATTCTGACGTGGATAGTCCGGTGTCACGAGAATATTTTCCGACACGTCGCTTGTAATTTATTCGGTTGGCAGTTATTTTCGAGATAATTAGTCTACCGATAACGGATACGCGATTAATTCGTTACCAGTGAGCTGCAAACAGACAGCTATTGTACCCTCGTTACTATCGGGTTAAATATTCGCAGGATTTTCCTTTCGGAAAATTAGCGGTTCGTGTTTATTTTGGTTCTGAAATTAGAAACTGATTCTGTGATATAGCAGATAGTAGACTCTCAGAGTAATGCAAGCTGCTTAATTGTTACGTTCTACATTTTCGATAATTGTAACTATTATGTGTCTCGAGTATAACTACTTTGCAATCGGAGCAACATAATAGTTACTTCGATACAGATCTCTTCAGTATCAGGGAAATAACTCCGTGCAATCACAGTTCCGATTTGAATGCCTTCTCTTATAAACGGTTTCTCCACTTATAAGACTTGTTAAAGGTAACTACATCTGCCAATCGATTCCGTGAAATCCGAAACTTTCCAATCGCTCGGTAATTGCAACATAAGTCGCGATAAAAGCCGACGCACTCGTTCACTCACCCCGGCGAAAATTTCTTTTCAGCTACTACTTCCGCGTTTAACCACAATCTGAATCGAGAAATTCGAAGCCGCCTCGAAAACCTTTCTAACGACATTTGGGCTCCAGTTACCCGAGAATCGAATTCGCTTGCTATAACATTTTCCACTCATGCTTGTTCTGCCTACTCGTTAAAATCCACTTCTGGAACTTTGGGAAGTTGGATGTTCTAATTATAAATTACATTCCTGTATGGAGAACTTTTTTGTGATGCTTATTTAAACCATTTTTTATTAATGTAACCCCTTTTGTATCTTAAAAATGAACATATAACGTGTTTATTTAAAAAACAACCTTATTAACAATTTTTTTTTAGCAACAAATTTCAAGGTTATTGAAGTTGAAGTGCATGTGATTATTACATGAAAACATTTTTATAAATCTTTTTATATATCTTCAATATTAAAATCAAGCAACATGTATGTACATGTATGACATGTGTGCATATGTTCATGTATGTATGTGTATAAGTTATGCACATGAAAGTCATACATATATAGTCATACACGTGTATGATGTCTTTAAGAACATATTTCAAGATCATAAAAATTGAAGAAATATAAATAATTACTACATCAGAAACATTTTTATAAATATCTTTAAAATTAAAGCTAGTCAATAATTGTATGTATAGTGGTGGTTTTTTAGAATGACGTCTTTAAGAACATACTTCAAGTTCATCAAAATTAATGAAGTATAAATAATAATTACATTAAAAACATTTTTATAAATACTTCTAAAATTAAAGCTAGTCAATAATTGTATACATGGGGGTGGTTTTTTAGAATGACGTCTTTAAGAGCATACTTCAAGTTCATAAAAATTAATGAAGTATAAATAATCATTACATCAAAAACATTTTCATAAAATCCCTAAAATTAATGTTAATCAATAATTGTATGTATAGGGGTGGTTTTTAAGAATGACATCCTTAAGAACTTACTTCAACGTCATCAAAATCAATGAAGTATAAATAGTTGCTACATCAAAAACATTTTTACTAAATATCTCTAAAACTGAAGCTGAATAATTGTATATGTAAAGAAGTTCACCCCCTTGAAAACGTACTTGAAGAACATGAATATCTTAATATGACTCTCACTTACTAAAATGACCAAATATTTATTTCGAACATAATCGTTAACGAAGGTACGAAGGATCTAAATGAATTCCTAAAATCTTTTCTGGTTGGAAGGGTAACTGTTGGAAGAAGAGTAAGAGGGCGATGGTGGTTGCGTGTACACGTCGTCGATGTGCGACGCCCGAGGCAGGCCATTAGACGGCGACAATGCGCACCCTTTTCCCGACTTTTATACGTATTTCCGCCATTACTGCGCATTCTATGTCGCAATAAATTCTTTCTCCGTCGCATTAAAATTCTTGAAGGGCATTCTGAATACTTGGCGCGACGCGGCGCGACGCTGCGATATTGATGTCCCTCTGTTGGGAACAAAACGTTCGTGGCAACCCTTGTTCCTCTTCTTCCATCTTTCGTATTGGCACCGTTGTTTCTTCTCTCTCATCCCTCTTCTCCGTCGTTGTTTCGCTCTTTATCCTTGTTTCATCCCCTTCTCCGTTGTTTCACTCTTCTCATCCTTCCTTCACTCTTCTCATCCTTTCATTCTTCTCATCCTCGTTTCATTCTTCTCCTCCTTGTTTCACTCTTCTCATCCTTCCTTCACTCTTCTCATCCTCGTTCCACCTCTCCGTTGTTTCATCCCTCCGATGTTTCACTCTTCCCCCCGTTGTTTTCGTCAACGGCACGTATGCACACACGTTTCGGAAGCGAGTGCTCGTGTGTGAATAGAAGGAGCCATTAACAGGTACAGCTTTAACTTTCGCCGTTACACGCTCGCATCTCTCTCAGGTGTTTTCGAACGACGATCTTCTGACGCAGAGCGTCGATCGCGTGGCTCAAACTGCGCTCTGAATTTCTAATGCGACACGGTGCACGAGTGCGTTCAAAGAGGCATTCTTTTGTGGAACGAAGGCTGCGGAGGAGGCATGCTTTTGTAGCGATGGAACGTGACAAATTTGCGGTAGAGGTTGCTCTATTTGTGTTCTGTACTATGCTCGCGAGGGGTGCTTTCAAGTATTTCTTCTTCTGAGTGCTGCCAGTCGAACGATTTTTTTAGAGGGTCGTTTTATGACGGCTATTTTTGATAGAAATCGGGAAGAGGGTTTCTCAAGTACATTCCGGTTAGATCACTTTACGCTATGGAGCTTTACATAATTTTACCCAGTAAAACGTCGTTCTCGAGATTTCAGGGTTATGATACTTTTTATTATCATTATTATTAAGGTTCACAACTTAGCAAAATACAATAAAGGTATGCATACGACAAAGATATAACTTCACATCTTTTTTTTATGGTCTCATGGTTGTAAATCCATAACTGAACTCAAGTAACAAATACATTAAAATATAAGATCTTTTTGCTTTCATTTTCACTGTTTTGTTTGAGTGTAATTTTTAGGGTGTAATCGTAATGTATAAACATCCTCAGCCACCTCCTCTTATGTTATTTTTATGTCTTCATGGTTGTAAATCAATAATTGAAGTTAAGAAACAATTACAAGTAATTGTAGGATCTTTAAGTTCTCACTCTCACCATTTTGCTTTGGTGTATTTTTTGAAGTGCAGTCGTAATGTATAAACATCCTCAACCAGTTCCTCTTATATTCTTTTTATGTCTTCATGGTTGTAAATCAATAATTGACCTCAAGAAACAAATACATTAATTGTAGGATATTTTGAAGTAATTTTTGAAGCGCAATCGTAATGCATAAACATCCTCAGCCAGTTCCTCTTATATTCTTTTTATGTCTTCATGGTTGTAAATCAATAATTGACCTCAAGAAACAAATACATTAATTGTAGGATTTTTTGCAGTAATTTTTGAAGTGCAATCATGATGCATAAACATCTTCAGCCACTTTCTATTGTTGCATTATGTCAGAATAATTTTCCTGGTTCGATTATTTGTCATTGCTTGAAGGCAACATCATGGCCCATTAATGTCGATGCCCGTGGCATTCGTGGTTCGTTTCATTCTTGCAATTTACTTCGGCACTTAATTCGCGAACAAGGACGGTTTACACGGTGGTCGTGTCTTTTGTGCGACGCCATCGACCGCGAACAGATAAAAACGTTCGTCCTCCATCGCTGGGTGTCTCGAGGATAAATATTGAAGGAAGAGCGACCAAGCAGCCAGCCGGAGGACAAAGGATCAAAGGGAAAGAAAATCGCGGAGAAAGGAAGCGGCGACGAAGTCCTCGCTCGATTAAGTGGAGCTCTGTTCGTTACTGTCAGCCGTAATTAACAATGTACATCCAGAACGCTTAGAAGATAAATGAGAAAAGATTATCCGAAATTATGCCGCCTCTGGTATCATCCCCCTGGCCGCGTCTCCACCCGTTCTTACCGCCAAGGCTCCATGCAAATTCGAGTTTAATTAAATATCGATTGACGCGACCGGAACTGGTTTCTTCTAATAACGCGGCCGAGACAAAGTTTTCGAACCAGATACCGAACTAATGAGATTCGCTCGCTTCTTTACCTCTTTTTTTTCCTTTCTTTCTTTTTCTTATCAACGTCCGGCTCCGATGTTTGCTTTGAAATCGTTTCTGAACCATCGGAAAAAAGGAACACGGTTGTGAGACTAATTGATTAGGGAAAGAGAGTTTCGTGTGTAACGAACGATTGGCCGGGATGAAACGGCGAAAAACTTTGAATGCGCCTCGCTTTTGGAATCCGCGGCAATCGGGAAGCGGAGGGCATTCTACGGGAGTATCGAAGGGGATGCTTTCATCTCATAATTACGGCTTCCTTTGTGGGCCCTTCGACCGAAACGTAAATAAGCCCGGTCGAACCGCCTTCCGGCTACCATTTCATTCCCGAAATAATTACGCTTATTTGATGCTACGTTTCACCTGACGCTTCTTCTCTTACCGTTAATTATTCCTACTTTTCAGTTATGGTTAACGGTCTACCGTCTCTGATTCCAATTTATCATTTTCCTCATCTTTTACTGTATGCTAATTGCTAAAAAAGTATTTACATCTCATAAAATGTATAAAATATTTATATTAAAATGTTCGTTTAATGAAATATTTCTACATGCGTTTTTTGCATAATTAATATTTTTCGTGGTCTCAGTTTCATTGTATAAAATTTTAATATGCTGTAGAGCGTCAGACTGCTGTGTTTTACTCGTCTGATCACGTCATGTACTTATTCTACTTGGCTGATGACATTATTGTGCTTATTTTACTGGGCTGTTTATATGATGCACTTATTCTACTTGTCTGACTGCATCATGCACCTATTCTACTTGTCTGATCACATGATGTAGTTATTGTACTTGACTGAACACTTGATGTTCTTATTCTACTTGTCTGACAACATCATGGGCCTATTCTACTTGTCTGATCATATGATGTAGATATTATACTTGACTGACTGTATCATGTACCTATTCTACTTGTCTAATCATATGATCTACATATTGTATTGTACTTGACTGATCACTTGACGTGCTTATTCTACTTGTCTGACCATAAGAAGTGCCTACTCTATTCAGTCACTTCTATTTATCACAAAATATTTTTATAAAATCTCCATCAAACATCTACCTAAAAAGAATCCCTCTTTCCACATATCTCACAAGATTTGTAGTTTTGACATGTTGCTTATGAAAGCGATTTATACAGCAGAATATCAGGCAACTCCATTATTTTGCCTGTCTAAGCATACAAGTCTCTCGTACTTTTTCGCCATCCATTTTTGAATCCGCTTATTTGTAAGCACTTTCGAGGTTGGATATTAGTTCATACAAGAAATATATGGTTCTTGCACAAGCATTTCTTGATATTAGAGCGTGATTAAACGCGGTTGACAGTCGGCTAGAAACACAACGAGTCTCCTACATTTTCAGCGTTGCAAATTTAACGCGACCATTAAGCAACCTATTACGGATTCCAACGGTAGCCGGAGACGGCATTTTAATTTTCATGAAAAATGTAATTGCTGTCCAAGTGGTTCGCCGGGATCAGCTGAATTTACAGGCGACCGAGTTGCTGGAAAATTGGCCCAGCCATATGCTGTTATTCGCACGCAGCGAAAATATCTGTTGCGGCTTTCCAATAAAAAGCGCGATCGCGGAGCGAAAAAGAAAAACGAAACGGAACGCTTGCCGTCGTATTAAAACGCGAAAAAAAGAGAGGAAATGACAGGCGAAAACGCGGCGTCCGTTTAATTGTTGCGAACGATCCGTTGCGAGTCGTGAAATATTAGTCGCGAATCTCGTGCTTCATTTACAAAGAATTCAACGCGCGTGTCCCACTTTACGACCGAATCCGGGTAACGATCGTAAACTTTTGTATCCGGGACGATTATTGACGTTCTGCCACTGCAATTTAGTGCGCTGGAGGTCACGCAAAAATGTGCAGTTTCGTTTAATCAGTCGATGATGGATGGGGGTAACAATTGCGCGTGTTGTATTGGCTTGTTTCCCTGCGAGATTGCTGTCGTTTCATGCGCATTTTTAATTAGGGAGTTATGGCAATTTGGAGATTTGAGGTGTTGAAGAGTAATTTCTTTATTTTTTAATTTTTCAATTTTACAGTTTTCTAATTTCTTTATTACCCAATTTTACAATTTTACAATTTCCCACTTTCTCAATTTTCCAATTTCCCACGTTCACAATTTCTCATTTTAACAGTTTCCCACGATTCCAATTGCTCAATTTTCCAATTTCCCACTTTCCCAATTTCTCGATTTCCGAACTTCACAATTTCCCACTTTTCCACTTTCCCAATTTTCCAATTTTCTAAATTTCCAATTTTTCAATTTTTCAATTTTTCAATTTTCCAATTTTCCAATTTTCTAATTTCCCAATTTCCTGATTCCCTACTTCCAAAATTCCCAAAATCCCCATAGCATTCCAATCTGTATATATAATATGCATATCTGTATGGAAACAAATAAATTATACTTAAATTTGTAATCGTGCCACTCCCTTAATCGACGACAATAACTCCATACAAAAAAACTTCCATAAACCATATTTCAGGTGAACACCGCAGCATAGAAATTTCCAGCTTGAAGAATACATTTTCGAATCAGCCGCGGCTAAAAGCTCTCTCCCATTTTCGCCGCTCGACGGAACGCCTTCGATAACAAACCGGAAGAGAAGAAAAAAAAAGTGACGAACATAAACGAAGCAAGGCCTCTCTCTCTCCGTAGTTTTCATCCCTTTCCAGTTAGCCACCCCTTCGCGTCGAGTAATACCTGTTTCCAATCACGGAATTCAATACGGCCTCGTGGCTCGCACATCCGCGCATCTCATATGCAATACCGGATTAATTTACATTCCCCGGGCTCGTTGATCGAGGGGGGGATGAAAAAAATAAACGACGGATAGAATGAAAAAGCAATCTTCGCGCGACAATGCGGCGAGAGTTGTGTGTCGACTTCCTGATTGCTCGTTGACTTGGAAAATCAACTGTACAAATTGGCATCGGGGGTCGCGAGTCAACCGTACGAAAGAACGGAATCGCTTTTGATAAATATGCGAATATCGATGATCGAGGGATAATTAAATGTATAGGTACGATTGAAATTGCTTGTATTTATGTGCATTGGTAATACGTTCAAAGAAGTCGAATTTCTCAGTGGGTCAATGGGAGATCTACAAAGGGTTAAATAACTCATTCTTCTCTTCTTTGTTTTGTATACAGAAGTACATTTTTGTAATAGTCGAGTTTGAAGGTTGAAAGTTTTCAAATTTTATAATTGTACAATTTCACCATTTTACCATTTTACCATTTTAGAATTTCTAAAATTTTACAATTTTACAATTTCACAATTTCACAATTTCACAATTTTACAATTTCACAATTTCACAATTTTACAATTTTACAATTTCACAATTTTACAATTTTACAATTTTACAATTTTACAATTTTACAATTTTACAATTTTACAATTTTACAATTTTACAATTTTACAATTTTACAATTTTACAATTTTACAATTTTACAATTTTACAATTTTACAATTTTACAATTTTACAATTTTACAATTTTACAATTTTACAATTTTACAATTTTACCATTTTATAATTTCCCAACTTCTAAAACTCACAATTCTTCAAGTTTCTAAAGCCACTAAATATATCAATGTTCCAGAGTTTCGAACTCCTCAAATTTTAAAATCTGAGGATTTCCGAAATCCCAAATGGGACTTTGGAAATTTGAAAATGCTCTTGTGTGTTAATACGAAGAGAATATACGGTAGAAGGATTATCACGCGTATCGTATGTCGTAGAGTATTAAAAGAGAATGTATGTAGCGAGGATATGCATGCAACATATCGGAGTGTTTTTCGCTGGGATTTTACGGAGACAGAAGAATGGTCGAAGAACAAAAACGGATTACCATGGATACAATTCATTAGTACATTAATAGAGAACACAGAAACGCGGAACGCGTAAAATCAATGGCGATCGCATCACGTTCCCTCGTTAACTCGATTGAAAAGATCCCATCCCTCTCCGGGTAATCAGCGACCGGTCGTTTTTAATCGCGGCGCCCGTTCGCCAATTAAACATTAAAATGCGCCGTGATTCCCGACGATTCCTGTTTATCACCTCGTTCCGGTAACTTTATAGTTAATTCGATCCGATTGGTTGATTGTTTTCCGGCGATCGATATCACCAAGAAACTCATATTACAATAAAATTCCACATTTCACGAATCCACCTTCTCTTTGACAACGGTATTTCGTTACAATTGAATTAGAAAGTTAGATTCTCGCGAAGAAGCGAAGTTCCGAAGTTCACGAGAATGTCTTGTTTGTTCTTGAAACAGAAGTTTATCTTCGAACTTTCTTCCCTGGAAAATGAACAGGTCTTCGAATATTGTTTTACAACGATGTCGATTAAAAATGTACGAAACTTCTGAAATATTCAGAGATATTAAAGTTCGATGGTGCTTGAAAGCTCAATGTGTACGTTGCAACATTCAAACAACTCTTCATTATGAAATATTCAGCACGGGGCAACTGATGAACTATTTAACAACCTGTTTCGTTATCAACTTCCAAATTCTTTTCGTTTAAACCTGTTGTGCAATCAAGTAGTATAATGATAATGATGAGACAGGTGGTACAAGCATATTAATCTAACAAGTAGTACAATGACAGTGATCAAACAAGTGGAACAATGACAGGAATCAAACAGGTTGTACAATGATAATATTCAAACAAGAGGATCAATTATATTATTCATGTATGCTGTACAATAATATTAGTAAGACAAGTAGATAGTGATTGTACTCAGACAAGTGGTATAGTGTTAGTAGTCAGACAAGTAGTGCAAGGTTTGTGGTCAGACAAGTATTATAATGACAGTAGGCAGACAAGTTGTATAATAGTAGTAGACAGACAAGTAGTGCAGTGATAATGGTCAGACAAGTAGAACCAGATTGTAGTCAGACAAGTAGTATGGTGACAGTAGGCAGACAAGTAGTGTAGTGCTAATGGTAAGACAAGTAGAACCAGATTGTAGTCAGACAAGTAGTACAGTGATAATGGTCAGACAAGTAGAACCAGATTGTAGTCAGACAAGTAGAACCATATTGTAGTCAGACAACTAGTACAATGTCAGTGGTCAGACAAGTAATACAGTGACAGTAGGCAAACAGGTAGTGCAGTGACACAGGTCAGACAAGTAGAACCAGGCTGCAGTCAGACAAGTAGAAAAGGACAACTACCAAAGTAGCACAATCTCCAAACCAATAGTATAATAAAATTGGTGAACTTCATAAACTACACTTCATACTATCAAATAGTATAACCACAGTGGTCAGACAAGTAGTATGAGTAACATTCTTATGTTGAACGATGTTGATCAGACAAGTAACACAAAGCAGTGATCAAAACAATAAAAATTCTTAAACAACTACAAACAACCTAATTATTCACTTCCCCGAATCCATAAATAAAAACAGTTAATCTAAATTCAGCAAGTGAGCCATCCAATTATGCACGCAATTAAAAGTAAATATCCTTCCTTTCAACTGCATCTGAATTATAAACTGCGAAATAATGTCGCAGTATGATGCTTAATATAACAGACAGTGAATGTCCAGAAGAGTTGTTGTCATTTTATTCTGAATCCAAAGATTTCCTGTGGAGAGACAATTAAATCGAACAGCAAGTTAAATAACGCGTCGCAAAGCCGATCCTCTCCGTAATTTCGAATGCGCTTCGGTTTCTGCATAAAATACCGCTGCAATTAGCGACGGTAGACCCGATAAATAATATCTATTTTCGCGTCGTATCCGGGCAACACGGAGTGCAACGTGGCATAGTATCGTAAAATTACCTTTCGATCGATGAATTTCATTATTCGTTGCATAATTTCCGACCATACCGGGACAGAGAGAAGAGAAAGAAAGCTTATCTGTCTGCGGCATTGGCGTAACGAGGACCACTCGTTGCAAGATATTATTCAGGATGTGATAAACTATTTATACAAATATTAAATAGTTGTAACACATTTTATAGTGAAACTGTGATAAGACTGAGAAATGTTAGAGGAATTGGGAATTTAGAGGGTTGTTTAATAGAAGTGGAAACATTCTGAAAGTTCTAGTAGTTCTGGTGACTAGTAAGGTATGACCAGTAGGCTATCTGGTTACCATTAAGGTATCTGATGACCAGTAGTGTTTATCTGATGACTAGCAGGGTATCGAGTGACCAGTAGGCTATCGGATTACCATTAAGGTACCTGATGACCAGTACTGTTTATCTGAAGACTAGCAGGGTATCGAGTGACCAGTAGGCTATCGGATTACCATTAAGGTATCCGATGACTAGTAGTGTTTATCTGATAACTAGTAGGGTATCTGATTACCAGTAGTGTTATTTGTAAACTTGATAATTTGCAGCAAAATTCTACCTGTATGTCTGATATTTTTAGTAACGGGAGGTTTTAATTACGGGAAGAGTTACGCCAATGGAACGGTTGTAACCGAGCCCAGAATTACGTAGCTCTAAAGCTTGTAATTGCAGGGACAATTATCGAGGTTGAAGAAGCTGTTTCGCGATGATAAAACCCGGAACGAAGCTTGAACGATGGGAAGTTTCGCGGGAACGCGTCCCCTTCCGATTCTAAAGTCATTATACCGTTTTCAGAGACGTCGCTAGGAAATTGTATTCCGGTTCTTTGTTTCAATAGGAAATATTCCGGAAGCTGTACGTACTACTACCCCTCCGTCTTCCCGACTCTTCCCTGTCCGTTCTCCCTTTTGTTTTTCTTCCATCTCTGTCTCGTTTCCATTCCCATCCTGGGAACACGAAACTGGGTCTTCGTTACGTAACATAAACTACATTTTCGTTCGTTATTTACACGAGAGTACAGCTGTTCCCTTTTTCCACTTTGTATTCGCGTAACGTAACATTCGGTCTGATTAAGAAAATTTTATCGTTTCCGGTACCGTCGCCTCGTTCCGGTAGATCAATTACCGGGAAAATAAAGGACGCGGTCCTTCGTTGTCGGGAAATTATACGAGTGAAGTAAAAACAGCGCTCAGCGAGAAGGAAAAGAACGAGTGGCTTCTTGAATGAGCTGAATTTTTCAAAGGATACCCGGTCAAAGTGACCCGGTTTCTGTGGCGGCTGTCTCATTACGGAGTTCAAGAAAACTCTTTTGAAAATCCTCAGGGTCCTGCGTCTAAAAGAATTAAAAAGTTTTTCGAAGGAAACTCGATCGAAAACCAGAGGAAGACACCTTTTTTTTTCACCGACCTCCTATGAATACTTCAACTTCTATTGTTAATTATTATTCGGTTTTATCCCACCGGGAAAATTTCAACCAAACGCGTCAAACGCAAACCTTTCACCTTTTCGACTTTTATCGTTTAAATATGGATCTTTGGCAATTAAAGAGGAATATTTACCATAACAGTTTTTGCGAATTTTTATTCTTTTACAGAGATCTCTTTTTTATTTCAACATTGGCCTGATTTTATATTAAAACGATAAAAACGCTTCTGCTTTGAAACGAAAAATTTCTGGTTGCGCGAAAAATTATTTAAAAGTTACTGCAATTGAAGCTTTTCTGTATTTAAAATAATGAATATTTTATTTCTCTGAAGAGATATGATTGCAATAAAATTGTTGCTATAAATTGTTACTGTAAATGGTTACTCTAAATTGTTACATAAATAACAATGACTTTTATGTACATCATGAAGGTGACTTTTTTTAAGTAAATAACAAGACAATCATATAAAATCATATTAATCAAACAAGTAGTACAATGATAATGATCAGACAAGTGGAACAATGACAGGGATCAAACAAGTGGAACAATAACAGGGATCAAACAAGTAGTACAATGATAATATTCAAACAAGAGGATCAATTATATTATTCATGTATGCTGTGCAATGTTACTGGTCAGACAAGTAGTACAGTGATAGTACTGAGACAAGTAGTACAGTGTTTGTGGTCAGACAAGTAGATAATGATAGTACTCAGACAAGTAGTAAAGTGTTAATAGTCGGACAAGTAGTGCAGTGCTAATGGTAAGGCAAGGAGAACCAGATTGTAGTCAGACAAGTGGTGCAATGTTAGTGGTCAGACAAGTAGAATAGTGACAGTAGAAAGACAAATAGTACAGTAATAATGGTCAGACAAGTAGTATGATGACAATAGGCAGACAAGTAGTGCAGTGCTAATGGTCAGACAAGTAGAACCAGATTCTAGTAAGACAAGTAGTGCAATGTTACTGGTCAGACAAGTAGAATAGTGACAGTAGGCAGTACAGTGCTAATGATCAGACAAGTAGAAGTAGACTATAATCAGAGAAGTAGTAAAGGACAGCTACCAAAGTAGTACAACCACCAAAGAAATACTATAACACTGTCGATAAACTTCATAAACCTAAAGTCTGGTTTTATTTTTGTTATCTCTTAACAAAACCCTCCAATATTTCCCAACAAAATCTCTCTAAATTCAAACCTAAAAATAAGTATCCACCACATTTTTTAAATTCAGCATCCCATAAACGTTCCGCAGACAAAGAAGGTAACAGATCAGACAACAATGCGAACAGGAAGAAACGCGTAAATTCAACGTCCGCAGACACGTGGAAGGCGCCTTCCCAGTTCCGTTTGGCCCGTCACGTCAGCCGTTGCATCTTCGAATATAATCCCGATTAACCGAAACTACGCGATTGTCATGAATGCACGTCGGCTACGTACATACGTTCCGCTCGATTCCCGCCAGGTTACGTGTATATAGAACACACGACGGCCCGTTAACACGCGAACAATCAGGTGTACACGAAATTTACACGCGTGCGCTTAATGTGTCCCGAGCAAGAGGAAACCAGCGTGAAAAGCTGTTTGCCGAGCCCCATTGTCGTAGACACGAGGACCAACGCTCCCGTTAAATATTACGTGTGCACATGCACACGATGATGGCACAGGTGTAACGCGCGCCAATCAGCGACCCGAGGAGAGACGCAGTTTCCGGCCAGATGCTTCCATAACGAATATCTTACCTTCCAATTTCGATTATTTTCTGATCTCGAAGAAACGTATTGTAAAAGTTGCAAAATCTAGTCACTTTCTACGTGCTATACAGATGTGTTCAATTAATTAATTTCGTAAGTCATCGATGACGAGTGATCAACAAGTAGTCAAACAAGTCTTGATCGAGTGTTGTAAGAAACAGAAAGAGAAGTTAGGTTAAGTTAGTACAGTAGAGTGATAGAAAATGGTACAGTAAAATAATATGAATAGCAACAGACTTATAAGTTCCTTATCCTTATATTTTAATGTGAGTTACCTATTTCTGATTTAATGAAAAATATATATTTTCTTGAAATTATGCAGCATGCAAAGAAGTCGATTATGATAATTATTCGAAGGTAAAAAATTCGTTTCCGTCCGTTTGTTTTAATTAATAAAATTGATCGTGAATCCAATAGGCTATTTCCTTTTTTACATTACGGAGAAAATGAAAGAAATACTGATGAACGATTGAATTAAATCATAATTGGGTGAAACTTCTTTCCTGCCGACCACTTCAATCCGTTTCCCTCAGGCACCCCCGCGAATTCCGACTAGTAAATTGCATTAATTAAGGCATATTCGAAACACGGTGGCGCCGTAATGAACTGAATCCAGGTAATTAATCGTAACGACACATTGTTATTCGCGACAGACAGGAGCCGCTGCGTGTAATTCTTACGCGTCTGCGATCGAAATCCAATTGCAGCCTGCTGCATCGGCCGTGCCAGATTTAATTAGCGAGAGAAAGCGTTAACGAGAGGTTCTTTGATGCTGCAACCGAAAATCATGGAATTTAAATTACGACGAAACCCATTCATCCAACGGGACGGGATTTTCGGAAATCAAACAATGCATCCCTTCACAATACCGCGTGTCCGAAATTTCGTAAAACTTGTACAATTATTCCATTATTAACGTAACTCTTTTCTTCGCATTTTTGTCAAGCGTTAAATTCTTTTATTAAGGAAAGGTATTTTAATTTAATAATTAAATATAATCCTCCTTTCGCATTTTTATCAAATTCTAATTAATTCAGTACAGAATACAGAAGCGTGTTCTACAGAAAGTTTGCAAGAGGGTGCAGAGAGATATAAGCAAATAAGTTATCTAGAATCTTAGGACCGATATGAAAATTCAGAGAAACTCGTACAATCTTTCGCAAAGCCGGCAATACAGTTGAAAGTGTTTTAATTCCGAAACGTTTCTTTGCAGGTCCATCGAGCACGCCATTATGATAGTTCAATTACGAGATATTGCCTCTTGGGTTTGAAGTGTTTGAGGAGTGCTGGCCGCGGTGGTGGTTCAATAGGCACTCGAGGAAACCTGAAGACCCTTCCACTGTTCGAGTTCTGTCCGATCGTAAGTTATGAAACGCTGAATTTCCTAATTAATTCGTCAGCCCGCAGAATGGAAACACTGCTTCCACTTCCATTTGCTGCCTTCTTATTCCTATTTCTTTCGACGTCTTGTTTCAAAGAAATCCGTTACTTAATTGCAATTTTATTACACTATGTTTCCTTCTTCTGTATTAGTGCAAGTCTATTCGTACATATGTATGTATTACATACGTGTATTAGTGTAAGTTCTTACACATGTGTTACGTGTATGTATTAGTGTAATTCTATATGTACACATGTGTTACATGTATGTATTAGTGTAAGTCTATACATATGTGTTACATGCATGTATTAGTATAAGTCTATATATACACATGTGTTACATACAAGTATTAGTATAAGTCTATACACATGTATTACATACATGTAACATAGATACATATATGTGGTATGTGTGTGTGTATGTACTTTGTAATTGTATGATCAGTATGAGTGCATATTATGAATAAAGCTTGTGTATGGTATGATTGAAGTTTGCGTGTAATGAAGATTGCTATAAAATTGTCTGTTGGGTGTAATTGAATGTTTTTGAGGAGCGAAGTGAAGAGTGCATTGCTTTGAGAGAAACCGTGAGATAAATATATACTAGATTTCGAAAGATTCCATTTGTGTTGTGTTTTAATTAATTATAACTATTTTTTCTGTTAATAAATTCCATTAATCTTTTCAAATACTAAATATTATTCTACATATAATATATTGTATATCACATATGAACTCTTATTATTACATATTCATATTAGCTTATGTTCCAACAAAGCTCATCAATTTAGAAACATAGAAGACTAGTAACATAAAAATTGAAGAGTTTGGACATTTTCAAAATTGAACACTATCAAATAGAAATCGAACGGTTCTTGTTCTTACACAAATAATTAAAATTGAAACAGGTCGCAATTTCAGCGACGTTTAGAGGTGATCGATAATGATCGTTGCACGAACCTTTCGTACTTTCGAACGGAATTAATTGGATGGCTGATAGGCCAATTAAAATTCTACACTTACGACCCCAACGTTCCTCCATCGACGGAATAAATAAAGCAATTACCGTGGTCGTTGGGGGTGCAGTCGTCCACGCGTTGTCCAAATAATTGTTAAGTAAAACGTTTATGAATTTTTCAACGACGAAGCGAACGTGTGCCAGACGCGTTTTCCTCTCGTCTGCATTGTTCATCGTTGTTTTCCTTTGTGACGATAATTGAAAAGCGTACGATTACTTTTTTTCGCTCAATAGCCATTACACGTGTGCGACACGCCACACGATTTCAGATATTCGAGTTACCATACTTGTTATTCGAAAGCGTATCAATCGTTTCCGTGTAAATATCCCGTTTATTTCGAAAGCTGTTATGACTGCGTATAAATTACGAAAATATTTTCGCGTCAGAGGTTCAAACAATTTTAAATTCTTCAACAAAAGTTGTAATACTCTTTTCTCCTTGTAATGCTAAATTTTTCGCGAAGAGAAATGCTCGAACACGATTATTCCCATTGTTTTCTTTGTTCGAATTACCGCAGACAATCGTATAACCATCCAAAATAAAAATGTGATAACCACCGGTCCGGATGCCGGTATCATATATCTCAATGCTGTTTATTTTTAGTTTAATTCGAGCGGGGTAAACAAGAATATGTTTGCGCGCAATTGAAGCATTTACTGACGTCATTCCATATTAAATATTAATTCGATATTAATTTATGTTTCGGATAGCGTTCGGGTCGACTGGCGTTTGCGGGAAACAACAAAAATATCGTTACCAGTTAATTTCGTGTGAATGCTCGAAATATTCCATCCTTTGTTTGCGATTTCCTCGCTCGAAACGAGAACTTTTCAAATATTTATATGGGAGGCTGGGGTTTAAGAATATTTCACCGATGGATATTTATAAAATTACAGACTGGATTAAGTGGTCTGAAAGTTGTTATAGGATTCTTTAAGGGAAGCATGAAACGTAACCTAACATGTTGCAGATTTATAAAATTCACAGAGTATCTCATTAACGTCTGCATGTTCTAATTCGACTTTTTGACAGAAACATAAAACCTAACCAAACATGTTGCAGATTTATAAAATTCACAAAGTATCTCATTAATGTCTACACATTTTAATACGACTATTTAACAGAAACATAAAACCTGACCTAACATGTTAGACATTTTTAAAATTCATAAAGTATGTCATTAACGTCTGAACATTTTAATTTGACTATTTAACAGAAGCATAGAACCTAACCTAACATGTTAGACATTTATAAAATTCACAAAGTGTCCCATTAACATTTACACATTCTAATTCGACTCTTTAACAGAAACATGAAACCTGATCTAACATGTTAGACATTTATAAAATTCACAAAGTATCTCATTAACGTCTACACATTTTAATTTGACTATTTAACAGAAACATAAAACCTAACCTAACATGTTAGACATTTATAAAATTCACAAAGTGTCTCATTAACATCTATACATTTTAATTGAACTATTTAACAGAAACATAAAACCTGACCTAACATGTTAGACATTTATAAAATTCACAAAGTACCTCATTAGGGTCTACACATTTTAATTGAACTATTTAACAGAAACATAAAACCTGACCTAACATGTTAGACATTTATAAAATTCACAAAGTATCTCATTAACATTTACACATTCTAATTCGACTCTTTAACAAAAACATAAAACCTGACCTAACATGTTAGACATTTATAAAATTCACAAAGTATCTCATTAACGTCTACACATTTTAATTGGACTATTTAACAGAAACATGAAACCTGACCTAACATGTTAGACATTTATAAAATTCACAAAGTACCTCATTAACATTTACACATTTTAATTGGACTATTTAACAGAAACATAAAACCTGACCAAAAATATTAGAGATTAATGAAATGAACAAAGTATGTCATTAACGTCAGAACGCCCTAATTCTTAAACGAAAACATAAATTAATGAATGATGATCGATTTATTAACGGCGGTCCGAGCGATTTGTGGGAGGCCGTGTGCAAGCAGCGCCGATTCGGCAAACATCAGAGCGTGCGAATGATTAACTAAGCTTGCCGTGGCGGCGGGGGTGTCATGCAAATAGGCATTATGTATTCCTAGTTCATTGGGGACCGATCATTAATATTTGCGTCCCATGGTTACTACCCTTCTCCCCATATGTGGCTTTCAGAGGCACGTATGTTATTAACGATTGTTAATGTGCGCGGTATTATTTATACGCGTGTGCGTTCTCCACCGGCGGAGACCGAAATCGATACAGATAAACCCTCTTTCAGCTCGATAGCTTCGGATTAACGTAATCGATTTATCCGTTTGTTGTATCTATCCCACTTTGCCGCGCCGAGATTTCCCGATCATTCGCTCGACTTCCCTCGTTAATTATACTTTTGCGAATTAAGGACCGTTAATGATGCTTAATTAAAGCTCCCGTACGTTCAAACATTATTTATACTTCCTATGGAAATTTCACTGATTTAAGTCCCGCATACTTCTCTATTGTCCAATATTTTTATTATTTTATTCATAATTCTGTACATTTTATTATGAGATATATTATTTGTAATTGCATCGATTTTTTATGAGGTATTTTATTTGTAATTGCATCGATTTTATTATGAGGTATTTTATTTATAATTGTATCGTTTTTATTATGACGTATTTTATTTATACTGCATATGTGTATTATTTATACAGCTTTAACCGTGAATCGTACATTCAAGGTTAGAGCGTGACAATATAACGTCTGATCACAGTGCCATAACACGTGTGGAGAAGTAACGCGAACATAACGTGACTATACGGTTAATGGCCATACAGGGACACGTGAGAAAGTAACGCATGGTAATATAACCCGTGACAGTGCAACACCTGGCGATACAACGCGCAGCGAAAGAACACGCGAAAGTAGTGCGTGGGAATACAATGCATGGTAATAGAACGCGTGACAATGCAATATCCAACCACAACCCGATGTGGAAAAATAACGTGGCAATGCAAGACGTGGGTGTACGTATAATGCGTGGAATACTACAAATTTAACGCATGGCATCCTGACTGCACATGTGTAACACATGTGTGAAATGGTCAACGTAAACTCTAAACACTGTCAATATAACGATAAATATTATAAATAATAATTAAGGTAATGCGTGGAATACTATAAATTTGACGCATGACATCCTGACTACACATGTGTAACACGTGTGTGAAATGGTCAACGTAAACTCTAAACACTGTCAATATAACGATAAATATTATAAATAATAATTAAGGTAACACGTGTGGAAATAATAGGCAATGTAACTCGTGAAACTCTAAACACTGTCAATATAGTGATAAATATTGTAAATAATAATGAAGGTAACACATGTGGAAATAATAGGCAATGTAACACATGTGGATAATAATGTGAATAATAGTATAATATGGGTTATGTAATTTATGGGTAAATAGGAATTCTAAAGACCAGGTAAATCGAAGAGGTATGAAAAGTGGAGCAACGTATCATTTCCCCGTAATTCGTGGCGTCGCGATCAACTCCATTACGCTAACACGTCTGCGCTCATCTTTTCCAGACAGCACCTGTTTCACGGCGTATTTGTTCCCGTGGAATATTCAACGCCGGGAACGATCGTGAAAGACGGGGCTGCAACGAGACCAGCGTGTGTTCCTGGATGATCCTTGCAACGAGTACCGGGCCAAATGAGATTAAACCAGGCCGGACTGTGTGTAACTCGAATAGACGCGTCGTCGTCCTTGCCAATAACGTTTCGCATTCTCGAGAGAAGTTAGAACGGAAGGTTAGAGGTTCCGGATAAAAGTGGAGAGATTAAAATGACCGGCTGGCTTAATGAGACGACCCCGGTTGTTTCACGGCGTGGTCACACAGGTATTAACGAAATCAATACCGACAGACCGGATAACGATCGCTGCACAGCTAGCCAGCCCGCCAGGTACAGCGGGCTCAAATAATTCGTCGTTCGTTCTTTCCACCTACCAATAAACTGGCAATTAGCGGGAATTCGTTTCCCGTGACGTTTGGACCGAGAAAAAATTACTGCTGCGTTGGGAATAAAGGGATAGGGCTTGTCAATGCTGGATCAATTCTAGGATCACTTGGGAGATTAATACCTAGTCTGTCAATTTAATAGTTCTTTCGTTCTGTGTACTTCGTTTCAATGTCGATCGAAGGAAGAACAATTATGATGAATGTGACAAAAGGGTTTATACTTATCTCTTATTCATTACTTGACTGATCAATCTCTCAACGAGTGAACTATTTCAAACTTCACTTTTCCCACTCCTAAAAAAACACTTCATTCGTCAGACTAATTCTGTATTTTTATATACAATCTTATTTCATACCAATGCGATTATTCCTCATTATACAAATGTACCTCATATATAAATATACATGTACATATATATCACCTTTCAAAAATAAATTTAATTCCACGTTGCCAAGTTTGAAACACCAGTAAAAATGTTTTAAAATGATTACAAAGAATAGAAAAGTAAAGAGATGAATGTTCAAAGAACGAAGAAGACAAGTTCCTCCAGAGAGTGTCAGAATAGTAGTCGTAAGTGGAACGGTAAGTTAGATCGGATACAGTGCACCATACAGGCGTGCAGATTATTCCGAAACATTTGCGTACAAGTTTCGAACAGCCAGTGTAAATTGCATCAGATCCCCGTTTTGCATGAACTCGCTTGAGGAATCAGTTTAACAGTGTTCTCGAAGCATCACGTATGTATCGAGGATCTAGTTTTGATGTTAACGGCTTGACCCACGAGCAGGACAAACTTTGAGCGAATCGGAATAATTGTTGTGACGATAACACGTTAATGTTGTTCTGAAATGACGTGTTTTAGAACCTTGCTTCTGTATTTGATTGATCACGTTAATTTACGGAATGGACATACACCTGTTATTTTACTACATGTATGTTCACGTATGTGACTAAATTTCATGCGTTGTATTATTATAGCTTTATGTTGTAATACTTTTTAGCAACATGCTTTATAGCAACTTGTAAGGTTGGTACATTGTAGCAAAGTTGGGGATTATTTCAAATTTTTGAATGAAGTAAATATATTTGATAATAGAAAGTTATGTGTTCTTGGAGTAAAATGTCATTCATAAACTTGGAAATAAATGTAGTGAATGTTAGAAGATTTAAAAATATTTGAGATTCATGAAAATTTGAAGTGTGACTCAAATTAAACTTGACTTCAACTTACCTTCAAATACTTTCATCTTACCTTCGAAAATTTTCATATTACCTTAATTGTTGGATGCTGTAAATCTAACAGCTCAACGTTACATATGTATTTTCAACGTACCGTAATAGCAACGTCCCGTAAACTCAACGTTCCAACTATTATTTCAACGTACAATCGCATGACGACTAACCATAAAATACCTAGTATACGTGGCAATTTCCCCCTATGACACATACAATACCCTTAACTTTCGAAACCAGAAAAAATTACAACTCGAGGTCCCTTAAATGCAGAAATAAAAAACACGATGCAGAAGAATCTACATGATTGGTTCACTCGGCAGCTGCCGCAGGACACCGTATCTCGACGGGACAAAGATATTTGTAAGGGAACGACCGCAAGGTTGCTGCACGCTGATTAAGCTTAAATTCGTATCTGCAATTAAGCCCGTGGACGCGAACTACGGAGGAAACAATGATTTTATTTGCAGTACACCAGTTGTTTTATTAAGCGGGTAGCCCCCGTAACGTAGCGCAGAAATATACACGCGTGTACCGCAATTTTAGACATCTGGCGGTGGCAATAAGTTAACCGGCATAGCTTATGATAACTGAATTATGTAGCTGCAGAACTTCGCGTGTACCGAGCCTTGTATAATTCAGGGATTGCGTGCAATTTGTAGGCATTTCTGGGACCCGATATTTTTGACACTCTGCCAGATGCGATCGGTTTTTGTCCGCCATACTCCAATATTTCAACTTTGGTATACAACTGATATTTTATTATTTTATAAATTTTTATTTGAAGAATTTCTTAATGTTAGGGTGACTTGGACTAAATTGCAACATTAACCTAAAAGTACATGATGCTCTCACTGCTTTAAATTAAATTTAGATTATTAATAAGAAAATTGTTAGACTACTTTGGTACTTTTGACGCTCTACTTCGTACTTTATTAGTTTGAACAAGAACAAAGTTTCTTTTCTGTTAAAGACTAACCTGACCAAAACCTTAGCTCTATAAATAAATAAAAAGGCAGAAAGAATTGGATTTAGAGTTGGAGCAGCATCTCGAGACGTAAATCGAGACAAGACTCTGATTCCACGGTATCGCGGTTCGCAAAGGGGCATGCAAACAGATCGATAGCCACGATTACCCTCCGCGTTATTTGTCGATTTGCACGGTATACGTTTCCGATAGCGCACAAAGTGGCTTCTAAGCCGTTGCCAAGAATTCCTTTGACGTTTCTTGTTACCTGGCATCGTCGCAAGGCGTTTGGTAGACCTAACCCATCCGATCTTCTCGGCTGTCGTCGTCTAGACGTTAGGTAGAACCCAACCCTCTCTCCGTCTCGAGACGCCGGTGTATCCTCGTACATGTATGTACAACTTGTTCCCGCGTTACTAATGTATCCGTTGAGTACACTGTTAATATTTAAGAGGGCGCCCGGATTCTGCTAGCAGAGCTGACTGCTTCCTTCAACCGGCCTCGAAACCCTTCAAGTTTCCTCCCTGTTGATCGACGCCGCCTTCCAACGTCAGGTGTTCCGCGCCGGAACACAAACTGCATCCGGTAATTTCCGAAATTTCGATACGACATTTGCGATTAATTAATCACGTACCGCCGCGAGCTAAGACCGTCTGATTGCGACGCTGCTAACACCCTTCTTCTAATTTACTAACGAGTGGGCAATATACCGCACCGTAACGTATCACAGATACAATAAATATAAGTAAAGAGAATTTTAATGTAGACTGGTTAATTTTTTAATTTTCATCTTCTGAAATTTGTCAGAAGCTTTCAATTTTAAATTTGAATTTTTACCACCCTCGTATCTCGATGTTTTCTGCACCGCAATTTTGTCCCTGCAGCAAGAAGAAAAAGCAGGAGTCGCAATCTGCGCGAGCGCGATTGAATTCCTCTCGTATCGTTTCTTGCAACCGTACAAGTCATTTTATCGGATCTATTTCTTCGTTGTTTCAATTTCGTTCCGCGAAACTTTTTGATATTTATCACCGGTAGCTGTTAATACTCCGCACCGATAATTAACGCTCCCCATTGCAGATAGTATCTAACTTACCTTATTTACCGAGTAAGCCTATCATCAATGCGTCACCATGTTCCCCATCAGCTGTAGAGCAATCCCATCATCCCCTGCTGTAAAATAATACATCATAATCCGAATGTCTGTACAACCCCCTCCTGTTTGCATACCGAAGCTCTCGCAAAGAATAATCGAATCAACGCCTCCCAAACAGCATCAAAACTCCATCAGCCTCGAAACCGAAGTAGTCCTCGTCAGACGCCTCCCTTCGAGATCACCCTTTTCATCCCCTGTATACTCTCGTACCCTGTTCTTATGTTTCTTCGGTATTATGTACAAAATGGGGGTTGTATTAATACTTCTATGGCTGTTTTCTTTGGTAGTCAATGACTTTATAGTACGTCGATTTATGTCAATGAAGTTTTGTGTCAATAAAGTTGGATGTATGTACTCGAGTATCTATACAGTGAAGTATGAGAAGTACAATAAAGTAGTGAAATGGTAAAATATAATAATAGAGAGCAATCTATACTGACAATATCTGAGTGAAAGTATTTAGACAGCATCCACAGTGAATCAGAGAATCCATCAGTGAACGACAATCCACTGACGTAGTAAAAAACTAGGAAAATGAAACAACGAAATAGCAAAACAGCAAATTACTAAACTAGTCAACTAGCAAACTGACACAACACTAAAATCACAGAACAGTAAAATAGTAGTAAAAAATAGTAGATCCCTAACGAAACATTAGTACCTCAGAACAGATCAATACTAAAACAAAAATACATCAAAGTAGTAAAATTTCGCTACTATAACGAAACAAACTAGAATAATAAAATTCCAAAATGTCGCAGTAAAATGTGAATACCTCATTAATGTTCGTAATCCCGTAGCAGTAAGAACATCCATAGTAAAAAAAAAGGTTGCCACAGTAATGAGCGACAGTCACGAAAGCTCCCAGTGTCGGAGCTTTTGATGTGGTCTTCTGAATGGGACTTCACATACGTCAGTCGAAGTCTCGTTTAAACGTGGCGCATCCGACGGGGCTTACCTGACCCGTACTTTGATACTATCCGACAAGAAGGGGGTTTGTTAGAACCCAGCCACACGTTTGATGTGGCTAACCATATTTGCCGCGAAATTGAACGTGCGAGACGAGAGAGACACGTCTTCGCGTTTTTTCGCGACAAATTGCGACCTTCGAGCTACGTACATTGCCGCTTGGGGTAAACGCGTTTCCAATGGTGGTTGAGGCTGATTTATGGGGGTACAAGGACAGATTCAGGTTAAGTGTAGTAGAAAACGTTTGCATATTGTAATAGCAGAAATCGAGGTGCTTTTTATGGAACGGGAGATCTTTATACAAGGTGGTATACAGAGTGTTTCACAACTATGTAGTATGCAGTTCTTTTTGGATATAGCAAAATTTACGAGTTTATAATAGTTACAATAATTTTAACAAGTTTATAATTTGATTTTATATTTTTATATACATTAAGAATTATGCACATTAAGACGTACATTAAGAATTATGTACATTAATACATATTTGTAAATTATATAGAATGTCTCACAACTAGTGTAGGTCCTTGAAATAGGGGGTAGCTGATGTGATTCTAAACAAGAGTTCCCTTTGCAAAAATGGGATATGAAGCTTCGTTTTTGAGTTATTAAGGGAAAATACTGACCAATCAGAGCACGAGGACTACGCATGCGCAGACGCTAGCGCGACAGCTTCCAGCATGGCGGCCGAGCGCGCGTGATCCTCGCGCTCTGATTGGTCCGAGCGTTTATCTTCAATAATTCAAAAACGAAGCTTCAGATCCCATTTTTGCAAAGGGAAATTTTATTCAGAATCACGTCAGCTACCTCCCATTTCAGGGAATTTGTGAACTTATGAATTTGTGAGTGTGTGAATTTGTAAATTTGTAAATTAGTAAATTTGTGAATTTGTGAACTTGTGAATTTGTGAATTTGTGAACTTGTGAATTTGTGAATTTGTGAATTTGTAAACTTGTAAACTTGTAAACCTGTAAACCCGTAAACTCGTAAACTAGTAAATTCGTGAACTTAAAGATCCGTGAATTCTTTTATTCTCATTGATCGTTTAAATTCCGCAAACGGTCGGTCACGTACAGTTCCTTTCTAGAGAAACAAGAGGCCTCCCTCGAGAAAATTGTGGCTCCCTAAGCAAGGAATTCTTGCGGGTCTCGCGTAACTAAAAGATTTACTTAACCACACGACGGTTCCTCTGTTTCTCGACCTGTTCTTTTTCATGGCCGCTCCTGTTTTCCAGCCTTGCTCACCCTTTGTAACGCTCGTTCTTTGTTCCCTTGTCCAGATTACGTCTACGGACTTAATAATTAGGAACCTAGTAGGATTCGTGTATGAATATACTTTTTCTTTTCCTTGCGCCTCGTTTCAGTACTCCTGGCCTCGGCTAATTTTGCGGAGGCTTGAATAGTTTCTGTGGAAAAAAGCGAGCTACATTTACGCAGAACATTTTCAATTCTGAATGAATTTAGGTTACCTTCCTTAAATTATGCTCAGCTAAAAAATTGCTATTTTAATGAAAAAATGTTTGTGAATGTATTATATCAAGATGTAGGTTGCTAAATTTTTAGTTTTTATGTTTCTTTATATTTAGATGTCTGTAGATGTTTAAATGCATGTTAGGTAATTACCTAGATACCTAGTTTTATACAAATTTAAATCACTGTGTACATAAATCTATATTGTACATAATTCTCTGTATATGTACCTAAATTTTAATATGTATTTTGTTTTGTATAAATGTAAATTCTATAAACATACATATAAACCTACCTCCTTCCTCTGCATTTCAACCTAACCTAAAATTTGTACATAAACTGAATACATAACCTAAAATCCAAATATCTATACTTCCAGACTCCTATATCTCCGTCAACGTCTAAAAAAATATAAAAGGTTTGACATAATTTATACGAAGCTTTTAACCGATTCTATTTCACGCGTCGCCATTTTCCGTAAAAACAGCTAGAAGCAAGTTAAAAGAGAAACGACGCAACCAGTAGAGAATTACAAACGTGATCCACTCTGCGCGAGGATTTTTGAAACGCGAAGCAGCTCGTAACTCGAAAGAAACAATAATCGTTATCGTGCATCCGGCGAGTTTAATGGTGGGCGTTTTTATGCGCTGTAATCGACCGCCGTCGCAAAATGAAATACACCTTCAGCCGCGATCCAGAAAAGGCGTCACGATCGCGATAAAACGCGGATAGAAGACTCTCGGCGGACATTTTCATTTTCCGTTGCATAGTACTCTAGCTTTGCGACTGTCGTCCATTTCGAGAAACTTGTCGTTGACACGGATTTAGAAAGCGTTTGCTATACCGTTCTTTGCTATTCCATATTTTTGTCGAATCTGTGTCAGGTACGGAGGAAAATTTGCTTTGGTATGTGATGGAGGTTTAGAGGAATATTTTAGGTTGGAAGGGGTTGGGTTTTTAAATTGGTGAATTTTAAGGTTTGGAGATGGGTGTATTTTTTAATATTTATTTTGTGGAATTAGTGTATTCGCAAATTTCTGTATTCTTGAATTTCTACATCCTCTAATTTCTATATTCTTGAATTTCTACATCCTCGAATTTGTACGTCATCAAATTTCTATATTTTGGAATTTCGACATCCCCGAATTTCTACGTCTTCAAATTTCTATATTCTTGAATTTCTACATTCCCAAATTTCCACATCTCCAAATTTCTATATTCTTGAATTTCTACATCCCCCAATTACCACACTCTCAAATTTCTACATCTCCCAATTCCCACATTCCCAAATTTCTGTACCCTCCAATTTCTATGTCCTCAAGCTCCTATATTCCCTCCTCCACATTTGCAAATTTCCACAGTCCAAATTTCTATATTATTAAATTGCTACGTCCACCAATTTTTACATCCCCTAATTTCTATATTCTCAAATTCCTACGTCAACAAATTTCTACATCCTCAAATTTCTATGTCCTCAAGTTCCTATACTTCCTCCTCCATATTTGCAAATTTCTACATTTTTAATTTGCTACGTCCACCAATTCTTACATCTTCTAATTCCTATATTCTCAAATTTCTACATCCTCAAATTTCTACGTTCCTAAGTTCCCATATCTCACCCCTACATTTAAAATTTTCTGCATCCTGAAACTCCCATATTTCCAAATTTCTAAATCCTAAATCCTACACTCTATTTAATTGAACATGTCACATGTGTGCTCAGAGCAAAACTTCTTATACATGTGTCATGCAAGGTTGGGAATAATTTTTCAGTTGAACATGTGAAATGTGTGCTCAAAGCACACATATACTATGTAAGCATCGTACAAGGAGTTTTGCTTTAAGCACACATGTTACGACACTTACAATAAGTATAGACTAGTGTTGCATTAATATACGTCAAAGAATATCAAACCTACTACATGCTTGTCAACAAAAATTTTTTACAAAGAATCATGGGATGATTTGCTTCAGTGTCACAAGGTATAAATTAATTAAGGAGTTACATAGGAGGTCTACATATGGAAGTGAGATTCGGATCTGTAGTTAAATTTAAAGGATGAAGAGGATCGTTCCATGAGAATGTTTCGTGAAACGGTCCTGGCGGATTAACTTCGTCCGTGCTGAATCTCCGGCTATGATATATCGCGTTTCACGGATTGAATCGATAGGATATCGATCATCGTGTTAAGTAGCTTTCACGGTACATAGGGGACATTGGATGCGGACACATGTGTGGAACGAATCGCCGCAATTTAGTGACGTGAATCAGTGACACATAAATGGGGAAGACGCTAGGGGTTGTAAAATGCGGCCCCTCATATACGCAAACAATATTACTCGAAACATTTCAGGATACATCAAAATTTGTTACTTGTAATAAAACTTGACTTGTACTTTGAAATTGACTTTCGCGTAAACACTTTTATGAATAGCGACGTAAAATCGTAGTGCACTCTTCAATCAGTGCAATAATTTGAACATTTTATAATCTCACATTTTATTCTCTGTAATATAACAATGGGAGAAAGACGATTTAACGAAGAGAGAATAAAAGCACTCGATCGACGCCATCGAATCCGGCGATCAATAAGGGTGCAATATCTGTGGAAAAGGGTTGCTGAAACTGCGAGGCAAAATAGCGGAAGCAGGAACGACTGTCGTGGATGCGGCGTTAAGTAGCGACAATAACAATAGGACGTGTCGCGGGAAGAACGTGTAATGGGAGAGAAGATAACGTGATAAGTGGAAATAAAATGTGAAATGGTCAGTTGCGTCGCTGCACGGTTATTATCGTCGAAAACGAGGGACACCTTTTCACGTCCTAATCGTTCGTAAACGTCGTTCATCGGCTTCCTCCTGCAATTATTTTCAGGATATTTCTACGTCACTTTCATCGATTAGTTATTTTTCTCTAAAAATATTTCACAATTTTCTCTGTTAATCTGGCAGAATTCAATTGTAACTCGGGTAGTTTCGAGTGAATATAATTTTTATGAGATCGATGTTGGATCAAGATTCAAATCCCTGCAATTGAGCAATTTGGATTCAGAACAGTTTCAAACCGGCACCTTATCTTATAATTTCGCTCACGTTTCCCATTCGATTTCGATGAGGGTCCACCCTTCGAACGATTTAATATTTTGCCCTGAAAAATATACAAAGTCCTGTCGCGATTAACCTCAGGTCAAATATTACATTAGGGGGTATTCTTGAAGAAAATCTTTTCCAACAATTAACCCCTTTTATATATTCCTATATTATACATTTATCATATTTTTTCATTGAATAAAAATAGCAAATATTAATTTAAAAAATTATCAAATACTGATGTGCAAAATTTCCTAGCACAAAATACCTCCATTTTCAAACTTGAAGTAACTCTTTGGAGCATTTTCAAAATAAAATCTTCTTCAACAATTAACCCCTTTTATATATTCCTATATTATACAATTATAATATGGGAATTTCATTGAAAAAAAAAGCAAATATTAATTTTGAAAATTATCAAACACTGATGTGCAAAATTTCCTAGCACAAAATACCTCCATTTTCAAACTTGAAGTAACTCTTTGGAGCATTTTCAAAATAAAATCTTCTTCAATAATTAACCCCTTTTATATATTCCTATTTTATACAATTATAATATGGGAATTTCATTGAATAAAAAAGCAAATATTAATTTTAAAAATTATCAAACACTAATGTGTAAAATTTCCTAGCACAAAATATCTCCATTTTCAAACTTGAAGTAACTCTTTGGAGCATTTTCAAAATAAAATCTTCAACAATTAACCCTTTTTATACATTCCTATATTATACAATTATAATATGTATATTGCATTGAATAAAAAAGCAAATATTAGTTTTGAAAATTATCAAACAAACGTGTAAAATTTCCCTGCATAAAATACCTGTATTTTCAAACTGGAAGTGCCTGAAATATTCTTAGAGTGTACACGAAAAGAGTCTACACGGTTCACATAAAATTGAATAATTTCGTTGAAAATTCCAGGAACGGATCGATCAGGTATTACCGGTACGTTCGCTTGTTTACGAGTAATTTATTCGAAAACCACGAGCTTATGAATATTTATTTAAAACGTTACAGAGACTCCTCTCTTTCTCCCTGGCGTATATTTCGTTTTTTCTTCGGGGTTGGTTGCGGAGCAACGTTCGACTCCTTCTTTACGGTTGTTTGCTTCTTTTATCGTAAGTTGCGAGATCCTGAAGCTTTCCAGCGAGCTACGAGTTTCGTTTTAATGCGGCCACGGGGACTTTCCGCGTTTCCTGCGCGATTGTTAGCGAAGCCGACGGCTAACGATTCCGCCGGTTTATCGGTGATTAAAAACTCATTACGAACGCGGACGAATCTGGTTTATTCAGGTGTCGTTTATCGATTTAATTGATCGATACCGGGGTTACAGGAGAGTTTATGCTCGTTAGAATTAACGCCGGACGAGTATGAACAACGGATATAGAGTCGATGGCTCCTCGTTTTAAACGCGTACGCATTATAACGCGTTTACAATTAAATCCTCGAATAACGTTGTGATTTGCATAACGAGGTGCCATATTCTCGTTCGAAGTGCAATATTCCCGTGTAAATAATCCTTAATCACTCTTCCTTTATCGACTCCGCTTACAACTGAATCCCCCTTTTATCCATCATGCTTTCAACGCATACTTTATTTATATTATTCACTGGAAAATTCTACGAAATCGTTATCTTCCGTATTGCTTTTAAAACGGGTGCTTAATGGAGGATGCAGACATATCTTGTTCAGATGATAAAATATAATCATCGATTTCCTTTTCAAACTTCTCACCAGTCTAAATTATGGTTTTATTAGCAGTTACGTGCAAATCTGCGTTGATGGGGACAAGAAGTTCAGGTATCAAATTCTTTTATTATAAAGTAGGCAGTGATTAGCTGCAGTGATCTTCGTGCCTGTAATATTGGCATTCTTTGCTTTACAAGGAATGTAAGCATGCGAACATAGGAGCATATATGAACATCATATAAACTGAATATAAACATGAACATTAATATGTGAGCATATACGAGCATCATATATGCTCATATATTAATGTTCATGTTTAGAGTCACTTATGAACAAAGAATATTAATGATGTTTATGCTTATATGTATTCATGTATAAGCAAATAAAAATAATCTTCATTTTTATATATACAAATAAGCAAAGAATATTAATATTCTAGTTTATATGTGTTCATATATAAGAGAAGAAAATTAATGTTCATACTCATGTCCATATATAAGCAACAATATTAATGTTCATTTTTATATTCACATATAAGCAAAGAACATTAATATTCATGTTTATATATTTTCATGTATAATTAAAGAAAATTAATGTTCATACTTATGTCCATATACAAGCAACAATATCAATGTTCATTTTTATATTCACATATAAGCAAAGAACATTAATATTCATGTTTATATATATTCATATATAATCAAAGAAAATTAATGTTCATACTCATATCCATAAACAAGCAACAATATCAATGTTCATTTTTATATTCACATATAAGCAAAGAACATTAATATTCATGTTTATATATATTCATGTATAAGCAAAGAAAATTAATGTTCATACTCATGTCCATATACAAACAACAATATTAATGTTCATTTTTATGTTCACATATAAGTAAGCAATAATACTTGAAAAGTAAAAATGTCTGACCAAAATTCATACCCTCAACATAATAGGGTTCTCTATCAAAGCCACCCCAACATAAAATTACAATTTTCAAAGACCGTCAATAACGTAGAAGAAAAATGATTTTCCACGCACAAGGGTGCAGGAAACGCACAGAGGGAAAGTCACGGAAATGGCTCTCGAATAGACAAAAACGTGACGCGGTAGCCATTTTGGCGTTCGATACAGGGTGGTCGGGTTCCGGGCTATTAGCCATCGAAAAAGGGGAACATTTATAATAAAAAGCCATAAACCACTGGGTAGAGGGGTAGAGAGATAGCATTGCAATTGGTACGAAACGGAAGCCAACCTGTCAGGGGGTCGAAGGGACAATGGCCGACGAAGGGCGATTTCGAGACCTAGCGAAATGGTGACACAGGTATAATAACCTGAACCGGTCGGTTGGTCTCGTCGGTAAAGTGGCCACAGATGGCCGAATGCATCGACTCGACGCATTTACAGGCCAAATGATTCACGCTTAGAGGCTCAGTGGACTTAATTAAGCGGAACCACTTGCGTCCGCACGATCGACGACAGATAATCGCTTCCGGTTTGCGGAGACGTCTCTTTCGTGCTGCACGATACGGTGTCAGGTTGATAATTTATTTTTAACGTTTCCGGTACGGAGCAAGGCTGGGAAAACTGTTTATAAAATTTATGAACTGCAAATATTTATTTTTATATTCGATATCGTCAGAAATTATTGATGGCTCCGTCAAGTTTACTTTAAATAATTGCCTTTTTAGAAAATTAAATATGGTTCCTAAAGTCGATGTAACTTTCTAAAAATCGCATCGGTGGATCTCCATTTCCAAATAAGATCCGGCGATCTTGAACTTTCACGAATCCAGTGGAACTTCACAGACAGGACTTTGAAATTGACCCTAATCCCCGGTAACTTTACACGGATCCGGAAACGTCTATAAAACACGATCGGTGGTTGACAGGTATTCGGAGTTTTCGAAATGGCCACACGTGGCTTAATGTCTGAAGCGGGTCGATAAAACGTCCCGACTCAAGACCAAGAAACAGCAAACCATTAAGCGACTAACACCATTAAATGCTTTTTCTCATGAAAATCACGACTGGCCATTTATTTCCCGACCGTGGCAAACAGGGGGAAAGAACGGTTTTCTACCTAGCGAACAAAAATATCGTCGAGATAATCGCGTTGAATTATCGTTAGGGAATTTCCTGACGACGACTTACTCTCATTAACCGATAAAGACAGAGGTGGACGGTTTTTAATTGGCAGTAACGATCGGGAGTCGATCGCGTGTGCAACGGTAACAAAATATCGTTTGCCTGTGGAACCACGGAGATATCGAATTCCCGGAGAAATAATAGCGGCGCAGGACAAGCTTGCGGTCTGTGTTGTTATTGAATTTATAAAGCCGCTTTTCCTGCACGCCACACACAATATCGTGGATCGTAATCGAATAATATCATCCGCAAAAATAACTATTATTATTAGCTCGGGTCTTCCGGCGAAACACGCGATCCGCATGATGGAAGTTTGCTTTAAAAGAATAACGCTGTCTACCTGCAGAATTTCACTACGCTATTTTTGTACGGATAACAACAAAATCACTTGCGAATGGAAGGTTACGAACACCGGTTATCCACGTTTTATTATTCTATTCTCTTATGGGAGACGTTTGGAAATATTTCACGATTTGGGGATGTAGGAATTATTCGAAACCTTGCACAATAAGTTTGAACTTTCATAGAAGTAATTAAAATACCTGATAGGAAAAGTCTGAGGTGAAAAAAAATCAGAAAAAATCTGGGTATCGGGAGACAACGATCCTTTACACGAGGACGCATGCAAGAATCGTATCACGACGGTCTTGCGGGTTGAAAATAATTCACGTCCCACAGGAGTCGTTGGGTAAAATTACCAGTCTGGCCGAAGTATTAAACTTGTTAAGATATTTAGAGCCCTATGGAGATTCGTCGTGAATTACGACGGTAAACGAGCGAAAGGCTGCGTAAAATTTCAAGGCGTCGCCTGGAAGTTGACAAAAAAAGCCCAGGTTCGTTTCGTTCGCGAAAAAGAAGAGGAAAAAACGAAATGGCTGTCGCGAACTACGGAAAGATATCCTGTTTCGTTATTTAGAACGAGGGACTTCCCTCTTTGGACGGGAACACTCGGTCCTGCTGAAAAATTCAACGTTCGCCAGTGAAATTGCGTATCGACGGAAGTTCCTTGTCCTGATCAAGGATCACGATGGATCAGGAAACTACTTTCCTTTCTTGAAGTTTTATTTCGGACAAACTTCGGTTTACTTTGACAGTCTGCATTTCTATGCAACTGCAATCAAATTTCAGAATTTTCAAGCTGGAGGAAATTTCAAAATACTGAACTGAAAAACTCGAATGTCATTTCAAAAATACAATTCAAATTTTAGTAGATGATTCGCTTTGTATAACTCATATTTATTAAACAAGAAGTTTGTAGAAGATCCAAGGGAAAATATACCCCAGATGGCACAAGACATAAGAAAAAAATTGGATACCCAGATAGGGTTTAAAGGAACAGATGAATAAGTAAGAGACGTGAACCGATTTCGAAGAAACAAAATGCAAATGAAAGAAATACACGGAATCCGACGTGAATGTTCCCATCCGGTGGAAATGGAAGTTTCCATGAAACTTCCAAGGATTTGCTTCATGGATGCGTTAAGAGGTTTGCCTTCGAGGAGGGTAGAAACAAAATTTTCATAATATCGAACGCAACTGTGACCCGAATTTCTTTCTCTTCGAGAGCTATACTTCGAGATTGCTTTGAGAAACGAGACTTCAAGAAGAATGAAACGGCAGGCAATATATATTCGCGGCAGGAACTGATTTTTGGGCGATCTCACGCGTGAAGATGATTCGAGCAGAAAATAAAAAACATTTGTCCGATGTTCGGCGTGTGAGGGTGGAAAGTACATTAATCGACTGTGACTTTACAAAAAGTATGTCGAATTTTTTATGAAGGAAAAAATATAAAATTTTTAATTTAATATCAAGTTAATGTTTGATTTAATTTTTTCACATGAAATATTAAGTTTCGGATCTTAATTTTAGATTACCCAATGACCTGCATTTTATTTCGAAAATAAAATATCGCGTTAATTAAAACAAACGTATTCCATTTGCCGAGATATTAATAAAGAGAAAAATTGATACTTCATATCAACGAAATACACAATTATTGCAATATTTCCAATCGGAAACGTTTTATACTGCTCGCAAAAACTAGGCAGTTTTTACGAAATAATAGAAACACGAGTACAGAGGAAAAGAACCTGGTATCACGATCGAAACGCGAAGATTGTGGTAGCGGAATGAGTAATTTAATAACACATGGATAACGACGCAAATAAAAACCTCACGGAAACTGCATCACCGAGTATCTTTCCCTCTCGCTTTTTTATCAACGCCTGTTCTTCCCGTGCTAGCTTATGGAAAACTGCATTCGTATAACGGGAACGGGGCAATAAGAATCGAACGAGTTAGAAGAAGCAAATTGAAAAATTTGATGGTATATCGGAAACGATGCAGCGAATGGTGCAGTCACCCGTGTTCCTTGTTTCGTGAAATATTCTGTCGAACTTCTCTCGTCCTTTTTTTTACTATATCGAGGCCAGTGGTACAAAATGGAACGATAGAAATCGAAACTGAGGTGCGAGATTAGGTATGTACTTCATATATCACTTAAAAATTAGGATTTCAATAATTATCAAATTCAGGTATTTTTATACTGCTTGCTTTTTAATAAAAAATTTTGCATCACGTTTTGACCTCTTTAACAGACATGTTTACCACTTTAGCCATTTGCACATTATATGAGTCAGTCTCAATTATGGATTAGTTGTTAAATTCTACAAAGAACACATATGTGAATGTACACATTGTTTCTGTACATTATAAATTCTTTTAAGCAGTCCTCTTTATGCAGTTGCTACATATATGAAGTACGATCACATAAAAAAAATTTGATCGTTTTTAACCTTGAAAGAGTCAGCCCTCCTGAGGTTATCATACTACCAGTTGACATGTACGTCATTGTACCCAATACTGTTATTTATTAAAATAACTGCTTACGTAAATCATCAAGTGTATACGTGTTCAAATCAGTAACAGCAATATTTGTGTTTATTTGCATTCATACACGGTATGTGAATGGGGTCCCAAAAGACCGTTGAAAAAAATCAATGAACCGTCACCGTCGCGACGACGAATTCGTCGGTCCCGTGAGAGTGCGTTGGAAAATCGACGTTGTGGCGAAGTACCGAACGAACGGTCGGAAACATACGAAGGTTAATCAATTCCAGACGCGGCGTCGTTTCCGCAGACTTAATTCGTGCTTCTCTGGTGCGGCACGAGGCCCTCGGCAGCCTTTCTCATTATTATCCGACGTACGAGAGGGTTGGAAGCACACCACAAGGGAGTCTGATGCCGCGAGCTCTGCCTTGCAAGGATGAGGCAAGACCGCCTCTTGTTTCCTCCTCTTCCTTCGGCTTCAGATTCGCCTCCTTCCTTCTATTTCCGAGTCCGTGCTTCGTTGTAGCAACTTTGTTCTCCGGAGAAATTCCCCGTAGCGCTATCTACATATTTGATGTCGCCTCGTCCACTCCGCTAATGCTTCTCGTTAGAAACTTACCGCTTTACCCGCGACCTACCACCCGTGTGGTTTCCTCTTCCTCTTTCAACCATCCCCTTCTCGTATTCTGCTTCCCTCTCGCTTCCTTGTTTTCACCTTTCTCTCGCACGCTTCCTTCTTTCCAGTCTGCAAACTCCAGTCAGCATTCTACTTGCTCCCGATGACCCATCCTCTCGCAGTTCGACGGTCAAAGCGTCAGGATTTAACGTGCAACGGTAAACGTACCTCCGAACGATGTGTGAGGACTGTTTAAACTTTGGCGACGGTCATTCAAAGGGTCCAGGAAAATATTTCACAAGAGGCGACTTTTTAGACACTGTACATTATAGAGTTTGCGTTAGAGTTACTCTGATGTTACATTAGTTACTGGGACTGTTAACGATTGATCTAATTAGGAGGCTGAGAGTTAAAATTTCTTCTCAGTCTGTAGATTCATGTATCGCTGTCAGATTGGTTATACTGTGACTGTAAAAGGATGATTTAATTAAGTGTCTCAGAGTCCACAAACTTTCTTCTCATTCTGTAGATCCAAGTATCGCTATTAGATTGATTTACTGAGTCTGTTGAGGGATGATCTATTGAGGAGTCTGACAGTTAAAATTTCTTCTCGATCTGTAGGTCCATGTATCACTGTTAGATTAGTTACATTGAGTCTGTTAAAGGATGATCTAATAAAGAGTCTGACAGTCAAAATTTCTTTTCAATTTATATGTCCAAGTATTACTGTTTGATTGGTTACATTGAGTCTGTTAAAGGATGATCTAATTAGGAGTCTGACAGTTCAAACAATTTTTTCTCGATCTGTAAGTTCAAGTATTGTTATCAGATTGGTTACATTGAGTCTGTTAAGGGATGATCTAATTAAGAGTCTGACAGTTAAAATTTCTTCTGAATCTGCAGGTCTAAGTATCACTATTTGATTGGTTACATTGAGTCTGTTAAAAGATGATCTACTAAAAAGTCTGACAGTTAAAATGTTTTCTGAACCTTCAGGTCCAAGTATCACTATTTGATTGGTTACATTGAGTCTGTTAGAAGATGATCTAATAAGGAGTCTGACAGTTAAAATGTTTTCTGAATCTTCAGATCCAAGTATCACTGTTTGATTGGTTACATTGAGTCTGTTAAAAGATGATCTACTAAAGAGTCTGACAGTTAAAATATTTTTTCAATCTACATGTCCAAATACAGCTGTCAGGTTGGTTACATTGAGTCTGTTAAAAGATGATCTACTAAAGAGTCTGACAGTTAAATTTTTTTTCAATCTACATATCCAAATACAGTTGTCAGGTTGGTTACAATGAATTCATTAAGGTGTCTGGTTTGAGACCTTTCATCTCTGAGACCCATACAATATTTTTGAACGCGCGTATCAATTTGGAAAAAGCATCGTATTCATTCGGTTCATGGTTTTTCACTAAACTGCGCTTCAATAATTCCGACGATCCTTCCAGCGGTTGTTATTGCTACAATTTTCAATTCGTTACCATTTTTTTTTTTATATCACTGTTCCGGGAGCTTCAGCGGAGCGTGTTTCGTAACGAGATGATGCGGCGACACAAAAATGATCCGTGTAACGTTATTCGCGTGTACGGTCACGTAAAAAGCTCGGGACCATTTCAATAGCGTCCAATCGAACGTAAAGCGGGCCAGTTTACCGTATCGACCACGGTTAAATGATTTCCGGTGCGTTACGGGAAAATATTGCGATGTCGTCCGTCATACGATGACGTTCGTCGCTCGCGAAACACGAATAATGGTTTATGTATATTAACGTGCTAGTTAATCGGGAACGCGACTCCCTCTTGAAAACGAGAGGGTTGGTTCGTGTTGACCAAGAACAATATTTGTGTTTGTAATGTATTAAAACGAGCACCGAAACGTGCTGACCTTATGCTAAAATGTGTCGAGAGCGTCGTGAATAAATATGAAAAAATATTATTTTTAACTTTATGGACAAATTTTTATATTCGAGAGTCGCTGTTACAGTTTAAACTGAATGAACACTTCATGACTGTATGAGGATGTATGTACAAAAGAAAGTTAATATTACATGATGAAAATGTCTGAATATATCTTGTGTTATAACAGATGTACATTGTCCTAAAATTGTCCTCTGATAAATTGTCTCTGAAATATAAATTGACATGGGGTGAACATGCACCTCTTCAGTACGTATAGAATTTAAAAAAATTAAATACGTATCTGTAATAGCCAAATTTGTAAAAGATGTTGAAATCAGAGATGTTGAACAAGCTCGATTCAATGTACGGCTAAATACTGTAGTTTGACCAGGTTTCATTTTTTAACGACTAGCTTTCGGGAATCACGTTAAAATGCAAACAAAATCAGAGGAAAAACGGAGCCCGGTTAAAACGAACAGCCCGAATCCCAACGACACGGAATTTCTGGAATTTCCGTCGGTGGCTGCTTTACATATTAACTAATTCCACTATCCGGCCGGCCAACTTTGGATTAGACGATTCCCCAGTTAGTAATACCGCGTAATGCGATGCAACGTTCGAAGCTGATTGCAAGTCCTCCCATGGAAATCGTCATTATCATTCGCTAACCGGTTGACTAATGGAAAAACCGCCTCCACTCCTCCTCTCGATTACTTTCCCTTATCGTTCAACTATTCGCGACAAAAATGAGAAGCTTCTCTTTTTTTTATTCTCCGCCGCTCGTTTATTTAAGCAAGAACGACGTTCAACACCGATGCTATCTTTCAAACTGCTTCTTAAGTTATGGAAAACTTTGCTAAAGACGATAAAAGTGGTTCTTGCTGTTTCGCAATTACGCGGACTTTTATTACGAAATTATCGGGGAACGTTCACTGAATTTGCTTTAATTGAAAGATCATTACTTCGTCGTTCGGAAATTTTAGAATTGGTATGCTTGGGTATAGCATAGTTTACAAGTTTATTTTTTATTTAGGAATCGTACAGGGTGTTTCAGAAGTAAGTCCTCGAAATAGGAGGTAGCTGATATGATTCTGAATAAAATTTCTTTTTGGAGAAATGCGATCTGAAGCTTCGTTCTTGAGTTATTAAAGAAAAATACTGTAAGGACTACGCATGCGCAGACGCAAGAGCGACAGCTTCCAATATGGCGGCTGAGCGCTCTGATCCGAGTGTTTTTTTTTAATAACTCAAAAACGAAGCTTCAGATCGCATTTCTGCAAAGGGAAATCTTGTTCAGAATCACGGCAACTACTCCCTATTTCAAGGACCTACTTCTGAGACACCCTGTACGATTCCTAAATAAAAAATAAACTTGTAAACTATGCTATACCCAAGGTCTCAGGTGACGTTATTCTTGTCTCCTAGTTATCTGTCGATAAATGACAGCTTAAAAGAACAATAAGCCCAGAAACGTAGAGCAGAATTCGCTGACCTTCCTGATTCGACGTCTAGGAACCCGTTGACAAATTCCATTCCGCTAAGTGGTGACGCGACTGACGTGTCTGGTTTCCAAGACTGTTCCATTCAGCGAAGTAGCTTGACAACGTGGCGAGATACCGAAAGTTTCCCTCATCTCCACGTGCGTGTGCGTAACCATCTCCTTTAGTCCGTTTTCATCCCCTCGCTTTACCCCGTCTTTCCATGGGGAAGCTGCTGAGTGGAGCATCCCTTTTCTGGTCCCCGTACTTCCACTCTGTCTCTCTCGCACACCGCCTCTCCTTTTTATCTTTTTCACCGGTTGCCTTTACTCTCGTTACACTTCGACCCTCGTGCAACCCCAAAACGTTACGCTTAGTTTGATTCAGCACGTGGTACCAGCCACTTGGCCCCTTTCTCCCCTCGGCCGCTTTCCCTCCGCTGTGTACTCTGCCCCGCTTGTGTTTCGACACCCTTTCGCGAACACTTTTCACGTTCGCTCGCGTGAATTCGAGCGCTAATTGCAATCTAGGAAATTTTCGCGCCCTAGGATGGATTTGTAAAATGCTGGAAGTAATATAGAACGTAGTGATCTGAAAGTTCTGTATCAACAGGAGTTAACTCTGCAATTAAGAAATTAATATGTAGGGCAATACCGAGATCGGAAAGAACAAGGTCCGAGAAAAGACAGGTTGTTTGTCGAGAAGGAAAGTTTAAACGTCTATGACGTGGCGTAGAATGGGGCGAGGATGAGGAGGAGTGAGAGGGAAATTAATAGTCCGCTCGGTTGCTTGGATGTAAAGACGTCTACCTACTAATTAAAATTTCTGTTCCCGGAAGAACCCTCGCCAGAAGCCTGTAGATAACTGAAAGCTTCCACGTACCTTTTCAAAGTGATTATCTCACAAAGAACAAAGCCTTTAATCCGGTACCGTAGTCGAGCATTTAATTATAAAAAAATAATACTCACTTGAAAAATGATTTTCCCTGTACAAAGGGAAAACTTCCACCGGAAACTCACACAATTTCCATATTAACGTTTTCCACTTTCTTGCCCCGTTGGAAAACGCGGTTCTTCTTCTCGCTTTAATTAACACGGTAACGCTGTTACAATGGTACACCGCTGGAAATTATTCACGGTTGAAATCTGATACATTTTCCGGAATCTGGTTGGCAATTATCGAGTTCTTGAAATTTTCGTACAGGTTAATTTGCATGACAAATTGAATCAAATTTAATTTATTCCTGACATTTCGTATAATTTTATATGTATATTTTCATGGAGTATCGGCTGGAATTTACACGATGGTTTCCCTTAATTAGGAGACTATGTCAGACTTCATAGAATATACTTGGATCTCTCTAAACTTCTGTTAAAGTCTTACTAGATCTACATTTATATATGCAATAAGTTTGCAATTTAGCATTAGATTAGGTTATGATTTCACTGGGTACATATAGGGTTCTGTATGACTTCAATGGTACTTCTAGTGCCATTCGTCCCGAATTCCAACGCCCCGAATTCTCCACGCACCGAATTCCAACGCTCTGAATTCTCCACGCACCGAATTCCAACGCTCTGAATTCTCCACGCACCGAATTTTCCACACACCGAATTCCAACGCTCCGAATTCTCCACGCATCGAATTCTTCACGCACTGAATTCCAACGCTCTGAATTCTCCACGCACCGAATTCCAACGCTCTGAATTCTCCACGCACCGAATTCCAACGCTCTGAATTCTCCACGCACCGAATTCCAACGCTCTGAATTCTCCACGCATCGAATTCCAACGCTCTGAATTCTCCACGCACCGAATTCCAACGCTCTGAATTTTCCACGCACTGAATTCCAACGCTCTGAATTCTCCACGCACCGAATTCCAACGCCCCGAATTCCAACGCTCCGAATTCTCTACGCACCGAATTCCAACGCTCCGAATTCTTCACACCCCGAATTCCAACGTCCCGAATTCTCCACGCACCGAACTCCAACGTCCCGAATTCTCCATGCACCGAATTCGAACATCCCGAATTCTCCACGTCCCGAATTCCTTACACCCCGAAATTCCCACGTTCCAAAATTCCTGCGTCCCGAATTCCCTCCACCCCTAAATCTCCATACTCCAAAACCCTCATATCCCAAATAGGAAGAATGCAAAAAGAATCTCGGTCAGTTGATTGAACGCGAGCGAACAATATTTTTCGGATCATTTTCGACTTTGCCTATTCTTCGCATTTCCAGCAGCAGCAGTTCCCTAGCCCGGAGAAAGATCGATCGGAATATTCTATAGAATCCTCTATATCCGTCGACGGTAAACTACTTTCGACTCTTTTTGCCGCGCTGAAAGAAGAAACTGCCTTTCTAAGGAGCTGGTCGGAGCAGTTCTGGATGCCGCATTCAAACCGTGGAATATATACTGCCGGCTCTTTGAACATCGGGAAAACTAACGAGAGGGCATTCCAGGACTTGGCTTTAAGGAAGTTTATTTTCTTAATACCAAACCTACCCCCGCCCGTGCATCCGACCGCCGCGCCGGGTCAAGTCGCAAGCCGACATTCAAAAGCTTCATTAGGAGAAGCCGCGGATTCTGAGACCATTGACTGAACCGCGCTACTGAGTCACGTGAACCTCTATACTATTCTAACAGACTCAGTATCGGTATCCTTTTTATCATCTCCTTTAACAAGCTACTCTACCAGCTCTCGTTACTGTTATGTAATTTTTATTTCAATTAACGAGAGCAGAAATTCTTGTATACATGTAGAATCTTTGAGGTTAGGTCTCGTTGATTAGGGTCGTAGCTAGCGGCTATTGAGGAAATATTATATCACGGATATTAATGGTGGATGTTATTATATGACCTAACAATTTAACTCTTCATTTTTATTTAAAGTTAACGCTTGTTTTCGATATGAATTTTTTTTAGAATTTACGATGAGAGTAGATTTTTGGATGGCAAAAAATTTGAGGTTAGGTCGAGTTGATTAGAGGGTTGTGTAGTCATCGAATATTAGGGAGATATTATATATGGATATTAATAGTGGATATTATTATATAACTTAACAATTTAATTTTTTAATTTTGTCTCAATTTAACTCTTGACCTCAATATGAATTTTTTTTAGAATTAACGATGAGGGTAGATTTTTGTGTGGCAAAAAATTTGAGGTTGGTTCATGTTGATTAGAGGGTTGTGTAGTCAGCGACTATTAAGGAGTATTAGCTTTTGGACGCAGTTAAGTGGAAAAAATATTTTGCATGATTTATTCTAAAATTGTTATAATGTAACGTTATTATACATTGTAACGTTATTATATAATGTACCAGTGTATGAAGCTCTTCAACTCCTATCATTTAACTCTTCATCTTAATTTAACTCGATCTCAATTAAAATCTTCATTACAGTTAACGACGAGTCTTTCGTATAAAAAAAGATTGGGGGTTATTCAGGTTCATTAGTCAAGGGTTGTAGTCAAGTATCCAATAGTCAAGGGGTTGAATTAGCTCTTTAACCCAATTAAGCGAAAAAGCAATTCTGCATGACCTATTCTAAAACACGATTTGTCAACACATTAGAAACACCAGTCTAACAAACGTGCGCTCAATTTAACTCTCGCCTTATCGAACCTACGCTTAATGTTAATGAGACAGTGCGGTCCGTCGAGTGTGCGAATTCACGTATGTACACGAACACGTGAACACACATGTACAGACGTAACTAGCCGAAGGCTGTTAACCTCCTCATTTGCAACGCTTTGATGCAACCGTACTTTCCAACAATGACTATACGGGTAACATCGTACACCCGGTTCCGTGCCGATCCAAGCCGATCGATCGATCCTGGAAATGCTCCTCCATTTCGACGTAACCGATGTCACCGACTGAGGTGGACCGCAACGCGATATAAAACGGTCCGGCCAAACTAGATTGATTTGCATAAATAATTGCGCACATATCATCAAGACACGAGCGAAACCGGTTAATTAGTACGCCGTTCCGCGAGAATATAGCCACGTCAAGGGGATTACCGACGACGTACATAACGCTGGCTTTACATCGATCCACTCTGAACGGATCAGCTTCTCTGAGAATGGAAATGGAATTACCGTCTGATCGGCCAGGCTTATTTGCAGAATTATGCATGCGATTTTATACTTGTAATTACTTATTAGTGAGGCTATTGTATTTGAAATGATACAAAATTACAGGGTTGTAGTACTTTTATAGTTAGAGATGAATTGGGAGTAAATGAATAGATGGGATAATGCGCTTTGGCACTGGTGATCTATGTTGAGAATGAAAAATATAAATGGAGAATTAAATAGATTGTATATTTGGAAATTTGTCAAATGGGAAATTTGAACATTCTCCAACGTCCACTTTCGGAGACCCAGATTTTTATCAAGCATTACGTTTTTCTTAATTTCCAAGGCGACACACTTTAAACACACGACTAAACTCCTGAGATTACAAACTCATAGGTTCTTAATCTCTCAAGTTTCAAAATTCTCAAGCCCCTAAATTCTCAAGTTCCTAAGCTCTCAAGGTCTCAAGGTCCTAAACTTCCAAACTCTCAAGTTCCAAGCTCCCAAATTCCAAACTTCCAAGTCGCAAACTCCCAAATTTCAAATTTCCCAAATTCCAAATCTCTCAAATTCCCAAGCATTCCAAATCCCAATCTCCCAAATTCCCAAGCGTCCCAAATCCCAATCTGCCGAATTCCCAAGCGTTCCAAATTCCGAGTCTCCCAAATTTCCAAGCGTCCCAAATTCCAAATCTCCCAAATTCCCAAGCATTCCAAATCCCAATCTCCCAATTTTCCAAGCGTCCCAAATCCCAAATCCCCAAATCCCAAAGTCCCTATAGGGTAAGGTTACTTAAGTCGTACCGGTCTATATTTAACCCTTTGCACTAGAAGATAATTTTACTATTTGCAAACAGCAACTTTAAAATATTAATTTCAATGTTAAGTAACTTCTTTTGAAGTTATTATTTTTCTACTAATAACTTCCACTATTGTCTATTTCACTATGTTTATACATCACATAAGCACTGTTTATAGAATTAATTAATTGATGATTTTTTTAAATTATTGTATTAAATCGAATGGCGCCTAAGAAGCGCCTCTCGAGCGCAAAGTTTTAAAACGTTATAGCTACTACAGCTGTAATGGCGCCACATTATGATTAATTTATATGACAACACAAAAATCGTTCAGAGTTGTTCTAATAAATAAAAACAATATTCACACTAGAATCGAAAAGCAAATTTTTTACATATTTGCAGGTGTCTTAGGGGGTACGACTTGAGCAACTTTACCCTATCCCAAAATCCCCAATTTTCTCAAATTCCCCAATTACACAAATCTTCCCTCCAACCACTCTCCCAAACCTCAAATCGCCCAAAGCATCGAGAACAATATCCTGAAAAACTCCGTCTCAGAATTCAAAGAACTTGAAGTTCGTTAGAGTAACGATGCCTTGTAGCCTTCGATCTTTAAGCACTTCCTAGATAATCGTTTCCCAAACCGGAAACGGAAAATCATCGCGACCTTCGATGCAGCGAAACGAGTATCGGCGGATAAAAAGCGGACAGTTTCATTACGAGGAGCGTATTTCGCGAACAAAGTCGAGCCACCTTCGTCAGGGATCGAGTGACAATGCAAGCCCCGAACGGAAGTCACAAATCACCCCGTCGGAATGGCGAGCGGCTCGATTCATTTTAACGACCGTTAACCGGAGGAATGGAGAACGCGATGTTACACTTGGCGATCGTTAAAAGTTAACGAAATCCTCCACCTCTCGTTGCAACCCCGTGGCTACGGAATGGGCCAGTATGCTAGCGACGGGAAAAATCGGGGTCAGAGCAGGGGAGACGTTGCATCGATACGGTAACTACTCTTTCTCGTTAGAGCTTATATTATTGCTCACAACTTTATGACATAGGGTGTTTGAAATTTAATTCGAATGCTTTACGACTAATGTTTGATTGTCATAGTTTATAACTTGACTCCCATTTTGAATATATTGATCGATAGAACCTGTTTCTTGTCGTAAAGAAATTTCACACAGGCATATTTTCCCTGACAGAATCAGCCAACTCTAAGGAATCCATTTTGTTCACACACGTAGCCCATAAAAAATATAAATGAAGTCTCTCGGTTCATTTGCAACGAGAAACTACACAATATCGCCGCGAACCATCGTTCGACTGGGAATGGTTCCATTTGAGGGTCGGTTGCCACCTAGAACCCCCAATAAATCCTGTAATCCAGCGTGTCACGTTAGGAATACGAATTTCCCGTGGCGTCGCGGTGCTGCCGCGCTCCACGAAACGTCCCGCCCAAGAAAGATTGCATTTTTTTTATATTAGAGAGGTGGCAGGGCTGAAGGCTTGACGGAATCCCAACCTTACACGTAACGCAACGTAACGCAGACAAATTACACGATTCAACCCCTATGGCGCGCACGTGTGCAGACCGCTCTATAATTGGCTATACGTGTTTGCGATGGGGTGATTCCTCGACGGAGGAATAAAGCGTACAGCGTTTACCTTATTTATGAGGCCATTTTTGGGATTGCTCGTTTAAAGCTGCGGTCCATGATTTCCAGCACGCGCCCGACAAGGAGAATGTTTCCAAACGTTCTAAGGGCTTTCTATTACGATTAACACTTTTTCTTAATTTACGTCCTTTCGCGTCGTGTTTCATATTTAAAGTGATACGTTTTACAGTTTTACTCTTCTAGATAGATGAGCAGTTTCACTTATCTTCTGCTATATTTCATGCCATCCTCTTCTTTAAATTTTAGTAATTTATTCATTTATTCTTGTAGATGTAAACATTTATTCTTGTGGATGCAAACATTTTGTTTGACGGTATTTATAATAGCTGATGTCTATGATATTCATATGTAATATTTGATGCATATGTTTGATATTTGTACACATTTTTATATGTAGACATTCTAATGTTTCACAATATATCATCAGACTTATGTTACTAATATAGCTAGACCTTAATTAATATAGCTAGACCTTAATTTATTCTTGTGGATGTAAACATTTTGTTTGTTCGTATTTATAATATCTGGTGTCTATGATATTCATATGTAATATTTTATGCATATGTTTGATGTTTGTACACATTTTTATATGTAGACATTCTAATGTTTCACAGTATATCATCAGACTTATAATGTTACTAAAATTTAATACACCTAGACCATAATTTAACTAATCATACAAACTTGTACAAGAATGTTTCCAAGATTTCATACGTGTTTTTATATGAATGTCTAAGTGCCTACGACCATATATTTTTGACAATCAACGCCTAAACAAACGGCAGCTGCGTAAGAACGTGACAGTAACAGATCCAAAGCCCATGGAACTCAGCCGTTCCATTCTTCTTCCGTCATTTAAAGTGCACCAAAACAGTGTTCACTTCATATTTAAATGTCTCTTGAACCCCATGTCTCAGGGATCTTGCGGTTCGAGCAAGACAAGATGAGGGACACATCATTCTTCGAAATTTCTGGCCGCATCCGAAAGCACTTGCATTTCATGACGACCACATGCAATACCAGAGGATAGGAACATAAATAATGGAGCATGGAGCGACGTTCAAGTTTATTTCCCCGTCAGGGAAATCCCTTTCTCTCTCCCTCGTCATTCACCAATTATGAAACACCCTATACGTGTGTGCACACAGGCGAGCGAAGGCAGTTTCGTTGCTTACCCTCTCGCGATGCTTCTTCTTTCCCGCGACGTGTAATACACTTTTATGTCGCCTGCAAGAGGGGTTGCGACTCCCTTTGGTCCCCTTATTCCCCATCCGACTCCAACGATTTGATACGCTTCAACCTTTGCAATCGTTTCGCTCGTAACTTCTTCTGGCCCTTGCCAGATTTTTCCCTTCCTTGTCGCTCGGAAATCTCTTCACGCCGGAAACTTCCGAATTTCATCTCTGACGGAGTTGTGAATCTTCGACCTAATTCCTCTTTTTGACACTTTCTGATCGCGGTTAAATTTGTTAGGTTTGGTTATGTTACCAACTTTGGCAAAGTTCGTGTTGGCGTTTCGAGTGCTGGGAATTTTAACGTTGAAGGTAACCTTGACAAGTTTCGTAGGTACGTATTAAATAATATTCGTAACATGAGCTACTCGGCGGTTAATTTTCGGCCATAAATCGTAATAAATAACGCGAAGGTTGCTCATTAACATGAGTTTTAACCTACTTGAGGAAAATCCAGAATTTAACGCGGCAGAAGGTACCTAACCCGGGACGCTGTCGCGATGACCCAATTACCGCACTCGTAAAGTGCAACGGGGCGGGACGTGAGCCACATGAAAGCGGCGAACAACCGGAAACTTTGTTAGTACTCGCAGTCTTTCGACACGTTAAGAGGCTGTGCACGAGCCACGGAAGCCCGGCCACTGGCTTCGTAATTAGTTAAGCCGCCTCTTAACGCGTCGACGAAGCTCCGAGATATTTCCACGCGAAAACAATTATTTCCGCGAGGTAGCCGAATCGGCAACCGGAAACCGTTTGTCGACGACCAGAAAAGAAGAACGAACCGCGGCAATCGGCCCACTCCACCAACGAAAATACCGTGCGCCTACACGCGTACATACATAGGTACACGCCGAACAAAATTTAATTAAATCCACGGGTTAAGGTTCCGGCGTTCCGGTATTCGAATTCGATCCAGTTAATCCGATCGAGCAAGCAAATCGGCTCCCTAAGTAATTTCATCGATATCGACCAACGAAACGGCCGTTTAAACGGACTCAATAAATTTTCAGCTTGCCTTTCTCGCTCTGTTTTACTGTCTGCTTTTTACTTCCCTTTTCGCCGGTTTCATCGACCATGAATTTCTCTACGCATTTTCTGCTCTCACATTTTCATCACAATCGTCCGTGAAATTCATTCAAGATGCTAGGTATTAATCATCATCATGTTTCTACAAGGAAATATTGAAAAGATGGCTGTTTCTGAAGAGATGGCTTGTTTTCAGAATAATGGACCAAAGAAAATTATTATATGTATAATATTTTTAGTGCTGGAATTTTTTACAATTATAGAAGTATTTCACATCGTTTATCTTTCAAACTTCTCTCTGTCCATTTCATCTGAACGTTTATGATAACGTACCTTTCCTGCAAAATGAACTTTCCGCAGCTAATAATTACCGTAGTAACTTGACCGTTCCATTCAAGCGAATGGTCAGGCGATACGAATTTCCGTGAGGGTTTCACCCTGAACGCACGTGGACACGCGTCACGTGGTTCACAGAGGATATCGGAGAATTCTGCACCGTTTTCCCAAATTACGCCAATAACCTGTCCGATATAATGTCTGACTTCGCCGTATTAATTAGCCGGAGCAACAACGCCTGGGAACGGTAACTCGACCCGGTAGGTACATAGAATCGCGATCGAATTAGCAACGCCGATACCCGGTTGCCTGTTGAATAATGCACGAGCTGACATTCCGTTCAATAACAAACGTCCGTTATTCCATCGTTATTCACATCAGCTATTTTAACAGGGAGTGATTTTTTAAGTACCCAATCGTGCGCAGGAGAATAACCGGTGGACCATGAGCGTCTCGCATAATCAAATTTAAATCAACGAATCGATAAAGGGGTTGCAACGATCACTTCATTATACGGTTACATATTAGATCACCGCGAGTTAGATCGCCCGCAGCGGAATATACAGAGACGCCATTTTGTGAGGGCGCTATGGTACGTCTCTATAAGTTCACAGATCTGAATATTTAATAGTTGATATATGCAAGAGTAGATGTCTTAGGAGTTTTAACTTGGTTGTTTTATGACTCACAATTTTAGGTATTATTATTAGTTGTTTTTTACTGACTTTGCACAAGGAGGTTCTGTATTTGATCCATATGTATGTATGTATGCATATGTGATGTATGATATATGGATGTATCTATGCATGTATGTATACATATGTGATGTATGTATGTATGTATGCATTTATATATGCATATGTATGTATGTATCCATGTATGTATGCATATGTGATGTATGATGTATGTATGTATGTATGCATGTATGTATACATATGTGATGTATGATGTATGTATGTATGTATGTACGCATGTATATATGCATATGTGATGTATGATGTATGTATGTACGTATGTATGTTTGTCTACAATTTTCTCTAAAACCAATGAACCAATTTTAATAATTTTTTGACTGTTATAATCGAGATACCTTAAAGAAGATTTAAGTATATAATACTTTATAATAGTCTGTTTTAAGGACAATCTCCCTCAGGATCCATGTGAAAGGATACTTAACCTATTATCAGCGTTTTGTATAATGGAATACGAATCGATGTATCACCCTACTGACAAAGGGGTTGCAACGACTAACCCTCTTGACACAGTGTCCTGGATTACCCGGCGAAATTTATGTTTTCCCGTGACACGACTCTCAGCGTGCCAGAAACGATAAGTTTCTTAAACGCGTGGCCTTTACAGGCTTATCATATTTGTAGCAATCCCTGGGCTAAGCCTGACAAACGAGATCACGCCTCTTTTTATTCTGGCCATCGTTTTATCGAAGCATCTCGTTTGGGAAAGGATAAACAAAATATTCTACTTTCCTCGTGTACCCTTGAATTTGCGAGATCCTTTACAATTATTATACATGATTTTTGACAAAAAAAAATTTTAGAAAAACTTAACAAGGTTATAAAGTATCGATTAATGTCTCTGTATAAGAGATGAGAAATGTCCTTTTGCAAAGATTAAAAATGTCTACCTCCAGAAGTGTGTCAAGCTAAATGATTTATGCAGAGCGTATTTTCGCGCAAATGTACATGAATAAATAGGACACAATATTAGCGGCGGTGTACAAATCATCATTACGCTTCAAAGATTAATCAATCAGTCATTTCGCGGAAGAAGCATTCCCAGCAGGCTAATAGTGACCCTATGTTTGGCGCGCGATGCAATATTAACAACTACGCTGCACGCGTCGGTTCGTTTGGTAAATTATAGATAGATACACTCCGGTAACGTGGGCATCATCGAAATTTTCGCTGCAATGGGAACTGGTAATAAAATGGATTGACATTATGTAACCCCGTAATGAACCGACGCGTTAATTACAGCCTGGCGCAACCTGGACGCCCAGGACCACGCTAATATCCGTCCACCTGACACGTAACGATTTCATTTTCGTTCATTCACGATTCACGATCTGCGTTCCGGCCAATGAGAGATTACCTTCGGTCCCGTTCAATTACAGCATTAATTTTCGTGCGAAAATTTCCTTCGCTTCGTTACATTTCCTCGTCGTGTTCGCTATATTATAATTCGTGATCGAGCGACATTATCAATCGCCTGAAGCCAATTTATCGATCAAAGAAGCTGACGCCAATTTTCGCGCTAATTACTGGCTATTAGGTTATGTAGTTTACACTTGCTTGTCGATAAAGCAACCCTTTGTGCTAAGGTACATCTTAAGGGCGATGCATTTATAGGTTAAGATCATCGACGTGGAAGAAATTTCAGTACTATGTAATTAGAAAATGTCCCCATTCGAAATATTCCAAAATATGAAGAACGTATATTTAAAAGTCCTGTGTAATCATAAAGAAATCCTCTTGGTCAATACGACGGTCAAAAATCGCCATTTTTTAATATCTTGCTCCAAAGCTAAACTGGAGGAATGGAAGGGAAACTGCAAATCCTCTTCTTTGAAGGACCCAGCCTGGCAAATGACGTTGGCCGATGACGCCCAACGAACACTTGGATACCAAAAGTTCTCTGTGAAACCTACGAACCTCGAAATTAGCTACTTTCAGCCATCTTCCAGCCGAGACGAATGGCGTACTATAGGGAGCTAGACAGCCGGACTAATACCGTACGCTTTACCGTGCCTGTGCTACTCGTCCTAATGGAAACCTAGGACACCCGGAATCCCGGCTTCGTCTAATTTATTTGTCGATGGTCCGGTGACTCGCGTGGACTCCATGCTTGGACGAGTGCTCCCTCGAACAACGGAAACGTAAAAACAAGTTGCTTCCTGCGTTTGTTAAAGAGTTGGACAGATTTAAGAAACGGTGCGACAGAAATCTTCCACAACCACAAATTAAAGACATGAATTACTAACATTGTTAACAATGAATATTACACATGAAAATAAATAAAATAATAATATAAATAATAAACTTTAAGTTAATTAATCATGAGGGTAATGATTGATCAAGAAACAATGTAAGTCAAAGAATAACAAGTTGATCTAAAATGAAGCAAATAGGTAGAGAACAGGTAAGAATAATCTGAAGTAAGCTTGGCCATAAGTTCCACAAAATACCCGGATAACGGAAACGCTTTTCGCTCAAGATTGAAACTAGAAATAGAGATTTAAGAGTGAGAAATGTACGTCGAGCATAAATGACCAGCTACGAGGACCAGGAACAATCCACAAATCCTATCCATAAATTTCCTCAGCTACTTAGATCTGTATCCTCGATTGCAGCTTCTAAAAGCTGATAAAAATAAAATAAATCGTGCGTACCTTTATTAATCTACCTACGGTTGACTGATATTTATGCAAGTATCAGTCTGCGAGCACGATTTAATCTACAGATTGTGGGTTTAAAAAATATACTTTACAGACCATATTATGAATGTAAGATTAACTCTTTGTACTTGAAAATATTTTTTCTGTGGATGGCAATTCTAAAATTTTTTTTAAGTGAAAAGTTTGATGACATTTTTTGTGGTTACTATTTATTATTAATTTGCATTGTCGACTTCACTGTGTTCATACATCACACATGTTACATAGATTTAGTCAGAAAATACTTCGTTCGAATTGTTATATGAAACCAAATGGTGTACATAATAAGATCAATAAGGGTTAGATTAATAATCAAGTGAATAAAGATTGAATAACCTTAAAAATATAAAGTCATCGATCCATATAAACTCCCCGCCAAAAATGAAAAATTGGTCTGCTACTAAAAATAAAAGGTGTAGAATCACCTGGGAAGTCGATACATCAATCATTTCCTAGCAAGTTACCCTTCGTTTTATACGTGACAATGGCTGATTTACTCGCAACCAACAGATACCCTTAACGCGGTCAGGTCCGATACGAGGTCCTCCTTCTCTTCGGGCAGTTATGGCGGTCAGACGATGACGCCGCTGTATCATTCGCGGCCAACGTGATTGATAAGGGGGCCGGCTGATAAACACGAACGTTAAGCGTGCACCAGCGGCCACGATAAATCAAGAAATGTTTTCGAGAGGCGCGGCTAACGCCGTGGATATCGGTGTTTTCGCGTGTTCCTCTTTCTACGCGGTTTTATTGGGCGAACTACGTGGCGCGGTGCTTTCGTATCTGCTGAAAAATGGGGGTGTTTGTCGTGTAATATCGTTGAATTGCACGGCCCAAGCTTTTTGCTTTTAAAGCCGCTGCTTCGAATATTAAACCTCCTGGAATTGGTATCATTAGTTTTCCAAATTTCCTGCTGCGTGGAAACCTGATTTGAAAATTTGGGGTTTGATTGTTTGGAGATGTAGGAAGATAGAAATTTGGAAAGTTAAAGATTTAGGAATTTATAGATGTGGAAGTATAAGAATGTGTATCTGTATGGCTCATACAACTACATCCCTGTGTACTTATGTGCTTATATTCCTGTATTTGTATATCTCTACATCGGGGTTGTATTTGTAACCCTGTATTTCTACACCCCCATATTCCTGTATGGCTATGTCCCTGTAATCTTACGACCCGACATTCCACACCCCTATATCTCCTCGCGGTTATATTTTTACAACCCTGTATGCTTACACCCCTATATTCGTATGTGCCTATATCTCTGCGTACTACATCCACACGTCCCTAAATCGATACGTCCAAAATCTCTGCATCCTATATACCTGTGCCTTCATATTCCTATGTGCGTATATACCTACATCCTCATATCCACGCGTCCCTAAATCCACACGTCCCAAAATCCACACGTCCCTAATTCCACACGTCCCTAGAACCACGCGTTCTTAAATCCACACGTCTCTAAATCCATACGTCCCCATATCCACACGTCCCAATATCCACACGTCCCCATATACACACGTCCCCAAATCCACACGTCCCTAAATCCACACGTCCCTAGAACCACACATCCCTAAATCCGTACGTCCCCATATCCACACGTCCTTAAATCCACACGTCCTTAATTCCACACGTCCTTAAATCCACACGTCCCTAATTCCACACGTCCCCAAATCCACACGTCCCTAAATCCATACGTCCCTATATCCACACGTCCCCATATCCATACGTCCCTAAATCCACACGTCCCTAAATCCACACGTCCCTAAATCCACACGTCCCCATATCCACACGTCCCTAAATCCACACGTCCTTAATTCTACATGTCCCCAAATCCACACGTCCCTAAATCCATACGTCCCCACATCCATACGTCCCTAAATCCACACGTCCCTAAATCCACACGTCCCTAAATCCACACGTCCCCATATCCACACGTCCCTAAATCCACACGTCCTTAAATCCACACGTCCCTAAATCCACACGTCCCCATATCCACACGTCCCAATATCTCTACATCCCCATATCCCTACACCCCGATATTCCTATATGTCCATATCTCCACATTCCTACATCCACACATCCCTAAATCCATCCCTCCCAAAATCTCCACATCCCCATATTCGTACACCCCTATCTTCCAACGTCCCCATGTCTCCATCTCCCTAAATTCCTAAATTTTTGCTTAATACAAAATTTAACAAAAAATAACCCAAACAAAAGTTTCGATAAAGCCCGCATAATTAATACCGCAGATGAGTTTGCGCGTGATGTGGCGCAATTACGTTCTCTGTTCACTTTCGTTCATTTTTCCAGTCAATATCGTCAATTTTATTCGCTTCGATCATTCTATTGTACTCGACTCGTGACACACGTTTGGCATGGCAGGTGACGGGCCAATTGTTTCGTCGCTGAAGGGTTTTTCCAGAGATAAAAAAGGGTCGCCGATGTTTTCATTAAATTGTCGCCTGTTCCGGCTCGACAAAAATTGAACTCTTTGGCCAGCTGTTCGGACCGTGTAACACCCGCGAACGATACGCGTTAATCGAAGAGAGACTAAAAAAGTGTGCCAGGTACCGTGCTAGAAACAAAATCGTTTCATTTAACGCGCTAATAAAATCGCTATCATATTTTCGAGGTAACTAATCGGACTGCCGTCTGCAGGGAATTGCTATCAACCGTTCGATATTGTTTCGTTAATTAACGTCGTTCAAAGATTTTTTGCAGTTTCTGATTGTTTTTCGTTATAACAAGAAACAGCGATTAAACCATAACGATTAAGAGTGTCTTGAGACTTCTTTGAGAGTTAAAATCAAGGTCCCCAAGATCTTTAATTCAAATTAATGCAAATCAACGTGAAATATACTCGAAGGAAATTTTTAGGAGGGCTTCACCTTAATCTTTCTTAATGGAACAAGGGATTCCTTTAGCCAATAAGGCATCGATGTACCTTTGGGGCAACCCTCCCTTCACGCTCCATTGCAGAAAGGCAAACCTACATAAGACTTTTTTGGTAACAATAATGAAAAAGAAAGGTACACCTTTATGCTTTCAACAAGAACAGACAAAAGACAAATCCGTTTCTATGAAACAAAAGATAACTGTGTTTCCGTTATCTCTTTCGTGGAGCATCGATAACTGTATCACAGGAAACGGTAACTCAGCGCTGCAACCTCGACAGCATAAATAGCATACGCTTCTGTTCGAACGGGAATTACCTACAAAGAACAATGTGCTATACAGGGTGAATCATGTGAAACGGGGCATCTGTGTACCGTTAATATTGGAGATGCGAGATATTCATATATTCAGAAATTCTTTACTATCGTATCTTATCCTTATTTCATATTTGTACGCTTAAATTCAGGTAGAAAATTCCTTAATTTACAAATTGCTGCAAATTTTTAAAATCTGTAGATTATTAGGTTCATACGTCTTCAAAGGAGTACACATATTGTTCACGGGTTAATATGATGATTACAAAATGGCTGACTGAGGTCTCATCACTCTTGAGTAACACTTTAACTCTTCAGTGACATCTTCAAGCTTTTCTGAAGGTCATATGTAATTTTTTAAATTGAATTACTTTTTTGTAACTTTCTTATAATCTTCTTTGTGTCAAAACCACTTTAATGATACAAGGTATTGAAACTTTGAAATGTCTACAAAAATGACTATTTATAAAAATTATTAAAAATAAAGCAATGTAGAAATGATACCATTGCTTTATCTGAATTAAATCAAACTTCAGTACCACCTAACAAATTTTTAATTCTACATAATTTTACAAATTTATTAATACAAGTATTCTTCAACTGTTTCTCTAAGTACATAACTTAAATTTCAACCTTGTTCAAGTTAGCTGAAGCTTCACAGTGTTGAAACTTCACAAGGTTTTGCAGAACACCGTGTACGAGTATTACGAACGGTATCAGTGCGTATCCCCGTAACTATTTGCGTCTGGAAGCAGCGTCTGTTTTTTTGTTCCATGGCCGTCGATAAACGGGACGCGAGTGCAGGAAGCTGGCTGGATCAAAAGCAAGGCCCCTCCAGGCATGTAGTTAATCCGGGATAAAGGTGGTACATAGCTACACCAGGAGCACGATACGCTGGTTGAAGATGCATCCGATGCATAGCGCGTATCCCACGGATTTATAGACTTACACGGGAACGGAGAATCCATCTCGTTCGTCCGATCGAGACGCGGCTTTATGGTCGAAGGGATCGGGCGTCGAAGAAATGTCGCATCGGATTCATCTGCATTATATTAATTAAACGTGTCGCTTCTATGTTTACTAAAGCTTACAACTTCTACTGTTTCGTATGCCATTATGGATATTAAATGCAACGGAGCTCTTTGACAAATAAAATTTGTGCAATTACTGTTCCAATTAATCACATTGTACTTCTATAATTTCATTCTGATTAATTTGCATGTTGGTGTAATTTTATTTATTTCTATTATTGACATTTTATAACATGAGTAACATTATACCTTGTTACATTTATACCTCATGTCTGTTTTATATAATCATACCTCATTACCTCTTTATACCTCCTCTTTGATTTCTCAAAAGCAAAAAATAAATGTGTAATTATAACTTGTAGTATATTTTGAACATTTTGAAACAGTGTTCCGTGTGATAAGAGTAAGAAGTCCCAGAATGAAGAATTTACGCTTGTAGACACTCCGGACAGATCATTTGACATTTACTGTCGGAATGGGACGGCGTAAAAAATGGACCGTAAAATCTTAGAATCCTCTGTCAATAAATCCAGCAGAAAATAGCGTGCATCCTTCCAAGTATTTATTGCGATCCTCACAATGGCGGCGATCGTGACCGCAGCGTTGAGGGTGATACGAAAAAAGGACACACTTTCGTGAATAAGAAAAAAGAAGCAAGGACGAATGTGTAGCAACGAAGATTTGTGGTCCGGGCAACGATATTTATTACAGGCCCGTGGGTCATCTGTAAACATTAAATAACCAGCTGCATCGCGTGCAGCATACAATTCTATTGCACGGCTTGGTTGGTTCATGCCCGAACTTCAATTTCCTTTGAGCGCAGAACGACCGAGAATTTGTCAAAATGAAATATCTAAAATCCAGGTGTATATTAAAATATCCTTCCGCGAGAATGGAGGCGACACTGGTTCTTTGATATTGTGCATCTGACTTCGTGCTTCATAAATTTGATCGAATCAGTGCAAATAACGGAGGTGTTCCATTTAATACTGCAGCGGGTGCCGAACGCGTGGCTTTATAACGCGTAACGAATTTTACGTGTAGCGATTTTACACGCAACGACACGACGCGTGACAATTTCTCTGCCCGACGATTTTACGTGTAACGGTTAACGCTTTTATTTAAAAAACGTGCTTGACGAATTGAATCTGTTTTTTAATTAACGGAACGTGAATGAGATATTATAATCTCTTTCAGATTTAATCACCTAAAATCACTGACACGCGATGTCGCTTTTGCCTTCGCTTGTTTGTTTTCCTGCATTTTTCGCGTTGGAAAACAGCGTTATCTCTTCAAATGAATCATTTAGAAGCATGAATCGTTCATAACATAACGCTCCTTTTTAATAACAAAAATATATGTGTGTATATGTGTGTGTGTATATATGTATATATGTTTGTATGTATACATGTATATGCATATGTGTATATGTATATGTATGTATGTATATGCAAATGTGTATATTTATATGTATGTATATATGCATATGCATATGTGTATATTTGTATGCATGCATACATGCATATGCTTATGTGTGTATATGTATATATGTATACATGTGTTAATGCATATATGTATGTATGTATATATAATATATATATGTACATATGTATATATGGGTATATATGTAAACATATATGAATGAATATGTATATATATTTTTCATGTGGGTTAAACATTGAAGAAGAAATAAATGCTGGTGTCTGTTTTATTACATATACATGTTATCTCTTAACAAATATTCTTAAAGTTTAATAGTATCGATAAATGTTTGCGTCACGATGGAAACATCAGCGTATTAGCAGACATTGTACCGTTCGATACTGACAAAAAATGGCAGTTCCAGAACAATTAACGTAACTCAATACTCTTTATATCACTTGATCGTACCTGGAAAATGTACAACACGTTTGCAGGCTTTCAAACGTTCATCGTAATATTTCCATCGTCACGAGTATTGATCTACAAAATGCATTCGCAATTCTTCAGAACATCCTGACCTAAATAATGCACGCGGTACATATAATTTCCAGTAATAATTGTACTCTACGTGCTTTTGTACACTACTATTCTCCGCAGGATATAAATACAGACATAATATGCGTGTAGATGCGATTAAATTATTGCTATTGTTCCTAAACGATGCGCTATCATGGCACGGTGATACGCGATGTGACAACAATCGATAATTAACACGTTGAATGCCATGATACACTGATTATCACCGAATTAATAATAACGTGGCGTTGATACTCTAATAAGTTGGCAAGTAAAAAGCTTGTGTCTCAATTTTTAAATCATTATAAAATATTTTCCTATAAACTACTTTTTCAGATCTCTAAGGCCTAAAACTCATAACCGTCATCGTGTAAATAGCGCCATAACAAGTTTCTCACACGCTCTCGACAGTAATTACCTTCTGATTAAATACAGGTTAAGTCAGAGCAACTCATGTGACATTTAACGTGTTAACGCAACCAGGAAGACTACCGGGACCGATAATTACCGATTGATACGTTTACTAACATGATGCAGCAATACTGTGTAAATACCTGAGCATAATATCGTTTCTCCTAAATGAAAGAAGAAAAAAAGGGGAAGAATAAAGCATCATGCGGCAAACTGACTCATCGTGCGTGGACCTCTAGACAGATAACCGATAATTCATAAGACTCATGCTAATTCATTACACGTCTTATCTGCCGACCGGGAAGAATGAAATAACGAGGCGGCGAGTTATCGAGACCGTCCGCCAATCCATCCCGTCGACCGCTATCGTTTCGTAAATTTGATGGCAAATTACTCGCGATTGAACTGTGTCGATTGCGTCGAACAACATGAAGGATCTCTCGAACGTTAAGCTCGTTTCGTTTGCTTCGGTGTTACGTCACGATCCTGAGCTTTCAACGGATAAGGAATCGATATCTTCTTAGCTCGAGAACTTCTGAAAGCCATTACTGCACTTATTTTTCCACATTTCCTTTTCTCCGTTCGCTTCTTTGCGTTGGATCGCAACGAAACGCGTGTTTCCTCCCTTTAAGACGGCGAATCCTGCACCTCCTGCTTTGCCTGCGTCTTCCCTATGTTCTCCGCCTCCCACACGGTGTCCGGAAGTTTCGTTCCCAACGTTTCGGGGAAGAACAGAGACAACAGGCCCGCGGACATAGCCATGCATCCGAAAAGTATCAAAGGCAGTTCCGGCATGATTTGCGCCTGCGAAAAGCGATAAAAGTTTAAGGAGCCCCGTCTCGGCCATGCAACAATTGCAGATTCGGAACAAGGAGCAACAAGCGTCAGCACGTTCTACAGTATGCATAACACCGCTGCGGTAGTCGACTCACCAAAAGAGGAGTTTGCGGTGACAATATTGACCCCATGCGGCCAGTCATGCTGCAGATTCCTAGCAGCGAGTGTCTGAGGTTCGTGGGGAACAGCTCAGCTGTGTAAATGTAAACCGTGGAAAACGACATCGTGATACACCATTTTCCACCCATATACAAAACCAACGGCAAGAAACTCCATGAACCTGAAATTCATCGTACACTTTCATTGAAAGGCAAATTCTCTTCATGAATATTTTCAGAGGTACAAGATGAAAAGATCGATTGAATCTACAAGAGTTTACCTGTAGGAACGAACTGTATCGCGAGGCAGAAAGCGCCGCTCAATAAGAACGACGAGGAGAGAGTCGCCTTGCGACCGATGTGATCGGTCAGAAACCAGGTCAGAAAGTAGGCCGGAATCTCCACAACGGCGACCAGAATGAAATTCGTGTATTTATCGCCCGCGAACGCCACGGAATTCAGAGACAATCCGTAATAGACGAAGGTGTTCGTCAGCCAGCAGAACGAGCAGGCCAGTAAGCGAGTGAGCATTACCGAGCTAGTCAACACTTGCATGAACGGCGACTTCTTTTCGTGCGCCAGTTGCTCCGCCTGTAAAGTAAACGATCAGAATTAATCTAAAATTATTTATTGGTAAGTGTAGGAATTGATAAGTCTTTTGGATTTTATATTGAATATGTACCTTGTCGGTTTTGACCATATTTAAATCCTTGAACGCCCCAATCGCCTCTTCCGAGACTTGCAGCCCGTTAATACGCGCCATTTTACGATAAATTCTCTCCACCTTTTCGTGTTTCCCATTCGCCAATAGCCACCTTGAAAATTGGCATCATGTGTTTTGTTTTGTTTACGCGTACGAGATACATTTCGAGGGGAAACGAGTGTATAGAACACGCATTTATCGATTACCTATGGCGTACATAGAAAAGGCAACATGAGAAAAGCTGGTGGAAAGCTCGATATGTGGGCCTAACATTAAAGAGAGCGGCGTGGGCAGGCTGTTTCCGATCGCGTTAATTAATTAGAGAATAACGGGTCCCATCAAGGGCGTCGTGACGTCAAAGGTCCAGTTAATTGGCCGGATGCAGAAGTATAACTGGACGACTTCTTAGATCGTTAAGGGGATCGTTAACGAGGATCCCCGGGACAATACGAATTAAACGGTCGCCAAAGGAAATTACCTGACTGATTCCGGGATCAGGAAGGGCAGCAAGATGGCGAGCAAAGCTGGACCGTATACCATTCGAAGGATCAACCGCCACGATCTCAACCACATCGCAATCAATCCTAACAACATCTCACCCACTGCAAACATGCAGCAAATGATGGTGCTTGCCAGGACTCGCCCTTTTACTCCTGCCATCTCCATTCCTGCAAATCAACGGAGTTCGTATCACTCGTGTTACGTTCTACTACTCAATATTTATACTTGATCAATTTAACCTCTTCTCGTACTTTTACGAGTCTCACTTAATGCTTTTATAGCTCAATGATGCTATGACGCACTTGTACCTCAAATGTAACAAACGTTACTCAAATTTTAAATACTCTTCAACTTCGAAACTTAGGTCCAACTATGAGTTGCATTGTCAAGGACCTCTGAATACAAAATAGTCAGAACATTTCAATTTTCTCTGTTCGTTTTAATGTTACACTGAATAGTTAGCCTTGACTGACGCATTTGATAAATGAACGATACGGGAAGGGGTTCAGGAGCATCATATTTGAAAGTTATCGAACTTAAACGTATAAGTTTGCTCAATTAAAGATACAGGTCCAGTAAGTTCAGAAACTTGTAAATATTAAAATTTATAATGACTCGAATTTTTGTTATGGTAATATAATGAGAATCAACATGAAGAGACCATATGTTCTATTCACAATGATAATGCAAGTTAAACTTCTACCATTGCATTTGTTTCCACCGCCTGTTTTGCCAGACCGTGACATTATGATCGCGATACTTATGCAAATATACCTTTTGTTCCACATTTACTAAATGATTTAAACTATTTAAACTGCACTAATTACAATTTATTTTTTTTGCGCATAGAAATTAACTCCATTAGGTTATGAGTCTAAGGAAGTTTCATTACGGTTTAATATTTATGGATATATTTTATGTAACAAGGTTTCAATATTCCTCGATTGCAATGCTAATTATGGCAATTTATGTACTAATGAACGTTTAAGGCGGATCAATATATCTATTATAATTGTACGCGTTAGCAAGTCAAATGATAAAAAATTGAAATTCAAGGTTTGCAACGGTTATGAGTTGCGATACTTTTTTCGATATGGAAAACATTTCTGCTAGTGCGCGTAAAACATGGCCGTTATTTATATCAGCATTATTCACGTCGAACATCTTCCTATACTTTGGGTCGTTATTAACTCACCTAAAATAAATCCAGCGCTATAGATACCGGCCGCGACAGTCGCATCGATAAATTCGAACGCTAGAAACATCCAATAATTCACGGAAAAGGAATGTATCAGGCCGCTGATTCCGCTCAGGGACGTGGTGAGCGTCAAAATTGTGCGTCTTCCGTATCTGGAACAAAAAGATACAATTGGACATGCATTATTTAACGATGGTAAAAACACCTGCATGTTACGGAACGGTTAAGCCGTTTGTATAATTTCGTATTACGAATTCGAATTCGGTAATTCAGGATCTGTATTGCGTATGTTTGAATTTTGATTATATTAAGCTTCGATTGTTTGCAATATGAGGGATTCAATATGCCGTTTTCATCGCGGGAAATCGTTTCAAAGCGAAGATGAATCGTGAATGTCTACCAAGTTCAAATCGTTCATCGTAAATCTCGGAAAGTTTTCCTAAAGTACGAATTCATTTAAATATAATCTCCACTTCTTGGATCGTCCCTAGAATTCGAATCAGAATTCATGAACTGGCGAAAGTCTGAAAGCTGAAGTACCTGGCTATAGGATGCTTCACATTGTGGAACAACAAAAATAATTACGAACAATAATAATACCACAATGTATTAATAACAATAATGTATGTATACATTAATAATGTATGCGTACATAATAATGTATACATACATTAAGCTTGATGAATCACTTCTTTTATAACATTCCTCTTCCAACACCAATTAAAGAAGAAATATAGTTACATCACTCCACCTTGAGAACAAAGAAAAAGCAACAAAAAGTCTATTTGTAATTAAAATAATAAATACGGTGTCGGACATATGTGGTTTAAAACCAAAACTCGATTCCTGCCACTTATCACCTACCCCATCAAGATCCAAACACTTTGACCACATTTTACGAGACTCTCGAAATCAACGACCTGTTGATTTCGATCTCTACCCTCCATGGTTACACAAAAAGAGAAGAAAAAAACTTTGGAAAGTCACTTTTCCCCCGGTGGTCCTATCGATTTCGATTCGAATCCGAGAATCCAGGAAATTGGATTCTTGGTACGAACCGACTGCTACTAATTAAGGACACTCGATGTTGATTATTTCTCACCTGTCCGATATGTATCCAGCGAAGATCAATCCAACGAATTGGCCGACATTATTTATCGTGCCCACCAGCGTTAGTTTCCATCGATTCGTGTCGCAGGTGAGGTCCCACTGTAATGGAAAGGGAATCAATCTAGTGGGTCGTTATTCATCAAAGTTTTATCTACTTTGTTTCTTATATTGGCTGCACTTTTATCTTTTTATCTTCTTAGTTTTCTATTTTGTCAAATAAATATTCTATGTGAAGATTGTATAAATTTATTACGTATTAATATATGTGTTACATATATCACGTGTGTCACATGTGTTACATATGTCACATGTGTTACATGTGTCACATATGTTACATATAAGTATGTATATATTTACATACAATATTTAATACAATAATGTATTTGTATTTATTACTTTATCTATATATATGTTACATATGTCACATGTGTTACATATGTCACGTGTGTTACATGTGTCACATATGTTACATATTTATCATATTTGTATTTATTACTTTATCTACCGCAAGTGTAACTGATTATTATCGATGCAAGTCTCATTCATATTTAATCACCGAATTATCGATTACTGGCATTGTGTAGCACAATCTGATTAGTCAAGCTAATCAGTCAACCAGTGCCACAGATTATCTAAATATAATATGTAATAGGATAGAATTGATAAGAGCATAACAATGTGATCTTTACCTCACTGAGCACGGTGTTCTCTGACGGATCGTAAACCCAGGAATCGCATTTTTGAGTAACATTACTGAACGACTGGTTTGTGCAAGCACCTGTATGGTTTTGAACAACGTAACGAGTGCATTTGGACATTTCTGACAGGTCCGGAACGGCACTTTCTGACCATGGTGAGTTGAAGACTGTGTTGTTTGGGTCTTCACACTCTGGCACCAAACACCTGTTTCGACGATGTTAGCAAATCAGATATCAAGCAAAATTAGGATCTTAAAATGTTACGGAGAGTTCTACTTCTGATGAAGTGTGTATTGAGAGCTGACAAGTTGGCAGGTAAACTTTGATACTTTTCCTAGTTGCATGAGTTTACTATTTGCCTCTGTAAATATGTAAATATGTAACTATGTAAACATCTTCATATATTTACTGAAGAAGGTTGATCTACTAGATTATGTCTAATTAGAACCGATTGCCATCTTCTCAGCTCCCAGTAATATATTCTACCTGATTAATAAAACTCACTGATTATGAATATCCACTAGCTCATTTTTTAAACGAATGGAATATTATTGACAATAATAATTTCCTTATATCAACTCTTAATACCCAACAATTAAACATCACCAAAAATAAATTGACATCACCAAAAACAAAATTTTCCAACATGCTAGTACGCAAATGACCAAAATACATACGAGGTGCAAGATTAAAGGTGTACTGAACAAAGAATCTTTTCATTTAGCACGGGTAATCGGAAATTTCAGAATGAACGATGAGTAATCTCTGCCCGAGCGTTTGCTCAAAATAATGGAAACGTTAAAAGATGTAATTGCTTGAATCATTAGGGAAACAAGTGGTTTGCTTGGTTCTTGGAACAGAAACTACTCGTTAAACTCTGATAGAGCTTACAGCAGGAATGTTTTACCATTTGTGTCTTATGTAAGGGGCTCTCGTTATATTGCCGTATGAGGAATATATTGTGACGAGCGAAAAGTTTTCTTTTTCTGATGTTGTGACAATATAACGAAAGTCTACTGTATGGATCAATTACTCTTAATCAAAATTATCGCGTTAGTAGAATAAATCAGAATCCCACGTGTATTCGATGGCGTTATGAATTGTAGGGGTTAATAGACTTCTCAATAAAGTAATCGATTTATCGGGCCGACGATATTACACAATTCAATGTTCACTCAATTTGTTCCAGCTCATACGTTAGGATCTTCTTACGAGCTGAATTGTTTCCAACTCTATCGAACAAAATAAACGGTGAAACGAAATCTCGAGAAGCTCGGAAAAAGATGAAAAGTTCAATACTTTTCACAGAATATCACTCTATATTACATTTTCCTATAAATCTATTAAACTTCTCTGTAATCACAACTCTTCTCTATTTTACTCTATAAAAAATAATAATTCTTTAATGCTACAGAAATTGTTAAATTATAACGTTTTAATGCTATAAAAGTTGTTACATTGTAACGTTTTAAAACTTCTAAAACTGTTGTTAATTTTTTAAACACACGTTAATTAGCTGGAAACAATGCTTATCACAGTTTATGCAATGTTCTGCGATTTTGTCTCCGCTGCGAATCGCATGTAACAGATAACGAAAATTGCTCGAATAATTAATGTAACATACCTGTACTTAACTTCCCCAGCTGTGAACACGTACGCAAGCGTGAATCCTGCTGACAAGAACAGAGGCAAGCTAATTATCGCGAACATAATCATTTGATAGTATCCGAAGCGATCCACTTCCTGCTCGCTGCCTCTCTTTCCTCCTGCGAAAACATTGATTTCCGGCTATCAAATACACAATTCTTCCGGCTAATTTCATTTGCATTGATACACGTAACAAGCGGAAAAATCGACGATTAACGCTATGAATGAAAAAATGTACAAACATAATCCTTGTCGCTATCGCTGCATTCTTCAGATTCCTCTATTTTCATATCTACATAGGCAGATATAGAGATACATATGTACATTGTATGGCAAGATCTGTAGCTGTGATTCACTGTATCTCGTAGGTACAGATTTCCACGTATCTAGATTTCCACATATGCAGATCTCCACATATTTAGATCTCCACATATTCAGATCTTCACATATCCAGATCCCCACATATCCAGATCTCCACATATCCAGATTCCCAAATATCTAAATTTCCACATATGCAGATCTCCACATATCCAGATTCCCACATATCTAGATCCGCACATATCCAGATCGCCACATATCCAGATTTCCACATATCTAGATTTCCACATATCTAGATCTCCACATATTCAGATCTCCACATATTCAGATCCCCACATATCCAGATCTTCACATATCCAGATCCCCACATATCCAGATTCCCACATATCTAGATCCCCACATATCCAAATTTCGACATCTCCAGATCCTTACATCCCTCAATCTCTACATCCCCAGATTCCCACATCCCCAGATCCCTATATCCTCTAATCTCTCCACATCCCCACCTCCCTACATCCCCACATATTCCCACATCTCGAAATCTCCACATACCCAGATCCATGCATCACCGTCGCAATATATGCACATACTTGATGCGGACATTGCCGCATTTCATTTCGCCTCCGTCGTTCTAATTGATTTAACCAACGTCGTTAATGAATCGCGTCACTAAACAACAAGTGGCCGTTCTTCTCCTTCGTAGAAAGAGAAGAGAAGAGCCAGCCTCCGAGATGAAAAAAATGTCTGGCGAAAGGAAAATCGTGCGATATATTGCCTACGCCCGTTCCTCGAGTCTCGTTGGCGAGTGTACTTACGCTCGCCCGGCGATTAACTCGAGTTACGATTAATCAACGAGAAAATAGCATGAACCCTTTTCAGTTCAGATTATTTTTGTCATCTTGTTTGGTCATTTTTCCCGAAATAGAGATGGTAACGGAATGAACTCGACAGTTGTACACATTGTGTTTATTTAATTAACACTGTACCACGGATTCTTGACTTCGTTGCTCAAGTTTTTGTAAGAAGTTTTTGCATGAATTATCGCTTGGAAATTAGCGTGATAGCCGGGGAATTTTAGAGAGATGAGATGTTGTTTTATAGCTGTTGTTAGGGACTTTACGTGAAATATGTTAATTAAAGACAGTACATCTACTGGTTCGAAATTGTTTTCACAAATAAAATAATTTCATATAAAATAGTTTGGTTAGTTAAAAGTAGAGTAACAAATTCTTTTTCTCCTTCTACATTTAAGTTTATGAAAATTAGTTTTGGGGATCTCTGTTAAATATATTACTATCAGTGTATTTACTACTGCTACTCTATACGAGAAGTAACATACAGTCGCAACACACGTGGTCATCAAAATGTAAATAACGAAATACTATGCACGACTGGTCACAGAATCTTGAAGAGAGTGCATTGACTTTCCTAGAGCCAACAACCAGCGCCATCGAATCAAAGTAAAATAATGTATTAATATGAAAGTATCGATCAAACAAAAAAATAACAAACCTTCACAAATTTAATTTTAAGCAAATCTTCGTACATGAAAAATACCTTCGAAGGTTTTAAATGATTAGTATCAGTAAAGAGTTAATAAAAAGTAAAAATAAGTATGTGTTTACCTGTGCCATCGATGGTTTTCGGCGCCGAGGACGACTCGTCCTTCTGCGAGCAGAACAGCCTCATATTGTCCTCTTCGTCGCCTCTGAGGCTGCGAACACAGATTCGAGAATTATGCCGGCGTTTCCTTCATTGACCCCACATCGAGGGTCACTCGTTTGCGGTTGAAAACCGCGCGAAACGACGCAATTACTCGCGAATTACATAAAGCTTTTACCGAACGCGTGGAAGGAGGGAAAAGAAAACCGGCCAGGAACGGGACTTTCACGACACCTCCTGCCATCCGGCTAGCATCAAGGTGGGAGAAACAACCGTGTATCGACAGATTTATCAGAAAATTTTCGACCAACGATGATCCGACTCTGTTCACGCAATTCGAACACGATTCGATCCGGATCGATAAAAACAATCGCCAACGACCGCTCGCGACGAATACCGATTTTCTACTGGCACTCCGAGAGCGAATGAAATCGAAGAGAACGCAACCGGTGGCGTTCGTCTCGTTCCGAGCATACGCGAAAATTAACGCGTCATGCAAGCACGCCGATTTCAGACCGGAAGTATTCCGTACGCTTCGAACGATGTTAATCGAATTCCGTTGCCCTAATTCTTTCATTTTAAAGATACGATTTTGTCGAGATGCCTAATCGCAATCTTCTACCGGATTATTTAATCCCACTTGCATTGACAGACACAAATGGACTACATACTCTGCTGAGGTAATTGCCTTTTCTAATTGCCCGTAATTTTTTTCTTTCAGATTGATATAACTGCGCTACAAGCTTTAGGGAAAGGAAGTTTCAGAAGTCAGAAATGAAGAATTATTAGATGTACGTTTTTTGAAATGTCTGGAATTAAACGAAAATTCAATAAGTGATCTTGAATAAGGTTCATCTTGAAACTTCAATATTTTTAATTTTTGACAAATCTTAATCTTGAAACTTCAATATTTCTAATTTCAACAGACCTTCATCTTGAAACTTCAATATTTCTAATCTTGATGAAACTTCATCTTGAAACTTCAATATTTTTAATCTTAACAAACCTTCATCTTGAAACTTCATTATTTCTAATCGTGACGAAACTTCAATATTTTTAATCTTAACAAACCTTCGTCTTGTCGAAACATTAATATTTATAACCTTGACAAACCTTCATCTTGAAACTTCAATATTTCTAATTTCAACAAGTCTTCATCTTGAAACTTCAATATTTCTAATCTTCACGAAACTTCATCTTGAAACTTCAATATTTTTAATCTTAACAAACCTTAATCTTGAAACTTCAATATTTCTAATTTCAACAGACCTTCATCTTGAAACTTCAATATTTCTAATCTTGACGAAACTTCAATATTTGTAATCTTAACAAACCTTCATCTTGAAACTTCATTATTTCTAATCGTGACGAAACTTCAATATTTTTAATCTTAACAAACCTTCATCTTGTCGAAACTTTAATATTTATAACCTTGACAAACCTTCATCTTGAAACTTCAATATTTTTAATCTTAAGAAACCTTAATCTTGAAACTTCAATATTTCTAATTTCAACAAGTCTTCATCTTGAAACTTCAATATTTCTAATCTTCACGAAACTTCATCTTGAAACTTCAATATTTCTAATTTCAACAAGTCTTCATCTTGAAACTTCAATATTTCTAATCTTGTTGAAACTTCAATATTTTTGATCTTAATAAAGCTTCATCTTGAAACTTCAATATTTCTAATCTTCACGAAACTTCATCTTGAAACTTCAATATTTTTAATCTTGACAAAACTTCAATATTTATAACCTTGACAAACCTTCATCAATCTTGAGAAATCTCGAATACTTTACAGTCTTCACAATTTATATAAAGCTCGAAATGAACGAAAGTTGTATTAGTAGGAAACCAGCAAAAGAGTATGCATATATCGATACCAACAATGGATGCACGAGGATGGCCTTCCGCTCGGAATTCCATTGACTTTCTAATATGAAAGAACGTGTCTGAAAGTGTTGCACGTGTTGAATGATCAGCATTTACATGCCGTTCGAAAGACGCGAGTATCACCTTGACAATTCTTGAGCTCCATAGTCGATTTAATGTTTCATGAGGAAGATGATGAGTCGTTGTCGTTACCCTTCACTCTCGTTGCCGGATAAATATGGACGGAGAAGCCCTGCGATGTTGCAGAAAATGAGCACGTTCGCGTTGTCGTCGTAAATCATCAGTTTATTATTATTTATCGCCGCGTTGCCGCCTACAATTCGCTTGCCTTCTTTTTTTTTGTCGGCCAAGTGATTCAGGATAGGCGGATAGATAAACGGTCATCGTTACGTTATCGTCAGTTTATGAATTAATTTAATATTCCTCCAAAATATGATTAATGATTAGTGTCTATTGAGAAAGATTGCTGTTTAGAAAAATTTGACCTTGTACGTTAAAAATATCTTTGACCTTTCAACTTTTCTAAATTCGGTAAAAATCGTGACGATAATCGATTCGGAACGTTTGAGAATTTCGTCACTGCAGAAAATTCAGAACTATTTTATAGAAGTTGTGGAATGAAGTTTTACGAGCTTTCTTGTTTTTTAGAAATTATTTCCTCAACTGAGGACCTTGGTCAAACGAAAATATTGTATGGTCAGATTATGACCGTAATTATCAATTATTTGGACTTTAAACCATGAGAAGCCTTATGTTATCACAAAACACATCGTTTAGTCATATGTAACAAGAATTTATTTTCTACAAATATAAAATTCTGTAAGTCCATAAAATTTGCATCCATAAAATTCTTACTATTATTTGCTATTTATATTACTATTATCGTATAAAAAATTATTGCTTGAACAATATGTATTGTAAATATTTCTCCTACATTTTCTTTTGAAGATTCGTAACGAAACACGAACTCAACCGCTAACATTATATCTCAACATTGCAAACGACCAACGGAAACATAAAATATGAACTTGTCATTAAAGCCTACAGTCACTCATACATTCATAGATTCTAAAAAACTGCTCGAAATAAACATACACATTCCCAGTCTTATAATAAATAAAAATTCTATTATCATTCTTCATATAGAAATCTATCACGCTCTATTTCGAAATGAGCACTGTATTTCGATACCCTGCCTACTTTAGATACCAGTTCATATTCCGGAAGATCAACTCCGAATCAAGTTACTGCACATTTCACCGGTTTCGTGACGATTTTCTTACGTCGATAAATTTCGAGATACGAAATGTTTGGCATTGTCACGTAACGAGCGAAAAGAGAAGACGAAATGACCGTCGTTGAATTGACCGAAGAGATATTGGATCACGGCTGCACAGGTTCTGTCCTTCGCGCGCAATTTCGCGGTTACTCCGTTCTCATTGAAACGGTCGCGCGATTAACATACATTAACGTTTAAACGATCTGTCCGCTGGAGAATCCTAATTCTTCAATAAAGACGCCAGCGTGAAGCCGGTATCGCGTTACCTTCCTTCAAACCCCGTCTCTTCAACGTCCTCCGCTTTGTCCCGACGAATTTAAGCGAAAGGACTAATTAACGACCAGCTAAGAAAGGCTACTTTGCAATATCGTGTCACACCCGTGGCCTAATTTCTACTCCACTTTGTGTCGTCGAGAATTTACGAGATTCGCTTCAATTTCTCGGTTCGTTTTCAATGGAATTCTTTCCCTGCTTACGAACTACCTGAATCAGATTAATTCGCAAGAAACGCTGCGCGATTCCGATGAAAGCTTCTTTGTTCAAGAAACTACTAATTTGCGTGCGATATCGATTTGACTCGATGCTACTTACGAACTTTTACACGGTTTATTGGCGCAAAAATCAGATACCAGATGTATAAAGACGGTCTCATAAGGAACTGGACCTAAACTTTCTATTTTTGTTTCATTTTTCTAAAACTCCCAAATAAAACTCTGAATTCTAAGACTATAGATTGACTTCGTAAGAAATAATGTAGAATCGTGCAAAATTTTAATGGACAAGAATTGTAAGATTTATAATAAACAAGAATGGTAAGAATTATAATAAACAAGAATGGTAAGAATTATAATGAACAAAAATTGTAAGAATTATAAGTTCTATAGATTGTTAACTTCATAAGAAGTAATATAGAATCATGCAAAATTTTAATGAACAAGAATTGTAAGAATTATAATGAACAAGAATGATAAGAATTATAATGAACAAAAATTATAAGAATTATACGTTCTGCAGATTGTTAACTTCATAAGAAATGATGTAGAATCATGCAAAATTTTAATGAACAAGAATTGTAGGAATTATAATAAACAAGAATGGTAAGAATTATAATGAACAAGAATGGTAAGAATCGTAACGAACAAAAATTGTAAGAATTATAAGTTCTGCAGATTGTTAACTTCATAAGAAGTAATGTAGAATCATGCAAAATTTTAATGAACAAGAATGGTAAGGATTTTAATGAAGAATGGTAAGAATTGTAATAAATGATACAGAAGGTACCTGTCAAAGTATGAAGAGAGCTGTTTATGTCGACGACTGAATCAGCAGTGTTCGAGAAAATTTTAATTTCTAATTAAAAACATGCAGAAGGTATTACGCACACAACGGTTGGCGATCAACACTGAAAGGATTAAAGTCGACATCCAAATCGAAGCGGGAACATAACCGATTATATTGGCTACCTCAAAACGCACTCCAATTAAACCATCAATTTCAACGACCAACTTAAGCCTTCCTATCTGAACTCCATTGTTCTTAATTTACCATGCAATTGGAGTCGAATGCGACACAGTTCCTGTTTGTTATTCAAACGAAAAGAATAATTACCTCCGGTGCAAACGAGTGAGGTCTCCAAACGGAGTCTGAAAGGTTCCCTTTGAACTATCACTGTTCACAGATCAGCAGGATTTACCGGGATGTTTCTAGCAGGTGATGCTGCCAGGATCACAACGTGTCGCTGGGATCGGTGCGGTATCACGCGTGAAACAGGTGTCCACTCGGTGTCCTTTCACGAATCGCTTACGCCATCTTCTATGTCTGTTACTCGCGTGCAAACTTGTTAATTTCGCGACGGCTAACACCACCGTTATGGAAAATCGCGAATCTAAGCTGTGCGACACGCGCAACTACATGGTAGGTGAGCAGAGTCGCCTCGTTGCTGCAGCAACTGTCTTTTGAAGGTAAACGTATACCACGCTCTGCTGGGTCTCCGATGACCGTATGGGGGTGGGGGAAGGCAAATGGAGAGGGGAAAAAGGATCGGTCCTTCTTAAGTTCTGCTCTTTACGACCGGATGACCACTCGCTACCTACCGGTCACATCAACACTTTACGTTTAATCGCACGTATAATTATACAACTCTCACGTTTTTCAGTTTTCATACTTTTCGTGAGGAGTTAGGTAACTTTGTTTTGTTTCTTGACGACATTGAGGTCGCTGAAGTCGATGACACACTTTACACGTTGACAGAATTGAAATGTGCAGACTTGAACTTGCATCAAGTGTTTTGATTTTTAATCAATTTTACGAAATGTTTTCACAATGTCGTATTAGAAGAATTTTTACAATTTTATTGCAAGAATTGTAAATTATTATAAGAATTTTTTTGTGAAGAAAATGAAAAAATTTTTAATAATACTCATGTTAGATCAGTTTAACTTAAGTGACGTGTTAACACTAAAACTACCAAACTGGTCAAATGACCGCTCCACAAGTTTCTTATTATAAGATGCACATTTTGTTAAAGTACATTTCTTGAAACCATCATTGATTTTCATCAAGATAAAGAATAAATGTGTGTACTAATTTATATTACTTTGTTTATTTATTTTTTAACTTCAAATTAAGTACACATTATATGCCGATAGGTTTAGAGTTAATGTCTTCATCGGTTCCATTATGAAATACTAATTGTCTTAGTCTATTCAGAAAAATTACGTCTACATCTTTTGAAAAGACACATGTCACTCCGCGCCTGACACATTATTTTTACTATTGTTTTACAGTTCTACCAATATGCAAATGTATTTGGAATAAAGATACGAGGCTATCTACAATTTTAGCATGTTGTTTCCGTTCTCGTAAACTGGAGATTTACGAATCTCGTAAAAGAATGACGAACTTCGACGAATTCCGGATTAAAAATTGTTTATCAGAACCTGCATGTTATTAGAAACGAATGAATAATAAAATGAACAAGGCGTTGGTCTTTGTTCAGTCGCGAGAAAAGAAATGTAATTTATGTGCTCAGGATTAACTGGGAACAGAGTTTAGCGACATTTTCATCGCGGAGATTTTATTGGCCCCGACGATTATGTTACGTAAAATATCGCCGAGGCATATTTCATGCTTTGCTGGATTAGCTTGGATATTTACTAAAATTCTATCGTGTCGAGCGTAGCTTTTAAACTGTTTAATGACCGATCGTATCGGAGAGTTGCACAACCCTTCGAATATTGTGCCTTAGTTTCATAAACTTGCGGTTAACGCGTTGAATTTCATTTTTCTCGTTTTTGCCGAGTAAAGGTTTTTGCAAATATCGTTGCAAATAATAGCTGTTATTTCACGGTTGTTAATGATCAATATTTTCAATTTACGGTAACGATTCAATAATCGTTATCAGTGTGGAGAAAATAACGAGAATTATAAAAACCAAAATATCTTGCTATTATTTTATTTTAGAGTTCTGAAATATTGACTATGAAATATATTATATAATATATGAAACATATTATAAAATATAAGAATGTACACGGTACATTATATAGAATTAATCACATTGTTAAACCGTAACGGTAGTACCGGGATGCCATCAGTTTTTCTGAAAATGCGGACATAATATTGCGATAAACATTCCATAATGTTCTCGATATGACGTAAACCCATGTGAAGTAATGGCTATTAAAAAGTTGCAAGAATTTGATGTGAAATTCTTCCTGGTCTCGTTACGCTTGAAGATCGCTATCCGTTAAAAATAATGTTTCAAAAACTGCTGTACTTAACTAGAATTAATTATTGTAAATTATAAGAGTGGTTCAGAAAGAAAAAAGCAGAGTTCGAAAAATGTTTCGCTATAGAAATCGATGACAAAAGTCAGCAGATAAGTGTCTGAAACCTCGGCGGAAGATGGCACACGTGGTATCTTCGTGACAACGAACGATTATCGTGAAAATTGTGATTTCTTCGAAGCGATCTTTCGTGACGTTTTGATTTCGTTCCCACTGAAAATCGGAGCGTTTCCCGCGTGGAAATGCCAGCAGATAACGCTGCAGATAAGGGAGAACGGGTGAACGTTACTCGGCTCGCGCGTATTTTTGTCTTATTCAGTTCATCGAAAACAACCGAGGAAAAATCAAATAAAACTGGTTTACGCCGGTTTACACCGGATGCGACAACTTGGTTACAACTATCGAGAGCTGGTTTATTGTTACATCGAACGCTGGGTGTAGCACGCTGATACGAAAATCGGTATCGCGCGATACGATCGCGCGGACGAGAAGGAAAACCGATCCAGCGATCTGTTTTCACCGATACAACCAGACGGTTTTTTCGCGCTGCATTTCATTACGTGCGCCAGAAACGAATGAGAGGAAGTTTAAATTGAACGGAAAAAGGTTCGACGCACCTTGTAATCGAATTGGAATAAAAAGAGGATTGATCGAATACGACACACCTTCTGCATCCTGCATTATTTAAACGACGTAACAAGACGCACCTTGTGCGTCCTATATTAAAGGACACATTTTGTGTATATATTCTAAACAACATAAAGAATGACGCACCTTGTGCGTCCTATACTAATAGACACATTTTGTGTATATATTTTAAGCAACATTAAGAATGACGCACCTTGTGTGTCCTATATTAATGAACACATTTTGTGTATATATTTTATGCAACATTAAGAATGACGCACCATGTGCGTCCTATACTGAACGACAAATTTTACATATATATTTTAAGCAACATTAAGAATGACGCACCTTGTGCGTCCTATAGTAATGGACACATATTGTGTATATATTTTAAGCAACATTAAGAATGACGCACCTTATGCGTCCTATATCGATCGACATATTTTGAATATATATTTTAAGCAACATAAAGACTGACGCACCTTGTGCGTCCTATACTGAACGACATATTTTGTATACATATTTTAAGCAAAATAAAGAATGACGCACCTGATGCGTCCTATGTATGATACATGACATGACGCACCTTATGCGTCAGGCTTTATTTAAGAGACATCCACAATGACGCACCTTATGAGTCCTACATTATTCGATACATAACATGACGCACTTTGTGCGTCAGTTTATTTGACCAATATAAAGACTGACGCACCTTATACGTCCTATATTGACCGACATGTAACAACGCATTTTACACATCATACTTTATTTAAGGGACATGAAACATGACGCACCTTGTGCGTCCTATATATAATACATAACGTGACACACCATGTGTGTCATAAATTATTAAAATGACATTAAAGAATGACACACCCTGTGTGTCCTATGTTTAATCACAACGAGACACACCTTGTACGTCATATGTTATTTGAACGACATAAAGAATGCCGCACCACGTGCGTCCTATACTGGTCGGTATATAATACGACGCAGTTTGTTCATCATACATAGATGTGTTTTGCGATGTACATTGTACGTCTCACATTTATCCAAAACAAGTTGCAACACACTGTGTGTCCTACATTATCTACCCTACGTACTGCAGTGCAAGTGCATTCTGCATTATCGACGTATGACTCACCTGGTGCGTCCCCTGTTATAAAATAGGCACATTATTCGTCTTGCAAAGCGATTTACATTATTCGTTATTCAAAAGATAAGATCGTAAAATATGAAGGTGAATAACCTCTTTTGTTCCGGTCGATTAAAATAAAGAAATTGTATTTATTCAGAGTGTATTGTACACGATTGTGAATCGACGGAGTGCGACCTCATTCGATTTTCATAATGGAAAAGTTGAAATTACACCGCGTTAATAATTGAACGGAATAAATACACGAGCGGAAAATATTCGATTCGTTTGAAATTGATTTGCGTGTTCCTCGTCGGATTTTGCGTCCGATGTTTACGACTCTTTCGATGTACAATGCACCGACGTTTCAATTAGATAGGTGCAATCTATCGTTCCGATTGCGTGGTCGATATCGGTGCACAATTACATCCGCGTGCTTTTCTCTTTTTTTCGAAAACGTGTTGCTAAAGATTGATCGAAGGATCTCGTAACGGATAGAAACATGATTAAAAAAAGAAGGAAAATCCGTCACGTAACGTCGGTAACGTTAAAACTATCGATTGGCTCATTTCAGTCAACGCAGACTGCGTTTTTAATTACTTTCCGGTAGAAATAAAAGTAGTAATTGACATTCTAGCGCTGATTCAAGATGTTTAATATGTTCAGCGAAATCGTGTTATGTAAATATCATAATAGGAAAGCGATAACGTAAAGAGCACAAGAACACGTTGTCTACAGTATCAATAACCTTGCCTCCCTTTTAACATTCGTCATCGTGTCAATATTTGTGTTGACAATACAGATTTTTAGACAATTTGCTCCTCAGCAAGCACGCATTTTATTCAATAACTAATTTTTGCAAATAGACAGAGAAATTATAGAAGTTAAAGAGGTAAAAATTTTGCAGAGGTGTCTGAAGCTGAATTGACAAGAAAGATACGGTGTCGATACAATTGACAGATCCTCAACCTAAATCTCTTTATCACACGATAAGATATCGAACACTTGAAAAAGTATATTACAACAGCTATCTTGTATCTTCTATTATGATATGATTATGAAGTTTTCGAGATCTGGATCCTGATTTGAATTTAATGTAGAATAGGAGTGATTCACCTCTGGAGGCCTTAGTGACCTTCCTAACCTAGAAAACTTACTGTCTACATAGATGGATCCCATGAAAAACTTAGAAAGCTGACAGCGCTGAAACTTAGTGAAACTCAAGGAGAATGTGATCAAATAACCTAGGGAAAGCCTAAGTGACTAATGCTAGTTACTAACGCTAGAATATTAGATCTGATAGTGTATGTTAGACCTGGAGTATACATAGTAACTCCCAAATATTTTCAAGTGATAATTTTTTGCTATATCATCTTCCTAAGAATTATAATACCTTGACTTGTACTTCCACTTGTCTAATTAAAATCTTTACAATCATGTACTTGTCTAAATAAAATCTTTATAATCATATACTTGTCTGACTAAAATCTTTATAATCATATACTTATTCAACTAAAATCTTTATAATCATACACTTGTCTAACTAAAATCTTCATAATCATATACTTATTCAACTAAACTCTTTATAGTAATATACTTGGCTAACTAAAATCTGTATAATCATATGCTTGTCTAACTAAAATCTTTATAATCATATGCTTGTCTAACTAAAATCTTTATAATCATATATTTGTCTAACTAAAATCTTTATAATCATATACTTGTCTAACTAAAAACCGTATAATCAATCAAATGAAGTTCATCCACTAGAAAGGTCAATCGTAAAGATTTTGCAACATTGACCGACATTTAAACATGATAGTACAATCATCACTATCACGGAAATTTTAGGTCACGATATTTGTTTGCGAAGAATTTACGTTCTCGAAGATCGACGATCGTCAAAATTGCTCGAACGATCGACGGTTGAAATCTTAAACAAATTGCAGGTTATCGTCGTGCAAACAAGAGTGTCGCACAATGAATGCATCTTCTTCAATGGCCACGATAAAAGTCTATTATCATCCGTTTTATTTCCACTATCTTCTACTTTCCGATTTATTTTTTCTCCTTCTTGGTATCACCGTTATTTACCTCGAATAGCCCACAAATATTTGCGCAACGAACAATTGTCGACCTCCTTACGTTTTCTTTTATTGCAAATCTTTCCTCGATCCCGTTGTTTGCCTTTTTTATTATCGCTCGGTCACTGGTAAATATTTCAACGGTTACGAGTTTAATGACCGAAATCGAAAGTATTCGTGCTTTTCTTTCGGTCACGAATCAATTACTCATACAGTATATGGTCGAGGTGATTACTATTCGATGAATTTGCAATGCGATTAATACGAGTCATTAATTCAATCGAATACGGAGACTGACCTGTAATTCTTAAAAGTAAAATACGAAAATACTGATAACTTTGCAATGCAGTTAGTATTAGTAATTAATTCAATCTCGTACAAAGACCAACCTATAACTCTTCAAACTACAAAAATCGAACTGCTGCCATCAAAGTGTAAAATAACTAAAAAAACCTTTACTTCTTAAAACCTCCTCAAACCTTTAATTCTTAAAAATACAAAAATCCTTATAAATTTACAATGCAATAAAAATTAGTAATTAATATAATCTCCTACAAAGATCAACCTATAACTCTTCAAACTACAAAAATCGAACTGCAACCATCAAAGTGTAAAATAACTAAAAAGAACCTTTACTTCTTAAAACCTTCTAAAACCTTTAATTCTTAAAAGTACAAAAATCCTAATAAATTTACAATGCAATAAAAATTAGTAATTAATTCAATCTCCTCCAAAAACCAACCTATAACTCTTAAAACCACAAAAATCAAAGCAGCCATCAAAGCGTTAAATGATTAAAAAAAACAGTTCTTCCTAAGCGTTCCTCAAACACAAGTTAAGTCGTACAAACATTTCGAAGGTCGATTCTAAAACGATTGCCCGTGCTAATTAGTCAGCCAAGCATAATGACAAGGTAAATGGGCCTGACCAAACCCAGGACCGTCCTCGTTCGTGACGGTCCACCATAAAACTCTGGGAAAAATCACGCGAGGAAAATGCGAATCACGAACGCACGAAGTTCGCGACCTCGTGGAAACGTGACTAACACGCATTCGAGACAAAGTCACGCATTCGCCTTCGAATAAATCGAGCCTTAAACAGCTTTCGAATCCGTAACTAGTACTCCTCGATGTCTACGAATTACCACGATCATGTTGCATTTACACGGTCTTTGCAAGATGGCCGTCGCAGCCTTGAAGCTCTTCGTGGAATTATTTTTGGGATTTTGGGAAGTTTAGGAAGGTTGAGGAAGGAAAGGTGGGGGTTTTGGATGTTTTGAGAGGGAAAATTTGGGAGTTGGGAGATTGGGAGATTTAGTTTTGGAGGGTTTGGGGTTTTTGGGGGATTTGGGGGGTTTGAGAGTTGGGGATTTGGAAATTGGGGGATTTGGGAATTGGGAGATTTGGGATTCGGGGATTTGGGAATTGGGGGATTTGAGAATTAGGGGATTAGGGAATTAAGGGATTTGGGATTCGGGGATTTGGGAATTCGGTCACTTGGGAATTCGGAGCTTTGGGAATTCGGGGATTTGGGAATTCGACGCTTTGGGAATTCGGAGCTTTGGGAATTCGGTGCTTAGGGAATTCGGTCGCTTGGAAATTCGGTCGCTTGGGAATTCGGTGCTTTGGGAATTCGGTGCTTTGAAAATTCGGCGCTTTGGAAATTTGATGCGTTGGAAATTCAGTGCTTTGGAAATTCGGTGCTTTGGGAATTCGGAGCTTTGGGAATTCGACGCTTTGGGAATTCGGAGCTTTGGGAATTCGGGGATTTGGGAATTCGGTCGCTTGGAAATTCGGTGCTTTGGAAATTCGGTACCTTGGAAATTCGGTACCTTGGAAATTCGGTGCCTTGTAAATTCGCTACCTTGGAAATTCGCTACCTTTGAAATTAGCTATCTTGGAAATTCGCTACCTTGGAAATTCGCTACCTTGGAAATTCGCTACCTTGGAAATTCGCTACCTTGGAAATTCGCTACCTTGGAAATTCGCTACCTTGGAAATTCGCTACCTTGGAAATTCGCTACCTCAGTAATTCGGTGCCTTACAAATTCAATAATTCAGAAATCCCAAAATTACCGCCTTGAATCTCCAAAACTTCCCAACCTCACAAATCCAAAACCTCAGCCGTCAAAATTTCCCCAACCAAAACCTCAACCTCTCAAAAATCTACAACTCTCCAATTCAACTTAAAGATCCCCAACTTGCAACATCACACTCTCATAAGCTCGCTAATCTCCCAAAGGAAATGATAAGAGAAATCCTAAGCTGAATCACTCGCACGCAGTGTGAACTAAATCTCCTCATTTCGACCTGTAGATACATAATCGTGATTCGAGGAGAAAAACAGCCTTATAATTATCAATTTAGTGCGAAACGTTTTCGAGGAATGAACGACAATTGAAGGTAAACATCGAGCTAGTTGTGCTCATTTTGTTCATATCGAAAGTGCGGTGCATCGTGGTCATGGTATTTTGAAAAAGAGAAAATCGACGCGGAGATAAAAACAGGCGCGCGATCAGCGGACGTCTGCGACAGCCTGATAAATATGTACGCGCTCTACCCGACGATGATTCCGCTCGAATCACAAAGAGTACAATGGCTGACATTATTTTTAGATGATTTATGACTAAAAACTTGTTTGTATTTCTGTAAAGTGTCTCGCAATCTGTCGGGGAGCTTATCGATGAAAATTAAACGATCGGTATCGAGGATGTGGACAAAGAACAAAGTTCTCACGCGTGAAATGCATGAAAGTCGAATGACGTTTCGTATAAGAGCGCGTTTGCACTGACTTTAATTTTGTCCCAAAACAAGTTATTAAATTTTCTTCGATTTTCAATAAATCCCGCGAGTTTTAAATGTAGGTTCGAAAACGCGTAATAAAAAAAAGTCAAAAGTTGTGGAAACGTATCAAATCGAATCGCGTCGAATCGAATTACACCGAAGCGAACCGCGTCGAATAAAATCGCGCAGAATTGAATCTTGGTAAATCGAGTCGAATTGATTCTACCAGCACGTTTTCACTCGTCAAGTGATCGTCAAAACGTTTGAAAATTCAACGCGAGGTAAACGAACGTTCGCTCGGTATAAACGCACCCTAAGATCAGGCGTTGTTTCACGCGCGGCAGGCGTGAATACCGTCGAAAGAAGAAGAAGGGTGAACTCAGTTAACTGCGTGAAAAACACGTGTCCGTATGAATTACTTACATTCTAGACCCCATCCTGGACCCCATGATGCTGCCACGTAGAAACTCGTCTAATGCACTTGGTCCGAGAACGGAGTGGCTGCCGTTAAAGCGGAAAAATGCTTCCCCTCCGCGTAGATCGCGGGGCGAGGAGGCCGTCGAAACCGCTCGACTTAACGCCGCGCCGTCGAGGCACTCTCCTTTGTCCTATATTTCACAGCTCGCGGAGCTTCAGACACTCGAAAGTTTGTCAGTGTTTAGTCATACGGAGCAGCAGCAACGGCACAAGTTTGTACCCGGTATTAAGTAATAGGAGGAGAAAAAGGAGGAGGAGAACGATGCAGCGACCGGTGCGACGCGATGAAAAGTTGGGGGAGAGACGCGAGGCCGTCGTGGGCAGCGCACCATTTTTCCGACGTTCTCTTATCTGGATTATTGTCAAAGTTAGGTCAACAACTCGTCTGTCGGGATACGACGCTCCATGAAACTGATTGGACTTCCCTATCTCCGAGGATATCTCGCCTGTTGACATCATTGGCGTAACTAACATTCTTGTTTGGCAACCCTACCTTTCTGACGGTTACATTTCGCTATTTCTATGTCTTCGAATTTTGGGAAGATTTGGGGATAGTGGAGAAATTAGAGGGATTTGGGATTTGGGGATTTGGGAATTTGGGGAGTTGGGAATTCGGAAATGTGGGAATTTGATGATTTGGAAATTCGGTGGTCTGAGAATTCAATGCTTTGGGAATTCGGTCGCTTGGGAATTCGGTGCTTTGGGAATTCGGTCGCTTGGGAATTCGGTGCTTTGGGAATTCGGTGCTTTGAAAATTCGGTGCTTTGGGAATTCGATGCGTTGGAAATTCGGTGCTTTGGAAATTCGATGCTTTGGGAATTCGATGCGTTGGGAATTCGGTCGCTTGGGAATTCGGTGCTTTGGGAATTCGGTCGCTTGGAAATTCGGTCGCTTGGGAATTCGGTGCTTTGGGAATTCGGTCGCTTGGGAATTCGGTGCTTTGGGAATTCGGTCGCTTGGAAATTCGGTCGCTTGGGAATTCGGTGCTCTGGGAATTCGGTCGCTTGGGAATTCGGTGCTTTGGGAATTCGATGCGTTGGGAATTCGGTGCTTTGGGAATTCGGTCGCTTGGAAATTCGGTCGCTTGGGAATTCGGTGCTTTGGGAATTCGGTCGCTTGGGAATTCGGTGCTTTGGGAATTCGGTCGCTTGGAAATTCGGTGCTTTGGAAATTCAGTGCTTTGAAAATTCGGTGCTTTGGGAATTCGATGCGTTGGGAATTCGGTGCTTTGAGAATTCGGTGCTTTGAAAATTCGGTTCTTTAGGAATTTGATGCGTTGAGAATTCGGTGCCTTAGGAATTCAATGCCTTGGAAATTCAAAAATATAGAAATTCTGTGATTCGAATATAAACACTCTATTTATAAAAATAGAGTGACTCACAAATTTCATACTACAGTCCATTTACGAACTTCAATATCAAAAAACTTGTAAACTACAAAATTACAAACCGACATGTTCGTAACCAATTAAAATAAAACCTTTAAACTTGCAAAAGTTCTAAAATTTCTACCAAAATAATCATTTACCACAATAATCTAATTACGCCAATGATCGCGGTTCATTCTCCCAAACTTGTACGCAAAAGGCACAATCTGTAGACTATCGGTCATGGTCACGTTTCGCACCGTCAAAAATGGTAACGGATAACGCCATGAATATATGGGAGTCCCGAGCAAACTGCTAATCATTTTCGAGCACGCTTGAATAATTATTCTTCCAGACATGATGATCTTTGAACAGCGATTAAACACAGACAACGCGTTTGTCGCTTCCATCGATGCTCGATCACGCTTACACGAAACTGATTGCTGACTAAGGTACCACGATTCCCGATGAATCGTCGTGGAAATCCTTTCAGAGGGAGATAGCGGCTTCATGCCACTCTGCTGGGAAGGTCGATATGTAATTTCAGCGAGCTAGATATAACCATTCGTGTAGAAGCTGATAACAAAGATTCTTGGTTGCGCGATAAATATCAAACGTTAAATGATGTTGGAAACTTGGGACTATTCATGTTATGGGCTTGTCTAAATATGATAATTATTATGGAAGACCAGGAAAATGGAGTTTTTTATTTTATGTTGATCGATTTTCAGATTTTTTGTAAGGAAAGAATTTTTGCATATAAAATTAACATTAGTTGATGGAAGATTTTTAAATATTTTGATGCGTTTGAGGAAACTGATTATAAATTATAATTTCCGGTTTTTCTTCTTTGATGAGTTAGTGATCTCTTTCTTATAATTTATTCGTCAAAACAATTGTTGATACGATGCATGGTTTTAATTAAAACTATCAGTTTATTCTAAATCGGAATTAGACATCATTCAACTAATCTCCAAATTAAAATATTAATCACTGATTACTTTTGAAGTAATTTTTTCAGTTTATTCTTTCAATTACTTCTCCTTGAAAAATTTATATATTATATACAAATTTTACATATTATAAAATATCATTTGTAGTTCGAAATTGTAATTGAAGATGTTTAAATAATGCCCAATTTTATTTTAGTGCATTTTAAATTTCAAACTTACCAGCCTTTACATCCTATTTTATAAATGCATCGTCAGATGACGTTCACGTCGACCGCACTCGAATACTTGTTGTCTGATCTACCGAAACATGTTTATGGTTATAGTTCATGACACAAATTATGTTCATTGTGTTATGTGTCAATGCTGTTGGTTAATTTTTAAAAATATAATTAGAAGTGAGACGATTCCGTTCGATTCCAGATGAAAGCGTTAAATACGTAATATTGAAACGATTCTTTCTCAAATTTATTGTACATGATGCCTTGACAAAAGGAGCTACACTCCTGAATTCGCGGCGTTTATTTAATAAACGAGTTTGACTTCCGTTTGACAAAGCTGGTCTAAACAAAAAGTGTCAAATATACCGTTTAATGATGTCAGTCACAGAAACTACAGTTATTTTTGCTAAACTGGAGGCGTTGAAAGATATCAAGTACTTAAATGTGTTTACTTCTGAACACTTTTCTTTAAAATTTGATGAAATGTTTGAAAGATGTATAAATAGCGAAACACCTTTACATAATACTGAATACATCAGTCTGTGTTAGAGTAGAATATATACTTGTCAAATATTTGTGTGAATTAAAATGAAATTTGTATATTTTGTCAGAACGAAGACCCTGCAATTGGAGAAAATGAAACAAAGGATATTGCAAGAGGTAGAACAGACTGAACAAGAAGAGAAATGTTTATTAGAATATAAACAGGAAATGGATCTCCTTATGCAAGAGAAAATGGCACATGTCGAAGAATTACGACAAATACATGCAGACATTAATGCGGTATAATAAAACATGCCCTTAATGTGATATATTTAATAAATGATGTCGTGTAATCTTTTCAGATGGAAGCTGTTATTAAACAAGCAGAGGAAGCCAGAAATAAAGCAAGGGAAACTGCTAAGTTGATTCATAATAACGAGTATCAACCTTTGAAACATGATGTTGATCGTATGCGCAGAGAATTTCTGGGTTTGGAGAGATTACCAGAATTATATGAAACAGAATCTGATCTTATTTCCCCAGAGTTTGTTTCTTTTCTTAAATTAATTACAGGAAAGTATAAGCAATTTTGAATTCTTTGGTAATTGTATAAATTGTTTATTTATAGTTATTTTGAACGTCCCATGCAAAAAGCAGAATGGAGGGTAGAAGTACGAGGAGATGATTTGTTACCTCCGCTTACTTTACACCATCCTGGTCATCCAGGTGGTTCCACCCCTTTTCTTGCACCTCAACCTCTTCAGGGTCCAAGTAAGCCAGAACCAAGACCATTACCACCAGCCCCGGGTCCACCAGCTCCAACATTCAGGTACCACTGGTATATCGCGATTTTATATTACATACATATATTTATATATTAAACAATGCATGTAACCTGATATAATTTATTAAATTAGTTATATCAACCATTAGAGTACAAAACTCATTATTGAAACATAAGTAATATCATTAAGAATTCATTAAGGTTGTTTTAATTCATATTATCTAATATTCTATTTTCATATGCAATTATAATTTTATATTAAAATTCGAAAACAAATTTTTGAGAGTTTATAACATCTTGCTAAACTCTAAAGGTGAAATATACTTGATTTTATAAAATTATCTTCAAGAAAGACATTAACCCATTTTCATCGCGATTCTACTTATACTACTGACTTCAGACATCAGCACTGATAAATGAAAGTCGAAGCTTGCGGAATAACTACCGATCGTCATGTGCATAATTTTCCAATTACGGATGCAAATGGGTTAAGAAACAGAAACGTGTGTAATTACATATTATTATTCTACTGTATTTCTTTGTTTTTAGGCAACAACCACCACCTATGAAATCATGTTTATCATGTCATCAACAAATTCATAGAAACGCACCGATATGTCCTCTTTGTAAAGCTAAATCCCGATCGCGTAATCCTAAAAAGCCAAAGAAAAAAGACTAATTATAATTGTAAATGTAATTTATATGAGAAGTGAAGCAATTTTGTCGTTTATTTCTAAGGACATGTGTTAATGGTTTTTTTATAACTTATAATAGTACTACAATATACTATAAGAACATACATTCGTGCAAAATGTATGTATTTATAGTAATTTGTTTCATTTTATATGAAAAATTTGATTCTCAACCCGTATTAAGAATAATGCCATAGGTGGATATGATAGATAATAATTCTATAATAAATACAAATACAATTGAATGTTTTACGATTTTCATAATAAAAATTGTAAAATGTAATAATTATTATTTACACGATCAAAGGACATTTGATTACGATTTTTTCCACTAAGTAAATTTTTATATTAATTTCTATGAAATGGAATTAAAGCAAATTTAATTTCTACAAATGTACGAATATATCATGTTTATTTTAACCAAATCCTTAATTATACATATTAATATAACATTTTTTTTATAAAAACTTTCAATAATTAAAATCAACATAAAGAAATTGTTATATTTTTAAAATTCATCTTATTTGATTTTGGCAAGTATAATCAAATTTAATTTGTCAGCGAAAGATGTATGCTATTAATATCAGTCTTTACATTCTGATATAGATATTTGTTGAAACTCAAAATATATAAACAATTTCCTGTCTATAATAGTCACAAAATCGTAAAAATTTGCATTTTTCACATATAATTTTGTATACATAACCTAACTTAACTTAGATATTTTTATTAGCAGCAGATATTATATTTAATATCATTAAAACATATTTATTTTGCAATCTTATATTATTCCAATATGGAAATATACTAATTTTATATTGAGCAAATTAATTCCTGTAATGATTTGTTTGCATTGTTCAAATCACATGATTTGTTCATACTGTTTGATTATTCGTAAGAATATGCATTTACAATTTACATATTTATACGCGTAAAATATATATTAAAAATCTGTAAACATTCGTCAAAAAAATACATTTGCATTTTATGATATAACTCTATCAACTTTGAATGGCAGTCTACGTATACCTATATGTATTCTTACACGTAATTATAAAAGTAAAATTGCACTTCGAGCAGAGCGATTATTATATTTTATCGCGTTCCTCTGTTCTGCTATTTTGTTGTGTATCACTTAATTCTTGAGCATCATTAGGTTTTAAATGAACCAACGGAATTTCAACATCGATATCTTTGGCAACCTTTACAATAGATCCATCAGGCGGAATCAATCGTTTATTTATAATTTGCAGCCATAACATACATAATATTAAAATTAAACCGGTACTAGCAGCTGTATGATATGGCCCAAAACGAGTATAAATCACGCTAACAAATATTGGACCTAATACACGAGATGCACACCCAGCACCTGTCATGAATCCCATCCAAACACCTTGCGGCCGCGGCCCTAATACTTTACTAAAGATAGTTTGTATTAAAGTAACACCTAATGGATAACCTATAGTAGTGAATCCAAATCCAATAAGGCACTGTGAAATCGTGAGTCGCGGTGTATAAAAACACCATTCTTGAGTACTTGGACATCCTAAGATTTCTGTTTTATTGACACCCTCTGTCATATTGCTATACTCTATAAAATATAAAGTTCAAGAAATATTACACCTAAAATAAATTTTCAGATGTACTTACGTTCAACATAAGCAATTTGTGGTGGATCAGGCCCCCATGGAATATAAAGTACTCTTCCTATTACCATAAACAGGAATCCACCCCACAACATTATTTTACGTTCATTAAATCTAAAAAAAAATATATTAGAAATAAATACAACAATTTTTTACAACATACTTATGTGACAAATATATACCTTTTACATAAAGGTCCAATCATAACAAATGAAACACAGGATGCAATGGCACCAACACTCATTACTATACCAATATAGTATAAAGCTTCTGATTTTGACCAAGCAAATTGATCCATGGTTAAAGACGTACTAAGTCTATATAAGGGAACAAAAAAATGTAAAATACGATATCTACAAAATAAATTATATCAATTAAAATTAATGTACTAACGTTTCGATAAGAACGAAATTAAATACTAAGACAAAAAAAGCACATATCAATGTCCAAGTTGCTACATAGTCAGGTTTTATACTCTTCAACGTTTCTTCTTCTGTAGATGATATACAAATTGCTCAGTAAGGTAACTAAAATCTATTTATGTTTGCTGTTATTATACATTTTACCTGTTTGCTTTCCTTCATTTCTCATAGCTTCACGAATAGCTATCCTATATTCCGTGAAATTCCATGGAAGAAATAAAGCAAAGTTAAGAACTCCCATAATAACATTTATCCAACCAGTCATAGTATACATATTAATAGGTAAATTTATAAAATAAAAACCATTCTCTCCAAGAGGTGTAACTGCTGCTTGTAAACCAGGTCCTACCACAAATCCTAATACCTAAAAAATTGTAAAGCAGATTGTATAACACAGTATTATTAACTTTGAAGGAAGAGATTAAATTGCATTACCTGTGCAAGAGACACCATAGATACGGCATGTGTTCTTTCAGCAAATTTTGTAGCTGCAGAAAGATAGGACCTTGCTACAGCAATATTAGCTAAAAATAAAATATGAATGCATCACAGAAATGCAAATGGTGTTTGATAACAGTAACATTAGGTGAATTATTAACCAGAGCTAACTCCAACCAAGAATCTAGCAGCTAACATGAGCATTTTTTGATTACCCGGAAGAACTTCAAGAACACTATACATTCCTGATGCAAATATAAAAAGAGCTATTGTTGTTAAAAGAGGGGCTCTTATTGACTTTCTTTTGTCTCCCCACCAACCGACAAGAGGCGAAAACAGCATTTGCCCTAGAGGATTAGCTGCAACCACGTATCCCATAAATTCTTTACCAGCTGTTTTATCTAACTGTAATCGTATTACATTATTATACATTGTGATTCACTCTTATATTTCTTTATTGTACTTACGCTATCCAAATATGGCCATACTCCGGTAAGAACAATACTGAAGCCAAGGGACATGAGAAACATAGTGAAATATATGACATAGATGCTCCTCCATCGCTTTTTTCTTTCGCTAACAGTTTCCAGATCATCGTCCACAGGAATAGTGTTCCTACATTAAAAGAATTTCAATATTTTAATAATACAAAAAATTAAACATCCACACATATTGTATTTTATTTTACCTTCTATGAAGTAATTTCTTGCACCAATCCATTAAAAATAAAAGTATAAAATTGATATAATTATAAATTTTTTATTTTGAATGTTTGAATATAAGATTTAATTTCTTTAATTTAAAATATAAAATATCATTTGATGTTGAGATATAGATTTAGAATGTTTCACTGCTTGTACATTTTACAAGATTCTCAATATATTCATATATTTATAAAAGATACAAAATACGCGCACATATTTTACGATTTCGAATTTTAAAAACAGGAAATACAAGTTTATTCACCTCTATAAAATAAAAAAAAAAGGTTAGATATAAATATAATTTGCTACAATATAGTACTTCGCACTTGATAATTTTCTTTAAAAATGTATGCACATACACGTTTGAGAGTATCTCAAGCACAGTAAATCTATCATTACAAACTGAAAAACTTTTGATCCATGCGTCATCGCAGATGTTTGTTGAATATGCACATATCAGAAACTGCTACACGTTAAGTACGCAAGTAATTTAAATTTGGGAATTAGATATAGACCAATAAATAAAACGTGAAAGTACATGATCAGTTAAATGACTGTGAAGTATACACTGTTTAATACAGTCAATGATAGATATTGACTGAAGATTTAGCGTGACTAAGTGCTTCATTAACTAGCAATCTTTCAATTGAAACGATATATTTAAGCATACGGCGATAGCATATTGCAGTCTTCCTTTGTTCAATCAATTTTAATAATATGCAATGAAAACAAAAGCAACACGTGTTTCGAAGTTACACTGTAACAGCTGATCATCATATTTAATACATACGGACATTACACACATGTACATCGAGGCATTTTAAATTTATATTATTACTGTTACCAGAGTCGTAACTAGAGTTTATAGGGCCCTTGACAGAATGGTTATTAAAAAATAAAATTTAACGAATAACATAAATTTTGTTTATTTAATTTTTAATAAATCACCGACAGATTACTTGTTTTTAAACTTGAATATTTTCATAGATCTTTACTGTTAAGTCATCATGCTTATATAACCTAAATCTTAATTGTGTAGTTGACTTTGAATGTCAATCATCTGTCAGAATCCTCTTAAGATTCCATAATTGTTAAAGAAATAAATACATCTGCTGCTTAAGAAATTCATTAAAAAATGTTTATTTATACAAGTACAACTATTAATGTGAGTTTGAGTTATGGAAAGGAACAATATTTAAAATGAATGTCTAGAATCTCCTTTTGCGCCAATTTTGATGATGTGAAAACCTTCCATACGATCTGTTGCGATCTCTACTGTGCCATGATTCAACAATTGGTGGTGTTACTAAACTCATATTTTTCATTTTCATAAATTCGCTATCTTTTTCTGTGTAACGGTCTTTGAATTCTTCTTCGCATTCTTCTAAAAATTTTTTCTGTTCCTCAGTTAATTCCAATTCTTCCATTTCTGTTATATATATTTGTCAATATAAATAATATATATCTGCAATAAATAAATCACAAATTATTGAGTATTTATAATGTGGAAACTGAAGACAGTTACTAAATCAACGTTTAATAATAAATTCTTTAATATAAGTATTGTATATATATACTTATATAAAAGTATATATGAAATATATTTTTAGTTAAAATTAATAATACAAAACATTTACGTATATAGCCAAATACATACCGTTTTGCTTAGTTATATATGTAGGTTATGCTAAGATTTATCAAAAATATAAAGCTTGTCATCTTATTAATAATATAACAGCAGAGTTGAGTACAAAATATTACTATTTACATTAATGTTAACCTTGTCAATTAAATAGCATACAATGTAAATAAATGTATTTGTATAACCATAGAGGAGGTGTAGAATAGATTTAACTAGACTTTGCAATGTTAGGTTATCGTGGAGGAGATATAGAGTAGACTTGTCACGAGATATAAATTTCTGCTTCACGATGTAAGAGACACCTTTATTATTCAAGTGTCACAACCTATTTTATCTACAATGAATGAAATTGTATCACAGTGCCATCAGTGCTGGAAATTAAAAAGTTTTACTGTTACAGTGACATTCTCTATATTTCCAACGGTGCACAATATAGTTTACGAACTGTTCTGAACACATAATATGCATTTTAAGATCCACGAAATATATTGCGAACAGTATAAAATCAATATTAGTAAATATAAAGCATATTAATCAGTAAAATCAATATTAATTAAATTAAAAAAAAAATAGAACAAGTGGTGCCATTTCTCCGGTGAATACGGTGAACTACACACTTTAGAAACTGCAGTTTAATTAGTTCCGAATTCTGCCGCAAGATGGCGAATAAGATACGTGGCGTTATCTAGTGGCACTATGGGGAATTAACGATACTACAGTTACAAAAGAGTGTAAAACAGCTACATATCGACCTAATTGTAGATAAAAAGTGTATCTTGTCTCTTGTACAGATATTTTCATTTACAGCTGTCGATAAAGTGTTAACCAATAATCAGTAAGACAGTGAATGACAAAATTAGTAGTCAATAAGAAGTTAGCAGTGGATGATACATAAAGAATGATATAATACTTGTTACATAAAATTAACAATTAAATTAACAAAATTAACAATGAAATTATTTCCAAAATCAAAAAGTTTTCTTTCTAATAAACATTCAATATTTTTTTAAATTACTAAATTAAAAATAGAAGAGTCTTTAAGAAATACATTACAGTATCATAAAAGAAAAGTTATTTTCTTACTGAGTGGCTGAACAACTCTCAACTTACATATTTATTATTATGTGCACTAAAAGGAGAGAAGTCCAAGTTAGGCTCGTTTTGTTTTTCCCACATTTAAAACGAACAACACGATATTCAAGCATCGAGTTACGGACTGAATTGTATATCATTTCTACTACGAAGTAATTAACTCGGTGTACATGTAAGAACCAGAATCAGAACCAAAAACATAAAAACTTTACGAGGAGATTCCGTGCTGTAACGAGCACGTACTTTATTCGTGTTCTTTATTCTCGCCACGGTAAACGCACGTAATCGGAAGGTTCATCCTTATATTCCCAGTATCATGGTTTTGTTACGAGCCTAACATTAACCCGTGAACGATCTATCAAAGGATCCTAGAAGGTATATGTACTCGTATTTCCGTGCTTCGTTGAAAACGCCTGCGTATCGAGTCTTCTGAAACGATTAATAAACGACGCGTTCCATGAATCTCTGTCTTTAATACCGACGTAAATTTTCAAAAGCTCGAGAATTACCAACAATCCAACTATATAAACTTTGTCCACGCACAGTTTTAATATTGTCATCCTGCACCATCTCCGCACAAAATGGCACTATAAGAATAAATCACCACGTTTAAAATTCATAAGATTCGATAAACACGTCTATTATATCGATCTGCACTATTTATGCTCAATTATCTACTCAAACAAACTATCAGTTACAGAATTAATTTGAATGGCTAATGTAATTTTATTGGATATTTGACTCCGCTTAATGTTCCACTTAAACAAGAAATTAATCATCGTGATAGCAATATGTCATTCTATTATCCTAATTGCAAATTATGGCGGCAATAAACCGCTCCGTTGGCTTGCAAATCAGAATCATCGAATACTAAATGCTCATGTTGAAATCCTGAGCACCGTGACTCTTGAATATTAATACCAGCAAAGTGATATTAAAGACAGCTATATCTCGAGAGTGTTTGCTCATTAGTAAGCAGCGTTGCAAAAAGTTGATCGCCTTCGTCTTGATGGCGTTTCTAAATACCCTGGGGAAGGTCTTATTTTTATGCTGGGAGCTTTGTTTCAATACATGTAGGTTCAACAGATAATATTATAATTAAGTACTATTAGATAGCACTATAAGTTAGTACTATCAGATAGTACTGTCAAGTAGTGTTACAATTAAGTACTATCAGCTAGCACTATAAGTTAGTACTAGCAGATAGTACTACAATTAGTAGAATCAGATAGTACTACAATTAAGTACTATCAGATAATACTATAATTAAGTACTTCAATTAAGCACTACAGTTAGTATTATCAGATGGTACTACAATTAAGAACTGCAATTAAGTACTATCAGACAGTACTACAATTAAGAACTGCAATTAAGTACTATCAGATAGTACTACAATTAAGAACTGCAATTAAGTACTACAATTAAGTATTACAATTAAGTACCTCAATTAAATACTTCAATTAAGTACTACAATTAAGTGTTACAATTAAGAACTGCAATTAAGTACTTCGATTAAGTACTTCAATTAAGTATTACAATTAAGTACTTCAATTAAGTACTTCAATTAAGTACTTCAATTAAGTACTTCAATTAAGTACTACAATTAAGAACTGCAATTAAGTACTTCAATTAAGTATTACAATTAAGAACTGCAATTAAGTACTTCAATTAAGTATTAGAATTAAGAACTGCAATTAAGTACTTCAATTAAGTACTACAATTAAGAACTGCAATTAAGTACTTCAATTAAGTATTACAATTAAGAACTGCAATTAAGTACTTAAATTAAGTATTTCAATTAAGTACTTCAATTAAGTACTTCAATTAAGAACTGCAATTAAGTACTTCAATTAAGAACTGCAATTAAGTACTTCAATTAAGTTCTTCAATTAAGTACTACAATTAAGTGTTACAATTAAGTACTTCAATTATGAACTACAATAAAGTATTACAATAAGTGTGAAAGACATTAAGACAAAAATCAGAGTCTTTCGTGAACAGGCAAATAAAGGATAATTAAGTAGCGTGCAGAGGTCTTTGCACGCGTGTTCACAAGATGGCTCGCGCGAGCGTGTACGTGGCTGGTCTCCGAGGCTGATTCGAGTTAGCCACACGCCGAGCAAATCAATCACGTCGCACGCACTCGGCACACATGCCGTTAATGTGCACGCGGGACCACCAGCTATCGGGAGAGAAGGGCCCAAGGATTAGGGTGCGTTTCCGTTTCGAGGATAATTACTCGGCGTGTCGGCCGCGTCTCTGATCTCCGGAGGAACGATCGTGCTCTAAATAGGCGGTCGTTTCTGAACGGTAATCAACAGTGACGACGAGAGAACGAAAACGAACGAGTTCATTCGGTCTGGTTGTTAGATCGGTATTCGTTTGATTTTTAAATTAGAGCTCTATTAATATAGCGGAGATTGCCTTTAAAAGTGAATGTAATTGGCTGAGTGGAACTCGGCTTATTAGCCTTATGGCTAATTGCGTTACTATTCGTTTGATTTTCAAATTACATCTCTTATTACAGCATGGTAATTCCTAGAAAGCGTTAAACGAAATGAGGCTTAGGATTAATTTTAAAATTTGTATTATATTTGCGAGAAGTAATTGAAGCAATAGATCGATGGTATATAGCATGATTGCTATTTGGGCTGTTTGATATTGGAGATACTACATGCCTGTAGGAGTAGATACTGCGATATACCGCGATTAATCAAGTGTAATGCGATAGCCCTAAATCAATATTCTACAGTAGAAATCAATACAGAGCTTTAAAGACAAATTAAAATAATAAATAATTCATCGAATCATTTGACAATTAGCGAAGTTTTAATCTACACCTCGCAAGAGGTGCAAAAAGATTTCGAGAGCACTTGAAATTAAAACGTTTGCCGTTCCGATTAACGAACACCATCAGCGAATTAATTAACACGGTCTACCACAATCGGACACCTCGAACGTGTCCGATCCATCGGATAATGAAGATCTCGTGTAATCGAAGTTCGAATAATTGAAGAAGCATAAAATCGAGCCTGCTTAATCGAGTTCTCCAGCTGAAGCGGAATGAATATACCGTACGATTAAAGCAAAGCAGCGCTGCGGACGAAGGAAACCTTATTTCACGGTGTGAATTCACGTAAAAGAAGAGGAAAAAAGGGCCACGAGAAGAACTTTAACAGAAATGTTAGCGTTACGCATGATGGCGCGGGAAAATTGCTTCCGTCTCGGGGATCCGTGAACGATACGTGCGAAATATTTTAACTTTTTCGACGCGATTCGGGACGTCGACGATAGGTAATTGGTTTCACGGTGTCCGAGGTATAATTGTCCGAGACCTACCATCTTGTAACACCAAATACGCGTTAAGATCCTTGAAATACATTCTAATTAACTCGTACGACAATCGAGCCACCTGAGTGACGCCAATAAGAGGTTACGCCTCCCGACTCCGCCTCTGGACGTGCTCGAATTGCTAAGCAATTACAAACGGGAAAAGTGGCTGGATGTGTTGAGACAGTAATAGAAAATATTTCCAAGCCATCTTTTCACGTCCTGTTAATAATGAAAGATTGGTATATAAGGAAAGATTGGTATCTTAGAAACTAGGTGCAACTGGTATCTAGAAACTTTATATTAAATATTCAATTTTTTTGTAATGGACAATTTGACACAGTTCAAGTAATTTTAAGAATAAAAAATTTTTATACAAATTTTAAAAAATTTCGTGCTTTAATATTTCATAAACATGGTAATTTAGTGGGCCTTCATGGTAATTTCCGTCATCGACTAATAACATTACAGAGCCCTTTGTTGAAATATCACACGCGCAGCACGCTCGAGAGATCTTCAGAAAGCTCAACGCGTCTCTGAGGCCATCGCAAAGAGATTCTCCAGAGGTGCGCGGCAATTTTCCAGCGCCGTCAGCCGTAAACGTTAACATTTCTGATAAAGTTCAGACCGGTACTAGCTCGACGACGCGGTCCCCTTTTTTTCTTTTCTCTCGAGTCGTGACAATGGAGCGTATCGATTCTCTTCTCTCGTCCGTGCGCCAGGTGGTTGCTACACCGGTCGAGAAAATCGTTCGACGGAATAGAAAGCTCGACGAGTGCAAGTGTGAGGAACGCAGTTGCTCCAGTAATTATCGAACGACGCGTACAGAGCGTGCCAGCTCTCTCGAGGATTAATTAACTCGTTCTGGCCGCTGGACACCGTCTCATTATGTGCATCTACGAGTTGCCCTCGCTAGTTCTACGGGACCTGTCCTGAAGGAGTCATCTCACCTGTCCCTCGTTAGGCAATTAGAAAATTGCAGGTAGATCACCTGCACATATCCTTTGACAAAAATAAGGACAAGGATGAAGAAAAACATCACTTGATAGAGCAGGTAAAGTGGACATTATAGAAGAAATTAAAGTACACAGAGTGGACCAAAATGGAGTCGACGCTGAATCAAAGCTAACTCATAGTCGGTCATACTGCAGAACTGGATAATAATGATCTTTCAATAAAAATATCTACAAAAGTGGACAGAAAGTGTATCACAGATGGTACTAAAGTAGCACCAGCTAAAGTAGGACCAGCATATTACGAGATAATTAAAGCAAACAAGGTTTGTGTCACTCGAATAGAGTACCAGTATAACCACCAGTTTCTGGCAGAACTATAAAACGCAGCGTAAAAGTTTAGCTCCACGTTCCACTCGAGCAAATCCGAATCTGCCAAAGTTCCCTAAATGTCCCCTATCCGTCACACGTTCTTTTTTTCCCTCCGCCGTGGAATGCCCCGTGAAACGCGTACCGTGCGCGTAAATTTCAATTTTAAATACGTTGGCGGCTCGCGTGTCCGTAGAAAGGATCCGGTGGCACAGGTAGCGGCGGAGAAAGGAACAAAAAAACACACGAGGGGACGAGTAGGCCGCGATTACGGTTTCTGGTTTGATTAAAAGGCCATCCCGTCCAGGCGATATTGATTTTGGCCGATGCTTTTAAAGTGACTACCTGGCCCACGAATTAATGTAAAAGGGTTCGAGAAGGGGAGAGATCGGAACGCGGCAGATTTTTCATGAAAATTAGCCGCCCAATGTCATTTTCCGATGGGAATTTCATTTTTGCAATGTCGAGTAATATTATTTAAACCCACCCTGTCGCTCATCGATCCCTATAATTCATTTTTTAATTTGATCTTGGTTGAGATGGAACAAGATGAAAGAACTATGTTAATTGAAGAACTATGTAAATATTTAAAAAATTACACCGGTTTACAATAGTTGCATCAATAGAAAATAATTTAGTTAACTCTTTGTACTCGAAGATAATTTTATTGTTTATAAACTGCAACTTTAAAATATTAGTTAATAGTAGAAATTAAGAAATGTTCAAAAGAACTCATTTGACATTTTAACTAATATTTTAAATATAGTAAAAATAGTAGAAATTAAGAAAAATTCAAGAGAACTCATTTTGTCTATTTCACTATGTAACCAAACAATAAATCACCCTTACTTTTATATTTCTGTATTTGTATTATCTACCCCTAGTACGGTTACTCCTGGTACCTCTACCGAAAGCACCCCATTTCGTTCCCCAAATGCAGGTGTTTCGAGCCTACAAGTCAGCTCGGGAATTCGGATTGTCAATCTGGGATGCACTCGCGAATAGAAAGATCCGCTCCAGTTGCCGTGCTCGAGCAGAGCGTTAAAGGGGATGAAACTAGGCGCGTGACACAGATTTAGATAAAACTGTCGTAGTCGAAACCCGTGTCCGGGCTTAAGCAAGGAATTATAGAATTAGAATCGAGGATCGCGATATCCGTTTATCGTGCTCCAGCACTGTCCCCGGTACGAGGGGTCGATACATTTTTTCTCTCTGTCCTTGGAAAAGGAGCGAGGGTAAAGCGAGACCACGGGGTTAGGTGAGCCGTGATCGAACGCCGGTTGAAAAGGGGTACCGAGGGGGCTGGTTTCGAGAAATAAATCCGCTCATGCTCGACGTACACGCGCCGCCAGGAACGACGTCCGCTAGTACGTACACCCGCGGGATTTCCATAATTTGAATTGTAAAAGTATTCGGGCGCCAATTGCAGCCTCCGAATTTATGCAGTCCGCCCCCGTGCCGGCTATCCGTTCGCGACGCCCCTTGAGGGAGACTTCACACGGTACGGAATATCGACGTGTACCCTCGTCTTGCGGCCTTAAAGAGAGCTTCACGCTTCGAATCATCAGGTATCCAAATATCCTCCACATAACTTGCATGATTCAAGTACTCGAAGGATTAAAATAAAAGAATGTTCGTTCCAAGGAATGGCAGCGTTTTAAACGAATTGTACGAGACTTCGAGCAGAAAACAAGAAGTAGGATCTTTTTATGTCTTTGCTAATCGAGGAACTTTTCTCGTTTGGTCTTCTAATTTGAGTCGATAAACTCTTGGTTAATGCAATTATCCTCCCTCTTCTCGAGCACGCTGTAATCGAATAATTCCTCCCCTTTTCGACTAATACGTAGACGATAATAAGCGTCTTCATTGTCGCAGAGGGTGCGATCGTGAGTGGATCTCTCGAGTAGACTAAGATGAGTGACACGTGTTTTGTTGATCAACCCTTCGGATGTCACTGCTGAAGAATATACACGCGTAATGTATGGTTTCGAGATATATTTGAGAGGAAACCGAAGACAGAAGTTTTTGCACGATTTGAAGAAGACATTCCGAACACGTTCCCGGTCCCGTTGACAAATCATAGACAGAGCCGGGGTCGAAGACGTTTTCGACGATAATAATTCTTCGGGTGCTATTGCCACGCTATCGATAAAAACCCACGGCGAAAAAAGCTCAGACAAATATTCCGGGAGAAAAACGACGAAACTACGCACCTCGAGGAGAACGCAGTTTGCATTTCTCAATGTCGGAACTTCACCCTCCCGCGGTCCCTTGGGATGACACACGCGAGGATCGTAAAGAAAATGGAGGAAAGACGAAGATTGCGTCCCTTCACGTCTCGCACGAACGTCCCGAATCGGTCGCAATCTCTAGACGGTTCACAAAATGATTAAATCGCGATGACGAAAAGCACGAGACTCAATTAAAACTATTTGTCTTTACTTGGAATATCGTGTTCTTCAACATATTTTCTTGCACGAATCACGTTTTGCTCGATGACTGAAGATACAGCCTGACAAAAACTTAATAACAATGGCACTTCGTTCATCTCCCATTTAAGCGACAGTAATGCGATTCCCCGGCAAAATGGAGTCGTTAGAGGCTCGAGTAGAAGAGGATGGTTTCTTCGCCGGGCCGTTGGAGCAACGCGTTGTCTTACATCGCGAGGATGCGCGTCTTAGGTCGCGAAGCAAAAAGCAACGTCAGATAAGCTCGACAACTTAGCCGCTAAGCCCTTCTTCCTCGGGATTATCAGCTCAACCTCGGTTCTCCCGCTTCTTCTCCACCCTCGTTCTATTTCCTGCGGACAATACCTACACCCCGGTTTCATCCTATCCGGCATCCCTTTTTCCTTTCTCTTTCCACGCGTGTTCGTTGTCTGACATCCCCGGAGTCTGCAGTGACAGACAGCTTCGAGGGGTCGGACGAATCCCAGGAACGTACTTGCTAAGTCGATCTCACGTAAAAGATTCGATCTACGATTTCTCGATCCCAGTCTTCGTTATTGAATTCTCTAATCCGAACTTGTTTAGTTTCAAAGAGAAACCACTGATATCGCGCTTGAATAATTGTTTGGATAGTCACGAAGGAGAATAAGTAAAAATTAAAGTAGCTCGTTTTTTATGGTGCAAGGGTCGAGGGTTGATGGTGCCCCTTTAATTCAGCGTGCAGGCATCAGGTTGTGACACTGCAGGGATGGAGGAAGACACCGTGACATTTGTCGTAGAATCTTGATTAAATAAACATGAAGAAAGCTCGGGGGAGACCCATTGACACGGAAGAATCGCTAACATTGTTTTACGGAATCGCTTCGGATATTGCGGGTATAATTGGACTGAATATTTTATGCACTGAAGGGTTACTGCAATTGTCATGAATAGAAATCGTAATCATTGCAATCCCAATCCTTTTATTCTCAAATTAGTACATTCTTCAATGTACTTCATTTCTTAAACTTCATTCCAATATACTTCATTTCTTAAACTTCATTTCTTAAACTTTATTTCTTAAACTTCATTTCTTAAACTTCATTTCAATATATTTCATTTCTTAAACTTCATTTCAATATACTTCATTTCTTAAACTTCATTTCAATCTTCATTTTTTAAACTTTATTTTAATATACTTCATTTCTTAAATTTCATTTTTTAAACTTCATTTCAATCTTCATTTCTTAAACTTCATTTCAATATACTTCATTTTTTAAGCTTCTTAAATTAATAACATTTTTAAAAAATATCCAAATATTTTCTCGTTTGAAATGAAAATTGTCATCGACATTCACTTCTAAATTTTTAAATCACTAGAACTCCTAAATTCTTAAATTTCTAAATCTGCAGTTGAAAGGCGAATTGTCATAGCCTCTCGCTTCATTGATTCGGCGACAGGGTGAGCGCGCTTAGTCGTTCAATGTTTCTTCAGAGCACTCAGGACCAACGTATCGTCTTATCGGGATGATTTAGAGTAGGATACAGTGTATATCGCGCGGAAGAAATGCATCAGACCGCGTACAAGTACGTTCTCTAGGATTTACGAGAATCGTCGTGGAGCATCTCTAACCGGGGTTTCCTTAAAACCCGCCAGGAATTCACAGTCTCATCCCTGTGTCCGCTCTTTGCTCTCCAACGCTGTCGTTTACCACTCCCGACAGCGAATCAATTTACGGTCCGGCGGAACGTCGCACATTCGAAAAAATCTTGTAGAAATTACCTTCTCTGATTTCACGCTTTTAATTTACTAATCAGACATTCCAACTTACTATCAGCATATTCAGAACGTACTACTAATATTGTACTTATTTTATCTTTAATAGTAATGTTCAATTTTTAACATGATTAAATAATGATTTCCAGAGAAAGTAACAAATAATTATTTTAAAGAAAGTTCATAGATGATGGTTTTATATTTATGTTCATGTAGTAATGTTCAATTTTTTAAAATGAGTAAATAATGACTTCCAGAGAAAATAACAAATAATTATTTTAAAGAAAGTTGATAGATAATGGTTTTATATTTATGTTCATGTAGTAATGTTCAATTTTTTAAAAAGAATAAATAATGACTTCCAGAGAAAATAACAAATAATTATTTTAAAGAAAGTTGATAGATAATGGTTTTATATTTATGTTCATGTAGTAATGTTCAATTTTTTAAAAAGAATAAATAATGATCTCCAGAGAAAGTAACAAATAATTATTTTAAAGAAAGTTCATAGATGATGATTTTATATTTATGTTCATGTAGTAATGTTCAATTTTTTAAAAAGAATAAATAGTGATTCCCAGAGAAAGTAACAAATAATTATTTTAAAGAAAGTTGATAGATAATGATGTTATATTTATGTCCAAAGAAAGATCATATAAACTTATTCAATCAAGAAAGAAAACAAAAGTTATTAAAGGAAGAATTTGGAGGACGTGCAAGTAGATGCGAAGACAATGGAACATTTACGAAGGGATTCCGGATTAAAGTAAATTAATTACGTAGAAGTTGTATCAAGCGATACGAACTTGCGACAACGTTCGTAACCGCAGACTAGGAACTTGCATTTAATTTCCTACAACATAATCAAAGATATACAAAACGTGAGACAGCACGGGGTCCGCCCCCCGCTGTTTTTGCACAGACGATTCAATTTCATCGACGCTCGACATTACTTGGAATCTCATCTTCCCTACGAAGGTCTGGTGCATGAATCCCGAACAATACAACAACGAGCACTAATAACAACCCGACGCATGTTCTATCAGCGGGCGTCGACCGCGCCCTCGCAGGGGTGGACGAAGAACGAGAAGAAGACGATGAGAAACACAGGCGAAAGAGAAGCGTTGGTGGGCTTAGTTCGGTGAAGAGAGACAGAAACACGGCATAAATCACAATTATAATCAACGTGCACGAAAGTTACACCGGCTTCGTCCCCTTTGGCCCCCGCGACTCGTGGCTGCCGGCGTCGCATGAAAATTTATCGCCTAACTTCGGTTTCCTTCAAGGTCGCTTTCTGGCTGCTTTGCATACGTCGCTTCTTCTTCACCTTTTTCGCGAGTTTTCCAGGAGAAAAAACCCGCTTGCGTTACACCGCTTGCGCACCGGAAGCGCGCCGGGACCGGGCTGACGTTTCGCCAACTTATAAGTGTTTCTTTTTGCATTAACGAACCCCGGAGTCTGCGACGAAGAATGAGCGACTGGTACAATAAATCCTTGGAACGGAAGTTGCTAGGAGCGGAGGAGTTTCAGATAAGGAAACGTAAATCCTGGCGGAGGTAATTCTGGAATTTACTAGGTGACACGTTTCAAATCTTTCGGACGAATTAATTCGGTAATAGAGTTTAGAGAGTTTTGCTGTACTGAGTGCGTAGATATGTTACATTTCGTAGGTTTGCTGAACATCATAGGTGCGTTTCATAGACTGACAGGAAATACTAAGTTAGAGTAACAGATTAACACGCGCGGAATTACTACGCACGGAATTACGACGCGCGGAATTATTACGCGTTGAAATACCAAGCGTGGAATTACCACGCGTCGAATTACCAAGCGTGGAATTACCACGCGTTAAATTACCAAGCGTGGAATTACTACGCGCTGAATTACAAAGCGTGGAATTACCAAGCGTGGAATTGCCAAGCATGGAATTACCAAGCGTGGATTTACCAAGCGTGAGATTACCAAGCGTGGAATTACCAAGCATGGAATTACCAAGCGCGGAATTACCAAGCGTAGAGTTACCAAGCGTGGGATTACCAAGCGTGGAATTACCAAGCGTGGAATTACCAAGCGTGGAATTACCAAGCGTGAGATTACCAAGCGTGGAATTACCAAGCGTGGAATTACCAAGCGTGGAATTACCAAGCGTGGAATTACCAAGCGTGGAATTACCAAGCGTAGAATTACCAAGCGTGGAATTACCAAGCGTGGAATTACCAAGCGTGGAATTATCACGCGTAGAATTACCACGCGTTGAATTACCAAGCGCGGAGTAAAAGTTAGGAAAAGATCCTCCAGAATCCTACCCCGAATATCCATTATAGCTCCGTAACAATGTCCCAGAAAAAGTTATTGATAGTTAGTCTGACAGGCAGTATCGAACAAAAGTTGCCGGAAGAAGAAGTCGTTAAGAAAGAATATCCGGCCACGAGGGTCCACGAAGACGTCGCAATGACAACGACGGAAGATGGGAACTGAAGGTTGCGAAATGACGAATGAGTCACGAGTTACGGATGATCGAGACTCGAAGAGGATCATCTTCCTCCCTCCACGGTAATCGCGTGAACGTGACGATCGTCAACGTCGGTACAAAGTGGCTCTTGCCACCGAATGGTATCGAATTGCGATTCGAATCGAATCAATCGAGAGCATCGTCGTAATTCAAAGTGCAGGCACGAAGTTCCGATCAACGGCAGCCGCGTACAAAGTGGCTGGGGATGCTTGGAAATCTAGTTTCTTCGTTACGAACCTCTTTAAAGGAGCGAGGGAGATAGTGGGTACTCTTGGGATGTAGTGATTCATCTCGGATCGATTGAAATCGCCGGATTAGAGGTCCCGTGGAGGATTGCAGAAAGACAAGGTTTATGTACTGTTTCATTGGCAGAAATTTTCATTGGCAGGTTTTAAAATTATAGGGGTGTTTTTAAATTTTTAAGGAAGTGTAAGATGATGCTATTGAAAGTAGTACCGAAAGTGAACTTCAAGTAACACTTCATCTATCGAAGTTTCTGAATTTTCACATCGTTCTGCACTTCTTGAATTTCTGTATCTCTACTATTTCTCTAAGGATAGTAACGGAGAGTCAACGCAGGTAAAAGGAACATGGACTGATAAAAAGAAGAAATAACAGAAACCTATCATATTTCACTGCCTCCGAATAGGCAATAAACCAGAAGTGAAATAGCCGTAAAAAGAAGAAATCTAGTTCTAAAGAGACAAACACGATTCGAGGAAGGGCGAGCAAAAGAGGCAATTAGAACGATGACAGATCACGAATTAATCGGCGGCAATTAGCTCGGAGGGGATACGTACAATTGTCGACGCTAAATTTAATTTCAGTCCAGACTACTTGTTACGCTGCTTAACGATGTAACAAGTTCCACGGAATTAATTCGCCGGCTCGGCTCCGTTCGCCTTTTGCTCCCTGTAACTGACCGAGCCCGACGTTCGCCACTTTGACGATTTCTCATAGCGAACAGAATGTACCTCAGGTAATTCCCGTGGAATCAATTACCGCACGCCTTCAACGTAACGGATGACCGACCCGAACCCCTTAGAATCGCGCAAGACGAATGATAATCGTTTTTCACCAGATGCCCGGAAGTTTGCATCGTTTCCATCCCTCCGCTCCGTCTTCCGCTGATATTCCATGCACCCCAGTATCACGGTGGTATGCAGCGACGTAATTTCTCGTCACGTCGATGGGAGAGATGAATTATTCCGCGGGCAATGACAATTGAAATAGCGACGAACCCCTGAAAAATTAACATTGCCCCTTCTTTCGTTTGGGGGAACGGAGATTTCGATAAATTATCGGAGATAATGATGTATCGTTAATGTTACTGTCATTCAAGACTATTGTCCAACCACCCTTAACTCAATTATTGTAAATTAACTAACAATTTTATCTCGTGACTCTCAATTTTGTCAAATCTCTTTACTTCTGTTTAAACATGAAAATAACCTAATCCAACCTAATTGTATTGACACAGAATTTAGCTTTGTATAAACGAAGGGTGCAAATACATAGGCTCATAAAACGTACCGTTAGCAATTGCTATAATCGTAAATTAACTAGTAATTTTATCTTGTGATTCTCAATTTTGTCAAATCTCTTTACTTCTGTTTAAACATGAAAATAACCTAATCCAACCTAATTGTATTGACACAGAATTTAGTTTTGTGTAAACAAAGGGTGCAAATACATAGGCTCATAAAAACACCGTTAACAATTGCTATAATTGTAAATTAACTCACAATTTTATCTCGTGACTCCCAATTTCGTCAAATCTCTTTACTTCTGTTTAACTCCTTACACTCTGACTTATTTACAGGTGCGTCAGACAAAACTATGCAATTAAACTATAAAATAGATAAAATAGACCAAAAAATTGAAATGTTATTTCAATATGTTATTACTCAATCGTTGACCATGCAAATTATAATTGGACTCGAACTGCAAATTAAAGCATATTAAAAATTCGAGTAAAATTGATCATGGCTGAAGTATGAGTGCATCACAAGTCAGACTTGTCAAGGGGTTAAACACGAAAATAACCTAACATAGCCTAATTATATCAATCCAGAATTTAGCTTTCTATAAGCAAAAAGACCTGATAAGCGTATAAAAACATACCGTAAGCAATCGCTATAATCTGAAATCGATATAGCTGATCAAAGCCCTGACCATAAGTCACGGTGAAACGAATCTCCGGAGTATGCACGCGTGTGTGGGTGTGTAGGCAATTGCGCAGAGCACAAGTCGAATCGCATTATCGTTGGACGGAAGCATCGTGTGCCGGCTCCTCAAAGAGTCAACTTGCCCTCGAACGTAGGGGAAGTGGAGAAAGGCGTAGCTACACAGTGGAACGGTTCAAGGCAAAGAGAAGGATAGAAAAGAAAAGGAGAAAGAAGAAGGGTGTAGGAAGAGGAGACGCATAGATACGAACCGATAGAGGTAGTTGGTACGCGAGTGAGCCTCCGTTTACTGGATCTTCCTGTCGGTAATCAAAGATTTATATCTGCGAGGAGGCTGCACGGGATGCTGTTACGTTCGCGAAGGCACGATCGACGATAGGGCAGCCTGATGTTCGCTACCGAGTTCCGTTCGTTGACTGGACGGACCAGGGACGGTGGAATGTTGGATGCGGAGGGTGCTTCCGGGCCTAGGGTACTTAGGGAGAGTGGAAGAAGATGTTTGCGAGTTTTAGATTATTAGATTTGTAAGCTTCCGAATTATCAAATCTGCAAATTCTCACGTATTCAAATTTTTACGCATGCAAATTTTAATGCATTCAAATTCTCACGCATTCAAATTTTCACGCATCCAAATTCTCACGTATTAAAATTCTCACGCATTCAATTTCTCACGCATCCAAATTCTCACGCATCTAAATTCTCACGCATCCAAATTCTCACGCATCCAACTTCTCACGCATCCAAATTCTCACGCATCCAAACTCTCACACATCCAAATTCTCACACCCCCAAATACTCACGTCCCCAAGTTCTTGCGCACCCAAATTCTTACGCATCCAAATTCTCACGCATCCAAATTCTCAACTTTCCAATGTCTCACACCCCGAAATTCTTACGCACCAACATTCTCAAATCTCCAAATTCTCACGCACCCAAATTTTCACTTCTCCAATTTTTTCACATCCCCAAGATCTCACACTCCCAAATTCGCAAGCACCCAAATTCTCACGTCCTCAAATTCTGACATCCCCAAATTCTCCAATCTCCAAATTTCTCGCACCCTCAAATTCCTACACCCTCAAAATTCCTACATCCCCAAATCCCCAAGTCCCCGATTTCTCAAACCCTCGACTCCCAAACCAACTTCCTAAAATTATTTCAGTCCCAAATACGTCAGTAATGACCGTGGTGCCCGCACATATAACGTCGTCCCTGATACGAACGATCCACGATCGGCAGATATCGCGGCCTGCCTATGCAAAACCGAATAGTAGGATGAATTAATGTCACGGCCACGATACGATATGCTGCTTTTATGTTAATAGCCGTGCGTCCGTAAAGTTACGTGCTGCATATTCGCGGAACGCTGATGGATGTTTCGCGGTCGCGGTGCGAGATAAGTCGTCCTGCTGCCATTGGCGTAACGATTTCGATGGCATCGCGATAACATTCGTGTTCGAGATAGACGGAGAAAAGGAGCGGAGAAACGTGCCACGACGCTCGTAAATAGAAATCCGTTCGCGTTTATTTTGTCTCTGGCAAATATATAACGCTGTCTGACGATAGGCAGCAATTTCGAATAATTTGGACAGCTCTTATCTTTACCGATAACTTATGGTTCCGTGGATATTTTACTTTCGTTGGAACAGTGTTTATGTACTGGAAAATCGAGTATTGGCTCTTTAGATGAAAAGTTGAGAATCGTGGTTTTAATTGGAGGAAGAAACATTGGTCTTCACGCAATGGCACTGGATTTTCACTCGGTTCTCAAAGGAAATTTGTTGGAAATATTAATGTAAGAATTTGTATTCAGGCTGATAGTTCACAAATTTCTAAATCTTCAAATCTGCAAATCCTGGTGGAGGTAATTCTGGAATTTACTAGGTGACACGTTTCAAATCTTTCGGACGAATTAATTCGGTAATAGAATTTAGCGAGTTTTGCTGTACTGAGTGCGTAGATATGTTACATTTCGTAGGATTGCTGAACATCATAGGTGCGTTTCATAGACTGACAGGATATACAAAGTTAGAGTAATAGATTAATACGCGCGGAATTACCATGCGTTGAATTATCAAGCGTGGAATTACCAAGCATGGAATTACCAAGCGTGGAATTACCAAGCGTGGGATTACCAAGCGTGGAATTACCAAGCATGGAATTACCAAGCGTAGAATTACCAAGCATGGAATTACCAAGCGTGGGATTACCAAGCGTGGAATTACCAAGCGTGGGATTACCAAGCATGAGATCACCAAGCGTGGAATTACCAAGCATGAGATCACCAAGCGTGGAATTACCAAGCGTGGAATTACCAAGCGTGGAATTACCAAGCGTGGAATTACCAAGCGTGGAATTACCAAGCGTGGGATTACCAAGCATGAGATCACCAAGCGTGGAATTACCAAGCGTGGAATTACCAAGCGTGGAATTACCAAGCGTGGAATTACCAAGCATGGAATTACCAAGCGTGGGATTACCAAGCGTGGAGTTACCAAGCGTGGGATTACCAAGCGTTTGCAAATTCCCAATTTAATTTGCAGGAGCAAAAAAAAATGGGGCAACCTCCAAAGGGTTAATTCACTCTGAAGAGTTAAATTCAGGCTGATAGTTCACAAATTTCTAAATTTTCAAATCTGCAAATCTTCGCGTTTGCAAATTCCCAATTTAATTTGCAGGGGCAAAAAAAATGGGGGCAACCCCCAAAGGGTTAATTCACTCTGAAGAGTTAACTCGATGGAGGTTACCGGTGGGTTTCATATCGCGAGGAGGGTTAACCGGGTTAGGAAGCGGTTAGAATCCCCGGCTGTCTTTAGAGAGTGCTTTCGGAATTCACACTTAAGTTGGTCACGAACGAGGCGACGGACTCGTCTGGACGAGCATTAGCATACTTAATGGGCCTTTGTTTGGCCAACTTGAACTACGAATGTTGCGAGCGACACGGTTCGTTAAGTTGACCGAATCAAATTACATGAATTTACTGTCCCAACGCCTCCGTGGTATTTCATCGTGGATCTACGATATAGACACGAGCACACGGTCCGTTTTCGTTGTGGTCCGGTTGAATCAATTCCGGCAGGACCTTTGCCCTTTTCCCCATCGTTCGTTAAAGCTCCACGATGCGTTTAGCCGGCATAATAATTGCACGCAAACTTGGAAACTTCCAATTTGCACTTTAACGCCTCGCTCGTGTCCCGGTAATATCGTTTTCGTGCAACAATATTTAATTTACATTAGTTCGCGCCTCGTCACCTTCCGCGGGGTGGGGAGGCCATTATTAAATTTCCTCGGCGAGCTAATAGTTGAATCACCGTTGGCTTCTAATGAACCCGACTAACGACCGGAGCGGCGTTTCGCTCGCAAACTTTCCGAGTTCCGGACTCCAAAGGCTGCGTCGATTCTACGTGTCTTCAGAATGCGCCTGAACGAGCGATTAAGCATTCTGCAAGTTAGCGAACGCTCGATTGACTGAATAGGATCGTTATTAAATTTGAATACAACATCGGTACCAGCAGTTAATTCCCATTTAATTCATGGAGCTTACCGAATTTCCAGACAGCTTATAGCTCTGTTTACTTAATAGGTTACTTGTCTAGGTATGGACTTTAGCTATGGACATATAGGTTTATAGAGATAGACATTTGCAAACGAAGATGGTCAAGATCAACAAACAAAAATTCAATTTGATCAAACTCATCAGAAAATTCATAATCAAGATCTAAACGTCAGACATCAAGCTCAAGGTAAGAATCGAGAAAGAACTTTTGATCAAGATGAGAGACAGACAAGATCAAATTCAAGGTTGGAATTGAGAAAGAAATATTGATCAAGATCAGAGACAGACAAAATCAAGATCAGAATCGAGAAAGAAATTTTGATCAAGATCAGAGACAGACAAAATCAAGATCAGAATCGAGAAAGAAATTTTGATGAAGATCAGAGACAGACAAAATCAAGATCAGAATCGAGAAAGAAATTTTGATGAAGATCAAGAAGATGAACAGCAGTAATCTTGTACACAAGTGATATGTGTAAATGGAGCATTACACAGATGCGGCCATTTTAAACGGTCTGACCCTCGCTCGGAGGTTATGTCGATGACCTTGATGTCCCGAGTAATTTCATGTATGCATAAAAGGACGAGGAGGCTACTCTACATAATTACCCAATTTGTGTCTGTACAAGTAAAACGAACGGCAAGAGCGAACGCGTGCGGCTGCCTTAAGAGGCAACATTGTCAAACGCCGTGAATACGCGGATATTTTGTACGTCGTGCGAGCTTAACGAGCGATCGATTGGCGAGGAGAAAAAAAAAATGGCGATTTAATGAACGCATCAACGGACCGATCGCACGGAAGATGAGAGATAAAAGCGTCGGGTCTGAGGCTACCGCGATAAGGGGCGAACATCGATGTAACGCGGCAGTAATTTGCTGCATAATTCCTGCGCTTCCGGCTAGGATTAAATCACCAATTAGTAGTAATGTTACACAGACTGGTAGGCAAAGCGAGCGAGCTAACAGAAGCGCTATCGGCGAAGTGACCGATGACTCATTGTCATTAGGCGAACGCGGACTGGAAACTGTTGCCACGAAGGGCTTTCGTTGACGTTAACGGATCGTCCTCGTGTAAACGGCCCGACCGGGGCCCGTGGTGTGCGATTCGTCATTGTAATAATTTGCCTTCGCTCCTTCCGTTACGATTCTCCATTGAATCTCGAGAATTCTCATCGAAGTCGATGCCCAATGGTCTGGATTCTCCTGTCGCTCCTAGCTCTCGGTTTATAGCTTCATTAGGAGCTAGGGTTCTCGTTTAATAATTCATCAAGCTCCCTGTCGTTGCCTATCCGAGACCTGTTCTTTCACCATTGACTCGCTATTTTCTTCCTATGTTTCTCTATCGTTTTACATCGAAAAATTCCTCATACGTTTAGACAAAAATCCAAACATTTTCCTTTTGTTTTGCTTTGTACAAAAATGCATACACTGTTGATTGATTGATTAATTTTACTTGGGCCTAAACTGCTATGGTCATTGGCCCAACATACACTGTTATACGAGTTTGGATAATTTTATGATAATACAGACAGTTTGGTAATTATTATACCAACGTATGCAAAGTATTTTTCAAATTTTCCATTTGAATGGACCAGTATTGTAACGCACGTCCGCGGCAGCGAGCAAGCACGAGTGAAATTCAATGGTACACTGATTTTAATTTAACGCCGATGTCTTCGAACCATACACGAGGTACGTTAAATCAGGGGAAGTGCTCCTCGACGGTCGACCCCCCTCGGTTGCTTTGTTCTCCTTTATAAATAATTGTTACACCGCATTGTTAGCCCCGCCATGGCAAGACGAATTTCGCGATTGTTATGGGCCGTGTTATTATGACGTCGTACACGGTGACCATAAACGAACGTAACGCAATAAATTACGTATGTGCCTGTCGGACGAACAACACCAGGGAGGCGGGGGCGGGTTTTAAGTCGAGGTGTTCTATCTGAGGCCCTAAGGACTTGAAGGACCTTGGAATTTTGGGAATATGCTAATTTGCAATTTAAAAATTTAGAAGTTTGCAATTTAAAAATTTAGAAGTTTGGAAATTTAGAAATTCAGAAATTGAAATATTTAGAAGTTAAAAAATTTTCGAACTTGAAAATAAACTTAAAAATTATTTAATTATGAATTTAAAAAATATAGAAATTCAGACCTTCTGCACCAGAGAAGGTAGTAAAAGTAGCAACTAGAATTAGTAACTCCAAACCCCGATACGAAAGTGCCCGACACATAAAAAGAAAATAACACGAACTCGACAACTTAATAATTACGTGGTTGCAAAAAGAGAACGAGGTGAAGTGTCCATGGTTTTACCGTGGACCCATATGTTTCCACTGCAACGTTGTCTCGTAAAGCGCGAAAGAAATATCGCCGGGCTATTTATCGAATCATTACTGTCCATAGAAATCCAATGGCGCGAAGAACTGTAGAAAAGGAGGGGCCGTGTATGTGCCGTAACACGTGGCACGCTCGAAGGAAGTCGTGTTTCTTCGTTCTTCGCTTTAGATGCCAACGAAATAATTATTAGCTCACGTGTCCCGATAAATATCCCTGGTCCGAGTTGGTAAACGTCGTGCTAACGACACGCTTCGTTATGCAACGGCTACCAAAGAATTTCGAACTCGGAGAATGACCGCTCTCGTTTCTTATTGCTACTTAGTGTCGCTGTATTTATCGAGTCTGGGTCGAAGAAGCACCACTTTATTTTCACATACTAAGTTAACTTTGCTTAGATGTTTGGAGCGAGTTTTGGAGCAGCAAGTTTTGTTTTGCAACAATGTTTTAACTTGGAGTAAGCAACCTTACTGTTAAATTCCTCCATCAAACTAGATATTGTGATAGAATCAACATACACGTAATCGCAAAATATGTGCAAGAAAATTGTATAGGTGTTTTAAACCGATAAAGGTTCAAAAGAGGAATATACTGTATTATAATTCGTACTTTCAGAAATGTTTCGTTCTCGTTATGGTGCCAATCTCGCGCACCAGAGTTGTTCACGGTAATCGCAGCTATATACAAGGCGTGCGCGTGCGAAATCCTGTCGTGATTCAGATTACGCGGTGGTGTTATGGGTCGTTCATCGCGAGACAATGGATTCTCTGGATCGAATGGAATCTGACTACACGGAAGATAGATAGTATTGTCGCCCGATGCCAGAGACTTTCTACGGTTCCGCGTTTATCGCGGAATTTATTTCGGCCCGCTATTGAATTTCCCAGCGTCGAGGCTGGCAAGTTTCAGGGTTGAACGTAACACTGAAAACACACGGGGAGAGCACAATGCCGGGCCACACGTGTGGCTGACTCTTTTTGTCACGAAACCGTGAATCGATCGGCTTCTTTCACCCGGTATTCATCGATTATTTTGGTACAGCGAATATGTATCGTTACCTATAGAATTTCACGATATGTTCTTTCTTATCGCGTATTTTATGTACCACAGTTTGTAATATTTTATCCTCATAGATTTTATAGGAATTCTGACGGATAAAATATTGAAAATATTTATAGTCGACAGGAGTCTAAACAAGTGGTTCTAAAAATGGCGTCTTAAAGATCACTCAGCTACTTCATTTATCTCTCGATACGGTTGATCGTATCGGCTTATATCACCTCGATACTATCTCTGACACTTGTCTGAGCGTCATTCCACCACGTCATCCTCCTAAGCTCGTCTCTTCCTGTGGGATGATTAAGATCATAATGCAGCGGTTCGAGTCGCTGTTCAAAGTGGAACGTGTACGAATATTCCCCAGGAGGCTACAGTGCGACAACGGGAAATAACAGGCCCGACGGAGACACGTAGCTCGTGTATATACATATACCTTGGCCCTGAAGCGAACATAATTGAGTTAGTCGCGTGACACGTCGTTGCCGCTATTCCATCGCTACCTGATTTCGAGTTGGTGTACAGGGTGTCTGAAAACTGTTGCGATCTACCTTGAAATTCAAGGTTCAATCTTTTTATTACGTTTCAAGTCGAAATTTACTCGAAGGACAACATTAAAGTTCCATCATCGAATGTTGTATGAAATGAATAAAATATTCAGGATGCACTAAAAAAGTTCTACTAGCTGTACCAAACTTGAAATTCAAGGTCGAAATTCAAATTTTTAGCGAACATAGGTGTTCATCGACGCAGAATAATGAAACGGTGACGTTTTCAAACACCCAGTAGAGAGGGGACGATAAATTCAAGGTTCAATATTTTTATTATCACGTTTCAAGTCGAAATTTACTCGAAGGACAACACTAAAGTTCCATCATCGAATGTTGTATGGAATGAATAAAATATTCAGAATGCACTAAAAAAGTTCTACTTCAAGTTCTATACAGAACTACATATTTTTCTACATCAAGAAGACGTTCTAGCTGAGCATCAGCTGTACCAAACTTGAAATTCAAGGTTAAAATTTGTAGCGAACATAGGTGTTCATCGACGCAGAATAACGAAACGGTGACGTTTTCAAACACCCAGTAGAGAGGGTACGATAAAGGGTAGGTGTAACGATAGGGTTGATGGTTGGTCCAGGACAAGGCTGAAAGTTTGGTCGGTATCGGTGCGACTCGTTGCATCCAGGTCGGATGTGCCGATAAAACGCAAACATTTAATTAAAAGATAATCAACCGGATTGCCTGTGGTGGTCGCTAATGTTGCAGAACGGTAGATAGGACGGAACAATCGGTTCTTTATGCATATGAGTCGTGGCGGGTTGTTCGGTGCGTGCATTGGCTGGCTGGTTTCATCCTGTAGATGGCCACGCGGACCGCCTATGTGATTTAATTTTACACGAATATAAATTCGTATCGCGCCGCCTGATACGCCACCTCTGTCCACTCCCTTTGCAACCCTATCGCTTTATCCCCGTCCGTGGATTCGACAGGCTCGGGTCCTGACGCGGGAGAGGTAGTCATGACGGTGATATCGGGGGCTGGTAGGGGTGCAGTTGCACCGCTGGCGGATATCGGTTCGATTTCGTGGTCCTTCGAGCGTGTTGCGTGACGCCGGATATTTTCAACGTACGTTTTTCCGTGCGTTGAAACCGTGGAGAAAAAAACGATTGATAAGGGTATCTTTGACGGAACGAGACTTGGATGAAGAAGAAGAAGAAGAGGGAAAATGGAAAAATAGAAAGGAGGTGAAAGAGGCACGACCGTTCTAGGATATTAAGCTCGCGGTCACGTACGCCATTACCGAAGCTAATGCAAAGCTGCCAGTCGTTTTATGCCATCTGTAACCGGATCTCCCTTCGACGACGAGGCGCTACTTTACTCTCCCTCCTACCCCTTCGACAACTGGCTCCACCGATCGATTCGACGTGGCTTCGATTAAAGACCTCCCTACCCCTCAACGGCTCCTCTTTCTTCTCCATTGATTCCCGTACGTTTCGTTCTCTTTCGTCGCTCGAGAAGAAAAGTGTCCCGAGATTTTTTTCTTCCCCTTCGTTCCTTCCGTTGACAGGCTACCGATATCGTGCCGTTTCTCGCCAGTCAGTATTCACCGGGCACGATCACGTTCTCGCATTCACCGTGATAAAGCCCGTGGCTTATGGACAAAATTCCTTTTCGTGCGAATCCGCTTCGGTCAGCACGTACCAGACGATGCACTTATTAACTCCCGATATTCACTACTAACACGCTGATTATCCACTGCGAGGTGGAATAGAAATCGGACGTTTAACCGTGTATGACCACTATATTGCATTGTTATCTGCACGAGTCATTTGTCATATAGTCATACATTGTTAAATTTGTTTCATCTTCAATCACCACGCATTGTTACGAGCTGTACGTAGGTAGCATATTATACGCCAACAGTTAATTGCTTCGCAACGAGCAAAATCAGTTTCGTTGCGTGTCATTTGAAAGCTCGGTATCACTGTCAAAGCAGTATATACAATTTAGTGCAAGTAATTAAATAAATATTTCGCGAGGAAACAACTTGTCCGATTCATTAATTTCAGAGCAATTCCAGCTCCGCCAGTTGAACGTTTACACATGTTGATTTCTAAAGCGCGGTAATATTTTATGCGACAGACTGTCCAACTACTTGAGGGGATTTCCTGATGAGTCTGGTTTTGCGACTAATTCGTGCTCGCGCTCGAGGTAATAAAATCTGTAACGCAGGTGGCGGAAGATCCTCCCGATGTCTTGAATGTAGAAAAAGGTCCTCGATTTATGTAGGCTGATTCGATAGAACGTTTGAGGAGGAAGGAAATCTAGAATAAACACGGAGGAAAAGTTTTACATGAAACGTAGCTCGACGCTAATTAAAGCGAAGGTTTATTCTGAAAAAGGCATCGTGTACGAAGCTCGATCGATCTTTGCGTTCATGCTCGAACGAACCGGTGCGTCCGGTTCTCATGCTCGCGCACCAGAAGAATATTCTGACAAACGGCGGCGAAATATCGTAAAACCGTCGATCGTCGATAATTAATAGCGGCGAGGAGCGGCCCGACCATTATCAATGGGAAGCAATAAATAATGATTCTCCTTCTCGGCGACTGTTTATTAGAGGCTACCACTCTTTATTGTCAGTGCCACTTCATTGCACTCGACGATATCCCACCCCCATTGTCTCTGTGATCGTCTCTCCTTCCAGCGTTTTTCTTCGACTGTACAATAAATTTATTCCGCTCGTTACCTATCCTCGAGAAACTCTACGTAAGTGAATATTCCACTTCCATTAATACTCTTTGTTGATCTATGAGTTTATCAAGAATGTCTCGTTAACAAAAATGAGACTGTGAGTAAAAAACCCGCATGATTAAAACACGATGCCCGCATCGTGAACCAATTAAAATTGTCAGGTGCAATGAGTACGTCAAATATAAATTATACCATTCTTACGCTCCAAGAATATTCTCATCCAGTTCATTAATATCGATCGTAAAAAATCAATACGACCCAGCATGTTCGGAGGCACCATTTTTCCGGTCCATCTTCGGGAGTTCATTAAGCGAAGCGTCGAAGATTGTTCATCTCGGGCAAAAACGTCGGCGACAAATTGCTCGCGTGAAAGCGCCACTTAAACCGGGACGTGAAACTTAAACGGATTACCTTGGACTACCTCTGTCTGGCGGGATCGTCTCGCGAGTGCCCGTCTCGTAGTCGATAATCCGTGAGATAAGAAATATCAAAGTACAAAGGCGAAGAGGCACTACGGGAATCCAAGATCATATTCCTCCCTTTCGTCGGCGTGCCTAAGTACTCGCTCATTAAAAATAACGAAGGCCGTCGACGAGCAACCGAGTCCGATAATTGAATTTCCGATATCTATTTACCTTTGCAGGAACAAGAGGGTACGAATCGATGACTTATTCTCGACGCCTGGGATTAAGGGAGACGCGAATACGAGAAGGAAATCTGGACAACTAAGTTTTATAGGAGTCTTCACTTACATTTCTATTTGGAGATTTAAAAATTCTTTTCGATATAATATTTTAACCTTTGGGAAATATCTGAGAGAGTATTTAGGAGGGAGAAAATAAAAAGCAACTTAAAGAGATTAAACCCTTACAACCACGAGTCAGACGTTGCAGTTCAAATGTGACAAAACTAAATCGTATTTGCAGAAAGAGTTTTGAATATGACACTAATTGCAGTTTGCATAATTTAAGATTGCTAAATCTTATTACACCTAATATTTCAGCATGCTTTATTTGCTTTAATGGTGCAGTAATTAGGCAGCTCTGACTGACGCACCTGGCGAAAATCTTGTAGACTAAGAGGTTAAAATGTGAGGTCCAAGTGTAACTTTGACATAAAATGTCCAAAAACCAATATGACCTTGATCTTCACACATGTACTCGCGATAGAAAGTAGTAAGCTAGTGTAGTATACGCGGACAATAAAGTGAGGGGTGTATTTGGGAGTAAAACTTTAATTTTGCCGATATATTTAGATATCTACGGTCTCTCTCGGAATTACTTTATTCTCCAGGCGATCGTTCGCCACCATCCCAGCCGAAACTAGCGGAAAGGAAGTGAAGTAGAGTAACGAAGGAGCCATTCTTCGGCGTGTGGCGATAACGAAAACACCGAGAACCGTACGGGGCATCGTAGAAAACGTGTACACGTTTGCAAGCACACACGTGCACGTACACCAAGGAGTTTCAGTATTTTGGCGGGGGCCACTTAATGGAAAACTCTTCGGCGAGCACGAGCCACGAAGAGAAACGAAACCATGGTCCATTCGGTCGCCCATATATTTTTCTTCGTCGACGCGGCAAAGGAAAAAGCGAAGTCGTAGCGGAACCGCCCCTCGTTTAAGAGGTAAAGAAAGAAACGGGGCCAGGGCGCGCGGCAAGGGGAGCAAGAAAATAAGGGCGGATTGAGAATTGTGGGAAATAAGTAACGCGGAACACGACGGCAGCTTACGGCTATAAGGGTGGACCTTAAAACCCGTGAGCGTCCCTCTGCTGGTGGAATTTAATTTCGACGTTTTAAGAGTACCCTCCCCCTTGGACGTCGTCTCCTTCTTTGTCCTTCTCCCTCCCTATATTCCTTGTCTGTCGATAGATGAAAGGGTTTATTGAACTGTTCGTAGTAAACTGCGCGAAAAGTAGCTTCTAACCCTCGACAATCGAAACGCCACCGCTCAAACGACTTAGGCTACATTCTGATGCTCTCTAATTGCGTCACATAAATTATTCATGTACACAGTATATATCATATTGTGTCTTTTATGCTTCAAAGGGTTTATGAACGTTTGTCATTCGATTATTACTACTGATATTTATTGCACCAGCATGACATCGTGTTTTGAAGTCTTCATTTACGACTGGGTCTTGTTGAGTTGATCTATAGATCAAAACTATTATATCAAAATGTTTCTCTCATAATATTCAGCTTGAAGAGGTAAGTTAAGAAACCTTGAAAGCTGCGGATGCAAAGAACTAATCGAAAGTTCCGTCGTAAAATATACGATTAAAATTTAAATTTCATCTCGGACCCTTTTACAATAGCCTTTCTCCCTCTTCCGCTTTGTACCGCCGATTCTTTCCGAGCGTCGTTCAGTCAGTTGCGGCCACCAAAGGCCAATCAATTAATAAAGGTGAATTAACTCGTCCCCTCCATTAGCATTCGTTATCGTCAATCGACGAGCTGGCCCGTGCGTCTTTCCGTTCCATTCGTCGGCCCGCATGCGTGTAACCCGAGATCGTTGGGAACGTTCAGCAACGAGGCCCTGCGATTCTTCTTCGTACTTGCTTGTTGCGTACACATGAACGTGCGTTTTCAATGGCCGGGCCCTTTCACGAGGGTGGACGCCATTCTTTGATCCTGGCGCACTATCTGGTATCGAAGCCATTGTGGTCAACTTCTCGAGGGTAACTCACGAGAAGTAAGTAAAGTCTGGATGAAGATAGAAACACGTCACGTCGGTTATCACGCCGCAAGAACGCTGATGAAGATAAAACTGTGATTGGTTAAAACATAGTTAGTGCAAGAGCAATTGGTTACAGCTGTCACAGCAATCAGATCAAGAACAAGATTTACCATACGTTCTGATTACATGTATTCTAGTCATATGTATATTCTGATATTCAGATTAGACTTATCTCCGAATAAAGCTTTCGAAGAGCTATCATTTTTCCGTCAGATATATTCCTCGGAGGAGGCAAACAGGATGCTCGGATGCGTTCGAGCGTGGTAAGACCGATAGCGATGTACTCCATCGTGTGGCGGTTTTTCAAGAAGACTCGACTGGGCGTTTCACGGTCGCGCGACGCCAGACTTTGAGGCTGCCCTGGTCTGGTCTATCGGCCCATTACCAACCTGGAACGTTGAACGTCCTCGTAAATCACCCAAGTGGTTGGTCGCGTTCGTTGCCATGATTTCTTGCGAGCGTAGATCGCTAGGCTTCTCGCCGATCTACGGAGGCGAATCGAATATATGCAGCTCGTGGGGTTGTAATCAAGATACATCGAGACTCTTGGATGCTTTATTTGCTGCATTTCCACTGCTACCATCGTTAATCTATTTTCTAATATTAGATTAGCTTAATCAGTTGCAAGGTCATGTAGGCATCAAGATCATGAAGTTCATCCTGCTAATTTATATTCCACTTATTTATTTTCACCGGAATTCAAATAGATAGAGAATTCAACTAGATAGATGACAGATGAATTCAACTCTAATAATGTCATTATTATTTGTACTCTCGCATAAATCTTTTGAATCCAAACTCTCTCGAATATTCATGCTCTTCAAAGTACAGATTTGTAAATCCACATTGGCAGAGTAACATAGACCTTAGATCGCATATCGAGGAATACTATCGCTGGCTTGTTTATTCATAAGCGTACGCTGCACGATTCACCCCTGAGTTACATACGAACTCCACGGGGTAACAGCAGATCTCTTTACTTACTTATGAGTTCCAGGGGGCTGTTCCGGAAACCGTCGCGAAATATGGAAGAACGATATATCCTTAGGAGGGACGTTTCTTCGAGCGAATCTGTGCGTGCACAGCTGACTTACGGATACCTCGGTCGAAATTGCAAATGAAATTGAACGGTGAATGTTTGATGGAATTGCGTTACACGGAGAAACAACATAGTTCGACTTTAGGGCCGGATACCTGTTTCTTGATTAGAACGGTACCATGTCGAAGAGGGTGCATGAATCATGCTTTCTTTCTTGGAGACGGTATAAATTTTGTTGATGATAGGCTACAGTCTCAGGATCGATTCTTTTAGGTTCTATATTTACTGTTGTTGAATAATTTTAACGGCGAAACAATGTTACTTGTTGAATAATGTTATTTGTTGGATAATGTTACTTGTTCTTTTTTGATGTTCAAATATAGTAAGATAGTTAACAAGTCAGATGAGTTATATCTCTGATGCACAGAAGTGACTTTCTGTACGATTATCTCTCTTCAGTAAATATGTAAATGTTCTCACAATTATTCATAAACGATGAATAAAATATACAATTCATAATCAAGATTTGGCAAGTATTCTTCCTATTCAACTGCACGTTCATTCGATTCTCCGGTCAGGTAAAATCCACGAACCCTAGCAGTTAAGAAAGGTCCAGAATTATCGTTAAATAAAGAGAGGTCGGGTTCGACGCAATAATAATCTATGTAAACTCGCGGGTCTCGAGATGACTATCTTCGTACGCGAGTCGTTCGTTCCGGTAGTGTTTCTCCCTTCTGTTCCTCGAAACCATAGATCAGCAGCCAGCGGTGAGACGTGAGAGCCCCGGGAGCCTTCTTCTCCGCAGGTATATTATCCGTATGGCGCTAAAAATACCGAAAGACCGAAAACCGGGCGTTGAGATAGCGCTGGGCGTGACCGAGTCTGAGGGTCTGCGGGCGAACCGCGCGCGCTTAAAGAAGGGTTACGGCTAAGTAATGGCCCGTGCACCGGGGGTAGGGAAACAGACCGAGGAGAGCACAGGGGGTGCTGTCGAGCAAAGGTTCTCTTTTTTCTTCGCAGCACGCACGGACGATAGACTACCTCTACAATGGCCTAGGCCTAAGAAATGGAAAATCAATATCGGCCACTTTCGAGACCCTCGCGAGACTACCGATCCGCTCTCTTGTCCTCCTGACTTCCTCTTTTCTCGAATTAAACAGATATTCCCACTCTTCTACAACTTTTATAAACTTGCTGTTCATATTTCATCTCCTTTCATTTATCCGTACACCTATGTAGGCTAATTGCATGGTATATAAAATATAATTCTGAAGACACTATATGATGTACTTTTTGTATACCTGTGTAGGCTAATTGCATAGTATATAAAATATAATTCTGAAGACACTATATGATGTACTTTTTGTACACCTGTGTAGGCTAATTGTATGGTATATAAAATATAATTCTGGAGACACTATATGATGTACTTTTTGTAAATGTAGAAAGACTAAGAGTCACAGTAAAGGTGGTAATAAAGGATTACAATGTTTGATACATCTTTAGTAAATTGCAGCAGTAAGTCCTATTATAGCAGGATATATTCATTGCTTTAACCCCTGGCACTAGTTTGATGAGTCTGACTCGTGACGCACTTGTGACGCACATCAACTATGATCAACCTTACTCCAATTTTTTATACACTGACTTAAAGTGCAAGTTTAATAATGTGCATAGTCAAATGTATAAAAGTTTGGACTTTCTCTGTCTGTTTAAATATTGAAGCTGTGGTAACCTCTGACATACCCGACAAATAGATGTTAGACGTACGAGATAAAAATGATGCATCTCATGTGAGATTGTTCAGAACGAGTGACTTTAAGAAGACCGACTATTAAGAAAAATATGAAGCTGTACGTTGTCGGGCGCGTTGCCAAAAGCGTTTTCGTAATTCGATCGAGATGCTCGGCCAAGGTCCTATTGGTAGAAAACTTCTGGTCGACTCGATTTCAATCGTTTCCGTGCGAATCAACTATTAATACCATCTTGGAGCGGAGGTCCGTTCGATTCCTCCCGGCCACGATGGAGTAACTTTTCCAATAATGAGTTCTTTAGAAAATATTCTATCGGCGTCGGGCGGGCTGCGCGCGAATAATTCAGAGATGTCTGGAAAAATATTTTCGATCCGGCCGCGAAGGCCTTCACCCGGAAGCGGCTCGTTCTTTCTCCCTTATTATTCTCCGTGGCTTTCTTCCGCGAAATACTACCCTTTGCGCGCCACTTTGAATCGCGACGATAACAGCCAGCCTGTTTTTCGTTCGCCCTTCGCCGACGCGACGAAGTGGCGTCTACCGGTGACACCCTCGACAACGGGGAATACTATCGACACCATCTCGAAGGTACTTTTTACAGACTTACCCTGCTTCGTTCGTGCCTGCTCGCGTTAGAACTTGTCGAACGAAAATGTAATACCTGGGACAGATTCTGTGTGATTAAAATAAATCACTCTGTACAAAACTATTTATAGATTTTTTTAATAGGTATTCACAATTTTGTCGTATAATCAGAATAAGTATAGGATGCATTTTTAAAGTACTTAATAGCAGGTAAAGTAAATAATACATACTGACACGTGAACTTTAAATAAACATACAACATAATGTGTCAAAAGATACTGAAAAATAAACGCTGGGATTATAATCGAATATCGGAAAGAAATGTTTGAAAAGTAAATATCCATGGAAACCTCCATGGTCATATGCAAATATTCTCTCCTAGCGTTCTATTAATAAAGCTATCTGGGACCCTGATATCCGCCTTTATATTATTTCAGTGAACGTGGTCGGCAATTCGGTGGACGTTCATAGCTTCTAACGGCCACTGTAATTCCGGTGGGTAACACCTTCGTTAACGCCAGTAACTGTCGTCGACGGCCATTACCGCGATCACGAGGGTCGTTCGCTGAAATTTTTCACGGCCGTTCGACGTTCCTCTCGGAAATTTATGCGAGCCAGAGGGAGTACAATCCGCGTAGCCCCAAGCTTAACCTTCGAAGGACTCCCGTTGCGTGCTCGAGAGTGTATTTCTGGGTCAGGATGCTGAAACCCCGTTGAAATATATATCGCGGTCCGAGGGTGATGAGAGGGTGCGATGGAACGAGCAAAGGGAAACGAAGCAAAAGAAAGAGGGAAAGAAAGGAATCAGCGTCTGCTTTTCATGGCTGAGGGATAAATAGCTTTGCACATGAAGCTTCGACTCTCATATTCACCAAAATAGGAACCATTTTGAATATTATTTCACTCCTAAAATTTTGTGGAGATATGAAATAATGCAACGACCTTTTATTTGCAATAACTGTCTCCGTACATCACCACATAAATTCTACAAATCTTTGAACCTACAAGCTTAAGTATCATGCACACTCTCAAACGAAGTAATATAGTAAAGTACAACCCTTTGATAATTTTCTTAATATCAAGAATTTCACTACCGATACCTCCAATGTCTTCCTCCTTTTTCTGAATAAAATTCAAGACCCCGAATCGCACAAGGAAGTTTCAACCTCCATCAACTGTATACGTATTCCGCGTCTTTCTTCGCGAAGGCCATCATTTCCAGAGCTCTGGCTCCCCCATAAAATGGAGAAGCCCGCGAGATGCATGCGGGCTATTCGCTGCGGAAAGAAAAAAGAGGGACCCGTTTGTGTCCCACATTTTTGACGGGTCGTTGGCTACCACTGTTACGTCCATCTCTGTCCGCCGGGGTTGCTTTCGTTTTTTTTCATGGATCTATGTTCACGGTCTTATACATGGGAGTTGACTGCGACGTTCAATAGCCTGGATTTTTGGAACACGGTTCAGGTCGGGTGTGCTGGTTTTTTTGAATTTAAACTGCCCTTGCTTAAACATTGAGCACAAAAGAGGCAGAAGGAGAATATAGGGCATGCGTTTGGCGAGTTTATTTGGGGATTGTGTTTGCACATGAATTTTGTACGATGTAATTGTCGAACAGCTGCTAATGGCTGAAATTATCGTTTTAACTTTAATGCTTCAACCCTTTGAAAATTAACACACGTGTAACATACGTGTGACATGTGTGTAACGTGTGTATCGTAATTATCGATGTGTGGTACTCTAATTATTGAGGTTAGCTTTAAATTATTTACTGAGTTAAGATGTGACAATATGTCGAATGGCGCGAAATGTGAAGTTATCCTTCAGATAGCGCGGTTACGATCATTAAAGGCCGGATTATCTTGCATTATAGTTGGGCGAAGTGGTCGTCCCTTTGATAGGGCTGCAGATTTAACGGCCGACAGGTAGAGGCAAAACGGTCCCTGTAATCACGTTAAATTTAAATATTCATCGCGCTGCAGCGCTGCACGTGTGTTAACAGCGAAGAACCGACCGACGCCAATCACGCGTTCAGTGTTCCTACATTGAGTTACACAACGACACTACAATGTCCCGCGATTATGAACTAATGCCATAGTGGGACGGTGGCTAATGTAAACCGCAGGTATTCCAGCTTCCTAGTAACTGCGATAACTTCATCAATGATTTTGCACTAACTCTATTCATTTATGGGACAGCTCAACGAGATTTGGGGATCCTCCAAATTTATACATTTTTAATAAATTTAAGAGATAGAACAGGTAGATTTTATAGAGCTGCAATGAGTGTATTGGTTATGATCTGTGAAATAGTGAATTGCTTTACTTCATTTCCTAAATCAATGATTAATATTATGAGGACCACTGAGCACAGCTGCTTAAGCAATCAATCAATTAATGTTTTACAGTCAAGTATGTTGAAAGTTATCTTCATAATTCCAAATAAAAAAGATGTACATTGTAACATTGTTAGCATTCTACTATATCTTTAGGAGATATAATTTATTATTAAACAATCAGTCAATTAACATTTTATTAAATACAGTCTATGTATCAGCTATATGTTGAAAGTTAGCTTCATGATTTCAAATAAAAAAGATATACATTGTAACATTTTTAACATTCTACTATATCTGTAGAAGATATAATTCATTATTAAACAATCAATCGATTAACATTTTATTAAATACAGTCAATGTATCAGCTGTATGTTGTTATCTTCATAATTCCAAATAAAAAATATATACATAGTAACATTGTTAACATTCTACTATATCTTTAGAAGATATAATTCATTATTAAACAATCAGTCAATTAGCACTTTATTAAATACAGTCAATGTACCAGCTGTATGATGAAAGTTATCTTCATGATTCCAAATAAAGAAGATATACATTGTAACATTGTTAACACTCTACTATATCTTTAAAAGAAATAATTCATTATTAAACATCTCTACCTAAGAAACGATCAAACCCATCACTAAGAGCAAAAAATATAACATTGCAATTATGAACGTGATTATATTGCAATCAGTCTCAAAAATATCAGACATCTCCAAAAGATGAGATCACAGAGACTATCCTTGAACCCTGACATTGCTGTTAAAGAGTGGAAGTTGCGATTCGAAGTGTAAAATCTTTGGCCTTCAGTGGCGACAGAAGATTGAGAAGGAACTGGTTCAGAGGGTTGCGGTGACGACCTCGATCACTCGGTAATTTCCTTCTCGCGGTCTGCTTACCGTGCAATCGGGTCGGTCAAAGGCGATGCCCATCGGCCGCCAATATAATTACGCGTCTATCGCGCGCTTGCATACGCGGCCTGTAACGTTGCGTTTGAAGTCCAGCCGGGATTGCCATTAGCCCCCGACCGACACAAGGGGTCTCACCCTGTCAGAGACGCCTGCCCGTCGAACAGACACGCCGGTTATTGAAACTTTAAAATGATTTTATACCGAGCGACAGGTAATAACCTACGCTTCACGGCTGACCTGCGCTGCCGGGTGACAGTCGCGAATATTTAATCCACGCTGTTTAACCTTCGAGTTATTCGAGTGGCGATTACAGTTCAATTTGAAAATAAATTAGAAGTCATAGAAGAGGATGGAGTATTATTTTGTTAAAAGAAATTCGACTGTGTAACCTTCCAGGTAAATTCATGGAGCATTTTAAAATAAATTAATCGTAACGAACGAGGTGCTCGAATTGGGTATCCAATTCCCGATTCGCGGGCCGGTTAAAAGAGACTCGTCGACCACGAGGACACTCGCGTATCAGTCCCGGTCCCTTTTATCTTGACGTTGCCCCGCGCGACAGAAACAATTTTCTGAAATTTATGCACCCCCGTTGTTCAGTGGCCGTGGCCGACGATGCAGTCGACCTCGTGATATTTTCACGGAGAAAGAAACAAAAAAATGCGAACGAGCTTCTCGTAAAGGAGGAGGAAAAAGGAGAAAATAAGAGGTAGGAAAAATAACAAAGCGGACGGGCGAGCGTCACAGAGAACGAGCACCGAGACGCCTTCCGCTTTTCTGACGTTGTCGGGCTTCCAGCGCAGGAAAACGTGTCTCTGATATTGCAGCCAGAAATTGACAGAGGGGACAAACCATGTTAATGTCGATAAACACGAGCGACCGTCGATTTTCCTGGACCGACCCTTTCCATGCTGCTTCTCTCTGTCCGCCCCTGTGTCTCGTTCCACTTTTGCCCTTTCATGACGCGTCCCCTCCGCACGAAGACGGGACGGAAAACTGACACGTTGCAATTAGAATTTTCGATTTCCGCTTGAAAGTCGAGAATTTGCATGGCACAGGCTCGTTCCCCTCACATTTTTCTCTGCGCATGCTTCTTTGTCCTCCGACGAACATTTTGTCAGCGTGCTACGACTTGATACTATTTAACGGTGACGTTTGTTGGAGACTTGTTCGCTAAAACTGTGTTGAACGGCTTTCGAAACTTGCTCGTTTCAGAGACAAGTTTGCGGTTCATGATTTCAATGAAGCAGAGAACGGTACTACGCTCTACCTCGGTTTGGGGTACAAGTATTATATTGAAGATGTACAGGGTGTTTCAGTAACTTTGGGACTATATTAAGTCTTGGGTGTTCGAACAATATTTAATTTTCTGCATTTGAAGATTTTTTACCGTTTAAAATGTCCTCGGAGGGAACAATTTAAAGGGTTAAAATATTCGAACACCAAGCATAAATTCTTCGAATTATTCATGAACCTGGACGATATTAAATAAAAGAGCTGAATAACTTGTGATTAAAAAGTATTTTTATTTGAAATATTTTTACCCATTTTCCGAGGTTACATAAAAGTTGCGACACATTCTAAAACCCTCCGGTTCTCGTTAAAGGTACACCTTTTTCAACGTCATCGTAGCGTACAAAATACTTCAATCAATAACAGTCAGACTCCCCACAGAATTTGCTACACCCCCATAACGAAATCACCGTATCAACAGCAACATAATCAGAATCCCCCATTTGCTGGATCGCTCGGTATGGTTATACGCGCATCCAGGAGTTCAAACACGGTTACACCTCGATAACTCGAATCAGACGAATTTCACGTTCGTCGTACATATGGCGGACAGCTGTTCGCTTAACGCGGTCGTCGTAATTCCACAGTCCGCTGGAATCGAACTTGGAAAAAATGAACGTAGTAAAAGCGGAGGTCCGAACGATCGACGGTCAATCGTAGCTGGTGGCGTGCGAGTGCACGCGGACCACACCGCGGCCACCGCAAACCCATAACACGACACCGTATAAAATACAGTATTATGTCGCCGCAGGCCGTCATCTGGCTATGACGGCAACAACCTCTTCAGCCCCGCCACCCTGAACCTGATTAATCGTTACACGTGTTCGCCGCGTTTGTTTTCTGGATCGCGCCGCCACCCTCGTGCCACTTTTTTTACGCGAGTCTGCGGTCTTCGATCTGCTGTTGCGCTTCGGCCAACAGGAATTTCCTGTGATACAGGCACTTTCATTCAGATTCGGATCACCTTCAGAGGTGTGATAGTTAATCATTGATGTTACTAGGTGAAGAAGTATAGAGATTGATATTAGTAAGCGAAGAAATTGATGTGATGGGACATATCATCCATATGATGAGACACTTGGAGTTTCTTCAAATAATGGAAGAATGTTTGGAACAGAATATCTAGGACTCCAAAGAGATTTTTATCACTTGACTCGAATTAGGTACTCAAGGTAAACGATGCAATTAATTCAACATAATCTAAATTGACACGAGTCCTAACATATGTGATTTGATCCAGCTCGAATTTTTCTCGCAAACACACTAAAAGTTTAATCGAGCAAGCAATTCTCGAAAGAGTACATGGTCCCTTTCAATATTTAATTAACCAGTCCCTTTCAAACCCAAACAAAGGAAAATTGTTCCATCAAGAGATTCAGCTTTCCCCCTCGAAGTAATACGAGAAACAATCGTCCAGAATCTCAGGTGTAAGGTCGATACCTGTCCGCGTGAGCGGCAGAAGCCCGAGCGAGAAGAAAGGACATGACACAAGGAAGAAAAGCATCTTCGAGGTAAGAAAGGATGCGATATCGTGTTACACGAGATACAACTATGGTACAATGGAGCTTTGTCGAGGGTAGCCTGGCCTTTTATTAGAGTCCTATTGGTTCCGTGTGACCCTTCGCGGACCTCGACGGAACAGCCTGACCTATTTTCTCCATCTATTCATTACTTCCTCCTGGAAACACGAGCTTTCTCGATCCTTTCTGTCCGCGTAAAACACGCACGCGAGACGGACGACGCCGATCGACGCTGATATAATCCGATTCCTCGGACAGAACTAGATATTTCTTCGTCTCGGGGCTCCTGCGTGAGATACGACTGTGGACATTCGCCAATGGCGTAACTGGATAAAATACATACTGAATGTATATTCAGCATGGATGTATATCAGTCAGTGATGTTAAATATTCAATTGCAAAGTTACAAAATGTACACGTTTGGAGATTTAACCCTTTACACTATTTTGATGATGTTCACTCGTGACGCACTCGTACCGTTGTGATAAATTTTACTCAAATTTTTAGTACGTTTGAATTTGAAGTTCAAGTCCAATTATAATTTGCGTAGTCAACAGTTGAATAATAACATATTGAAATAACTTTTCAATTTTTATGTCTATTTTTATATTATAGTTTAATTAGGCAGTTCTGACTGACGCACCTGACAAATAAGTCATAGTGTAAGACATAGTGCATACTTCAAACTTGCTCGTTCGTAGGCAGAGACAAGTTTGCGGTTCATGATTTCAATGAAGCAGAAATACCTGTTGATTTAAGAATGTAGAAATTCAGAAGTTTAAAAGTTCAGAGACAGTGATGCTAGTAGTAGAACTCGTACGTGGAACACGTGACTATTTAATGTGTGGATACGTAACAAATGATTATCTAATGTGTGGATACATAACACATGACTATATAATGTGTGGATACACAACACTTGTTTATCTAATGTGTGGATACACATGACTATCTAATATCTAACATATGACTATATACAACATATGACGACCCAATGCTATACAACCCCCCGCAACCTAAAGCTATACAACCCTTGGCAGCCTAATGCTATACAATCCTCGGCAATCTAACGAGTAGTTACACAGCCCTCGAACTATACACAAGGCGAAATAACAGGTGGCGATCTAGCAGCCAAAGATTCTGGCTACGCCAATGCCATCGAATGGAAGTTTCCTCGTGCAAGCTCAGTGCATTAGCGCGTACGAGTCTCGGTAAATAATGCACGGTTAAACGGTAAATCGTGCGTTAACGTATTATCGTTGGAAACGATCCCGGCTAATGTTCCAGTCGGACTGCGAAGACGGAATGCATCGATTCGACTCGTTACACGATCCACTCGAATTCGCAGTTGGCGTGTTCGTGTGCGCGTGCACGATGATTTGTTGCCCGACTAGGCGAAACTCTATATCGTTCCTAAGTTCCTATTCGAGCGTCCCTTAACTTTCCGCAACTGTGAAAGCGTCCTTTGGAACAAACTGATCTTTGAGTTCTGGGAACTGTTTGCTAAATTATTCGCGTGATGTGTTCTGGCAAAGGATCCTCAAAAGACCTTATTCTGTACTTCACGATCTCTTTATATTTTATATTTAATTTTATATTTAACTTTGAGGAGTGTGGAAGAAGGTGGAGTCAATGCGGAGTCAAATGTGGAACCTTGCTTTAGTTTATCGAGTGTGGATGAAAGTGAAGTCAATGCGGAGTTAAATGTGGTATCTTGCTTTAGTTTATCGAATATGGATAAAAGTGGAGTCAATGTGAAATCAAATGTCATACCTTGCTTTAATTTTCTGAATGAATATAATTGATATAATTTGCAAGTTCTCTAGCTTTAATACGTGTTTAAAATGGTAGATCTCTTTCCATTGTTAGATCCGCTGCTCGTATTTCGCTTGATCGACTCGCAATTACAGCAAGAACGGAGTTTTAGGCATCGCGAAAGGCTCACCTTTCGTTAATTGGAATTTTACGACTGCCTTTGTGCCTTCCATGGCGATTGTCAGCCCCTGATAAAAGCATCATCGGGACGTTGAACCAGATTTTCCCCCCGTTCCATCGACACCGGTTGCAACGAGGCTCAGCGATCACCCTCTCTCTACCCCCTCGATCGGACCTCCCTTTTGTTCGCAACGCTCGCGATTACGAGTCCTATGAATTCTTCACGGAAGTTGGATGCCAGACGATCCGATAATGAGACCACTCAAAATTCATGTCTGCCTTGTTGGAAAGACATCGTATGCACATCCAATCTATTGTATTTGCAAGGGGCTGCAGAATTGTTTCAACTTTTCAACAATTACGTTCGCGTAAAATTATGGTTAAGTTAGGTTAGTTTAGTTAATACTGCTAAAGAAGTCCTGCAAAATAAGCTTCGTGTGATGATATTCATGTAAAATGATATTCGTGTAAAATTATGGTTAGGTTAGTTTAGTTAATATTACTAAAGAAGTCCCACAAAATAAGCATTACCCTCATTGAGGTGTTAGTGTAAGTTTAAGTGAATTGGGATATGCAAACTTATTTGTGGTTAACAAACATCCCACCTTGTTTGCAGTCTGTCAATAAATACAGTACAGTCAGTATATCCGAAGTAAAGAACGCTTAGAATAAAGAACAGAAAGGTAAAAGATAAAGTAGCCCCGCAGTGGAATTGATTCCGAATAAATTCAACGTTTCGCATGTCGTTAATATTGAAACAGGTTGCACCGTTTGAAAAGGAGAAAATATAAACACACTTCGATTGGCTGTTCGCGCATGCCGACAGATTCGCGAGAAATAAAATCCAGTGAATATCTTGGAAGAATATTGTGTATCGAGCATCAAAACGATGCGAACGCCAGGAGCGGCAACATCGACCGATACATTTGCCGAGAAAATGGATTTCTGAGTGAAATACGAGGTGGCACGATCGAGTTGGCTCAAGAAGCATCGCGACTTCGATTCTCTTTCGCTCGTAGCATTTGTTCGCTACGGGAATCAGTGCCGTTCTAAATTTCTGATTCGGATATCGAAGTAGACGTACCAAGCCGCCTAACCATGCCGCTAGGAATCGATATAGAACATCCCGATTCGATATTCGAGGCGCTCTGATTCTTCAAACGAGGAAGTTTTTCTGCCACTTTTGTTTGCGGTTTAAATTTTTCAAAATTTAGTGCAGGTCTTATTTTGGGACTTTTGGGGTAAATACTAGTTTTCGCAGGCTTAGATTGTTAATCTTCGAGTTTTTATATTTTTTAATTTTTAGAAGGTTTATTAGTTAAATTGGTATATGTTCCATATGTCTATAGTGATCACTGGATGCTTAAATCTGTATATTTTTATATTATGGAATTTTTTTATTTGTCTTCTAAATTTTAGTTGATGGATTTCAATATCTGCAAATTTTTTAAATTTATAATTTTTATTTCTGATTTCTAAATTTTATTTGATAGTTTTCAACATCTGCAAATTTTTTAAATTTACTTTTTTTATTTTTGATTTCTAAATTTCAGTTCATGGATTTCAACATCCCTAATTTTTTTAAATGTACAATTTTTATTTTTGTCTTCTAAATTTCAGTTTATGGATTTCAACATCCCTAAAGTTTTTAAATGTACAATTTTTATTTTTGATTTTTAAATTGCAGATCCTGGATTTCAACATCCCTAAAGTTTTTAAATGTACAATTTTTATTTTTGATTTTTAAATTGCAACTCCTGGATTTCAACATCCCCAATTTTTTTAAATGTACAATTTTTATTTTTGATTTTTAAATTGCAGCTCCTGGACTTCAACATCCCCAAATTTCTTAAATATACAATATCAAACTTCATAGACCTAATTTCACAATTTGAAGATTACTTAAAAATGAACGAGTACATTCATATGCAAGAAATAATTTATCAACGTGTCTCTAAATATCGAAGAAGAAGATAATGTCTGTGTAATGATCGAGGGGTTCTGAATCGTTAAGCCCGTTAAAAGGATTTTACAACGGAGATTTAAAAAAAAAATTGCGATAGTCATATAGAAATAGTAACGATACCATTAAAGTCTCGTCATTATTTATCACGCTTTATCCAGCTGTAATATCTTGAAGAACTGCTCTTAGAATTTTAATTGACACCCGATGAATGTCTCCCACCCCTAGCGTTGCTGGATCGATAATTGTTATTCGACGATTCCGGCGGGTAGGTTTCCATTCTTCGCGTTCGAGTTCTTTCCCGTTGGTCCTTGTTTATTCATGGAAACAGAGTTTTCGCGTTAGTTGGACGATCTCAAAGGTAACTGGGGAAACAACGTGGATCGCAGAGAAAGGCAGGCTCTCTCGAACCGAGATCGATTTCGAAGTTTTCGCGGGATGCCGCGATTCATTCCAGACTTCCTTTCAATTCTACCTTTTTCCTTATTTTTCATTATTCCCGGTTTCAATCTTCGATTGCCGATCCCTTCGGACCGCTCTTTTTTCCCAAGCATGTCGGTTTAATGACTTGCAAACAAAACTCCTGTAGCCGAACCCTCTCCGTCGACCATCGCAGACCGATAATTACGGGAAACACTTTGTGCTTACCTACTTGGCGCTTTCGAATCAAAAAACAACGCGTAATCGAGACCTTCGGATTTACTTGCCAAACGGACAGCTAATTCATTCCACGTCTCGATTACGACTCGTTAGCGAGTCGTCGTTTTGTACGGTAATCCGCAAACGGGCATCGATGTAAATGAAACGTCTGTTGAAACGCGGCTTCATCTCCATAAATTGTTCCCTGCGACCACAAAGGCGGGCTCTTGTCCTCTGGGAAATGATGGACCGGTGCAGTCTCGGGTTATCGATTTGAATTTTAATCGATAAGGATCAACCGTAAGCGATAGGATACTTTCTAGCTTGGTTTATCGTCGAGATATCTAGGCTTCTCGGATGAGTGAATTTTTCTAATAAATCTTCTTTTCAAAGATATATTCTCTCTATTCAAACTGTATGTATTTTTAACCCCTTGCATATGATGTATTTCATGCATCATCGTGATGCAGTTGCAGTTTACATACGGTAAATTCTTCTCATATTTTTATCAGTTTAAATGTATTTTAATTTATGTAGTTAAAGATCGTTGAATAGAATACTGAGAAAAGATCGATTTTGATGTTGTAGCAGAAATAGTTTGTGTTACCTCTGATGTTCATGTTGAAATAGAAGTGCGAGGGGTTACACATACAGACATATGTATATATATAAGTTAATAACACACACATACGTAATACAAATACGTAATAAATTTTAGGTTCGAGGGTGAATTAATAAAGGTATTTGTTTAACTTTAACAAAAAGAAATAACAATTTATTGAATGTAGTTTTCGTCGCTTCCGCGCGTGTGTCCAGTCGCGAGCTTGATACAATAATGCCACGAGGCCCGCGCTCGTGGCCACGCGTACCTCTCCTAAAACAAAATCCCATCGCCCCCTTGTAACCGTCTTTTGGTAAAATTCCATTCCGTCGTATAACGGTTCTGGAAAATTCCAAGAGCATTGGTACGCTACACTACCCCCCTACCAGTGATTAACGCTCACTCAAAAAGGGTATACAAGAAGTCATAAACATACTTCGCATAAGCAAAATCTTCGCACACGCCAATACACATACTAAAATTACAGAATTTACACGCTATGCCATTACAGTAAAAAAATGAAACGATACATAAATTCTTACTACTAGTACCTGGTATTACAATAAACGGAAAAAAAAATATATTATATGCATATATACACTTAAGGAAATCCCGCTTGATACCGATCTGGAAACCGAACTCTCCTACCGGACCGTAACGTACGTCTGTCGGTATTACTATCAGTTGGAGTTTGTATAATCACATCGTCGGTAACTACTTGCGGGTTACGCTCGCTAATATTTTCATTTAAAATAAATGCTGGCTTTAATCTATCGATTGAGACGGTAGACTCCTTTCCTCTCATTTCGATCACAAATGTCTTGTCTCCGCGCTTAATTACTCTAAACGGCCCGACGTACGGTGGGTGCAATGGACCCTTTACCGCGTCGTGTCGTAAAAATACAAAAGGGCATGTCGACAGCTCCTTAAACACGAAAGTCTTGTTTGTGCCATGGCGCGAAGCAGGTGACGGTTTTAAACCCTCGAAACGTCTTCGCAGCCGATCTGCGTAAACTGTCTGCGTATCTTTCTTGCCCGCAACAAAAAATTCGCCCGGTAAACGCACTCCCGTACCGTAAACGAGTTCTGCCGACGTTGTTTTCAAGTCTTCTTTATATGCTGTGCGAATGCCAAGTAAGACAATTGGTAATACTTCAACCCAATCATCTGTCTCATGACATTTTATCGCTGCTTTGATCTGCCGATGTAACCTCTCTACCATCCCATTTGCTTGAGGATGATAGGAAGTTGTTCGGAAATGTGACGCACCGATTAGTCGCGACAATTCACTAAACAGATTCGATTCGAATTGACGCCCTCGATCTGTTGTAATCTTTAAAGGAACTCCAAAACGCGCAACCCATGAATTAATAAACGCGTTCGCGACCGTCTCCGCGTCAATTTCTACGATCGGAACAGCCTCCGGCCAACGAGTGAATCTATCGATACACGTTAACAAATACCTAAAACCTTGCGATACAGGTAACGGTCCAACTATATCAATATGCACGTGCTCAAATCTTTCGGTGGAACTGTCGAAGCTGCCGACGGGCGTTACTACGTGCCTCGTAATTTTCGACCGTTGACACGCAATGCAATGTCTCGCCCAATCGCGGCAATCCTTATTTACTGAAGGCCATACAAACCGCTTGGTAATTAACTTTTGCGTTGCCCGAACCCCAGGGTGCGACAGTCCATGCAGCGAGTCGAAAACCGCACGTCTCAATGACAACGGAACGAAAGGTCTTGCCGTCTCGCCCGATGTATCGCAAAATAAATATACATTAAATCCCGGAAAGTAAATCTTTTTTAATTGCAGAGCGCTAGAATCGGATTCCAAGATCTGTTTCAACTCGGCATCATTGGTTTGAGCCTGCTCCAATGCGCTATGATCGGGAGCATGCACAGCCTCAACTCGCGATAAAGCATCCGCGACCGTATTGTCCACGCCTTTAATATGACGAATGTCCGTCGTAAACTGCCCTATGTAATCTAAGTGGCGAAACTGGCGCGGGGAACATTTGTCTAAGTTCTGACGAAATGCGAAGGTCAATGGTTTATGATCGGTATATATGGCGAAGTCCCGGCTTTCCACGAAATACCGGAAACGTTTTACCGCTGTGTATACCGCCAACAGCTCCCGATCATAGGCACTGTACTTCCGTTGTGCCGCGGAGAGGGTTTTTGTCAAAAACGCTAGAGGTTGCCACGCCCCTTCCACGAATTGCTGCAAGACAGCACCGACCGCGTAATCCGACGCATCTACGACTATGCTAACGAGTGCACCAGGTACCGGGTGAGCTAACATTGTGGCTTTTGCAAGACTCTCTTTAACCTCCCCAAAAGCTTTATTCGCAGAGTCGGTCCAATTCACGGGCGCATTTCCGGATCTAGCGCCTTTTAAAAGGTCGTTCATTGGCTTCATTAACGACGCCGCGCTAGGAATAAATCTACGGTAAAAATTTACCATGCCCAAAAACCTTCTAAGTGTTTTTATATTTTCAGGCTTCGGAAACTTCGCAATTGCGTCGACCCGCTCGCACATCGGCTTAATACCCTCGCTGTTAATTGTATACCCCAGAAAGGAAATCTCGCTCGCGCCGAACTCACACTTAGCCGGGTTAATAACAATTCCGTATTTATTTAATCGGTGAAACAATGTCTTTAAATGTTCGTAATGTTCGGCCTCATCTGTGGACGCAATAAAGAAATCGTCGATGTAGGCGAACACGAAATCAAGTCCCTGCGTTATTTCGTCTACGAATCGTTGGCATGTCTGCGCCGCATTACGCAAACCGAACGGCGTGAACACGAACTCGAACAATCCGAACGGTGTCGCTATCGCAGTCTTTTCAATATCAGCCGGCGCGACCGGTATCTGATTGTATGCCCGCACTAGGTCCACTTTGGAAAATACCCGTTTTCCGTATAAAAAATGTGAGAAATCCTCAATGTGAGGCGGCGCATACCTGTCCGGCACAGTACGATTATTGAGCGCGCGGTAATCACCGCACGGTCGTATACCTCCATCCTTCTTCGGCACAAGATGCAACGGCGACGCCCATGGACTTTTCGACGGACGGATGACCCCCTGCTGCAACATGAGGCCTATTTCCGCCTTGGCCACCTTCAGTCGATCCGGAGCAAGACGCCTGGGTTTGCAGTGTACAGGTGGTCCCGGTGTTGTCTCAATATGATGCACAGTGCTGTGTTTAACCGTGTCTCTCCTAAACACTGCCGGTCGAGTCAGATCCGGATACTCCGCGAGAAGTCGGTGGTAACACGTATCACTCGCGATCGTCTTTACTATCGGGTAACTTGCACTAGCATACCGACCGATTGAAAACAAATTCGTCGTACCATCGACTAAGCGTCTATTGCGCGAATCCACTAGTAGGTTATAATGTGCTAAAAAGTCCATTCCGATAATCGGTCCTTCCACATCCGCGATAATAAAACTCCACGTAAACTCGCGGCGCAACGACAAATTCAACTTCACGGTCATTGTTCCATACGTGGCAATGCGTGCACCATTTGCCGCATACAACGCGTATTCACCTTCTCGCGCACAGCCACTTGCCTTTGACCGCGGAAAAACACACACGTCCGCGCCCGTATCGACAAGAAACCGAACTTTTGTCCCTTTATCGGTAACGAAAATGCGGCCGGATTTACCACCGTCGAAGTTTGCCGCGTTTAAGCACGACGGTTTTCCGCGTTTCCCGAATTCCACGCACAGGGTTCCTTACACGTCGTTGCTTTTTCACCCCATTTATAGTGATGCCAACACAACCAGTTTGGGGGTTTCGCGTTTCGCGCCTGCTGCCGATCTTTACTTACTTCCCGCGATAAACCGCGTGCCGGCGACCGGAACTTCTTCCGTGGAGTCCGCGTCTGTCGTAACACCGTATTGAGCTGTATTTTCAGCTGCTTCAGCTCCTCGCTCAAACGGTCGATCTCCGAGGTATTGGCCACCGCGGCTATTCGCCCCCTTTCTGACGGAATGTCGTGCACCCTATCCGCTATTTCGGCGAGCCTGGTGCCGTCTTTGTCCGATGTAGCGGCTAACACGAGCTGCGTCTTCACCGGGAGGCGATTTTTCCACATCTCCGTCAGGAATTCGTCGTTTACAGAGGAGCCCGCCAATTTTTTTAAATGACGCCAAAACTGCGTCGGCGTGCGGTCCCCGATTTCTTCGGATTCCAGGAGCTTTCGGACACGCGTACTGTCGGAATCGGATAGTCTCTTGATTAACTCTTCTTTCAGCGTCTCATATTTATCTTCGTCTGGTGGATTGCATATTATGTCCTCCACTTCTTCGGCGTACTTTCCGTCGAGTTGTGCCACGACGTAACCAAATTTCGTCTCGTCCTTGGTTATCCTGCCGATAAGAAACTGGGCTTCTAGCTGCTTAAACCATAAAGCCACTTTTTGCGGCCAAAATACCGGGATCCGCAAAGCACTGGTTGCAGCAACACTTATACTTTCACTACCGGTGCCCTCACTGGGTCCAATTTGTCCGGTCAGAGACATTTTCGCGCATAAACTACACTAAATACCACAAAATATATAAAATTCACCTCACGAAGCAATTTTTTAAAAAACGCGGGGTCACCAATTTAGGTTCGAGGGTGAATTAATAAAGGTATTTGTTTAACTTTAACAAAAAGAAATAACAATTTATTGAATGTAGTTTTCGTCGCTTCCGCGCGTGTGTCCAGTCGCGAGCTTGATACAATAATGCCACGAGGCCCGCGCTCGTGGCCACGCGTACCTCTCCTAAAACAAAATCCCATCGCCCCCTTGTAACCGTCTTTTGGTAAAATTCCATTCCGTCGTATAACGGTTCTGGAAAATTCCAAGAGCATTGGTACGCTACAAAATTATAAACTATACATACATAATTACACGTTTAAATACAGAAGACAAAAGGACACAAGATATACAGAAAACAGTTTAATATTTATTCGCAATTTTTTTAAGGATCTTTTAGACCTCCTTGTACTCAATGTAGAAGTCTTGACTTTTCTATTAGAGGCAAAGGCGTATCCCTTCAGCTTGAGATCCTGATAAAATTCGATGGCCCGTGAAATTCATCGACGATCAGGTCAACAGAAATTAACGCCTCGATCGTATTCGCACGTGTCGAACCTCCCCTCGCGAAACAGGTTGCTTTTAATAAGAATGAACTTCCTTCGACCCTCTTTCGATGGAACCACTAAACGCCCCTTAAAAAGAGACGGAGGAATAATCGTGCGTGAAATTGACTCGCCAACAATTTGCTGTAGACGTGTTCTTAATCTTGGGTGATCTTTGGAGACGTGGGTTTCTTCGTGTTAGTTTGGTGTAAGCCTCTTCGGTCTTGCATGTGAAACAAGGTTGACTCTTAACTGACACCGTGGTCCACAAAATTTAGATCTCTAAAAATTGATTTGGGGACTTTGAAATTTTGGGAGACTAAAACCTTGGGATTCTGAAACCTTGAGACTCCGAAACCTTGGGATTCTGAAACCTTGAGAGTCTGGAACCTTGAGACTCTGAAACCTTGGGATTCTGACACTTTGAGACTCTGAAACCTTGGGATTCTCAAACCTTGGTAGCCTGAAACCTTGAGATTCTAAAACCTTGGGATTATGGCACTTTGAGACTCTAAAACCCTTGAGACTTTCAAACCTTGAGATTCTGAAACCTTGAGACTTTGGAATCTTGAGATTCTGAAACCTTGGAATTTTGAAACCTTGAGATTTTGGAACCTTGAGACTCTGAAACCTTGAGACTCTAAAATCTTGGGATTCTGACACTTTGAGACTCTAAACCCTTGGGATTCTCAAACCTTGAGACTCTGAAACCTTGGTATTCTCAAACCTTGGGATTCTGAAACCTTGAGACTCTGAAACCTTGAGACTCTAAAACCTTGGAATTCTAAAACCTTGAGACTCTAAACCCTTGGGATTCTCAAACCTTGAAACTCTGAAACCTTGGGATTCTGAAACCTTGAGACTCTGAAACCTTGAGACTCTGAAACCTTGAGACTCTGAAACCTTGAGACTCTGAAACCTTGAGACTCTGAAACCTTGAGACTCTGAAACCTTGAGATTCTGAAACCTTGAGACTCTGAAGCCTTGAAACTCTAAAACCTTGGAATTCTAAAACCTTGAGACTCTAAAACCTTGGGATTCTGAAACCTTGAGACTCTGAAACTTTGGAAAAAAATCAATAAGAGTCCATTTGATAAAAATGGACCTTCAGTAATCGTAATTTCAGAAGTACACCAGTCAAGTGTCCTCAGCCCAAAATAACCAGTATAAACACTGTAAAATGAACTTATACCCCTTCTCCCCCGAGTCTCACTTCAGACAGTTCCTCCGCATTGAATCGCTAGTACAAAAGGCGAGTGGAATCGTGGCCAGACAAGCTTGCCTGGCGGCTTAATCGAAATCGATGGCTCGTGCGATTCGGTAACGTGGGGAGGCTCGCGCAAATAAACCATCGAACGTTTACAATGTAGGTAGAAGAGGGTAGAAGGAGGAAGGACGTCGGTAGGCTGGCAATCAGACAGGCTGGCCGTCGACGGCGTCGGTGGCGTCGGCGTCGACGTCGGCAGCCGCTTGTCACTCGCTTTAAACGTGTGTCAGTCGATATCATCGCTCGGAGTGGAAATCTCTGCTATTGACAAGCGTATGAATATCGTTAATAATAAATAATGCCTCCGCGGCAATTCCGCTTACCTCCGTTCAACGTTGTCGATCCTTTTCACTGGGCATCGATTCGATCGAGCAATCGACAAGCGGATTAAAAAGCCACCGACCGAAAGTGTTCTTTCGTGACACTTCAGGCGATTCGGGACGCCTATGTGACTCTTATGTGTAAGACTATTGATGACTACCGCTATTGTACGAGGGATATCATTCGAAAAGGGGTGAATGTGGACCAAGAAGGGTGTCATACGCCGAATCATAGAAGAATCGACTGATGAGCGGATTTTGACGCCTACTGATTTCACTTGACGTTTTACGGTTCGTTTTTAACTCTGACTCTTTTTGGTCACATTTGATGTGCTCATTGTAATTGTTGAGGGTTGCACGCATCTAGGGGTGTAGGATACGGTAGACAAGGGTATGTTCATGTGACAACAGAGTTTAATTGTATTGAATTTCGGGATGGGGTACACCAATGACACTTCTTGATACTATGAGCAAAATTGTAAATGTAACATGTGACTACAAGTTTGACTGGGGTAAGTACATAATGTATTTTGCCCTCAATTTAAAAATTAGTAAAAATTATTTCTGTAATGCAACAAACATTCGAAACGAAATATGTGTATAAAGCTACAGGAGTTAATAACATGTTGCGAAAGAAATGACCACGTCAAATTATAATTGCACGTTAATTCGAACGCGACAAGAGACCAGGTCTACGAGACAGACATTTAGAAGAAATTCCTCGTTTGTAACGTCGACGGTAAGAACCGAGACCGTTTATCGAGCGGATCGAAGGATGTAATTGCACGTTACCCGATACGAGAAGCAAAGTTTACGATTACCAGAAACGAAGCGGCGATTAATATTGCCTTCATGAAAGCGATTACCCATTTTTCCGAATCTCTCGGTTGAAAAGCGTAGCATTCTCGAAAGAGGAAAGTGTATGAAAGGCTCGTTTGCAAAGCGATCGTTTAGAAGAGGTTCTTATCCTCGAAACCGATGAATATGTAGATGAATCTTTTCCCTCTCAGCGAGAGATCGAGCAAAATAATCGTACAAAGAACGACTTCGCGGGCGCATCCAAGGATCCGCGAAAAAATCCTTTGCATTTTTAACGTTTCCGCGTGGGCCAGACGATTTCACCGGGGGTTTGCGGTTGCCTTGAAGTTCCTTCCTCCTCGCAACTTCCTCTCCGAGTTTCCGCTCTTGCTTTTCGATCTTCCAACGCGGCTTTCCATCGTGAATTACGGCGAACGGCTTGCCTCTTGGAAGCGTGTTCTGTTTACATCGGATGCGGAAGACGTTTACCCGCGCTGTGTGCGTTTGAACGGCTGCACCGTTAAGGTCCGATGAATATGTAAATTCTATTGTCTTCCTCGCCCTGGCTTCCTTCGTGTTGTTCCGTTATCGCGGCTGTCTTCGACGGAAGTCGCGTTCGACCGCGGTGAAAAGTTTCAATTTTCTCGGAAGTAAAACGGAGGGACAAACACGATTCGTACGTCGAATGCAGCTGTCTGTCAACGTGAGAAATGTTTGGGGGAATGTTCTGAAGGGTGTTTCGATAGGTAGTCGATTTATGGTAAACTACGAAATAAATAAAAAAAGATGCAATTTACATTGTATAGCCAAATAGCTGGCTTATTAATACATACATTATTTGAACAAATATTTTAAACAACCATATACTATATTTTTATACAACTTTTGCTCAGGACTTAAACTTCAGATGGAGATAGAAGACAGAAGAAGGTTTGAGTTAGATTAAGAAGTCGAAGGACAGATTGTTAATATATCATTTATTGATTCACCATCATATATGTACATATTGTACAGCTACTTTCATGTATGAACATTTTACTGCACCTATGAATGTGTACATTAAAAGCTTCACAAAAAATAACCTGATTTATTCGTTGCAGAATAACATAGTTTGTTGTGGTGATTATTTAACCCCTTCCCGTGCCATTTATTTAACAGATGCGTCAGTCAAGACTAACTATAAAGGCCACAACATTAAAACGAACAAAGAAAATTAAAATGGTGTGAGTATTTTATATTCAGGGATCCTTGATAATGCAACTTATTGGACCTAAATTTCAAGTTGAATGTTCAAAGTTTGAGTATGGTTTGCCACATTTGAGCTGTAAGTCACAAGTGAGACTCGTCAGGAAAGAATGTTTTGACGAAATAGCAGTAATAAATGATAGTAACGGGTCTCGAAGCGGAAATACGCGAAAGAGCGAGAGTCAGAAGGCAGTCGATATCGGTATCGTTGGTGGCGCAACAGACGAAGGGAAAACAGGTGGCGCGTTGCGTACAAAGCGCAAAAGAGGGAGTCTGGGAGACACGCGTAGCTGGCAAACTTTCATCCCCCGAGGGACTCGGTTGGATTGCTGCAATGGCCGTGCGTTAGGCGAACGCGTGAAAGGGGTAGGTTCGAGCGAGAGAGAGTGGGCCGACACTCGTAGAAAATAGATCTGGGTTCTGTTTAAAGCGCGTTGCGCTCGGTGCAGGCCTCGCGTATCCGTGTGACGCGGCGTCGAGCAGAAGTAAATACGCGGCATTGTCGTATTAATGGAAAGGATTGCTTGTTCGAGCGTGTAGCAGTCGGGAAGCGGCGGTTCGACGGGTCTAAATTGAAATTCGATTGTCTGGCAGTGCGACGCGATGGTGTTTGCCGTGTTTCGTTCGCGATTGTCGCCTCGCGGAAAGAGCACGGGCGAGACAACGACTCGTCTGCCGTGCGGGCGTTTGTTGACTGGCCGCGAATTCGTAATGAAGCTGTATCGTTGCGTGCACGCGCGCCCGAAAGTTCGCGAACAACTGCCGAGAGGGTGGAGGGCGAGCGAATTTTGCGGGCGTAGGAATAACGAGCTGCAGGAATTCCTAATGAGAGCGACAACGCAACGGGTAGGGTAGCTGATTCGGTGGCGGTCGAATCGTCGAATCTGTAGTTTCCGGAGGGCGGGGGTTGAATTTCGCGCGGTTTCCGGTAATTATGTTACGCCGACGGGTCGGTTTTTTCGCGCGACCGACGAAGCGCTGTCCACCTTTCCTCCCTTTCTCTCGTCGCGTTAATTAATGTTCGCCGGATCGCTATAATTTTTGACCCTTTTGATTCGGCTCGTTGGATACACGGTTCGGTGGTTCCGTTTTTGTGCCCGTTCGTGGCCGGTTGACGTCGCTCGTTGTTCCGCGAAAAGTGCACGCTAGACGAAAATTCAAACACCTTCGGGGATATTATACACCCTTTTTCGTCGGGTCGTTTCCACGGAAAAACGACGTTCTCGAGCTCCTTTCATCCGTAGATTCGCCGAGAACTTTGAACGGGGAACTCTTCTTCATCCTCGTAGATCTCGTTGAACTTCAGGAACTTCCTCTTACGATCCCGTAACTTGCTTCTTTTCAGCTACCACCGCGTCGATCCGCTTTACACCTGGCTCAATTTCTCTATTAAAGGGGAAAAAGGATATTTCTTGCGTGCTGCGCGGAAAAGCTCTTAAGCTCTTCTTTCATTTACGTTGTCCATCTTCTTATCGTTAGTATAAGGAGATCAGCCCAATTGCTTATATTTCTGAATGGCTATTACCTCTTCCTAAACCGCTCTGAACAGATCTCCTTGCTTCATCCGTGATATTAACAATTATACAACCCATATGTATAAATAATTCTCCCTTTCATAAGTTCCATAATCCTCCAAGGAATTAAGTTTCACAGAGCTATGAATTTTCTTATTACCATCCATAAAGAACATATCCAATAATATCAAACGATTCAATTATCTTCCACTCTGAACTCGAAGTTCAGGGAGAATTTAGAGGGTCCCATAAATCCGATCTGTCGATTCCCCGAACCGTCATCGACCCACGTATTCTCCACTCGTTTAAACCCCTTGAATCGACAACTTCCCAGCATGGATTTTTTTCGCAACTTCGCGAAAAAGGTAACGCCAGCTCGTTACACGAGTTTTCCGTCAGACGGACCGCGTCGTTTCCGTTTTCAAAGGGATTTATGTATACGGCCGGGCAGACGCTCGCGAGGTAGCGCTACTCGCAATTAGTCCAACATTCAGCGAGATAGCGTGCACGTGTTCGATAATGCCTGGTTGGGTCTAGGCACGGTGCACCGCGTCGGGTATAGACTTTCCCATGCATAAAGACAAACCGTGCGCGCAGGGCGGCCTTGTCACGTTCAGATGTAAACCAGACTCCCGAGTGCAACTACTACCCGGCGGAACACGCGTCACGGGGAGCCATGCACGTCAGGAACACGAGCACCGGTTCCCCGCCGCACCTGGCCGTAATGCACGCCGCGATAGATGCATACGCGCCATTGAATAAGTACACACCTATTCGCATGAGTTATCGTCCCGTGGACGTCGTTTGCCATCGCTTATATCTGTCGAAATAAAATCGGGATCTCGATGGGTTCCTGAAAATCGTACAACCCTTTGGCGGATCTGTGAGCTGAAATGCACGCTCGTACTCGTGATGATTCTGATCTATATATGTCGTGTGAGATATGTGGTGATCAATGTCTGGTTACTGTAGGTTTGACTGTCTCGTGAAGGTCAACAGTTTGAAGTGTGTTTATCCAACTGCATCGTGAGCGTAGCATCGTAAAGTTACCGTATTGACGTACTGTTGCTGTTATTGCATTATGATCATTCTGTCGTTGCTCACATTGATCACTTCATATCGTTGCTATATTAGTAGCATCGTTGTGAGATCGTTGTAGTGTCGGTATAGTTCCGTCACAGTAACGTGGCAGTAACGTTATCGAACCGTTATTGTACCGTGACTGTGCCAGTACCGTGTCAACATCGATCCGGTATCGTACCGTATGCGTACCAGTACTGTATCATCATCGATCCAGTATTGTGTCTTCATTGATTCGTCATCATATCGTAACCGTGCAGGTATCGTAACGTATACGTACCAGTATCGTCATCGATCCGGTATCGTACCGTAACTGTGCCAGTACTGTTCTAACATCGATCCGTCACCGTAATGTATTCGTCTCAGTACAGTACCAATATCGATGCGTTATCGTACCAGTACTGTATCATCATTGATCCAGCATCATATTGTAACCTTGCCAGTACCGTGTCAGCATCGATCCCTTATTGGTCTCCGTACCAATGTACCATTGATCCATCATTGCACCGTACTATGCCATCTCCGATACGTGATCATACCTAACCGTGGCAGTACCACCATCGATCCATTACTGTAGCAATACTGTATCATCGATTCGACATTGTACCGTGACCGTACGTGCCATCATCGATTCGTCATCACGTAACCTTATTAGTACTATACCATCATCGTTGCGTCCGTATGGACCTCATCTCGTCAACGTACCAGTCTCATTACACTATACAATATCACAATTATACGTGCATTCAGCATGACGTGACTTTTGTTACTTTCATCAACGTGACTCTTGCTACTTTCTTTCCTAAAAAATAGTTCTTCAAACATAGTTGACATAGTTGTACAAAATATATCAGTTCACTCTCCATTTTTCTAACACCTGACAACAGTTTGAGTTCTCCTAATATCTCTGTTCTCTACTGCCCATCATCTGTCCTCTCGTCACGCGTTCATTGTTAAGATAATTCGGTAATGCTGCCAGCTCTTTACGCTTATGTCTGTTTCCTCGTCTATGGCAGTAAAGTGTTTGCAGGTAGTAATTGTATGCACAGTAGTCTATGATAACAGCCTCCGCAGTAAGGAAGACTGTGGTTTAGGATAGTTGAAATTGTTATCTTGCTGGGTTATGTAGCTGCTCTGTTACCCTTGAATCCTTGCTGTGTTTGTTCTGCCTTATTGTTCATGTTTAAGGATGGGTAGAGTTTGTGGATACGATTACTGAAGTATACGGAAACCGTGGAAGACACTTCCTTTGAAACAGATTTGCACTGACGTTAAAGATTCGAATTTCGATTATAAAAGACACTCAAGGTATCTTGAGTACAGTTCAACACAGTTGAATTGTAGGTGAATTGTGGATGTCTTTGTTGACACGAGTGACGTTTCTATGCACGAATATATCAGTGTATTCTAACAGAGAATATTGAATATTAGTTAGTTAGGCAAACTCTGTCACGAAGTCATTAAAATGTCAATAATCTTTAATCCAAACGTATGCTGGCTGCATACACGGCTCGATTGCATCGTTGTTACGCGGAAATGATATTCAGGTTCAATTTGAAACTATTCTAGGCTGTTTCAGGATATCTAGCGTAACACGCGACGGCTCATTCGCGGAATTCATAATCATTTCGCGTTTAAAGCTGCCAAGAGGATCGATATTGTGATCAAATGGAGGGGTTACCCTGTTTAACGATCTAAAGCAGTTATCTGTATTATCAATTCCACCCTTCCGTTTCTTTCGTATCAAACGTATATCGCAGTGCAAAAATCTTTCATATGCATTTCAATTCGCTAGGTCCCTTTTGTTAACAGGACCCCTAATGTGTAACGATGTTTGCTCGAGAAGTCGGATAAAATCCCAGCGCATACACGACGAAGTGCACAGTGGAGGCTCGCCTCGTAGCCCGAGAATAAAGGATAACGTTTTAAGAAGGATCGCCGATGGCGCAGCTGAACGTTTCTCGACCAACCCTATTAAATCGCTCATCGCACGAACGAACGAACGAGTCAGGAATTAACGTTGGTAAATAGCTTTTCACGCTTGTATCATCGCGCTATTTACGGATGTTATGAAATCAATCGTGCTCGACGGTCTTTCTCGCGGCACTCGACGCTCCTCGAGGATCCTCGACGGAGGGCCCAATAATGGACAGCGAACGCGTTGGATATACAAAGATTATTTGCTCGCTTGAAAAACGGCCCTTTCGACGCGTTGATATCGAGAACTGACCGGACGGTATTCTCCGAGCGTACTCGAGACACGAACCGATGCACTCGCTCGATGTCGAGTGGCGAACGAAATCCTCGCGACAGTTGTACGACCAACGTAAATCTCTCTCTCGAACCGGAGTTTTTTACGCTCACCAGTCTGGGGGATTATTCCATGCACGCGTGAGAAGACAGCAACCCTCTTGAACACCCCGATCTACCCTCTACACCCCCGCTCTTTCATTATGTCCGGAAAAGAAGACCCCTCGATTCGAGACCACCGCAGATGTGCCTCGAAATTAGACGAACCTTCGAAAACACCAGACGCGTTCTTTCCCCGCTAAAAATTCAGTGGGCAAATTAATACCCGATCGGATTCTGTTCAAGGTCCTCGAGTTCACAAATTCGATTTTGATCCTTAAGAAATTCAGGTGTAGCTTGTTCTGAAGAGACACGGTAATACCGAGGCTCCTCTCGCGTGGTAACGACACTTAGGTAATTGCACTTAAATTACGTCGGTTTAGTTGGTGCAGTCACGAACGAAGGTAGAAGCCGACGTAACTCGCGAGCTTTTGCTTCACCGCCGACCAAATAGTCCAACTTTTCCGCCAGCTTTGCCTTCGTTTCCCCGCAACGCGTTCGTTCGGCCAACGATTTTTCTCTCTCTCTTTTTTTTCACGCACGCGGAACTTTCGCAGTTACCCGACGGGCCACGTCCCCGCAGCTTCGTTTTTGCAGGCGAGCGCTTTTTAAAAGCGGACTCCAAACTTTCGTTGCCAGCCACGAGCCGGCCTGCAATTTTCGCTATTACACTATCGAGCATTAAATATTTCACTCTATAGCCAGGAAAAATGCTCGAACATTCCGCGATACGTGGTTGCAGCTTGCGCGTACCAAATTTATTAAACTTGTACCAGATGTTCTCGGTTCGAATGCGTGCATTATCGTAAAATCTTATGATGCCTGTTTGTTTCGAATCTGCATGCTGAATTTCACCTTTTCGCTACGCTATTTTAATACACTTTCCGATGCGCTACAAACGATTAAAATGATGGAAACATCAACATGGTTTTATCGACTAAATTTTTCATGGATGTTCCCATTTATTCACGTGGATTACTTCTACATATTCATGTGCATAACTTCTACATATTCGTCTGAATTATTTGTTCTACATATTCATATGTATAATTTTTCTATACATGTGTATAATTTATACTACATATTCATATGTATCATTTTTTCTATATATTCATATGTATAATTTGTACTGCATATTCATATGTATCATCTTTTCTATACATTCATATGTATATTTTTCATTATGTATTCATATGTGTAATTTTTTCTATATGTCATGTGTATAATTTCTTCTATGCATTGATGTACATAATTTTTCATGTGTGTAATTTCTTCTGTATATTCATATGTGTCATTTTTTTCTATATATCCATATGCATAATTTGTATTACATATTCATATGTATAATTTTTTCTATACATCCATGTGTATAATGTCTTGTATATATTCATATGTATAATTTTTTCTACATATTCATATGTGTAATTTTTTATATATACTCATATGTAAAATTTGTTCTACATATTCATGTGTGTAATTTTTTCTATATATTCATATGTAAAATTTGTTCTACATATTCATGTGTGTAATTTTTACTATACATTCATATGTAAAATTTGTTCTACATATACATGTGTATAATTTTGTCTACATATGCATGTAATAATTACTTCTATAATCCACATTTTTGCCAACGTTCTACCATTCATAGAAGAGGTTGTCAAAATTTATAGAAGCTTGTCCACTTGGTATCGCGATTTCCGGAAAGGAGCTTATTCCGTCAACAACCTGTGGCCACCAAGTTCCCAGCTCCTATCTCTCCCTTACCGATACCATCGAACAGTCTCGATATGTCGTCTTCAACGTTCTTTTTCTTCATACAAAAAAAAAATAAAAAATTGCCCAAGCGAGTAGAGAATGTGTCGCGGTCAAGAAAACGACACAGGAAGCTTCGAGGACGCTTTTTCAATCCCGTGAACCGAGGAAAAGCAGAAAGGACGCATGGGATTCGGGGCTTTAGGGCGACTTTATGGTAAGCAGCTTCGATTTTCCGTTAAGGTTACGGGCCATGGCTAGACGTCCTGGCTTACGGCCGAAGTCTATTCCCGTGGATTTTCAGGGATAACCCGTAGCCGATAACGTTCCCTTCAGCCGACGATAAGCCCGCGTCGTCGGACCAACGACGAGGATTTTCAACTTTCTTTACGCCGGCACGCGACGGTATTCTCTGACGACAGATTCTGTGCGGATGAATTCTTTCGGGTGGCTTATCGCCCATGCATATTCGTAATACCATTCCTGATTCGTTTATGACATTATCGAATTATTCATTCTGATCATATTGTTGAATTTTTAAGGGACCATGTTAGACTAACTATAAGTCTCATAGTGCTTGCTGATGACTGATGTAGCAAAATCAAGGTTGTTTAGAATCGTTGATCGTAATCAACTTATACTTTATAAGTATGAATTACTTATATACATAATGAACTCATACTTTATTCATACTTTGATATATTTTAAATACGTCATCTAAATATGTTCATAATATATAAATATGTTCATGACTTACCTACTGAAGGCGATTAACGATCAGATTTTATAACGACCTTGATCAGGGTGTACAATAGCATTGATCAGTGTTTATAATAACCTTGAAGAGAGTTTGAAGAATGACAATTAGCATGTCAGTTTTGTCAGACACATTTTCCTCAGAAGTAGACATTATCCTTCACACAATATGTCTTAAGAGCACATATCATTCAATTCATCTCTGTTAACCCAACACATCAGGTATCCATAACGAGCTGCGATAAAGTACTCAGCTAATGAGTACTCAGAAAATGGTTAAACCATCAGAAAACTAATAACAAGGTACTTAAATCACCAAATACTCAACGAAGTTAACATCAGCGTTGACAAATGGATGCAACACTCTGCCTCCCATCACGCCCTATTTAATTAACAAGTCAAACATCGATTTCTTCGCGCACAAAGCTCATTTGAGAGTCGACGCTCGAAATATCTAGGATTATTTGAACAACACTCTGTCTCGTGATGCATTTCGTAAATAAACACCTCCGTGGAAGAAGGAGAAGCTAGACCATCAATCCGTCGTCGTAACGTTAGCAATTATTACGTTAAATACGCATCTGAAATCAATTTGAAGTCGAGAAACGAAGCGTACGAAGGGGAATAGAAGCAGCAGGGATAGGAAATTCAAGGCGTCGAGGACAAACACGGGCGCTGACATTGTGTAAACATGCTGTGACTACCCTCGTCCGCGAGACGTCGAGCTGACGTCGACGGTACATGGCTTTCCGAGAAACTGGATATTACGTCTTAAGGCGGGAATTAAATGCGTTCGAATTGTCAACGGAGACACTGATTTTGCTGGAAAAACCGTCAGATGCAGATCCTGAGACTCAGTAACTTTTGAAAATGTTGAAATGTTGATCAGAAATGGTCGTCAGAAATGTTAGGAAGACTCGATTTATTGTGACAATGATTTGCAAATGTGTGGATTATTAACACTAAACCTACCGACATATAATGCACACTTACTTTGAAATTAAAAATAAAATTAAAGAATAAATATACAAACGACGAAACATAAATTAGCATACACATTTATTATTTATCTTGAAGAAAATCAATTCTGACTTCAAGAAATGTACTTTGACAAAATATGCACCTTACAATAAGAAACTTGTAGAGCGGTCATTTGACCGGTTTGGTAGTTTTAGTGTTAAAAAATTAATAATTGATGAAAGTATAAACGAGACTTGTGAATTGTCGAATCTTGTTGTTTCTAAATTAATCAACTTCCAAACTGAAGTCGTACTTTTTCAAATTAATAACCTAGCAAATTTTCAAATTCGTATATCTTCGAATGCACTGAATTTTAAATTTCTAAATTCCTAAATCTCTAAGTTTGTATATTTTTAAATTTCTAAATTCCCAAATCTCTAAGTTTGTATATCTTTAAATTTCCAAACCCTAAAAACTCCTAAATTTCTAAACTGGAGTTGTACGTTCTCAAATTAATAATCTAGCAAATTTTCAAATTCCTATATCTTCGAATGCACTGAATTTTAAACTTCTAAATTCCCAAATCTCTAAGCTTGCATATCTTTAAACTTCCTAACCCTAAAAACTCCTAAACTAAACCTGCAAACCCAAACCCTTCCCAGATCTTTACACCCCAAGTCTCCAATCAAATTCTCAAGTCAAACTCCAATTCCTAAATTCGAAATACGCAAATATGCAAATCCGCAAGTCTATAAATTCCGAAACGCCTGTGATCCACAAACACGTAACGTCAGAAGGGTTTACGAATTTCATAGGAGGATATTGTGGCTGGAACGTGTTCGAATTGTCTCCGCGCAAGTTTATCCGTTGATTCTCGTGCACAAGGTAGATGACACGTGCAACGACAGTGACGTTCAATTTCGTAGAGCGATCTACCTCGAAATGACCCGGTGCCATTCGGAGCGTGAAACAGGCTAAGCAGGGTAGAGATATTGGCTGGCTGTGCCTCGGTACTAAAAGGGGTTGCTTCCTGTATCACGATTTGTTGCTCAGCTTCGGACCTTCAGGAAATGAGGATTGCGTTCCCCCTTCTCGATATTGAGACAGCGCCGACGCGTTATTCGCGTTCGTTTGCCTTGAAATCGAAACGAAAACGCACCGCAGCCTGCCAATTTTCTAAATGGGCCGCATTTACCGGCGTGTTCTCTAATGGAATGCTTCATAACATTCATGAGGATTATCGGGATCGTTGCAAAAATAAGTAAGCTCCAAACAAAAAATTCTATTCCTTACTGTTCATCTTAGGGACACAAAATTAATGTGAAATAGTATCCACGCTCCTCAAATTCTAAAATTCCCAACTCTATGCTCTCCAAATTCCAAAACCTTCAATTCCACACGCTCCAAATTCCAAAATCCCCAACTCTACGCTCTCCAAATTCTAAATCTCCAACTCCACGCTCTTCAAATTCCAAAACCTCCAACTCCACGCGCCCCAAATTCTAAAATTCCCAACTCCACGCTCCCCAAATTCCAAAACCTCCAATTCCACGCTCCCCAAATTCTAAAATTCCCAACTCCACGCTCTCCAAATTCCAAAACCTCCAATTCCACACGCTCCAAATTCAAAAACCCCAAACTCCACGCTCCCCAAATTCCAAAACCCCCAACTCCACGCTCTTCAAATTCCAAAACCTCCAACTCCACGCTCCCCAAATTCTAAAATTCCCAACTCCACGCTCCTCAAATTCCAAAAACTCCAATTCCACACGCTCCAAATTCCAAAATTCCCAACCTTACGCTCTCCAAATTCTAAATCTCCAACTCCACGCTCTCCAAATTCTAAATCTCCAGCTCCACACACTCTAAATCCCAAAATCTCTAACTTCACATTCTCCAAATCTCGAATCTCCAACTCCTCATCTCCCCATATCCCTAAGTCTCCAACTCTACTCTACTCCAAATAAATGGAGTATAATTGAATTGAGGTGTAGTACTTATAAATGAAATGAGCTATGTTTGCTTAGGAGCTACTGTTTGGTTTGGAGCTATAGTTAATGTGTATAAGTTTTGAATTGTATAAGAAATTAATATAATACATAGCTTCGAAGTGAAATTTTTAGAGATTTATACTCCCTGTGTGGCACATGTAAAACAGAAATAAAGAACACATCCGTCACCAAATCCTCCGCTAAAAACAAACCACAATTTTCCCTCCTTCAATCTTCACGACATGGTGGGTTGCACATCAATCTTCGTCTGCTTCGTTTAACAAAGGCTGGTAAGCTAGCATCCCAAAATTGTATGTCATTCTATTGTCAACCCTAACTACAGATCATAATGCTTGATTTCATAAGTTCCATAAGCGAGAGGCAGGCTTAGGTTCTTCTAAATTTTAAATCTTTATAAATTACCATATGTTACATTAACATTCGTTGGATTATATGTTGGATTACTGTGTGTTAGAATGATACACATTAAAATGGTGTGCATTGTATTGTTATATGTTATATTAGTGTTCGTTGTATTACACGTTGTGTTATTACGAGTTAGATTATTATATGTTCGATTACTGAACGTTGTATTATTACGAGTTAGAGTACTACACTTTAATTAGCATACGTATGACGTGTTAAATTACTACACACTGAAATATCATGTTAAAGCACCACACACAACATTGTTCATTAAAACCACATATGAGAAATATTTCATGTGTTGTCTCATCTTTCCCATTCGTTCAAATCGACGTTTCTAGTTGAAGCACATTTTCTGACCGTTCAAATGGAGGTACTCGCAGTTTCTCAGACAAGGTTCGTCGGTGAAAATTGAAGATCAGGCGGTGGGTTATTCGCAGGACACTGAGCGAAGGATACGAAGGCTGTAAGTAAAGCGCTCGCCTCCGGAGTACGTAAATCTCTGAGCTGGTACCGGAACTCGCTTAGCGGCAGATTTAGTACGAGGCGTCGACTCCGCCTAGAAACCGCGGAGGTTCGAGTTAAATGGTTTATGCAAGACCGAACGAAGCGGTAATGAAGTTCTCCCGGCAAGCCGTGTACAAGGATAATCTACGGTGGTCCCGATTTATCGTCCGTTTATAATGCGTTTACTCCGTGGCCCCGTGTGACCTCGGGTTTTAAGCGGACGCGCGTCGATTTCGTGGTTCAACGGATGCCTAACGTTATTAACCGTCCGTCTGCGAAACCTGCTCGTTGTCAGTCTTCCATAGTCCTCACGAATGTTCGACCAAAAAAGAAAGTTTTTCGATTAAAGTACTTGGATTTTGTTATTAATTTTACTTTGTTGCTTCGAGATGCTTTGGACTCACTTTGAAGATGCAGCGTATTTGCAGAATATTTGTGCTTTGATGAGCAGAATATCTGTGCTTTGCAGAATCTGATCAGGTAAGTGATTGGAATTCAAGATGGAATTAAAAAAGGCAATCTTATAATTTTTAAATTGAAGATGTACAAGAAGGTCTAAAGATATTAAACTGATTGGTCCAATTATTAAATTGAAATAATATGGATTAATGTTCGGTTAGGATTCGATAAAGCATCTGCAGAAAATGGAGGCAAATACTGTTTCATATTCCGCATCGTATCGCACATATCCACAGATCCGAATCAATTCTTTATAGCGCTATAAGAACATCTAACTTTCCAGGAACTCGGAGAACACTGATCGAAAATCGATGTGAAGCCGTTCTTCCGACCATTAATCAGAACGCAAGCGCGAGAGTGTCAATATATCAGACTGGAAGCAGGGGAGAGCCCACGAAGAAATCGTCGCCACGTGCTGTCGATAAGAGGAAATAAAATTGTCGTCAGGATCGTAGCTCGGTCGCCCTTGAAAAGAGGATGGCGATCGGGAAAGTGTGCCATCCCCTGCAGTGGTTGCACGTGTTCGCCTTCGACCCGGAAAGTACTCCCAGAAAACTTGTATGCATACGGAAGAACCAGGTTCTGAGCAGTGGCGTAAGTGGACAGGGAATCGATTCCATCTTTCAGGATGTGGGATGTGAGAGTTTTATGAATTTATTTTGGACATTTTTTATTTGTGCGCTTTTCAAATTTCTGAATTTTCAATTTTATGCTCTTCAAATCCCAAAATGTTCAATTCTACGCTCTTCAAATCCCAAAATACCCAATTCCACGCTCCCCGAATTCCAAATTTCCAACTCTACGCTCTCCAAATCCCAAAACCTCCAACTCCACGCTCCCCAAATTCCAAAACCCCGAATTCTACGCTCCCCAAATCCCAAAGCCCTCAACTCCACGCTCCCCAACTCCACGCTCTTCAAATTCCAAAACCTCCAATTCCACGCGCCCCAAATCCCAAAACCTCCAACTCCACGCGCCCCAAATCCCAAAACCCCCAACTCCACGCTCCCCAAATTCCAAAACCTCCAACTCCACAAGCTCCAAATACCAAAATCTCCAACTTCACGCTCTCCAAATCCCAAATCTCCAATTCCTCATTTCCCCAAATCTTTAAATCTCCAACTCCACACTCCCCAACTCCCCAGCTTCCCAAATCCTTATCTCCCCAAATTTCCATCTCTCCAAATCCCCATCTCCCCAAATCCTCATCTTCCTAAATCCTCATCTCCCCAACTCCCCATTTCCCCAATTCCTCATCTCCCCACCTCCCCATACCTTTAACCCTGACGCACCGGATGGGACAAGTGCTGTCCCAGTCTAGAAAATTTTTGATATTACGGCTGGGACAACATATGTCCCAGTTACTGAAAAACATCTAGGACAGAAAATAACGCCAAACCGATTCTAAGGCCGTCTCAATCGTTCTGAGTCCAGAAATTTCTGATCTCAATTGTTCTCGAGCTAATTAAGCAAGCGACAATTGTCAACCTATTAGGCATAAAAGTTATTTTATCTAATAATCGCTTGGTGGAGAAATATCTGACCCCGGTAATGGAGCGCACTCAGACTGATTTTTCGCCGTATTGAAAGGGTTAAAGTCCCAACTTCCCAAATTCCAACATGTTCAATTCGCAAAAATCGCAAAATCCGAAAATACCGAATTTTTGTGAGCCGATCCACCGCTACGCCATTGGTGAAAGGTGGTCGAGCGGTAGAAAAATGGCAACGAGATTTTCTCGTTTGTAGCTGATGTTTACTCTGGCTTGGTCAACGCTGAAAGCTTTTTACACGGCTCGCTCGAAAAGCTGACACGCGATCCGTGCTTTCTACTTGCATCTCTACTAATTACTCTGACTGAGCTTCTCATTCAGCTCGTTCGCGCAATCCTTTCCTGTTTACTGGCCCATTCGTCTCTTCCGGTCCAGTTTGAAGGCGACGGAAATGGCCGACACGCTAATGAGAGCCGCGTGATTATCCCCGCGTTTCATTAACGTCCGCTCGCGAACTATTAGGTTGTTGCATATGAAATGTTGGATTTCGAAACGTCAAAAGTCTAGCAATTTGATAACACAACGCTGTTATACTGTTTGTATATCAATTTGAGGATGTGTGTCCAATGAAAATGTACAATTACTAGCGTTTGTGGTGTATTAGGTTGATATGTTTGATACTGAAATGATGGTTGAAGCTTAGATTCTAACGAGAATGTTCAATCATTAATGTTGGTGAGGTATTAAGCTGATGCTTTAATACCTCTTTATGCTTTAATGTTTTTAATTTTTAAGCTGATGATACTGAAATGATATTTGAAGATTTTAAAGAAAATGTGCAATCATTTTGTAGGTGTTTTTGACTGACTGAAGACAGTAGACAGTAGCAAACAGTAGACTTCATAGTCCTTAAAATATAATACAGCTTGATGAGATAAAATTATGCAATGGCACAATTTATGACATAAAGTCTGTCAATATCATTATAGTTGAATCTTGTATACATTATAGACTGATATTTAATAATCTTGAACAAGTATTTAATAGTTGATGAGGTAAGTCAATAACAACCTAGTTGTTGAGCAATTAGATAATACTCAAATAATGTTCGAAAATGCGGGCAAAAGTGTACAATCATCTCATCAGTATTTTTGACTGACTAACTGACAACAGTAGACAGTAGCAAAGAGTAGACTTGATGGTCTCTAAAGTCTAATACAATTCAATAAGATAAAATCATGCAATGGCACAATTTATGTCATGAAGTCTGTCAGTATCACAGTCGAACTTCCTGTACATGTAGTCTATTTAATACTCTTGAACAAGTGTTTAATACTTGATGAAGTTAGTCAATAACCTAGTTGTTGAGCAATTAGAAGTATAAGTGAGGTAGTCATAGCGATCAAGAGTTAAAGCCGATTTTCAGCTTCAATCAACAGTATCATTTCGGGCAAGAAGAGGTTCGGTGCAAGCACAATTAACATTGTAGATCGACAACCGGGCCAATTGCATATGCAAGGAGTAGCCGAAGCCAATAACCACGGGTGTTTCGCGAGCGCGTATACTGTGTGTTAATCAATCATCGATATGTTTGCCAGACTCCTGTGAAGACGGACCGCTCTGTTTATTTTGCATCTGTGCGCTTTGAGTCGGCCTCGGTTCCCCTTTACCACGAATTCCCATTTCTATTAGCAGGCCCACAGTTCGTGGCTTCCATTCCAGACACTCGGTTCAATCGAAACCGCGTCGAACGTCGTTTCCTCCGCGTCTACGACGAGTAGAATTCCGTGTACCAAGGAGGAGGACCCTCGACTATGCCGTTTCCCGAATTCGCTCCCACCGTTTCAACTGCCTTGGATCCGTCGATTCGCTCGAGGAGCATTCTAGCCACTTCTACAGAACGCCTAGACCCTGGTCTAGGGTATTCAAAGGCCATCGTGGAGCCTTCACGTCAACGAGCTCGCAGACCAGAACTCGATGGCGTTCGGACACTTCGAGCTACCTATGGTATCGACCGTACGAATTTCCAGACTGACGCGCACTCCCTCGAAATTGCTGACGCTATATACAACTTATACAAGATTAAATGCCAATCATTTCATATTTTAAACTTTATTCCAACTTTTACGGTTTGCGTCTTCTATTAGATGCGGTGACTGCAGTTACTTGCAGGTTTGATGCTTGGAGTTTCGGGTAGAAACATCTTTCATATCAGTTTTTGCGGTGGGGATATATTTGTTATATGTTCACTTGATGCACTGGGTGTTTCACTCAAGGTGGTTTAAATTATTTTTATGGATGAAGTAATAATTTTGCAGTGTTTACGATGTTTACGTTTAGGACATGTTCTTTTTATCGTCACTATATTATACTAAAACATATGTAACTTTACTCCAACATCATATAAGTCATATATCATACTAGTTACATATGTGACTTTACTTCAACATCATATAAGTCACATATCATACTAGTTACATATGTGACTTTACTCCAACATCATAAAAGTCACATATCATACTAGTTACATATGTAACTTTACTCCAACATCATATAAGTCACATATCATACTAGTTACACATGTCATAAGTTATGTATAAGTCACACATCGTATATACTATACATATGTGTATCTCCATATACATATGTTCTACAAGAATACAACAATGAAAATCATATTACATAAACATCATCTACCAATGAAAATACTGTGCATGTTCGACATAAATGTACATCATTATCCAATAAAAAATGTTCAATAAAAATGAAGATGTACATATAACATTAGACATATGATCTCATGTATATCTTCACATATGTTCAACCACAACATAACAATGAAAACCACATTACGTAAACATCATCTATCAATGAAAACAATATACATCTTCGACATGAATGTGCAACATTATCCAATAAAAATGTCCAATAAAAATAAACATGTACCTATAACATTACACATATGATCTCACGTGTATCTTCATATATGTTCAACCACAACATAACAATGAAAACCACATTACATAAACATCATCTACCAAACAAAACAATACACACGTCTAAAATAAATGTACATCATTATCCAATAAAAAATGTCCAATAAAAATGAAGATACATGTGTAACATTACACATATGATCTCGTGTATCTTCATACGTATTCCACCACAATATAACAATGAGAACCATGTTACAATAAAAATGAAGTTGTACGTAACATTACACGACCTCATTAAATTTAGAATCAGACGGCCAGACAGGCGAGAGCAAGTTAGCTAACGATAGTCTTTGAGCTTCAATTATTTCAGCCACAGTAGAGTAGCTCCGGGCGAAACCGTTTCATCTTGCCCAGTATAATGTTTCCTTCGATTCCCTGGTCCTCGTCGAGACAGCGTAAAACCGCGCCAATTACACGCCCGCGGGAAACAAACGCATGCCCGTCGTCCCCTGTGAACAGACCAACCGTGCAAATTGTATCCCGTGTGTCACCCATTCGGCCAATTAGCTGACGGTCCATCATTGACACCAAAGTTCAGGACTTTCGATGGCTTTCAAAGCTACTTGATTATTATGTTAGAATTATTAGAGCGCACACGTGTGTATATAATTAATAAGTCTAATAGGAATTTGTGAGTATTCATAAGTCCAGTAGGAAATTATCTGTGGAGTGAGTGTCACTGTTTAACGAGTGCAGTGTGCATCACAGTGGTATAACGATTACAGCAGGAGTGACCCTGTTTCGATATCTGTATTTTGGTGGTCTCGTTCACGGTATAGTCTAGCATCTTCGATTCTCGTTCTCACGATGTTAACGAGGCAAAAACTGGCCACATGCCGTCGACCATTTTAATTAAAACCCGCTGTGTTTTGTTGACGTCGTGTTAGCCGACGACACACCGCGTAACTTCGTTGCTCGTTCTTCGACGTCTTTTTTTTTACTTGCTCTCCACTCGCGACAGGCATCGGTTTTTCTTCTTGTAGAAACTGAAAGATCGATGGCCGAACGCGTCTAATGGAGACAGTTAACTGCTCGAGGAATTCAACGGGACCTCCTTGAACCTTGCCAGCTAATTAAAAGCAGCGAGTCTAGGGCACATTCGTTAAATCGTCCATTCAGTGTCACTTTCGTAATTATATTTAGTAAAATTTTCAAACATTGACGAGAATTTTAACTCGGAAGAGACCATCAATATTTTATACTCTGCACAAATTGTTTGTGCTATATTTTGCTTCGCTTTAATAAATTTAATCGAGTTTTCCCGTAACCCAATTACGTCAACACCAAAAATCGGCAGGAGTTTAAAACGCTGAATTAATTTTTTGAAATTACCCGAAAACCTCTCAGTTGGCTAATTAAAAGGGACGATCAAAGCTGTCCGAGTCGTTGATCGACGGTTCCTTAATTGACGGAGTTCTCGTGGCTGTCAGAGAGCACGATTTTATTTTCCCAAAAAAGGAATGAAAATTCCGGAGCGATTTCGTTGGCACAAAGTGCAATTATAATAATTATCAGAATAATGCAATGAACTACCAACCTGTCTACTTCAGTCATTTATTTTAGGATCCTAACAAAAACAATTCTTCATTGAAGAATCATTGAAGAATACTTCATTGAATTGTTTTTGAATTATAAATATTTTTAGAACATGTTAATGAATTATAAATATTTAAGAATCAGTGCTCAGATATTTTTAAGATGATACTACAGAAGGTTGAAAGAGTAACTGTTAACTGGCAAATTTTCAGAGCAGCAAGAGAAAAAAGGGAGCAAACGAGGGGAGAAGTTGTCAGTAAGGATTCCTAACAGACAGTAGATGTTAGGAGGTGTTTTAACGATCTCATGGTTTTTTCCATCAGTCTCTGTTCTGGTAAGTTTTCGCTTAGTCATCGTTTCTTCCGTACGGTGGCTTCGTTCGAAAACCAAATGTCTTCGTGTCTAAGACACGGGTCTCGTTCAGGTAGCCTTATCGACGAACTTGCCTAGCACTTTCTTGCTTCCTCATCTTTTTCCAGCCTTCTTTCGACAACTTTTAGCCGTCAGAGCGATGACGAACGAGCGGCACCCGTCAAAGACGTACTTCGAAGAATCGTTGGTCGGAGAACTTGGAGGAACAGGAATCGATGGAACCAGTCTGGATGCTGCACAAGCGAAAAATTTTCTGGAGTTTTTCATGAATTATAAAATTCGATCAGCAGATGTGTCATACTTAACAGGTTTCACATAACTTCTTATTAGAAAAGAGTACTCTAAATACATTTTCTTTTAATTATTCATAGAATGGAAGGTTCGTATATGTTGTAATATAACAAAATGAGTTTGAATCCTAATAATAAGATTTATAGGACTGTTTGCAAGATTTGTTACTTCTTTGTTGTGTGTACTTTAATCTCAAACTCTAAAGGGATGATTATTTTGAGGTTAGAAGAAGAAACGATTCTATAGAATTGTAAATATGTAACAATTATATGAAACGTTTGTAACAATTATATAGATAGATTATAAAGGAAGAAACACATGTAGAATTTATGAAATATGAACACACAATATTCCATGTTATTCATACGTGTCTTCTGTACATAACCTCTTGCGTTATCTACATAACTTCTAAATTAATAAACTACTTAATAAAGTAAATTAAGAAACGTCCACATTAAAGTGGTTAAATTTTCTACGAATGTTTGGTATGAAAATTCGATGTAATTCGGAGTAAGAGGATCGTAAAATATTTGAAAATTCTTGTCACGAGGGGGTGAAAAAAGGCAAGCGTTCAGCAAGCGATCAATGGAACGGAAGGTCGATATTCGTCCCGTTCTCGCAAAAACAAACAGAAAAGAAAGAAATATCTATTGAATCGGAAAAGCGATTGTGTCGAGCGAGTGACAATAAGCCGTATCGTTCCCCTGCACGGCTACGAGGAATTTGTTGCACACGTAGCGTTGCCGATCGGATTTAAAACGTCGCCGTATAAACTTGAGAACTTTGGTTTGCAATTGTTCCACGGGAAAGACACAAAAGGGTTTTTGTTGATTGAAGAGTCCGGCCCTCTCGTGGCTTCCGTCAGTTCGCTCAAAAGTCGACTCCTCAAAGGACTCTAATGAATAGAAGCATTTACTATTCTTCCCCGCACAGATGTAATTATAAAACCATTCTTCTGTTTCAGCCGCCCATTGACGAAGGAGGAACGTCCGTTCGTTGGAAGCGGCCCATTGTGCCTCGACGTTCTCTAGTCATTGCGATTTAAATTATGCCCGCTCGTCGCGGCCTCTTGATTATTCGACTGCTCGTCGAACCAACTCGTTACGTTTTATCCAACTATGTAATATAATCGTATCACTCCGATTTTAATTCCCACAATTTAATCGCCACGAGTTTCAAACTGAACGAAACGATTAATGTTTAACTACACCACTAATTGGAAACATACACCTTTTCGTGTATAAAGTATAAATGTACAAAGTATGTTCCCGAATTCCTTTCTTTTCACTGTTAGTCTGAAAGCGACTAGCAAGGCAAAGCCTTCATTTACGATCGAGCCTTTACGCGAGCAGCGACACGTGTTTCCGGCTGCAAATGTTGACTCCTTTGGCCACGATACCGATTACCTTGATCACGAATATGTGGAAGTTGGCAGTTTGCCGATGGCGGGATCAAAGGACGCGTATGAATATGTCCCAAGTGCGGAGGCCGATTTTTATGGGCCTGTTGTTTATTTGGCCGCGACACGGACTGCATAAAACACGGTCCATTAGCGCGCTTTTATTACGCGGCCCACGGGTGTTCGCGAATTAATATCAATCCTCGCAGCCAACGTCGATGCGAGGCGTAATTAAAAATTATTGTTACGTCGCCGGCTGTAAATCCGCCCATTAACGACGCCTGTCGAAATTTGTTTTCTTTTAATCCGCGAGCGTAACAGGTTGAAAATGAATTATGCAATTTAACGATTTGGCAATTTGGGAACTTGGGAGTTTGACGAAATTGATCTTTGGATTTATGGTTTGGGAGATTGGGGGCTATTTGCTAATTTAGAACTTTGGGGCGATAGACCTTCTGGGATTTAGGGGTTGAGAGAGTTTTAGAACTTTAACACTTGAGTTTGAAATAAAAAAAAATTTGACGTTTCAAATATTTAACAAATTGAAAATTTAAGAAGTTTGGCAATCGAGAAATTCGGAGTTAAACGTTGTAATCGCAAATGTGAACAAATTTGAGGATTTGAGTGTCGAATCACGCAGCCCCCATCGATGAAAAGTGGAATTAAACATCATTGTTACACGGCGCTGCGAATAAAACTTTTTCCATTAATTTGAAATGCATAACGCGTTACAATTGAATTTTTGCGGTGATTGTTTCGTACTGATTGATCATTTGAATAAAATAAACGATCGCTCGTATCGAATGCAACGGCGCAATTGCAGCAGCGATTGATATTCAGTTATTCATTTTTTCAGTTTAGTTCGCCGATAAAAAGGTAACAAGCAATCAATTAGTGTAACGTAATAAAACTAACTGCTTGATATCCGTTAATATCGCTAACAAGCTGTATAACTCTATTCGCGATATTATCGTGTTTTTCTTTTTTTGTTTGCCCATTAACTTTTCCTTAGTTTTCCGCGGAAACCTTGCTGCACACGCAAAAGCGTTCTTTCAGCAAAAGTCATTTACATTCGAAGGTGTATCATTAAAGCATCTCATTTGACTTCTTAAGTACGGTTCTTCCGTATAATCATTTACCGTCAACGTTACATTATCACATGATGATACGTTTCGTCTACCTACTTATCAAACAAAGAATGAAACCTTGAACGACTCTTCGCAAGTATCTCAATTATCCGTACCCATAATAAACGACGAGGACGTGCATTAAAAATCCTTTAAGCTATCATTAAATTACTATACACTTGCGAGCCATCACGGAGATTACAATTTCATACTGAAAAACGCATTCCATATTTTAACCTTCGATGGTACACTGACACGTCGACAATTTATGTGCATTTTTTCGAGTCTTTATCGTTTTTATTTCTTAAACATATTCAATTATTTCTTCCGGTACTAATTGATACGTCTAACCATCAATTTGATTGAAGAGCGCGTCGTGAGTCGAATGTAATATACCTCGGGTATAACGAGCGTCGATTTCATTACGTAGAGAATGTAACGCACTTTCAACGTGCGTCGAATTCAACACGTCAGAGAATTCAATGCGTGTCAAATTTAACGCGGGACGGATTGACGTATGTCAAATGTAACGCGTGACGAATTCAACACTTGGAATATTGATGAGACAAATTTAATCCATATCGAATATAACGTGCGGTGAAATCAACGCACGTTGCATTCAACGCGCGTTAAATTCAACGCACGATGGATTCGACGCACGTCAAATATGATGCGTGACGAATTCAACGCATGTTAAATATAACGTGCAACGAACTCAACGCACGTTGGTTTTAACGTGCGTCAAATTCAACGCACGTCGGATTCGACGCACGTCAAATATAACGCGTGACGTATTCAAGGCTTGCAAAATTGATGAGATGAAGTTAACACATGTTGAATATCGCGTGTGACGAACTCAACGCACGTTGGATCCAACGCACGTCAAATTTAACGCACGTCAAATTCAACGCACGTCAAATTCGATGCACGTCAGATATAAAACGTGACGACTTCAACGCTTGAAAAATAGATGAGATGCGTTCAACGCATGTTGAATATAATGTGCGACGAATTTAACGCACGTCAAATTTAACGCACGTCGGATTCGACGCACGTCAGATATAACGTGAGATGAACTCAACGCATGGAAAGTTAAGACAGTGCAAACTTAACTTTGGGTAAAATACTTGAGAAATTCAACGTCCGTCGAATTCGATGCATGTAAATTTTAACGCAGAACAAATTCGACGCACGTCGAATATAATACATAACGGTTTAATCCATGGCGAATGCGTACCAGTCTAACACGTGATAATCTACCTTGTTGCGACGCAACATGTAATGATGTAACACGTGATAATCCATGGCGTAATATTCAAACGCGCGTGAAATTTACCGTGTAGCAATTCAGCGTGCAGCAATTTACGGAATTACGATCTTACATTTAGCAGGCTACGATATACTTGACCGTATAAATACACGGTCACAGTTCGCGGCATCACAGCTGCACAGTATCATTGCAAACAGGCGAACCTCAAAATTGCCATTACCGAACTCGTACGAATCCCCTCGTACAATCGGACAGCGCCACAAAGACACAAAATGGTAGCCACCCTCGAAGCCACTTTTCACGGACACACCATCTACATCCGCTCGGAATCACCGCTCGCGGAGAGTGTATTCGCGTGTCAGCAAATGACTCGTGTCACCGGCTGCATTTCGCATCGTTAAAACACTATTTTGTGCGCCGATTCAGCTATCGGTGAGCGCAACACGAATCTCTGCGGGCTAAAGTTCACGACAGTTCTGCTTCGTATTGTTCTGCCCGATTGTTTCCGGTAACGAGTGGTAAACGACGGGATAAGAGCTGGCTAAGCGTGCGAAAGTGGGTTCTTGCTAAACAATGAGAAGCAGATAGTTTGAAATCGCTTTGAATTTTGTCTAACTTTGATAGTTTTGATATTTGGAGATTGGAGAACATGAGGTTCACTGGCCAAATAACTCTGACATTTATTACTCTTCGCTGTTTCAACTAATTTAAACTTTTCAAATTTTGAGACTGTTCCGATGAAAAGTTCTTCGAACCAGCTGACACGGTTTTTTGTTCAGTTTCATATTTAACGACTTAAAAGAACATGTTTATAGCTTGCTGAAATTTGGAGTAGGTCCAAACTTTCCAAATTTAAGTATCTTTCTGATGAAGATTTCTTTAAACAAGTTGAAATAGTTTTTTGTTAAATTTCATATTTTATGGTTTAAGAATAAAAAGCATGTTTATAACTTGCTGAAATTTGAACTACATTCAAACTCTTCAAATTTAAACATCTTTTATATGAAAATTTCTTCAAAGCATCTGGCACCTGTATTTTGTTAAGTTCCATATTTAATGACTCAAGAATAAAGAACATGTCTATAACTTGCTGAAATTTGAACTACTTCCAAAGTTTTCAAATTTAAATATCTTTTATATGAAAATATTCTCAAACAATCTCAGCCCTATATTTTGTCAAACTTCATATTTAACGACTCCAAAAATGAAGAACATGTCTATACCTTACTGCAATTTGAACTAAAATCGAACTCTTCAAATTTAAATATCTTTTATATTAAAATTTTCTCAGACAATCTCATTTCTGTATTTTAATTTTCATATTTAACGACTCCAAAAATGAAGAACACATCTATACCTTACTGCAATTTGAACTAAAATCGAACTCTTCAAATTTAAACATCTTTTATATGAAAATTTCCTCAGACAATCTCACCTCTGTATTTTATTAATTTTCATATTCAACGACTCCAAAAATGAAGAACATATCTATACCTTATTGCGGACGTTTCATGGCCACTTTATTTAAATATTAACTAAAGTAGAAAAATAAATAAATTGCAGATGATATGTGCACTGCCTAAAACATTGATTCTTTTGCTAAAAGTCGATGAAAGTAGACATTTTTACAAAAATTTCTTAACATGTTCTGTCATCTAAAATAGACCTACTATCCGACATTGACGGGTTCCGTAAATCTAGTGTTAAACTTAAATATCTTTTATATAAAAATTTCTTCAAACCTGCAACCTTCATTAAATTTTTATATTTAGCGAACGAAGAACAAGTATCTACAATATGTAGCATATCCTGTCGGCGTTTCGTTTTCGTCAAGGTTCCTTCAACGCGATTACGAAGCTGCCGTTTTCCTCGAGGAAAGAACCAAACGACCGGTCGTTCCGTCGAACAGCGTCGTTTGAAGGAAGCCGGGAATAACGTTTGCTTTCCGTTTATTAAAGCGACGCGACGCTGGTCGTCGCTTTGAAACGCGATCAAACGTGAGCCGAGAAGGAACCGCGTGACGGATGACGAAGATCAACGAGCCGAATCGGTCGAGAGGAATTCGCGATTTATCGAACGGTGAAAACTCGCGACCATGTTCCATATATTCAAGGCAATTAATTCGCTCGTAATTGACGCGGCAATTAGCAGCGACCAGTGGGCGTACTCTTGGTCCCTGTCGTTCGATGGACTTCGAATTAGAGGTACACAGAGTATCTCTGGTTAATTAACGGTACTATGGGTAAATGCGACGAAATCGGAACAATCTTCTTATTCCTTTATGAGTTTGTATGTGGTGTGCAATCTTGAGGTTTCATTGATATATGCATATTCTGTAGAACTGATTGCAGATTTGATTGAAGGTAGACTTCACTAAGTGCAAAGTAGGTAGTTTATAAATTTTCTAATTTTTGTATTTTCAAGTTTGTACATATCCAAGCTGCAGAATTTGGGAATTTTTAGTTCTCATTGAACTAAAGTAGTTTAGAAATTTTCTGATTTTTGTATATTTAAGCTTGTAGACATCCAAGCTGCAGAATTTGGGACTTTTTAGTTCTCATTGAACTAAAGTAGTTTAGAAATTTTCTGATTTTTGTATATTCAAGCTTGTAGACATCCAAGCTGCAGAATTTGGGAATTTTTAATTCTGATTGAAGTTTTGATTCAAGGTAGACTTCACTAAATGCATGCAAGGTGGATAGTTCATAAATTTCGTGATTTTCGTATATTCAAGCTTGTAGAGATCCAAGCTGCAGAACTTGGGAATTTTTAGTTCTGATTGAAGTTCTGATTGAAGTGGTAGATTAATAAGTGCATGCAAAGTAGGTAATTCATACATTTTCTGATTTTTGTATATTTAAGCTTGTAGACATCCAAGCTGCAGAATTTGGGAATTTTTTAGTTCTAATTGTAGTTTGAATTGAAGTTAGACTTCAATAAGTACATACACAATAGTTAGTTCATAAATTTTTTGATTTTTGTATAATGAAGTTCGTAGACATTCAAATTGCAGAATTTAAAAATTTTTAGTTCTTAATGAAGTTTTGATTGAAAGTAGACTTCAATAAGTACATGCAAAGTAGGTAATGTATAAATTTTATGATTTTTGTATATTCAAGTTTGTAGACATTGAAGTTATAGAATTTGGGAATTTGTAGTTCTAATTGAAGTTTTGATTGAAGTTAGACTTCAATAAGTACATGCAAAGTAGGTAATGTATAAATTTTATGATTTTTGTATATTCAAGTTTGTAGACATTGAAGTTATAGAATTTGGGAATTTGTAGTTCTAATTGAAGTTTTGATTGAAATTAGACTTCAATAAGCACATACAATATAAGTAATTCATACACTTATCTGATTTTTGTATATTCAAGTTTGTAGACATTGAATTCACAGAATTTTTGAATTTGTAGTCCAAAATGTTTTTATAATTCTTTAATTAAGTTTGTTCGTAACTGTACATGAGTAGCCATTTAGCTAATTTATTCATGTTATTTATTGATATTTTATTATCCATGACTGTCATGTCCAGTAAATTACCTATTGAACCACTCTATTATTGCAGTGTTCCTCCGTTAAGGATTAGTCTTGTGTTCCACGATAAGGACTATAAAATATAGAAGGGAGGGAGGTATAAAAGTGGTTCGAGCGGTTACGAGATCCTCGAAACGTGTGGCTTAGCGGGTCGAATGCGGCGAGCCGTGACGGAAAATTAGTTAAGTGGGCATTATTAATGAGTTTTGTCGGTCCACTGAAAGTTACAGATTGTAAGACACGCATATTAACGAGTCGGCGCCAAACGGTTTTTACGTAACGTGCGTACGTCGGCACGGGCGCTTTTCATGCGAGACGAGAAACGCGTGCAAGAAAGCGACGGAGCTAGTGTGTTTTCCCAGTTTTATTATCCGCTTGGTGGAAAAAATGTCGTATCTGTCGATACAAAATGTCGCAATGTACGAGGTATCGGCAAATTAGCGCTTAGCACCGTGCAACCGAGCGATCGATATCTTTCACGGTGGGAGCGATCGATCGTTGCGAACAGGAATTCCTCGATCGTGCATTAAATTCGCTTTCGGAAAGTGTTTGGATAATGAATGTAATTGGTAATAAATTCACTGACCAGTTGCGTGTGATTTTAAATCTAATTTGATCGTACTCAATGTAACAGATCTTAGTTTGTAATATCGATCATTTTTCTTGACTTTTCGTATGAGAGGACCTTCATACCGGTTTTAGCGAACCTTCGAGGGTTTATGATACCAGATATAAATTACATAAGCGTGCAACGCCTGTTATTAAATAAATTAACTACTTTATCTTTCCATCTACCATGATATTAGTTATAAACTATTTGTCCCGGAAATTTGAATAATATTCGAATTTTTAAGTGTTCCAAGATTGATCACCTCAATCGTCATTCCTTCACGCTTTTCCTGTTCGAACCTTTTCTCTCCGTTACACAAAACTGCAAACAGATTTCACGCTCTCGTTCCAGCTTTCATCTCGAACCACACATCGTGTTCCTCTCGTTTGATCCGCTTTTTTCCAGACCGCAGCCACTCATGGTCACGTTTGAGGGGCGTTCGAAGGCGGCAGAAAGCGAAAGAGCAGAGAACACCGCTGGACGAGCGAACTCGAGAAAGAAACTTGCTGGTATGGATAATTAACGCCATCCACTTCCCGTAATGTTCTATGTTTGCTCGAACGAAGCTTGAAAGGGAAGCACGAAGGGCTCGCTTCTTCCCTCCAACCTGCCACAGGGAAATTAGGGACGCCTTGTAAGGATATTTATAAAAGGGTTAATTAAGCGTGCCCGTCTCATCGCCTTGCTCGTGGCTCTAGGCGTAATCTTCGACTCGAGACTTTCGCTGCCTCCATCATTTTATATTTTATCAAACATTCATCATTTTTCTATCTGGGAAATTTTCTTTTTTGAAATTTATCTGATATGGAGATCGATTTTAATGATACTGTGTCTTACTATAATGTGTTTACACTTTAAATTAATTCATTGTCTTGTAATAATGTGTTAGACTCATGATACATTGTGAGTGGACCAGACGTGCAACAATTTTTACAGCAATTTTTGGTTCAATTCTAAGTGTAGTCTGCTTAATGAAGACTGAAGGCAAAATGAACTTACCATTTTTAATTTGAATTAGTTGTTATAATGTTGTGGCTATAATTAGATAGTTGTATGTGATGCAACTAATAAAATGAATTAAGCATTTTTAATTTTCTTTAGTTGCTTTAATATTGTGCAATAATTAGCTAGCTATTTGTAACGGAACTAATAAAATTAATTTAGCATTTTCAATTTTGTTTAGTTGCCTTAATATTATGGCTGTAATTAGACACATGTCTGTGACGCATCTAATAAAATGATTTTAGTATTTTTAATTTTCTTTAGTTGTCTTAATATTGTGACAATAATTAGCTAGCGTTCTGTAACGCAACTAATAAAATGCATTTAACATTTTCAATTTTTTTTAGTTGTCTTAATATTGTGGCAATAATTAGCCAGCTGTCTGTGACGCAACTAATAAAATGCATTTAACATTTTCAATTTTTTTAGTTGTCTTAATAATGTGGTAATAATTAGCCAGCTATCTGTAACGCAACTAATAAAATGCATTTATCATTTTCAATTTTTTTAGTTGTCTTAATAATGTGGTAATAATTAGCCAGCTGTCTGTGACTCAACTAACAAAATGTAAAATGAAGAAGTTAAAGAAAAATCATTAAAGGAGAATTGTTAAAGGAGAATTGTTAAGGAAGAATTGTTAAAGAAGAACTCTTAAAGGAGAATTGTTAAGGAAGATTTGTTAAAGGAGAATTATTAAGGTAGAATTGTTAAAGAAGAGTTGTTAAAGGAGAATTGTTAAGGAAGAATTGTTAAAGAAGAATTCTTAAAGGAGAATTGTTAAGGAAGAATTGTTAAAGGAGAATTGTTAAGGAAGAATTATTAAAGAAGAACTCTTAAAGGAGAATTGTTAAGGAAGATTTGTTAAAGGAGAATTATTAAGGTAGAATTGTTAAGGAAGAATTGTTAAAGAAGAATTTTTAAAGGAGAGTTGTTAAGGGAGAACTGTTAAAGGAGAATGGTTAAGGGAGAATCATTAAAGAAGAATTATTAAGAAAGAATCATAAAGGGAGTAGTTAACGAAGTTGATTTTTATAGAGACATTAGTACGATACTTGAAGCGATTTCCGTGTCACCGAAAACGCTATACGTACTGTCAGCCCGAAGCGAGTAACGTGGATTATCCGTGGCGATCGATCAGCCCTCTAATAGCTTGCTCAGGGGTACAGCCAGCGAGATAATGCAAAATTGATGAGTCCCTCCGAGTGTTTGTAATCCCGAGAAATATATTGAAACTGCCGGCAAGCAGACAGGCTTGCCTGAAAATGATTCGTCCGGTTCGCAATAATTCTGAATGATTTGCCCCGTGAAACCGCTCTCTGCAATCATCGCGCGAATTACGAATTTCTCGCTGCATATTATGTACAAACGTTGTTCGTCGTGAAGCTCGGTCGTTTAACAACGATCGTCCCGTTTCTCCGATCTGTTTGTCCACCGCTCGTTAATCCTCGTCGTTCGTTAGCGCGGCTGGAATAATGAAAGACCCGGCTCTGGAGTGGACCCGGTGTATTTGCGAGCGCCACTGTTAAAACGCGCTCTCCCCGTCGAATCTGCATAATTAATGATTTTTTTTTCGCGCGATTGTAATTTCTACGGAGCTTTATGCTGAGTCGTGATTTCTTTCTACTAATTCTTATTTCGTACGCTATTACGAGTTATTATTATTGAATTGTGAAATCAGAAGTAACGGGTAGTAAAAAGAGGAATGATTTCATCACGCGTATTCTCGATCGCGAGATCTCCATTTATTCCTTTCATGCTCGCAGAACGCGAATTCGATTACAGCGTAACTTGATGGAAGCTCAGTGAAGGCTGCAATTGCGGTTGTTTCAGTTACAAAAGCCGGCAATTACGGTACCTTCAACCGAGAAGAAAATCCACATCCGTGAAAGAAACCTTTTGCGAGTGTACCGTCAGCGAAATCCTCTCCGTCAACAGACGCGAATCAAAGTTCCGCCACCGTTCTCCAGAAAGACGAAACAGAGAATCTGGAAGCTCGGTTGGTTCCCTTTTACGGTGAAGTCTATTTGGCCGAGTGGTTCGTTCATAAAGGTGTGCGGCATCGGCGATCCCTCTCTCGGATTCACGTATTCGTCTGGGAATTCGCCGGGATGTTAACCAGTCGGTGCATATTAATTCCAAGGGATGAAATATCTCGACCTTTGAAGAAGCCCGGCAAAGGGAGGATATCGCCAGGAAAAGGAAGCACCGTAGATGTGTGCAGAGTTCTAGTTGCTTCTTCCTCGATCCATGGATTTCTTCGCGGGAATTCTTAAGATCAGCCAACCGAGCCAAGAGGGTTTCCGGGATCGAGAGAAGCCGGGAAACGAGCAGGGACGAGTTATTAACGATTATCGAGGTCTTGGGTCTTCCACTCTGTGGCGCTTTGCACCCCTCCGAACGCCTCTTCCTCAACCCCTTGTCATCTGCCACGATTATATACGACTCGCTGCATTAGCCACGTTTCACACTGCCTTTCAGGCGTATCAGATGCTTCTCGCATTATGCTAATTTCCCTCGTGTTAGTGTACCTTCATGGTGTCACGTGGACGTTACTGGATTAAGACGTTGCAGATATGTTAACACGTTTGACCAGAGACTTATTTCTTATCAACTACTGTATACTTTAATATCTGACATGCAATTAAAGTGCTTAGACACAGATACATTTTTAGGAATTCTTAAAATGCGACTCAGGGAAGGTGTTTGTGAATCCACCTACTGACAGCGAGGTAGATAAGTATTAGTCTGTTGAGTAGTTTCTATATGATACGATTTAGTGCATATATTAGGAGTACCGTAAAGTAATCAAAATTTTGCTGGCAAGAAACATTTATTTATTAAAGAAATCTTAAATGCTAATCAACAAAATAACTTCCATCATTTTCTAACGCTAAAGGCAATTGAAACTCCTTTTTTAAAAAGAGTCTTCATAGAAAAACTTTACTCATTGAAGAAATTTTGAACACTTTTTGTACCATTAATATATGAACACATTTAGTAGAGTATAGATGTATAAATATATTCAGTATATACATAGTAAGGTTCAGAAAAGTGTAAGGTCAGACAATAACCAAATTAGATGTACTTATTCTTGATACTTAAGTAAGCAAGATAGACTCTGATCATAAAAAAATTTCCTATCTAACAACACTCTGATTAAGAGCAAATTTTAAGACAATATCAGCAGCCATTTTGTTGATCATTCAACATTGGACTCTCTTTTCAAACTTTATAATTTAATTCCTTAACAAAGCCTACCTTTCAAAGTCACATTCTAAAGATTTCATCTTTGATGACCCAAAGACAGTTCTAACTAGAACTAACAGAGCCTAACTGCAGTTTGCCAGAGCTCCGAATTTTGAAGCGCAATTACCAAAATTGAAACGCAAACGTATTCAGGAAAAATGCAGAACGACACTCGAATTTACCTGCACGTTTATTCGTTTGCACACAGACGCGAGCATCCAGCATCCCAACTGCGGAACCGGGACTGCAATTCGATTTCGTTAATGGTCCCGGGTTGGATACACCAGCGACATGTCGTAATTTTTAATGAGCTGAACAGCGGGCTTAGAGAGCTCGCTGGCATGTAAATGCGACCTGAATGGCAGTTTGATGATGCGCGCGGATCACAGTTCCAGCCAGGTATTTTCCGTAATTGAACGAAGTCGATTAAAAGAACGACGCGTTACCATTGCGCCGCTCGTTTTTACTCTGACGTTCCATGAAACGTGCCGTTAATCTCGGGATCTCTGTAACGTGATTCTCGTTTCGTGTTGTTCGCAAATTATATTCTGTTGATAATAGACTGGTGTTGGATATTTTTCTTGGAAACTCTTGTCGTGTCGTTTATTTGTACTCTGCAGGAGAGTGTATGATTCGTTGCTTTGATTATTGAAAATTGAAGTCAATCTTTCTCATAATTTATCCTCGTTACGAGATATCTTCACCTGCGACATCTATTAACCCACAATGTAACAGCGAACGACGACGTTTTCTCGAAACGGTATAATTTGTTAGGGTGATTCTTGAACGAGTGGAATTTTCGACGCACGACGGGACGCATTTACGAGGCAATAAAGAGCTCGAACGTTGAGTCCGTGCGTATTTAGCGAGGAAGTTGCGCGAAAAGTTTTCAGGCCGCGTAACATTCACGGTACGTCTTATTTATTGCCTCTCGCCTGTTTCGAGAGGTAAGGGGTTAAGGCTGAAGAGATACCTTCGACCCATCTCTTCACCTTACGCTTTCATAAGCTCGGCCCGGTCTCTCTCACGCATACGTAATCAGTCGACGGAAAGAAGCTGCTACGCCGAGATAAAGTCACAGACTGGTGGGTGGAGGGGTCGTCAGGAGGGGGTTAAGATGGAAGGGAACAAGACGAAAGAAGATGAAGAGGAATGTCGGAGGAAGAGGACAAAGAGATGGCGAGCTTAGTCAAATGCACGCTTCAGGGGCTCTGCATAACTTGTCGACTGCAGTCCTCCACTTTCTTTTGTTTCGCCTACTTGCCCGATCCCTTTATTCCCTCTTCCTTCTTTCTTTATTTCTGACCGAGTCACGCTACTGGGGTAGAATACCCAGAAATGGATATACAAATTTTTGAGTGTCTTTTATTTAATAATTATATTAACTGGTAGTATAGATGCAAATGTCTAAGATACTTTTGGTTGGGATGATGAAGTACGTACACGTATTTCACTGCTGCTGCAATGTGTTATTGCTTGTCCCTTTAGAGACTAGTTTTAGAGACAAACTTTATATCGAATTTTTTAATAATTATTCGCTTGACAATAATTATTGTTGCAGTAGCTTTAGAGATGAGTTTTAGAAGCAAACTTTAAGGACAAACTTTAGAGACAAACTTTATATCAAATTTTTTAATATTTGACCACTTGACAAAAATTATTGTTGTAGTAGCTTTAAAGATAAGTTTTAGAGGCAAACTTTAAGGACAAACTTAAAAGACAAACTTTATATTGAATTTTTTAATATTTGACCACTTGACAATAATTATTGTTGCAGTAGCCTTCGAGACAAACTTTAAAGACAAACTTTATATCAAATTTTTTAATATTTGACCACTTGACAATAATTATTGTTGCAGTAGCTTTAAAGACAAACTTAAAAGACAAACTTTATATTGAATTTTTTAATACTTGTCCACTTGACAATAATTATTGTTGCAGTAGCTTTAAAGACAAACTTAAAAGACAAACTTTATATTGAATTTTTTAATACTTGTCCACTTGACAATAATTACTGTTGCAGTAGATTTAGAGACGAACTTTAAAGATAAACTTTATATTGAATTTTTTAATACTTGTCCACTTGACAATAATTCCTTCTTGAAATTATTGAGACAAACTTTATATAAAATTTAATACTTGTCTTATTTAATACTTATGTGATAATAATTACTAATGTAGTAATAAATGCAGTTACATCAGTAATGTAATAATTAGATGCACAATAGAAAATGTCACAAAGTACCTTCCTGAAGCTGCTGCTTTTTCCCTCCTTCTCATAATAAATACAGAGATGTCACCTACATCCTACAAAATGTTTCCCACATAAAATCACCCAAAAAGTTGTTGAACAAGAAAAACAGTGTCTCCACACATGTCCACCCGAATAAATCCTGAGTAAAATATCTTCCGATCTGAAACCGTCTCATGATCGCGAGACGCAGATCGAATACGAATCTGGCAAATCCGAATTTCGTGGAACACGTTCACGGTCAAGCGGAGAACAGTCGCGTGAATCCTCTAACTACGCGTCGAATATGGATGAGGAGAATATCCGAAATGCAGCGGATTAACCGCAGCGATCGAGTTCGAAGGCGTGGTTACGAGCAGGGATCACCTTTCGAAAATGGTAATAACGAGAAACGGGATGCAGGGATTAAATTGGATTTTAAACCGAGGGTGATAACTGTAGGAACTCAAAGACGAGAATAGGAGCAGCGGAGAGACGGCCTCGAAATTGCATTATGCATGCGGCGCCAAGTACACTCGGTAATTACTCCTATTAATAGAATCAATCTCGCGGCGCATGCCGGGATGACGTTTATTAGTGACACGTGTTTGCTACAGAAGCAGCTTTATGTGGCCGTTATCTGTCGCGAGCCGGAGCGAATAGGAGAATGTCACTGGAGAGCTACGGCTACCTGTTGGCCACGCTAATGATTTTTGCATAGTTAGCCGGTGATTTTAACGCTTTGACGCTTTCACGGTGTTAGTGTCACTGCGAATACGCAAAGCTCTCGTTTGTACCTTAATTTCGGGTGCAATTCTCAGGGCTTTCACAGGGCTACAAAAACAGTATTATATTATACTGCTTCTGTGCAAAATTATGATTCAACATCGACTTAATTCGAATTTAACGTGATTGCAAATTTCGGAGTAATTTTGTAATGCACAAAGACATTGCTTCAAAAATAATATTATACTCTTGTACTCTGGGGATGTAATAAAGTCTCCTCTAATTCAGATCTATTGTGCCTCTATTTTTGATATAATTTAAAAACACAATAGCAGGAAATTATTTAGTAAAATAATATTTAGAATTTCATAAACAAAGGTTTTCAGAAGCTCCGTAATAAGACAGAGAACGATATGGTAATCATAATGTTTGGTTAGGTTAACCTAACCTAGAATTTTACCGCTAGACCAAGTGGACTGTGTATTTAACCATCCGGCGTACCGCAGAAATAACCATAATTTGAATTTAACTCTCCTTAAATCTACAAAATTATTTCGTTTAAAAACGCGCACGTTTAATCGAATATTTGCTATCTAAACGGTTTACCGTTAATCGGATTGGAAGAAAAAGAGTTTAAAATTTAGCGATGTTAAAAGATTCCCAAAGAAGCTATTTCTGTTCTGTGCGTTTTAGGCTGGGTAAAAATTGCTTGATAAATCTAAGTCTGAAAGCTTCTGACACAGTGCTATACGTTTTGTCGCGCATCGTTTCATCCAGTCCCATTTTTCTTGAGTGGCTGAGACAGCGAACACGCTACGTGTTTCTTTTTCAGCTTTTGACAAAGCGACGGGGGTTGAATCGAAACATTAAGAATTTGCGAAGGCAAAAAACATTTGTCAGCGATGGCGGAAAAATTGCATGAAAGTTAATAGGGAATTTCGAGCAACGTATCAATCTTTACCTGGAACGGTAAATCATAGGCTCGATTGTTTAATCAAGAACGAATAACGAACGTTGGTAAATAAACCTGATTGCGATCGTTCCGTTCTGGTGCGTTATGGCTTTTGAAATAATGCAGATTGAAGCGGAACCGGCGGCGCGTCTCAATTTATTTTCGCGTGACGGGTAAACATTTAAATTCATTACGCTTCGAAATCAGGCGGAACGATTCATCGGGAACGGATATTCGAAGCGTCGTGCTCGGATCCGAATGATCACGCGGTAGATACGCGTGAAAAGGACGCGTAGGTTATTGACACAGGCATTAAAAGCCGAAAGCGACTAGCCGAGAGAGAATCCTGTTTTCCGTCGAGTTCCGTTCTCGCTTTTCAATGGAGGCAATCAAACAACACCCGGCGGCGTAACTTATAATTAATTAAATACAAACACGCGAAGCAATCGGGCCGAGATATTACTTATTTGCATTCGGGATTACGCGTTCCTGATTTACCGAATGTTGACGCCGATAATTGTCGCGGCTGTCTCTCTCCGCCTGAAATTTATTTTTATCCAATTAAAATGATCAATTAATCAACGTGCTGCTTGGTCGAGCTAATTTTAGTGCCGCCAGATAATTGAACAAAAAAGGAAACACGTTATCGAAAGACTCGTTCCGTTATCGACAACAGAAATGATAAATTCTTACCGATATTATAAAATCCGAAAATGTATTTGCATATTCGCAGATTTGCTTATATTTAACCCCTTACCGTGCCATTTATTTAACAGATGCGTGAAGACTGACCATAAAGGCCATGACATTAAAACGAACAAAGAAAATTAAAATGTGAATATTTTATATTCAGGGACCCTTGATAATGCAAGTTATTGGACCTAAATTTCAAGTTGAAGAATGTTCAAAGTTTGAGTATGGTTTATCACATTTGAGTGCGTCACGAGTGAGATTCGTCAAAGTACGGGAAAGAGTTAACGCGTGTTCATCGATGCCTGAGGAGGCCGCAAAAGCAGCGAGGTTTTTCTGTTATTTACACCCGGAGGCGTAAATGATGTTTCTAATTGAACGCAATCGTCCATGGAGCAGATAATCAGGAGTGAATTACGGAGTAATAGGAAAAACGGGATGCGGCTAATTAGAGGCTTGGCGCGACATCGATCGTGATCGATGAAAGAAGCGATCTGTCCGCTTCGTATTTCCGTGGTATCGGCCGTTACAAGATCGTTTGAACGAAACAGCGGTTTTCCAGGGCCGCGTTCAATCCATCATCATTATCATTCTCCCGTACAACCTAGGTAACCGCCACCGTGCGTTCAGCGCCGCGAGACGGGGCATTATCGGCGCGACGATCGCGAGCTCGGTTCCCCGCGTGCAGCCGTGTTTCGATTTCCCGCCGATAAAGTGAATGACAGTAGAACTGGTAAGGTGTACGGGCAAGAGAACAGGCGTAAGCGAAAGAGACAGGGACAGGAAAGTGTACGGTAGTGCTCGAAGCGAACGATTTAACGCCGCTATCAGGCTGGCGTTAACCGCTCGGCGAAACGGAATTACGAGCGACGGCAGGCCGTTCTCGGGCCGTGGATCATGCGACGCTTGAAATTTCATCCTTCAATAAATTCAGACGATCACGGCTCGGTCTCGGAGCTCGATAATCCTCCGTCGCTAACGCGGCTGCATTTCGAAACGCGCATAAATGAATTCCGATGGAGGGCGTACGCGATGAAAACGTTGTTCGAGCCGGTTGTTTCACAAGGCGCTGTATTTCGTTGCCAGTCGATTTTCCGTCGCGACGCGACGTTCGTAATCGTTTGGTTATTTCGAGTATTAGTATTCAGACGAGGCGATCCTCCCCGTATATCACGAGGCGCGTCGCGTTTCGCCTCTTTTCACCGGCTAAGAACGTGGGAAAGAACGAACACCTTCAAGATTACCGTGGATATAAAACGATGATGTAAAGCTCGTACAGGTGTTTCGTCGTTGGTGGCTGCATTTCAACGGTTATTACGGTCCTCCTTTCTGACCTCTCAACGCCTCCGCGCACACATCTGAATCCTAAAGTAGCCAGCTGACTCTACGTGGATTGTCAAACTTCTATAATTACTGAGCTTTTGATTTACTTCATTATAGTTCCATTTCGCGTTATAGGTACTTTCATTTCTGATTTGAGTTGCTCTTTTGCATATTTGTTAACTTAGACACTTTATCGACAAATTTGTTATTGCTACCAGTTATGGCTACTTACTGATAATTCAATCTGAACTAATCGACTCAAACTTCAACGTTGAAATTTTAGCAAAAAATTTATTATTGGTCCTAGTTATGGCAACTTCTTGATAATTCAATCAAAACTAATCGACTCAAACTTCAATGTGGAAGTTTTATCGAAAAATTTATTATTGGTCTCAGTAATGGCAACTTCTTGGTAATTCAATCGAAACTAATTAAGTAAAACTTCAGTTTACTAATTCAATGAAAACTAGTCAACTCAAACTTCAGTTTACTAATTCAATAAAAAGTAGTGAACTCAAACTTCAGTTTACTAATTCAATAAAAAGTAGTCAACTCAAACTTCAGTTTACTAATTCAATGAAAACTAATCAACCCAAACTTCAATTTAATAATTCAATCAAAACTAATCAACTCAAACTTCAATTTAATAATTCAATGAAAACTAATCAATACAAACTTCAGTTTACTAATTCAATGAAAACTAATCAACACAAACTTCAGTTTACAAATTCAATCAAAACTAATCAACTCACTATCAGTCTATTTGACAATGTATGTCCATTTGTAATGTATTAAGAGACATCAGCTAAAACCTAATAAAAATGGTTTAAAAGATCATGACTAAATCCAACATTAACGAGGTTCTCCAGCAAATATAGTTCTAAGCAGAGTAAAAATAAATCCAAGTCGATGCTCTAAACAGCACGCACCTTCCTGTTCACAAAGTGGTGAACATAATTCACGAGATGGTGGATTTTATCGGCTCGCGTGCAGGAAATCGGAAATCAGGAGCGGGTTTGTAGCATATCGCTCGACCACGTGGATCGCGATCGCAGGGATGATAACGATATCGTTAGCTCAGTGGATACCGGTATAGCTGATCAGTCGATAAACTCTTGGCTAGACTGTCGTCCGCCGACGAAACGATTCGTTTCCGTAATTGTTAATTAGCGTAGTCACGGTGTTGTTACTTTCATCGCTTTGCATAAAATGGCGGGTGTCGAAGGGGTGCAGATATTCCAAATGTCATCTTCAAACTTATATTTGGTTTTAATATGAACATTAAAATGAGACATTCAGTACATAAACTTCAGTGAGTTACCATTCACATTAAGTCTATAACATTAAACCTAGTCTATGACATTAAATCTAGTTCACGATTCTACATCGACTCGATCAATCTTTGAAACCTCCAGTCAACCAGCTACTTATTACCGCTTATATTAATGTTTGCAAATTGCAAGTATACGACAACGTAAGCAACATTATCTGTCATAAATATGCATTCGTTAATGCTGCATATTCTCGTACCGCATTTGTTTGGATATTTGTTTATAATACGCTGCATTCGCAGTCGTTCGAGCATATATTGCGTATATTTATTCGACTCCATTTATTCCCAACCTGTCAGCGGTAATGCTCGTCAACAGAGATACATCTTACACAAATTTCAACTGCATGTCACGAGCAAGCTGTGTCACGTAATTACGAAATTTACGTAACAATGCTACGGCTGTTTAGGATCGAGTCGATTTACCGTGGCGAGAAATGGCGAGACGCGTAACTTTTACCGGCGTCATGGTTGATTGTGCGGAGCGGACGGTCGACTCGTAAACGTACAAAAATAATTAGCAATAAACGTTCTGTGTTCTTTCTGCTCTTTTTCTTCATGGTGACCTAATATGTTCTGGTTCACGGTTTGACTCGGTTTCTGTACGGTGCAGTGTGCTTTGGATGAGAGTTCGAGAAGGACCTTACATTTGTTTTTAATTTTTACAGGTAGAGTATGTGAAGAAATTTCGAATTTCTAAATTTAATAATTTATAAACTTGAAAATGAATGCAACCGATTAACCAGAAATTAATGAACGGTTATGGTGTACTTCCTTTGGGTTCAGGAAGGACCTCACGTTATTTACTTTTAATTTTTAGAGCATGTGGAGAAATGTCTAAATTAAAAAGTTTGTAAACTTGAAAATGTGGAGTGCAACCGATTGACCAGAAATTAATGAACGGTTATGGTGTACATTTCATTTGGGTTCAAGAAGAACCTCACATTATTTACTTTTAATTTTTACAGGTAAAGTATATGAAGAAATTTCGAATTTCCAAATTTAATAATTTTTAAACTTGAAAATGAATGCAACCGATTAACCAGAAATTAGTGAACGGTTATGATGAACACTTCCTTTGGGTTCAAGAAGGACCTCACATTATTTATTTCTAATTTTTAGAGTGTATGAAGAAATTTTAAATTTAAAAATTCATAAACTTGGAAATGCGAGCGATTAACCAGAAATGAATGAACGCTAAGGTTGGGTATATGGCCATTTTCCTAATGGAAGTCTACGATATTCGAATGTGGAGTCGATGCAATTTTATTCCATGCTCGGACAACGAGCACACACCACTTTCCAATTTTACGATACGATCGTAACGTTAAATAAACTCGGCAAACGTTCGGTCCGTTATGTCCCTCTCTGACGGCGACGCTGCGTCGAAAATTCGACTGTTCGTTAACTATGTGTCCTCGATAATGTCGCGTCGAAACGCATAAACGACCGTCGAGATTTTAACCAACGAGAAATTCGCGTTTGAAAACGATTATTCGATTAGCCGCGGTTCCAGGGAAAATTTACGCGGTCGGTAAATCAAACGCACTCGAAAATCTATGTAAATATTATCGGTGATATGTGGCCTTGTTACCGGACCCGATGTTCTTCCGACGAAAGGAGAGCACGGGAAAAAAGTAGCTCGTCGTTTATCGCTGAAATATCGTTTCAGCTATTACGTCTAATTATTGGCCGTACCAATAATAACGGTGATTTACAAGCTGCTTGAAGCGTTATAGTGTTTACGAGCCATTAGTTTCGAAGATTTACGGGGAACGGTTGCCCCCCCACCCTGTGGCCGTTTTAAATGAGTTCGCATCGATTTATCTTGATTAATTAAGGAAATATTCGACGAGACTGATGCATGTAACTCTTGAAACGTCGATTTGTCTTGAAATTCTTTCGCCCTCCCCTGTTGCAGAGAATCTCCGGTTGCAGTTAGATCTCCGCAAGCAAATCGAGTTCCAACTCGTGATAAAATTTCGTAGAATTTCACGTGTTTGATACCTTTTTAGTCCACGTTACAAAAGCACAGACAATCCCAGTTTTCAAATCATGAATCGCGAGTTTAATTAAAAATTAACTGCGTACGCGTACTTTTTCTCTGGGGCTCATTTGCTAGAGGCAACTTCGGCCAAATAGCGACGCTAACATCGACCGGTGTTATTGCGGAAACTTTTATTCATATCGCGTGTTATTGAGACAACTTCGCGATGATTACGTCCGTAAACAACGCGACGGGCAGACAACGGCCGGTAATATCGGCGGCAAATTCAGGCGAACGATATTGAAATTCGCGCTTAATGTTTCGCGCGCAATTAACGTGGCGTTCGTACAAAGGTGAACACTGCCCGCGACGATTAAAAATCTCGTTTTCGCATTCGGGTTTACTCGATGGACGCGCTCGGAATTGAAGCTGCGACGCTCGTTTTCGATCGTTTTCGGAGGTCAAGTCCCTTCGCTGAACACTTTTCCACCTTTATTTTTTAATTTCTCTGAAACACTTTCTCGCGTTACAAAGACTGCTTTTATCTCGCATACCTTTGCACGCAGTTGCAACGAACCGTCGCCTTGCCATTTTTTAATTCGATAAAGGGGAAAATACGAAAGAAAGCAAATACACCGATGTCCCTTTGTCACGGTTCTTTACGAACACTCGCTTTGTAGATGCGCTAGAACGTCCATTACAGTTCCAATCCTTTAAATGAAATGTGAAAACGATGTTTCCGGAGTGGATGTAAAACAGAATTATATTTTTCATTAAAAATCGCGATATTATGTCGGATTCGAATTTGATTAAAACACGAATATGTCCATGCATGGCGAAGGTTCGCGTCAGGTGACACGCGGGGTGAAAAGCGTCGCGATAAAATTCGAAATTAATCGAACCGAAAGAACGGTCACCACTCGATTTTCTATTCTATCATTTACATATGGAGGCTTGCTTGAAGCCGACTGCAAACACCGGCCTCATTTAAAGTGGTCACTTTTGAAAGCACTCAGCCGACGACCCTCGAAACCGCACCGCGAATTCGGCTCCGATGAGTCCTGCTATCGATTGAAAACTCGATGGACCGGCTGTATATTGTACTGTGTAATTGTTCATCCTTTTCGTGAGGTCTCACTTCGAATACTTTTTCAATTTTATAAATTCTATATCTTATAAACTGATGTCAGGAAGCTGTCAGGAAAAACTTGCAGTATACTTCATCTACGAAAATCGTTATGAAAGTATGCAGGAGTTATGTTAAATAAAATAGACGTGTAGAGTATGTCAGATTAATAAATATATTTATAAAGGAAAAATTAAACGGCGAAGAAACAAGGTCGTACAATTAGAACTGAAAAAGAACTGCCATGACAGTACATGCACCTATACCTGGAGTACTCGCAGGCCCCAAACCCTAATTAAACATTAACTTCGAAGGATGTGGTGTTTTCTAAAAACGGTACAAACTTGATTAATACTTTAACTTCAATAAAAAGGTCAGGAAGTTAAAAGAATAAAATGAAGACAAAATCATGCAGACAAAATTCCATTTCACCCCCTTTTTTGTTTTCAGGCAAAGTTGGAATCTAAGGTGGAGCAGTCGCGTGACTGTAAGGTTTTTTCTTCGTTGACCGATGTTTCCCTCGTATTCAGAGGTAGCCAGCGTGCGTGTTCACACGATGCGCCGAAGAATTTCGTGCCGACGAAACGTACACGAGCATCAGTTAGCGGGAAGCTGGCCGGTAATAACCCGCCGAAGAACCGGTACCACGTCGAGGCTGGTGGTCCCTCGAAGAGGAGTCGGCGCACGTCTCGAGAATATTAGAAGCAGGAAGAATACGAGGCGTTTCGCTGATTACTCGATCTTCTGGCTAGTCGCTTCGACCGGCTCTAAACCGCGCCAGAAGTTAAGCACGATCGCTGCTTTACACGATGTCGCGTCCCGGGAGACATCTTTCAAACCCTACGAACGTTTCAACGGCAAGTTTGCTACCAAGATCCTTTGTATCATTAGTCAATTTAGAAGCTACGTGGGTGGGTTGGACAAAAATAGGGAAATGAAAGGAACGAGTCTGAATGATCGATGTGCTCCGAAGTTTCGAAAGCACTTGCCATTGTTCTAACGATAACTTCATTCTCGAAAAGATTCCCCCTTTTTCAACTGGGCAGACACGTGGCTGATACATCGAGGAATAACTCACGCGCATCCCAGATTGCGTGATTTATGTATACTTTGCGGACCGCGATATATCATAAATGCATAAACATCCGCGGCGAACTCATGAATATGAACAATCCTCGATATGTCAATCAACGATAGAGTTAGAGATAGAAACGTTGACCCGACTGCCGATGAATTGTACACCGGGCAATTGTACGGTGACAATGGGACGCGTTTACAAAGTTCGATTCTACGTGTCCAGAGAACCGAGCCACCTTTCGAGTGGCGCAAAACGAAAGCCGGAAGTGTTACAGCAAACACTGGACGTAACAATGGCCGCGACGCGTTCAATTGACGGGCATCCTTAACATCGTTTCGCTGATCGTCGACGTTCAAGTGCGTCGTGCTTTTCCGCGAACGTCCACTCGATACCTGGCCACACGCGGACCCGCTCTAAACTAGTCGTCGATTGTGAACATTCGATTTCTATTTGCTCGTTTCTCTCGCTTTATACCGCCGTTTGACACGTCGGACGTGGCCGCTGGTTGTGTGTTTCGCAAAGAGAATTAAGTCGTTTCCACCGGCCATTTACGGCCGAGAATATTTGAACAGCCTCTTCCACGATTTTTCGAAACATTCGATTTCTGAGTTTAATCGCGCAAGAAATTTTTACGCCCGCAAGCGGTGATCATATCAATTTACCGGCAGGAATTCGCGTGTAGGTAGATGAGTTGAACGGGTAGATAGTAAATGAAAGGCTTCGAATTCAACGATGATCCTCTTTTTTGCGCGCGCGATGATTACGGTAAGACAGGCAGCTTATTATTCGATGGCGAAAGAATTGTAATGGATTACAGCGTGGATGAGAAATATCGATAATCAGTGTTGTACACAAGTTTTCTCTTAGCACATCTTCATTGCGCGATCTCTGATATTATGTCGAATGTTTATGGCCGCTTTTATGGTTCCAAGGTTTCCGTGTGAATTGTATAACCTTGGGATTAGACACGGACAGTTTTATACCAGCTGTTGCTAGAGAATTGTTCACGCTAAGGACAATGACTAACATTTCGGATCGTTAAAACTGTCTACGCTGGAAGCATTCGACGAATGTGTTTGTGTAGGTAGCTTTCAATAGCATACTTCCACTTTTTAATGGCTGTAATGGTTGATTGCCCGATACCATATATCATTCCTAATGGATTGTACTTTCACCATTCTCGACTCCTTTAATTATCCCATATTTTATTTCAATAATTACCGCTACACGTTCTCGCGTTAACGTTATTACGATATCACGTGAATGATTAAATTGTGACCGTACAGGGCCACTGTACTCGGATAAATTATAACGTTACATACATGAACGCTGTAGTTTATTACAGTGCAGCTAAACATGGAACTCTACCATTCTATACACGATAGAACGCAGTGGGAAAAGGGGTTTGTATAATCTGAAATTCGATAAACTCGGAATAATGGTATTCGTATCGAAAACGCGATCCTCAAAGCGGCAAAATGTCCTCCACACTGAAATCACTTCTGGTCGGATTATTAAGAACGCTACTTAATCTTTCTATTTCATCTTTTAATCTCTGTTGTCATGTGTGAAACATTCGGCTAGGTTAGGTTAGGTTAGGTGTCCAAATTAATACATTGACTGCCACATTGAAATAATTGAAAATCGCATCAAGTAGTGTTTTAATTTTTAATAAATTTTCACAGTATCTTATTGCATTTCTTTTCCATAAATACATGTAATTAATGTAAGAATTTTTTATTGGGAAAGTGAAGAAATTTTTAATAATACTAATGTTAGATCAGTTTACCAACTTAAGTGTCCATATGTGGATGACGTGGCAGTTAACGTGTTAAACGTGTCCAAGTATTTGGAGGAAACGCAAACGAAAGAAAATTGACCGTCACAGTGAAACCAGACCTTTGTAGTCAGACATGTAACGCATCATTAACTAAAATTAACTCTTGCAACAACTATTAAAATTTTTGAAACTCAGAATATCACAGCTCAGTTCATCCTAAATTTTCCTTCAATTTTTTAAAATATATTTCAAAGTGAATTTTCACGTACGACCACCATGAAAGAAAGTCAAAGAAACTAGCAAGCAAGTAAAAGGCTGATAAACAATTATTTACACCGGCCAGACGTTTTTGGGCTCCATTGAGGCAACCAAACACGGAGCTCGGTAGAAGCTCGGCCATTGTGAACATTGAATTTTCAACAGATTTCTATTTACCCCGCGTACACGTACCCTTTGGTCGGCAGAGCAGCCACGGATCCATTGTCCGGTCGGTCTTTTCATCCGGGTGGACATCGAGCTAGCGTCTGGCCGCCATAAATCGCGCGCGACGACCGCTCAGGAATTCCCGGTGTCGCGACGTCGTCGCTTCGCCGCGGGAGAGAAAATCGCCTTTTGTCCCGAGGGACGTTAATAATTACTCATGCAAACGAGCCGTACGGGAAGACGGTCGACGTACGCATCAACGTTCGTGAGCTTCTCCGGAAGTAGCTCGCCCTCTTTGACGGAATTCGCGCATGGATATACTGCGGGTCATCAATATTTCGCGGTGACGCGTCTGCTGTGAATATCACAATTTTCCTTCTTGTACTCTCACTTCGAATTTTTGTGATTTCGTTTCATATATATAATTTTTCAAATTTTCAAATTTTTGATTCATATCTTTAATTTTTCAAATTTTCGATTTGTATAATATTTGACCACACATGATACTTATGGAAGTACTCACTAATAATTTTCTGTTAAATATATCACGAACTTATGAGCTCATGAATATATCAACACATGACCTTCAAAATTTATTTCAAATAAAAACTGTTCATTCAAGTAACATTGATATTCCTCCTAAAAACCTATGTAAGTAATAATTTTCATGTGTGAAGGGTTAAAAGGGTTACAAGGTCTTCCCGAAACAGCAGCAAATATCGAGTTCCTCGAATCATAACATTTTGACACGGTTCACGGCCAAAACACGCATCTTTTTCCCATCTTTCGTCACTCTCGCATGATTTACGATGCAGATACGTATCCTCCCCGTTCACCGTCAATCTCAACGAGAATTCCACGTACTTTTCTCCGCTCCGCATCTTTGCGATCTTTCGCTCTCGTTAACATCTATTTATAGCTGCTTCTTAACATCCTCATCTCGTAATATTCATCCGAACACCAATTACGAGAGGATCGTGCTACCAGCTCCTTCTTTATTTTTAGACAGGTATATTCGAGAGCAAAGCTCGGTTGCAGGATTGTAAAGTTGCGAGGTTTTAACAATTCCATAAATCTAAAATCTTAAAGTGTCACTTTGGGTAATGGACATTTTTTAGCTATTTATTTTTGAAGGGGTTTTAAAATTGTATTACTGATTAAATTCATATTATAAATGTTTTAAATGATGATGATTCAACAGTAATTGAATTTAGCAATAGGATTGTCAACCAGGCAAAATGATTGCTTTTATGTTCCACATTTATTTGTTTCCACATAATTGGTACCATACTTGAAATTCTCACTGCTACATCATTTAAATATAAGTCACATTTTGTGGATATTTAAGAAATACATGTACACGTTAATCGATCCTCCAGTATTTTTCCAGTACTCCATTTTGAATGTGTGCTTCAACATCCACATCAAAAGGGAGGTAAAATCTCGTGTCTGAAACCGCGACAGACTCGTAAGTAACATCATTGTTCTACACCGTGAAACAATTACGCGTAACCGGCGAAAGGGTGGCCTGTTAAGTATTCGCCGCCTCTTAAAATTCCATGTCGGTGTTCAGATAACGCTAACCGCGTACTACGGGATCGTTGTGTGGCTGACACAATACGAGAGCTCGTTTCTGTCCCCTCCTTCGCCGTCGTTTCTCCCCCCGTGACGCACGCTAATTAGAATAAACAGGTTGCCGACAGCGGCTTCCTCGCGAGCCTTATCGAGCGCCCGATTAAGCGTCGCGATGCTATCGTTCCGGCAACGAGGGCCCTGTTGCTTCTCGAACATCTCATAAACTCGTTCCTTCTCCGGGAAAAGACTTGGCCGGCGAACACGCGTGCTTCTCGAGAGATGGCCCGTTCCCAGCAGCCTTCGAAGCTCGATTTTAATCGCGCGATTACCAAATGACAAGTCTTATTTCATGAGATAAGCTTCGGCGGTATTGCTTATCGAAGGGCGGTTGATTTTGGGTGGGACGTTGGGATTGAGTTTTATGTATTTTGGATTCTGTTAGGTCTGTCTTTAGTATGTGTGTTTTTCTTTGAGAGTTCAAGAATGAAACTTTAAACACTGCTTTTGCAGAGGGAAATCTTATTTAGAATTACGATAGTCCCTATTTCAGGGACCTATAGTAGTTGTGAGAGTAATGTTCACAATTCCCAATTCCAACATTCTCCAATTTCCACATTTTCCAATTCCCACATTATTCGATTTCCACACTCTCTAATTCCAACATTCCCCAATTCCAACACGCTCCAATTCCCACACTTCCCAATTTGCAAATTCCCCAATTCCCACATTCCCCAATTCCAACACGTTCCAATTCTAACATTTCCCAATTCCAACATTTTCCAGTTCCAACATTCCCCAATTCCCACATTCCCCAATTCCAACATTCCCCAATTCCAACACTCCCCAATTCCCACATTCCTCAATTCCAACGTTCCCCAATTTCCACACTCCCCAGTTCCCAAATCCTGTGTAAGTGTTACGCGTGGCAGTTTCACTCCCACGTCCATCGCCACTAGACGGCGCATAGAATCGAGACCTAGACTCTCTCGCTAGTACTCAAACTAATACTTCCTATTCATACATATACACAGTTCCTGTTCATCCCTTCCTTACATCTCCGCGTCTAAGGCAAGAGCCTGCTAGAACTCTTTACCGTGACGAGTCCACTACCACGTCCCGTACGAAAAGTTCTCCCTGTCCTTTACTTTTCCTAGCTCCCTACTCCATTTAATACAACCGCCATATGTATATGAGATTTAATCAGATTATATAATTTGGTTCTGAAGTCCGCCTACTTTCCACAATTATAAAATTTTCAGTGTCTGAAGTTTAACAACCCCAACTTAAAAAATTGTACCAATGAATACAAATTCGATACTTGACAAGGCAGAGATTGCCAGTGAAGTTGAAATGAAATATTTTTCCGCGAAATAGTAACTGACAGCAAGAAACGAGCCCCCGATTTTTTCTCGGCATCGATTTTCCGCGCAACACACTGCGAAAGTAATCTTCGCCACGGAGGCACAAGTGCGCCCTCAGCGAGGAAAATAAAAGAGGAAAAGTCGAGCGGTTTGTCGGCTTCGACAGTTAATCCCGTGCCTAATATCCAAGCAGGGCGCTACCCTTTTCAACCGGTCGGCAGCTGCGCAGCCACCCTTTCCTCTCTCGATTGGATACATCGCGAGCATGGGAGAAAATAAAACAAGAGAAAAGTTAATTGGTCGTCCATTGATGGACGCATCGCGCGTAATCCGAATGTGGCTCGTCGATTCAACTCCGAGCAACAAGAATCGCCTCCGATTGCCACGATAATCACGCTACTTTTGCTCTCTCCAGATTTTTTCCAAGCTTCTTGTTTTACCACTTCGATATTATTATTATTGCTGTAATTGCTCGGTTGTAATTGCTTGTTCGAAACATTGTATTCTTTATGAAAATCTTTTCATTTCAAAATTTTTTTTATTTAAAAATTTCGTTTATTTTAACATTTTTTTATTGTAAAAAATATTCTTGCTATATTAAGTGTTTTCGTCTCCGATTCTTGTACAAGTAGCGTACCGTTTATCGAGATTCCTCGTTTAGTTCAGCGGCCATTTTGTCAACCGGTGATGGTCGCTCCCTCGCGAAAGAACAGTCGTGTTATGCGAATCGTCGAGGATTTTAGCGGTTAGTTGAAACTTTATGTACAATGTTTCGCCTCTGACCATACAGAACAATAAAACCCGCATCGTTATGATTCTTCCGTTTCATTGCAACCCTTATCTCTGTCGTATAATACGCGCGTAAGTTAGCGAGGCGAGCGGGACAGATAAAAATCTCCCGACCACGTCCGAAAAATATTTTTATTTCGACGGCAGTATTTAAGGATAAACAGGGACAGGTACCGCGATCAGTCAGCGAATTTATCGACCGGTATCATTTGTCGCCACCTCGATAACCGACGATTCGCTTATCAATTGCGGACGAATTGCTTGTTCTCAAAATTGTGTAACGATATTTGAGATTCCACAGGTTCTTGCCTCATTTAACGTTTCATTCGGAATTTATATCTCTTCGAATTCAAAGATTTCATGAATATGCGGCCTAGAAATAAACTCGTAATTTATCGTCTCCGTGGACATTAATAACGGAAGGGTCTTATAATTTATTCATTGATTCAGAATTCATAGCTGTTCCTAGTTTCGTCTATTGTGAAAGAGTTTCTTAAGATAGGACTTAAGAATGTAATAGATGTAAAAATTTGAGGAACAGTAGATTTATGGTGGTATAAATTAGCAATAAAAGGATCCATCAGAGTAAAGAGGGTAAGTGTAGCAAGCTCGGGAACCTCGGCAATTGTCGGCAAAGGTGTTCCAGGAATTTTGCATTACCGTCTTCACAGACTTAATTTACACGCAGTTTCAAGACCTAACGAGGATAACTATGTGACAGATAACAAGGTAGGAACTATGAAAATTATTCAGAGACTGTTAGCGCTACACTCGGAGTTTCATCCTCGAATACAAGTATCAAAGCACTTTGTCGCTGTCGCGGATTTTCGAGCCTCTCGAGAAACAATTGGAAAATAAATGGAAGGAAGTTGAAGATAGATCGAGGGTGATTTTTTTATACTTTAAGGAAGAGTCGAAGGGAAGGTCTTTCGTATATTCATCAATTCCAACATTCACGAATTCCAACAATCATTAATTTTAACATTCCCCAATTCCCACATTCTCCAATTCCCACACTTCCCAATTCTAACATTCTTCAATTCCAACATTCACGAATTCCAACATTCATTAATTTCAACATTCTCCAATTCCCACATTCTCCAATTCCCACACTTCCCAATTCTAACATTCTCCAATTCCCACATTCCCCAATTTTCATCAGAATTACACCAACATTTCCACACCAGTACACGGAAATGCCTGTATCGTTCTATAGAACTAGCTTTACGGAACGAAAGGTGAAAAAATGTATATTGAGAAAGAGGAGGCCAAGCGATAAATAAGCAGCGACAGCGAGTATTTAAAAGGAATTCAAAATTAAGAATCGAGAGAACGGTAAGGCGATTTTCGCCGGTTAAAAATAAATTTGACGATGGCTGCATGACGTTTACGAGCACGCTGAGCTGGCACGCTGATTTTTAACGCTTTAGAATAATTTAGTGCGTTAAGTACAGTTACGTGGACGTGTTAAGAAGTCGACCCGTTCGTCGTATATTTATTTCGCGAATTTCTGTTTAATTCACTGCAACTTGAAGCGTGACCGCGTAAAAGTCAGTGTTATGGGAAAATGCATGGATTGAACACGCCTTAAATGCGCTGAGAATGTTAACACATCTTGAAATAATGAAACAGGAGAAAATCTCGGAAATATCAATCATCAACTACAAAAACAAGTCGAGTCGCAAATATAAAAACAATAGTGTAATTATTTGCAACTATCCAAACAGAATTTTTCTTCTCATATCATAAATGTAAATGCATTCTAAACATAAATCTCTTCAATAACTGAACCAGTAATAAGTTGTACCAATTTGTTTCAGATAATCACCAATAAATATTAATGCAATTATACTAAAATAATTTGCAATTAAAGCAAAAACTCAGCTCTCACAATAATTGCATCTGCAAGGTAATTTATTTAATTTATTTAATTCAAGGCGGCACTACCAGAAACGACGCAGCGGGGAATTAATTACAATAATCAGCGTATAAAATTGAATCCTAGAGTAAAGTGTAATCCCGGTGGAACGTCTGTAAAGCAAACATTCGCTCTATCGGAGAATTCAATGGGCAGAATAATGAGGTATGAAAACGTTATCGTTGAATCGATCGCTGCGTGAAATTCGACGAACGGAGTATTCAAAGAGAAGAGGCAGCAATAACGCGCGGATTTCCTGGCGGACCGGGAACAGGCGCGCGAATGAAAAGATGGAACACACGGGAAGCTTTCTCCATGGAAAAAAGGCCGATTTCAAATATACTACGGTGGGAAAATGCACTCCTATGTGTTTCCGATTCTTCTCCGATAAAAGTCCATGCTGGGAAATGTGGAAGTTGGAGAGTATGAGATGTGAGGAATGTGGGAATTGTGGAATGTTGGAATTAAGAGGTGACGTTGACAATTTTTATATTTGAAGATTTAGAGGTTTTTGAATTTTGGAATTTTTGAACTTTGGGAGTGATGAAATTTTCACATTCTCCAATTCCCACATTTCCTAATTTCTATATTCTCCAATTCCCAAATTGTCCAATTTCAACATTCCCCAATTCCAACATTTCCCAATTCCAACATTCACTAATTCTAACATTCAGCAATTCCATAATTCCTCAATTCCATGATTTCCCAATTCCCACATTGTCTAATTCCAACATTTACCAATTCCAACATCCCCCAAATCCCACATTGTCTAATTCCAACATTCCCCAATTCCAATATTCATCAATTCCAACGTTCCCCAATTGCCACACTCCCGAATTCCCAAGCCCTGTATAAATGTTATGTGAATGAGATTTGATCAAGTTATATAATTTGGTTCTGAAGTCGGACTTTTGTCGAGTCTCCATAATTATAAAATTTTCAGCCACAAATTTTCAACTGAAGTTTAGCAACCCCAGGTTCAAAAGTTGTACCAATGAATATGAGATTCGATACTTGATAAGGTAGAGGTTGCCAGTGAAGGTAATTGCCATTGTTCAATTCCTACGTTGTACAATTCCTACATTGTCCAAATCCCACATTGTCCGACTCTCACATTGTTCAATTCTTATATTATCCAATTCCTACATTATCCAAATCCCACATTGTCCCACTTCCACATTGTTCAATTCCTACATTGTCCAATTCCTACATTATCCAAATCCCACATTGTCCGACTCTCACATTGTTCAATTCTTATATTATCCAATTCCTACATTGTCGAATTCCTACATTGTCCGACTCCCACATTTCCCAAATCTCCAAGCACCTAAATCTCCAGAACCCAACCCCCAAAACTTCCAATCCAACCCATAAAAAACCTATCCCTCAACCAGAAAAATTCCGCATGGCGATCAACAGGTAACGAGTCCCCCTCTTTGACCACATTTCCTAGGTAAGTTAACCGTGTTCCGAGTGTAGCTCTCGTGCGTTAACCATCATCTCGACCCCGTTTAACGACGTCCAATCTAGCTCCTCTCGAAATGAACGAAGCAACAAGCACCGTCTCGATGCATAATTCATAGGATGAAAGCAGAAGAAACAGCCGATCTCTCTCTGCCGGTATCTAAGTCAACTTGACTGTTAACGATGTAATAGACACATCGTGTCGGATCAGGCGGGATTAGCCGGTTACACGGTCACGACGGGAAACACAGTGTTCCTTCGATCTGACCAACGAACCGACGCGAAATCAGTTTGTAGCGTTTTAGACGCCGGTTGAATTCTATCTGCGATCTGTTGTGACAGTTGAGCGATAGCGTAATAAGTTTTATCGGATCGGGGTGGCTGGTCCCGTTTCACTCGCGCGGACTCGAGCGTTGAAGCGAGTTCATCTCGAGCAACGGTAGCCAACGTACGAGGAGGAGTTCCGAAGAGGTGGGCTTCGGATCAAATTATAAGCGTACACCTGGCCTTCCAGCGTGCTCGTTTGCATACGATTTGAACGGAGACCTTTGTGTGCTCGCTCTTTCGCGCATACAGTTGCCGCCAAAAGTCTCGTTCGCCGCTTGTTAACGTTACAACCGCTAATTGGAACTCTCCCTACAATCACCGCTCCGCAAATATTTCCAATAACATCGACCTGTTTACCGTTCGATTACGTATTCATTTGTTATTCTAATTTTTCAGGCAGGGATTAGTTGTTATGTCTGGTTTATGCTTAGCTGTTTGGTTATGTTTGATTTTATTCTTATTGTGTAATTAATCTACACGGTTGAGGAAACCTTATGGCTAGAAAAATATGGTGTTTCTTCTTCAGTTTCGTAGATATACTTATTGTGCACAAATACACAAATGCACCTTTGATGTACACCATTTATTGTACACAAGTACACAAACCCTTGATGTACACCTAATCTATTTTGGGGATGAAGATACTCCAACAGACTCATAAATAATTTCTGTGTCCACAAAGTCAATTTTAAAGCAAATTCAAGACTTGCACAGAAGTAGAAATAAAAGTGGAACAATGACAGACTTTTGGCTGACAGTGTACTCACAAATACTCCCCTTGAACTGTTCAACAAAACGCAAACCAAAGAAACCACGAAACTATACAATTACTTATTTCAAACAATCATTCATTGTCCCAGCAAGAACCTCAGCAGGCTCGAACCACGCTACTAACGATCTATTATATTCTCCACCCCCGTTGTGCCTCGTTCCACCCTTCTTTGAATCCATTCGGTTTCTCACGCGCCGTTTGTCGCTTCAAAGCTATAAATATTCCTCGATGAGGTGTTCCTTTCAACACCAGAATCGTTGCTTCAAAAATTGTTAACACTTCGACGCTCTTGAACTTTGTTATTCAACATTTTTTTAATTCTTTGGATGGTGATGTAGGTCACTATTATGGAGGTGGTTATTTATATTGATTTTTCATGATGGACTGTGTTTATAAATTACGTTCGCAAAATGTTTGTTGAACTTAGAGATGACTTTTGAGGTTAGGAAGAATGATTTAATTATATTTTGCTTTTTTAAGGGGTAGTTTAAGTGTGTGCAATGTATAAATTGTATTATAACATCGACGTATGTGATGTTTAATATTAACGTATGTTAACGTATGTTGATAAGTAGTAGGGCTGAATATTCACATATGTGTAGCTGTCACATATGTCTTTGTCTTCAAGAAATTTAACGATGTTGACTACATTAGTCATTGCTTGACTTTGTACACAAATATACTTCAAAAATATTAGTCCACAATTAAACAATTAAATCAGTAATTATATCTAATGTTATTTTATATAGAAAATATTTTTTGACCTACACCTTCGAACTGACACTTCCTACCTAAAAGCGTTGCACAAATCTTCTGCATGTTCTAAATACAACCCCTATAATTTTATCATCTACATATTAATCTTGTACAACCTAATATCTATACAATAAAATTAGACACGACCAACATAAAATATTAAAATTCAAATTAATTCAGCGTTTGCAGATTCACTTTTGCCAGCAGCTGTATGCCTGCGCCGATAGAAACGTATGGCATTTTTATGCAAATCCACGGGATCTTCCGGCGAGCTCTTTCGAGAGCCAGTTCGACCGGTCGAAGTTCGGGGTCTAACGCGCACCACACGATCTTTTGTTTTACGAGCGTTACGCGTCGCTAATATTTGTCGTCCTAGCCCGGCGTTAAAGTGGCCACAGTTGACTGACCAGTTTATAGGCGGTGTTTAAATATCCCTCGTCGCGGGAACACGCGGAAAAGGCGTCGTTACCGCTCCGACACGCTTCAACGTCTCGTTAAGAGCGAAACGAAAGCGTTGCTCGCTCGCTAATACGATCTTTTCCGCGCCAGTACCGAATGCCTGGCATATCGTGCGAGCTTGTATAAACAATAAGGCAATCGTAAATTACGTTTTCGCGCGTGTTTAAATAACTGGCCGAGTCGGAATTGCGATCTTGCGCCGCTGCGGACAATGAACAGATCGTAAATCCTCGTTTCAGGCAGGATTCCGTCGCTGGAATTTAGAAACGTTAGACGATAGTCCAGATTCTATACGGGACAGTAAAACAGTGTTGCATTAATTGTTTTAATTGTTACGCCTGGTGTCAATGCATTTGCAGACACCTTGTTACTGTGTTATTTATTAATGTGGATTATCAGAGGGAGTCAAATAAAATAGTAACACTCTTCAACTTCAGGAGTAGTAACATCTCTCCAATTACATTCATACGTTCATATCTGTTGAAGTTAGAGCATTGACCATTTTTAGAAAATTCTTCGAAGTTATTGTTCATTCTCCTGAACAAATAAAATACATCCTTCAACTTCAAGAGTAGTAACAACTTTTCAATTATATTCACACATTCATATCTGGTGAAGTTAGAGCATTGACCATTTTTAGAAAATTCTTCGAAGTTATTGTTCATTCTGCTGAACAAATAAAATACACCCTTCAACTGCAAGAGTAGTAACATCTCTCCAATTACATTCACACATTCATATCTGTTGAAGTTAGAGCATTGACCATTTTTAGAAAACTCCACATTCTTCGAAGTTATTTATTCTCCTAACATGCTTACATGTGCAATGTACATATGAGTCTCCGACAAAAATACAAAATGTCGTCGAGTTATCTAAGATTTCGAATGAACCTACAATACCTCCACGAGATTCCTAGAATTAGAATGCGCGGAAAATTCAGATGCAGCGTAGTCGCGAGCTACTTATAGCCCACACTACTTATAGGGCTTCTCCAAGAAATAACTGGCGAAACTTAGGTGCAGTGCGTCGCATTCTCCGGTAGTTTTGTCTACGCGTCAGACACCGAGGTTGACCCAGAGAGACGGCTCGTGGAATAAATTCGCGAAAAGACGAAGCCCTGGCGGATTGGAACGAAGCTGTCACTCCAGCGAGACCGTGTTTCCGTACGTGCGACGATAAATCCTCGGCCGTGTGCGCATAGGACGTGTTCCTGATTCCGTTTCGGAACCTCGTTGTTGTTGGCCAGGGCGAGAAAATAAATGAAAGTCGTTTAAAATAGCCTCGCTCTCTTCAATATGTAAATGTATGTTGATTCGAAAGATTTTTAGGCGCATGACATAATGATGATGACGATCGGACCACGGAGATAGAATATTAAGGGATACCCCTTCGTTGGCTGCCCTATAATTTCTCCAACAGCCAGTCTTTTAAAGATGCTCATTCTCACGACCGGGATCGATTTAACCGTCCCTGGTGATTACCTACAATTTTATTTCGTAGACGTAGACTTCGGGCTAATGCTGACTAATCGAGTAATTTACGTCAGTTCCTGGGATCTTTATTCTTTCATTATTGCTATGTATGGGTTTCTGTGATTTCGACCTATATCAGCGCATTGTTTCGGCAGATGTGTTGCCAAGTGTATCGCCATATTTCACAAGGCCACATATTACCATACGTCACAAGACTGTACGTTCTACTACAATATGTCATAAGACTCGCTATACGTCATAAGTCCATGCAAGCCTCATACTATTGCAGCAACACATCTTTAGATACAATTTTATTTACCATCCTTAAATGTTGCATCTCACCATATAATTTCCTTGCATCAGTTTTAATTGCAGAACGGTCATAGAACTGACAATTAATAAAGTACGAGAAAGCAGGGTTACAATTATAAATTGTTCGGTTATTTATACAAGGGTTAATTTAGCTTTAAGAAGGTCAGGCACGTAGAAAGTTCCTTACGGCTAGTTCTAAAGATACATCGTTTACGAGCGGCGTATGACGTATCGCTGGTCGAAAATAAATTTTCGTCGACGGAGTTAGACAATTCGTGGAGATAAATCGGTGCAGCCACGGAATAGTTGAAACACGGGTGAGGTTCGCTTGAACGGACCACAATCGCCATAAATCGCAATCGTCGGTTGCAGGGGCGTTACACGAACGTTAATTATCGCGCGGACGATTGAATTGACACGATAAAAACTAGCTGCCCGATTCGACCCGCGGGCTAAGAACCGTCTGAGATCGCCCCGTGTGGCCCATCGATATTCATCGCGCAAAACGTCCACCAAGTTCGAGAAATAATTTTCAGCTGCTGCAGCGTTCTCTTAAACGTCGTCTATATTAATACCTTGTTTTTTAAAGTACTTTAGACAATTATGTACTTATTCAAGTACATAATTATTATTAGTACAATTATGTACTAATTCAAGTACATAATTATTATTAGTGCAATTATGTACTAATTCAAGTACATAATTATTATTAGTACAATTATGTACTAATTCAAGTACATAATTATTATTAGTACAATTATGTACTAATTCAAAAAGATATTGTGTACAACCCTTGTCATTATCCTTCGTTATTAGAGTTACGAATTTTAGGTTTAAAATTTACTTGCCTTAGCGTGAGTACATATGACTGAAACTTTCTGTATTTTTAAAATTTGAGCCCTTAAAAATTTGAAGATTAGCAAGTTCCCTTTACGTAAGGCACTCGAGGCTCCACGTTTTTCATGTTACGTAAGGTTAATCAGTATTTAGGAGGAAAGGTAGGTCCACCTAGGTGCCTACTTACGCCAATGTCTATAATGCACAAAGAAACCTTTAATGCGGAAAAATATGCATGGTAAGGAGAAGAGAAAGCACGTGTCTTAAAGGGTATAAAAGGTGCAGCGAACTGGAGATGCAAGATAACAGGGAAATAATGTTTAATATAAGCAAAGCCTTAATTTGAACAAAGGGATACTTTCGTGGAGGATGCAATAAGAGGATAATACAACATTCTACGGGGATATTGGTTATCGGTGGGAAACGATATTCTCCGAGCTGGTAACCAATTAATTGCAAAGTTATTGTGTATATTGTATAATCCGAGGCGTTTCTGAAAATCTCATTTTAGGACTTTGGGAGAAGATAAAGGGATTGCGTGGTTTTAGAGAGATTTTGGGAAAATTGAAGATTCCAAAGAAGGGTGTAGAAGTAGATTGAGTCTAAGGAACCTAAGCTATTCTAGTAACAGTAGAGTGTATGTATCTAAAAGCTGATTAGGTAATCAGGTATCTCGATCACGGTCGTCAATCGTGGCGCTAATTAGCCGTACAGTAGGGCAATTTGGAGGCTGGTAAATTAGTATGTAGAGCGGGTAATAACGCTAAGGGAGAAAATTCAACGAGTGCCCCGTCTCGGGGAGACTTTATGCACTTTATATCATCCAGTAAATTCCGGCTCTACGGCATATTGAATTTCGATTTTTATACGCATCCTTAAACACTTCCATTACTTTGGCCAATAGCGCATCGGAGCCGGTAGTCGCCGGTATGCGGTGCTCGCGAGGTTTATGCATATTCGAACGGTGCACTCTGCATATAAATGCGATCTCATCGCATCCGAAAGACGGCGTTTAGAGGCAAAAAGGCAACGGGAGAGAGTAAGATAGAGGGAAGGAGAGAAGCGTCACGTTCATCGAGACATTTTTCGCGCTGGCTCCAGGTTCTCCCTTTCTTCTTCCTCCGTTTTGAACCGTCCGTTCTCTCTGTTCGTTGCCGTGTATACTTACATACGTATTTATATACACGGGGCGTGCTCCTCGTATTTGTATGCGCGCGTCTTTCGTCCCGACGAAACGCTTCCAAGGATTATAAAGCTCGCGAAATATTTTCGGGCCACGGCCGTCATAACTCAGCCACGACGCTCGTTTTATTTCCTCCACCGCCATCTACGTGAGCGGGGATGATCTCTTTCGCTCTTGTTGCAGCCAGCCGATGCAGAACCACCGGCTTCCGTTCGCACAATGGACCGTTTGCGAAATATGGACGCACATTTGTCGGACGTTATGCTTATGCGCCCGCTGGACGTGTCTATTAGCGGCGCTGTCGCGAGCTGGAAAACGCGACGCTCGCCGACGCCTGCTAGCCAAGGTAATCGGATTTCATGGGGAATCAACGACGTTTCAACGTTGTAGGTGGCCACCAAACGACACGCGCAAAATACTCACGATGAAAGTTGCCAGACCTCGATGCTCTTCGTTTGTAAGACTCTTAACGGATTATTCCACGCGGTTCGTGGGAGGAAATTGTATTGACTGCACTGTGGATTACCGTGATAAAATGAGATGTAGTTCCGCGTGAAATATTCTATGGATTACGGACTTCTTTAGTGGGGATGCGCTCACAATTTTATCACTTAATTGTCCCTTTTATTTTATTCTACCTTAATTCGTTTTTATATACACTTTTATGGTATTAGAATTTTAATGGAGATTTTCTTGTGACTTTTCGGGTTTGAATGAATTAATAGTCATTTTGGGAAAATGTCTCATTAAATGCAAGTCAACGGTCATAGTAGTTCAGGCTTTTGTAAAATGAATGAATGAATGAATCATTAAATGCATTTACTTAAAGGCAAATGATAAGGTGAGTTATAATAAACACATACATTAATAGACACATTAATACACACATACAAATATATTCATTTAAAAACATGTCATTCTTATCATCATACTCAGAGTTTCTTATGAAGTCAATCTTTCACTGTTCCTTTGAAGGTCCCAATTTTTAAAGCCAGTATTTCAACACCACTTCAAAAATTGACCAAAGATAAGTATGCATAATAACAACTAAGTACATCGTTTATAAAATTGCAGTTTTTTATGACATGATCAAATACAAAGTTCTCAAGTTAGTTTCTGTTTAATAAATTTTCAATAATCATATAATAAAATCAATCATTAAATACATTTTATAAAGTCGATCTTTCACTGTTCCTTTGAAGGTCCCAATTTTTAAAGCCAGTGTTTCAGCATCACTTAAAAAATTGACCAAAGATAAGTATGCATAATAACAACTAAGTACATCGTTTATAAAATTGCAGTTTTTTATGACATGATCAAATACAAAGTTCTCAAGTTAGTTTCTGCTTAATAAATTTTCAGTAATCGTATAATAAAATCAAACGTATCTGGCACATTAGGCAAAGGTCCGAAACGGAGGCGATGAATTAAGTAAATGTCTGTAATTCGGCCGGGGCTAAAGGGACAAGGTAATTCCAGCCCCGTACGAGAATTTAATAGCTGAGAGCGCGAACAATTGCAGCTTGCGGCGTGATTAATTAGACGAAAGTATAGGGACGATAATATTGTAGATAAGGATCGAAGAGCAATGGTAAAAGATGACTCTCGAAGAGACGAGAGTTCTTGTTCGCTTTTTTCTTTCGTCCCTCGTCGACGGCTGTCATAAAAGCCCGACTACGTGAAACTATTTCTGTTTGGTGACAAGCAAGTATCCGTTCTGGTGCACGGCGAAGATATACTGTCCTTTTTAGCTCTCCGATCGAGCGGGAGAAAAAGGAGGAGCAAGAAGGAGGAAAAGAGTAACACACGATCGTACATGAATATTCTCGAGGAGGCTGATATTGAAAGGATTGCTGGACCCTGCTCAGGGCCGCGTGTGCGGGTTCCTTAATCACCTGCCTCGATTAGCATTTGTATAAGGCTGGGCAGATGCTACTGTCGATTAACGATAAATTATCGATAATATCGTGAAAATAACAATGACACTAGTGACACGGGCGAGCAGGTGTGCAGGTAATTAAATTCATAACGCGGGTATTTTGTTTCAAAATACAACGGTAATTTAACTCGACTATTGATGTTACGCGTCGGGTCAAATATTAACTTTTTATAATTGTTGTCGAAGGTTGTAAATCTTTGGCGTTTCCACAACTTGTTACGGTAGTGGAATTATATGTAGAATGATTATTATAAAGTAGAATTTATAGAGTGGTTCAGAGTCCTCCACACTGGTGTGCCCAAGTCACTGAAGGATGTAGATCATCCCACTAGTTGTAATAGTTGTTGAATGTCGTTATCGTTGTTAGAGACTATCGTTTGTAAAAGTGAGTTCACCGAAGTTAGTTTTAGACTCAGTCGCTTCTAAGCAGCCAGAAAAGAAAGCAAGGAAGTTCAAGATGTGAAGGTCACCAAAAGGGACCAATCAGGACAGATTGTTATTTGTAAAATATAGTGATTGGCGAGATGGGTCAGTGAATGAAATTGTAGGACTTTTAGCATTCACTCCAAAGTTGTAAAACGCTTCGTTAATAAAGTGACCCAAACAGTTAATTTGGATCCTTCAAAAGAACTAAGTAACGGGACCCGCTACAGGGGTGCACAGTTTAGGAAATAAACTTCTTTAAAGAAAGTTATATTGACGTTATAAAAAAATGTACTTTTTTGGCCTGTTAGAAATCTATAAGTCAATAGTTAGGAACGTCAAGCGGAGACGCTCATATGGTCCAAAATATCCGTTTAAAATTACAAGAATGAGCTCTTGGGCCCGACAGAACACCCACAAAAATATTCCGAGCAACTCGTAACAATTGATGCGTACAGAAGAGAAAAGTAATAATTTTCTGAGTCACAGCGTGTCGAGCAACGGTATGACGCACGTTCGAGTTAGCTTCGGTTTAGAACCCTCGATGTTGGTACAAAGATTGTTTCCGTCTCGTTTGCCGAGCAAACTCTCCTCTTCCTGGCGTGGACGGGCCGATATTTTTTAACGCGCCGCCGAGTTCAAACCGTTTTCGTGGGCCCCCTCCGCGTAATCACGTAATTACGCGCATTAAAAGGAGCCTCCTCTCGTAGGTACCAATTTAATTTCCGAATTTCCAGCGGCGAATTACCTCGACTGCCGCGGAGATCAAGCAGGGGGCGAACGGACGGCGTCGCAATTCAGGACCATTAGCGAAATTACTCAGCGTGGAACGCTCGGCCTGCACGACCTTTTTCTTCCTCGATCGCCCGAAAAACGAACCTTCAACGCTTCGCGAAAAACCTCCGCTGAAACATGACCCACGAATGATTCACTCGAATATCGAGTTCGAGTTTCGACGATTTATAAGCGGTGTCCAAGCTCTTGTTCGACCAAATTACACCGAGGATGAAGTACTGACTAACCTTGAGTACCATTACGAGCACGTACAAGGGGAAGAAACGGGTCCGGAAATCGCTTTTGGAACGACACGACGTCGGACCGTGTACTGTTATACTTTCATGGCTTTCTTTGGGACCTTCATTTTGAAATACTTTTACCCTGCATTTTGTGTACACCTAATCAATCAGTTTCGTAGCCAATAAACAAAAAGATCTAATGGATATGAAGGTACAAAGCCTATCTGCAAATTTAAGTTCAATGAAAGTACACAAATTTTTTCTTTCTATCAATTTTTATCGTAAAATCTGTTTTTATGTGTTCATCAATTTGTTAATTACAGGAAAAATTTAAGAAATTATTTTTAAAATTGAAACTGGTGCTGAATATTTTGGGTGTAAATGTCTTTTTTGTTTTCGTTTCATCAAATTTTTTTATCGTGGAATTTTTATGTATTCATTAATTTACTTCGTATAGGAAAAATTAAAAAAAAACATCATTTTCTAAATTACAGTTGAAGCTGAATATTTTATGTTCAAATGTCTCTGGTTCAAAAATGAAAACAAGTTAGGTAATTTTTTTGTTTCCTTTTCATCAAATTTTTTAATCGTGGAATTTTTATGTATTCATCAATTTATTTCCTACAGGAAAAATGTAAAAAGAGCATCATTTTTTAAATTAAAGCTGAAGGTGAAAATTTTAAGTACAAATGTCTCTGGTATAAGAATGGAAATAATAAGTTAGGTCATCTTAATTGGACAGTGAGATTACCTCTGGCTTCCAATTCGAGTAAGAATTTCAAGACGTTGAAACAGTGTTATCGTTGAAGTCGATCGTAAATGTTTCTCGGCCATATTACTTTCCCTGTTCTAAACGTGAAAGCGTAACCCAGGAACGAAGAAGAGCACAGTCGACCAATTAAAAGAAATATCGTTTAGCCACGAAGGAAATTGATCGGCGGTCGTTGCATTCCGTGACGCTAATCGTGGCCCCTGTCAAAGGGCAACCATTCCTGTGGACCTCACGAGCGTAGCTCGCAGTCAATTAATAAAACAAATGTTGCAATTAATGGGCAATATTACGAGTGTGTTACTCATTCCCGTTAGCCGTTAAGTGGCGCGTACACGGAGCAATTAATCGCATCGTCTGCCTGGCCTGTGTTTATTCAGCAACGATTCCGTATGCGGTTCACGCGTTACGAAATCAACGAGCTTGCCTGTTGCGAGACCCAAGAGTTTGCCGGATGGGGATCTCTTTAATTATTACCGCTGCTTGTTCGCTCGATTAAACGGACAATTATCGAAATGACGGACGGTGCGCGACTAATTGATTTTATCGAGTGCAGATATGTAAAGAAAGCATAAATCGTCGCTTAAGTCAGAAATTTATCCATGCAACTTTTGGATAAATTTATTTTTACCACTTTTGGAATTGTAGTATCTTTAATGAATAAAAGGTAAAAACGCCAATGTAAAACAATGTGAAGAAAACATTAATTGTCTCTTCGTTGAAATAAGAAATTTACTCATGCAACTTTTGGATAAATTTATTTGTATACTTTTTGAAATGTACACCAATATAAAACAACGTAAAGAAAGCATAAATTGTTTCATTGCTGAATTAAGAAATTTCCTCATACAACTTTTGAATAAATTTATTGGTATACTTTTGAAATGTACACCAATATAAAACAACGTAAAGAAAGCATAAATTGTTTCATTGCTGAATTAAGAAATTTCCTCATACAACTTTTGGATAAATTTATTTGTATACTTTTTAAAATGTACACCAGTATAAAACAACGTAAAGAAAGCATAAATTGTTTCATCATTCAAATAAGAAATGTACTCATGCAACTTTTGGATAAATTTATTTTTATCTCTTGGAATGTCCACGAGTGTCCGTTTGAAAAATGACTGACACGTTTCCTCTGGGTAACAACCTTAAGAATACGTTGAGACTACATTTTCCGCTTATCTTGCTTAACTAATCTCGCATACCAATCGATCAGGGGACTAATTAAACTCCGGATGGTCGCCGTCGATACGAGTTGTCACGTAAAAAAGGATTGATCGATCGAATTAATCTGATCGGGAGATCGAGGGTAGTCTTGGTGGCTACCGGTACACTCTTTGTATATTAATACCCACTTATTTAACGTATCAAATTACTTTGCAAGGTATCATAGCGTAAAAATTCGTCCGGGCACGAAAAGACGAACGGTCGAGAATTATTGGATCAAACGCGAGCGAGGGCGAGCCAGTGCGTGCCAGTACGGCGGCCGGTTAATTTAAATTTATTTTACACGCGTCATTCGTGGTGTACAGCTGCAATTCACGAACAGGGGGGTCGGGGGTTTGAAAAAAAAAGAACGAGCATTGTTGGCCGTGAGATTGCAGCGTCACGGCTCTTGAAACAGCTCGTAAAATCGCGAATGGCTAAAATGAAGAACAGAGACGGTCCCCGGACAGATCGAAGGGGAGAAACAGAGAGAGGAGCTCTCGGTATTTATCGGATAGGCAAGATCGATGCCAGTCCTGGCACGACACTCCTCGTGGATGTACGTAAGCGCCTCCCACGCGTACCGATAATGGCACATCCGCGTATCTCGCCGCGGTCTAAGGCTCGTCCGTGTGCGTAATCGCGCCGCAGTAAACGATTTTCTGCTCGCCGTGTCCGGGACACGGGTTTTGCGTGGTCGGCAACACGCGCGGGTGTATTTGTCTTTATTAGGCTCGTAAGGAAACGAGCTACGTCAGAAACCGAGGCCAGATATGGAAATTTATTCTCGTCGTTCCGCGTGAAATACGACCGCTACCGCGACCGCTACAACCAAGGGACACCGACCATGGGTCTCTTACGAAATCGCGAACCATCGACACACGGACTTTCTGTTCGCTCTTACATCGAATGTGAACAACGTTCACATTGTCGTTAATTTGTTGCCCGCAAGATTTAATTTAACCACTCTGGGAAACCGATCCCTGCAACTCTGAGTTACGAAAGATCGAAAAGACCGATTGTAATTTTCATCGCAGCGTTATTTCTGCCCTGATGGGTTTCAACTCGGTATTTATGTCTGCTTCGGCGTGAGAAAGTTTACTTAACATTTTGACGATGCTACAGGGTGTTTCATCTTTAGGATATACTGATCAATTAGAGATAAATGATTTATTTTGAAGAAAGGAATGTTTGCGTATCTTGGTGGAATTGAAAGGTACTTCTGTGAGACAGCAATACACTTTTGCTCCGTGAGATGATGACTGGACTAGCGTAAGCGGGAATGAGTTTTACGAGCACTAAACTTAACCGAGATGTTTGGAAACAGTATACGTGCTTCGAGATGATTGACTGACTACGGTAAACTGCTGACACGTAAATGCATCTTCAAGATCACTACTTATTGATTCATAATAATTAGATGGCTTAAAAGAGTCTATACTTCATCAACCTCTTTAGAGAAAAATTATTGATGTAACTATATTTTAAATTTATAGTAGATATTTTAAAATGAACCTGTACTTCATCAACCTCTTTAGAGGAAAATTGTAGTCACAACTATATTTTAAATTCATAATAGATATCTTAAAAAAGACCTATACTTTATCAGCCTCTTTAGAAAAAAATTGTTAACACAACTATATTTTACATATTTAACAATCATATCAATAGATCCCAACACAGTTTACAACACACAAAAAGTACATACATAAAGTTATCCATATACGAATTTAAAAACAAATTGAACATTTATATATGCATAAAGGTTAAAGATAAAATAAAATCAGCTTAAAAAGAACCTATACTTCAACCTCTTTAGAGTGAAATTGTTGGTACAACTATATTTGTAAGTCATAATAGATATCTTAAAAAAGACCTATACTTCATCAGCTTCTTTAGAGAAAAATTGAAGTCACAACTATATTTTAAATTCATAATAGATATTTTTAAGAAGACCTATACTTCATCAGCCTCTTTAGAGAAAATTGTTAACACAACGACATTTTACATCTTCATCAATCATATCAATAGATCCCACCACATTTTACAACACACAAAAAGTACATACATAAAGTTATTCTTATACGAATTTAAAGTCAAATTAAACATCTAAGTATGCGTAAAGATAAAATATAAAGTGAAAACAGCTTGTTCAACGTCGGACTTCCTCGTCCAGGCTTTCAATTCAATTGACGTCTTCATCGTCACGTGTCGAAGCGACACCAAAAGAAGCACGTGTACGCGAGAAAAGATCAGCGACATTTTCATTCGAATGGCCGGCAATTCGCTACATTACTTTACGTCGACTACTAAGCGCTCCTTAAACGGTTCATGCATTATGGATTAAGGAATCTGAATTCCCGCGAGCAAGCAATCAGAAAAGGCCACGTCTACTCCCCTCTTTCGCCAACGTCACCGACGATGATAACGTTAAATTTATTCAGTGGAAAACTCGAGCGTCGAAAAGCCGCCACCGCGTCGACAGCTTTTACCCGGCTCCGTTCTCTTTTCAAACTTTGGCTGGCCATTAGCTGTGCTCCCCGCGGCCTTCTCATAAAAGGCTACTTTTCCATCCTTCGTATTTCGACGATTTATCGATACTCGTAGGTCTCGTGAATGAGCTTTGTTAGGACGTTGATGGTCAAATCGAGTGTCTGTGTTGCAGATTTGGACATTTAGGACTACTCTGAACATTTAGAACCACTCTGGACATTTAGAAATACTTTCGACATTTATAACAACTCTGGACATTTAGGAGTACTCTGGATATTTGTATCAAAGTATCACATGTTTAATAAAAAGTTGATTTATTTCTAAAAATTAGAATAGAAGAATGGCAGGTGCACTCATAAACTGCTAATACGTGAATTTACCGAGCGATTAACCACTATTCTACCTTAATTACCTCTCGCAACTTGGGCACCGTTATTTCTGAACAATGCGATCAATCACCGTATCTCGTATCCACACACGAAACACAGTTCTCCAATTAATTCATCGATTCATCATTCACCCGACGCTACCTGAACCCAACTGTCCAGAACTATTTACATCAGCCTACACTCTCCGCTGCAGTGCATCTAAATTTCAAAAACTTATAACACCAGCCTGCAACAGAAAACTCTCAAAAATGCAGCGAGGTAAAAGTGGCAAACGCGAACAGAGCGATATTCGTGTAAAAATATCTACATTTTTGAAGTGCCATCGTTAAAAAAGAACATCCGTCGCATCCGTTCGCGTGTTCAAGCTGCCTCGATGCTCGAGTGTCAAAAATTCCGGGCAAAAAGTATCGAGTAAACGTAGAAATTGTCAGCTAGACACGGTAACCAGGTGTCGAAATGGCGTGTGCCGCGTCACCGGTGGCTGACGCTGTGGAACAAGGAAAAAATTCTCGGTCCAGTTTCACCTTCTGCCAGGGCAAAAAAGGCACAGGCCGTCGTCGCACGAAGGTAACAGCTGTAAAGAGTCAACACGCCGTCCAAATATACGACAGTACGCAGACACAAGGTGTCAGGGGGTGGCAGAACGCGACTGTCACGTACACGCTGCGACCGGGCTTCATCCACCACCCCGTCGAGATGCAATTTCCGCTATTTTTACCCGAAAAGCTTCTCGGCCCATCCCCGCGTCACGTTCCTCAAATAAAGTCCGCCCACCCTCCGCTACGTGGCCGCGTGGCTACGTTCTCTTCGCGCCAACTCGCGACCGACTACCCAGACAATCCTCCCGTGAGCCCCGATCTCGAGGAAGCCTCACGCGGATCCGGCTTCCGAGTCATACTTAACGCGAAACGAGCCGGCTTCCGCTTTCAAATTGCCGCCGAAAGCTGAGTCCTCGGGCGCGTGCCGAGATTCGAGACGCTTAATGGGACGGGGATTTTGGGGATGAGTGGCTGATCGAAAAGCTGGGGATAATGCACTCTTGTTTCGAAGGACACTGGTTATTGATTCGTGTTTCATCAAGTATGTTCAGTTCAGTGGTGGTCATTTTAACCCTTTGAGAGGTGACTCAGTCACCAAGTTGTATGTTGTATGTTCAGTTCATACTCAGTCACCAAGTATGTTCAGTTCATACTGTGATGGTCATTTTAACATTTTGAGAGGTGACTCTCAGTCACCATTCTATTTAATACAATAATTTGAAATAAACATTTTTTAACTGATTCTATAATATGAACGTGTGATGTATAAACATAATGAAATATACAGTGCAAATTATTAGTAGAGAAAGAATAACCTCAAGGAAGTTTATTTAACTTTTTAAGCAAGTTCTAAAATTGTTGTCTGTGAACAGTAAAATTTTCTTCAACTGCAAAGGGATAACTATTAACAATTAATTTATAAATAGTGTAGATTATATAGAATTTATATGAAATTGAAAATACACCGTACATGACAATAATATATTTGATGATGAGTGTGTTTTTCTTTTTCAAGGGAGAACATCACATCATGTGGAACATAAGGAACGTTTTCATTAAATATATATTCATACTCCATCATTAACAAATGATTTATCTCCAAATAAAGTATCACACACGATACCATTAAATTACAAGTAACAAGTTAAGTTTGAAATATAATTTAGCTCGCACTAAATTTATCATCAAGATCCACGTAATACTGTCCCCGAGTATTTTATGGCATCCCATAAAGCAACAGTAGCTGCGGAAGTGCTCGAGTTTCAGCGAGGCACCGGCGTGAAATCGTAAAGAAGCAGATGCAAATCGGATCCTTGACCTATCCGCGTGGAAACGTAACTCTTCGGAGCGGACCCGATCCGCTCGACGATTATCCTGATCGCTGGATTAAGGGTCGCGGCTTGTCGCGGCTGGAATTGAGTATCCGCGTGATCCCGGGGCTTAGGAGCGAGCGTCTGTCGGCGCGGATGAATTTAATCGTCTGAAACGCGCCGCGGTCTCGCCGGTGGAATCCTCGCTGTCAGATGACGGGACGTTAAACGGCATCCCCGAAGGTATTACGAGCCCGTTCGTTGCAAAGAGCGGCCCGATGCGGGGCGGAGAGGACGGAAACAAGACTCGAACGTCGAGGTGCTTCAAAACAAACGTCGACGAGCTCGTCATCGGACGATAAACGCATGATGCACGAGGGAGATGATGATTTTGAACAGATTGATGTTATCATGAGTGTTTTTAGGATATAGGGACTTTGGGAATTTGGCAAATAGAAAATTTTGTTTGTGGAAATTAAAATCTTGAAACCTTCAAGGATTCTCAAAGATACTATAAGAAGTTAGGACTCTTACGTTTTGAACTTTGACTACAACTAATGTTACTACCAATGTAAACCTTGAAATTTTAAACCAAAAAAGTTTGGTTTTGGTGGAGATTAGGATCTTGAAACCTTCAAGACTCTCAAAGTTTGATACTGTGAAAGTTTGAGACTCTTACGTTTTGAACTTTGACTACAACTAATGTTACTACCAATCTAAACCTTGAAATTTTAAACCAAAAAAGTTTGGTTTTGGTGGAGATTACGATCTGGAACCTTCAATGACCCTCAAAGTTTGATACTATAAGAAGTTAGGACTCTTACATTTTGAACTTTGACTACAACTATTGTTACTACCAATGTAAACCTTGAAATTTTAAACCAAAAAAGTTTGGTTTTGGTGTCGATTAGGATCTGGAACCTTCAATGACCCTCAAAGTTTGATAGCATAAGAATTAAAAACCCTTACGTTTTGAACTTTGACTACAACTATGTTACCATTTATCTAAGCTTGAGATTTAAAACGAAGAAAGTTCGGAGCAAGAAATCTTGCATGAGAGTTTCTGAAGTCCGTATTTCCGTCGGAAAATAATTAATAGCGCGGCAGTGTCGGAAATCGTGTATAAAGCTGATTCACGTGAAAAATTCCAGCCAGCAGGTATACCGCATGAAAATCTGCGAGATTTATCGTCCTCGCTGACACGAGTAATTATCACCGTGGTCGTTGAAGAAATTTCATCTTGGAGGCGTCGCGCGAGGCGCCAGTATCCACTTCGGACATCAGAAAGATGAGAAATTATTCGCGTGGGATAAGAGAAAAGAGGCGGAGGAGGTGCGCTTAAGGTGTAGAAGGAGGAGACTCTTTGTTGCGATTGTATCTGCCGGTGTGAACGTCCTGTCCGATAGTTAAGATGGTCGTGGTGCAACGAGGGGTTGCGGAGGGGCGAACGCGGTGCCCTGGAGAGAAGTTTTATTGCGACAAGTGCGCTGCTCTCTTCTACGGCCCCCATTACCGACCGACTTCCGGTCGGCACTGAGAATCGTCGCAGAACGCAACCATCACTGAAATGCAATTTACTCCTGAGTCCATCGAAACTCGACGATCAATTCCCCTCTTTCTTTTGTTATCGAGCTAGGCCCTTAAGCCGATCTATACCGTGAACGACGAGTACACTATTAACTTCTCAATCGGGAATGACGAGTTAATTCGCCGTTATTAGAGTAATTAGCTACCCGGATAGATGTTTTTCAAACATAAAAATGTTATAATGTTCCGAGTACAAAAGTTGCCGATCATTAATCTGAACAGCTTCCAATACCACTTCCATTATCCTCGTAATTACTGACCATCGAATTCTCCGCAATCTCTTAAGAGGATAAAGACGTACCAAGATAGCGATTTTGAAAATACAAAAACGTACTTTAATCTAATAATCGGCTACTTCCATTATACTGGCCATCAAATTCCTCGCGATCTCTTAAGAGCTCAATCGAGTTCGTTAATCGTCCACAGATCAACCGGCAGATTAACCGGCAATCTTACAAGGTGTACAAGTCGAAGGTATATCAGATATTAACGCAAAGAGCAATTCCCTTTATATCTCGATCACGAGGAAGCCCCACGTGCCCGAAAGTTGCGTCAGACCTCCCCGGAGAAACAGTTGTCCGGATCGTTACCGCGATCGAACACCGGGTTCAATCTACACGTGTAAAGATAGCACGGTTGTTGCCACGGATAAACTCGATCGCAGCGTGTAAGCGAGCTGCAGGGGGTATCCGGAGAATCATGAGCGTGCGCTGATAGCCTCGTGATGATAACGACCCGAGGAATACGGCCGGTCCGCAGAGTCTCGCCGATCTCTCAGCCTGCGTAATCGTATAGTTGCATGTCTCCTCGTTGCCGTTTCTGTCCCACCAGAAAGGTCCAGACATTTAATTATTCCTGCGGGGCATCGAGGACCGGCGTGATCTCCGCGACGAATCCGCACGCGGATCATCTCGGATCGAACCGGAGCGTCCTTCGTGGAAGACTTTAAAGCCACGTGTGCTTCGTGCCGGTTGCACGTGCGCCTGCAGCCCTCTATGGTCCTTTAATGGTCCTCTTATCGGATGCCCAGGCCTCGTCGAGAATAATCCTGGGAAGCTGGGGAATTAAAACAGAATTATAGCGTAATCAGCCTCGGGTTTAGCCTTTTTTATACAACTGTACTCGCAGACCGCATAAATAGGACTTGTGTGATTACGGATTGAAGGAATTAACGACGATGCTTTTTGGAAACTTGGGTTCTTAATCGTAGATGGTACTCTTGCACAAAGTAGAACTGATGTGAAGTCGAAGGATGGTAGAGATTTCAGAGGGAGTAACGAAGGTATGGTCAGTGTAAGACAGAGGGTAGAGGACAGGATGAGTAAGCAGGTTAGATGAACAAAGGTTTGGAAGTATTGGATGTTTGTTTCACCCCTTGCCATACAATGACGTCTCTGAGACGTCATTCATTTCATGTGCCATTGTAAACTATTAAATTATTATTCTATGGTATTATTTGATTAATTATCAACCCTATTGAATGTTATAAAGCAAATTTCGAAATAAAACGCCCTGTTTCTGAACTTGTACATGAGTGTTCCCAACTGAGCCAAATTAAATGATTTCCTACGCACGTGACGACGAATATTTTATTTGTATCAGAACGACTCTATGTGTTCATGCAGTGGTATGAAGTCTACGTTGACCATCAGTCATACACTAGTACATCTTGTGGCGAAATTCTGTTTTTCTGAATTCTACATTTAGCTGCAAATACAACGTGTAACGCAATCTGCCACAAGTGCGTAGCAAATATAGCACGCGAAAGTGATACGCGCCGCAAATACAATTTGCTACAAATGTAATGCGTTGCGTTTGCAACGCGCCGCAAATACAATGCGCCGCAAGTTCAACAGTTCTAAATTGGATGCGTTGCAAATATAACGCGTTACAGTGTAACTCGCCGCAGGTACAATGCGTTGCCAATGAACGGGCTTGAAATGCAAGCGTTGTTATACGAGCGAAGAACCACACGCAAACTGCGAGTAAAATCGAATGGCTATTAAAAAATTGAGCCACGCAATCCTCAAAGGGAGCACCGAGAGAGATAAGTAATTACAGGAGCGGCTGATATAAGGTTCATAAGAACGAATTACATCAGCAACGATTACACAATTTCGAGCGGATGTATTGATCTTCTGTATCGCGATGGTTATCGAATCTACCCTCGACTGTGTTTATCTTCTTAAAGGGTTTAAAACAGTTGCCGCGCATTCAGCAAAAGATGTCTGCCGGTTCATCTTGATCGTCGAATCGCTGGAGGGCCCCGTAATCGACGATCGAACGATGAAACAGTGGAACGCCGGAGACGAAGAGGCGACTAGAGACGGAGAGAGGTGTAACGATTAAGCAGCGTCAGCATCAGCAACTACGGCAGCCAACGGGCTCACCGGAAAGCGGCAGGAACAACAGCAGCAACCAGGTTGCGGCTCGCATTGGCAGCGAGATATCGATCGAACCTTCGCCTTTCACCGGCCATTGTCCAGAACGGTGCCAGTGTTGGAAATCCGACTGCCGATAATTGCCTACGAACCCGTCAAGTCATACACTGTAATAGCATAATAACCGAGGCTAAGCGATCAGATTAAGGGAACGACTGCCCTCCGGCCAGAATAAGGACAAACCGTAACCCCTTTGCGTTCCTTCTTCTCTCGTTTCACCTTCCATTTTGTCTCTTCATTCGTTCCCCAAGATTTATAGCGCGCCATCTTCGAGAGCTGCTGCTCTTCTTTATGCCGCGTATTGTCGCGGAAAGTGGAAATGATGTATTGCATGTGGTAGGGCTGGTTCTTGTGGGCTAGCGAAGTATGGCAGATGTTCGTGAAAGTTCGATAACCGTTAGTCCGACAATCTAGTTAGTACTTGGAATGTTGATTAGTGGATCGAGGTGTTTCTTGCGATGCAATAACGAACGTCCAATGATAAGCTAAGATGTTTTTGGATTTATCAACATTTTGTCCTTTGGGAGTACCCGATCGAACCTCGTTGAACGCGAAGGGGTTTAAAGCTGGTTTAACACGAGCCACTCAGTGTAATGCTATCCTGTTAGCGGAAATCCAATTCACGCGGGTCGATCTAATAACCATTACCAGTTTAATGCCGTTAATATTATGGAAATTGGAAAGAAATTGCTACATAAAATTCCTATTCTCGGAAATTCGCTCTTACGACTCTTTTTCTTTTATCTTAGAACAGGTATGATCCACTGGGAGCCTACAATCAAGCGATTGTCTCTACAATTTCTTGTCCAAATTCTACAGATCAAATTCTACAAGTTCTACAGATTAATTCTAAAACTCTATCCTGCCTTCGAGTCCACCAACACGCCATGAGATATAATAAAAGCAATTTCTCTGCCTTTCTTCTATCCTCTGTATTCCCTTCGAACTCCTACGAGCATGAATCAATATTATCCTTTTCCAGCGACCGGTCTCGCGATACGTTTAAGGACACAGGAAAAGCAGCAGACGGTGCGCGAGGAGGCAGAAAAGTGGCGAGTGCCGGACAATGGACGTAAATTCGTGTCCATAGGCCGGCTCCACGTGGTGCACGCCCACGTTTACGAGTTAAAACTCGGCCGACGACGCCTCGTAAACGCGAGTACGCGCCGCTGCAACGAGCATTATTACATTGTGACTAAGAAAGCCAGCGGGCCGCGGGCGAAACGATCGTAAATATCGTTCGAACGGTTCTCCCTTGACGGCCGAAGGCGAAAACGGACATCCGCAATTGGCCGGCTAAGCCGATATTAATCGTTCTTGATTCAACCTTCCAACGGGTGGGCGAGACAAGATCGGTCTATCTATGCTCTTGCTATTTTTTTATGTACTTTGCTAAACGGTTTCGACACTTTTACGTTTCCTTTTTTGGGATGACAATGGTGTTCGTGATCACATTATTGTTCTTCGGGGTCTTCTTTGGGACTCTTTGGTAAATTACTAATTTTTGTTAGATACTTCTATAAATCACTATTTGTATAAGCAGTTTATAAGGACATTTTTTGGGGTTCTTTGTTAAAATATCAATTTTTGTTAGACACTTCTGCAAATCACTATTTCATAAGCAGTTTATAAGGACGTTTTTTGGGGTTCTTTGTTAAATTATCAATTTTTTATAGAAGTGATTTGAATAAGCAGTTTATGAAGATCTTCTTTGGGACTCTTTGGTAAATGATGAATTTTTGTTAGAAGTGATTTGTATAAGCAGTTTATAAGGATCTTCTTTGAGACTCTTTGTTAAATGATCAATTTTTGTTAGAAGTGATTTGTACAAGCAGTTTATAGTATAAGTGTATAAACACAATTTTTAATGAGAATATTAAAAGACAATGTATCAAACATTTTTTGTAGAGAATATAATCTTCTGTTTTTGGCTCTTCTAAATTTTTGGACACGTCAATCTTCGAACATATATATGTGTTCAAAGTAATATTCTTCAACAAGAAAATGTTTTATATCAAAGTTAGTATTTCAAACTGAAGGTGCATTTGTCCATTAAAAAACAAATAGCAGGAAGATTTTTATTAGACGTGATTTGTTCAAGCAGTTTATAATATAGATGTACAGACGCAATTTTTAATGAGATTATTAGAAGACAATGTATCAAACATTTTTCGTATAGAACATAATCTACAATTTTTGATTCTAATTTTCTGAACACTTTAATCTTCGAACTTGTGAGAGCAAGTATATGTGTTGAAAGTAATATTCCTCGACAATAAAATATTTGATATCAAACTTAGCATTTCCTGCCGAAGCACTTATCTATTAAAAAGCAAATAGTATTACCTCAATATAGATACCGATTTTAACGAACACTTAAAAGTAATAATCATAAAAGTACTATACGAAGGTTAATATAAAAGTATTTCTGTTTCCAGATCCTTGACCGTCAGTATCGGATTTATCTTTGATTTACAGCGACAGCACGATAAAGCAAGTAAAGGAAGAGCGTAACAGGCAGAACTTTTGATTACACCTATAGAGCGATTTCATCGTTTCCAACGCAGCGTCAGTAAAGTGGAAACTCTCATTAAAACTGGCTGTTCAGCTTCTTCTCTCGGTTTCGAGCGAGCGCCTCGTGTCATTTCGATCCATTCCACTCGGGGGTAGAGAAATCGATGGGGCAAGGAGATAACGCGTTAACGAAATGTTCGTGGAGCCGTGACCGGGAACAGTTCAGATTGTGCTTCAACGTGGCTATCTCTATTGGCGTTCGAACGATCGTAAACAGCTTGTCTTTTACGTAGTACCCGAAGCGTTAAGGAAAGGAACTACGAGATAGACTAACCGGCTATGGGTATTAGTTAGATCGATGGGCGAAAGTGTCGGAACGTTGAGGTCTCGATCGACCTTTTCTTCCTTCACTTTCCTCACCAATTTTATATAGCGTGTTTTTACAAACTTACTATCACCTGCTGCTTTTTAACCCATTAAAATACCTGAAGCATTGTAACGATTCTGTATGGACTACAGTTTTATAGGCTAAGAATGGAGACTACAGGAGTACAAACTACAAGAGGAACGCAGATTCTACATTGTACAAAGCTTGTCTTTTGGACAATTTCAAAGCTTGACCTTTTGGACAATTCTTATTTAATACACTACAAGTGTACACAGCCAGTAGAAACATCAGCAGGCAAATATTTCTAGTCGATAAGTCAAGGGGGTCTCGTCCGCTCATTGAGAGGTGATTTCTCGGCAACATGGCGCCTCGGCGCATAGAAACGGCGTTACACGGAAAGCACGAGTGGCCACGTATCCCGCGAGGAATTCTTTATCGGGACTTTCCACGCTTCGCGAATATCGTAGCCGTTCTTGGAAACAGGAAACCCAGATTTGCATTGTCTGCGGCCCAGACATTACAATATGTTTAACCAGTCGTAAATGTCGGCTGTTCCCAGCGCGGATGAACGTGATCGGAAAGATTCGATCGTATGATAATGATCCCCGTGTGTCGATCACTGTCCGCCTGGAACTCGCTTGGGACAGCGAGTTCCATCGCCCGATACATCTCTCGGCTCCGCTTCCTTTCGGCTGACAGACAGCTGACGCGAGTTCCTATCGGTCGATTCTGCGTGTTTAACATACGCTCGCCGTAATACCGTGACTGTCATCGTGTCTGTCGTACATCATCGAGCCCGGCTGCGACAAGAAACCCACGGGCACTCGTAAATTTTACGAGCGAGGACGTCGAGTTCCGCGGAGGATGTCGCCTTGATCTGTCCGCGGGTGACTCGCTTTTGTTCCGTGGCTTTAACGCTCGCGATAATGGCCTCCGCTATATAACGTTAATAGCGTTCTTTTTCAATTTTCAGGAACCCCGTGGACACGACTTTCTCTTCCATAAACTTTACCTTCGCTTCGAGTCTTCTTAATGCTCCGCCTGGAACTATTGTTTTATCAGAAAAAGTGTTCTTACGCTTGAGACAATGCGTAGAACTCTCGAGGATTCACACGATATAATAAAATAAATTCCCACGAAAATAAAAGCACAGAGATTCTTTGACCATTTAGCAATTTACTCCTTTAAGTTTAAAAGTTGCCGGTTCTTTGAATAATTTGAATAATTCTCAGCTAATTTCATGGTAATAAAGGGGAGATAAATCGTAGTCGGAACGAGGAAATCGCGATTCATCGATGGAAGATTATACCAGGTTCAAAGTCCCCTTTGGCTCTCCTTTCTCTCTTTCTGTTTCCCTCCTGCCGCATGACTGTCTTCTGGTTTTAATCTCTACCGGTTCGAACGCTCGTTTCCTACGAATTCTTCGTGTATCTCCGTCCAATAAGAAGTAAATCGGCGAGCATCCATTTTCTTTGAGGATCGCGGCGATCGCGACCACGGAATGCCTGTGTGATGGGATCCGCCGCACAAACGGACCTCCACGCTACTGCAGGCTGCAGCTAATTCCCGACGAGGCAACAAAAATCCCCGGATCCCGCGATCGCGATGCAGGAAAACGATAATCTGCCCATCTGGACGCCACGTCTTATTGTGTTCTTGAACTCGCTGCATCTCCACTCAAGTATCATTCGCTTCTGGTCCCTCATTTCTCTACGTTCCTTCTACGATCCCAGCTTTTCCGGATACTTGCGTTTATAGTTACAATTATTCCGAATATCGTCTCATACAGAAATACCGTCTTTACTTCGTTGGATCAACTGTTGGATGACCTATCTTAAGTAAAGAATAAGTTATAGGCAAACCATGACTCTCTCGATGCTCAACAAAAACAGCGTACGTCCACCATTAGTCATAAAGGCTAAGGTCGTCCTCTCCCACTAGAATTAGGATATATATATATTGTCACTGACCACTCCTCAGATTAAGATTTAGAGTCAGTATTGCTGCAAGTTTACGAGGTCGTTGCTTCTAATTCTTCATACGAAATTCTGTTAAAGTTCAATTCGGTGTTACCGTTGAGGTTGTAAACCCAATAAACTCTTAGTATAGTAACAGTGGTTTTATTCCTCATCCCGGATTCCAACACAACGATGACATCCAGCAACAATAATGAGAATGTAAAATCACGTAGAAAGAGGAAATATAAATTCTTCGTCTACATTTTTTTCAGTCCGACTTGATAAAAAATATTCAACAGTAATTCATATTCTGGACAAGATGGTCTTGCAGTACGGACGTTAAGTTTACTAGACACGTTTTTTAACGCAATAAGCTAGCATAAACTAGCAATAATTCATTGTACGTAGCAGTGGAAGTAGCTGCAGCCGGGACAGTTGGAAGCTGCAGGTAGGAGGGTAGACCGTTGTGGGGCAGAAGGGAAGGAGGGGAGAAAGAAGAAGCACAGACAGAGGGGACAGAGGTAGCACTGATAATTAATAACCCACTTCTTCGGCGAGGTTGCTCGGCCTTTGTGCTCGGACTCGTTCGGTTGGCCGCGAACCCGGTTCTGGCGAGCGTGCCGGGCATACCACCGCCTCTAACCTCGGCTTACACGCTGCGCGGGTACGAACGGCCCGGATGACGATTCATTAGCCGAGCAAAACACTAATTGGTTCGCTTCCTCGAAGCTTGCTCGATCCGCAAGAAACCGCGGCAACTTTTCGGGTCGACCTGTTCGTGACCTAGTGCAGCCAAGTCGAGGACGGCGCTGCGAGTAAATGGCTGGAGGTACTGTTATTTGGTAATTGTTAGGTGGTCGTGGAACACGAAGAAAGAAACTCGAAATTAAAATTACCGACCAGTCGTGTATATTCCCTTATTGGATGGAAACTTATAACTGGTTCGACAAACTCGAGAATCGATTAGTTCCCGGATTAAGTACCATTTCTACCGGATAGTTTTCTCCTCGGTACTTTAGGTTGCGATCGATCAAGGCAGTCGAGTTTATAACTAGCTCAGTATCCCGGGAACTGGTTAATTTTGGGATTAAGCACCATCTTCGCTGACCAGTTTCCTCGTTCAAACTTCCTGATACGATCGGTCAAGGTAGACGGCTCATGAATTGTTTCATCGTCTAAGGAATTGGTTAGTTTCGAGTTTAAACGACATTTGCTTGGAAACTTCGGGCCACCGCGGGTCACGGTGAACTCGTTTAAAATCGTTCCAACTTTGCGTCGACTACTTTTTCCTTTTTGATACCACGATCTCTTAGCCAGGCATGTGGCTCGTCAAGGTAGACTACAGTCGAATTTCAGTGCTGTCTGAATAAACGGAGCATCGATTTTTTAACCCTTTCACTGCGACGCGATTTTGGAGTCCATCAACAGGGACAACGCGTTAGATGCATGTCCACTAGCATGACTAGTGACCATAACAGTATCCGGGAATTTGATACTGTTTGTAGGACTTAATAAACCATTGCAAATGAATTAAATATATTTATTACTGATTTATTTTAAGTAGCCTTTTATGCTATGTTGAGTTTACGTAACTGAACTTACAGATGTCTTCAGTAACAATGGCTAATTAAATGTAAAGCAAAAAATAAAAGGGAAAAAGAATGACAAACAGCATATAATAGAAAATATTTAATAATCTAGTTCTGTGTGATTTCTGTTGAACGACATTTTCTAATTTGTTTGGAATATTTGGAACATATTTTCGGTTTTTTTTACAGTACCACAACTGTTTGTTTGGTAAATATGTAAGGTGCTAAATAAAGTTGGACTGATGACTGATGTACCAGTTATCGACGAATAAACTATGACTTCTTCGCAGATAATCTTTCATCAGAGTCATAACAATATTGCCGGATTTTCCTAAATTTTCATGAAATAGAGAAATTTCTGTTTCCAAGCAATATACTAACATATCTAAAATATAGTCAACTTTACAATGGCAAGCAACGAACGATTTTATGCCAAATCGACTCCGTTTGGATGGAATACATTGCTTGAACGACAAGCGACCCTTGAACACCTTGATATCGATGAACATATAGGGACGTATATTTACGTCTTTTGAGTATATCGATGGACTTCTCAGGACGTATATTTACGTCTTTCCTAGTGAAAGGGTTAAAAATAAAATGACAATGATGGAAACATGCAATATCTGCATCCATACAGGTGTCTCAAATACTTGTCAAGTATATCAAGATTCTCGTGTATGTCAAGATGTATCATGCAGCTGTGTAGAATAGTGTATATTGGAGCAATAATATGAAGACAATAACGAGTATCGAAATATTTATGGTCGGGGGTGTACATCCGCCAAGAAGCGGTTAGACGAGGCTGCACAACGTAACCGCAGGAAAGCAGTCCGCAGCGAGCCGTAGCGGAAATGTAAATACCCTTTGAACCGAGGCAAAGAATAACGAAAGCAGCTCACAGTCTGTCGATCCTGTCGAGCAAAGAAGAATTCCTCGAGCGGAACTGCAGTCTCGGTAGCTCTCTAGGAACGGCTCGGGCAAGTCGGGTGCAAAGGTCAGAGAAGTGGTCGGGGCGGGCGGATTGAAGCTCGAAGAAGAGGACGAGGTAGAAGGAACGTAGCGAAAGGAGCAGCGAGAGATGAAGAGAACAGAGAGCGAGAGAGAGGGGGTCGGGGAGAAGAAAGCGCGGGTGGCGAGGGCTCGAAAGGTCGCGGAGATATTTACATTGGAGGGTCGGTCTTTCTTCGGGGCCGCTGCTATTATCAATATTCATAATCCAGAGCTGGAGACATCCGAGGAACGTGCAGCACGCCGGCCTCATGTGGCGAGCGGAGAACGGTCCGCCGGACAAAAAGAAGAAGAAGAAGGCCGGGAGGAAGAGGAATTAGGGAGAGAAGGAAAGAGAGAGGCCCATCGAGGAGAACCGGCACGATGACGAACGAAGAGGGAACCAGCCAACGGACGAAGGGGGGCCTAACCGCAAAAGAGGCAAATCGACGGGTAAATACGTTGTTGACTCTGCGGAGAGAAGCCCGAAAGCCAAATGGAATTCGGTCCGGTGATTTAGTGGGCGGTCTTCGGAGACCGCCGGCCGCCACGGTTGCTTCTACGCTTCTTCTTTTTCATCCTCTTCTTCTACTTCTTCCTCCGGTTCCTCTTCACCGGCTCGACGTTCATCGGCCAACCAGCGTCGGTTCGCGGACAGAGGCATCGCGATGCAATCGGCTACCGTACGGACGCGTGCGTGCCGATTCTTCGTGGTTGAAGCGAACCGACGCGACGTGGCCTGGAGGGCCGGTTCCAGTTGCATTCAATTTACAGAGGGACCGCGCGATTTCGACTCCTCGTTTTTTCTCTACCTACCGTCTTCCTGGCTTTTTGTCCCTCTGCTGGAGGGACCGGGCCCTCGTTAAATACCAGATGCGCCATTTTTATCGAGGTTTTATTGCACCACCGGACTATAAACTCACGAGAATTAAAGTGGCGACTTGGAAACCGGAGACCGAATGCTCGACGATCACGAAATTCGTCCTGCTTTATTCGCTCGCTCCTTTCTTCATCCTCTAATCATTAAGCTGCAATTAACGAAAGTCTACTTTTCCATTGATACATAAATATCTTTCGATAAATTGTAAAAAGACAAAATGGACGGAGATTCTCTTTTTACAGATATTGTTCACACTCCTAAATATCTTTCTTCTTTTGTCATGTCTATTGTTTTTCTGAGAGAGGACGGTGATTTTTTGTGAGATCATCAGTCGAAAAAGTTGAGTTATGAACCTTCAGGCAATAAATTTTACCAAACTATTATTGATAATACCCATAAATTTTATGAGACCATACAAGTCTATAAAAAAGTAGTTGACAATGACAATTTTCTTTTGAGAATAAACATTGTTGCTGAAACATGACCTCTGTACAGATTCCTCGATATTGAAGCGTCTAAGTATAAAACCATTACCATTCATATGGAAAAAAAAGAAGAAAGCACACTAGGTTGTTCAATGGCAAGAAAACATCAAGACATCGCTTCTAAAGTTACGCATAATATTACTCGGGGATATTACAGGCGTAGGAAGGAACCTCGGAAGATCCTTCAGGGGAAACGCAGCCACCCCTAACCGTCCGCCCATTTCTCCATTACGCTAAAATATTTTTATCTCGTTCCTCCCGTGTAATATTTCCAGCCGTTAACCAGTCAGCACCACGGAGAAACAATGATACGCAGGTCGAGGTCGTGCACGAGAGGGTGCGTGTTCTTCCCTGGGAAATATTGCTTCGCCAGCCCCAAGCTTTCGTCTTAATAATCGTATAACGCTGGGAAACGGTAGTGAGCTTGCGATGCTTTTCACCTTACGAAAGTCGAATTCCATGAAATTTGTGGCGGGGGCCATCTGCTGCGATGATATAGACGTTGCCTTCTACAGGTGAACTATTCTAACAATTTTAGGCAGAATTTCTACTGAAACCTTTACGGAATTTTATTGGGACATGTCCGAATTCTGTTTGATTTGATCTCAATTAATATTCGATTCTACTGGTAATCGAATTCCATTGATATCTGAATTGGTGTGAAATCCGAGTTCCATTGAAACTCGAACTGTATTGAGATTCGAGTGTCATCGATATCCGAATTCTATTGGTGTCCAAATTCTATTAGTATTATTGGTTAACTTCGGTTTGTGTCAGTTTATTGCAAATCTATCGATATACTATTTAGCATAATTTCTATTAATATCGAGTTCAAGTGAGTCTTTGTAAATTTTTATTTTAAATCCAAACTTTTAGTTAAATATCAATTTTTATTATTGAATTCGAGTTCCATTGTATTAGTATTATTGGTCAACTTCTGTTTGTATACGAGTTTATTGCAAATCTTACTAGTATACTATTTAGCATAATTTCTATTAATATCCAGTTCAAGTGAGTCTTCTAAAATTTTTATTTTATATCTGAATTTGTAATTAAATCCCAATTTTTATTATTAAATTCGAGTTCCATTATATTAGTATTATTGGTCAACTTCTGTTTGTGTACGAGCTTATTGCAAATCCTATCGATATACTATTTAACATAATTTCTATTAATATCCAGTTCAAGTGAGTCTTTTACAATTTTTATTTTAAATCCGAATTTTTAATTAAATCTCAATTTTTATTATTGAAACCGAATTCCATTTTATTAGTATTATTGATCAACTTCTGTTTGTATACGAGTTTATTGCAAATCCTACTAATATGCTATTTAACATAATATCTATTAATATGGATCTCAATTGGGTTCTTTAAAATGTTCAACTCTTATTTTAATGCAAAATCAAATGCATGGAACGTGTCCCATAATAATGAAAATGTATGTGGAATATATTTTACAATCTTGCACTTGACGTGAACCGTGAAAGCCACGTAATATCGGCTAATACCAGGTCGAAGCATTAAAGGGGCAGAGACAAAAGGGAGGCGAAACGGTGTTATCCCGTGGAGGGGAACCCTTGAAGACGTTAAAGGAAGGTGACACGTAGCTAGGGGAAGCTCGAGGTGTTTGATATGCGTGGAACGACGGGAAGGCCGGTTTCTGCGGTCTTAAGCTTGAAATTCCTCCCCCCAGAAATATGCCGACCGCTCTTAAAGCTCCTCTTTAACGATCGAACCAGCTCGAAATTAAGCTGGCGTCGATGTCACCCCTGCTGGACAGCTTTGAGGGAAAGTTTCCTACGGGAACTCGTAACGTAGTTCCGGTTAGGTATCACGATTTCCTGCGTGGCTCCTTCGAAACCGCTGATATTGGCGATAAATCGTGTGCACGGGAACGACTCCGTGGTTACTGTTCCCGTTCTAAAGCACAATAAAGGGTAGCTTATGAACGTCGCCGCGGTTCACCAAGGATTTCTCGGTGAAGCATCGCTTCCCGTTATACTTGCGGATATTGCCTGACTCTTTTTCCCTTTACGTTCCTTTCCCACGCTGAATAGGTTAATTAAGCTTTTCAATGAAATTCTTTGGTAAAGGGAATTTGAAAGGTAAACGATATCACTTTTTTATTTTAAACTAGAGATGTAGAACTTAGAACAATTACTACACACGTAAAGTTACGTCTACCTTATTATTAACCTCTTCCCGTGCCATTTATTTAACAGATGCGTCAGTCAAGACTGACTATAAAGACCATGACATTAAAACGAACAAAGAAAATTAAAACGTTGTGAATATTTTATATTCAAGGATCCTTGATAATGCAATTTATAGTTGGACCTAAATTTCAAGTTAAAGAATGTACGGTTTAAGTTTGAATATGGTTTATCACATTTGACGAGTGAGACTCAAAGTACGGGAAAGGGTTAATTTCACCTAATGATTAATGACATCTTAAATAATTTCCTTTGCGTTTCAATGTATTCATAGCTGTATTTTGTGTCATGCTGTCATCCGTTTAATTAGCGCTCGCATCGAATGTCCAGTTAATTTAGCCCCACGATTGTTCTCCTTTAATTCGCAACATTATGTCACCGAAACGCAGAAAGGCCGTAACGAAGCAATCAAAAAGGGGTAGCCAAAATTCTGGTTGCCAGAGCTGGACCACGTAATTGCTCGTCGACGTGGACGAGCATGTTTAGGGCTTCGCTTCCGACTTTTCGTGGCTTTTAATTAAAGAAAGCCCGGTCGTTAATGAACGCGGAGCCAGTCGCTATTAAAGCAGTCGTCGAGACCGTTAACCTCTCCTCTCCACCCGACTCCGCGAGAGAACACGCACCGAAATACTTTTTCGACGTCTAATTATTTCGACACTAGCGTTACGCGCCGATAAGTGTCGGCCTGTGTTTAGACAAGCTTCCTGTCACCGTGTTCCGATTTACGCACGAGATACAGCCTGGTATTCTTTGTTCCGCTCGAAACCGCGAGCCCGTTCCGCACAGATGTGGCCCGTGCACCCGGTGACACACGGAACTCATAAAGCCGATGAGACGTCAACCCGGGGACTCCCGATGGAATTTTAATGAGCGACGTTTCGTCGCTCCTGTCGGATTCTCCTCGCCGACGCGTTAATGCCTTCCAAATGTACGCTGCCCACCTTCTACGCCCCCAAGGACGATTCTCGCTAGGTCTCTTTCTAACTAGTATTTAGGGGTGGTTAGGTTAGGTTAGTTTACACGTGCGTTTACACTCGGTAATACTTTTGAAGGACAGCTGTATTAGTAATCTATATTTCTTTTAATTTCGAAGTATTGATAATTTGGTAAGGATACAGTGGAACTAGGTCTAAGAGAACAGTTGTAGCAAGTAATCAATATTCCTTTTAACACTAGATTTACGGAACCCGTCTAAATGACGGATAATGGGTCTATTTTAGATGACAGAACTTGTTAAGAAATTTTTGTAAAAATGTCAACTTTCAGCAAAAAAATCAATGTTTTAGGCAGAACATCTGCAATATGTTTGTTTTTCTACTTCAGTTAAAATTTAAATAAAGTGACTATCAAACGTCCGTAAATCCAGTGTTAATTTCAATGTATTGATAATTTGGTAAGGATACAGTGGAACTAGGTCTAATAGGACAGTTGTATCAAGTAATCAATATTCCTTTTAATTTCAAAGTATTGATAATTTTGTAAGGATACAGCGAGACTAGTAGGTCTAGTAGGACTAGCAAGATTACAATGTCCATACAATATACTGTGATGTATCTGGTATGTGATTCTACATACCACGTATGTGACAATGTAGATCGTTCAAATCGATTGATACCCAATAATCGAATTCTATTATAACCTCAAGTTTGAATAAGCTCTGACGAATCTGAAGTTGGTTATACATGTCCATATCTTCATACGTAAGAACGTACATGTTAACATCACTCCACATGAGAGCGTCATACAGTGTTCCATATGGAGATCCACATACAATATATGTATATGAATATAAATATACACAAACGGACTAGATAAATAATACTTGCCCGAATTTTTCACGTATCGTAAACTTTAATTCTTAGCAGTGCTCTCGCAATTTACTGAAAACAATAGAAAGTATATATTTTCCATAGGTGCCCCCTAATTACGGTGTAATCGCAACAGGCGGTACGGTTCACAGAATACCAAAATACCGATACAGCAGGATTCTGCATCGATCGTGAATATCTGCGGAGCGTAGTGAAAAGCCGGGTTTGCTCCATTTTTATCCCGCAGGGCACAGTTATTAGAAGCAAAATATTTGTAATTACTAGGCGGCGAACAGTGGGCCCACCAAGGCGGAAGCGGATGATGAACCGACGGCTAAGTAGGTCGAGCTGAAAGGGACGAACTATTCGTTCACACGGGATAGCTCTCGACGCGTATAATACACCGGAATGTCGCTTCGCTCTATTTCGCTCCCTAAACGAAACACGCTTCGAATTGGAGCGCATCTCGCGTCCACGAGCACGGCGTTGATCTAGGCGGGCTGTGGTCGGCTCTGCACAAAAGCGGCTTTGATGAGAGGATTAATTCTCGTTCAGGAAACGCTTCGAGTCGAGCCACCTCTTCGTTAAGAGGCCGACGGAAAAATAATCGCCACCGGAAAGGAAGGCGTGGTTCGCCAGCCTGAAGACACTTGTATTCTGGTTCCGATGCTTGTAGCGTCTTCAAACGGGGACCTCGCTCGATCTACTCGGACATCTGTCGCGAAATAAATTTCCCTAACGTCTGGCCACCGGAGGGGAAAAAGAAAATTCGGAGATCGGGGATTACGAGGCGTAGAAACTTTGCCGGAAATTCGTCTCGCGGCAAACTTTTAATATCCTCGCGAAACTTCTTAATGAAAGATAGAGCCTGGCGAGAGCGTTAGAGCGTAAATTAATTCACGGTCCCTGATGCTAAAAAATATCGTTTGATACTTCAACTCGATACGACCCGTTTATCTTGCCCGAGCGTATCTTTCTACGTACGCGTATCGGAGGATCAGGACGATGGACAACTTCCTCGAAGGGCGACTCGTGGCTTCTTACGACTCCGAGTCGTAAAATCTAGATGCGATCGTAAAACACCATCGAATTCTTGCCGATGATTTATGTATCCGGCGATAGATCGTGTTCGACGTGACAGACAAATGTAATTTCGATATTGGAATTGGGGGTCCTCGAACAATTCGGGGGAACAGGACTAACGAGTGAAAGGCGCCTATGGAACCTATTGAATTCTTTTTTCATACACCGTCTTATTAGCAGTAATACTTTATTACTATATCACGTTACACTACCGCATTCTACTGCTATACTTTAATAGGAATCATTATTATACCATTGTGTTGCTTATTCTGTGAAAGTCAGTCTAACACAAGATTTTTGTTACTTTTCAAAAAGGGTAGAAAACGAGAGTACGCGTTAATAAACCTTAAATTTATTAAGTGGAAAGATAAAAATGAAGTTGCGTTAATTTCTGAGGTACAGATATATGAACAGTTAGATTATGGTGGAGTTACAAGAATCAAATTTCGAAGCACAAACTCGGCCATGTTTCCCGGATCCATCGTACACCAAAGAATCCAGCGAATGACGCGTAACACCCTGTTTCCACTCCAAACATCGCCAAACAAACTGCCTCGTCCCTCAAAGTCCAACCCACCAAAAAAAGGGTCGAGAAAAAGAGGCCAACGAGTCACGCAACGAGGAGGAAATCGGTTGCGCGACGAGGCGCAAAGGGTTAATCTTCCCGTTGGAACAGCCCACCGATAAGCATCCTCCAGCAGCGATCTAAGTCTTCGAGTCGTCTCTCGAAGCAGGACGAAGCGAGGGAAGAAGCACGAGAAACGAAGAAAGAGAGAACTCGGAATACGCGGACCGGGCACATTTGTCACCGCGTGGAGACGTTGTGGCGAGCTGATATAAATAGGCTCACCGGTGACAAACGACCGGTTCTTACGGGAAAATAAGCAAACACGCCGTCAGCCACGCGGATGGAGTGTCGTAGGTGTCCCTGTCGCTTCGGGTCACCGTCTTCGATGTCCACCTTCGGGACACTCGATTCGAGAATGGAATCAGATCGTCCTGCAACGGGTAGCATCCAAAGGACCGGCATATTTTTATCCGTCGCTGATCTGTCACGCGCAGGAACGAGTTAGAGCGCCGGTTCAGCCGGAAATATCTGTACGCCTCTGTACAGGCCGCACCATAACATGTGGGCACGTATGCAGACTAGCTAAATGCAATCACTTTGTGCACTGAGAACTTTGAGTATCTAGAACTGTAGAACAAGTATCATTTTCATTATATACATTCGTTACATTACAGATCTTAGTAACGCAGAGAATTTTGTGCTAGATTTTGAACTAGATTCTTGTGCCACATGAGGAAGAATGTAAACGATTCTGCCAATGGAGTCTAGTTGACGCAGACGTATGCCAGCAGACATTTAATGCCAAATATAACATACTATAAACAGCATACATGTCATAGAAACAGAACAAATGTACCTTAGAAATTTGATACATTATTTGCAAGTATTGAATCCGTCACAAGTCGTCCATGTTTCATGATGCACCCTGTATTTACGACGCGAGGGTGAACGTCATCCGATGAAAAATCCAACGTTTCCTGAAGAACGATATTTATACGCGCCATCTTACGCCTCACTCCGAAGACGACGACCCCGTATCATCGTTGTACACAGTTTTACGTCGACCTACGAACTTACGGGATTTTTCGAGCGGATCCGAAGCGGATACGCTCGTTGCTTTACGACGACTTCGTGATCTCGAGGCAGGTAGTTGATGCTGTCTCGTAGGCGGATAGAAGGACTCTTTCATTTTGTTCGGTGATGCGATGACGTTTCTGAGAGGCTCTTCGAATTTGAAGCCTGTCTTTAATCATGAGAGCTACAGAAATCATCTTGCTTGTTTCAGAATTTTGTAGCACCTTTGCAGAAGTTTTAATCTCTTTTCGTATCAGAATTATTAAATTGTAATTTTGTTAAGCTCTTAAAATTTGGTGAAGCAGTTGCTGATAGTAGAGCAGAATGCGGTAAATATAAACGTAAAGTGCGATCACCCTGAGTCCCCTAATAATCTCGGTCCTTTACAAAAACGAGTAAATCTTACGTTTCCCCGTAATTCGAGCAGTATGTCTCCGTTTATGACATACACGCGCCCAACGGTGAAATAATTTGAGAGTTCCGAAACGAGCAACGAAGAAGACTAACGCGATGTAACATCTCGCACGCGCGGTGCATCGACCTTTCGTCCGTGTCCTCTTCGTTTTTCGGCGGTCCTCTTCTTTCTACCAAGGGGTCGCGTGGCTGTTCGAACGACAGCAAAGACAGAATTTTCGGACGACGGTGCAGAGAAATGCCTCAATAAAGTCGGAATGCATGTAGGTCACGGCGAGGCGAGCGAACGTCACATTTGCCTGATCTACGGGGCTGGCAACGATTCAACAATGGTGCATCGAACCGGCGACGCCGGAATTAAATTTCACCGGCTTCATTTGCACCGACGCCGTTCCCCTTCGTCTTCGTTTGACCGTGGAATTGGTTACATTCCAAATGCATAATATAAAACCCATTTCTGTACGGTCGACGGGACGGTTCCGCTCATTCCGTGAAACGAATCGACACCGGATGCCCTTCGATGCCGATACATTTGCATAAACGCCATTGACCCCCCTCTTGGCCGACTTCTCACCTCCTTATTGCTTCAGACTACAATGGAACAATACAATTTCATTCGTCTTCAGTAGTTTGTACCGATTTGCGCGTTGAAAGGTATCTACAAGGTGTCCCACTGTTTTCACATACTTGTCCATTGCATAAATCATGTGTCATGCTTATACTTATATTAACGTGATGATATAAGGATTTAGATATTAGGTGATGCAACGATTTAGTGATGTAAGCATTTAGAGATGAAAGGATGTAGGTATATACAAATTGAATATATCTAGTTTTGAAGATATTCCTATATCTTTAGTCTACATTTCTGTATGAGCCTATACGGATTTAAATTTATAAAGATGTATGATCTGTGTCATATGCAAAGTGAAGCTTCTCTAAATCTCCATTCACGTTGTAAAACGTCTCTATCACCGAGATCGAGCGATCGACTACCGGCGAGGTAAACGAGGCTTATCTAATAATGGATCATTTTCACCGAGCGATTTCCCTCTGAAAGGCGGGTCGATCGTGAATAGCCACGATTTTCCGGCTGTTAGCGAGCCATTTCCCGGCATCTTCCAATTAAATTCACCGAGTCGATGAGACCGGTGGTTGGAATCGTCGCGTGGAAATCGGCCGTAAGAGGAAACCGTGCGGCGGCGAACAAGCAAGAAAAGGGGAAGAAAAACGTGACAGGAGGTCCCGGACAGAGGCGACGAGGAGGAAAACGGAAGTGAAACGTTACATCTGGCTTAACCGGCATGGACGTTCGCCGTTCTATATTTACCGGATTCCTGTCGACGCACGATTTCTATACCGCGGCGATAAACGTTCGCCCTCGACGACAGATTTACTCCGTCGGGAAGGGTGTTTCCTGATTCCGTCGCAGACTCCCTCTCTCTCCTTTCTTTTTCGTTACTGCCGGATCGACCGGGACCAAGATTGCCGTGAAGGGTGGCACAGGGCGGTTGCTGCTCCTTGGAGAAATCTTAATTGGACTGCTCGCCGTCGGTCCAAGCTGCCTCTGAGATGCCTTCGTGATCGAAAGTACCGGCAATCTCGCCGATAATCGAGTTGCTTTCGTTAATGAAAATCGGCCGGATTGCACTCGACCGTCTGTATGTTGTCGATTGGGGAGAACACGAAAGCAAGGACCGTTAATAAGCTTGCTTTTCGATTGAAGTCACCGGTTTCGTGCTTTAGGACCAGGTGCTTTCCTCCAGTCTCCAACGATGTGGACATTCTATCTTGGTTAAGTAACATTATTCATTTAAGGCCAAACCCTGAAATAATCACGAACTTACCTCCATGAGCCTCTTGCTATTGAAACGATAACACCGATTTGCAAAGATGATGTTGGGAGAGTAATTAGTTGTAGTTATAGAAGAAATCTGCTTTATTAGTTTATATATGTAACATCTGTCATGTAAGTATGTAGACTGTATATATTATCTCTTGTTTTTTCCTGTATTGTTCTATGCAGTCCTTGCAATAAACGCATTGAGACAACCACATTGATTGAATAAACCCTAAAAACCCAAACTAATAAATTAAATAACAGATACGAATTTTACTTTACAACCTTGGAAATTTTCAATGAAGGAAAATCTGACAACTCAGGTTGTGTACTCACACGAAATTAGATATTGTAAATGAACCTACATTCTTCTTGACATCAAAGATGAAATACGATCGTATGATTGACAACGTAACCAGCAAATAAACACTTGAGATAGGCGATTTGCAAAGGGGTAAAGAAAAGCAAAAATGGGTGGATGTGGTCCCCCGTTGGTTCGACGAGGTATTCTCTGTCGTGGGACCACGGCACGTGGATACGTTTTGTTTTGGTACAAATAGGAACACGGCGCCTTGGCACCCGGAGCGGATTGGCTTGTCAAGTTGCCAGGGTCCCGGCGAATACGGGATGCTCCCGGGTTTAGTCACCGCATTCCTGGAAGCTGTGTCCGCGCGGGCGCATACGTGAACCACGGCTCGATGAATTATTGCGCCGATTTAGAAAGGCTCCAGCTCATGTGAATACGACGCGCCACTTCCTCGCTGTGCCACCTTCCATCGCGCGGATGGATACGCCGCACGGCGAAATACTCTGGCTGGTTGGCGCGCTGAAATCCGCCTCAAAGGCGACTTTGTGCGCGATAGTCCAGAAGCAGTTACTTTACCGCTTGGCATGCGAATTCCGTGCCACTCGTCGGCTCGGAAATTCCAGCTGGAAATTTCGTCCGGGGCCCCTTCGCCTTAATATTTCATCCGGATACCTCCTCCGGGCAGGGTGGAGACCCGCTGCAGGAGAAATTACGATTTTTTGCCAAATAATTCGCAGGAAGCTGTATTTCTGCGCGGACAGTCAGACAATGTCTGAGGTGCGTGGAGGTGAACCTTGCTTAATATTTTACGGAGTATCAAAACTAGAAATATTCGTTCTACGACAAAACTGCTTACTATCTTATTTATAGCTTGAGATTCTCTGTAAAAATGGTCTGGGTCTTCCTCGTAGGAGTTTTCGTGTATCTTTAGCCATAACACACCCCTTCGAGAACTCTGCTTTTTACAGAACAGGACTTTCTTATATACCTTTGATCACGATACTGACTATCATTTCTACTCTTCTTCAAGATCTTCAAGATCTCATATACAGCATGACTCATTTCCCTTTTTAAATCTTAAATTATTTTTCAATACGATTATCCTGTCAGAAATAACTCTCGCATTGTTTTCATTGCGTAATTTTCCTCCGCGCCCCAGTGGGATAACTCGTTCGTAATTCGAGCAAAAGGGCGTAATTATTTTAAGCGGCCACGGTAGCAGGAATCAACGATCGCCTTTGATAGAGAGGATCATGCAAATCCAAGCGTGTAACGTCACGCATAATGTCACGGCTCGTTGAGTTCGACGTGTGTCGACCTCGTTGAATATTCCGTGTCTCGGATCGACGAAACGTTGCGATGATTTTGAATCACTTACCGTGTTAGCTTCAACTTAACGTCTTAACTACACGACGCCCGATTCGATTGTCGCATGTAATGCGACAGCGTGACTGGAAATGGGTATTCGAGCCGCAAGGAATGCACGCCCATCATTGTCGCGACTGTTGCAAACGGGAAGTACCGGGTTGCAAGCTATTTTTGTTCTACAGTTACGTCATTGGGTCAACAGGTTATAGTTCATTTCTCATGATCTTCGTTTATTTTTAATGAAATGTGATGTGATGATTCATGTGATACTGAAATAATTCTATAATAGAACTTATCTATTAACTTAGTGTTTTATTGACACTAAACCTATCGGCATATAATGTGTACTTTACTTGGAATTAAAAATGAAGATAAAAAATAAATAAACAAACAACGAAACGTAAATTAGTACACACTTTTATCTTTCATCTTGAAGGAATTAAAAATGAAATTAAAAAATAAATAAACAAACAACGAAACGTAAATTAGTGCACACATTTATCTTTTATCTTGGTGAAAATCAATTCTGATTTTAGGTAATGTATTTTAACAAAATGTGTTTGTTATAATACGAAGCTTGTGGAGCGATCATTTGACCGGCTTGGTAGTTCTAGTGTTAATAGGCTATAGTTTTTATTCTTGCGTATGTTTCATAGAACTCAGTGTTTATATGGGAGCAAAAGTAAAAACTTTCAGCTATTTATTGCAGGTATTCAAAAATAGTGAGATTTAAAAATTACCCTCATAAAGTTGAATTAATGTCAAGTTCTTGCACGTGTAACATTCAATGTATCTCGCTGAAAACAAAATGGCGATCGGCCATTAGCGAAATGACTTTTTGCACGGTTAGCGGACAGAAAGAAAAAGCAGAGGAAGAAATGTTGATTTTTCGAAAGTTTAAACGGGAGAGTTTGCAGCGTCGATTATCATGAAAATGGCAGGAACGAGGTAACATTTTAATGGGTGAATAATAGGTCTGTCATGTTCCAACGGTTGGAAAGGTTGCGAGTAGGTAATTCGCAGGAGTAGGAGGTGGTAGGAATAGAACTCTAATATTTAGAGGGCAAACCGAGTTCTCGGATTCCTCGAGGCATGCATCTCGTTGCATTTCTAGACGGACTACCGGGTTTACCACGGTGGCGCCGTAAAGTAGGCTACCGAGTGGAAGGCCGTGCGGTTCGCGCGAGTAGGCGCGCGCGCGAGCGCGTGCAAGACCTACCAGGCATTTGCATTATTGCAAATTTATGACTACACCGTACACCAGCTTCGTATCCCCGACACCAGGGCCGCTCTCCGTTTCAGAAATGTATTATGCATTATCTTTCCAGCACGTAGATCAACGTTAGCCGAAGTTTCTGAAGGCGGCCACTTCCTACCGGTCACGATCCTCCACCGTACACCCTCGTCCAACGAGTAAATCTCGCGCGTCCATTTCCATTTCGAACACCACTCGAGAGGAGACGAGCGACGAAAAACTTCTGATGGAGTTTCGTGGCGCGATAAACGCTCCACAACGCGCCAGGACCCGCTCCTTAATTCGAGATTTTAATCGGTGAAAGTGTCCGCGATTACCGTGTCTCTTTCAAGCTGCACGCCGAGCAAATTGAATTCGCGTTAGGCTATAAATCACCCGTCCGATCTTTTTACCTTTTCATTTTTATCCTGCTTACCGCTACCACGCGAAGTGCTTTCTAAACATTCGCATTGTAATTTATGAACGGTGTTTGTTTTCTTTGGATGCGATCGATTGTCTAATGATTGGTATCCGATAACTACCTCTTATCAATATTCAGTACATCATTTGAAACTGTGAACTCGCAGTACTGAGAAAACCCTTCCAATCGAAATTTGATCAACCCCACCGAAAATAACCACCACCCACGTACCACAATCCTCATAATTTATTCAATAATAAAAATGGAAGTCGCTCCCTCGATCATCGCAGCCGCCTCGATAACCCGCGATTTTTACGACTCGTTGACCAACCACCACTCAACAAGCATCATCCAGACAATACTCAATTTGTCAGCGAGAATCGCGAGCGTAGTCGTCGCATTTCTATTCACGCTCACGTAAAAGGTGTTCCTTTATTATAATTCCGTCCTAGCCCGGGAATCGATGCTCGGAGACGCGGACTTTACGATCCTTTCTGCGAGCGACTTTACGATCTCGAGGCTCCCTATACGAGTCACGATACGCGTCATGCGACATGCGTGGTTGCTTTTCCGCCCGATCCACGCGCCTTGCCATTAAACGGCACAAATACCACGTGCAAACCGGAGAAAGGACTTCCTTCTTTCGTCGATGACTGCAGTTCCATAACCATTGGCGTAACTCGGATTTTTCTAGGATTACGTTCCATTTTCTTAGATAGGTTTCATTCTCAAATTAACAAGTCTTATGTTGTACTCTTATGTACAACTCTTTAACACGTTGACTGCCACGTCACCTTTATATGTGTGACACTTAAGTATCTATACTGATTTATCATGTATATTGTTAAAATTTTATTCACTCTCCTAACCACAAATTTTTGCATTAATTACATGGATCTATGGAAAATAAATGTAACAAGATATTGTGCAAATATTTAGAAAAATTTATCAAGAATAAAAGCACTATTGAATGCCATTGAAAATTACTTTAGTGTGGCAGTCAACGTGTTAATCATTATATACTTGGTCTCCGAAGTTATCAAAGAAAAACGACTAGGAAGGACCTCTTTAAAATTTGTTAATTAAACTTGATTTATAAATATTGAAAAATCAATTTTAAATAACACTATATTTTTATAGGTATGAAAAATTATTATGTCAGGAAAACAACGAAGAAATATGTAGATTATTTTATTAACACTAAACCTACCAGCATGTGTACTTAATTTGAAATTAAAAATCAAGTTAAAAAATAAACAAACGATGAAATATAAATTAGTACATTTATTTTTTGTCTTGATGAAAATCAATTCTGATTTACAAAAAGTCTACCTAACAAAAAAATGTCTAAATGTTATTAACAAAATATCTACCTTATACGAAGAAACTTGAGGAGCGGTCAGTTGACCGGTTTGGTTTGTGAACATACGAAGACTAAAATAGATGATAAAACCACCCTATAAAATTTCAATAATTTCTGACAAGAGACTTCAGTCTCCTAGTTACGCCAATGTCCACGATCGCGGTTTAATGGCACCGAGAACGCGAGCGAAGAAGGGCGAAATGGAGGCGAAAAGTTTGATAGTTGGGGTCGTGAAGATGAGTCACGTCTAGTCAAGATTTATGCGACTATCCGCGTCTCTTCGAGAGTAAACGAATTTCCCTTGTTTCTGTTTCTCTGCGTCCTCTTCTTTCGCGGAGGGAGGCGGGCCTTAATGTCAACGGTCTCCCCAGGCGCGGTGGCTGAAAATCGTGTCGAAAAGCGGGACAGCGACGGGAAATCCTGCGTCGCTACGAATTAGGAACGATAACGTCGTTTGCCTGGGTGAATCGTGGCTACTTTCGACCTGGAAGCAAGGGGATCACCCGGAGGAGGCTAATTTCTTCCTTATCGGGGATAGAATTGATAGTTGATTCGCTGGGATTAAGTAATGCCGTGTTCCTGAGGGCAATTTGTTGGTCGACGAGGAATTCTTTGTTTCGAGGGGAATAGAATGTTCTTGGTCCTTGGGAAAGTTATTAGGGTGACAGTCGCCGAAGTCTTCTGCGCAAAATTATTTGATCAACTTTGTCGATAACCGATAGCTTCGATTGGTGAACTCTTGTTTGACTTTTTTGAGAACAAGGATATATTTTATAAGATTCCAACTTTTTTGATAGTGTGTCGATATGTTAATTGCAGCAAAGTGCACGGAAGTTTAAATCACCGACAGGAAATTGTATGTTCTACCTCATATCTAAACGAGGCTTATTTATAGAATCATATCACAGCAATTCGTATAAATGGTTAAAGATAGCTTTTAAAATTTGAATCGAATATCAGGATCGTGAAAATGGATCAGGTCTAGATACACGTATTACCCGTAACGTTTCAACATTTTGTTATCTAACGCGTTAAGCGTAAATTTTGCTGTCTATTTTATTACCCATCATCCTATCGAACGCAAAACGCGAGTGAAAAGAAAATGGAAAACCTGTACCCATACGCGAATACAAATCCGTTGGAAGGGGTTAATAAAACAGGAAGAGGGTTTACCTTATCATACTGTAAAGAGGGGCGTTAAAACGAGAACGGGTCGCTCGAAATGGTAGCTGGTTCGTTCGATAGACTCTTAAAGAAAAACAGACCGCGGCCAGATGCCGCTAAATTGGCACTCGAAGTCCCTGGGCGGTTGTAGAACGGAAGCAGCCGAATTGGGGACAAATTTAATTTCGCCGAGGGGGAGAAACACCGTACCCGCACCTGTTTTCTTCCGATGCACGTATCCGCTCTTACTTTTGAAAGCCTTCTTAAGAATTCGGAGGAAATCGGATGTCACGTCATGAAACCGATGCCGATCGATAATGGAGTCTTAACGTCCCGAATTTCCGACTGTCGTGTTAAGTAAGAGGAGTCACTGAATGACACTTTAAGTGGTAATATGTTGAATATAATATTGTTAATAATTTTAAGGATTACGTTCATATGGTACACTTTTATATATTTGTTGGATAAATAGTAATGATGATACGTGACGATAGTAGTAATTGAAATGACACTTTAAGTGAAAACATATTGAATATAATATTATTAATAATTTTAAGAATTTAATTCACATGTCACAATCATATGCATTCGTTGCTCAATATCTTCAGATTAACCCTTTGCACTATTTTGACGAGTCTGACTCATGACGCACTAGTGCTTCGTCTGTGATTAGTTTTACTGACATTTTTAATACACACAATTTAAAGTATAACTCCAATTATAATTTATATAATCAACGATTGCATTATAACATATTGACATAACATTTCAAATTTTAGTCTCTAGTAATATTGTAGCTGTAATTAGTCATTTCTAACTGACGCATCTGACAAGTAAGTTATAGTGCAAGAGGTTAAACTTCTAATTCGAAACTCCCAATTTAAAGTCAGTTACATTCTCCGTTAAATCAAGATATATTCCCAAATTCGTAGAATCAATAAAATGCTAAGAACGAAGCACACCTTGTCCCAATTTCAGCCCACGTACAGTGATCGCATTAACGCCAACAAACACGTCCAACGGCAGCCGTTTTATCTAATATCGATCGATCGCCTGATTCTCGAACCGTGCCCAAATTTCGACATCGATACCGATAACCGAGAGCGTTTTCGAGGATCTTCGTTAGCGGAGCGATTACTCGCGTAGGAGTAGGGGCCCGTTAAATCAACGAGGGCCCAGGCGTAGTTAAAATGCCGATGTTAATCGCCTGGAGGCCTCGTTAGCGGCCTTTAGCTCGCGGCCGTCTCTTCGACCAGTTTCTTCTTTTATTTTTTTTTTGCTCCCGATGACGCGACAGCGGAAGCTCGCTTTTCGTGCACCTCGAGACTCGAAGGTAATGGAATTTTCGTTATCATTCGTTCGAACAGGGCTAGTTAGAATTTACCGTCCTAGTATTTATGGCTCGAGAGCAATTGCCTTTGAATTTGTAATGGGAAAACCGGCCAACTAAGAGAACCACCACTCGATAATGGAAACGCTTCGCTGATCGTCTCTTTATGAAAATTCGTACTTCGATTTTATGACGCGGGTTTTTGCTCGATGACGAGTTCGGAGGGTTGCGAGACTGGGGTTGGACTCGATGAGACGGAAGGTGACGATGGACGGGGTCGTCACAGTGAATCACTCTTCTCTATTTTTGGGGTTAATCATTGCACCCTAGATTGATATCTTCTTTGTCGATTTTTGAAGATTGAGAATTGCAAGTTAACAGATTACTCAATTAACTTGTACCTATGTTGTCCTATATTGTCTACGTTAATCACTTAACATGTAATTTATGGAAAATAATAATATTTGTCTCATAAATTTCCATAACATTTGATGAAGTCGCACACAACGATCACATCAAGCCTAAAAGTATCATCAATTCCCGAAAGAAAAAAGGTCCGACGTCACCGGACTCTGTGGAAGCATCTTTTGACATTGTCGTTCGGTTGAATAGAAGCGGGGGTGGAAGGCAAAAAAGTGTGGTGTTGGTATTTTTTTGCTGGTTCCTTTATGTGCTTCGGTTTGTCGTCGAGATAGATTGTCGGTGAAATAATGGATTTAGCGGAGACAAGGTATTTTTCCAGAGGGGACAACGCTGCATTCTTGCGATTATTGTTGCCGATCGGGAGGGAGGAATACGAGGGCGAGAACCGGAGATTCCGAGGGAGGATCGCGGAGTTTCTGCGTTTTGTTAAGATTGATCGCAGGTTATGTAATTATTTTCGTACAGATAGAGATGAGTTACAATTGAAATTGTATACAAATTCCAATGAATTGGAAATACCTTATTTGCAGAGGAAAATATTTGGAGAATGAACCGAAAAGGTACCGAGACACTTTATTATTTTTCTGTGAGATTTTACTTTGTGTGAAATACAAATGAATAGTTTTAAAGTTAACCCCTATTCGAGTTAACTCAAATGATAAATTATAGAGAAAAATCATTTTCATGTTCGAACGAAGTAACAATTATTTCAAATAACAGTAGGATATTTTTGACATGACACTCTTCATCATCGTTCAAGCATCTGTTACTATTAATTGCATGCTGACTCCTCTTAATAATATTATTAAGAACAACCTTCTAATATTGTTCAAATAATAATTACTTTAATAATACATGAAAATAATTTGTACCAGATACGAAAGAATTCTATCGAAAAAAAAAATCAGAAGAATGAACAACTTTGTATTTTAATTCGATAAACGGTAAGCATGCTGCAGTTCGTTACGTATCGATCGAGTAGGAAAGAGTGTTCCATTTAATTTCTTTTTTTCCCCTGGCTCGTACGTTCGTTTCGAGCAATTTGAGAGCGATCCGTTTTATACGGTGTTGTTGATCGAGTCAGAACGCGAGGGGGTCGCGGAGGGTGGAATCGAGGGAAATGTTGTCCGATCGGCAGCTACATCGGATCGTCACCGAGGGAACATTCCAACACGCTCGCAATTGCGTTCGCTCGCGGATTACAAGGAAAATCACGGCCTCCGGGCCCGGGCAAGTTTTGTTGCGAAAGCAAACACGCGTTTCTGTTATTCTATCGACTGCGAACCAACGGCCCATATGTATAAGCAGGCTTGCCCGATATTTTATTGACCCCGTTCGCGCTTAAATACACAACCAGCGAACACGCGGACACGCCTGTCCCACTACCAATCGCGACAATCTGATATCTCTTTTCGAATTAACAAAACTATTCCGGTACAACATTGCCAATTTCTCTCTTCTTAATGCTGCCAGCTTGTCTTCTAACTAAAAAAATAAATAAATCAACTATCGTGTACAATTTTTTTTTATGAAAACATTTACACAAAAACCTAATACATTTTATAGCATAAAATATCAGATCTGGAACTAAATTTGTAGTATTTTTATAACATTAAACGCCAAACCTAAAACCGTAAAAAATCTCTTTTTGAATTAACAAAACTATTCCGGTACAACATTGCCATTTTCTCTCTTCTTAATGCTGCCAGCTTGTCTTCTAACTAAAAAAATAAATAAATCATGTACGATTTTTTTATGAAAACATTTATACAAAAACCCAATACATTTTATAGCATTAAACGTCAAACCTGGAACTGAATTTGCAGTATTTTTATAACATTAAACGCCAAACCTAAAACCTTTTAGGTAAACTTTTAGGTAGGTCCAAAGGTTCAAAATGCTAATATTAATTTGTTACCAGCTTGTCCGATTTCGTCGGAAATAGTTTTCCAGCGGTAGATAATGCCACGAGGTAAAAAAACAGTGCTTAAGACGCTGACAGGATCTCCCGCGTGGATTACAATAGCGATTCATTCATAAGAACGCGGAGATTACAACACCCAGAAGAATGACGGACACGGACGAGCGTGAAGAATGAGAGACCGTAATTCAAACTCGGAGCACAAAAGAGAAGTTGCCGATGACGTAAGAAATAATACTGAATTATAATAGTGGTTACAGCGGTTTTCAAAGCGAATTCAATTTCGGGTTCCACGATTTATTGGGTCGTCGCGATCACCAGATGTCGGAAGTAATGAGAATCAGCGAATAAATTACTCGTCACAATATAAAATCTGAAATTCGCAAGTACAGATAGTCCTTGAATAGCTTCTTAACCCGTTGCACTATGCCTTGTTTGTCAGGTGCGTCAGACAGAACTGACTAATTATAGCTACAATATTAAAACAGACGAAAAAACTTGAAATGTTATGTTAATATGTTATTATTCAATCGTTGACTGTGCAAATTATAATTGGACTTGAACTCCAAAGTGTATTCAAAATTTGAGTAAAATGGCCGACATAAAAGGGCGTCACGAGTCAGACTCGTCAAAATAGTGCAAGGGGTTAAGTCGTATATTTACTCCTATATTTGGAGTATTATGACTACTACAGCTGTAATGGCGCCACATTAGGATGTAGATAGTGCCCCATGTAATTTGAATGTTTTATTGTGATTTATCAGGATTTTTACTAAGAGATATTGTTATTAATAAGTTTGTCGCTGCTTTCATATAATATTCTACATATCTGTGATAGGTAACAGTACTTTAACATTGAATACTCGAGGGACTACATTCTGGATGTGTACTACAAATATGTGATACTTCAATGATGCTAAATATCTCAAATGCAAGTGCAGTAAATACTTCTGAAGCTTAAAACTCGAGTACCCGCATAATTTTAATTGCTCGGCCGCTAGTTAGCATACCATTAGCGGAGGATAGTAAGGAGGGTGTTAACAATCGGATTATCGTTAGCAGATCGTAATCGGACAACGAGCGTAACCGAATCGTTAGAAGATCGTGAGTACGGCATAAGCGGACTGTAAACGGATCGTGAACTGGTCAGGAGCGGATCAATAACATACCGTATTGATCACGTTAGGATCTAATTACGCCGTTTCTACACGGTGTCCGTTCCAAAGCGGAAGCTCGCTCCAAGAAAGCCGATTAGCCGCTTTGGCGGATTCGTGGACCGTACGAGCACATACGGCCGTCTATTAAGCGACATTAGAGCGATGGCAAACCGGTTCTTATGGTGGCGAAGGCAGCTTTGTTTACGGGGCCCACCAAGCCCGTTTGTCGTGGCGCTACCGCGCTTGAATTTATATAAATGGTGCGCCCGCTTCTTCGAGTTCGCGGACCACGGCCGCTTTAATCAAGGATAACAACTGTAACGGCGTAATCAGCGATCGAGAAAGGGAAAAAGGGTGCTAGACTATTAATATCCATTTGGAAGTTTTCTCTCTCGCAGAGACACTGCGTCTCTGTCCCCGTCTCGTTAGACACCCTGTTCGCGTCTCTGTTACGCTCTGGCACGCGGTTAAATTGAACGAGGGCGACTCGCCGACAAGAGAAGGGCAGAAACAGAGGAAAAGGGTAGCCAACGCGAATCGATCCGAAAATACCGACCGGAAATTGCCGAGCCGACTACTTCCACCGATTTCACTATCAGAATGCTTTTTTCTGTATTTCCGATCTATGCTGTAGAACCATTAGACTTGGTCTATTTGCTCAATGTACCATGATGTTTGAAGAATTAAAATTAACACATTATGATACTTAAGTATGTTACGTGAAGTACGTGATTGTACGTGAAGTACGAGTCGTGTTGCGATGTGAAGTAAGTTTCTATGGTACGAAGTCGCGGAAGTCTTCTGAGCATGCTCGAGTGGTCAGACTTCCGGTCGAGAATAACTACGTTCGTAACAACACGCGAGCCTGAGGAGACGTATTTAAAATGCACACATTGTTGCGTTTATTAAATGTTCTCAAATACCCAGAATTGATAAATAAATTCTATGCTGTCTCCTAACTACCAAACCGGTTAAATGACAGCTCTACAAGTTTCTCATAAGCTACACATTTTGTTAAAGTACATTCGTTCAAATCAAAATTGATTTTGATCAAGATAAAGAATAAATGTGGGTATTAAATTATGTTTCGTTTTGTTTATTTAATTTTGAACTTCATTTTTAACTTCAAATTAAATACACAGTTTGTTAAAATACATTCCTTGAAATTAAAGTTTGTTTATTTATCTTTGAACTTCATTTTGAACTTCAAATTAAATACACAGTTTGTTAAAATATATTCCTTGAACTCAAAATTGATTTTCATCAAGATAAAGAATAAATGTGGCTATTAATTTATGTTTCGTTTTGTTTATTTAGTTTTGAACTTCATTTTGAACTTCAAATTAAATACACAGTTTGTTAAAATACATTCCTTGAAATCAGAATTGATTTTCATTAAGATGAAGAATAAATGTGTGTACATTTATGTTTCGTCGTTTGTATATTTATTTTTTAACTTCATTTTTAGCTTCAAATTAAGTACACATATGCTAGTAGGTTTAGTAACTCCTAAATGTTTAAACGATTGCATCTATCATATAATCATGACGAAACGATCTGTGACCATGGTACAGAGGCACTCGTGTAACTGGCGTTGAAAAGCGAATTGATAGTCGAATTCGTTCGAATCGAAGCTCTAATGAGACACAAGTGCATAGATTGCATCCGGTAAGAGTTTGAGTGGAATTTCGTAAGCGCCTGCCAAGTGGCGGGCTATTGACCCAGACGCAGGGGAGAAATAGTCGGACAGAGTCAAAATTAGAGGATTCCGGTGACGTAACCTGCGTGACACGTCTTATATTTAGAAAATCGTTCAACAGATCAGATCGTTGTTGGACGAACCTGTTCACGTTTGCTCGTCGTTATGTAAAACGACAACCGTGAAGCGTTGACACTCGCTGCACCTTTCTGACAAGAATTATTACCTCGTGCCTCGATCGTCAGCTCGTGAATCCGTCACCGCTCCAAAGAATCGTCCTCGAAACATTTAACCGTGTAACAATCTTTTTTTACGATCACTTGTTTTTGCCTGTTTAATCGCCGCCATTGGTCACAAAAGCTTTTCGGTGTTTCGTTGACGGCCTTCGATGAAGAATGTTCTTTCATTCGTTGGAATCCGAGGAACGTCGGGGAAGATGCAAGGGGTGTATTATTATGTCAAGCCATAAACTGCATTCGGTCGTATCATTTCTCAGCTTAATAACCTTTCGGATAAGATTAATTCATTAACAGGTACCCGCTAATAACGTCGCCTTGTAACCACAATTCAAACGATCGAGCAGAGGAGGACGCCAAGCGTAGGCATCTGCTGGATACATCGACACGAATGCTTTATGACGTCGTTCTGGGAACTATAAGAAGCGTTCAATCCACGATTATTCTTGCGCTCACTGGGGTTCGCCAACACTTTGCGAACTGGTCGTGAAGTATTAGGTCTACCGGAAAGTTCTGCTCGAGATGAGTCATTCTACAGAAATGGAAGCCATGAATTGTCATCACTTTGCGACAAGGCATATCGTCTTCAAAATGTATTATTTCCTTATAGTTCAAAAACAGGTGATAGCCATTATGCGTATATTCATAAAGAAACCATGTTTGAAATAATAAAATTGTATAATAATTTCAAGTCTTCTAACTATGATATATACTAACAGATTAAAAGACGAAATCAAAATTTCTTTTTAGTTCAGAGTCAGACAATATGTTAGCCATTATTCATATCTTCTTAAATGTTTGAAACAGTAAGTATAATAATTTCAAGTCTTCTAACTATGATACGTCCTAACAGATTAAAAGACGAAATCAAAATTTCATTTTAGTTCGAAAACAAATATGTTAGGCATTACTCGTATCTTCATAAAGAAACCATGTTTGAAATAGTACCTACAATAATTTCAAGCCTTTTAACTATGTACTATGTACTAACAAATTTGTTACTACATCTTTGAATGAAAAGATGAAATCAATATTGATAAACACTAATTTCTCAATACCCGTACTATAATCTGACCACAAAAAGAGTCTCATTGCAGGTCAAGTGTTAATGAAATAAAGAGTCGTAACGCATTACTACGGTGTCAGTTTAACGACCGTCTATAAACGTGGTTCGAATGGGAGCGTCTAATAGACAGCTCGCGAAAAACCTGCGAAGTAGAAAAGAGAAAAAGGGCGGTAGAAAAACCGGTTAAATCAGCGCGACAGTATCGAGCTTAACGAGAGGAGATTTCCGCGGGAAGATAGGTAAATTTAGGCGGGGCGAGGGTCCGTCCACCTGAAATTGGCAGCTCGGCCCAGCGAGGGTGCTAATTTTCGAGGGTCGGCTCCGCGGTCCTGTAATTAATGGGGTTTGTCATCCGAGTAAAAAAGCCCCGTGGGTGTAGTCCGTAGCGGTAGTAGGTAGCTCGATCGTTGATTGGTATCGGTAATTGGCCTGATTGTCTGCTGGCCCAATTAATTTAATTACCTGTAATTGCGTATCGAGCCGCTGCCGTTTCTCCGCCGTTCGTTTCCTTCTTTTTCTCCGCTGTTGTCTCTTATTCGGAGTGGAACGACAATCTAGAAGAGAATCGTAGGCAGCCCGCGAGCACGGTTCCCCATTCAATTTCGCCGATCGGTCAATAAAATTCGGCCGAGCGAAAAATACGAGTCTCCGGTTGGTTTGTCTCACGTGGGTAGCCGGGAACGATGAGACCCGACGGTTTTACGGCGTTTCCAGCGGGAAACGAAGACAAAAGCTGACGGGGGAACGGGAATGGAAGCCACGCAACGGAATCGCGAGTTTATATCGTTGCGGTTAGTTTTGTCGTTCTCGAGGCGAGCCGTTTATGTAAATCGCGAGGACGTAGGCACACGGGAAAACGCCCGTTAAAACGCCACCGTTGCTGCTGAGATACCACACTCCGGTGTCGTGTAATGCCATGCAAATCTCGACTAGTTTCTGAAACTTCGTTGCCACGAACCGTTCCGAACTTTCCCCGAAAAATTATGCGACTTGTCTGCCACCTTCTGTCGAGAGTAAAGGTGATCTCGCTATATGGCCCTGAAACGAGAGAAAAATAATCGGAGACTTTAACGCCGGGCGATTCGGGAACACGTGCTTCAGAAAATTATTTAAGGATATTTTTGATTAATTTAAGCGTGGAATAGTAACAGCAAGCTATTATTGACAAGTGAAATTTCTGACTGCAGATATTTCCTGACGCGGAAACAGCCGATCGCTATAATAACACAGAAATCGTTACCCGCCAATTGAGATATCAATCTCGATAATCGTTTAATCGCGAGATATCGATATTACCCGACAATCACCAGGCCCGATCGTGGAGCACGCAGCCGGCTCGCTGTCGGTCTTGCGAAACAACCGCGTTACCATATAACGTGCAATTATGAATTTTCACGGATTAACATTAAAGCCTCCATTCCGTGCTTCTCTCTGCGATTGCTTCGCGAAATGGATTACGCGTAATCGATGCGCGTTTTTCGACGCGTTCGCCGGCAGCCATTTCCATATCGATTAAACTGATCTGAGGTCGAGTGACTTATGCTATCGTTTGCAACGAAGTATCAAATTAATCCTTTACAAACTATTACAAACCATTACTATTACAACTATTACAAACTATTACAACCTATTACAAACTATCGCTCACAAACTTCACTACCGAATTAAATTAATAACAAGATATTTACTTATTAAAGATTATTGATTATTGAAAAGCCAAACTGAAAGGCTTTTCGTTTAAATTTGTAGCTCAATTCCTATCGAAGCACCATTGAATTTGACACGAAGTACCTTTCAAATACATTATGTAACATTATCTCCAGTGTCTCTGAATATGATACATAAAACGGATAGAAGAAACGTCAGTGAAACTTGAGATATTCGATTGGAAAGCATCGAGGAGATATCGCGAAGTTAGTAAACACGGAAGGCACTAAAGATCGAAGTTGATGAAGTCCAGAGATCGATAAACAGATATCCTGCCGGGACGCAGACGTCTGTCAGGGTACCGAGTAACCATCCGTACACGAGCCGAGTGGAAATTCAGTGAACTCGCGAAAATTCAAATTACATCGAGATTCCACGGGCTCGAGTGGTCTGATACAGTGTAGTCACTCGGCGAGTCCTCAGACCACTAATGAAACTGGTTGCAATGGTGAAGGGTCGGAAACGTTCTCCAAAAGAACACGATATTAACTACAAGAATCTGGGTCGAGAAATGCTCGAGTACCTCAATCAAATTATCGTTTCGTACGAATTTGATCATGGCATCAAATTGCTCTGGAGTACCGATAATGAAGCATGCAATTAGGTTAGGACCTCTAACAATGGGTATTTGTTTCAAAAAAAAGAAAGAAGAAGGAGGATATCTGACCCTGTATTTAGATAACAAAGACCTCCAGAAATTTGGGAATATAAAATTTAAGAAGGTACAAAGAGAACAGGGGTGAAACATCAAAAGCTTCTTCGAGTCCTCGAAACCGCAAAAACGTGATCCGTCGACCCTCAACCCAGGCCGAACCGCAAGCAGCTTCTTCTAACCAGCAAATTCCTATCGAATCGATGCGTTTAGAGACATCAAACGATATCGAGGGTCCGAACGATTTTAAATTCCCGGTAATCTCGTTGGGCGATCGAGGTGCAGCCCGTTATTAGGAGCAACCGTCTCTCATGAAAATCCGCACCCTCGCGAGCGGCTAACAGAAAATTATCACGACCGCGTATCGTTCCCGGAGGGCCCGAACGTTGCCCCCCCGTTTTCGAAACTCACCCCTGGTCGACGTTGCGGCATTATGTATACGAGAGAGAAGAGCCGGCCAAAGCACACGAGGGGATTCCTCGCGGTATTCGTTACTAATGGGCGTTCTATTTAGCGGCGCCCTCGGCCCTCCAGGGACGTGTCACGCGTCACTGGGTTCCCGTGGCACAATGCTCGACGTTCGCAACGCCGCTGGATGTCAAAGGGCCGACAAAAGTCAGCCTCGCTAGATTTCGACGCTTCCTGTATACCGACATCTAGCGTTTTTCTGCGGGTTCTGTTTCGATACGCTTGTATCTTGACGGTTTGGACAGTTTTGATACTAACATGGGTTCAAGGGGTGCTCCAATGCTTTATGCCTCGATGAATATTTGCGTTTTTTATTCGGAGTTTCAGCTGGTTCTAGACAAAGGATACAAGGACCTTTGTGGCTCAAAGGAAAACTCTTCTGTAGCCAGATATTTTTATGTTGTTATACGGATTTTCATAAAGTCTGCACATTTCTCGTTTACGAAATAACTTTTTTCAGTTTTAATTTTTAGTTAAAGTTTCTTTCAAACGTAATAATAATCTGTGACCTACGAAAAGGCTTATTTAAATAAATATCCAAAGGACAAACATTTTTATAATGCGCTTATTTGTAGACTGAACATCCACCCCTATGGTAAAATCTCGATTATATAAACTTTTAACGTTTCTTAAAAATGTACATCAGTATCCATTTACACTTTACATAAAACTTGCTAAAAATCAATAACCTCAAACATACAAAAAAAATTACTATTCATCTTCGTTACAAAAAATTCATCTAAATAGTGCACTTATCAGTAGACTGAATATTCTAATTTAATTTGCAGGAACAATTACGCAAAAGTTTCGATAGGAATTCACTCTGAATTTCGACCGAACTTTCTCCGACTGCCTAATATTCGTTTCGTCTATATCTATTAACAACAGGGTAGTTCGCGCGAGATTCCATGGGGCGACACTTTTCCGGGATGGGGATGCACGGGTCCGATGTGCCCCTCGATCAACGTCAATCAGCCGTTAAACAATGACGCGCCGCGCAAAGAGGATTTTATTGTATTGCGGAGAGAGCAAAGTTCCAGGCACAATGCGTTCATCCCCCGCCCTCTCGGGGCTGCTAAGCCGTCAAGTCACCCTCGAATATTCTCTGGCGAATGTCACAGTTCTGGCCTCGTTTACTTCTCTTTTTCCCCGTTTCTGTATCGCGTTGCGCTTTTTATTGCGTTTTCGAGCTTTGTGAATACTCGTTTTAACCTCGAAACGAAGATGTTTTCAAACATTTATTGTGGAGTTTTTAAAAATAAAACGCGGGAGAATTGAGGACTAGGTTCAAAAAATTAAAGATTCTTTTATATTTTAAACGATTTTTTATATATTTTAATAATAAAAGAATGATGTATTAAATTAGTAGTTTATGTTTAGCCGTAGTAAACTCCGGTGCAAATTAAGGATAATTCCAGACTCGAGACACTCACTTATCACCAAACAGCCATTTATCCTTTGAAAATATATTTTCTAATAAATCTCGTTTCAACGTTAAGCTTTATTAAATTGAAGGTTGTACAAATGGAATTACGTCCCTTTAGCAAGCGCCTCAATTACATTAGAAAACGTGGAATCTACGGTCGGAATTTTTAAAAACATTAAGTCGAATGTAATGGCAAGGGCGAATGAAATATTAGGGGGAGGAGTAGAGTCGAGGGATGCGCACACGCGGAGGGGTTAAACGACGTGGCAGTGTTTAAAGGGGTCGAACGCGTTTGTTACGACGAAATGGATCTTGATACGGCGATGTGTCGATGCAGCTAACAAAGGAGAACCGTTGTAAGGGTATTAAAACGCGTTCGAGCACGACAGGCCCAGTTGTCCTCCTTTAGGCCCACCGATGAATTACTGTCACAATTGGTACAACCAGAAACGAGGATTAGTCGAAGATATATGTGCGTTTAAAAAAGTGGAGCTTCATCTGTTATTAAGGGAGTTCATAAATTTGGGTAACGCAGTCAAATGGATCAAATGTACACCCGGTCTGAGGACCCCGATCCCCGCCCTGAGGATGCAGGGACAGAATATTTTATTAGTCGAGTTCAGAAATAAAGTTTAGAAACTTTAAGAAATAAAATAAATGAAGTTTAACATTGAAACTACCAAACCGGTCAAATGACGGTTCCACAAGATCCTTATTATAAATGACACAATTTGTTGAATTGATTCTTCTGATATCTGTATTGATTTACATCAAGCTAAGGAATTATTATGTTTTGTCGTTTGTTCATTCATTTTTTCATCTGAGATTCAGTATATATTATACGCCGGTAGATGAAGCGTGAATCGTATGGAACTTGTTAGGTAATTCTTTAGCAAAAAATATACCGTAAAAGTGTTCGTAATCCGTTATTCCTTAGTTGAAATGTAAGGTCGAAGAATCGTACCAGCGTCTACCAGTCTCAGCGGTATCAATTCCTTTCGCGATCAAAATCACAATTCCCCGTTGTAATCCACTATCTGCTGCGCTTACAGAGCATTAATACCAGCGTATCCCACAGAAACATCATCGTAGAGAATCAAAGAACGTATCCACGGAGCGTGCGCCCACGCGATCGAAGTAGTCGAAGGAGATCGATAACAAGGAACGCGAAAGGCGGAAACGACACCGCGATCGCGTTACCCGGCATGGACTAACTCTGATCAGCGTATCCAGTGATTTCGTTGAAATTTCAGCGAGTTTCGTGATCGAACGATCCGTCTCTCAGCCAGGTACCCGCTTATCCATCTTCGTTGCGTCGAGACACGGCTCGCCGCTCGTCGCTCTGCCCTCCCCCATGGACATACATATGTATCCGGTGTTCCGAGCATTGTCAGCCTGAGACCCTGAAGGCAGTAGATAAAGAGCAAGACGGATACTCGTTCTCGAACTTGCCAGCTGCGAGCCCACGCGAATTTGGTGACTCACTTTAGAGCGTGGCTCTCCGCGTGTATACCTACGCGTTCTCCGCGCCGCGGAGCCGCGTGTCACTCGTGAATGGTTCGCCTGTAAAAGAGGGAAGTGACCGTATATCTGGGAGGATAGAGAGGCGGGTATCATATTGTATGCTTAAAGCTTGCTAACCTGATAAGATCCTGAAAAGCCTTGATAGACGATTCCGACTCTCTCCCCTACTCTTCCTTCTCTCTCCCTCTTCCTTCTCTCTCTCTTTCCGTATTCTTTCCTCCGTTTTTCTGGCAGTCCCTCATTGTTTGGCCAAGCGTTATTCATATGTATGAGCCGGGTACAAGAGGTAATGGGATGCTGACTGGCTGGTCGCTCGGATTAATAAAAATGTTTGTCGTGGCTTCTTTCAAGCGTGGCCACATCGAGCGGCAATGATCGAGAGCAAGAAATAAACGAGCCCGTTGCGAGCGTGTAGCCGCCGTGATTATCCTGCGGCCGTGCCTCGGAATTTAACGATCGAGTCGTGAACGTCTGGACCTGGAGTCGGTGGACGCGCGTAATGAGCGAGACCGGACCGGGATAGACATTAAGGATCCCGGGATTTTGTTCTCAAAATTTTAGGGTTTAGTTTGTGATTAATGGTCGTAACCCACGGAACTTGATGACCGGCCTGCGAGGTAACGACGGGAATTAGTAGGCTTTTTCAAAAATTTTCTGTCTGCGGCTTTCATGAGAACCACAAATTTCAAATATAGAAAATTCTGCTGAATTAATACCTTGCACTATAATGGGTTTGTCAAGTGCGTCAGTCAGAACTGACTAATTTCAGCTGTAACATAAAAACAGACACAAACTTGAAATGTTATGTGAATTTGGTATAATGCGGTCGACTATGCTAATTATAGTTGGAGCTCAAAATTGGCGTCAGTCAGAACTGACTAATTTCAGCTGTAACATAAAAACAGACACAAACTTGAAATGTTATGTGAATTTGGTATAATGCAGTCGACTATGCTAATTATAGTTGGAGCTCAAAATTGGCGTCAGACAGAACTGACTAATTTCAGCTGTAACATAAAAACAGACACAAACTTGAAATGTTATGTGAATTTGGTATAATGCAGTCGACTATGCAAATTATAGTTGGAGCTCAAAATTGGAGTAAAATTGGTAAAAGCATAAGTGCGTCAGTCAAAACTGACTAATTTCAGCTGTAACATAAAAACAGACACAAACTTGAAATGTTATGTGAATTTGGTATAATGCAGTCGACTTTGCAAATTATAGTTAGACTTGAACTCCAAATTGAAATGTATTCAAAATTCGAGTAAAATTGGTCATAGCCGAAGTATGAGTGCGTCACGAGTTAGACTCGTCAAAATAGTGTAAGGGGTTAAAATCAGTACATCATCAAACTTATTGTAATTAGATTATATTTTGAATTTTTCCTGCGTATTTTTCCGTTGCGTCTTACATTGCTGAAGTCGACTCAGGTCGGGTAATAATCGTCAAGGGCCTGCTAACCATGGGGCGATGTATAACAGCAGTTTTTCGCTTTTTCGGGTCAGTCGTGCGACAACCCTAATCTGTGTAACATTTAACTCTTAAGGTTACTTCCGTTATATTCATTTTTAATAAACATTTTTGAGTACTCTTATGATTAGAGACCCTCAATAAAACTTAATCTCGAACTTTGAATTCGATCTCAAAATTGAGATACCTCTACGGTGTTGAATGTACAGAAAATTCCGATTTAATTGAAATCCCGCGTTATAGATGCCTCCATTCTTCGCCTCTCAATATTTCTCCCGAAAGGAAAAGTTCGGTACAGTGGACACGTATTCGCACGATCGAAACTGATGGCGAAAACAACGTTAGAAGATTGGCTCGTTAATCATCCCTGAAAACGATCGTTCCTTTCTTCACCGCTGCTCGCTTACGCCTGCCCACGAAGGATTCGCTCGGCGCGATTAGGAGATTCTTTCCGGGATAGGGCCGTTTATCAAGAAAATGAGCGGAACAAGAAGGCTGACGTTCTGTTTACCCGGGTGTACGTTGTTGCGGCTACCGTGGTCAGTTTCCTTCTCTCTCTCCCTCGTCTCTTTCTCTTGTAATATACGAACGAACGAGAGAAGGAAATTGAAGAAACGCCGCGGGCTTCTCGTACTTACATGCTCCTCCACGACGAGAGAAGAGGGACGGGGCCCGACAGCAACGTCTTTTGTAGGATGACGGTAGCAAGTAGTCTTGGTGAAATCGATTTCATATACAATGGCTGTTCCGTTCGTGATGTAATAAGTCGGCTCTGTAGCGTGCAGCGATATCGTGCCGTTCGATCCAGACGATTGTAAATATGTACGTGCCGATGCTTCCTCTGTTCGGAGCAGGGGATACTAGGCGTATTAGTTCGCTGGCTCGTCAAGACGGTGTCTCTCCAGCCACGGTAATCTTCTCTGTTCCTCGTATTTACACGTATATACTCTTGGGATTCCGAGGATTTACCGAATACGACGTTTCCCGTGTACACCCGTAAGCTCCGAGATCGCGTGAGACGTTTCCACGCTCGCAGTTGGAGAATCTGCTTCGCGATCAAGCGATCCATCAACTAGCTCTCCTAGTTCCGAGTTAAGATGAACCTGGTACTTGGATTTTAAATTGTCAGGTGTTACCGGAAATTGGCGGACATTAGATACGCCGGATTTCGTGCTCTTTGTTATCTTGATGTGCTAAATGGAACGAATACAAAATCTTTGCTTGCACAAGTAGTAGAGAAATTACTGCACACGATTCCGTTCGAATTCCGACATTAAATAAGGTTACTTAACCATTGAATAACAGGGCTAAAACCGAGTCAAGAATAATAGCCGACCATTATCGCCGAAATATTCGCAATACGGAGTCGTGTTAGCACGGGGAATAAAAACCTCAAAGAATTTCATCCGCAGTATCAGCATTCCTTGAGGACTTATTCAACATCGACCGGCAATAGTTCCCTTAACGACCGCTCGAGAATCTCTTTCCTCGTTCCAATATATTATATCACACGTGTAATGCAAATTACCTGCGAAAACGTTTATTCGCCAAGGTATCTCGTTCGGCTCGGCACATTCTAATCGATCTCTCGGACGTAACGAGCCGTGAGCTCGGCTCGTTTCTTTCTTCGGCGCCGTTTACACGCGTTTCTCGGCCGCGTGCGCGCACACAGCTCGCGGCGACGACGAGCTCGAGGAGGTGTAAAATCGTGGCGACCGCGATGAAAGTGAACGAACATTCCAGCGACGCAGATTCCGCCCGTTCTGTCGTAACGCATGACAAACAGTGTCGATAACCCGTAATCTTCGGGCCGCGTTAACATCCTCCGCAAGGAAGTTCGGGAAAACGGAGGCTGAACGCTTCGAGAACCCTTTGTATTCCGATTCGCCACGCACGACTTTACCGTATCATTTTCTACGGCTTTGCAACCTGATCTGAATTATGGTGACATGCTTGATACCGTTTCCTTCGGAGAGTAATCTGTATACTTTCGAAGGTGAAGATAGTTGGAAACAGTTATCGAAGGGTCAGTATCGAAGATAGATAGGTCAGTAGATAGTTGAAATTAGGTTGTTCGGAATTTGATACTTCAACTTCTGCAACTTTGTTTAAGAACTTTGGCATCTTGAGACTTTATTGATTGGACCCTTGTAACGTATCTATTACACCTACCTAACCAAACTAATAACTTTATCCACAGCTTTCTTATCGACAGCTTTCTTATCAATCAGTCATTTTCTAATTCAAATCACCTTGTCCGACAAAGTGGTTGATAGAAAATTAAGACGAAAACTGTGATAACTCGAATGAGACAATACGAGACAGAAATCGTCCGTCATTCGGCTTTCTCGCGTTACCATGTCACGCGTGTCTACTCCTAGAGACAAGAAAAACCGCGACAAGAACACGGAACGTGACCGGGCAACAAAAATGCGCGACACCGTCGGCGAAAGAAACGGGTTGGACCAGACGTGCCCTTAATGACGATTCGACATGCCAATAAGTCGCCGGGTGTCGCGTGGATGACGCGAAATATGTCGCCCGGGTCCGACATTCGCCTTCACGCCACGTTACTATAACTGCTGGAACGGTCCGGTCTTAGGGTCCTGAATAATTAGTTCAACTTAAAAATTTATCGTTGAATTTTGCACGTCAACGGTCCTTAATCCTGTACTGTATTGCAGGGTGTTTTAACTTCCTCAGGGATTTTGTTGATGTCATCATTTATTCGAGGTTTGCTGTTGCTACTGCAAACTTATTTATTTTAAGGAAGTTTTATGTGACTGTACTTTTTGGAGGATGGTACTTGTGGGAGGTTGTGATTTTATGACATTTATGTTTAGGTTTATATTTAGGTTTATATTTAGGTTTAATTTATTTAGGTTTATACTTGTATAGATATATTCAGGTTTATTTTTCTATATGTAACTTTTGCTGTTTAATTTTGCTGTTTATACATCACATGTTTGTGCAGTAAATTCACTAATAACCTTACAAATTAAACATGAGCTCACTTCATAACTAAAAGTAACCACATTATTTTACAAAACAAAATTCATACAAAAATATACAAAAATAATAAAATTTATCCTATGTTTATTCAGGTAACTGACACAAAATGTAGGTGGTCAACACCCACCAATAAACCTCGATTTTTCAGAAACCATACACAAACTTGTCCCAAAGAAACTACGCTCTTATCGCGAACGATAAATCGACCCAGCTGAACCGAATCAGCGATTCACCGCAAGAACGTCATAATGTCGGTTTATTCTTTCAGAATGGTCGCATAAACTCTCCACGACCGTTTCATTCGATACGATCTCACTTTTCGTCGATTTGAAACCAGTCGGTTGATCCGACAGTACATTTTCGCGAATGAAAAATCAGGACTGGTTTGATGCTCGGTGAACGGTGTGGGTCAGATGAGTCGGAACGGGGAAACTAAGATTTTTGTGCGATTCGAGGAGATAGTAGAAAGCGAGACACGATCCAACCGAGGCACGTAATGACAGGTATTTAGAAAATCCCATCGTCTAATGTTGCTGGCGAGGGAATCTAAGGATACCTTCTTGGCAGAGGTTCCCATTGAATTATATTTGTGAAAATGTATTTTGGTTAATGTGGAGGAGATGGAGGATAAGACTATAGTAGACTAATAAGACCATAATGGAGTAAAGAGATACTTAATAGATATTTATTTTGGAGAGGATTGTGGAGTTCTTTGGTAAATTGTTTGTTGGACTTCAATGTGGATGGTACTTCAAATGAACCACCCCTTTTATGTATGAGTTTATGTATTATTAGAAATTATTAGAAATATTGAAGAAGTGCTTACATGGAGGAATGATGTTATATAACTTGTCATACTATGTATGAAGATTGACTTACGTATGAGGACTAAATATTTCATCCTACGTAAGTTATGAAGACTTCTTTGCCTTATAATATCAGACGTACAGCATCAGCTTGAATATAATATATCAGATTCATACAGTCATCACAATTGAAGTTCTAGCAAAATTCTAATCATAGTCTACAAAATCTGACTACCATTTCAACCTTCCTTGTTTGTCTCAACATAGCAATGAACATCAACTACGAATAACACAATTGTCTAAAAAATGCTATAAGCTAAGAATTTCATACACCAACACACCAAAATTAAAAATTCATATCCATTGACCCAATTCCACATTAAACACCATATTAAATAAATCACACATTGCCACGAAATTGCTATGACATTGCCATAAAAAAAGATGTCAATCACATTAAGAAGACGTCCATGCAGACCAGAACTGGGAACCCCTGCTCGAAAGGGTTGTAATCAAGACACGATCGCCGGTAGACGCATATCAATGAGTATTCGGCATACCGACGTGTCCGTGTCGCGATCATGCGAATAGTAAAAGCGGCATCGGAAGCTGCCGGACGGGAGAAGTAACCGTTTCTTTCGAGCTATTTTTATGACACTTAGACTTTCCTTCGGCCAGGCAACATGCTGGAACACTTGAAAAACACTTGTACGCATTCCGTTACGTTTACGCAACGTCGCTACGAGACTGTCGGAGAGTGGCTCTTCATGGTGTTCCCTGAACGAAGATCAAGTGGAGACGGTTTTTAATTTTCTAGAAGGTGCGGCATCCACACTTGGATCTCTGTTCTGTCTTCTTTCAAGACCGTGCACTTCCTTGGAATCTCTCGACCTGACCGTCTCGTGAGAAAATGAATCACGTTCGCTCCTTTTTCACACTCGTTTCCCGCCTTTTTTTTAGTTTTAGTACGCTTGGTTTCATTATTCTTGAGGATGGGGATGGTTAGGGAATTGGTAGATGGGGAGGTGGGAGTAGAGAAGCGTTGAAGTTTGGGGCTTTGGTTGGTGGGAGTTTGGTTCTTTGGGTTTTGGAATTTTGAGAGTTTGAGAATTCAGTATTTGGGGTATTTGGGATCTTGGGAATTTGGGAGCTTGGGAATTTGGAAGCTTGGGAATTTGGGAGCTTGGGAATTTAGGAAGCTTGGGATTTGGGAAGCTTGGGATTTGGAGAGTTTGGGATTTGAGAAGCTTGGGAATTTGGGAGCTTGGGAATTTGGGAAGCTTGAGATTTGGGAAGCTTGGGATTTGGGGAGCTTACGATTTGGGGAGCTTGGAATTTCAGAGTCTTGGAATTTGGGAAGCTTGGGAATTTGGGAGCTCGAAAATTTGGGGACCTTGGAATTTCGAGTGCTTGGATTTGGGGAGCTTGGGATTTCCGAGTCTTGGAATTTGGAAATTTAGAAATTTGAGAAGCTTGGAATTTGGAGAGCTTGGAATTTAGAAAGCTTGGGATTTCAAAGTCTTGTAATTTGGGAATTTGAAAATTTGAGAAGCTTGGAATTTGAGTTTCTGAATCCTAATTTAATCTCCCTAATAATAAAAAAAAAAGATAAAGTCTCATGTCTCAAATTTTTGTCCACCCATCCAGTCCAAAATTATCCCAACAACGTTGACAAACAAGAGCAGCAGATACACGCGAACATCGACCAGCAAAGTGAGAAACTTCTATCTCTTTGGTAGGTCCTCTGTGGAATTTAAATTAAATATCGCGTGCGCGACCAGATACCTCGCTGGCAGAGCGCTTTATGACGCGTTTCGTTGGTTGCTCGACGTCGTTGAAGGCAAAGGTCTCATTCCCTTTGACCGTTTCATTTTCAGCCAATAAAGAGTTTACAGTCAACGCCCGTTGCGAATCGACCGAACCCGAGTAGCTTAACCTTTTGTGCGATCAAAACGCTTGTTTGATGGTCAGTCGACTGCATTACCGGAGAGATACGTTGTTTCCGGCGTTTCAAGATCATTTTCATGAATTTTATTATCTCTTCAAAATAAGCTTAAGGTTATCATTGTAGTGTCACGATGTTCGAAATTCTTAATGAACGAAAAGGGCCCGAGGAGATACAATCGTTTGGATGTCGTAAAAAATGGATGAGGTTCGTGGCAGAGAAATTAGTCTTTTTCAACGGGAGCAACGTATAAACGTTCGGTTGAGTTGTTTGATAACCGAGGTTATCGGGTTTTGGACGATGTTTGTCAGTGATGGACGTTTTCAAGATCGAGATTTTAGATTTGACTGGTCAGTTGTACTATTGTTCAGTTATAAAAATAATGTAGACTTCAAAATCATTGTTAACTATTGTTTGTGGTAACAAAGATTAATGGTAACTTATAGACCTTTCAGACTAAATTTTGCTAAATTAATTCAAAGAACATAAAATTGCTCATATGATAGGTTATTAATATCAATTTTGAACTAAAGAAATTAATTCACTATACATTTTTAAATTTTATTATACACATAGACTTGAATTTGATTTACACAGCTATGACTTGACAGAACATCAAAATAAATTTCATAAAAAATTCAACAGCAAAATTATATTTAATAAAATTACTCAAATATCTAAAAGTTTCTGCAAGAAAAAATTAATAAATTTGACGAGCAACTTCTAGATAAAATGAGTCAACACGAGGAGTTGAAGACGGTAGTCTCAGCAAAAACATATCATCGAAAATAACAGCGCCATTAAAAGCTTAACGACACGTTTCATCCACTATCGATAGGACGTGAAATGACAAAGCGGAAGCAGAGTAAAGCTTGCAGAGCGTCTCTCGCAGCACGCCGTGCAAAAGCCATGGTAAGCTAGCGTACGCGTGACTGGTATCGACATTTTGGAATTGCTACGTTCGACGTCCATTGTTGTACGTTTCTCAACGTGGAGCTGCGAAGTGTGATTGTACTTTTCGGTGTAATTTAATCCTCTAGTGCCTTAGGACAACGTAGGGTATAATGTACTGACATTTTGGAATATTGTAAAGGTGCAAGTCTATTAGTTTTTTGAGTGTTTATATTTCAAGTTTGTAGCCTTTCCAAATTCCAAATTTGTTAAATTCCAAGTTTGTCAAATTTCAAATTTATCAAATTCCAAGTTTGTCAAATTCCAAGTTTATCAAATTCCAAATTTGGCAAAGTCCAAGTTTGTCAAATTCCAAGTTTATCAAATTCCAAATTTGGCAAATTCTAAGTTTGTCAAATTCCAAGTTTGTCAAAGTCCAAGTTTGTCAAATTCCAATTTTGTCAAATTCCAAATTTCCCAAATTCCAAGTTTGTCAAATTTCAAGTTTGTCAAATTGTCAAATTCCAAATTTCCCCAATTTCAAATTTGTCAAATTCCAAGTTTGTCAAAGTCCAAGTTTGTCAAATTCCAAGTTTATCAAATTCCAAATTTGGCAAATTCTAAGTTTGTCAAATTCCAAGTTTGTCAAAGTCCAAGTTTGTCAAATTCCAATTTTGTCAAATTCCAAATTTCCCAAATTCCAAGTTTGTCAAATTTCAAGTTTGTCAAATTGTCAAATTCCAAATTTCCCCAATTTCAAATTTGTCAAATTCCAAGTTTGTCAAATTCCAAGTTTGTCAAAGTCCAAGTTTATCAAAGTTCAAGTTTGTCAAAGTCCAAGTTTGTCAAAGTCCAAGTTTGTCAAAGTTCAAGTTTGTCAAAGTCCAAGTTTGTCAAATTCCAAATTCCCAAATTCCCCAAATTCCTAAACCTCAAAATTCCAGCTCCACCTCACCTGAATTTCCCCAAAGCAGAGTAAAGAATATGTTAAGTGTTTGCGTTGAATTCGAACTTATGTATAAACCGCGCCGGTCACCTGTGTCCAGCAGTGACACCTTGTTTGTCATTTTTTTTGTCGGAAGTATGTAACCGATAATCGTGTTTATTGTCCTCGTAGCATCGTCTATGTAAGCACATGTTAATAAAAAACATTAGTTAATATACTGTTTGTTAAAAATAATAGTAGACATTTCTTCACAATTTTATTTAACTCTACCCTCCAACAGAATAATTCACAAATATCCAGAAAATCCGTCAAGATCGAACAGCAGAAAACGATGGTCGAGAGCCATTGTTTCGTCCATAATCGATGATACGTCGATAGTGCACTCGCCATAAGCCATCCGTATCTTTTGCATTTTCCTAGCGATAGATCACGAAGAACGCGTTTCTCTCCAACACACGGTTTTTGATTGAAGCGCCTCGCGTGTTCCATGGCGAACGCTCGCGCCACGGAACTGTATTTATTTAGATTTATGTGGCGTGGCTCGCGCTACGCCGTAACAAATCGTGTTCTATGAAGCTATTACAGACGGAAATGCAATTCTCCTTTCTCGTGGCCCCGGTGAAATATAGGGTTTCGCACCTTTGAATGAACCTCGCTGCCTTGACAGACTGCCGGAGGTATTTGAGAATGTTTTATAAAAGAGTGCCGGCTTCTCGAGTCGTTCGTTTCGGGCTCAACTCTACCTATACACTGGCTGCTTGTTTCTGAGAGGTCTTTATCGGAACTTTTGACAAATGTATCTCGGGATAGAGACTTTAGAAAAGTATTTCACCGCTGACACTCGGGAATTTGTCGAACGACGCGGAAAATTGTGTGTAGGAAGCCTTCCATCGAGACACAAATTTTAAGCAGTTAAAAGTCTTCTACAAACTTTATTCCACGTGCAAAATTTTACCGGAAATAATAAAACCGTAAAGTTTTATAACGAGTAATTTGAAATTGAAATTCTATAAAAATCTGTTCGACGATGAAGTTAAATATCGAGACAAATTTCGTATAATTGCGAAACGCTCTCCGGATAAAACGGCAGAAAAATTCTCGTTCGTGTTTCCTCGTTTCCGAGACTTTCAACGAGTCGGTTCGCTGTTCCAGGAACGATACCATCGAGCTAAAAGGTTTCAAACTAATTCGGAGACGTATTAAGTGCACGCATCGCGCGGCCGGAACAGTTATCCGATATCACGGAATCGAAACTCGGTAATGGAGGAACGTGATGGTCGCCGTGAAACTTCGCGATGATTACCCGCCAGAAATGCGGCATTTCACGATCGATTCGTTGCAGCGAAAGTTTTAGCTTTCTTTATTTTGTATATTTTCAATGAGACATTCAAAGAAAGCTCCTAAATATCGGTTAAATCACCTGCACAGATTCGATATTCAATTTCAAAGAATATTCCACACATCATCGTTTTGTTTTATTTTAACAAGAATCTTTATTGCAAACTTTCATTCGCATAGATAACGCGCATATTAATTACTGGATTAGTCTCGTTTACGTACCTTAGCGGTTGTGTTTGTGGATCCAATTCAGACATAATCCTGTTTTTTTAGGCTCAATCCCGGCTACTTCGTGTGTATTTTGATTTAAGATCGGTTTAATCCACACTCGTGCCAGTTTAAGCCCCGCTTACCTTAATCCTATTCATCGAGATTTTTAAAATCTCAAGTATAACTTTCGATCTGAGGATGAAAGGAAAGGAAGCATTGTAATGAGTGACGCTCTCTCGAGGTATACAAGAATATTTTATTCGTCGAAAGTAACAAATATACAATTCTTCCAAATAAAATCTTGGGTCGATTTAAAAATCAGTAGATTTGTCGCGAAATCGGGGTCGTCCTACGTGACCGAGTCCAATCAATTTCATAGGTCGGTATCGATCTAAACCAGTGATGGTGCTCGTCAGGAAAATTTTAGTTTGAGGACTTGGAACTTTTGAGATTTGGAGATTTGGGAATTTCTGAACTTAGGGAGGAGTTTGAGGATTTGGAGATTTGAGGATTGGGGAGGTTGGGAACTTGAGAAGTTAGAAAGAGAGTTTGAGGATTTGGAGATTTGAGAATTTGAGAGATTGTGAGCTTGAGAACTTAGAAAGGGTGTTTGAGGATTTGGAGATTTGAGAATTTTGCAATTACTGAATTTGGGAGATTAGAAATTTGATAGCTTAGAAATTTGGGGATTTGAGAATTGAGGAGGTTGTGAACTTAAGAAGTTAGAAAGAGTTTGAGGATTTGGAGATTTGAGAATTTGGGAGATTGAGAACTTCAGAACTTAGCTATTTGAGTATTTGAAGATTCTGAAACGTAGGAACTTTAAAAAGTGACGAATTTGCACACTCAACAATTTGTACAGAATCGTAAAAATTTGAGAATTCAAAAAATTAGGATCTATAGATTTGACAATTCAAGTGTCTGAAAATTTAAGTTTCTAAAGTTTGAACCTTGATGCACCCATCACTGTTCTAGCCGGACGCAGAGTATTGTCCAAGTACGAAAGAAACCTCAAGGGCTCGTTTCAACAAACATCCGAATAGAAACATCAACGTAAGCGTCGTTCGTCTAGTCGAGAAACCGAGAGTGAGAATTTTGGCACGATCATCCTTCCAGGAAACCATTGGCCACTCGTGTGCCTCGTGCGTTCATATAACAAATTGATAAAAAACGCGTTTTACCTTCTGTTTTTTCCTCCACTTACATCGCCTCGGAACTTTCGTTCCTCGCTCTATCTATCTATCTAATTATGTATATATATATATATATTTATATTTATATAAACATCCATCTAAATGGATAATAATCCATTTGCTCGCCAGCTCGTTACCACGTATGTACACATATATACCCATCTAAATGCACAGTCTCTAATTTACTTCGTTCACGATTAATTAACGTAGATCCAATTCCCGCGGCTTTAAACCGTGCCACTCGAGCAACGTTCGATTCTTACAAAACGGAAGTGTTCTATGTACAAAAAGAAAGAAAGCGTCGCGAGAGAGTCCCGCACGATTAAGGCAGTGTTTCGATGAGATTCGTACGGGGAATATATCCCCGTTCGCCAACCAGTTCCAGTTTCACTTTCGACAAAGTTCCACCCGTTGGACGTCCGGTCACCCACTGATTCACTGATCGTTCTTGAGCTTTCACTCACCGAAGGATACGCGTTCGAAGCCTTCGAGTATTTCGATCGTTCAGAGCCAGGGACCCAGCTGTGCCTCCAAAATGGTGGCCGCGTCGGTTCTGCCCATCACGCGAAGATGGTTCAACAGATCCGTCACGGCTGTCGGCTCGTGGTGCTTCGCCTCCCACAGATCCAGAATGTGTTCCGTTGGACTGGGCTTGGTCGCGAAGTAGTTGATGTACCTGCGAAACGAAAGCGAACCGTGTGCTCCTAAAGCTTCTATCGTTTCTAAATTTTGTGCAGAAAACGAAGAAATAAATGCAAGGTGCACTGAGCTATAATTAAGTACTAACGTATTGTTTGAACCTGCGGTTACTTCGTCCAAGAATATATGCTATAGGAAGTATAGACAGTGTCAATCAATCTGACAAGAAAATAAGGTAAGTGCTCGCTATGGTTTGGTCGTATCTCGAAACGGTTTGTAGAAATCGATAGATAATAGCGAGTAGACTCTCGTGACGATAATGAGCGTATGCAAAATGGTCGATTTTCGTTCGAACGGGAGACGTTATAAATAGTAGCGAAGCGGTGGCGTAATACGGTAAAAATGTAATAAATTGCAAGGGAAAAAAACCGCGGTGGCTTAAACGGGTCATTACGGACGCGTCTACCTTGTCACTTTCGTGTCTACCCAACTTCGGAGCAAAATGAAGCGATATCGAAACTCGTTCTACAAGAAAGATCCGATAGAAGTATCCGATTTTTCCCCGGTTTAATCCGGCTCAATTTATAAAAGCGTAAACGGGCTACCGTTTCGATCGAGCGATTCCCGCAAAACATTCTAGCAGAATCACCGCTCATCACCGGTTCCGAGGCACAAAATAACCGGCTGTTACCGGGGAAAACGAGCAAACGGAAATCGATAGCTGTCAAGAGGCTCCTAACATTCCCCGCAGCGAAAAGATTAAGATCCACGTCGTAGCGGAACATACGCGGGAAATCCTTTAATAGACCATCGACGATCGTCCGGCGTTTAAAAGGAACTACTACGATATCCCGCGGGGTTTAAACGCTCGGTAGCCAGTAAACAAGCGGTCAAGTAAAACGCGCGTAAGATTGCTAACCTGTCAACTTGAAGCCTCTGCGCCAGCATTCTCCAGTCGTTGCCCAGGGCGTTCGGCGGATCCAGACACTGGCATAGCTGCTTCCTGAGGGACCTGGTAAACCGAAACGGTCTCAGGGTGGTGGAGTCTGTGGTCGCGTTATTAGCATGCCCGCTGCTGACCACGGTCACCTCTCGCAACGGTCTGGTCACGCTTCCGGACGAGATCAATTGTTTCGCGGCATCGTACACGATCCTGAACACCTGCCTGGTGTCCGAGTTGCCCTGCGACACCTGCAGTTTGTAGCTACGACTGTTGCTCGGCCCGAACGCGGTGTCCAGGCCGAAGGTCACGTGTTTCGTGTTCTCCAGACAGTTCCACACGTCTCGGAACGGTATCTCCTGTCGCTCCGTCGGCGACTTGCTTTGCCACTCGTTGCCAACCTCTTCCAGGCTGACGCACAACGACTCCCCGTTATCTTGGTACAACAGCGTCCGTGGTTTGTCCAGGAGGTAGCCTCTGCTCTGGGACTCCCTGTCGACGATCGCCTTCATCGCCGCCTTCGTGTCCTCCACGGCGTACACCCTCACGCAGCATTGGCCAGCCTGGCTGGCGAATAGCGCCAGTCGCAATCTCTTCGTGGCGATCACGTTCTCGCAACTCTGACCCGCTAGGACGTAACCTCTCAGCTGTTCGGTCACGATGAACGCCTCCGCGTGGTCCAACTGCGTGAACAACGGAGTGTTGATGGTCTCGTTGCCTAGTGTCAACACCCTGGTCCACGTGATCGATTGATGATCCTTGGAGGACATGATGGCCGTTCCATCTTCTACGCTAAGACCGTCGCACGCCCAGACGCTCAACTCCCACGTGGCGGGATGGAGCATCGCGCAATGCTCGAATTGCAGGATCACAGGCTTGTTGAAGGTCGCCGACGAGGGGCCGCACGTCACCACCGCGGATAGTTGCGTGATACCATCTGTGGGAAACAGGCGGTCCAACTTCCGTGTCATCGAGTCGCAATCGGTTAAACGCGTATATGTATAGCATATTTGTTCGATAGAATCGGCATTATGTAAGAAACTCCCAGGAGTAAATCTCCTCGAATCGATTGTTTCTCAACAATTCTATAGAATGCTAAGTGAAACCCTAATACAAACGCGGTAGTTCTCAGAAGTTTGACTTCGGCAAACTCCGCCTGACAGGGGTTTAATTTACGACCTCTCTGCATAGTATTATACTCGTAATTCTATGATCGGATGACAAAAGCTGATATATCGCGGTATGAACGTATCACGTTTTGCCATCTGATCAGATTCGTCCGTCGAAGACAATCTGGATCCTATCCAAATAGATATTGATCTAATCGGATGAACGTAACAGATCGTTAACCCGTAACTGGCAATTGCAGCGGGTCAATTAATAAGGCGCGCACCACTTACCGGGTAATCGAGGCCTGAAGCGATCCTCGTTCAGCACCGCCAGGTAGAGTTCCTCCTTGAGCGGTTTCGGCACAGCCCCCTCGGGCACCGACATCGAGATCCCGGCGTCCGGGAGCACCAAAAGGGCACCGCGAGTGTTCACCGCGGCGCCAGCCACGTTTCCGGTCTCGAGCTTCTGCAATCGGACGCTCTCCGAGGCGACGTTGTACGTCGAGTCGGAGGAGGGGTACGAGCTAGTGACGCTGTTCTCGCAATCGGAGTGGATCTGCTTGTCGCTGCAGGACTCCTGGGTCGAGGTGCTGGGCGTCGGAGACATTGGCGACGGCTGAGGGGCGATCGACAAGTGGGGGACGTCGTAATGGTGTTCGGAGAGGGATCTCGACATCGACAGCTTCGGGTCGAAAGGATACTCGTAACAGGCCGGCACGCTCGTCGCCGTGACGTCCGGCTGCAGGCTCAGCTTCTTGTCCTGGTCCGGGAAGAACTCCGGCTGGAATTCTGAAACGCACACCGCCGAGCCACGGCTCGTGGGTATCTCTGCGCGCTGCGGACAGACGCCGCTGTGATACTATTTCGATTTTTATGCCACCTACGCGTTCGCTACCTTCATCGGATCACACGATGCATACGCACCTGTGGACCTCTCGAGATACTCCTTTCAATGTCCCATTATTTTCAGCTTTCTTTGTTGACGGTTTTTTGATGTGTAACAGAACGGTCTTTAATTTATTTACGTGTGTGTATGTGTACATTTAAATGATAATTGTGATATAGTCATAGGTTGTCATACATGGTAATATACACCTGACAGTCAAGTACATATTGTCGTACATGACAATATACACCTGACAGCCAGGTACGTTATGGTTATAAAATGAATCAGACTTTGTAGCAGTCTCTTAGCAAAACTAGTCTCAAATCTTCATCTTAGTTTCCTCATCTCATAAAGTCACTCCACAATTCAATAAACTAAAACATTATAACTGTACATACAGTCACATACCATCCATCAAAAGCATCTGTATCAGCAAAAAAATTAAAAGCAAAATAAAAGACGATAAAAATTAAAGTGAATTTAAAACAAACATCTAAGTGACGTTAAAGCAAACATCGCCTATGAAAATAAAAATTAGTAGCAGTTTAAAGCTTGAAAGGTTAAAGATGTAGAAGTAATGAAATTTCCTCTGATCGACACCGATCAAAGTAGCGAACACGTGGTGTCGATAAAACTTCGAAATAGTACCGCTCTGATCGCGTGCAGCGAACGAAGGACCGAAAGCAAAGCTAACCTCGTGAGAGGGGCAGCTTTAACTCGGAACATAATTACATCCTCTGAACGTAACGCGTTTCGCTCCTTCGTTTGCGATGAGTCAACGCGGATGGGGTTTCTTTTTTCCATCTTTGAAATGCTTACCGTTACGAGCCATGGAGTAGAGGGAATGGTCCCGACCTTTGCGCCTCAGAAGCTTGGCTAAGAAAAACGCCAGTCCACCGATTACCACACACGCGACAGTCAAACCGATGTACAGTGCTACGTCCATCTGGCGATTCGCTGTAAACATCAAACGATATTTTCTTTCTAATTTATTCTATCAGCTGTTCTTTTATGGACGATGATGTGGACAGTAGAAAATCGTCTGTCAATTCTATTAATTACATCGAATAAATCACTCTTGGATTCAGGATTTCAAAGTGAAGACTTTTAACGTGTCATGTGAAGACTTTTAACGACGATAAAATTTTTTACGACTACGTTGAGCAACATACGTTTTGTTAGAATTTCGTCTTCCATATTCGACGGGACCAGAAATTCTCGCTAATTTGAAACTTTGTTAGTCCGTGCTAAGCTATTCGCCGAAAGATTATCGCTCGTTCGGAGATTACGGTAAACGGGTTGGCGTTAATTCCTCGTTTTAAGGGGTCCACCGAGCGATACGATCTCGCAGCAGTTTAAGACGTACCGTGCAAATGGTGTCGGTAATTCACGCGTATCCGCGAAGCGTGCTCCTCGTGGACGACCAACGACCACCGTTCATGAATAATTTACGCGGCAACTTTTATACCTATACGCCATTTTCTTCCCTGTTTTCGTTTTTATGACGAAACGTGTTCACGGACCGGGGTTTCGTTTTTTCCCTCCTTCTCCTTTTACTCGATTTTTTCTCTCAGAGGCTAGGGGACACGCCGGAGTTTTTAAACGTTTCCCGCGTCGCGCTAAATATTACGAGCATCGCGGTAGGAAAGTTTTTAAGCTCGCTTCCTCTCCATTTAACGCCAAGTGGACACGGCTCGTTTTCTTCATCCGACCTCTTCTTTCTCCTCTTCTGACGCGGTTTTATTGCTTTACAACGGACCTTTATTTCGTGCTTTCGGCGATAAAGATTGGCATCGTTATTATCGTGGCTGTTAACGGGCCGCAATAAAAACAGCTGTATAACATACCGTTCGAATAATAATTTTTAAGTGGCCGTAGCGAGACAACACGCCGGGCGATTAAAAACGAGAAACAGAGGCATAAGTCCTCGCGTTCCTACCAAATCACGATTGAATTACGTTGTTTGCGTTTCACCGAGAGAGCGTTGCATGAATTATATAACAGCGAATTTTATTGCCGGATTAAACGGTCGTCGCGTAAATAAGCGACGATATACGAAACGTCGTAAATTCCGTATCAATTTATCAATAAGGGTAATGGAGGATTACTCCTGCAACTTTCCTCATTACCCACCGCCGAATTCTCTTTGAGTCTATTATTGCCAACCGTTCGACGATGAGATTCCTCTGAAAGGAAAGACGGATTAATTGCAGTCTGCGCTGCAAACGGAATCGCGGCTGAGATTCTACTTCGAATTTTAATGGCGGACACTAAATCGAGATACAGATCTCAAATTTACAGTTGGAAATTTAGGATGAAATTTGCAAAGATGAAATTTGTAGAAATTACAGAGTTGTAGGTTTTGAAAATATAAAAATTTTCAGATCAAAACCATCAGAATTTGTAAATGTATAATAAGGCTGTAATTTAATCATTTAATGATTTACGTTGGGAATTAAAACATCCAAAAATGCAATTATAAAATATTAAGACCCATGACAGTTTAAAAATACGGAAAAGTGAAGATAGTCATGTCTGTGAGTTTTCCGTAAACTCATTTCCAGTAACAAGTAGACGTCTCCTGATCGAAGTAGCTCGTGACTCGAATTCGGCGTCACAAAGAAAAATCCAGGGGCTGCGGCTCATTGTCGCGTTGAAGATGTCGGCCGAAGATTTTGAAGAAATACCGAGGGAAACCGGCGGCTGACGTTCCTAAGCTTCTTCCAATTTTAGAATGTCAAAGCCATTCCCGGTTGTAACCCTGGTACGTGACTTTCAAGGGCCACGGCATCTTGTTCGCGGGATCATGTGCGTCTGCTTGGCGCACGCTCGTGCGACCCGTACGGGACACGTGCTTCGAACATCAATATACTAACACGCGGCGACGAAAACGCATACGAATTCGTGACAGGGAGAGCATTCCCTGAAACGCAGATAGTTCCGCGTCGTTAGTCGGGATCCGTTTCCCGTGGAAAAACCGCCCGCGTCTTTCACCCTTCGCGAGGCCCGAGAAAAGGGGGCGCCGGAGATTTATTTTCTTAGCGGCAATTGATAACGCTTCATAACCCCCCGGGCTAATGTATCTGAAGCCTATAATTCATCGCCAATCCCCTGTTGGAAATCTTGCGGCACCGATTGCCGTTTTTTTTTTCTTTCCTCGCAGAGGGTCTTTCAGGAACACTTTGCACCACTTTCCAACACGAACTTTCCGCGGCTATGAATGAAGCGGAGGAGGGGTTGCTACGACTGCGTTTGACGCGCTATCGATGGAGAAATTTATCGTGTGTAACTTCCAGATTGAGAGGAAGACGCGAGTCTTGTTAGATGGAAATTCTGAGAGTATTTCAATGTTTAAATTTATGGGAATATTGTTATGGATATGAAGAAGGAGATGCAAGTGGAGTTAATCAATTTTAAAATTTATTAGACAGATAGGATAAGACAGTACTCGTTTAGAAGTTAGGTTAACATAAGATCATAAGCAAAATTCTGAGAGTATTCAATCAATGTTTGAACTTATAGGAATATTGTTATGAATATACAAAAAGAGATGCAATTGAATTTAATCAATTTGCAAAATTAATTAGACAGATAGGATGAGACAGTACTCGTTTAGAGGTTGGGTTAACATAAGATCATAAGCAAAATTCTGAGAGTATTGAATCAATGTTTGAGCTTATAAGAATATTGTTATGAATAATAGACAAGAAGATGCGATTAGACTTAATCAATTTGCAAAATTAATTAGACAGATAGAATAAGACAGTACTCGTTTAGAGGTTAGACTAACATAAAATCATTAGCAAAATTCTGAGAGTATTCAATCAATGTTTGAGCTTATAAGAATATTGTTATGAATAATAGACAAGAAGATGCGATTAGACTTAATCAATTTGCAAAATTAATTAGACAGATAGAATAAGACAGTACTCGTTTAGAGGTTAGACTAACATAAAATCATTAGCAAAATTCTGAGAGTATTCAATCAATGTTTGAGCTTATAAGAATATTGTTATGAATAATAGACAAGAAGATGCGATTAGACTTAATCAATTTGCAAAATTAATTAGACAGATAGAATAAGACAGTACTCGTTTAGAGGTTAGACTAACATAAAATCATTAGCAAAATTCTGAGAATATTCAATCAATGTTTGAACTTATGAGAATATTGTTATGAATAATAGAGAAGGAGATGCGATTCGACTTAATCAATTTTAAAATTAATTAGACAGTATTCGTATAGAGGTTAAGTTAACCTAAAACCATAAGCAAAATCATAATTTCATTCTGTACGAGAGTTTTACATAATATCTGTAACAGCTATTTCACAATAGCTATATCAAAGTGAAATACACTTCAACAAAAGACACTTGAAAGAGTCCATAAAAATATTAGTCTGAACGCAAACTTTTCAATCGCAGAATATAATAAGATACCGCCTGACACAGAAGTTAATTCGATTCAAAATAGCAAGTAAAATTGCAATATCACAGGACGTAGTTTAGGTATCACCGAAACAAAGTTTCGTGCACGAAAACGAGCGAGAGCATTTCGTATTCCGTAACTTCATCGAAATTCAACTCGCACCGCCATTGCGAGTCCATTGGACTTTAACCATTTCGTTGAAAATCGCCCGCAAACCTCGTCACCACGGTTAGCAATCGGTCGCGCGTCTTATCGCGGCTTTCGATGAAAATCGAGCTCGCCTCGTGGCTCGAAAGGGTGGTTTTCTGGCTAAACCCCGTCCTACCCTTCGACCGACCATCCAACGTACACGTTCGAGCCTTCGCCACGGGATAATGGCACTTTATTTGCATGCACGATCAATTTCCCCGGTTGCAAGGCCGCGGGGAGGGCGTAACGGCTACCGATTACATAATTTTCTTCGATATTAAAGCGGCCCACCCCGTCGTCGACGACGGGGGATGGGGAGAACCTATCTCGAACCGTATCGCGTGCAACTTTGATGTAGCTCGGTCGATAGAATCGTTCACCTCGAACAGAGGGTGTTGTCTCGATCTACTGGGTGGCATGTAACTGATGCTACAACCGGAAAGACAAGATGAAAATCCGTCATAAAAAATTTTACAAGATTGCATAACAGTTATTTCATTTTTGATAACATCAGCAAAGCCTGTGTCTCGATTTTTTATTTTTAAACAATTACACAAGCTCACATGTCTACAAATGTATTTAATTTTTAAGAATTTCTTTGAGTAAAAAAATTGTGTTGCACATATAATTCTACATTTAATACCGACATAAATAATTTTGTAATATTTCTTATTTGCAATGAATGGTTGTGGATGATATGATTCATCGATGTAGGCATTTTTTTAAATCAGAGAATGAAAAGACACCCTGTATATGTACCAGTGGGCCACCCTTGGCTACCGGTCGATTGTTGCGATTGTTTGAACCGATCGAGGGGGTCGATCGTCGCGGCGCCCTTCGCGGAGCGTCAATAATTAACCGGTCGCGTAATTAAAAGTAAATACGAAGAGGGAGTCGCTCGAGGCTCGTCGTTCGCGCGGAAAACATCGTCGGCAAACAAGAATGAAGGGGATCGTCGAGAACAGAAGCTTTTTCCTTTCTTCCTATTGGAATTCTCCAACATTCTGATAATTGATTTGACTCGGCGCTCACAGAAATTGAATTGAGACGTTGTGTAAAGAAGGGAGAAACATTCCTGTATTGGAAAAGCTTGAAGATTATTGCATTTTAATTGTGCTGTGATTGGAACGGTGTTTGTTAATTAGACAAAACTGGATCTGATTCTATCGACTGTGTTGATATTAGACTCTAAGCTTCACCCTTTCAGCAGTTAGCCATTAATATGAGAACGTTATTCACATGTCAGTTGTAAGAAAAATTAATTAATTAATAAAGGGGATAATACAAGTGTGCTATTCGCCTTTAACTAAAATTTATATCGAACCATCTGATAAATTGGTAACAAAAATAAGAATTTATTCGTACTCCAAGCAGACAGTACATTAATAAATTTCAGTGAGCGATATGATCTCCGAACGTCGTCGAAAAGGTTACAAGTAGTATCCGATTGAAATTTTTCTGTCTGAATGAGAACGAGTTGTAGTAAAGATGAAAATCAACCCTGTTGGTCGATGGAGGAAGAGAGGCGTTCCGGTCCGCTCCATTAAGCGGCTATTTTCTCGTATTTCGTTCGTTCCGCTGCGCGTACGGCTTAAAGTGACTCGTGACGCCTTTCGATGGCGCATTAATATATATTTGAATCGATGAATATCGTTGCAGAGAGCCGTGGCATCGAACGGCGTCGTTCTGTTCTATTTTCATCGAGCTAGACGGTCGATTTGAATGGTATCAGATCGCGAGAGCTCGGCTTCTACCGTGAATATAAACGGCGTTCACCGGCCGTGAAGAATCCATCCAAGAATGTCGCGCGACGAGTTAGGGACATTTTCTTCGCGGCTGGTCGCACCCTGAGCCTCCTACTCGCCTCGTTTTATTTCGATTTTCGCGCGTCGTCGCGAGACCGGAACGAATCGGGGGTTGGTCTGGTTGCATCGCGAATCACGCTTGATTTATTCGAAACCGTCTTCTATTTGTGCCGGGAACAGACGCGTTGAACCGACGGAAAAGATTCCTTCTTTTTCAGGAGGAAGATAAGGGAAGATTGAAGCGTGGAAGAAATGCAACTTACCTTCCTCGGTTAGGTGCGCGCCACCCACCTTCGCGTTGCCACCTGGAAAATAAAGAGTGATTGGTTGACAGAATTTTTGCGAATTTATCCGTTCTAATTTTATCGAAACATTATATTTTATAGAGAAATGGGATTCGTTACGAACGATAAAGTTTCTACGAGTTATTTACGAAACTTTGGTTCAAAACCAGTTTAACACAAGTACTTTCTGAATGTGAAAAAACACCTCTTGCGAAAACTATGAATTTTACAAAGTCGTGGATACTTTTATACTGCTATTAATTTCGATACAAATGTGGACTTCATGCTTAGACACGATTCAAATTTATAGAAGTCTTGTATTCGTCTTTATTATTTTTTTAATTTTATGCAAGTTAGTTATCTCAGATGACTGCAGTTTCTTATTTATTTCGAGCGTTCTCATTCAACTTCTGGTACACGTATACCTTTTCCCTTATCTAATCTAGGAAACTCCAAAACAGTAGTAAACCTACCATCTCTCCTCCGAATCTCACAACTCACCCCTAGGAAGGGGTTGAACTTTCGAGTTAACGCGCGTTTTCCTCGCGAACACGCGTTCACCCCATTGGCGTAACTAGTATTTTTATCTGAAGTGAGCTTGCTATCCTATCTCTACTGTCAGCGTACTGCTGCTGAAATGATGAAGTGGGTTCTGGAAAATTGGAAGCTTGCAGAATTTGGGATTTTGTTATTTCAAAGGTGGAAAGTCAAGGATTAAGATATTTGTGATTTGGAGACTGGAGATGGTGAAGTAGGAATTCGGTCATTTAGACATTTGATGAAGTATGGATTTGAAGGCTTAGACATTTGGTAAGGTGGAGATTTGGACATTTGTGTATTTAGATATAATAAAAACTTGATCACTTGAGGATTTGGGAAATCAGAGATTTGGTACATTCTGGACATTCGGAATGTACATGTTACATTTAGGATTCGAATATTTACTGCTTAGAGTATTCCAAAATTTCTCATACATGACATATGAAGTATCTACCGCATCTCTGTCCATCCATAATTTGGAGGATTCCATCTAGATCCCTATCTACTTACGCCAATGGTAAAAGGTATATCGAGGCAAGTCGTGACAAGTCTCGCAAAGAACTCGTGACTTACTGTTGCACATGCCGCCGGTGCAATTCGCCACGCTGATGTCCCTACCCGGGCAAGGTCGGCCACCGTGGCTGGGTGGAGGTTCGTCGCACGATCTTCTTCTGGTGTGCGTACAGTCGGTGCCGCACACCGACCACGCTGACCATCTGGACCATCCTCCGTCCACCACTGGCAGAACAGAAAAAACAAAGGAAACTGATCGAATGATCGTCTACGGCGGAGTCGTTAAAGGGGATCGACGTAAAACGACGGTAAAAAGCCGCGGTGTAACGGGCTAACTCGTAACTCGTCCGTATCCCCCCGAGTCTTGTTTAAAGGCCATACTCGTCAATTCGGTTGTGCGTCCGCTTCCTTTTCGTTTAATTGACTCGTACGATCGTGGAAAAAACGAACGGACACACACGTGGTCTATACCTCAATCTCTGGGAAGATTCGAGCGTTACTTACAAATGCTTCCTTCCCTCTTTCTTTCGCTTTGGTCATTTGTAACTTCTTACGTATAGAGACTTACCTAGGGTGTTCGTGAACTCCTCCAACGTGCCGGCTGTTCCGAAGCAAGCGTTAGACAGAAACAAACGTATTGGTGCGTTAAAAGCGAACTGGTTCGTGAAACTCGTGCATACAGATAAAAGGTACACTGATATTAACCCCTTGAATATCCCTGAATTTCTTGGTGATTGTTAGCAAAGACCATGGTCAGTAAATGTTAGACTTGATCCACTCAGATGTTAAGAGAGATGTTAGAGCACTTTCATGTTACAAGATACTTTGAACGTGATGTGAGCCTAGAGTCAGGGTATTTTAACGCATTACGGGCCAATCATTTCCATGCTAGCTGCACCCAGAGGCTAAATATTCTTGCCCTTCACATATTACAGTAATGAATTCAGACCTCGCGTGATTCAGCTCAAATATTACAATCCTATGAGCATTCTGAATGATGATGCAACATACGCCCAGCTATATATCAACCACTCAAATTTAATATTCTTCACACCATTCGAATTGGTTAAATCGAAAAGAATATTCAGAGTTCTCGTGTCCCATATCAATAAATTTGTGTTTTCCTGAATTTCGAAACGACCATTTATCACTATCAGAAGCACTTAGCCCACTTACGAACGCATAACCGCGTTAACCGGAGCGAACTATAGCGACTCTATATTCACAAGGGGTTAATATTTCAAGAGTCTCCGCTCGATGGCGTGGACATTGCCCTCGCCGTTTCAATACCCTCGTGCAGGTGTCTTCACGTTTTCGAAAGGTGAATTTAAAACGGGGACGAGACACTTAAGGGATCGTAAATTAAACGAGAGAGTAATATTAGTCGTAGCAAAACTTGTTGATCCCTACCAACGAGGTGCAAGAAATCTTCGACATTAACCGTGATGCTTTCGTGAAAATCTCATTTCGATTAAGTTTGGTTACTCACCAGGGCAGGCGGCGTTGCAGTCCATCTTCTGCTGCGATGGACCCAGGCAGGGTTGACCCCCGTTCATCGGCGAAGGGTTCGTACACGTTCGAGTTCGTTTCTGACCCCCTTTCGCGCATCTCGAGTGACACTCGGACCACGCTGACCAGGAGGACCATCCTCCGTTCACTGGAACAGGATCGATAAGATTGCTTTTATTTTATTAAGCTTTCAGGAGGACTGGGATGAAACGTTGGCTGCTTTTGATCTTGAAAAGATATTAGGTTTATGGAGTACAACTTTGTGTTTTGAACGATCAAGCGCACCTGGGTTCCAACTTAACTTTAGTACCAACAATTCCTTAAAGACAATTCTTACCGAAAGAATCATAAGGTTCAGAATAAGAAATTAAGCTAAACCACGATTTCGTTGCTAATTCGAGACACCGTTGCTTCGTAATTCTATCGTCTCCTAAAAGTTCCCGACGTGTTCCCCAAGAAAGTAGGGTCGTATCCGTGAAATATTAAAGCAATAGCCTTACCGTAAACCGTCAGGCTGACGGGCTCGCTCAGTCTTTTCGCAGCGATATTCTCAGCGACGCAAGTGTAATTCGCTTGATGGCTGAGTTTCGCTTGTCCTACCAAAAGATGTCCCTCGCTAGACACTAAAAGCGTGTCCGACTCCGTGTCGACGGGAACATTGTTTCTCAGCCAGTACACCCTCGGTGGTGGCACTCCCACGGGAGGAAGACACCTGAGTTCCGTACTCTGACCTGCCTCCACCAATACCGAGTACGGTGGAGACTCGAATTGCTTCTTCAAGTCTGGAAAATAATTTCATTTTCTGGGTAAGTCCTTTGGAGATTGTAGCTAAGTTCTTTTAAGGAGAAAAACGTGAAATTGGACTCTGGGTAGGAGTGATTAACTGAGAAATGATATTTTTTGTGGGGTAGTGATTGTAGGAGAGTTAGGTACAAAGGAGAAATAGGTTTAATTTTATAGAGATGTAGTTTCATAATTTTATAAAAATCGAAGCCATATTATCAAGTCATTAGAGGCTCAAGTTCTTAAGAGACTAACTCTTCAAATTCAAAGAATTAAAAATTCTAAGAGCCTTAATTAAGAATTAGAATAATTTCGAAGTTTCAAAGTTTCAAATCTGTGAACTCCAAAAATACCATAAGTCCAAACTTCCTGATTTCGTAAATCCTCAAATCCTTAAATCTTAAAATCCTCAAATCCTCAAATTTTCAAATCTTCAAGCCCCCAAATCCCCAAATGTTCAAATCCCCAAATGTTCAAATCCCCAAAAGTCCAAATCCTCAAAACTCTAAAACTCCAAATCCCCAAAACTCCAAAACTCCAAAACTCCAAATCCCTAAAACTCCAAATCTTCAAAACTCCAAATCCTCAAAACTCCAAATCCTCAAACTTCCAAATCCCCAAAACCCCAAATACCCAAAATTCCAAATCCTCAAACTTCCAAATCCCCAAAACCCCAAATCCCTAAAACTCGAAATCCTCAAACCTCCAAATCCCCAAAACCCCAAAATTATCCCCACCTCCAAAAGTGTCACTAACCCTAACCTCCAACTCCCAAATCTTCCCAAGTTTAACGTTCGAACGTGTTTCCTCCACAAACTTTTTTACCATTGTTTAGGATTGAATGACGAAAGAAGCGAGAGCCCAGAGTAGCTTTAACGATTTATCTTGGCCGTTTTCACGGAGCAAGTTTTTGTCCGGTAGGCACGTTACGTAAGGCAACAAACGATCCTTTCCTAAATTGATTCTCTTAGAAACTCCACGGTCGCCGGTCATTGTGTTGCCTCCCATTAAGGGTCGGAATTAAATAATGACCTCGCTTAGGAGAATCAAGATAATTACGAGGGGCGAGGGTGAGGCAAGACGAAAGTCGTGACTGCACCGACAGCAGGGCAAACAACTGTCGAGAACTGAATATTTATTGGCAAACTTCTTGGAAGAATTGAGACGTCTTGGATCATCGTGCGACACTTGGACTGCTTCGAATAATTAACTACGTCCTCGAATAACTTTGTGAATCATGCTATTTAATCTCGAGTAACTTTATGAAATTAGGAGCTATTCACGGGAATTATGTATTATATTTTTAAGGGATTCAGCTGTTCAGCGAGTTTCGTTCAAAGTTGGTGTAGCAAAATTACTTTAAGTTGTAAAGGAATAAACTTTGTCAAACATGCAAATCCTCAAATGTTAAATATGCAAATGTGTGTTCATTATACATCTTTGGATATAATCCTCTTTGTTTTTAACTTATATTCTCCTTGTACTTAACTAACTTAACTTAGATTTTATTTAAATTAAAGTGCTCAAATAATAATACTTACAAGCAACGTCCACAGTAGCCGGCTGACTCTTGATCTGTCCCGATCCGGACCAGGCAACGCACTCGCACTTGAACTTGTCCTTACCAAAGTACTCCTCGATATGATCTCTAGTTACATTAAGCTCACAGTCGACTATCCTTGTCCCAGTATGAGGATCCACGAAGTCCTGTTGCTGAGACTCGTCCGCCCTCTCATCGTTACAGCGGAAGAAGATCTGCAACGCGTGAGCAGCCTTGCAGTGTAACGTGGCCGGTTTGTTCTTCACCACGAAAGAATCGACTGGTTCAGTGAGGAAGACCGGCAGATGACCGCCTGCTTCGGAGATCAGCTCTGTATCCGTCGCTATCGTTGCCGAAGGCACGTCATCTTCCTCCAGGAGGTAGGAATCTTCATCTTCTGCTGCGTCATCGCCTTCTGAAACAAAGCGTCCACTTTGTAGATTACTTCTACTTCCATTTTTTCTTGCTTGTCATAACACTTTTGGATCTTTCTTTTGGAGTATAAAACCTGCAGATTTTTCCTTGCTATAAATAATTCTTCTTTTATGGATTTTTTTGGGGGCCTGTTGATAATTTTTCTTTCGTGGATTATAAAACTTGTGGATTTTTTTCTTTACTATAAATAATTTTTCTTTTGTAGATTATAAAATTTGTGGATTTTTTTGAGGGGCTGTTGATAATTTTTCTTTCATGGATTATAAAACTTGTGGATTTTTTTCTTTGCTATAAATAATTTTGTCTTTTGTAGATTATAAAATTTGTGGATTTTTTTTTAGGCTGTTGATAATTTTTTTTTGTGGATTATAAAACTTGTAGATTTTTTTCTTTGCTATAAATAATTTTTCTCTCGTGGATTATAAAACTTGTAGACTTTTTTGCTTTGTTATAAATAATTTTTCTTTTGTGAATTATAAAACTTGTGGATCTACTTCTTTGTTTTAGATAACTGTCTATTAAATTTGCTCATGAACAACACAATTAGCATGTGGATCTTGAAAAATTGTACACATGTTGGTAAAATGTCAGTGAAAGATTCTTTAAAAATCGATGATTTCGATAACACAGTTTGATCAGAAGAAATTTGAATTGCAGATTAAATTAAAGCTGAGAGACAACGTTACTATACCTCAGGCCATCTGTGGCCGTAATCACAAGATATGTACCGGTAGTGTAGCATAATCGTGAAATTAGGTATACGCCAGGTGTAACCAGCGAACTGCAGACAACCGAGGACTTAACTAACCTCGCGTGCTATTCTGAACTTCTGCCATTACGCATAACTGCACTTATCGCTGTAATAGCTTACGTACAAGATAAAATGTAACAGAAAGATTCTTAGAACATAATTTTCTTGCGGTGTCTTTAACACCTAATTGTGTGTATGTCAGATGCACACGAAATTTACGATCATAAACGAAGAGGGTAGTAAAATTTATCTTATCATTAGTTCGATTTTTATTACTCTTCGAGTAGCCATAAAAATGAAAATTCCGAAACGCTGTCTATCATTTGAGCGACGTCCAGACAGCAATAACGTGTCATGTGTGTCGGTGATTAATCGAAACGAATGACGCTGTTTATTATCGGCTCGTAATAAATTCATAGAATTGGATTATCGTCATTAACGAGGCAAAAGGTGGATCCGGTGAATCAGGAGGGATCACGTGGTACGCATCGTCGGCCTGACCCCAGGTCTGGTCAGTCAGTCATTTGAATTCTAAATACCAGCGGCGGTAATCGTAATTTACGATCGAGTTATTAATTCGCACGGTTATGGGGCTGGTTCCATCGGAATCGTGAAAATTCTATATTTGCTTGTCAACAATGGCCGGCGCGCACCCTCTTGTAAATCCTGACGCCGGCCCATTAATGCCGACGGTATACTCGCGAGTGGAACTCTCCGCGCGTGTCCCGGCTACGAACAATCGCGAGCTGCAGTAATGAATTTTCGGATTTACGCGGCGCACCGGTGCACAAGTCCGATGCATTTCCCGCCAACCAGCGGTTAGACCTTTATCCCCGTGCGACATTTGGCCGGGGGCCACAATTTTCATCGCGATAATCGCCTCGCTCTCTGTATATCGTTTTCGTCGCGCGACACTTTAGATAGAAATCGAGCCGCGGAAATGAAAAAATATATTTTTTTTATGCCCAACTATTTTGTTCATGGTTAGGTGCAAACCTCAAAATAACACCGGTCGGGGAAACTGTCCCATAGAGATCGACATTTTTAACAACTATTCTACCGTGTTCTATTTTGTACAGCAAGAAAATTCTGGCTCTGCAAATTACAGCTGTGATTTTTTAGATAACTGGACATATTTTACCAAAGATGTAAGAGATGTAAATTCATGAGGTCTAAAATAAGGACCGCAGTATTATATTGATTATTCAAGAAGTATAAACTAAATTAAATCTGTGGTCGACATTTTTAACAACTATCCTACCATGTTCTATTTTGTACAGCAAGAAAATTCTAGTCCTCTAAGTTACAGCTGTGATTTTCTAGATAACTGGACATGTTTTACAAAAGATGTAAGGGATGTAAATTCATGAGGTCTAAAATAAGGACCGCAGTATGAAATTGATCATTCAAGATCCATAAGCTAAATAAAATCTTTGATCGACATTTTTAACAATTATCCTACGTGTTCTATTTTGTACACCAACAAAATTCTGGTCCTGTAAGTTACAGCTGTGATTTCTTAAATAACCAGACATATTTTAAAAAATATACAAGGAATATAAATTTATGAGTTCTAAAGTAAGGACCGCAGTAACAGATTGATCATTCAAGATCCATAAGCTAAATAAAATCTTTGATCGACATTTTTAACAATTATCCTACGTGTTCTATTTTGTACAGCAACAAAATTCTGGTCCTGTAAGTTACAGCTGTGATTTTCCAAATAACCGGACATATTTTTAAAAAGAAGCAAGAGATTCATCAATTCTAAAGTAAGCACATTGATAATTCAAGGTCCTAAATTAAATCCCTGCATCAACCCATCGAATTAAGAGAAAAACCGCGAACGAGAGGAGGCGAAATAAAATGGCGTGAAAAGAAAACATTTATTTTAATCGAGCAGTTAGAGAGTCGGTGTTTCCCGTTGGCATATGTGTGTGGAAAAGGCGGGAAAAATTGCGGAGAGAATTCTAGGCGGTTCAATCAACGATATAGCTCGTCGCGGCGGTCCAAAGTGGCTAACGAGGATTTTCGTACGTACTGATTCGCTCGCGGGGAAAAACTGCCCGCCACGATCTCGCAGCACCCCATCGGATAGCCGATCGAGACCCATTATCGGAAACCGATGAAAATTCTCTTGTAGTCTCGCCTCGCTACGTCGCGTTGCCTAAAAAAAAAATTTTTTCCTCTCGCTTCCCGGTTCGTTCTTTTTTTTCCGCCATTCGTCCGGCGAACGACGCCTCTCATTTGCCCGTTGCCCGATTCCTATCTCCCCGGGCAGGATATCGAAGGTATCTGGCCCGCCGTCGGGTATAAATTCTGACAATATTTTTTCCGCGCGAGACAGATTTTTGTTCGCTTCTCGTAGACAGCGTGAAAAATAACGAGCAACGACGCCGATAAAAACCAACGAGTCACGGCTGTGACGTCTGTCCATCACGATACGTTCCGCTATGGATGCTGTGAAAAACATCGTTGTTTTCGAAGGAAGTGGATACATATCACGGGTCGTGATGTTATATGCGCGGTGTTGGTTTGATAAGTCAACAGTGTAACGGATATCATTTTACGTAGCGTATTTGCAACAAAGAATGCTCTTAAAACGCTTCTGAAAAATAGAAGTACTATTTTTTTAGCTGTAACGGTGGTCCAGAATTTTACTCGAATAACAAGTCTCGAAGTTCCGTGAAAAAAATTGAATACACGAGGCAGTAAGCTCCGGAAATAATAGAAACGGAAACCCGTATTGAAAAATGCAACAGATTATTTTAACGTCCGCCTGAATCCGAATGAGATTAAAAACCTTTCAACTTTAATCGCGTATCATCGAGGCTGCCGACTGCTCTCCAAAAGAATCGATTAAAGCAAATGACTCGTGCTTTACCCTCCAATTACGATGTTCTTTTCCGCGGTTTCGCTCTCTTCCGGTTGGAAACCGCGCTCTGTGTACACGGCCAGGCTGGCAAACACACTCGCGTGGAATCGAGCGGGTAACGAGAAGAGAAGACGAGGGCTCGATCGAGCGAGCGGAGTCGAGGCGAAAGAGGATTTCCATCGATTTCCGATAATCGTGTGCCGATCGCTTCGCCGACAAAGTTTCGCGGAATCGTTTCCCGTCTAATTCCCGTGGACGAGCCTCGTACCGTTGCGCCTGGTCCCTATAAATTCCCGACGGCCATTTCGTTCTCTCGCTCTCCCTGTATCTTTGATTACTCGTAACGCGGCGTTCGTGTGGCACGCTAATTCGCACGGCCAGCCACTTTTTCCTCGATTTCGTGCACGCTAAACCAGCGGGGGAAAATACGGTAACGAGATGACCGCTTAATCGAGCAAGATAGAACGTTTTGGTCGCGAAAAAAGAGGATCTTCTTGGTCCACCGCGTTACGGAGAAACCCAGACCGGTTATTTCAACCCTTGCTAGCATTACGGACTCTTCTTTTTCTGAGTTCCTAGCTACATGCTACCTCTTCAGTAGTAATGAAAGCTTCTCTGCTTTTGGGTTTTCGGGGCTATGATACACAGATGTTCCCTCGAATACACTCTGACTGAACATGTTACAGAACTTCGAATAATTAGTCTGCTTTTAGTTCGTATTTAGATTTAAGGATTTATAGTTATGTTGCATTTTTAGGTCTTTTATAACTGAATTAATTATAACTGAGTAATTTGTTCATTTTTTAGTTCGTATTTAGATTTTATGATTTATAGTTATGTTGTATTTGTAGGTCTTTTATAACTGAATTAATTATAACTGAGTAATTTGTTCATTTTTAGTTTGTATTTAGATTTAATGACTTATAGTTATATTGTACTTGTAGGTCTTTTAAAATTGAATTAATTATAACTGAATAATTAGTTCATTTTTAGTTCGTATTTAGATTTAAGGATTTATAGTTATGTTGTATTCGTAGGTCTTTTATACCTGAATAATTAGTCCATTTTTAATTCGTGTTCAGATTAAATGAATTACAGTTACATTTATATTTGTAGATCTTTTACAGTCATCTACATATGTACACCTCTGAACATATTAAGAAATAAACGTAAATGAATTTCAATAAAAAATTTTTAAGATCAAAGGAGAAATCAGTTAAGGAACCACTAGAGAAGGGACAGCTAACAAATCCTAATTTCCGCACATCCATCACCTCAGAAATTTCCCCGATTGTCCCAATTACCGTGGCACCCTAGGCTAATCTTCGATCTATCACCGAATGAGCTACACCCACCCCAGTCGGAGCCTTTGTCCATCGAACCCTTTCTTTTCCATCGCGCCACGGTAATTGCTCGCAAGCGTAGCACGCGCACGACGCTTCTGGGTCCCGTTGGAAAAAAAGAATTTCCGTCCAAGGGTTGAACTTAATTGTGCGACGTCACGCGACACGCGAGCCCTGCTCCAGGAAAAAAGGGGCTTTTTCATCGGTTTCCGATAATTTGGAACGTCGTATCCGAATCGAATCTACAAATACGAGATCTCTGCAACGCTCTGTTCGTTCGTTAACCGCCGCGTGTGTGTAGTCGGATAATTAGCCGGGTCTCGGTCGAATGCACGTGTGCTTATGTACAATCCTATCCATAAGTAATCGGACACCGTATATTTTTAGGGATCGTGAGTTATGTTGCGGATTTAGCTTGCTTCGTGTGCGGTATTGGCAATTTTGCGGTGGGACTGAGTTGTGTGGCGATCTTTTACTGTTACGTTGTTAGGTGTACTGTTAACGCATTGTGTAGTCAGATGTTGGTATTATGCGTTGTGAGTAGAGTTGTAATAGTATCAGCGTTATATCACTACGCGTTATATTTCTACATATTAGTATTACCATGTGTTGTATTACCACGCACAGAGTCTCTATGTATTAGTGACACCACGCGTCAATATTACCACCCGTTAGTATTAGCATGCGTGGAATTACCACTTGTAGTATTTCCATGCGTTATTATCTCATCGCGTTACGAATACCACACGTTGCCAATACCACGTGTTACTAATCCCACGCCTTACTAATACCACGCGTTACGACGCCATGCGTTACTAATACCACGTGTTATTATCTCATCGCGTTACCAATACCACGCATTACTAACACCACGCGTTATTGTCTTATCGCGTTACTAATACCACGCGTTATTATCTCATCACGTTACCAATACCACGCATTACTAACACCACGCGTTATTGTCTTATCGCGTTACCAATACCACGCATTACTGATACCACGCGTTATTGTCTTATTGCATTACTAATACCACGCGTTATTATCTCATCACTTTACCAACACCACGCATTACTAATACCACGCGTTATTGTCTTATCGCGTTACTAATACCATGCGTTATTAACTATCGGAACATTGAAATGTTGAAAAGGTAGTTTATGCGGATACGATGTCTGTCTGTCTGTCCGTCCGTCCGTCATCACGATAACTCCTCGCCACATTGACGGATTCTTTTGAAACTTGGTACATAGGTTCTCTATAGATAGTAAAAGAACCCTATTGAATTTGGTGGTGATTGATCCATATGCTCCGTGGTGGGAGCAAGTGGAAGCTCCCATGCTGTTACATGTTCCGGTAGTTATATTTATTGTGTTCCCATTATGTTACTAATACTACACGTTATTATCTCAACGCGTTACTAATCCCACGCGTAATTATCTCCACACGTTACTATCATTACGCCTTGTATCGACACATAGTACCATCTCTACGCGTTACTTCCTCCACGCATTACTATTCCCATGCGTCGTATCGTCACGCTCAGTACTGTCACGCTCAGTATCATCCCGCTCAGTACCATCGCGCATTACCCCACTCTCCCCACATTACTATTACACGTATCATCACGTATAATATCTCACCGTATTACCATCTCAAAGCGTCGTATCAGCAAATAACTTCCCTGCACTCCATCTCTATGACAGAACTGCGCATGCAATCCCTAGAAAACCATCTATCCGAGTAAGGATTTAATTTAAACATAAAGCCAAGGGTACACGGTAAGTGTTCCATGACTTATGGACGTGAATGTACATATGTGTGTGTACGAAGCATCGCGTGGCTACCATGTGGGTTGACCACGTATTAAGCCGGCAAGGGACACGAGCGTAAGCGTGTACTGTTTCAGCGTGTAGCTACGGGCAGGAGACCACACATGACGCCTCTTAATTAACAAAGGTACCTGCAGCGCACCGGCGCGGCGCTCATGCCTGCTTGCGAGCTACGAGCTCGGAGAGGATAGACGGAGATGCAGATTAGAGAAGCGAGGGCGTACAGGTCCGAGAGATGGAAGAGATTCAGAGAAGGAAAGATTGATAGAGGGAAAGAAACGGGTCGGATCGTGAGATAGGAACAGCGGGAAATTTGAAGGAGCAACAGAGGCTACCGAGAGATGGAACTTTTGTTTCGCGATCTTATCGGGGAGTTCGAGTGTGAAGAATGAAGTGAAAGCCGAATGTGCGAGGGTGGTCGGTTATTCGGTCGGCTATTTTTATATTCTATGACTTTGTTTTACTTACGTCATTTCATATTGAATTTAGTACTCGATGTTCTACAGACATCAAGGCTATAAAGATCGACGACTTTTACTATTCATGTCTATCAATATCATTATAAACTATAGTCAGACAATGGTATAAAGTCAGACTTTACACAGACTGAAGTTGGAGTTCAATGATAAAGTTGTATACGAAGTTAGAATTTGATCTTAGAATCCGATAATGATCTTTTATAACACAGCAACTTCCTTTCTTATAATTTAAACATGAGTCAAAAATGATTTAGTATTGCTTCAAGTACTAAACTACTGTCTGATGTACTTGAGAAAAGTCTAAAAGCATGTTACAGAATTAAACCACTTTGTCGACAGATTTAACTGAAAACAAAGCCGCTGTGATCACGGAAACGTGATGATGGAAAACAAAATACAGGAAGCGAAAGAATGTGGAAAGCGAGAGGAAAGTAAATGGAAGGAAGACAAACAGAAAGGAGGAGAGAAAAGAAGATCACGAGGTACATAAAGAAGAAACAAGAGCTTCCTTGTTTTCTCGCGTCACGTGCCTTGTTATTTTAGCAAGCCGAACACCGCAGCGGGCGAAGTAACGCTTCGTGCTCCCAGCTTCATTGACCCCACCGCTTGACTCCTCTTCCGCAGCCACGCGTACTCGCGAACCACTCGCGAGTTCTCGCACTTAACGAGCTTCGAAATCAAGGTGTACACTCGTGACCCTCGTTGACGCTTTGACACCGGACCACGGTTGAAGGGTGTTAATTTACCGGGGTACTTGCGGGAGGAGGGAATTGAATTTCCACGAACGGTGATCCCGCAAAATGTTCGTCTCGCGTGATGAGCGCAGATACATTCTTCGTCGTTAATTTATACCTTCGAATAAAAAATTATACTCGTGCAAAGCTGGTGAGGGTTGGTGGAAGTTCAGGAATTTTAGTTTCAAGCTTACATAATTTTAAAATTCCACGTTTCAACACTTTCAAATTTTTAGAATAGTACTTTTGCAAATTCTATATTTCTCAAATTTTCAAGTTTCAATTTTCTAAGTCTCTAAGTTGCTAAATTTCCAAGCTTCCAATTCTATAAATCTTTCTACATCCTCAAATTCTCAAACTCCCAAATTTTATGATCCTCAAATTTTGCAGACTATAATTTTCAAGCTCTCCCTAAATTTTCAAAAGTAAAGGAAGTGCGCTAAAAAAATCCAAGCTGCGCCAATGGTATCCTTTGAATGCACCGTTGAAGGGGGATGCTCTCGAGACACTTTTGACCCCGGATTATCCGGAACGACAGTTGTTGCATTCTCAAGAAGTCAAGCCAGGTGTTAGAAAAATATTTTGAACCACTTCGACGAAAGGTGGCGGCTTTCACGGGTGTCGCTCGAGATTAACGTCTTCTATGAATCGATCCTGCGAGGTGAAGAGGCTACTTCCGGTGTCGAGGGTGTTTCCGAGGTTACAATGAGACGGCGCCCGAATCACCATTGTATTCGGGGTCTTTCAAGTCATGGGGATAGGGTCCACGACAGTCAAGTCTCGTAGTTCTTGTAGGAAAATATGGAGCACTGTTCGCTTTTGTACGAAAACTGACTGTGAGAAAATTTCCAAATTTGTAAACTTAGATGCTTGAAAAGAGGAAGATTTTAAAATTTGACAAATGTGAGAACTTGCAAGTTTGAAAATTAGAAAAATGGAAAATTGATACCCTGCACTTCTAAAAATTTAAAAATTGCAGAAGTCTGAGAATTAAAAAATTTGAAACTCATAAAACTTTACAAATTTAAAACTTTGGTAATTGTAGAACTTTTGAGATTATAAAACTAGAAAATTCATACATGTAACAATTTACAAACTTGCAAGTTCAAAAACTTATAAACTTGATCATTTAAAAATCTGAAAATTCAGTGCAAACTTTGAAACAAAATAATTTCTAACCTAAAAATATAAAAACACGAAAATTCCTATGTGACCATCTACCTCACTGTCCTCTCCATCCTACCCTCTCCGTCCTATTCTCTCCGTCCTATCCTCTCCATCCTATCCTCTCCTAGCAATTTCTCAAAGAAAAGAATAGCATGTCTCTGCTTATACAGAATTTTTCCGTAGGGTAAATGTATCGTGCTCTCGAGTACACCGTCAGTTTGGTTAACGAGAGATACGCCTGGAGTGCGGCTGTCGTATTTTTTCGTCGATCTCTATCGTAGCGAGCAGGCTCGAAAGTAGATTCAAGCAACCGTGAGAGGGAGCGGATCGAAGGTAGGAATCGATAGAGAGGCTTGATCGGTCGAGAACGATCGACGTTCGAGATGAAATCAGGTTGAACCTCACCGATTCGTTCCGTTTGGACAGCGGCGCATTATCTTCGAACGGTGCGCGACAACAGCCCCGCATTGTATTCGGAATCGTGGTCAAAGGTTAAAGTTTAAAGGGCGGTCAGTGTACTCTGGAATAGACTTCTCAGGTGGTGGAATAGTTCGAGGAATGAAGTTTTCGAGCCTCGAGAATTATTCTCACAATGGAACCTTTGTCACTTCTTCCATCGAAATGATTACGAGAAAGTTGCATTAACACAGTCATTTCACAATGGCGATTATATCTATTCGAGGCTTAAATATGAATTGATTTTATATTAAATTAATCTTGCTGTACATAGTATAACTTTCTGATTTATTATAACTTTAAACTTTTTATAAGTTTAACTTGCTGACAATTCAACTCAAAAGTTTTACAAAAAAAACTCAGATAATTTATATAAAAAAAGTGTAAGGAGTTAATGTACTTTCCATAAGTTTAACTTACTGACAGTTCAACTCAGAAGTTTTACAAAAAAACTCAGATAATTTATATAAAAAAAATGTAAGGAGTTAATGTACTTTCTATAAGTTTAACTTACTGACAATTCAACTCAGAAGTCTTACAAAAAAACTCAGATAATTTATATAAAAAAAATGTAAGGAGTTAATGTAGTTCAGCAAAAATGAAATTAGAGTTCGATGTACTGTGTCACTTCACAGACCTATATTCCGATTTGACTTTTTTTATTAACAGCTCTGCCTCTCGAAAATATCGGAACTGAACGTAAAAACCAATGGAACGTTGCAGCAATTAATTGCAAAGCCGAATTCATTTCCAAACCTTAACACCCGCCGTCGAAATCAAACAATGAAGGAGGGTGGAGCACTTAACGCAATTCGTTATCGAATTTCATCCATCACGCGGATCGATTGTTTTCGAGTGGTCGATGAAATTTTTGAAGGACGGAGGCCACGCGCGAAAGAGAGAATTAAACGAATGAAACGGTTCGAAAAACGTTTGCGAGCGAAAGGGTGAATATTAAAAGCGATCCGGAAGAGTCACAAAGCGGAAAGCGGAGGGTGATGATGCGTATTACACGATCCGATTGCGGTACGGCAGCGAGATCCACGTTAAGGCGTGTAATTAACCGAGTAACAGAATCAGATACGACTAGCTTGGTTGCGTGTTCGCCACCCGCGGTGTCTTCTTTCTGCCCGCTATCGATAACGACTCCGTTCGAATCGACGTCACGCCGATTCGCCGTTGCTCATTGTACCCCTGGGCTGACCCGTCGAACTGGAACAAAATTTCGCGTGGCTGCTTTTGCGGATTCATCGTTCCATTTGCGAGGCACAATGGGTCTCGTGTGTACCGATTTGCATTGAAATTGCGAGCCACGCAGATTTAAATCTTCGGCTGCGATCAAAAGCGGGAAAACTCCGACGACTCGGCCACCGTGACTATCGTTTAATTGTGACGCTACTCTCTTCGGGGAGGGAACAATGAACCGAAGAATGTTGATGAGTTTTCAATGGACCGTTGAGAAATCGTTGCCCACGGCGGCGATCTGATTGATACGTTCGAACACCTGTCGATACCCTGTTTCAAGCTTAATTGAGGCAAACTACCGTTTACCTGCATTTTGGCCAATTAATTCGCCGTTTTAAAATATCGACTCCCGAAATCGTGCTTGTACGGATTTAAAACTTGTGAAGGTAATATTACGAGGGTCATTCTATAAGTGAAGAAACAAATTCTATAATTTTAAAATTATTCAATGAATGTGTACAATCTTTTTAGACGTGTTAGTTGGCAACCTTGGGATATGCTCTGATCAGCTGTTCCATCATTTTATGTCAACATAACCTCAAAATTTTCAATTCACCATGGCAAGTCCACCAGAAGATTGCACCTTAGAAGAGCAGCGCTCAGTCATTAGATTTTTAGTCGCAGAAGGTGGAAAACCAAGTGAAATTTTGTCTAGAATGTTGATACAGTACGGTAAAAGTTGTATGAATCGTGCGAATTTTTACAAGTGGTCGGTTTAAAAAGATTTGCTAACAATGAGGAGGTTAAGGAAGCGGTGTAAAGGTGGCTTCGGGGTAAATCAAAAGAATTCTTCGCCAATGGAATTAGGAAGCTGCAAGAAAGATGGGACGAATGCATAACTGTGGAGGGTGATTATATTGAAAAATAGCCTTAATTTTGAAAGATTGAAATAAACCGTTGTTGAGCTATTTGTCTCTTTACTTATTGAATGACCCTCGTATTTTGAGGCAATTTTAAAATTACTTTTCAGTAAAATCCGTGATTATAGAATACTGTACTCTCATAAGTAAGCTGAATATAAGTAGGATTTATAAGAAAAGAGCAGTGTCAATAATCGGATCAGTGACAGCTATAGGGTCTTTCACCCTAAGTGTAAGAAGTCGATCCTTCGGATCCTCCATGAAGGGCCTGACACGAATCCTCGCGAAACGCGAGAGTTTAATTAATCTACTGACAAATATCGCGGGCCTCTCCTAAAGTCGAAAACGAACGCAGAAAAAAAAGGACAGGAAATAAATGAAGTACAGGATTAAGTGTCGAAGCGACAGGGCCGGAATATCGAGGGACGTCGTAACGAGCGAGCCGACGAGACCGGGCCGTTTGTAGCGCGCAAACAGCTCCGTAACCGGGGTACACGAAAATATCATCGTGTTGTAATCCGATCGGTCGATATTTCACGATCTCTGGCCAGCGTTTTACCGCTTGGCCACTCTTTCCCGTCGTTCTCCGCGATTTCAACAATAATCGCGCTTGCACAACCGACGGGGCCTCCTCTCGGCGCACCACTCTCCCGTTTGATTTACGATAATTAAAGCTGACCCGACCTTTCGTCGCTGCGAGTAAAAGAATGGCAGAAACGGAGAGAGGCAAGAAAGAGCGAGAGAAGCTATTCGCTCGAGTACCGTGCCGATGAGAGAACGCGAGAGATTAAAAAGTTTTTCTCCCTTCTCCGTTACTGATTCTTTTTTTATTTTTTTTTTTTTTCGTACTCGACAACTCTCTCTTTCTCTCGCTCGTAGCCGGGCCCCATTCCGCAACCTGGAACCAACCGGGTAATTGCTCGCTCGAGCGAGTCCGCCAACCAGCGTTCGCGCTTGCTTTTGCATTTTTGCCCGGGGCGATTTCGCGAGATCTCGACCTCCCACCATCCTCGAGAGCCTGTGTGCCCGTTCGACCAGGGGATCGAAGGTCATATCACGGTCCGTGATCGCGATTTACTTATGATACTTATCGTCGGAACAACCAACCGCTCGGCTGCACGCGGATGAGTAATAGGTTCTCACGGAGAGACGCTGATTCCGAGCTCCTTTAGATAACGAGACGAACAGGAACATAGAACGGAATCCGAAATCAGGAACGTGACCTTTACGAGCTAGAGGAGGCTACAAACATCGACGCACGGCGAATTTATTAGCCGTAAATTTCGAGATCGCCGACGCGTCTTCCGCTTTCGCTCCGGACCCGGAATAAACATTTTCTACGCCCTCTCGCGCACGTACTTTCTTTGCTCGTAATTCTTACGCGCTACCGGATACCGGAGCTTAGAGACGGGAAATACCACGGGTGCTCCACGATATTCTCTTTAAAATTTTTATTAACTCGAATATTTTCATTTGTAGTTTCTTCCGGGCGGATTCTTTCATTTCTGACATTACCGAAATTTCAAAGGTCTCATAAATTTATGAAATTCCTAAAATCTTGCAATTTATAAAATTTATAATAATCTTGTAATTTATGAAATTCCTAAAACCTTGCAATTTACACAATTTATAATAATCTTGCAATTTATAAAATTTTTAATAATATTGCAATTTATAAAATTTTTAATAGTATTGCAATTTATAAAAATCTTAAATTCTTGCAATTTATACAATTTATAATAATCTTGCAATTTATAAAATTCCTAAAACCTTGCAATTTATAAAATTTATAATAATCCTGCAATTTATAAAATTCCTAACACCTTGCAATTTATAAAATTCCTAAAATCTTGCAATTTATAAAATTTATAATAATCTTGCAATTTATAAAAATCTTAAAATCTTGCAATTTTAAAAATTCCTAAAACCTTGCAATTTATAAAATTTATAATAATCTTGCAATTTATAAAATTAATAATAATCTTGCAATTTATAAAATTTAAAATAATATTGCAACTTATAAAAATCTTAAAATCTTGCAATTTATAAAATTTCCAAAACCTTGCAATTTATAAAATTCTTAAAATCCTGCAATTTATAAAATTCCTAAAATCTTCCCATTTATAAAATTCCTAAAATCTTGCTATTTATAAAATTCATAATAATCTAAATTTCTAGATCCTAAATCCCCAAATGTCCAGAATCTTAGAACCCTAAGTTTCATCCCAAAATCTTCAAATCCAATTATGACATTCCCAAGTCCCTTAATCCCCAAATCCACCCCTTCACAAATAGGTAAACTTCAAATTCCAAAATACGTAACGTGGAAAGTCCTTCCGTAAAATAGTTATGATCAAAAGCATTTGTTGCGTTTATGTACTACACCGAGTCGTAAACTGGTGACGGGTTGATTTTTAGTTTATCGGCTATAACGCGGAGTATATTTGCTATAAGCTAAGGGAAATTGGTTCCCAGGTTTAGGGGTATTGTATGAAAGATATTGAGTCACGATAATAAATTGTTGAGCCGTTTCGAAAGTGGTGATCCTGAAACAGCTTTCATGGCTGGGATGATTAATGGTTCGGTATACTTTTTAGAGGTTGTGTATTGAATCATTATTTCTCGAGATTATGTTCTATTCGTTTAACCGAGAAGAGTCAATTGGTTGTAATTTAAAGCCATTAATATTTACCTTGTCTTTCGCCTGTGATTCCATCTACCCGACAGGTTCTGTCTTTTAAAATGCACTTAAAGTCACAACTTCTACGATCCAATCAGAAATTTTACCGACTAAATAAATCAGCCAAAAGTTTCACTATTTCGTCACGAGTGGTTCTATCAATCACGTTAATTTGTAGCGGCATAGTTGCGTCAACACGGTTGAATTCTCGTTTAATTTAACGCGGTCCTATCGCAACAAACGTAACATGAATCATCGCGGAACAACGGGGCAAGAAATCTAGAGCATGAAATTCGCCAACTCGGAAAAAAGGCGACGAGGAAAGGAAACTCTCTCTCTCCTTCGTTAATTATTTAACGCGGCTAATATTTTTCAACGAGCGACGCGGCGCGCCGGGACGGCGTCCAGCCGGAATTATGACGCGATATCGCGTCGCGATAAATCGCCGGGGTAATTATTCACACGCGCTCACCTGCTCGACCACGACGACGACTCGCTTAGGCGCCGCCGACGATACTCTCGAGACGTTCTTGGGAAAGTGGCGTCGTGTACGCGGAATCGTTAAATGTCGACGCGTGTAATTTGCATCGCGACGAACTGCGGCAAAAATACGCGGCCGAGCTATCGAGAACTGTAATTACGAAGCATTAGAAAACTCACGACGTGTGATTATCCGTTGATAAGTCACCGTCGGATTAAGTGTTTACTGCTTGGGACTGAATTTCTGACGACCGGTGACACTAGGAAACGCGACAAATACATTCGTCTCACTGTTTTTTTCATGCTTACGCCATTTTGCTCGGGGTTCTGTGCTTAATAAATTCAATAGGCGGTTCTTTGTAGAACTTTCACTTTGAATTGCAGACTCGTGTTTATATGCAAATTACATGTTCCCATGAAATATTTACTGTTTTCTGCTACATTAGAAATATCATTTTCAGTTGCGTGTTCTGATACGTTTATATCCTTCAGTAAATTGCCTTAAATAGTGTACAACACCCTGGTATGCATTCGTTGTATCAGCATATAACTCCTTTTGTATTATTGAACATATTGTAAATTCATATTAATTTTTTTATTGGTTAGATACTCGATATGAGTGCATTTGTCAAATCTACAAATTACTCCAGTTATGTCTATACTAAACGATTCTCATTGCATCGAATTCGGTTCGTTCATACATTATCGTCTATCAGCTCGTATCATTGTAACTCAGCGTTAATTACTCGATTCATCCGCAAAATTAACTACGCTCCTCGACGAGCTCTTCAGGAAGATTTAGAGTACACGATAATTCACCGGCTTGATCTGGCCGCTTCGAGCTACGTTCCAACCTCTACCGCGAACTTTCTATCGTTATATGTAACAATGTTTTTTTTCTTTCTCTCATCCATCGCCATTCATCATCGCTCGTCGTAGCGCGATGACGAGGCCCGTTGGATGTTGAGGACGCTAATTAGTCGGCCACGTGGTACCGCGAGAGAGTTAGAGCCGACGAAGAAAGCGGAGAAGGCAACCTCCCTTTCGCATAAGGTCGCTTTAAAACTAGCTCCAGGGGAGCGTAATCCATCATCGAAAACGGCCGGTGTAACGTAACCGGTCGGTTATGCCCACCACTAATCAACGTTGCTGACTTGCCGTATAATTAGATCTGCTCTGACCCCCCGCGCTACTCTTTTCCCATCGTCAAACGTGTTGCTCGTGACTAGTCCCGTGAACTTAGGATACGGACATTTTTTTCTTCTGCAGGGAATCGTAGAAAGCTCCCTTCACACGGGTTTCTTTGGATAGGGGAGAAACTTCGTATACTTCGACTTCAAGGAATTAGATGAGCAAATCTACAAACTTCAGAAACTTTGACAATGCTTCGAAGTCTCGTCAATTTTCAAAGGTAGTCCCAAATTCTGCAATCATCTAACTTGAAGTTTTCCAATGCTCTCAAATCTTGAAACTCCCAAATTATTGAACTTTCAAGTTTGGAAATTGCTGAATCTCTTTTAGGATTCAATTTAATATTGAACACGTAATAAAATTTTACTTGTGTAGAATGTAATGTAATTACAGCGTCCATTTTAGAAATTGCAAGGTTTTAGGAATTTTATAAATTGCAAGGTTTTAGGAATTTTCTAAATTGCAAGGTTTTAGGAATTCTATAAATTGCAACATTTTAGGAATTTTATATATTGCAAGATTTTAGGAATTTTATAAATTGCAAGGTTTTAAGAATTTTATAGACTGCAAGATTATTATAAATTTTATAAATTGCAATGTTTTAGGAATTTTCTAAATTGCAAGGTTTTAGGAATTTTATAAATTGCAAGGTTTTAAGAATTTTATAAATTCCAATGTTATTATAAATTTTATAAATTGCAAGATTATTATAAATTTTATAAATTGCAACATTTTAGGAATTTTATAAATTGCAAGACTTTAGAAATTTCATAAATTGCAAGATTATTTATAAGTTTTATAAATTGCAAGATTTTAGGAATATTATCTTCCACATGAATGCCACATATTTCCATCGCATCTTCTGGGAATATCCCATTAAACTCGAGTTTTAATTCGTAATCATCGAGTTAATGCAACTGTGCCGATTGAAAAGAGGTTTCTTGGAACAAGTCAATGCTTATCGAACAATCTGCGTTATTCGAAGTCGGTCGGCTTCGTTTGACACGAAACATGAAAAGGTCTTCGATCTATGAAGAGTGGCGCCACGTTGGTAGCTACGCTGTTAACTCGACGATTAATGGCTCCACGCGATCATCCTATTTTCTCCCCCTTCCGATTCGATTGTCCCTGGAGGACCGAGGTTAAACCTTACTCACCTTCGCCGGATGTGAAGGGTCGCACCAGGCCCGGCAGCAACACGCAGAACAACAGGAACAGGGAACACGATTTCGGCCTCATCGTGTACGTGTCGCGGTCATTCGTTCATTTTATGTCGAAAGGAACGCGTGAATTAGGGTTAAACGTTTCTCGCACTGGTCACTGCACTTTCACCCCTGGAACCTTGTGGGGATGGTGGATTACACCTGTCGAACAGAATAAAAATATTTTTATAAACATGAAATAGTACGTTTTAAAAATTAAAATCTAAAAGAATGGTTTCCTGAAGTCGACGGTAATTTTTGGAATATAAGAACGGAATTTTGTAAGAAAGGCTTTTGAATTCCGCATATTCTGCGCGAGCTTTGTTTCCGAATAAACATCATACGCTGTGTTCATTACGAAATATTTTAAAACGTCATTGTTCGTGGGGATGAATTAACGTTGCACGAGGGTGGTGCCCGACGGTGATTAATTAAGGTAAATGAAGCAGCAACTTTTCTACGTGCGTACAGAAAAGTTGACTCGTCTAGAAGCCTAGTCAGCACATTGTCAAATTCACGATTGAAAAAGCACATTTTCATATTTCCATTCGTCCGCGTATGAATTGAACTTCCAGATCGCTCAATGAACCTCTTCGAGCAATCTCCGTCGAGTTCTGCAAGTACAACTTCTTTCAACCCCTCGCAGTATCAAAATACATTCGTTTCCGAAAAAAGAAGTGAAAGGAAGTTACAGCGATTCGAAGAAGCCAAAGTTCGACTTCCCTCGTCGAGGGGTGCGTTTTCACCGAAAATACCGGCTGCTCTTTTCTCGAAAAACGAAAAGAAAAGAGGGAAAGATGGAAAGTTGACGGTGGCACGCGATGAGGGTAAAACCGCGTCGAAGCAGGGACTCCCGCGGATTTAACGTCTGCCCTCTGTTGTTTCCACCGGAAAACGTAAAAGACGGTTAGGAGAGGCAAGAGTGCCACTTAGGTACCGGCTGGCAACCCTTGCCGCTTAAATATTCCGCCGGTGCCGCGTACTTTCTCGCACGCGAAATTTCATCGTCGCGACTTCGAAACCATCCACGATACGCTGCCTTGTAATTCAAACCCTTCCAACCCCCTTTCTGTCGTTTTGCGGGGCCTTCATTGGCGTAGTTGCCTTTTTATTTTGGATGAGCCATGTTACTTAGGGAATTAGGGGGTTGGTAATTTGGAAATTTGGAGATGTGAGAGTTGGGAAGTTTGGAACATTGGGGATAGAGGAATTCGGAGGTGTCGCAATTTGGAAATATAGAAATTTGAGGATATAAAAATTTTAAAATATAGGAATTAGGTGATGTAGAAATTCGGACCTGTAGAACTATGAGTACATATGACTTTAAGAATACAGCGATTGCGAGATATAGAAACTCAGTGCTGTAATTATTTGTGAACCCCAGAATATGAAAATCCGTAAATTCAGAAATCTGTAAAGAAGCCCAAGAAAATTCTAAAATTCAAGAATCTCTACGTTCCCTACCCCGTTTCACAAATATGAAAGACCGCCATACTATTTATAATATTCTCTATTTTATAGAATTGAATAGGAAGTAGCAATTAGCGTTAATTGGAGAGAGTACACTATATCAGTTTGGAGAGATAACATCAGCTGCCATGTTTGCAAAACGACGAGTAACTAGTTGATACGATGACAGAGATTAAACTGCGGTTTATGCTTCCTCAGGGGTGCGATATAGTGATACTGTGGGGTATCGCGTTACTGCTTTAATGAAGTTGGCTGCGGAGGTAATACTCTTCGAATGTAATTAATTATTCTGGTCAATCAACGCGTTCACTACCACACTGAAAATTGCTCGTAGAAATTAAAATATTCATATATTTTAATACGGTGCTCGTTATATTAAAACTTTCAACGTCATTCGAAACTTTCTAACCTTCTGTTTATGTTTGGATGAATTACACACTGGAGAATCTCGTGTATATATTTTTAAGATTGATGGATTTTGGTGAGAGAATATAAAACAATTATAAAGTAGCGGATTGTAAAATCAAATTATGTGCCATTCGCAACAAAAGCGGATATATTCATTATCAAAGCGGACGTGTTCTGGTCAAGGCAAGCTAGCTATTAGAATTCCGACATATAAACGATGCTAATGATTCTAACAATGTCTCTAATGAGGTTAACACTCGACCAACTACGAAAACAGTTTTGTCGCTAAAACATATATGAAATAGTAACACTATATATATAGTAACATAGTATTATATAGTAATACTATAGTATCATATAGTAACACTATATGAACAATTTCTTCAAATTATAACCTTGACAATATCACAGTAATAAAATTCTGACCAGCCTCTTAAAATCTGACCACCCCAAAACTGATCAACCGTTACAATCTCGCAGTCATCCCCCAAATAGGAATTCCTCAAACCCTCTTCCCGATTATCGGGTTGCATGAAAATTCCACATGGAAACAAAGATTGTCCCTAATTGAAACGTAAGTCGAACGGACAGTGAGCACGCGTGGTCGCGTCAGATCGAGGGTGAGCCGTCGAATCGATGATAGCCGGCCGTTATCTGTAGGACGCAGAAAGTCGATGAAACCGCAGGAGAAGCAGGATGAACACGAGGGAAGGTAGACAAGGGGGGTTCACGTTCTCGGGAGATTCATGACGCGGAATAATCCACGGCGAGGAGCCGTGGAACGCGCATTATGCGAGCGTATCGGCGTCCCTACACAGATTTCCCATCGGCGAGCGTCACAGAGAAGGCCAGGCTCTAATCCTCCAGGACGAGGACTCAATTTATAAACGTGCCCGGTATTACCACTTAAAGGCTTAAAACACTCGACACCGTGCGCCAACGAACACATGGCATTTCACACTGCAATTGCCACGAATGCCCTTGCCCTCACCTAAGGGATAAGCCCGAGTGTCGAGTTCGCTCGGCTGCCTCCCCGGAAAAGCTCCTCTTTCTTTTCACCGAATCTGCCGACAGCGGAATCGCCTTCTTCGCCACTTTACAAGCCGCCCTTGTCGCGAACCTCCTGCTGCGACCATTTTCCGTTGACTCGAGACGGCCAATCTCGGTATATGGCTCCGCTCAAGCGGAGATTGCACAATAAGGACATAAATACTACTTATTATATACAACGGTTGCTACTCTTTTGAGATTCCTGGCAAAAATTTCATAATTCACTGTCTTTATACATGCAATATTATGTACAAGGCTTGGTTACTACTTCTTTGAACTACCCAACGAAAATTTGATAAACTATAACCTATATGAATGTAACATTATATGCAGCATTTGGTTGCTACTCTGTTGAACTACCCAACAAAAATTTGATAATTCACAGTCTATATAAATGTAACATTATATACAACTCTTAGTTGCTACTCCTTTGAACTTCCTAACAAAAGTTTGACCATTCACAACCTTTATAAATGCAACTTATATTATACAACGTTTGGTTGCGAATCTTTTAAACTTCCTAACAAAAATTTAATATTTCACAACCAATATAAATGTAACATTATACACAACTTTTAGTTGCTACTTGTTTGAACTTCCTAACAAAAGTTTGATAATTCATAAGCTATATGAATGTAACATTATATGCAACATTTGATTGCTACTCCTTTAAACTTCCTGATAAAAATTTGACAATTAACAGGCTATATAAATGTAACATTATATACAACTCTTAGTTGCTACTTCTTTGAACTTGCTAATAGAAGTTTGATCATTCACACCCTTATAAATGCAATTTATTTTATACAACGTTTGGTTGCTACTCTTTTAAACTTCCTAACAAGAATTTGATAATTTACAATCTATATAAATGTAACATTATATACAACTTTTAGCTGCGTCTCCTTTAAACTTCCTAACAATAAATACCTCAAGATTTTCATCTACGAAAATTAGATATTTCAAGAATTATAAATTCGTCAAACCGAGAATTTGTCAATTAGTGCCAAAATCCCTCAGCAGCCATAACGAAGTAACCCTGAGTATGCATGGAATTTGCTACAAAGTTTATCAGGCCATATAGCGAGATTGCTCCATATACGAGTGCAAACGCTTGAAAATTCAGGATACCCCGTGACAACAGGTAGGGAGAAACGAGCTGCATTCTCTGGAGTATTCTTGCACCACCAGTTTACGAACATGTTTTCCCTCGAATGTTTCTATCCCGTGGTCAGGAACCATGGCGCGTAATACACGCGTGTGGCGGGTGCGATACAACGGAAAGTCTTATCGATCGCACCCTAGGTCTCGCGAGAGGTTCCACGTGAAATTTCAGCGATCCGAGGGGAATGGATTTTATTAAGTTTGCCGGCTCGATGGGGATGAAAACAGACGGGAAATGCGGTTTTCTTGTACGACTCGGTATCGCGGTTCCTGTATGCTGAATATTGAAATTTATAGATCGCTTTTTGGGATTATTCTGATTCGAAGTTTTGGTATTCTACGGTTAGACTAAACATATGTAGATGCTTTAGATACTGTAGAAAGATATTGTAAATAGCAGCATAGATTTAATATTTGCAATTGAATAAAATGAACATACATACAAAGTACATAATTATGTAAAATAAAAAGAGGTAAATTCAAGTCTGAAATACAAAGCTACTCTGAATGATTACAATCCACTGTCACATTAAAATATTAAACATGTGCACATCTATTGTGATAATTAATTCAAACTACAAATGTCAATATATCAAAATTGACTCATTCTCAATTGACAATTTTACTGCAGATAAAAATCGAACCACCCAGCAAATTTACCCGAATTTGCATAATATCTCGATCATAAGAAGTTTCTGAAAATGTTCACCCAGTGTATTACAGAGATTCCGGCTTCTTAACATTCCGAAAGAAAATCGCAAAAGTTGAGAAAGTTCGAAAGTTTTTATAGTTTCTTCCGGATCTTATATGAACATCGGTGGTTGTTTTCGATCTGGTTCGTCCCCGAGTCTCGAGACAGATCGATGGAGGCCCTCGAAAGAAAGCAACCCCTCGAAGATCGCTGGATTCTAGAGACAGCGGCCAATTACCTCGGCCATAGAAACCGCCGTATTATTTAGGAAGTTGGTGGATGTTCTACGGCCAGTGCTGTTATCTAGCAGTTATAAAGCACGCCGCAACGTTTCTAATGCCCCGGGATATCACGTGTTTCGCTTTGCACTTTATGCGAATTGCAAAGTATACGGGAGCCAGTGAATTCGCGATAAATTTGCACGCATTTGCGTAATGGCATTACGAATTTCGCGTTTGAATTCGAAAACGGCACGTTAAGTCGTAATTTAAGTTTATTTCTTCGAAGCAGCGAACGTTGGGTGAACGTAGTCACGAAGATTAGTGGACGGAAGTAAATGGCTTAATCTAAATTTCCTTGTTACAAATAGACATTTCACGGAGTACTTCTATCCGTAAACTTCCGACAGTTGTAACAAAACTTTCACAATTTCCACCCCTCAAAGTGCCGCTCAACGGCTTCGGATAAACCTCGTCCACTTTACTAAATAAGGTATTGCCAAGGACATTCGGGAGAGTTCCGAAGAAAGGTTCTTTTGATCCCTCTGACGAAGATTCTCGTTTCTCCCTCAAATTCAGTCCGCGCCGCGTAATTTCAGACTCGACTCAAAGTCGCAGTTTGCGGCTCGGACCGCAACCGCCCTTGAAATCTCTGCCCTTCCCACGGATCTCGGCTTTGCAATTTTAGAAGAGCCAGAGTCAGAGTTCACGGTTTAAAGGGTGTCCTCTCGAGGCCACTTTAATGTACAGCGGTTCAACTTGCAGCGTATTCGAACGAGGAGGACAAACACCGCAAGGGTGGAAGGTCCGTCGTTCGACGTCGCGGAAAATCGATGGATCGAGCACCGGTAGGTAATGGAGACAGACTTACGCTACGGACAATGCTCCAGAAACCCATAAATCGACGCCAGCCTTCGTTCCCGGCGAATTGAATCCTCGTCCTGGCGCAGGTAGCTACAAATTTGTACGCTCGCTTGTCACCCACCCCCTACGTCGGACACTCATCCTTCGTGGTGGCGAAAGGTGTCTCCCGTGCGGAGAGGACGATGCTTACAGGATCGTATAAAACTCGTGTAGAGGCCATATCTGTCCGGGATCAGCCGGTTCAGATGGAGAAGATAGGGCACGCGGTCGATCGCGCGTGAACTTTTGTGCGCCGCACACACCCGATTGTGGCTTAACTAACGGCCAAACCAGACCCGTATCTTGAAGGATCTTCATCCGAAGGACTTACCTACGTGGAAGGTGAGCAGACACGCGGGTCGGAGGAGAGGCATATTCTACGCGCGGTCTATAAAGACGCTCCGCAAACCCATATCCCCCACCCCCTCTGCGGGGGGGTTGACATGTTTATTTCGCTCCGTAATCTTCTCGGATTACGGTTTGGCCGGAGAGCAAGAAGAACGAGAGGGGTTGAAAAGAAACCAAATCGAAGGAAAGATAGCCAGGGGCGGAGACCGCCACCGAAACACGTTTTTACGGGGTCCGCAGCAGGAATTTCGAGTAACTTCGATCGACTCGCGTATCCTCCAGTCCTGTTTCGAATAATTTCCTCGCTCCCGCGGGAGAATAGTACGGATTCATTTGCAGCCGGCTACAGAGTAATGGTGGAAATGCGCGTGCATGTTTGGAGAGGAAAGAAGGTGTTCCGCGGGAAATTTATGGTCCCCTTGCTCGAGCTCTCGTGTGTACGAGATGATTCTCCAAAGTGGAACGGGACGTGTGCGGACGGAGTGAATTGCTGCGGAGAAAATTGAATATTTTACAGAGAATTGTCTTTCTGTTTTAAGCATCAGAAGCCTTAGTCCTTAGCTATGCTCTAATAAAAACTATTCTGATAAATGGGGTGCTACTATCCATTATATCTATTCAATTAAACTTACAAATACTCTTTAATATCCTTTTACTATATCCTCCTAAATAAATCTCACTACTTCCATAGTGTATACATTTGTATATGTATACATTTTTACACATATGCTCACGTCTGAATCTAACATGTCTACATATGAGCCGTTCAGTGCACACATTGATTAACTCCATTTTTTGAAACATCTTAAATTTAAGTGTTAAATTATTATAAATATAAAAAGTTATGACTATATCAAATGCTTTAAGATTTTTCAAAAAATGGAGTTAATGTGTGCACTGAACGGCTCATATGTGTCTACACTTTAGTGTCTCAATAAAATTTGCACCTCAAGTTGCTCTCATTCTAATAAGTACCTAACAAGTACCAGTTGCTCCCTCAAAATTCTAATAAGTACCTAGCAATCTTTATAAATGATAAACCGTGTTGGCATCGAGTCGCGAATAAAGGCGAGTGGCTGAAAATACACGCGTCGACCACGTGTGGCCGCGAAACGAACGATGCCAGCGTGCACAGAGGATCAAACGTATCCTCCCACGCACGATTTTCGTCGTGCTAAGAATTATTTGACACGTTTGCGCGAGTATGAAATACAATACGAGCGTCGGAAAGCGCACGTCCACCTTCGAAGAAGATATCTGTCGCGCGATCTTGACAAGACGGACCACGCCAGAAGAAACTCGTTGACTCGATACATTTTCCCCGTAATCTTTCGTGTCGATCGGCTATTGCTATGCATACCGAGTCAGCCCTTTTGCGACCCTGCTGACGAATGTCTTGTCGAGCCTGCTTTCCATTTTGTTAACATGAGGATCTATTTGTCTCTACCATTTATTGCTAACGCTTGATGATTTAACGGTTAGTCGTAAACGGGCAAATAATTGAAAATTAGTATTTTTTATTGATTGTCTGTATTTTTGAGGGGTTAAAACGGATATTGAACTTAGAGTGTTTCATTGAAAACCTCGGAAATTATCGAATGCACATAAAACATCAAAAAATTTGCATTCGGTTAAATATGTAGATAGGTAATTGCATAACGAAATCAGACATTTTAATTTTAATGGAATATCGATGAAATTCACTCTTATGCGGGGGGGTTCATTTATTATTCTTCTAAATGACATACACCGCGTGTGATTAAAAGGACGTGCAGTATATGAAGCACCAGATTTTACAAATTTAGAATAATTTTCAGTTCTGATTCTGAATTAGTTTTATCGAAGAGTAAAGAGTTAAATCCAATTTTCATCAAATAGACAATTTAATCTAAGGTCTCAAAATTCCTCCCTCGAGTCTCGAATTCTCCCCGAGGACGAAGCAAATCGAAGCCACGGAAATCCTCGGCGAAACAGGATCGATCCTTCGCCCACCGTTCTCTTCAACACCTTCACGATAATCCGCCTCCCTTTCTTATCTCCAAATCCTCGCGTTAACTTCTCGAACCGTCGGATTTACGCGTTATTTACCACAAATTCCCCAGCTACCTAGCTGCCACGACAGCCTCCCTTTATCTAAAACCCGGTATCTCTGGTCGTGGACCGATGGATCTTCATTCGATTCGATTTGTATCCATTATACTCGACGTCCCTTGGTCCCGGAAGACCGAGACCTCGATCGATCGCTCGAACGACCGATCAGGGGTAGCTGTCTGAAGGTTCGTCGATGCGTGAACACCATTGGCGTAGTCAACATTTTTGTCTGGGGTGCGTGAGCCTTGGACGTTATATCATAATTGTGTCGTTCGATTTAATGGATGAGTTAGTGTTGGGTAGTTACGCGTTAGATTATCAAGGGTTGAATATCCACGCGTTAGATTTCCATGCGTTGGATGTCTACGCGTTAGATCTCCACGCGTTGGAAGTCTACGCGTTGGGTCTCCACGCGTTGGAAGTCTACGCGTTAGATCTCCACGCGTTGGAATTCTACGCGTTGGATTTCCACGCGTTAGATCTCCACGCGTTGGAAGTCTACGCGTTGGATCTCCACGCGTTAGATCTCCACGCGTTGGAAGTCTACGCGTTAGATCTCCACGCATTAGATCTCCACGCGTTGGAAGTCTACGCGTTAGATCTCCACGCGTTGGAATTCTACGCGTTAGATCTCCACGCGCTGGAAGTCTACGCGTTAGATCTCCACGCGTTGGAAGTCTATGCGTTGGATCTCCACGCATTAGATCTCCACGCGTTGGAAGTCTACGCGTTAGATCTCCACGCGTTGGAAGTCTACGCATTGGATATCTAAGCGTTAGGTCTCCACGCGTTGGAAGTCTACGCATTGGATATCTAAGCGTTAGATCTCCACGCGTTGGAAGTCTACGCATTAGATCTCCACGCATTGGATATCTAAGCGTTAGATCTCCACGCGTTGGAAGTCTACGCATTAGATATCCACGCATTGGACGTCTAAGCGTCAGGTCTCCACGCGTCGAATATCCACACGTTAAATCTCCACACATTAGACATCTAAGCATTAGGTCTCCACGCGTTGAACATCTACACATTACATCGCCACATATTAAATAACCACGCTCTAAATCGTCAAGCATCGAATATCCACACATTAGCTCTCCACACATTAGATCAGCAGGTATTAAATGACCACGCGTTAAATCGTCACCAGCATCCAGCATTAGACGGCGTCGGATGAACCGGGACTCCTATCTGGTTACGCCAATGTCGTAAACACGCATCTTTGCACGCGTGGTTCTTTGGGTTTTTCGTGTTAGCAGGTAGAAGGAAAGGAGCCATGCCGTGAGAACGCAGATGGTGGGGTACGCGTGCCAGGTGGGCACTGGTGGTTCAGCCTCCTCGAGGGCGCAACGTTGTTTCCTGCGAGCCGATCGAGGCCGCGATACTAAAATCGATCCACAGGTCGAGATAACGCAGCGGCGCATCGGCGAGTTTTTAATGGGTTTCGCCATGGAAAAGCGGGCTAGGGAACGAAACGTACTCCTCGACCAACTTACGCACTCCCATCACGTACCTCGTGTTTCCTGCCTCCGCTCTTCGACTGGCTAACCCAGCGATATCCCCGGGTGACGTCAATTTTTTTCTGACTTTTTGTTTTTGTTACGGAGGTTTTGTGCAACGATGTGGCTCGAGATACGGACGGGGGTAATGGCGGTTTAGAAAATGTTTCGTGCTCGCCTTCCCGAGCGTAATTGAAACTAATATGAATTTGATTTGTACGCGGAAATGGAGGAAGCATCAAGCTTCTGAAAAGGTTTGTAACAGCATTAGAATTGGCATTGCTAGAAATTTGATTTCTGCTAGGATGAAAATTATACTTAATAATGGCTCAGAGCGCTATCACGACGACGTTTATAATTTAAAGTAATAAATTGAGCGTTAAATTAAAAATTTGATTATCTTCTTAATAACAATAATTATCGTGACGAGAGAGCGGACCGAAAGCACAACCAAGTTCGCGAATTCTATGCAGGTTTTTTGGAACCTCCGGATCATTAATCTTCCCGATCGGAGGTTCATTCGATTTTCTTGCAGCTTTTTGCGCAGCCATTATGAGCTTACGTGTACTCATTCTGTACATTCTATCAGTACCCTGTAATTATCGAGCGTTGCCGCCTCTACGTAGATACCGATCAAGATTTCCGCGACCATTTTTATTCTTCAAAGCTTCCCGGCTAAACTTCCATACGTTATAACAGGACACCTCGCCAGATTATTATCGATAAAAACAAACTATAGATTTAAACAAGTTAAAAACCTAATATTTTTAAGAGAATAGGGTGACTCGACTATTCGCTACATAATTCTTTCCAAGTTTTTTATCCACCTGTTCAGTATTCCAATTAATGTTAGTTCGAGATGTGGCTGTTCATTCAAACGAATAGTATTTTTCGCAGTATCGTTCTTGTACGACGAGATACTTGACCAGAAGCATTTTCATTGGATGAAAAGAAGTGGACGCGCTTAGCAACGAAGTCGTAGAATGTTCCGTGGAGACGTCACGCGACTTCCTTCTTGCGGAGCGCAAGAAAAATCGAGCGCTTCGAGAACGATTACGCGGAACGAGATCTCAGCGCTGACTAAACATTTCAAGCGGCATGACTTGATGGGAAGGGGCCCGTTATTTGACTTTGACAGACATTATTAACGACTAACCGACCTACGCGCACTCGTACCGCGTAATGATCTCTGCGAACCGGCGCTCGATAGAGAGACTCTCTTTCCTCTCTCTCCCTGTCTGTCCGTCTGTTCGTTTGTCTGTCTGGAAAATAAAGAAGTCGAGCGAGTCGTGCCAATGGATCCTCTTATTTCTGCCCGCGGCGTGTTCGTCGTTTCGCCGCCGCGAACGCGGCGAGTGCGACACGCGCCCCTTTGAATGTCCCCGTCAACGCTGCTCCGCTTTTCAGCTTCGCGTTCTCTTCGTGGTCGCTTTGCCACGGACCCCGCGACTTCCGCCGCTTCTTTCATCGCCGACGTGTCGCGACGCATCGTTCATGGAATTCGCTTCGAACAGCGAACGATGTCGCGCGATTTCGAACGCTTTCCATGCCTGACGCGTCGACATTTCGTGAGCGTGGAGCAAAATGGCGAACTTTTCGACCTTAATTATTCTCCTACTCGTATTTGTTAGCCAATTTCTGCTAGAGAGTACGATCGAACTCTCTTATTTTATTCACCGATTGCTACTTTCATTGAATCGTGCTGCAAATAGAGGAACGTATCGGCAGATGAATGGCAACCATCAATCAGAAGTCCGATTAATGGCGCTCGAGTATAAACAAGGTACAAACAGGACGTGATTCAAACGTTCTGTAAAATATTCCATTAGTAGCTACAGTTACTCGATTTAATATTCGGACACCATGGTATTTACGAAATTAAAGCTTTATATTTTTATTTGTAATGTGATTATCGAATTTTCTGGTCCGTAATGAATTACAGCACATATTCTAGTTTATAAATATGTGAAATTAAATACTTTATTACGAATTCAGAATACCGAACGTATACGGTTTCATTATATTTACTACTTTATTACGTTATTGTGTTGTCTTAACCCCTTGCACTATGACTTGTCAGGTGCGTCAGACAGAACTGACTAATTATAACTACAATATTAAAACAGACGAGAAAACTTGAAATGTTATGTCAATATATTATTATTCAATCGTTGACTGCGCAAATTGTAATTCGACTTGAACTCCAAATCGGAGCGTATTGAAAATTTGAGTAAAATTGATCATGGCCGACATAAAAGTCACGAGTCAGACTCGTCAAAATAGTACAAGGGGTTAAATGAAAGATTTTATTTAAAACTCTATTCCTACATGTATGTCTTATGGTCTTACGAGGTCAGGACAAATTAGAATAAACAAAATTGATCTTGTATCAGAAATTTCTCGGCAGTAGCCATAAACCGGCAAGATCCGAGCTATCGAAAGAGCCCCATCGTACTCGAGCGACGATCAATAATTCACGATTACAGGGCGAATCTCGAGCCGTGCGATTCGCGAATGGATGCCGGATCGGTCCCGATAGAGGGGAATCGAACGATAGCAATCGTGCCATCGCGTTTTCCGTTTAACGAGAGCACCGATTTCCCCCGGACGGATCGATAACGCGCGGAATCGACAGCGGCGTTGTTTGCGACGGCCTGTTAACCTTCGGATCGTGGCGTCGATCATAGACGCCGACGCTAACGAGCCAGCATCTATCGCGGGAGACGCGACTACAATAATCGGCCCTCGATTTCGTGCGTTGCTCGACGCAATTAATTAATAAGCCGCGTATCTCGTCGGCTCGGCTGGCCATTGATAGCGGCCATTAATCGTCGCCGCGATACCGGCTCCCAATAATTACCCCTTTGTCTCCTTTTCACGAGAACGATGCCCGCGAGAACGATCTCTCGAGAGAGCTGAGCGTATCGCGGGTTAAAAAAAAAGCAGCGTCGCATCAGGGGGATCCTCGTTGATTCGCGCGAATCGGGGGTGTCGATGCTTTCTCGAAAACACCGTGACGAGGGACTGATGAAAGATCCAATGCTTTTTATAACCCTTTGATCGAGAAATGACTAGACTGCGTTTTTACATTTACGGTGTATGACGATTCATGATACTCTGTATGCAGATGTGTACCTATCAGTTTGCTTGATAAGTAATAAGAGAGTTACGAAAGTGGAAAACGGTCCCGAATGAAAGTTACGAATAATCGGAAAACTTTGATACGAAGGTACTTGTATTACGAATGCGAGTTCGGGGTGGAATGAGTTTGTGAATATTTGTATTTACGAGGTAGATTGCACCCTTCCGTAAATCGGAGGGAACTTATGACCACCATAAGTATCGAACCACGAGATCCGATACGAGTAATTCTGGTAAGTGGCCTCGGAAATGTGTAAATCTTCGCTGGACGGTCCATATGGACCGCTGTTTTACGATTATGCGAGTTCGATCCGTCGGAAATCGAATGTTCGTTTAAATTTTACTGAATTTCCATTTCAATTCCAATCTCGAGAATTAGTACCTCGTACAAGAATTTCGATATAACATTCAAGACATATTAGGATGTAATACAAGAGTTGTTGAAAACATTTAGACCACACTCGCAGACAAAACTTACTTTACGAAATAACAAAACTTATTATTACAAAATAACAAAGCTTATTATTACGAAATATTACAACATGACATCGTTTCAAAATTTGCAATTTAATTAGTTATCAGTGAGAAGGTATAAATGATGTCGCTTTGAAGCAGATATTTTATTAACAGAGATATACAGAGAATTATTGAAACGAAAAGAGCAGCTCTTTGTGCGTTTCGAAAGTTTCAAGCTGCTATCGCGAATAATGTAGTAGAGCCGGTAGAATTGTTGAACGAGACACGATTTCAATGGGCACCGATTTTTATCGCGTCTGTCATCGACTGCCAATTGATTGCTGTCGATTAACAGCAACGTTTCCTTTCGAATTTCGCTTTGATTTGCCGATCGAGTGTACACGTCACGAACGAGAGTCCTGTCGACGCCGTTTGCGTCAAAATTATTGCACGTACCCTTCTATCGCTTGCTAACAATAATCAATTATCCTTTTCGTACGAAAACCATGAATGCTTTGTAAACGCTGTTACAGTTTAATAAACTTTGATTTATTTGTTTAATGGAAAACTTGATGCGTGACATTCACAAGTTGTGCAACAAAATGCGTATCGATTTATTGTATTTAACTTGCAGCTTTAATTTTCAATTTTTGTATTGGATTCTTTTTGACTCATAATGTTATGAAGACTGTTATGAAGTATTAAAAAGAATGTTATATCAATTGTTATAAGGTTATTAATTTTTACTCGGTGAATATATTAGTCAAACATTTCAAAACTTACAGCTTTAATGTTAAATTTTTATTGTATTCTTTTCGACTCATAATATCATGAAGAATGTTATGAAGTATTAAAAGGAATGTTATAAATTGTTGTAAAGTTTTAATTTTTATTCGGTGAATATATTAGTGACATTTCAAAACTTGCAGCTTTAATATTAAATTTTTATTGGATTCTTTTCGACTCATAATATCATGAAGAATGTTATAAAGTATTAAAAAGAATGTTACATGTACAATGTTATAAAGTATTAATTTTTACTAGGTAAATAGTCGAACATTTCAAAACTTGCAGCTTTAACGTTAAATTTTTATTTCTATTTTTTTCAACACATATTATAAAATGTTACAAACATTAAACAATTACAAATACTTAGCTAATATTTTTAATAAGTAATTGTATTACTAAAATATTTTTAAGTAAAAGATTATTCGTTTCTCATAAGTGTTACAAGAATTCCCATAACGTTTGAAGAATGTTCAAGAGCCGCGGGTCAGAGTGACCCCAACCGGTGAGCATGCCACGGTTAAATTCGCGTTGACTCTTACAAATGGCGAACCACTCTCAACCCAATATACCTGTCGTCGAATGCTAAGAATAGTAGATACATGTTTCTTCTCCGAATACTTTTCACGTCCCGCCGCTTATCCGACGAGCTTCATCGAAAATACAACGATTCCCCGTTCGTGAATCGATACTAAAACGATTCACGGTTCGTTCGCCATTCACGACACCCGTTTCGATACTTTTCGATCGTTGGAATAAAACGCTTGAATCACGCGTCGAAAATAAACTCCCCGTGGCTCCATAAAATATTCCAAAACCGTGTCGTTTCGCTACAAGATTCCACCCCGTTTTTTTATATTGGTTTCTTCGAAAAATTTACATTGCGAATACATGCATCGAATTACATGAATTAAATATCGGAGGAGACGCAGAGGAGACGCTTTGGGAAAGTATTAGCTCTGGCGAAATATTCTTAATGGGCGAACTATTCGTTAATTGATCGAAACGGGGTTGAGTATGTTTGTAAATTTTTGACAGAACTCAAATTAAATTATCAAGTTCCAAAGTTTTAAAATTCATAAATGTCTAAGATACAAATTTCCAAAAAGTCTTATCTTTAAATTCCAAAACTTTCGCGTACTATGAATTTTCCTAGCCATTGCAATGATGCTCGATCTAACATAACCTCACAATGAGGACAATCATGCGACGATTACAACTTATCCAAGAAATTTAAACATTCCGTCGCGAGCAACAAGTATCGCATTTTCCTCGACAGTAAATCGACTAAGAATAATCTCAGTTTGGCAATCTCAGTCATTCGTGTAATTTGAATAGTAATAGCGCGAGGCGGATTCGAGCGCAAGAAACAGTTGGACCGTGTGTAAACCGCGGCTTTTTTAAATAGCTTTCCCAGGGGACCAGCAGCCCAGCGGGAGTTCGTCTGGCCAGATAACGTCCGCCTCCTAATTTCGTCCGAGTTTTTCGGAAAAAAGGCTCTCTCGTTTGACTAGGTCCGTTCGCTCGACTGTGACAGGATACCACGAGGCCGAAAGAAATCGTGGACAACGCGTAACCGGAGTCGACGGCCGGCGACTCGACACGCCTCTTCAACCGCGAATTTTTCTTTTCCTATGGGAAATTCTCTGTATTCCTCTAGCGGAGCCTTGCTCACGAGATGTCCTACGTGTTCGGGGCGCCATGACAAACCTATAGGCAAGCGGTAAGTTGAGAATACCGCTTCTTTCTTTACTTGTATTTAGTATCATTGTTAGGATTCGGAGAAACTAAATTTACATGCAAATTAATTCTCTCTGTTTTCTTTAATTATTTTGTTCGAGATTTGAACTTGCAGAGGCGAATGTCATGTGAGTTATATGAGAATAAATGAATTTAGGCGAATCGTGTGTGTGTAACTTTGCGCAATGTAACTATATGAAGACATGAAATTGTTGGGAACTTTATATGAACCATGTGCAATTGTATAAAAGCTCCATTTGAAAGACATGAAGATTTTATGTGAAGTTGTATAAAAACTTTAAATGTGGCACTGAAAACTTTATACGAATTATGAGGAAGTTACCTTACATTTTATAAGAATGAAACTGTATGAACTACATGAAACCATATGAACTATATGAAATTATACGAATTATATGAAACTGTATGAACTACGTGAAATTGTATGAACTACATGAAACCATATGAACAATGTGAAACTATACAAATTACATGAAACTGTATGAACTACATGTATGAACTAAATTCTATAAACTACATGAAATTATATGAAAAGCTTCATATAAATTACTTCAAACTACATAAAAATGCAACTAGATATTTTATTAGATTAACCTCGAAAATCTTTCGTAATCAACATTTTCTCCGACGAACTCTAAAATCAAAAGTCTAAATAATTGTCATAGCATCGGTAAATATCTGCCTTCAATTGCGACAACGTGTTAAACACGCGCTAGACTAAAAACGCCGCAACGCTATATTCGGTATCAAACGTGGTATGCGTTTCTTACCGCCGTGCTCCAAAGAGTTGTTAAGAAACGGCGCCGAGCAATGTCACGAGATTTTCTTTGAGCACGTTGACACAGCTAAACATTTCTATATACAATTCCAAATCAAAACCGTTCGAATTTCGAAGACTTCGCTCACAAAATGGAGAATAAACTCACTCGATAGCATGGATCCAGGAAAATCCACGATTTCTGCAGGGAAAAACGCTTCTATAAAAAAGCTTCACGCGTATCCAGTCGATCGACACTTGAACCCACTGCACTGACAAACACTCGGTGACCCGTTGATAGTTCGTCGCACCGTTTTACCACCCTTAGCGCACTTTTCAAGAAATATGAAATAAAGTTAGCCCGAAGCTATCTGCACGCGTTGACGGACGGGAAGATCAGTTCGATGAGAGAAACGCTTCTCGCGCGGTACGCTCGATCGGCGTACATTTCAAGCGAGCAAGTGGTGCACACGCCACGATCGTTTGCGAGAACAGCCCTTAACGAGTATACAAACACCGAGAGCCCCAACGCGCGCGGCTCATGTCGGCCAACTGACTCGGAGCGCAGAAACCTCGGGGCCCTTCGCCTCTTGGGCGCCGCTGCTGGCTTGCCATGGTGGTGCTGGTGGTGGTGGAGACGCCGACGGTGGTGGTGGTTGCGGAAACGTGGTGGTGGCAGTAGCGGCGGAGACGAACCGGTGGAGGCGCTGGACCCGCTCCGAAGCGGAGCGGAACTGAAACCTGGTGGGAGTTCGACGCTGGAGCTCGATTCGACCAGCGGAGTGCTGCTCGAGCTCTCGAGATGGACGGACCTTCATGCACTACGCTTGCAGGTGCATAGATTCAACGATATCTCCTTCAATTATCCAATCTCTAATTTTGTCAATTCCTAAATTATTAAGCCTACACGATTTTCGCTAGGTGCGTCAGTCAGAACGGCCTAATTATTACTACAGTATTAAAGTATCTGACGAATGTTGAAATATTAAGTGTAATTTAGATTTAGCAATCTTAAATTATGCAAACTGCAATTAGTATTATATTCAAAACTCAGTCTTTTTGCAATTACGATTTAGTTTTGTCACATTTGAACTGCAATATGCGTCACGAGTCTGACTCGTGGTTATAGGCTAAAGGGTTAAATTGTAAAGTGGATAAATCCTTAAATTTTCGAATCCCGAAACCCTCAATTTCCCTCAGTTCCCAAGTCCCTAAATCCCCAAATCTATAAGTGTCCACATCTGTAAATTCCCCAATTTCTAATTTTGTAAGTCCCTAAATTTCCAAATCTGTAAATGTCCACATCTGTAAATTCCCCAATTTCTAATTTTGTAAGTCCCTAAATTCCCAAATCTCTAAATTTCCAAATTCCTAAACTCCCAAATTTGTAAGTGCCCAAATCTCCAAATCCGCAAATCGCTAAATTTCCAAATCTGCAAGTGTCCAAATCTCCAAATCCCCAAACCTCAAATTTCCAAATCTGCAAGTGTCCAAATCTCCAAATCCCTAAACCTCAAATTTCCAAATCTGCAAGTGTCCAAATCTCCAAATCCCCAAACCTCAAATTTCCAAATCTGCAAGTGTCCAAATCTCCAAATCCCTAAACCTCAAATTTCCAAATCTGCAAGTGTCCAAATCTCCAAATCCCCAAACCTCAAATTTCCAAATCTGTAAGTATCCAAATCTCCAAATCCCCAAATCTCTAAATTTCCAAATCTCTAAATCCCCAAATCTCCAAATCCCCAAATCCCCAAATCTCCAAATCCCCAAACCTCAAATTTCCCAATCCCAAATTCCCCAATTCCCCAAATCCCTAATTCCCTAAATTTCCAAATCCCCAACTGCCCAAATCTCCAAAATCCCAATTTCATTAATTCCTAAACTCCCACCTTAATTTAGGACCTTACCTAACCTCACCTTACCTAACCTCATCCTAAATTCCCCAATTCTCAACCTTGCAAGCAAATAATTTTAGAGCAAGATTATCTTGTCACGTTGCACCTGAGTACAGTTACGACTATTTGATACGAATTAGTCGGGAGCAGGTTCGGAGGAAGAGATTCATTGCTCGATGTTCTGTAGCAGAGTTTCGGAACATCTTTTTTTATAGTGTTTGCTTTTGTTTGTGTAAGGGTACTTGGAGTTTTGGATGAGTCGGTCGTGTGGGAGGAGGTTGGAGGCTGTATTTTTGGAGCAGCTTGTCTGTTCAGTTTATTTGGTCCTGCTGGATGCAGATAGAATGGTCGGAGAAATTGTTTGCATCCTATTCGGTATAACATTGTCTGGTTCTGAGGAAACCTTTTCTGTGTTTATACTGCAATTAATATTTAACCACTATTGCACACTTCATTCATAAAAAGATTCAAAAGATGGTAGGTATTGAGCAGATACTACTAAAATACTCAAAATACGAAGTATCCAAAAAAGAAATTAAAGATTAGATTTCTATTAAGCTTTTTCGAAAGTCTCCACTTTGTCAATCAACCCATCCCAATTCCAGTTTATTACAAATTTCCTATTGAAACCCGAACTTTCTATTGAAGTCCAACATTCCATAAAAATAATACCAGCATCAGCAGTCTAGTAACATTCGTGATCGATGAGTACCATGAGAATTTTAAAAGAATTTCCATAATTCAAAGTCAATCCAGAAACGGAGCAGTGTACGGCGAGGTAAACTGCAGCCCTTGAAAGGTTAACCCGGCAGGTCAGGGCGCCCTGTGCTCTGGCGTACCCCGATAAAAAGCGTACAGGAAATCAGAGACTCTTCCTCGTTGCCAAGTCGCCGCAACGTTCGCGTTTCGGGCCGGTGCATAAATTTGTTTCTTCACCAAATAAATACGCCGACCGGCCATTTATTTACGGCCTTGCCGTTCCCTCTGACCCGCGAATCCACCCTGCTCCTCGCTGTTCTCTGCTCCACACCGTCCAGAACTTGTCGCTTGCGCTAACGTTCGCCCGGATAAATAAATATTGACCGTCGAGGCAGGCACCGCAAACAAATCCATTAATAACAGGAATTTAACCCCGTTGCGGAGGTGAACGGGCGGGCACGCGTTCGTCGCGTATTTAGTCGTAGCCGAGGCTGGGCTTCGATTGTCCCTGGCCAATGTTGAATCGGCGTTGTCGGTGTCAATTTATATCTGCGGGTAGATTCGCCGTTACGCTAGAATACGCTAGAATAATTTAATAACGTCCGACTAACGGCCCTCCCTGTCCGTTGCAACATCCCGCGGGTCGCGTTTGCCATTACCGTTTCAGCTTTTCAAACCAATTTCCATATCACCGAAATTGTCAACTTTTCAGATGTTAATCCATTATTCTACGTTTAAAGATTCCCAAGTTCTACCCCCACTCCTCTTTCAACCCTCCGAGAGAGGGGGTCGAGAGAGATGGCGTCGCGCAATTAGCATCTGTAATCAAATATGTGAGAGTAGGGGACAGCTAATATCGATGGGTCCAATTTCGTGACAACATCGTCTCGTTAGCGACAGTGCAAACAATTAGAAACTGTAACCTTTTCTTCCTCGCTCTGATACGCGAGTGCAACCAGACTGTTGGAACGGGCTGATTGATCGCGTGATAATAGAGCTAGATAAACCTGATTCTATTTCGGAACGTAGAATCTCTGACGGTATTTAATGATGCGACGGGAAGCAAGATAGCTCTGATTGTTTAGCTATTCGAAACTCGGTGTTTGACAGAAATATTGATTCACTAAATTCTGAGATAGTCTATGTATTTCATTGGTAATATACAGGTTTCTGTTGCTGGAAAAAAAATTATTTGGTGTGCAAAAGCTGACCTAACATAACCTAATAATTTTAGTCTGACTTTTTCCTATCAGTTATAGCAGTCAAGGTGGTTTTAAGTGCCTCACCCTGTATATCCATCCAAAGGTTTTACACATACAATGATAGAATCGACACCTGGAATATTTAGAGAATATTCTTTGCACGTACAGAAGTCTAAAAAATACTATTGATTTTCCACTTGCAATTAAACAAACAATATCCGCGCAAAATATGACAGTCTCATAATCACGCCATAAATTCTTACGTTTCGCATGCTCGAACGTAATAAAAAGACAATGCGTCACCCACCTTCAGCCAGGTCAGCACCCCACGCAACAATGATCCGCACGCGACGCCGCTCGAGGAATTGATCAGCGTACAAATACGCGGCGCAGAATGAACCGTGGAACCTCGTGCACGTACCCAAGACGACGGCACGTCCCTATCACGTATCTATTAGTCGTGACGGAAGACGGTCGGGTCAGACAATAGGGGGTTGGAACCGCCTCGACAAAAATTCTACCCTTCCCAAGGGCCTGTGTGTTCCGAACACGGACACCGAAGAAGATGATCGGCTCGTAATCCTATATAAACACGGTTATTTTTATCCCATTACAGGGCGGTTCCGTAACGGCCTGTACAACACGGGCTCTGCATAATGCCACGTTCGGTGTAGCGGACCGTTTCTAAAGGCGACCGACGAGGAGGGATGACCGCAGGATCCCGAGGGGTGCACCCTGACACACCCCCTCTCGTACCCTCTTATACCAGGGATATTCGAAACCCCCTCTTACAGGTTCTACAACGTCCAGGTATATTTCCAACTTTTTTAATTTTCAAATATAAAATATACCTTATATTATATTTTAGTTCAAGTCTCCTTTATATTTTAGTTGTTCCATATGCTATATTTTTTGTTCCGTTCTTGTTAGAAGTAGATTATATTTTAGTTCAAGTCTTCTTTATATTTTAATTGCTCCATATGCTATATTTTATGTTCCATTCTTGTTAGAAGTATATTATATTTTAGTTCAAGTCTCCTTTATATTTTAGTTGTTCCATGTGCTATATTTTATGTTCCATTCTTGTTAGAAGTATTCTGGATTCCATGTAGAATATATGTTTGCTATAAATAAGTATTGTAGACTTTATGTAGACAATATTCTAGATAATGAAACATGATTCGAATGAACTCAAAGTTTGAATTCCTTCATGAATATACCGTGGAAGAATATTCACAATATTTGAGTTAATGTATCGCAAATCTATAAGGTTATGTATCGCAAATCTTTGAGAGGTTATGTATCGCAAATCTTTGAGAGGTTATGTATCCTAAGTCTTTGAGCTTACCTATCCATAAGTCTTGCAAATTTCGAGCATCTCAAAAATGCATCCCAAAGAAAATTCGATAAGAATCAACAAAACCTTCATATATTTATATTCGAAAGGATAAGCATTTCGTAGAGATGACAACCCTCGAGCTACGCCGCAGCAGGGGGCACCATGCACGCTTCAAGATGCAACCCTCGTGCCTGCACCGGTAACATTCCACGAGGGCCAGCATTTTCCTTCGATCATCCTTGAAAGGAGCCGAGGAGACGTTTCTCCGGGGAACACGCAGCAGGTCGATGAATTTTATGAATTTTCTGAAGGGGGTTTTGGGAGTCGTACGGTGAATTGTGAGGAATTTAAGTTTCTTAATCGACGTCGGAAAGTGCGATTGAATGGAGCGGTAGGCGATGTTTATCGAGGGGGTTGTTTCCACTTGACTGAAAATTTGTTTTATTCGGGGACAGTTTTTTGGAACGGGTTGCTTAAATGGAGGCTCGATTTGAGAGATGAGAAGGTGAGTTTAATAGATGGTGTGGATTATACACAGAGATGTATTAGTTTCTTTATCCTGTAGACTTTTAACCCCATAGAAAGGTTACAGAGAAATCTATACCTTTCTATTTCTCAGTCAAAGTCGAATACATTATTTATTCTAGAATTATTGATTCTTGTTTCTTCATCCATTGTTACCTCAAGTATTATATTAAAAAGAAATCTACGATTAGATATCTTCCTCAAGCTACTTCTATTAGATAGCAAAATTATTTACTCTTCCTTGTTTCTCTAATGCTTTCAAGTTAAAAAATTTTTAATTACAAACCTTATTTTAAAGTACATCAAGTGCAAGAGGAAAAATGTCAGACAGCGAAACAAATGAATTAACAAGGTCTACGCAGGAAATCCCCGTAGAGGGCGGGAGTCGGTCTATTTTTGTTTAATCGCAGCCCGGTGATTCCGCGTCGGTTTATTTTCGTATCGTCCGCTAAATTTCCTCGTTGTTTCTCGATGGGGGTTTCTTTGATGTTCGCCACGCCGTCTGTGGATCTTGAAACGATGCGGGTCCAGCGGTGGAGCTGGTCAACGTGGACGAACACGTGTCGTGCACTCGTTCATTCTATGGTGCACGTGAAACCCATGGGGTTTCCACATTCTGTTACGTTAACGACATGCTTCATCACGTAGCAATAGAAATTCCTACGAATTCTGCAACGTCGAAAATCTGCGCGCCAGCGATTCGAGAAAAACTGCTGCGAAACTTTCTCGTTTATTGGGATTTTCGAAACGAGGTCGTCTTTGGGGAGAGGTTTGGAGCTTTTTCGGAGATCGGTTAAGAGGAAAATCTTGTTGGGTCGATTCGTTTCGCCAGGACATCGGAAGTTAAAAGAAACTTTACAGGTCATCCGACTGGGTCGACACAGTCTTGAGTTGAGTTTTTGTGGTTGGAAGAGATAATGGTTCTGAGCATTTTTCAACTTCAGACTATTTTTCTAAACATTTCGAATTAAGAATGAAACGGGGTCTTTTGAAATTTTGTAACAACAAAATTGTGTCAGTAGGTGACTTTAAGATTTTTCTTCTTTTAATGATCTTTACAAGAGTTACAAAATTTTTAAAGATTGAGTAAAATAAAATTAATACAATAATTTTAAAGGCCCTTTGGTGAAATGCATTCGGTTTGAAAATAAGAGTTTCTGAAGTTCCCAGAGATAACCCAAATTCTCACAACCCGAAAAATGAAATACAAACACTTCTTCAGGTAGAGTCCCGTGTTTCCCGGTGAAAATCGTGTTACCCGAGGCGCCGTTTCGATTACTTTCCCAGCAACGCTTTCTCGTCCACGGTCCCCAAACACTTCTACCTTACCATTATACGTTCCAAGCACCCCGCATTAGTCTACTTCAAGATCAAAGTGGCCGATTTTCTGCGCAGAGATAGTCCTAATTGACTCACCGCGTTAGCGATAACCTCCTCCGTAGCCTCCTCCGAAATTCCTCTCTCGAAATCAACAAATCCCTTGCGATCCATGCATCACGGTGATGGGTAAACTTAAGATAAAATGAACTATAATTAACTAAATGCACGGCAAAGTAAAAACCTCCGAAAGTATCTTGAAATTAACTGTATTCGAAAAGGACTTGCGATCCTTTTAAAACCTTCAGATAAGAAGATCATTGTAACAAAATACATCTGTTATGGGTTTAAAATTAATGGACATGGATCAAGAAACATTATTTATAAATATGGACGATTTATAAGAAAGATCTTAGATCTGAGAATAAAAAATAAGAAGGTTAGTACCAACATCTGCTATGATTTAAAATCAATAAACACAGATCACATTCTTTATAAATATGAACGAAGTAAGTACATTTCATCTGAGAAAAGAATAAAAAATTAGTACCTAAAAATATTTGTAGCCTCATTAGAGATCTATCAAACCGATTTGACCGAATTTACAGTTTCTTGCTCCGCAGTCGTAAAGAACAATCCATTTTGATTTTATGTATCAGCAGTATCGTAAGAGGATCGAAACAGGCTGCTTTGCCTTTGGAAATAACGCGATCTCGCGAGCCGAGCGATCAATCACCTCCGCGGAAAAAAGGAGAAAGAATCGTGGAAAAACGCGGGACAGAGAAAAAGCTTGGGTGAACGATGCGAGTCACCGACGAAATTGCGAGGTCGCATCGAGAAAATCGATGTACGACGAGCAGTCGTATTTTTTACACGCAACGTCAGCGGCTCCATTAATTTTCCCGGGGAAAAATCGACGTTGGCTGTCTAGAGTTACGACGCGAGCTACGTCTCGAGTAGGCCACCGGTGAAATCCGAGCCTGTCCCATTTCTCGCGAGGAAAGGGACACGAGAAGCACACGGCTGGATTAAAAGGAACGAGAGGAAAGAATACGGACGTGAAGGGAGAATGGAACGTACTCGAACAAGGACCATGTCTCGAGGGCTTCCTCGAGATATCGCAGCGCGGATAATGTATGTAGATTTAACAATTTGGGAAATTGAGCTCCTCGAGAAAAAGACGTTACAGCGAACTAATATGGCGGTAGTGGAGCATTTTTGAGGGCTGAAATTGGAAATCTGATAATATTGATGGGTTCAAGTATTTTCTCGATCGAACGCGAAGATAATTTTAAGTTCTTTCGTATCGTATTCATTAGCAAGGGTTATTAGCATAATAATGGATCTTTCGTTTCGAGTTATTTGATAAGGGAAGATTAGCAAGACTCCTCGGTACACCATAAACATCGCATCAGCTATGTTAATACGTCTCCGTTGGTTGAAGGCCATGGGTAAACACAACGTGTATCCCACTCGATTACCGAACCTGTCTCATCCATCGTAGCGTCTCTCGTGCGGACAAGCATCGGCCATGACGCTTTTCAACGGTAAAGAAAATGCCGGGCGTGTGGCGCGTTTCGTAAGGCGTTTCCATGTTTTTTCAGTGTCGAAAGATGGGTTCGTTCGAACAGAAATAATCTTATTACCCATAAAAACAGCGAGGAGACGATCGTAAAAGGGCACGGTAGCCATAAAAAGAGAAAAAATGAGGAGGAAACAAGAAGACTCGACCTATCTTTTTCCCGCCCTTACATAATGCGGGAATAGCCCGTGCAACGACGCGGCGATTCGAGAAAAACGCTCGATAGGTTCCCGTTCAAATTTACGACTGGCACGACTTTTATGCCACGGATACCACAGATTTGTCCTACAACTTATCGATTCCATTAAGTACTATTAGCGAGCTGAAACCACGGAGGCGAGACGAGCCACGGCCGCTCGCCGTGCTCTCGTGCTTACCTGTTCATCCGGTTCGCTCCGGAGTGGATTCATTTGTTTTAGGACCCATGGTCCATGGGAGATTCGGCCGTCCAGATAAAGGAGTCAATCCGAACAGTCGCAGATGCATCGTCCGACGATCGAGACACGTCCATGAATAAGCCAGCTCTTTTTTTCAAAAGAGATTATTCGATTCATTGAGATACAGTGATCCTATTAGAGCGTGATTTACTTATACGAATAACTTTCAGATAACGTTGCAAATTGATAGAGTAAATAAGGATTACACGATAATTAATCGTGCCTTCGGAGTGCATTACGATAACGACTATTTTTTAATATGAGTGCACCTGATACTTTACTTAAGATAAATTCTCGTGTATACGAGACTTCGTATCTATAATTTATATACAGCCTATGAATTCCCTTGAGAATTTTCATTTAATTTTATTTTTAAGCAGATGGAAATTTATTGGGTTGTTTGTTTCAATGGCAGAATTATGCATTAATGTTAGCCTGATATCTCAATGACTCTTACAACCGTACCATTATCGTCAAACAAGAATCTCAGACCAGAATATCTTTCTCCACCCAGAAATCGTAACTCTACAATGACCTAACCAAACAGTTAGAGCACTCCGTACACTCCGAGGCACTACAGAGAGCTATCGAGGTCCGCATTGGCAGTTCGACGCATTGGCATCTGGAATAAAGACGAACACAACGTCGGGAACTCTCGTTATTCCCGGTCGATGGAATCGGCGGTGAATAGCGGAGGCAAAGGCTTCGAGCGGTCGTCGCGACGCATTGAAATGCATAGGAACGCGTTCGCGGGGTAGCGACGCATTCACGATTGCATAAGTGGCGTAACGGGCTTATAAAGCCTGTTGCACGCAACACGTATCCCGCAGCGAGAGAGCAGAGATCGGCCGAGTGCCTACTCGAGTTACTCGCCACTCGCTCGTGCACGCTCGCTCGCTCGCTCGTTCACAATTGTGTCACCCTGTTGTCGTGGCTTGGCCACCCCTGTGCCGGCAACAGCGGGGTTACGATTCACAAACTGCCGTGTAATAACGCGACGCTGTTACTCCGCGGGTTGGCACGAGCTTTTTACGAAATCGAGCGGCTGCGAGCTGGACGTCTCCACCCTAATTTTCCTGCGAGCGTTCATTGTGCGACTCTCCAGCGCTGCGGGGAAACCTGGCCCAACTTTTGCTGACGACGGTTTGGAACTTCAAAATGGAGTGGGCATATGGCCTCGTCGAAAAGAATCGAGGTTACACCGAGGTTATCGAGGTTTATAACTGGAAGGTACGTGAATTTTTTGTGGAGGCAATATTTCGTACGCCTTCTTTCAACCAAAGAGCGCCTGTCTTTTAGAAGTCTATATTGAGGGTGTACCTTCTCATCAATCTTTATTTTCTTATGGTACATCTGATATTTTAAGTGCAAGTGATTATCAAAGCAGATTAATCATATTTGAAAGCTGTAATATATATTTGTTAGATTTAATGATTTAATGTATTTTGAAATTCATTTTTGTTTGGTCGCTGTGTATATTTGAAGTGTGACACAGTTGCCATTATTTTAATCGCACAGACGATAGTCAATTTTTATTGTCTCCTCCGCGTGCAGTCGTCGTCGCGCATAGAAATCGAGCGGTTCAACAGTTTTTGTCGTCAGTTTCATTACGTTTTTCTTTGTAAATAAATCATTCTAAAGAAACTCTGTGGAAGTTACTCAACAATATTATAAGAATATTCAGTACAAATTTTACATAACTTCAAATAATTTTCCTTCCAATATACATATAATACATTAAATAATCGTAGTCTCCAATTGCAGTCTGCGACGCATGAATTACTACTATGTCGAACATATGGTACTTCCAAGCAAATCGGTATTGTTGCGCGAGGTATTGTTGAAACGCGAAAGTCTGGAAGGTACTCGGGCGCACTTGGACATAGCGAGAAAGGGGGAGGAAACTGAATCGAATGATTCGAGCCACTGTCGAATTTCTAATTCTTGATACACTGTTCAGATTTTAAGCTAGCTTCTCTCAAACACTTGAAAAGCAATTTTCGGGCAAACCGTTTTCAACGGTACACAATTTCCCCGTAACTTTTCAATTTTGCCGGAGCACTCGCGATGCGGATCACGGAGAGAAAAGCTGTATCGGCTGACCGCGGCTCGGCCCAAAATTCTGGCCGAAAAATTGGACCACGTCCCTTTCAAAATGCTCTCGAAATCTAGCTAACCGCGCGCGTATATCGAGCCATATGCGAACGAGCGACCACCGACGATTTTCCATTGTGCGCGACGACAATAATAAAAATAATCCCCCTCCGCCAGGGACATTCTCGTCTCGCAGGCATTAGCGAGCTAATGAAACGTGAGTTGGAAGCCGGTCGCTGGTGTCGCGTTTCCGGAAGACGAGAGGGGTTTAGCAAACGGAAACGGCCGGAGCAAAAGAAATCGGGAGAAAGAAAGAGAGAGACGGCGAGAAAAGAAGACGATTGGAAGGGAGAAACCCGATCAATTTATTTATTAAACGTTTTTCGTGCCTTTGTCGGGGGGCCTGTCGCGTTCCCACGGGAAATACGAGGCGCTTAAAAGAGTGCTGGCTGCGAATCCTGCGCGGGAGGGAATCGCCAGGACGAGGAGAGGATCAGCGAGGGAGATTCCCTTAATGGAATCACGGACGATCCGGAGGAAAACAGGGTCTCGCACGAGTCTCGCGATACTCTGGCGAATTTTCGGAACTCCGAGGTATTTCCGTGTCCTCGGGAACGGTATCCGGATGACGACAAAAAAGGAGGACACCGGTTAGCCGAGGGTTCGGTGAGGAGCAGTCGATTCTTCTCTCGAGGAAGGAGACAGCGGTTCGCCATTAGCGCAATCTAATCGGCAGGGTCCCTTAATAACAGGTTGGCCTGGACGTTCCGGAGAAGCAGAAGAAAATGAGGAGCGCGGAACGGTGGGGCGGGGATACCGCGGGCAGAAATTCATTCGGTTTCTGGGATAGCTCGCGGAGGAGATCCTCTTTCTTTCTCTGTAATCTTACGGCTGAGCTCAATTAATGCCTAACGACAAAACCGCGAGAGAGGAAGATAGGAAGGCAGGCCTTCGGGCTGCCGCGTGGGACCCGGGTCCACGAGAAGAATGCGCCCGGTAGATACCGCTAATTGTGAAGGCGTCCTCCAGCCGCAAAATTGCCGTGCACGCGCTTCAAGAATGCGCGACGAATTGCCAGCACGACGTTTCCTTCCTTCCTTCCATTACCTTTCATCCTTACCGAATACTCTGACTTTCCCATCCCACTCGACGGACAGCCTTTCTTCCGGGAAGTTGAAAGAGTCCTACCCACTTGAAAAGAAGACTTCTTTCTTCGACGGGGACGCGGAGGGATGAACTTTTCAACGGACGGAGCTAGCCCGCGGTTAGAAACGAGATCGATCTTGGTTATACCTCTTCCGTTTTCTTCAGAAATTTTCACGGATACAATGGGACTTCAACAGACCTTCCAGATACATGCTTTCGATGCTAACGGTTCGTGTGTTCAAGAAAGCGAAGTTCTCTAAAGAAAATTTGTCTTCGCTTTACGATAGTAAATTCTTCTGTATTACACATACTGTCGTGTAGTCTGTGAAGTGATACATCAAATAGTAACGTCACAGTGCAGGAATATATACAGCAGGACGATAGGAAGACAAGGTCTTCTGTAACTACTTACATGATAGATTAAACCTTTCCATTCTTCAGTTTTCTTGACCTACTCTTTAATTTACAAAATAGATTAAGAAAGGGGTTCTCAATAAAATGTATTGCAGTAGGACGTAGTATGTGAGAAATACACTTTCTAGCAAATAAATGATAATATACATGTTCAACCAATCCATTTATCTGAATATTTTATGAGATCCAAGACAAGTGTGACGTCGAGCCATACTTGACATAGGAGTGCAAAGTGTTAATGATATTTTTTGACTGCAGAGGTCATTACAAAATACCAGTATTTTTTATTATATTGCTGTACATTATGCAAAAATAAGTTACCACCTATGCATAAAAATAAATCAACCTTTCAAATCACAAGATCACAGTCAAAGACGTCACTTTCTCTTTCTCCTTTTTAATCCCTCGCAGTAACGGGCAAAGTAGAAAGAGGGAAAGTAGCATTAAAGATCAAGGAAGTGGCGTTTGGTTGCGAGTACGCTCCGGCAGGAAACCCGGTTCCCTCGTGCTCGAAGAAACAAAAGGAGGCAGTCTCCTTCCCTTTGTCTCGCAAAGGCACACCCTCCCGATCTGTACATGTGTGCGAGCATTATTCGCCCGTGACTCGACGCGAATCCAACCATCGAGAGAGATTCTGTCGTTCGACCTCTAATGGTACGCCGGTTTTCTGAAAGCGGTCGAACAGTCGAGGATCTACTGGTCCTCTGCTAACCCGGCAATTTCGGTGCCCCACAATCTGCCAGATTGCATCCCGCCTAGCTGGCGAATTATCCTTCTCTGTCTCCCTTCTCGCGGCACCGTGTATCCACGAAGCGGAGGTTCGAGGAACTCTCTAGCTCGATGCTCTATCTTTCCGCCCGCCACTTTTGCGACGCTTGTAATTCAGAAACGAGACTCTTCTCTGCGTCAATTTCCATCGACTGTCTCTCTTACGCGCGGGTCCTCTTTGTTAGCGAGATAATGACAGAGCTGTGTCCCACTGGGATTTCGGGAAAGAACAGATTTGAAGGTTGAGAGCGGATCGATTGGTCGACGATTCAAAGATGTGCGGGTTTTTAGAAATTTGAAAATTAGACGAGTGGGCTCGATGAAAGGCAATTCTGTAGGGACTCGAGGGGAACCTATGAAAAGGACAATAGGGAACCTTTAAATTTCTTAATTTAAAAATTTATGAATTTTATACCTATACAAGCAATAACATTTTATACTAACAATGACGTTTTATACTTACACTAGCAAAATTAAAAATAAAAAATAATATTCAGAATTATCTTAAATGAACAGAACGTAAAGCACGTTTGATTCGGGATGATTTACAGAACGTTAAGGTCCGAAATTGCTACTGGACCACCTCGAATCGTTTCACGATATCACGATACCGTTTTAAATCAAATAACGAGGCCATAAATATAATCTGAACGCGATTGAATCCTCTCCTGTCGGGAATAAAATAAAAAAGAGGGTCAGGTAAGAGTCGTGTAGAGCGTGTGTACCGCGTGCCGGCGAGGCGTTATCGAGCAGGGAGGCAATCGTAACTAACGAAACTCATTTAGCACGTTCCACTCGTCGAACAGTCTCATCGGCCCGTAATTAACATAATTAATATTCCGGCGACGAGTGGCTCCCATGGTTGGGAACCAGCCGCGGACCCTTTCGGTGGCGCAGCGTGTGGCTTTACCTGAAAATACCTGCACGAACACGGGGAACACGAAAAACGTGCAGCTCACGGAGCCGGAATACGTTGTGGACGCCCCCTGGAGCGAGTGGTCGTGATCGATAACGACCACAAAAGATCGGATTAATAGACCGATGGGGTTGCCTCTCGTGAGCTTCGTCTCCCTTCGGAAATTCTACGACGGAGAAAAAGGGATGACCATTCAACTTTGTAACTCGCGAGTTTTAAATCGGGACGAGCTTTGTTCGAAACTGTGATCGCTATAAGAGCTTTAAGTATCAATGGCTGTTAGGACATTAATCCTCTGCTTCATCATTTTTTTCTTAGTTATGCTAGTCAAAAGTATGAACCAGTTAGAGCTTAGAGGTTTATTGTGGGCTAGTGTCATCGAAACATCAGAGCCTATATCGATAAATAATGAACTACACGCTCCCTTAAGCAGCCACAGGACAAATGGAGCCGCAGGTCCACTCCACAGGTGTGGATTTCATCCATTTCGCGCATCGACGACGACCGCTCTATTAGACTGTTGCAGACCATCGCACTCTTCTTTCTCTTTTCCACCCTCGACAAGTCCACCTTGACGTGTCCCCACGGTCCAGAGGATTTCGTGCCACCGGTTTCTTTTTTCTGTCCACTTTTCTCGATTCAAGAGGGCAGAAACTTGCTCTCTTGACAGCCTCGGTGGTTTCTCGTACATCGAGACACGGGGCTGTTGCACAATGCATCGAGCAACACCGGGCCCTTTGTGCAACACCGACGGATAGCGTTGGTCGCTCTTTGTCTCTCTTCTGCGATGGTAGCTGACGTGTTTCGTTTCCTCATTCACGAGGCTGCAAAAGTGGAAGAACCTATCCAACCTTAATTCGTTCGCCGGTGCACAATGGGCGTCCCGTTTCCAGCTCGTCGGAGACGATGGAAAAGCGTTGGTTTACGGCCTGGGATTTTCTTCTCGTTCGGCTCCTTTCACCGACCCTGTTGTCTCTATTTTCCTTTTCTCCGACCTCGCTCCTTGCATCTGGCCCTTTGCGATTTTTCCGCGTTCTATTTTCCTTCAATGCGAAACGCGTTCGGATGAAGCTGTAAGTATTCGCGTGCTCCTCACCTTTCTCTTACGAAAATCACTTTCAATTGTTTTCTTCGCGTTTCTATTCATCTGCAAACTCAATGTTTTTTATCTTTTCAAGCTCTCAATAATTTTTTAACGACTAAATCATAATGAAGTCCGGTAAGAACATAAGACTCTGAAGAAATTAAAGAGAAAAAAAATTTGAAAGAGAATAAAGAACATAAAACTGCATGATGTACAAGCTCATGTCTTTCAATAATTTTTAAACGACTAAACCATAATTAAAGTCCAATAAGAAGATAATAAGACTCTAAAAAAATTAAACAAAAAAAATTCTAAAGAGAGTAAAGAACATAAAACTGAATTACAAAGTGTACAACACGTACAAGCTCATGTCTTTTATCTCTCAATAATTTTTAAACGACTCTACCATAATTAAAATCTACTAAGAACATAATAAGACTCTAAATAAATTAAAAAGAAAAAAAAATTCTAAAGAGAGTAAAGAACATAAAACTGCATCTAATATGACTACACAGAATATTAATTACGTATGCACTATAGTATTAAGCAGAATATAAAATTGTGTCTACAAGGTTTTTCTATTTCCCCAATAGAAGATTGTTTGATTGTTAGCCATGACACATGATATCCCATTAGCATCCGCTATTAAATTATGTATCCATCTGAACGATGAGATTCATATACCCATAGTAAGATTCAGCAAACATGGAGCAATTAATATCCGACCGGGGATCTTGTTGCGGTTCATCCTTCATCGAGCGTTGTAGCTTGCTAGACGGGTCACGATCGACCAGCACTTTTTCATCCATCAATTCTAATTGATGCCGCTCGATTTACCTCTCGGCGAGATGGTTTTTGCGCGCGACTAGCTATGCGAATCTCCATAATTCACGTTGCAGCCCCGCGAATCCGGTGAGAGAAACAAGGTGTCTCTTACTCTGCCAATATGGACATCTCTGTGAAAGGGATGTTACAAGTTTCATATTTTCGCTTCCAGTAATTTCACTTTCACGTGAAGTTATACTACAAAATTATACTAAAAAATTCTTTTAGATTCTTTGAAAAATATGTGAAAGACTGTGTGTCTGTAGACAAATATTTGCTTAAAGAATATTTTATTCCAAGTATCGTTAGAGTCATTCATAGTTACGTTAATGCTGAAAGATAGATTGATAAATTAGAAATTTGCACCCGATTGCACCTGTAATACAGTGTCTCACTCTACCAATGTGGACATCTTTGTGAAAGGGATGTTACAAGTTTCATATCTTTGCTTCCAGCAACAATTTCACTTTCACGTGAAGTTATTCTGTAAAATTACACTGGAAATTTTTTTTAGGTTCTTTGAAAAATATCTGAGAGACTATGTGTCTATAGAAAAATATCTGCATAAAGAATATTTTATTCCAAGTATCGTTAGAGTCATTAATAGTTACGTTAATGCTGAAAGCAACATAGATTGATAAATTAGAAATTTGCACCCGATCGCACCTGTAATACAGTGTTCAGTAGAGGGTAAAAAATTCGGTACAGTGAATTGAGGAATTCGAAAGAGGGTAAAGGCTCCGGGAAAATTAATGGAGTCCGGTCGCGGAAATTGATGCTTTAATGAAATTTAATTGAACGTCCGGCTTTTCGTCGCACGTCGTCGATCGGCTGATTTATTCGAAAGCGCGACAGCCCCGATCGTGACGTAATCGCTTATCTTAATCCGTTCGCGAGAGAGTAGGATGCCCGGAGGTAAATGACGTTTCTTCTTAATGACCGGGGAAACGATAATCGAGTCAGCCGGTCGACTTAACGTCAATCACCCTTCGTTTTTTTTGCATTTTTTTTTTCACCCTCTGTCCCGCTGCTACTCCGCGATCTCGTTTCGTCGACACGCTTTTATTTGAAGAACGCGGCTCTTAACTATAAATCAGACCGTTTTTACCGTGGCACGCGGTTTTTTTTTTTAACGACGGAACGAGCGTGATCGGTTGCGCGCTCGCGCGCAGCCTGATTAAAACGGGTTATTAATTACGGGCTGGCACGGACGTGAATGAATGCGGTGCCATCGATAGCCAGCCAACGGGGATCGAGACTTTTTATTTTCGCGAAATTTCCGTATCGGTCGTCATTGAAATATGCATCGGATTCTCGCGTGCCACTGCCGCGTATCGCCGGAAATTTGCGGCGGTTCGAGGCTCTCTGTATTTAATTATCCAACGCCAGCGTGTGTGATTAATATTGGCTTCTTCTTTCGAACCAATCAATTTTAATTATAAGCACATAAAGAGCTAGCGAACGATGCCGGGACAAAGAGAGGGAGGGCGAGCACACGGGGATTAATGAAAAATTCATGTCATGATCCACGCCGATAATTCGTGCCAAACTGTCCGTCTCTCTTCTACCTCCGTCGATGCCGCCTCTTCTCTCCTCGGGCTATTAGACACGCTTTGAAAAGCGTCACGAACTCGTGCCAGAAGCTTATTCACGAATTCGTCGCGTTTACCGGGAATAAAAGAATCGTACGTTTAATGAATCACTGACTTTTACTTGTCTGACCTATTTTCATACTGGACATTGTATCTATTCTTCTTTTTGATTTTTACTCAATGATAATTGTCGGACGATTAATTTTCTGTAATTCACCTATGTACTGTGCATCTCATTTTAACAGAAAATTATCCTCTACGCCTCTTATAGAAATTTCTTTTTCTTCTTCTTCTTCAGTAAGATATCGAGTTAACTGTTTCAAGAAAGACAGATAGCTAGATAAATAGTTGACGAGGCTAATGTTCATCTTTAAAAAGAAGTCTCCATACAATATGTTTCTTCAGGACAAAAGTTATTAAGTCATTTGCAATTATTAATCAGTTTAAAAATCGAAGAAGCAAATATTTCAATACCCTCAATGCAACCAGACTACCTAAGTATCCAACGTTGACCGGAAATAAATTTCTTGTCCATCGCCAGAAGCACGGAAGTTTAATCTGAGGGTATTCGCGGTTAATTGCCCTTCGATGCAAGCTCGACCCCGACATCCGGATGAATATCGTTTCCGTGTCTTCGTCACTTTGCAAGGGTGCGTTGAATCATTTGGTGGTCGTGGAGGATTCAGGGAAAAGGAGCCGCTATCGCTTTCGATGCTCGAAAACTTCCTGCTGCTTCCACGGTTCGCGGCAACTTGGGGAGGAAAGTTCAAAAAGTCAATTAACCGCTCGTGCCGCTTCACTCTCGATTGAACGGTAATAAGCGGGAACGAGCCAAGTTATGGACTCGAAACAAGCATAAAGCCAAGTCAGCGACACCCATCGTTTCAACGACGTCTGATTTGGATTAATGAAGTCGTATCGTGACACACCACCATCAAACGCCTCTCAACCGACTTCTATAGTCTTTATTATCGAAAATTGTTCTTAGTTGCTTCTTCTGTGTGTCCTCTTTTGAAGGAACGTGGTTTAATGGTTACTTGCTGATGTTTGAATTGTAGGACTCTTGAAATGGAACTAGTTAGAAAAGCATTGAAGATGATGTGATCTATGTAACTTTTATGTGAAGTTACATTCATAATTGTATTTATGATCATATGGAATTTATTTTATAAAGATGTTGCATTTAGGAGATCAATATTCAACATGCAGTTAATAACTGTATGACAGTGACAATTGTAGATGCATTCTGTTCACATCATCAAGTTAGGTAAACTTGGACAGTCAAGTTAGTTAACCGCTTGTATACTTACATTGTTGTACTTTGTAGTATTATTGTCATTCCATGGTGAAATTCTATGGTCAAACAATGAAACCTGTCCTCATCCCTCTTAAATCAAAAAGTTCGGCAAACAAAAGTATTTAGTCCGTGGTTACAGCAGGTGTCTCATACACAGCTTATAATCCTCTTAAAGAGCAGAGTCTGAATAGCGACGTTGATTTAAGTGTAGCGGTAAAAGTTACGCGGAGCATCTTGCATAAAGAAACAGGAATATTTTCCGCCAAAGGGAATCGGCCGGAAGTTATTCTTCTCGCGAAGAAAGAAGTTTCCCGACCAAAGCTACTTTCAATCAGGACTATTCCGAACTTCGCCAAAGTAATCTCGCCAAGTTGCTAATCTTACTGTCCCCGGCAGCAACAATCGCTTCCTTCCTTGCGCACTCTTCTCCGTTCCCGATAAATGCTTCCTCAAAAGTGTTTCAAGGATATTATACCGTCTCGATAACGGCGAGTGCTTGCACGTGCAGCAACGATCCTATCGTGATATTTAGAGTACACTTGGTCTATAATCTATAATGTTCTTTCGATACTGAAGGCTAGCGCTTGATGGGTTTCCGAGCGGATCTCGTAACAACATAATTTTACCATCTTGCTGAGAATTTGTATTTTACTGAGCTGTGATAATTATTTCACACGTGACAGGTCAATGATGATAAGTAAAGTGTAATGAGTAAAGGCGATAAATGTGTGGAAAATTTATAAATGCAAAATTAACTTCAGAAAGAAACAGTGAAAGTTCAAAGTCATAAATCTGTCGAAAGTGTTTCATATAACACAGCTTAGTAAAAACTAATTGATCTTTCGAAAGTTTGAGTACTTGTACAGAAGTTCGTAAAGAAGTATGTAAGTTCGGAAATTAATTAAATTTCACTTCGTTTTATTCATTATTCAAACTCCTGTACGAAAAGATGTCTTCCTCGGAAGACCATCTAAGACTTTGTATCTTCCGGACTCGAACTTCGTCGGTGCTTCACCGTATTATCCGAGTTTCATTAAGCAGGAGGTATTCGAATGGAATGAATTAAATCGTCTGCCATTTATCGAACAATGATTCGTAACCTTTCATATTATCTGAACTTTGCCTAGACGATAATGGCAGTCGTTCAAAGCTCGTATATCGTCTGGGCAACTTGTTAAACTCCTCCTTCCTTTCGTAAGATTCGAACGGCGTAATTATTAGCTGATAGTGCTTCGATTATCGTAACCTAATTATAGCACGGCTTCTTGGATAATGATTCATCGACGCGTAATCTTTAACCTTTCAATCTGCCCTAGTTGAAAAGCTCTGTGTTTTTTGAACTGAATTGAAGGTTAAAATCGATGTTCTTTTTCTTTCTTTTTACCTTTTATTCAATTTTTAATTTGGTTGAAATTTTAATAGTGAGTTGATCATGAGGAAGAGTTTGCAACGTTCAAGACATCGTTTGGATTTATTTAATCCTTCACACTCATCAATTTTTTTTACCTATCGACTCCTTAATTTACAAAAAATTTATCAAGGTAGGGGTTCTCAGTAAAATTGCAACAGTGTGAAGTATGTGAAAAATACATTTTTCATTTATTATAAATAGTAAATAAAAAATATATATATATCTAACCAATCTATTTATCTGAATTATTTGTAAGATCTAAGAGAAATGTGCAAAGGGTTAAACATCTAGTCTGCACTTATTCTCAGTTCCACCATCACGAAGAAATATAAAAGCACTCATTTTAAATTTACAAATTTGGAATCTCTTAGTTTATCAAATAGTAAGTTCCACTTATCACATCATGTTCCCACCTCAATTAAGGTATACTCTAAAGTTTGACATCTCTAAGAAAATTCGACGGAGGCTTAAGTGATCGACTAACCTTTACCCTTTCGTCCAAGAACCAGTTGCGCTTTTCCACCTCTCGGTACCGCGTCAGAGGTGGCGCTGGCTCCGGATTGGCGTGCAAATCCCAAGCGATTATCGGCGCGGCTCGGGGCGTAACACGAAACTGGAAAGACGCGATAAAGAATTTTTCCGGTCGCCCGAGGGTCCAGTTCTCGACGAGGGACGAGAATTTACGCTGGCGGGCGCGCGATTTCGTGGAACACCGCGGAACCAGTTGTCCGAGCCGATAAAACCGCGGCTCTTATTCCGTTCACGTTCGATTTAGAGGTATCGCACGTGCGAGCTCGCGGTTGCGCAATCTTGACTGCGAAAAGGATCCGTGCGTTTATTCGCTCGTTTCGATTCACCGCTCGAAATCCAGCCTGATACCGTGTCCTGCGGCCTAGCAATCAGCATTTCTGTCCGCAGCAAGGAATCCTGTCGATATTCCGTTTTTTCCGCTTCGTAGCGCTTCGACTTCGAGCCACCTTTTTGCTCGCGGCGAAGCATGCGCGGTTGAGTTCCGCCACAATTGTCCGACATTCGTTCTTTAGGCCAATTGCTTCGCGGAATTCGAGACTCGGGTCGCGGACAGAAGATGCGAATTTCATTGGGCTTGATTTTAACGGGGCACTTTGATGGATAGATCTGCTATTAAGTATGATTGTAAGGGACATTATGTGTCATCGAATGCTAGCAAGTGTTCTTTGTAATTTACTGAAATAGTTCAAGAGAGGATAAGAACGTTCAGGGTGGATTGACTTCTAGGTGCACTGTGTGATATTCGACACATATGAACATATGTTAACATACATGTGAACGTATGTTAATTAGATTCAGTATATTGTAAGTAGGTTCTGCGTATCTATTTCTGAGTCAATGATGTTTGTTCAAGGAATCTAAAGATAACGCTGTCGTGAATTTTTAGAACGTTAATCGGAAGAGTTAGCTTGTGAATGGAAAGTGGTATTGTGGAGAGCAGTCACGTTTTTAATGAATATTAAAAACCAATGCATTACACGTGTACTATGGACATACCTCTGCAATTTTCTGATGATGTGAAACACTTCTTACTGACAAGAGAACAGACCCTTTTAAAACCACCAAATAATTCCTTCACTATCAAATTCCTCCAATATGAGATACTAAAGGATCTGAGTATTATAAACTTCTTTATAAAAGTATTATAAACTTTTTTATAAAAGTATTATATACTTTTTGAACACACAATGTATCCTTCTGAAAATACTCTCTTCCCAGACAATTGTAAACAGCGATGATCAAATGACCACCGTAAATACAAAGTGAAACGCCGTCAGCCGTTGCTTTCCCACAACACGAGTATAACAAGGTTCGCGATCTGGTCGAGCACGAGCGTTGCAATTATCACGAAGGAGAGACGCTCGGGAAGAAGGAGCAATTTGTTTCGGCGACAAAACGCGGCAAAACTGCTTGGATTCGATCCAGAAGATCCCCCTGAGGAAATATTCGGATCTTTTCTTCCTCGCGAAGGAGAGCCGCGTCTCTAGCGACTGTTTCGTTCGACGCCGCGGCGCGAGAACGATGGCCCCTGTTTGTCAAGAGGCATCAAGGGCGGAGGCAGCCGTTTGTCAAGGGGATTACACGGGCTCCTTTCCTCCCACCGCCAAGGAATATTAAAATTCCGACGTATCTTCGTCGTGCGTGGCGTACCGCGAACCCTCTCCCACCGAAAACCCCAACCGTTTCGCGCCCTCCTTTCGATTCCCTTTTCCCACCGTTCCGAATTCCTGATTCGGTCCTATTCGCGGAACGCAATAATGTATTCGAATACTTTCCGCCTTTTACCACCAGCTACCCTCGCCTTGTAGTACCTTTTGTTCGGGGCAGAAAATGGCGATTACAGGAGTCGAAATTTGACGAGTTCAGAATTTGGGTATTCAGGAATTTGAGCAATTAGGAATTTCGAGGATTTGGAAATTTTCTATTAAAGGAATTTGATAATTTTTTGATTGGGGAAGCTGAGAGTTTGAAGCATCTAGGACTTAGAGATCTAAAAATTTAAGAAAATCAAAGTTTGACAATTTGAGAATTGGGGTAGTTACAAAGATTTAAGTTTGATACTCTGAGAGTTTGAAGATCATAACAATTTGACCAAAGTTGACAGTTCCATAAATTGAGGATCTGACTCTGCCAAGAACCTTGAAACGTAAAAATTGAATTCGAGGAATTGTAACGACGAGGAGAATGGACCATCAAGAAACAACGTGTCCGATGATTCGTGGACGTCCGCCATTTCAAGCAGTGGATACAGGGCCAACATTAATATCACGGAATAGAGCCGCGTGGCGAGATTCCACCGCGATTCTATTTCCAACTTGTTCCTAACCACCGTAAATCGTAGCTGTTTTGGACACGTCGCGTCGTTGCTCAAAGAACAGCTGCATTTCGCGTGGAATCCAACAAGATTGCCTCGTGGCTGAGTAACACGGTGAACGTCATACTTGAAGACGAATCACGTGTGTTCGATGAATTCCGCCGTGAAGCGTTCGACTAATCGACAATCGGATATCGACGAAGATATCCATCGGCGCGGCTAATGAAAGAGGGAAGATAATCGTGCCGTTATCGACAAGAGGGTCAACGCCGAAGAGGAGGAACAGTTTGATCGAGGAGCCACGCGCGAAAAACCAATGGCGTAAGTATGATTTTTACGCAAGCGAATTAGTCTTGGATGTAGACGCCTACGCACAAGGTAGGCTGTATGTTAAATTTCCATACGTTGGAACACATATGTTACATATGTTCAAATATATTTCATATGTGTTTGCTACATGTTGCTTTACCTTATGTTACATTGTCATACTTTGCTACGTGTTAAACTTTCATATGTTGGAACACATGTATTGGAACACACATATGTCATATGCGTTTGCTACATGTTGCTTTACCTTATGTTACATTATCATACTTTGCTACGTGTTAAACTTTCATATGTTGGAACACTATGTGTTTGCTACATGCTACTTCGCCATATGTTACATTAGCATACGTTGCTACGTGTTAAACTTGCATATGATTGAACACTATGTGTTTACTACAGTTGCTTTGCCATATGTTACATTATCATACTTTGCTACGTGTTAAACTATAATATGTCTGAACACTATGTGTTTGCATGTTGCTTTGCCATACTTTGCTGCGTGTTAAACTACCATGTTGTGTCACCATGAGTTTCATTACTTTACCACATGTTATCATACATGCTGCACACATGTGTTGAACTTCTGTATCTACGTGTGAGACTACAAATTATTACATAAACTACGCTATACATTAGTATGCAATATCCACGCGTCCTCATGAAGACCATCTTCCACATTCAGACCGTCCCACATGCAAGAGCCATGTCCACCCCTAGTTACGCCGATGTATAAAATAAAGCGTGGAAGATGGGAAACGCGAGAGGGGGTAAGAGGATTCTGTACAATTAATTTCGAAGCGTCGCGACGAGGGAACGAGCCGGGGCGCGCCTCGGTCAGGATCTGCATGCAAGAACAATTAGCTACACCTCCTCGTGGCTCACCTCCGCGATAAATCAGCGGACCGCATTACCGCAACGACCGGCGTGCACAATGCCTGTAATTCTCGCCCACTCTGGCAGCCGGAGACGCAACAGACCTGGCCGCTCCACGCCGATCTTTCCGCGTGGACAGCCTCGAGAACGTGGTAACGAGAACCGTGCTCTTCGCCAGGGACGCGAAGACGCCTCCGGTTGATGATGAACGACGCCGAGGGACTCGGTCATCGCGATGAAATCGCGCTTAGGGGGATGAGACGCTGGAAACGAGGACAGCCGAGCGTTTTCTGATCGTGACGGGTCGTTTGCGGTGAACTGAGAGTCCGGGGTGGATACGTTTCGCTTTGTGATCTCTGTGAACTTTGCGTGAGACGAAGTATTGTGGTCGGTGCCTTTAGAAGCTTTACGGACTTGGGTAATTGAATTTTGAGGTCTCGCGTACTTGTGTCTGTTTTTCATTTCTCTTCTTGTCGTTAACTTCGAAAATAGTGGCTTCTTTATGGAATCAGAAATGTTAGTAGGTACTTAGGTCTGAATTATGGGCATGAATGGGGATATTTATGTACGTATTCTTCTGAGAAGTTATCACTTTTGTTTATGATCTTCGTATGAGGACTTTAATAGTAAAGCAAATAGTAGGATTTAATTGCGTTGATTAGGATTTCAACGGGATGACAGTTCGTGTCTTCATTAGTGGACTTACCAGAGATCCTGTAGTAATGGTAATCCTTTATTTCGGTCATTAGCAGTATGTCATTGGTCACAAACTTCAGCTCAAATTTAATCGCACAAATGTACAAACTACGAACAGTCAACATCGGTTAATCTGTAATACTGCGAGTTTAATCGCGAATCCAATCAATCTCTCGGCAATACGAGAGCCATAAATCAAAGGCAAAAAACAAATCAGAGTTCGACAGAGTAAAATATCCAAAGCAGGAAGGAGTTCGATGCTCGTCCCACGGGCTCCGATCTTCTCCCAGAAACGAAGCAACACAACGGTTGCTCTCGTTTCCACGAAAACGGCTCGCGCCCATTATCTACGGCATTGTTCTTGGTCCGGTCGTCCGCGAGACGATAAATCGTCGCGTTCGGCAGAGGTACACCTTCCTGGCGGCCACCCCCGTAGGTAGGATTCCTCCGCGGTCGTGCAGCAGGCCAGTAAATAAAATCGGTAAGCGCCACGACGATTTACGGAGGCGGAGGCAGTAAAGGTTTCCGCTCGATCGGCCGTAAGCGCGGGTGCTCGATGTACCGATACACGATAACAGTGCTTCCTCGTCGTGGCATGGCTCGATAGCTCTCCCGTCGAGAACGCTCGCTCGCTCGCTCTGCTCGCGACTCCGCTCTTTTCGATGAGGCTTTATCGCCCCCGTCGAAGTCCCTTCAGCCCGGTTGCATTTACGAGCTCCGCTCCATTGTTCCATCCAACTTCCCCGCTAGTCCGGCCGATTTATTAAATATCCACTACATATTTCGCGACCCCGTCCAACGGGTACCGTGGGCATGACGAGACGTCTGCCACGGGACCAACTAACTCCACGATGCTTGATTTATGCTCGCTATCGAACCTCGATTGAGACGTACCGAGCACGCGTGGGTGGACCACGGATTATCGCCTGCGTGATTGCAAGAGCAATTTTGGGAGATCACACTTCTCGGTTTCTAATTTTGGAGATTTATGGATTTGTATGTTTATGGATTCTTGGATTGTGGAAAGAGATTTATTATGGTAGACTTGTGGGTTTGTAGATTTGTAGACTCGTGGACTCGTAGATTTGTGCACTTCGAGATTTGTTGATTTGTAGCATCGCAAACTTTCCATCACAATTCCTAAATTGTAACACTAGTACTCAAAGAGTACTCCAAAGAGTAAGATTAGTAACCTCCTACATAAAATTTCTTATGTTCAATGTCTATACGAAAAACCTACACCTCTGCCCACATGTACATAAATATCTCCAAACTTCAAACACTCTAACCCCCTAAATTTACAAACTTACATCCGAAGCATCCCTGAACATCCGATGAATATTTATGGCACTGAACCGAATAATGCGCCCCATTTCCAAAATGCACTCAAGATATCACTTACTGTACAGCAAGATTCACGCGCACAGATGTACACGTACAAAGGGGAATAAGAGGCGATGGAATAAGAGCACGTACAACGAACGGTTTTCGACGGCGCACCGAGATTCCATCAACGATCCATCAAACAGATAAAGGGCGGATCGATTTGCCCCGAGGCAGGGAACGGGTTAAGACTTATACATCCCTGTGGCAAGAAACCGTGCCGGACTGGATTCACTTGATCAATCATTCCGGACAGTTGAAGGATGGATCGACTCGCTGTATTTGCGGATAGCTATCCGCTTTAAATTCTTCTCGTTACCGCTTTTCCCTTCTCCTTTGTACAACGATGGATTAGCGGTTCAGGAAACGACTTTTACAACTTATTAGCAACATTGCTGAAGACACGTTCAGGGTTAACCCTTGAAACCTCCATGACTGCTCATTCGAAGCACCATTACTTGTAATGTCATCTTCGAGAAATTTTATTTTCTCGTTCACATACGGCTGTACAATATTTCTCTGTTTGTATGTATTTATATATATTTTTTGTTGTAATAAATTAATGATAAATAGTTGACATTTGTTAGATCATAACCTGACTCACGAGATGTCACATACACGTGTCTTAGCTACCATTATGTATTAAAAAATAATTTTCTGTCTAGACCATGTACTCCATTTCTATTCCTAAATGATGAGCAGAATTGACATAAATAGTTAACATTTGTTAGATCATGACCTGACTCACGAGATGACACGTACATGTGTGTTAGCAACCGTTATGTATTAAAAAATAATTTTTTGTCTAGACCATGTACTCCATTTCTATCCCTAAATGACGAGCAGAGCCGAGAATAAGAGCGACAGGCAGCGGGGGCGGTCAGACGCATTAAAACGCGTCTTGCCAGTGGCACGAAGAAGTCCTTCCTTCCTCGTTCGCGGGAGAGAGGCAACAATTGGAGCGTAATTATGAACAGGGACGGGTGACTCATATACCGGTGGTCGTTTCGTGGGCTCGCTCTTTCTCCGAGCCCGTCTTGCGCCACGGGCATGGAAAAGAAGTGGCTCGTTGTCGGCGTTTATCCGCCTCGAGCTTGCGGTTTCTGACCGCACGTTGCGACAACCACGGATCTAGGGTTTCGCTGGGACCCATATATGGAACAGGCCATGGTCGCATGTCGTTCCGGCGAATTTACCGGGACCTCGCTCCACTGCAGTCTCTTGGAATCTTCGACGATCGATGTCCTCGAAATCGCTTAGGATCCCGTTATATAAGTCCGTCATATTTTCATATCGAACAACTACGAGAACATAACTCGACAGGAATATATTCATTTTAATGGAAGATACAGATATTTCATCTAAAACCTGTAAATGCAGGAAAACCTGTAAAACCTGTAAATAAAGCTTGTAAATAGACTTGTGATGTAAACTGCAGTTGCATAGTCAGACATTAATCTAAGCAGCAAACATGCTTCACTCGACCTATATTCTGAAAATCCAGGTTTATAGCAGTTGATGATCTCATTCTTAGCAGGCTGAAAAAGGAGTTAGTCAAGAAGGCAGTACAATGCATTTCTATTGCGGACTCGAGGCGAGGAGATTAAATAACGCGATTACGGTCTTGATTGCGCGGTATTACCTCGCGGAGACTCGTTTCCTAGAATCGTTGCCAAAATCCGTTTCTTTTCTTCCGGATGAGCTGCGGTTAATAATTAGCGGTTCTCCAGAGGAGACGCCGTCGCGGAAGACGCCGGGCGTCCTGCCAGACGCGCCTCGCCCATGGCCGTCTCGTTAGACTCGCGTTTCGGGCGATTTCTCGGGGCTCGATTAAAATACGTGGCTACGATGAAATACGCGATCGCCGTAGGAAACGGGAAGCCCGTTAATGGAAACGTTTCCGATGAGATCTTCACAGCGTACCGCATCTTCCACTTAGAGGTTAATTATTCATTTCCACTGGCTGGATAACAAGTTGAATTACAGTGGAACTTCCGACGCTCTTCGGGACAAGATTCAGCGAACTAGATAGAAAGTCGAAGGAGGTCATTTCTATAATTGCATCGAAACATTTCGTACTATTTAATGACTGAACAGTAATAAATCACTGTTTCAAAGTTTATTCGTAAGTTTAACTCTTTCATTGTACCTCTCTTGCACGACAATTAATAGATTGCATGAAATAGCATGTACTTTAGTGACACAGTAAATGTAAGGTAACATGTGTAAGGTAACATATGTAACATATGTATGTATATAACATATGTATATGTAAGTAACATATGTTTGTATGTAACATATGTACTATGTAATATATGAATCAGTATAATAACATATGTGACATATACATATGTAACATGTGTAAGGTAACATATGTAACATATGTATACGTGTGTAACATATGTATGTATCTAATATATGTATGTATGTAACATATGTACTATGTAATATATGACTCGGTATGTAACATATGTGACATATGTTACCTTAATATAGAGAGTGTACATGTATACACCTTTCAAAAGGTTAATAAAGTATATAATTTTTTCCTGATCAAACACATTCTCCATAAGTATGAACCTTGTGTTGCAGATAAAATATCTCCTCATCTAATATAAACTAGTACATATGTAACATATGTAACATAACAAGTATGCATATATGTATAATATAAAATATACCCTCATAATACCTATTCCAAATATTCCGCAACGTCAATTATATTTGAACCATACATGCAAGACGTCCAAGATCCGTTCGCAACTCAAACGTGGAGTAACCAGAGACAATTTCGAATTCACAACAGTAAACTTGGCTGGGTCATCGTGCTCGCGAGAAAAGCGAGCACGTACACGTCGAGGAGGTGCGTGTTTGCGTTGCGTCTGAGAGGACATCACTGTCTCCAATGCCGTCGAAAGCTGCTCGTCCGAACGTGGACGGATGTTTCCTCGACTCCTTCCGGTTCCCTGGAGCTTTCCGTTTCGCGATGAACCCGTACGCACGGTTTGCGTTTCCAGGGCGACGTCTCAGGAAGACGCGATCAAACGAGTCAAAAGGAGACAGATACCTGTGTACCGAGCTCACGATTAGCATGGACACAATTTGGTTACGAGATATATGACATTTGCAACAAAGTAGACTTGGGAATGGTTTCCAAACTAGAAGCGAGTTTCAGAATTTTAAATTCTTATATTTTGAAGTTTTCATATTTGAAATTTTTGATAATTTGTAAGTGCACAAATATCTGCGGCGAATGGCAGGATTACTCGGTTCGTCCTGCTCAGTTACCAAGTTAAATGACTTAACGCGAAACGATGGTCGCAGAGGAGGCGATGCGAGAATGAAGCTGAATAAGGAACCCCTTTTCAAAGCTTTGAGCCGGAGTCGGTGCCGTTGCTGCTGGGAATGAAACCGTAAAGCGTTTTCAAGAGCTACGGCAGAGGAAACATTAAAGTTTTAAAGTGGCGGCAACGTGGAAGCGCCCTGCTCGGTAAACGTTAACCTTCATTGCTCTGCACAAATTTGTACGAATAATAGAACTACTTTATAAGAATTCATGTTTCTTTCTGTAGACTGCTTGAATAACTAGTTAATTTGCAATTTAATTAGTACATTCACAAACTTGTTCCACAAATATTTTTCTCTATAAAATAATACTGGACAAGAGATAAATATTAGATGTAGTATATTTTCATATAGGATTCTCTTTAAATATGTACATTGTAATACATGTTGACTACACATTGAAAAACCAGTTCCAATCAACAATCGACTATAAGATGAAAGTATGAAAAAGGTACAGAACTTATTACCAGTACAGAAATATCCCTCAGAACTTCGAATATTACGAAACTACCCCGTTTTTACGAGCAGACGATCTGTCGCGACAGAAAAAACAGCTCGATCGCGACAGTCTTCTTCGCTCTAATCTCCTATGCACCCCAGCAGCACTATAATGGCGGGAGCGAGCACCTGGCGATGCGAAATGGACGTTCGAAATGCGCGTGACGCAGCTTGGTCGATCCTTGCGTTTTCGCAAAGTCTACGGAAAGTGTTTAGCAATTTATGGGGACGATGAGCAATTGCGCAAGTGAAGGCGCATCTATGGAACTCGTGGACATTGGCAAAACTGAGCATTAGGAATTTAGGGCTTTGGGAATTTGGGCATTTGAGGGTTTGGGTATTTGGAAGGGGTGGAAATTTGGGGATTTGGAAATTTGGGGGGTTGGGAATTTGGGAGCTTGGGAATTTGGGAGCTTGGGAATTTGGAGGGGTTTGGAATAAGAGGATGTGAGAATTTGGAGGTTGGGGAATTTGGGAGCTTGCAAAATTTAGGGGCTTGGAAATTTGGGAGGTTCCAAAATTTGGGGGTTTGGAAATTTGGGGGCTTGGAAATTTGGGAGCTTGAAAATTTGGGAGCTCGCAAAATTTGGAGGCTTGAAAATTTGGGAGCTTGGAAAATTGGGAGCTTGGGAATTTGGGAGCTTGGGAATTTGGGAGCTTGCAAAATTTGGGGACTTGGAAATTTGGGAGCTTGCAAAATTGGAGGACTTGGAAATTTGGGGGAGTTGGGAATTAGGAGATGTGAGAATTTGGGAATTTGAGAATTTGACAAGTGCAACATTATGACATACGAAAATTTGTGGACATAATGATTTGGAAATTTCAAAATTCAAAGATGTAAAAAATCTCGAACGCAAGATATGTAATACCCTAATTTTAAGAAACCTTAACTTACAATATAAAATTATAATTTTGATAAAATAGTTTATATTTTTGAAATGCGGTGAGAGGGAAGGAGAGAAACTTAGAAAGTATACCCAAAAATTGAAGAATACAGAAAACAAAAATTCCTCCGCATTAATAATATGCGAAAGAAACCCAATAAAAATGATCGTGGGTCAACATTCGTTTCCCACGAAGCATTATACTGCCTCCCCCGTCGATCGCAATTAATCGTCCGAGGCACCATAAAGACAAATAAATATTCGCGAGCATTGCCCGCGAAGATGAGTCTCGCGTGATTTACGCACAACAAATCTTCTAACCCATCGGTACGCGTAGGTCGAGCAGAGAGAAGCGGTAATGGGCCAGTGGCCGACAGAGAATAACAAATCATACGTACTCATGGCGGGTAGGTTAAAAGTGCGTTTAAATCTCGCTGAAATAATGGACTTCCCGTCGGTATTAATAACGATAGCTAGCCGTATCTTCGTTGTTTCTAATGGATTTTTAGAGACGAAAAAAAGAAACACACGGTTGCGTGGAACAGGATCTACGAGTCTTCTATCCTCGTTGTTCTTTTGGTCCTCGGTAGGACATCTTTGTCTAACTTCTTAGGCACGGTACTTGGGGTCGCAGGGAACACGTGGCCGGCGTCACTTTAAACAACTTCCTCGTCTCCCCTGGGCCGTGACGCGAGAGAAACGCATCTTCTTTGCGGCTTCTTAATGCCCTGCCAGGCTCATAAAGGGTCTAATTGTTCCGAGGGTTCGTCGGAAAAGGGGGCGGAAACGGTGCTGAAAGTAAATTGCTTCAAGGATTGTTTTCGATTTGGCTGTTTCCTGTATCGAACAGACTTCTTCCGAGAGAAGAATAACGAACTGTTTGGGGCGGGGAAAAATTGTGGGACGCCTGGGCGACATCTGGTTAAATTTAAATAATGACAAATGAAATTCTGTTCATTCTATTCACTAAAATACTATTCATACGATTATCACACGTATACGATTACATGATTAATCTGGTGTTTCATGATTGATACGATGCAGTCGTTAAAATTTTTCTACCTTCCTAATAACTAAATATATTACTCATGGAGTCAAAGAACTATTCATGCAATATTGTGCATCGAAACATCGGTCCTTCCCAAGCTGCACTCCATCATTACCAAGCCGTTAAATCAACAATTTTAACAAGCTTTACACCCCTCCAAGATTAATTGGTAATTCAATTTTCAAGGATGTAGAACATCACCGCGGCCATTTATCTTCTCCTTCTATCCGCAGGCTGATCAGCTTCGAATCCCCTCGTATCCGCTAATCTGATCGATTCTTTCCCTCCCATACAAACCTGTTCTATCCATCAAGAAAATTACAGGATACCTAGAAAACCGTTGTCGCGTAACAGTATACATTCTGTAATGTAACTCCTGAACGTGTGTCTAACCATTCCACGAAACAGTTCTCAAACTTAGCCTAAGGGTTAACCGTGTACACAACTTCCCCTTTGATTCAGCGCTTCCTCCTGATACACTTCTGCATCCTTGCTACCAAGATTGAACTCGCAATCAGTCACTGACAGGCTGTCAACTGATGCTATCAGTGTACAGATAGCACTCACGAATGTAGTTATAATATCAATATGGTGCGTAATGCTCTTTTATATTGAAAGCGATGAATTTATATTATATACGATGCACGGTTCGATAGATGTATTATACTTTTAGACGATGTAATTTAATATGGGAGACTGACTTATGGTAATGGAGTGTTGTGGAATGGTGCGTAGAGATGTAATGCGTGGTAATGCGATACGTGGAAGGTCAAGATATGGTACTGCAATGCATGTTAGTGCAGCGCGAGGTAATGTAGCGCGTGGTAATGGAATGCGTAGTACTCCAGTGCGTGATAATGGAGCGCGTGGTACTCCAACGCATAGTATTCCAGCGTGTGGTAGTGCAACGCATGGTACTCTAACGCATGGTACTCCAGCGCGTGGTAGTGGGGCGCGTAGTATTCCAACGCATGGTATTCCAGCGCGTGGTAGTGGGCGCGTGGTAGTGGAACGCGTAGTACTCCAACGCGTGGTATTCCAGCGCGTGGTAGTAGGGCGCGTAGTACTCCAACGCGTGGTATTCCAGCGCGTGGTACTCCAGCGCGTGGTAGTTGGACGCGTAGTACTCCAACGCGTGGTACTCCAGCACGTGGTAGTGGGGCGCGTCGAACTCCAGCGCGTGGTAGTAGGGCGCGTAGTACTCCAACGCGTGGTACTCCAGCGCGTGGTAGTTGGACGCGTAGTACTCCAACGCGTGGTATTCCAGCGCGTGGTAGTGGGGCGCGTGGTACTCCACCGCGTGGTAGTAGGGCGCGTAGTACTCCAACGCGTGGTAGTTGAACGCGTAGTACTCCAACGCGTGGTACTCCAGCGCGTGGTATTGGAATGGGTGGTAGTGCAATGCGTGATACTCCAACGCGTGGTAGTGGAACGCGTAATATTCCAGCGCGTGGTAGTGGTACGTGTAGTACTCCAGCGCGTGATACTAGAACGCATTATAATGCAACGCGTGGTACTACAACGCATGGTACTACCACGCGTGGTAATCCAACACAAAATAATACAACCCGTGACAAATAATTCTTGACACAAAAACGATTCAAATATCACCTCACCAACGCAACACGTTACTTAATTAAAAGAAATGAACAGAAACGCAAAGATGCAACGAAACAATTATTCGTCAAGAGGTACCAAGTAAATTTTGCAGACCACAATAATTCTTTTCCCTCTGCTTTATTACACCGTTCTATTCTCCACTGTTTCCGTGTTCCACTTTATTTTTTATTTCATCCTAGCAGTATATCGTTCTTCACTGCTCTTATACTTTATTCCCTGTTCCTGTTTCGCTCAACCTCATTTTTCATTCCTTTACTGCTCCTCCGCTCTCCTACTACTTAACTGCTCCAGTTTATTCTCCGCTACACATTTTTACTCTGGCTCATTCTTCACTACTGTTTTACTCTTATCGTACCACTTGTTTTTCTATGAAAACCCTCGGTTTACGTACGTTTTTCTCGTTGACACCGTTTTCAAATGCTAGCTTAACCTGCGCGATGCAGATTGAGAAGGAACGTTTAAGTGTGCAATAAACGCAACGAACAATGCTGCATTGAGGTCGCGTAATGTCGCGTTTATACATAAGCAATTACACATTAAATATTCTATAGTTTACTGCGGTACCTTTATGTGTCCTACATTTTTAGGTCAACCTCAAGATCTCACATTTCTTAAATTACAACCTTGACAAGTAAAAACCTAATACCATTCGAAAAGAATACTAAAATTTTATTAAAAAAAAAAACGAACTTTCTAATATAATTTCATCTGATATTTCGTGGACGAACACAGATTGAATTTCTGCTTGAATTTCTCAAATGTGAATTTCTCAAATTTCTCTCAAATTTTTCTCAAATGTGTTTATCCTAAGGAGGATAAATCTTAGACGTGTATTTACATGACTCCACCATAAAGAAAAGTAGCGAAAATCGTAGAGTATTTTCCCCTAAAACCAGCATCAAGTAACCATCGGCCGGTGCAATGTCATTATCACTCGGTCGGTGCACGCCATGAAATCGCTTCCTCCCATCAGCATCCGGTGGACGAGAGAGCCGGGCGCAGTGGAGCATGACAGGATCGGTTGACCAGATAAAACGACTACCTGTTATCTCGGCCATTTCTAATCGAGCAGCCCTCCTCTTCGCGGTGCGGCCCAGCGACGCGTATAATTTACACCAAGCTAATGTAATCATTACAGAAGTAACTATTCGCCGCGGGACGTCGGTTCGATCATCCTGGAAGGTTTGTCCAGCCTCCTGTTTCACCCGGCCACCAGTCACCAGCCGTCTCTACCCTTGGTAAACTGGTTTCGAGCATAATTGGACGCGACTCTAAAATGACGCTCGTCGCCACGCTCGAGCCAGCCAATCTACCTGCCATTATTTTAATTCATTTCGCTGCTCCTTTAACTTAAAACCCGCTAATAAGTTCGTACATTTAACGACCCAACCGCAAGATCAGCTTTAGGAATTCGAAACCTTTTCTTTTTCCAATATTTATGCGACCATATGCAATATTTCGCCGTGAAAATATATGTCAAGACTTACTGTGAAAATCCTGCTAAAGCTCGGACCTTTAAGGTTAATAAATTTTCAGGAAAGAAAAGGAACAAAGCAACATTGCATCGAAAAAGCAGTGAAAGGTAGAACTGATTGGAGCTCAAACAAAAGAAAAGGTTCTCTTGTATAACACTCTACCCAAGCTAATTTCTTGACTTTCTTTTAATTCTTCGACTTTAATTCTGCACTCATTCATTCTTTGACTTTAATTCTCCTTCGCCCTCCTTGATTCTCTTTGTCCTTTGCCCTTTGACTCCACGATTGAATTCGACCCAACCAATTCTTTCAAACGAATCAGAAAACTTCTGAAACCCTCCACCAAACAACCGTCTGTGGTTTACCCTTTTACCACCACTTGATACTGTCAACGGGACTATTATACACAGCGTGGAAATGCAGCGGTTATACGATCAAACATTTCAGTTATACGTGTACAAATCTTATAGGTTATACTAGTTATGTTAACTGGTGAAAATATGTAGGTTATATGAGAAGATATCATTGATTATACAGCTAGGTTAACTTGTGAAAATTTAAAATAAAGTTATGCAGTAATGATATAGCTCTTAATCTCTGTGTTTATAAGTCGATAAAAGCCCCGGTGACAAAGTACATTGATCACCTTTCACCAGCGTCTCCACTCAACGGGTTAAAAACATCCTATCATCGATACGCCTCGTCCCGTTCGATCGGAAAGAAGCGTCGTAAAGCGTATTTCCAAAGAACCGAGCCGGCAGAAAAACGTGGAAGAGGGAACAAACTGACGGCTGCGTCGATGCTCGACGGTCCAGAATGTTGGAAGCTTTTTAGGACAGCTAGTCAGGAGGGGTAAGGGGCGACGATGCCAGTACAACTAACGACGTGGCAGGTCGAGTAAATCAGGAGGGAGAGTGACGATAAGTTTTTGCTCGTTACAACCGGCCTGGGAAGCTCATTACCCGGCTCCCTCTAACCCTGAACGGAAGGGTGAGGACGGAGGGAGAAGGTGAGGGAGGAGAAGCCAACGTGGAAGCAGGCTTCGACCTTTCACCCCCCGAACCAAACTTTTACGCGATGCTTTACGCTCGAAAATTAGAGTTTCCGCAACGTCCGGTTGTCAACGCTACTTTCCAAAATAGAAAAAATTTTAACTCTAATGTAACTCACTGTTTACTCGTCTACTCGACTGTAGTTGTAGATCACTTATTTGGTGAAACGATTTAATTCAATTTTTATGTGATTTCGATAAAACAAAACCATTCTCTTATCGTTGGTATTTTTATAAATTAGGGAACTTCCTCAAATACCACCCTTTAAGGAACAATTAATATGCCAACTAGTGGTCTACACATATTATAGTGGTCTATGTATCATGATCTATACATTGATCTATACATTTGTACCTTCTGACTCTAGAACATATACCGCTATTATAATTACTACTCTGCATAATCCCGAACATATTTATAACACAGCTAGTTTTCCAAATCTGTTTGAACAAATCTGTTATCAACCAAAGCTCTGATCAGACAGAATTAATTCGTCAAATATCCCCGGAAAATTGTCGGAAACCATCTGCCCCGTTTCATTTAGACACAGTAAAAAAATGGGAGTTCGAGGAAGCGGTCTTTACGTCAGGGATGTCAGCGCAAGAATCTGACCCTGTTTCGCTGCAGAAGTCACTGATAACCCTGTTAGAAGAGCCGTGCGCAGCGATGGCCTCAGTAACGCGATAGTTTCGACGGATAATAGAGTATTTTATTGGACAAGAGATGTAGAGTACAGATCGTAAATATCCAACAGATAAGTTCTCGGTACTAATTGGTGACGGATGCGGCGCTGTGCAACCGCTTGTCTTACGAGACCATTTGTGATACTTTTATTGCCGATAAAACCGGTCCCCTTCTTCCTGGAAAGAGATTTATCGAAATTTTCCGATAGATGGATTGAATAAGGCTTACAATCTTTTTATGTATGTTGGTCGAATATTTACAACGATGACGTATTAGACAGTTTTAAATACAAGGAAGTTGTCATGAGAGTTTAGTAGAACAATTTTTTAATTTTTCAAAGATGAACTGTATAAACTAGATAGGGCTGAGCTAAACATAGCTGTTGTATATCAGTGAGTAGTTAATGAAATATTCTCTCCTATTTATTCGTTAACGAGACATCGAATTATAAACACTTTGTATCAGTTTCACAAGATCTCTCTGACATTTTCCATATGGTTCACGATAGGTTCATCTCTGTCCGATGGAATGAAAACCGACGCTAACACGATGCAATATAATAATAAAGAAAGATGCAGACACGTTCCAAACATTATTCTTGCGGATGACAAAATATCGACGCAACGTGAACTTCCCCAAATACTTGAAAAATAGTTGGACCCTCTTTTTTCGGACGCAGCCGTGAACCGTGAGTTATTTAACTCGTTTGTCTTAATGAGAGTTACTTGATCCCTCGTGTCGAGCTGTCGCTGCAGGAGCTCGTAACGCAATAAAGCAAAAAGCTAATGGTGCTCGTTACCGCATTGTTCGGTGATAAAGATCTACACAATGCCCGCTCGCTCATGGCCGCGTTCGTTCGAATGCATTTCTGCCGTCGACACGTGTTCCTCTCTTCGTTACCCTAATTGCGTAAATTGAGTGTAATCTGTCAGGATGGACGTATCGGGCGTCGCCCTCAAATCGTTTCTTGATACTTTGAGCCCCTGTGCCATCACGATTCATGGAACATTTCTCGAATCGTGGCGACGATTGAGCACGGAGCAAATGGAACGAGAACATCTTTCAACACCCATGGACTCGATCCAAGAAACTCCGTTCAGGTTTCTGTTTCCTACTTCCGTTGCGACGCTGAACAAATTGCTCTGCAAACACCGTGATTTTCGGATGCATATGCTCCTTACGTATACTGCTGTTTTCGCAGTTATCTTATCTGCACGCTGCCAAGGCTATGCAGTAAATTGTACATTGCATACTGAATTTAAAAAAGGCAGGAATGTAAGACTTTAGAGATTTGCAGATTAACCCCTCGCACTATGACTTATCTGTCAGGTGCGTCAGTCAGAACTGACTAATTACAGCTACTATATTAATACAGACAAAAAATGTGAAATTTTATATCAATTTTATGGAGTCGTTGACTATGAAAATTATAATTGGACTCGAACTCCAAATCGAAGCGTATTAAACATTTTAGCAAAATTAATCACAGCCGAAGTACGAGTGCGTCACGAGTGCGACTCATCAAAATAGTGCAAGAGGTTAATTCTGATACATAAAGTACAAAATCCAATTGATTAAAATTGCATGACATCGATAGAATAAATAAAGAATAGTTTCAAATATTTTTGCTGTCTGAATCAGAGCGAAGGCGGATCAGTCCAATCGGACACGTCCGCTTTAAGGCAAACATCGATCGTTCGGCCGACAATTAGCGGGCCAATCGAATGGAAACATTCTCCGCGTCTACTCTGCGGTCTGGACAACATTTTTCTGCGGCCCGCCACAGATTCCGCGATCGGACGTATCGAGCAAATGGAGCTTTGTGCGGGCCATTGGAATTCTGACACGAATTGCGATCCGTCTTTCGAACCATTTGTTTCGCGCGATCGTAATCGGTAACGAGTGAGGGTGCGATAACAAGGAACGATGAATTCGATGGATTAAAAATCTACCTTTACTTTAACCCCTTGACTTATAACGAGTCAGACTCATGACACGCATTGTATTCCCTCTTGTGCAATGATCTGACACCCTTTTATTACACCCTCTTGGTCTTGAACTGTTTAACACTAGATTTACAGAACCCGTCAAAATGACGGATAATAGGTCTACTTTAGATGACAGAACTTGTTAAGAAATTTTTGTAACAATATCAACTTTCATCAACACTCAGCAGAAGAGTCAATGTTTTAGGCAGTACACATATCATCTGAAATTTGTTTGTTTTTCTACTTTAATTAAAATTTAAACAAAGTGACCATCAAACGTGTGTAAATCTAGTGCTAAACCCTTGCACTATGCCTTATTTATTAGTTGTTAGAGTGATTACAGCCAAAACATTAAAACAGACAAAACAAAATTGAAATGCTATGTCAATATGTTATTCAATCGTTGACTATGCAAATTATAATTGAACTCCAAATTGAAGCTTATTAAAATTTGAATAAAATTGATCACAGCTGAGATATGAGTCCATCACAAGTCAGACTCGTCAAAATAGTACAAAAGATAAACCTTCCAGCAAAGAACAGAATTTCTGTTAATTTCTTAAACATTATCCACGTAAATGTAAACTCTAGCGTTTATTCAGCAAATAAAAATTCAGCAACTTACGTTGCAATTTGAATAGCGCGGTCATAAACTCTAAAATTACAGTAAACCCTAAAAAGTAGTAAAGGGAACAATTTGAAGGAGTTACAAGGTGACGAGAAAGTAGTAGCACGTAACGACGATATAAACCGTTTCACCGAAACGACACGTTCAAAATATTTGTCATGAATCTTCGCGCCCCGAACAAGAGGGAGCAACACGTTTTAGGGGTTAGGTTGTAGTGTAACGCGCTCACGTGTACATACACCGTGCTCCTCGAGTTCCCCACTTAACGCGTTCGAGAACGCCGCCAACTTGGCCGTCGCTAGCGCAATAAAAATCTCGAAACTTGGCGAAACTGAAGCGTCCCGGGGGAACTTTACGAAGGCGTCGCGGCAATTTCCAAAAGCGACATAAACGTCGAAAGCGTCGTTATCTTCCGCGAGAGTCGTAAACGGGAGCGTCGACGATGTAAACATCCGCTTCTTCCCTCCGAGAGATCGAACCGATTCGCGTGGCCTCGAGATCCGAATCGAGTGTTCGGAACTTGGGGACTAATTGACCGTGTCGGGGAACTCATTAAAAGCGCGGCCCGGAACTCGAGACGTCGCTGGCTCGTAACGAGTGCTGTAATTCGAGCTGGATCCTTCCGTGTAAACGTCGTTGCTATAATATCTTGATCCTTCGTTCAGTTCCACTTTCGAGAGCTCCTGTAATAAAGGATCTTCGGGGTCGCTGGAGATTCGACTCCCCGATGATTACGAATCATTGTTGCGATTGCTGGAATTGAAACTCTGGAATCGATACGAACTTTATTTCTTCTTGTAATTTTATGGTATGAGGAAGATGAAGGTTCCAGCTCGTAAAATAGAACAAATGATTAGATACTTGTACAAAAATTACGAGTACAGGTAATAAGACGGGTATAGTTCACAACGATTTAAATAATAAATCATGCTAACGGACCTAATAACGTTACATAACCTGGAAGAGGCCATCAGACTCGTAAAGTATTAACTTCTCTAATTAGCCAGAACGTCGATACGTTCCAGGAAATAGTTGGCGTAACGTGACACGAATCGAGGATCGATGCACACGAGTTCCTCGCGAAGAATTCCGCACGCGCAAACTTGCACGCTCGTGTCCGCGAGCAATCGATTACCCAATCGAATATCGTCTTTCACGAGCGGTACGGTGGTCTGGTCCCTCGGACGGACGTTGACACGACACGACTACCACCGCCACGGTTGTACGACCCGAACAGATAATATTACGTATCGGGGATGTTATGGAGGTCATCTTTACATACGGAGCCCTGACAGCTGCGTAATCGATGCGACCACGACTACCATGGAAACCATAGTTTTCCAACCGACGACAACTTTCTCTTTCTCAGTCCTGGTCCCTGGTGCTCGTTCGTCGATCCGTTTCGCTGTGGCCGATCCCATCGATGGAAAAACTCGACACTGCAACTCGCCTGGGGACCAACTTTTCGCTGATCTAACGAAGCCACTCGGATAAGCCGATTACTTTCTCAACGAGACACGCCGAACCTGGGCAAACTCATCCGTTACGCGATAAACAAAACTTCTGCAGGACTCGATAAATCAATTAATTTACCTCTCCTGGAATACGATATCAGATTTTCATTTACGTGGATATTCATCGATATGTACATACACCTTTCGTTGATACATTAGCAAAATTATTGCAATCATACAAAGATTGTTTTATATCTTCTGATGAATGGTCTGAAGAATATCTTTCTTTGAGCATCCCTTAACTTGCAGCATTATCAGACTGACTTTTCACACCTTTTTGACTTTTGACTCAAAATTGTTCCAACTTCTTCAACTACACAAGGTGAATATATTTCACAATCTCTTATATCTTAACACATGTAACACATCTTTCATTTTTGACTCAAAATTGTTCCAACTTCTTCAACTACACAAGATGAATTTATTTTACAATCTCTTACGTCTTAACACATATAACACATCTTTAACTTTTGACTCAAAATTGTTCGATCTTCTTCAACTATACAAGGTGAATATATTTCACAATCTCTTATATCTTAACATATATAACATATCTTTAACTTTCGACTCAATTGTTCCAACTTCTTCAACTACACAAGGTAAAGCTATTTCACAATCTCTTCTATCATCATACAAATATATCTATCCAAAAATGAAATCTGTCACAAGTCCTACTTACAAATCAAGTTGTCAATTTCCAGTAATAATTACTGCACATTAACCTCCTAATTTCTATTAACCTCCTCATTGTCTAAAAAATGAAAAACCATAGCAGAAGTTGAAAGAACGTTAATTAGAGAGCAAAGGAATAAATCGTCGGTGGCGAAGGGATAGCGAGAGAAATAGTGGAAGTCGCAGGTGCTCGTTCGGTATCCGGAAACCATTGTTTTCCCATAACCCGTTCGTAACCGCTGGCGCCTCGTATGTTTCTTTAGGATCGAACGGTGGTATTCCAAACGACGTCGGCATCGAGGCGCTCGCGTTTCATTCGGACTCGACCTAAGACAACAAACAGACAGCTTCCTGCCGTGAAAAGTTGTTGTACCGCTCGTAGAAGAGATCCTTCCGATGCCACCCTGGCAAAATTTTTCCTACCGTGTTATCCTTACAGCACGTTGCTAATGTAAAATGCATTTCTACCTAGTGTTTTATTTTTAAGTAACTCGGAAATTTTTACGGGAATCCTTGTTTCAAATTCTAGTACACTATGGTCGGTGCTTTCAGCCCTTAAGGAAGGGAGGATAAAGAGTTTATACACAAATTCTTTAATACCGAAACGTTTTTACTGGAGTGTCTAGGAGGAAGATTCGGTACAAGCTTTTTTCTAAAGTTTGAAACTGGAATTGTAGTCTGTTTAAAGTATATTAATATTCTTTTTATATGAAACATGTTAAGTCACGTCAGTTTTGAACGATGAAGTATTGAAAGGATTATTGCAAAATTAAAATTGTTATAATGTGTAGGATGAGTTATGTATTTTGACGATTGAGAACCGCTGTACTAAACAAGTAGAGATTAACAAAGAGCGACACAGATAAACGTCCAACAATCCAGCACTTCCAATCCTGTTGTTTTCCCTCGTCTTTAACATTCACCGAGCACCCTCCCCATATACCAGCGAGTAAACGTAAGAATTCCCGTTTCCAGAGAAATTCCCATAGTCCCTCATCCTTATCTGTCCACGGAAATCTCGCGGAGCCTGGGGAAAATCAATAGAAATTCTCTGTCTGTTTCCACGAGAACGTTCCTCATTATCGCACCTCGTCGACACCGGCGGTGGATGTTTACTCGAGGAAGCTCCGACCGGAAGCGTTCGAGATAGCCGGAAGGAAGGAATCGTCGCGGTCGTCTTAAACAGAAATTAACAGGGACATCGATCAAGCTTTGGTGTAGACGTCGTCTCAGGGGAGGGCCACTTCTCGTGCTCGGTAAACAGCGGTTTACCACGGGGATCACGTTTCCTCGGACTGGGGACCACACCCGGCAGCCTCTTCGTGTTTCCACTGTACGTTTACTCGTCCCCGAAGTGCACGTGGGCCACGCACGTGCGTGTTCCCCGCGAACACGAAGCTTCCTGCCGCGATAACCGTCGCAGATAGCGTCGCCGATGGCATACGCGAGCCAGGAATTTTTCCTCGAGCTTGGCCGTACCTGCCAGGACGATCGTGAGGCTCCCAGGGATTCCACGGGAATACAAATACGACGCTGCTCCTTCTACGTATTATTTTTCCCTTCGAGTTTCTCCGTTTTCTTTTCGACTTCTTTTTTTTATCGGCTACCGGTGTCGGATTCTAGGGGATCCGCAGCTGGGGCTCGACGCGTTCTACGTTCGTAATTCATTAACTCTAGTCCGCTTTTTTCTTGGATCTATGAACGTGGATGGAAGTCCAAATTGGGCTCCGTCACGTGGCTCGGGGAAATAATTTACTGACTGCATATCAACCTTGTCTAGAATGCTGCGTGACAGGGGGGTGAGAAGTGGATCCTTCCGGAGGTCCACTGTTCTTAATTTTTATTCATACCAAGTGAGAAATAATTCTCATTATAAAACAAAATATATAACATAATAAACTTGCAAGTATTAACCCTTTGCACTCGAAGATAATTTGACTGTTTACAAACAGCAACTTTAGAATTTAGTTAAAAAGTTAAATGAATTTTCTTGAGGTTATTATTTCTTTACTAATAATTTCCACTATTGTTTGTTTCACTATGTTTATCACACGTGTCATGTTACAGAATCAGTTAAAAAATGCTTATTTAAAATTACTGTATTAAATATAATGTTCACTGTGAGTCATCTCTCGAGCGCAAAGGGTTAATCTTATAAAAAGACAATTTTACCAAGTATAAAACATGCACGATACTAAACAGATTTATTTACTACTTCCTTCAAAACATCTAAAAAACATCGCACCGAAATGCATAAAAAGTAAGAGACTGAAAATGCATCGAGGCAAACAAAAGTATATATCGAAGGTGATCGAGAAAACGGCGACGTCGTTATAAAGTCGAAAGACAAAAGCGTAGTCAAAAGAAGGAAGAAAGTTCGCTTGGCCGGAAACGTGACCGCCCCTGACGGTCCTTATATCCTCTTTATACCAATGTCCCATTGAATGCAACTTATGGAAGTCCATTCCACAAAGTTGCCTCGCGGATTTTCGTGGGGACCGTAAGCCCCCACGTCGTCGACAATGGCCTCCTACCTCGGTTCGGGCTCCCTTTACCGACCACAGCAGTTTCTCATTCCCTCCACCTACGTTCGGACCCGAGAGAAAGGGTCGCGAGACGGGCGGGGGTGAAGCAACCACGGGGGGTGCGCTACTCATTCCGGCCGCAAGATTTAGAAGCCAATTTTCGCGAGCATTGACCAGACTCCCCTCTTTGATCCTCTCGCTTCCTCCTACGTCGTTCTTCTTCCCGTTCGCCTCGTTCTTTTCCTCCTTTTTCTCCTCCAAAGTGCCGTGGGCCACGCTGAAAGGAAGCCTCGAACATATAGCCGACCGTTGACTGACCACCGAATCGTCTTTGCGCGACCCGCAGGGGCGAATTGCGGAAGGAGGATTTCGATTCTTCGCCACCGGATTCGGCTGATCTGAAAGTATAACGCCGCAGAGGTTTGCTGTCGTTTTTAGACGGGAAATGCCATCGTACGCTATGGAATATCACCGTTTTATAGCCGGGAATGGGGAGGTAACAGCTTCTGCGGATATGTGTTGTTAGCACATGTGTATGTTATTCATGTGATTTCGGGTTGCTGGAATTCGCATTTTTGGAGATCAAAATATATTCCTATGTCTTCATATCTTTTCATCTTTAGAACACTGGACCATTTCTAAATTTTGGGGTAGCGTTCACCCAGTACCTAGTACCCAGTACCATTTCATCTTTAGAACACTGGACCACTTCTAAATTTTGGGGTAGCGTAGGCACCCAGATACCTAGATTCTGAGATATTTAGAGTACACCTTTGCAATCCTATATTCTTAGATCTCTTCATCCCCAGATCATGATATCTCTACAAGCTCAGATCTCTATATCCCGAGATATAAATCCACATTTCGATTCTCCCATCTTCAAATATCTGCAAATTCCCACATTTCGCATATATCTATACTCTGAATCTCTAAGATTCTTCACCCCTATTATTACTTTAAGTAATCACCCTGACCCCTCCGAGGTATTAAAAATGCAATTTAGGTTCTCGGCTTAAAATTCCGCGTTCAAGATACAGCGAAAGTCTTGAGCGTTCCACCGTCGATCGTCAACGTCCATGCATTCCTAGGCGTCTACCAACGCGAATGATGGCCAACGGGGATCAAAACAACGTCGTCGTCCTTGGTGGCTATCTATTCGTCGGATGCCAAACGGTCCAAGGATGAAATTAGAGTGGACAGCCTCCGGAAGCTGATGTCCACGCAGGAACGAGAGGACGTGAATGGATCGTCTGGACACGCTGTCGGAAAAGACGGTCGCGCCAAGAAGGACGCAGAGAACGTCCTCGCGTGTACGCAATTATTCTCCCTCGTCATATCCGACGCCGGTCTTTTCATTACCCTTCTAAATGGCGCATGAAGTGGACCCCCTCTGTGTCGGGTCTGTGAAGTTGAAATGCCGCGGATAGGTGAGCTCCTCTCGTGCCGTGTGACGCGAACCGGTCGGCTCGCAACCCCGATAATTACTGCTACCCGCCGAACAATGCCTCCTGGCTGTCATAACTGTCAACCGACGCGATGCTCCGCCGTTATTTAAGGCTGTTGGCTTATTAAATGTAATGACTGCGGCGGACTAGCTCTTTCGACGGCTCAGGAACGCAGGATTTGGATTAGCTGGAACATTCGTCTCGTAACGATGTTTCTTTTTTATTGAGGGAAACGTTTGTCACATCTAAACTGACTGGCAACTTACTGTACCAAGTCTGACAAATTGACGGAGAAATTAATTTTCATGTAATTATTGTGGTACGTGTACTTAATGAGCCACTCAAAATGGAGGAGACATGTTCTTTAGCGAGTGACTCTTCAAATCACTGTGTTAGGTGACTGCAGTTAAATGTAACTCGCCATTTATCAACGAATCACCCAAAACTAATAACCTCTCGAGCAATTAATATATGACTACCTAAATACTAAAATATCTAACATATTATAAAGTTAACATACCCCAGAATTTTAAATACAATCCTGACAACATCATTTGCCTAACCATTTGCTCCCTATAGAATCTGTCACTAATAAATAGACCAAAAGTAGTAATAGCACAACTCCAAAGTTTTATTGTGAAAAGAAATCACCAGTCCAGACAGAGTAATCTTTATCAAGATTCGCGGAGACCACAACTCAAGGCCGATCGTTTCGCGTTTTACGAAGCTGTAGCGGATTCTCGGTGTCCTCGCTACTGTAGCGACTCGTTTCGAGTTATGATAACGTATCTGAAGGCATTATAGCACTTTCACGGGGATATCTTTATTGGCTCTCTTACTTAATGGTTCGTAAGAAGGGTAATGTATTTCTTTTAATCGCTTCGCGGTAGCGGATCCAGTGGTATGAATGTTCGAAAGCAATCGCCTCTGTTCTGTACCTCCAAATAAGTCAAGCCTTATGTTCTACTGGTAGGCATTATTTCACTGATAAGGAAAATCTGTTTCTAAGCAGCAGCTTTTTGGTTAAACTGAACCTGCTGTCAAGAACTGCTTTTCTGAAAGTTACTTGGTAACTTTAGCTGACCTACTGACCATAGGTTGTTTAACAGGTGCTAACTGTGCATTAATTTTTATCGTGCTACATTTTTTTGTTGTACTGAAGCTTGCTAATTTGCAAAATTTACATATAAATTTTAGAGACTTGAGTTGCACATATCTCACAAACGTGGACCGGGGTTTCATGGAGCTATCAGAATGCAACGAATGCACGCGTCCATTTCGGAAACAGGGTGCAGAATTCGCGGTGTCCCGCGTCCACTCGAAATACGTGGTCGTTCGTGGAGGAAGCTCGCGAGTATCTTCTTCCGGAGAGGAACTGGATGATCCGGCACACGTTCCAGAAGCCGAGGAACTCGATCCTGCACGACGAGGACATTCGAATCGGTTGGTAGCCGGCGCATGCCTGGCGCTCGTCAGATTGCTCGAGCACATTCGAGGCAACCGCAAATCGATAAGCGGTTATCGTCGCGTTCGAGCTGAACCGTCTGGTTCTTCGTGGACCCAAAGCGTTCCTGTAACTCTTCTTTCGTGAACCCACTTGGCCGCGTATCGCTCGAGCACGCCGATAACGCGCCAGGTACGCGCTCCAGACAGCCACGGGAAGGAAGAACCGATAAACCGAACAGGATGCTCGTAGCTGCAGGAAGGCAGCACTTTGCTATCTTTTAAAGTTGCTTCGTGATTTTTAGCCTCGTGCTTCAAGGTACGTGTCTCGGACTCGACCGTGGGTTGAGATTGTCCAGCTCTCGTTTATCGAGCTTTGATGTTTCCCTTTGTAGGTGTTGTTATCCTCTCGAGCTTCCGCCTCTTTGCCTTTGTGAATGTATCGTATTTTTATGCCACGTTTATTTGCTTTTACTTGGAATACATGTGTGATAGTGGGAGTTACCGAGGTTTAGTGGGATAGATTTTGTCTGTTGTAATGGCGATAGTACCGAGGATAACCTGGAGGGTTAGGCAAACTGTTTTAGGTCTGAACCCATTTGCGATAACGGGGAAACTTCGAATTTCTAAATTTCCCGAATCAATGAATTCCTCGAGTACTCGAAACCTACGATTTAATTCCTACATCGTCTAATCCTAAGTCAAATTATAAATCTCTTAATACAAATTCTGGAAACCTTAAATCTCCAAATTCTTGCACCGCAAGTCAACCCCTCAATCTTAAATTCCGTAAAGTCTCCCCATATCCAAGATATCTCTAAATACCTAACACCTGATTAACAAACTTACACCTGACTTATATTCACAAACCACTATTTACACAACTTCAAAAGAACATTCAAACTATATTTATGGACATCAGAATTTATGAAAATGCTGAACATACAAGTTCCACCTATAATGCGAGGAATATTCTGGTTCACTATGAAAGTTTTAATTCAATTCGCACTGCATCAGAGGGGTTGCAACGACTGTTACCCACTGCTGTTGCCAGAAGTTCAGCTACGCGACGGATGACCGGGATGTTAACTCGATTGGTTACCATACCCTCTTACCCTCTAATGCGTTTATCGAGCGGCTTAATGTTATCCTAACTAGCGGGAACGAGAAATTCCTTTGTAGATTCCGTGATGAAATATTCAACGACGAAGATCCCCCGGTGATAATCGGGTCACGAAAGTTCTTTCGTTTTTGTGTTAGGCTGATGAACCCTCAGGGTATAAGTAGCATTTGGTTGCGCCGTGCAAGTGAGAAGCACTTTCTGCGCTTGAATATTCATGATGTTCGTGAGAGATTTTTTTTTATTGTTGCTTGAATGTTGGCGAGATTTCTCTGCAAATATACGGTTGTATCCAAAATGATCAAATTTAATCTTCGTTGACTACAAAGTTCGAAAGTTATTGCGTTCGCCACAAATTAATTTGGAGCTTCATAATATTTCAGAGAAATTAATTCGATAACAGGAGGGAAGTGGTTGAAATTTGTAAATGTAACTATGTGATCAAACAGAATGTTTCGGGGTACTTTAGTTTAATCGGATAATTGTTCCGTCTGTAATTTCGATATTATCGTTACAGCTGCAACGAGGTCGGTAGTACTCTGACTAAGAACCGCGCTTCTAAATTCTCTAATTACACGATTAAATTACCAAGTTAAATAGGAACTTTTAGTATCGTTTATAACAGACTCCACGGCTACGAATCAATTTCCAAGCTCAAAGTTCGCGCTATCTCCGTTGCACTCTGCCCGATTCCGGCAGCGTACTCGCGCGCATTCATTACAACCAGCGGGACGGAAACAATCTCCAAATTCCTCGCACGCTTCCAAACACTTAACCCGCGAAATACAGCCGGCGTTATCCCCGGTTTCCGGCGGCTAGGCTCGTTAATCGGCCGCGTTTCGGTGAAAGCATCGGCCACCAACACGCGCCGCCCGGATAATGGCGTTATTATACTCGAGAAATAGATCGTATCGTATAGGACGAGAAGCAGACTCGCAGAAGGCACATCCTCGACGACCTGCTGTGTTAGACTTTGCCAGGATGCTCCTTTTACTGAACGCTGCCTCTTGTTAGCGAACTGTGCCACTTCCGTTTTGTCGTTGACTTCGTCAACACAAAGTCTTCAGTAGATAAACGATGTATTCTTGAAGAAACACCTCAAGGAGGTGTGCGGATGTGGTGGACAATGATGTCTAGGTGGAGACCTAAATAAGCTTAATTTACGGTCAGAGTTTAACACTAAACCTACCGGCATATAATGTGTACTTTACTTGGAATTAAAAACGAAGTTAAAAAATAAATAAACAAACAACGAAACGTAAATTAGTACACACATTTATCTTTTATCTTGATGAAAATCAATACTGATTTTAAGTAATGTATTTTAACAAAATGTGTTTGTTATAATACGAAGCTACGAAGGAGTATACGAAGGAGTATAGAAGAGGTTATGTAGAGAGCCTCATATAATATATGAAGTATGTAAATTAAAATTCAAGACGATGACAGAAATATATATAAAACTCTCTCAGTGGTGTCTACATACTTAAAATTGACTACATAAAACTATTGCAAATCTGTTCTTTTTTCAATATTTGGGAACATGAAATTTCACGAAGTACAAAAACTTGCATTTAAGATGTCATAAAGAGTACGAAACGATTTTTAAAGCGGCTTCATTAAAAAAGAAGACTGTTATGGGATTAATTACTTGGTGGCTATCCAGACCTACCGTGCAATAAAACGCAGCCTCACCGAATAAATTCATCCCCTCGTCAACATCCAGCTCAAACAACTTCACCGCTACCAGTCCGACCATCAAACATGGGCCTGTTACAAGAACCATCCAACATTATCCGCATATAGTTCACACAATAAGCGGTCGTGAAGAAGGCCCGGAGGCTCGAGCGTCGGGAACACTCTCGAGCAGATTAAGTTTCTAGCTCGGGGGTATCGAGGCGGTTGCGATCGCACCCCCGACCAAATTCGCGCGAGAACTCGGCAAGTGGAGAAAAGAAGGCTGGACGTGAGCACGTCCTCGTCACAGCTTGGCTCGTGCACCAGCTGACGTGCTTCGGGATAATAGTCGCATGCATTAACTTTAATTAACTGTTTCGCGTAACTGTGGAGCCCACGGCGACTGCAAAATATCCTTCTTTTTTACTTTAGGTATGTTGATGCAAAGGAATGCGAAGCAAAATTGACTAGAATGATTAGGCTATTGGCTATATCTAATAGATGTAGGACCATCCTATATCTATTCTTAAGTCCTTGAAGAAACCGAAGTTTGCTGAGAATCGTGTTATTCCAGAATTGCATCTGCAGAAATTTAAATTCGCCCTTTGTTTCAAATTGCGAGTGGCATGGGCCCTACAAATTCCCGGAGGCGAAATTTCGGCCGCTTTAATATGGTGGTCCGCCAACGCAGACGACGTGACTCAACGATACCTGGACTCACGATTCTCCCAGAAACGTTGCCCTCTTTCATTTATCCCGGGCCTGATTTACGACGGTCGTCGGATAAGTGGCTGGCCTGATGAACCAACTCGCTCTCTTTCTCCCACGTAATGCATTGTTTTGCCCGACATTGGCGTAACTATTTTATGAAGCCGTAAAAACTTACTCTGGGTGGCCCAACTGAACTGCAGTGTTTAAACAAGGCTCAAACAATTAACATCAAAAATCCATTATCCGTATTCGCCGACTGAAATTTCATAACTGTTGCAAATTCCGATACCATTTAAGTGCTCTGAAAATGTGAATAAAATTCAGTTGAATGGTCTATGAAACTGCTGCCCTAAGCGACACACGATATCTAAGATGTAAAAGCCTGTTGACGAATATTCACGTTAAGAGGGCCAATTAATTCGAGGCGGTCGATATCGAGGATCGTGTCGAAACTACCTTAGACGAATCTTGTAAGACATCCGGCTAGAGACGGTGGCCCAGTGGGGCTTCACGGTTCCGTTTTCTTCGTTGCCTTCCGACGAGATCGTGTACAGGAGGACGACGACCCGACCCGTCTTGCCTGTACACCCTATGCGCTAGGTATAATAAGATGTCGGCCATAAACGTCTTAGCACTTTGCGGGATGCGCTTAATTGATCGTCGCCTCGGTTCTCGACAATGCCCGTTCTTCATGGCGAACGAGCCATATCGCGGCTCTTCTCCACGCAGACTTCCTCGTTACCGAGGATCGCGGATTCCTGCAACCGGATTCCTCGAATCGGTCGATGTTGTCTCCGAACTTTCCTGTCGTTTTTAATTAGACAACCGTTGCGAGAGTATGGTAATTACGAAGAATGCTAAGGTTTCACCGGGAATGACGAAACGCGAACAGGCTGCAAAATGTTTGGAATTGTGCAACTTCGTGTTGCATCCGTTGCATCACTGGAGAATAGAAAGTGATTTAACGCCGATGGAGAATCTTTCGGTTTCTATGTACGGGGATGGTGTAACATGAATGAAACAGGGAACAGTTGATCGATCGCGCGATCAGGAAGTTTAACGATTTCAAGCTTACATTGAACTAGTGTTTCTATAGAATTAGCGCAGAATTTTTCGACCTTATGTAATTATATTCCCACAAAAATCTTGAACATTGGTCGGTAAATTCGTCTGGTCGGCAACGAAATATAACATTTTACGCGAAATTAGACGAGTTGATGAAGCGTGACAGGATAAAATATCCAACGCGTCGGGTGCTGCTCGAACATTCGATTACGTCGCGTCAATGCAGACAGCAATTACAGAGTGGAGGTCTCCTCATTGCGAAAAAAGCGGTGCGAGCGTATGCTCGATGACACGTCGCTGGCAAATATTTGGCAGAAAATCCATAGGAAGCTGGCAAACATTTATCTATTCGCGCCCGCCCTCGTCAACGGCGAATTATCGAATATAAAATTTCGCGGTATGAACGATTTTTAACATCGTCGACCGCGTGTGATCGATGGTAAATAAAGAGCTCGACGTGTAAATTGGGGAAATGTTATTGATTTCGCTCGTCAGTCGCATGACTGGTCCCCAATTCAATCTGTTCCCATCAAAATGGAACAATTCTCGAGCCTCCAACGAGGTTTCATGATTTTCATGGTTTTCGATCCGACAGGGGGGACCGAGCAAACATGTGCGGCTCGTTTGGTTATCAAATATGCACAGACCGCAAGACGCGCAACCAATTGCACTTATTTTCTCGACTTTTGTTCTTTATCCTCTCTGATAATTTACGTAAAAATGCATACTAAATTATGTATTCTATAAAATATACGAATTCTTTGAGGACATAAAAATGTCGTAAAATAACACTGGCCTCACATGGACTTAAAATTTGAGGTTTGTCAAAAATATTCGAGCATATTTTTCGTTAAGAAGTTTTAACACGTTGACTGTCACGTTATTCATATATGAGTGACACTTAAGTTGTTAAACCAACATGAGTATCATTAAAAATTTGTTCACTTTCCTCATAAAAAATTCTCCCATTAATTACATGCATCTAATGAAATATAAATGTAATAAAATATTGTGGAAATATTTGGAAAAATTTATTAAAAATGAAAACACTACTTGATGCAATTGTTTCAGTGGCAGTCAATGTGTCAATTATAAGATTGCAGAGAACACATTTTTCGTTAAGAAGTTTTAACACGTTGACTGCCATGTTGGTTTAAGTTGTTAAACCATGAGTATTATTAAAAATTTGTTCACTTTCCTCATAAAAAATTCTCCCATTAATTACATGCACCTAATGAAATATAAATGTAATAAGATATTGCAAAAATATTTGGTAAAATTTATTAAAAATGATAACACTACTGGATGCAATTGTTTCAGTGTGTCAATATGTTAATTATAAGATTGCAGAGAAGTAGCTCCAAAAATTCTTTTCCCACAGCAGTTTCGAAAAGTAGAATCGACTGAGGCGTTGAGCTAGCAGTAAAAAAAGAAGTGAATCTCGAGTGGCTACATCCTCGGCCGGTCTCTCGACTGCAGCAGGCATGGTCGTTGGAGTTGCAACAAGGAGCAAACGCGTTCCCGAGCATCTTCATCCGAACATCCACTCAAGGTGTCCAATTATTAGGCGCATACGAGCGGGCCGACATCGTTACCGAACCGGTCTCTGGCTGCCCGTTTTATTACGATGCGCCAGCCTAATTTTAGCCAGCTTTATTTCTGTACATCCTCGACAAGTATCCTCTCGTCGGTAGCTCGAGCAGAGGCTGCCTCGAACACCGATTGAGTCTGCCCGGACTCGCGAACCTACACGTGTTCCCATATTCGAGAGGCCGGGCTCTTTCTTCCTCAGATCTTGGCGTTACGTTGTCAAACACATGGCGTTTAATGCTCGCGGCGTATTGCTCCACGGGTCAGAGAAGCGGGACCCTTTAATCTTCGGGAGCTAACCGGGTTTTTCTGTTCCGGCCGAGTTAAATGCTCGCGAACCGTCGCCATTCTTTCGATTTGTTGTATACTCTTCCTGGAAACATTCTGTAACTGTTACCGACTGCTTACAAATTGATAGAATGTCTTCTTAGAACTTTTCTGGATGTAAAACTCCCTTGTAGCAACTCGGAGAGTAAATTTTATCTTCCATGAACACGAAGTAGAACAGTATAAAACCAGTGATATTTTCGAAGCGTCAACACGCAATTAAAGCATTACATTTACATTGAAATGTCATTCGGAACAACGACACGCCTACATAGAGAGAGCATTGAGAGAGATTCAATTATCGCGACGATTTATCAAAACGATTCCCATCCAACCCGTCCTATCTTCCTTCCATCTGCTTTAAGAACGGTCTCTACTCTACGGCACCTGCCTTTCGGAATCAGGTGCGGTCCCATACCAACGTAAATCAGAAGATATAGCTGTCCATGGGAAACTGACCTTCGAGGAAATCAATATCCTCCCGTAGGGACGGAGGGACCGTCGCCTTCCTCGACGACGTGGATGTCCACGAGGACATATATACTACTTCCCTTGAGCTTTACAACTACGCTGCGCTCTATCTCTCGAACTAACTCTGCTGCTATCTTGTCTCTTGGTTCTATTCGATCACGCTGATAAGCTGGCAAAATATTGTTTTTTCTTTACAGTGAAAATATCAAGGTTCTAGATAGAAGTTTTAGATTAAAAAGCAACAGAGATACAAATTAATAATGTTAAATATATTTAAAATTAATTGTTGAGTTTATTTAAAATTTGTGGGAAACAGAAACTAATGTTAAATGTTAAATTTATTTAAAACTTGTATGAAAGAGAAACTAACATTAATTGTTAAATTTATTTAAAATTTGTATGAAAGAGAAACTAATATTAATTGTTAAATTTATTTAAAATTTGTGTGAAAGAGAAACTAGCATTAATTGTTAAATTTATTTAAAATTTGTATGAAAGAGAAACTAACATTAATTGTTGAATTTATATAAAATTTGTATGAAACATAAACTAACATTAAATGTCAAATTTATTTAAAACTTGCATAAAACTGAAATTTTCGAAATTTATTTAAAATAAAAATTACCTCAGATAATTATAAATTAAATTGCTGTTGAAAGAATTAACCCCAATTCATCAAAAAATCAGCAACCCCAAAAATGACGTCCCCAAGAAATATGCGACAATATTTCGCTTAAAATACCAACGAACCCGCAATAAAATGAAATTTAAGGCAACCGTAGGGTCGTACACGCGTGGGACGCAAGGGTGTATGTTGTTGGTTTCATCCCTTCTCTCATCGCGGAGGGTGAAGGATGAGTTGATCTATGACTCAGTCAGGAAGTTCGCCTCGACGATGGCACACAAAGTGAAGTGAACCTGCCACCCTGCCCCCGTTCGAGGAAACCCATGAGCCACCCCCGTGTCTTTTTCTCCTTCACCCCCGTATCGACTTTGTTTCGGGGAACCGGAGCAGCCCGGGCCGGAAGTGCGATCCACAGGGCCACGTGCCCTTCCACGAGAAGTCGCGGAACTGTAAAAGTGACTGATGGCTCGATCGATGCGGATGATAGCCGGGGTGAAGTGGTATCCGGAGCAAGCAGGCTTCCTGATTTCGAAGAGTTGGCGAAATAAAGTATCCATTAGAACTACGTTTTTCTATGCGATTGTTTGGGGATAGGGGAGAGATTCTTTCGACGGGATTGATCTTACTGGGTTATGGCTGGTTTTTGGAAAGTTTTCGGAGGGAAGATAGTCAGTTCATCACTAATTTACTTCGGTAATTCAAGCAGTTTATGTTGGACGGGTATATTTATAATTAGACTGCAGATGTTCATACATTTTATGATATATTAAAATCTGAAAAGCATAGAATTATATAACCTGTGAAATGAGGACCTGCAGAGGGGTGTATATTTTGCAGAAATTAATATACCAAAAACCTAACAGTCTAATCACCCAACAGTCTCCTTGCAATTTATTAAAATACCTACTCATAATTAATTGTCATTCAAGAGTCCATTAAAATTAATTTTTCATATTACTCCATTTTCAGCCAAGAATTACTCGCAAATTAAAATTTCCCTCCGAAAGTTAACTTTGCTACCGTTTCAATTAATCGCCGGGTAATATAGCGTTCATTGTAAGCGAACCAATTTCATCAAACAACATCGCGACTGTTTCAGCTTTTCAATTTGCCCTCTCAATGGAAGAGTGAACACCCTCGCAGCCGCGAGAAAGGGCAATAAGCGATAATATAACGTATCAACGTATAGATTGTCAGCGTGGAATGTCAGCGATTCAAAGTGGCCTCGATTCTCTTTCTCCCCTTGCTTGCGACTCGATAAATCCTGGTCGTCGTTGTCACCGAGAACGTTCGAACACCCTGAAAGACGACTCGTTGGTCTTTAAAGGTCGACCAACTCGTAAATTCTTATTGGTTCTTCGGGAAACGAGGCTATTGCACAGTGACACGATTTCCGCGACTCATGATGGGGAACAGGGAATCTTGGAACAGATTAAATCGCTTCGGAATGGGATCCTTTGCCAGAACGTTTCATTAGTCTTCGTTTCCGGAAATTTGTGTGTAATGGATTAATTCGCAAATGGAAACTTTAGACGATCAATACTGTTGTTAGGATACTCACTGAAATTGTAATTTGAAATTGCAACCACATTTTCAATATGGCCGCCACTCGAGCCCCCAAATTATGAAATTTTCTCAAACCTATTCATTAGATTAAATTTAAAATTTTAATAGAAGTGTAATATAAATGCATTAAGTTTCTTTTCGTCCAGACGTAAATTCAATATATTTTTCATCGTTAATTAACCCCAGCTGTTTCGTCTCAGCAATGGAAGCGGGTAGACGATAAATTAAAAGGGAACGAAGTTACAGCATCGAGGCTGAATCGGTTTTTCTCGAATATCGCTGATTTAAAAGGTTGCTAGTTTAATTTGACAGTTATTCAATTACGGTTATCCGGGATCTCGTGTTTCGCGTGTCGCGCGAAAACCTTGGCTGCCTTCTTCGGCCCCGGCTTGAAAGAAGTTAAATTGGCTTTTCTACGCTCGTCACTCACTCTCGCCCTTTCGCCGTTTCACTTTCCTTCCTGTTTTTTTCGTTCGCGTCCAGATGCCGTGAAAAGATAGAAAATAATTTCGACTGCGACTGCACGCGATTCGAACCTGATCTTCGTCCAAGTCTTCTTATTATTGATAGCTTGATATACTATCTTATTACTATTTATATAATTTAATATACGTATAGTATTACATATAGTAATATACATATGCCTGTACATATACATATACGTATACATATACATATACATATACATAGACATATACATATACATGTACGTGAATATTTTATTTTTGAAGTAGTCCTTATTTTTCAAGGATCCTTTGAATCTAACGATACAGTAAGATTTTCGACAAGCACCCTCGAAACCCACATACTTCTTTCAAAAAAAAAACGCTAATAAGAAAATGAAGAAACAGTCGCGTTTGATTAAACAGAATCTTCTCAAGTCCATCTTACATGAAAAGCTGAATAGAGCTTCTCGCCAATTCAATATAGCTCCTCCCGCGTTCTCGAGCTATACAACAAAATGGAGGAGAATACAAACAGCCGAAAGCGGAGGACAATGAGACTCCCGCGAGGATCAATCGAAAGAATCGGCCGCAGGAAGAGGGTCGTCAAAGGAGGTCTCGAAATAAGCCTAGCGAAGCAGTTGGGAAGGATCATTATATGCACAAAAGAGGCAGCAGCGAGTTTTCTGCCGATTCGCAAGAAACGCTACAGTTGCAGAAAAACTGTGACCCCTCTACAGTACCGTCCTTACCGCCTGTCGAACTGGGTGCTCAGACATTTATGAAATCTTCACATTTTTAGATTTATATGTTCTGGAATTTTTGAGGTTTCAAATTTATGAATTTTTAAAGTTTCAAGTTTTGAAATTTATATTCTCTAATTTTCAAGTTTGCAGATTGTCAAATTTTTTAATTTTAAATTCTTGAGTTTTCAAACTTTAGAATTGTCAAACTCTCAAATTGTCAAATTTTCCAGTTCTCAAATTTTCACATTCTCACTTTCTCACATAGTCACATTCTCAAATTCCCACATTCTCAAATTCCCACATTCTCAAATTTCCACATTCTCAAATTCCCACATTCTCAAATTCCTATATTCTCCATTTCCACATTCTCAAATTCCCACATTCTCAAATTCCTACATTTTCAAATTTTCACATTCTCAAATTCCCACATTCTCAAATTTCCGCATTCTCAAATTTCTACATTCTCAAATTCCTATATTCTCCATTTCCACATTCTCAAATTCCCACATTCTCAAATTCCTACATTTTCAAATTTTCACATTCTCAAATTCCCACATTCTCAAATTCCTACATTCTCCATTCCCACATTTTCAAATTTCCACATTCTCAAATTCCCACATTCTCAAACTCCCACACCCTCAAATTTTACATTCCCAAAATATGGAGGCTTTCTACCCCTAGTAAGGTCCTCTCCTCACACTGCTAATCGCCACCCTATCTGCCCCAACATAACGAGGTTTAATCGAACTCATCACCGCTCACCATTGATCCAACATCGAGCATAATGTCGGTTCTTGCCCGGGGCGCCACAAAATTTAGGGGCGGTTCTGTCAGCGTTCGTATCAGAAGAAATCAGATCGATCGGAAAGAGACGTAGGCAACACTCGTCCACTCGCGGATTTCAATCCGCTCCGTTCGCGGACTGAAGACGTCGTCGAAGCGATTTGTAAGCTGATTTTAATGTCGCGTTTACAGACCCCCCCAGGGAACTGCTTGCAGTCCCCTTCGTTCTCCTTCGTCCTAGTCGGCAGATTTCGAACGTTTCGAAGGGTTGCCACCCCCTCTTCCTCTCCGCGAAACTCCTCGAAAATTCACCGTTACCTCCCGCGTTTTTCGCTTCGTCACCCAGCCTAGTGCTTTTTTTCGATAATAAATCACGTTTCGGCCGTTTCTTGTCGCCGGCTGGGATCACGCTGGGTCATTAAGGGAGGGTCATTAAGTAGATGACAATGAATGCAGAGTAGAAGGATTGATTCTTGGTGGCCGGAAGAAAGGAAATCTACCGTGGCCTCGGTTGGATGTTGTCTTATCACTTCCGACTCTCTTTTCTTTGTTCCCTCTGACACCATGATCTATGGCTAACACGTTGGAGACGTGCTTTCTGGCGCCTAGCTTTATTACTAGAATTATTAACCCCTTCAACGCCGACTCGTGCGTGCAGCTCCAAAGTTTTTTTGACAAATCGAACGCTGTTGAAAAAGGTGTAATTAAATTACATGGTAGATTTCCATTGTTTAATATGTATTTAAGCACGTGTTGAAGCATTTATGATTAATGATAGCCTCCTGGTACATCACTAAAGAATTTATGAACGAATATTTTTTAATTAATAAAGCACATGTGTAATTGGACATTTATCATATGAAACTTGTCCAATTTATTATATAGAACTTATAGCTTAACATGTTCTACATTTTCTATATAATACATAGTTAACATAGTGGATTCTTTAAAAATAATTTGCACATTGTTGCTTTAAAGTAAACTGTCACCAAGTTCACTCAAATATCAGACTGCCCTATACAAAAATCCATACGATTCGAAACAGACCTCTCATTGCGATTAAAATCTTTTTAAACCGTCTGCGTTCTATTGACCGTGGCATTTTATCCGACAAGCAAGACGTCCGTCGATTTGAACGAATGTTTGCCAGCCGGATCCAACCGCTCCGAAAGATACCGTTCCCATTGAAAGCTGCACAAGGAGTCTTCGTTTGTGGCTTGCTCGAGAACCGAGATAAGTAACTGTACGTAATCCTCGGTTACATGATCCAGCTTGTTCTCCATTCACCCGTCTCGCTACGGTGGCCAGGCGGCTCTCTTTTATTCCAGCTTTTTGACGCGCATTTTCTGTTCGCTCCGAGGGGCTACTTCTCGAATACCAAAGCTACCCTCTACATTGACCGAAGGGCTCCGAATCGAGATGCTTATCGGAGAGCTTATTGCGAGTTGAATATATTTTAAGTCAACAACGCTATTTTTTTTACAAAATTTAGTTGAAAAATTTTTTTAATTTAGGAGTTTAAAGATTTGATAGATAGGCAATTTAGAGATTTGACAGATAGGTAATTTAGGGATTTGGCAGACAGGTAATTTGGCGATTTGGAGGATTTTCAAGATTTGGTAGTTTGAGGATTAAGTTTGAGAGTTTGGAAATTTAGAGTTTGAAGATTTTGAGATTTTGAAGATTTGAGAATTAGACCCTTCAGAAACTCAGAAATTCTCTAACCAGGAAATTTAATATCCACGAAGTGCACGTGACTCTTCAATCTTTCCTCCAGTTTAAGATCTCAGAAAATGAAGTTGAGATTTCATCGTCGCAGCCGAAGTTTCGAAGCAACAGTGAAACGACAATAGTCTCGAAAAGAGAGGAAAGGAAACGGAAAGCCGCAATCCTCTCGAGAGTCGGTCGCTGAAGCTCACGAGTGCGCGTCTCCATGAAAAAGGATCTCGGATGAACACGCGACGCTCTTAATACGACGCGCACAAGGAAGCTTAAGAGCTGATCCGTAAGCCAAACGACCAATCGGTGAGCATTGTGGCGCGGATGAACGACGCGTTGCCTCGTTGCGCTTAGGATTCGGAGGTATCCCGTTCGCCTAAGAGTGATGGGATTTATAGTTTTGCCGGGATTGCGTCGTTCTTTTACGAAGCCATCTACCAAGATACGTCGAACCCCTATTTCACCTTTCGTTCTGAAATATGAATTGGATCTGGAGTAGAATTCGGTCAAGATATTTGTTATAGATACTTATCATGCTTAATTTTATTAAATTATGGTTTTAAAAATATTGACAAGCATTTTCTACATACGTAGGTGTTTAATAAGATCTAAAATCTTGTGACATTAACAAAACCAAACCAAACATGTTTGCAACATCAACCTCTTGCACTATGATTTATTTGCCAGAAGTAACTAACGACAGTTACAATATTAAATCAGATAAAAATAGTTTAAGTGTTATGTCAATTTAGTGTCAGTCATTGACTATATAAATAATTGGACTTGATTTCCAAATTGAAGCATATAAAAATTCGACTAAAATTGCTCACAGACCAAACCCGTCAAAATAGCGCAAGGGGTAAAGAATATCGAAGGTCCAATTTTTGTAGGAATCGATGAAAGCAATCAAAAGACAAGGTTGAATGATTAAATTAGAATTGATCCGGACGATCAGAACGATCCAGCCGAAAACCATTCCACGGTTCATTATCCGGCGCGGGGGCGGCCGTAGCGTCCAACGGATTACAGGAGAGAAAAAAAGAAGAGGGACAAGAAAACGGTCGGGTCGAGCGATTCGTTTCTTTCGGCGTAATAAGTTAGTTTCCCCGAGGTTATCCCGGGCTTCCATTTAGCCTGGGACCGGCTCTTTGCTCTTCCATGCCGCTCTCGCGCAGGTCGACTCGAAACGAAGGCAATTACGCGGCATGGCACTCCACATTATCGCCTCTCGGGGGTCGCTCGATTTCCTGTGCCCGGCTCCCTTATTCTTCTTCGTTGCTTTCGCTTTCGCGACAATCGATACAGAGTCGAAGGTCTTTCTCGTTCATTAAAGTGTCAATCCAGTCTCGTGAGGGTGGACCCACCCCCTTCCTGTCACGATCCAGCCGGAGGAGACGGCCGTGAAATAAAGCGAAAACTCTCTCTCGTTCTTCTCGTGGCTGCCATCATCGCCACCCTCGTGGCGCCCTGGAAACTGTGTATCGACGAATAAAATGCGACAGGTATCGTCTTAATTCGCGATTGTATCTATTGATGCCTTGCACGACAAAGAAAATTTCTGGCAACTTGATGGGGTAATTGCCAGATAAATCAGGAGGGCGTAACGAAGGAGGGCTCATTATATTTTCATTATCTTCAATTTTGTCGACATGGGCAACGACGAGGGAGTATAACAAGGTCCGCATTTTTTTACACATGGAAAACTCGTTGTAGGGAATCTTCAACTTTATTTGGTTCAGTGACTAAACCAAAATTCGCATCATTTTACATCGGGGTATATTGCAAGGAATCTTAGACCTCATTGATTTGGTCCAGAGACTAAACCAAAATTTGCGTCATTTTATATTTCGAATATGCTGCAAGGAATCTTCGACTTCATTGATTTGGTCCAGGGACTAAACCAAAATTCGCATCATTTTATATTTCAAGTATGCTACAAGAAATCTTCGACTTCATTGATTTGGTCCAGAGACTAAACCAAAATTCGCATCATTTTATATTTCAAGTATGCTACAAGAAATCTTCGACTTCATTGATTTGGTCCAGGGACTAAACAAAAATTCGCATCATTTTACATCTTGAATATGCTGCAAGGAATCTTCGACTTCATTGATTTGATTCAGGAACTAAACCAAAATATACACCATTTTACATCTTGAGTATGCTGCAAAGAATCTTCGACCTCATTGATTTGGTCCAGGGACTAAACCAAAATTTACACCATTTTACATCTTGAATATGCTGCAAGGAATCTTCGACTTCATTGATTTGATTCAGGAACTAAACCAAAATTTACACCATTTTACATCTTGAGTACACTGTAAAGAATCTTAGACCTCATTGATTTGGTCCAGGGACTAAATCAAAATCTACACCATTTTACATCTCGTATATTGCAAAGAATTCTCACCAGTCGAATGACTAAAACAAGATTTATTTTGCATCCAAAACCCCGTCGCAAAGAAGCTCGTATTCTAATGCTAATGTAAGAGGTCTAATGGGGGCAGTTTTGCATAAATTTAACAGGCTTCTCGAATCGTAGGACCATCTTTCAGGCGAAATGAAGGGATAAACGGATTTGCAACGGAAGAAGGTTCGTCCAGCAACGGAACACGTCGTTTGGTAGGGAATTTTCCGAGCGAAGGAAGCGTCGCGACGTCGGTAAGACAGACAGAGAGAGGGAAATCGGGGAGCACGGTCGGCTGGCTCGGTCAAGTTGCAATTAAATCGGCGGGTTTCCCCTCTGTGCGACGGGAATGGGGCGACAGGAGAAGGCAAAGCCAGGTAGCACCCTCGAGGCTTGCAAATAAGGTTAGTTAGCGGCAACGCGTGTATAATTGGGACGCCGATGCCGTCAAAACAACGAGATCTCGCACGTCCCACGGCCAAGTTATAATGAACGGGGAGCAAACCGCGCCGTCGGAGACGCTGTCTTTCGCGTGGCTTCCAGTCTGGAACATCGGAAAACGCGACGCTGCTCCCTGCGCGTGCGTATATGGCTACCGGAAGAGGCCTGCTGCAACGCGCATTTGCGAACTTTGACAAAGTTCAAGGAAGTTATGCTTCGTGAAGCGAGACCCGTGGAAAAAGTAGGTGAGAATGAGAGAGCACTCGCATCATGATAAAGTCATTAACTGTAATAGAGTCATGATGAAGGTGCAAAAATATGAAAGTCACTGAGCAGATATTTTACATGAGTTTAAGGATCAATTAGAAGTAATTAAATACTGTTTAAAAAATCACTGAGTCAGGTTAAATGCACATCTTTAAGTACATAAATTAAAAATAAACGATACGAGGATAGAGTGCAGCGCGGGAAAATTTGCGCAACGTTAATTAGCGCCTCGGTGCTGAATGATTAGTCAGACAGATATTGCAGAGCTCGATTGTTAGTGATTCGAGCAAAGTGGCACCGGACGTACTCGTCGGACGTCTTACCGGCATAAAAATCGAGCCTAATCGGAAGTCCGTCGTTTAACGTGAGATTGCGCGGAGGCCGTGCCGCGTATTGTTATTCGAGTCACGAACCACGCGTGTATTCAAAGATGCCTACAATGAGTGCCGCTTATTGCGTAATTGCTGGCGCTACCTTCTCTCCTTCCTGCTTACATACCACGTCTCTCGAGTAGATAGTCAAATTATAAAATTGTCGGGGGAGCCGAACTGTCGAATATTTTCTAACGCCTTTCCTAGTTAGACGAAGTGAAGTCACGTATTACGATAGGTTGTACATTGTACATTGTCAAGTCAATGTACTGTCAGTTATAGGAAACTAGAAGGTACACACCGGACTTAGATTATACTGGTACATGTAGATTAGGTTATATTAGCTTGTACTGCGTTAGACCATATTAAGCATAATTATGCATTTGGGTGGCTAGGTTAACATCAAACTAGGCTATATTACAGTAGAATGTCCTAGCTTACATTAAGCCATAGGTTACCAGTAGAAATCAATTTATACTACAGTCAGAGAATTTCATCCTTTAATACTTTAACAGTAAAGTTCACTTATTTCGGCTTTATTAGTTTATATAGATATGGAATGTAAAATGTACAGTAACATTTAAGAATGGGTTAGAGATAATATCGCAGATAGGTTACCTATCGGAAGTTATTCGGCCGCTAAATTTTCCCTAGCCCCGTATTCGAAGGTAATAACATAACGATAACGATATTCGCCGCTACTAAAGGGGACTAATGACTTCTGTGCTCGCCGGGCCGAAGCCTGCAAATTTAAATGCAATTTGAGCGAACTACCCGACGGGGTCGTGGTCGTCGTCGCCGGCTGCGCAACCCCCTCGTTCGGGGTGGCGAAATCCCTCGGCGGATGTCATATTTCGCCGTCAGAATGGTCGCGTTACGACGAACTTCTGGCTTGCTTTTGGTCAAAGTAACTGTCTACGAGATGGAACGAATTTCTCTCGCGATTTTGCTCTTCTTTTTATACTCCTCTGCGGTACAGCTTTTACGGCAATCTAATCTTGCGCGCTGATTAATCGCTTCTTCTCTTTAACCGATTTTCGAGCGATTGTTCTTTGCAAAGAAATTCAACGTCGTTTTTGCGATAATCGCTCTAAAGATTGACGCGGTACTTCCATCTTAATTTTACTGCATTAGGTACATTGCTAAGCGTGCTATATTCGCGGTTTATAATAGTTCCGATAAAGTTCGAGAGCATTAACCTGCAAAGTAGTGCACTTACCGATGCATTTTACCACCCTTTAATTTTGCATCTAGCACTCGAACGAGTTATTAATTGCATTCGATTCGCGGATCTGTAAAAGGAAGACTAAAACGGGGTTGAAATCGTTGATTCGGTGGAATCAACCGCTGCTCTTCCTTCTGTCTCGACCCTTTCGTTCCTTTATTTATTTTTTCTTCTCTTTTTTTTAGCTCGACATCCGGAATGGCGCGGAGGTTAATATTTCATGTGCTCGACGGTTCCGGCGCTGAGAAAATGGGAAGGGCAAGGCCACAGGTTCGAGGCGCGGTAAAAAGGGTGCCGGAGAAAGGGTGGCTGGCTGGCTGCGTGAAGTTATGAGGCCCCTTCCGGTCGGAACAACCGGACTACCCGCGGCGTGATTTAGCGGCAGAAAGTGTTCTTTCACATTCAATAAAACCATCGCTTTTCCCTTCGTGGTGTCCTCCCACGGACGGGGATGGCGACTCGCTCCCAGAGACTGGACAGGAACCGAAAGGGGGCGAGACGGCGGTAATTGCGCGAGGTGTTCCTTGGACACGCTATTTGTCACCGACAAGATATTTTCGTAATAGAATATACGTTATCGCACCATTTCATTATCATATAACGGATATTATGTCGCCGATCATGGGGTGAAAATAATATTCCCCACGGGCACTGCTGGGAAATGTTTGATTGATGAGACGCTTGCTGCACCAAATGGAGTCGATAAGTTAAGCCGAACATGAAGATTACTTATTGTTAACTTATTGATTATTCTCATGTCAACACAGTGCTTGTTCGATTAACTCTCTGTATTTTTGTGTAATTGCAGCCATTATGGTATTATTGGCTTCCTATCATCGACAAGCTTGAATACAAATTCAACACTGAAACTACTAAACCGGTCACAAATAATCGCTCCACAAGTTTTTTATTATAAGGTACATATTTTGTTAAATTACATTCCTTGAAATCAGCATTACTTCTCATCGAGATAAAGAATAAATATGTACACTAATTTATGTTTTATCATTTGTTTATTTTTTGACTTCATTTTTAATTTCAAATTGAGTACACAGGTGTTAAAGAGAAGTTACATAATAAAAATATTTATGAAACTCCTACGAAGTACAAGAATCTGATAAAATCGTAGCGATAATTTCGAGCGAAGGGTTGAAGAGGTACACCACAAGAAAGCCTCTCCAAAATGCGTCAGTTCATCCAGTATAGCCCTTCAATCCTCGATCCTGAAGTCGACCTTCGATCACAGTCGTCGAATCGTCCCCTAGCGCGGGGTCTTTTCATCCCCGCAATCGAGACGCGTGTATTTCTATCCGAGTCGTCGAGTGCCGGCTCGTAAAAGCTCGACGACGAAGGCGTCGGTTCGCGAGCCTCTCGACAGAATAATGCCTGTACGTAGGAAGGACCGGCTTCCCCCACCTTCGAGCTTGTGTCTCCTTCAGCCGGTAAAAGCTTCTGCCGCAGTCGCGTTTCCGAATCGCTCCTCTCGCCTGCTGCTTCACCACCTCTCGAGGATGTGCACTCCGACGCGAGAGACGGATGTGTACCTCCTCCAGGGCCATTTTAACGGGCCCCCATTGTACACTGGCGCCACCAGTCTATAGACTGTTTCATAAATGCATGCCTAGCTATACCCAGAGGTCGCGATTTTAGTCTTATGAATTTTGTCTCTCGAGAAAATGACTTCATCGCATTTCTACCCCTAACATAATCACCTATTTGTTCTTTCTCCCTCAACGTTGAAAGAATTTGTGTACATTTGCATTCTGAATTTACGAAGTAATTTTTGAAGCAGCCCTGAATTTGTGAAACAACCCTGAATTTGTGAAACAACCTGTGCGTTCGTGATTATGGTGTAATTACGAGTGACGTGACACGGGTCTGACTGGGTAGTTTCTCCAGGGTGGAAGGACCACGTGGAAGTTGGATTTTGATGATTTTCTCGAAACTGAACAGACGGACGGAGTTATTACGCGTGCCATTGTGTCGGGCGTATGTTAGGGGCTGATTTAAGGGGTTGCAAACTATAGCAGGGTCGAGTTCGCGTCTGTTTGGCAATTTGGTCAACGCGAGGGTATACGCGTGAACGTGCGGATCGATTTGGAGTTATTGCATGGTTTCGTAGCTTGTTTGTTTGTTTGCTTTTCTTTCTGTTTTATGTTGGCAAGGGGATGTTAGTTACATTTTATGGGGTGAATTGATGGCATGTTACGTGATTGAGTGAAATTGAAAATTTTTCACGAGCGTTAACGTACTTTGTTTAACTCGCAAATTTGAAAATCTTGTAAATTAAAAACTCGCAACGACGTGGAATGAAAATTACGAATTTTCGAGATACCGAAAATGTACTTCAATTAAAAAAGCATGCCCCAATAATTTCGCTTCCATTCGCAGTCACGTGAATTAAACAGTCTAACAGCAACCAAACGATCCAACCTCTAAGCGCTTCGCGCAGCAATCAGCGCCGACCCTCACGTATTTCCCCAACCGTGTCGCAAACGTTACGCCGTACACCAGAATTCTCACCCTAGAAACATTACACTCCCTTGTGTTTACCGCTGTCATCCCTTAAGTAGGCTCTTGTATACACTTTGATTCAATAACCACACCGGAAACCCACTATTTCACGAAGGGACTACTTTGCAAGTCAAAGCACTTGTGAAAATTTATGTTCCTATTTATAAATATTAAAGCATTGTAAAACTGTAGCACTGAACTGAAGCGTAGTTTCATCCTGAAAAGTCTACGAATTATATTACATCCTGAAATGTAGTCTCAAATTTATAATAGTTTCCCCAACAGTTTACTTATTTCGTACAAAAATATCCCCTGCGCAAACATTTCCAGGCATTGTATATTAAATGAAGGTTCTGGTGGACACTAGACGGGGTCCAGCATTAAGAAAGTTGGCGATTCAAAGAGGCGAGCAATATGAGTCGGCCTTCCCCCTTAAATTTAATCGAAATCTCATTCGTGGCCGTGTTTGTCTTGCCGCTACCTCTTGCAGCTTCCGCAGCTCCAGCCCTGATTATGAGTTTCTTAACGTTCAAACTTCGTTGCTTTGCTCGCTCCTCTTGCAGGAGGATGAGGAGGTTTGGCTTTATGTCTCGAAGCATAATAAACCCATTTCCCTTCGTCCGTCTCCCTTTTCTCCTTCGTTCTTGAAAATTCTACGAAAACTTCCAGTTTGCGAAAAATTCACCGGATACTATTGAAAACGGATATCGAATTATTTTATCTCGACTGATATGTCGAATTTTCTTGGAGTTCAGAGACAAACGGAGAGAATACTTTATTTAGAATTTTATTTCCTTGAAGATCTTGTAGTGACTTTTTTATCGCATTGCTACTTGATTATTGATCTTTGATTGGAGTGAGAGATGCAGATGTTATGTAGAAGTTTAATTCTTCTGGTTTGGTGAATAGTATTAAGTATTTGCAATGCATAACTTTTCGTCTTGCAATGCTTGATCAAAATTAAAAAAATTGTAAAGTCTAAAGCACATCGAAGTCAAATATAGATCTTGTAAATACAAATATATAATTCTAAATATCACGTCAATTTAAAAGTGCAACCTCCAAATATATCTTATGCATTCAAAAGTTAACAATAGAAGAGGGAGGTCAGCGTCTTTCGAAGAATCGAAGAATTCTCGAACGTCTAGAATCGAGGGAAACGTTGCACGCGATCGCGATTATCCATTTGAATATAAATGGGAGTGCAAGTTGGCCGGATTAAAAGGTGAAACGGAACTGGGTTGACCGGCGGTCGCTGGGGTGAAACGAGTAATTGCGCGGCGACAGTTTTTGGCCCCCAAATGGAACTTAAATTCAATTTCAGCACGTCGAGTCTCGTCGCGTTCGTTCGAACGTATTTATAGCGAATTATCGAAATAAAATCACTTTCCGAGGCAATTTCATCAATTCACTCGCCGGTTTCGCATTATTCCCCGGTTTCGAATCCTATTTTGTTCCCCTGCCCAGAAAAAACTGCCGCGCCGTAATTGACGGATACATGCACGAGATAAATTTATCGTAATCAAATCCGATTATCGACACGAAAGAAACCTATCGGTGTTACGCTAAACCAATGACTATTCAATTACTCAATTCATTTGATCACAGTTAATAGACTTGAACGAAATTCTAAATACATGTAATACATCTGTACACTGTATGTTTTATTTTTTTGTGCCAGACAATGTTAGCATATTTTGTGATTATAAATAAGAGGATATTATTAAACATAGAGTAGTTGTTTCATAAACTAACAAGATAATAAGAGGATATTATTAAACATAGAGTAGTTGTTTCATAAACTAACAAGATAATACATACGAGATAAACATAAAATAACAAGATAAAAATTCGAGATGGTTTTTTTCTTCTGACACTTTTGGCAAAATAAAAATTAACCACCCTAGAAATGATTATTGAATAGTGATGTTGTTAAACATAGAGTAGTTGTTTCATATTTGATCCTGAGTAAAAAAGTCACAATTAAGATCAAAATTCGAGATGGTCTTTTTTCTCCTGACACTTTTGGCAAAATAAAAATGAACCACCCTAGCAATGATTATTAAATGGTGATGTTATTAAACACAGAGTAGTTGTTTCATGTTTGATCCTGAGTAGAAAAGTGACAATTAAGATCAAAATTCAAGATGCTTTTTTTTCCACTGACACTTTTGGCAAAATAAAAATGAACCACCCTAGCAATGATCATGAGTAATGATTATGAAACAAATAATTCAGAGAGTAATTTTATTTAGAAATGAACGTAGCTGATAAATAGATTAGTGTTCGCGTACTAAGGGTGTACACCGACAGACATAAATCTGGAAAATCAGGTGGAAAATCAGCGCAGCATGATCCTGTATCGCCGGCGAGGTAAGCGACTATCGATCACGAATTAAGCGACGATTGTCCCCAGGATTTGGAGGCTCTCGCGGGCAAATGAAAATATAATGCCAGGAACGTTGCGTAGGCAGTCGCGAATTTTCGGTTAGGGGACCTTAAATCTTCCTTCTCAGCGGGAAGTCGAGACGCAATCTCTTGCCGAGGGCCAACGTCTCTACCCCTCGTTTCACCCTCGTTCTCTCTCTATCCGATCCCCTAGATACGCGTGTCTCGCGGACAAAAGATTTATCGAGAATCGCCGAGAAGAAATGGAATAGCCCCGTCCCGTACACGCGCCTCTTTCGCTCGTCTCGTCACCATGACGATCCATCCGTAATTCCGAGTACGCTCGAATAATAGTCGCGTCCGACGATTTAAATAACGCGCGTTTTTCGTTCCGTCGCATTAGAATATTACTTTCGCGATGGCCGAGATATATTACTCTCGGACGGCATTGTTGGAACGTTTCGATGGCTACGGATTATTTATTAGCTGGAAATGGAATGAAATTAGCCGAGTTTGTATCTTTACGACGACGTTGTAAATTTTCTGGGATCAACTGCGACGAGTTCGTTAATCGAGCCTAGCTTTGTAATAAATTGCGAACGTCTTACCTGACACGTTTTATTTTCATTCGCTCGGTGATAAAGCTGCGGGAGGCTCGGAATGTTACTCTATTTTTAACTTTGTCTCCTTTGTGCAAATCTTTCAGTTTATTCGCGGTGTCACGGGGGTTTACATAGCTTCAAAATATTAAGGTTGTTTTATTATCGCTGGTCTATGATATATTAAAGCTATATTGAAAATAAAGATATATAAAGATATATTAATAAATAAAGATATATAAAGATATATTAATAAATAAAGATATACAAAGATATATTGAAAGTTAACGAGAGCCATGTTATACATAGTCTATGATCCTCCTGAATTGTTTGAAACCTCGATATATCAGAAATGTGTGAACATACACAGTTTAATAGTCACAATTCTATTAGACCTTCACACGAAATTTTCTCATAAAAAAGAACCAAAAAATGCATTCTTATCACCAAATTTTTTGAACCATGCCAATCCACAGGCTTCAAATTCATAAATATTTCAAAGAAAAGATCTTTCAGAATTTTCGCAAAAACTAGCTCCATTTTCCAGTGTCGTTTGCGTCCACAATTATGGGTAGACCAATTGCGATACGGATTTTAATCCTGGACGTGGCAATTGCCGGGTGCTCTCTTTTTCATTTTTCGCAGAAAACACGGTGGCAAATTATCGCGGGCCACGTTAACGCTAATGCACGGGAATGGGTCCGCCTCGGAAACAAGTATTCGCGGCCGAGAAACTCGAGCTCGGGAAATTGCTACATCGTAATCGACACTGTACTTACGCTGTAATCGTTTATTTCTCGCGAGGGGATCGTCTCGTCGAGATAAGAAAGCAGACGTTGATTATGAAATCTCCGTGATTTCTCGCGAAAGCTAAGCTTTCGTCTTCTATCCCTGCGACGTGTAATCGCCCGGATATTGCTGCGAGCCTTTTATCGCCTGTTTTGTTCGCGATGAAGGTTTTAATTATGTCGTTCGGGATCCGGTGATTGATTCTTGATAAACGGTGCTATCACATTATGCTGGTAATAAGGTATTTAAGAAGGCTAAGAAGGCTTAATAGCAGTTAAGCTTCGCAAATAAGACGTTCGACATTTTGACGGGTTAAAAATCGAAGAAAATTCTTTGAGCCTGATATTCTGCTTACAAATATTTCTCAATGGCTAGCAAAATTCTAAACTTCTGTACCATCGTGTCAGTTTACTTTACAACGAATAATTGATAAAATGTTGCAAATTATACAGCCAGAACCGCAGGGAATTGAAACATGGAAAGCGCTGATGTCGCTCATTAAATTAAATGAGCAAATAAGTAACTGCAGGGGTATTTCTTTATTACTCAGCAGAATAAAACTTAGCAATAATGGAGTACATATTCACGCGAAAAATCTGCGTTCATGAAAATCGATGCAGTGCATGATTCGAAATTATTTAAAGCAGCGATTTGTTACGCGCGAAGCAATCGAGCTGCAACTTCTTGATTTCGAAAGGCGCGAAACGATTGCAAATGACAGACACGATTACGGTACACGTCATTAATGATCTGCGAAACCAATAATTTACAATCGCTGGACCAATAGCCCTCGAAGGTATTCGAGCTATGCAGAAATTCAACATTTTCGATACGATGAAAATACGACATAGTAAAATATCGGATTAAATATTTACGAGCGTGCTTATGCATATTTCCGCGGTAAATTGAAGGTAAATAGCGGTACACTTGTCGCCTTCGTGTCAGACAACCCTGCATTAGTATCCTGAATTATCTAATCCACTTCGATTCTCTGAAGAATGCAACGCTTGATTGCTGCCTTTACTTGATACTCCATTAATTTATTTATAGGTATCGTGATACGCGTTTCATGCCTATTAGCAAGGTTTTTTTGCTCACCACTTTTTCTACGTAATTAATGTTATTTACGATGCTGCGATAAAAGTTGTGTTATGATAGGTGTAATGCTTGAAGCATTTTCAAATGGAATTTCTATATTTTTTCAGGGTAAAAAAATTGGAAATATTCCTAAGTTCCTAAATGCTCAAAGCTTCAAATTGCAATCCTTAGGAGTCTTTAACCCGTACGCCGGTATTTCCCTAGGGAAGTCTGTCATGCTCGTCGGCGTACAAACGACCGGTAGCTCCATGGCAATTACGTTAATTCTCCGTGCGAGGAGTCGCATCGCGCACAGACACCGGCTGTTATTCTTTTACCCTAATTAAGTTAATCGACGGCCCGCGAGACGTTGTTCGCCACCGTAACACGGGAAGCGGTGTATTGAAATTATGGTCATTAACGGGGTGATCGGCAATTTTTCACCGTTACACCGGCCAGGTAGCCCCGCTATGATTACCAATCTCCGTCAGATGGCGACTACGAGGAGCGGATGGCGGAGGGGAAATTGATATGCCGCGAGTACGGGCTGGTAGTTATTGTCATCTACGGTCGTTATCCGTACGTGAGCTGGAAGCGGAGGACCGGCTCCGTGAAATGTCTTCATGGTCTGTCATCAAAATCTCGTGTAAATTGCTGATGGATACCTCATAAAAATGCCCGTTGTATCCTCGGGGCCCGGGGATGTGCCGCGTTCAACCTCGGTCGTCGATCGTTTGACGGAAACACCGTCCAACGGATTTTATTGCCGACCATCAACCAGCCGGCTATATACGCTTTAACGCCCGATCGTGCATGCATCACACTTGCCTGACATGCAAGTATGCCGAGAATGCGACGATATTCATGCTTTTTCCTTCTTCGACACCTTTGATTTTTCTTTCTTCGATTAACCTTTATGTCGATAATCAGTTTATGAGTATCGTTAACCAAGAAAGTATCATTTCTCATTCATTTCAACTTAACTTTGGTACACAACTTCAAGTACTCTACATATTTTTAACACTTAGTCTTAACCCTTTGCACTCCTCAATTTCTTTTATCTACCGATTCCTTAATTTACAAAAAATTGATAAGGGTCCTCAATAAAATTTGTTAAAATAGTGTGAAGTATGTGACAAATACATTTTTCATTTATTACAAATAGTAAATAAATAAAAATATATATATGAAATATGATGTCGAGTCACACTCAACAGAGTAGTGCAAAGGGTTAAACTTGAACTGTCTTAAAATATACCGAGTCTTCCTGTTGCAACCACTAAACCGGAAAAACAACCCTCTTAAAACTTACACGAAAATTCCCAAAAGATGGCCGTCGCATCGGACCCGAAAGTTTCGTCGCAGTTTTCCCCATTACGTCGTTTGGTTGTAGGAAAAGTAGAAACGTCGAAGCGCAAGAAGACTCGCGGAACCTGAGGCGTTGCGAAGCGATCGCGAGCGAAATTAGGACAATTTGTAGAAGTCACGTAGATACGCAGGGCGCCACGCGCTGCTGGCGCCGCCCCTGGGGCCGCGATTTCGACCCTCTCGAAAAACTCGACGAGTTCCGATGCGATTTGACGCAAATTAGTCCTAATGGCCGTGGAGAGAGTCCCGTGCTCGACGACTTTTTTCTTGCTACTTCTCGTCACCCTCTCACGCTTCGCGTTCCCCGCTCGTTCCAGCCTCTCGAGCCCGCCTCGCTGCGATCGGCCCCCTGGGGCCCCCGAATCCCCGCGTTCCTCAGCGTCGGCCGATTACGAAAGAATCTCGAGGATTCAGCAGACACGACTTAATAGCAGGCCGCAGGGTGTCCCGTAAATCGCGTGCCCTCGCAGCCACGCTCCGCTGAGATTTAATTCCTTTTAATTGGACGTCTTCAGCAATGGGCGCACCTTCACACCCTTTTCACCACGCCACTTTCAAACTTGCAAATTCCTAAGTTTTTACATTTTTATCTTGCTAGAATCATTCAAATTCTATCTGAATTTTCAAATGGTCAAACTTATAAATTGTCTCTCATAAATGACACACATTATGTCACTCATAAATGACACACATTATGTCACTCATAAATGACGCACATTGTGTCATCCATAAATTTTTTAAATCATGTGACACACATTGTGTCATTCATAATTTTTTTAAATCATGTGACACACATTGTGTCATTCATAAATTTCTTAAATCATGTGACACACATTGTGTCATTCATAAATTTCTTAAATCATGGGACACACATTGTGTCATTCATAAATTTCTTAAATCATGTGACACACATGATCATGCACATTTGATGAACATTTATGTGTCATTCATAAATTTCTTAAATCATGTGACACACTATAATTTGAACATGATAAATTAGACTGAAATCAAGAATTTTTTAATGCATAACATTTTAACATTCTTCAGTTGTCAACACGTTGTAGGAATCGTAACGCAACTATTCAGCAAATTGTAGGTTAAGGGGTTGAATTTAAAGTTTGCCAATACTCCCCAGAATAATACTGAATAAATTATGATAGTGTCCTAAAAATATCATGACCGCAAATTACCCTAAAAGCCAGTAATTAACATGATCGTACATAAAATGAAGTTAGCAAACGTAATCTGGCTGGAATTTTCATGTTGAACACGCGACAACGCGCTTGTTCCTGCCACTTAACGCGCAATCACCATACGCGCGAGTTCGCGTGTGCACGAGTTACAGACGATTAATCACGAACATGAACTATTTGGCAGGCCGTTTATGATAAATCGCCGGCGACTAACCGCGGGACACTTTAACGCTCGCCAACCTATCCTTATTCGGTAGATTAACGTCGAGACTTTAGCGATTTCGATGCGTGCGATATATCGTTGCGCTGCGGTGAGTTCATACGTAAGCGACCCTAATGCCTCACCGGACTGTCGGCACACGTTGACTTCGGCTTATCACGATTCAACAGAATTAATGGCGATACCTGAGCTAATGTCTGCGTTCCATTTGCCCCGTGCACTTCCTCGATTCGCACGGCTATTAAATCCATACCGACTCAGCAATCTCCGTTCGTCCACTGCTTTAATTAAAACTCCTTTCACACGTTGCGAACAATGCGATTAAAACGGAAAGTTCATTCTTCAACTTCTTCGTCTTTTGTATCTTCTTGATGTCGGGGTAGAAAATTGATAGACTTTGCCGTATCTTTGCTTGGAGACATTTATTCTTAAATTGTTGGGATGAATAAAATTGTTACAAATCAAGGTTTATAGTACTTGAGTACTCGAGGTTTATAGAGCGTGTGAAAATTGTGGAGTATGTACATTTTAGGACCTTCATTTAATGATCTTAGTATGCTGATTTTTGGATCACCTGATGTAACTGACTTTCACAGACGGCTAGAAAGTTTTCATACTTTTACCTACCCAATATGTCCAGCAAGGATTTATATTCCAAACCCAGTTGTTACCAAACCTGTCCGATAATTGATTTCAACCTGCAGCAATAATTCTGCTACGTCTGACTCCATACTAATTTACCTGACAAACACGTGTCAACCTCTGATAAGATCTTTTCCTTAAATAACCCGGGTGTTAAACCTTGTTCATCATTACCCACACTTCCACCATAACAAATCAATTGCAAAACATCCCCATCCATCTCTCCTATTCTTTCAAACTTCGAAACTTCCAACAAAATCCATAACTCACTCCAAAGAGTTCCAGCAGGTCCCTCTCGAAGACGAAAGTTCGGGTTTCGTAAACAACCCCGGGTTCAGGGTGGTCGACGAAGCGATACAACGATAACGTCACGAGCAGGTTAAATGAAAGATTCGTAAACGAGAGACTTTCGCGGTCCCATGAATACTGCATCGCGAATGCTAGTCACCGTGTTGGATAAGAGGGGAGACAAAATTCTCCAAGGACTTCCTGAATTATTCCCTGCGTGTCGTAGGGCTGGCGAGCGTCGCCGTGGCTCCAATCTGGTGGACACGACGCGAGTTCGCTTTTGCCTTCAACAGATTTTATAGCCTTCGCTCTCTGCCGACGTTATTCACGAATAGAGCCGCTCTAGTCGAAACCTGCGCACGTTTCGGAACTATGCACCCTATGGATTTTTAACGAACCGCCTCCTTTCTTCCGGATGTTTCTCGGAAACAGACGCGCCATCGCTACCTCCTGATTTACGAGCGGAATGAACAGGCGGACAGTTTTCACCTGCCTTTTAAATATGCAGCGGGCACGGCTCGCGGAAAATTGCCATCTTCGAGACCTCTGAACCTTCGGATCTCCTTGCTATAAAATTGCTATCGTGGACTTGCAATTTGCTATGGGATTTTGCAATTTTGAGACCCCTTAGAATTTTAGAATTTTTGAGAACTTTGAGATTATGGAATTTCTAAGTCGTTCAAATTTGGGATTTTGGAATTTTCAAGTCATAGAACTTTAGACAATAGAAGTTTTAAGGCCTGGTATGGTATATGTAATTTTGTAGAACCCCAGTTTGACTATTTTAGATATTAGAACCTAGGGACCATGTGATTTGCAGGTAGCACGAGTGGTCCAACGAATTAATGGATTCTGGTATCCTTCGATTAGAATTCAAATGTAAAGAGGCAAGCGTGATTAGATGTCCGGGTGAGCCAATCAAGCTAATTGCCGTTCAGTTTGAGGCCAACACAGGTGCATATGGGAGTCGCGGAATGCAGAGAAGCTGCAGAGAGACGGTAATGGAGTTGGAGTGTTTAGCAAGTACGATGAATGTAGCTACCTGTGTACCTCCAAATAGATCTGTTTGATTTGGCAGTCTTTTCTGAAGAACCCTAATACATTTGCACTGTTAATTTATAAAATTATACGAAATATCATTCTTTCCTCTTAAACAAATAAGTCAAATCCAGATTTTCCAGGAGGGCAGTTTTAAGAGAGTCGCGAGGAAAATCAACGAACCAAAGACATTACGAGTTGGAGTGTTTAGCAAGTACGATGAATGTAGCTACCTGTGTACCTCCAAATAGATCTGTTTGATTTGACAGTCTTTTCTGAAGAACCCTACTGCATTTGCACTGTTAATCCATTTACAAAATTATACGAAATACCATCCTTTCCTCTTAGACAAATAAGTCAAATCCAGATTTTCCAGTAGGACAGTTTTAAGAGAGTCGCGAGGAAAATCGACGAACAAAAGACATTACGAAGAAGGAACAGCGATATCGCAGCAGAAAATCGCGTGATACTGACTCGAAACAGTTCTATGGTGGCCCATAAGAGCATTAATTCGCGAACTTCTCGGTGGCCGAATCTCGCCGGAACGTTTTCCTCGTAAGACCCGTACCGTCCTGGAGAAACTTCGACTCTCACGATGAGATCCCGGTGAACTCATTAACCCGGAAATCAGGGGCCGATTCTCGAAGTTTCAGGGGAGAGCAAGTACAACCGATGCGATGGGAAACTTCCATCTGCAATAACACGACCGGTGACAAAATTGCCATTGTTTAACTTCCGACAAAGCCGTGGAAGAAGAATCTAGCACCTTGGAGCGTGAAACTTTTGGATAGAGTCCTTCCATCTACCGTGATGACACCCCTTTCGACTAACTTTCAAACATCTTTTCCGTTCTCTGATAAATCACCACTTTTACGGATGAATCGCCGCGAACTTTGCACTTCCATTTCTACGGATGGACATTTCAACAGATGTTCAAATTCGAGATGTATAAATTTGTCGATGCAAAAATGTGAAGACTCAAGCTGGAGTTTCAGTCATAAAATCGCTATAAATAATAAAATAAGTTTGCTTGGAAAATTCTTGTTCCATAATCTGCGCTTAAACATCAAGTTGCATCGCAATAAAGAGCACATCACAGAAACTTTTACGATTTACCCTGCGAGTTTCGTTAGAAGCTACAAAGTTCGTCTCTGCACTGAAGATTCGTTCACCGACGACAACAGAGAAGCGTTCCTCTGCAGACATTACATTTATCTCCGTTCGAAATTTTTACGGCCAGCCCAACGAATACATTCATAACGCATAAAAGACAATGGGCCCCGTAAAAGTCGATGTCCGTTACCGGTGATCGCTTACCGGAGCAGAAACAAGACCCACAGCTAGGACGAAACTTCCACGGGAGAAATGGAGTGTAGAGGATAACGGGAGGAGAACGCGAGCCTCTAATTTTATAGCGGCCATTATCCACGGAGACACGAAGAGATGCGTAGTGTACTCGACATATTGATCCCGGGAGTAATACATTATCGATCATGCTTGCATTACCTGCACTCGCCTTACTCGATGAATTTCAATCTACTCACTCAACTCCACTTTTAATACCCTGATTTTATACCACTGTTTCTGCATTCTCATTTTACTGTAACTCTTTAATTTTGCAGGACTATTTACTTTTTATGGTTTCATTTATTTTGGTGTTTCGCTTTGTGTTTTAATGCACTGTTGTAATAAATTGATGTTTAGCTTGGTGGTAAAAATTTACTTTATTTTTAAGTAACTCACTGTTGACATTATGTATGTATTTAGATGTATATCCTTTTGGATGTACAATGAACTGTTATATTTTCATGGAAAGTTGTAATTTTTATGTTGAACAGAACTGTAAGTATAAAAAGATCGTTTATTTATAAATTAATTGTAACAGATATTGTTACAATTCAGATATTGTTGAAATGAAGTAGCACTAAAGTCAAGCATTGTCTAACATCATAGTACTATTAGAAAGTTGCTGTTCATAAGTAGACTAGCAAAACTAGTCAGCTCGAAAATAAACTTAGCTAATTCCGACCAGCAGTACCAAAAACAATTTTCATGAATTCTCACAATTTGTCAGAAGTACAAGTTCAAATAAAAAGACAAATAAAATTTTCCGTACTTCAATTCCTTCCTCCATAAATTCCGATCCCAGAAAATTGTTCCGTACAAGTTTTGATTTTTGAAGTTACGTGGTTCGATAAACCACCCCCAGTAAAAGTACAAGTTCGCAAAAGTCTCCGTCTCTGATTCATCAATTTTTCTATACCCAATGGAACTGCGTGGTAGTTGAAAGTTAGTAAAGAAGCAACAGTGATTGGCAGAAACAAATGTACCGTTTGATTTTTCAAGCCCATAACAAACGATGAAAGGGAGAACAATGCAAACTGCAAATTCTCGTCTCGCTTTCGTTAGAAGTTAATGACTTTCACTTCCACGGGAACGATACGCTACCGGATTAAGCCAGCTACACGCCACCGATCGCGTCACGAAAGCCCACGCGTTATCGCGGAACAAATCTAGCTTTGCTATTTGTACGCTCCTAGATCCGAGCTGACCTCACGTCGCGGCACTTGGTAATAGGTCACGCCTCGTAATACAGCTACAGGTCCGTGAGATCTATGATTTATTTCTTGTTCAACCAAAAAGTTCGACAACAAAACTTACCAGTAACTAATTCTTACAAATTAGTCGACGCAATAAACTGTTGCTTTTGATCTCTTTTGGTTTAAACAAGTTTCGAAACAAGTTTACAATCTTCTGTTAACTAATTCTGAAATTTTTATTGGGAATTAAAATGAAAAATTCTCTTTTAACCCCTTGCTATTTTGAGGAGATAGATTCGTGACGCACCCAGGATGCACTTCAGCTGTGATCAATTTTACTAGAATTTTTAATATGCTCAAATTTGAAGTTCAAGTTAAATAATGTACGTAGATAGTTCAATTATAATTTGCTCTTTTAATTTTTTTTTTTGAGAAGACAGACTTGTGACGCACCCATGACACACTTCAACTACAATCAATTTTACTCGAACTTTTAATATGTTTCAATTTGAAGTTCAAGTCAAATAATGTACATGAATAATTCAATTATAATTTGCTCTCTTAATCTTTGTTTTTTGACAATACAAATTTGTGAGGCATCCATGACGCACATCAGCTGTGATCAATTTTACTCGAATTTTTAATATGCTTCAATTTGAAGTTCAAGTCAAATAATGTACGTAGATAATTCAATTATAGTTTGTTCTTTTAATCTGTTTTTTTGACAATACAAATTTGTGACGCATCCATGACGCACATCAGCTGTGATCAATTTTACTTGAATTTTTAATATACTTCAATTTGGAGTTCAAGTCAAATAATGTACATAGTCAATTGCATAATATTAAATGAACGTAGTATTTCAATTTTGTTTGTTCATTTTGGGATTGTAGGTGAGTTAAAAATAGGAAGATAAATTTTTCAGGTGAAATCGGAGAGCACGTTTCGTTAGAGGCTCGTTGTTTTGATTGCGATGGAGGAGCAAGCGTCTAAGCGTATTCTCGCGGGGCCAGCATTGCACGTTCGGCTCGTATCGTCCGGGCAACGGTATCCAGGGACGATCCGACGAGAAACTTCGTTGAATAATCGATGACTATCAGTAACTGGCGCTCGAACGACGGCCAGAAGTCCGCGATAATTAATTCAAGAGACGTGGAAATAGAAATAGAGGTTGGCCGAGCGGAGGAACGTTACGGTATCGTAACGTCGTTCAATGATGCATTAACGCTCTGTCGTTCGATAGGAACGCGATATTTCGGCTCGCATAATTCCGGACGGAATAATGGCGTGCGTAAAATTAGAATCTGATTTTCCGTGTCTCTGTCCGCCGACTACCGCGCTTTGGCCTATCCCCGCGGCTTCCATAATGCACCGCGGTCGCTACAAATGAAATTTTCCCCGAATTAAATCGAGCCGATGATAAAATAATAATAGCACGATATTGCATGAATAAGAGATGCGAAACGGGGCTCTCTTCGGCGGAGGCTCGATAACCGGGAGAAGGAAACGAGATCAGACGGAAACGATCGAAATATGGAAATGGGAATGGATCGATCGTTCGAAATAATTGTATCCCGTTTCTGTTGATTCTTTTTTTTCATGGCTCGTTGAATATGCATCGCGACCGTAACGATTGATCCCGTTCTCCGTCTAATCTGTACGCTTACCGGAATGATACCATCGTCTGGCACGAACGATCGCTCATCGCGATCGCGTTACCACGCTACGTCAATCTGATTCGCGTACCTTTCTTTTCGCTCGCTTTTTCTTCGATGCAAATGAAGATAGGTCCAACTTTTACTTGCTAAAAGAAAATGAAGTGCCTTTAATTAATGAGCTTGCGCCTGGTGCGAAACAAATGGTTGCTGATTATACTCTTCAGCATTCTCTTATACTTCTATAACGTGCTATCGTTTTTACTCAAAATTACTCTCTAACATTCCTTTATTCGTTCAATGTTTCCTTTTACATTTCTTTGCGCTCTAAAATTCTAAAAATACTTGAAGCTGAAATCTTCAACGAACATTGTGAATTTCATTTTTCTCTACGATTTGAAATTCCAAGGATTTCACGAGCCAAGACCCACATTCAAATGTCATAATCTTTCGGAATTTGCTCGTAGTCGATATCTCAATCGGTTTCCGAGATACAGGCTTCGAAAGTTCCATTGAATACGGCGGACGCAAGGCGCCAGTCGCCATTCATAACGCGGAAGTAGCCTAGTGACCTACTTTTTTCCCTGGAAACCTGTACGTCACGTAGCAATAGTAAAAAACACGCTGACTCAGTGTCGTTCATTGACCGGCGTGCAGGTACGAAATTGCGATAGGTCAGCAGCTCGGGGGCCATATACATTGCCGAAAATTAATGATCCTCTTTACACTGCGGTATCTTGGCAACCTTACATGAAACGACACTTGAAACAACAACTGATTTTAAAGAAAATTATATGTGAGATAGCATGTATCTTTAATTAAGATATGACATGATATATATTAATACATATGTTATTGTACAATTTGAACTAAATTTATTAATACTTCAATGAATACTTAATTGGGATATAACATAATATGTATATCTTAACACATAAGTTACTAGACTGTATGTAACACATGTATTAACACATATGTTACTGTACTATATGCAACATATATATTAACACATATGTTACTGTACTATTTAAACTAAATTTAATCAATACTTTCAATCAATACTTAGTTGAAATATAACATGATATATATTAACATATATGTTACTGTACTATATGTAACACATGTATTAACACATATGTTACTGTACTATATGTAACACACGTATTAACACATATGTTGCTGTACAATTTGAACTAAATTTAATCAATACTTTCAATCAATATCTAACTGAAATACAACATAATATATATAATATTAACATATATGTTACTGTACTATATGTAACATATATATTAACACATATGTCACTGTACAATTCAAACCGAATTTAATTAACACTATCGTCAGCAAAGAAAACAAACCAAACTTTCTCTAAATCTTCTTCTGTCCTCATCAAGAAAATAAAAAAGATACATCACTAAAAACTGGTGTTTTTTCGAACTATGTTTGTGTAAATATTTTGGATGTAAAGTATCGACGCAGGAACGCATCGATCCGGTTGAAACGATTTCAGCAAATCCGTGAAAGGGCGAGCGTCCATTCTTCGGTAAGGGTTCAACGCCTGGAACCGGTGGAGCATTCTTCGACGAAGGCAGGGCGGCTTTTAGGACGAGTTGTAAGTGGAGCTTGCATAAGTAATGACGTCGTCGCAACAGAAACGCTGGGATTCCGGACGACAGGGAGAGTTTCCGCCGCGGACGACAGCTGTGACGAGGCTCACGGTGGCTCAGCTTAAGCCGATCGACGAAATCCGTTCGCTCGTCGTTACCCTCGCGATACAGCCGCAGAATCCGCACTGCTTCTACGGAAGAATCAACGTTTTCCCTTTCAACGCCGCTCCGACAGAACGCACGATTTCTTCCGATATCTTCATCGATAAATCAGACAAACAGTTTTATTCACAATCTCTTGCACGCATAGTTTCCATCTCTTTTTCGTTTTTTAAAAGGGACACGACTTTTTTGAGGATATAACCTCTTCGTAACTGTTGCATTCTTTGTAGTACTTGTACATATATAAATATATTGTATAGCACTTACATATTAATAATATATGTAATACTTCATTTTCTGAAGATATAACTATATGAATGAACATGTGATGCTGAACATATAATGTGGTTGTAGCATTCTTCATATCACTTGTACATAAATAATATATGTAGCACTTCATTTTCTGAAGATATGACCATATGAATGAACATATGAAGATGAACATATAATGTGGTTGTAGTATTCTTCGTAGCACTTCTACAGAAATAATATATTTAGCACTTCATTTTCTGAAGATATAACCATATGAATGAACATATGATGCTGAACATATAATGTGGTTGTAGCATTCTTCATATCACTTGTACATAAATAATATATGTAGCACTTACACATACATAATATGTGCAGCACTTATACATAAATAATACATTTAATAATGTATATCAATAATAAATTTCTCTAACAATTGTGATTTTCTGCTTTAAGAAAATTGTCGACTTTCTTAAGTAGTTCATGCAGGACACAGCGAAGACAAGTCCTTTCTTAAGAAAAGTGTTATATTAACATTGTAACAAAATGTCTCAAGTATACTTTAATAGAATATATAACTCTTTCTCCCCTCCCTCCTCAAGCCATCTCCGTTCGCAAGAACAAACTCTTTGAACTTCCACTGTCACGCCACTTGCTGTCACCCTCAAAAGGCTCACCCCTGCACTCGTGCATACATCCACAAGCTCGCCGTTTGCCCACGTTGAAGCTCAAGCATCAAAGTCGCGTTTTATTCTTAAAAAGTCTTCCCGCTCTCCAACGACAAAGCTCACGAACAAATCTCAGACGAAGTTAATTACAGTTGCTGCTGCGTTCGAAAAAAGAATTTCGCGCGACATTGACCGCACCAGAAATATGATTAAACGGAGTAAACAATTAACAAGATAGAACAATAAAATTCAATCTTGCTATTTTTTGACAAGTAATTAGACAAAACGAATTAGCGAGAGTCTAAGAATTATTTCATCTTGTGTCCGCGTGGAAATCGAAGGAGAAAGACTCGTTCGAAGCAGGCAAAGAAACAATCATTTGTCGCTGGGTCGATTAGTTTCCGGCCTAGGTCGCAAAAAGCGAGCGGAACGGCAGGCGTGTCGTGCCGTTCCGCGCCAAATTACTCGGCCGATTACTTGGCCATTACGCGGAAGGCTTTATCGCGCGGCAAGTCAGTCTCGAAAGAAGCGGAACGCTAAAATACGACCGGTCGCTGCGCCGCGCCGATTCGATCTCGATAAGCGTCGCGGTTCGAGCTATACCTTGACGAATGCGCTCGCTGCCGGACGTTGCACCGTCAACCCAACTTGTCACTCGGTTCAACCAACATTTGTTTCCGGATTTTCAATACAACATAACTTACCAAGCTTAGAAACTGTTATACTCAACCTATTCTGACCCCTGTGATTTCATAAAATTTAATCTCACGAGAGGTTAAAGAAAAATTGAATAAATGTGAAGTCAAGAGAAATGTCATGGTATTACTTAAAAAATTTACATATTGTTACAAGTTCTATGGGTTACTGCAGGTGTAATTTAATTTCCAGAATAGATTTCGTCCTTAGATAGGGTGCAAGTGGTGCAGGTTACGGTCATGAAGCGATTTCGCGAGCGGAGTGCTCGCTGAACCCGTTGTTGTTAGCGTTATCGACTGTGCTGTTTTTCGAAAGGCTTTCGCCGAGTCACGCGATGGTGTGCGCGCGTGAACGAGTCACCGGCCACTAAATCATCGAAACTCGTCATTAATCACGAGGACCGGGTTCGAGCGGGTCCGACGCGGCCGTTACAAATTGTGTTACGCGAGATGCGCGAGAGATAATCGCGAAACCAGCGCCGATTGCCAAACCCCGCTCCCTGCTTTACGACGCGTCGTTTGAACGTTTCTGGTGTCGTCATTTTTCTACATTTTTCATCGATTTTTTTTTTTTGGCTTTTATTATACCATTGTCTTTGGAATTTTAACACGCGAAATGCACTTTGTTACTGCGGGACAGGGACTATTATATTTTTTGATTTTTCTGCTAGAAATTTGAGATTCGCGACAGTGGGCTGATTAATTACCGCTGTATACAGTGAGTTCGGGCAATGTTTCATTTCTTCGTGATATATTTCGATGGTACCAGAAAAGAATAAAATTGACTATAAAAACATTTTTCGGTTGAGTACTTTTAGTGTAAAAATTTGTTATTTTTTGACGTTCCGAATGGATTTATGTAAAAAAATACAACGGTACAATGTTAAAACATATACCACAAAGTTAACATACAGATATTTAAAATCTACCGTATGAAAACATGAAAATCGATGAAACTGCTGTTTTGTACTGTCAAAATTCTCGTCGAACAAAATATCAAAATTTGCGATAACATTCGTCCATCATTTTTCAAGTATTTAATTCAAAAATAAGTGTAAAGTCAAAAGTTGATATATTACTTTCACGATTGGTAAAATTATCCATTTTGATTTTTACGATTTCCTGTTCCTCTTGTTACCACTCTTGAATCGAACAAATGATCTTAATAATTCAATATCTGCAGCAATAGCGACCAACATTCAGTCAAACGCTTTCTCCATGTGCACTTGTAACTAAATATTGTTGGAACTGGATCTCTCTCAACGTTTGGCGACTGTCCAATAACTTATAGCTGCGCCATGATTTAGGGGACGCGTCTCTGTTTCGACTTTCTCCTTCGTGAGTTATTCCGACTTTCTTCCCAATCAACGCACGGCGATTAAGTGTCTCGTAGCAAACGTGCTGCACAGCTGTTCAACATTTCTTTCCAACACTTTCAAAACTTCGAGAAACTAGTCGATACTGAATTCCAATTGAAAACGATTCGAAACAACTATTACTTTTTTAAAACTAGAGGAGGTCTCTACAGGGTATTCGAAAATTTAGGGATTTGCGAGTTTGAAAATATAGAAATTCAGATCGATGACCCTAATCTCACCCAGTGGAGTTTTATCAAGTCCCGGGAGTCAGCTTATCGATGACATCCATTTCCGAATTCCCTGATAACTAAAAATCGTGTCCGAGCACGGGCCACTCTGCGAGATTTACTCTTTCATAATTTCCGAACGAGGCTGATATCGAGCTTGTTCTTCCATCTGTGACCGGGCTCGGCGACTCGTACTTTACCATTCCCTTTCCCTTTTTGGAAGCAGCTCGAGTCTCCCTGATCGTTCAGCTACTTGCTCCACCGTTCCTGAACCTTTGGATTACGTAAAGTTTCGAGCGTGCACGGGGAACGACGTGGACGGGGTAAAGGGTAAAAAAGAGCGGGTCGAACGCGTCCAGCGACGCGGAGGTGGCGAGGGAATCATGAGAAATGGCGGAAGAAGAGGATAGGGTCAGGAGGGGCGGGGAACGGTGCACGTAAAGAACTGTACGTCCGCATACATTAGTCCTGCGACCTCTGAGGTCATCCTTGCAATTTCGCGGCGGTGGGAACCCGAACCAGGACGACAGCTCCTTCGCTCCTTTCTTTTTCCTTCGCGGTTTCTCTTCTTCCGTTGTTTCATGCCAGTTTCTTTTTTCACGCTTTTTGGAAAACGTGGCCGACCAGCCGACCTTAATGCGCCGCGGAACGAGTTATTAACGGTCACGCGGTTGCAGAAAAACGCTGTAATTAGCGCGCTCGTGGATATGAGAAATCACCCCGTGCGCGGTCGGCCGAGAGGGATAAGGGTTTAATCCGTTCAACGTTCCTCGTGTTGCTTACACGTCGGCTAGATGCATGAAGCAATTATTTAGAGCGTTCTTATGTCGATGCAAGGTGTTGTAAAGTTATATGAAAAACAAAGTGAAGGTATACGATATTTCTCTGCGGTAATGATGCATAAAAACCACCCCCGTATATTCTAATATCGCAAATCATCTCAATGCACAATTACTACGGTGAAACTTACTTAGTATATTCTAACGTTTGAAATTATGTTTGCGTCCGTAATGTACGTTCAAAGCATTCGTCTTGCGGAGTAATAAAAATCGGAGAAACCATAAAGCATGCGACTCACCGATCGTTGACTTGTACCACTGCGGCTCTTAAAGTTGACCCATGGTCCGCTTGGCAATTGAAACTAGATATCCTGTCGAGCAGATTGCCAAAGGATCAGGAAACACGTTAGACGCGAAGGGTCCACGGTGGACCACATGCGAATAGATGAATTTTCAACACGTACTCCGTACGTGATTGCAAGGTAGATGCGAACTCCGTGACGGTCGCGATAGAACTGACTAAATCCAATTCGCTCAAGTTCAAGTTATAATAGCGCAAATACAAGTCGCTCGGTTACCTGTTGACACCTCGTGTTTTCGTACACATCAGAGTTTCCGACTACAAATACTGACTGAAACTAATCGTCCTCCATTACTTTTCTTTCTGCTTGCAATTCGAGGTAATTCGACCGGATCGTTTCGTATTCATAAATTTCGCTCGACGTAAATTTCCCGGGTGTTACATTTTCTTCGAGACTTCCATAGGCCACAATACGACGGCATTTTTCAGCGGTGGAATACATAAACTCCGTTTCCTTGGCCACAACGGCGTTGCAGGTGGCTCGTTTCGTTCCCCGTTGCAACCCTCGCTGTCCCTTTTTTCGCACCGCGAGAAATCTCTTCCCTTAAAGAAGAACGAGCGTGCAGAAAAAGAAGAAAACGAGAGAATACCCTCCTAATCGAGGAACTCTCGATCAACGTCTACCGCCGGAAGGGAATCATATTTTCCGCGAAGAAAACGACGATTCCTCCGACGTTCTTCCTCTTCGCCTTAACGGATTCTCCTCCTCGAACGTTTGTTTCGCGATGTCTGTCGTTCCCCGTGCTCTTTATCGCAGAGAACTTTCACCGTTTCGCGGCATCCTATTGTTTTTGCTGCGATTTTCTTGCAGCAAACTGCGCCGATGGTCGTCGTCGAGCTCTCTGGGATTGATAACGCGAGAGGATACGTCGATTATTGCCTGGGACAAATCCGTACGAGGGTGCGGGTTGAAAAAAGCAGTTTGCGGGATCGAACGAACCGAGACGATTATTTATCTGGCGCTGCTGGATCTGCGAGGGTGGATAATCGATAGCTCCTCGCGTGGTCGAGACACGTGACATATTTACCGGGGAGAAAAATTTTGAACCATATTTTCCCAAATTTTTGAATGGAAAACCTTGCTCCACAAGGTACTCCCATCTAGAGTCTAGACCAAGTACTTGCTCTAGAGTCTAGACCAAGGATGTAAGTCTCAATTATAAAAATAAGACATACAAGGTTCTTGTTCGTTGAAAGTTTGATCCAGCATGGTCAGAATTTCTACAAGTCTGAAATAAACAAGCAACTGAAAAAGAGAAAACAAGCACGTGTCGTCGGTGGTAGCCAAGAAGCAGCTCGCGTACGCCTCATGGGAGTCGAGCGTTTCTTGTTGGCGAAGAAACGAAGAAACGGCGAGGAAGGAAGGGAAGCATCGGGAAAAGAAGGCGGAACGGTTGAAGGCAGAAAAAGAGAAGCGAGCGTAGGAAGCGGGAATGGTAGACCGAGCGAAAAAGATTCCCGAGGGCACGATGACGAGGAGCGGGAGTCACGAGCAGGCCGGATTAAAAGTTCGCCGAACATCGGCCAGTCCGATCGCCATGGTCGAGAGCTAATTAATTGCAGCAGTCGGGACAGAGCGCAAACGTTCGAAGTAAAGTCGGCGAACGGGGAAGAGAGTCTCTCTCGCGGCGAACGAAGAAGGAAGAAGACGACGAGGAGGACGCAGCTGGTGAATGCTGAAGTTAGTCAATAGGACTAGGAGTCCCCGGTAGTCGGTTTACTTTTTGCCTGGACCTTCGCGACGTTGGTCCTTCGTATTCCTTCTGCTTGTCCTCGATCCTCCGCCTCGCTTGTTCTCCTCTTTCGTCGTTGCTTTCGCCTCCTCCGAAGACGGTCCTCCGCCCCAGACTCCGTGGCTCCGACAATGGAGAGCTCGCATTGTCTTCGTGGTTTATCGCTTCCTTCGATTGCCAAGTACACGCCGCCGAGTCGGTCCACCCCAACCCCCTTTTCACCGACCGAGCTTTTCTCCTCTCCTCCGCCTCCTCTCTTGTCGTTTTCTGCTCGTGTTCTCCGTGCTTGTCGGTAGCTCCCTGGAACCTACGGTGGTCCTGCTCGTGATCGGTCCCCGACGAGCAGCCCGCTTGGCAGCCACACGCGGTCCAGCTTTTTCGATGCTCCCCGCTTTGCGAACAGCTGGCCAGTCATCCTTCCTCGCAAAAACTCAGTTCGACTCGGTGCTTGACTCGGAACCGCTCAGAGAGGAGCTGTGTTTCGACGTGACTCGAGAGCGACTCTGTTTTTTATGGGACTCCGATGAACCTGCTGGCTGGGGAGCAATTGTATCGGGAGTTCGTAAAAGTAATGCGACGGGCTTGTGAATTCACCTGTCGCCATTGGCGTAACATTGGCCAGTGACCTCACCCGTAGCTCTATACAGTTCGTCGAGCGGACTCTTCAGAATCCTCGTTACGTCAATGTCTGTCGTGCTTTTTTCGAGGATGTCGATACTCTGGGATGCTCAAGAATTATGACGAATGTTTTAATCGATTACCAGTTCCCACTAGTTAATTCACCTGTCATTTTTTGCTAATGGCTTATACAAACTTCGATGATCTGATTATGATGTATGTTTCGTATTAACCAGTTACAGTCCTGTGTTTTTACCATCTTTTAAGATATATATGACTTATGCGAACATTTGACAACTCCCAAAATCTTGTTAATTCAGCAATTAACAAAATGAATCTTGTTACAAAGTCGATCTTGTAACAATGAATCTTGAAGAAGTCGAAGAATATCGAAACTGGAGGCGCGTGTTTCGTTCGATCCCACGAGGGTTGCAGTTTTTTCGCCGTCAATGACATGTGTTGCTCCGAAACTGATTCCGGGATTTCTAGAATCAGTATCGCGTTTTTCTGGCGCCCGACGAAACGTTCGTTCTCGCATGAGTCTGGATGGCAGCCACACACGCGGCTGGCGACCGACTTTTTCGATAGATTTTCGGCCGACCGACGTCGCCGATAAAAACGTATCTCGTCTGCCCGACAAGATCCCTCCCTTCTTCGTCGAAAGAACCTTAAGCGTACAACAATGTCTCCTTCGTCAGATTTCGCCATTCGTCTTCCGATTCGAGGAAACGCGCCGACTCATAAGCCTGTCTCCCTGTGTGCAGGATCATTTATTACGGCCAATGAATTTACTTTCACGCACTTTTTGCCGCTTTCTTATGAATCGGTTGATCTGTACGATCTGTTAACTGCTTTGTTCCGTTGTGGCACTTGGAAAAATTGCTTCAACATGTTAGTTAAACACGCCAGTTTGGAGATGATGGATTGTTCGTACGTTTCTAATGGTGTAAACTTCTTTGGTCTAAAATTTTTCTATTTTTAAATTTATACAATCACGTGTAAATCATGGTTGAATTAAAAATTGTAGAATATTAAATTCTGAGAAACTTGCAAAGTTTTAAATGCTGGGTAGAAGATTTCTTTTTATATTACAGAGTTCTATACACACACAGAGTTCAGGAGTTGGCTCTTAACTCAAGAGGAAAATGTCCAATTTGCAAGGAAAAAAGGAGGCAAACGTCATCGACGCCTCTCGTCTCCGGAAAGTTGGCCGATTAATTGAAACGACGGGGGTATCGTCTCGCGTAGCGGATACGCGAGCGCCGACCGTTTCCGAAAGTCGTTAACGAGAGACTGGAAACCAATGTCTCTCTCGACGCCCATCCGCTTAATGAACCGTGGTTACACGGTCGATCTTTTATTTCATCGTCGATTCCTGCGGCATCCTCCGTTTTTGCGGCATCTCGTGGTCCCGCGACGATCTCGCCGCATGCAATTTGTATTTTCGGCGTCGTAAACACGTCCGTCGCGTATCGTGACCGCTCGGCTCAGCTCGAACGCTCGGAGCCGCCACCGCCGCTCGCGTATTTCAAGACCCGTATATAAATCCGTTATTCAACACGCCATTAAGTGTTCGGCCCTCTGGAAAGCGCGGGCAGGGCGAGCGGAACGAAGAGCAGAAACGAGAGAGGACCACAGTCGTAAATCGCAATTACGAAGCGGCGCGCTTGAGAATTTGTCGCGCGGGATCTAAGCGTTCCCGAGAGAAGGCTGGCGAGCCACGAGCGTACGCGACGCGACGTGGACGTCCTGGACCACCGTCGCGAACTACAACCACGTTTTTGCACGATTCCACTGGGAAACATGTATATATATCCGGTCCGCGTAAGCGCCGGTTCTTCCTACGAGCAAGATCAAATTTCTTGGAACGTTCGTGTCTTCCACGCGGTTCGCTTCTACTTCACGCTTTTTTACCGGTTCTTCTTACCTCCGGTTAAACCGATACTTTGACCAGATAGCGATGCAAATCTTCAACACACGATTTTGCTCTTATCAATTTTATACTCCAAGATCTGCGATTCTATTTGTTTACTCCCTATTCTGTTATATTCTATTTATTCTTACCCCCATCTATAGTACTCGATACGTCTCTGCTATTCAGGGTGTATAAGAAAGGTCGGAACCCTTGAATATTTCGAAAAATATAAGTTTTATCAAGAAATGTTTCAGACAAAAGTTGCAGGGATTAAAAAGTTCTATTTACTGGCAATATCATTTTGACCTTGAAGAGTCACTGGAAGGTCACGCGAAGGTCACTTCAATTTTTTTAAATGGAACACCCTAAACAATTGTGTATTTTCTTTACGCCAGTCAATTTATCTCATTATTAGTAAGCTACAAGAATATGCAAAAATATATAGGGTGTTCCACTTAAAAAAATTGAAGTGACCTTCCAGTGACTCTTCAAGGTCAAAATGATATTGCCAGTAAATAGAACTTTTTAAACCCTACAACTTTTGTCTGAAACATTTCTTGATAAAACTTATATTTTTCGAAATATTCAAGGATTCCGACCTTTTCTATACACCCTGTTTATCGGACAAATTTATTGCCAAAATTTTCGTGCGGAATTTGAATAAATCCACGATATTAAAAACCCTGTCAAACCGCGATGAAAATTTAATCGCTCGAATGATCCAGTTTACTCAAAAGCCGGCACGCTCCGTTAAACGATCCCCTTTGGAAAATAAATTTTTCCGCAAATAAAAATGGTGTATCGTTTACGAGGGGAACCGTGCGTGGAGATAATTCGGAAGGAGACGAGAATGTCTCCGGTCGCGTTCTATTCCGCCTGCCAGACGGCCATGTAGCGAGCACAAAATCAATTACGCGCGGCATAAGACGCGAGGCGGACGAGCAATGACAAACATCCCCTTAGTGCACGTGCCATCGTGAGCCACGGCTGCGATCGGTTAAGCTGGATTATGGTTTCCCGTCTACATGTGCCGAGGGAAAGAAACGAGAAGCGGCACGTCGTTTCGACGGTAGACGGTCGTTCCTCTTTCTCGCGATCTTTCATTTCTCGCCGCCTAGCTTGTCCTGAACTCCCGCGCGAACGAGATTTCAAATATCCGCGACGCTCTCAAACGCTTTCCCGCGACGTGGACGTCTCTTCGGCGAATTACTAGCATGAAAAGTAACCCGATATGTTTTGAGACGAATCTCGCTGCTCGGAATTGATGATCTTGCGGGTGGCACTGGTTCTGGGAAATGGAAGTGCTTAGACGATTAGGTAATGTTTCTTCAAAGTGAAGTTGATTACGTCCTAGAATAATTGCAGTTGGTTATTGATTATATGTACAGTAGCTTCTTGTATATAATCTTTGTTAAATTTGTGTTTTTAAATTATAAAAACAGAAGCTGTGTATGTGTTAAATTATTAATAAATTTAGCTTTAGCTTATAGTGACATCTTACAGTATTAGAAATGATGTACAATGTTGGAAATAGAATAATTGAATATTAGAAACAAAATGATTGAATATTGGTACTGCCGTCTTGTTCGTTTGATAATTTAAGCGTTTGTAATGTAGAAAAAGTAATCCCTGTTTAATTAATTAATATTTAAGTTATAATGTTTGTTGCTTGTGTCTTTTATTAAATAATTTGTTTGTGTTTAAAAATATATTAACAGTTTTTAATGATTATCCATAATTCTAATTATTTAACAGTATGATTGTATAGTACTGAGATATTGAATCTGATCGGGTTATGAATAAAGAGAATACATATTAAAGTTCCATATATTACCAGCGATTTACATAGGTGTAATAAATGGAGAAGAGCGAGAGCAGTCCTTCCGATAAACATTTCAATTAGAAACATATTAGGGCCCGGCACGCGAGAGCCACCCACGTCGAAGGGTCCACCCCCCGGGGGCATTTCGCGGGCCAGTGCCCGTGTATTTTCGTGCCGCCCGTGGAAATAAAAGAGTAGAAGAGAAGAGGATCGTGTAGACGTCGAGGGACCACCCGCGAGTGGCTTCCAGAATCGATAAGGTAGAAAGAAGCTTCGCTCGAGACCATCCAGTTCATCCGTCTTTTCTTCTGTCCCCTTCCATCCCTTTCCCGTGTACCTTTTCCCGTGGTCGACTCGAAAATCACCGTTGGATCGCGAGACGGTCAACTGTTGCTTCGACTCTTACAAATTACAGATTAGAAGATCTACGCAGCCTCGAAGTGATCGCTGAAATTGCCGGCTGCATTGTTCGAGGGTGGATGAAAGTTTCGACGGAATTACACGAATCGTATTATAGGAACGTCCCGGGGCCGATGGAGCGGGACAATATCTGTACGGAGCCAGCAGGCAGCCTGTTTGCTCGTAATAAATAACTGAACGAGCTTTTTGTGTCGGTGAATTACTTCCATCCCGATCGATTATCGCGAGCGGATAGATTTTTCGTTTGAAAGAGGCCCGAGATACAACAATAGCCGCCGAGAAACTGGGGTGGTTCTTTCAACGACCTTACCCCAATCGCCTCCTATCTCGCGGTTATTATTTGCTACGCTCCTGGCGCAGGGAACAAGTGAACGTATCGTGTCTACACGATGTTTGAAAATTACGTGTCACGATCACCGTGGTTAAGGTGTTTATCTTGCCATAGATATTTCACGCTCTAGTTCTATCACGAAGAGAGCTTCCCTAAACCCAGATTCCTAAGATCATGTTCTTTGTTCTTTTAGTCAAACTTTGGAATTAATGCATCGATGGGAATCGGGGATTAAAAAGTTCGGATTACGTCAGCAGCAAGGGTATCGCGAACTTTCCTATTTTTCGACGGATGACACGGAGGAGTTGGTCGATAAAGGGGAAGAAATATCGGGGCGATACGCTCGAACGATCCCATTGTACAAACTACCGTGACCCGGTGTCGAGAGCAATGGGAATGGCGGATCGAACGATGACGAAAATCGCCCCGAAAGGAGCGGACCATTTTCCCTGAAAGAGTTATGAATTCGCCAATAGCTCACGGGCAAACCTTGCAAACTCCGTGACGTGGCATTACTCAAAGTTTCTCTGGTCTTTGACGAAAAAAGGCTCGTGGCGATGTTGCTCCTCCCCGGTAAAATTACAAAGCACACGGGCAATATGTTCTTTGTTGTATTATTTCTGTGCCGAAGAACGGGGGCTCTTCTTTCATATTTCACGTTCCATATTTATGGAACACTTCCATCTATTTCAATGACTCGGACATTATTACACTAGTTGTCTTTTAAATGCGTAAAAAGGAGAAACGTGTAGCGATTATACTCTGCTTAATAACGAAGAAGACGTCTTAGCCTAAAGCCTAACCAGGGCTAATTTCGTCCCGTTTAGCCACGGTATCCCTCCCGGCAATTATTCCGTTTCATTCCCCCACGTTACGCGGTTAATTTGAAGAGAGGAAAAGCGTGGAAGAACGTAGAACGAGTAGAAAGAGGATAACGTGGCGCAATTTCCACGGCAGCAACTGGTGAGATCCATGAAAGAATGGTGTTTGCGCACGTTTCACGTTATCGAGAAACGGCGAGGAGCCGAAAGAAAGGACGAACAAGAGGCTTGTTTGGCTACAAGGAGGGAAGTTCAAAGAGGGAGTAGAAGGGGGATGTATGCGCGTAACTTGTGTCCGACTAAAGCCAGCCGGTGACTCCTATCGATCCTTCCATTTGATATTCCGCGTTGAAACTCGGTTAAATATTTGACATACCGACAGAGAGGGAGGCAGAGAGAACCGCGAGGGCTGGCTCGTAATATGTACTGAGCAAACGGCGGCTCGGCTCGGTAATCTGCAGCGTCAATGTAATATCCGCGAGATTCGGCTTGACACGGGAGAGTTAGTGGCGCAGCAAAGTTTTCGAAAGCCGTGCCAACGATCGTCGATTCGTGGTAACTCTGCTATTTCTCCGTTTGCACCCGCTCGTGAAAAAACACCTTTAAATGTTCCGTGTAGAAATCTGGCATGCAAACGTTATAACATTTTTTACGAGAATATGATGTAGTTTTTCAGACTGCAAGTACAAATTATTGCTACAATATGAAGATAAATAAAGGAAGCTGAAAAGTCAGTCACTTTTTGTATTTAACCATCATTGATCATGAAGATTGTATTTAAAGTTGAACTCAAAATTGCAGGCAGCTTATGAGGTTCATGAAGTATAATATCAATGAAGAAAAAAAATTTAATATTAAAAAAGAAGTGCATTAATGCACCAGACATTTGAGGTTAATATATGTAAAAGACAATTAATGTATGAAAGTTGAAGCAATCGAATAAATTACAAAATTGTAGGGTACTAATGAGGCCCATGAAGTATAATATCAATGAAGAAAATAATTTAATATTAAAAAAGAAGTGCATTAATGGACCAGACATTTGAGGTTAATATATGTAAAAGACAATTAACATATGAAAGTTGAAGCGATCGAATAAATAGCAAAATTGTAGGGTACTAATGAGGCTCATGAAGTATAACATCAATGAAGAAAATAATTTAATATTAAAAAAGAACTGTATTAATGGACTCCAGACATGTGAGGTTACTATAAGCGAAAGGTGATTAACATATGAAAGTTGAAGCAATCGAATAAGTAGCAAAATTGTAGGGTGCGTATGTGGCTCTAGAAGAATAACATCAATGAAGCCTAAATATTTGATATTAAAAAAGAACTATATTAATGGACACCATGTCTTTGAGGTTAATATAAGTGAAAGGTGGCTAACATATGAAAGTTGAAGCGTGTCTGAATTGTAGGCTGCGTATGTGCCTCCAAAAGTATAATATGAATGAAGCCAAAATATTTAATATTAAAAAAGACCTACATGAATGAACTCCAGGAATTTGAAGTTAATAGTAAGGTGATTAACCTATGAAAGTAGAAACGATAGAATAAGTTGCAATTTCGTGCGGTTTTCGTTTCAACGAGATTTCTCTGAAATACGAGCACAGATTCGCGGGCTCAGTGTTGCGGACCAGAATATCGCAGTTGAGCCGCGGTTGAGCAGCTCACCGCAGGTATATTCATAAGCGACGGGTATAAACCTCATAAGCAATGCAATACACTTCAGGGTATAACCCGAGCGAGCGTGTATTTCAGTCGGGCGAAGACGACGCTTTACAATGACACCGTCGCGTGAATTAACAAACACCCTCGCTGTACGTCGCGGTCTCACGAGAAGTTAAGTGCACCACTAGCGATACGCTCGCACTCGTAATCCCCTTTGGGCGCAACATAATTCGCGTTTTGCGCCCCTTCGTCGCGTACACATGTCTTGCTTACCCTCGCGGCTCGTCTTCCGTTGACGTTCCCGAGGAATGACGAGCCCTCCAGGCGTCATCTTGGATAAAAACGAAACGCTACTAGTTGCGTCGCTGATTGCGAACCACAAAGCTGCCACGTTCCCAATTTCCGCCAGGAAATTCAAAGGGTTACAAGCTATGCTTCATACGAGCAATGCTTCAATTTTCGCCGTTTACGTTATAAGGAACATATTTCTACCTTAAACCTTAAATGCATATAGTTGTATAAATGCAACATACCAGTTTTAATCTTAGAAATTATATACAAAATGTAGGAAATCTGAAATGAGTACTGTTGCAGATATGCCACGTACCAATCAAATACACAGTAGCTTTAATAGTTTTAATTTGAATCAACCGCTTTCAAGGTATTTTGTTAGTTGATTTCTTCAGGTAACATTAGAAAATCATGCATTTAAGGGTTAACATAAACTTATAGATGGTTTAATAATTTTTGGTGTAGTGAAATCAAAAATGATGATCTGGTTTATCAAGTTATACCAAGTTCACGAAGATGGTAGTAAAGTATATCTGATTTTTATGTGTCCCACATGGAGATAGTGAAACGAATTAACGAGATGTCGAGGTGAAAAAAATTCAATGGAAGTTGCAGATTATTTTACTTTTTATCGTCAATATTTTGGAGGTAAACGATCCAACGGTAGCAACGAGTATCGATCTGTAATTAACGAGCCGCCATGCCGTGAAAATATAATTCACGCGTTAATTGCCACGGCCGCGACAAGTCCGACGGAATTTCAGTATAGATCCGATGAAATACGGGGCCGACCGCTTCGCTTGCAATTTATAAATTATAATAATCGTATACCGTGGACCTCTGTGAATCGCGACACGGTAACTGGCCAGCAAAATATTTGATCACGAGCCATAAATTCGATTGTAAAAAAAAAAGGAACGTTGTTTTTCCCAGCGACGCGTCGCTGAACGATACGATCTAAAAGCTGACGATTTCGCGTGCAAAAACCGAAACTGAAAACGGGTGGTAATATTTTCTCGCGGGGGATCTCGATTTAGAGAAAATTGCTTTTGAAGGTGGATGATGAAAAACTCGGTTTAGCGAACGAAGGCTGTAGATCTCTATCGGGTTCAATTTCAATTTTAATTTAAACCCGGCAATTTTATTCGTTGATTGTATTTGGTAATTTATTTCCAGACCGATTATTTTATCCGCACGCATGGCGCGATGTTAATTTATTTACAAATCTGCGTTGTTGCGTTTGCATGCACAATTTCAAGCTTTTATATTTGCGAGTTCTCGCGTACTTACTTTTTTATATTTACGGATTTTTTAATTGCTGGATTAAAAGTTTTTGCTGGATTTCTGGTTTTCCAGTTTTTTGGTAGACATATTTCTGAGCATCTAAATTTCTACATTCCTAGATTCCTAGATTTTCATATTCATATTTATGAAGCATCTTTCCTATTCTTCCCCCAACAGAATACTACCCTAACCCTAAAAATCCCGAAATAATTTTTATTCGGCCCAGGCGCCAATGCGAACACGGTAATCCTGTTCGAACTCCAAGTCAAATAGTATCTCCGATAAATTACGATTCCGTGGAGTGACATGCAGGATGTCGGGTGAACTGGATTAGTTTTTACGAACAAGTTTGTCTTTCGACGAGGGAGTAACTTCTTGGGCGCCTGCCCACATGGTCGTTCGTACCTTTTTTCGTGGGAGTGTTTTGCGAAATTTAGAGGAAGGTATCTGTTTTTTGAAACACTGAACAATCGTCTGGTTTATGTTGTTTGATGTGAATTTATCTCGAACGAAGAAGGCTGTTGGAAATGGCGGATATATTTTCACGTATAAGGCGGGATCAACTAGTTTTCTTGTATCGCGGTAACGGAGACAAAGTGGAAGAGATTTCTAAACTCTGGAGCAGGTTGCTGGCTTGGGAGATATTGTTATGGATGAAGTTTTTGTGAGAATGCAGGTGATGAGCTTGCGTATGAGTTAATTCGAGATTAAAGTAAGAATATGAACACAGTATCGATATTATAGAAAAGTTATATTTTTCCAATTCAGTTACTTCTTACGAAAACACCCGGCAAAATCGATAGAAGCTCCAGAAGCGCAAGCAAAAACAATCACCCCATCCCTATGGCTAAACCATTAAATTTAAACCGTTAAATCAACTAAGCCATTAAAGGTTGTTCCCCAGGATAAGTTCCGTAAATAAAATCCTCTTCGTATCACCTATGAACACACTCGGTCGTCGATGTCCGAGCGATTTTGAAGCAGCTCGAGTACCTGGAGGATCGTTTAATCGATAGTCATTTTTCCGAATAAATATTGCAAGAGGTTTCCAGGTGGGTTTCTTTGCAAAGTGCCGTGTCGTTGTTGTTTCAGAGGGTTAGAGACGAGTATTCGCTCAAAAGCTGATTTCCTGGCCACGGTTAGATTGCTGTCCGCTCTTTGTCTCTCTTTTCCTAGCATTCGCAAACACCGAGTCACGCACACTCGTTCACAGTCACGCGCGATCCCCCGGCACAGGTCAGATAAATAAATAGTGCGGGAAGACTTGGCAAATATTTGCGGGAACCCGTACACACCTGAAGAGAGGAGTGTGCTGCGTAAACGTGCGCCCTGGTCTTCGGCTCACTGTCTTCGATTCTTTTCTCTGCAACTTCGGATACCTTGGCTGAAGACTTTATTATTACATCACTTTCTCGGTGCTTGTGGTAAGTTGATAACCGAGAGGAATATTGGATTATATTGTTGAGGAAGTGTAATTGTTTGAGGATAGGAAATTGAAGGTTTGGAATTTGGGGATTTGGGGAGTTGCAGATTTGGGAATTTGGCAGTCTAGGTTTTTGGGGATTCAGGAATTCGGAAATTTTCACATAGCTAAATCTTCAGATTGTCAAGTCCCCACATTTCCAAATCTTCACGTTGTCAAATTCTCACATGTCCGAATCTCCACATTGCCGAATTCCCTCATCTCGAAATTCTCACGTATCCAAATTACTACATTCTCAAATTCTCACATATCCAAATCTCCACATTTCCAAATCTTCACGTTGTCAAATTCTCACATGTCCGAATCTCCACATTGCCGAATTCCCACATTCCGAAATTCTCACGCATCCAAATCACCACATTCTCAAATTCCCACATTTCCAAATTTTCACATAGTCAAATTCTCACATGTCCGAATCTCCACATTGCCGAATTCCCATATCTCAAATTCTCACGTATCCAAATCACCACATTCTCAAATTCTCACATGTCCAAATCTTCACAGTACCAAATTCCCACATTTCCAAATCTTCACATTGTCAAATTCTCACATGTCCGAATCTCCACATTGCCGAATTCCCATATCTCAAATTCTCACGTATCCAAATCACCACATTCTCAAATTCTCACATGTCCAAATCTTCACAGTACCAAATTCCCACATTTCCAAATCTTCACATTGTCAAATTCTCACATGTCCGAATCTCCACATTGCCGAATTCCCACATCTCGAAATTCTCACGCATCCAAATCACCACATTCTCAAATTCTCACATGTCCAAATCTGCACATCGCCAAATACACTTCCAAATCTCCAAATCCCCAAATTTCCAAATTGGCAAATTCGTCCCACGAGGTACTGGCCGCTAGACAAGCATTTGATCACGGAACGTCGGCTCTCTAATGAAGACTCACCCCATTGTTGCCGCGGTATCTCCATTATTTTTGCGCCGTTATTAAAAATCCTGCGCAGAGACCAGGACAAAGAATTCGACAACCATTGTCCCCTCGTCGTCCGTGCTTTTTTGTTCGCCACGCTAAATGTCAATGAATCTTTCTGCATCTCGCTCCGTTCCTTTCTCCCTTTCCTCGTCGTTTTCGTTTCGCGTTGTTCCGGCTTCCTGCCGTTGTTTCCAGCCTCGTCCTGCTCCTCGGGCGTCACCGACTGAACGTTCTGCACCGAGAGGAATCAATCGTAAGGGTGGAAGGGTGTCGTCACCCTCGGAGCCGATTCGTCCGACGTTGACTTTTCACGTAGTTTCACCCTACCCCTTGATAAAAAAAGGGGGTTATAATAAGGACAGGGACATGGAAACTCGGGTACCGTGTTCGATGGTGTTTTCGGGGATGCTTGTTTGCGGCTGCGAGCGATGGGACGCTGTGATTTCCGTCGCGATATTGGACCTTTGTAATCTTTCGTCTACGGGATAATTGAAATACGGGGGAGTCTGAAAGGGTGCGATTGTGCTACAACGGATACGGAATTTTGTTAATGAAAAATTGCTTCTTTGGCGCAGGATTTGAGCACGAGCTAATTCCAGGGATTTTTCCAGGGATTCCAGAAAAAATTTCCCTATCTTAAACAATTTAATTTCATCAATTTATTCATTTATATATAAGGTTCTTTTTTATGCACGCAAATTGCAATGAAAATATTGCTTAAGGACTTATTTATTTTGTATTAAATTAAGCTTCTTTCAGGTGCATTATATAAAGCAAATTCTATATCAAAATGATTATTGATTTCACTAATTTATTCGGTCATAAATACCTTTCATTTTTATGTACATAATAATGAACATATTGCTCAAGAACTTATTGACTCTGTGCTAAAGTTTTTCAACAAATATTATGATTATTCTGTGTCAAAATGATTATTGATTTCGCCAATTTATTATTTCATAAATGCGTTTGATCTTCATGCAAATATATTATAATATATTGCTCAAGAACTTATTGACTTTGTGCTAAAGTTGTTTAACAAATATTATGATTGAATTTTATGTCAACATGACTATTGACTTCACCAATTTATTCATTTATATATAAGTTTCATCTTTATGCACATATATTATAATGAACATGTTACTGAAGAACTTATTGAATTTGTCTTAAAGTTTTTTTACGGATATTATGATTAAATTCTTTGTTAAAATGATTATTGACTTCACCAATTTATTTATTTATAAATACGTTTTATCTTTATGGACATATATTATAATGAACATATTGCTGAAGAAGTTTAATACAAAGCAGGTGTATTATAATGTAGAGAAGATAGTAGCATAATATCAGGGCTCAGACGTAGATTACAACGCATTAAAGCGACAAAATCTCCCATCGTTAAAGTATCATCCCTCAAATGTTTCGCGAGATCACAAGATCAGGAACTCGTCAGAGAATAAACACAGTGTAGGAGGCTTCAAAGAGTTATCAACAGATTCTGTTGATTCGTCGCGATAATCCAGGTCTTTAATCTCATCCCTGATTAACGGTATTTCATTTTAGCAACAGCGAAACAAACGTCGCGTAAGCAAAAGTCGTAAAATCGTGGCGCCATCGGAAACCACTTTAATCTCGCTGTAGCCGAGCGATCAAGCGTTAACGAATTTAATTTTAACCCCACGGATCGAAATTCTATACGTTGTCGCCGCCAGAGCGTCGGCATTTCCCGATAAATTTCCCGTGAAATTTCCAACTGCCGTTAAAACGATTATTCGAGCTGCAAAAGCGACGGATCCGGGGATAGGAAACCGATCGATCGGGCCGTCTCGATCTCACGACTTCCGTCGTTTATGGATGGTTATTAAAACCTGCACCTTACAAAGTATCAAACTTTGCCAGAAATAATATTAAATTTTCTAAATTATTGAAAGTTCTTTGAACTTTTATGTCTCGATTTCGAAATTTTCGAGTTTCTAGGAGTTCAAGAATATTTTCGATAAATCTCAGTCTCACCGTTGGCAGATTAAACAGTTGTTAGAACGGGAGATAAGGACGAGTAGAAAATTCGAAACTGGACGAAGGAGGGTGAAAAGAAGAGGGAAACAGAGGGAGAGAACTCGGTGGTAGAGGATTGCTCTATGGGGGTGGTTTCAGGGCATGGATACCAGTCTCTACGGCCGCGGTAATGGTTATAGCACCATCGCGTGCAATCCCATTAGCACCGATGCAATTTACCCGATCTATCACACCCTATTAAGCGGTGCGCTTTCCACCCCCCGCGGCCGCTCGATCGCTTAACGCTCGTTTTAATCGAGTTTGCGCAACCATGCTCGTGGCCCTGCGCTTTTGCCCTTGTCGGACAATGTTTTTCCCAGAGAAAGTTCGACAGGATCGCCAGCTGAATCTTCCTTGCGTCATTGGATAAAAGACCGCCCGGAGTCAGCGAAAATCCAGAAAAATTCAGATAATTACTCTGCGTCGATCCCTGCTTCACAAAATTTTATCTTCATTCTTAGTACGTTGTAACAAGTTTAATCTATTTACGTAATTGTTATATCATTCATTAAATCATAATTGTTACATCATAGTTGCAAGATATTAATACGTTCAATGAGGGTGGATTCTTGAAACAGCTGATGCAAAATATCTCGTCATTCGATTTCAAATTATTTTATAAGTAAAAGATATTTTTAAGTTTGAAACTAGGTACACTTGCTACAAGTCTGATTTTGCAATCTGCATTAACTATTTAATTTCTATTAGCATACGAATAAAATTTGACTTCAAGGACTTTCTCCTTCAGTTCACAGTAAAATAATTAACTTGAAATTTCAAAAAGTTTGTTTATAATAATGAGAACTAAGTTTCGAGAACAATTAGAAGGCATCAATAAAAAATAAAGCAGCTCAGAATCGGTAAATCGGATTGGTAAATCCGTCGTGCCTTTAATCTACGCCCGCAGAGTTAATCTGGTATCAAGCGGCAAAGAGTCGTTTCATGAACATTGGTCGAAAGCATTCTAGCACTCGCTATTCCATACATCGATGAGCTTTCATTCCGTAATTGCCAGCATCTCCCACGGGCGTCCTAATGATAACGCTTCCGGCAATAGGACGGTTGCATTGTACATTAGCGGATCAGGTTCCGAGGTAGCTAACCGAGGACTCCATGATTGTTCCCGCGAAACAAAGATCCCGCTTTCACATCGACACCGTTTACAAGCGACACGACCACGATCCAGCGTCTTCATTTTGCGAACAATTCAATCTGGTTCCGTGAAATTGCTAATTATTCTATTCGGAGCGGTTTGCGATCTATATCTGTTAACTTCGTATAAAATTCGATTAATTCGGTTAGTGGGTTCATTCAGATTTAAGGCTCTAAGTGACTCAATTGGCTCTGAGTGAATTACCAAAGAAATCATAGGTTAACCCTTTGCACTCCTATGTCGAATGTAACTCGGCATCATATTTCTCTTGGATCTTATGAATAATTCAGATAAATAGGTTGAATTGTATATTTTCATTTATTTACTATTTATAATAAATGAAAAATGTGTCACTCAGTCTATACTGTTACAATACATTTTGCTGAGAACCCCTTTTTTGATGTACTTTGTAAATGAAGGAGTTGATAGGTGATAGGTAATAACAGTCACTATTATATTTAATACAATAATTTTAAATAAGCATTTTTTAACTGATTCTATAACATAACACCTGCGATGTAAGAATATACTGAAACAAACAATAATGGAAATTATTAGTAAAGAAATAATAACCTCAAGAAAACTCATTTAACTTTTTAACTGAGTTTTAAAGTTGCTGTTTGTAGACAGTTAAATAACTTTCGAGTGCAAAGGGTTGACACCGATATTAGTCAAGTGTGGATTTATGACACTCTGTGAATTTATAGCTTGCAAAAGAGCTCCATTTTTAAATACATTTATTTCGCCTAAAATTGTCAGAAAGTGGATCTGTCTTCTTGTCACTATGATTCAATAGTTTTTGAAAAAATTGCAACTCCTGTCCAGCAAGATGAGATGACCGTTTCGCATAGAAATTAGAAAGACATTACCAAGAAAGGAGAGAGAGTTGTTCGCGGAACTTGAGTCTCAGCAGAAGGCACAGGATGTTGTTCGAAAAACAGTCTTTCGGCACTTTGCACCACCGGCTGTTGGAATCTGGAAGACGAGGGTAGGCGTATCGGAGGGATATAAGAGGGGGTGTATCCGCTCCTCCTCGATGGGGTCGTAACGTCAGCTGGTTCCCCGTGTGAGTTGCGACGACGTCGGTACAGGTCCCTCCGTCGATTTCGTCGAAACTGGAAGGACGGTGAAGGGATATCTCTCGTTCGCGCCAGCTGTTGCTATCCGAAAGCGGTGTTCCTCGTTTTATCCTCGAGACGAGACTCCTCTCTCTCCTCTTCCTTTCGTTGCTCGCGAAACGTGACTCGGATCTATCGGGCCGTAATTCGCGACTGTGATTTATCGACTCGCGATGGTGTTCCTACGTTTCGTTGGAATTGAATCGATCGAGCACGGAGTTAGCGAGATCGGGTTACCGAGCTGAGAATAGGACATAAGGTCCTTTCGAAACGACGATTTATGAGAAAGTAGCCTCTGTTTGAGTATGCCTTCAAAGGTCAACGTTGGAAATCGACGAATCTTTGGGAACCATCGGCTCTCGTGTCAGATGTTTCTTAAAGCCTCCGAACACGGAACTGGAGAAAAATAACTTTGACAGCTATGAAATTACCCCTATCGATGTTTTGTACTACGTGCTTTTCATTTTTCTCTTTTCTGGACGGAAAGGGCTTTGCGTGTTCACGATCAGTTTATCCAAAAGAAATTATATCGTATTTCTCTCTTTTTCCTCCCTTTATGTTTTTTATTAATTCGGTAACATGAAAGGCTAACAAAGAATCAATACTTTTGAAATGAAATACGCTTCTCTTTATTTAGTCAACAATTATAACGTATAACAATTTTTATACTTTGTATAAAATATATTTTTACCGTGTATCTTTATGACACGCTATTATAATAATTTTAAATTATGTGTTATAATTTTAACAATTATAACATATAACAATTTTTATACTTTGTATAAAATATATTTTTACTGTGTATTTTTATGAGACGCTATTTTATGGACATATTTCGCGATGGAGAACAGCAATGCAATATTAACGTAGCAATTGGGTTAAGTGTTCCAGGTCCACGTCAGAGGTCGAGACTATTTGCCGACCACGTCTGACAAGAATTTCATAATTTTAAGTTCCAAGATGGGCGTACAACAGCTGTATACTTGACTCGAAGATCCGCGGGGCTTATGGTTTCCTAAGAACAGGGGGAATCCCCTTGCATTATCGTACAAGGTGATTTGTAATTCGTGGTGGAGCGAGGGGACGTCCTCGCTGGGAAATATGTATGAGTTAAGGAAGAAGAATAACATCTTTGCCTTCGACCCTTTTGCCGACGCGAAAACCGCTTTAGACTTCGAAACACGTGAGTTTAATGTTTTCTTCTCCCCCTAACCGTGTCTCGTTACTTTTACTTAACGCAACTTTGATATATTATCGTTGCGTAATTAAAGGTACTGAAACAGGAATTTACAAGTCTGCTCCGTCAATTTATTTCTTAAAGAAAAGTTACGGTAACTTTTTTGTGAGATAAAAATGTTACTGTAATAACTTGCAATACTCTTTGAGTATTTCCTTAACCCCGTACAATTTGTTTGCTAAATGCGTCAATCAAAACTAACTATCCATAGCAATAATATTAAAACAAATAAAGAAAATTAAAATGTGAGTATTTTATATTTAGCAATCTCTGACTATATATTATAATTGGACCTAAACTTGAAGTTCAAGAGTATTACAAATCTTAACAGGATTTGAATTGTGAGTGCGTGACGAGTGAGACTCGTCAAAGTACGGCAAGTTAACTAATAAAAGACGTCAGATTTTCAGTAATTGTATAAGTCAATAACCAGTTCTCAGGAGAGAAAAGCAAAAACCTAGTTTCCCATCGAAATCCCGCTTTCCAAGACACGTCGTGTATCGGAGGCGTGTTATCTCAGCGAGCAGCAAGGGCGAGTAGAGTGGTACGTAACCGGAATACGAATGTTCTCCGTGTACAAATCCCTAACGTTTAGGCTAGCACTTAAATCGAGCCAAGCGGAGATCCGTTGTCAGGCTGCGGCCTGGAATCACGAGCAAAGCGGCTGATCCACCGGGATCCCGAAAGCGTCCGAGCAACGGCTGTAATCATCTCGTTACAGCCGCATTGTGCTTCCCCGTAAAACTCGGCCGACGCTAGGCTCGCCCCTCGCGGCGTGGAGCGGAGTCACGCTGTTGCCGCCCGGAGCAGCCCCGATGATTACACGGAGCAAGGTCCAGGCCCGTTGGCGCGCGGTCCTAATCAGCTGGCGCATTGTGAGCCACTCGAAATTACAGGAGACGACGCGGAGAGATGACGAGCGGCGATGAGATGACGGTAACGACGACGCTCGAGACCGCTCGCGCGTAATTAGTAGCGACGCTGTCGTCCCTGCAATCCTGCCACCGATTGCATCCACCGACAGGTGTCTCGCGTTCTTTCGTCGAACAGGAGTCCCTGGAACGGCGATTTCCCCCTCGATCGAGACAGGGATCGGTACGTCGTCGGGAATCGATGCGTGATTTATCATTCAACGTCGCCGGGGACCGACGCTCGCATTCAGCCTGTGTCAAGCCAGCGAAAGTAGATCCATGCCGTTGATACGAACGAGGTATTAACTTACAAAGAGCTACAGGATAGAGATGTATACCACTTTATTAATATATCAGCTATTCCGAGGTACACGCTGACGTCCCTGCTGGAGCAGCTCCTATCGGGAAACCGGTGTGATGTTGCAAATTATTTTATTACGATAGGTGTTGGGGATGTTCGCCTTTTCATCGTTTATTTAATCATTGCTTGCAGATTCGATCGATTGATTAATATGTAAACTTCGTACAAGATTGATAACTTCGTCAAATAAGATACCACTGGTACGCTCTGGTACACAATCTATTATTGAGTTTGACAGTCAGCCAATACCATCATTTATTCAAGGATAACTCATAAATATATTTGGTACTCGAAATTGCATTTCAAGATCATCACTACAAGTTTATTAATATTGCATTACGTAGCATTACAAGTATTTCTGTCTGACGAAACCCAGAATAATCGAGAGTGTTCCCCTCCTCGAAAACCGAGCGTGAAATCCAGTTCTCACAAACGCTATTGGCAATCTCACGAATTCGGTTCAGCACTCGGTCTCGCTGAAAATGCACACGAATCCGAGCCTGCTTCAATATCGTTATCGAGCGGTTTCTCGTGTCGGAGAAAGAGGCATCGAACGATCGGGTATGCTCGAGTACCAACGCTGAGTAACCGGTATCCTCTGTTTACACTCGGATTTTGGAACTAAGCCCAGGTTTGCCCAGACAGATGCACCCACTTGCCGTCCTTAATAGCATGGCTTACGCACCGCGTTGATCGCCTACCACAGCCAAACCTACTACGCCTCCTTTCATCCTACTGGATTGCTCCCTTCCCACCAGAATAGGGCTCTTTCTACGATTGTTACGAGATACGAAGGCTTTTTATTTCAATCGAGCCACGGGAGTTAGGGTAGAGGGATCAGGCGAGTTAATCGTTCGTCGATTCTGAGGCACTAGGGCACTTCTATACAACGGAAAAACAAGACCAGCTCTAGAAAATACTTTCTCTATTTTCTAATTTATTATACGACTGTACAGACAGGTCTTAACCCAAAAGATCCAAGTGTTTCAACTTTGAAATATCACATTTTCTTTACTATACTCTCACAAAAGTAGAGTCTAAAGTAGAAAGTCTACCGTTGCCAAGTTTCTGGATTTCCAATATCTATAAAGTACACTTTTCGAGAGATGTGGATAATTATTAGCCTGAGATTTCCGAATGACCGTACTTGTCTTCAGTTTCACGGAGAACACGGCACGCGGTAATACCATATTCAGAAGAGAAGTTGGAAGTAAGAAACAGCGAAGACTATGCAGGTTGGCGAAATGTCACGGTACTTGGAAAGAAAGACAAGGCTTCCAGTAGCAAGCTTCAAATAAGAACATTCAGCAACTTGACAGCTAAAATACAGTTTGGAGAACGAATTACCATACTGATTCGCTAAAGACACGCGACGTGGCATGCACGACATGCCAGGCATCTTTGATGTATTCCGACTGTTCTGTTGATGAAACAACTTGGAAACAATGTCCTTCACTGTGTTTACCATCGATAACTACCTCCCATCATCATCTGAAGTACGCTGTCAGTGTTCAGGCAACTTTCTATTTGGGAAACTGACAATGAGAGAATGAGCGAAAGCGAAGTGAAAATCGGCGATGGAAATTTAATCATAATTAATTATCGAGTCCTCCATTTCGCCAGGTTTTTCCATCCGGTAAAAGCGTCAACACTGTTCGTATAATTGGAGGAACTCCGTTGGAAATAGGTTTGTTAAAGTTCAGCCGGGATCTCGAGCGAGATTGTTCTTAAAGAACACGGGGACGATAAAATCTAGGCGCACACCGAGATCTCGTAGATTTTGTCCTGTCGTTTCTCCGCTGTCCCCTCGTGTTGATTCCCCTCGAGCCTCGCCACCCCCTCAGCCAGTCTGTGTGTCTCTGCCCCCTCTCGCAGGAGTTTAATTAGGCCCCGCTTCGAGATATCGCGAGATCAGCAGCTCGTTAGCATGTTTTAATTGGCGGCTGTCAGTGAGATCGTTGGCCACGATAAAGCTCCTCCTCTAACCAGTCTCCAGGCCGGTGACAAGACTCTACGTGTAGCCTGGCTACTACTTACTACTCGCGAGAACACGGCCAGAGGGGCAAAACGGTGGCACGAAGGTGAGCCTAGGATGGTACCAGCATTCGTACACGACTTTTTGCCGCTTAATTCCGCGGCGAAACGAAGCGAGGCTCATACACGGAGCATCCGCTTTCGTACCCTTCATGTTCGCTTCGTGTGATGACCGGCCTCGACAGAGACGTGACCACTCGGGAGATTAACGAGACGTCTCGACTGAAAGTATTTCACCTGCTGCTTGCCAATAGCATGACTCGCAACTTTGCGCGTCCGATCAATTATGTAAACTTCTGTAGACAGTAAATGTAGCAACGGGCTTACATGCGCGAGTGAAATCATGTGTAGTCCGTTTTCGAATATCAAGATCGATGCGAAGCTCGTTAAAGTAGCAGCGAGGTACTTGGCAAGCTCCGCTTGTTACAAACATACGAGTATCAGATAGCAATTGGATCACATAGGTACTAAGATCTATGCGTTTCGAATTAGCTACCCGGTGCGTATTTGAATCTCGGCCTCCGATGTAATCACGATAAGTCGCGGTAGATGGTGATTGGTAATTGGAACACGTATGAGTCCGCGTAACACCGGTGGATCTCGAATTAACATCTTAATTCGTACATGAATCTTATATTGCCTTTCTACGACGCCAACTAAATTAACGGCAGTTTATCAAGTTCCGATACATCGATAAATTCACGGTCTCTAAATTGACGCGATTTTTCATCCACTTACACGACTTTTGTAAAATTGCAATGGTACAAAACATGACGAAAAAGGTCCTTGAATTCCCACGTAAAAGTGGGTAATTTAAATTTCGACTCGGAAGTCCTCGCAGCAGAGCACAAATCACCTGAAGCCTATCTTTTAAGACCTAAGATACGAAGTAACGTTAAGAGGAGGAAACGAGTCCGCTTTCATACACAGCCCCCTATGTTTCCAGCGATGACCAGCGTGGATAGAGACGTGACCGGCTGCGAGATTAACAAGGTGGCTCGGCCTCATTGCTCGCTATTGATCCAGCGTGAACGTGTACTTTTTAACGAGGCCGGTTCGTAATGACGCTCCCGTAGAGTACACACGTGCCGAATGATGAAACTTCCCCTTCCTGTCGAGCCACGTCTTTAGCTTCTTTCAGCTGGTATCATTTTGCAGCAGAAATACCCTTCTTATTTCTCGGGGCAGCCTCGGGACCAGAATGATTCCGCAGGCGGCCGAAATCGAGGACGTTTGCTGCTCGACCATGACGATGTTCTCAGACGTACACAGCTAGTTTCACTCGGGTTCGGATGAAATTTATAGGTCGGTGAATTTGATCGATAATTTAGCCGTTTTAAATCATCCTTCCTCCCCGTGATATATTGGGCTATAAAGCGTTCGAGGATGGTGCTGCATGTTTGAAACTCTGACGTGAAAGTGATATACTCGGAGACGCATAGAGCACGTTTAACAAGATGGTGTATCTAAACGGCCAGTTTCGTCGGTGCATTGACCCCGGGCTTTCCGAATTCGAGTCTAGAAACGTTTACTTTTTAAACAATTGCTCGAACGTTACGTCAGTTCTTTATGTGATCTGAAAGGTAATAAAGATCGACGAGTTATAACGATGAAGCTACTTTATTTCGAAACGAATGAAAGATGGGTTAATCAGATGCAAGTTTCTGAAGCAATCGAGTGTAGGTTCTTCGTGAGAAATAAAAGTTTCGTCATTCCTCGATACTTTGAACGAGTTATTATAGAATCCTTTTATTACAAAATTTGATCTCATTAAAATAAACATATACATTTCTTTCTATATCTCAAAATTCTTTTCGCAAATATTTGTTATCACTTTTCATTATTTATCAGAAATTAACGAACGAAGCTTGGTAACAGAATCGTTTCCCGTCAAACGCAAACAACTTTCCGTTGCATAACCATCGTTTACTCTCGATAAACTGCCACGCGTTGGAAATGATTGCTTGTACGCTCTGTAGTTTGCAAATTTGCGATCGTAACTAAAGTGGCTGTCCGTTAAACGAATAAACAAATAAAGAGACACGAATAAACAAATAAACTCGTCGCTGTACAGCAAACGATCACGTACCCTCTGTCACGATTTAATTCAATAACCCCCATATTCCCGGCAACAAACAAATTCATTTCTCCGTCACCGATCGATCTTCAATCGTTGGCCCATTGATTTGTACGGACACGCGTACCGTTTCCAAACGCTCTCGAAACCGTGATCGTTCGCGACAAAGTTTCGCGACGTTTGTATTCGCCCTTAAGCCCCGCTACGTGACGACGAGTATTTGCGGCCGCGTTACCGCTCTCGCTCGCGCGTGATCAGATTACGCGCGGCGCGAGCGGATTTTACGATCCGCCGGGACAGTCCGCGCGAGAATCGCTCTCCAGACCCATAATCGACTAATTAGAGATGCGCCTGGTCGCGTTGCCTTATCCGGAGACCGGACTTTTCTTCGTGATCAGGTTCCAGCTGCTGTCTCCGGCGTTGTCGAGCTGGCCTAGTCTCGTTAATTGCTCGAGGCTGATGAACCTTGCCTCTCCACGACAAGAGCTGAAAGCTCGAGACTGTCCGCGGCTGGAACTCTTCTGGAATTTTCCTCCAGGCTCTTCGTTTGTTCGTCACTACGTACGGACTTGAAGGGCATTGTTGACGATGGTTCGCGATTGTCATTTTTCTTCAGATTGAACCCGCGGGACACTTACGGCCATATGTTTCTTGCAAAAAATTTAGAGTACATGAAATTCGTGATATTGTAAGGAAATAAGTGATATTGCGTTAACAACATTCTGTATGCAAAAATAAGTCAAACACATTGAATGAAATTTTTAGTACTACAAGCATTCAGTCTGACAAAATTGCAAATTCTTGATGAAAATAAACTTTTTACTATTACGAGCATTCAGTCTGTTGTATGCCAACCTAAAATAACATAGATATCCTAACCAACTATCCACTATCTCCAATAACCTCATCCTTAACCACGATTCATAGTGTAAATAATCAGCCCTACATCAACCTTGTTCTATGCGTCATTCTTGAACACCGTTCTTACACATTCCAATTCCCTCCACCACTCTTTTAAACTTATATACACTCCTGCACTTTTCTAAAACTAGTCAGTTAAAATCCATTATCTGAGAGCAACTATTGTACGTCTGCACGACAACATTTCAATCAGTATTACTGTACGCGGTGAATAAAACCTAGCCTAAAATTCCGCTTGGAATTGAAGTTTATTTAATACAATAACCCTGATTTCTACGGAATACAACAAGTCTGACAAAATTGCAAATTCATGATGAAAATAAACTTTTTACTATTACGAGCCTTCGTTACGAAATTCGTTTGGTATTCAAATGAGGTACGTAATTACCGAGTAGATATAGCTCAGAATAATCCGAACGTTTAGTCCGTGGCGATTAGTTAATCGAAGCTCGTAATTTCTAATGAATATTTCTGTCTTGTCCTCCGTAAAACCTCGGCCAGATGTTGGACGTTATTTACAGCCGGAAAAAGGAATAACTTGGGTGAAAAACATGGGCCAAGCGCAACGAGCTAGCTCGTCAGGGGGTAATTTTAACGATCGCGCGGGGGGCCTGTGCTCGAATTTTATTAAGGGCGGAGGGTGATGGGAAAACAGTTGCATATGCATGAGGAGCGCTCGTGCAACGAACATGTTTATTGTAATACTGACATAGAACGCGCGAAATTAGCACGGGTTAAGACGACATTTCCATTCTGCCCGATGGAATATGCATGAGAGAATGCATCGAGGCATCTGCGCCGTAAGATGGCTGCACTGGGTCAACTGTACCCAGACGCAGAAATATTTGATGCCGCCGAGTGGAACTCTTGCGGCGGTTACGACCCGTGAACGTAACTGTTCGTGCACTTGCCGCGACCGAGACCTACAGTATTAAAAGGAGACCGGAAGCTCCTTCGGCAAGCTTTCCTACTGAAAATTGCAATTCTAACCGTTGCGAGCTTTTCGAACCGCCTTTCCATTGTCCTCCGCTTTATCCACTTTCGAGAACGTACATAATGGCGCAATTGAAGGAAATTTTCGGCCAAACTGGAGAACATTGATTCGAGCACTTTTGTCGAATTGTACAACAGCGTGTAGAGCATACAGCGATACAGAATTATACTCTTTAACCCCTTGCATTATGATTTTTTTGACAAGTGCGTCAGTCATAACTGACTAATTGCGGCTATAACATTTAAACAGTTCATTTGATATCCATTTGGTATCATACAGTCGTTGACTATGCAAATTATAGTTTGACTTGAAATCTAAATTAAAATATATTCAAAATTTAAAATTGGAGATAGCTGAAGTATAAATCCGTCACTAGTCAGACTTGTCAAAATGGTGCAAAGGGTTAGTAGTTTCGATATGATTTCAAAATTAATGTGTTATAAAATTTCCCTATTTTTGTTATGAACAAAGAGGAGGTCACGCAAGGAAAATTTATTCCACATCAAGCAGTCACCTTTCGAGCACTTTGTATTCGATTTGCGCTCACGGTACATCTGCTGATTCACAACATTAAGACATAAATCACGCTGATTCATCGAACTCGAGAAACCTGTACCAAGAAACGAAGCAGAATATTCTGCTAAAACTTTCTAAATCGCTATCGAGCAACCTTTCAGTTCTTAATAAAGATTGTTCTTAATAAAATCGAAATTTCTGCACGCGAAGAGAAGGGGTGCAAGGACGATCCGTTTCGGCGATGTCTCGTTGCCGATATCGTTGTCCGCTCGCATCCATGGCAGATGTCGAGAGGACAGAGAGAACAAGAAGGGCCGTTTCGTATGCAAATCCGACTCCGCCCTGAATAAAATATTAACCGACCAATCGAGGATCGTGGCGGGGATAGACGCACGCGAGCCGCCCTCGATGAGCTCGTTTCCTCGTTGCTTCCTTTTTTCCATTACCTTCTGAGTAGATACAGTTGACTTTCGTTATATTCACACTTCACCTCTAGAAAATTTGCTAAAACAAAAGCAGCAACGCATGGGGTAATTTGTTCAATGTAATTTGACCACACAATGGTTCATCGTATCAAAATTGCAAAGTTGGTACATTTAAAAAGTTTGGAGATTAGAGAAGTCACGATTGTGTTGATCAGTGAGAAAAGACATCAACGTTACACGTTGTGTAACACTGTGTCACTATAGCAGAAGATTGTATTGATTGTATTGAAGATTGTATTGATCAATGAGAGAAAACATCAACGTTGCACGTTGTGTACCACTCTACGACTATAGCAGAAGATTGTATTGATTGTATTGAAGATTGTACTGATCAATGAGAGAAAACATCAACGTTGCACATTGTGTACCACTCTACGACTATAGCAGAAGATTGTACTGATTGCATTGACGATTGCACTGATCAATGAGAGAAAACATCAACGTTGCACATTGTGTAACACTGTGTCACTATAGCAGAAGATTGTATTGATTGTATTGATCAACGAGAAAAAATATTAACGTTGCACATTGTGTACCACTGCGCCACTATAGCAGAAGACGTCACTATCGTAAATGTATGAAGAAGAACACGTTCGGCAGTATAACGAAGGTCTACTGTACGTCGTATACACACTGAAGCTAGCTTACCATATCAAAGAAACATCTTCCTATTTTTTTTTATACCCGTCTTCGTTCGAAGATGTGCTTCCTTGGTCCAGCGCGTAGCCCGAGGTCTCTTTAAATCGAAGACCTCGTTATCTCACCGGCGAACGGATTCTCGTTAACGAAGCTTTAATTATAACCACTCAACTCTTCGTCCAGATAACCGTGTACGCGGACGACGGGAAAGGCAGCGAAATCACGCTAACAATTAACGTTCCGTTATTGCGATTTGTTTTCAATGCTCTTGGGTCTTTATCTTTAGGCAGAAAATGATTAGTTACGTCAGTGGGTGTTGGAAACGGGGGTTGCGTAATGGGGTAGGGCCAGAAAGCACGAAGAAAACGGTGGCAACGGGTTTCCTGATCGCTAACAAGCATGCAACGCTGTTGGGTTTCCTTTCCGCTTGAAATATCCCGCTTTTATTTCGTGGCGATTGTTCGTTTCGCGTTTGAGAGCGCGCCGAAGGAATTCGTGAGAAACGCTCGGGAAAATAATAAGGAACGTTGAACGGCTAACGATCGCCACGTTTCTCGCTCCTTCGAAAGTGTTGCCGTTCGTCGAAGCTACGAGTTTCCAAGGGAAAATCACCCCGAGAAAGAATCGACACGGGGTCGTTCGGGTTCGTTTTCGACGACTTTTTTCGATCCAACGACCGCGTCGCGTTTCTTAGGTTCCTTTGTTGGTCGATCGCGTGCACGGTTTCAATCTCGAGCGCGGCTAAGAAGAGAAATGCAAATGAACTCGCAATTGCGAACGAATGCTGCGTGTAATTAAGAAAGTTTCGCAAGAAACCGCGTATTGTATCTCTTTATTAACTCCTACTTGCCGGGCTATTTGCAAACCTCTTCGTATAAACCGTGTCGAAAAACCGGTTCCGAGAGTGCCGAGAACGTACTCTTGCCGGAGAAAGGGTTAATTTTCCGACTTGCCATTTACACGCTAAAAATACGTACTTGGTCGAATAAATAGTAGAAAAGTTTCGGTTGAAAATATGAAACAACGAAGGAACAAAGCGAAGAAAACGAAAGCTAGCGAAAGAGACGACACTAATGGCGAAACGTAAGCGGCAGTACGCGTCTGTAGCGACGCTCTGACGCTTTTCACCTTTTGTACAAGGGCCGTACGACGCTTCCTGTTTAGCCAGCCGCGAAATTACGTAGTTTCGTGGTCGAGGCGAGGCCAAAACATCGCGGCTTCCAGGAACAAAATCAGGATTCTAACGAGCGACTCGGAGAGCAGTTGTTCGATACGAATTCGAACGAACAAACAAAAAAAGGGACCTCGTTAGAGGCGAACATTTCGCTCGGTGCATCGTTATTTCGATTAATTATTAGGCAAGCACTCGTTGGCCGGCCATATTGTTCGCGGTCCGACGACTTCGATCGTCTCCGCTGGAAAAAATGTCGACTTCACGAGGCCTCGATCGCATCGTGCTTCTCTTTTTACGCAATTAGCGTGAATTAATGCGACCTGACGGCGTGGCTTCATTCTACCGGTGGATGGGAATTGAACTAACAAACTAGCGCGTTTCGCCACGTTGACAGCGGGCCAAACTCCGTTCCAATTTATGCACGTTTGTTGCGTGCTCGGTAAGTCCAACAGTTTCGTTAAAATACTGAAGTGCTGTGTAAAATAAATGAAAATGAGCTGGGGATTACAGCTGAAACTGGTATACCGTTCCCCGTGAAACACGAACGGTTCTTAACTGCGGTTAATTTTTAATTTCGCTCCGAGATTAGAGGTCAAACACAGTCACGTGTCTTACTACAATACTATTCTATTATCATGAGAATATTGAATCCATTGTCGTGAACAACGCGAAGTCTATTATCTCGCAGCACATTTCCTCCCCCTAGTAACATCATTATGATAATTCGATTCACTCGAACGTTTATTTATAAAACAAACTTGTACGTAACAAATACAATGGACTCATTATCATCGATTAATTAAAACCCGCTGAAAGATTTGATTTCAGAGTTCATTGTATGTTAAACGCACCAGCGTGGGAAGCTCGATTAGCATGATCGGTGTGTGCGTGTAATTTCCGGTCGCAATTAAGTCGTCCAATGTTAAACAGCCGGCGATCGCGAAACCGACAGAGGCATTACGCGCACTTTTCCGCGGTACGAGTCTAATCGTAATAACGATTAACTCGACGAGCGATAATTAAAGAGCCTAGCCGACTGTGCGATACACACGATTCGATTGCATCTCCGGTGATAATCTAATGAACGATCAGCGCGATTCGTCTGGAGAACTGGTCAGCCATTCGCGTACCTCGTAACTCCAGGATAATCGAGCTGCTCCGACGAGAACGAACAGAAATTGCATCACCGGACGAGACTGTCCTTAAAAGGGGTCGATCCGTTTTCTCTCGCTGTGCTGTGACCACCCCGGGGATGCGACGAGAAGGGTGCATCGTGGTACGGAATCGTTTTCGGTGCCCTCGGGACCGATGACGAAGGCAAATTCCCGGAGAGATACCCGAGGAACCTAATCCTTCGGGGCTACACTACCCGGCGAATTGGGTAGTAAAGCGATCGCTGACGGAACGGCTGAATTAACGTAAGAATGGTAGGTTTTCACTGTCGTGAATCGCTAATAGAAAAAGCTTCCGAACGTTTCGAATTTTTTGTCGGTACCTTTCGCTGAATTATACGCTCCAGGGATCCGTTTCACAGTAAAGCTTTCAAGCTTCAGTTCTCTTAACAAAATTACTGTTCTTAATTTAATTTTTTATTGTCACGAATTTTATATGTTACAGTGGAAGACCGAAATCAACATTCAGCAGTGAATGTCAACATTCGCATAGTCGCTTGGTGTATGTCCGAAATATTTGCTCAATACCCTTATTTCGGATTTACACCGGTGAATGTCGACATTCACCATGCACTAATGGTGAATGTTGAACATGTAGATTTAACCTAACCACTTCAGAAAGTATTTTAGGGTACTTTTTTTGAGAAAAATAAAAACAATTGTCTTCTCGCTTACCCGCAGTTAATGCATTTATTTTTTAAGAAAAAGATTTATTGCAGTATCCATTCAATATTAGTTACGGTATCGGAAAAAAAAATTAAGAAAACGTTACTCGCATCATCAAAGCTTGCTTTAAACTGACAAATCTGAGTCCTAGACCAAAGGATATGGCGAGAGAGAGCCAGTCGCTTCTTTGTCGGCTCCTCTCTTTCGGACCTTCACCAGAGCATATCTGTGATTGACATACACTGGTGAAGGTCCGAATGTACAAGAATGTAATAAAATATTCGGTCTTTCACCGTAACATCTATACCGCAGGACTAACTTCTAAATAAAGATATTAAAGGGAAAGAGAAAGGTAGAATATGATGCATCTTCGCGAGTTCACCCTACAAGTACCTCAAAAGCTTCGATCGTGATCATGATTCAAGCAGGCGGGTCGCGTGTGTCGCGTGACTCGCTCATTAAAGATCCCGCCGTGCAAAAAGTAGATCGCGCGTGCTCGTACGAGATTCAAGCAGACACGATCGCAACGGATATTATTACACCGGCGTCGACAGTAATTCCTATGCTCGCCCCTCTCGTGCGACACGATAGATCTGTGTAGAATTTTGACAAAAATTCGACCCGCCTGATCCCTGAACAGACTTGATCTCGGTTATAATCCTCAAGGATCGAATAGATTACAGGCTATTCACCGACGGATATTTGCGTCCGTCAGGAATTGAATACCAAATCGTGGGAAACGGAGAGATCGTTGTGACCGTCCGTGATCGTGGTAGCAAAGCGTGAAAATGGCCGAGGAGGCGCGGTTTTTGTAGAAATTAACGATTAAAGACAACACCAGGGGGAAGACGCGTTTCTTCGTGGACACGGGGAGGAGCCGATAAATATGTATAGTCGCTATTCTAACGGCCATAAATATTTATTTGAACATCGAGTTACTATAAATATTTATCGTTGCGTCCGATACACGGCCTATGAAAACCGGGGGATAATTTATGAGCAATGGAAACGCGCTGGTGGCGAGTCTTTTCTATGCCGGAGTCGCGTGTAAATTGGTAGAACGATCAAGAAAATTCATTACCCGTGAGCATGGTCTCTTTTACCCCTGGTTTATGGACACCCATTTTATACTTATTTTATTCCCTCTTTAATCGTGGTTAAGGGGTTAAATTCGCATAAAATAACTATCGACAGTTTGCAGATTTTCTTTTGTTTTTTATTTTCATATGTGTATCTCTAAATATGTGCAATACATCTTTGCTCTTATATTTCCGTATCTCTATATCTTTAGATCCTCATATTCTCAGACCTTCATTTTTCAGATATTCTAAGATTCTCAGATTCAGCATCTGTATCTCGAGTCTCTATTCGCAGATACCTATATTTTCATACTCTAGTATCTGCATATTGTTACATTTCCATCTTCTGAAATCCACATGTCTCTACATCTTTATATTTCTCATACTCTTGTGTCCTTCACTCCTTCAAATACCACATCCCCAAATCGTTAAATCTTTATCAATCAAGACACGGTTTAACACTAAACCTACCGACATTTAATGTGTACTTAATTTAAAATTAAAAATGAAGTTGAAAAATAAATAAACAGTCACACATAAATTAGTACAGACATTTATTCTTTATCTTGATGAAAATCAATGCTGATTTTCCTTATGATAAGTTCCTTATGATAAGAAACTTATGGAGCAGTCATTTGACCGGTCTGGTAGTTTTAGTGTTAAGCAAAATGAAAATTGAAAGAACCGAACAGTTATATTCGTAATTATCGATCTTTAACATAATTAATCAACTTCACCCAATTTCCTTAATATGGTAAAACAAACTTGAAACTTTCTGAAAGAAAATCTTCAGGTATTTATTTTGAATTGAACAAATTGACATTTTTATCGTCGCCGCAGGGAGAGAGAGCGTGGCGGTCGATGGGAAAAAAATAACGAAAAGTCGGGGAACCGGTGAGTCCGGCGTTCAAAAGGGGACACCGACGACGACGCCCACATGGTGGGTTCCAGCGGGAGCTGAACGTGGTAGCAGCACGGGGGCGATAAATAGCGGCACGGGGCAACGCATTAACAAGTACTAATACACCGTGTCGATCGCGCGTCCGTCATGTAACGCACGTGAACGTTTCGTGATCCGCCACCATAGATCTCTTCCGCGCCCGTGGATTTGCCTCCACGCAAAAATTCGCTGGCTATCGCGATTTACATTCAGCCCGATCCGGTTCGCAATTAATCAAACGTCCTGGCCTGGTTGGTCGCGTCGATACGAGGGAAAAGAAGAGTCGCTGACAGCGAAAACACAAGATCGTCTTTCAGTTAAATGGCTGTAATTGTTGCTTTAGTACCACACGCTTCAAACTATTTTCCATATCAAAGTGGATCAGATTTTCCTTTTGATACAGTACGGTCATTAAAATTGTAGCAAATTATAGATGTAGGATTGTTTTGGAAGTTATCAGATTTAAGAAAGGGAAACTGCAAGTACGATATAAATTTCCATAGATAGGTTGGAGGGTGATAACGCGAATTTCAACGCTTCCCGAAAATTCTCCCCGCGAAATCGCTCTTACATCCGAAATGTGTCGCATGTATACGTAATAAGTCGTATAACTAAATTCCGGAGCGGGCCATTAATACCGGAAGCGATGTCGTTTGCATGGGAACGAGGTCGTGGAGACGGTAACGCGGAAGAGTGTCGATTCAATATCCATCGAACTCCTGATGGTACGAGGGTGAAGAGCGAAAAGGAGGGTGGGAGGCGAGATACGGAGTTCAGGTGAAACGAGTTTCCCGAGGGAAAATTCGAGAGGCGAATCGAAGGAACGAGGTCGTCTAGGTGGGTACGGAAGTTGGTCGAAAAAGAGAAAATAAAAATAAAAAAAGCCCGGCTCATTTTGCAGAGGGAAACGATGAAATCTGGCACGATTACCGAAACCGGTAGACCCTTGAAAACTATCGCGTCTCGTGGATCCCGTGGAACGGGAGGGATAAAACGGCCGGTGACTGAAAAGAGACGGAGCGTATTGAAAAGCAATAAAACAGCGTAATTCGGTCGGTGCCGCAGTCGATGGCAGTTTAGCCGGAAACGCAATTTAAACAAATTGCTGGACCAGCCACGGTGGCGCCATCGTCTCTGTTCCTCTTTCCGCTCTCGCGTACATCTCTGCCCCGGTGTCTCTATCTGTTCATCCATCTCGGTCCTCGTCCCGCTTCCAACCGATAGACGTGCCCGGCTCGTCCGGTCTAGGCGCCTTGCTCGATTAATCGAAATCGAAACGAGCGCCGCCGCTCTCTAACGCTCGTTTATCGCCCGTAGGGCAATAATTCGATTTTCGGTTAGCGCCGATGCTGGCCTCGGTTTTCACGCCGCGGAACAAGTCGCTCGTTGCTCATACACCCAAAATTCCCAATGAGTTTATGGATTTTCACCTCCATGCTGCATACCTGCTCACTTGGACAATTCGAATTACCACGTTTTGAAACGCAGCACAAGATTCAATCTCATAGAAATCTTATCAAGTAACATAGCACTGTATGTTACTCAAAGTCAAATCTTACTGTATGTTATTTAAAGTAAAATCTTAGTGTATGTTACTTAAAATAAAATTTTACTGTTTGTCCATGTAAAGTAAAATCTTGCTGTATGTTGCTTAAAGTAAAATTTTACTGTATGTTACTTAAAATAAAATCTTATTGTATGTTGCTTAAAGTAAAATCTTACTGTATGTTGCTTAAAGCAAAATCTTACTGTATGTTATTTAAAAGTAAAATCTTACTGTATGTTGCTTAAAGTAAAATCTTACTGTATGTTGCTTAAAGCAAAATTTTACTGTATGTTATTTAAAAGTAAAATCTTACTGTATGTTGCTTAAAGTAACATCTTATTGTATGTTCCTTAAAGTAAAATCTTACTGTATGTCGATGTAAAGCTAAATTTTACTGTATGTTACTTAAAATAAAAACTTATTGTATGTTCTTTAAAGTAAAATCTTATTGTATGTCGATCTACAGCTTCGAGTTTCAAAAAAATGACTACTTCACTATTTCAGTCTCTTAACTTAAAATCATAAGCTGTTATTGCAACCACAATGCATTACCCAACAGCTTCATTCGTATCCCTAATTCTCAATAATTCATATTTAATAAAAACATAGGATGCTAAGCAAACCTACATCTTTTTAATCCTCTTTTAAAGCACCCTCTAAACGGTGAATAAAAAAATATGCAAAATTGATTGGTTCGTTATTCCAACGAATCTTACCTAAATAAAATTCCTGAACGCATTCAACTCTTAAATTGACATATAAGCATAATTCCCTGCTACTTTTATGCCATCAAATCGTATGAACCTCTTTCTCGTTGCTCTGTCCGTACATTTTCCTTTGTGATGTCTCTTGAATGTCATACGATTTGCAATAGAATTCCGGAAAAAGACGAGGTCCATAATAATTATCCGCAGGCTCCTTTCAATCTTCCTCTTTCGCGTTTTAAATATTGCTCCGGTTTTAACTGAATCTTTATGAGAGTCGACTATCCGCGAGCGAGACCAGGACTTGAAAAGCTCGCGCTGGAATTAGCGGGGCTGGCCAACGTATTTCCGACAGAGAGTTTCTGCTCCAAATATCGTTTTGATCTGCGCGGAAGTTTGCATGAAAATACTGGAGTGCACCGATGGGAGCTTTCGAGAAGTTGCTTGTCAAGCTTTCTCTTGTCCGTTGCTTGCATATTCATAGATTTGTAATGGCGCATTTCAACACTCGCCTTATGATTTTCCATCCGGTACAAAGCGTATTTGATTCGAGAAATTATGCGAAAGTTTCAGACATGCACGATAAAATAAAACTCGCGAATATTTACGAGTTTTTTTCATTTCAGCCTAATTTGATCTACGCATAATCCGATGTATAGCATATTACATCGGTGATTATGCATGCGCTGGAAAATGAATTTTAACTACACTTTGTTTCAGATTCCATGGCAATTAATTTCGCGCGCAGATTGTAATATTCAAGTTTGAGCGTGAAACGCAATCATTTTCTAATTTAAATAGCAGCGAACTGAATTCATAAATTCGTTTACGATTCATGCGAGAGCGGAAGTTCGCGACAGGGCCGGAAATTCGACGCGTCGATGAGTCTGGGGAGGCGTCGTCTATTCGAACAATGTTTAGCCGCGATTAATAACTTTTGTCGCGGTTCCACGCTCGCACTTTCCTCGCGGATGGAACGGGGGAAAAAAGCGATTTCTAACGGGGAGTGTACAACCACCGGGTGACAACGTAGTTTCCCATGTTTTATGGTCAGTTCCGTGCGCTACGGTATCTGATTGCGTCATAAATCGAACGAGAAACGGGGCGAGGGTGCAGGCGCGCGATACACGACCTACGAGATTTCGTTTTGCCGAAATTTAGCGGTCGTGTTCGGTCGTTTTTTTATTTTTTCTTTTTTTTAACGTTCGTCTCACCCCATCGACGATATATTTTTTGCTCGTTACGGATGGTGCCGCGAGAGACATAACTCTTTCCTGACTCGCTAAAATAACATCGATCCCATTCGATGATCCTCGTTCAACAAAAAATCGATATCTTTTTCAATATTCGAAAAGCTGACTTTAAACTTCACTTATTTTTTACACTACTCCGTTTTTAACCGACTTCGAAAAAGGAGGAGGTTACTCAATTCGATCAGCATATTTTTTCTAACACGTTAAATTCTTTTTTGAAATATCTAGTTTAGTCTGAACATTGTAATGTATTTTTTTTTGTATGTCAATGTGTCAAACCATATGAAACAAAATCACTGTCAACAGCAAACTTCAAATTTAAAGTTGAGGTACATAATCTAGAAACTGTGATGTACTTTCTTTTTAATGTAACAATGTGTCAAATCATATGAAACAAAATCGTAGTTAACAGCAAACTACAAATTTAAAGTTGAAGCACAAAATGTGGTAACTATGATGTACTTTATTTTCTGTATAACAATGTATCAGACCACATGAGTCAAAATCACAGTTAACAGCAAACTATAAATTTCAAGTTGAGGTACACAATCTAGAAACTGTGATGTACTTTCTTTTTTGTGTCACAATGTGTCAAGCCATGTGAAACAAAATCACTGTTAACAGCAAACTACAAATTTAAAGTTGATGTACATAATCTAGCAACTGTGATGTACCTTCTTTTTTGTCTAACAATGTGCCAAGCCATGTGAAATAAAATTAGAGTTAACAGCAAACTACAAATTTAAAGTTGAAGTACATAATCTAGAAACTGTGATGTACTTTCTTTTTTGTGTAACAATGTGTTAAACCATGTGAAATAAAATCACAGTTAACAGCAAACTACAAATTTAAAGTTGAAGCACAAAATGTGGTAACTATGATGTACTTTATTTTCTGTATAACAATGTATCAGACCACATGAGTCAAAATCACAGTTAACAGCAAACTATAAATTTAAAGTTGAGGTACACAATCTGGAAACTGTGATGTACTTTTTTTATGTGTAACAATGTGTCAAGCCACATGAGTCAAAATCACATTGAGGAACAAAAATCAATTACAAGTTTAAACAGTTATAATTATCTTCTGCATGATAACTTCTTATTCCAGCCACAATAAAAAATAAGCGATTTCAAACATAGAAGGTAGCGAATTGTCAACTTAATAGATGAAAGGGTAAGGATAAAACGTTATTAAACGAACTCGCGAAGCGACCCTTTCTTTTTTTAATATTCGATATTCTCGAATACCGAAGCTAGGTTTTAAAATAGTCGACGAGGACGCTTTTAGTTCGCTGAAGGTAAAGCTTCCCGAACGGGTAACAGTTGTTCCATTAAAACGATTTGAGGCTCGAGTGGCGCGGTGAGTCAGCCGGCTCCGTCGGTTCTTTCGTTCTCGAGAGCCACTCGAGAGAGCCTCGCTTCGTGTAATTAATTCGCCGTGAAATGCTACATTAATTCGTAATGGGCCATGTGTCGTGTATATACCAGGTACCCCGGCTCGCTTACAAGTGCGCCGGATACGGCGTGCCTATTAATTGTTTCCCGCTCCGAGAGTAAAACACGCTGGAGGATGCGGCCTTTCTTGTTCTTCCGATAGAAAAATCGTTACAGCTTCGGAAAATAGTCGTTGATATTACTGGATCTTTTAATCTTCTACATAATTGATATATTTATACAAAGGCACCGACAAGAAATTAGCATGAAGAGTTAATCGAGGAACATTATACACTTTCTCAATACCTTATGAATTACTTTTAGAATTTCTTTCAGATTTCGCAGTGAAGTCTCCTCTCCATTTTAATCAATAATTTTGAACAACAGAATCAAGGAGGCAAAAGTTAGTGGAACGTCGAAAGGAAGCAGTCCGGATAGATCGAGAACAACGAGGACGTTTAAATTACCGACTCCGTGGAGGTCGACGAAGGAAAAAGGGGAGTTTCGAAAGTTTGTTGAATGGAACGCGCGGCGAACGAACAGCTACATTGTCCCCGTCGTTTAATCACGTTTTTCACAGTTTCACCGAAACCTCTTTACACAGTCAGTCAAAGGTGGAGGCTGGTTCCCCCTCGAGCGAATAAACTTTGTCCCCGGACGGATCGGGTAGTCCGGACTGTGAGACCACGAAAAACAGCGGAAAAGGAAAAAAGGCGGTAATCGCGACGAGGTGGAGAACTTCCAAACGAGAGCGTCTCTTCTCCCGCGACAATTTTCCTCGACTCCAAGTCGAAACTTTCGGCTCGTGTCGTTTGCACGCAGCCTGGAAATCGTCTGAAAACTTCGAGTCCAGCCTCGAAACGAGTCGACCTTTTCGCGGTTGGCTCGACTTCGTTCCGGATGTTCCAGTGCCGTTCCCACGGGACCTCCATCGGGACCCGCTGGCACGCCCGTGAAACGTATTCGAGGAGTCGAACCGGTTACGAAGGCGGGTCGAAGGTCGTGCAGAGTTCGCTTTCTTGCCTCGTTTCAGACGAGTGCATCGCTCGCTCCAAGTGGGTCGATCTTGCCCTATCATTGCTGTGACTTTACGAGTATTTATTGCGGCCGTGTCCCGGACCGCCAGGATCGCCCGCCTGTAACCGGCTCGATCTTGAAATATCAATTTCGTGCCTGTTATTGGGACCTCGATGCGCGACACACGCGTGATAGTTCGCTTCGACGAACAAACGCTGCCCACACAAGTCGATATTATGAATTACCTCCTTCTTTTTTTATGCCCGTTGCTCGGCTGAAATTACGTGCTCCACTTTCGTCGTAAAATGGCTCGGACGGTTCGGCTAACGAATCGACCTTCGAAGCGTTTGGTCCAAGTTTAATACCGCTGTGGAAAAGTCAGGAATTTTGCTCAAGTTCAGCACTTTCGCGAATTCTTATTGTTAGCCATAGGATGCACTTTGGTAGACTTCGATCTTTGACCAGTTCGACAACAAACCACTCAGAATACCCGTCATCCTGGGAAAAATGTCCGTCGGGGAAGTTCGACGCGCTTTCACGCCCTTCAACCTTCGGACGTCGAAAGGCAACCTTCGGAATTTCGTTCGCAGCAAACTTCTCCCCTTTAATCCGTATCTCGCGTTCACGCCTCGATTGCCAAGCTACGCGGCATAGTTATTAAGGGAAACTTTCCCCCACGATTTCCCTCCTTCTTCATCCGTCTCATCGTCTGTTCCAATCTTTCTTCGTCTCTCGCGCTAACTGCCTTCTTCTCCGGCTGATGCAAGGGCTTCCAGCGGAATCCTTCGCTGACGGCGGCGGTGCGTTTCTGCTGCTTCGGTGTCTCCAAACTTTCGAACGTCTCAGGCAGACCGTGAAATCTGCCCCGACGAAAATTTCCAGTAATTCGTCGCGAACGCCCGCTGAACGTCTACCTCTCGATCGAGCTTCCGAGGCGTGCGCGTTCGCTCGCGACGAGCAGACAATAGGCGGAGAATTCGTAAATCGCCGCGATAATTCCGGCCTCGAGGATCTGCGCTCCTCAGTCGACCGAGAATTATCGTTCCACGCTCGTGGAGTTTCAAACATTTTGGGTTGGATGCACCTATGTGCGCTCGGAACTTCTGTTGCGAAAGCACCTCTTCGCGAGGAAATCTCCTATTCATCCTTTCCCTGTAAAAGATATTTCTATTCACATTTATATTATACACATTTTCGATAGATAACGTTTCGTCGAAGTTTAGTGTTCAGAGGTTGTGGGAAATAAAATAGACGCGTAGAGTATATCGGATCAATAATTATGTTTATAAAGGAAAAATTAAACGGTGAAGGAACTGTTGAAGAATTCGGTGCTTACAAGAGGGGCGTACAGTTAGAACTAACTAAAAGAGAAATACCACAGTACATGCATTTTACTTGGAGTACTTGCAGGCCTCAGACCCTAATTAAACAATAACCTCGAAGGATGTGTGCTCTTCAGTCATTTTCTAAAAATAGGTTGTTAAAGAAATAAATTTTTGAGAGACCCACTAAGTACTTGATCTATCTGTATTCTTGATTTATCCGTAAAGAGTATTTAATCAGAGTTATTTTTCAATGATAGAATTATTAAAAAGAGAAACCGCAATGTATCGACTTTGAAGCACTTGATCCGCTTATCGGGGTTTAAACGCACCCCTGGTACGAAACGGGTAATTTAGAAGGCTCGTAGCCACGGAAAGGAATCATAGGGCAACGAGTTAAACAGCGATTAAAATCGAGATAGCAACGCGGAGGAAAGTCGATTAGCGACGGTTAGCTAGATTATCGCGGCGGACGGTCAGCGCGGAGGAATCTCGTTTGAGACGTAACGAGGTCCAGTGGTGAACCGGAAGAATTCGATTTTCCTCGCGGCGGTATCGTTCGATGTCTCGCTGTAACGGGGCGAGAACCGCCGATGGGGTCCAAAGCCGTCCAATCAGCAACACGCAGCAACAAGCCAGTTACGGATAGCCTGGCGGTAGCAATTACATACATACGTCGCCCGTTGCCGAGCACAATGGAAATTCGCCAGACTGTTTGAAATTCGAATTACCGCACGGCTATCTTGATGCAGGCGAGCGTTATCGTGCGACGCGCACACCCTTGTTTTTCAAGCGCGATTTGCAGATAAATTTTTAATTTTGCCGTGCGTGCCCATAACGCCGATGGTTTCCGCTCTTTTTGTTTCGGGAGGCCCCTTTAACCGAGAACAAACCGTGCATCGCATCGCTTTGGATCAACGCGAACGAATTGAATCGTTAGCTGGATCGCGTTCGTTCATCGTAACGCGTTAGATACGACCGATTTTTATGGGGGTCGTACCAATTTCCACCTTTTATAAACTATCGCCGCAACGCACGCATTCAATCCGAGAAATTAATATTTTTTAATGGCGCCGTGAAGTATTATCGTTCATTCGTTCCCGTTTCCAGCCTGATTGAATCTTTATGGAGCATCGTGTCACTTTTGCAGCGTGCTGCCGGAGCTTCATTGTTTGCCGGGCTTTTCATTTTCGGTTAACGGGATATTGTTTGATTTACGAAGTGTTTATTCCTTTGTTTATCGTTCTCGTAGAGATACTTGTTTCAATTTTATCGCTTTAATTCGTTCAATGAGCGACGAGCTAAAACGCGTTTAGCGATAATTTATCAAATTGGGAAATCGACCTCGAACCGATTCTACAATTTTATAAGCCACGAGTGCGAAATCATAATACCATTCCTCTCTTTATTGTGCGATTCATATGTATATTAAAGAGCTTAGAGTCAATAAAACGCGGTTTCGTTCGACCAGTCACGAGACCATAAAACCGCCAGCTCGGAATTTGCATTTAGACGCGTCGTCGATTTCGAGCTTCGATCAACTCGACAAGCACAACGTCTCGTATTTCAGTTAACCATTCTCCGACAAAACACACTTTACCAGGCTGACCATTTCTCTCTGGACGTTCAATCAAGGCTCGATCAAGAATCGATCTACGTAGCTGCCGTCCTCGCCAGACAAATGCAAGTTCCGAGGTTAAATGGAGCCGATTTAACGCGTTGGGGAAACTCGATAGAGATGGAAATTTCGTAACAGAGAGGTGGTCGACTCTTTTATTTAAAAAATTTAATACATTAATTCTTTCGAAATAGCTTATAAAAATTCTGTTACGAAAAAATAGAGATAGAAATTGAAGAAGAAACAATAGGTAGAAGAATTCGAGGAACGAAACAGGAATAAGTATTTGTTTCGATGTGACGTGATTCGGTTGGCCAACTTGGTGACAACTCGACTCATTAAATTCCTGATCGATCGTTCGATTGTCGACTCGACAACACAGGCAAAGCAAGTAGTAGTGGCTCCGGTCGGAGAATAATTCGCACGCGAACAGGAACGAAGTTGGAAATCCTGGGAGGCCATTGTCGCGACGACAAAGCCACCGCCGGCAGAGCCGGCTTCTACACAGGATCGACGTTAAGGAGTCGACGATGGATCGTCGCGGTGACGAAGAGGCCGGGAATTTCGCTCGTTGAATATGGAGAGGCCACGGGCCTGTCGATCGCCCCTAAACGACGTGCATTCAAGCCCGCGTCCCGTTGTCATGGAAATCGAAGGACGACTTGCTCTCGTTCACGACGACCAAGGGACCACGCGTTTCCGACACTACGCTCCACGTCGCTCCGGAAAAATCCTCGTCGTCGTTAAATCTTCCACGCGTCGAATAAAACAATGCGCCCTTTGTCGCTCTATCTTCCATAAAACCTCTCTCGTTTTTCTCCAACGAAAAACAAACATTTCTGGAATATAAACTTTCGGGTTATGAATTAAAAATCATCATTATTCAGGTGATCAGAAGTAAGATGTGTACTTAATTTGAAATTAAAAATGAAGTTACGAAATAAATGAGCTGAGAACGAAACATAAATTAATACACACATTCATTCTTCTCTTGATTAAAATCAATGCTGATTTCAAGGAATTGTAACCTTAACAAAATGTGTAATCTTAACAAAATGTGTGTCTTATAATAAGAAACTTGTGGACCGGTTTGGTAGTTGTATTAATAATAAGGAGTCTGACAATTTTAGTTTTTGTTGAAAATAAACAAAGCTCATATACTGAATCACTCTGACATGTACACATAGAATGTACAGATAAGTACTTATAGATAAATATTGAATAAAGAAGATAAACTAGGAAGGTGGGTATACCTTGAGGTAAAAAGGAAGTCTTCTAAGGTTTAAGAATCAGTACAAGCGCCCACGAAGAAGTTATCGACTTCAGAATGCTCAACTAGATCGCTAACAATGTCTGACTAATTACCTTATAACTGGAGTAGAGGATAGTCCGGAAGAATCTGGAGTATCCGCGATGGAAATAGACAAAGTGGAACACTCCAATTAAGCGAAAGAGAGCTCGCCGTTTCGTCGAGAATCGTGAACGAGTTCCTCTTTCTTGCCGACTTCCTCGAGCCTCCTTCGTCAAGAACGTATTATTTCGATAGCTTTAAACATCGACTCGTCTAAGCGTTCTTTACCGCTGGTCCATGCTTCCGATTCTGCTGAATCCCTCCCGCTTTAATTGCACGCTGGACCGCGATAAATTTAGACCGGCCGTTCATTAAAACGTTATGTGTCCGCGAATTTTATCGTCTTTCGGCGAAAGGGTGAGTCCCCGAACTTTCAGTCGCTATTGTTCGCGGTGACTTTCGCGAAATTTCGTAAATCGTGACCACCCCCTCGTTGAGATCGTTAGCGCGCCACGAACCAGGGGTTGAACTCACCCTGTGAACGGCAACTTGTTAATTGCCGGTATAAACAGAGCCGTTTCCGGCCCGAGGCGCCACCGATTCGATCCGTCCTGAATCGACTCGAAACTCGCGTCACCCCTCGCGATCGCTCTTTTATTGCGCCAATAGCGACACGTTTTACACCGGGACTGCTGATGAGTTTCGATCCAACGGGCGTCCAGGGACCTTCTTCCTTCTGCGACTGCTGTACGCGCGTAAAAAACGTAATCTCGTCGTAAAGCCACACTTTCGCCCGGAGATCGGTTTCCGTTCAAGACGTACCCGAAGAACCATTGGAAACTGAGATTTTCGATTCGGTAGTCCCTTCAGAAAAAACCTGATCTGCGATCAAATCGTACTCTCGCCATTTCTTTTACACAGAGTCACTCGATTATTTAACACAAGAAACGTGAATATTTAAAATGGCGTTACAATCGGAAATTGTAACTCGGATATTCTCTCGAAGCCTGTATCGCTTTATGAAAGCAAATGTTACCGCAAGTGCTTTCAACGGCAATTGTCGCTCGATTCTCTTCCGGGCGATTACGGTGGCGGTTTCAAAGGAAATCGTAGGCGGCAATTAACTTCGATTCAGCAGTATTCCGAGACGCTGGTCTGGCTTCGTAACAAAAACCAGAAAGAGAGAGTTGACCCGATTAACAGATGCGGCGGTCGCTATCCTTCGCTCTCTATTCGGTCCTTCCGGCCGGAACGAACTTAATCCGGTAATCTACTTTCCGGGGAAATCACATTCGCAATCAGGACCGGGCATATCAAAAAGGTTCTCGCGTGAACGACTCGCCGAACAATTATATTTCCGTCCATCCCGTTTTCCATCCGCGTTTCTTGCGGACCCAGCCACCCCACAATTTTGCATTTTGCCTCGCGTTTTCCATTGCTCGCTCGGGTAGCCAGCAATTTTCTCGCGAGTCAGCCGAAAACTAACGAACGACCGTTGGAGAAAAAAGCGGCACGATGACTTTTCCTCTGGCTGCCGAAAGAAACCCGGCTGCCGATAAGAAAGCACGTACCCTTTTTATCATCGCGAGAATGTTTGCGACCAACGTTTTTGCCCCTTATTATTCGAGAAGGGTCGTGGTCCCTCGAGTAATTAACAGACTCGCAAGTTGAACAGAGTAATAATCAAACTTTTACGAGGCGGGAAAAAATACGAATATACTCGCTCTTTATACATATTCGATAAGCAATGGCGCAACCAAACCTCCTACGAAACATAGATCAGCCTTTGACAAGTTAAACACAGAACCTCGTGTTAGAAACACAAAAATCTTAAATTATTCCAAATTCCAAAGGCGTAATATTAAAGTGATCATAACATGCGATCTAAGCTATAAAGTTAGATGATGTAACGCAACCTCCAAGAAGACTACTTACGCCAATGACGACAGCTCATCGAGTATGCATAAGACGAAATAAAATAGTTTAAAAACACAAATCACACGGTGTCCCGCGGTGACTTCGAAGCGTGTTCGAAGATATTTCTAGGAGCTAGGAGGTTGAGCCGGAGAGGCCAACAGGCAGCGTGTACAACACGTAAAACGAAAACACGTGCAATCCTCTTCGATGTTATCGTCCGTTGGCGCCACGCTCGAGACACTTCCCGCTTGTTCTTGGCGGAAGTCCGCTCAGGGGAGGCGTAATTCGAACCACACGTCGCGAAGAACTTGCCCCGTTCATGATGGCCGTGTACGGTATCGTTTTGGTCGGTGAAATCTGCTTTTAGAAATGCTCGCCTTCCCAGCTACCTTCTCCTCCCTTATCTTGTTAAGTGGCCACGTTTGGCTTCTAATTAACGCCATTCACTTTGACTTACGACGAAATTTTCGGCTCTGCTTCCTGGATTAATGGCCGCCTAAACGGTTGCCTGCCGCAGACACTGCTGGAAATCATTTCGGAGCTTGTCTTCGGAATTGTTGTTTTTAATAGCGGAAATTGGTGAAAATTTTTGTGCTTTAATTTAAAGCAAATTTTACTGAATTTATAGTATGCGTCAAAGTATACTGCAATGTATGAATGATCGCTATTATTCTTATTGTTGGTACATTTCTAACGTAACATCGCTTGGTCCTTAGAGCTCCATTTAACTCATTGACTGCCACATTGAAACAACTGAAAATTGCACCAAGTAGTGTTTTAATTTTTAATCAATTTTACCAAATATTTTCACAATATCTTATTACATTTCTTCACCATAGATGCATGTAATTAATGCAAGAATTTTTTATGGAGAAAGTGAACAAATTTTTAATAACACTCATGTTAGATCACTTTAACACCCATATATGTATGACGTGGCAGTCAACGTATTAAGGGGTAACACTCGCTGCGGCAAAATTGATAATTGAACAATATAAAATTTGTTTTCCACTACAAATCAAACGGCATTCTGTTCTTAAGACCCTAAAGTATTGTTTTAGCCAAAAACAAAATCGACTTTCTAAAAATCCTAAAGTGGTGTTACACCTTAACATAAGATCCTTACATCCCTATACGTATCTCCATTTCTGTATCACAATATTTTTATACGTCCTGAACTACACACAGATTCCCACATCGCCGGAGAAAATCCCCGTGAAACATGTAACGAGCCTGCGGACAGTGACCGAACTCGTGTAACGCGGTTCTAAAACCGCCACCGAAAAGAATCATTCGGTCGATCCACAAATCACTGGAATTCAATGGCCACAGCCGCTACGATACGCGGAACATAGGAGCGTTGGCGCAGAGAGGAGCCAGCCGCAGAAGCGGTTCCTTCCGGTCTGCGGCGCGTGTAACGTGTAAGCGCAATGAATCTGCCGCGGACCGATGAAACAAACGCGAGCGAAACCGTCCTGGTTCCGATTCAATGCGGCTCGTTAACGCGACTCTTAATCACGATCGTCGCCACGGACAATGAGCCCAATCGAGAGAAAAAGTGGTCGGCCCTGGCCGGCGAATATAAATCTCGCCTGTCAGAAACAATGCGAGCCGATGCACGGGACGGAAAGAGGCGCAGCCTCGCCCACGCGACCGATCGTCGATATTCGACCCGTCCTCTTCGGCCCGCTTCCGCTTCGTCTTTCACATACACCCTCCGTACTTTTTCTCATTTTCCCCGATCGTCCCATTCTCGGGGATTTCTGGATGTTGTCTTTTACTAGAAAAATAGCTGGCGATCAATTCTTGGGTGGAGTTGGGGAGAATAGTCAGTTTGATGGTGCATCTTAACCTCATATGTTTTCGATACAGCTGTAATGTTCACAGTGGAAACTTTTCGAAAGATGTCAAAACAATTCCAAAGATTAGACATTGTTTAGAATGTGAGATAATTATGATCTTTCAGAATGTAGAATGTCTGACACGAGTCATCTGATGACTTCCCAGTAACAGAATACTTGCAGATGAAAAAGTAGTGGAACAACAGAGAAAGGTTCTCACGTTATTCTACCGGCAAAGAAATTCTCAGCTTCGTTTACAAAGTAGAAACGAATTCCGTGCACGTCGATGAGAGTAAGAGTTTAAGTTTCCCGTTTTCAGGTTTCTCGAGGAAAGCAACTTCGACGATCTACTTGTTACGCGAGCTCCTAATCACCTTTTAAACCCGGCCCGCTAAACTGAAAGCCGTTTAACGAGCAAAAAGAAGTTCGGCAGCGAGGAACATCGCGTTCTGAATACGGGCCAAAGTCGTTTAAAGAGCGCATCTGCCAGCATTAAGCCGTTACAGATCCATGAACTTCTAATAAATTGGGGAGCACGGTTAACCGACACACGGTATTACTTACAATTAGTTGGAACGAGCAGGAATCCGGGCCGTTCAATTGCGACCTCAACAACGATCATCGCGCGTACGCAGCTACAATACATACGTGGGATCGTTCAATTAGAGCGAGCGGAGCCGCAATCGCGTTCCCTCTTCGTTGAAAAGCTTGCGGATTAGCGATCGTTCGCTGCCAGGAAATTGTCTCAAGAGTGACCAGCTCGCGGAGGAACGCCAGTCACGCTGTTCTCCCGCGGATCGATAATCGATACCGAGAATTCCATGGGATTCCGCTTGAAATTGAATCGTGAAACGTGGAACCGGCATAATTGGCTCGAGTCGGTACCGCTCCTCGGCACGAATAAGGAGCGATTAAGACGGTACATGTCCATACGTGCTTCATTTACAAATTGTTTGTCTTCTAATCCTACTGACAATACCTACTTCTGAATCACTAATACAATATCGACTACTATGACTCCGCAAATTAGATTACAATATACTTCATACAATATATAACTAATGGAATATACTATAAAATTAAACAATTAAATTAAACACTTATAACTTTTAAACTCTTTATATTTGTAATTGTAAAAGATGGGAAGAAATATCAGATCAACACGACACACGATAACAGAATGTAATATGGAAATTTCATGAAGAAAACAAGTATATAAAGCAATATTACAATTATTTTATTTCAACCCCTTGCACTATAACTTATTTGTCAGGTGCGTCAGTTAGAAATGACTAATTACAGCTACAATATTATAACAGACAAAAAAATTCGAAATGGTATGTCAATATGTTATAATGCAATCGTTGATTATATAAATTATAATTGGAGTTGTACTTTAAATTGAAGTGTATTAAAAATGTCAGTAAAACTAATCACAGACGAAGTACTAGTGCGTGACGAGTCAGACTCGTCAAAACAGGGCAAAGGGTTAATATTTGAGAATCTAAAATTGAATCGAGTGGCATCGAGTTAATAATTTAATGTTCATATTTATCGACATCTAATTACCGACGTTTTATAAGTTATCGATTCATATTTATTTTTGCCAATTATGAAAATTCAACAATAACTCTTCAACAATCTTGCAATAAAAATACCAGACCCGTCAAATTCATGTATCATGTTTCGCTACGCATTCTCCGATGGACAGTTAGAAAAATGAAAAGCGTAACGCTGAATTTTTTAGCATCCTGAAGAGAAAGTGATGAAGTAGTGGTCCGAAGAAGCGTCCGGAGGGGACACGAACAAGCGGAAGAAGAGGGAAGAAAGGAAACGGAGGAATAGGGCCACTCTTGCACCGACGAGACAGGAAGAATTTCATGCTCTGCGAAGCGGCAGACTCTACCCGAGGGATTACCTTCAATTGATCCGACCCTGTTGCCTCCTTTCTCGCTCCTCCAGCGTCGGATCCTCTCGGCATTCGACGAGAAAGGAAAAGCTTCGCGGGAAGGAGTGGGTACTTAGCCCTTGTGCGCCTTCCTTCGTAACCGCCCCTCGCCCACGATCAGCAGGCATTGTTCGCGCGAGAAACCGATAGCGGGAAATACATCGTTACGAGGCGACAGGAAGGAAGAACCGAAGGACTATGGTAACGACTTCGACGTCGCCTCTTTGTGCCGTCAACTGGCCTTGCACAGACAGAGAGCCCGCTCGATCACGCTTGATTTCGTTCTTTGCACGGTTTGCCGACGACGAACGGACTGCTTCTTGGTTGTCTGACTAGTCCCGTCGAACGATTCCACGGGACTTCCTGCCGGGAACTCTCTGATCAAGACCGAGTCTGATTGTTCTTAGATGTGGACTCCTGAGACGAGGACCCGGGGACATTCTCTAACTGTTACCGGTATCGATCAACTTCAAATTGTGCGTGCAAAAGTAACATGAAAATTACTGAATTTGAAGCAATAATATCTGACCCAACAAGATCACCTAACCCAAAATTAATTTTTATTATTCTTCGTAAGAGCAGTAAGAAATATGTGACCACTGATTGTAAAAACAAAATGAACGTCCGTGTAGGTGTTAGTATCTTCCAAGAAGTTAAATGCAATTTGAGAAAGAAGTCCAAAATCCCGCCATTCCGAGCGGTACAAAAATACAAAAAGATTTTAAGCCAGCGAAAGAAGCGTATCCCGTGAAACTTCAGATTCGAGTCGAAATCAAGGAAAATCCGGAGCTCTGGAGCGATCTGATTCCACGATGAAAAAGCATCCACCGCAGGAGCAAAAGGATGAAAGTCTCGAAGAGCTCTCGCAGTAATCCACCCCCGGTGCACCCCGTTTCTGTCGCGTCTTCCACGATTCCTCGCGTCAATTAGAAGAAGTGACTGTCTCTCACGCCCCGGACGAAAGCCCCTCGGGCCAACGACGAAGCACGTTGACAAAGTGACAATTACGCGGAACGCACGCACGAGTGGGGGTCAGGGTAGCCGAACGAGCGGGCCACAACCCCCCCTGCGTGTTTCGTAGTCACGTGCGGTCTCGTGTTACATTTTCATTCGGCTAATTGCCTTTTCATCGGATCCCCGCGTCGCCACGTTCTTCGTACGCGTGGATCAGCTTCGTTCCCTCGTTCCATCCTCGTCGCGACCGTTCGTCCTCTCTGTCGGCACGAGGATACGTCCCCGAGATCGTCGAGGTTCAACGCAAATTGGAGGCTCCCCTTTGGCCCGAACCACGCGATACTTATAGCTCGAGGAGTGCGCTCTTTGCTCCGCCGGGAAGAAAGGATTGATTTACAACGAGCGCACCGCGGGAAAACGCTGCTTTTTGTGTCGAGTGTTTCTTGCGATCGCGTCGGAGTCAATAGACGGGTAGCCGAGCCGTTTAACTCGAGTGGATGGCTTCCGGGGAAAATAAATAATAGCCGGTAGACGAGCTTTTTACGCGACGGTGACGAGCGAACGGCTGCAACGACTGCTGACCGGAAATTGGATACAGATGATCGCGACGAACCAGTGAATAGCTCCTAATCAACCGTGGACGATAAGTAGTTAATGGCCGAGCCTCGCGGTGACTTTGATGACTTGATTATTTTATACCGGATTAACGACGAGCGAGTCATAATAACGTTATTGCAAATTTTTATAACATCGGGTGAACTTAATTCCTACTATATTACGTGGATCATAAATCCATAAATATAGCTACCTGTACTTAAAAGTTGAATGGCTATTTGAACGCGGATTAAGTGAATTCCACTGGATTTATAATCACACCGGACTGATGAGTCTTCTTCAACTATTTTTTAGTCTTGCTATTTAATTTCTTATTGAAAAAACATCTTGTCAAATAGTTAGTGGTCCAACATGTACGTGTTATGCGTACCTGTCTTCCTCTTACGTCTTATTACCAAGAATATTCAAAAACCTTCTTGATATTCCAATTTATCGGAGGGGTAACCTTTTAATTAGACATGTTTATTTGCCCTAAAGTCCTGTTGCCGCAGGATTCGAATTCTTGCGCAGTAAATTGCGAAGGATCCCAAAGAGATCACGCGAAATACACCAGCGTGAGACAAGATTCTTTTTGCTCCTCTTTTTCGTGAAATTCCTTTTAGTAAGCTCAGCCGCTAATTGCTTTATATTTTAGGTAAATTATTAAGGTTTTATTAAAGAGCCCTCGGCTAAAGTCCACCGGTCGCAATTGCTTTCCGAAGAGGAGTTGTAATGGCGCTGCCCCTAGGGACATCGACGCGTTCCGTGCAAATTAGAGTCGCCTTGGTCTCGGCCAACGATGCAGCGTGATAATGAAGTTGCAAAATAGATATTGAAGCGACGAGATTTTATCGTCGAGCTGGACGAACGATAAATTTGAACGGCACTCTGTGTATATTGCTGATAGTTAACTCTCGGCAATTAATGGTTAATTTAAGCAGAAATCACGAATTCCGATGCGTCAATTTCCTTTTTATAATCGAATGTAATTGGTGCGGGGAGATAATTAACCGAAGTCTAAATAGCTCAGGTTTCAATTTAACCTGCATGTCGATAACCGGATACCTATTCTCATATTTCCTTTACGCTTCTTTCCAAGAGGGTTAAATAACTCCAAGCTTCGATAGTTGGAATATTTATTGGCAGTCGTTGGAATGCGACTCGGAGGTTGATAGCGCTAATTCTTGGTTTCCTCGATATTTCAGCTCTCGGTTCCCATCGCAGTCTGCAGAAGCTCGGCGGTTTCCCAGGACGTCCTCGAAATCTTCGGAGCTAAAGCGTACGATTACCGGTTCCCGCGTCGCAAGGAGAAAAATACTAGCAAATGGACCGTTTCCCGGATAAAGACGCAGCAGACTGCCGCATAAACGCGTTCGCGAGCACTCAAGTCGGCTTCATCTGTGATTCACTTGGTCCCCGGATGATCAAAGGACGGGAAAACATTTTTCGTTCCGCGGTTTCGGTGTGGCTCATATAAGGAGGGATCGAGACGTTTCACCGGGAGAAAAAAGAAGACAACCCGGAAGAGCTATCTTTTTCCGACAGTCTTCGAGGTCCTCGCCATTTTCTTCGGCGACTCGGTTCAACTCCTCTTTCGCTTCGAGTGGACTCGATTATCTTCTCGTTTCGGCCCGGTTGGGTCATCGCCAAGACAATTTCTGCCTCGCCCCTCCGAAGGGGTGGTCAGGGGGATTCACGAGTAATAAATGCAATCTCGTGGCTTGATTCCTTCTTACCTTCGCTTAATCGACCGTGCCGCAGAAAGTTATAACTGTTTCGAGCGAGATGTACCGGCTGCCTAGCGGATGCCTTCGGAATTCCCTCGAATTCCGATCGACGACCGCTTCTTCGTTGTCCCTTTCTACCCTGGCTATCGAGCAGCGGTGTCTAGTAATTTAACGGCGAAACGAGAGCGTTGCGAATATCGATACGACCCTGTCTCCGAAGTCGCCGCACGTTTTAATTTACTATTATTACGAACACTCGAGAGGGGGATCAGCGGGCCGGATGAAATCTTATTTACGTCGCGACGCTCCACCCAGCCGACCAACCCTGGCGAGTTTGTCGATGCTCGCGACGCGGAACGAGAATTTATCGAGAAATCGACCGAACCAACGACCCTGGCCAGCGAATGTTCAGCAATTAACAGTCTTTAATTGAACGCGAGCTCTTTACGGAGGGAGGGAACGGAGGTAGGGTGGTGACAAGCAAAACATTCGAGGGGTCAGTAACATTGAGATTAAAATTCTGGGAAATGGTTTCTTCTTCTATATTACTCTCTTAAAAAATACTCAATGCTTCTACTTTAAAAAAAATACACAATTTATTCGATATCCTATTCATTCGATTCATCAGATTTTTATTTCCTTCACGAAGTACTAATGAACTGAAGGACTTGTTAAAGATAAAACAGAAAACTTTAACTATTTTAGAATATGTAAGAAGTAAGGAGTTTTTGTTACCCTAGTGTATAAGTACCGGCTCAGCGCGAGCGCAGCTCAGAAAGAAAGCAAGGACTAGTTCAAAGGAAGCGTTCAATTTTCTTGTGTTCACTGTATTAACATTGTTATTTTTGTTTAAACAAATAACCTTAACAGGACTAAAAATTTAGAACAAATTCTAAATTTACAAATCTCACGATCTTGGTGGGCCACGGTTCCTTTGCCCCGAACAGCGAAGCAATTTCGGCGACGATGTTGGTGGTAGCTGGTAGCCGATGACCTTGAGCAGTTCCATCGAAGGGGGACACGGGAATGGAAGAGAACGAAGGGGCAGGGATCGTTACTTTGGTGAAAAAAAAACGTTTAACGATGCCGGTGGTTCGGTTGCTGGCACGGCGTCGTTGCCGAAACAGCGAAAGCTTGCGCTCGATAATTTGTGGCTCGCGAGCCACCGGCGTGGAACCGGCCTCGGTGTAATTACCAAGGTAAATAATGCTCGCCGACCGTCCAATGGCGTAACCCGGTTCGCGAATAAATTCGGCCGCACATACGTGGCCAGAGTGCGGAATGTCGGTTTCCGGGACCCGGCGAGCACCCTGCCAGTTAAACGAACAGATCGTTTACGATAATCACGGATCGGTTTTTTGCCGGTCAAGAGATTTGTTTTCAACGAGGTGAGTAGGTTCCCGACGTGAGACAGATAGCGGTAACGATTCTTGAAATCTGAAAGACACATCGTTCTGAAAGGAACTTTGAACTCTGGTTCGTTCTATAATCGCATGGTTTAAGTCCACTGAATGAAGATGTAATTTATTGTCAATATTTGACGATTCTGACACATCGTTCTGAAAGGAACTTTGAACTCTGGTGTTCGTTCTATAATCGCACGTTTTAAGTCTACTGAATAAAGATGTAATCTATTGTCAACATTTGATGATTCTGACACATCGTTCTGAAAGGAACTTTGAACTCTGGTGTTCATTCTATAATCGCACGGTTTAAGTCCACTGAATAAAAATGTAATCTATCGTCAATATTTGACGATTCTCTAATTTTTTGCGACTATCAATAAACATAGAAAACATATGACTTTTGTACATAAAAATAATAAACTTCTTCAGTGTTAAAGAGGGTTGAAGCTCAAAAAGAGAATTTTAAGGATTCCTTGCAGTATAAAGTATCTGGTCAGGTGGGCAGCAACTCGATAGGAAGCTAATGCACTTGTAACAGATGAGAAAATTGCAGAAGCCCGTGCATAGTCGCGAGCGATTTCTCGCGTCCTAAGAATTGCCAGAAGCTCGAAAAGAAATCTTACCTCGGCGTCTAATTCCCGTAGGAACGTTCACATGCCGCGGGAAGACCCTCGCAATCGTGGTGTAGGTTTTTGCGTGCGATCCCGGGTAACTGGAGACGGCGTTGTACGTGGGGCGCGAGATGCGAGGAAGTCTTATGAACTCGCCTTAAGCTCGGCCGTGTGCCTTCTTCCTCGCTAACGAGCCACGAACGAAGAAACAGCTAGTCGGTAATTGGATCGGCCGATCTGCTGCTCCTTTATGCGGCGACTTGGCCCGCTCGATGAGCAAAGCGGTCTTCCTCAAAACCACACCACCGTGGTGCACACCAAGACGAAGCCGAGGGTCACGGTAACGTTATTAACCCGTAATCGAGCTCCGGGCAAACAATGAAGGCGACTCGCTCGAGCGGCCTCGTCTCTGTCTGGCCCGCGATCGTGGCCCGGGGCTAACCCTCCGCGTGGCCAAACTTTGCCACCCTTGATCAGAAGTTTCAGGCCACCGCGTTATGCAAACTCCTTGTTTCCGATGTGGGAAACCGGCGTGCTTCCGAGTCCCGTCGAATGCCTTCTTACCGCTTCGACTCCTGGCAAACTTGCCCGCTCCACCCTCGATTCGCGGCAACTTTGCCCGCTGGACAGGTTTAATTTCGTTTTCTTTTCCGAGAGAGTACGCCGGAAACGGGGTGGGGTGGATACCGCCGCTTTGTTCACGGTGCTTCGAGCTAATTTCTCCGGAGAAAGTCGATCCTCGTTCCACGCTCAATTCGGAGAAAGGTTTGGCTAAATTGGCCCGTGAATCGGTAAAATGGTGATCGATATCAGCTTCGTTGACTCGAGCCTGGTTTATGGATATTGGAAATTGAGACCATGTTGGTATTAAACAGATTGCGATACAACCTACACTGTAATATACGTCCATAGACTGGTTTGTACAGCCGATACAATTGTGGAATGGGCCATACAAGCAAAATTCTTGTTACGTTGCGTTTGATTACCAAAATCGTGCCACGGGCACTGTGGATCATGAATTAAAAATTTCTGAATTGAAAATTTTCGTTCAATGGAAATTTTGCAATCATGCTCTATGACATTATGTTGTGGTTATCAAAACTCTGCTGATTAATGAAGAAATCCGGATCATTCATAGAATGACCCCAAAAATGCTTGAATAACTTCATCTCAATTGATTTTCCTCCTACATAGTTTGTTTTACGTTAACGATTGTTAGATTCCTCGACTCAATGAGGCGGCGTTACAAGAGAAAGTCGAGGCAAGTTAAATTGGAGAAATACACGCACGTAGTTCTCGATTGCTTAATTAAGCGAAATCATTGGAATTCCCTGAGCATTCGGTGGAATATCCTACGGACGTCGTTGAACCGTCGATGGAGAAATTACTATGATGATCGATGTAGCAAACTCTCGAAACGGGGGACGGAAAATTTATGGGAAAACTTTGGTCCCCTTCGGAACTCGGGGATACGACTCTCCTCCCTGACCATGGGAACTAAAAATTAAGTCGTACATCGACGAACTGTTTCCTTAAATATTTTTATTTAAGTCCCTCTTTTCTTGTGATTTAAGATAAGCATATTTCATATACCAGTCTGTTTATTTAATAATAACAGATATTGCTGGAACCTAAAGATATCATGTAATATTTCTTTTGAATTCGTCTCGATGTCTTCTAAAGCTATGAATAAAAAAAAAATATGTTTCTATTTAAAAAACTCAAGGTGACTTTGACAAACTTTTTTTAGACAAACTTTCTTCAGACTTTGACAAAGTTCGCTTTACTAATATCTATTGTGCACTTAATACTCTGTAAATATTGTCGTAAACTTTTTTACGTAAGGTGGCTGTAAGTGGGAGAAAAATCGTGAGTAGCGTTGGAAGTAATACCTTGTATACGTCTTGTGCAATTGTTCGTATACGTATCGAATCGTGAAAGTAAAATCGATAGTATAGGCAAAAAGCTGGATTACTATAAAAAAAAATAGTTCGATCACGAATGAGTTAAAAATAAATCGGTAGCAATTCGAGTAGGCCGTCAATCATAGGCGACCGATAACAACGCTCGCAATCCGCGGTATCGATTCCGGAGCTGCGGGAAACGCGGCGTTCGAATTACACAGGGAAACGTATGAAAAAAGAATAAAAAGAACGATTGGGCAAAATGAAAGGCAGAGGGGCGCGTGTATCGCAAGCAATCAAGGTGTTTCGATATTACGGCAAACGGATGCTGAACACGGTTTTTCTCGTTACCGTAGACACGGCCTGGAATAACGAGATTTCGCTATTGACTTTGAACAGGGTTCCAGGCAGGAAGTGAACTCGCTGGGAACGCCGGGACGCGGTATAGAGCAGAATAGAGCAGCGACGCGACGCTGATGAGCCGATGCGATGCCGCCGAAGGGATTTCCATAACTGAGTCGACCGGACGCGGAGTTGCCTTGTCGGCCGAGCTGTCGCTGCAACCGGTGCAGGCGTATTCGATTTTCACGGGTCACATCGCCGGAAACTTATTATTCTCGGACAGAGAGACGAGAGGTTATATAAAGGTGAAAAAAAGACGGGACTAGCGATCGTCGCGTCGTCGATGGAAAACGATCGTCACCGGAGACCGAATCGCTCTTCGAATAAAAAGGCTACCATTTTCGACGCGGGATCACCGACGAGATCGCGTGTTATCCCGATGGAATAATTATTGTTGTCCATGAATTCGAATTTCTGTCCCAGGATCGACGCTGGAAAATTCGAGGTGATTGCAATTATTTTTTTATGAACGCTGCCCGGTTTGATGAGAATTCATATTCATTTTCGACCCCTCATCGTTCGATATTCTGTCAAGTATACGCGTGCTGTCTAAGCGTTACCATCGTTCGGACATTTATTATTATTTATGTCCTAGACATTTATTGATTTTTTATTAATTGACCCGTTAATTTTTATAATTATCCCTTGAAGCGTGAACGGAGTGAATGAGGGTTGCAAATGGTGATGAGTGTTCGTTGTGAATGTTTATTTAATTCATAACCAGTTTTATGTTATCCTCGAACTGTTAAAAACGTGCCTGTAATTTCCTTAAAAGATTAATTAAATATTCAAACATTGTTTTAATTAGTTTAAAGTACTCTATGTAGTTGCATTTATCTTCAGTTTACAAACTGAATTCAATTTACTATACCTCGAGTCTATTCGAGTGCTAAATTATGTCAGCGATCAGCATACAATCAGCGCGTAAATGAAGCTGGGCGGCAAACGGAAAAATCTTAAGAGAAAATAAAGAAGGGAAACAAAGACTAGAAGGGAATTAGTAGAAGGGTTGGCGAGGAAGTAGAGGGTGTAACAGAATCAGGGCGGAGAAGAAGCGACCGGTTCGACTTATATAAGGCGACTCAATTAGGATTAGCCCGTTGCCTCGGAGCCTTTAGGTCTTTGCTCGCTGATCTCCGACTTCGTCTCATCGGCTTAGGATTTAGCTAAGGATCTTATTGGCATCGAGAGCGAACGATCGATACGCCCACCGTTCACGAAGCCACGCTCACGAAGTCACGAAAATCGTGATCTCTTCGTCGACAATGGGACATACGATGGCCACCTACCGGCGTCCACGGACTCCGGAATGACTAAGAAAGTTCAGAAAACCGTTTCCATTCGAGCGAACGTCGTAAGACCGTTCCGTCTTAACCCCCCATTCCTCCAACCCCCCTTTTCAATCCGTTGCCTTCGATAGGACCGACTTGACTGACGAGCCGAGCGGAGTAATTAAAGCGGCTTAAACCTTCTTCAGTGAAAATCGCCGACTGCCGACTCTTCGACGAAATAAACTTTTCTCTACAATGAAATCGTTTGCTTTTTCTCCGTCGAGCACCTTTCATTCCCTTCGTTATCGGAGGTATGGAATGTTTGATTTTAATTAATTGCTCACAATTTTTGGATTTTTTGTCCCTCGTTGTCTGAAGGACTCTAACCGTTTCTCTGAATTAGCTGCTTTTGCTATATACAAGGTACTCATCTGTTTAAACTTCAGTACTCTGCCCCAGAAGTTTTATAGATTCCACATAAATAGATCAGATGGAACTACCTCTAAATGATCTAACTCAAAACCATTTCGAGTGCTTTCCAACTTTCTTCTCGTTTCACTTCTCTCGGTCGGCAAAATACGAGTTGCCGTGGTAGAACTGCGACTTTCAGCGACCGATTCCGAAATTGATTTCACGGCTGCACGACGAGAAACGATCCGTGGCCGGGGTGTCGTACATCAAATCTGGAAAACGAGGCAATCGAGCGGGTTCGTGGCATCAAACTCTTATATCATCCGACCGAACGCTAGCGTTGCGACGCGTGCTTCGATTAAACTTCAATCCGGCCGCGTTATCGAGGATCGTTTTATACTCGCTGCTTCGGCGAAACACCAGAAACGTCGAGATTTTCGATAATGCTCGTTAAACGTTTTACGACCTTGCGCCGAGAGAATTATGCACTTATGCAACGCTGTAACTACCGCTTAAAGTCTTAAGGCTCCACTTGAAGGATTACCTTGTCTAACTTTGAAACCGACTAGAAGTTCGTTCTTAATGAAGCCACTAATCAAGGGATTTGATACTGTGACGGGAGAAAAGGGTAGAAGGGGTTACCCTGCATATTAATCATTCTCGTTATGTATATTATTATTTTAAAATAATTGGGCGATTTGAGGTGCTTTATCTGATGAATTAAGATGGGTATTACAGCAAATGTTATGTACTATAGATTATTTTTAAGACGATAGTCCGTGAGAATGTTCATTGAAATAACTAAGGAGATGGAAGTTGAATAAGTGATATGTGAACGTGTAATTGAATGATGCTTAATTGGATAACATCAAAATCCTCGGTAATCAAATAAAGAGTTACAATGTCTAATGAAGATTGACTTCAAGCAATTAAGACATGGGATTTAAACGGAAGCGAGAGAGATCCTAATCACACCAGTAAAGTTTAATCTCGCATCTCGTTACTACCGCTGTAAATTAATTTCCCACTGAAATAGTCCCGCTTAATTTTACACGCGAATTGATGTATAAACTTGAATTTTTTTACGATCTATTGCAAGACGTGAATTATAATTAATTATATATGTGTCAAGATTTAAAAGATACATGTCAACATAAGTATATTGTCAACCCTAAGATTCTTTGATTCGACAATTTCACCCTTGACGACATACAGTCCTATATAATATAGATGCTCATGTCCGAAGTTGACAATAAGCACCAAGTACTCGAAAGCAAGTAAGGGTTGTTACCACTATAATATTCGAGAGTTGCCTAGTTCGCAATTGTATCGGGGTTGCAATTATCGAGATTCTGTGCCCGAGAACACAACGATCGAGTTGTTTTTTCTTTCCTTCGATCGAACGAAACTCTTTTGTTTCGTTGGGAAACGTTCCCGAGGAGCAGAAGGGAGCTGGCGTCGATCACCGCAAAACTCGAAGCAATATTTTCAAGAATTCCTTTGAATTTCTTCCCCGTTGCCACGACCGGTTACGAGCGTAGACAGAGAAAGGCTTCGTCCCTTACTTTGACTCACAGACAGACTTCCCATCGACGAACGACAGCGTATTTTCTTTTTACTTTATCTTTCTTCTCCTCTTTTTTTTTACATATCGTAATAGCTCCCTGGTTCTTTGACGGTCTTTGTCGCGCACCCGCGACCATCGCGAGTTTCGAGACATCGCTCTCCTTGAAACTTTCTCATTCGTCAAATTAGAATTCGCCTTTCCGCCGGCGCGACGCTCCCGACGCTCCCCGGAGGCTCTCCGACGCCTCTCCTCTCCTTCGTCGAGACAATGGATCAAAGGATCACACACAGAACACGACGCGCGTCTCTCCTGCGCCTTAAATTCCATCGCTGCTGGCCTCCCAAGGAAACATCGACCATGGGGACACGTCGGAAAGTCGAGGACGCGATTGTCGCTCTTCCCCTGGAAAGATCAAACGACCAAAACGCGTCTCGTTTCCTCGCTGTCGTCAACCTGGTCTTTCGAATTATCACAGCCACGGATTTCCTCCAAATCCACGTTTTAAAACTTTCAACGATATTTCCGTGAAATTGGAACGATCAGATTGCCAATTTTTCAAATCCTCAGAAGTTATAAATTATATAGCGAAATTCAAAGTCTTCATTCCTGATTTTACATAAATCGGAGAGATCGGAATGTCCAATTGCCGTGATCGAGAATACCTACGTAATTTGCACTCGATATTGTGGCAATTAGATGAAAAGCTTTTAATTTCATGGTCACTTGGCCCCGATGAAAAGGGGTCCACGCGGTCTGGTTTTACGGGCGGACGCTTTTATCCAAAACTCCATCAATTTTGCCTTAATTTCATACAGGTGATCGATACCGGCCCGCTAAACACGCGAAACTTTCCAGCGTTTTAAAGGTAATCGCTTTCATTCAAAATTACAATATTGAATTTTCAAACTTTGCAGGCAATCGCGAGCTATCTACAGAACCGCCGCACAAAGGCACCAAGTTTTACCGGCGTATCGGTTTCACCGGCAATTTCGGCGGTGGCTTGTTGGATTATGTACACGGTCTCATTTTCATAGAACTTGGACATTTACAAATTTCTTCGTTCGTTGACACGCTGGCTCCTATAAATTTTCAGATTCCACCATCTTGTATAGAAATTGTGCTGGTAACTTGGAGGTCATTATATTCTCGTGTAGTCATAAATGTTACACGTAGAAGCTGCATAAAATATTTTATACATGATCGATGAATCTTATGTTTCTGATACTTCATAAATAAGAGAAACTTGTTTTTGTAGCATGAAATTTTATGAACCACCTAATAGGATACTAAAATGTTAGTCGATAATAAATGATAGTCGAACTCATCAATATTAATGATGAGACACAATCATTTATTCTTGTACCTTTCAGCTGGGAATTATTTTAAGAAAAGTTACTAACAGCACAAAGGACCTACAACTGCAGATGCACATCTGCAAAATAAACATTAATACTAAAACTACCAAAACGGTTAAATGACCGCTCCACAAGTTTCTTATTATAAGATGCACATCTTGTTAAAGTACATTTCTTGAAATCAACATTGATTTTCATTAAGATGAAGAATAAATGTGTATACTAATTTATGCTTTGCCGTTTGTTCACTTATTTTTTAACTTCATTTTTAATTTCAAATTAACCCCTTGCACTATGGCTTACTTGTCAAATACGTCAGTCAAAACTAGTTACAGCTACAATATCAATGCAGACAAAAGAATTTGAAATGTTGTGTCAGTATCTTATTATACAATCCTTGACTATGCAAATTATAATTGAACTTGATCTTCGAATTGAAGCCTACTAAAAATTTGAGTAAAATTGATTACGACTGAAGCACGAGTGCGTCACGACTCTGACTCGTCAAAATAGTGCAAAGGGTTAAGCACACATTATATGCTGGTAGGTGTTAATCATGTAACCTATCGACCAAGATACTCTTACATCACGATACGTGTCAACTATACGCAAATCTAGTAAAAAAGAAAACGATAAAAAAGAACGAAGTATCGAATACGAATAGCAGCCCTTAAATATAACCCCCGTCCCGTGTTTAGAATTCATACCCGTTTACGAGCAGCGACAGGTCGATAAAGAACGTTCGAAGAAGTTATGGTGGCATTACGATGACGATGAGCGAGCAAGAAAAAGGAAGAGCGGCAAGAGAACAGGGGGTGGAGATGCCGGACAAGAGAGTGGCGTTGAAAAGCGTCGTCGTCGCTCGGCGACCAGAGGAACACGACACGGAGCAACACGGAGGCGGAGAAGAACACGAAAACCCGGTGCCTCGTAATTAATAACCGTTCGAGGTGCGTGCACGTAGGACGCAGGGCGTAGGCGTCGCAAAGTGGCTGTCGTTAGTCGCCTCGTTGAGACGGCGCCTTACCGCCCGGACTCGTTTCGCGCTTCCTACTTCTCGCCAACCCCTCCGAAAGCCGATTTCGTCAGATTTCACGCCGACCAGAAAAATCCCCGCTAATTATCCCCTACTTTCGGCTATCTTTCCGCTCGTAAAACGCTCAAACTTTCGACGGTTTTCATGATTTTTTTTTATGGCGGTTTCAAGCAGCCCGTTTCTACCCTTGTTTCTCTTACTTGCTACGCGAACGAGAAGCGATCGGGGAGCTCCCGCGAAACTTTCTTGGGAGATCATTTATTTAATGATGTTGGCGAGGCGAACTTTCTTTTAGGCAATTTTACTGTGCTTTGCCGGATGTTTGTATAATGCAGCTATGAACTTTTCTTGCCTTGGGAAATTCCGTTTGGGGAACGACTTGAGTTACGGCCGCAAAATTTGTACAAATCTGATGAACGGAGTTGCTGTATAGGCTGAAGTTATAATGAATGTTCTTGTATTTTAAACTCTGCGGTATAATTCAACACTGATCAGGATATATTGTTACATAACGTGGAAGAAGGTTCCATAATTATATGTCATATGACTTAGAGGTTTAATTCATTTATATTATATCATTAGTAGTATGTCATATGATTTAGGGATTCAACATATTAATCATATTATATGAAATATATTATCTCAACGAAAGTTCCAATAGTATGTATAATTCTCGACATCATCGTTTGCAACCTCCACAAAATCACAAAAGACAAAGCCGCGAGGAAAGTATCGAGTGACACGACCGATTTCGAAATAAATTTCGACGTCCGTTCGTTCGCACGATCCTTCAGATCCTTGAGCGAATCTCATTCCGGAAACGGTGAGCCGGTATTCCGGGCCAACAACGAAACAACGAGTGGTGAGTCCGCAAATTGGACGAGACCGAGGACACGTAAGCGGCTTCCTCGAGCGGGAGAACCGGAAGAAAGCCGAGCGGATTTCGAGATCGGGCAATTTTACGTTTGCTGTAAGATCGTGGCCTCGATCTGTAGATCGGATCGATGCCAATCGCGAAGGAATCGATGCTCGTCCGTCTGTAAAATTGATTCTGTTTCCATGGTCTCTCCATGGCCGGTCGCGAGACGCGAAATCTCGTGGGAAACGAAAGGTGATTCCTTGCCTTTTCCTTCCTCTCCGTTCGTCTTTTTCCTTCCTCCTTCAGGACACTTCGACTCTCGTGTTTTATTTCTACGTTTCGACTCGCTCTTTACCCTTCTCGGGGATGTTGTTTGCTTTGCCGAAAGCAACCCAACAGCTCGCCACCACCGATAGGATTTTTCCGTACTATTCTCCGCTACAATGCCGGCCTTTTTTCGTTGCTCGACATTTTATAAACGATAAGATGACCGACTATTTGCTTTTCCTGCTTCCATCGGTACCGTTAACTTCGTTTGCTGAGACAATAGAGCTGCGAGAACGCTTTGGCGATTGACAGCTGCAAATTAAAAATTTATTCTCTTTACCTAACCTTCATTTTCCACGCCACGCTAACTTCTTGATAGTCGTCAGAAATTCTTACGAAAGAGTGCCACTTACCATGCTCTCATCTGATTATGCATAAATTATTAATAATCAACACTTACGAAATGCAACATGTAGCAAGTTCACAACTACAAAGAACAAGAATTCTATTAAAGGGTCCTATTGAAAATGACAAGGTTCACCTGCCAATTTATCGAACATACGTATAATTCCCATCTCGAGCGCATAAACTTGAGGATTCGAACAAGCCTTGTTCCCAGAAACTGAATCGAGTTCGAGGAGAGCTAAATCTCGTACAGACAGGTGAGAAGGAGTTAAAAGGACAAGAATGGGATATGCTACATTACAGTCAGTTGTATGCAAAATGGCTCTCGAAATACTCGAAGAAACGGCAGCTTAAACGAGCGAGAAAATACCCATAAAACTTTTTCTGTTCTCAAGTGTCCGCGCGCATAGATTTCGCGTTGAATGAGCAAGCTGGTCAATCGTATACACTTTCAACATCGAACCCTAGCTCGTAACTCAACAATACGATTCTTTAATGATAGTTTATGCGATCGTGAGACTGTACGGTAGGTTGCAATTCGAAAAATCCTTGCCTGAAGTTTGCGAGCTGTTACGTGGAACTGAATGGTCGGATAAAGAATCGTTTGTGGCGCCAGCTTCGTCTCGTTGATTTTTGAGTTATTAGAAGCAATGAAGCGATCGCTTGTTGTTTAAAAGTGAAATAGAACAGTGCATGCCAATCATTCGTGAAAAGTGACTGAATCGAATGCAGAACGATAGTTAACATACAAATCATTCACGTTGATTGAAATTTTTAATTCAACAAAAGTAATAAATATTACTGAAATCCCTTTGGAATGGGGCCGAATAGTTTGCAACCTAACCAAGCACGAAAATGTTGCGACCATATCTTCAAACACTTTTAAACGCGGAAACTCATTTACATTATCATCACAATATTTTTGCACTTTCACGGGTTCGCCGCAATAAATTTTCATGAGTTGTATAATGCAAAATCTGTTTGTCGACCAGTTCCATGCAAGGGTCCCCTGGCGTTTAATATTCTCGCGTTTAAAATGCAGCTAGCATTTAATGCCATTCATGACTCTGGTTATGCCGCAGTTAATTTTTCACGCCTTGTTAAGTTTCCCATAACGATCGAAAATAGTTTGGTCGATTTTCGGAGGGAAGAAAAAAACATTGGTCAGTTTAAGTTTCAGCAACGTTTACCCGCGGAAACCGTGGCAAAAAGGAACTGTCCTGTATAAACAGGGTGGCTGCAGCGAGGATTCTGCAGGAAATGAAAAAAAAATAAAAGAACCCGTGGTGGATACGCAAGCACTGCGAATAAAGTTTCACCGAGGCTAATTCGATCGGAAAAATTCTGTGGGGGTTCCGGCAACCCCATTCACGAGCAAGGGAGTGGCGCGTCAAACTTTTATTTTTCGTTCGGTTCGGTTGAGTTCGGACCGGACGCCGTCCATTTATATGATTAAATTCCACCTGATACGCTTTCGTACAAACTTTACAGACTACCTGAGAAAGGGATCGAGGGAAGACTAGAGAGAAAGGCGAACAAATGTATATTCTTGACGAACGATTCCTGCGTTGTCACCTGCCATGTAGATTTCGCATAGTCTACTTAGATGTTATGAAAACTAGCGATACCAGGAAAAGGTATAATTATTTCATGTTTCGTATTCTTGCAGACAAAAGTTTGGTACTGCATAATGGAGATATAGGCCTCGAGGGTAGTTCGATGAATACACGGTGTCGCGATACATCCTGAAGTTCAGCGACGTAATCATAGGTGCTAGCGGAAAGTTACGAAACTGCGACTTCTGTGAGAAACGATACCGAGTTGATAGTTTTCCCGGCACAATGTCGAGCAAGTTTATCGCGTGCTCGTTCGTTGCTCGTACTTTTCGATCTTGATAAGGTGAAATTAATAACGCGGCGCGCCAGGAACCGCGACCCCAAAAACCATCGACTCGCCCGTTCGATGTTTTAATTACCGGCGAACACGGAGGCTGGTTTCGGAAAAAAATTAACATACTGCTTCCATACTTTACGTTATCGTTCCCACAATTTTGTTATCTACGCAAGCATAAATAATGTAGACCATTATTTAGAATATGCTCTCTCCGACCCATCCACGGAAAGAATCATTTCCCGCCATAAACAGACTGTCGTTTCGTTCCATCACAGTCATCCAAAGAAACCTCCCCCGGGGCGAGCAAACAAGACAAAGCAGGGCACGTTAACCCCGCAATCTTTCACGAAAATCGTGCGTCAAAAAATGATCCCCCAGCTCGCAATGAAATGGCTCATTACGACCCTTCTGGTTGCGAAACGGTACATCAAACCGGTGGAAAAGGGTGCAGGGCCGGCGGTAGCGGGGGCGACACGTCCAGCGCAAGGCACGTTATATTTTCTTACGAGTGCACTCGCCTGTTGCGGTTTCCCCGGGTGTCCGCATCGGTAACGAGCCACGTTATGGCCAGCAGTCCGGGTTGGAACGAAGCTTTCGACGTAATTCACCGTCGAGAGGCCACTTTGCCATCGACTGTGTCTCCGTTAAGTTCGACCAAGCCGCAGGGGTCGCTGGGGGGTGGCGCAACTAATAGAAACGGGGAGAAGAGCGTGAACGACGCTAGAAGAGGAGGAGAATCCTCGAAAAAGGAGATCGAGCATCGGGATCGGGGAAAAGCAACCCCTGAAAAGGGGGCGAATGTCTCTCGGCCAGGTTTTAGCATATCGTTACTCCGGTACTCGAGTACGGCTGCGTTTAACGACCGGCATCGCGGCGCCCCTCACGCTGCCACCGGTCGACAAAAAGCTGGCAACGACGGGCCCCTGGACGCGAAGAGTGCTCGCGACGTCTCAATTGACTCGCTAGCTGCTGATTTATGGCGCGATTCGTCGCTCGATGTCCGCTTCTACGCTCGTCTCGAGTGCCGACGGAATGCTGCGGATTCCGCGGTGGCGATGTCCCTTGCGAGTTTAACACGCCTCGATCGACCCTCGCGTACCGGAAGTTGCTTTACCGCCAGATTTATGGCAAGATCGTGAGGCAGTTTGCCCGGGAACGTCGAACCACCCTCAACTATTGAATTACGTACACTATCAGCGAAAAATGTCGAATCGCTTGTTAGTTCCCATCAAAACCGAACTTTATTGTTCCGATCAACCACCGTTCTTAATTTCGATAAAAAACAAAGTCAGCTTGTAACAGGATGTAAAATTTTAATTGGCACCGATCGCAACAAAAGAGTTATCTCCGCTTATTCGAACGTGGCAATTCAGCAACATCGATTCGAGTCGGATAAAAAACCGCGTATAAAAAAGCAAAGGTTCACGGACGACGGACAACCATTCGTTTATCATACTTTTGTCGAGCGCGGCTTTGAAACCGGTAGAAAATCGAGCAGATACAACCGTCCGTTCAGCGTTTTTTCCGATATTTCTTTTTCCGAGCGAATTTAACAGCAGCGTGACGACGCCGCATCGCAAACCGAGTTTTTACGAACGCGGAAACGGGGCGGGGGTGGATGGCGCGTCTTCCGCGAGGAATTACGAGCGAGCTTAGTTCAATATTGACCCGGGCAAACGTGTGGCGAATATTATTACACCATCTGCATAATTTCTGTATTCAGTCGGTGCTCCCTGAAACGCGTCTGTAATTACTTCGGTTGCCGCGAGGTCGTCGTCGAGGGTGCCGATGCGCGCAAGCCTCGTCTCTCGCGAGAAAGGGGTAGCGCGTGCACGGGACAAGGGCGCAGGGGGCTGAACGGTTGCCAAAGGTGGGGAAAATGCGTGTGTACGTTATGTAAATGCTGTATACGGGGGTAATTGGACGATCGTGCGCGTCCGAAACGACGATTTTCTCGTCGCGAGCGGAGCTCGAAGCCAAACCGCGGCGATTCCGCTTCTACACCGCGCAACGCAGTCGAGCTTACTTATCCGTTTCTCCTGGATTTCCCGCGTTTACCGGAGGAAACGCCGCTTTAGAATCTAGGGCCCCCTGGGGAAGCTCCTTTTGGTATAACAGCGAGCAATTGGGTGGTACTGTTTCGGTACGTGTAATCCTTCTCTAATGATTCGGGCAACGGGGCGAAGGGAATCGCTCCCGAGGAACTTGCCGGTATTTGATTTCCGGATAGAAGGAAGCCAAGCGAGAGCCTTGTTTATCGAGCCCTTGTTTGTACATTAACAACCGGGGAACTTCAGCCATCTTGGCGGATTTTCAATTTCGAAATCTTTGAGGACCTATTTTAAGATTTTGGAAGACGAACTTCACATCATTCTTTCATTTTTCATCCCTTATTATCAAATAATACACCTGCATTGTTAATCATTCTATTTCAATTTTCTATTAATAGTAATTCTTCTTCTTCATGCTCCCTTTTATTTTAACCCTTACATGCATGATTTTCTAATGTTACCTGAAGAAATCAACTAACAAAATACCTTGAAAGCGGTTGATTCAAATTAAAACAAACAGATGCTATTGTGTATTTGATTGGTACGTGGCATATCTGCAACACTACTCATTGCAGGTTTCCTACATTTTGTATATAATTTATAAGATTAAAACTGATATGTTGCATTTATACAACCATATTTAACCCTTTTCCGTACTTTGACGAGTCTGACTCGTGACGCACTTACAGCTCAAATATGACAAACCCTATTTAAACTTTGAACATACTTCAATTTGAAGTTTAGGTCCAACTATAAATTGCATTATCAAGAATCTCTGAAAAAAAAATATTTACAACATTTTAATTTTGTTTGTTCGTTTTAATGTTATAGCCCTTTATAGTTAGTCTTGACTGACGCATCTGTTAAATAAATGGTACTGGAAGGTGTTAAGGGTTAATCAACTTATCGCTCTCCTCAAGTGCATAACATAGCTTCTCACGATACAAACTTCATATGTGACTCGTCTGTGAGATAAGTAGCGAGCAGTTCAATTAGTATTTTTTTCTATCGAATTGTGATTCCCTGTTACGCGTATTCCCAAATTAACTCTGCATTCGCGCGTAACTTCCTCTCGCGTCGGATCGAGCCGTCGGGCAACGCGTGCTCAATGGACGGAGGTGGAACGTTCACCGTTACAATGGAGATCGTGAACATTTTAATTCATGAACCGATGAATTAATCATTACTTGCAAATGTGCTCTGTCTGGAATCTCGATTAAGGCCTTGAGCTATTCTTGCCGGGCTGCAGTTTGTCATACCTTCGTTCGCCGCCCAGGACGTTCGATAATAAATTACAATAAATTCGGCGACGCGATTACGCGACAATTGACAATTCTCGTGCGTGAACCTCGTTGCGCCGGTGTTCGAAAACTTGTTAACATAAATACATCATGTTGTACAAACAAGTCTACGTGTCCAAATTTGATTAATAACTTATACGCAACTTTCGTGTTAAACAATGTGCATAAATCATGAGTTTCAATCGATAATTTGCCAGGACGTTTACGGACGAAGTAGTTGAATAATTCTCTGAAAATACTTTTAATTAATTAATCGTTTGGCAAATTTTTCTGTAGTCAAACTATGACTTGCAAGGGTTGTGTAAACTTAGATCTTGCATGTCTGTTCATTAAAAAATATAATAATATATGCTGTCTGCTCATTAATATGAATGAGGATCTGAATAGATTATATCTGCGCGAGACAATGTTAATTTACAACATTATAGCCTTGACCTCGGCAACCATTCAATAAATCAAACCCCTGCGGAATCCCGTATCGATGAATCGGCTCCGATATTTGTGTCCTCGAACAATTCAGCCTCGAATAAAATCATCCAAGACTCCAGCATTCCGCAAGCAAAGACACTCGCCCGTTCCAATAAATTCCATCGAACAAATCGAATTCCCACTAACGTTGTCCACACTCCTCCCCACGCGCATACCGCCATGAAAAAAAATTTGCATGCGAATGGTTCCCCCGTGCAGAATTCGTTTAAAAAAAAAGAAGAGGAAAGAAGAAGAGCAACGGTAGGAAGGTCTCTATCCGCCCTCGAGCACGCAGGATACGCGTTTAACGCCGATGCAAAGATCAGCCCCGATATTCGCATTCTGGGGTGTGCAAAAAAAGAGTGAAGGGCCGATTCGTCTATTGGGGAATCCCCGTTGCAGGAGGACTTAATCGCTGAGGAGAGGCGATTTCCGTCGATCGGCCGCGACGAGACACGAGGCGACGCGACGCGGAAAGTACGCTGATTGTGAATCGAGCTGATTGCCCGAGTGCCGGCGGCGTTCAAACATCGTCCACAAAGGCGGTAATACCAGGGCCGGGTCTGGTGGCGCCCTCCCTAAAACGATTATCCACTCGACGAGCCCTCGCTCAGGGGAGGGTTAGCCACCACGTAACGACGTATTGTGAGGACCTCTCTCGCTGGGAAAAGCCTGCGGGCCTTTCCTACCTTCCACGCCGGAAAATCCTCCGGGAGTATCCTCTCGAGACTCCTCTTTCTCGTCCGACTCGTGTCCTCCAGCTCCGTTCCTCCTTGACAATGTCGCGGGGTCTCGATCAACTCCGAAAGGTTCGACGAGTTTCAGCCTTCGGACAGCGACGTGAACAGATCCTTTGAAGTGTCCTCGAGCAACGGGGGATTTCGCATTGAGCAAAAGTAACCCTTCAAGCTTGCAGGATTAATATCTACGACATTCTGCTCGCTACCGGGTCGCGGATACGGAAGCGGTTGCAAGGTCATTTTAACCTCCTATTACATTACGGATTAAGTCATCGAGATCCCTCCCAATAGAATTCATTGAAAACTTAACGCTATGTGTACTTAATTTGAAATTCAAAAATAAATGTACAAACGACAAAACATAAATTAGTTCACACGTTTATTCTTTATCTTGATGAAAATCAATTATGATTTCAAAGAGTGTACTTTAACCAGTTAACTGTGATTGACGAGTATATTCGTCATGCGTAAAATTTTGTTACAATTTTGATATTTAAATTGTAATTTTGGTGAAAACTAAATTATATTCGTAACTTGTAATATATTTAAAATGTGTATTGTTTGACACGAAATGAACTAAACAAATAAAAATTGTAAATGATTTGAGATGAATTCATGAATTTCTGAGAGGTAACTCGTCATCGCTTGATTATCACGACACACACTGATGCGTGCTTTGCAAAAAGATCGCCACAGTTAACTGGTTAACGAAATGAGTATCTTATAATAAGAAACTTGTGGCGCGATCATTTTGGTTTGGTAGGTTTAGTGTTAATTTAATAGTACAATGAAATTACAGAATTTAGTCTCCCAAAGTCGAACTGCAAATTAACACAGAATTGAAAAATGAAATTATTCGAAACGAGAGTAAATCGACACCAATGTAACCAAGAAAGTTACGAAGCGCGTGAAGCGAGCGCTTCGCACGAGAGCTGTTTATAGAAGCTTGTGGGAAAATATTGTATAATGCAGTTGCGTTTGACCATAAACGCGACAGAGGAAACCAAACCGACTGTGCGGCTGTAAATAAAACATCGAAGCAGCGATGCATCTATGGCGTATATCTATTTTTTTTCTTCTCTATTCTCCGTGTCGTGAACGAATGCATCGGACGACACTATACGTTCGCTTCGATCGTCGGAAGCCGCATATTTTTTCCGTACGAGAAGGAAAGGCACGATTCAGGGATATACTTAGAGCGATATCAGCCATAATAGATGAACGACGAGGCAATCGAGCGGTCGGTCATGCAAACGTACCGTCTATCTGGAAGAAGCAACCCTTCAACCTCGTCTCGTGAATTTCACTTCCGTGTCGATGGTGCACGTTCTTCGTATATTCCCGGAACGTGTATCAGCATATTGCCGTTCGAAAAAGCTCGCGAATCGTATCGTAAAGTACGAAAATGCTCTACGACGAAATGTTCGCGATATTTTCGAGTTTCTTAATCGTTGGGTAGAAAAATGAATCGAGTGAAACAGCATCCAAGAAGCTACTTCTTTTTGGGATAAATTAGCATAACAGGATCCTACGGAAGTAATTTGGAGGGTTTCAATGGAGACCTCAGGCGAACAATATATATCGTTAATATTTCGGGCTTTGCTGAAATATCGACAATATTCGCGATATTCCATTGGCAATTGACGGTACATGCACAGAATCCTGAAATATTAATAATATGCATAATATTGATCCTCCGGTTTCCATAAGATCGTTGAATTATTCATTGAATTTAATTATTATTGAGACTACATCCTAAGATGTTTTTAACGATAAATTTCTTGTAGTAATAACAGCTCAGTTTATGAATTTCGCCTGTACATTACTCATTGTTTTTTTATTATCGACGTTGTGTAATCGCCCTTATTGCATCGTTATGGAAATGGATGTCTTAATAAACTCTTAAGGTAAAATGTTATGGCTATTACTTATTCCTAGAACCTGTAATTCTACTTGCATTTATTTATAAAACCCCCCGTAAGAATCCACCAAGAACAGCAAATCTCGAATAAAATATTTCAACCGTGTTAACAACTGTTATCAACAAAATAGTGATTGATCAAGCTCTTAATTCAGTGTTCGATTACGCTAACATTTAACGAACCACTTATGATCTTCACGGCAGGCAACATGCTAATCGTTCGTCTTCTCGAGTGAATATGCAACAGCGACCCGAGTACAAGAACTTTCCCCATGAATAGCTGATGGCCAATAAGTATCTGGTAGAAACGTTTCGTGGTCGAACCGCGAACCCCTCTTAACAGAGGTTGAATTAATAATATTCGGTTTCGCGTTTCCCAAATGGGCGACAGCCGCTTGTATCGGTGATAGCGATAGCCGTACAACAGTTTGCAACCCCCTGCCTCGATCAGTTACATCTATCGCGTATAAGAGTGGAGCACCGCTTTTCTTCAGTTTGCGAAGACAACAGCTGCAAGCTCGTTGCAATATTAAGCAGTTTCATATAGAAGACAGAAGAGTACAACCCCTTAAAAGGGCCACGATCGATCTGACGTACTGCCTGGTTCCTCGGTTCTCTTGATCGATGCTGTTTCATCCGTAAATCGATGTATTTGTGCAGCTGTGGCAAAAATAAACGCTTCATGTAACTGCTGCACTATTTCCAGGAAGACAACGTTTCAGGTCTACAAACAGTCTTCTTTATGTTCATAGATGAACTCGAGGAATATCGATTTTGCTGGTGATTTCTGTAGAGTGCTACGTCCATTGGGTCACGAGCTAATTTTAGGCTTACGTTATATTTTTTAGAATTTGGTTTGGGGATTTGGAGTTTAGAATTTTGAGAGTTGAGGATTTTATAATTTACAATTTTGGGAATTTAAGATTTTGAGAGTTTAGGGATTTTGAAGTTTAGAATTTTGGGAATTTGGGATTTTAAGAGTTTATGCATTTTGGAGTTTAGAATTTTGGGAATTTGAAATTTCAAGAGTTTAAGGACTTTGAAGTTCGGAGTTTTGACAATTTGGGATTTTAAGAGTTAATGGATTTTGTAGTTCAGAAGTTTGGAACTTTGTGGTTTCAAGAATTTAGGACTTCTGGAGTTTACGACTTGGAGGGTTTGGACTTCAAAGATTTGCAACCATAGGAGTTTGAAACTTCCAAATTTTGGAGCTTCAGTTCGCAATTTCGCAACTTCCATATGTTCGAACATTGGAACTTCGAGGTCCTCAAACTTGGACCTCCATAATTGTAATTACCATTTTGCGTTAGTATCCTCTAACACCTTCGCTTATGTAACACCATCTAAAATCCACTTTCTGCACAATATTACCCTTCATCAAGCCGTTTTTCAGTCCAGCGCATTTTCATCAAGGCTGAAGCAAGAAAGCAAATTGTTCCAACAATGCAGTAAGATAGCTTCGGTATCGACCACGCATTCTATTCTCGTGCAAATTACCCTAATTCACCAGCAGCCACGATAAGCTTGGTGAAACTAGAATTACAGTGAAAGCAGTTTCGCGAAAACTGTGGATAGAAGAGCGGTTCGCATGATAGGAGGCCACATCGGAGCGAATTAAATAACGATCAGTCAGCGACGAAAGGGGGTTATTCGCTGAAACTCAGTCTGGAATCATGAAAATAACGTCTTAACGGCGTTACAATTCTTCTTGAACAGTTTTAACAGATTTCGAGATCGAAGGATTATCCTCGTTTAATGATCAAGTTGATCGTTACGCGTTTCGTCACCGGTGTTTATCGTTCCGCGATACAATTAACGGGTCCGATTTAAACGAGATCGCCGGTGCGCGTGTTTAATGACACGGAACGCCATTACATGGTATAAAACCGTTTGTTTGCACGTAATCATTGCCGCGTGTCTCTTGACGCCGCGCGATTTCGTTGTTTCAGCGGCGCGATGATTTTAATCGCGTCCCCATCGGTTTCGCTGCGTTTGCGGCGAGCTTTCGATATCGGGAACACGGGAATTTTGTTTCTTCAGCGATTTTAATCTGCGCGGAATTGCCCGCCGGGGGAAATTTAATCGAATGAAATCGATTGGAAACGGACGGAATTCCTTTACTTTATTATTAGCGCGTTTACAGCTGGTTGCCGATTACTGCTGGTACATTCATAATTACTGAATATTATCAATTATATTAATCCCGTATTATATTATATTATTCCATTTAGTAACGGATTTCAACACAGCGTGTTTGTTAATTTAAACGAATATTTGTAAATTATTGAAAAATAATTGCATTATGTAGGAAGGTTTAAATATTTTAGCCCTCTGCACTCGGAGATAATTTGACTGTTTGCGGACAGTAACTTTAAATTAGTTAAAAAATTAAATTAATTCTTTTGAGGTTATTGAGGTTAGGTCTACTAATTTTCATTATTTTTTGTTTCACTATGTACATACATCACACGTGTGATATGAAGCAGTGAGTTAAAAAATGTTTGTTTCAAATTATTTTATTAAATAAAATGGTGACTGAGAGTCACCTCTCATGGACATAGAAGGTGAACCTAAGTGGAGGACCTAAAGTGGAGGAACAGAATAATATTTCTATTAAAGGCTATTAAATATTCTAGCCCTCTGCACTTGGAGATAATTTGACTGTTGACAAGCAGCAACTTTAAAACTCAGTTAAAAAGTTAAATGAATTCTTTTGAGGTTAGGTCTACTAATAATTTTCATTATTTTTTGTTTCACTATGTACATACATCACACGTGTGATATTAAAGAATCAGTTAAAAAATGCTTGTTTCAAACTATTTTATTAAATAAAATGGTAACTGAGAGTCACCTCTCATGGACATAGAAGGTGAACCTAAGTGGAGGACCTAAAGTGGAGGAACAGAATAATATTTCCAATAAAGGCTATTAACGTATAACCATACGGAAATGTATTCCGCAGCTACAGACTATCAGGGAGTCTTCAATATCCACCGTGCAACTACTTTTCTATTCCTAGTAAAACTGCAGTGGGACACCTCGGCAAACAAAAAGGATATGAAAGCGAACGAGGTAGACGCGAAAAGAAAGGGAACAGTACCGAGGAAAACAATCAGTCGCGCTTAGCCCGAAGCGAGATCGCGGAAAACAAGGGAGATGAGGAAGTACAATCGCGCTTTCTAGCCGCGACTAATTGCGATCGCTAATTTCGCGCCCGTGAAAAGAGGAACAGTGCCAAAAGTGTAGTCTGTACGTGGCGCGGAACGAAAGAAAGAGACACGGATTGCTAGCTCGCGGGGCTGAAGCCTCCCGCGTGGGAGTAAGCCGTGCAGGCCCACGGTACGGTGTGCACGCGTTTGAATAAATTACCGCGCGCTTGTTCCGTGTATAGCACGTGATATATCATGCTAAATCGAGATAAGCGTTGCTCGGAATTATTAACGTGCACGGGCCTTCGGCTTGACGAGCTTAAACCGCGGATGCTTATTGGAAAGTAGAAGGACACTGCGGGGGAGGACAGTTGCGTGATTCGTGACGTCACCCTTTGTTCGAGACTCGAGTTTCTGGCATGTGTCTCGGATGAAATATTTACCTTCCGTTTCCGCTCGGAGACGTTCGCGAAAGGGACAGGGTGACGTAAACTGATGAAGATCGTGTGATTTCATATTTTTTGTCGATATGAAAAAACGTTTCTGAGGTTATGAAGTGTCATACTACTGTTGTAAAGGTACTTTATGACGCGTGTCCATTTTCAACGGAGCACTCAACGTATAAACATTATGTGCATTGTTTTATGCAGGTGCTCGTAACTTTTTAGTTCTATACCGTGTTATATGACGGGGTTGTAAAACTTGCTGGAAGATGTTAGGAACAAGGCAACGATATTTTTCATTTTATTTGACAAAGTTTGCTTTTCGTTACCTGTAAAAATTAAAGAGATTTTAACTACCACAAGTCTACACTTAAAACATAACTTGTAGTTATAAAAGAATTATTATTAAACTGTGCTTTAAGCATGAACTCTTTCTTAATCAAAACCCGGTACCAGCAATAATGGAACCATAAGCGCAGTAAAAAAAAGCATCGATGACTCCAGTCATCATTTATTGTCCCTTTTCTTTCGTTGCCTCCATTGTATTCGCCATTTCCTCCCCTTTTTACGTCCTCTTTGTCGCTCGTTCATTCTTTCTTCCCTCCATTCCACCCCCATAAAGGGGTTTCATCCCCATTCTTTTCCCCCACGCTGTCACTTTCCCTTTCCTCCTTTCCCCTATTTTTCGTTTCTTCCACCCCGTCGAGGCGCATCTCCCGAGGGCGGCGTAAACCCTCGGACAAATTGCTACGTGTGTTTACGCTAAATCGCCGCTGCAACTTCGCTCCTCGCGATCGAAGACCGCTCGTAAAAGCGCGCGATAAACATCCCGGAGTGGGCTATCGGTGTAAGAGCATTGGCGTAACCGGGGTCCTGGGAGGCCCGAGAAATATGAACTTACCCCTTCTTATGTAAGATACTTTAGATAAGTTGTATTCGAAATTTAGGAAAGTCTCTAGTGACTTTGGTAGTGCATAGCTAAATTTTCAAATCTCTGAGTTTGGTAATTTTTTAATTTTTTGAAGTGGACTCTGCTGAAATGTAGAATTTCTGAATCGCTGAATTGCTGGATGTTGAAAGTCTTTAATTTTCAAATTTCAGAAGATGTACATTCTCAAGGTGTTGAATTGTTAGATGCCCAAATTACCAAACTCTCAAAGTTCCAGGGTCACAAATTTGTAAATTCTCGAAATTTTAATGTTTTAAATAGTGAAATCACCAAATTCTCAAATCTCCAAATCTGCAAATCCCTAACTCTTCGAACTCTCTAAATCTCCAAATGTCCAAACCTCCAACCCTTCAAATCCTCAAATTCCCAAATCCCCAAATCCTCAAATCCCCAAATTTCCAAATTTCCAAATTCCCAAATTCCCAAATCCCCAAATCCCTAAATCCTAAACTTTCCAAACCTCCAAATTCCCAAATCCCCAAATTCCCAACTCTCCAAATTCTCTAAATCTCCAAATCCGCAAACCTCCAACCCTTGAAATCCTCAAATCCCCAAAGCCCTACATCCCCAAATCCCTACACCCTCAAATTCCTACATCCCGAAATCCCCAAATCCCTAAATCCTCAGCTCTCCAAACCTCCAAATTCCCAAATCCTCACTTCTCCAAATCTCCAAATTCCCAAATCCCAAATCGACAAAAACCACCAAAGTTAATGAACATTCACTCGAGATAAAAGTTCATGTTACGCCAATGTGTGAGAGAATTTTGGACGGGTCAACGCTTATCGCGTCACGTGTACACACGTTTATCCGGATTAAGACGACCCCAACGTCTTCGTGTTCGATGCTAAACGTCCTCGTGCACGCTTGCTAATCCTACGCGGGAGGGTAACATTAATTATGGCAAGTAGGAAGCGGGAGATTGTTCCAAGTTGTTCGCGGGCATGTCTACGAGGTGATGGCGATAGCTCGAGAGGGGTTAGCGGAACTGTGGGCTACCAGCGTCTTAATTGTCTTGTGAATATTTTGTAGAGGGGGTTGATACTCTAGTACACGATTATGAACTTCCCCTGTTCTTTTATTAGTACTCTAAGCTTGTAAAATTTAATAAAATACTTGGACAATTATGAGTCCTTGTGAACCAATTATGAACCTTAATTTAAAATAATATATTCATATTTGAAGAGATTTTATAATAGATGAATATTTTTTAATATGATAGATGAATATTTCCTAATATTTCCTTATATTTTATTCATAAGATGTAGATATCGTCTAGGATCCACTCTACCCGCTTTTAATAAACGCAGTCTGTATCTCACTTAGCTGCTCAAGATACTGCGACCTTGAAAACAGAAGCCATTTTGCTGATGAAAATTCATGTAATAGCTCGTTCCGCGCATTACACTTGTTTTCTAAACACGTCTCCAAACAGATTTACTTGAATTAGTAGATGAAGACGTAGCATCGCAATTCCCAGCTCCCCTTTGTGTTCCATTAAGTAAAAGGCTCCGTGATTGCTAACCCTGTTCACCCCTCTGAGAATCACAATTATAAGAACTAGCGCAACTAATCACCATACTGGCATACAAATCATGATTAATTCCAGAACTGCGCTGACCGTATAATTCGTTAGTTGCAAATGGGGGTGGAAAACAAATTAGCATATAATAATAAATTCACTCCTACTGTTATTTTAAATTCGGTTTAAATTAAATTAGGTTATTAATTGCACCTATCACGTTTATGTTAAATTATACTATAAAGGAGTATACTGTGAGATATTAGAAGTGATCAAAATAAAAATTATTCGATCAAAGGTTTGGAATTATTTGCTGGGTTTAGATTATAACAGTGACTGTTTTACCATAACAATTCCCATGGAAGCTCATCAATCAAGCAGGTTCATAGACTGGAAGAATCAATAGGACTAGAAGCATCGCCACGCGACCAACCATAGAAGTTAATCCGGCGAGCAAAGACGGAGCGGAAACGGATCCCCTCGACGCGATTTATTTACACCGAGGCCGGTATCGGTTTCTTGGACGCGTAACCAACCGATTCGGAAGCTAGTTTACCGTTACACCCTTCCCTATCCGTGGCGAAGACGTCGACAACGCCTGTAACCTCGTTCACCGTGGTTGGATCCGATTTCACGTTCGAGCAGGTCGCCGGTGATCGACCGTCAGAAATCCCATACCTTCCCGCGAGGATCCGCTTCGACGGTGATCTTCGCATCGGTTGCCTTCCAATGCAACCCGACCGGTCCCTTCAATGATATTCATTCGATCTGCTGGATTAACCAGCTGCTGGACGAACCTTACAATCCGGCCCGAGAACGAAAACCACGATAACCTGTTAAGCTTGCATCTTTATTCCAAATTTTATCTAACACGATATTTGTATGTTATACTTTTTCATTTAATTCAATTGCATTTACTGCGAAGAATATGAAATAAAAAATATGGAAGTGTGTGACAGTCTTTCAAGACCTGAACATTCGTCATCACATATGTGTTATAACGTAATGAAAGCTATTTTCCAAATTTTATCTAACACGATATTTGTATGTTATACTTTCTCATTTAATTCAATTGCATTTACTGTGAAGAATATGAAATAAAAAATATGGAAATGTGTGACAGTCTTTCAAGACCTGAACATTCGTCATCACATATGTACCGTGTCACTCATCATAGATCGTAAGCGTTTATATAATAAGTGCGATTTACTGTCAAGTTTTGGACGATGATCAAGTTTAAGAAGATAGTATAAGATGTACATATGTGTGACTCTTATCAACATCCCCAAACATGGGAATTTTATAAAATCACTCACTGAAGCCGAAACTACTGATTTTGTGCACACTAGATAAATTCACGGTTGCAGAAGTTCCACTTGAAATCCCCACAGTTCACTATCAAAGTCGAAAGCTGGCTCCCACCCCCGTCGGTGGAAAGGTTTCCGTAACCCGACGATTCGTTCGAAGTTGACTACCACCACCCCCGAAGGAACAACTAGTAAATAAGACAATCGAGCGGAAGTGGCCGGCGCACGCGAAAGAACGAGCACGCGTCTGATCTGTTCTAACCGGAAGGAGGACCGGCATTCGCGGAGGAAGGCGCAGCCTCCGGCGGCACGAGCACTCGGTTAGCACCGCCGGCAGCATAGTTGCCACCACCACCACCCCCGACGACAAGGGGATGAAGAAGAGCGACGCTATCGAAGCGAGACGTGTATATATGTATATATAGAGGTGCGCGCACGTCGGCAAGTTCAGTCGTCTACCGCGTGCCGAGCCGCGAGCATCGTGCGCTGGCAACCCTCACTGCCGAGAACAACCCACCCCCTTGTCTGCTTTCGTTTCGCCACCGGCACACGGTCACGTGTCCCTCGCTCATCCCCGTTGCACGCTCGAGCGGAAGTGCAGCCGACCGAGTGCACCGGCCCATCGCGTGGATCCGTCATGTAATTTAGAGCTGCGAACAATTAACGACCCGGTGTCCTTTCGTCCGATTGTTTCGAATTTTTTTTTCCTTTCTCTCTTTTTTTTCACCAGATTTTTCCATCGTTTTTTTTCGTCCATTTTTGTAAAGCTTGTTTAGTGCCCATCGTGCGGATCACGGATGTAATTAACGACTCGGTGTCCTTCCGTCCGGCTGTTTCAATTTTTTTTTTTTTGGAGGGAGTTTACGTAGTTTTTTTTCCCGGAAGTTTTAGTGCGGATCAGGAATGTAATTTACAGCTGAAAACAATTAGCGATCTCGTATTTTTGCGTTCGATTGTTCCGAACTTTCTGCGAGGATTTTTTGATTATTTTTTTCGGGTGCACAGCGGATGTAATTTACAGTTGCGAATTATTACGGTGTCTTTTCATTAGGTTGTTTCCAACTATTTTTCCATCGCTTTATTTTTTTTTATCGGGCAGGTCAAGGGTATAATTTACAGCTGCGAATAATTAACGACTGATACCTCTTCGTCCGATTCGAACTTTTTTTTCTCCAAATTTGTCCAGTGTCCGCCGTGAGCAGAGGTGTAATTTACAGCACGAACAATTAACAGCTCGATGTTACCCAGTTCGATCGTTTCGAATTTTTTGTGCAATTTTATTATTTGCTGTTTCCATAAATTTTGTTTAATACACCAGCACGAATAAATCATGTAATTTAGTAGACACGATTTTATTAACGATAGCGTCGTTTCGAGTATTTTATCCTTTTTATTTGTTTTCAAACGAAAAATATATGGGGGTTGTTAGTTCAAGATGAAGAGATCGGCATGGATTACGGTACGTGATTTTGGCGCGCGTTTCGAATGACCGGAAGTTAAGGTGATCGATCTTCTGCTTCGTTCGTCGGTGGTTGAATGCAAAGGGTTCAGTGAGATGTGAGCCGAGGATGGAGCTGAAAACCAGCATACTGCTTCTGGCGCTTCTACGCTTAGCCAGCACCCTCGAGAGTAAGAATCACTGATTTATATTCTGAAGGGAGACTTTATTTACAGCACATTAATCTCTTAATCGGTCATTTGTCATGTTCAACAATAACTTTGTCATACGATTTTTATTTTTTATTGCACCACTTCACCTACATTACAAAAATCTTTTTTCTCTTCTACACACACGTAAATAAATTAAGATCGACCGACAAAGGTGACGTTACACTTCTGCGGATTTAATCTGCATTGAATTACCTGTACTTTAATTGTTATGCTTCGGGTATGTTTACAACTATCGAGATGTACGCATGTATGTATTATTCATGAAAGGGTTCAGGATACCTATCACAAAATCTTCGTAGTTCAAGTTGTAAAATCGATGTTCGTGCTTTGGAAACTTGGGATCAAACAAGATTTCCTTCGATGCATGCAGAAGAGACCGCCCAACAGACTTCGACCGTTCGATTGTTGCGGATGTTAGTGTTTGCTTGGCGGCGAACTTTTGGCGCGTTTGCATTGTGTTCCCTGAAACTTCGTTACATATCTTGATCCAAACAGATAGCAAAGATTTATTAAACTGTCCTCTGTAAATAATTTTAAATTCCATTGCTCTTGCAAAGTAATTAACAATCATTATCTTATTACTTCGAATATAAGCAGTGAGTAATGAACATTATTTATTACCGTAAAAACTGTCGGACACGAACATAAAATACGTGGAGGTCGCAGAATAAAAACATTTGGTCGTAATCAAAATTGATACACAGCAAATGCAAACGAAGCGACAACTTACATCCGCCATATGCACAATTAATCATATTCTGAAAAGCATAATGGAAATACTCCACTCGCGCGTTGAATCACCAACCAAACATTATGGAACAACCAACAACACGAAGTGCACGACCGGTGCACGAAGGAGTCATCCCCTTAACTCCAATGTGCATAGATATATTTTGAAGCAGGGCTTCTCAAACTTTCACATGCCTCACTCGCAATTTAATACTTTCCAAAGTTACAATGTTTAAAAATTGTAAAGTTTCAAAATCCCTCGATCTACCAATACTTAAATTTCGAAGTCCGAAAGTCTATAAGCCTTAAAGTGGCAGACTATCAAATTCCTATATTTTAAACTTTCAAACTTCTAAAGTCTCAAAGGCCCAGACTACCATATTTCAAAATATGAAACTTTAAAACTTCCTAAGCTGTGAAGTCCCGAAGTCCCAAACGACCAAATCTTCAAATATAAAACTTCAAAACTTCCATATTTCAAAATATGAAACTTTAAAACTTCCTAAGCTGTGAAGTCCCAAATTCCCAAACTACCAAATCTTCAAATATAAAACTTCAAAACTTCCAAAGCCTTAAAGTCCCAAAATCCCAAACTGACAAATCCTGAAAATCGCAAAGTTTCCTATCTTCAGTTTCACCCTCCCAAAGTGACAAAACTTCAAATTTCTAAAGTCTGAACCTCCAAAGTCCCAAACTCCATAATCGAAAAAATTGCAATCCCGAAAGTTGCATTGAGAATCTCTGCAGCGAATCGTAACGGAGGCCGAAGGGGTTAAAAGTGGCCGGTACACGAGTTCTCGCGAAAAGTTTACAGCTCTGCGAGTGTCCCGTTCGGGCAGCCCCTGCTCGACGCGGATAAATCCGCGGGGCGAATTTACGCGTGCAGCTTGATATTCTACAAAGCCTAGGTCTCGAAATCGTGACATGTTTTCCCGCGAGCGTGACAGCGTTGGTAATCGTCGGTCGGTTTACTGCTCGGAGTCAAACAAGAGACGCGATCGCCCGGTCGTGCAGGGCAATAAAGTTCCCTGGCGACTTAGCGAACACAGAGAAAAACGAGCGAACGAGAGACAAGAGAAGGGTAGAGATCGAGCGCACGCCAAGTGTAAAGACTAAGAGATCTCCTAAGCGAGCGAATCTCGCTGACTGATACACGACGTAAAACCCCGTACGCGTCGTTAAACCCGGCTTTACCGTTTCCATCGCGCGACGTCTAAATATACCGTGGCCGAGAGTCTCGTCCGAGCGATCGGACGGCATCGTTCGGCTTGTTAACGCGGTTACGATCATCACCGAGAAGAACTGTTGGCAAGTGCGCCTCGTTTCGCCGGCTGAATTAACCCTTTGCACTCCGAGATGCACGATCTTTATCGAACTGACATCTTAACGGGATCGGACAAACGCGCCTGTTTCTGAAAACTGATTTAGAAAGTATGGAGGAAGCGTAAATCCTCTACAGCCTCGAAACACTCGTGAAATTTAATGAGCTAGAGATGCAACATTTGGAGATTCTAACACGTGGGCAATTTGTTGCGATAAGCTGCCACTGACTTTTAGTGCGACACCGTGTAACTGGTAATACAGGGTGATTTAACGGGGTGGTTTTTGTTTTCTTATGAATTATCTGTTTTAAAAAATTGAAGTTGCCATGGTTCAGTAACGATGTAAATGGGGCACATTACATATTACCATGTAATAACGTGTTCTTCGATGTAAATGCAGTAATAATTTAAATTACTGTGATGTAAAATACAAGTTATCGATTGTACGTATCCCCATTAATAAACAGGTACTCGGAGCTATCTAATTTCACTCTAAAAATAAGTCTGACAATAAGTTCTGCACCTCCGTCTTTACATTCTCATATCGAATTCACTTTCTTCGCTTCCATTGTTTTCGCACCACGCGCTGAAACACGGTGATCGAGAAATTATAGGTTGCAGGCAACTTCGCCTTGTCGCAATTAGACTAAACCGAGGGTATAATCTAGTTAAAAAGTTTTGTAACACTCAAATTCGACATGCTGTTAACCGTGGGTCAATTGTTAACTAAAAAAGAGCTAAAGAATTAGCTAAAGAAGAAATCAGAGAACGTCAATACTGTAGATTGGCAAATTCCTGAGTCCTCAAATGGCAGTATATTCCATCTGCAGTCTTCTGGACACAGCTCACGCCCAGAAGCCTCAAACAGTATTAACTGTAACTGTGTTAAGCATATTAAACGCCGCCCTAACCGGAATACCAATTGAAACATCCAGAGCTTCATTCGGCAAACATAGGGCCAAGTATCTCCCATCCGAGTAGCTTAAATGAAACGTAACGTACCGTGAATCTCGTTGGCCGCTTTCAGACACGAAGGAGGAGGAGGATGCCGAGGAAGACGACGAGGAGAATTATCCGGTGGACGACTACGACTACGGCGACTACGAAACCGCGACCATAACCAGCGATACCGATCTTATCGCCGGTGGTTCTTTGCCGATTTTCCTCGCGGAGCCCGTCGACACGTTCGTGGTGAAAGGGAGGCCCGCGACCCTTCACTGTCGAGCAGCTCAGGCTCTTCAGGTACGTAGGACCTCGAATAAACCCCCGAGACAATCGCGCGAATCCAAAGCGCCTCGACGACGCACTTCTCGCGTTCCAATTTCTCCGCTGTAATTGAGCAACAGCTTCGCTCGTTGACTGACGAAAAAAAAAGTGGCACGCCAAGATGGCCGGCGTTTGAAACTCGAGCTGCAATTAGCGAGAGATGCGTCGTGAAATTCAGGAACAAAGACGGCAAGAAACAAAGTGCGATGGCTTTTTGGCCCTGCTACGTTCCACACGTTCGCGACACGGAATCCAGCCCGTCAACCCCGTCATTTTCCTCTCCAACCTTATTACCCACTCGAAGCAACAAGCCCCGCGTGGACACGTAGTTTCTGGGGCTTTTCACGCGTCGCTAATTACCCAACCCTTGCTAGCGAGCGTTGGCACGATTGCAGGTGTATTTTCGCTGCAACGGTGACCGGGCTGAACGGTCGCAGCAGCAGGATTTTGTCGACCCTCAGACCGGAACGAGGGTCGTCGAGGTCGAGTTGAACGTGACGAGGAACGAGGTCGAGGAGTACTTTGGTAGGGAGAGGTTCAAGTGCGAGTGCGTGGCATGGTCGGGACCAGGTCAGATTCGAGGGCAACCCGTCACGGTTGAGGTCGCTTGTAAGTACAGAACACTCCAATCTCTTCTCTCGCCTGTCTTCCCGTCCCTTTTCGCCATCCTTCGCGCATATTCGATCCGTGGATCTCGCAAAAACGGCTGCTGTATCGATAAATCCCCTTTCACTAACAATCTTTCGTTCTTCGAAGCGAATTTTCTAAATTCGGTTGTCCGGAAAGTTCTTTTTCTTTTTTCCAATAGGTGTAGAGTTTAAAATATTTTGCGTTTAGTGTATAACTCTTAAGTAATAATCTGTTCTGTTCTACCATCTTCTGCCATCTTTCTGGAAACCTCATGGGGACCATAGAATGGTCCCCATAAACATTGCAAACCTCCTTTGCAGTATTTTCAGGTGTAACGCCTCTTTTAAAACAGTAAAACATGACAGGACGCAAATGTACCTTTTGATGTTCCATCTTTCACAACAGAAAAAATACGGGATTCAATTTCTATTGATGCTGAAAACAATCGTCTTGTAATGCCACAAAATGACTGGCAGTTAATGGTGGAGTGATCTGGATGTTTACTTAAGCACAACAATGTAAAACTTTGTGCGACAAACGCGAAAAGAACTTTACGGACAACCTAATATATTGGGTTGGCAAGAAAGTAACTTCGTGCCAGTAGATTATGTTTGTAAGACAAACATAATGTCTTACGAACATAATCTACTGGCGCAAACCGAAGTTACTTTCTTGCCAACCCAATATAAATTTAGAAAAATTTGAAAGTTCGGTGAATACGTTGGTTAACGTCGAGCCATTATCGAGGTGTGACTTTAACTTCCCGACACGTTTTCGCACAAAAAGCAGAGAGCACCATGGCTCGATTAAAAAGGGCGTCACCATCGAATAATAGGCACCATAATTTCGATTGTACCGCGAAAAAGAGGGGAACCTCGGAGCGTGGAAACGAATTAACGCGCGATTGTACCGTGGGGGTTGCGAAAGCAGGATTTAGCGGGGGTGGTCGAGCAGAGAAAACGGCCGGGAGCAACTGGCACCTGGAATCGGTCATAAAACGTAACTTCATTAACCCGATTAGCGCGAGCCGACTCTCGAACAGGGCTTTTCGAGATACCCGCCGCGAAATTCACTCTGGTAAGCTCGCTGTCGACGAGGGTTAGTCCGAGGGTAGCGCGGGGTTGTTCGCTTGTTTTCGTCGGATATTTCGTGACGCGTAAACCGAGGCCGAAAATCTAATCGATATTCTATTGCAACGCAAACACCTGTGAATACAGAATCGGTGAACTCCCTTTTTCTCGTTTTTCTTCCCCTTTTTTTTTTTCATTTTTGCCAGGCAAACTCGTGTATCGGCACCATGCAAATTGGAATGGTAACCTGTGAACCGCGTATTCCAGCCGCATGACAATGTGCCTCGACTTTCGGTCCCCCCAATCTTTGTCGACCTGCTGTTTTCGTTGGGAAATTCGAAACAATCGTGTCGACTCTGATTCACGATAAGAATAGAATATTTTCCGGAAATACGATTGATTTGGGGAGACGCATGGTGACAAACTTTACGATGGGAAGCGAGAAAAAAATTCTTCCAATAAAAAATAACATTATTGTCACAATATCTTCATACATATATTATTAATTAAAACTTGCTTAAAGTCTCTAAAATTATTTTAACAATCGAATATTTCACATTCAATGAATCAATTCAATGTAAAATTTCGAATCAATGAGCGCATCGTAGCCGCAAGGGTGTCATAAAATGAGCGCGAGATTAATTCGCGAAGTTTTCTGAAGAGGATCGCAAATCGTGCCCCGTGGCGGTGCAATACGGTGACGACAACGATGTTCCGTATCGCGGCGATCGATACCGCGTATTCAATTTCGAAAGCACGTCCGTTTCCTGTTTGCGCGCAAATACGAATTTAATTCTGCATCCTGTTTGTCTCGCGTGTTTGCGCGTCGAGCCACACCGCGACGCGTCCCGTCTGAATGAATATTGCTCTTTCGGCTCTTGCGCGCGGTGGAACTTCCGTTCGCAGACTTCCGCGGGAACAATTTCTGCCTCCATTTTGTACTCTCAGAAGAGAGCATGAATAGAATTCTCGAATGCGACGGGGGATGAGTCGAGAGGAAACTTTGAGAAACGGCACTGCTTTACGGTTTGAAAACCTCATCCTCTTCGGTAAAATTAGTTGACAATGCGTGATATATCAAAAATTTAATATCGTAGAGAAGGATGTAAATTAGCTATTCGCAAGTCCGTGCTAAGCTTAATCCCTTTTCATTTACGCGAATTAAAAGTTACGAATGTTTTTTAATCAAAGCTGCGGAACGAGACTAACGTTCCAATTTTCGCGGACGTTAACCAACAACGCGGAGTATTATCGTAGAACGCATCCGGAAGATCCGCTTGCAGCAAAGCATTAATTAAACGTAATGATTCAGCACGGAGCCGGAAAATCCGCGGGAACGAGGCACAAACGGTCGTTCCATTTACCTACACGCGCTGCTAGACTCAGCCAACAGAGTTCCAACGATGATCAAGATGCCTCAATAAACGTAACGCGACCGTGCCGTATCTAATCGTTCATATTCTCCATTCACGGGCCGTATTAAAAAGCAACGTCCCAACGGTGCACGCAATGTGTGCATCGGGGTCAAAGGGTAGTCTAGACGACTCTAGTCGGAAGAATGTTAACCGGGCGCATCGTGGTGCACCGTTGCTTACCACTCCTCGCGAGCGATATAAAAGGCAGCCATTTTTCCGTGTATCCACGGCACACCGAATAATATAGCATGGTCGTGTAGCCGGACGAATAGCCGGGCCACCCTTCTCGTGGCCACGGATCGGGTAAAATCTTTTTCTGCCTTTCCTGCCGACAGCGCCGCTCGAGTGCAGCATAGACGCGGCTCATGAAAGCGGCCCTGCATTTATACGCGCGCTCTAATATCGCTGAGTGCCCTACTCCCTTGCTCTCTGCCGTTGTTACCTACCCCTATTCCTGGTTACACTCTGTCTCGTCGACCTCTCGTACCTCGTATTTCCGGCGAATATTAAAAAAGCCCACCGTGGACCACCCGGCGCAGACCTGAAGAAGCACTTCCTGTCGCCGCCGTACTCGCTGTCCGTCGAAGCGGGCCGCAACGCCGAGCTGCGTTGCACGCCGCCGCTCGGGGTGCCGTCGCCGAAAGTCTACTGGTTGAAGAACGGTTCACCCCTCGGGACGATCAACGGCTCGACGCCACCTTCGTCCGGACCCGACAGCATCCCAAACGAGGTGTCATCCTCTGGCAGCTTCCTGCGGACCGCCGACGGACACCTGATACTGGGGGAGGCCGAGCTCAGGCACCAAGGGAATTACTCCTGCGTTGCTGAGAACATAGCTGCGAGGCGGGTCAGTGAACCGGCCGTGCTGACGGTTTACGGTGAGATCTCTCGTTGAATTCCGTGAGACCGCTCGCCCATGAATATTGCATCGGTCGTCCGCCTACGGCGTTACCGTAATTAGACACGGTGATCGCGTATCGGTGATAATTAGCTGTAATGTATTTTTTATATTGTCGAGAGCCGTTTCTTGCGTGGAACGGAACTTTGCTACACAATGGCAGAATCGGTAATGTCCTGTTGCGTGGGAGATTACCGGGTTTCGCTCGAGGTTCAGGGACTGATTGAGAAATTGATAGGATAGTTAGAAGGTTGCGTGGCTTTTCTCGATAGCTTCGTTCGAGTACTTCGACGCTGTTACAGCGATTACATGGTCGATGATGCGTAGGTCTTTTGCGCGTTCAAGTTCATGGACCATTCTTACTCTATCGACAGTCGTTCGTTAAATCAGCAATTTAACCAGGTTCGAAGAAATATAGAACAGACGTAGAATACGGTAATTTAATTCAATGTTCGTGAGAGCCCGAAAGGTACTCAATTTACCACTTTCTCGTCACTTCTACCTACCTCTAACACTCTCCTCGCTATAAATTCCCAGTGAACGGCGGGTGGTCTTCGTGGTCTGGATGGTCGGACTGCAGCACCCGTTGCGGCCGCGGTGTACAAAAGAGGACACGAACCTGCACGAACCCGGTGCCCATCAATGGAGGTCAAACCTGTCCAGGTCCAGCTACGCAGAGGGTGGAATGCAATCCTTCCTGCCCCGGTAAGCTGTCCAGCAGTCATCCAATTATAAAACAATTAAACGACAAAGAACACGTTCAGACCGAACTAGTCGCTGCCCCAAAGCAGACACCGGTTCCTCGTGTCACCGAGGAACGCATCAAAGACGAGACACTTTGTAAAGCAGTACATTGTATCGCAGATGTAACCGTTACTGATGGGACTAGCGGAGTCCGATAACCGAGATTTAATCGGGATTTTCAAGTTCACCCGTTGCTTTCAGCGGTCGACGGCAGATGGTCAAGCTGGTCCTCTTGGTCCGCATGCGGTCCCGATTGTTCCAGAGTAAGGAGGAGATCCTGCAACGACCCCCCGGCGAGCAATGGTGGTCGTCCCTGTCAAGGCAAGGACGTCATCGTCGAGTCTTGTTCCGCGGATCGATGTAATGGTGAGCTCCAGCTGGGCCCGTTGCCTCATTTTTTCTGCCTTTTTCTCCTTGTTCCCGGTGACTGGAGCCAGCTCGACGGCGGACAATTTATTACGAGCGAACGGGCTTCCTTTCTCCCGCGTCGCGTACGATGATCGTTGCCCGCGGTTCGAACACCAGCCCGATACGATTTAAATTAATAATGACTCGCAGAAAGGTCTCGATCATTTGTTAACTAGTCGGGCCACAAAGACGAAGAGTGCAACGTAATCTCGTTCGATTAAACCGACCACGGGACGAGCGGAGTGTCTCTCGCTGTTGAGCGAAACGTCGTCGAGGTTAGATTAAGTTTTCGAGGATAGATCGTTAGATGGAACGGGCGAGATTAAACGCTGCACGTTCAGCTTGTTAACGTGCCAGATAAAGCAGCCGTGTTCCGCGTACTCCGTAAAATCACGTTTGCTCGAGTAAGTCACTTTATTTCTCCGTGCCGTTGCATGCAGCTCTCGGACAGGACGGACCTCGAGTATTCAAGGAAGGTAAATGCACCAGAAATGTCCCGTTTGAGGGAAGATAGTTTGCAACTCTGTTTGTCTGGTCGTAGCAACCAGAGCGATCGATCACAGAAACATACTGGCGCTGTGGATCACCCTGAGTCTAGCTGCCATCATTCTGGCCCTGACGACCATCTTCTTCGTTCGATTGATGCGTCGCAAGGAAAGAATGGAGGCTCTGTACGGTGTCGCGAGGTTAGACTTTCGTCACCCGAGCGATCTGGCGAAATCGGTCGTCTCGAAGAACGACCGTTCGGTCGTGTCCGTCGACAGGCGTCTGGAGCAAGTGATAGACGAATCGAACGCCGCTAGAATGTCTAGGTAAACGACCCTCGAGGAATTAAGCCCCGATCGATCTTGTCCCCCGTTGAAAGTCTCTCTGACGATACGCAGATCTTGCTCGGAGCACCACTACGATGTTCCGCAACTTTCCTTGCCCTCGACGACCCGGCCATCACCCAGTTCGTCCGTGGCCAGATCATCGTGCAGAAACTCTCAGCGCGGTAGAGGCCTGTCGGACAACGAGGAAGGTCGATCGTCTCGTAAGCGATAATCCTTATAGCTCTGACCCTTGCTCGGACCAAGGATAGCTCACTCGCGCGATCTTCAGGTTCCACGTATCAGGCGAATCCGGAGAGCACCAACGAGGACGACGACGATCACGACGAGGACGACGAGGACAAGAAGATCGGAGAAGACGACAGGAATCACGAGGACACTGGTGGTTTCATCGTCAGAGCAGTAGTCGATGACCAAGGAGCTCTACTAGTGGTTCCCGAGGTAGGAGTCTCCATGTCGGTACCGGAAGGAGCCATTCCTCGCGGACGACGACACAGTCTACACTTGGCAGTCCTCGGAGACGACGCTCTGAGACCTGGCCTGCCTCCTGGCTTGACCTTATTGTCGGCGGTGGTGGCGTGTGGGCCGAGCGGTATCGACCTGGTGAAACCGGTGATCTTACAGTTCGAACACTGCGCCGAGCTCAGAACGGGGAACTGGGAATTGAGTCTCTGGTCCACGGACCTCGACTTTGACACTCATTCCAACAATTCGAGCAACTCGTCCACTAGCTCCAATGTCACTTCTACGACAATGTGGCGCAAAATCTTGACGTTGGGTGGAGAGCCTATCAATCTTCCGGGACAACCTTTCGCCCAACTCGATCATTCTGGAGTGTTTCTGGTCACCGAGACACCCAACGTGTTCGCGGTAGCAGGAGAGAACTCTGCGGTAGCGCCAGGATTGGCAGTGAAGAGGATCTGCCTGGCGGTTTTCTTGTCAAGAGAGAGGGATCACATCCGATGTCATCTGATGGAGGATACAAAGGCAGCTTTCAAACTCGTTCTGGAACAGGTTGGTTACCAAGTTGCCTCAAAGGATTCGATCGATGGATCATCTTATTTCGTTGTCTTGTTCAGGAGCGTCGATTAGGAGGCACCCGCATCGACCATGGAACCCTGGGCTTCAGAGCAGGTGGCTCGCCGCTACGCATCGACCTGGAGGATAGAGAAAGCGGGTTCGTGGAACGTCAGGAGGTCCCTCATCGTCGTATCTGGTCGTCCACGCGGACGAGCGTAAGGAGATACTTCAGGATCGAAAAGACTGTCGGCGAAGTGAGACTCAGCTTCGAGCTACGGGCCTGTCAATGCGGTTTCGAGGAGCAAACCTTGTTCCTGAGAATCGACCTGGATCTGATGAAGAGAAACGGTTCCAATGGAAAGAGGACCACTAAGACTGAGTCATCGGTCATTTTGCGTGGGAAGAACTCGACCAGGTCAACCGAATCGGTCGTTCCCAGACCGTTCAGGTAACACTCGTACTTATTATTAAATGGCTGATCGTTTAATCTATGTACAATTTTGTTAAAGATTTTCTAAGACGCTGAGGAAACAGTTGTGTCAGTGTCTGGACCCACCAAGCGCACGAGGAAACGATTGGAGGATGTTAGCACAAAGACTTCAAGTCGATAGGTAAGTTTGCATAGTCGTCAACATAAAGTTGATATTAATTACGCTTGTTGTTGCAGATATGTCGATTATTTTGCGACCAAAGCAAGTCCAACGGAGCACATTCTGGACCTGTGGGAGGCGAAACACCAGGAGGCTACGGCTCTAGCCGATCTTCTGAATCATTTAAGACTGATGGGACGCGTGGACGCCGCCAACGTCCTGGAAAGTCGTCTGGGTCCCTGGATCTGAGACGCCAGTCGTCTATCACTGCCATTCCACCGTTCACAGTTTTGCATATGTTTTGTACATACATATAAATTTATATCAAGCCTAAGAAGGATCGATGTAGAAGCACGTTGTGGAGAGCGCAACGACCGTGTTTGTACATAAAGTTCGTTTATAGCAAACATCTTTCCTAATTATTTCGTCACGCCTTCCTTCATAACCGCTGACCGTTTCATAATAAATTAGCTTCACACCCTCGATTAACTTCGAGAACGACCCTATTGTGCCCATATCGAATCTCCGATTTTCTGGATACCCCAATAGAGGCCCGTTAAAGCTGTAATGGGTTTTCAAGCATCTGTTCGGAGATAGCCATCATCGTCTTTCGAATATCGTGCTCTCGGCATAGATCCTCCCACTGGAAGGACGATAATCGGACGCGTGGAGACCGAACGCAGAATCCCAGCCGTCCGGTTCTCGTCCATCGACGACCCTCGCAACAGTTTCGCGAACAATGCGAGCAGCCTCTCGACAGGAAGAACGGAAGTTGCAAATGACGCTCGCTGGGCCAATTTGCACCTGAATGCCGGGGGGTGGCCGCGTTCCTTGAACCGATTCGTAGCCGGTGCCAGCAGAATGCTGTCGCGAGTGCATTTAGTCGAGCATTTGGCTGCCATTCGAATGGATCGTATCGCGATGCGGGCATTTCAGGTAGGCTCCTAGGTATCGCGTCCAAGAGCAAGGATGCGTGGGATGCTCGAAACAATGGGCATTATCCGACTAAACATGGGAATGGGGGTCCTGGGATTCTGGCAGGCTTCGAGGAGCTATAGGTATGCGTAGGATGCCAGCCCTCATATAGGTATGCATGTATCCCTTTACCTCCCCATCGATGTTGCTCGCCGCTTTGGCCTCTTCCTCCCTCCCTGGTTCCTCTTCGGAGGATCGGCCGGGTGGCTACAGAGGGATGGGATAGCATTTAATCACAGGAGCCCGCTGCTGGTAATTCCGTTGGACAATGGCTGTTGACCTGCGTCGCTAGGGATGCCGTACCGGTCACCCTTTCACGCCGATACCGTGGATACGTCCTCTTTGTCGATCACTCGATAACAGCTAGATATCGGCTTTTCCTTTTCCCTTTTTTTCGACGGTTGAACGAAACTGATGAATCTGCTCGCGAAAGGAAAGTCGATCAATTCTGTCAAACGCCGTGACACCTGAGAGTCGATCGGAAACGTAATAAAAGTCAAACTGCGATCGCGTACCATATAGTTATTCGAAGATATAAGTTAAATGTCCTGCGGGGACATCGCGAATCATCTGTCTTACCGCGAACGCTCTGCACCGACCCTTCGAGATTGTATCTTCTCGGAAAGCGTGCAAACTTCAATTAAACGCGACGCACCGTTGTCGAGTAATACGAGGGATGCATAATACAATTTCCAACGCGAAACTGACCCATTATTCTCGTACGACCGCCATCAATCTCTCGAAGATTAGTCTGTCCTATCGAACCGTTGGAAAACGGAGAAAGTAGCGATTTCTGATCATAGCCACTCGGTACCGATAACGTCACCGTAACGACGCGGTTATTGCCACGTTGTTCGACCACATCGTATATGCATAATCCACGTCAGAGTCGCATAAATTCCAGCTCCAGAACCGTATTAATTTCCCGACTAATCGCGATTGGGATCTACAGGCAATTACGAGAAGGATAGGCCAATCAGATCGGCGGGCGCCGCTACGCTCGCTTCCGTTAACGCGGAAGCTCCGGTCACGCACACGCAACGCCACCGCAACCCTCTGCCACCCCGTCTGCCTCGCAACCCCCTTGTACGACGCGTACAAAACCGGCAGACAACGCGAGGGTGCCCCCAGCCGGGTTGCCTTTATGAATCGTCCAGAGATATCGCGATCGAACCGTGTGGAAATCGATCTGACGCCGCGCCGACTCGCCGATTCATGGCGAATAAATAGCGCAAGTAATTGCTCGGCCATGCGTGAATAATGCATTGACGAGCGTCGAATGACTCCTCAGCCGATGGTTAGACAACGAATCGCGTCGGTAATTGTCGTAACCGAAGCAATAATTGCTTCGTTATGCAGGTACCGGCCGTGCCTTCATGAATGACGATGACTGATCGCGAGTTTTTACTTCCCCTTTGATTTGCATTGACGTTTGCGACGTGCTTTGTATGCCGCCGTCTGTGATTTACGAACTAGTTTCAAATTCCTATCGCTTTTCCATTTATACTTTTATTTTTCTTTTGTTTGCCTCGACGTTTTTTATTCGAAAATACAGCTACAGATTTTTCAGATGAAATGGGCAAGTACTTCATTAGGGATTAACACTTTAAGGACCGCTAACGAGTTTTCTCGTATTTCGCGTTACGGATGAATCACGAAATACTCGTATTTTCTACACGCTGTCTTTAGATGTCATCTACTTTGATACATTATATCTACTTTGTGTATTTAAATATTTACATGAATGCATCCCATTTACTTAAAATGCATCCCATTTTACAATTTCTAAAAATTTCGTAACAATTAATGTTTTAAGTAAAAGTTATTATAAGTATTAAAAACATAATTTTTTTTCAATAATACCTAGAATGCGTCTTATTATATAATTTCTGAAAGTTTCACAAAAATTGCTTCATAAATAACAAAGTTATGGTGATTTTAGTACGTAAAAGTTTGCCCAAAAACGTGCGGTCCCAGGCGTATGTCTTACAGATTTCCTTTCGGTCCTTGTTAAGTTAGTACTTTGGGAAATTTAATAAGAGATAAAGCAGAGATGAAGTTACTCGTCAGGGAATTTCTGTTTACCCGCGATGTTTTCTTCGAGCCAGAATTGCAGGGTCATCAATTTCACCGTAATACAAAATGATTTAGGATAGATGGAACACACATCGGGTCTTCCGGTACACACGCTGAAGAGAATATTTATTACTAGAAAGGGTTTAATCCGGCCAACTTTCTGTCAAAGCTATCGTTTTCATTGGAGCAAATTTATCGAGCACTATGTAACGCTAGAACGTTTTCCGATCTCTATTACCACGCGACATAAATCTGATCAATTACTGCAAACGCCAACAGGCTTAAAATTATAGATTCGAAAAGAGAAAAAAAACGAAGTTAGTGTCAAGTTGTTGAAAATTGAAAGATACCTCTGCGTTTGAACAAAAAACCACTTCAATAGAATTTTTTTTCGTTTCAATTTGCTAACAAGAAATGAATGAACCTCGATACTCGTTTAATTCCACGCTTACTGTTTCGTACGAGGGTTAACAAGATGAACGGGAGCAATTTCCCCGCAAAAAAAAAGAGAGTCTCGAACCCAGGGTTTCTGAAATAGGCGCAATTAGCATGCTGCAGGATGATGCACGTGCGTGTAACGTTAGAGACCAGGGGTCTTTCGAATAATTACATCGAGTTGAAGGGAAATAAAAGAGAATCCGCGGGAGCGTGGTCGACCATGTCAAGAGGGGAAAGTTACTGCCGCAGTAATGAAAGAAGGATTGCAAGGAACGAGAACGCGATTGAGATCGTATCATTAACGATGAGAGCACGAATTCAGGCTCTGAATGTCCCTGAAGTACAATTTAGTACCGCGAACTGGGTCACACGTTTCCTACAAATTATTTTACGAAAGAGACATCAAAGAGCAGAGGGCAAACTATTATGAAATATTACTCTGAAACGTTTTAAGCTGATTAAATTTTAAATGATTGTTCAACAGATTCTGCGAAGAAAGATTATACCGAAAAACAGCCACGAGGAAGGAAAACCTAAATGTCGACAAAATAAAAATAGACGAAATCGTTTCTAAAACGGCGTTGGATAAAACCGGTGTATTTTTCCGCTGTCGTCCAACCGAATTTTTGCAGCACCGTGGAAACAAAAAACGTGGCCGCATAGTTCCGAAACAATTCCGCCGTGGAATTCTACGAGATCCACGGTTAAAGGGCAGTAAATTTCCTGGGCATTTTGCACGCCATGCTTCGAGTACAAGAACGTACAGTCCTCGCAAATATTTTCATTAAAATGCAACTTGCAAATTGATATGTCACAAGTGCTGCTTTATGTCGCACAATTGCATCAGAAACAATGCATGCTCTACATGCGTTCAAATATTTCCTGCTAAACGAAACTTTTCCAAACCAAAACATGTCAGATAAAATTCACAAAAATATAATATTGCACTTCTATTACTTTTGTAATAACATGCTTTTAAATCAGTATTACAATACACCTTCAAGTCCAAAGAATACATTTACCTTTCCCGTTCCCAAAACAACCCCCATCGTACGCTCTCCTGTCCAATCCATCCCGGCTTTCTCATCCCCGTCGTTCTCGTCAAAATCTAAACATAGCTCCAATCTGCATACATTTTCTTAGCGTGTGCAAGCAACATCCCCGTGAAGCAAACCCGTAAACCCGTCCCCGTTCGCTCCCGCCCTCCCCGGTGACTTTACAAATTGCGATGCAGTCGGTTACGAGTCGTCGAACGAACGTAAATAGCGCGCGACGCAGCGGAATAGGCGAGAGCGTTATTTGCGCTCGTCGTTCCGCTCTAGTCGCGGACGAATTTACACGAGGAACAAGGTTCCGACAATTCTCTACGCGAACGAGTATCAATGTCTCTCGATGCGACAGTCATTGTCGTAACTAACGATTTTATGCCGACGTCTCGGCTACGATAATAGTGTCAACGTCCGCCGAGACCACGCGTCTTTTCGGTTTGTAATTTGAAAGTCAAGTTTCAGATTTGGGGATGTGGGAATTTGGGGATGTTGCAATTTGGAGATATAGAAGTTTGGGAATATAAAAGATGGAGAATGTAGGAATTCGGGATGCAAAAATTTAAGGGTGCGGAAAGGGTGTGGATATAGGAATTCAGGATGAAATAATTTGAGGACGTGCAAACTTGTGGATGCAGAAATTTTGGTGTGTGGAAATTTAGAGGTGTAGAAATTTGCGAATGTGGAAATTTGGGGGTGAAGAAATTTAGGAATGTGGAAATTTGGGGATGTGGATAATTGAGAATATAAGAATTTGGAAATGTAGAAATTTGGGAGTTTAGAAATTTGGAGACGTAGAAATTTGGGGATGTGGGAATTTGGAAACGTGGAAATTTGGGTACATGGAAATTCGACGACGTGGGAATTTGGGGATGTGGGAATTTGGGCGCGTGGAAATTTGGAGACGTGGAAATTTGGGGAAGTGGAAATTTGAAGACGTGGGAATTTGGGGAAGTGGAAATTTGGAGACGTAGGAATTTGGGGAAGTGGAAATTTGGGGACGTGGGAATTTGGAAACGTGGAAATTTGGGAACGTGGAAATTTGGGAAGATGGAAATTTGAAGACATAGAAATTAAGGGATATAGGAATTTTGAAAGGTGGAAATTTGAAGATGTAGAAATCTGGAAAATTAAAAATTCTGAACATTGGTACACCTGAAAACTAGCAACTTAAAAAATTTCTAATCTTACAATGCACCTTATCACATACATTACACATAGCTTTCTCCCAGGCCCAATATCAGGTCCCCATCAAGTTACGCCAATGCGGACGAACCGTCGAGCGGATTTCTTGAGCGTCGCGAGCGGAATCTAGCTCGCGCCGCGACTCGATTTGCATGGGAACGCCCGGCTTTAATCCGCGAGCCGACGCTCTGAATTATGCTCGAGCGGAGTCGATTTGCATAACGCTCGAGCAGGCCGATAAATGACGATTTCCGCGGGAAAATTGGCTGCCGGCCGGGAATTAAATCCGCGGCTTAATTAAGCGAACTTTACGCCTCTGACGAGAATCGCCATCGCGGATCCTCTCGTCTCCTCTTCGTTCGTTCTCTACGAGCGTGCCGAAGTATACAGCTCGACGGATAATCAACGGACACGGCTCGCAACGAGACATTGAATACGCTTAACTTACGACAGTACGTGGTCTGTTTCAAAAGTAACGAGATCGTGTTTATGAAAATCATTTTGCTTCTTCCTTTTCGTCGGTAGTTTTAAATAACTTTGTAATTTGAAACACATGCGATCATTTATGATGCAGAAATATTCTGTGCTCGAGTTTAGTGTCTTCGAGGAGAACAAGTTTAAAGAATTCTTACTTTATACTATATTATATAAATACTTGTGGAATACATGTGTATGTGACACAACTATACGTAGACTAGAATATATAAAACTTTAAATATTTATACTGTAATGTATGTAGGGACCGTATAATCAGAAATATTTCAACACTTGCAAAATTGTAACGTGTTCAGCACAGTGAAAAGAGACAAGTGCAAGATAATTTCTATGATTCAAAATGCGAATGGTAACCAAAATTATGTACATACTTATACAAGGTTGCTACTCCTTTTGCAATTATTTATTTTCCATTTGCCAAGGCTACCAGTCTGAGTTATAAAGTCGTACTTGCAGAACGAAGCACGTAAACCTTCAGCCAGCCTCGCATCGCGGTGACATTTTGATGGTCGCGGAGTAATTAGGAGATGATTATCTGTCGATCTGGTTGTTCGACGAGTGGCAGGTCGATCGTACACCTAAACGAGAGATAAGATCGCGAGAAACGTGGTCGTCGAGATGAGATGGTCGCACGACGTCGATCGGTTATTGCGCTTAGGTGTCTCGCAGCTTTTGTCTATGGCGTTTCGAACACGACAGACCGGTTGTCGGAGCAATAGAGACTCGTGACAGCAATCAGTTGCGCGATCGAGCGACCAGCGAGAGGATTTGTGTTCCAACGCGTGCAATACGTCTGTCCCGTGCGACGGTTACACGTGTTGGAAATAAAAAAAAGGGCAGAAAAGACCCCCGGGGACCTGCTGGAGATTCGAATCTAGGTCTACCGTGCTGCTACTACTGATATCTAGTCCCTCGCTGCTCTCTCTTTCACCCTCCTCGAATCATTCGCAATTGCTCCGAAATTCTGATTGGGTCGTTTTGTCGAGAGTTAATTAAGGTAATGCGATTCGACTTCGAGCCGATAGTTTGCATTGGAAGGATTATTTGATCAGTTGGATAAATTACGCGGGTGAGGGGATGCGAAAAGTACATAATTTTAGACAATTAATGTCGGAGTTATATGTGCACTTAGGTGTAACTAACGGAGTACAGGGTGATTTAAATTTCACTGCTAACCAAATTAACAGCGTATAAGAATTAACAAAATAGTACCCTATCAAAATAGTAAAATAAAAAGACAATAATATCTACAGTAAACCATAACAGAATCAGCAAAATAATAGTACAACAAAGCAGTAAATTAGTGAAATAGTGTAACACTAATTCAGACCAATGCAAGTTTCGTATCCCATTGTCAGTTTCTCACGCGAATCGAATCGCCTCAATTCCTCTCCTTAAGACGAAACGTTGCGGTCGTTAAGCGGTAATCGCGGTGACGGCAATTCCTTTCCACCCTTTTTTTTCTTCCCCCTTTGTTTCCCTTTCACGAGCCACATCGATCCCGCCATAAATCGTGCACGAAGCCGATAGTTCGCCACGGCGCGGTCAATGACGTACGATCGACGTGGCCCATAACTTAAGGCGGAATCAAAAGCCGATTACCCGCCTCGCGTCTGCTCCGACTCTTCGCGAGCTACTCTCTCGCCTCGTCACCCTTTGCCGACCCCACCAGACTCGCCGTGGTGGTGCAATTTATCGTATTAACAAATTACCCTCTCACCTCCGCTCTTAATGTATGCGCGAGCGCCGCGGCGCTTCGCACGGACTTTCTCCTCGGATCCGCTTCGTTCGCTTTGACCTTTCGCGAGGATCCTGATCTTTCGACCAGTTATTTGTCAGCTGTCTCAACAACTTGTAATTGCTGTTCAATTTTAATTAAATTGCGATTATCGTTTTGTGGAGATCGTAAACAAGTCGTTTCTGAACTTTGCTTTCTTGATCTGTTATGCAGATAAATTGTATCATTATTTCGCAATGAACATAAAGTTTAAAGTCTCGAAACAGCTTTGATATTGTTGCAAATACTGTTTCAGAAATTATCATCAGATGACCTGCATAATTTCAGTAAACTAATTTTGATATTTTTCTGCATCCCAATTGACCAAATTGTTTTAATGAGCCCCTGCACCAGCAAAGTGATTTTTCCATCCTTCGGTTCAAGGGTTAATTGGTGGGGTTGTTTCGGCCGGTTACAAAGAGCGATCAATTTCGGAGATCGTTGTTTGGAATATAATTAGCCGGGAGGGCACGCTTATCTGAGGCAATTTTTCAATTTTTTTCGAGCCACCTTCGGACAAGGGTCCGCCGTGATTGCCATCGGTTGCGAAAGCTACCCCATCGTTGGTGGTTTCGCTTTGTTTGCGGTGGTAATCGATTAACGCGATGAAACACCGCCAAGTGTCTAGGTCTTCCGTGTTGTTCGGCAACTCGTGACAGGAAGATTAATCGCAACTATAATTTTGATTTGTTTTCGTGATTCGTTTTACGAAAAGTGTCGGGCTCTCTTTGAAATTGTTTCAGAGCTGCAGTTAATCTGCTTTTGATGAGTCCGTGGCTTTGTTGAGCGCGTTTGAACATCGGGTAATGAGGTGTTAACTTCAGATTAGAAAATGTGCCTGAAGGAACTGTCTGGATGAAACAAAATATTTCATGAATGATAACATTCGCTACATTTGCTTATTGAAGATGCGTTCATTGAGATTCACGAAACTTTCGTTGCCATTAAAAATATTTTATGAATCAAATCTTAGAAGATGAAAGACCTTGAAACAAGTATTTGTAGTTGCACAAAATAAATAATAAATTTTGTGTATACTTGTGTATCTATGTGTACATGTGTAGAAATAAAACGGACTTAATCCGAGGTTTAAAAAAGTCCAAAACATAATATTAGCCAGAAAAACGTATTCCAAAAGCGTGAAAGCGATCGACTGATACGTGGTGACAGGAACAAATTGGACTGCAAACAGTAAATCGATCCGCGTTATATTCTAATAGGCGTGGCCATGAATATTCATTTTTAATCTGGCCCTGTCGGAAAAATAAATTCCCTCTCCCGGTCGACTGGTTCCTTGGGCCACTATGCGCCATGTTCGATCTAATCGGGCCTCCTTCGCGTTATTGAGAGCATCGTATCGTATCGACGATTTGCTGGTACCGTTCGATTCAGCCCGAGCTCACCGTCTGTACATCAGCCGAAACTTTAAAGTTCCGTGCACGTGCATGCTAATTCGCTCGCCTCCGTTCTCCTTCGTCGACCACGTTTCGCTCTCTGCCGAATCGCCCGTGCAGATAAATGTTTTTACGACGGCCAACCGGCGAGATCGTTTACATCGTCCTCGTCTCGATACATTTATTCCTCTCTCCCTCTTTTTATCGACGGAATGTGTGCACTGTAATATTTTAAGAAACCACCGTAGCCGATACCGAATTTAATGCGGTACTCCTGGTATCTAACGGAGATACCTTAACGTTTATCTCAAAGTGCAGTAAGGAACGGGGTGGCTATTTTTTGGGGTAGGTTAAAATTTACCACTGTTTCTTTAAGGTACGAATCATAAGAATCCTCTGAACATCTTGCATTATACGAATCTTTAACCCTTTCCTGTACTTTGACGAGTCTCACTTGTGACGTACTTACAGCTCTGTGACAAACAATACTCAAACTTTGAACATTCTTCAACTTGAAATTTAGGTCCCATAAGTTGCATTATCAAGGATCCCGGAATATAAAATACTCACACCTTAATTTTCTTTGTTCGTTTTAAAGTTAGTCTTGACTGACGCTTCTGTTAAATAAATGGCACGGGAAGGGTTTAATTACGAGAGAAAAGTGATGGTGTAGAGAAGGTGATGTGGATTTATTGAATTTGCGTACGAGACAGTTTCTAAGCAGAAGATCGCTCTTTCGCAGCGTTTTGAATCGGCAACGAGGTGGCCGCCAGACGATCTTGAAGGTGGAGTGCAGGGGTCTGGATCGGGTCGCGTCCTATCTGCTAACAAGATCAAGGGGCCCGATCTGGCCGACTGCTCGAGGTCTCGATACACGCGGCGCGACGTGTCCGTGGTCGAGGTAACAACAACGTTATCGAGCACCCTCCCCGTTCGCAGCCTCTTATGGAAACGCGACCGTGCGTCCCGAACGTCCTACACGTAGCGGGGGTGTACTCTTCCCACCTCTTCGACCGTGCTCTTCTTTTCATGGTCCGCTGCGCCTCTTTGTCGCTGTTCGTCGCTCGAGATTCAAGCTGGATCCGATAGCGCGACGACAACGATATCGATACCGCCGGTAACAAAGCTGGCGATTTATGGCGGCGATTTATTGCCGTATTTATAGCGACACCTTAGGCACTGCTGGCCCCCATAGGCAAGTTCACTTCAAGTTCGAGTGCATTCGGTTGCACAGAGATAAGGGTGTTTTTTTCAGACGCTGCCTACTCTATACTTGGAAAACGCTGTTACGCTGTCTTACAGTCTGAACAAAAACTGCACTTACACTACCGTTCATAAGTATCCAGAAATATGCATTCGCGTTGCATGAAAGTTATTCACGTACCTGCAACAGTAACTGAAATCGATTTTTTTTCTGCGAAGAATACTGGAATCTTTTTCGATTGATAATTCTCATTTGGAACTCATATTTCGATGGAAAAAAAGCTACAGACGAACTAAACCGAAACTGTCGAGTAGCGTTACCTCCATTCTTATCTCCATTGAGGGAACCTAAACGTCTACAACATTTTACAAACACTTGAAACATATCGAAGAACCCTCTGAATACATTCTGCACCATAGAAATGAAACACAGTAAAAATTAAAATTTTTTTTAGAATCGAAAGCGTTTCATTAGATTCACTTTGGACTTTGTACTTCTGGACATGAATTTTACTTTCACACTCTCATTGTATAATTTGTACTTAAAAATTAATTCTATTACGTTATGACACCTCAAAAGAGATAATAATGATATGATAACCCTAAATACCTTTCGTACAAGGTTCAACTGTGTTTTATGTAACGAAATCAAGTGTCCGGATACTTATGAACGGTACTGTACATTACTTGAAGGTCGTGATGAAATTCTTTCGAATTACAAATCGGAATTTTATCAAACAGTGCTATATATATAAAAGAAGTAATCAAGGATCTTCAGGTTTCATTGTTTCACACCGCAAGGTTCGTCACTCGATCTAATGAGATTTCATCGGACCTCCCATAGTTCCTCCGAAGCTCCAGCTTCTGCACTTCGTCAGGATTGCTCGTGATGTTTACGAATGGGCTCGTTCCGCGATTCGATTTTCATCAAGCTCTTCCTGCCGCCTGCTTTCACGGCCAGCCGCGCAAAGATTTCTGTGCGGCGAACGACGCCGATTCTTCAACGACCGAAACTAATCTTCGTGCCAGGATGGACGGTACTTCACTGTCAGCGGCCGTGACAATACAATACCGGATCGTCGAATCTTTGCTCCGTTTCATTTACGATCCTCTGCCTCACCTTTCATCTGTCAGTATCAGATCGCCGGCTTCTCTCCTCTATTTGTCTTCCCAGTGCGCCGTTTTCTTCCTTGAACCTTCTTAGATTTCTGACTCCGAAAAAACAACTTTATCTCGTTTATCGGTTGGGTGTTGCGAATTGAAATACTCGTAAAAATGATTTATGGCCAAATAACAAACGCGCAATATTCGTGAGAAAATATAAATTATTGTATGCAAATATGTAAATAAAAGTGTCGAACAGCTAACTTTAATTGCAACGAAACGGAGTTAAATTCCTAATTGTCCTACATCACGATAGCAGTGAATAGGTTAGGCTGAACAAGTTTGAGGGATACTTTTCAAGCCGTGAAAGTTTCCGATGTTTGAAAGCGAGTGGCGTAGTAAAACATGGAATGTGAAGTTTCTTATCGTGGGTAGGTGTACTACTTCTAGTTTTTACTTCTGTATTCAGAGGTTCGTATATCGTTCAAGTGTTCTACTTCTTGGGTTATTAGTCTGCCAGTGGATGAGTGTACGGAAAAAAAGTGGTGATACATGGTAGGTAACTGTACATATGACGGTTGTAGAAGAGGTATGCTTATAAGTGGCACTTCGTGCGACTTGCAGCACATATACCCTTTTGAAAGAAGCAGATTTATGACCCTAAAACGATGCACAATATCTATTCATGTAAATGCAGAATGGCAGACTTCATAATCCAGTCGCACAAATACTTTCCTGTTCGCAATGTAACTGGTTCATACAGTACTGGTTTATGGAATCTAATTACGCGTTAACTGAATCCGCGGATTAAAATCGGTTATCGAAATTATTCGAGGGCGAAAAGAAACGAGCAATTAAGTTATCAAGCGGGGTGCATTAAGCGATAACGCACAGTTTACGGAGTTTAAGTAATATAACACACTGGCTCGTGACTAAACGCGTTTCTTCAATGAATCCCCCGTGTCCCGCGGGACTCTCGATTGCATTATCATTCGTGGCGGTCGTGGTGAACCGGCGCTATCGTATTTTTTCGTCTCGGTCAGATTTGCATGGCCGCGCGACTGTAAGCAAGACCTCGCGATACCACGAACGGCTTAATCCCTCGAATACAAACGAGAAATTATACGGGACCCACCGGTAGACCGACGATTTAACGTCCCCTGCTTCTTACTCGAACAACGAGACGTGTCCTCTCGAAAATCGACGAAGTGCACTGTTCGGCCCCTCGGAATTACTCGCCGGATGAAGACAGGAACTACCTGCTAGAGCGTTGAAATTCTATTTTACGAGGGTAAGAGAATTTCGGGTTGCATAATCTGTTTCAAAAACCTAAGCCAACTGTGTCGCTTAAATTTGTCTGAAAATTAAAAGCAATTTTAACGCTTTAACGTGGATAGTGAATATTAAGTAGATTTTTATGGATAAATATATTTCTTCGAAAAGACCATGTTCAGAATTTGCATAAGGCACGAGAACTGGAGGTATAAAAATTCCAGCAGGAAATTTTTAATTCGACAGGCAATGGTATTCGGGCAGCAAGGCCACCGTCCAGCACGAAATCGCCCGATGACCATTCAGAGCCGAGCATTTACCGTATTTAATTTGGTATTCAAACGATGCCGCGTATGTAGCTGCTGGAAACGCGTGCGTTTCCTCAATGAAAGCCATATTCTATCGTATTCTTTCCCGTCTGCCGCGTATTTGCATGCCACTACTGCCGCGGACCTCGCGTTCTCGCCAACGACGGCTTAATCCCGTGAATACACCACGATAAATCGTGTTCCTTTGGCGACGCTGCTTCGGGAAAATAGTAATTCATCGGCGGGCCCCTCTCGCGTATTTATCTTCGTTCGCGATCAATACACTTTGCCACTCGCCGTTGAATGAGTCCGCATTCAATCAGCCATCTCGCTCCTTCCGCGTTCTAAGCGCGGATTCGGCGTTGTTTCGAGTCTCAATGGCCGGGAAAAAATTGTTGTGGCGAAGATCGATAAATCCGGCGAATGATATATGGGTGATTTAGGAATCTGATGTGTCTGAGCTGGAACTCAACGGCTTAATTGCAATGGGCTGCACGAACATCGAGTGATACTTGAGGTGGCGTGGACAGGTTAGCTGTCAGAAATTATTATCATTCATAAAAGGAAATGTACTCTGTTGGCTAACTGGGTAATGAAGTATATCAGCTTGTGTTATCAAATTCATTCACGTGTATGATCATGACTTGTAATGTTCTTGTGAGGGTTTAGTCAGTCTTAATCATTGTGGTATCAACGTGACAAAGTAGACCAGCAAAGTATCTATACACTTATCATCAGATTCTGGATTATGCATTTTAAGAGTAGACTTCTTAAGATTTGTATAATAGTACTTCCAAGGGTACTTCATCACTTGCAGCGTTAATCACAGAGAATTAAAATTATGTAGAGTAAAATTGCAGTCAGAATCTGAGACAAAAGCAGTTCGTCAAATGTAAGATCCTTCCGCGATACATTATCTGTAAGGAAAGCAACAAGCCACTGTATCGTAGCACGAGGCAAGGAATTCCACGGACAAGTTGTTCACGTGCAGTCCGCAAATACCGTCGCGGACAAGGCATTAAAGCGGCTAATTAAAATGACAAACTACACCGGGAGAAATTAGCCGGTCCCGGTGGCGGCGGGCCGGTAGGAAGCCGAATAGGAGGATAACCGCTCGGCCGGTCGCGTATATACCCGCAGCCGCCTGTTATAATGAAGAAGAAGAGGCAACAACGACGCGTCAGCCCCGGAAGAGGCAGCACTCTCTCGCTGAAGTCTGTCCTCGTGTACGTGTCCTGGTCGTGTACGCACTCGAGCGCGGTTAGTTGCGGCACGGATTAACGGTTACGGCCTCGTGTGCCCTACGTTCGCGCGCAAAACAGAAAGAGAGAGAGAGAGACAGAGACGGAGAGGCAGCCAGTTTAAATGCGTTTGTATTTGCATTTACATCGGACCGGCGGCCGACCAACACGACCGAGCGACCAAATTGCCACCGCGCGGACCGCGCGCCGGCTCGCGTTGAATTCCTCGGAAATAACGTCGTAAATAAACCGCGTCCGCCCTGCAGCACCCCTCGATCTCGCTTTTTTCCAACGGAGTTCCTCCTTTCCTTCGGCCCTTTCGATCCGGTCACCACCGTAATCTGCAGGAACCCTCGCGGAGACACGCCTACGAGACCGGCGAGACTGCTCGATGCTTAGGGGTGATTGATAACGCGATGCCGACCGATAACGCGGTTTTGAAGGATGGTTACTTTTGGGAGACTGCGTTGGGAAGGGTTGAGGGTGCATTCGAACGAGGTGTGCGTTTTACGGACTCATACGCAATACCTGGGTCGAGCTAGACCACTTGTCTCACCCTATGGGAGACACGATCAAGATACGGTTTATACAATTTTATGCCGGAACGCATTTTTCGATCGTTATAATCACCGTGTGGTTACGAAGCTGTGTTTAAGGACGCCGTTAAAAATTCAACGATTAATTCGCAATCAGCTCCCCCTTCCATCCCCGGATAAAATTGCGACAGTCGCTTTCCGCTTAATGCAGATTATAAAATACCTCGGACGGGACAGAGAAAAGCGAGCTCGTTCGGCCAGTAAATTTACGATGCCCCGAAGCAACGAAACGCGAGAATCCAGCCTGAATTATCGCGGACGTTTCAATTATCATTCCTCCGCGAAGCGTTGTCGTCGTCGTACTCCGGCTACCTGCTGCGACTCGGTGCGAGAAAGATGTTGACCGCAATCGCGCGGAACTCCTGCATCCGCAATGATTTGCACGTAGCCGAGACGAACGATCAACGAATAATCGGCAATTTCACCGATTTCTCCGGAACACGGGAATCCAATTAACGGCCGGAGCTTGGCGATCATTAAAATCCCGTAAAAGCCTCGTTCTTCGATCACCGACTAACGAGACGTCGCCGTTGGTAACCGGCTGCGAATCTGGCAGCCGTCAGAAACGTGCGGGTCACCTTAGTGCCTCCTCCGAGACGACTTCGTTTCCCGAAAGTCGTCGAAAAGAAACTTTCAGTCACCCTCGTGGTGCCACCTCCTCTTCCAGCCCTCGAAAAGCTCGCTGAAAACGCTTCCACCCGCGTCGCAGAGAATCATAGCCCGTCGTGTCTGCCGACGACAGGATAAAGAGCCGCTCCTACACGCACTTACGTCACGTCCTTCGATTCCCTCCTCTCCAAACCTCGCCCTTCCCTCTTCTGTACCACGGCCATCCGCCGCGAGACCGCTCGCCGTTATCGCGGAGAAGCTTGCAAGCAGATAAGGCACGTCGGACGCGGTGCGCGCCCACCAGCATAAATTCTTTCGAGGGCACTCCGACCGATCTCGCGAGCGATTCGCGAGCAAAACGGAAAGACACTGGCTGCGCTCTCTACGCGCGTTACGTGCATGGGCGTAACTAGGATTTTTATCTAACTAACTTAGATCACCGCGTGTTAGAGCATCGTCAATTGTATGGCGTTTGTATGACGTACAAACGCGTTATATTTCAACATGTTCATTCACCATGCGTGCAGTCACCACGCGTGGTATCCTCACGTGTTAGATCCCTACGTTAGATTCCCACGCGTGAAATCCACACATGTTCAATTTGTATGCGTCGAATTGTCATGCGTTGAACTAGCACGCGTGGTGTTATCATCTGTGAAATTTACAAGCGTTGAATCGCCATGCATGGAAATACCACATATGGAATAGTTACGCATTGTATTACCACGCGTGGTACTGTCACGTGTTAGATCTCTACGCGTTAGATTCTCATGCGTGAAATCCACATATGTTAAATTGCTGAGCGTAGAATTGCCATGCGTTGAACTTCCATGCGTTGAACTACCACGCGTGGTGTTATCATGTGTGAAATTTACACGCATTGCATCCCCATGCATGGAAATACCGTATGTGGAATAGCTACGCATTGTATTACCACGCGTGGTATTGTCACGTGTTAGATCTCTACGCGTTATATTCCCAAGCGTGAAATCCACATATGTTAAATTGCTGAGCGTAGAATTGCCATGCGTTGAACTACCACGCGTGGTGTTATCATGTGTGAAATTTATACTCGTTGCATCGCCATGCATTGGAATACCATATGTGGAATAGCCACGCATTGTATTACCACGCGTGGTATTATCACGCCATTGGTTACGCGAACGATACACATATGACTGTCTACGCACGCAGAATAGCGGGAAAAGCATTGAGGGGATAGGACTTCGAAGCTGAAGAGCAGAGAAGCTCGAATCTGCAATCGCGAGGCGGGTTTGTTGATCTTCTGTGCTTGCATTGTCTTTCGCGAAGTGCTTTCGTGAGTACATTTTGTGTGGACTCGTGGCGGCTGCATTTGAAGGTGGTCCTGAGTTTTCGATTGTTGGAATAAACTTGAAGAGAAAATAACAGATTGATGCGGTGTTAAGATTGTTTGAAGAGAGTAGTATTTATTCTCCTCCCTACACGCAATTCTTGTTCAAATGCGCCGGTGTAACTTTGAATCGTCCTGTACACAATTTCCCGGATCGCATCATCTAGGAAGATTCTCCGTTCTCTTCGATTCCATTTTCTTGTAATGTTTCCTCGTTCCTGTTCCCTTACGAGCCATCGTTGCGCATTTACCCTCCGATAGAAAGCGCGAGATGCACCCTTTACATAGGAGAGTGGTTTATTCCTATTTGGTCGAAGAGACTGTTGACGATTCCGACAGCTCGAAGCGCGATGGAAATCGAACGAGACATCGATTCGAATAAAGTTCGGAATTTTATTCGGTTTTCATCGGCGTGGGCAACAGTGGAAAAAAACAGGGATGAGGCAGATAGACAAGGGTAGAGGCCGAGTTCGTTAGCCGATGTAATTTCAAACTTGCTGACTGGCCACCGGTATGAATGGATCCGCGGAGCGAGGGGGAAATCGGCTCGCGAAAAAGCCCTCGTTGGTTATTGCCACTCTTCGTTTTCGCGTGTATAGCTCGTCGACGGATCAGAGGGCCGATTGACCGCGGCAGATTTTTCTTCCTCGAACCCTATTTCGACCCCTCGGAAAACCTTTGAACAGCCTTCTTTCGGAAAAGTTTCCCTCTCTTAACGTTTTGCGCCGTTCAATGCGGCGGAGATTTTCGCCGATTCGATGGAAAGCTCGGTGTAACGCGATTTGAATGAAAGGCGATCAGCGTTCTTTAAGACACTTTCAAAGAAACGGATGATGAATTCCTTTTTTTCTCTCAACGTTTTTTCCGATAAATTGGTAGCGATTTTCTGATTGGTTCGAGTTCGGTAATTGGTCTCGGTTATATCGAGAAGATCTCTGCTTAATGCTCTAAGTTTACCATTGTTCAATTCAATAATTCAATCTCCCAAGAAATTTCATTTCCATCGTCCTCGCTCGATAAATGTCTCCCTCGATGCGTCAGTCTCGTGAAGAAAATGGCCGTTTCGTCGCGTGGCGCGATACTTAATCCCTCCGATCGGCAAGCCGACTGCTCCAGAAGCTACACGGCTAACGTTAGAATTAATTCGACCGGCAAATTTAATTATCGCCATGCTGGCAGGTGTTAGAGAACCAGTTGTCAGAGACAATTTACCGCATATTGGGTGTTCCGTGTGGTTTCCGAGAGCCGGACTGTTTGTCGCCCACGCCTATAGCCGGCATACTCTAAACGCGGACCGGCTGGCTCTGTAACAAGGACGATGCTCTATAGTTCTAGCTTATCGATCGACCGACTCTCCATGCGAGGATCTCCGGGTCTAATCTCGCCGTTGATCGCGATCGGGCTTAATGCGAGCTTGCGAGGCTTTACGGTCGATCGTAAACCCTCCAGCTTCGAGTTCACCTCTTCGGTGACTTATCGATCGCGTAAAAACTAAGTGATTCCTTCTGCTCTCAAACGATACATTGCAATTTTGATATAGCTGAATACTGAGATCGTGCAGGAGTTTGCTGATCAATCACTGTAAACTCTCGTGTCATAAAGTTTAAACATTTCCTCCGTCAGCGAATCTCAAAATTCCTAAACAAATTGCTAAATATTTTAAACTGGATTGAAGGAAGAGATTCTTCAGGTCTGTAGAAAGGACAGACACGTAGTGCACATTCTGTTGATGAAATTTCAGAGAAAATCAATTCCCCGAACTTTTCTCAATTTTCTTTAATTCCTCGTTCACGGAAAGTACAAGATTCGAGCTCCGAGTTGTAAGTGGAAAATCGTGCAGAGAGAGAATCTACCCTAACGATATTTCGTCGTGAACGTACGAAGTCCCTCCCTAACGAAATCTCGCTAACAACTTGCGACTAAAATAAGCTGGCAGACGGAGAAATTCTAGCGAAAAAAATAATAGGGCGCCAGGGGTGTCTACGGGAAAGGGGTTGGCGTGCCGCGCCGCGTTAAAGTCTGTCGTTACTCATAATTAGCGGCGAATCAGCCAGGCTTTTACACGGATGAAGGCTTTCCGAAACGACGGATTCGTGACGGTCCGCTGTTACAATGGATGGTCGAACGGACACGGAATTATGACGAGTTTTTAGCTGCATTGAGCAGTGCGTACGCTGCAAGCTTTCGGGGTTAAAAAAAAGACTGAAAAGATTCGCTCCATGAACCTCGCAGCGTGAACGAAATTGTTTCTCCGCGACGTGACCGTGTTCGATGATTGTAATTTTAAAACCGACTGCGTCATTAATATTAAACGCGCGACCGCGAGATGATGCTCTCCAACGCGTTCCGCTTCTACAGACTGTTTCATTATCTTCGTGCTGCTTTCAACGCACAGTGAATGAACTCGAAGTGTTTGCGAGAGGTGCAGTGAATATTTGCCGAGTTTTAGCAGCTGACAGTTGCAATTGTATGGTTCTTTGAAAGCAAAGTCGGCTGTAGGTAATATAAAATAAATTAGGAAGAAATAAAGAACTTGTCTATGAGGTAATCACCCGATGAAAAGAACGTTGATAAAACTTGTATAATTTGCTTAAAACATTGAAACGAAAGATTCCAGGATAAGTACACAGGTTGCAAGTTCTTCGTAAATATTCCATGTATTTTCCTTCGCGAAAACACGTTGGAAAAGCATTGAACGAAAACATGGAAGAACATTAAAGTGTACATATTTTAAAGTACAGTAAGATGCCAGTTAGAACGATTTCAAGAGGCATCAAAAGGAATGACAACGGTAACGGAAAGTAACGAGTAACAGAAGCATCAGGAGAAGAAATGTGTGCAAAGGGGACGCTGAATATAGAGAGGTACGAAAAGGTAACAGTAGGCACTGAAAGACACTGGATTCGCCGACAAATACCGAAAGATTCTCTGAAGAAACGCGGCCGGAGAGCATCAGACGCATCCGTGTTGCAAAGGGTATCGGTAACAACCCCTCGTTAAATGAAAGATCCCCGAGAAAGAAGTTGCACAAGCCCGGGAGGTAATAACTTTCTCGTGTCGCCGTTATCATTTTGCGCCGTTCTTGTACGCCGCTTTGCCATACAAATGCCATGTAAATGAATGCAAATTAATCGTTGCAGATCTAGCGACGTTCCTCTTCCTTGGAAAAATTTTCTTTTAGGAATCGCGAAGCCGTCCACCACACCGAACCGGTTGTTTCTCGTCGCGAACGCGTTCCCCTTTCTCCCCCTTCTTTTCCTTCTTCCGTTCTTGTCCGCAGAAATCCACCCGCAAATAAACGAGTCACGCCCAGCCATTTGCGAGAGGTACGAGAACAGGAACAGCGTGTTGTAGTATTCATTAAAAGCCACCGAACAAATGAAGACGGTAAATTGGACTCGTTGTTGCCGGAGGAGACAGAAAAAAAACCAACAAAGCACCGCATTTACGATTCTTAATCCAACGGAATATGCCGATTCGTGTTTAACCCTTTCGTTAGCAAATGAGGTTATGTCCTTAGCGTCCACGTACTGTATCACAGATCGCTTCTAGCAAAACCATTCGTGCTCTTAGATTAAGCAATACTAAAATTTGTAAGCTTTCAGAAATTCGAAGACGTGAGAATTTATGTATGCTCTAAAAATGTATCTTAAATAAAAGAAATTGGAAAGGAAAGGATGTCGAAGGAAAGGAAAGCAGAAACCCCGAGGGAGGATTTCGTGGATGGTTCGGTTCGATCAATCTAGAACCCGACGCCATTGGAGCCGATTTGTCGGAAATAAGTCGATCGACGTCCCAGGTGCAGCAAGGTTATCGGCGCTCGGTTATTCGCACTCGATTCACCTGAAACGAAGATAAATGTGTTTCAGCCGTTTTCACGTATGAAGGGAGGTGTTGCAGGGCTGACGTTTTCCAACGACTTCCTGGCCTCGTCCCCGCCTCGCGTTTTCAATATCTACCTTTAATATCGACGATTGTTGTGCTTGTTTATTGCTCGCAATCGCGGAGAATGCTTTTCGCGAGCATCCTCGCGACGACCGTCTCGCGCTTTCTGCTTAATGCACTGTAAAGTTGGCAAAGCGTTCCAGACGACGCGATTGCGAATAAAACGACGCGAAATCGTATTAGTCTATCGTGCGCGCTCGAATTTGCAAACTGATTTTTACTTCTTGAATGTCAAATCTGATCGTTAAACTTAATGGGAAAATTTGAAACGGAACAACTTTCTAATAACGTTGCGAAATGTACGAAGTAACGGTTCCATGTAACGATCGATATCTGGCGATGCCTAATTACAGCATAAATTCGATAAGAATTAGCAAGCAGGACGCGGTTTAATATATGCGTGGGTTGTTCACCGCGGGAGACAAAGACGGTCAAAGAGAGACATTTTACAACGTCGGTCTCGGCCAAAAACGTATTCGAGGAATATTCGATGCGACGTGGGAACTCATCGGACAAGTTCTCTTTCCCGTGGCTTCTCTGGCCGTGCCGCAATTTGTGTGCTTTATCGACGGTGTTTTCCGCCCGAAGGGGAAAAAAGCCGGCGGGACATTATATTCCTGCAGGCTCCTCTTCTTTGCGTCTACGTCGTTGGGAACAACGTCGTATAATTTATGCACCCCGCGGCCGCGTTCATAAAGTCCAAATATTTTAAAACAAGAGCAAAAGAGCAGAGAAAGCATCGTCGACCGTCGCGGAACACCCGTTCCGCGTGCCGGCTACATTATCCCGAGGAATCGAGAGCTCGTTTCAGACGACAAAAGACCAACAACGACTTCTTCGCGTCTCCTTTTCCTTCGGGAAACAAACTTTCTAGCCGTGAGTCGACGTGTCGACTTCTTTGCCCACTTTCGTGCCTCTGCACACGGAAAATTAATTATTTCGCGTGGAGGACTTTTGGTTTTTAACGCTTAGGTCGTCGCAGTGGTGTCTTCCTAAATTTTCATATTTCTCAAGCTTGCAAGTAGATGAAACCGCAAATCTCGGGTTGGAATATTCTCAAATCGTGTGAAATGAGAATCAGAAGCGAATACGTTTGGAATATGTGGCTAAAATGGGATCGTTCAATTATTTTTCCCGAAACGTAATATAATAAGGGAAGGGTGATATCCGCGCGGCGACGGGTATTATTAATCGACGAAGTTGGAGGCGAATTAAAAAGTCAGGCGGCTATTAATCCCGTCCTTGTCCCCGTTCTCTCATTTTTACGACGCAACAGTTCACGACGACACCGTAGCGTCGACGTTTGCAGCCGCGCGGAAAACTTTTTCCACGCGGAAGACAAAACGACAGGGAACGAGCAAGAGAAAGGAGGAAGAAGAGGTTCACCCTAAATCAGGCTAGTCCGCGCGTACTCGCGGCGGTCCAGTCAGTTTGCAGAAAATCCACCATTGTTTTCACTTTAGCCGGCCGTTTTAAGCATGGACCGTGTAATAAATATTCGCACTCTCTCCCGTGGGATTACGCCCGGCAGGAATAATATTCCTCTTTGTGGATGTCGGTCTCCTTTGTTACAGCTTTCCGCGGCACGTCGACGGTGGTTGACGTCGTTGTCGAGGTAACGAAGCGCCTTTAGAAATCGTTCTCTTTGTTTCGTTCACTAACCTTTGTCCAAATTTTGTCCCCAAAACACCCTGATAATACTCCAAATTATTACCTTCGGACTTTTGAAATCGCATAGGGTTGCAAGCAGCAAAAATAAGACGGAGCAGAGCTTTCAATAGATTCATGGATGTTACAATATGGAAAATTTCAAATTACAATTCTAAAATTTAAATTATTAAAGTAGTATATTATTAAAATTCATGAAGAAACGGAAAGAAAATAAAAAGCGCGCAACATGTGATCAAAGAGTTCCGATAAATTTTAATTTACAAAGGAGCTTTTGATTAAAAACAGAATATTAAAGTACAAAGTTCCGCGCAACTATTTTAACAGAGATATTCACATGCTCGAGATACAAAGAGAGAGCCACGTATTTTTCGTTGACTGAAATACCCCGAATCGTATAAAAATCGTAGACATCACTACAATTTCGAAAGCGTATTTAATTGTTTGCGGTTCGCTCAGCGGAATGTCGTTGTTTGCGCAAATCTTGGTTGAATCGCTTGGTTGGAAACGTCAACGTTATTCACCGTTAATTTCACCGCAGCAATCGCGAAGTCGTCTTTGAAGCGTTCAGTAGGCGCGTTCCGAGCGGGCCGCGGCGCATTTTTGTACCTTTGTTTACGGTTGAAGCGGCGCAGGCCGCGAGATATTTAGGATGTTTAAAGGAACAATTAAACGGGGTTAAAACAGTTCGCGTCCTCTATCTCGTTTAATTGCCGCGTCTTTTTTCGCGAGCCTCCCCGTTCACCCCCCGTTTCTATCCGGGACGAGAGGCATTCTTTGAAGGCTGCGGCCAGAATTTGGCTCGTTTTATTTGAGAAGCGTAGCCGAGCGAGCTCTCGTCGTCGGGTCCTTCTGTCAGGCTCGTTCCACGGGCTGCCAGCTCATGCCGCAGACACGGTTATGTCTCGGAGATATTTTAATTGTCGCCTCAAAGCAACGTTCACCCTGACGCGAGAATTCTTCGTCAACCGCGTGAAATATGAGGGAACTTGACGACTCGCTAATAACCTTCCTCTTCGCGCTGCCGCTCGAATTTAAAGTTCGCCGACCTTAATTTTTTAAGCGCGCCTCTCGCGTTTTCACGCCTTTCACCGCCTAGGTTCCGTCGAGCGTTTTGCAACAACGCCGAGCAAGCCGCTCGTGAAAGGCTCGGACTTTTATTTTTCCGCCCTGATAGAGGCGCCAACGTTACCTTCCTCCGGCCTTTTTGTTCCCTCCACAATGCGAGCTCTGTTCAAAGAGTCCGATCGTCCGCTGCGAGAAATAAAATAGCATTCCTTTTCGGTTATCGTTTCTGCTGATAACTTCATTCTATGGAGGGTGCATTAAGACTGCTCATTCTTCCCCTGTTACCATCAAATTCAAGCGTAAACGTGTATTCATCGCCGATACAGGGATCATAGCATTACTGGTTGTTCAAAAGATTAATTATACGCGTTCGTACTAACCACGGTTGTTCTATAGCACGAGGGGTCAGGTCAGTTAAAAAGGACTATAATTTCCTTTCCTTCAAAAAGGACTGTTTCCTTGATGAACACCTCTTGATCGTTATCGAAAATTACCAGAAGCAGCGGACAAAGGACTCCAAGTTCTACAATAGCCACAGTTCTACGCTGAACAGAAACTTCCTGAATAACCATAATACGCTTCAATCACGATCATACGACTTTACTTGGCTATTCAATCGCGAGCAGCGAACAGTGGTCGACAGAAATTCGCGAATCAACCAGGATTTCATTCTGCGACGGTCATACTGTGATTTCCGTGGCTCAGGTGCGCCGCGCGAAGAAAGGGTCGCGTCCGACCCGAAAATTTATAGGAAAGCTTCCGTCCCTCGAAAGGGCTGACGAATTCCGTCGAGGAGCACCCTTCGAACCTCGTTATTAACGCGTCCCCACTTAAATCACCCGGACGACTCGGTCGCGAAAACTTTGCACGGAACCCTCGGATTAAATTGGATCCACGGAAAGAAACGAAAGGTGAGAAGTTTGAAAGGTGAAGACGCGCTCGAACACCGAATAACAATGAGTTTTCTTGACGATTCTCATTTTCTCTGCATCCCGACGTAATAAATACTACCAGGCATTCGGCTGTTTCCCATTTGAATTACTACTTGAAAATTTTAGAATTTGGAATTGTCGAAGGTAATATAATTACCTCTAGCAAAGGTGTAAACCTATTTCGATTCAAAGAGTTATAATGCGCCGGTGAAAAATAATTCGTCGACGGCCACTGCAACTTCAGAACACTTTCAGCCATTTGTTCGCGCCAGTGGCTCAGAGAAGGAGTTACTTTAATATCGCGAATAGCAGCCACTTCGTATGCACACCGCCTTCTCCGTGCGTTCTACTCTTATTCTAACCCCACCCTCGTGCAGTTTTCCTTTTGCGCGTTATCCTCGCTTATCTTGCCCTCTGCTCGCCGAAATAGCGAGCTTTCGTAATCCCCGAACGGACAGAATCGCTCGACGAGTCGCGGATCGTAATTTTGTCGGCCGAGAGCGATCCTCCAGGATAATGGAAACTTCTCTTCCTCTGGAGACTCCGAACGGGGTTCCGCTGCGGGAGCGAAAGAGACGCTCGATGAATTGTGAACGATTATTGAATGATAGGAAATACGGAGAGGGGAAGATTGAACAAGAAGGCGAAGTTTGAATGGAGATTGAATTTCAAAGTTATATTTCAGACCGATCGTGTTTGAGTTTCTGGAATTATTTTAATCTTGAGTGATTCGGGGTGTGAGGCTCTTTGAAGAACCGAGACTATCCAAATGTGGACAAAACGGTGTAACTTTATTGTAACTCCCTTTGCATTATGCAGCGCAATCGAATCAATGGGAATCTGTAAAAGTTGCTACGAAATTAGATTTGGTCTCAGCTTTAAAGTTTTTGTAGAACGCCAGATACGAACGAAAAGTTTTAGCAAAACCTAATCATCGTAGTCACAGACTTGTTCGACAGATTAATTTTTCTTTGTCCGATTTGCCATGCTCCAGGCGATTCGTGGCCGGAGTCACATTCACGGATTGTCTGCGTCCCCAGAGAAATCATTTGGAACACCTGCGCTTAGAGTGCCAATAACTGTAGAGTTTACTGCATCATCTTTGCTCGCATAGCTTCTCCACGCACCCTCGGAAGAAAGAGAAAGCTTCCTGTATTATTTACCGATGTCTGCCGGTATCGTATCCTTTATTAAAGTGATGCGTATACGCTTTGATGCAACGTCGGGAACTCGATCGAACTTCGACTTCGGCGCTGCCATTATTTATTAATCCCCTTTCGAAGGGGCCGTGTCTTTTCCTCCGATTGCAACGATCTACATTGCTGAGGAGGCACGCTTTTAGGGATCCATCGTTTCTCGAGCACGTTTCACTGAATTTTCTACTATCCTCCTACGTTTTAGAGAGAATAGTTTAAACCCATATCGGCGTAAAATATAATTGAGAAAATTGAAGGTGTATCCCTGTCTGTCATTTGTTACACAGTGCATAAGGTTCCCATGCAAAGATTAGAATTTCAGTGCATTAACGTCGTTGCGTGACAAGACGTAATCTGGTCTCCGATAGATATTCGTATCAATAGAATGCGGTAAACGTGCAGTTATTGTACTGCAAATCATAGAGAACGGTCTGAGAGTCTATTACACGCATCGGCTTATTATTATTGCAACATAGAAACCATTGAAATTATAGACGCCAGTTGAAACTTCGATCGATCAATATGTACATAAAACACGCTAAATGATGATTTGACGACGTTGGAGGTGCGCAAATGTCAATTGAAAGCAACCGATAAACGCAATTTACCTTGTTACAACACGCTATTTATAACAATCTTTGCTCGAAGTCTAACAAGTGAAAGTAACTTTGCTTCAATCGATGCCTGAGGTAAAATATCCAATTATTGACAGTTTAAGCAAATTCATAATGCACTTTCATTGCTCACCACAAAATGAGCTGTAAGAATTCGTGCTATTTCAATCACGAACTGCGTGTGACTGCTGTTAACCATTCACTCACACATAACATACATATACACTTGATTTACAGGACTCATCCTGTGACAACTGTCTAGACTTCTACTGTAAAATTCCCGTAAATTTATGCCTGTCAAAAATTCTTCAAATGAAGAGATTTGAGAGTGAGAAGTGAATGCCAGGCGCCCCGTTTGCTCACGAGCGCCCATCCCAAGTCGTAACGACACGATTCATCCGACGAACGGGCGCGAATTCGTGTTTCAGCGCGTTGTCTCGATTTAGCATAACTCGATAGAAGCCGTAATCGAGGTTCGTCTCGCGGCCTCGCGGCAGGTTGGGACAACGAAAGAGGGACGCGTAGGTAGGAGATCCTGAGCGGCGACATTATTGGCCGAACACGAGGACGATGTCATTTCGGAGACGATTCGTTGTCTGGTCGGTCGGAGCATGGCGGGTGGCGAGGGAGAAAGGCGGCGGACGTAGGTGGAAACACGAACTTCCAAAGGAACACAAACGTGTCCTCGTCTCACTCTGCTTTCCACCGTATAGACACGGCCACCATCATAAATTCACAGCATGCGAGCCGCGGGAACGTGTCTTCATAAAATCTTAGATCGAAGATTGGCCGTCGGTGCTCGTCGCACGCGAAAAAAATAATTAGTGGTCCCCGTTTATGCACGCCATACGTGTGCTCGATCTTCCGTATAAATTACGCGACTGTATCGCTAACGTCGCACCGTTAATTGCCTCTGACTCGATTAAATTTTATTCGACGGAATCTGCTTAACGCGTCCTGCCTTGTAACCTATTGATTGGATACGCCTCGTTTCCTTTTTGTGAGATGCAGAATAATGTTACGACCCTCTGATGGGGCTAGAGTTAACCTCATTTGAGGGTAATCAAGGTATTCTGCTACGTACAATTCTTGTGTAACGTTTAAAGATAAATCTGTACCAAAGTAAGCATTGGACTAAACATCCCACACTTCACTATAATCAATCAATTTTCAAATTTACAAACTTTCTACTTTCAAGTACTCTGCCGATGGCGCCACGTATTGTTAGAAATCGGGTTAGTAACAAAGGTAAATCGGGTCAATGACGTGTTCTAGCGCTTTGGGTATTTTTTGTGTGAAACACGCGTGGGTGGGATTTAGATTGTCGCGAACAGGCCTCGACGGTAGCTAACGAGAGCACAAGGGGCCATAATCGTCCGGATGAATCGCGGAAATAGTCGTGAGAGCACTTTTTTTTCCACTGCGGGTGCGTGTAAAAATGTAAATCGCAAAAATTCGAATGTAAATCCGCGGGAACAGGTAGCGAGACGTAAGCCCACGGGGGATTACGATAATTTATTCTCGCAGCCCGTAGAGTTACTTTGTCCCTTGGAACGAGATAAATTCCCTGTCCTTTTGGGGCGCGACTAAAGCTGCGTTCATACCGATTTAACCCTCGTCAAGCGTTCGACGATTGAAAATATCGAAAAAAGGTTCGATTTTTAGCAGTCGAGAATGACCCTTTAGGTACATTATTTATCAGTTCGTGTACCTCTATTTTGCCACAAATTATTTTACCGTTATTTTTTATTTGTTTAATTCGCTTTTAAATTCGCGTTCGCCGGTAAATTCCATTTTTGCAAACAAAATGTTCAAAGCGAACTATCGTCGCGTACAAAATTATATCAGTGATACTACCTTTAGGGGTTAAGGGAGCGGAAACGTAAAGCGTTGAACTACGCTTAATGCGAAACAGTATTCATGTCGTGTTACCTGAAAGCTGTCAGAAATCCAAGGGATTCGCAAGGGAGGATCCCCAACAATCGCAAAGTTTCATCATTCTGGTTCCCCGAATTTCTCGGTCGAGACCTTTCCCCTATTAGTTGTCCACGATGAAATCCAACGTTCTATTTTTATGCATAAATAATACGACAAACGTATGCGTGTTCTGATCCTATCTCTCACGTCCGAAATTGAACATCGAAATCTACGATCCAATTTGGGATGTAAATTAAAATTTTTTACTCTGTGACAAATTTTGACACGCCACTGTCGTATTACGAGGCGCTATCGGAAGATCTGAAATACTTATAGATTACATACAGTAGAGATGTGGACATCTGGGAGTATGGAGATTGAGTTTGTAAAGATTTGGGTAAAGAAATTTAGGAGCATAAACATGTTACAATTTAGGAATATAATATATAAGAGAATATAACCTTAGAGTATATAAAAATTGTGGGAAACGCAACTTTATCTAATTACTGTTAAATAAATTTTTTACTCGATATAGAGGTAGAAGACCAAGGTATAAAATTCCAGTAAAGGCGCCTTATATAAGAATTTCGTTCCAGCACATCAGAAATTCATTCTACAGCTCCTCGTTTCATAGCGCTGTACGTCTTAATTTTTATCGAGCGTTTCCCAAGCTCGAGGCCTCTCGTGCGAAAGTGCACTCGTATATCTCTCCACGTTCAGGTGTCTTCTCGCTGGACGTGTTTACTACACGGCAGCCCTCCACCTCTCTGTTCGTCGATTGATCATCTCACCCACACAGACGCGATTCACCTGACGCTCGCGTGCCATGCGGTATTTTTCACGCGACGCGAAATTGTTTTCGCGCGAAATCGCCTGCAAGTGATATATGCTCTGACTAATCTTTACCTGGAAATTCCGGGCTTTTATTAAAATGTAAGAAGTCTGTTATATGTGTTCTTTATCGAGTAAGTTCCGATTGCATCCATTAGGCCATATAGCGAGACTTTATTAAAATTGAACTCAAATACGGCCAAGAAGCTAAACCAGTTAACGCAAATGCATTTGAACTATATTTGTTAAATAAAGAAGAACGTTTGAGACTGATAGAAATTTTCGTAAAATGGTGCCTAGAAGCGTAAACTACCGTGCTAAGGTTTCTCAGTTGTCAAGCAGAAAAACATGGAAAAAGGAAGAGTGTCGTCAAGGAGACGTTTCCAAGCGTGTAGAAAGGGCGACTGATAAACGACGACAAGATCAAGGGAATCCCATACAGCATGGGAACGCACTTTACGAATCAAAATCGGTCCTGTGAGTGACCGACGTGTCTCCATTCATCAAGCTTCCCGAACTTCGACCGCTCCTCGTCTTCTTCTTTCCTCGTCGCATACTGATTAATGATCGCTACGTAGTTCGAGATCCGGGCCAATCTCCGGCTTGGAAATTCTCCGATCGAACAACGTGGACCACCGTTAATTCGCGAGATCCAGTCGACGTCGGTCTGGCAGCTTTCTTCGTCGTCTTTCTTTTCGTTCGAGGAACCACCAACCGGGGTCCGCAACTTCTTTCAATCAACGTCGATTAATCTCGATTTGGGCCCCGTCTATCGTCCCTTCGCTCCCCTTCTTCTTCTCCTTTTTTCTTCCTTCCGCTTTCTATCTACGCTTCCCTCTCTACGGTGTCTCGTTTCCCCCGTTGGACGCGCGTGTACGTCGGAGTTTCTTGGCCCAGAGCGCGTAATTATTCATCAGGGGTCTTTGCCTAATTCTGGCTCGTTAATCACCGTCTATAGGGAATCGAGAGCTCGGTCAATGACTCGAGAACATCGACGATTTCAGCTCCTTTATTCGATCGAAGGCACTTTCGTCATCGTTGCCGCAGGTGTTGCTCGATTGTTCCGCACCACTTGTGTACGCAAAGACACTCGTGAAGTCACCTCTGAATAAGCTTCAATCATTTTGCAGACCAGTGTTCGATTCCAACAAAAATTATAGGTCGATAAAGATTCTACAGATAACTTCAATCAAATCTACAAACTACTTGTAAGCCACTGTGTATTGTTTGAGGTCTCTATCAGATATTAAGTTTCGATAAATAATCCCGTAGAGAAAAGGATGATCGTAACGCGAAAGATTGCGAATCCGATTGGCAATTCAGCAAGAAACTCGTCGAAACGGAGTTGAAGTTCAGGGACTCGGTTGAAAGCGAGTGGACCACGGTGGATGAAGAAGGCAACGATTCGAAACGGTAGAAAAAAGGTTACATCGTCTCGTAATGCTCGTTACCGGGGTCCAGCGTCGCGGCGGAAAGATATACGAGATGGCATAGGAATTTCATTTAATCCGAGGTTCTGCGCGGTCGGCTGAGATTCGATTTATGGTGTAATCAGGGTCCGCATGACTCCGTTCCGTGGAGTCTCGGTCGCGTAGAAAACGCACACCGTCCAGTCGAAACATGACGCAGCCCTTTTGTACTCTCCTACGGTGCCGTGTTCGCTCGCCTCTAAATGGCCGTGCATCGGGAAAGGAAGAATCCGCCATTGTCCGTGCCTTTTGGTCACGGTTATGCCTCCCCTGCCGCAATTTGCCAACGTCTTCTTTCACCGACAATGAAAGAAATCGAAACCCTCTCGATCGAACGAGAATTTACGCAACGATGATCTTGAATATTCGATCAACACTGTGTGCTCATGGTTGAATCTAAACCGTGGTATAGAAGGATATGCACGATAATCCCGAATTGGAACGGAAACTTGTTTCAATATTGGACGCTTGAAGGACACGTTGTAACAGTTAATCATACGTTGCAGTGATTCCTTGCAGAATTGAATTATTTAATGATATATCTCGCGGTAAAATGTCAAGATCGCAAATTTATCGTATGTAGTCAGTTCCATTTACGGAACGTACGATTATTTCGTCAAACCAGTACGTGATAAGGAGTGCAGGTAGCAGCACTTGACTGAGGTGCTTCATCGATGCAAGTCGCTCTGACATGACAATTTTAGCTGTTTTATTTAACATCGAGCTATCTTACGTGTTGGGTCATTAAAATCGTTTAGACAAGTGCAAAAAAAAATACCTAGCTTCCTCCTTTTTCGAAGTCGGTTAATAAAAAACAGTTGGAAAAGATTTCTCATAGAAAATTAAGGTCGTCAAATTTATTGAGGTACTACGAAATGAACTGTGCCCATAATTATGAAAGTGGTCTGAGTCAAAATTTAAAAAGAATGAATTTATCACTTATTTTACATGACATGATTTTAAACTAAATTTATTCAATGAATTCAGGAACATTTTAAAAATCTTAAAACCTCGAAATTATGATAAAAATGGATTACTTTTTAAAAATGATTAATAAATGTTTATGAATGATTTCGTTATAGTTGTTTCAAATAAAAATTTGTTATTACTTTAAGTCAATTATAGGACATTCAGTTAATTTTGAAAATGGTTTTAAGTCAATTCAAGGTTTAAAAACAACATTTTCCTATGAAATTCACACAAAATTTCATATCTATAATAAACTTCCATTAATCAAGACTAACAAAATTGTAAATTTAAATGTCGCATAATGTAAAAATATTTTTTAACCCTTTGCACTCGAGGTCTCCGGAGCGGAGACATTTAAAATTTGTTTTCAAACTCGATGTCTCCGCTACGGAGACAATGCAAATAATTTTCAGGTCATAATATAAGAACAAATGGATTTAAGAACAATGACTTTTCTTTTAACGCGCATATCATTTACTTATGTGTGAATATGATTTTTTTATTGAAAATGCTTCGAGTTGCTGGCAAAATGAATGAAAAAAAACTTCGAGTGCAAAGGGTTAATTTCAAATGCGATTCATTAAATAGCTCGAAACAAAAAATATATGATTTAGACCACTTTCATAATTATGTAACTGATACAGTTTTATCGACGAAAGAGTTTTCTTTCCAGCAAGCATCCCTTTCCCCTTTGTAAGAACTTAGCCAAACAGCATCGCACTATCAATTTCCTCCCCAAACTGCGAAACCTACATAGAAAGTTTTTCCCCTAGGTTGTTAAGGGCGAGAAGCGACTCGATTCCCGCGGTGAATCCATCACGGTTCCAACGCTGGACCGTGATACTTCCATCTGAGAATTGTCCCGTGGCGGTCGAGCAAACATTTTTTCCGTCCCCTCGCGGCACCGACACACAATTTCTCTGCTGTCCGTCGCACAAAAACGTCGTTCTCCGCGAAGAAAACTGTTCCACGGGACGGGCACAGGACGAAGCGAGAGCGACGATCAATCTCACGCATGACACCGAGCCTCGCGGAGTTAATTTACCACGGGGTAAGCTCACGTATCCGTGTCTAATTGGAGAGCGTCTAAAAGAGCCACCCCATACTCCTGTTGCGGCCACTTTTCACGGTTTAAAGTCGAGAAGACCCGGCGCCGAGCGCACGTTGCTCGACCTAGGGGCAATTTGTAAATGAACGCTTCGGTGGCTCCTCTTTGTTTTAACAGCAAATGAATTTACTATCCAACACGCGCGTATTGTAACATTTACTTTCGAGATTACAATGCGAAACATGAAGGGTGTCTCGACCAAGTAAATTATTCGATTAACAAGATTTCTGTCACTGTCAAGGAAATAGATTTAAATAGAAGCGTGTTTTTTTAGCCACCCTTACATCGCCGGCGACCCTCGCAGTTCACCTTTTTGCTGGTCCAGAATCAATTAGCCCGTCGAGGAGAATGAAAACTAATGAGTTGCCGTGAATAATTAGGGGCGAAATCGGGTGATCTATCGGCGATACACGAGATCGAGCGGCATTAATTACCGTCGGACCTTCGGGTTAAATACGCTTCCGGTCAGGATTAGGTTACCCAGGGTCGCACGGGTGCTCTGCAATAAAATTTCAAAGTCTTTGACACCTTTCTTGACCCAAATATCGTTCGTAAATATCATTTCCTGCTACGAAGTAAGGTTTAAATATGCACCGCGATATAACTTGTAAATCGAGCGAGAAATCTTTAACGTTCGACTTGGGACGAGCAACAAAATCATTTACAAGCGTCTGTCGTCCCCGTGTGTCGCGAAACGGACTGTTCAGCGCGAAAATACGGTCATCCGTTCCAAAACACGCGAACGAGGTAATCGCTCAATTTGCATAATTAATGGGTAATTAAGCAACCGAGTCACGTGTTCTCCCCAGAGATTGCAAACGCGTTTCACTGTTATCCTCTCGTCCAGGGCGAATGAAATACTCGCGAGCCGCTCCTGCAGCCGCGAAATCACCGAGCCGTGCATCCAGAAAAATCGTGATCCACGTGTTTTTATTCTGATTCGGTGTCACGATGCTCGTATACCGGTTTTCGTAGGTGCGATACGAATCTCTTCGTCCCTACGAACGAGCTTTTACGCCGAAACGATCCGGTAGCACGGTCAGATAGAGGCAATAAACGGAGTTCGTCGCTCGTAGATGAGAATCTACCGTCATCCATCGCGTTGAAAGAAGATATCACCTGCTCGTTCCTTTCGTTGACGCTGCAAATTAACTCTTTCGCCACGGATTTTATTTTACAATTCGTTTCGCGTCCATAAAGAATCGATTCGAGTAAAACGGAATCCAAGATCTAATCTTCCTCGAGCTCGCTTTGAATATCAAAATATTAATTGCTATAACGATTAAATATTCGTATTCTTATCGTGGGCAAAAATTTCAAACATCGATTGTATAAAATTCGTTGCCGATATCCATCGGAAAAATTGCAAATTGTTATTATTTGTTACGCTGCAAATAATTCGAGAGAACGAAAAACAAGTGGTCCGAATATTCGTCCTTCAGGAATGTTTGGATTTTAATAGTGCTTTTATTGGCTCTCGTTTACGCGCGGAATAAATATATTTACGTTTCACCGACGAAAAAAATCTCGATTCGCAATCGGTCCGCCCGTGTTTTTTAACGATTTCGTTTACCAGATTTCACCGGGACCGTTCGTTAAACAATTCCTGGAATTAATTCCGCGCGCGACACACGGCGAAACAGACAATCTATTTGCATATCGGTTACATAACACGAGCCGTGCGCTGGATTCAATTAATAGCCATCCGTATAATAGACTTCCATTGCACCGATGATCCAACTAATCGCGATAACGATCCTATCGTATAGCTTTACAACGTGAGCTGGAAAATTGCGAACGACTAACGTCTAGCAAATAGCTGATATAACAACGACGAGATTATACAACCTTCAGGCTGGGTTATTTTATGATAAAATTGTAATGGGGAATTTTCAAGAACATGTACTTTCATCTGGTTTTGTTGGAACACTCCGATACAACCTTTCAAGTTGGATTATTTTATGATAAAATTGTAATGGGAACTTTTCAAGAACATGTACTTTCGTCTGGTTTTGTTGGAACATTCTGATACAACCTTTCAAGCTGTGCTACTTTATCACAATATTGTAATGGTAACTTTTCAAGAACTTGTACTTTCATCTCCCTTTACCGTAACTCACTCTGATGCTAACTCACGAAGGTTGATGTGATCAGAAATGTATCCTAGAATCTAAGAATCTGGTAATCCGAAAATGTACCGATCTAATCATCAGACAATGTAGAGATCTGACAATGTAGATATCTAACAATCTGAAAATGTACTAATAGAATCTTTGATCCACATCAGAGCCTATAAATTGATACCTTCACCAAAGTTCTCGACAGATCGTAAATTGACTTACCAACCTATAAGAGAACAAATTGTGCGATCATAAATGTCATAAAGTAACACGGAGAATAATAGATTTATCTCGAAGAGAGTCATGCAAAGTTCGAAGAATGTCGAACACGCTTAACATTTCGTGTCGAAAACAAGAGGAGTATCTGGTCAGCCTATGTCGTTGCGGAGATTCGTGCATTGTTCCTGTTTCAGAATACGATTGGAATCGCTATTCACTCGGAAGATTCAGCCCCCGCGTCGTTTCTTGTTATTAGAAGAAAGACGAACGTGTACACGGAGACAAAACGAGGACAGAGAATGAATGAAACGCGTATGCCGCGAGCGTGGGCGGTGGGTCGAAAGATCGACAAGATCGATAAGATCGTCCGGATGTAGTGATTGCTTGCGGTTCGATCGACAATACCATTCGATAGCATCGAGCGATCAAAATCTGTATCGAACAAGCAACGGTGCTTCGTCGACGTCTTTGGAACTTCGCGGGAATGCAGTCGGTCGTTCATTTTTATTCGGTTATCGGATTCTGAACTTCGTAAGCTCGCATTCTTGCGATAAATCTGCAGGGTATCGATCCTGGTGTCGTACCGTTATTTCTTTAAAATGCATATGTATCCTAGAAATAATATCAGAGTTATCGTTAAATTTGAAAATTTTAACTGGAACAGAGATATGCGTCTCTGCACAGTATTCATCTACAACACAATTAGTTTGAATGGGTACATTCATCTAGTACACAACTTTCTTGAAAGTCGAACGTGTTGAAGATACCTGAAAGAGCGATAAGTTCCTGTGCCACTTTCGGTAGAATGTATAAGTAGGACTCATTATGCAGCGTCGTTCTGGTTTCCATGCAAATATCCGTTTCATAAATAAAGAGTAACTTCTTTAAAAAATAGCACATCCCCTTACTCTCCGGCATTGTCTCACTCGATCTTTGTAACAAACGGTACAAAAGAATCACGCTAAACCAATTTCCCAGATACAATTGCACAATTTGTTCGTTTCACACAGGCAGCCTTTACAATCCCATTTGAAATGGAAGCAGAGCTGTCGGGCACGCGAATCTTCAATCTTCTGGCCGTAAAACACAGAGTCGCGTCCCGTGACCGAGAAGAAGCTTAACGTGCCTTTCTTGTCGCGCCCGGAAGACGGCATTGTACCTAAGAAGCTTCGCGGTGAACGAGTTTCGGAATGAAACCGAGCCAGCCTGATACTCGACGCTAGTATCCGGCTTCGGAAAGTTTTTAACGAGCTTTCTCGCTGGTCTTTTCCGCGAGACCGACGCGGTGTTTACTTTGTCGAAGTCCGAGCGACGCTGGTACCCGTAGATAGGAAATCTTGCGGCACACCGTGGCTCGTTATTTGTCTTCGTCCGCTTGCGGCGGCGAAAAACCGTGCTACCGGAAGTGAAATGCGCTCGTCGACGGGAAAGCGATTGCTCGTGTTTGACGCGTCGAGCCCGACGTTAATTAAATCGCGAAATTGAATTCGACCGGGGATTAATGTCAATTAAAGTCGAATTGCCTTTTTCTGCCTCGTCTAGTCTGGACGTGATATTTTGCGCGCGATTTATTTTCCAACTTTCGGATGCTTTCCGAAGACCTTCCGAGTCGAATAAAAAGCAACATTCGGAGAACCTTACGAACGTGTTTCATCGAGGTTTACCTTAACTTTTTAATTGGTCCACGCATTCGTATGCTCCCCGCAAGTCGTACGAACAGTTAAGCTACAAGTTTCAGGGAGCAAACTGCTCGAAGGCAAACCGCGCCGAAAACTTTGCTCGTTATAAGAGTCCAAACGGATATAGGAGATACTTCGTTAATCCGTTGACAAATCGCCAGAATACTCGACGAGTTTATTCGGAGAAATCCTTCGAGCGTACGGAGATAAAATAAAGCGACAAAGAATGATCGTCGACTACTAATTAACGAATCTAACTACACACTTTTCCTATGTTTGTTTATCTTTAATCTTTCGCGTAATGATGTTTCATCGACTACAATACGGTGGTTCTTGGCAAATCGAATCACGAGTTTTGCTCCTGCTGGAAGATGGAGCTGCGACATCAATCCTTTGACGTGTCCAGAACGACCATTTGTCGTGCTAATGTCGCGCGACAGAGCGGAAGCTACGGGAACGACGGAAGGAGAAAGAGAGAAAAAGGGGAGAGGAAACGAGGGTGGGAGAATGACAGGGGTGACCCTCGCAACGCGTGTCCTACCCTTTGTTTGAGCTCTGTCAGCCGGGATACATTTTCCGTTTCGCGCGTCGAGGGTGCGAAACGATTGTTCGAAGCTGAAGACCCGCGCACGAGAGAGCATCCTTCGGTTGCACTTACGCGCATCGCTGCACCCTCGTCTCCTAATTCCTACATCGCCGGATTTATCCCTCAAAGAAATCGTCCCGACAGTGGCAAAGATCATCCGGATCTCGACAACGGAATGGTACTCACCGATCGCGTCCCCATTATTTTTGCTCCGTTTCGCTCCGCCGTCTCGTGACTCATAGTTAGCTCTGATTTCTATCCGGTAAAGAAAGTTGCTGCCTCTGATGTCGGATAGTGACACTTAACGCGAGCGATTTTGAGCGATAGGGGTTGGATGAAAGGTAGAAAGGAATAAAGGTCTGCCACAAAATCGGATACAAAAAGCATCGAGGCGAAATAACGATTCCCACATTCTGTTCAATTTGTACCCTTCTTCGGAAACCCATCGATAAATCGGTCATTCGTAGAAAATTAAATTACCGAGTAATTCCGGGGACGGCGGGAAGCAGGTAGCGAGGATCGGTAGACGATTCGTAAAGCACAGGCTGTCGACGCACACCTGCACCGACGAAAGGGGTTGGTCTAGATCGGCGTGCAGGTGTAATCCGTGCCGCTCAATCGCGGCTCGACCATGGCGAGAATCGGTTGTAGCGGGAATCGGTATTAGCACTCCCCGATTATGTAAAGCCCGAGCGATTATGGAGATCGAATTAAGCTCGTGGCGTTGGTGCATTCGCGCGCTCAACGAGCTTGATGCGCGAAGAGAGGACTCTACCATAGAGAAGCGAGACGGAAGAGTAGAGTAGAGTAGAGTAGAATGGTGGCGAATGGGCGAGGTGGTTCGTGAGTGCTCGCGGCGATGGTAACAGGGTGGTAGCCCGACGCGGAGTGGACCAACGTGGTAGGGGCTTGCAATTCCCGTAAATTAAAGGACAATCGAGCCGAGGTCACCCCCATCTATTGTTACTGGCTCTGCTTCGAACGGTGCAACCGGACAATGCGCATCCACTGAGTTTCACCCTCGTATTTCATGTAACTGCCAAACGCTAGTGGCTTCCGACGCGAAAGAGAAACGGACAGAAACTTGGGGACATTGGCGTAACTAGGATCACTCCGAATCAATTCCCTACTACGAAACACGAGCCACAAGACACTACAACCCATACCACAGGTTTTCAAATTTTCTCGCGTTAGTAAATTTCTGTGTTACCAAGTTCTATGTTCCCAAATATCTACATCCCACATTCCACGTTGCAAATTTCCAGAAGCCCAGTTACCCAAATTCCTGAACTATAGTTGCCGGAACATGTCCGAGGAGAGTTTCAACCCCCTTTATAAATGTAGACGCGTTCCACCCCGGACAAAAATCTTAGTTACGCCAATGGTCGGGATAGATAGATGGTAACGCGAACGATGAAAGAGAAAAGACGAGAGAGGGTGGATAGGGTGATGGTTGACGACGGACGTGGACGGGAGCGATCGGGGTGCGGGATTCGAGTCGTGTTTTAAGCTCGTTACACCGTGGGTAAATCGACAAGTTCTGGAGCCGGCTTAGCACCACCACCTGCCACCTGCTGGGTCTTGCGTTTACACAGCCTTGCCAGTCGGTTCTCTCAACTTGAACTGAATCTTCTTGGTTTACCTCGGAATCACGACGGTTTGCCTCGAGTTACGGGACCGCTTTGATCTTCGGCTTCGATAAGTCGCGAAAGGATCTCCGTACTCGTGCCGATTGGCCGGGTAAACTTCGACAAGTTTCTCGGCTGGGTTTCCGAAGTCGCTCGTTTTCCTATCAGCCACGATCGGTTCGTAATATTTTAAAAGACCTCCGCTAAGTTCCTTAGTAGGGGAAAAACAATTTGTCTAGTGAATCGCTGCGATCCGATTTTGCACCACAGGTGTTCAATTTAAAAGATGACTCCTAATTCTCGATCAACACGTTTCAGCCATTTTCTCAATTTGATTGGGAACAGAGAGATTAAAATATTAGAAAGCGGAGACTTAAATTTGTCCAAGTAGATAGGTAGTATGCCTTCGGAATTCTGTTAAGGAAATATGTTTAAGATACATTGAAATAAGGGTGGTTAATGATATGTTAATTATTCAATTAGCTATTTTAAATTATTAATTCTATGAATATGTAACCGGTTGGCAGGCTAAGAAAGTCAGGAAACAAGTGGAGACGGTAGGACTAGTCTGACCAGAACTGCCAGCATCTACTTATTTGCAGATAGCGCAGCGTTGGCTACTACAGTTGAAACATTTTCTGCTGTGAGGCACATTTGAATATGAAGTACATTCAATTTCACGAGCTTCATCAACTATATCGCACTTTGTCTAAAACACTTTCTCAAGAAGCGGACAAGTAGATTCGTAAGAGTAGTTGTTATCCAACCTGTATACCGGACATAGTATATCTTCGTAATTCCAGTAAAGCAATCATCCAGCTGCAGCAACAAATCAAACGTTATTTACTCGCACGTTGCTGAAAAACGACAATCGCCCCTCGAAATCCGACATCCCCGGCAATTTCTCGAGTCCTATTAAAGTCCGTCGAAGATCTCGCGTGGCAATTAAGGCCGCGACGGGGCGTAGCAGAGAAATAAATCAGGGATCAATAAATTAGCGGACGGCTGAAGCTCGGAACAGACTTTATCTTGGCGGTGGCATCGCGGCCGGCCCGATGGGGGAAAAGGGAAACGGAAGCTGGCCCCAATAAAACACTTGCCACCGCTCTTACGTTTACGTCTGCGTTTGCGTTCGCTCCTCGGCTCGCGCGCTAATCTGCATTTTAAATGTCCGCGCTTCCCGCTCGTCCCGGCGACCGATAACAGACCTAAAACTCACCGACGAGTCTCCGGTTCACCACCACGAGCTCCTTCGACCCCTTTTCGTCCAGGCAGCGCCGGATGCACCACCGGATACTTGCCGAGTACGTTTTCGCGCCCACCGGCCGAGATAAAAGTACCTACCTAGGCCAGAGCTTTGCTACGTCGAGAGGCCTGTCCGGTACAGACCTCCGTGAACCTGACGCCATTGTTCGCTCCTCTTTTTCGAGATTTCGCCGTCCTGGAGATATTAATATCCGGCGAGGACCGGCCGAGCGTTATTTTCGCCGGGTGACGCCTGCCTCTCGTATTTTCTCGACGTATCGCGCAGGATTATCGCTTTCTTCACCGAGACTCTTTCCGTTTTACTATTTTTCTGGGTTCAACGTATTTCGTAATATCTAATTCGATGCTTCATCCCTGTGAACGTATAGCAGACCGTAGGGAAAATCGTTCAGGAAACGAACCATTAATTTGCAAAGTAAGCTTTTAATTTATACCGACATGTCCAGCGGTGCACTCGGCTTCCTTCCCCACGACTAAGCTGTCACAGAAGAGGATATACTCTATGCTTTACTTGGTTCGTCATATAGTCAACCCTCTTTTGTCGCACACTATACAAGGGGCAGAGACTCGGGGTGGAGGAACCCCGGCACTTCGTTAATTTACTAACGTAGTTACCTTACGTTATTACCATAAATGATATAGTCTTCTATTAACCAGTTAACCAGAGAGAAAGTTACTCCTTTCCGCCGCGTGCTCGACAGCGGACGCATTAAAATTCACTCCCACGCCGTGTCGCGCCATTGTTACATTTTCCCGCTGTCAAACCTCGATAATCACTCGTCTGAAAGATTAAACCTGTCGGCGGCACTGGCCAAAATCGATCGTCATAAAAAATACCGGCTCACCGGCGTTGAATCCGCTCGAACGAGCTCGTCGGTTGCGCGTCTGGAGGAATTTACGGATAGAAAGCTTGTACGTAGATCGGCGGAAGTGAGATGTCGCGGTTCCTCCCGGCGGCGACATAAATCACCATTGTCGGCCGCTCGTCCCGAAGAAACGCTCGATTTTACGGTCGCCTCGAACTGAATGGGACAAGAGTTACGGGGACGGATCGAATGCATCACGAAGAGAGGAGGGAGACGTTGCCCGGCCTCGACGAAAGGGAAAGAGAGATGACTCACAGCCAGCCGGCTCGTTGGCTAAATGGCCAGAGATCATGGCGTACCGTTGAAAAACTTGCCCTCCCTCGTATCGTGCGCCGCGACTTTTCATGCGTGTGCATTCGCCACGCGAACACGAGACGAGATATCTCATTGTAAAACGCGACACGAGAAAGGACACGGTGTTCACCTTTGTTACGGTTCTCCGAGCGACCAGCCGTGTATTCAAAAGGGACGCCGGACGTGCTCTTTGCCTAAAAACCCTGCCCCTCCTGTTTCTCGCTTGTTTCACGCGAAATTAAATACCCTCGTATGACACCGTTGTACGCTGTGCCGTGTACACAACCGTGCCCGTGAATTATGCCCTCGTGTTGCCTGAATTCTAACACGGCTAACGATGCCAGATGAAGCGTATTTGCTCGTGTTTCAACGAGAGGACGCCGAGATCGTCCCAATAAAAGTCTGCATTTTTTAATTACGCGAGACAGGATAACGACAGTGATTTCATCTCTCCCAAATTGAAAATTTTTAATTACAAAGACGTAAACGGGAGGAAGGATTTACTATCTTACGATAATTTTGAAATGAATTGTTCCAGCAATTATATTTTTTACCACCGCGTTCCACGCGAATTTCGGATCCCGTTAATTGAGAGTAAACGCGTCGCGGACCAACCAAACGTTTCGCCATAATTTACAGAGGCGATCATGCTGGTACGACGTAAACGCTTGTTCGTTGGTAGGTAGGTCTGCGAGAGACGCGGTACGATTGTCTCGATGCAAAACGAATAGAAAAGTGAAAAGGCGAGCTCGCGAGCAAGACTACTTTCATCGCCGGACGTAACTCGTCCGTTTTCCCTATGGTGAATTTTCGTCGGGGCTGTTGTTGTTCCGGCGAACAATGGGTTTTCGCGAGCGACTGCCCTGCGCACACGCAAAAAAATAGAAACACCCGGATGGAAAGGTCCTTTGTTTTCCACGGGACTGCCAGTTGCTTTTAAAGGGGCCAGCCTTTCGACGAGAAAGGCATCCCGTCTCGCCCAGGAACTCCTTTCCTCTTTGTTCGGTACCGTATCTTCCTGCGCAGCATCGGAAGGAACAAATAATTCCTGAGTTCGCCATCTGTCTTGAACATTGCTCCCAACAACGACCCCTTCTTTTGCCCTCTCGCTCTGGCAATCATCAAATTAAAACATTCGTATCCACTATGTTGTTGCGAGAACTTCCTTCTTCTTCCATGGAAATCTTCCAACCCTTTTGCAGTCCATTATTCGACACAGACATTCTCCGGTGTAACTTGTCGGACACATTGTTCCTCTACGAATCCTTCCGGAAACAAAGGTGAATTGCCGTGAAAGTGGAGGAAGACCCTTAACTTTTTAATTTCTCTTAAAACCCCGTGCAGACAGACACGGATAAAAGAGTATTCAAGAAATAAAAATACACCATTTTCCTTCATGAAAGGGATTCATTCGAAGTGATAATCAAACGGAATTTGACGGAACTATTTAAATAGTTAGTTCGAACATTTGCCCGAGATATAGCCAGATCTGTTGACGTAGCGAGGCGTGCCCGGCTTGCAGCGTCCCTCGTACGCAGAGGCGGTTGTCTCGCAAAATTTATTAACACCCCCGTAGGAGGGTGGCCGCGGAACAAAGTAACGCGACGTGGCGTTTCCAGTGACAGAGGCGTCATCAGATAGAGATACGTCGGAAGTTCGCGTCGCTTCTGTCTATCTGTCGCGAGCAGACAATGCGAGATCCGACGACAGACGTGGCCGAACCGCGCCCCTTTCATGTACCACTGATTGATACCCTTGGCCCTGTCCGATGTGGGGTTGCGACGGTAATGTCGTCCTCGTTGCGAACGCCGCCACATTATCAACGCCGACTGGAGATCCACCGATTAACAGACTCGCCGGTATCTCGCGGTTCCTGTGGAAATTGTTTACAAGGAGTTGACACCGAGCGAACAGGGCCCGCGTACGTGTCGATGAGCTCCACACCGAAACGCTGCTGGCTCGTATTTTGCGCCGCGATGGGGTGTTTGGCTCGCGTGTCGAGACACTCCGGTGAACGAAGTAGATGTGGATGTTCGTTGTCTGGCAAGCGGTGGGATACAGAGAGCATTGACGATCAGGCAATGCGATTCGCTCGCAGCCCGGGATTTGGGTTTGACGAGGGTAGATAACGATATTCGGTTCGTTTCATTCTTTGAAGTATACTTTTTCCTGGGATGTGGGGTGAAATTCAACCTCCGAATGTTTTTCGCGCAGATTATTCTCGTAGGATCTCTGTTGGATTACATTTTGATGGTGTTACCATCTTCTTTACAATATTTTGATAACGTATGTGCGAAGTGAGATTGGTATCTTTCGTATGATCAAAAGAAAAATTTGAATATTCTTGCCTACTTGGATAAAGTTCAGATCACGAAAAAATGACGTGACGTCCAAACTATCCTCCCCCAATTTCCAACGATCACAGAGTACCTAGGTCGACGAATTCACAGTGAAGAGATGACATCCCGGTGCTCGCGTCACCAAGATCTACCAGCCAGACTCCATTGTGTTTCCAGACCGCAAAATGACCCGCGTCAATCGGCGACGACCGCATCCGACCGTGTAACACCGATGCAATGGCGCGTCCGGAATATTCGAGCTGCGAACTGCGTCGCGATACGTCTGTCTAGGAGACACGATGAAGCTCGGACCGTTTGACAAATGTCGTTTCGACTGTGTCGGAGGAAGGTGTTTCAAAGCGACCAGAGAAAGCTATAGTAACAGGAAAATCCGCGGTTAACTCGCCGTCCCTCGTTAGAGTGACGTTCAGAAGCGACGATCAAAGCATTCCTCCCTGGCAAGAATCTACGGAATTGCTTCCAGGACCCGGTGACAAGCCGAGTACCGCGATTATACGAGGAAATTAGAGACTGTTAATGTTCCCAGCTGGACTGATCGTTTTCTATATTAATATTACCGATAATAAATTATTTAGGCAATGTCTTTGTTCTGGGCGTCGTGCTTTTCTTAAGAGTGGTTTCTCAGAAATACGAGCTGACAATTGAACGAGAATGTACGATACGAACTGTGCACGTTTTAATAAGCTAATGGGCTATTGTACTCGCGAAGGGTGATTATAGCGATGTGAAAAATACTTTTATATTTCTAGACTTATATATTTTTCACTTAAGAACTATTTTAATTCCATCCCGTCATTCTATTGTTAAATGCCCTACTTTATTATGGCATTAACAATTCAAACGCTCCAATTTCGTCTATAAATTCTTGTAATTTACTTCGCGATATCCGATAAAGTTTCCATCTAAAATACATTCGTATAATTTAATCACGGTTTGCGTCAATCACCGTCACATTCAGGTAACGCGTATATGTATAATTAATGAAAATCTGCGACCATAAATATCTGGAGATACGAGACAGATTCTCGAAATTGATATCCCGTATTTTTATGAAGAACAAACTGCATTATTCGTTCCAGCAGATGACTAAAATAAGCGGCAATGCAGAAGCAAGCTGCAGCGGGATTTCAAAACGAACACTGCTAGTCGATGCATAAATGATGTTTCAGCGTCTGAAGGAACGCAAATAGACGTTGAAGGGTCAAAACGTTGCAGACTTTTTACGCGTTACTGAAGATTGCGTACGTCAGTGAGAACAGCGATGCATAAATATCCTCGTCTTACGGAGAAAGGAAAACGCTATAACCGCGGTAGTACTCGGTTTTCGCTTTTATTTGTTTTTTCTTTCTAGCTGCCGTCGTGCCGAGCGAAACGAAGAGTAATTACGAAAGTAACAGAGAGACTTTAAATACCCTCGAAGGATTTTTTTCGCCGAAGGGGGTTCGCGGAGATAAAAGGAGAAGCATCCTCTCGCAATTAAAGTATTTATTACCCGGCAACGATGGCGGACGAGCAAAACAGAACTGGCGTGAACTTGCAAGCTCTTTCACGTAGACGCGAATCGTAAACGAAGAAACAGGGCTCTGAATTTACCGCTACGGAAAATCTTTTTTTTTTTGAGTCAAACGAGGTATTATTGATTCACCGCAGGACGGTGCAAAATTCGATACAATATTTAATGCGATTAACCAATTTATATACAATATCGCTACAACATCGCGCGTCCTCATCCGTGCTTAACCAGAAGCCAAAATGGTCGCGCAAAAATATCGCGTGACATATTTCAGCAACATAGCGTAATACCGATTTCGACGAGCGCACCCATTCTCTTCGGGCACTCGTGCCACGAGTCGATGAACACGTCGACGTTGCTTCCGTCAGATTCGGACTCGTTCTCGTCACATAATCCCGCATCGATTTTCCTTTTGCCCGTGTCCCGAATGATTGTATTATACATGGTAATCGAATAAATTCGCCGGAGTGCCGATCAGCGTTTTTACAATGTCGTCGAATAATTTACGCGACGAGCCAATGATTTATAAAAGCCGGCGCGATACAACGACCGAAATTCTCGTTCATGCAACCTGAACTTCACATCCAGTCGTTGAAACGCACTTCAGGTTGAAAATCTTCGGGGACCCAGAGAGACACACTGTGTTTGATCTACGTTCGTGGAAATTTAAACGCGAACGATTACACTCGCTTGGAAATTCGTGCTCGACGAGTTGGCAACTTGTCATCGACAGTCGACGCGAATAATAATGGCGTGTTAATGAACAGACCGCGAGGGAGGAGCGTTTACCGAATTGTCATTGCTGATACTCGTTTTTACCTCCACTCGCGTTCGAAGAGACTTTAAACTATAATTAGATCTCTGAATTAAAGCATCAAATTTCATTGCTGTACATCTTTACAGAAAATTAAGTGATAAAGATAATTTCTTTCGAACGATATAAATATGAGCAAAAGTTAGAAAATTTAAATTCATTGTTCGAAATATAGAAGTGGTAACAAAATTAATAAAATGAAGTGTTTTAACAGTATAAAATTTCGAGTTAGATACAAACTGTTTGATCGTACTTTGTGAACCAGCGAAGTGTCTTCCTTGTACAAGGACACCTTGCTTTTCTAGGTTTCTCCTTTTCCATCATGTCTTTGATCACTTTCGGTTTTCCTAGCTTGACGTTGAACGACTTCTTCAGCATAGAAGACGAATGGTAAGGGTGTATCTACAAATGAAATGAAAAATCACATCCTCTTTCTATCATAACCTAGAAACAATATTAATATGTCCAGTGACAAGGTAAAAGAAAGCACGAAATAAACACGAAATCTCGATTCAGTAGACTGTCTGACTCCGTGCCCAAAGTAATTTCAAAGAAAAACGTTTCGAAATTTATATGCACGCCGCTTCCGTTTTCCTGACACGTTCGTTTCGCGAAACAGGATGAAAGAAGGGAAAGAGACTTCTGTTTCAATTCGGACTATTTACGAAGCCACTTCGTGCACGGACAGCAACGAAACGAGAGAGTTGGACAGAGGTAATACGAACTGCCGGCCCATCTAACCATCTCTCGTAACGTGGCTCATACATCACCATCTGAAGTATCCGGTATTATTCCCGCGAGCACGCAATATCCTGGCCCGTGACAACAAAGTAAATACCGTGCACGTGTACCGACCGAACAGAATAGAAATTTCAACGTGAAAATACAACGACAACCAGTTCGATTTTCGTTTCATCCTGAGCGAAACGACGTCCCAGAAATCCTCGTGTTTCCCTTTTCACGCTACATTGACCCCTTCGCTTCGAACACCCTCCGAAGTGTGGACGTTCGGATACGGGAGATATATGTCCAAGAAAAATTCATTCTCTTGCAACAATATCTGTGTTAGAAATATGGTATTTCTAACAAAAATGTCAAAATTAATTTATAACCTAAATGTACATAACTCTCTAAAATCCAATATGTTTGGAATAAACTTAAAAACCTTCAAGTAGCTATCTTTAAACCATTTTAATTCGTTCAAAAGACATTTTCATTGGTAACAAAGATCCTAACAACTATATCAAACTAAAAAATATCAAAAACTTACACAGTAGTGCGTTGGACCAGGTCCAGGTTTGGCCTCATCAACGCTGCTGGGAAGAAACATCAAGCCACCTTTCACGTTCATCGAAATGTCTCCAGCCATCTCATACGAAGTAGGATCTAACGATGAATCGATAATTAAAATCATAAGTCTGGGAGATTTAGATGAACTTACCAGGCCTAGGGTGCTTGTCATCCTGTGTCGTTGGCAATCGACTGACTCGAGAACCGAAGGGTGCTCGTCGACGCAGGACATCGCATCGATCACGATTTGCCTTGAAAGCCGTTAAGACTTCGTAAGCACCCGGATCGGGAACGTCCACCTATAAATATTGAATAACAAGGGTACGAAGTTTTTGAAACCAGGAAGAGGTCCACTGACCCGCGTCGATTAGATTTATACGCGAGGTGGGTGCTCAATCTTCATCGATACAGCTGTGTACATCTTTTGGAATAACGGACGTTTAGAAATAAGGTTCATGCAGTTGTTGCACATGATGACTTCATTGTGAGTTTCAGAAATGACAAAATATAAACCTGGTCAGGGAATAAATATCTTAAACGAGTATACATTTCTTAATAGACAGATTCAGTCCTACATAATGTAATAATAGATAGACTATCATCATCAATCTACGTAAAGAATTTAAAACATCCTGCGAATTGTTGATCTCTATAAGCTACCTTAGAAACAACTATCTGAAAGCAAATCTCAAGATCTCCCAAGAAAAGAGCCTAATCTTCCGATTTCATTAAGAAAGCTCTGTTTAATCAATGTAAACGCTACAGAAGGGATTTGTTCTCCCGCGAAGCTGACTCAGTTCGAGTAGCAGAGATTGAAAATGTTTAACCAGGATCAGGCGATTGGTTTAATGAGATCGTTGAAGGTTGCAGCGAGTAGTAAGGGTAAGTCGGTGGTCAGACGGTATCCAGAAGGATTCTTTCCGGAAAGACGACGGAGCCAGGTAATCCTGAAACGCAAGGTAATCAGGAGTGGCCAGGACGAAATTAATGGCAGCGGTTCGAAGCGATGCATCTGTACCTGGGGCGGTTCAGCGCCAGGATCCAATTTGCTCGTTAATCGAGAGACCGTCGAAGCGGATTCGCACTATCGGTGCAACTAGAGATAGGCTAGGCTGAAACAGTCGCAACGATCATGTTCGCTCGAATGTTCTTACGGTTCCTAAAAAGGAATCCTTCTGTGTAATTCGTCTTTTGATCCAGTCGTGGAAATTCGACGTTTTACATTAAACGTGAAATTTCATTAAACGTTTTTGAAGATGCGGAAATTGGCGGTGTCGAGTTTTGTGGAGAGAAATGATGGATCTCGTTACGAAGAATTCTATCAGTTAAAAGGAGATTCGCGTCTTTATTATCAAACTTAAACGGCGACAAGCTCGCTTCTTTTTTTCCTCGAAGTTAGCTTCAAATGAACTTTAACGAGGATATTCCTCGTAGAAGCCGAAGTTACAACTTCCATTCTGTGAATTTTTATTTTCACCCCGGAACTCGTATCCGTCCCTCGGACAGAATTATCGCGACAGGACAATAAAAAGCCGGAAGACGACGTCGTCGCGAATTCTTACATCCACTGGATAAGAACGACGTGCAAGGACGTCGTGAAAATTCGGTGGTATTTACATAACGTAGGGAAACGTCGTAACTCGACAGCGACGGAAATGACATGCCGCCATACTCTGCAGGTCATTTCCACGGTAGAGACGCGTGACCGACGTAGCCCGGAGAAATCACTTCCGGATCGTTGAGCCGGAAATTCGAGCCAATCCCTGGCCCTGGTGTCTACTATCACCCTCGTACGCAAAACGTGGATCGTCGCGAACATCGACGTTTGCATTTCGTTTCTGAATCGAACGACGTTGTCTGGGTGGATGGGATTATCGAGACGGGAATCGCTTAATTGTCGGAAGTGACACTTGGAGAAAATAGATTTTATACGAGACGATTCTTATATGATTCGGGGGTAGACGATTATATGAAGAGTCCTTTTTATTGGGACGTCTATTTTGATTATGGGAGATGTTGAAGAGCTGTTGCTTTGATAAATGTTCTTTTTAGGACGTATCTTATGGTCGCTATTAAAGTTGATTATTTCTTGTACAATTGCATTTTCACACCCCTATATTCTACACCTCAAAACCTTTACATTCCTGAATTTTCAAATTTCTACATATTGAAAGTCACACATCTCTACATAACAGACTTGAAAATTGTTAATCTGCGTTGATTAGCATCTCACTACAAACTTTGCACATCAATGCCCATTCGACGGGCACTCTCAGCTCATTACCACCCTTAAATTAAGTTTCTACAAGTGGAGACATCTGTGTGTAACCTCACGTTCCTCGAAGAAAAGATCCCTCATCATGTATCGATCGAGTATCAATTATCAAGAATATCAATTGACGATAATTATAAAGTAGAATATTTGAAGTAGAATTATTATAGTAACTAATAAGTGAGTTCAATATACCTCAATAGTTGGGAACCTCTCCGTTTTACATTTAAAAGCAGCATGATACACTGCAAGCTTCTTCACTTCAGTCTCTACAAAATTCGAAGTGTAATGATCTTCTTCCTCTAATGATAATTGATTGAAAAATACAGGTGGTGGTTTTAAGTAGCTGTACTTGAAACGCTTCTGAGACTCGTAGGCTAAATTACCGACGTTCGAATGGTAATCACATGGACCTGAAAGGAGAAGCTTGCTGGATAAGATACCGACATTTACAATACTGATAAGATACAGTAAAGTAAAAATTTTTTTCTACTTGGTTCGTCATTTTCTAACACCTTCTTAAAACGATTAGCATAACTACCAAATGGAGCAAGAAAGTTTGAAGCTATACATTTTGTTTGAACTTTAGGATCATATGTTCCTGGACCTGGTATGTCAGATTTCTTATCGTAGAATCTCTAAAACAATTTATAAAAATCAACCTTACATTCCCAACAAACTAATTAAGCAAAATTCTATCAAAATCCTCAATCACACACAGATAAATCATTTCAATCTTTTCACCACTGAAAAAGAAATATTTCTCTTTGACAAACCAACATTTTTCTTTTCACTCAAATATTTCGCTACTATTTACAGTCTCAAATTATTAAACCGAATTATTCAAACGCACTGTCTGAATTTATTCATAAGTTTACCTTCGCAGTGTGTGCAAAGGGGGGTGGTTCCACAGCGTAAGGGTCGCATTTGCAATTCTTGAGGAACCTGTCGAACGAGCCCTTCACGCGATAACTGTTAGGGGCTGGAAGGTTCTAGCAAATGTACTCTCTGAGTATCTTCAATTAACGCTGCTTAATGAATCCCTAACAAATTGGTAAAGGTACCTCGCGAATTATCCTCCTTTGCATGACGTCGAGAAAACGTAACTGCTTGGACGACATCCTTTTAGCTTCCCTTATTTTTTCGTTTTGCAACTCTGCAGCTGTTTTAGTCTTTTTGTGCTCGTAATCCCCAGGACCGGGGGTTAAACTGATTCGTGGACTAGTTCTACCTGTCTTTCTGCTCCAGAAGTTGCCTTTGTACAGCAAGGTTGTCATGTTTGTCTCCTGAGAATTTTATATTAGGTGTCTCGTAATATTTAGGATGTGAGACTTTGACGTTTGATATTGGTAGCTTGTTTTATTTTATTTATTAGATGGCTGCTTATTTAAAATATTTAAAAATACGAATCTGAGGCAAAAGTCAAAACGTAGTAGTATGGAACTTAATCTACGGTACTTATTTAAAATAGATGAATAGAGAACATCATCGTCACAAAATTATTAAAGTGAAAATTTAATACTTCTCGAGGAACATTGTAGAAGACAGTGGGCTTGTGTTTAAGGGGAGGGTTTTTCTTGAAAACACCGTACTCGTCGATATGGTAACCCGTGTGTCGTTTATCAGGAACTGAGATGGCGGCAGGAAGAATCGAACGGGGAGGCCTAGCTAGCCATAACTAAACAAATCAAAAGATTATGCTATGATCTCGAAATTGAATGAACTTGTTACTTTTCCGGGTGGTCCTCTCCAAGTTCCCGGATGAGTTCTTTTCTTATTACACTTTAACGCATCTTCTTTGACTTTGTAATCGGTTGGACCTGGTCCTAGATACACCTTTTCTTTAAATCTGGGGTCAGTAAAATCGATACTGACGCCTCCCTATAATTATTCACTTCATTAGAATTATATTCTTATTTTGAGGTATACAAAACTTAGAAAACACTTTCTGGAATGTGTCTCTGTGGTTCTTTTATGCAATATGTCCCCGGTCCAGGTACTTCCATCGCATATTTAGATATAGTAAGTGTCTGTCTCTTTGTTCCACTCAGAAAGGGATGATATTCAGCTGTAAATTAATCTTTTATTATACTTGAAATAGTACAGGTTATTTCACAAGTACCAAGGTGTCTTTGAGGGCAAGATACATCTGCCACATCGTAAGTTCCTGGACCAACATCAGGAGAAGTCTGAGTGATCAATTTTTGAAACCTTTCTACCGTATCGTATGCCATTTTTTAAATTGTATTTAATAAAAGTAGGAAATGAAGATAACCTAAGTACGATCACACTTGAATTAAGATAAATAACAAAAGCAGTGTGGTATTTAAAATTTACATTCTCTAGCGACAGCTGTGTAAAAATCGGATTTTTAAAAAGGAACCACTGGCGCCGTCTAGCGGTGGAAGTTGAAACTAACGAAAGTAGTGTTTCAAAAGTGTATAGTTCACCTCGTTCGCCGGAGAGATGGCGCCACTTGTTCAATTTTTATAAAAACGCAATTAACATCGATTTTATTAATTAAAATGCTATATATTTATTATGTGATGCTTCCTTTTGAAGCAAGGAGCTTATTTGCAAAATTGAAATAGATATTTATGCATAATTTTGTAGTTTACTGTTTCCTACATTCTCCGCTAAATGGCGGTAGCAGTACTCCAACTGGCGCGAACATAAAAGATTTAAAAAATTTATAAGAAGGCTTGCAAACTACTTCCAACTCTTTAAACTACCTACTTTACAAGAAAGTATTGTTTTTCATATATTTTTCAAGTGTTAAATCACAACAGTAATTTCAATATGAAGTTCGAATATATTATAATTGTTCCTCTTGCCAAAAGTTTAAGATATACAGTCTTACAGAATAGAAATGTACGAGTTACTTTTTTGGAGCATCTTTATGTTTCAAGAACAAGCTTCCCTGAATGTTCTAAGCACGTCAACAAAGTAAGTTGCTTAATATCGAAGGCCGATCTGTCAAATGTATCCTTGCATATCATCACGTGCAATCAGTGTAGTTTAATATGCATGGAAGAATATTCTAAGTGCGTATCGGACGCGTATTAGGATTTGTGAAGGCGCGAACCTCTATTTTTTTAAGCAACCCTACGCTTATTTTAAATATAACTCCAATAAATTTCAACTTTAAATAGTCACTTATATAATCTGTCATTTGCATGTCCATACCTCATACTTAGGGGGTTGTTGAATGTTCGTGACAGAAAATCTAAAATATTCTAATTTTGGTAACTTGAAAATTGACAGACTTCTGCTTCTCTTTATATGTAGTTAAAATGAAAGGAGTCTACTGTTATTCAACGAGTCTTAACCATCTCAAGTTTCATAAAATTTACAGTCACCAATAAAAACCTTATTACATAGTTACTGTATAGGGTGAAGCAAGATTTGAGTGTTTAATAATTAAAAAAGAAAAAATGATAGAAGTACTTATGATAACACATGAAAATATGCTTTAAATGCACAGTCAACAGAGAATTGCGCGATGTTTTCTATCTACTCCTGCACAAAACGAATAAACAAAGTTACAAAGATCAAATTGAAAGATTCATCTGCCATCGTACCTGACACATTTATTCAGATGTCTCTGATACGCTTTTTATGCATCACAATGCACTGTGCCGCATTCCATTCTGTTGCTTATGCGATATTGTTACACATTACAATTAGATTTACTGCGCGTTAAACTCAATCATGCACTCCTCCATTAGATTGATCCATGATCGGTTTTTCTAACATACCCCTCAATCGTCAAACGTTTGTATAAATATAATAGAATCTATTCCCTTTGGTCACTATTTAACCCTCAATTGACAGACGAAAGGTTAACGAGATCTACAAAGCTATTTTAAACTCTTGTATTTTATCGACTGCACCCATGTGTGTTTCGTAAAAAGCATTACAAAAAATAAGATTAGATTAAAGTATCTTTTATAAATTACAAAATTTGTGAATCACATGATGATTCACTTTTTGGTGAAACTAATTCATTAATTAGAGTCAAAGAGAAGAGAGTATGCTATTAATATTACGCTATTCTAAAAAACATTAATAATTCAAATAAAATATATTATCGGAAATTAATACAGATTTTTGTTGATGTTAAAATTTTCAGTCATATTTTGCTTATGACGAACAGGGTTTTATTTTCTTGTGTACGGCACTGCAACCATACAATCTCATTCATTGCGTCGTATTTACTCATACCCGGTGTGTGTTCAAATACACACACGCACCTCTTCTACACGAGCACCCGACCTTGTGTGCGCTTTGGTCGTCACGAATAAAGTCTATAAAGATTATAGGATGAAATGTTCAAGTAGAGTCCCTACTTCCATACGACTGGCCAGTTTTTGCGACAGTGCCGTACTCATCATTCGGAGCACCCCTTCATAATTCTACTATACACATGCTCCAAATAAAATAAGAAAGATATTTATTTCATACCAAACACACTATCATTTAACCTATAAACCTATTTCTTTGCGAAACATCAAAAGTAAGTCTTCGAATGTGCTTCAAACCAAAAACAAATTTACTGAGGCAAGTTGAAAAATTTAAAGAAATTGAAAATATTGTAAACGCATATTTTTCTATCCATCCAAGAACACACAAGTGACAAAAAATTTGCTAAAATTCAGAAAAAATTGCAGCAAATCTGCGTTGTTTGGGTGCCTAGACAGAACCCTCTACGCGTTCGTCCCTGAAGAGCGGCGGGTTCTCTTATAAAGGGAACCCACGCTAGACAGCGAGCCGCATACCACGGCAGCGCGTCGTCCGAAGTGCAGGTGACAGTTAAACGCATAATTGTTTTCGATTCGGAGCACCCGCGTGCACGTTTCTGATCAGCTCCTCTGCAGTCGGTGACGTCGTTGTTAAATCGCGTCAAGATGTGCAACAAGTTCGGCGTCGAGTTAGAACCGCATGGCGTGGCGCGCACACAGTGAAAGAGGACCCAGTAAACCAGCTACCTGTTTACGTTTAGGCTGTGTGGTCATGGAGACGGTCTGACGCTCCGTCGAAGAAACTCTCAACGTCGTACACCCGTGAAGATTTATCAGGCGTGTTCGGTTTTCTTCGAACAGACGACGCAACAGACCTGATCATCACGATTATGGTAGGTGCGCTGTTTCCAGGCGGCCTTTCGTCCCGCCGAGATCTCCGGACAGGTGACAACGTCGGTACATTTCTCTTCATCGGAGAAAGTTTGATCGACTTCCGAACGACACGCGTAAAATTGCAAGATCGTCGAATGAATCGACGTTCGCTTAGGAACACGTTCTGGGGCTCGAGATCGAAGCGGCTCGAAGCTGATCGCGAAGCTTCACGATCGCCGGCCAGTCTCTTGGAGGTTTACCGTTACTCATCGACGTCGATCGTGGCTCGGTTTCCATTCGCGTTATCGGCTATTTCGCGAAACACGCTGCACAAAACAGTACAATAGTTTCACAAAGTTTTTCGAGTCGTGACCCTCTTTATGATAGCCAATTAACCCGTAATTCGTCCCTTCGCGCATTCTTTCATTTATGGCGAATTAGGGTTACAGACACTGATGGTAACAATAAACAAGAATTGAAATCGTGGTGAAATTTTTTACACGAATTATTTCTATATTTGCATAGAATATATAATTGCTGTAGTGGACTTTTTATTGCCACTTTTATACGGTGTTTTATTGTCACAAACTATGTATTCCCACGCGCTAGATCACCACGTGTATATTCTTTATATACAACGCAGAAGATTTTTTTGACTACTTCAAATTTTTTTTACCGACAAAATATATTAATGTAAGTTGTGAAAGTATAACAATAGTGACTCATAAAAAATTTGCAACCCTCCTGACAAGTTGAGAATCCCGGCTTATAGCGCCGAACACGAGAGTTCGATCGTTGACGTTGCCTTGTGGCTGTAAAAGTACGTGGCTAGTATTTATCGATTAAAACACGACCAAGATAACGGATAAACATTTTGAGGAAGCTTTTTAGATGGCCCATGTATCAGATAGGTGCGCAGTTCCACCGAAAATATTTTTGACTAAAATTCACGAAGCTGTCGAGGACAAATCGCGTCGCTGCACTTCTTCGATTATTAATAGTTCCTGTTGCCTTCGCTAAATATTCGTGTTTTGGTGCACTATCGACAGTGATTACACTATATTTCCATTTTTTATCAATTTGAGTTTGTAGATACATTTGATTTTTGTTATCAATTCAAGTTTGTACGTACATTCGAGTTTTTTTTTTATTAATTCGAGTTTGTATATACATTTGATTTTTTTTATCAATTCGAGTATGTACATACATTTGATTTTTTTGTTAATTTGAGTTTGTACATACATTTGATTTTTTTTTATCAATATGAGTTTGTACATACATTTCATTTTTGTTATCAATATGAGTTTGTTCATACATTTCATTTTTTTTATCAATTTAAGTTTGAACAAACATTTGACTTTTTTATGAATTTGAATTTAAACCTTTGAGTTTGTATAACAAGTCAAATCTTCAGACTCTTAGATCTCTTATTTCAAGCTACAAAATTTACGATTTTAACTTGTCATGACGTAAATTTCTGCCTAGATAAAGATATAAAGATAAAGAGGTTTGCCTAAAACCTCATGAAAAGTGGACATACAATATTTGTGTTCTGAACCATCGATATGTCCGGCAGAATATGGACTGAAATATTTGAAGTGGTTTTAACTCTGTTTGCAGTGAAGAGTCGAGATCGATAAACCGATTGGTAGAATTCACCAGATGAGGATAATTTCGAGAGCATGGCGTTGGCGAGGATCAAAAGTTTCATCGACACCGGTTTGAAGACGGTGTCCACTCCTCTGGATCGCACGGTGAATCTGGAACCGGAAATTGGCATTAGGATCGTTCATTCGATCAACGAGAAGGCGCTGCATGTGACGGTGCTCGGTGCTCGACATTTGCCACAGAATTTCGGCTTCACTCGCGTCAACAGTTATGTTGTCAAGGTATATACGAACTATAATCTTTAACGATGCTATCTCGCGTTATGTAAGTCGGTAGAATAATCGGCCGAAGGTTCTGCGCCCACTCGAGTCTTCTTTATTGACTCACGAATCTTCGGAGACAATGCCTGGCGCGATGTGTGGGAATGGGCCTTATCTCCGAACGATACAAGCGTGAAGTGTATTAATTGCAACGGTTAAAAAGAGGTTGAGATTACTGAACGATGAGCTCGCTCTTGTCGATGAATAATAAAGGCAAATTAACGTAACTAGAATTTTTATTAGAAGCGGACGAAGAATTTCAATTAGATCAAATTTCCATGACAGCAATTGAATAACTTTTGAAAATTTTGTGACTGTAGAAAGAAATGTAGATATATTTGGAAATGTACAAATTTCAAAAATTAAGATTATCAACAATTTCTCGATTTAAACCCAGAATAACTTTCACAGGAAATTACGTTTAGATCTTAGCGTTCCAGGATGCATAGATCCAAAGAGGAAGTACATAATGTCAGATAATGAAGAAAACAGGAAGTCTCGTAACCAGTCCGAAGGAGCCTACATTTACAGCACATATTCTTCCCAATATTACTCCTTGACAAATTTAATCGAACAAAGAACATTCGAGTCCCTGACCCTCATTTTGTAAACAAGATTTCATTTACGTAAAACGATAGAAACCAATCGTGTTGAACGCTCGTTTTTTGCTGAGCAGCACTTAGTTAGCGAGCACTTTACAATAAAGTATTTGCTTACGAAAGAAGTCGAGCAGAAAAGAAAGTAACCTGGTTGTGTTGCAGGTGAAGCTGATACCAGGAAAGGAGAAGTTCGAGACGACGTCGAAGAACGAGTCTTGGCCGCAATGGAACGAGGAATTCACGTTCCTTCTGCGTAAGGAGACTAAACAGAAATTTGGGAAGACGAAAGTGATTGAAGAGGAGATCAACGGGTCGAGATTCATTGTGGCGACTTTGTACGCGATCCTTGAGGACAAGCCGTTGATAGCGACCGATAAGAAAGAGGCAGAGAAGGACAAGACCTCGTCGCCCGTTAAAGAATCTCCAAAGAAGGCCGGTAAAAAGAAAGATGGCCAAGCTGCCTCTTCAGAGAACCAGGAGCCGGCGAAGAACAAATTGTTCAGCCAAATATTCGGCAAAACGTCCGAGAAGAACACGGAAACCACCCCGGTGGAGAGAAGAATGTACGACAAAAGACGCACCGTTGGTGCAACGACGATTTCTCTGGATCCAAAAAATTTCACTAATAAACCAGTGAAACCTAAACACACGAGTGACGTGTCCACCGGAGACATGTGGAGACCACTGCGACCTATCACAAGTGGCATTTCCGGAGCTGAAGAGAGGGTAAATGTCAGCAATGAAGCGATCTCTTGTCATTTACAATCTCGACAAATTTAGTGGATTGCGCTTCGCTAAATATAGCTCGGTATTATTTCGTCAAAAGTCAATTGGACGTTTACGGTTGTTATCGCAGTCTAGATGTAGTCGTTCTACAAACGTTTCTTCCTCTTTTTTATTAACTGTCGATACGCTAATTAGCAATAGATGTAACCGAATTTACTCTTAATTTGGAGGTCACTATTCGTTTCTTAGGTCTAGGTCACTATTCGTTTCTTAGGTTTAAGTCACGATTGACCCCAATCTTTCAAGGGATCACGACAGGGCGACAATAGTGACGCTTAGTAACAAAAGGTTAATGACCATTTCAAGAGAACGATATCTAATCGTCTCGTAATGAATTGCAGAGGGAGAACAAGAAGGGTCAAGTCGAGTTGTCACTGTGCCAAGAGAAGAGCGACAAGAGGGAAGAAGGCAGCGAGCGACTGATACTATCTCTGCATCGTCTGAGATGCTCGATGCAGACGATGCACGAGCACGAGGCCCTCAGAGGGCAAATGTACATAAAGATATCCGTTGTCGATAACGGGAGAGTCACCCATTTCTGGAAGAGTGACCGTTTCGCGCCATGTGTGTCCATGAAGTTTGCACCGGACATGGCCAGAGTGATGGCGGACAATCCTTATCAAGGAGCTCTGAAGAACGTCAGCTTCGTTATTAAATTCGTCTCGAAAAACAAAATGGGTAAGCTACTATTTCATTTATCTGAAATACCGAAATATTGCACGTGTGTAATTTCAGGAAAGAAAACCACTGTTGGCCACTTGGCGATCGGACCCGACGTAGGAGGACCTTATGGAGAACAGTGGAAACAGGCTTTGGCGAAACCAGGACAACAGATAATGAAATGGCAGGCATTCGAATGAGAGTAACGCGTGTTTACCTAAGTAGGTAGAAATTGGAGCGACACTTACGAAAATATCGTCCTTAACACGCAATTTAAGGTTGCAATCCCTTGAGGGTGTCGGAAACTAATATTTAAATTTCACATTGACATACTTCTAAATCCGTCATATTTCCAGACTTTTCTTCACTTTTCATAAAACTCGATACCTGGTGTAGGATGCTCTCTTATCGAAAGAGAACTTATCGAAAAAGTTCTAATCATGTCAATGGTAACGATTGACTAATATACCTCTCGAGAATTTGCGGTTCGATTTCTACTGTTTTTCCTCGCGTAAACCTACTTTCGATTCTTGCGAATCTTATAAATATTTTAAAGCACGGATCGATAATACGTGCTGTTCCAAAGAACGCTTGGACGGCAAAGTCAATATATTTCTCGCAAGATTGATTTTTTGCTCAGTTTTTCCTTCCCTTTTTTGTTAACAATTTGTACAAAGGTACACGTTTCTTTTTTGTATATATTAATCATTCATGCAGTTAAACCGTCCTCGATTCCGAGACAAACGATAGAAACTGAGTGTCTGTCAGGGATCGGAATAACGGAACCGTCCAATAAATTAAGTGCCTGTCAACGTACTGTACTCGGGTGCAATGTAGGTTTCCTTTGAAAACGGATTAACCTTCCTATTGTTGCATTTTGGGGATCAACTATGCAAACTTAACATTTTCGGACCCTAAAATTCTAAAGTATTAAATTCGAAGTTTTCCGAATTTCAAAAACCAACGAGAGGTCTACGTCGCCATTTCGAAGGAGCCTACTCTGCTCTCCTTTGTACATGGAGTGTGAAAAAGTTTTTTAGTTGCTAACGAATCAGTCATGTGAATCGTTTCGAAATGAAGAGACTCACTTTTTGTGCCAGAAAAAAAAAGATTTTTAGCGTTAAAATAAGCTACGATGTACATTTGATTTTATATTATTTTAAGCGAAGATTACATCGGTCAGATAAGACCAGCGAGAAAGTATTTTCTGTGTACGTAGGATCAAATAGCGTGTTATATTACATATCGATGTTTATTTGCACTGATAACGATAAACTCGTTGCTCATCGTTTCGACTGCAATTTTATCGAGTTCTTTTTAAACAATATTAAGCGCATTAACATTCGAAGAAAAAAATATTGTAACATTTTTACCGTTTGCTACATGTATACACGTGTATTTTTATACGAAAACACTTCAACAAATATATTTAAGACTTAAACAATTACACCAAAAAAATTGTATTTACAATGTTATTAACGCACATATTTGTATAACAACTATATTTTATATGTAATACACCTGTTATTATATATAAAGGATAATTTAAACTGCTTCACACGTTGTAACGTTCTTAATGCATTTTTATTTATTGCTATTATAATACACATTTACAAAATACACAAAAGAGTAATGCATTTCTGTAAGTAATTGTATTTTTAATTCTCTGGCGTTCGTTAATTAACTACACTTTCAGAAAGTACATATAAAAATATAAAAAGCGACATCGTTTCACACTAACGCTAGATTCACGGTTTTTAAAATGGACGGTATTAACAGTCTTATTCATGGTATGATGTTACCATCATTTTAATAGATGGATATTTTAGTATTTTGTACTAAGCAAAATCTAAACTGAGAACTAATTGTAAGTATAATACAAGCATATTCTTCCATTTTAAAATTATATTATATTAAAAAAAATATAGATCTATCAAAGAATGGAATAATCTGAAGTAAACTATTCCTTAAAAAAGATACAAAATGTACTCCTATGGTATTGTATAGTTGCTAAAAAATGCCTTAGAAATATTCATCTTTTCTCTATGAAGACACAAATAGGCACTTTATAGTAAAAAAGTTATTCAATGATATACGATACAAACATTTTTTATAAAACATTCCCTAATTTGCAATCCAAGCATTCTATCTCCCTGAAGTTCAGATCATAAGATTGTCGATTAATAAGTACGGACGGAATTCTATATTGTAAAAATGTATAATCAAATATCTATTGCTTACTCAGATTTACCAATCTGTTAATCCAATATATCTTTGGTTAAGTCTGTTAAGTATGACAAAGTATGTATCTCAATGAAATTACTAAACCTAATACCAAGCCGAACAAACTTCCATGATTGTAGGATGCTGTGTTACATCCATCCTTACTATTGCATGTGCAATACTCCATAAATATATTATATGTTCCTGTTCTCATAAGGCAAAATCTTTCATCCCCTGCAATTCCAGGCTCTCCCATGTAAGCACAACTGCGAAAATATCTCCATACGCCATTGACTAAGAGAAACAAATGGTAAATGACAAAAGTTATTTCCAATGATTTTTCATAAACATAAGCTTGTTGTTTTATCAACACACCTTTTTGGCGAATCTTACGGCACATAGTGGGCCTCACTCCTTCTAAATGCTCTAATTCTGGTTCTTGTTTACAATCCGTAATTGGTACAGTCCTATTATCAAAGGGATCTGCACACTTTGGGTCCTGATCTGATCTACACACCCAACATTTGATAGTCAACCCTGTAAAAACATTACAGACCAATCATTACCCTTTGTTTACAGTGTAATATAACACTGATTTTTAAAATATTGTTTACTTGAACATATGTATATAGAAATTAAACAAGCAATTAATTCGTATTGTTGTTATGTTGCTGATATAAATAAATTTGTAGAAAGTACTTCTTTGAAATCATAAAGTTTATATTTAAAAATTATTTGAAGGTTAGGATTGAGAGGAAAGTTTCGGTTTAGGGCAAAATAAATTACCTTGTTGAATACAACAAAAAACAAATAATGCTCCCAACAAAATACGAAAACTCGTTTCGTAAGCCATTCTATTAGGAATAGCCGATCACTTTATAGAAATTAAAAAACACACGTTAAATACAACGTTTAATTACTGTAACTGCCCACGCCTACAACGGACACCGCCACTGAACCGACCAGCATTAGTCAGGGCTGACACCGCAAATATTTTTTGCGTTCCAAGTAAAATTAAATAAATTTATGGTTGTTTAGTCATAAAATAATAAAAATAAAACCCTGAGTTCTTTTAAATCATGGGTGCATCATTGATACCGAATAAAAAAATAGGTAAAAAGAGCGTGACTCTCTTCAGCAATGCTATCATATTTATAAATAAAGACCTATATAGGGAGCATATCTGCGTATTATGTAATGCTACTGCTCTATCTGTACAAAATAAAAAACTAAAATAAAAAGAAACATAAGGGTGCTGTTTTTTGTACGCTACTGCGTACTTCGGAAGCGTTCGGTTACCTCCGGGTCACGTGACTGAGACTCGAATCGGACCGCGCCCGATATATGAGCCATTTCAATTGTAATTCAAGTCACGAAGAAAGAATGCTTGGTGCAACAACGAATTCTAGTTAATTAAACCATGCATGATGCACTATTTCGTGCGATAACACGAGCGTGTGACATTTTTGTGGTCACGATAACTAACGCAATGCTTTAGATTAAAAATAATCTAGCTATGCATGTGGGAGATGTACGCTGTGCAACTATAACAGCAGCGATGAAGTAACATTGCTTTTCAATTTTTATGTATTTTATAAGTTGGAAAATGGTTAGGTTATTTTCAAAAACCACTTGATCCTAGTATGACTTGTTGACACTATTAGTAAAACTAGGGAATCGCTCCAAACAAAAGTTCGACTTTAATAACTGTATCGAACATTTGAAATCCATATTGTAAAGAACAAAGGGTCCGTTCGATACATCAATTTTACGCAACCAGCTACCTTCTAAAACGACCACGTAATTCACAGGTTGTTTCTTCCGGCAACGGGACTGGACAAGAGGAGATAGAACAGGGTCGGAAGATTCGACTAATGACACACACGCCGTTCCCTACCGAAATATCTCTGCGGTCCGACCACGCCCAACCTCCACGTAGATTACACGAAATTACTCGATTTTGGAGAAGATAACTGGCCACGAATTGCGCCACTTAAGGCCACTGATTTTATAGCAGAAACAAGGACCGTGTTCCCTTCTCGTGGATGGCCTTGATACCGAGCACGATTCATGAGCATTCTTCAGCGATCTCCGAACTTTCGTTTCCAGGAACATCAAACACTCGTAATGAAACATTAATCCGTGGCTACCGACGTGTTGGAAATTATATCGCCCGCGGTACATTAGCATCAAGTTTGTACCATTCGAACCTGTTACCCCTTCTTATCGTCCCCGTTCAAACAGTACCATTCACGGAAAAAAGAATCTCACGGTTTCGGAATTAATTCCCACGCGAGCGACCGGGAGACGAGACAGACTCGCGTCCCGGGATCGTAGTCCTGTGTCCTTTTAAGTTAAAGGGACGGTGAATGCCGCTGGAACTTAAGGGACATCGATATAAATCACCGTCCGCACTGGTGAGAGAGACGGGGAAGGGGGTACATGTAGACAGCAAAGAGACGCGAGCCGCAGACGGGCTTACTCGAGCCTCTGCCGACTACTTATGCTAATGCCGGCAAATCAATTTATTTATATTTATTTATAGCATTCAAATGTTTCCCCGGGACCAGACTCCGCCTTGTTCCGAACGCGGACCACCCGCAAAAGAGAATCGCTGCTGCTGGAGTACGCGGATCCGTGGGCAGAGCTGGCGGAATATGCGGGCTCTCCGAGGACACCGCAATAGGAAGTCTTACAATAGGAAACTTATTTTTTTACGAATAAAAATATTTGTATATTTGTCAATTTTTATTAGATCAGCCCATAAGTCGTGTCGCCTTTTTTTGCAATTTATATAAACATCCATATCTTGTTTGGGTGAAATGTTTACGAAAATTTCCCTCTCCTTTCAAGATGTACATTTTCTTCGGTCTAAAACGTGCACCCGAAATATTCAGAACGATATTTTTGATATAAAGAATGGAAACAATAAGTGCGAAATTCATTTTCGTCATTGCATGCTGTATGAATTTAGAAAAGGTAATTCAGTGAGAAATGCAGTTAAGAACATTTGTGATGTGTATGGGAAAGGTGCTTCACGTCAAAGATGGTTTTCCTAATTTAGAAATGGGATTTTTGACTTTTTCGATAAACCACGGTCCAGTCGACCAAGAAAGTTTGACGTGCAAAGTTTAACAGCTTTAATTAAAGCAGAACCCTGTTTAACAGTTGAAGAAATAGTTGAAAGAATGAACAGTATCACTAGTATTGTACATAAACATTTACATGAAAAATGGAAAGATATCAAAGCTTTGAGGGTTCCGCACGACCGCGCACAGCAAAGATAACTTTACAAAAAGTAAATACTTATAATTGAGAACACGGACCCCACCCATCATAGTCACCGGGCCTTGCACGAAGTGATTATCACTTATTTTGATAATTGCAAAATTTTTTAACCGGTAAAAATTTGGACGATGCAGAACATGTTAGTGATTCGGTTTTTTTAATTCAAAATTACAAAAGTTTTTCGAAAATGGGGTCAAACAGTTGATGGAAAAATGGGAGGAAGTCATTAAAAACGATGACAAATAAATGATTAAAGACAAATGTAAGTATTATTACTTTACAATTAAACTTAGCGTTAAAAAACGACACGACTTATGGGATGAGAGTATATCCTGCGACCTACGTTCCCCAGGACTTATTTAGTAGACGCAACGCGAATCTTATCTAGTTACGTCAGTAATAATTTATCTCGTCAATCCTTGAAGCATGCGAATAGGTTTGAAGCAGACATTATATTTATTCAAGATTACAATCGACTCGTCACTGAATCATCTCGGTTATTTGTAGGCACAACCTCGCGTTACTTCCACATTTGTCCCGTGCCTCTTATTACCATTTCACAAGAGGTGCGTCGCAAGTGACCCATATCCTAGAACCACGGCGTTCCGTAACGACCACGTTAAAACACATCGTGGCCTTTCGCGGGAGATCTCTCGTTACAGACACTCCTGAAACGTTGGCGAGATCTACGATTGTTCAGCCTGAAGAAAGAAGTCTTCCCTGCGCTTTCATCATCGTTCAAAGTAAATACACAGAGGTTGTCCTTATAAGAAAGGTCCACCCCGACGTCCATTTTCCGTCACGCATCGTATCGATATCGGTATGTTGATTAGAAAACTGCATGGATAAAGTACGAATTGTTTCGAGTCGTTATCGATAATCGAAAGTCACATCTCTCGTCGGGAGTACCCTCGTATCAGAAGTGCACCCCACCACCGTGGCTCTCGCAGAATCACCCTCCACTTCCGCTTGGCTTGCTAGCCACTCCTCTCAACCTCTGTTGATACTTCCTCGCGCGTGTATCTCGTCAGTCGGCCTGGAGCCACGTGCGTGTGCTCGAGAAACTCCGCCACGAGAGTTGTCCTCTTCACGTCGAACTTCCTGATTGCACGTCTTCGACGAACAACTGCAGACACGTTCCTCTTGGAAAATAGGAAAAATTGCACGAGAACGAGCTCCGCTGTCCGCGATAAGTAGAGTGGCTACTAACAGTAGTGCCTCTACTGGAAGAACGACTACTAGACGGAATATTCTGGAGCGGCAAATTTGCATGTAATTCAAAGCACTTTCTTTGAAGTGAACTTTCAGTGATGAAACGTGACTGGAAAGCGTAAAGTGTCCATGGCAATATGCACCAATTCGTCCAGGTTGTTGGCTCCGAGGACAGGAACGAACCGCGCCGTCTCGACGGTACGTCTCGTTTCTAAAACGACCAGGAAACCCAAACTTGAAGACAGATGGGCAGAAGCAGGGAGGACTAAAAATATCGGTCGTTGGCACGTTGCTAGCTAGCTGTACTTCAACTTGAACAATTTTACCGGCCTGGAGAACGGGCCGTTCCATGGTCGAGCGACGTCTCTGATCTCGAGGAGAGCTCCGAGCCGAGAGAACGATAGTCGACGGTGCGCGAAACGCTTCTTCGAGGAACCTCCTCTCGAGATGAATCATTTACGTGCATTTTTTTACAAATCCTCTGGTTAGGAAGATTAGTGACTCTTTGTAAAAATCACGCTTGTGAAATTGTGACGGGACATTTAATTGTGAGTGACACGGAAGCTTCATCTGCGATCTTCAAGAGTAGGATGTACAGGTATTTGCTTTATATTGAACATTTAGAAAGTAAAATTATGTACTCTGTCAAGTATCGTACGCTAAAACTCAGAGGTTGTAAACGTCAAACTCCGAAATTAATTAAATTCCTACAAGTTGTATTATTAATTGTACATTTGTTTTTAGCGTACTGCTAGACAGATTAAATATCAGCGAGCAGATTATCTGCCGATCTACACCTGATTTTAGCAGCATAGAGCAGATTAAATATCTGTGGTCCGATAATTCTGGCCTAACTTAGTTCTCGTAATTGGAGCAGATAGATTCTCCGATTCTCGAGGAAACAAGAGAGACACGCTAGCTCGTGAATCGTATCCACTTTCGCAGCGTTATGTAAAGAATCGTAACGCGTACACCGTCGGTTAGTTTGCGTGGTGGCTCGTAATATCCTGGTATCTTTTTGCCAGAGAACGTGACTCGCCACCTGTATCCCACACGTACGATTCTTCTCGCGAGATCCTCCTACTGTAATCCTACACACCCGACTACTTCCGCTCCATCCATCAATTCAATGACTCGTCGATTGTTTCTATCCGTTAAAGTTCACCAATGAACTCGCTCGCGATCGATCGTGTATCTAACTCGACAGGCAAATGATAAATTGAACTCGGCAGTTGCACTGCGTAATTACTGATATAAGAAATATCGAGGTGATTCTTTTAGAACCTTGTTCGCTCACGTACTTTATTATCTCGTTCTGCACGAGTTTGTTTAATTGAATTCTGAGTAAAGTTACATTTTTCAAATTTCATGTTAGATATTAGACTGGTATGAACTTCTAAAAATATTTTAGTTATTAATTTGAAGTGTAGACATTGACAATGAATATCAAGGATATGAAGTACTAGTATTTGTACCTCGATTAACGAACTTCAATAACCAAGGAGCTAATTGGCACAATTAGGTTCGCAGTTCGTTAACAATCGAAGAAGCAAAACGAGAATCTACTTCCTTCTAATTGCCCTTGTCCGACCCTGCAGCAGTTTAAAATTTGAAATTTAGAAATATTTCTAAGCTTATTTGCCGAAAATGAATGGTCCTTTCCTCTACGCTCCCACGCTTCTCGTTTGAAGAGTCGATGCGTCTAACAAGCAACACGAAAGTAGCTCGAGTTAATAACTCGAACCGCAAGCATCCAGGAAAAGCATAATAACAGGCTCGTTCCTGATCGATGCTTTCAGAGGCACACGGACGAAACGAGGAGGAAAGCTTGGCGAGTAGCGGAGTCGTTTTGAAGCACCGTTTCTCGTTTCCCTCGGTGGGTCCTCGTCGAGGGAAGAGGATTTAGCCCCTCCTCGAGGTCGACTTCTTCCACTCATGGTGTTTTATGGCGCGGTTGTTTGAAATTCTTCTGGTGGAGTCGCGCTCGTATTTATAGACCCGCGCGGGCTCGCGAGTTCACGCACGTAGAATCACACGCGCGCGTTCTCCGGAGGAGACCGGAGGAAGCGGATAACAGGAGAGAGAAAGAGGCCGCGAGGGGAAGGTGGGTGTGCTAAGGGTGAAACGAGGAAAGGAGAGAAGAGAACGCGTTGCGTCGACAGAGGGACGAACACGCGGCACGTCGCGATCATGAAGCGATGCATCCGCGACAGGAGCACCGGCCCGCTTCGTCGTCGAGCACGTCCTCGACGTCGTCGAACTGTCTGCGCTGGTTGCCCCCACTGGGAGCCCACCATCCACCGGCTATGATCGCTCCACTGTCGGGGGCAAATGCGGCCCTCTGGATCATCGTTTTGCTTCTCACCGTCTCGACCGCTCTCTGCCTCGACGATCGCTCGGTAAGTTATTCCTTTACCCTTTTATCACTTTACTTTCCACAAATCCACACGTACTAACCTCTATTTGGTAACGTCATCATTTTCTCTCAACCATATACATACCTAAACTATCGAAGTTACTAATTTCGAAAGCGTACAAGGTTTTACGGTAAGCTGTATTTGGTATCACGAACAATTTTCTATCGCAGTATGTACGGTATGTAGGTTCGAAATATAACTCCGCTGCTGTCAAAGATAGAAAAGAATTATAAGACTTGTAGAAGGTACAAGAATCTTAAGCTAACATGCAAGTGTCTTGCAATACTTTTAGATCATCAAACGGTGTCAGACTTTCTAGTTTCGTAACCTTTACGTCCTAATTTATTCATAATAATATCCAATAAATAGTATACTTATGAATTAGTCAAACGCATACTCGGACTTTAATGGCAATATTTTTTTCTCACTCTGGAACGAGTTCATTTAAAATAACGATTCAATTTATTTAATCCTTCGCCACAGTGGCATGGAAATATAATGCAGACTGGTTGAAAATGCTGCTGTCAATTATCGATGTTATTGATACGTGGATATCGTTAGAGCAGTACTTATTTAACTTTGAATTTCAAATCTTATCGATAACATTATCAAAAACAGTACCACTTCTTTCCTAATGTGTTTTGTAATCGCAGATCTGCGAATTCGACAAGAACAAACGGCAAAGGTATTTAAGACAAATTACACTTTCTAAAATACTTGAACGTTTTGAAAGCGTTCGCGAACACGATACCACCGTGGTGGAAAAAAGTGCACGGTGGGCAAAGCTTCCGATTAGTAGCGCGTTTGCACGGGCCACATTTCATTAGTTTCACTTTCAGCATAGAAATCCGATCCAAAAGATCATTCCCATGCGGTACACGCTCGATCGGGCGAACGGAAGGCGTCCATAAAACGTCGGGAAAAGCACGAGCAGAAGGAGGAAAGAACTCGGAAATGTCTGGTAAAACCATGGAACGAGATATCCGAGCGAACGAATATTAATTCGCTTAATTAAAGACAAGATAGCCGCGTAACGGCGTGAACCGTATTTTCCCTCAAGATTTAAGAGCAATCGAAGGCGATCGTTAATCGAAACCCTGAATCGATCGACAATTCTTTTCATCCTTCGAACGCGTTTCTCGCATGCAGTCGCAATATTATTGACCGGGGATCGCGTTACCGAACCTGAAGACCGCCATCGATCGATCGAGACGATCGTGAAGTCGTTTAGTAGGCCAGCACGGGATATTACGTGCACCAAATGTGCCATAATCTTAATCTTTACTCGGACAAGAAATTTTTAGATTTTTAATATCGGTTTTATTCACCCTTATTACTACACAAATTTATGACCAATCATCAGATAGATGCGATAACTACTACTTTAAATTCCAGTGCTTGGAACAAACTTTTATTACAATTTTTCATGTCCCTCAAAAATTGTATGATTAATTTTATGATAAACTTTTTAATATAAATTGCAAAGTACCCCGAAAAATCAACGCATATCACTTTCTCAAAATGAAACCATCAATCACCACAGTAAGCTTCGCAAAAGTGCAAGCCAGCATGATCATGCAAATTGATTATTACAATCAGTATCATGCAGTCGAGCAAATCGTGACGTAGAAAAGTAGAAATCGAAGCAAATCTCTGGGGAGATGAATATCGCATTATCTTATCAAATCGATCGTATCGATTTATAATCTGAACAACTTTGTAAAGAGAACGAAGAAATTAAATAAACAAAACCGAACGTGTAGCTAACCGTTACATTCCAACGATCTCTTTGATCGAATCTGATTGAATCGATCGGACTCCGCCCCAATCGGCTACGAAACGTTTCACCTCCAAGACCGAGGTTGATGCATAACGTTTACCGGCTGCAAATAGAATTCCTGGAGCGAGAACGCGTTTAGAAACGGGTTGTTTCATGGAAGCAAACAATCGGTTAGGATCTTCCGCAAATGTCGAACAATTTGTGCCTATTCATCGACGAGAAGGTGGACGATGTTTCAGGCGCACCCCGGGGTGACCGATCATTGTGTCAGCACGAACGTAATCGTCCAGCTAAGGCGAAAAGAAACGTTGGCTAAGATACCTGGTAATTACTATAATTTCAATCGGTGGCTGTCTTCGGATTCCGGTGATCAAGCTTCGTCGTTTCTGACACGAGTGAAATTGCCTCGAAACTGGTAAATGACGGGTCCTGTGGAATTCTAATGACCAGACTTGAATTAGTCCGGTATCCGGTACAGGTTTAGAAAAAGTTTAAGTAGACTTAACGCCTTGACCGAATCTTGTGTATCGGACTGATTAATAAAGGAAACAAATTTTGGTAATTTAAAAATTTGAAATTAATCAAGCTCTTAACTTCAGTAATTAATCAACGTCAAACGTTGTACAATATCTGTTTCCAAAGTCCGCAGATATTTAACAAAAATTTGAATCCAGTAAATAGCTCGTATCGTTATGAAATAGTCTTCAGAATGACCGTAACAACATGTACCGTCTAACATCTGTTCGCTATCTCTGCACTGTCCGAAGATCGAACCATAAATTGGCCCGTTAGTCCAGATAAGGACTGCAGCAGAAACTCAAACAAATACTTATCCTTTATCTGATACAAGTCCCTCCCACCTCATCTGTCGTCAGCGTTACAGGATTTCTGACGAGCGAAGCAGCGCTATCGACCACGTGTTTCACCGCATCGCCTCCGAGGGCGAATCGGTCTGACACGCGAGAGAAGCAATTCCACGGATTTACTGCTCGAGAGGAACTGTGTGCACGAAAACATCGCGATCGAGACAGAAGGGACGCGTACTAAATATAAACTCGTAGCTGTGTAGTCCGCGGTGAGACGTTATCGGGATTCATCGGTGGCAAGCTACGAAAAAGTTCGGCTGTAAGTGTCTCGTTCCAGCTCGAGTCTTTGATGTTCCTGTGGGTGGTAACACGATATACACAGCTGTGGGTTCTAATCTAAATTCAATTTTAATATCCTTCCGAGAGAGCTGGCGATAAATCGCATCCCCTAATTGACTCGAACTTTTTGATACCTTTAAGCATCGAAAACATTTTTTGCACACTTCACTTCTTTTATAAATACAAAACCCATTGCACCTTACGGTAATGACAAAGAAGGGGTGAACCTCATCAATCTTCGCTAATTCAAACAGCCAGGGAAACAATGGGTTTCCTCTCTCTTCGACAAACAACGGTCTCTAATTAACACTTGCCTTTCGCCAAGGCACGAACTCGAAGGAGGACGGTGTCAATCATTCGAGGCTTTCGCGTCGTGTACAAAATGGCGGCTGATCCCGTGGATGTTCGGACACCCCGCGGTGAAACTTCCTGTCGCGAGATGTTCTTCGGTTTCCTTTTCTCCTCGCGTTATTCTATTAGCCTGTCGGGATCGCTGGAATAATTTACCGCTATTCACCGAAGAACACGGGGTCAAGCTGGAACAATGTAGCCGTGCAAGTCGGATGGTAAGCTGCCTCGAAGATCCTCCTTGCGATCGAAGATTAATAATCGAAGGTATCTTCCTTTTGCCTCGCGATCGAGGGGTATTGTCGAGAACGGAAGTTTCTTTTGTGATGCAGTCGTACAAGATTATGGACAGGGTTATTGTCCCTTTAACGGTCGACGATTGACACAAGCGGATAATGAATCGTTGTAACGGAAGAGTTATCTGATACGGAATTATCGTCGCTCTTGTCACGGACGTTGATAATGCGAAACCTGGAGGATTCGATTTCTTATCTCGCATGACATGTTTAAAAGAAACGCGACATTCGGTTATTAAAAATAATAATCGTAGATTAATTCGAAATAACAGTGTCAACATAATTTTCAGAAAAATTATCTACATCGTTCCTTTTAGCTTTTATCTACATCGTTCCCAAGGTAAAAACCTTCGATTTATCTTTCGCAGAATTTCACGCGAATACCCCATCGTTATCAGTTCGTTAAGCAATCACGACGCGAACGTCGTAGAATTTTCATCTGAAAAGCTATAGTGTTCTTTCGACACCCCGCAGAGATTGTTCCTCCCGGAGGATCGCTGGAGGCAGCTCGATTAGCTTCTTACTGCGTATCGTGACGACTATCGCGAGGAATTTCAGCCCGTCGCGGGGCAGGAAGTATGTTAACCTCGCGGCGGGTAAAAAGTTGTCGTCGCAACAGGGAGGAAAGAGAGAAAGAGGGTACGATCGAGGACGACAAGGACGAAGAGGATACGAGCAAAGGAACAACGAAGTAGCTCTTCACGACTGCATCTTGCTACCACGACGATCCCGTTTGTCGCTTCGAGGTCGTGAATCGTCGAAACGCTTCGCTCTCACCCCCTCTGCTCGACGCTTTTCCTGCTCGTTTCTTGTTCGTATTCCGCGCGACTCTCGTTCCATTGTCTCGTACGCGGCAAAGATCGAGCAACGATCGATTAGGATTCCGGGAGAAACGGATTCCTCGACGTAGCTGTTAGTCGGTTAACGATTCCAACTGTATACTCGATGAAAGGTTCACTTATCGCCTCGTGGGCGTCCAGTAAAATTTCCACCGTCGAAAATATCCTTGGAGAAAGGGAGTCACGGTATTACAAGGGGTATTATAGGGTGCTACTCTTTCTGAAGAAGACAAATTAAGACTCAAGTCTCTTTCAAGTCTCTTTTAAGACTCTAGAATTTGGAACCCTTAATCCAGTTCAGTAAAATAGGTGCCAATCATTATTGTGCATCGACAGTCTCCTAAGAAAATTTTCTCCGGAGGAAGGGATGATCGTGGTCTAGGAAGAAAGATTAATTGGCAAGCAGAGCACGTGACATTGTATCTTTACTCGTGGTTTAGCAATCGTTCACCGAGGAGTGGGAACCTATCGCGGAACAAGTTATTCCGGTATAACTTGCCCGCGTACAAAGAACTGCTCTCGTTAATATTGTGTATTAAATACAACTCGTTTTCTGCACGACCGATTTAACGATTCCCGCGAAACACACAGTCGTGTTTACCAAACCGAGTAACTTTGCCGTGCTCGACCAGCCTCTTGGACCGCCTCCTTCGAATCTGTAGCCATCGCAGACTTATCGATCTCATTAGTTGCTAATGTTCCTTCTTATCCACTCCTACTATCGGCCGTTTTACGGGTTCGAATTAAAAGTTGCAGCGAGTTGCCCTTTGAGAACGTTTGTAATTTAGGCTTAAACTTTTTAAATCTGAGAAACATGCAAAAATTGTGACATATACAAAGTAACAGAAATTGGAAGAATTACTGATATCATAGTTGTAGTAATATTGTAAAAGAATGGTCTGAACTCTTACATCTCTGTCGTATTAATTAAAATTTCTGTTTTGATACTATTGGGTTGGCAAAAAAGTAATTTCGGTTTGCGTCAGTATGTTTGTCTTACAAACATAATTTACTGGCACAAACCGAAATTACTTTCTTGCCAACCCAATACATCATGAATTTGGGCCGATAGCTATTCGGTTGAATTCGACATCATTACTTCGGATCGCGGCCACGATAAATCTCGCAAAGAAGCGTAGTTCGAATTGCACGCTTGGAATACGGTCAGTCGTTTCACACGATACAGTGTAAATTCAAGCGACGGACACGTGACCACGAAGAGTACCAAGTGGGATCTTGCGGCTGCTGGGATACGACTGAAATTTATGAACGAACAACCGACAGACAGCTGGTGAACGAACGCACAGCTTCAGCTACGCTAGAACTCGGGTAATGGATCTCGAATACACTGCTTCGCGTATATGTTCCGCGGGAGTTGTTTTATGGAACAGGGGACAAATAGTTGCTGTTTAATGGAACATAAACTTGGGAGAATATCTGCTTCCTCTTAAGCACCTTTTTACTTCATCTTTGTTTATCCTTCATTCGAAACATATTCAGTTGAAAGATATTCATTCGATTGCAATTTAGAAATGACTTGAGAGATTCTAGTCAGACGGGGTCAGAGGTTGAGGTTAATCGCTGACCTATCGATGATAACTGTGCGAAAGTTTTGGATTAAACGAATCAAATGAATCGCAATTCGCTGGATTTAACAGTGTAGTCTTTTAGGAAAGATGAAAGAATAATTACTCGAAAGAGGTTAACATGTCATCAATGTAGATTTGTATTTCTAATAAATAGCTGTGATTGCATTATTTTTCGGGGATGAATTATTGACTCTGTATAGTAACCGTGTTTTTAAATTTTGTTTGCACCAACGAAACAGCAAGAAACGCTTCATCCTGGAACTAATATCTTCATTCCATCCGACTTGCGACTCCACCACAATGTCCATCTCTATTAACGCAGCCACGTGTAGTAGCGGTCTTAATCTCGGTTCATTATCCAGCGGATAATTCTGAATTCTCTCGCGCGCTAACAGATTACCTGACAGAGGTAGCCATCAAGCCCCAACACAAATATAGCAAACGCTTCCAGCGATCTGCGTCTGGCGAACGCTTTAATGGACACTTAGATGCCTCCAATGGTCGCAGCTCTCTCGCGATTCGCGTCTAATGAAGAGCGACGCGACGAAGAACCAGTGATAGAGGCAGACGGAAATAACTCCGTGAAGATAACGACAAGAAAGGACAAAAAAGAAGAGCGTTTAACGGATGCTGGCGAAGAAGCCAGGTGACTCGACCTCGAGTCTTCGTAATGATTAACTTTATGATTTCACGCTTCGAGCCGAGTTAATCCCGTCAATTAAGGCTCGTTAATTCACGGCTGGAAATAGAAGAAGTCCGCGATGAAGATTGAACGTCGAGTTTTCCAAGGAAATTGGGTGCAGTTGTTAGTTAGCGAATCAATCAATATCTCGTTTGACCGCGAAAGTGGTCGTTAAGTGTCTGATTGGTCTGCGAATGGTAATCGATAGACGTCGACTTTTACCTCTGAACGCGGTTATTGATTATTTCGCGTTTCTTGCGATCGTTACGCGCGATGAGTACTAATGATACACACGCTTTATGAATATTTAATTAGATCCATTGGCAGTACATATCTCGAAGCAGCGTTCATTATCGTTAAATTAGGGCTTCTCAATTTTTTATTACCCCGGAGTTTCGTGAACGATAATTTTTTGTCAAGATTTTTTGAGACAAAAAAACACCCCGTATCACATTTATGTATTAATAGCTCCCTAATACACAATCAACCCTTAGTTGTCTCACAGTCCTTCCAGATTTCCACGATTCGTATCAGACCCTGTCCGTGCCCACGTTGGTTCCCAATTTCGTCCCACATACGATTGCGTCACGGTCTCGAACACAATGCGTGCAATAACCCGTGCGATGCGATTTTTACGTCTCTGTGGTCCGCCTGATTTCGCAAAGTCGCGACAGGAAGGCACGGATCGCGGAATCGTTTCGTTAGAAACCGGCAAAGTGGGCGGACGACCGCGTGTTGCTCCTCATTGCACAAGGGAGACAATAAATCACTCGATGATCTCATCACGGCATTAAGATATTGCGCGACACAGACCAACAGCGAAAGAGAGATAGATACAGCTGGAAATTACGGGAGACGCGATAAACGACCTACCGTTGGTCGGCAATAAATTCCGTGAAAGTCTTCTTCTTCCGACTCGCGGACATTGGCGTAACTCAATTTGGGTAACAAAGTTGACGCATTTAGGGTTGAAATTTCGGGTGGTGGATCGAAGAAAGTAACTAATAACACACTTTTGAATACAAACTAATTATTTAATACTGAACATAAACAATACATGTTTTAACTTTAAGATGAATTCATAATTTAGAGATTACTTTATCATATAACAATTGTATTGAGAACGTTTACATTATATGAACAACAAGAACGAACTGCATTTTCTAATTATTCTTGTTATTAACATCGTACGTTTCTGGCACTATAAGATGACGTCACAAGCTAAATTTATTAACCCTTAAATGCATGATTTTCTAATTTCACCTGAACAAATCAACTGACCAAATACCTTGAAAGCGGTTGATTTAAATTAAAATGAACAGATGACACTATTGTGTATTTGATTTGTAAATGGCATATCTGCAACACTACTCATTACAGGTTTCCTACATTTTGTATATAAGTTATAAGATTGAAACTGGTATGTTGCATTTATACAACTATATGCATTTAAGGGTTAATACTTTAAGAGTGGTATTTGGGAAGGTGAGAACTTGCGATGTAGGAATTGGGGGAAGTGGAAATTTGAACATATGGGAATTTGGGGATATTGGAATTTGGGACAGTGGAAATTTGGACATTTTGGAATTTGGGAAGGTGGAAATTTGGGAACGTGGAAATTTGGGGGCGTGGGAATTTGGGGATGTAGAAATTTGGGGACGTGGGAATTTGGGGATGTGGAAATTTGGGCGCGTGGGAGTTTGGGGATGTGGAAATTTGGGGACGTGGAAATTTGGACGCGTGGAAATTTGAAGACGTGGAAATTTGGGAACGTGGGAATCTGGGGACGTGGAAATTTGGGTGCGTGGAAATTTGGAAACGTGGGAATTTGGGGACGTGGGAATTTGGGGACGTGGAAATTTGGACGCGTGGAAATTTGGGAACGTGGGAATCTGGGGACGTGGAAATTTGGGTGCGTGGAAATTTGGAAACGTGGGAATTTGGGTGCGTGGAAATTTGGGAACGTGGGAATTTGGGTGCGTGGTAATTTGGGGAACCAAGAATTTAGGAACATAGAAATTTCAAGAGCTTGAAATGTGAGGATGTAGGAGCTTGAGAATATGGAAATATAGAACCTCAGAAATCCGTAAATTAAAAAATTCAAAGATCCAAAAATTTAACAATAAGATATTCAATGTCACAGCTTGTGTTATGATCTACCTGGTCCAAAATTTAAGTTACGCCAATGGCGATGACACGTATCAACGCTCCGGGTATCGAAAGGGACAAGAAAGCAGCAGTCAATGGTTTAAGGTTATCGTCTTCTGGTGCAAATCGTCTGAGAGCAGTCGGATCAGGTTCGCAGCATGCCGTTCGAACGCGTAATGAAATTATTACACGGTGAATCGGTGAATGAGATTGTAATACAGGTACTGGTTCCCACGAGCGATCTGCCTCTTGTTTTTTCATTCATTTTAAACTGGACGGAGTAAATTGCTTGCGAGGAAAATAATGTTCGGGACACGAATGTATGCGAGAAAAAAAAGCCGAACATAAAGTTCTTTTCCTTTCATTTTTTATTAAGCGTACGAATTAACTTGATGCCTTTTTTATTAATACCGAGAAGGCTCATTTACATTTCTGCAGTATAAGCTTACAGCTTACCGAGTTAATTGAATGATTTTAATTTATTCCACGAACGTTAGATGTATATAATTTTGTAAATGGTTTCACGTAAAAATGAAACAGAGCAGAGAATAATAAGTTCGATAAGATGTAAGAATTTGGAAAGCCTTTTACGCGAACCGCGAGCTACACGTGGGTCAATTATACTCTCTCTTTCACTGTTTGCTCAGAGCAAACACGTTGAACATACACTTCGCTAAAACCGGGAGAATTTAACCGGCGTTATAGAGAAATTCTCGGTTCAATACGACTCGAATTTATCATTGTCCGTGCTTTAAAACTTTTACTGTTCAACTTTACGATCAGTAGAATACTTTGAATTCTGAAATACCACATATTCGACACTTTCTACCCATGATTCTAATTTTATTACGACAGCTGCATTTTTCATTCTCAGAGCAAATATGCAACCGAATTTTACACGAAATTGTACTCGTTCAATTATTAGCATAAGTATGAAGTTACGAAAGCTTGTTCTCAACAGGAAACACGTTAGCCTTTGCTTCGTGTTTCCACTTTAACCTATTGAAAACTCAAGCACCGTAATCAGGAGACTGAAATAAGGTTTCTTGAAAAAACACTCGAGATACAAAGTTGGAGAGCAGTAACCTTTTTGGAAGATCTCAAGTTCTGATGGTTTCAATAGTGACAAAGATCGATACGATCAAGATTTCACGAAACAATCCCTTCGCGGAATAGACGAGAATCGCATGTCGAGGTTTCCTTGAATCACGGTACAATTCAATTTCCGTCTAATTTGATTTGAACGTGCTTAGTAGCAGCACGAGCAGGAATTACAAGGGTATACCAAATGTCGCGTAACGTAGTAGAATACCGACGTCTAGTCACGATACTGTTACGGTTCGTTTGAGAAACCTTCAACGACATTTGCGCAAACTGCAACTGTACCGTGACTGCATTATTGGTGATCGAACCCAACCCCAAAAAGAACTCATTATCATATCATTTTACAGACATGCATACACTCCGCAGAAATTCATATCAAGTATTACATACTAACACATAAATAGTACACACTTCATAGTATATTCAATAATTCAATTCGATCAAACTTTCTGTACAAAATTATTTTTATTAATTTTTGAAGAAGAGTAAACTTCACATAAATTTTTTTGTATAACATAAGAGCTTCTAATTAAGATTAAAAATCGACATTAATATCTTTAGCTCGTAGTTAAAATTTTTTTATCAAGCATCAGGGTTTGAGTTTAGATTTAACCACGTCGTTCGCGGAATTCTCATGGAGCGAATAAACTCGCGGCACGATTTACGCGTACGTCGCGTCGCGACTCGAAATGTCATCCTGACCATAGTAGGTGGACGAGGACCTTGGCCTTCGGATTGCTCGCACCACGACATAAATCAGGGCACGATCTCGCCATAGCGAGCGTTCCATCGACCACGGTCCCCGTATTAAATCCACGGTAGTCCAACGTCGAAGGAATCACCGGCCATTTTCGGACGTTCGACACTCCGCCGCGCTACCATCTACGGTATAGTTGGGGCGTCAGCACGCGAAACGAATGTCATTGCTTCCGAACCTTATCCATCTTCTTCGCCGGACCTTTCCACTTGCTGTTCCCCCTCTGTTTTTTACCCCTTGGTTACCCCTTTTTGCCGGACCTTCTTCGCAACCAGCTTTGTTCGCGACGAAAATCTTCCTTCCAATGCTTTTTGCCACTGTCGGGCTTAATTGTCCTTTTCGACTCGATTAACATATTTTTTTTATCGTCTTCAGACCTTACAAGGTTTATTGCCTGTTTAAAATCTGTCTAATTATATTTTATCGGATTATTTAACCTGACAAAGTCTCATTGCAATTACAAAGGTGTATTCATTGCACAAGTCTGCACTTTCTTAACACTAAAGCCAAATGATCGCTCCACAAGTTGGATAACTTGTACCTTATTATAAGGTACATACATTTATTCTTATTCTACATGAAAATCAATGCTGATTTGAAAGAATGTATTTTAATAAAATAAGAATAAATGTATGCACTAATTTATCCTTCGTCATTATTTATTTTTTAACTTCATTTTTAATTTCAAGTTAAGTACACATGTGCTGGTAGGTTTAATGTTAACAATATATGATCCACTACGATACTGCTTTTTTACTTTCTAACAAGGTTTTACAGGATTTAACCTTGTCAATGCAAATCATTTCCTAAGCAAGTTTATCTACATGTTAACGAGAACGAATTCCATAAAATTCAGAGAATTCCAGCATCAGTACAGTTACACGTGCATACAGCACGAACAAATGTCCACAGGTGTGTCCGCGGTTGGAATGTGCTTGGTAGGGTGCCTCGTTTCAGGGATGTAACGCTTTGAATGCGAAACGGTATTAAAGTTGCATACGCGATGCCAGTGAATCATTTGCGGCACGATTACCAGGAATTCCTGCTACACAAACTCCTCTTTGTCACGGTACCCCTTCGCTCGATCTTTAGCGACATTTTCTCAAATTAAACTTCTTCTTGTTGAAGATGCTCGACGAGCAGGCGACAGCTTCCCTCCGTGTCCATCCCTTGAAATTGCTTCTCTTTTACTCGGCACGCGGTTTTTGCGATTCCATCGGGGGAGATGCAAGGCACCGCGGACTTCAGCCTAGTTTGGCCATGTCCTCGGCGACGCATACAAATTCTTCTTGCCCTTTACTTGCGCGGAGGATCTCCTGCGTTTTTCTCCTTTTCAAGTCCTCTCGGATGCTACAGGAAGCGGCGGACATGGCTCCGAGATGTTATGATGAAGTTGGCGAAATATGGCGTTAGGAAGTTTCTTGCTGAGACAACTTGCTACTTCAACCGTGCTTCGCTGGGACCAAATAGGTTCACAGAGTTAACATGGTATTTCAGCTGTGGAACATTTAGGACCTTTTGTATGTCAGGATTTTGGAATTCAGAGACTTGGAATTTTTTATGATCAAAACTGTGAGAAGTCCTTCAGATGTGGTCCTAAGGTTACACCTACAAAATAGGAACTTTGGAACTCTAGAATTTCTGAATCACCAAATTAGCAAGAAAACTTTGAAACCTCTTTCTCCGTCAACTCGTTCTACTCAGTGTCCTTCTATAGAAGCCATTGTTCCGTCCGGAAGGTCGGCGACGTGCGGCACTTATACTTTCGCCTTTTTGTTCCTTGAATGACTTAGACTTTCGACCTAGCATTTGTCATCGGTAGAAATTGTTCTGTCACCACTTCTAAACATGTAGAAGTACTTTCCTATAAAAATAAAGTACACACCTTCATCACGAACATTTTCTGGTCCCACATTTCTTGACATAACCCACTTCTCGATCCACGCTCAATTGATACTAATAATTACCCAAGAACAACTTTATACATTTGCTTGCTTCAAGATGTTATTAAAACGTACAAATACGGTGAAGAATTCGAAACACGAGAAAAGGAAATGAGAACCTGTTTCATTTTGCGGAGCACGAAGAAATTAATTGTATAATACGAAAATATCGTTAACCCTGAACCCTGGCTGCCGCTTACATACGAGACGCGCCAGTTCTCTTCGCTAACCGGCTCATAAACTCGAACGGCAATAACAAAATTATTGTAACTCGTTTAAACATTCTGAGATTTCGTATCGTTTTGTAGACCGGTATCGCGGCATCGAGACGCTTTTACAGAAACGGAGGAATCCAATCAGAATTCTCTTGAAATCGCACCGGTCGCTCGATTTCATTTAACTCGAGGTCAGATGTTCACGATTGTTGGCTTTTAGCGCAGGTAAAACACGGTTTCCTTTCGAGGTAATCGTTATGCGTTTTACACGTTGTCTCACGAACATTCCTACGACGTTAAATCAAATTTATTTCGTCAACGCTGTCGAACGCCGTCTGCACGAGACGTGTCTGAAATTTTACGCGCGCGTTAGGAAAATCGTGTGTTAGCATATTTGGTCATTTTCAGTTTCACTCATTCTTAATTGAGTTTACCGTAAGAGAATGTGGTTCGAATGGTACATTTCATAACGACAGCAAGAACATTTAAATGCAAATGTCTTCATAAAGTACTATTTTTTACGCCCGATACGAGTGGAAAATTACGGAAAAATCATTGAGTACATATGTTCAACATGTTTCGTAACTAGACGAAAAGTACGCCCTGCAAGTGATCTATAATTGACGCCGTCTTCGCCAGCAATCTCAATAAAGATAATTATATAGTCCGTAGTCAACCCCTTACGTCACACGACCCTTCGATGTCCCAACACGGTCGACCTGGATGAGGTAACGTCTTTTCAAGTTTCATTGGTCTATTGTCTAGGATAATGAGCAACGTGGGTCGTGATTCGAGGGTGTGATCCACACGTGCCAGATCCATTTTTATTAATTCACGAGGCCATCGATCACGAATCCTTGTACTATTAACACGAAAATGTCTTTTTAACATCCTAGTTCTCCAGATTCTTATACCCTATATTTCTACACTTGTACATTCTACATTCTTCCTAATTATTTATATTTCTGTATGTCCATATCTCCCGATATACAGATCCATTTCAAGTTTTGAAAATCAGATCCTATGTCCCGAAGTTCCTAGACATCTACATCCCCATATTCTTTGCTTTTCCTCACGTTCTCAAAATTATACACCTCCTGATACCTGTAGCACATTTCCAATGCCCGTGTCTCCAATCTAAAGTAAGGAGGAATGATAATTTCGCGATGCCTACGCATCTGAACACGGTGATATTGTGCAACGCCGGTGGTTACGTTTATGAGTCGACAAATTGAGTTAAAAGTTAGTTACAACCTTGAGAATGCTGGACGATATTCGAGTCGGTCGTCAGCAACGTCGACAAGGACTGGTCTATTAACTCTCTGCTCAAGAACGAGTAATTGTTCGATCGTTTTTGCGATCGTTTCTGTCTTCGAGACGAACGATCCTCACATGCGGAGACCTGCTTTACGAGGTTTCTTGTTTACGAGCTTAGACTTTCCGTTTCTCAGCGATATGGGAGTCTATATTGCTCGATAAGATAGATCAATTTCAGACGCACCCAGGGTTACATCCTTGAGCGGTGTATTTAAAAAATTAGCGTAGTCTTGCAGTTAATTCTGAAGTTTTAGAAGCGGAAGCATATAAAATGTATGGCCTTGCATTCGAACGTCGCGTTAACGCTTTAACCGTGTGTCAGCGTAAATGACGAAAATCGTTTTAAGAATTAATACGTCAATTGGAATTCACGCGATGTGACACCGCGTTCATTAGTTCGTTTTGCAGCAGTTAATCTTTGTCTCTTTTTACGATCTCACCACGTGTCGTACGCATGCAGCACAATAAAATTGTTTTGCCACTTGTCATTTTTATGATTCATTTGGCGATCGTTGTCCATGATGTTGATAAAAAGGGAAAAACGCACTTTGCAACGCTGATACACTTGTACCTATGAGAGATACGTTCCCTTTTTTATCGGCATACGTAGTAATGTCTTAATGAAAAAGACATACCGAGTCTTAATCATAGCAAGTCACTCTGGCAGCCTGAGCTGTTCGTTTTTAGGTACCGATGATTAATTGATCTTTCTTTTGGACTAATTTCAGAGTGGAAATAGAACGCTCGTTCTCCATGGAGGCAATAACGGGAGCTTGTTGCACGTGACTAATCAAGATTCTTTTGTGGGACAATTACCAAAGAACAGTAAGCTTTTTGTTCTTTTCCTAACTGTGTTTTAGAACTTCATATACAGTTCAATGGTCTACCATTGTTGCTACAATATTTTCTTTCTACAGAATCCACAAAATTATCCTACTATACAAACTGGAGCGAATGGTCCGTGTGCGATCGACACTGCACGCAGAATCGCGTTCGAAGGTGTCGACTGAAGAAAAAATGTGGAACCACGATACTTAGAGTAAGTGACAAGGAAATTTTATAAAATTTCTCAAGATTCTAAAGTTCTCAAGATTCTATGATATTTCACGATTCGATCGAATGCTTTACAGGAAGAACGTTCCTGTCAACACAACAGGAAAGGAAGATGGAGAAGATGCAAGCAGCGACAGCGTCGCGGACATCGACGAAAGGACAGATTTCACGTAGTGCAGGTAAATTCTGACGACCACATGCACCTTCTAATTCAAACCTGTACAAATTTCATAATACGAAGATTCAGTTGAAAGATAGTGAGATGCTTTCACATGTAGTACAATTTATCACTCAATTATAAACACTAGTTACCCAAAAAGGAGGCGGAGCCCAGACAAGGGAGACGAAGAGGCAAGGACATCAAGGACCAGTCGATAGGATATTATGGAAAGTGGAGCAAGTGGTCACCCTGCACAAGACTATGTACAACTCAACGACACAGGTAAACCCGCGCTAATGATCTCTCATTTCGTTTATCAACTACGAAATCAATTCTCATTAGTCTCGATTAATTAAGGTGGTGCAAGAAGCCTGGAATTTGTGTGCGAGACGTGATCAGGGAGAGTGCCTATTGCTACGTCGAGGGGAGTTACTGCCAAAGATGGATTGACCAAGAAATCCGTAGAAGCCAGGAAGAAGATAGCGACGGTGACTTGCAACTAGCTTGTACAACAATTTCACTACGTTTTCTTTTTCGATAATATTCACGTTATTTATAGACATCGTATTAGAACTGAGCAGCTCCAACGATGTAAGCAGTGCGATTCTTGAGAAGAACCCTCATAACTGGAAATGTGGGGTAACGAGCACGCAAAAGACTTCTCGGCTGTCGTATTTCACGAGGATTATCGGTGGACGTCCGTCGATTCCTGGTAGCTGGCCCTGGCAGGTGGCAGTCTTGAACAGATTCCGTGTAAGTACACATCTAGAGTACCAAATAGCATTAGAAGACTCCGAAGATAATTTCCAACTTTCAGTATTAACAAAATTATATTTTTATAGGAAGCCTTCTGCGGAGGTACCCTGGTTTCTCCAAAATGGGTGCTGACCGCCGCACACTGTATTCGAAAACGTCTTTACGTTCGTATCGGGGAACACGATTTGACGGTGAAAGAGGGTACCGAGTTAGAACTAAGGGTACATGTTCAAGTATAACAAAAATAATCTGCAAGCTTGTAATTATAGAGTTCTTAGTTTCTACTGTCGGCTAATTAAACGATATCTCTTCAGGTTGACTCAGTAACGGTACATCCTGAATACGATGTGGACACGGTGGACAATGACATCGCGATGTTGCGTCTCCCAGTCACGCTGACTACCTCGCCATCGAGAGGAGTCGCATGTCTTCCAGCGCCTAACCAGCCTCTACCCGCCAATCAACTGTGTACGATCATCGGCTGGGGAAAGTCACGAGTCACGGACGACTTTGGTACCGATGTTCTTCACGAAGCTCGAGTACGTCTCGTCCACATGTTACAAATTCAAAGCCACACTTCTATCTGATCATAACTTGAAGTTTAATCTTCTTACAGTGATCTTTAATTACCTTACACTATCAGGTTTCAAAAGTTGCACGTAATACTAGTTTAATTTGCCACTAAATTAAGTACAGTTCAAAGAGCTCAGTGATTACAGCTCAGATTAGAAAACTCACGAAAGACGTTACTACAGTTCGTTACCAAACATTTCCTTTCAATTTCTCAATTTTTGCAGATACCTATCGTGTCTACAGAAGCATGTCGCGACGTCTACGTGGACTACAGAATCACGGACAACATGTTCTGCGCAGGATATCGTAGAGGGAGAATGGACTCCTGTGCAGGAGACAGCGGCGGTCCCCTTCTCTGTCGCGATCCCAGGAGACCCGAGCATCCCTGGACCATTTTCGGGATCACCAGCTTCGGGGAGGGTTGTGGGAAACGTGGGAAGTTCGGGATATACGCCAGACTGTCGAATTACGTGCGTTGGATCAGCAGAGTGATGAAAGATGATTATAATTAAAAACTGAGGACATTGTGCATAGAATCTGATTGTGTTGCTAGCAAGCGAAAGACTAGAACTAATTTTAAGGAATAATTGAGTGCAAGTTGAAAGACTGTAATTGATCGAACAGTTTCTATTAAGGTTAATGTCATTTATCAGTTTCTAATTTACATCACTTTGTACAATGAAAAATTGTTGTATTTTATACACCTCGGTAATAAGAACATAAAGAAAAATGGCAGTATAATTTTATTCTGTAACTAGGGACCAGGTTGAATCTTCGCTCCTGAATGATCAAAATTGTTTCTTTTTCTCTAAACTCTTTATTATTCAATAATACGAAACGTAATGTGAAAAAATCATGAAACACTTTTGTGCAACACGACACTGCTCCTGTTTATCGAAACTCGTGACAAATAAAAAGCGGAGCGATAAGACGATAAAGAAGCGAACGGACGAGAAAGAGGTCTTTTCCCGTGGAACGTGGCGCCACCTTTCGTCGAACGGCGATTTCTTCGAACCTGGTAGCGAACGAGTATCAGAGATAGGTGCAGATAAAGTCGAAATAATTAACGAGATGATATCATAAGAGTTTCGTTGGTTTCCATCAACGTGGTTGATAATATAACTTCCTTTGCCGTTTAACGAAACTTTTGACCAACGATCGATCTTCGAATTGGAATAATTCAGTTGAACTTGCATTTCGAGAAGTCCATCTCTGGATGCTGCTCCATGAACCTGAAAAAAAGGCGCAATTAAATATGCAATTAAATTAGCACTGGTTTGGTCGATGTCACCGGAATCTTTTTGATCGGTACTTTTTGATTACGTCCTGTTTCTTCTGTTCGTCGGACGTTGGCAAACCTAATTCCTTCTGTCTCTGATCGTACATCATCTTCTCTACCAGACCTCTGGTTTCCCCGTCAAGATCGGAGAGCTTGCTAGGTTCGGGATTCACTTTCTTCGTGCTGATCTCTGGATCGGTTGTCACCACGTGTGCCCACCATCGCATTTTGTTCACCTGCAAATCGACAATCCGCGTACTTAATAGAAACATATTTCCGCACGAACATAAATAATTTTCATTGCTAAGATCACAACGAATCTTACAAAATAATCGGAATACTTAATTAGTACTTTATATAATACTCGAACCAGTGAAAGGCCAAGAACTTTCTAAAATAAAAAATAGGAAAATAGTGGCCATGCAACGAATTCACGTACGACGCAGACAGTGAAATATTGATGTCTGGCGATAAAACGAATGATATAATTAACAGACTGGCAACAACACTAAACGAGACATGTCGATAGAATTTTAGGTAAACAGCTGCTCGAGTGGTCACGATTCAACCTTCGCTAAACTTTCTTATTTTGAGAACCTTCAGGGCCACGTCAGACAAGCAGATTCTTCGCGTATTTGATACGTTTGATCAAAATTTATGTTAACTCGATGATAGTCATCGAATCCTTGTTTCGTCAAGGTTAACAGAGACATCCGAGTGCGATTTTTCTTTCCGTCACTCACCTTCTCCAAATTCAGCAGCAACATTTTTCCATCTTCGATCACCCAGGTGGATTCCTCGACCTTGACCTCGTGCGGGAAATCACCGTCGATGATAGGTGGTTGACCCTTTATACCGCAGGTCAAGTGCTTCTTCGTGATCGTTATTGAAATGTCCTTAGGCCTGACCGAGAAGTTCACTTTCAATGGGATTTTGATCTGCAAGCAAATGGGGATCAATGGAGACTTTCTTCTAAATTATAAATTACTCGGAAGCAAATTAAAAATTCAAGATATAAAGAAATAACTATTAAAGATTTAAGTTTTAAAGGAAACTTGTAATATAACTTTTAATAGGTAAAAATTTATTGAAGATGTTGAAAGTGTAAATGTGTTGTCAAATTTCAATGTCACTGATTTATTAATTTTAAAATATCTTATACACTTCATATCAGTTCAGAAGTTTTCCAAATTTCTAAATAAACTTCAAACTTTCAAGAATAAATCCTTACATCAATTTTAAATAACCTTCCTTGTAATATAACTTGTAATATAACTTTTAATAGGTAAAAATTTATTGAAGTTGTTGAAAGTGTAAATGTGTTGTCAAATTTCAATGTCACTGATTTATTAATTTTAAAATATCTTATACACTTCATATCAGTTCAGAAGTTTTTCAAATTTCTAAATAAACTTCAAACTTCCAAGAATAAATCCTTACATCAATTTTAAATAACCTTCCTTGTAATATAACTTGTAATATAACTTTTAATAGGTAAAAATTTATTGAAGATGTTGAAAGTGTAAATGTGTTGTCAAATTTCAATGTCACTGATTTATTAATTTTAAAATATCTTATACACTTCATATCAGTTCAGAAGTTTTCCAAATTTCTAAATAAACTTCAAACTTCCAAGAATAAATCCTTGCAGCAGATTTTAAATAACCTTCCTCTCTTAATCGCTAAATCTAAAAAATATAAAAGTACAGAATCCGACAGCAAGAGCACCGTAACAATAGACTGATCGATCAAAGAGTAAGCATCGTTCCACACGACTACCCTTCGATCTCGATCTCGTTGCAGATCATCGGTTCCTCGCGACCTCGGTTTTTGGGAAGCTAGCCTGTAACCTTGAGCTGGACCTTGGACAACTTAGAAGTCATTTTCGAGGACTTCTCGTGACGGGAAGAAAGGAAGAGCTCTAGAGCGTGTCACGAAAAGGTCGCACATTCCGTAAATACTTGATACTGTTCTTGATATCGAGATCGGATCTCGACGTTGGGTCAGTGTCGACTTCAATAGGGTCAGTAGAGCTGTCATATCTTTTGCTCAAAGAAGTCGGTGTTATAAAATCAGAGGTTGCATATCAAATCGATTTCGAAAATAGAAAGGCACGATCGAGGGTTAAAAGGTTAAATTTATCTAATTTTAAGATTGAACAACAACTAAAATGATCATAAATATTTTTCATTAGGGTTGACACAAAATTAATAACCTGATGATACAAGAATCATCTTACAATTTTCGAAATCTAACCATTTGATCATCCTACCATTTCGTTTCGCAGTAGAGTCTAGTTCTTACAGCCCTACTTCCATTTATTACAGATTTAGCTTCGTCGTGGATGAGGGTTACAGTGATCGATAACGTCCTACCATTAGACTTGCTCGACTTTAATCACGACTCTTGCGAAAGAAATTTGAATATCAAACTGATGCAATAGACGGTAATAGACTCGATTATTGGTGTCAAGTCTTCCCGATGTAGTAGAATGTTGAATGGCAATCATAATACGAACGTGACACGTTTACGGCGGAACATCATTAAGAACAATTAAATCCACGAAATCCTAGATGATCCATCGAGCGTGTCGGGGTCGTGTGTTGCAACTAGGATCGTTCGAAACGATCGCGAACGGTGATGGAAGGAATTGCGCGTCGCGGGATCATCATCCTCGCTTCGGACGTGTTTGTTGGATTTAGCAGCGTGACGACTGCGATGCGATGCCGCGAGTCGAGCGCACCGGTGCGTGGAAACGGATCATGGCTACCGACTTTGCAGCCGTCGTTAACAAAGTGGAATATCATTACGAGAGAACGACAAAGAACCTCCTCGGATTATCCTCCATCTCTAGAGTCGCGCGACGTTAACCAGACTGTGACACAGGGGCGCCGCTGTAATTCACTGACGTACAATTTTCCAATTTGCGAGGGACAGAATTGGCGATTACGAAAATTTTGGGGTGTGAGAATTTGGGGATGTAAGAAGTCTAAGGTGTTGGAATCGGAGAGGTAGGAATCATGGACATGTAGAAACATGGGGTGTGAGAATTTGGGTGGTGTAAGAAGTTCAAGGTGCTGGAATTAGAGAGTTGGGAATTTGGACATGTGGAAATATGGGGTGTGAAAATTTTGGGAGGTGTAACAAGCCTAAGATGCTGGAATTAGGGAGGTGGGAATTTGGACATGTGGAAATATGGGGTGTGAGAATTTGAGGGTGTAGAAATTGAAAGAGGTGAGAATTTGGAGATATGGGAAATTGGGGAAGTGGGAATTTGGAGATGTGGGAACTCCGACGTGTTGGAATTGGGGACGTGGGAATCTGGGTATATGGAAATAGGGGGCGTGAGAATTTGGGGGTGTGAGAAGTCCAAGATGTTGGAATAGAGGAGATGGGAATTTGGAGAAGAGAAAATTTGGGGATGTGGGAACTCCGACGTGTTGGAATTGGAGACGTGGGAATTTGAAAATATGGAAATACGGTGCGTGGAATTTGGGGATGTAAGAAGTCCGAAATGTTGGAATAGAGGAGATGGGAATTTGGAAATATGGAAAATTGGGGAGATGGGAATTTGGGAATATGGGAACTCCGACGTGTTGGAATTGGGGACGTGGAAATCTAAAAATATGGAAATATGGTGCATGGAATTTGGGGGTGTAAGAAGTTCAAGATGTTGGAATAGAGGAGATGGGAATTTGGAAATATGAAAAATTGGAGAAGTGAAAATTTGGGGATGTGAGAACTCCGACGTGTTGGAATTGGGAACGTGGAAATTTGGAAATATGGAAATATGGGGCGTGGAATTTGGGGGTGTAAGTCCAAGTCGTTAGAATTGGAAAAGTGGAAATCTAAAAATATGGAAATCTGGAACCTTGAGATTGTCAATGTAACAACTTAAATCTGAAAACATGAAGATATGCATATGAGTTAACCACCGACTATAGAACCACCTTAGTCTGCACAATTTGTTTAGACTTCATCTGAAGTACTTTTTCCTTCAAACTCCCAGAATAGAACCTAGACTTCTTCAATCATACCAATATAATAGGTACTCAAACAACTGCTGTCAATAGTAAAACCGACCTCCTACTAACTTCCATTCATCACAAGAAAAAAGCGCTAAGGAAAAACGTTTAATGATTCAACACCGATGTCCATCTTCCCATGATGTCACTCTACATACTATGAGCGCATCGTTTAGTGAAGATACGTGAATTGCGGGGACAGATATGGACTCCGAGTAACAGACATAACGAGATATAAGAAAAGTTGAGTAACATACGTTGCAATCTTTTTCAACGTCTTTAGAGGAGACCGGTGTTCCAAGGATCAAAGGGTGTACGTGAGAAAATTCACGAGCTCTTCGTGTCGTCATTGAAATTCTTGAAAATTTCTTGGAACACCCTTTTGACGATCGTTTACCATCGATTATTTTCAATATTTTGCACGCAATGCACACCGTGTACAGAAGATTTGTTGCTGACCTTTAGATTTCATTAGAAGCGTTTGCACGCGAGGATTAGGAAATAAATCTCAGCATTCAATTTCTCACGGACATCAAAATTACGAAGAAAGCACAAAGATTTTCTAAGCAAATCTAAAGTTTAAAACAGGGTGTATACGGTTCTTAGATCACAGGGTGTGTCATACGTAAGTCAATTTGAAGGGAAATGTGTTTAATAAAACATCAAGTCTCATTTGCTGAATGAGACTTCAGAGAAGTTCTAAGTGCATCGGTGCCATTTGATGGTCATCAAGATTTGCGAAATCCGCGTGTTTCCTATAGTTCCATCTGTGTGCATCTATGGTTCTCAGTGTCATTATACAGGATGGATCAAACACAATGTGTACATTGAAAATTGCGAACTTATGTCAAAGGAAATTTAAGAGCCTTCTGCTTCAGGACTTCAAAGAACGTACACAAAGTTGAACGTATGTACTTCAAAGGACTACAAAACGACATAAAAAAGACCAACTACATGGTCAAGTGAAGCAATAAGACATCAAAAAGATACACTAGCACTTTTTACACACATGATCATGATATTTATAAAATGATACTCTGAATCTTTACAATGTACATCTTTTGAGAGATTCTGTACAGTTTACCGAGTACCGTGGCGAGTGAGCCGTGGACAATTTGCAACCAGAGGATCCTGCAATTTTCAATCGACGCTCCCTCGTGCCCATTATCCCTTCCACATAATCGTTTGTTCCTCGCGTTTTTCTGAACTTGTATCATCCAACGATCCGAGAACGTTCAGGTTTAATACAGAGATTGTTCTACGTTTACGTAATTTTTGATTCCGGACGATTTAATGGCGATTTAAAAAACACGATCGGTCTTTTCACGCTGGATGATTTGTACGTTCAAGTATGTATTACTTATACTGACAATTTCTGAGTTTGTTGCGTGGAGAGTTACACCCTGATACATTTTATATCTCTGAAACTGCAGACCTTTACATTTGTATATCCATAAGTTTTCTACATGTTTCGAAATTGTGGAGATTTCTACATTTTTAGATATCAATGTTTGTAGATGTATGTACTCCTAGATTCCTACATGTTTTTAGACTTCCTAGATTTCATAGAGTCCTAGATATGTTTCGAGACCTCCAAACATGGTTCAAAAACAATGATACGAGTTTCTTTAAATTTCTGGCTGTAACACGGTGGTTAGGAAATGATCAGGTGAAAAACAATTGCGTCACTGCCGGAATAGCAATAGGATGAAAACAGAACGCAATCGGACGTTTTAATCTGATTCGTCAATCAGCACGGGAAGCCACGAAGTCGAGGACAGATATAGCCAGAACAATGAATTCCTTCTGTGGCGAAAACAATTAAGAGGTAACAGTGTGTCAGAACGCGGTGGTTCTGAAACGTAGCCTTGAATTTGAAAGAACAAAAGGAGCGTGATTACGTTAACGAAAATGACACGATATGAGAACGTCCTGCCGCTTTGTTTCGCTCTTGCACGATCCGTCAACGATTCGTGATTAGGTACCCTTAAGAATTTTGAAACCTATTCAATGAAGCTGCAATCGGGTTCATTACTGCTTCATACGTGTTGCAATACCTCTCAAACTTTTATAGACTATGATTACTTTTAACAAGTAACTTGTTCGAAGTTTCAAAATTTAAGTCAAGGTAAAAATATTAAAAAATGAAGACCTAAAAATGCAAAGACTCAGAAGAGTTCAGAAATTTCACCAACTACCCCTGAAGTTAAATTGCAAAGTTAACAATAGAAAATACTCAAGAAAATATGAGGATTTGTTTCACAAAATGTTCACTCTGAAAATATAACACGATGTACATATGTGTACTTATGAGTCACAAGCGCCGTTTTCAAATTCTATTCAAGACCGGAACACACGCTTCACTTTCGAAAAGTATTACGCGAAACATGTCTGAGGATTAATGACACTTTGGTATATACAATAATGAACAGAAGAGTAACTGGAAATATTCAAGCAGGTAACGGAACGTGCCGAACCTCAGTGCATGAATTTCTCGACAAATTCTTTTTCTACGTACCATTGATCAGGCTTGCGGTTTCCGACGCGACAAGCTTAACACCCGTTACGACATATATGGAAGAAGTCTCCGCAAGTGAACACAGATTGAATAAGCAGCTTTCTCTGCTCACTGTCTATGCTAATGACTTTGTTCTATCGGTTATTTCCTGACAGCGTCTTCTTTTTGTTTGAATTTCGCGGGAGATACGGATGTGGTCACGGGAAGATGATGCATAAATCCCAAAATGGCTGCAATTCAAATTTGCTCCTATATGCATCTTGCTCATCGAACGAACTATTCTTGCTTAATTTCTTCAAAAGTAACTGTCATCAAATAATTCTGACACTGATTAAATAACTATTGAATTTAACGAAGCTATCCTAAAATTGCAAACGTGTCATTGGATATCGTACGTCGATCATGAGTAGTTGCCCGAAATAGTTACTCAGTGAAAAGTAAAACACGCATGATTTTGACTCTCGATGCTCAGATTCGTCATCGATTGCAACGTTCGCTTTGTTTCGCACAAGAACTTTGTTTTCTCAGAGGACTTCGCAACATTGGCCGAAATCTACGCAACGGATCAAACGAAACTTTCATCGCGAAACGTAGGCTCGTTCATCGGCCCGTTGCTCGAAGGTTGCAGCGTCGAGAACCGATTTATTTGGCGCTTCGTCGGAATCCTTGATAAATCGAGAATCGGCGCCCGCACACCTCGTTGCGCAATCGAATAGTTCGCTCGTTACTCAGTCGAGCAACGTGCTTTTTCACACGATTGTACGCCCTTATGAGAACAGTGACGCCTTGGGACCATCTTTGGATGTTAAGGTTCAGGAGTCTGAGAGAGTGGTAATTTTGAGAATTAGGGGGTTGAAGGTTTGGGAATTTGGGGATTTCGGGGTTTGAGGATTTGGAAGAGTTGGAATTGGAGGATATGGGAATTTGGGGGTTTGAGAATTTGGACGATTTGGAATTGGAGGATATGGGAATTTGGGGGTTTGAGAATTTGGACGATTTGGAATTGGAGGATATGGGATTTTAGGGGTTTGAGAATATGGACGATTTGGAATTGGAGGATATGGGAATTTGGGGGTTTGAGAATTTGGACGATTTAGAATTGGGAGCATGGGAATTTAGGGGTTTGAGAATATGGACGATTTGGAATTGGGAGCATGGGAATTTAGGGGTTTGAGAATATGAACGATTTGGAATTGGAGGATATGGGAATTTGGGGATTTGAGGATTTGGGCGATTTGGAATTGGAGGACATAAGAAATTGGAGATGTAGAAATTTGAAGATGTGAGGATTCGGAGATGTGGGAATTCGGAGATGTAGAAATTTGAAGATGTGAGGATTTGGAAATGTGGGAATTTGAGGATGTAGAAATTTGAAGACATGACAATTAGAGCATGTGGGAAGTCGAGGACATAGGAATTCGCATATGTAGAAGTTTGAAAATGTGAAAATTTGAGGACATGGAAAGTTAAAGCTACAAGTATTATGCAAAGTAAAAATTTAATTATTTGAAAATTCTTAAATTTCAGCAATTCAAAGAATCACAAACTTACAGATCTAAGGATCCAAAGATTTGACAATTATATAAAAATACAGAAATGTAAAAAGTCCAAAGATGCAATTATTTTAAGAACGCCAGCACTTGATATCACAGAACTTTAAAACCTTGTATTCTTCAAATTTTGAGGCATTCCATTGCTTCATATTTTCACCTACTTGTAAATTAAGTAGCTAGCCCACCGAAAATAATTCCTCAATTCCAAAACAAATTCGCCATCGGAAAATTTGCTTCGCTTCCTAAAATACAGCTGACGCCCATAACGAAAGTGTTAACCGTTCTGTTATCGCCGCACGGTCTAAGTAAACTCGCGAATACATTTGCCTTCGACATTGTAACAAATTTTAACGAGTTTCGTTTCACGCTTTCAATTCGTTTCCTTACGAAGTGCCGGGGCGTGTCATGCATTTCGAAACTGTGTCCAGTACGCCGACAGTCCGATGAAACTTCTTCGAGTCATCGATATAAGCGGTAATCTTTAAGATGTATGCCTTTGTATCACGCGCGAAGGCAAAGTACACAATAATAAGAGTCTTCGATAAATGGTCATCATGGTACAAGAGTATATAAACGAATTTCGTCGAGTCACTCGAAAATACTTCGAAATTGAAAACAGGATCGTTAAGATATTCCTGTTTGTCTCTGAGGTGTTAGACCGAGATCGATTAGGTCGCACCAAGGCTGACGGTGCAGGTTTAATATTCATGTGGCAGAGAGATGATCAATGAATAGGTACTACGGTTAGATACGTTAATAAGACATTGACACAATAACACGTGAGTCTTTAAAGGCTAATCAAGCTATGAAACTTGTGAAGAGTGAATACCAAAATTTGTCGGTGCAACCCTGAACATTTTATGGAACTAAGAGCATCGAGAGAAATTCAAGACTTCATAGCCTTTTTCTACTTGTTATAGTTGACTATATATATATATATATACTGAAAAAAGAAGCAAAGAAATTTTGAGGAGTGGTTTCACTTTAGACAGACAAGATAGAAATGACAGTTCAAAATACTTATTTAAAAAGGTAACTCCAGGAGGTGCAGATTAAATCACATCTGCAAATCTCCTCACAGTAGATCCTTTTTCTACAGCCACTCTGACGAAAGAAGCTATAAAACTATTTGCATTATTAACGTGCAGGATGCATCACTGATAATTTAAGTGTCAGTGGTCACGATGATACAACGTCGTTAGCGATCAGTCTATCATTAGTAAACATTAAAAAGATGTAATAAAATTTCTATAAAAAGACTGATTTTTTACTAGTCAGTCTTACCTCGTTCTCCATAAACGGCGATCACGTTAGAATCGCGGTTCCCAGTAATATCTCGCGTGTTAAACTTCGACTCTAGAAACAAAGGTTTGTTTCAAGGGCTAAAACGGCAGTGAAAGGAGACCGACTATCCCCGTAAAAGTTTCCAATTTTTTTTTTTCACAATCATTTCGCGTGTCCGATCCGCACAGCGATTGTGCGCTCCGTTCGAGCAACCTTTGATCCGCAAGGACGCGATTTCCTTCCTTTCGACGCGCGATTACTTCACGCGAATAAATCACAATAAGTGGCCGTCGCGAGTGAACAAATCACGAGTTCACGACAAAAACGACGATCCAGCTCGAGACGCTAATTGGATCATTACGACGTGATCAGGGAAGCGGCAGAGTCCCTGCTGCCGGATGAATCTCTGCAGGGATGGACTCTGCACGGAACGTGTACCGTTCAGGGTATTAAATGTAACGAAATGGAAATTTTGGTGGGTTTATTATGGATCGTGAATTTAGAGTTTCAAAGTTGTATAATTTTCAAGAAGTTTTTCCTAAACTTCCACACTTTTGAAACTGTAAAATTGAGTAGTTGTAAGACTTTATTAGGCTTGCAAAATTTAATAATTCCAAACTTCCAGACCTAAAATGCTTAGATAAGAAAATAATAAAATTTCAGAGTTAAAAAATTCCTAAGTTCTAAACTACTGAAGTTATGAATCCCTAAGTGCCAAACTTCTGAAGATCCAAACTTGTAGAGTCCTAAGTCTTGGAGCTCCAAATTACCAAAGTCCCAAACTCCTGAAGAATTAAACTCCCAAAATCGTAAATTTTCTACGTTTCAAACTTCAGGAGATCTACACTTGGAATATTCTAGACTTTTGTAGTCCCAAACTTCCAAAATCCCAACTTCCTCAAGTTCTAAATCCTTGAAGACCCAAACTCTCAAGATTCCAAATTCCCAAAATCTCCAAAGTCCACAACTTCCAATACCCAAAACTAACCCATCAAAGCTAAAAAATTTCTAACTTCTAATTTCGTGTCCTCATGCTCCAAAACTCTAAAAGTCCAAAATGGCATCCGTCTTAATGCAGCCCTGCGTGACTGTCCGTATTCATTCGTAACGACGTTGATAATAACTCGAAGGAAGTGGAGTTCTTTCACGGAAGAAGGCGGCGAACGACAAAGGAACAATGAAGTCTGGGTATCTTGATCTTTCTTATCAGGCAGATCGTTAGATCCCATTCCATTCAAGGCGACCAAGTGCACTCGAACGACAGTGCATGTTTGCATTTATCGGGACAATCGTTTCTGCGCTCTCACGCTCAATAACGAATTCCCCGGTGCATCGTGTGCGCAACATCGTGCCATTTACTCGGATGATCGAGTCTAATTCTCATGCTACCTCGCGAATCGTTCGAATCAGTCATTCTAAGAGCGTCCCTACTCATTGTTGGCGAGTGGATTTTAAATCATAAATCGATTTTAACCCCTTCCCGTGCCATTTATTTAACAGTTGCGTCAGTCAAGACTAACTATTCAGAGCTATAACATTAAAACAAACAAAGAAAATTAAAATGTTGTGAGTATTTTATATTCAAAGATCTTTGATAATGCAACTTTTAGTTGAACCTAAACTTCGAATTGAAGAATGTTCAAAGTTTGAACAAGGTTTGTCAAATTTGAGGTGTAAGTGCGTCACGAGTGGGACTCGTCAAAGTACGGCAAGGGGTTAATAGGGAGGGAAATATATAAAATAGAGAAAGTTTAGCCTTTACAAAAAGCTAGGCTTTACTGAGACTTTATTAGCTTATGTTGTCATCTATTTTAGTGGCAATCTTATAAACTTGCGTAATTGCGAACAACGAGACACTTTAATGACGCTGGATTCACATTTTCAATGCATCCTCCGAGTTTATGAACCAAATTAGTTTAATGAGCTTATATTCAATTGCCTTGAGCATTCCATTGCTTCATATTTTCGCTTGCTATAACACAGATATGCGCTGCTCTAATCAACTTACCACACTGACTTTGGGTCGACTGACACACTTTCATTTACTCCGATCACAGACTCCAACTCTAACGAATTCACGCTCGACAGGATAATATAATTTACGTCACTCGGTACGATATAATCATATTATCTTAGCGATTCGTAAACTACCCGCATATGAGCATTAACCTCGTACACCGTTATACCCGCGAATCGAAGTAATTATCGCGTTTCGTAGACGGTGACATCAGCGCGTTGCCGATACCGTCGTAAAATCGATGCGGTCATAAAATGGATTCGATGCATCGGTAAAACCCAGCGACGAATTCTAAAGAACCTTGATTCGAGCCACGAATTTCTTGGATTTTTCAGCGGGACGTCGATTCTTTTTCCACAGAAGCGCAAAAACAGGAATAACAGGGGACAGGAAGATCGATGAGTCTCCGCGTCCGCTTCGCACAGGTGCATCGCAGGTGAACATTACGTTTCTACGAAAGCTCGTGCACGTGGGGAATAACGATCGCGGGAGGAACAGAGATGCAAAGACAGATAGACGCATCCGGCTTAAGGGTCTTGATGCATCTAGGAAACGTGCATTTTATGCAACCATCAACTGGGAGCACAGTTGCAAGGGTTAAAAGGTGCCTTTGCACTCGAGAGGCGCTTCCCAGGCGCCATTCGATTTAATACAATAATTTGTGTGGTATGTGCGTAGTGTGGTATGTTTGTTGTGTGAGTACTCTGTAATTGTATGTTTAGTATGGGTGCATATTATGAATGAAGCTTGCGTATGGTATGATTGAAGTTTGCATGTAATGAAGATTGCTAGAAGATTGTCTTTTTGGTGTGATTGAATGTTTTTGAGGAACGAAGCGAAGAGGGCATTGCTTTGAGTGAAATCGTGAGATAGAGACGTGCGAGATTTGTAATTCGAGAGATTCCATTTGTGTTGTATTTAATTGATTGTATCTATTTATTTGTTGATGGGTTTCATTAATCTTCTTTATTATTAAATATTATTCTACATTTGAAATAAGCATTATTTAATTAATTCTATAATAATGCTCACGTAATGTATAAACACAGTGAAACAGACAATAGTGGATATTATCAGTAGAAGAATAACCTCAAAAGAAGTCATTTAACATTTTAATTAATATTTCAAAGTTGCTGTCTGCAAACAGTAAAATTACCTTCGAGTGCAAAGGGTTAACCCTTTTAGACCTTCTGGGTGGGCAATAGGAGATATGATTTTATTCTGAATTTTAAAACGAGGTGTACTCGCCATGTCAAAGCGTTAAATCGTGCAACGTGATGCATCGCACGGCTCTAAACTCCGAATATCAAGTTGCAGCTGACGCATTAAGGCGAAACGATTTCGAAGCTGACCAGGGTACGAGCAATAAAGTCATCCGAGTAGACGATCCCGTAATGATTTTACGCAACGTGTCTCGAGACCGGCTGAAACGATCTATGTTTCCTTTTACGGACAACTGGATTCCCGATATCGTAGGCAATAAATTCCAGAAATCGAGTACTGGCAGCGTATCATTTCACGGCAACAATTCACCACTTGGAGTGGACGACAACGGTCCTCGATTGCGCAGTACGTTTCTCAATGATGGACAAATTTAACGGTGATACTCTTCCTCGATGAATGGTTTATGTCAGTCTTATCTCGTAATAATTGCAGTCGGACGTTTTGTTTTAATTACCAGACGTTTTGTTCTGTGATAACGATTTAAACTGCGGATGTGAGTGTAGTTATGATAGGAGATCTGTAGAGTAAACATGAGTTATGTAATTTATGGACTGCGAATTATACAGATTCGTAGATCTATTCGCATTTTGAATTTTCTGCCGGCGGTGATCGACAAGCTGCGAGGACGCGGCTGCGTATCGACGTTAATCGATGGAAACTTTATAGCTGGACGATATATTAGCAGAAGGCAGGTGTTGGTATCGTGGTCGGTTTACTCGGCGAAACCGTGGTAGCGGTCTGCCGGTAAAAATTCCAGGGGTCCGGGACCGGTTCCTCCCAAAAAATTGGCGCCGAGCTGACCACGTTTCGGGTCAAAGAACGGCCTTGCCTCTCCCTGTCCCTCCCTCCCGACGGTGTTCTCCGCACACTTTTTCGCGTCCTCGTGCCCCCTCTATTCCGCGAGAGTTTCGCATCGCCAACTCGAACGACGCCAATGGCGTAACTTCTTACAACGGATGCGATAAAAACCGGCAAAACATCGGCCGACAAAAACAACGAAAATAGTTCTTACGACCGATCCAACCGATTCGTCATCGGTCATCAATCGTTGGAATTCGATGACACTATTCTGGAAATTTACAACGATCTACGGAATTTGTGGATGGCGCCTACTACCTTGTTTATTCCGATTTATGGTAATCGATATCGAATAGCGAATTAATATGAACATGAAGATGAATAATGAAGGCAGTTGTTCAGGAAATCGAACATACTAGTTCACCTTCTGAACTTCTAAGACCCACATTTGAAGATTGATTAGAGAACCTTCTTGTAGAGATATCAAAACCCCTCAAGTAGACGAGTTGCAATAGTCACACTCAACTTATAGTCACTATAGCTCTTCCTGCAGGAAGAGTGTTGACATAGTCCATAAACTTTACTATGCATTTCTGGAAGGATACGAAGCAGCAGCCCGAACAATAAATGTGTACGTGGTGTCTACATCTGTTCGAGAAAGTGCAAGTGTTTTGTAATCCCGAGTAATTTGGCGAGGACGGAGGCTCGTCTGCTGCGTTCGAAACTGCTGGCCACCTGCTTACTCGTCTTAGAACATATCTGATGTAGCGTTGCGCTGATTTTTGTGAAAGAGTCGCGATATTAGGGTCATCTATTCATGCCAGTTAATTGCGTCTGTATACGTAGCTATATACTTCAGGTTATTGCACCGAACCTGCGAAATGTTCGTACGTTGGCAAGCGGGTGAGCAATTAATTTTGAAATTGTTCATTATGGAAATAAGAGGTCTATCGTGTATTGCTATCTTCATATTGCAGCAAGTTATGATTGTGTTAGGTTAGGTTAGGTTTGGTTACACATTTGAAGGGTTACACATTTGTAACTGATAGGTGATATAACATAAAGTGATCCTCTGTTTATTTCATAAAGAGTTATTGCATTAAGAGTTTTTATCGTGTAGACATTTTGAACACCATGTACATCATTGATTTTCTCAGTACAATTTTTCTCTTCATTATAAATTATTGTTATATTATTCATTAAAGAATGTGTGAAATTGTCACATTTTTTGACAAGTTTTTGACAAGGACATCGCGGGAGGATTATAAATGATAATCTTAAATGATCTATCAACAGATGAACAGATCTTTCTAGTCTGACAACTCTTCATTATAAATTATTGTTATATTATTTATTAAAGAATGTGTGAAATTGTCACACACTTTTTGACAAGAACATCTGTCAGACAAGAAATATCTGTTCATCTGTTGATAAATCTTGTGATTTGACTGATGGAGGACTGATCATCCACCCAATAAGAAAGGCTCTTTTCAATAATACCAAGAGAATAGAATGCATTCATAGCTCCATAGGAAAACGTTTATCCAGTACCGATCAGTCCACTAATTAGTAAGCTATGTTACCAATGCTATCGCTTAAAAAGAAAGGTATCGAAAGACAGGCATACTCGATCGTATCGATACACGTGTTTCAGCTAATCGCGACAAGTAGATAGAAAGAATGGAGCTTTTCCCGTTGGCGCGTTACGCCAGTGCTTGATACACTTATTGGGTAGGCGCGATCGGTTGGCGAGCAACGACGCATGCGCAGATAGCGTTGCGCAGAGGCGAACGCGCGAACCGCGCACAAGAGGGCAACTTGCGCAACCGAGCGCGAGGAGGAGAGCGAGACGAAGCGCCGATCGGTGGCGCGGCCGCCAAAAGTGAAATCGAGAGATGGAAGAGGACGAAATGGTGCGCGGAGGGGAATCGCCCGCAGCCATTAAATGAAAACACAGGATTAAGGGTAAACCGGGAGCTAGGCGAGTCATTTACACGCTCTCCGTGCTAATTTAATTCCATTTTAATTGACGCACGATCATCTCTTTTCATACCTCTCCTACGGATAATCTCCCGTTAATTGGGCTAAGTTACTAAGACGCCAGTGTTGAAAGCTATTGGCGCGTTAATGATTGATTCCTTCGTTACTTCACGTTGTAGCTTCGCCGGAGCGAATCCTGTATTCTATCGTTCGTGGACCTCGTGTACACGGCATCTGATTTTCTGACTCAGTGGTCTACGGATGTATTTGATTGAAAGCTCCACTTTATTAAAATGTCGGACGCGTTGGAGATCCGTTAACAATCGCGTGCTAATTTATTTATAACTGACGTATGACTCTTATCGAATTTTCTACAGGGTGGTTCATAAGTTGCAGAACCATGCAAAGGAATTTTGTGAGAAAGAATACAATCTTGACATTTACTATATTTTTCTTTGTAAATCCTATGTAATTCTAGATCGACCATTTTGCACCAGAAATCCTCTTTCTATTCGCAGGGTGAATTTCAAAGTTCACAGACTTTTTTCACAAAGTGAAACAGGATGAAGTTCAAGATAATTCACATTGTTTCCAGGATTACGTTATGCAAAAGGCTCAGAAGCCGAGAGCTCATCGATGCAATTTTGTCCGGCGTTCCTTGACACGAATGCGCATGAAACGCGCGCGCGCGAGCACCGAGTCGCGATAAATTTTTAGATGGACTTTAATCGTGCCGTTTACTGGATACGCCGTGAAATATCACCGTTACGTACCAGCCGTAATTAAATACATAATAATTCTCCGTCGTTGGGAGAATCGTCGATTACCGCGTTTGCGCCACGGTAATTCCTCAGGTATGTGTACGCGGAATGCCATCGATTCTGACTCTAGCCAGGTTTATGCACCGTTAAGGTAAGTACAGATGTGACTGAATCGGACGCTTCCGTTTCATCTGGGAACTATTATTAGAAACGTTGCACAACAGGATTACGTGTGCTCTGATCGTGTTCTGATCGATAGAGGATCATTACAGTCTTTTTACATTCTTGATGAGTAACGTTTCACTTAAATTCTGTGTATATATATTTGATGTCTCAGAACAGATCGTTAAATATATATACTGTTTACAGATGTAAATCTTGAATTTTTGTGAGTATAAATGGTTTTTCACTCGTTCAATTATTACGCAAAGGCTCATCAAAATCCAAGTCAACTCCAATGATAAATTGCCATTTTAACTAGAACTATGTGACTAACCCATCTTGTAAAAGGATAATCAATTGCGCAACTATTGATACAATGAAACGTTTCTCGGGTAGCTACTTAAAAGCAATTTCATGTTATCTGAAAGATTCTATAGCTTCATAAGCGCGTTATGAGTTAGCCATCTCTCGATTGTTGCGCCACGTTGGCGACGCACCGACTGCTGAGACCTCTGCAGCCACTATTGACATCGTAATCATTATTATCATTCCCATTACGCTGATGAGGTTCCTGCAGTACAGGTACAATCAATGGATTGCAGTTATTACAAGATAAACTGGTCGTTCGATAACCTTTTCTTGAAGAGCACTTGTCATCTACGTGCTCGAAATTGGTTCCAGTTCTTCCATTAAACTTTATATCGACTTGCTGTTCCTAAGTTGCGGTATAGAATTATTTCGTTAATGGAAAACATTTTTGGATCCTTGAACTCTGTTGCATTAAAAACGGTGTTATGGCGCAACAAAATTGAAGTAAATTGAGAAACATCATCAGTGCAAAATTTAGGACTTGAGAAACCTCGAAGTCTAGGATGCGCAAAAAAGTAAGTCGTTAAGGATAAGTCAAGGAAATGGAAGTTGAAGGGCAAACTGGCCGAGTGAAAAACTCGCGTGCACGGTTTCGTAGATTTGAAATTTAAAGGTTAAGAAACATAGAAACTTCAAATTTTCTAATTTAAGAGAGTTAAGCTGGATATTGCAAATCGGTCGGATTACAGTCGACTCGGCTCGATGATCACCTTTCACGCACAAGTTGCTCAACCGAAATCGCCACAATTTCTTTATCCATCCGGAAACCGCACCGGGCTGACTAATACTCGTGTTAGTTTGCAGTGTGCACCGAGAAACCAGTTGAAAAGGATAATATGATCACGTTTCTTTATGACATTGTTCCTGAACAATGTGGTAGAATTGCGCTCCAATTAAGTATTCCAGTCATTCGCAGAAATGACAATTAAAAATAGGACAGTGGTTTTGTTCACGGTCTGAGATCAAACTTGGTTTCTCACCTCGACAATTCGCTTAATTTTGCAACGCGTGAATCACAGATGATATCTTGCACGAAAAGGTTGCAGTACCGTGAACGCTCTTACTGAAAGATTTAGAACGGAGAACGCGACTTTCTAAGCTCGCTTGCTTTACAAAAATAATCTAGTTCATTACCGCAAGTTTTATGCTTCACCGCGTGTGATAATTAAATGCTTCTGAATTAGCATTGTTACTTTTGTAAAGCAAACAATTAAATTCATTTCGTTGTGGACGTTTAACGTATTACACAAAAATGTGGTAATACGAAGTCTCTTGAGGAACACATTTGTCGGACTTTAATCTTCGCACCATCCAGTGACAAATAAGGAGCTTAATAATTACTTATTGTACAAGCTATACGGTTTCATTAAAAAAACAAAGGTGTCCCATTTCATTTTCGGCCCATTTGACCCAATTTAAATTCTCTTAAGGAAATTCCTCTGCTATATTAAAACCGTAGCTTGACCGAATTCCACGAACGGTGTACCTGACAGTTAATTATCTTAGCACCGAGTTAATTCGACCAACAGGTTAATTTTACAAGGTTCACATTTGTCATGAGTGATCCACATTCACGCAACCCATTCTAAACGTCCATCAAATCTCTTTTATTAAAAAATGTAAGCATATACATTCTTCAAATTTAAAATATACATCCATTCTAATATAAAATAGTTGACCTTTCAAGAACAGAATTGTACTGCAAATGGAGACAGAAGACTAATGAGTACAGAATGTCTGCTAGTCTGTTTAGTACGTCCGTTCCAACGTTTTTAGATTCAATAACTCTGCAACGAGACGTCAGTGAACACGCAGTCTTTTATGCAGTCGCCTAGAGTCACGGATTTAAAAGGTTAAAATCCAAGAAAGAACGCATGAAGGAAGCAATAAGGCAGCAAAAGAGCCGGACTCGTGTGTCCGGTCAGTAACTTCTAAGGATCATTAACGCCTGTAGTGGATAGGCGAGCGTCGAGGTGGAAAGTGACGCATAATACAGGCTCGACTAGATGTCGAAGATCACTGTTATTGGGAAACCAGCGACTACGCTAATCCGGCTTCGCTCGTATACGCGTTATCGTGTTCCCTCCTCCGGCGAATAGAGCTGGACGAGGATACGAGCCGGTGACACCGTGTCGCCGGTGTCAAGGATTCCGAAGGATGAGCCTATGGCGAGATTTATTGGGTTATTTGCGTATATGTTACAAGGCTAGCGTCAAGTGACATCGGCGAATCCTGGATAGGTAGCTGTAGTCTTCCGATCAATGGTAATAATACCGTGTTACACTCGTCATTATTTAGGGTATAATTACTATTAGATTTCAAATTTAGGGAGGTTTGGGACTTGGAGAATTTAGGTATTTGGGAGGGTGGGAATTTGGGAGTTTGGGGGGTGAGAGAATTTGGGAATGTAAGAAATTTGAGTGCGTGAGAATTCGGGGGAGGGAGAATTTGGAAATGTGAGAATTTGGGTGCGTGAAAATTCGGGGGTGTGAGAATTCGGGGGAGAGAGAATTTGGAAATGTGAGAATTTGGGTGCGTGAAAATTTGGGGGAGTGAGAATTCGGGGGTGTCAGAATTCGGGAGAGTGAGAATTCGGAAATGTGAGAATTTGGGTGCGTGAAAATTCGGGAGTATGAAAATTCGGAGGAGTGAGAATTCGAAAGAGTGAGAATTTGGGGGAGTGAGAATTCGGGGGTGTCAGAATTCGGGAGAGTGAGAATTCGGAAATGTGAGAATTTGGGTGCGTGAAAATTCGGGGATATGAGAATTCGGAGGAGTGAGAATTTGGGTGCGTGAGAATTTGGGTGCGTGAAAATTCGGGTGAGTGAGAATTTGGGTGCGTGAGAATTTGGATGCGTGAAAATTCGGGTGAGTGAGAATTGGAAATGTGAAAATTTGCGACTGTGAGAATTTGGGTGCGTGAGAATTAGAAAATATGAAAATTTGAATGTGTGCAAGGTAAAGTCTGTCGGTTCAATGATATTGACACTGACCGTAGCGACATTTACCACTTAACCTCCGATTTGGAAACTGCAAGAAATACACCTCGATGCTGCAACAGTTTCGGTGAAATACAACTTTGAGAAATGCTCAATTAAAATAGCTCGGGGCATCATAAGGTGTCGGAGGTAAAGGTTGCGGTAGATGCAATAGAATATACTTGAGCAACGCTCTGCGGACATTGAACTTTGAATCAATGAATTCCATAGTTGACTTTTAACTTATTTCGAGTTGAGTTACTACTTGTACGCGAGTTACAAATCGACTCTTTAATTAGACATTACGATGATTGCAATTATTCTTGTCGAGTTTCGTAAGGAGAGTTAATATTTACTACTACAAAAAAGGACCACCGTAAAGAACAAATCATATAAATTGAGCAACACGAAAAGTACGAAAATACGAACAGGTACGAATACTTTATAAAGGACGTAAAAAAAATGGATCATAATTGCAACCATATAGAGCCGAAAACTGTCACATTTGATAGTGCTTAATGTCAGAAATGAAATATAAAATCACGCGAAAATCCAAGGATTTCGCGTTCCAGCAACAGTCGTATTCCGTTTCTCGCGTCCATTAACGACGATACGACCAGTCGTTACGGAATTTCATTTAACAATAATGTTCCCGTCAGAAAGCACGGACACGTTGCAAAACCGCTGGTTATTGTGACGAAAGTAGCCATCGAATGCATGGTCTAATTGCACGATAATTACCGCGATAACCTTGCGGTGTCGCGATGTCCTTCCTATTCCTCGTTTCACAATCGAGTAACCCTGGTAGAAATTTCCGAAGGGGTACTGTCGTAAAGAACTTCCTCGTACCGCTTGTTCTAGTTCTCCGTTCCGAACGATTAAGGCTCGTTAAGTGTCTTCTAGAAACACGAAAACGCTGTTAAAGGTAAAATCGTTCGAGCTGGTGGCCCCGTGCTCATGGCCTAGCCGTTTCGTAATTTTAAGCAGTTCGAATTTGGAAATCATTGTTGTTTCATTTTGGGCTGATCGGTGCATAATAGAGAGAATTTGCATTATAATCGCACTTTTGAAAGACTTGGATAGGTTCAGCAATTAGTTTCGAGCAAACTTAAGGACACTTCAGGTTTCAATAATTAATGGTATCAATGGTTCAAATTTAATAAATTATTATAGTAGAACTTAATTATTAATTCAAATTAACCACTGAGTTTTGCAAGCTCACAGCAAGTAAAAGCAGTTCGAATTTGTAAATCATTGTTATTTCATTTTGGGCTGATCGATGCATAATACAAAGAATTTGCATTATAATCGAACATTTGAAAGACTTGGACAGATTCAGCAATTAGTTTCGAGCAAACTTAAGGACTCTTCAGGTTTCAATAATTAATGGTATCAATGGTTCAAATGTAATAAATTATTAAAGTAGTACCTAATTATTAATTTAAATTAACCACGAATTTTCCAAATTAACCACCGAGTTTTACAAGCTGACAGCGAGTAAAAAATGCGGAGTTCGTCGATGCGTGAAGCCTGTGCACGCGTTCAGTAATTACGTGGCAATTACCACGACGACCCCGGAGACAGCTGACCTTACCGGGAATGCTCCTTTAAATTCCTGTATTTCGCAACTGGCGGATGCTCGTAGCACGCGTGCTCGTCCACGTACTAGGCAGAACCAGTCGTTTTTGACGCGCACGGCTCCGTATTTCAGCCGCGTGTACCACGCTCGAAAGAGCGAGGAGGATCGATAGAAACCGAAACGGGAGGAGAGACAGAGAAACCCGGTGAGGCCTCCCGGTTGTTCCAGTCCGGTTGGACGCGAGACGCATACGGAAAATGTGAGTCCAATGTCACCGACGATTCACTACCGCCCCCGCACCTCCCGGGAAATAGTTTTTTTACCCATCGCTTTGGCGGCCGTGCGTTGGAAAAAAAGATTACGTAATGCGAGGCCTAAATACCGATACGCATTATCATAATCGATAGATGAGTCTTTCTAACGTCATGTACAGATAGTCCTTCTTTTTCAATATCCCTTTGCACTCCTCTGTTGAGTGTGGCTCGACATCACATTTCTCTTGGAACTTGCAAATAATTCAAATAAATAGATTGGTTAAATATATATTTTTTTATTTATTTACTATTTATAATAAATGATAAATGTATTTGTCACATACTTCACACTATTCTAACAAATTATACTGACTCCTATCTTGATCAATTTTTTGTAAATTAAGGAGTCGGTAGGTAAAAGAAATTGAGGAGTGCAAAGGGTTAAACTTTGTCCAAAAATTTCAAGAGTATAACATTTCAAGAGCACAACATGGTACAAAAAACCACGAAAAGCCAATTTCTAAAAAACGACAACATGGTACGAAAACTGAAAGAATTTATTCCAATAAATTAGATAGGATTCTCTCATCTATGATTTTCATCTACCTCTATCTATGGGTTTCTATTTTAAATACCATCTGGGGACAAATGTTTGAGTCATTCGTCATATTCCAGATGAGTACATAGAATGTCATCCGCATCTAGATGCAGATACAATCCCATGAATCACTTTATGACCAATGAAAATGTGCGCGAAGATTGATAGCGAGGCGTCGATCAACGGAACGTGGACTGGAATTTCAAGCAAGAAAATTGCATTATCTAACGATCCAATGTCTAAGGTGTCGAGGTTGAGACTTTGTGGAAACGATTAGAGTGTAATTGCTTCGATGGAGTAGTTTTAATTCGTACTGGAGAAACGTCTACGAATTGTACACGAAGAGGAATGCAGTATCAGAGCAATGGGATCGTGCATAAATCGCGGGTAACGGGCGCGTTTCGCGATAAGTTACGAGCGTGAAACGGGGTGTCGAGTCTCGGGGATAATTTGCATCAGGAGAAACGTACACCTGCGGCGTATCGAGCGGAATCTGGCTGTGCCGCGTCTCGCTGAAATTGGACCATCGTGCGATCTCTCGAGTGGCGCCAAAATTGCAAAACACGACGAAACGAGAATTGATTTCGAGAGAAGAATCGATACAAAGGCGTCCAAATTTCGATTCTCAATCGAGATTTATTAGAATGTCAAAGTACTTATTACATCATTCACCTTTAGAATAGTCGCTGAATTGACCTTGACGTTCACCTTGGAATTCAAGGTGAAAGTTTTTTATTATCGTACCACGTGAAGATAAGTTCAAGTTACTTCTTGAAAAACAATGTTGAAGTACTGAGTCACTGTGAAGACCGTTTATTTTTAAGAATACCTAGGAAAACCTAACATCTGTTTTTACACGTAAAAAGGTGATTAGGTCTTTCCTCTGCGCTTTCCTTAATGAAAGGAAGCCTAAATTGCACGAGACTATAAAAGTAACTACGTAAATATGTGTCTTGCAAATTCCATATGATTCCAGCAAATGAGCATCCGTTGAAGTAAACTAATTATATATCTTTTCAGTTATATCAACTGCAGCTCTGTTATTCAGTTAATAAGGTTCTATCGCACTACGAATTAACTGCTTTGACATAGAAATGTATACTGACATCTTTTGTTAAACTATTATTAAGTTCTGAGAAAATATAGATTCAACTTCGAGGTCAAATGCGACTCCCTTTATAGGGAGGTAATAAGAAAGGCCACGACGTAAAGACGATCCCAGAGAAGACTTTGGGATATTAAGTGGAAACGATTTTAGCGTTGCAACACGAGGCTACATTGTATCCTCATCGAATTTTCAAGGAATCGCGCATTCTTCTGGAACAGTAATTTTACGGGATAAGAAAGCTGCTCGCCAATCAGCAAAGTCATAACCCGAAGCGCAGCGTGGCAAAAACGCAGTCATCGAAGCTGCATCGCGTGAAGGCGTAATTGGTAAGAAAGCAACATTTTATGAGGTTGCTATCAAAGGGCTTTTACGACGCGTTTCGACTAGAACAGTGGGCTACCCTGACCCACATTTCGGTGAGAAACACGAAGGGAATTTCCAGGAAAGCAATTCCGTGGTGATTTCCACCGGACCCTATCGATGATTCTACGGAACCGTTTTACTATGATAATGAACGTCGAAGCGACTGAAATTACACGTCATTGTCAGTTACCGAGCGAGAACTGTTTCTTCTACAGAACTGATTCACGTTGTGACATAATTGTAGGCAAAAAGCACGATCCGTGAGCGACACTTCTTCCTTGAAGTCGTTCCGAGAACAGGTTCAGAGCTACCTTATTAAATTTACGATGAGCCAGCAAATGCCAGCTGCAGTGGAAATGACACGTACCTGATGTCGCTAAGACAACAACGCTCTTTTGTTGCTGCTCGTGATTCTCGCGCGCTAGAAACAATTGCCCAACCGATCTTGCAAAACTACGTACGACGTGTTTCAGGAACAGATAGTAAACAATCGAGAAACTTCGAGTCGCGTGTTTCACTCCACGGTGGGAAGTTCAAATGCGAAGAGCTCATGGACATACGCGCTCGGATTTCAAATTCAAATCCAGAAATGAATTACCCATCAAGTCATTAACCGAGTCATTTCTCCTCCGTGTTCGCAATAAAACATAAACAAAAGTCAATCGACTGGAAGTGGTCATTGATCATTGAAGAATCCAAACAATCAGTGTCGGAGACAAAAGGGCGGGAGCATCCTCGACTCGCCTAGACTGACAAAACAATCCTTTTGCTCGACCCTGACCCAAATGCTCGTCCGTCGTTCGCGTGCATCGGACAGGACGAGGTTTCTATCTGTCTCGATCGCAAACATCGACTTCTCTTCTTCCGCAGGAAATCGTCTCAACACTCGTTTTTTGCTCAATTCTGCACGATGAATGCAGATAAACGCATGCGGTTTTGCAGGATCGCGGGAATCTGGTCAAGGAGATTTTTCATCAGGTGAGAAATGTTCAAATTACGAAAATTAGACGAACGACGTGAAACGCAAGGTCGAAATTCGTTCTGCATAAATACATTTCCAATTTACTGCAGTTGGCGCAACTTTCAACCCTCTCCACATTTCTGCTCGTTCAGAAATGATGCGAGTAAGACTCGTCTTGTTGTCATATGCTAGAATGTGTACTACACTCAGACTTACAACGTTGGGAACTCGCTTCCTTCAGAACACGACTTACACCCGAAAGCCTCAACAGTAATACCTGTACACTTAGATCTGCAAGTTTAGATCTTTTTGCACCAGACTTCACTGATATTCTACTTTCAAAAATTATACAGAATGTAGAAGAATGAAGTCCACTAGAGGTTTTCATCTTTCCCAGCGCATCCCTCAAAGCAGTAAGAAAGAAACGTTGAAAGAAAGGATTCCCGATAAATTCAGATATCCTCTGGCAAGAATCGCCTCCCACGAGTTGCATCAAGAGGGGGCAAACAAACGCATCTTCTCCGTGGCGGGCCACATCCATGACCCAGATATCGGGCAGGCGTTTTCTTTCGCGTTGTCGAAAACAAGCGGGCTACGGAAGGATCGTATCTCCCCGGACAAGCAGCTGGTTCCCTTATCAGAGCTCGTATTTCGAGGCAGGGATTTCGCGTCGCGGCGTCGCGTTGCGTCGCGACGGTTCAGATGGGCGCGCACGAGCACGCTACTGGGACAAGGTTGCCAGGGGTCCATAACTATCGCCCGCTGACATACAAGAATGCGCGCTTCTTGCCCGCCGTTGGCCGGATTCACTTGGTCGACGATCTTCCTCTCTTTCGGTCGGTCGTCTTCGTCCCTCGTGGGTCCTCGCCGAATCCCCTACCAGGTCCGAGGGTTCGGGCCATCTCCCTCTCTTCGAAAAGGATCGCAGGGGGGCCTGGTTCGGCTTGATCCCCTCTTCGTGACCCCGCTACGCTCCTCTCGTGCCCGACTGCCCCCTCTGGTCACCATCGGGACGCGCCTCCGCTGGATCGCGACGCCGTTTCGATCTTTGAATACCCTGGCGTCGTCAACGCGATGACCAGTCGTCGAATTACGGGCGAATCCCGCATACGTGCGCGCTATTCAGCGGACTCGATCGGTCAGCTGCTCCCTTCGGCTAGTCATCCTGATTTTCTTCTCTGAACTTGCCTGTTACGCGAGACTCTTTCGTTCGTTACGTAACGGGGCTGTTTCTGCCTTTTCGAATAAAGAGGAAAGAGAGTGGACCCTCCTCCTTTGGCGATCGCGGTCACGCGACTGAGGATCGAGGGTCGCGAGTGCCACTGTGCCGAGTCCACGGAACTCGAGATGTCGGTGAGTAATCTTCTTTTTTTATCAATCTACCGATGACGGTGTTCGATTCGGGCTTTTTCGATGCTCGCTTCATCTCCTTCGCAAACAAATTTTTAACGAGTGATAAATCTTTACACCTTGTATAATCAAAAGTTCGACTGTTTCTCCGTATAAATGTGAGTCAGGGATAAAAGGGGTTGCGATCCTTCTACCGTCAGCCTTCGCACACGATCCACAAATAAACATTACGCATTAAACGACTACACGGCATACACCATTTAACGTACGAGAAAATATCAGTCTCAAGAGTGTACATTATTTTTAGCCTCAAAAATAATATTCTCAGAGAGAATATAGGTTGTAACGACCCAAAAATAAAAATATTGTAGTACGATGTCGACTCTGTTCAGTGAAATTCTAGAAAGTAAAAGTTGAAGGAGTCGAAACATGTGTACCTACGGCTACAGCTAAACGTTCATCGAGCTAGGTCAATCACTCGTCGATGTGACGTCGCGTTACGTGCGTCCGTGACACCTGCTCGCTCGGAAACAATGCGAGTCACGTAACGTCACAACGTTGATTGACATTGCCGTTGATTCGTTACGTGGCATCGGTTTTCCTCAAACAATTGGGTCGTGCTAAATCAAGGCTATATTTCCAACTAATGCACTTTACTCCAAATTAACTAGGACGATGTGCTCTAACATGTTGACCTCTATGAAGCTTCAACTTCCACTTCTAATAAAATTTCATTAGATGTAATATTTCTCTGTTCAGCTGATAGATCAGTTAACCCTTTGCACTCGAAATTTTTATTTATTCACTTTACCAGCAACTCGAAGCATTGTCAATAGAAAATCATATTTACACATAAGTAAATGATATGCGCGTTAAAAGAAAAGTCATTGTTTTCAAATCCATTTGTCCTAATATTATGAACTGAAAATTATTTTCATTGTCTCCATAGCGGAGCCCTCAAGTTTGAAGACAAATTTTAAATGGCTCCGCTCCGGAGCCCTCGAGTGCAAAGGGTTAATACTTCCGTAATCTTGTTTATTGTTTTAATCCTTAAATGCATATAGTTGTACAAATGCAACATATCAGTTTTAATCTTATAAATTATATACAAAATGTAGGAAACCTGCAATGAGTAGTGTTGCAGGTACACAATAGTGTCATCTGTTTGTTTTAATTTGAATCAACCGCTTTCAAGGTATTTTGTTAGCCCTTTAGCCTACACGATTTTCACTAGGTGCGCCAGTCAGAGCTGTCTAACTATTACTAAAGCATTAAAGTAACTAAAGAATGTTGAAATATTAAGTGTAATTTGGATTTAGCAATCTTAAATTATGCAAACTGCAATTAGTATCATATTCAAAACTCAGTCTTTTTGCAATTACGATTTAGTTTTGTCACATTTGAACTGCAATATGCGTCACGAGGCTGACTCGTGGTTATAGGCTAAAGGGTTAGTTGATTGTTTCAGGTAAAATTAGGAAATCATGCATTTAACACTAGATTTACGGACGTTTTATGGTCACTTTACTTAAAGTTTAACTAAAGTAGAAAAATAAATAAATTGCAGAACATATGCGTACTCCCTAAAACATTGATACCTTTGCTGCAAGTTGATGAAAGCTGACATTTTTACAAAAATTTTTTAACAAGTTCTGTCATTTAAAATACACCTATTATCCGTCATTTTGACGGGTTCCATAAATCTAGTGTTAAGGGTTAATATTTGTCCATTAGTAACTTCAAGCCTCTGAGTATGTATTTTTGTGCTGTGTAAAGATGAAAATATTTGGCCGAAAGAGAAGAACAATCTGGGCGAATCGATCACGCGTAGCACGCTTCTGTCGCTGAAAATATATGTCACGGCTGCTTTGATATTCTTTGGAGCATACTGTCGAAGCGAGTCGCGGTTACAGGCCGCCCCATTGTTGACTTGTTCCGCTGGTGGATGAATCGAACCATGACGAACGCGATTGCGACGTTTCCCTTACCGGTAATAGCCGTTCAATTATCTCCTCGAAGCGTCAGCGGGCCCGAGATCAGGCTCGCAATCGTGCAGCTGTTGCATTCGTTGCAGCAACATCGCTTCTGATAACTCGTGCAGCGTATGCCAAACGTAGCATTAGAGAGCCGGCGAAACGATGCGTTAATGGGTCTGACTTTCGCGATGGCTATGCAACAGGTTGCAAGAGACAATGAAGGAATCCGTGTCGAACGAAATCGACGAAAAAGAGAAAAAGATTCATCCTTCTAGGCAGATTCAGATCTCGACGTTTTGCAACGCGAACCGTAATTTATGGGCCTTCGTAAGTGGATATCGCTTCGTTCGCGTTGCTTTTTATTCGAACTTTGTCAACGTACTATTTTGCAAATTCGATTTTAATTGAATCGACCCGTTAAAAGCGTACAATTGCCCTTTCCTTTCGCTTTTTGTCTGAACGTGTCACGAGTGTTACGTTGTCACGGTTGCTTAACGTTTCTAAACCGGAACGTAATTTGTCGCGGACTTTTTAAGCCTCACTATTTAACGCAGGGACGAGTAATTTCTCGTAATAATGACGCGATGCCTTGTAATCCAAACACGTGCCATGTCGATTCCTTACCACGTGTTTTCCGACATTTTTCACTCTTTAAATTCCTTTCCACAATGACTCGTATTTCCTCCCATAAGTTACAGACATACTCCGTTTATCTAATTACTGATCCGGTTATGAAATTTTCTGTTCAGCAAAACAAATTTCGTAGCATATTTTATGTAACCTGCAGCAGAACGTAACCAAGGTAAATTCATAGCGTTTACTAACGATCTCAATGCCACTCAACCCGTTAATATTATTCAAATATTTTCCTCCACTTTTACGAATTAACAGATTGGAACTGATTCAGTATGAATATCCGATGATTCATTCTGCATTCCAAATAAAAGAGGTTGGAACTCTTTATTCCACACAGGGTGTAGAAAACTGTTTGAGTTGAAAATTGAAAGCATTCCAAACGGTTGAGCACGAAACCGATCGGCGTGCACGTAATGCAGCATATTATGCGTAACCTTCTCTCGACTTCGGATAAGTCAATTCACTTTCGGAAGTGGCTTGCATTATGAAAGTGACTGTGGAAAAGTCGCGTGCACGCTTCGTTGACTCTGCTAACTACCACAGCTTCGCTCAGCCGTTCCAGTTCGCCGTGGGATATCGCTCTTGAAAAATTACACCTCGACTTCTTCAAAAATCTAAGCCAAAATGTTACAAAAATTTGCAAAATCGTTCCTTTCGTTTCCAGTCCGTTAACTTTCGCATTTAAACTTCTATGAAAATCATTTATTTTGGCGAGCACTGTGAACTTTTAGGTAACATGAATTTTATCTGGCAAACTTATCGAAGTCAAATTTTTGTGAATACTATGAATAGCTGCTTAAACTAACAAGGAACTATAGAGAAGGAATGAACCTAACATTTGGTGCATGTTAGAAAGGAATGTATCCACTGCAAATTGAATTCTGAATGAAAATTTGAGTGCATCAAAAGATGGTTCTTGCAAGAGTCCTCTGTCACTCATCTCTGGAGCAATTCTCCGGTCTGCCGAACAACCGCTAGATACGTAAATGAAACGCATTAAATCAGCTGTGTGCACGGAGCAGAGAAGTTGCAATGGAAATGGAATTCAGCCTTGGCATCAGTGGGCACCCTTCCATTTTCAGACCAGTCGAACCACACTGTCGCAACCAGCTGGTTCGCCTGTGCCTCCCGTTCCTCAGGTTTCTCCCCTTGTGTATTCTAATCACTTTCCTTGAACAGAGAAATAATAACGCGATGCTTGCACGGTTCGTTAGTGCGATTTATCACCGTGACGCTGGTCCCACGTCGGAAGAGAAAACCGCTGCTTGGAACGCCGAAGAAAATCAACAGCTGCCTTAAACTCTGCCAAGACCAACTCAAAACCTCTCTAGATTCCTCAAGATCCTAAACTCCCTCCATCTTAGGAAGTCAAAGAACCTTAACGAAGAGTTACAGACCTTAGACCCTAGATTTCCTCTAGCATCCTAAATAACCCAACCCGATACTAATAACTGATCAACATCTGAACATCGACGACCTATCCTAGCAACAGGTTGATGGAAATGCGATGCAGCCGAGCAAACTCGAACAAGATCGCCATGGGTACGGCAGCGAATTATGCGCACGTGATGTAAATCGGTAGCAGCGTTTCAAAGGCGGTGACTGTCTCCGGGAATTTTTATCTGTCCCGGCACCGCGTGATCTTAAGTGATCTACATATTCAAATTCCTTCTGCAGCAATGACACGGATTGTATTACAACACCGTCGCATACATTCCCATATGAGATTTGAAAAATGGCTGGCTCGATAAGGATGGGTGATTCGATAGCCGAGAAGCCTGCCAGTGAAGAATTGGAGAGTACTTGACTCGTGCTCGTTGAATTATGTGGACACTTGATGATTCATAAATAACGAACACTTTGGGTAAATAATGGACACAAATAATTCATCGAGACTTTATGTAAGCTTTGACAATGTCACAGGGACAAACAGGAAATTGTTACGGCACAGATTGTGTTTGTTACGACATCGATTGTCAATATTTTGATCTAACCGTGGGAATAATACGTAGAAAAGTTTAATTTTATATTGTCTTAGTGTTTTATCAAATTGCATGTCCGTTCCTAGTTGATTTTTGTGACAATCATTTTGGATTAGCTCACATCTGTCAAAAAGCGATACGTAACATAGTTACAGCGAGCTCTAAATACCAGTTGCATCACATCAAGTCGCAATATGATTAAAAACAGAAACAAGATAAAATTCTAGTCAGCTCCTAATGTAAAAGAGAAAGACAACATTGGCACTCTTTAGCGATAAAAACCGAGACCCTGTTCTCAGCCACTAAAACGATTAAGCACGAGGTTCGAGAGAAAATGAAAGATTGAGCAAACACACGAACGGGACAAATTAAAACGTAGCTGGGCAGGATTAAAATGTAGGCGTTGCAGTGTTTTCGATTCGGTTTTTAATGACGTGTCTCGGAGCCGAGTCTTAATGTGACTTCGATGTTTCCACGATATCCACGGTCCACAAAAGCGACTTTCCGTGCGGTCAGCCCACTTCCAGATCGATAGTTGCATAACGTGGTAAAACGCATTTATAAGGAGATATCGATACACCGTGTCCCTCGCTTCCAAAACGTTTGGCTTCTCAATTTTTCGCGAGCTGCCCGCCTGACAAATTGATCAGCGTTAAGTTCTTTCTTAATCCTCTCGCGATCGATGACATAATCTCGTAAAGTGGGAGTCTTTGGCATAGCTCGATGTTTGGAACCGTTGCGTTTCTGTGCCGCAAAGATCTTACCATTACATTCCAAAGCTTTGGTTGATCAAATTTCAGGATACGTTTGATCGCACAACGCGTGCCGATGACGTTCAGACACAAATTCAACTTCGAGACTTTAGAGTTTAGTAATAAACGGTTAACCCTTTGCACTCGAGGGGTCTCAGTCATCACTTTATTTAATACAATAATTTGAAGTAAGCATTTTTTAACTGATTCTATAATAAGACACGTGTGGTGTATACGCACAGAGAAACAAACAACAGTGGAAATTATTAGTAGATAAATAATAACCTCAACAGAATTCTTTCTGTTGAAGCAGTCCGCAAGCAGTCAAATTACGTTCGAGAGCAAAGGGTTGAATTAACATTGAAACGACGTCCACATGTAGCAGAATAAGGCAAAGTCGTGCTAATTTTATATCGGTACCGATTGTTCGACCTCCCACCTGTTTCTGCGGACGAACGATAATCGTGGCCACCCACGTGCGCCTGTGGCGAGGCAGCCAGTTTTTCCGTGCGACCGGAGACTGCTTTTTCTTCGCCAATTACGGCGCGGCACTCGACTAATCGCCCGATAAATCTCGTGGAAACATTTGCTTCGACGCGATTCACCTCGCCTCTGCGAATTCCCGCGGTTGCCCTCGAAATCGTCGATTACCGCACGCTTCTTACGACGCTTTCAGACGCGACTAATATGTCGCTCCTCGTAATGAGTGCTCTTCTTTGTGCCGGAAACGTGCTCGCCCACGTGCACGACTTCCTACTTCTTGGTTTCTTTTGTGTACAAGTCTATGCAACTTATAGTGGAAGTTAAACTTTAATTTGGGAAAAAATTCAGGTCTCAAATTCTGAAACTGTCGAATAACCCCTTGCAACAGAACTGACTAATTACAGCTACAATATTAACCCTTTGTATTCGAAGGTAATTTGACTGTTTACAAACAGCAACTTTAAAAATTAGTTAAAAAGTTAAATGAATTCCCTTGAGGTTGTTCTTTCTCTACTAATAATTTGCACTGTTGTTTATCTCATTATGTTCATACATCACACATGTCGTATTATAGAATCAGTTACATGTTTATTTAAAATTATTGTATTAAATAGAATGGTGACTGAGAGTCACCTTCGAGTGCAAAGGGTTAAATTAGACAAAAAAAGTTGAAATGTTAAGTCAATATGTTATAATGCAATCGTTGACTACACAAATTGAAGTACAAATTGAAGCGTATTAAAAACTCTAGTAAAATTGATCACGGTCGAAGTACGAGTGTGTCACAAGTCAGACTTGTCAAAGGGTTAAACTTGCTGAGTGAAAAGGAGTCCGAAAAATGTCGAATTAAATGTAGGAGTTCCCCGAATAATTCTCAGCAGTAGTCAGCTGATCGATTGCTTCATTGGGCGGATTCTAATCGATACCCGAGCGGATAAAGCAGAGCCCGAAAGGAGTGACCGACATTAAGAGTCGCCAAGTGCAAGTTGCAACTGGGCAATCTGGTCGTGGCATCTTGGCAAATAAACAAGCGTGTGTCGTGGGCGAGCAACGAGCTCGTGACTTTTTATTATGCGCTCGGATCCGTACGAATCTCTCCGGCGGACAGAAGCTCGCCTGTGCCGAGAAAAATTCGAGTCCGATCTCGCCGAATAAATCGCGTGCGACTGCGAAGGTGAACGCGCGCGGGTTGCATCGATACCTCTAATGATTAAGTGACTTTATTGCCTCATTAAGAAGTAACACAGGTATTTATGCGGTGTACGGTATAAAACGGTTGCCCAACACCGGATCGCTCGGAATAAGCGCACTTTGAAACGGCTCGCGGCGCTGTTTCGCGCGGGAATGCGATAAAGCGATGATCAAGAGAGACCAGAACCGCGTAAATGCAACATTTTCGAGTTGGTTACTCGCACCGACCCCAACTTATGATTAATTATCGCCTCGTTTGTTATTCGACTTTCGTAAGTCCCTACGCTCCTTGTCTTCTGCCGTTTCTTCTTCTAAAATTGTTTCTCGCACGCTTTGCCTGTCAGCGCATCCCGCTAAATTAGCTCGTTTTTTGCCCATCGATTTTTACTCGCGACCACGTTTTTTGTGCGCTGTTTGGTCAGAAGCAGACTCAAATCGCTGTTGCGTAAGGCGTAACCTAATTGTTTCTTGACTGGCAGGTAATTAATGTATCTAGGATGCAATATCATACCGAGATTTTAACCTTTGATTCGTGACGAAATTGTATGATAGGAAAATGTATACACTCTGTACAGAAAGTGTCGGATACTATTTTACAGTCAATCTTCATTAACGACTATCGATTAAATGCTTTCGTTGATTATATCATGAGATTGAACCCACATCGAGAAGTAGCAAGTTCGTCTATCGAATATAATAATCGTTGAAGACTAAATCCACCGGTGACAATTTATTCGAGAGTCGGCAACAAGAGCCTTATTTTTGCACGAAGCGAAGGTCGAAAATACGAGACCGTATCTCACGAAATCTCGTCGATTGCCTCATCTGCCTCTCTCATTTTTCCGTTTCACCTGTCCGTCAAGTGGGCAGCCGAGGGCCGCGATAGATAGCGGTATCTCGTCAGAATACCCACGGTAACGGGATCGTAAACGCGAAAAGGTACACGAGCGTAAACAGGGTTTACGGGTTCGTTCATCACGCGAATTGGCGATCGCGACGCGCGTAAAAATTACCGTCTCGACCATCGTAAAGATTCTCGATTACGCAAACGACCAATTACGAGTCGTGGAAGGGGATTAGGTCGCGCGCCGCGCATAAACGAATGCAGATCCAGAATGGTAATAAGCGTACTCCTGGAACAAAGTGTAACACGCCGCGAACCGGGCAATTAATGACGACTGGTTCAGTTATCTGCCACGGCTGGATGAACTGTTGCTCCATGGAAACTGGAATTTCGCAACGTACAGACGCCAGAGAGATGCCGATGGTATCTTCTACCGGTTTGTCTTCCATCCGCGGAATAGCGATCGTTGTTTTCGAGATCGAGCCTCTTCGTTTTGATCGCTGTACGACAAATTTCCATTCTGATTTTTTGAAAGATACTACCGATACGATTAAGCACAAATCCTTATGAAGTATAATTTATTCTGAACGGTATTTCAATAGCGTACATCGATAGATTCATTGCAACGTGTCGTGTAACAAGAAGCGTATAAATTGTAGAACATTGACAATGCGATAACGAAACGATATCTATCGAAAAAATGTTATTCGCCGTATCTGACAGGGAACGTTTTGAGCACTCCATGTTTTATTTCACTTTCGATACGAGTTACACAAAGGAACAGAAGGCTCGTAAATAATAGAGCAGTCAGTGGAGCTACGGGTACTTAGCATGATTGCCGAGTTACTTTGTAAGTTGATAATTTGCGGTAAGGTATTCCGCGGCGAGCAGTCGATATATGTATGTAACAAACGTTGTTTAATAGCCACTTTTCGTAACTGAATTTCGTAAGCGCCCATAGGAATTCTTCTACCGCGAACAAAGTGCATCTTTATGTCTATGATATTTAAAATACCGAGAGGAGCTGACGGGTAATAATTTTCAGACATTTATTAAGGTCTGGAAATATATTCATTTTTATTCGAGCTGTCTTAATGAAACAAACAATGTAGGAATTCCAAGTAGAATAAGATAGTTATCAAGTATAATTATATTTTGGAATTTGGATAATTGCAGTGAAAATTAGGATTTTTGCGGATTAATGAAACAGGTGAATTATTAAAATTAAGATATCATTAGAGGTTCGATACCGAAGAAATAAGTTGACCAACGAAATATTGCAAATTAGTCTCGTGATGTGGACGGAACTTGGACTGATTAATTCACGGTTATATTCGACAGTGACGCTTGGAGGCGTTTTTTGAGGTCCCGATTGAGATTTCGACGTGTCAGCAAAAACTTCATCATTCATTAATTTATGTGCTAAATGCAATTGCATTCCTCTCCTGTCACTTTTTTTCAGAGAATGACTCGGTTAAAAAATCTAAATATACCGTTTAGAATTAAACAACATTCGTTTCGGCAAAAAACAAGGTCGTTCGTTTCGACAATTTCAAAACAAAATACGTAATATGTTACAAAATACGTGAAGTCAGTCGATGGGTCTCGAAAAGCATATCTTAAACCCCTCGGTGTAAAATACCAAGGGGTGGGATTGAGTCCTTATCACCCTAAAATTTCCTCCAAAGTAATCAGCTTCTTTTTGTTAGTCGAGTAAGGATCAATTGCAGAGTATATTCGAAGGATTACCATCGATGAATATATTCCTCGCCTGCCCTTTGCAGCTTGCAAAGGTGCTCGGTGGGTGGTTCCCGTTCAAATACCTAACTAAACACTATGGGTTGGACAGAACACTCGAGAAGAGCATCCTCCCGGCTGTTCAAATCAATCGACGTGGGACTACAATGACCCTTGAGTGAAGTAATCACACAATGTATCGTATGCAAACCTTGCGGTGCATCTAAAACACCGATAATGTATGCCCATCAACTCATTTCTCTGATTGCTACAATTACCATGACGTCTCTAGGTATCCTTAGGTTCTATGATTCTTCTCAACTTCTCCGAAATAAGTTCAAGATTTAATTTCACCCTATTTGATCTAAATTTTAGTACAGACTGTTGATCATTGTTGACTGTTGATCATTGTTGATTGTTGACTGTTGATCATAGTTGACTGTTGATTTCAATTTGCAAGCACGTATCTTCATCAACGTCCAAGATGGCATATTCAGAGTATAGAATTTCAGTAAACGATTGAACATCAAAGTGATAGATATCTATTTGTTCGCAGTCGTAAGACAAGATTTCGAGATGATAATTCTGAGGCAAGAATTCATTAGCCGAAGCTGTACGGACAGCTGTAAGCATTAGATTAGAGGATGCAGGAGATAAGGCTATCTATCGCGATCCCGGTAACCTTTCGTCGCGGTTCCAGTTAAGTGGGATGCTCAAAGCATCGTTGTGAATCGTCGCGCGGCAATGAGCGGCCACCGCTGAGCCTCGGATGTTACGCAATCAGCTACGAGCACGAGCTCGCCTCGAGTAAGGTCTACGACCAAGGTACGTAATCCCGGGATGGGCAACAACGAAGCCTTCGACGGTATGCCATCTCGTCGCGGCTCGTCTCGTCGTCCCGTCTCTCGACTTGGCCTCGGACCTCCTCGTCGAGCCTCCTTCCTCTCGCTATTTCACGCTTTCCTTGCCGCTGGATACCGCTAACGCGGTTTTCCATGCACCACGGCTATCGCTCAGGACGATGACAGACTCTTCATCATCCGCCGCGTTGCACAGCCGAAGCGAGGAATATTCTGTTCGGGGATATTGTCTTAAATGGTCGATGTGTAACTTTTAGCGAAATCGTTTGATGACCGTATGATCACTTATGATATCAGACTTCAGAGATACAAAAAGCATCATCAGAATAAACGAATGATTTATATCAACTTTAACTGCCCTGTTACACTTAACACTAGATTTACGGATGTTTGACGGTCACTTTTATTTAAATTTACCTAAAGTAGAAAGATAAATAAATTGCAGATGATATGTGAACTGCCTAAAACATTGATTCTTTTGCTGAAAGTTGACATTTTTACAAAAATTTATTAACTAGTTCTGTCATTTAAAATAGACCTATTATCCGTCATTTTGACGGGTTCCGTAAATCTAGTGTTAAGTAGTCCGGTTTTAATTGCCTATTGCATAGGAGAGCAATAATCGTAGGATTTCGTAGGAAAGGCTCGAAGATTTCCTTCAGCCAGGGATAACGTAACGGGCCAAGAACGTCGTGTTTGCGTGTCGACACAATGCAAATGACACGTAAGAAAAAGCCGGGTCCACGGTCGCGTTCGAAATTATACAAATCGTATATTTATTACGTCAGAGCTGGAATGTGGCTGGAAGCACCAAATAAACGTGGGCGTCCGGACGAGTACGAAGCCATGATTAATCTTTGCTCGTCGATTCGCGAACAGCGCATGCAACGTCTACCCGTGTTTATTTTAAGTTATCGGAATCGCTAAATAATCGTATCCGTGTCAAATAATCCGATTTAACGTTGAATTTACCGCGCCGGTGGACATTAAACTCCGAACGGCTGAATTTTTACTACGAGCCGTTGAATCACGGCAACAAGTACGGACCATAAATCCACGGTTTATCAAAAGCAACTAGGAAGTAGCGAGCAAACAAGGAGATTAAACGGTGTTCGGTTTTATGCTACAGCGACACGCGAGGCCACCACAAGAATTCATGTCCCTACGTTAACGACGACGTAGCCAAAAGACACGTTCGAGATCGATAAACGGAAATCGTTCGACGTGTACAATCGCGTGCAATGCAAATTTCTTTTGAGAATGTAGGAACACTTTGTCACTTGCGTTTGATTTGCGACACGCCAAGGATAAATTTAACTTCTACATTTAGAAATGTATTCTTCAATTTTTCCAGCTGAAATTTTCAAATTTCTAAGTCTACAAGTTTGTCAATTTTTTAGCTTTAAATTTGATATACATTTCTATTGTTTCGGATTTGATTTCAACAAGAAATTCAGAAGTGTTATATATTCCTTCGAGAAGTCTACCATGCTCGACGGTGTACCCTGATCATTTCCCAGGCGTTAAAAGCAAACGATCGACACTTTAAGTGCAAAATACGATAAATAAACATAACCCATAAAATGATACTCTCGCAATTCAGCAAACATTTCGATAATCCGATATAAAACCCTCGTGGACCGCAAGCATTTAATCGAGGTCCCTTACTCCCGAAAAAAAGATATTATCACCAAAAGACATGACGACAATTTACCGCCAGTTCCACGACGTTGATTCCTTCAAAGAAACCTCAATGCCTCCACAATTATTCGCCACATGCTCGAATTTCATGAAATTAGTTTCAAAATGGATCACGATAGTCGAGAGATCGTGGGTGAAGCTGTATGGCTCACATTCTGACGATTAACCTCTTTTCGAGGCGTCCTCGCCCCGGGGGCAAGTGGCGAACGATTATAGTCGTCTCTCGAGCAATAAAGCCGAGCCGCGTATGTCGCTCGACTCGATTAACCACTGGAACGATCTTTAGAATGGGGCTTCTCTATTGCCCGAGACACGATCCATTCGCGTCCCACGCGACATCGTTAACACGGAATACACATTTCAAACGATAATTCAACGCGTCGTTGCAAGGCGATGGCAAATGGACGCGATGGAATTGCTTTAATTGGACTGCAACGTGAGGCGGAATCTGCAGTTCTCTTCGTTACCGATCTTGAAGACCTTGTAGCAGAAAGGAATACTCTTGAGGAAGATCGAGTTCCGTCTAAATGTTCTTTGCGAATTCGTGATCGCTGATTATGGAGCTGTGGAATATTGTTATAGTTGACAAACACAATATATGGTAACACATGTATAGCACATGTATAATATATGTATAGTATGGTAACGCATGGTAAACGTATGGTAACCAACGTGTTGGATCTGCCTTTCAGATCCTTGAAAATGTACATTTTAAGTCCTAATCTTCTAATCAAACTTCAAAACACTTCAAATCTGATAAAACTCGCAAATTCCACAACTTCAAGAAATTTTGCATAGTAAATAAATAACTAGAATGAAGAAATTTTAATGTATGTGCACTGTGGATAATCTCCATAAATTGTTGTGAACGTTAAATATAATAAGTGAATAATTTAAGAAATATATTTATCACAAAGCTTTCGGAAACACGCTTGGAGGTGTCGCAGCGATTACTTGGGCTATCGATCAACATCTTAACCCTGATAATATAAAAGGTAACAAGTGTACCTTTTTCGTCGATCAATTCCTGTTAACGGTCGGCAATTAGTCTCCCTTTAAAAACGAATTTAAATACACGATCTCCCTTGAATTTATTGTCACACCGCTCGAAACCTGTAATTACGATTTAAGTACCAGCCCGATGATCAATAGCCAAACTGGAAATTCGTGACAAGGTCAATCAGATTTCAGAATTTATTCGATTGCCTCGTATCCTGTACATTTCGCGGTGAGAAAATCTCTGACGCAAATATTTGAAATACTCGTGGAGTTGGAAACTCTGAAACTGACTGACTCAAAATATAGTGAAAGGTTCTTTGAAACCAAGAATTCTACTTATGATACAAATTCGAACGAGCAGATTCCTGAGTGAAAACTGAAACTATTTGCAGGCAGAATTATAAAAATATTTGCGAATGCAAGACGGTTAAGTTTCGTGCGGACAAGAACCCAAATTGCTCGATGAAGTTTCGAGAATGCGCGGAACGCGAACGATCCAGATCGAACCACAAGGTCGGCCATTATAGCTCGCTGATCGTTTATTACTTTTCCTGATCTTGTATTTTGAGATTAAGGCCGTGCAATGAATTATGGCTGTGTGAGCGGCGCATATAATTGATTTAAGGCAATGTCGAGCCGCCTCGATCAGTCCTTTCCGGCCGAACACGAAGATTGCATCCAGGGAATGCACCGGGTGACGAGTCAATTAAATAACGTACCAAGTCGAGCACGCACTAAGAGCTCAATATCGGTGGGATAATTGAAACGCGGTAGTCGGTGGACACGCATTTAGTCACGCCGAAAGATTCGATTAAACGAAGGACTACGACGAATCGTTCAATTTTTTATACCCTTACGATTATTCAATCTTCTGATTTACGGTTTTATAAGCTTCCTGATATATTTTATTAATCTCGATTTATATGGTGCGAGTGCTAAAGATATTTACAAAGTACACGACTCTTAATGGTTCTTAGGAATCATTATTTTTGACATTCTGAAATGTTCAAAGTTGTGGACACGAAAGTTGTGGAGTATTTAAGGATCCTTTGTTGGCGGACAAAGGAACAACCCTCTTCGCGAAAAATCGAGTGACTAATGATTCACTGCAAACGAAAGCTGTGTAACGACGATGCATGGGATGAATTAGGCCATTGGCGTAGATAGGAACCTGGTCATCAAGGTGTAGAGTGATCTTGTAAATTTTCAAATTTTATCTTGTTTAAATTAATAAGATTCTCAAGGTGTAGATTCTTGATCACTGAATTTAAACATTTTTAAATTCTTACGTCCCTAATTTTTAAAATTCAGAGTTCTCTTAAATATCCATCTATCAAACATATTCATTTTTAGATTTATTTGCAAACATTTAACCTTAAAATTTTCAAACTGAATTTCAGAATTCACAAGTATCCGAAGATCTAAATACCTGAATTTCTTAAATATTAGTTCAGTCTCAAAATTATCAAGTTTCCTGATTAATCTTCAAATTTCTAAATGTGAAAAAGAGTCTTATTGCCGAGTCCTGGTTCGGGAAGTTGACCCCGACGAATAAGCTAGTTACGCCAATGGCGCAGAGAGCACATCGAGTCGACTCACAGCGCTATTTATAAAACTCAATTACGATTTTCCCCCCGTGGCGAACACTGTCCAGCCTTCGACGATGCCTTTGTGCCAGGCACCTGTTGCACCAGTGCATCCGTTACCCGTTCTCGGTCTCGCTGACGCGTCTGGACCGCGAGGTGCGTTTACCTTCGTCCTCGAGAGCCAGCTCGAAGAGGATCGATCCCGGGTTCTCCTTTGTTTAGCTACGTGAACGTTCAATGGAACACGGATGCTTTGCTGTCTCTGTCTGGCGTTCACGGGGCGGAGAGCACCGGACAAAAAAGCCTTGCCCTTGCACACATTTGCAACCGCTAAAAATCCACATTCCGCGCTCCGCTCGATTTACAAGCCACCTACGGGTCTGCTGTGGTCCAGCTGTAAGCCAAGGACCACCGACGCGAATTAATTAACGGGGGAGGAACGAGAGCACGCGTCTTCGTGGTAAACGGTTCTAGTTTCTTCTTCTTCGAAGGGGGAGCCGTTTCAAGGACTCCGAGCTGTTTGCGAATCGGAAAACTGGTATAACTGGAGACTGGATCCTGGTGTGGTCGACAGGGGTGTTTACTGAGTGTGCGGACAGAAATAGGAAAAGATACGACTGAAACGAGACGGACGAGTACTTGTTTTGAAAGAGGTAGCTTGGTTTTATTGCCTTTACCCCTTGGCTTATAACCGGTCACACTCGTGACGCACGCGACAAACTTAAATCGCATTTGAAGATCGCTAAATATATCTAACATTTCAACATCCTTTATCTCCGCATTAATAAGACAGTTCGGAATTTTCTACCTGAAAAATTTGTAGCTCAAGGGGTTAATCGCACCATGTTATCCACATATGTGAATCTAAATCCAGATAGTAAACTTCAGTATTCATTTAAAGATCCGTCAATTTGATTCTAATCCCTGACAAGATAAATGCAATTTCATTCTGATGCATAAATAAACGTCATCAAAAGGTTCCATTTATTGCACATCAACGAACAATACTTATTGCAAATGAAAGAAGACACAGTTCCGTGTCTATTGTCTCGGCGAACAAACTAAATGACACCAGGACGTAGGCGTAAGAAAAATGATCCGAAGAAAGAGAAGTGGTTCGCTCAGGCAACGATTACAGCTAAATGCAACTCGATTCTTCCACTGTTTTCTTACGACTCTTACGTCAGAGCCCACTCTCGTGGTTTCCCTGCTGTTTTTCCTGGACAAACACCGTGATTTCCGCGTTATAATACGCCACACTTTGTGTACCGAGTCAACCGGCTTTATAATCGTTCATCGAAACCGCAACAACCTTCGAGGCTGGTGTAAAATACGATCACGATATTTGCGACGTTTGCAAACCTTCATTTGATCCTTTGCTAAAGGCAAAAATAATTGACATGACTGCGTGATGTTTGATGTATTTGAAATATATGTAAATTAAATTAAATTGTTTGTTGCTTCATTAAATGTTTTTAAAGGTAGACGACATGCATAAAAAATAGAGTCAACATACGTTAATTTTCCTGTCTCCAGACAGGGTTCCTATGCATACGTACAAGAGGATTAATCAGAAAATAAAGCTAATATTGAGCTCTGGAAAAAATGATTTGCACCGGAACAGAAAGCAGTGAAACGTAATTGATGAACATCGACTCTGCCACAGTCTAGCGATTGATCCATTAAGGAACAGTTCGCAACGTCCATTTTCACCAGCTATTAATCGCGGAACCTAATGGTTTCCCGTAGCCATTTCGAGAACCCATCAAATTTCACCGTGTCTAATCGAGCGTGATGCTCCAACGCCCTTCGTTAGAGGAGAAATCACCGCTTCCTCTTATTCTGAATTCACTTTCCGTCGACCTTCGACGAACGCGTTATAGCTAATCGAGGAAGAAGGAACACGCGACGTAATTGCACATAAATTTCGACGGGAATTGCCTATCGATTTATCTCGTCGCCTTCGACGATCTTCGCGATCGACGTGTTCGTCGAAACGATTACATTTATTCAACGCCCTTTCGCCGACTTGTGATCGAACCGGCTCACGTTTGCGGAAAACGTTTTCAATACCGATCCCTTCACTTTGTTCGCGTCTTGTGTTGTTTTTTACGTCGTTAATGAGGGAAGACGCGTTTTCGTACACGTGATTCGATTCCTTAATTGCGCAGTTAATTCGCTTAACGCGAACAAGACGTTACGAGATGATTCTGCAAACTCTGCAATAAATTATAGCTCTAATTCTCATAAGCTCTCATTATAATTATAATAAATTAAGGATCCGGTTGAGAATAACACGTTTCTCGTCCACGACATCGGACAGCCTTTTTCCCCATTCGGCTGAAAATCATCAGCATTCCACCGTTTATTGCAACAGTTGCGACACGAGCGGTCGCAAGGAGACGCGATTCTTACGCAAATCGCGATGCAACGAATATCACAGAGACGATGTTCTAATGGTGCTCGAGAACGGGTCTTAATGGGCCAGGGGCTCGGCCGAACGACCTGTCTAGTGAATTTTATACATTTATCTGGCGCAATTACACGTGTCGACGGGAGCTCAGAAAGAGAAGCCGCTTTATTAAAAGAGTCACACTAATGACCACGACAGTACGATCATCTGGATGTTTTATCGAAGTTGATTTATTAATGGACCTAGTTGTGTCCATAGCAGATCTGCTTTTTTAATCTCTGAGCAAATTGTTCGCAATTTACTTTATTAGAGCAACTATTAAACGCGAACGTTTCAACCTTTCCTCTAATTTTTCTAACCTAATTACGAAAGTTTTATACATGGTCACGAAACGAGAAATCTCGAGGAGGTTCGATCGAGGAAGGGAAACTTTGTTCCTGTTAACCGCAGCCACGGCCACTGCATCTCGAAATCTTAAACCGGACGTTGTTAGAATGACGACGCAGAATTATAACCGTCATTATAGTCGACTTATTGCGATCATTAACCAACTGGTCATCGTGTCCACAGCGGGTGGAGATTGATGGACGCTGGATTTCCTAAAAGCGGAGAACGACGGACACCTTCGCGCAGTTGTTCAACGTCAAATCCTTGACGGCCGTAATGATCGTTCAATGCTGCTGGCGGTGAATTCTCGAGAAACATCATTTTCACAGCCACCGGTGTCGTTCATCCTTCGCTCTAACTTTAACAAGTTCCGGTAACAACTAGTACACCATTGCCATTAGGTACAACACGATCAAAGGAAAGTAGAATAAATTACAAAACTTAATTTTCGACCAAGGACTTCCTCGTTCCTAGACTCAAAAAGACAAGTCACAGAGTGGTGATAAAAATTCAAATTCAATGAGAAATTGTATCATTCTTAACCTTGACGTTAAAAAGCCCTTCCGAGAAGATGATCACCAGATCGGAAATAATTAATTATCAGCGTCAATGCATCACCCCGTAAGTATTTCATCGACGACCGGTTTGCTCGATACCCCGAAGCACCGCAGGACGAATTAGTCCTCGATGCGGATTCCAGCGCGTTTTATGGAAACTATAGTCAGTCGAACGGACGACGCGTTCAAGGTCAGGGTCAGAACGAAACGACGGTTCTAGAAGCAGTCCCGACGGGGATGCGTTTGACGAGCAGTTCGAGGTCGTGATTAGCACTTTGTCGCGGGCAATGATGTTCACGCGGGTAATTCAAGGTCGACGTTTGGTCGAAAGCGGACACGAGCGTAACGAGGCAGTTGCGTTCCAGGATCCGTTGTCGTTTTCTTCAAGGTCGAGCAAGAGGAGGATCTTTATGTCCACATAAACTCCTGGCAAATGGACAATTTTGGTTGTCGAAATGGATTTCGAGAATTGGGAATTTGGGGATTAGATACTTGGGGATGTAGCAAGATCTAAGGAGATTTAGAAGTTGAGGGATTTTAGAGTTTAAAGGTATACGAATATCAGGATTCAAGAATCTCGAAATTTAAGAATTTGAAGATTTAAGTACTTGAGGATGTAGCAATTTAGGGGTTGAAAAATTTGCAGAGTAAAGAATTTGAGGATACAACAATTTGAAGAAGTAGAAGCTTAGGAATATAGCAATTTGAGATATCAATTTAGAGTTATAGAAGTTTGGGAATGAAGATGTTTAAGGACTAGGAGTTTGACAATTTAGAGACAGGAAGATTCAGACTAGAAAATATGCAAGTAAGCGGATGCAGTGGTCAGCGCAGTATCCGAAGAATACTGGTGTCACGTATCTGGAGAATTTTGCGGCTCATACCGCGGTTATGCTAGGTCGGGGAGCTTCCACGGGTGGTAAGCGTTCCTCTACTGTCGACACGGCTTCCTTCGTCGTTTCCTTTCACTTTTCGACGTTATACTCGTGCTTTTCGTGGGTCGAGCGGTTCGCCTTCAAACCTGGCCGAACTGGTCCGATCGAACGTGTATATACGCTCGGTAACGCGCCACCAAGCACACCTTTCGCGTCGATCCGCTGCTGTACCGGATTCGCTCGCGTGCGCTCTTTAACGATTCCCTGCTCGTCGGACGAGCCTCCGAATCGACACCAGGGTACCTGGTACACGGCTATGAAGTTCCTTGAATCGATACGATCGCGACCTAGAGGAACCGTGAATTCCGAACGGGACGCTACGAAACGAGTTTCGCGACGCGGTAATCGATGATCGCTTTTGTTACGTATGGCCAATTAATATTTAACCTGGTTTGATACCAAACACGCATCGTTAAATTGCCATATTTTTCAGACGATCTGACAATTTTTTTAGATTATGTCTGAATATTTTATTTAAAAAAAATCGATTCTTTAAACGACAGTGCATAACATGTGACATTCTACATGCAAGTTCATACGGAAGAAATATACCCCTACATATTATTTATCATTTTTTCATCAAGAGGAAACGATAGAATTTTTAAACGAACTTCGCATAGCTTTAACACTAAAATTACCAAACCGGTCCACAAGTTTCTTATTATAAAGTACATATTTTGTTAAAGTACATTTCTTGACATCAGCATTGATTTTCATCAAGATAAAGAATAAATGTGTGTGCTAATTTATGTTTTGTCGCTTGTATATTTATTCTTTAATTTCATTTTTAATTTCAAAGTAAGTGTACATTATATGTCGGTAGGTTTAGTGTTAAAAAATAAGAATACCCTTGTCCCCAGAGCGTTCGCTCTTTTGTCCCGAAACGGTTCAGATTGCCGGGACATCGAGCGATCGTGAAAGATGACAAACGATAGAAAGAATAAAGAGCGAGGCTACCGAACAGACTCCGCCTATGAATTCTCCACGGTTTATTCTACATAGTTATTTATGCCGTGGCTTGTGCAATCGAGAAACTCGGCCTCTCTTCTCGGGTTTTTCGAGAACGGCGCACTTCTTTCGGTAGCCGCGTCATGCAAAACCGCCTCTCGCGAGACACTCCCGGCTCCTTTTTCATTAACCGTATTAAATGTGATTATGCACACCACCCGTTGCGACATGTATCGTCGAAACGCTTTGGATTCCCAATTAAAACAGGATTCGTAATAATTTTCACGCGTTAAGTGTCTTCGAGGTGACTTTAATACGATCGCTTACGCGGAATCAGAAATGTGGGATCAATAAAATGTCGAACTCCATCAGAAAGAATATCAATCCTCTAGGAAACATATAAAATCAGAAGAAAATTATTCAAATTTTTTGAAGTCCTCAGTTGCATCGATTTGAACCGAAGATTTTCCTCGTCAGAAATTGAAACCTCGACTCCGAACTGCGAGAGAATTCAAGGCGAAATTCTGAGAGCGTCAATACCATTATTCATCGTAATCGGCGCCGTCCAATGAATCATGTTCTCATTATCGAATATTAATATTATTCGGCGAACAACCAGTCCGCTGATAATGTTCGTTTCGCACGCGAACGGGCGACAGACGTTAAAAATGTCTCGTACAACAGTTTCCAATTTACGTGTACAAAGAATCGATCGTCGATCGACCGAGCCAGAGGGTCGAATACAAAGATGCAAAGAGTACGATTGAAAGCGGGACTCGCGCGTACCAATTAAGCACCGATTAAACGCTTGAAATTGTAATGGTCCTCGGTCACGCGTGAGCCGCGTACACGATCCAAACAAAGACGATGCAACGCCGTTTGCAATAAAACGCTTTAATACATCCAGTCGGATGAAATTCGTTTTATTCCCGGAGACGGAGGAGGGTGCATGAGTCAGAAGGTGCATTGGCCGCTATTTAAAATGGTCATCGGGCGGCCCTGTGTCCTTCGAGATCCTCCTTCAAGCGGATGTGTCGAGAGGGAAAGGATGATCCTAGCTTCTCGTTCCTCTTCAAGATTCCACCATCGTGCTTAACTCTCGTTAGGGGGATACCAGGGTTTGTCAATCTCTTTTTGTTACGTGTTTGCTCCTTTTCGGTTCTTGCGGATCAAGGGAATAATATTTATTCAGTAAGAAGGTATGTAGCTAGGTTTTATGAGGCAATTACGTAGGTTTGAATACAGGGTGTATAAAAAAGGTCGGAACCCTTGAATATTTCGAAAAATATAAGTTTTATCAAGAAATGTTTCAGACAAAAGTTGTAGGGTTTAAAAAGTTCTATTTACTGGCAATATAATTTTGACCTTGAAGAGTCACTGGAAGGTCACGTGAAGGTCACTTCAATTTTTTTAAATGGAACACTCTATATATTTTTGCATATTCTTGCAGCTTACCTCGAGAGCTTTCTAAAACGCTATGATAAAGTATTTTTTGCTTAAAAACTCTTTGAGTTATTAAGGTTGCAAAGTTCCAATATTTTGACAAATTACAAAATATTCATTTCTCAATAATCTTACCCTAATATTTTTATGCACAGAATAATTCTTTATACACCCTGTATAGGTTTGAAGACATGATAAATAAAGAAGCTATTTTTAACGAACTTAAATAAGGCCCTCATTAAGACAGTATTTTTATTCATTTATGGTAGGTGTTTTGTAACATAAGTCAGTACATATATTTTGGCCGAAGCACATGTAAATATAATAAAAAGATTTGATAGTACTTTAGATGTCACTTTTCAGTATGGTGGATATACGACTCATTCTCAGATGAATCAGTATAAAATTTCACAAGAAGAACATAAATGTCAATTTTTACTGCAACGCATTAAAGACCATGAAAGGCGTATTTCCCAGAAGGAATCTAAATCCAAAAGAATCTCTTTCACAAGTCCTGTCGTGCAATACAAAGGTAAAGACGACACGTAACGAACTAATAATAAGTTACATAATGGTGTTATCAATTTTTGTCGCTTCTTTTCTTCGACCGTGAATCGTTAAGTGCCCGCGATTCAACCAGAAACGTTGCGCAAACGCGTAATCCCTTCGTGAATGAAATCACCGAGCGTACGTCGAGCGATCTCGAGACGAGCTAATCACCTACTCGGAGAAAGTTTCGAGCGATCGATCGCGTCATCGCGAGCACAGAATTCCCGCTCATTAGCGTCCAGATTATCGTCGCTATTAATCGGACCCGATACTTATGACGAATGAGACGTTCGGAAAGGTAGAAACAGAGGAGAGTTAATTGGTAACAGAAGTCTCGCAACTGGTTTTCGCGAGGATCGAGAAAGCCGGAATGCGAGGACAGATATGGTACATTGAATGACACGCGTTGCACCTGTTCGGACGATTACATGTTCTCTTGCGTTTTGTCGGCGGATAACTCGCGGGTATAGATGCTGTTTTCTCTCACGGCCGCGAAATTGCGCGAAGAAGGTCGCCTTAGCACGGACGTGATCGACTGCTCTGTGGATACCATTTTACCTTTTCAATTTATTCAAATATGCCCAAATTCAGGAATTTGTATGAGTGTATTCCAAAGCTTCATATTTGTGAATTCAACAATTTGAAAACTGAAATTTCTAAATCCTTCAAATCCCAAATCCTCAAATTTGTGAAGCGTCTACTTAACTTTACAATTCTTCAAATCCTTAAATTTTCAAATTCCCAAATCTGGAAATCTGTGAATCTCCAAATCTGCCAATCCCTCAACCTTCAAATCCCTGAATTCCCAAAACCTCAAAACTGTCACATCCCCAATTTTTTAAATCATCATCCCTCAAACTATAAATGACCGACTCCCCCAATCTCCTATCACGAAATCAGAAAATGAAAGTACGCAACAATGTACCCAACAGCTTCAACCCACAGCATGTTTTTTATTCGATTTAAAAGGCTTTAATTTAAAGTCGAGCGGTAATTACAGTACAATGTGGCTGAAATATTTCCAATACGTAAATGGTATTCTCGAAGCATGCCATAATTCATGCAGCTGTAGCAATGCAAAAAAGATGTTGCGATATGAATCTCGGGAATTTGCAGTCTGATTCAGAGAACTGTATAATGAGATTGGTCTGCGAACATAATGCCTGTTGCATCTTAACGAAGATAATTTACCGTCAACTATTTATACGAGTCTCTATTTTGGTTTGATCTAAGGGAAGCGATGCACGTTGCGAGAAGAATACACCCACGTGAGACGGTGCAGATTAAAAACGTGCGATAGCACGTGTTGATGCTTTTCAATTACTCTGTAGCGTTGCAATTTCCAGGATTCCTGCATTGTTAGATTTAATCGGAATTCATGCATATTCGCAGAACTGTTATTAAGGAAAGATATTTTTAAACCAAAGTGTAAATTGTATCATTCATGCTTGACAATAAAATCATACATAAGGAGTGAAATAATAAAATGGAAATCAGTCAGATTTGCAGCAGGAAATTCTTCCGGATGATTATGCAAGGTGTAATTCGCGTTACAGTCGATTTTCAGATGATTGCACAATCGATTTCTATAACTTGTCTTACGCAAATCGACCAATGCATTAGGGGTAGCGTGACGGAAACACGGATTAGCAAGCAATTCGACTTTATCTCTAGAAATGTTCTCTATGCGAACAAGGAAGTGCAGTAACGAGCAAGGTTGAAGAAATATAGTTAGATAACTGTAACAAATGCCGCGTGCCTTGCCTACAACTATTTATTATTCACCCATGCTCCGGTAAAGAGAAAGGTTAATTCATTTTCTAATGCCGAATGATCGCTTCGATCGATACTGTTTCTCGATTGCCCTCGAGTGTCTCGCTATCTTCTGATATATCGCACCACTGCTACGAATATTAATTATGATTTCTTTACTCAGCGACTTCAATCGTTTTGATAATGCATAGATAAGTAGGCATACAGTAACAATAGATCTGTTTCTTAAATGAATTACTTCGGTCATAATTGTCTATCATAATTAACTATTGTAGGCATTTATTTATTGTTGGATTAATATTACTTGTAAGACCCATTATATGTTTATTATAATTCTTTGAAGTGTGAATAGGGTGAATGAAGGTGTTGCAAATGGTGACGAATGAGCGTTGGAAATGTACGAATGCCGTTCAAATTTAATTGATTTGTTATTAGTCTTTTGCCATCTTTCGAGTTGTTCAAACGTGTTATAAAAGATTCAATAAAATATTTAAATATTGTTCATTAAATTAATATTCAGATAGTTGGAAGTGCTACATTATAAAATATCGTCACCGTCGTATGATAAATATATTTCTGCACTTTGTGAATATATCCGTAATTATTATTTCTACTATGGACATACATTTACGTAGAAGGACTCAACTTACAAATTAAGTTCGAAGTGAAAAATCCGAAACAAACTTTTAAATTTTAAATCCGTCCTTTACGCCACAATGGTGCGTAAAAGTCCACGCGGAGGACAACTCGTTCAAGCCGAACTGGCCCGTACAAAAACAATTAATCACACACGGTTAAACTTATCATCTCCTTAAGTGCAATGACAAAAACAAGTAAAAATACACCGCGTACGTGTCTCTGTTCATAAAAGGGCTGACCGAGAAAAATCTGAGCACCCAGTAGTCGATGTATTCGAGCCCAACTCACCGCCTTTGATTCCTCGTTGGTCGTCGAGATAAACATGATTTGTGCCCAACGCAGATTTCTGCGGCGACCTTACATCTTTCGAGCAGATAGCTCCAGATGTGTAGTTGGCGTGCCGCGACGATAATACTCATAATGCATAATTAAAACGTCGAGTTCCGGGTCGGCTACAGCAACCGGTAGGTGCACGCCGAGACAATAAATCGGCTCGGACATAAAATTGCACCGGTCGCCGACTGCTGTCTGTCGTGCCTGACGCATCGTGGAATAAATGAAAACGTAATTCGTCGACGGTCGGAAAAAACGACTTCATCCGGGCAACGTGATTAACTCTCCGCGGACCAGATCAGCACGTGAGCTATGCGAGTTTTACGCGGCGGAATCGTGCTGGCTCCTTTTTTTCCGGCGTCCCTTTAGCGGAGACGATATTTCAAACGCTCGATGTACGCGCGAATCAGCTTAAGTAATCGGACATAATACATCAGCCGAGCCGCGGAAAAGAGAACGGCTGGAGATCGGACGCTCGCGGCGTTGAAACTTCGAAGGCAGTCGCGTTTATTATGTACCTCGATGCTGCGACCTTGCTACCTTTTGGATGCCCATTCTTCTTTCGTACGTTCTCCATTCTGGATAAATCGACTTTTGATTGTGCTTATTATGGACGGAGACAAGCAATTTTTCTTCTAAGTCAGGGTTCTCGAAGGACCACCACAGCTCCAAATGTGAAGACAAATATTTTGACACATTCGAGGGATGCTTTATTCAACTTTTGATACTTTCATGGAAAATTTTTTCTACTTTCCTCAAAAGCTTAGGAAAAGTTTCAGAAAATGTACGTTGGCAGAAAGTTTGGCAACCACTGATCTAAGTGAATGGATACTGGCAACGTATACTGGCAATGGATACTCGCAATCGTGTACCATTGTTGTAAATCGAATTGAGTAGCAATTCACAGTGGAAAAAGTGTGTAACTGTTTTGCTTACCGAACAAGAATGATTAACATTCGCGTTACAAATTGCATGCCAAAACTGTAAGTGGCTTATTTGATTTATCCTAACGTGGAATTATGACCAGTGATCAACTTTGCAGCTGTAAGCTGTTAATCTGGACCCGACGTTCGCAAGAAAGTAGCTATATGAGTTCCAGAAGATTTTACTTCAGTGTTAAGTGAAGTAAACTCAATGTTAACTGAAGTATTATATAGAATAATCTGTATCGAAAATCTATAAACGGTTGAATTTGTAAAACGAAACACGTGTTCATCCCTTCCCGTAACAGATCCATTGATTTACGGGAAACTGAATTACAATCGCACGAAAGCTTTTATCGTGTATCGGGTACGAGTTAATCTCGATCTACCCTATCTCGATCTCGGCTCGAACAACGAGTCGATATTTTACAAGGCGATAACCGGCGTATCACGATTCAGTGATTTGTCAACATCCCGCGTTACACCGATTCAGACACCCACGATCACGAGGCAAAAATCCTCACCGGCTACGTCTTCTCGGCTGCGTCTTGTAATTCATAATTAATTACCGGACACCTTGTCGGCGATATTTCAGGCGTCTCGTGTGGGCCAGCTCAGTCGAGCTTAACCTTGCGATTCGAATATCCGGTCGGATGAGGCGAGTCTCGTTCGCGGGAGGGTGAGTGCACGAGGAAAGGAGAAACAAAACGAAAGAAAGAAAGTAAGGGAAAAAAGGAACACAGAAACTGAGGAACAACCACGTACGTGGCTTATCGTTCCCCGGACAGGTTTGCTCGTATGTCCCTACATAAACACACAGCGCATATAAATTTCTTATAGCCATCTCCGTTTTTCTTCTCGCGTTCGAACACATTCCGATCGAATCGTGACTTAACCGAAGACGGTCGCACACGGCCGTGTCGCAATTAGATATTTTTCCGTTCGACGAACACGACGCAGCTTCTTGGAGAACGCAGTCAAAACAAAGGAGGAACTTTCGAGAAGGGTGCTCTGGAGGGGATTCAGGGTTACGGAACAGAGAAGGATAACCGGACACACCTTATCAATGGTCCGTAGAAATTGTTTTGACACTCGAAGAAATTCGAGACTGACGCGGGTTAGATAACGCTCGTTCCTTGTCACCGAACTTGGAAAGGAGATGAAAAGGTCCTGCCTTTTTACGACTCGATCTTGATGGAGTTATCGTGACGGGAACTGGATCACGGATCTGGCGATCAAGGTATCCGTGTTTACCGACGAGGAACTGCATGGGGTGATATGCTACATAAAGACTCGAATGCAACTTCTTGCAATTAAGAGACAGTTAAAAGTATTAATTCTTCTTTCAGATCCTTTGCAAAATTCCTCTTAGGTTCCCAATTTTTTCCAACTTTCCAGATATATAAAATCTTTTGACCCTCACAGTAAGAAAAAATATCTGCTACTTTTTGTAGTCATAAACCTTGCAAATCGAGTGTACACGTTCCTGCATCATGCATATTCAGCAGGGTACTATTCGTACGACTTAACAGAGCACATTTTGGATTAACGATTCTCGTGGGCGTAGCCCTAATTATTCGAAGCGTTTGCAGAGAAGGGTCCACATCTTTCATTTAGCATGTCGAATCCAGAACGAGGCGGAAATCGCGTGTGTCGATCGTTAACCTTGAAAGGCTCGAAATACTCGAGCGATCCCATAAAACCGACCTCAATAAAATCTTCCCTTGCGTGTTTGACGGGATTAGTGTGGCAGTAAAGTAAAATGTCTGGAATGAGCGTTAAAAAGCGTAGTGAGAGAACGTTCCGGAAATCGAGCATCGGCCGTGTACTCCGAGTGCGTGACGGGATTACCCGTTTCGTGGGTCAGTGCTGATACGTATCTCCGGAAGGAGGTTAGGGTAATGGCGAGGAGCATTCTCCGGGAGGAATAAGTTCAGACAAGGTCGCGTGGATCCGTGGCTCCGTTTAACCCGGCGAAGGTCGGCCATAGTACTATCGGTCACGATCGACCGGTCGAAAGGAAACGTTGACCTCGTTTAGAATGATCTATCGCGGAGAAGTCGCCGGTCGAGATTTTCTCCCACAATTATGTCGGAAACAACCGCACCCCGGGCGCTGAAGGGGAATATTTACGGCGTGGGTGACACGTGAATTATTAAGCGATATGAAAATTGCGGTAGGAACGATTAGACCTCTTTTGCGTAACGGATATGATGGCTGAATGCGTAGCTGCGAAAGAGTCGATTATATCTCAATAGCTATGCAAGTATATCAAACACAGATATCATTACTTCAATATTTTAACAACAGTCTCATTCGAAATGTAACACAGGGTTAATGTGCTTACAATTCGAGGTCAAAGAACTCGCAAAACAAAATTCTCGAGGAGTCAGTTTTTTTTACGGCAATTCAGAGAACAACAAATCTTGTAACTGTTATTCAAGTTTCGCTGGAAGTTGTTAGAGCTTTCCTCCATCGAGCACGTCAAAACACGTCGAAAGAATTTGTGACACGAAATAATTTGTCAGTGACGCGTACTGGAGCCGATCGAGGTCGTTGACCGTCCGTTAACGTCTGAATAATGCACTCGCGAGGATCAAGGAACTCCGTACAAAAGTACTCCTACGTAGCTTGTGTGCAAACGCTTTCGGATTTCAGTCGCATTATTTCGAAATAATGTATTGAATGTAAAGCACTAGGAACAGCGGATTAGCATTCTCTTTCACGACTCTCTTTGAAACCTTTGAACTCCCTTGCGCTCGTATCGGATTCCTTTGAAGCTTCTTTTTTACCGTTTAGTGCTTGTAAATTCGAAGTGGCGTCCGCCAGGAAAAATTGCTTTCGAAAACTCTCGGCTTCTGAAACGGTCATTTCTCATGCGATCTGTATTCTGTTCATAAAACGGGCACAAAGATTATTGGCACGAGTTACGAGGCATCGTAACTGTTATTAAACCTCTGTAAGATGAAAAAGAAAGGAAGATTTTTTATATTCTTTGCGAGGATCGTTCACCCCGGAATACCTAGAAGAATGCAAATTTGTATAGATTGCTTTCCTAAGAATTTCCAAAGTTAAATATGTATAGGCTTTCATCCTGCAACACGAAAGTGATTTTCTATCCGCGAGGTCAGCGGCGATAGCATGTATTCGGCACGCGGACAACACAATAGCCTTTTGAAAAGCACGCGTTTACCATCGATCGAACAACAATCGGTAGAAGCGTGTTCGAATCTTGCGACGACGACGTGCGCGGAATTCGCAGCACGCGACGAGTTCGCGTCGAACAGAGATTGCGCTATCGTCCTTTCGCTCCGAATCTTTGGCACACGAAGAAGCGTAATCGAGCGATTGCAAAACCCCGCGAGTATGATCCTCTAATTAAACGCTAGACGCCTGGCCGCTTTATGCCAGGTGTATAGCAATTTATCTGCAGCCACGACTGCCGGTTTCTCCTTTTTCAATTCGTTAAGAAGCGAATAAAGGGAGCCGCAAAGAGACGTATCTTCTACACGTAAATGGCGAATCTTCTGTCCTACATCGTGCACCTACGAAATGCATAAAAGAACTCAACAATATTACCATGTGACCTTTATTTTGCAGAAGACGTAATTACATAAGATTATGCGATAAGGTGCAGATGCAATTTTACATAATTTTATGATACTAGGAACTTGATCTTTTAATAGTTTTAAAAATCCGTGATCTTTCCTCGTTTATGGGCATCGCTTTGCATAATCTGTCACGACTCACAATGTGGTTCGTTTTAAAATCGATACCAGGAAAACAACATTCTTGGTCAGTGGTGTCAGATGCCGGGTCCGCCGGTACAAAAAGCAACGGACGAGAAATTATGGTGTTATTCTCGTGATACGTCTCCACAAATTTGATTAGGACACGACTTAACGGTATCGAACGCGTACACGTCGAACCAGGAACCGGATAGATCGGCGAATGGATTCGATCTACGTCAACATGGCCTTCGGAACGTTTCGACCGAAAGGCTGCTTTTTTTTCTCAAAATCGAGTGGACTCGTTGAAAGTGGATTTAAATAAACGTACAGAGAGGCAAGTTTAACCTCTGACGAAGCGATTTTTTCGGCCGGTGTTTTTCAAGGGACCGAAGAATGTCAGAAATAATGGCAGCCATCGATGTTGCGTTTACTCCAAGCAAATTAGTTAAATTGAACCACTCGAAACGAGAAGTAATTTTCGTGTTTTCCCGAGAACATGTAGAAGGTAATTTAACGACGCGTGTAGTCAACGTAGTATTATTTCATTAGCTGACGATCCTTGCAGATTAAAAGTATAATGAGATTAACATGATAAATCATGATTTAATGTTTTTCTCTCCTTGACTGGATGTCAGGCTTAACGAGGATCCGATTTATTTGTATACTCCGTATTTTGCATTCGTTATCCCCTTTTTTGCTAACAGGATGAGCGAGGAATTCGAAGAATTTATCCTGCATCCGTGAGTCCGGTCAGGATCACGCAATCGAGTGACTAATTTTGTTTTACGATGCCAAAATATTATCTAAAACTGGGAGATATCCTTACATGTCGTTGAACTTGTGATTAAAAAACATGAGTGTCCAACAATAACACGGTTCAAAAGAGCAAGGTCTATTTAACGAGTGACTTGATTACTTCCCGGTTCCTTTCACGATAGATTTCAAACTTCCTAATTTTTCTTAGGCGATCAAGTTTGGTCTCAAGGACCATCGATCCGCACAGTCTGTTATTAATCATCGACTTTCAACTGTGGTGGGTTGGAGAAACAAGAACGTTATTGTCAAAAACTTTTCCATTTGCGAACTCGTCGTGTGGACACCAAAAAACCGCCAGAAAGACAACACCCATTTAACTTCTTGCACTACTTGTCAGTCAGAACCATAGCTACAATATTAAAACAGATAAAGAAATTTGAAATTTTATGTCAATTTCGTATTAATCGTTGACTATGCAAATAACTGGACTTAAACTGCAAATCAGTGTATTCAAAATTCGAGTAAAATTCGAGTTAAATAGCAGGTGAAGTGTGTCATGAGTGCGTCAGAGTCAGACTCACAAAAATAGTGCAAGGAATTAAATCATCTGCTACATAATTCATATGCAACCATTACAGTCCTATACCGTACTTAATTGATTGTACAAGTTGTACCTAATAAATTTCACCAAGGCGTTCCAAGCCACCATTAATTAAATCTTAGTTTATGTTTATTATATTTCATCAAGTACCACCATTCGAATCCCGTAATTACTCGATAATGAGTAATTACGTCCACATTAAATACACGCAGAAAGAATTAAGGTCTCAGAAACGATCGACTTGTACAAAAGGCTGACTGCGATTTTATTATTTGGAATCGCTCGAGGACACGTACGCTCAATCCCGTTAATCAACTCGGTAAAGCACATGGGCGTGTTGAAGCACCCTAGTCTCCCACGAATCCATGTTCAGAGGGTACAATCCTTCCAAGGGAAGATCGTTAGTCATCACGAGCATAATTATAATTTGCTACTGAAGGTCGACTATGAATTACAGCCAGCTTAATACAGGCATCGTAATTTATACAGGCGGCAACGATGAAATTACGATGGCGAATGCGGGGCGTAACTCGGACGTTGTGCGTCGCTCCATGGTCATTGGCGTAAATTGGACTTTGTTTGGATCAGGTGCCTTTAACAGTGTCAATGGCCCGGGAATGACACGTAGAAATTCAATTTAAAAATTTAGAAACTCTAGAAGGTCTAAAATTTAAGAACTTGTAAACTTGTCAAAGTTGGAGATGTAGGAGTTCAGATATTACGAGTACGAAATTATAGTATCTCTAAATAAAATATTTGCAAGAATCTAGACAGCAAAGAAATATATAAATGTGCAAATATGTAAACATCTGTAACTTTGGAAATGTGTAAATGTCTAATTGTAATATACATATGTGTATAAGTTCCTATATGTAATGTATTACGTCCTACATAGAAAGGTCAATATTCCAGATTTGGACCAGGTTACCCAGTTACGCCAATGACCGTAACACAAAGCCTGATCCCGCGTGTAATTACGATCCTCAACGAGATTTTGTGCGGATTTGACTGGGCCGTAATTGACCGGTCGCCCGTGAAATCGATACCTGAGGATATCGGTGGCCACCGTTGACAATGAATATGGATTTATAAAGACCTCGTCGATGCTCGTTGTGAAATACGCGCTTCGGTGAACTCGTACACGCCCATCCCGTCTCGGGAACCAGCTCGGCAGCTAATGAAATCGATTTCCGTATTAATATTTCTGTGACCCTCTTATTATGCACCGGAGGATTGAAGCGTTTTAAATTGCAAAGTAATTCTTGCTGCTGTGTACACGTTCGAGTTCTCGCTCGTCGAACATGAGCAATAACCATCGCTTTTTAGTCGAAAGGTGCACTGTCGAAAGAAGTACGAGCGTAAATTTGGATGCATGTCAGTCGTAAAGTGTGGATTCGAATCGAAGGAGAAGGTCGCGTATCTACGCACGACGTCCAATTTTAGGGCTTTCTGTAACTTACGGATTTTAATAAGAAGGAAATAAGAAGTGGCGTGTCGCCGGTAATCGTCAATGAGTTCTGAGCTTTTATTCCTTCGTATTTCTTTCCAATTGCTGGCCTCAGTTCATGAAACACTTTTTTACTTCGCATCTGTCTGATTTTACGATTGTTTGCGCATTTCCGTAGTTATGAAGTCGTTCCAGAATTTTATCGGCTGCTTCCGAACGATCGAATTATCTACCTGTCGCTTTCGATTAATTTGAAATTTTACGTTCGTTTGCTTACGTTCGTTCAGAACACTTTACTGCTTAAAAATCCTGAAAGATCTTATTATCAATAGATCTGATTATTCTCCAATATATACATTTCTTAATGTGACCAACCCAAGTTCAAATGTCAACCAGAACTAAATGATTCGTCCATTAAAGAATTATTACGTTCGTACTAAAAAAGTACTGCAAAGCTCAAAGATTCAGAAGAGAATCAAACTAAAAACCAAGAGAATCGACTAGTCAGGTGTCTCGATTGAATCAGAAGATTACGTGGCTCGCGTAATACAGCGAACGCAAATCATTCTGCGACACGGTGGCGCAAAAGTGAAAGCAGAATCGGAACAATGGAGAAAAGCTACGAATTAATACGACTTTTCCTTTTAACTCTCGTTCCCCTTGGACACGTTGTTTTAATTAAACCACCGCCTGCCGTGGCACTCGTTCGCGCTTAGCAGACCCAGATCTACCAGATAAATACCACGTTGTCTAACCAGTTGTATAATCGCCATTATGGCATTCGATTTTTTGTCTGGCGATAACTTTTTACTCAAACAAAATTTAGAATTTATTCATACAAAGTTTAGCCCCTTAACTTATAGTTTTCCAGACAGTTGCGTCATGGATAATTATTGCTACAGCGTGAAGACAAATAAAAAAGTTTAGTTAGACACATTTTGTATGATACTTGACTATGAAGATAATTAAGAACTCAAAATTTAACTGTGATGAAAATATCTACTGCGATGAAAGATTTACTAGTTTTTCGTGTATGAACTAAAGGGTGAGAGTGACGGTACTGTATGACAAAGGGTTAATCAGCTCTTACTATGACCTAGTACTCTCCTCATATCATTTTCGCAAGCACCCTAGAATCTCGTCAGTTAAAATTTCTGTGGCTCAGATCTCGAAGATCCAGCGTTCCAATTTTCCCCGTTACGAGATCATCCATTCCTCGATGCAACGGCAAAGATTCGATTGCACAATCGTTTCCACGAAGCACGTGAAAAATCAACGACGACGTTAACTCACGTGTACACACAGGCGTTACGAAGCCTCGCCTCTCCTTCCGATGGTCACTTTCTTTTCGACTTGCCTAAGATATACGGATCGTCCACGTGTTTCCCGGCACGTTGGATATGACAGTGTGGAACTTGCACAACCTGGTCGAGCATTACTCGAGAACGCGAAATTGACGTAACGAGTCGCAACGAATTAGCAGATACCTGGCTATGGTAACTTGGAAGAATTTTGGAAAACTAGCGAAGGTGAAAAAATGCTGACACGATGTTACGGCATCGCTAGATGACCGAGCAATGTTGGTCCAAGATACAGGTTCACGAACGAGGATTTTGAACGTAGAAACTACTCGATGTCCGTGGCCTTAGTTTTGACTCATAAGTGGCACGATGAAACACTCGTTATGTAACCGATAGATTAGTTCGACATCGTTTGGAGAAACGATGTGAAGACTTGGTTCCGAACTTAGAAATTGTCGGAGAATTTTTGGATTTAGAATTTGGAGATTTGATGATCAGGAAGTGTGCAGTTTTGAAACTTAAAAATTTAGGTGTTTGAAAATTTGGAGATTGGGGGACAATTAAAAATTTGGAGATTTGAAAATGACCAAACTCACTCGTGTCATTTTTGTAAATTAAAGACAGGTATAATAGATCTGAGTGAAAGTATCCTGCACCCGGTCGTTCATCCATGTAACGAATGTCATGTCTGAGTTTGATGAATATTGTATCGCGTTACGAAATGGTAGAATCGAAACTGTAGCGGATTGTCGTCAAACGTGTAGGGATCAATATGCGCCAGCATATCGATTATCAAATATGTAATTGCATATATGAGTTGGCCAAGAACACTACTGGTTTCGAAATAGAATCAAGGATTACAAGTGCTATCTTTGATTTACGGTAATCATTTCCTCGCCTTAACCACGTGTTAAAATAGATACTCAGAACAAAACCAGAAAAACTGAAATTGGAACATAAACGTTCAGGTTAGCAGAACTAATATTTGTAATAAGAGCTACTAAAGATAATTTAGCAAGTTTTTACTCATTTTAAAGATTTCTGCTGTGGTTTACACGGGATAAATCGCAATGTTTCCATTCCTACCTACGCTCGACTGTTTGCCAACATTTCCGCTTACCATTAAACGGAACCTGCCTACTTCAACGACCACTTTGTAGCTGCATGACTTCATACGCGTTCCGTTATCATCTTCCAGGGGATTTTCCGTAGAATTACCACTGTTCGACTGCACGTATTTTCGATAAGGAACATCAAACGATGTACGAAGAGAAGGAAGCGAGGCGTATCCCACAGAAAGCGTTTCATACGCCGGATGCTATTGCAAGCACTGTCTATGATCAAGAAATTATAGCATATGCAGCATAATAACACGGAATCGTGCGAAAATGCGATTATCTGCTAATGACCGACGTTGATTCATCGAATTTCCAATTGCGACAGAATCAATTTGACGTTCAATAACGTCAGAACCATTGACGCATTCCTATTTTTAAATTTCAAAAATAGTACAAATACAAAATAAATGAATGACGCAAAATAAATTTCAAATCTACTTCTGTAAATTATTTAATGTATAAAGTTTCCTCGCGTTCACAGAAGTAAATCTGAAAACGAAATCAGCGCGAAAGTTTCATCTAGCATGGCGTGAAGCGATCGTTCACGTATCCTCGATTAATTAAACAACATTTCAACGCGCAACTCTCGCGTTTCTCCTCTCGTAACAGCTGAATGCAGCGTGAATATATTACACGCGTGGCAGAGTATTCACGCAACAAGTTTGCCGCTAAACTCGAGCTTCTAATCCACTTAACGAACCTTGTAAATTATGCCCAAAAAAAAGACACTTATATTCATGCATTTCTCTGCGACGCTCGTTTTCACTTCAGTCACAACATTTGTCGAGATCTTCGGATATCTCGGATTACTTCTTATCATCTTGCTTGACATAATCACAACCGGAAATTTGTTAATCGGCTTTACTTGACGATGTCCAAAGAGATTATTCTTATGCAATAATACTGATAATGTCTGTTCGCACGTTTGGAAATTTTTATTAGTAAATGTTGGGCTATTTTAGAATTGGTGGATGCAGAAGTGAATGTTAGACACAGTGATTAGGTTAATGGAAAAACCGGAATCATTTGCGGTTAGGATATCACAAAACCAATGGATCTCTTAACTGTCTGACTAGTCTGAATAATAAATACATTACAGTGTTATTTTTTTAACCCTTTGCACTATTTTGACGAGTCTGACTCGTGACGCACTGGTACTTCGTCTGTGATTAGTTTTACTGACATTTTTAATACACTTCAATTTAGAGCACAAGTCCAATTATAATTTGTATAATCAACGATTGCATTATAACATATTGACATAACATTTCAAATTTTTTTGTCTGTTGTAATATTGTAGCTGTAATTAGTCATTTCTAACTGACGCACCTGACAAATAAGTTATAGTGCAAGGGGTTAAATAATCAAGATTATTTTCATTACCAACATTCACTAAATTATTAATGGATATGACATAGAATGACGGTACAGTTTACCGAAGACATCCGAAAATAAAGTTCAAATGACGTGGTAAGCCGCAGCGAGGTGAAACAGTTCACGGGCACGGATCTACGTTCTGAATTAAATAGATAAACGGTCGATGGAATCAGCGCCGACGTAATAACGTAATGCGAGAGTCAAGCGATCGTGTCCGGGTTCGTAGACAGAATCCGCTTCTCTCACCGCGAACCCATTCACGAACCTTCATCGGATAGATCCGCGTATAAAATAAACCATTCACCAATTTAATAATCGATTCGTAAAGATCTGCAACTCTGTACAAACTCGTTTTCCCTAAACTCGTGACTTTGAGTTATGTAATTGCTGCAACGTGTTACAAAACGATACATACGTAGACACCCTGTACATTTCAGATCACGCTCACGCAAAATGAGCTGGCCCACATGGCGCTCGGCCGATTAGGCTCCCCGAGTCTACACGAAGCTTTGCAGGTGTTCGTTAACGTGTTCTATTATATACCGAACATTCACGAAGGGGCCACAGACTCGTTCCATTCGATGATCTGAATATTTAGCTGAACAAGCAATGCGGATATCCGCGTGGAACGCAACAACAACCGTGTTGATCGCGCGATTGCCCCCGATCCTACGACGCGACACTCGTTGCCGGACCAGTTCTGCTCTCCAATCTACTTCCTTCTCGATTGTCATGCATCCAAATATCGATCGATTGCGTCGGAATATCATCGAGATTTCACACCTTGCGCCGCGACCCACCCAGTCTCGTTTCGTCACACGTCGCGTTCACCGATAGGGAAAGTTCGCTTTATAATGGCTTTATCGCCACGAGAATGCTCAAACAGCGACCCGTAATACTATGTAACGTTGGTGTAATGGGTCGACCATTTTTTGGGAACGATGTGCACGCTATTGCGTCAAAAATGTCTTGCTTTTCCTGAATTCAAACAACGTTGATTATCGAATCTTAGGAACCGAAATTTTTTCTAGACTTCCTTAAAATTGCAAACAAGTCTTTAGTACTCGAGTGATGAGCTGACTCCTACAAAAATAGCGATGCAGGAACTTCTCGCTACAGCGATCAAGATTACGTCTGGTTCGCACGAGGATTCCTTCTGCTAAATTTTTTTGAAACGAGTCAGTTCTCGGTATTGTACGTCATTTCTGTGTTATGCACAGGCAATGACCGAGCTGTTACGTCATTCGCAAGGGGTTAAACTGTTTTAAGTTTCAAGTTCATGAATCAAGATGGAACTTTACGGGTAAACATTCTCGTAACACTTTGATCTCTCGATAAAAACAGTACGCGTCGACAATTTCTAATGCCACTTCCTGCGGTGAAAACGGACAACTCGAATACGCAATATGTACCGTTTTAGTCTTTTTTCAGATACACCATGAAGTTGACTCTGCTGCGTAGTCGTTGTCACACAAGAATTCGACCGGCATGATTTCATGGAAATTCCCAAGCGAATGAACGATGACCATAGATCCCGTAAAGATGAATATTTACGAGGCTTCGAGGATAGGGAAGAAATGCACTCACGAACAATAAAGGATGTTATTGTCACGACTCATCCTCGGGACATTGTACAACATTGTCGTGAGACACCGTGGAAAATATTCCGAGGACACTGTCATTGATACACGATGAGCATCCTGCTATTGTGACACCCGTTTGAATTTTGCAAGCTGTAGATGAGACTAGTTTCTGAACTTGTGGTACTGTGGTCAGGTTATTTAAACTATTCGATCTTGCTTTTATTTTTATGAACTGAGTTTGGTCATAAGGGACATATTCATTTATCACTTCTTCGTGAGGTCATTGAAAATTATCTAAGCAAGTGTGACATATGACTGAATACAAATAAGTACCTAAATCTAATTAGGAATTTTAAACACCTGGTAGCGTACAAACATCCTTAGTATGAGAGTTTGAAAAAATATACAAATGACTCCAAGGGAACATGTTCCAGAGATGTGATCATCAAAGGGCGATACGGTTAGGCCCTGCTGTCATGCACGATCAATTTACAGTGTAATAAACATCCGCATAACGGATTCCAGAAATAACGGTGTATTTTCGAAGGTTGTCCTTCGGCGACTATCAACGAGAAGATCACGAACATGTTCCCTTCGTGATACTAATAAGCCTATTTCGACACTCTGTTAATGGAACCTAATCCGCTGTACGATTATAGTATAAATTGAGAGGTTGTTCGTTAAAATCGCACCTTTGGCAAGGTTCTTGAAAAGGACCTGTAGGTGCAACGAAGACGGTGAATGTCGAATAAAAAAGAGGTAGATAGGAAGATCGGTGTAGCCAATCCCTTTCGACCTTGCTCGCGAAATGATCGATACAAATTCTTTGCGGCTCGGACGTGGATCAGGAAGCTGTCGAAAGTCTGACCTTGCTCGGCTAAAATCGCCCGAATAGAAATTGATAGAGAATTTAAAGACCACGCGAATTTGCGATGTTGAGATCCTTGGATCGGAAATCGACGCGTTTCTCAGCCAAGATCACTCGTTTCTATCGATACGAAACTGTTCTAGTAGATCAGTGTCACGAACGATTTTATGGGTGAACGATTAGGTTTTCATCAATGAAGCTGAATGTAGGTTGGTTCGTTTATGGCTCGTAATGAGCGTGTTAACCGAGTAAAGGTTGCAACGTTTAACGCAGCGTTTGCAGAAGGTTTCAGGAACTGAAATGCAATACCGTACTTGAACACTTTCACGCGAAGAGATATGAACACTCGAATAAAGGTTTTATAAATAACCAATTATGCACCGCCAATTATGCAGTATATTTTTTCAAATATATTATGTGACGTCAGATACAAATTAAATACATCGCGTAAACACTGCAATTTTAGTAAGATGGGGAAGGTCCGAAACACGCAATGATAATCTTATGTTTTTTCAAGTGCATTGTGCGGCATTATGCATTTTTGCTTCCCAGAATCCTTTTTGTACCACAAGAAGCCAGTTTGAATTCTGAACACGGAATTTTTCATTTATGGTTCAATTAAGCGATGTAAACATGGCAGTTGTAACATTTGTTAACTTTTTAATAGGATCAAAAACTGGGATAGACACTTTTTTTTCTCAAATGCATTCTGACTGTAATTAAGTGCTAATTCAACTTTGATTCCCAGAATCCGTTCCGCAAAAACTCTACTATTTTTAATGCTGATTTTTCATTCATGGTCAATTAAACGTCTGATCTGTGTACACAAAGCATTGTTAACGTAAAAATTGCAGGTACTAAAAACAGAGACAATGACACATCTCTTTTTCCGTCGACTGCGTTAAGCGACTATTTTTTAAAATGCATATAAAATATAGTCTACAGAAAGAAACTATAACTGATTCCTAGAATCGCTTCAGAAGGTGCAAAAAAGTCCAATTCCAAACAAGGGTCGAAACATTTTAAATTAACTCGATTCAGGATGCTCATCAATCTCAGCCTTCCAAGTTGTCAGGATATTATCAGCTTACTTTACAATATAACGTAATTTTCCTGGCGGTGTTCGTGCCATTCATTCACATAAATTAATAAAAAGTATCAGTGTATCAATTCGGGAGTGTGAAACGTTTTGGACCGTGACGAGAACGAAATTGATGATTACCGGGCAAAAACCGTCTGACTGTAACTATTAATAAAGACTCCGCGTTTGTTCTGAACTCCATTCAATTCCTTTGTATGCATATACATGTATCCAAAGCTGACGTCATTTAAAACGGCCATCAGTTCTTCCCTGAACTGTCAGTTCGATACGATCTGATATATTCAGTAACGCTAGTCATCATTAATTGACTTCGATAATTGCGGGGTATTAGCAACAAAGACTAAAATGGAACTAATGATAAATCATATAATTGCGGATGATAATTATATCATAGAGGAGTAACGCATCCACGTTTGAAGGCACTTAGAAAGAGACCTCTGAATCAAAGCGATAGTACATTTCAACAGAATCTAGAACCGCTAGAAAATCTGGGCAGACCACGAATTTGCACCACGACCTTAGCACGCGAATTGTACGTGGATTTTTCATGATAAAGAGAAAGGCATCGTCGAGCCAAGGTGTATATTATCATTGGGTAATCGCGGCGACGGCAAGGCTGCGAGTCCGCTCGCGAATCGCGAGCACAAAGATAATTGGTTAATCGGGTCGTTACTTAATCAAACACAGGGAAAGGCGCGTCGATTACTCCGTCAGACAAGGATCATGTTATCCTTTTCCGCGCTTTGTGCGCCGGGAGAAATTGTGGAAAATTTTCCCGCTTTGTATCTGATTCGAACGCCCGGTTGGATTCCAGGAAAGAAACCACTCTTTCCGCGGCTTCCTGTGCGATTCATTCGATAAATATTCCTCCAAGGGAGGAGGAGTGACGTGCGTGCACGTAACTGAAAATTCGCTACGCAATTTCGGAGCAAATTCGAGCGAGGTACAGTTGCGAGCATGGTGGTCTTTCGTGACTCGGGGAAAGCAATTACCGAGGTGGACTCTGTAAGTGATATGAAGGACTAATTGCATAGAGTCGAATTCACAAACATCCATAATTGCAAAATTTACAAATGTTAAGATTCTCAAATTTTTTAAATTCGTGAAGATATGACGAATTCGAGTATTACATGTAACGAAGGGTAAGGCCTTTTTCTATGTTTCTAGAAGAAGTACAACAGTAATTAGTTGAGTTGTACGAGCGGTCGATCAATGCTTGATTCCCACCGAATCTTCTCTCTTTTCTTCCCTGCCGACTCGTAAATCTATATTGTGGCGAGTGAGGTGTAATTCAGCTTGTCAACGCGCAGACAAGATAATTAAAGTTATTAACCCCGTTTCGTAATTTCGTGATTAATCGTCGGACTCGCTTAACCCTGTTATCTTGCACTTGGCTGCGCGCGAAACGAGTGCATCTTAATAAAACGTTTCAATGGTAAAGAAAGCGATCTTGTTTCTGTATTCAGCATTAAATACTAGTATCATTAACCACATTCTACTATTCATCAATGGAACATTTACTGTAACGAGGACATAAAAAGTTAGCTTTCGATCATTAGAAGAAAGAATAGTTTTCTCATTGAAGGGTTGAACTCGCGGAGGCATTCGTGTAAAGTTACGGTACGAGTGTGTGAAAGATACGAACTCGTTTTTCTTAAAATCGTGACTTCTGCGTTATGTCATTACCAGCAAACGAGCGATATGTCTGCGATCGATTTGGATCGATTGGACGGGACTTGCGCCACGTAACGTTCTCGCCTTGGAGAAACCGGAGGTTGAGTAGGCAGTCGCCTCTGGACAAGCACGATCCGCGAACGAGAAAAAGAGAAAGAGATCGTTTTGCTAGATCTCGACCTCGCTGGACCACGAAGCTGAAAAGGAAACGGTCAGGACGGAAGCTGCGCGTCAGTCCTTGCCAGAAATAGAGCGAACACATCGCTCGGTCCTGATCGGAATATGTAATCGCAAGGAAACCAGAACGACGATCTAATTCGCGCGCCACGGTTAACACGTTTGCCCTTGCCGTGGAAAATGCGCTTCGCTCGCGTGACTCAGGATCCCCGGGCGAAACGCGTCACAGAGGCTTCCGAGAAACGATCCAAGTTCGAGGGTTCCAGTCGAACGGAGGCTGCGACCGTCAAACGTAGAACAAGGTTACCAGCTAACAGACGAAACCGTCGAACGTTACACAAAAAGTGTCTCAGAGCATACACCGACGTTTCGTGGGCAACGTTTCACGATTCGATGATCAGGATGACGCGAGCCCAGAAGAAGACAGACGGCTTTCGGGCTGGTGCATCGGTTACTTAATGAGATTTGGCGTGCTCGAGCGATGAGTCGACTCTCCAAATGGAGAACCTCGGGTAGTATAACCCCATGCGTAGAAACGACGTACTAAATACTCTTCGTATCTCGACGTAAGGATATACGAGCGTTTAAAGTAGTTATGAACGCTGGCACTCACCGTTGGACTTTACTGCTCCATCATATGCAATTATTATTAACAACATCGCTGCTTTGATGCTGACTTGTGTTTAATATCCACATACTTATTAATATGTGCGTCTCGAATTCTCAAATTTACAATTTCAACTTATGTCGATGAATACGTCTCCATGATTCTCTGTCCAGAGGTAGATCCAATCCAGTTAGGGGAAGTCTATTGCGGATGTCGTTTATAACATTTTTCTACGTAACTTGTTCTAACCGCTCATGCGACTCCGAGTAAATGTGGAAATTACATGCGTGGAGCATCGATTGACTTTACGGTTGGAAACACGTGACGTTCCATCGTATTAAGACGTAAATCCAGGTACATTAAGACGGCACGCGATCGGCAGCTACTTCTCGTGACCCGGATTCGAAGTCGTGATTCCACTCGTAATGGGACACCTTATCGTGATACGTTTGCTTGTCGGGATTACCTGCTGCTTGGGAATCCGCCTCCCACGCGTGCATCGCGTACCTGCATCGGCGATTATGAAACGACGCTAATACCCCAACGATCGCCGACGATAATCTCTCTTAACCGAGAGGAATAAACTGTGGCTAACTATCGATACGGTTCTCGATGCCACGATCGATGTTTTCAGAAAGTTCCTACCCTGTCGGGCAGTTCTCCGTATCACCACTTCGAAACGAGTTCTTTTCGTTAAAACTTTGAAACGCGTCGAAGTAAACAAAGAGAACGAGCGGTTTCCGAAGAAGCTGACGCGTCCGGTTGCCACCCTCCATCTTATCCAATAAAACATCCGCGAGCGAGATTAAAAGAAGAAAAAAGAGCGCGACGCAGCGGGACCCTCCTACTGCTGTACCTACGCATACCTGCACGAAAACGAGGAACAGGTTTGCGTCGAGGAGGATCCGGCGTCATTCCGATACCCACGTAAAAAGACGAGCCGAACGTTGGGGCTAGCGTGAACTCAGAAAAACACACGGGAGGTAAATGGGAAAACTAGTCGAATCGAAACTCAAGATGACTCGAGAGGATAAGCCGGGTATCGAACTCTGCTAGGCGCAGAAAGCGTATCCGAGAGCCGACTGCATCGAAACGCGTCTCTTGCGGCGAGAATCTTCGCAAATTCCGGTCGAAAGCGAGTCGAGCTCGTTCCTAACCCTAATTCGGCCAATTTAATTTGCATAGACACTCCATATCCACAACGATACACAAGATAAATTTGAAATTATATTCTAAACTATTCGAAAGCTTTATGGGAGTATAAATAACTGGGCGTGAGAGTTCATGGCACTCGCCAGATAGGATATGGTCATATCGTTCCATTCTATAACCTCCATATTGATATAGATACACATCGATACGAGGACAAATCGCACCCCGTTGCGCCAGTGAACGATACGGCAATCCAATATACTCGCAACAAGTGTATACCCACCTTTATTACAAATCGAAAGGATCGTTTTTCGTCCAACGATAAAAAGATATACGCACGACAGGAAACTGGAGCCGAGTACCGGACAAGATCGAGTCGATCTCGACTGCAACGAGACTTGTAGAAAAACGAGCCAGATAAGCCTCGACAGTTTCATCAGCTCTTTTATCCAGGCAGAAATACGGGGCCAGCAACTGGATAGGGTACAAGCTCATGGGTCCCTTCCCTTATTCTTTGTCCTTGCGCCTAGACCCACCACCTCCGTTCCCAGGTCAAACGCGTACACGTACACTCCAGAGCATTGGCTTCCCTTGGGAAAATGACGTCGAGGAAGAGTATTATGGAGTCTTAGAAAATTTAAGAAACTGAAGACGTGGAGAGTGGATGATCTGAGAATGTCGATTTAGGAATTTGAAATATTAGGGATTTGGAAATTTAGAGATGTCGGAATTTAGGAATGAAAGAATCTCAAGATTAAATGTGGAATTTGCAAACTTGGAAATGAGGGATAAAAAATTTGTTGAGCAGTAATTTGGAGTATAGAGTCGAGGTGGGGTTTAGCTGCCCTTGCAGCGTCGCTTATGCAAAGGAAGCGTGCGTTGCGGCGGACTATACATCCGGGGAGGTAGAAAAAAAGCTGCGATCCTCTCGGCGGTGTGCGTTCGATGGTGGATAGCCGCGTGCAGGATCGACGTGCCGTGAGCGGGCTCGCTGTGGTCTCGTAGGGTGGGAGATACGAAGGTATAAAACCGATCTGGTCGTCCGCTGGCAGCCAGTCCAAAGGCCAGATGTGACGGCGGCTCTAGTCGCACGCGTGCGAGAGAGACGATCACGACACGACACGGCGCGAGGTACTCCCGCGTTCCAGCAAAAACGCCCAGGACGCGCGTATCGACCACCTCTCTCTTTCGATATCGTACATGGTTTCGCACACCGATCGCACCCATTAGACCCGTTTTTCCCGTTCTCTTGTGAATTCGTGCTCGCGAGGAAGCTTCGTCCAGAGGTAGTCGAGCATCGGCGACCAGAAGGCGCGTTCGTCCTGCTCGCGGAGAGAAAGGACGACGAACTCGGTCGCAGGACCTTTCCCTGGAATACTCGGTTGGTCCTCGGTGATTAATCGTCGCACGAAGCACGAGAAAAGGGGTGATCGCGGTGCCTTTCTTGTGGAATACGTGCTCGTCTCGAAATCACCAGCCAGTTGACGGGAGTGGTGGTAACGAGGGAAGGAAGTGGAGCTCCTAGGTGCAATTTCGTTTAGAGATCTAGGAGATTGACCTTCGATTCGCTCGAAGGGAGTGTATTTTATTGTCTCGGAGTGGTTACGAAGAAAGGAGACACCCCCCACGAAACATGTCCGGAATCCAAATCAACGTGGAAGAAGTGCCCAACGAAGAACGCGAGGATTCTGTTCGAAACGTAAGTCAGCCAAGATGGCAGGTGACGATTTATGCGCCGAGAGCTTCTGTAGCCGCCAGCGTTTTCAGATACTCGTCCTAAGCCACGCTGTTTCTCTGTCGACGTCTGCTTTCTATTCGTTCCTTCCGCGATCGGGGAAGGCTTAATTCCGTAGCTCCACGAGATTTAATCGGTCGGTTACAAAACCGACTGCGATCGGTCGCGACTTTCACGGTACTCGCTGCCGATCGACGCCAACGCTCTTTTGGCGGGAAACACGTGGACAAATTCGCAAATTTTTTCATTTTCAAACTCTCGAATCTTCGAATCCTTTAATTCTCCGAATACTCAAACTTCGATACTCGATTCGTTGAATAAATAATCGAGGGAATTCCAAATGGGAGGCGGAAAATTCGCGTCTGGAGAACGCCGGTCGTAAAATCTGTCAGTCGATGTTGCGTTTCTAACGACCAACGGTACATAATTCGAGATTACGTAAAACCGGTAAAATTTGAGAAAGTACGCGGAAAAATTTTACGATGTTATTCAACAGGAACTCTAGATCCGCAAAATTGACCGAATCATAATTATACAAAGTTGGTTCAGCAAATTTAAAAATTGTATCTAAATTTGCTCAAATTCTACATGTTTAGAATTCTACATTTGCTCTACAAGAAACAAGTACTCAAAAACGTCAACAAACGAGAATATATAATTAATTTCCCAGTAACCACTGTTTAAATTATTTATTCAGTGGTCAAGCAATAACTAAACCAAACAACGATGATTTTAATTTTCGCTGATTGTACACCGCACCGCGAAGCGGTTCAACGATCGAACGATTACCACAAACGATTCGTAACTCGAAGCAGCCTCGATAATCGAAGTAAAAGGCGTCGAATGCTTTAGGTTCACGGGCAAGCCGCGTGTGTAACGCACCGTTCACCGCGAATACTTAATAAGCTTGACACCCATCCACTCGGGTTTATGTAATGCAGAAGCGAGCCTCCGCAACCAGACGATGACAACGGCGTTAGTTGGGAAACGAAGGACATTATTGTTCCCAGATAGAAAAATAACGCCGGATGCACGACGAATTCGCGTACGAATCGCAATTACGCAATTACGAATAGTACGATGAATGCGTGGGAAAATCGTTTGCGATTTTCCACGAGACCGGGAACTGCCAGGATCGCATTATAAATCATCGATGAGTAAGTCTGATGCTCGAAGAGCTGCAGAGCTTGTTGCGTTCATTAAATGTAGAAAAGAAACAATTTTCTGATCTCCAAATTTTAAATTTGACAAGTCTGACAAGTTCTGCGTCAGAAGTCTTCCATCAAAAAATGGAAAAAACAATGACAGACTTGCAATCAGGCGTGTTTTCCCATGAAGAAACTCCGGAATTTTAAATAGAGTTTGCTGACGGACATGTGGTTATTAGAAGAGAAAAAAAGAACCGTCAAACAACGAGACGAGTGGGCGTCACGTAATAAAAGTAGACTAGACTTCAAGTTGAAAAACGATTTCCATAATTCCGTAGCTGCGGCTCGAGAAGCCGGTAACCAGCCACCTGTAGGCCGTTTCTCACATTCGAGTTTCATAATTCCTTCGTGCTCTGTCGTTTACGAGCCTGACCGAAGGTAGCCACTCGAGAGGAACGAGATAGGAACCCTGACCAAGCTACAAAATTCTATTCAGAATATGTTGCTGTCTGGACTCTGTGGAGTAGATTTATCAACTGTAAAATAAGTTGGAAGTTTTTTAAATTAAACACTGACAAATTTCGGAACCTTCAAATTCCTTAAATTTGTCAAATCGTCAGATTCACAGATTTCTCAGATCTTCTCAAACTTTAAAATTTCTAAATCTTCAAATTCTCAGATTTTCATATTTTCTAAATTTCTCAGATATCCTAAAATGATCCTAAAATTGACAAACCCAGATTCAACAAGTGGTAGGTCCTGTACCATCATTATCTCTAAGAAACCCTATCTGATCAGTGTAGAAGCTACTTAATTGAAATTATCAATGAAACTATGAAACCGAAAGCGAAAGGTCGCGCTTCGTTTTCGGAAACACGTATCCTTGCTCGTCGAGCAGATACCGATCGCTATACGACGTGTCCGCGTGCATTCCATCGGCGTATATATCGTAATATCTCGCAGGCTGCAGTCGCCAATGAAACAAGAACGATTCGCAGCGTCGCGTCGATCGGTCTCTCGTTATCGATCATTTGCATGACAACGCGCAACGGGGCGTTTCGCGGGATCGTTCGCGAGAACCTACAATTTAGAACGCGTACGGGCCATTTCATCATTCGACCAGCGATTATCGCGCTCCAGAGCCGTGTGCACCAGAACTTCAGGGCTGAAATGTCGAGCGGAGAGCAACGTGCCGTGTCCCGTTTGCAGGATTAGTCATGCACGACGCAATCCTGCCATGGAGAATGCCAGCTGAAAGCTGGACATGTGATTGAAACGCTTGTTAACGAGTTTCGAATAGATGACGCACAAGGTGCGTCCACATATGTTGACGCTGTGGACTACGAAATTGGTGATTATTCGAAAAGATGGGGTCTGAAGTACTTGGATAGATATGATGATTTAAGAAGGGATCATTTTATAAATTTAAATTATGTAGCGCTATATGACACACCTGGTGCGTCCACATATGTTGACATGGTATGAAGTCTCATTACTTGATAGTCATTACACGAAGTCAACGATTCTGAGTGTCTTGAAGAACTTGGACAGACATAATGATTTAAGAAGAAATCATTTTATAAATATAAATCTTTATGTAGTGCTACATGACGCACCTAGTGTGTCCACATGTGATGTCGACACAGTACGAAATTTTAGACGATGACAGTTTGAAGTCAACGATTCTGAGTTTCTCAAAGAACTTGTAGAATATTATAAATTGTGAAATACTATCAAATTATAATTTTATTCAGAGACCACCCCTTACATCTCCTTTTAAAGAATTAAAATTGCTATTGATGAAATTTTACTATGAATCCAGACTCGAGTGTTCAAGTCATTAAGTGTCGAGTCTCCGAGCAATGAATCGAGTCTAGCACTCGTTCGTGTGAGATTTATTGATAAAAATAGAGAAGAAGTTTCCAACAGAGGTATCCCATTAGAATCGATCGCTTTACAACTGTGACAACCTTCGATAAATCTGGCCGTCGATCAGCGTAGCCTTCGCATGCCAATAGCGGCATTAAAATAATCGACGATACGTTTTCGCGCCGTCGAATTTTAATTCCAACGAATCTCCTTTTATCACGCGACCGCGATTTATGATTCCCGGCATCGAGAATAGCTTACGTCAGTGTCCTCGCGAGAAAGTATAGCGATCGGACAAAATTCCTGGGGTGTCGTCCGAACGTCCCTGACGGATTAGTGTACTAATTAATCAGTGTGCGAAAACAATTCTCAGTCGTTGACCTTAAAGGAGAAGAGCATCAACGGGGACAAAATAACTCCGAGATTTCACTCGGCTACCTTGATACCTGGATTCGTCGTTTATTTCTTTTTTTATCCACATCGATGTTTTGGAAATTACTATCAGAACGGAGAAAGGACAAATTCTGGTAGATGGAATCGGACAAACAAGGATCCACTGGAGAAAAGGTGGTCCTGTTTCTGTTTCAGACAGAATCAGAGAAATCGATTTTGCAATATCGAGTGCTTTCTCTTGTTGCATGCAAATACTGCCCCGGGGTACGAATTCATGAGATCGAGAGATTGATTCGTGTAACACCTATTGGGCTAACGTATCGTCGAACAGGTGTTCTTGTTTATTTCAACAGGAAGGAAACTATAAAGGATCGGTAACTTCGAAGGACGTTAGAATACATTAACATAACAGTGTGGACTTGGCCCTCATAAAATACAGAACTTAAATTTTCTAATTCTTAAACTCTCCAACTGATATTTCCGACTAACAAAAAGTCAGCCGGAAAATTGAGAACGACAAAAAGTTGCTCGAAAACGATTTCGAGATCTAAACGAAGCGAACGAAACCAATCGATAATAAAGAACGAAAAGGAGCCAGGTACCGGCAATTACATAATTCGCCGTTAAAAGCCTGCGCGATTTCGTTAGGTTACGTGATAGAAAACGACGCGTGTGGAACTTTCGTTCCATGATCTAACCTGCTGTGACATTTTTCTAATACATCCCCGTAATCCTGATGCCACCACAACTTTCCATAATTCATCATCGAGTCTGTTCTCGGAGTTTTACTTTCGAGAAGAATGTCTAGTTATCTTAGTTGCGATATTCCTGTAACGCGAGTCATCTGTGCAAGGATTATGACGCGTCTACTCGAGTTGACAGCGAGTTAAAGGCTCGAAGAATGCCGGGGAAGGAAAAGGACAGAGAAGAAGAGAGATAACGAGAAAGGCAAACGCCGCAAACAGAACACGGAGCTGGCACGCGAGTCGGAGCGGCCAGTGTGTCGCAATTTCAGAGCGCCAGCTTACTCTTTATTTACGTTGTAAATGCAAATCGAAATCGGTGCTTTCCAAACGACCTAGAGAAGGTTCCAATTCGCCGACAGGTTCCTGGCGATCGTGACATTTTGCTTCGAGGACTTCGATGATGATCAAATTGAAACGGTGGCTAGATAACCGATACACTATTGTTACTTTTACGATCTGATGTTTCAAGTGCTTACACTGAACACAGAATTTATAAGAAATTCTAACATTTTACTGTCACGCTGGCAATTTCAGTGCATTTAAGAAATTCCAAGGCAAATGTCAAGTCAAGGTTGTCAAGGTGAAAGTAATTTAGATGTTCGATTACCGAAAAAATATTGATTATCTCCATTAATTTCGTTGCATCCAGATCAAGTATTTTCGGTGCCGAATTGTTCGAATGTCATCAATATCGGTCCGATCGCTAACAACGAGTACCGTGCTGTCGCGATCGTCGAGCGTAAATAATTTCCGAACAGAATTGCCCCGGCGTTATGAAATCAATGGATTCCCGGTCGGGTTATTTATAGGCCCGCGTGCCGCGTTGATTTATGGATCGTCGTTCGTGGACGTTTTCTTTTAGCAGGAAAATAATCGAAGCGAGCATGCACGATCGATGCGATACGAGGATCGATTTGATCAGCCTCGGGCCACGAAACGAATATCGATAAGGTAGCGCGGTTATCGACGAGAATAAAATCTCGCTACATTCGGTGAATCGCCACGAGGGATATACAATGCCTTACCGAGGCTAACGAAGATAAACGAGTAACGAATTCTACGGACGTTCGTGAGAGGAAAGCGAGAAAGAGAGTAGACGAGCGTGCAAATTGCTTGGTCTAATTAAATTTGCACGCGTACGCTCGATGACATAACGACCACGCGTAACACCGAACAAAAGTGGTACACGGCTCATGTGGGAAGCCAGATCGTAGTTTAATTCCTGCATATACTCACTGAATTAGATACTTCATTACAAAAGATTTGGATACCTGAAAAATTCGCACTTGAGCAATTAAAATGTTGCACTCGAACTTTGATAGAATGAAGTGGTACACGTGGGAAGCCAGATCGTAGTTTTATTCCTGCATATACTCACTAAATTAGATACTTATTAAATACTAAATTAGATACATTACAAAAGATTTGAATATCTGAAAAATTCGCACTTGAGCAATTAAAGTATTGCATTCGAACTTTGATAGAACGAAAAATCTATAAAATTGAAATCACGAGATCAAGATGGCGATCAAGCTTAGTCCAGATCAAGCAGCTTCAAATTTACTTAAATCTATACTTCAAAAATAGTACAATACTTCAAGAACGACAAACCTATCGATACTGAAATTTCTGATCAATTCTTCGTTATCTAACTATATGCTAAACTTGACCCAAATAGAAACAGAATATTCTAAAAGGATCACGGTGACGCAACGCACCTGATTAAAAATTATTCTCTACACCGATATTGCATTACGGGTCTCCGTTTACAGAAAGCATTCAATTTCTATAGAAGTTGACCAACTTAAATTCCTTTCATAACAGTAACGATTAATCTGCATATCAAGCAAGTTGCCAGCTGCAAGAGCATCGTTCAAGTCCATCCTCGAAATTCAAGATCCGACTATCTCGCTGCGTCGAAACCGGTTCTGATCCCGCCAAAAATCACCGAACACAATTACCACGAACCACGTCTTTTCTACAAACAAGCGAATCTTTTCACTCTTTCAATTTCACGGCCTGCCACGCTGTTAAGGCGGTGCCGGCATGTTACGAAACTGTCTGAAGATTCGCAAACAAGGTCTCTCTTCCTAGCTCGCGGAAGTAGATTTCGAGACTTCAACGGTACTGAAACTGTTGGATAAGTATTGGGTACACTTGGGTGCAATGTGGACTTCCTGAGTTGGTATTAGACTTTCAGAATATTTGTTACGAACAATTTTCACATTTTTTAATTCCTAAATGTTAAGTTTGTATATCTCCACATATATAAATTTATAAGTTGCTGAATTGCCTAGCTTTCTGAAGTTTCTAATTCTCAAGTGTTGCACTTTATAAATTTCTCAATCTGTACATTTGTAAGTTCCTAAATGTTCCAACTTCTTAAATATTCCAATTTCTACATTTTCTAATTTAATTCCTAAATGTTGAGTTCTCAAATGTTCATATATATAAATTTATCAGTTGCTGAAATGCCTAGCTTCCTGAAGTTTCAAATTCTCAAGTGTTGTACTTTATACATTTTTCAATCTTCACATTCGTAAGTTCCTAAATAATCCAACTTGTTAAATATTCTAATTCCTATATTTCCTAATTTACAGTTCCTAAAATTCCCAAATCCCAAATGTCTTAACTTTTCAAATGTCCACATCTCCACATCCCTAAATATCTGAATATCCTAAGTTCTCAAATGCTCAGATCCCCACATCCCTAAACACCTAAGTCCCCAACTTCTCAAATGTCCAAATCTCCACATTCCTAAACACCTAAATCCCCAACTTCTCAAATGTCCAAATCTCCACATCCCTAACCACCTAAGCCCCCAACTTCTCAAATATCCAAATCTCCACATCCCTAAACACCTAAATCCCCAACTTCTCAAATGTCCAAATCTCCATATCTCTAAACTCCTAAATATTCCAACTTCTCAAATTACCCACATCTCAACCCTTCCACCTTTTCAAATTTCCAACTTGCCAAATCTTCCAACTCCTCAAACCCCCAAATCCTCAAATCCCTAAATTTCCAAATACTCCAACTCCTCAAATCCTCAAATTCCCAAATTCCCCAATTGCCAAATCGTTCAATACCCAAATATTGAAAGTCCCCGAAGACCTGCTCGCTACTGTACGTGTTACGACAAAAAGAGAGACCGGTGAAAACTCTTGAACCCACACACGGAAGAGACGACGAGCATCGACGCGTCTCGACCGATTCAGGAAATGACTTTCTTCCTCTTCTCCGTCTACCTCTTTATTTCACTGGCTCTCGAAGATTCTTCGGTTTCTCAACGCGAACACTTTCGCGCTCCTCTGCCTATTTAGTCGCGTAAGCGCCTAATGTTTGCCAAGAGCTCAACAGGCTTTTCTGCGACCTTTCAGCCTTTTAAACATTTATACAATATGACACAAGAATAAATGATGTACGTTTGATTATGTTCAGGCGTTGCAGGTCTATTCGACAATCTATCAATTTTATGGTTCATCAAACGTACGGTGCGAACTTTAACTCTTTGCATACGATTGCCTTATCGAGGAAGTCGTCTTTTATGCGTGCTTTCTAATTTCTTGTTTTTTTCTAATTGTTTTCTTCGCTTGTAGCCTATGTAATTTATCTGTGTAAATTAATTCTTGAACTAATTAATGTAACATTTAGGATATCATACAATTAAAATTTTTCTCTCCATTGTGAAATGATTACACAAGAACGAAAGTTCCACAGTAAAAATGAGAATTACAAGTACAAATGGATCCAGTTTTACAGGAAACGTTTCCGATAACGATGTACGTTTACAGAAACGAGGAATCGATACTAATAAGGTTCCGATCGACCTGGTATCCGCTAATTGACAGTCGGACCTCGTCGTACGGAAAGAGGAAGGACACTCACAATTAGACTCGAGCCATTTCTCGCGCTTCTTCGCCCTCGATCGACAAAAAAATGTAACCAGAACAATCGGAACAGGACCTTGCTCGTATTGTCGAGGAAGCCGCCAACGCACAAATGCATCGACTAATTGCATCCGGGATCGTTAAAGATAATTTGAAAGCTATTATTGTAATGTCGAGATAATTATTCTACGATCGTCTACATAAAAAATCATTGAGGCATTGCTGAAAATTGTTGACCTGAGGATAGAGATAAGCATGTGTATCACAACTAAACATGAAACTTCATATGTGAGAGATGTTGGATGTATTTATATATTTAATTGCAGAAGGGTAGAAAAGTGGAAATGTATCCTTTCAAATTTTTATATTTGAAATACCATTGTTGGTAAATTTTTAAATTGTCAATTTTCAAAAGCTACCTTCATTATCAAGTTTCTAAGCTTCCAAACAGGCAAATTCTCAGATCTGCACAATTTTTAATTCTTGATCGATAAATTGGTAAAGAGACACTACTAGTGAGAATGAGTATTTGGCCCACTTCAAAAAAGATTCTAGTTTATAAGCTCGCTAAGGGATATTTCGACACGGTTTTGGAGTCGTTTCGCCGTCTAATTTCCACCGAATTTGCTCGGTAACGAGGGCGAACAATCGAGTTCTCCTTTCCAACGAGCAGCAACCCATGCATCTTCGTGCTCGCAAGAGACAGCGAGGCCAGCTACGATTTCACGCGCGGCGAATACTCTTCCTTTGGTAATCCTTCGTTCCGTTTCATAATCCTCGCTCTGTCTAAGCGAAGATAGACCACAAAGTAGTCCCAAGGACTCCTGAAGTAAACCTACGAGCTGTCGATCGTAAACGATGTTCGCTCGATCGAGCGCTATATACCGAAGCGTAACAGAAGATTCGCGTGTTCGTTTCTCTCGATCCACTGAACAGTGCGCCGTGCAATCGTGGATGAAACGAGGCTGACGCGTTGCAAAATATGTGCAGAATGATCGTGGCAAACGGGCCTTAGATTTATGCTTTACGTGAGGCAATCGTAGAGCAAAACCTTTCGGAAAACTCACTCGAAACGCGAGCACGTCCTGACTTCTGTTCGAGTTACCGCCACCGAACAATTTTTATAAGAGGAAATAACATGTACGTGCTGAAAAACGATGGTTACTAGGATGGATAATCTGTGAATAATTTTTAACGGGGAAATAGAACGTTTACCTTATTTGCATAATGCACGGAATAAAATGACGTTCAAATGTCACGTAACGTGTTCGATTTAATGACCGTCGTGTAACACCACTTTGCGTTACTTAAACGCGTTTGAACCCATAGATATTTGAGCAACAAGTATACACTATAATTTTACTAATAGGTGTACCTATGGGGAAACTTGAGAGAAACGGCAAAGAAATTTATGCTCGAGGAAAGTTTCTAAACATCTATCGGACAATGCTATCGAGTTTGTTTACGAATTAGTACTTATTCATGACTGCTGGCAAAATGTTAGATAAGCTCCTGTTTTTACTTCTGCTTCCACTTTCTGTTCGAGTTCAGGATTTAAGTAGGCAATTATGAAAATGATTTAAACGACGGAATAATATTCTGGAAGACGTGTAAAAATTTGCGCGCACGATAACACGAATATGCAAATTCGGGCACATAAAGGGTTCGCGTGGAGGTGCAACACGGAACACGAAATCCGGTTCGTGAGATCGTAGGTGTGAACTCGGAAAAAAAGCTCATTCTACTGGCGCGAAATCCGAACTGACTCAACGTATTCGTATTTTATTGAAATTCCTTGTAAATAACAGGCTTTTTCACATAGCGGTACGCTCCTATAAATCGTTAAACGTTTTCTAGCCGGACTTCACTGTTTTTGAATTAAAATCTGGGGAATTCCGGCTGTTACGGGATTTCACGATAATTTTTTTCCATTAATCGTGTTATACATTTATGTCTACGTTCGAGTCTAAGATTAAGCATAACAACTTTTTTAACGAACGTGACACGTCTCATTCTGCCTGTTAAAATTCTACAGGGGGTATCAGACATTCTGATCAAATCTTATTCTCTTTGCTAAGTAGCCAGAACAGCTGAATGATATTTGTTCAATGTACTTAGATCTTTGAAGTAAAATACTGTTATGAGTCTACTACTGGAAGTTAGACATAGAAGTTCAAACGAATCTCACGGATTTCGTTCATCGGGTTACTCTCGGATCTCGAGATGCACCAAGTGAAACCACAGAATCCGTTATCGCTACCTTGTAACATATATCTTTTTGCGATCGCGCGATCCCGTATCCGCGAGGCACGTTTAGATTCCCGGGGAGTATCGGTAACGAGAAAACATTCCCTGTGGTGTCGGTTGACGTTGCCTTTCTGGATAACCTCTGGCCCGTGATTCGCGATCTTACGACTGGTAAATGAATATCCGCGTCAAGTCCGCGTTGAATTTTAATCGAGTCATAGACTTCCTGGTGAGCTGAATTTTTGCATAATCAAATGAAGTCGGAACAAACGAAACTCTTAGTAAGCGGCTGAGCACATAACTTCCTGTGAATTCGATTAAAATGTACATCAGATAAAGACGGGGATATTATCGTACATGGTAGACTATTACGGCCGTTAAAGTACAAAAGACTTGAATTAACACGAGTTGGATACTTTTATTAAGTTCCTGAATTAGAAATGTAGAACTTAGGAAAGAGGAGTAGGAAATAAGTTTATCATTTGGTAATCAGATTCTCAGTGTTTAGAACTGGAAATTTTCCAGTCGTGAATTTTATGGTCGAGACAAAATTGACTGTGAAAGTAAGAAAGTTGCCTGAAGGTTAGTCAGCGACATAAAAATAACGTTATAAACTGTCTTAATTTTGAAACTACGAAAACTGTGTACACGCAGAAGATGATTAGATAATTCAAGAGAAGAAGATTAAGTAACCGTTTTTCCTTGCAGTTTTTGCAGTTTCGGAATAGACAGATAAGATCACCACGATGAGCCATCACAAACGGATAACAAAGAGTTATGAACACCTACTCTCGACTAAATTTAGCAAACGTTCATACATTTAGTCCCGGATGGTGCAAAAATCTTCCAAGAGCATATAAAAGGGGACAAAGATCGATGAATCAACGTGCCTAGAGACGCGTCTGCGATGAGGTAACCGCTTTCGGATTTCGAGGATATTCACTAATGATACTTTCCCGTTTTTCTATCTCATTTGCCTCTCAAAGGAATAGAGAAACACTCCCTGAAATCTTACTTTCCTACACCTCTTGTTTATCCTCCAGTAGCGAAACACATCATATTAACGAAATTAGAATTTTTATTTCAGGAAGATAGTTACATCACCGCGCGTTAGATCACCGTTAGGCCCTTATATCACCATACGTTGTATAATCACGAAGTACAAAGTATTCCCACATTCCAAGGAAAGACCCACCCTGACTAGGGAAAACCACCTCCATTCTGACAAGGGAGAAGTAATGTCGACTGGCAAAAGAATCCATGTTTCAGAGTGTCGCGTTACTCGTGGGCCCAGCACAGGTGCGGCGCTTCGAGGCTGACCAGTGTATTGAATTCCACAAAAATTCTGAACGACGCCTCTGTTGGAACGTTCGGACCCAAGCCATTCTCTCGGCTCTGTCTCGGTTCCAGAGCTCCGTAGTTCCCTCTTCCTCCTCCCGTGTCGACAAAAATTTCGAGATATACCGACTCGTATACCAACCAATACCTGTCACCGTGCTCGCTGTCAGGTATCGAGATTCAGTTGTGAAACTTCGATCCCGGCGCCGTTCTCCATTGTCTAGGAGTTTGCGTAAATGGGACCGTGGCTTTTAATCTTCTATACATTTTCGTGGATGAACCTTTTCAAGATTTTCTGATACGTTGCCACATGGCGACTCGTCCTTAAATGGAAAAATGGTACGATAATCGTGATCTCCAGTTGACGCATTGTCTGTACGAATCGTGATTCCAGCAACAACGACTAAGAGATCAAAGAAATTCCGACTCCGTCATTAAGCGATTTTTATGTGAGAGATAAATAGTGGATCGTGTCCGACTGACGAAACGTCCGAGTCGTGATATCTCGAATCCAAGGTGTCGAAAAGATCGGACTCGTATTTCCTAACCTCGCATTGTAAATCCTGGCGATCGAAAAAATACGTCGTCCTTCGGACCACGACGTACAAGAGAACGAGCTTACGCAGAGGCCGATAATCGCAGCGACTATCGGTACTCGCAGTCTGTCCGGGCAGCAGCCGCGCAGTCATCAATCGTGCAATTTCCCTACAGATTAACGTTATGGGCGTACGATTTGCCCGGCAACACGAAAACGTGGACCGAAAGCCGTTCTCGGGGAGTCCCGGAAGATCGCAATCGGATCGATCGGCAAAAATGCCGAGCAAGGCTGCTTCCAGGTTATTTTCTGCGCCGACCACGCCCGACAGGACGCATAAATCGTGTCCAGCCGGCGTTCCATTAGAGCCGATACTCGGACCGGGAACGCAGGGCGCCAGCGAACAACCAGATCGAAACGTGCACGACGAAAAAGAAGTCCAGAGACGCGTCGGACCTTGGGCGGTGACCGATGCCGAAGGTAGGCCACCGTGGCGCGAAACGCGGCTGATTTACGTGCGAAAATGGCCAATTAACCTGGTCGTAATCGGCCTGTGTACTCGCGTGCGAGTCCCGGACCAGGACACCCGTCAAAGTCGCGGAAATCCGCTCGCGCGACTTCGTTCCTGGCCCTGAAAACGTTTTCGCGGCCGTGCACCTGGTTCGCAGGGTGCTTCGCGGACCGAGGAAACGCTCGCGATCAAATGCCGGCCAGAAAATAACGTCCGACGATCAGCCGCCGAAGTCGATCCAGAACCGTGGACGTTGTGCAACGATCAAACCGGAATATCGAGAGCTCGGTCTCCCCGGGTCGAAGCGCCGAAATTCTTCTTTCGATGATGAAGTGGGAGAACCCGCGAGGACTTGTTCTCCGGAGCAGCGATTTCTGCGCCAGCAGCAAGGGCAACTTGCCTGCATTCGTGCCCAATGATATATAGTCGATTGCTTTGAAAATTTCCCTCTTGTAATCGCTACGAAGTTATGCCACGTTTGATGTATCCGATGATGTTTCTAGTTGCGACTACCCGCAGGTGGAACCGACCTAATACAACGCGTAATTGCGACAGTGTTTCGAAAACGAAGTTTGCAAAGAAATGTACCCATGCTGGTTCTACTCCTAATTGCCGAGGTTATCCCTATTTACATCAATTAACCTCACAGTTGATCCCACATTAAATATCAAATGCACACACCTAAAGCGAACACGTATTATACATAAATCGATCTTTTCGTCGAGCAGAAACCGTGGTTGTACGTAAAATAATGTTCATAGCGGACAGACAAACGATGCACGCGGTCACAGGTGGAGGACATGCGGGCGAATCAGAAGAAGCGTAATCGGCGCGACATTATCGCTTATGCAATCAAAGCATCACGTCGATTTACGTTGGTTTCAGATCGAGGCGACGGCGACTACGACCGCGGTAGCTGGTAGCCCGCTTTCCTGGCACATTCCAAGGCCGTCCTTGGTCGGCCGAAGCGAGAGGGACAGCGAAAATGGTAGCTGGGCTCATCATCTGCATCCGAACTCTCCCTCGAGAGGATCCACGTCGTCGCAAGGATCTACCGCCAGCACACACGTAAGTCAGTTTAACTAAATTATAGGTCTACGGCTTCAGGACGTAGGTCTCGATTACGTTTTGTCTTTCTTTTGGTTCATTTTCGAAAAATAACAGTTGAGTTTTTAACATCCCATTTTTGTTAACGGATACATCAATTAGGTGCAATTATTGTAATTACATGATTCGAAATTCCGTAGCTTCACTGTTGAAGTTATCTTCTTAAGTTATTATCAGTTTGATGGCTTTTCTATAAGCTGAGATGTAATAGAGACATGTCTGTTTAAGAGATTGTTCTAATGTACTCAAAGTATTCAAACTAGAGTCAGTCAAAGTATTAGAGTCAACTTCGACATTACTTAGAATCTTCTACCTTCGATTCTTCATCCTCTGTAATCAACGTCCTCACGATACGATCGTTCCTTCGTTCTATTAGTAACGACATTCAAGATACTCTCCCCCTTACATTCTTTTAAATAACTCAGAGAACCTTCGAGCAAACTCTAAAGTAGTCACCCGTTCCGCGCGATAAACCAGAAGATCCCTGACGGATAATCGAAGAAAGCGTTACCATAAAAAAGGAAAATACATTAACTCAAGGAAAAACGTAGAGAGATCGAACAGAGATGGCTAGCCGATACGTCGAGTCTCGCGATCAATAAATTCAATTACAACATCGAAGGAAGGATCAAAGGCGGCACCAGTCGCTAGATCTCGCGCGATCTTGGACGTTCGATCGAGTGATTGATGAACCGACGTGTGTTCCCGTGTTGCAGAGTGCCGCGTCGGGCACGTTGTTACTGACAGCAGCGAATCTGGCTAATCTCGCGGCTATTCATCCGCCCACGGTTACGGCGCCGAAGCAGATGGACACCGCTTCGGTCGCGAGCAGCACTCATTTCACTGTCGTCAACGGTCTAGGTAGACCTACCACCGTCTACAGGAAGTCCTGTTGCGCGAGACACCAACTCACCGTGCTCGTCTGCACGATGAGCTTCCTATTCATGGTCGGCCTGCTGCTCGGAATCCTCTACATGGAAAGTGAGTATCCTCTTTGGAATATTTCTCAAACGTTCTATAGAATTAGGACATTTTCCAACAACGACTGTTCGTTTTTGATTACAGTGAGAATTCTTGACAAGTACCACTAAAGGCCGGACACGAGCAGTGGAGTGAGCATGGACAATCCAGATTCAACAGCGAAGAAATCGTTCGTTCGAAGAAACTTACGTCGAAGACATTAGTATCCTTGTTCACGACCGACCGCGTTATTCGTATTTATAATGTACATGTATATTATCACTTAGAGCGTTAGGGCGATTCGATTAGACGTTCTCGATCAGAGACAAAGTTTCAAAGGCTGTATTGCACCGTGTTCGACGTGCGGTACGTGAAAACTCAGTAATTACATTCAAGTAATAAGCTAGTTTTAGGTAAGCGCGGAATAGGTAGCTAAACGCGATCCTTAACTCGTTGGAGCGCTCGAATATTCTAGCCGAGGGTTTAAACCAGAAATGGACAATTATGCGAAACGGACAAGTGCACTCGTGGCCACTGACGAGTAGTCAATTTTTGGATTAAAGAATTTAAAAATTCCAATCCCTTTAATAATATGAAAACTTAAACTCAATGTACACTTGGTCCGTCCATCGCTGGTTTATGAGACCCTCTACATTCAACAACTATCGTAGAACCCTTCTTTCCCCTTCATTTTCTTTTCTATTAAGAGGGACGACGACATAAATGGACTCTGCTTATTCCATAGGAGTTTCTCCTAATTCTCGATCGATTTCTGCTATCAGAAATCTCGTCGATGCTGCTCAAACTGATCACAGAGAATCATCGAAATATTCGTAACACTGTGACGCTTTAGGGTGGTTAACAATGTCGTCGTCCAACGAAATGTTCGCAAGTCATACAGACACATATTTCTTCGATTAACGTTGACGGACAGTTCGAAGCAATCGACGAGGTGGGAGTATGATTCGTGGATGTGTTAACTTAGGGGTCGTTATTTAATTGTTACTAACAAAAGAATGCCTGAATCAAACCTGGATTCCGTGTCGGGGTGTCGTGTTCCAGGGAATGTAACGGAAAAGCGATGAGAAGCGATCGCTTCTCGAAACTGTGATATTACTTGCGTATTAATTAATCGTCGATTCAACAAGAAACTGTCGAACCATGATAAAAACGAAACAGTTGTTTTATTTCATCCCTATTCCCCTCTATCCTTGTACAATAAACGCATATTGCAATTTTCTAATCACTTTCTTCGTTAATGAGTTTTACTTTAATTACTAATACGTTCAATTACTATAAATTAAATAACAGCTGCAAGTATTTGGTACAAATCTTAAATTTCGTCATGAATATACAATACTTATGTAGTAAGATATGTCATAATATTAATATGTATTACAAATTGATTACAAACTTCTAAACCTTACTATATCAATCATATGTCCAATACAAATTGAAGATAATTTACTAGCTAATAAATCTATTATTATATTTTAATACAAAAAGATATTTGACATAGTAATCAAAATATTAAAGCTCTAACTCAGAGCAAAATAATCAGAAATTTGCATGCACAATATTTCTATCACTTACCTCCAGATCTTGAAGTGTCTGGGTCCATCTGTAGTTTGGTAAGTCTGCACCATTTCCACTGTTAGGCCTGAGTTTGTTCTTTTCCTTCTCGTCCTCTTCCTCATCCTCCATGTTCTCATCTTTCTTATCAATTTCATCAGCAGCTTTATCACTGCTGGGTCCAGGAACTGCAGATGCCTCTTTCGCCAATTTCTTGAACCAACAAAAGTTACAATTAAAAAATGTGCATTGTCATAGACAAACAGCTGATCTATAAGGCGTACCTTATTATCTATTTCTTCTTGTAATTTAGCAGCCTGTTCGTCTGTTAATTCGACAATCTTAGATTCTGAATTCAGTTTCTCTTCTTCTGCTCTTTCTTCTCTCTTCTTCTTTTCTAATCTTTCTTTGCGGCGTCTTTCTTGTTCGGCACGTTCTGCTTTCTCACTGGCAGCCTTGGCAAGTGCTGTAGCTTCGTGCTTTTTAAACTTGCTGGTGACAAGCTGTGAGCAAGGACAAGTAAAATCAGCTTTAATTATAATAGTTTCATAACATGACGAAAATGTTTGGAAGATGACACCACACTGTTGAAACTGATGGAGAAATGATAAAGAATATTCACCTTTTCTGCAGCTCCATCACCTCCTCCAGTATAGAAATCAGTTTTTCTCGCGAGAAAACTGAAGATTGTGTCGAGAAGCTGCGAAATAAACAATAATTTTTATACAAGATTCGAGTTATTCAATAATTAATGTTGGTTTAACAAGTGCAATATAACCTAAACCGGTAACGAAAGAAAACGTACCTCCTGCACACCGCCTTCGTGTTGCTGCGCCATAGCCAACAACATTCCATCGAATTTCTCCTCGTTATTCGACATTTTCTGCGAGTTTCGTCGAAAATTTATCACAAAACACTGAATAAATCACTGTAAACGTTTCTCACTGACGTTAAAAGCAGCGCACTTTGTTGCCACACCACGTTTCTGTTCGGAAACGTCTCGAATTATCGACCAAACAAGTGTTCGAGCGGGACAGACAGCGCCCTCTGGCGCGATCGACGACAACGAACAAACCAACGGTTTTAGTTTTATTTCGTCGCAGAACCGTTTTCTGCAAGTACTATTGTACAGGAAATTATGTTTGAAATTTTGCTTAAATCCTGATATAATCGTTTGCGAAAGTTTCGATTGCGAACTGTGTACAAAATGTGAAAAAGTGTTGAAAAGAATCTTTGGGTTACGAAAATCTTAAATTGTTCGAATTCCCCGCTTTCACTTTCAGTGACCATCGTGAATAGAAAAGTACAAAATACCTATTTTATCCTCGAAAGATCTATTGTCGAACAGATGTTTCCCACATTCGTTGCTAGATGGCCAAGGAATAATAACAAAATCTTTTACAACCCCTAACCCAGACCCTCCCTCCAGTGAACAGCTGTTCTGACAGCCATGGCGCACGCGACTTGCTGCTGTCAAAGGCGCTGTCAACGTTTACGATTTTACGGGTTCGAAATTGTGTTTACGCGCCTTGTGTCAGTGTATTTCGCGATGAACTTCCGATCGTAGAATAATTTTCGTGTATAATGAGTGCGGATATACGGTGTTCGTGTGTTGTGTTCGAGTGAACTTCGATTCCACCCTGTTTGCAACATTCACCGGTGCTCCAAATATCACATCTGAGAGGTAAGTCGTCATTCATCGTTTGTCATCCTCTTGGGTCGTGTACAAAATTACCATACAGTTTTCATTGATTTCTCAGCGGATCTTGGTAAATTTTTATTATATGAGTAGCTCTTTTTACGGGTGTACTAAATGACATGTGATTGTCATTTAAGGTTGATGAGGGATGTTTATAACAAGCTCGTGCAAGGTTGCTAAATCACTTTTGTATTAAGTTTAATCTTACATTAGTTTTTATAGAGAGATTCGTCTGTATACTGTGTGTCATAATTCGGTTGTCGATTATTATATTCTACAGCTGTTGTTATAAATAATTTCAACACTTACAGTTAGTGTAAATTAATAATTGATCTGTGTATATTATATTCTGTAATATAAGCTGTTTTGTAATTGTTGGAATTTATTAAAACAGTACCAGTTGGCTGGATATTGTACGAAATATTTGTGCCACCCCCAATCGCTTATCTGATCTACTGTTAAGAACTTTTCGACACCTTGACGTCAGGTGGCAGCACATGACTGTATATTTGAATTTGTGCGCGATTTTTTACTTATTAATCCAAAATCACTATATTACATATTACAAACATCATTCAATTAATTCAGACATATATAATATATTATGAACATGTTCACATCAAGTGTCAATAAAATTTTGAGAGACGTTTCTGATAATTTTTTAAACTTCTCCTGTTTCATCGAATAAAATACGTTCGACTTTAAGTTCAGTTTGATATTAAACGCTTAAGATGATGGCAGTATCATTTATCTGAATTTGTACATTAATTTCTAATTTCATTAAAATATCTGAAAGTTAAACATTAATATCAATTCCTTTGATGAATTCAGTCATATTGCGTATATTAGTTGCAAATATAAATTTCTGAACACAGTTTGCCAGACATAAACTCAGTACATCAAACAGTCTATATGTATATTGGTGTACTAACATTTCATTGGAGTATCAAATTCATCCCGAAGTAAATTCGATACACAAATACGCACTTTGTGCAGCTGTCTAACCTTCTAACGAATGTTACATTAATTGGTTATCAGGAATATCACATTGAATCAATCGTATATTTGTATCTCTGAAATCTTACTAATTTTTTGAAACTACATTTCCCTCGAACCTCTTAAAGGTTTAATAAACTCAAAGCAAAAATTATCCGATAAGTCGATGAGCTTTCTAATTACCGAGCGACTCGAGAATTTCATGGCTGATTTCAAAGTCCCGACTAACGATTCGCGACACACGGTCCATTAAAAACACGAATCCGCAACTAGTTTGCCATTCCCTGTATTTATTAGCAGCGTGCATAGTACCGGTATATTTAGTTTCTCTTTGAATCGCGTAGCCCTTTAAGTGCATCATTACCTATTCCCTTTTGTGTGTACCGGTTCCCTTGCAGGCTACATCTCTTCCCACTTTTGAACCGCTCGCGTTCGTGGCCCAAAATGAATTGCAAACTGCCTGCTGTTCTATCTGCAACTTCCTTCAATTGTTTTTCTTGCATCCCTTCTGTTTATTTTTCTCCTTCTCAGCACAAAATCTTCGTTATGAAGCAGTGAAGTACATTCAGAACTCTTTCTCTACGAATGTACATTAAATTATTAACGACAAAGACAGTTAATACGTGCTACATAATTACTACGACAATTTGCATAAAATTTTAACGAGGCAAATAACACTTGACTTTTAGCTGGTCTGTTATTGTAATATTATTAAATTATGATATTCGCGTGTGTATGCAGAGGATTAAAAACGGAAATAAAATTGCGACAAAAGGAAAAGGAATCGCAAAAGGTCAAAACACTTTGCTAGCAAGAAACCGTGCATGCATAAATAAACGCGAAACGCGTCGAATGAAACGGGCTAGCCAGGATTAAGATTTCCGATAAGCGAATCGTTCTTTCCCGCGTTTTTCGATGAACGAGCGAATGGACGGAACGAGGGCTTTGCATTTAACGAGTCGCTGGAAACGCGAGTTTGATTAGAACTCGCGTCATTTGCATCCCTTAGCCAGTTCGCTTTTAAACGGCCTTCGAGCCGTGTTAATATTACCCTGTGCCTAAGTTTTCCTCGTTCCGCGACACTTTGTCCCAGTTTCGTCGAAACACCGAGAGAGCAAGAGAGAGGCCAAGGAAATGTCACTAATGAATATATGAATGAATAAATATATCCCTGCCACGGTTGGAATTCTGGATGTTTACACTGCTGGCGCGAATAGGAAATGACGATTCGGGCGTGAGTGGAATTCTGACTAAACTTTGACACGTTGTTTTTATGAAAAACACAGTTTCGAAGGATGAAATGATAAATTGGCTTGGCTCCCGAGGAGAATACGGTGACAGTCACGTATTTTCTTCGCGATACACCTGCTATTATATTTATTTAACGAAAATTAGCGCCAACGGGTTCTATAAGTCCGCTAACGAGCTTGGAAGTTCGTGAATTTGAAAAGTTTTCCTCTAAAATTAGATATTTTGAGAACTTCGAAGCTTCCATTATACGAGATACAGGTATTCGAGAGTGATATTCAAATAAACCTCGAATCGACGCAAACGAAATTCTCTAGCAATTGCTGCCGCTATAATTCTGAACTTTTATTGGGACATTCGATCTGACAGGATAGAACGATGTTCATAACATTGATAGATGACAATTATCACAAATAAACAATCGTTGGTAATGAACGGTGGCCGATGGTACGAGCCGCGACCTCTCATCAATCGTCGCCGCGACTGCGCAGCCAGAAATTTCATTTATCGAGAAAGTTTAAATCAAACCGCCATTACTCACGATGCCGCAACTGTGACCGGTCGTTTCGATTCTACCAAAAACCAATTGAAATTCGTTTCGTCATCGACACCGTGTTACCGTTCCCCGGCTTTCTCTCCTGGCCATTATTTCAAAATTTCTCAACGAGGGTGCTTCGTTTTATCCGCGCGTTTTCCACGCTCCATTCTTTTCATCCGCTTTTCTAGCTTCTCCGATTGATCAAGCATTGTTATCCGCGTTTGATCTCGCTTTGTGCACCGCCGTAATACGATGGGGGTGTCTGCGGTTCGTTTCGTCGAAAATGCGGGACATCGTCGAGTGTACGAAACAAAATTGATTAACGGGAATTATAGGTGGCAAAGGAAACGTCTATGGTTCGCCGGTTAGTTCGATTAAATTTCTCGCTCGGAAATCGTTAACGAGATTTTAGAAACGAGGAAGTGACCTGGATTTACTTGCAGACTGCATAATGCGCCTCTAAGTACGTCGTATTTCCTGCTGATCTCGGTCCCGTGCGATTACTCTTCTTAAATGAGTTATAGTAACTTTGATGATCATCCTCTGGTCACTGGGAACGAGCTACCTGGAGAGCGCGCTAGCTGAACAAGTAGTTTTTGCGTTAAATTGGATTTCAAATGACGATCGACTTATTAAGAAAACCATTCTTATTTTATTCTTCTGTACAAAATTAAATCATATTAGTTTAATTTTAACGAACCACGTTATTTAAAACATTTATTCCCAAATACACTCTCGATGCAGTTTAAATATAAAGTTCGGAACATCAATTATTTACAGCATCAAACAGCAGTGAATCATTGCAGGTATTTATTTGAAGGATACAGAGCACCCACCTCTTGGTACTTCATAGTGAAAACAAAGGTTCAGTATTGCGAGGGTTAAAAGGTTGATTCCGTTCAAACGCGAACACGTCCAACGCGTCGAAATCTGGAATCTAAATATTTATCTGCCGTCGCGACGACTCGAATTCCGTGACAAGCGACAAAATCGACGAGGTTTGTAGGGAAAACATGGGAACAACGCGTGAACGGGGTGGAGTTCGTAATAGGTCGCCTCGAAGACGAGTTGTTACGGCAAACAATATCGCATCGACGCAACGAGGGGATGGAAAAGAGAGGCCAGTGATGAATCGTGGCGGATAATGGGATTAAGGGCAGATGGCGTCCATTAAGCAATGTGGTTTTAGTCTAATATGATTTCCATGTTCATACGAGCGGCCGTTTTGGCATCGGCGCAGATTGCCACGTACTGGCCACTACTTGTCCACGATAATATGATTTATCTCGTCGAGTGTCTCGCGCGCCGCGAGAGAGCTGGCCGTACGATAAATATCGACAACCGCTCGATTGAATAAATCATCGACGATAGAGCAGGAAACGCGGGACACTCCGGGCGTCCAGCAGGATTTTGTAAATGGTACTTTCGAAACAGAAAGAGAAATGGTGCTGTCGTTGAACACCGATGAATATGAATTTTCGTCTCTGACAGTGTTAAGGACGACGAATTGGATTTATCGTTCGGACGGCCGCTAAAATCTCCGCGACAATTTCACAAGATTTACGGACTCTGAAATTTTAGAATTTCAGAAATTTAACGGAGTATTTAAATTTGACGCGTTAATAAATCATTTGCGCGACTATTGATCTATCGCGTTCTAGAGCAGAATGTTCGCAAGCGTTGCGTTTTCCATTTCCGCGCGTCACAGAGAAAGAGTCGCGATTAAAGTTCGAAAGAGGCCGAGCGGATTTGTCGTTTATCGAGTTTCCGCCGTTTCTTGTCTCGTAGTCGCGCGAAACTTTCGATTCAATTCGCCGCTCGGAATATCGATTTCCTATCGTGACCCCTGGAACGGAGACTTTGAAAAATACCGTGGTCGGTATGTACACAAGAAATCCGTCCGATTTAAGATTTCGCAAACAAAGACTGCTCCACGGCTCCTGCTTCTATAAACCGGTATCCACGGAATATATTTCTCGGGGAAATTCAAAAACTTGGAGCTGCGCGCCGGTTAGGATATGCCTCGCTCCCACTAGGATATCGATTCCACTCTGTCGAGCGCGAGCTACCAGAGTTCAGTAACATCTCTGCGCGTTCATTGTTCTGAAAATATTAAAAATTGTTTCGCGAAACCTTACGACGCTTTCATCGAGAAAAACTCATCAACCTGTGCTGTTCGAAAAAAAATCATTTGATAGAGTAGAATTGTAGCATGATCTACAGGGTGTGGCAGCTTGATATCTCATGAACTATTGATGTCACGAAACAGTGCTTATATGGAAACTGCAGGGCGAAAGAGGCCCTATGTTTTGGCCGAAGCAAAATTTTTTTATTGTTATTAATGTAAAAGATATGATGGTGAAGTTTCGTTTTTTAAATGGAACTATATATTTTTTTCCGATCAGGTGACAGTGCTTTTCAAGACGAATTCATCAAGTTTTATGTACCTACCCGATTTTTATTAGTTTTCGAGATATAACGCTTAGAAATTTACTGATTTTCAGTAGTGATGTCTCGGTTTGACGAGTAAGTCGTAAAAACGATCTTATTGTTACGGTGCCGCAGGTTTGACTCTGCCTACCGAAACAGATAGGCGGGATCTATGGTCAAAATGGCAGTTCCGAAGAGTAAGAAACGTAAAAAATATTGTCCATTACAGTCTAAGATTTCCGTATCGAAGATTATATAACCTCTTGCACTATTTTGACGAGTCGCACTCGTGACGCACTCGTACTTCGGCTGTGATTAATTTTACTGAAATGTTTAATACGCTTCAATTTGGAGTTCAAGTCCAATTATAATTTTCATAGTCAACGATTCCATAATAACATATTGACATAAAATTTCACATTTTTTGTCTGTATCAATATAGTAATGTATACTATATTGTGTACTATATTGTATACTATATTGTGTAATATACTGTATTAATATAGTAATGTATACTATATTAATAGTATACTTTGGATCAATTTTGTAGGTCTATTATTACGTTCTACAGTGTGCAAAAGAATTGTATGTGTTCGATGTCAAAAGACGATAAGGAATTTTTGTGACTAGCTCGTCTTCATCTGCATTACTCGAGGGAATCCTATGTTGCGCTCGAGTGTATCCAAGAGAGCAGGCGTGGTAAGGAAGAAGGATTTAAGTATGCACAGATCCAGAGGCATACATCATCCTTATAGCGTTCGAGTTGCCAGCTGAAAAGAGGCCGCTCGCCCTCCGGTACGCGTGCATTAATGCACACGAGATGGCCGATAACGACTTCCTGCGAGAAGCATCCTAGACGAGCCGGAAGTGGCTCCACGGACGATGCTTCCCGACATCCATCGAGATTCCTCTCCGACAACGTCGCCTTTAAAACAGTATATTAGGTCGTCGGTTATAAATCAGGTTGGCATGGGTGTCGGTCGGCGGTCGTCGCACCAGTGCTTACTAAGTAAGACACCACCATGATACCAGCAACGTGTTATAGGTGTTCTCTAACGTTGCACGCGTACACGAAGCTTCGCTGGCGTAGGTGGAATGCCGGCAGGACGGAGTCACGAGATTCCCGGCTTGCCTGCTGCTACAATATTGCTGTTCTCTGGCGCCTGGCCAACCTCCATGAGGTTGCACCGCGAGGAAGAAGCAGCTACCGGCTGAAATTCGAAAAGCGAGAGCAAAGAGAGCATCTCGTCGAGAGAAAGAGACCGAGGAATACCCATCTTCGTGGATAACCCACGCGATCGTAAGCTATATGAGCAGCATTTTAATCTGCGCGTCAACCACCGCCAGCCTTCTCGCGCGCCTCGATGCAGCGTTAAACGTCAACGCCGGCCCTGAGTCTTTCAATCTTCGTCCGGAGGATTTTGTCGTCTCGAGAATTCCATCTACCAAGTGTATATTTTTCTGAAATTACTGGAGCTACATTTCAACAGGAATTTATACATAGTACATCCATTGTTGCAGATCGTCGAAATCGAAATAATTGAATTTCTAAATTGTAACGTTAATCGAAGATGAACTCCAAGGAAATTCGTAGGGTGTATTTCGGAGAATCGATTTGATGAGATTATGTCGGTGCGAAGGTTGCGAAAATCGTTTGAAGTCAAGTCTCTCCGCCGGTGTCCTCAGGTTCGAAGGTAATTTCTTCGAGCGTCTCCTTAAATCTGTCGAGTTCTGAACGGCAGCGAAATATTCCCTATTGCCCGGCGATCCATAACGCAGCGAATCGGCGTTTGTCAGCCGCTTTGAAGAGCGGAGATTTTCAATCCGTGGAACGCGGGAATTCCGTGGAACGAGATCGGTCGGGAAAAGTCGATATAACGTCGGAGGATTGCGAAGAGAGCATTCCCATGCCACGGAAAATCCGCAATATGGTGCCGCTCGTAAAATAGGCTTCCAACTTATCTACTTGCTTTAGCCGGTACCTTTCGATATTTTCGTGTAATAAAAAGAACGAGAGACGGTGAGGCGAACTTTCGCAACAGACGATAACGCCGCCCAGGGATTTCGGCTGTTTATTCTCGAGCCGGTTACTTCGAAACGTCTCGAAATACGTTCGAACAGAGATCGATCGGATTGTAAACATTGTGCATCAGCATTCGCCAACGATCATTTGCATTGATGTAGAAATATGTATCAGGTACACTTACAAGTAATCTCGTTTCTTTTAATAAATAAGAAACGTGACTCGAATTTCGAGTACGCTCCTCGTTATTCGCGAAAAATGGTATCAAGTTTTAGCAAACAAACGCGGACTACTACTTATCGGTGCTGTCGAGAGTTGCATATTCCCATCGCAGTTCTACCTCCTTTTTTCCAGCAAAGTTTCACGAGGACTGCAAAAATCGTGTTCGCAATCGCGATTGTGTTTCCGAGCGTTCTGTAGACAACCGCGTCTTTATTACAGGAGTTTGCCATTTGTCAGGAAGGCGAGGCGCGTGCAACGCGAGGCGAGAAAGAGACCAACGACCATAAACATCGAACGCGCCGGAACAGAGGGAAGCAAGGTAGACTGGAGTCGCTAGGACCGGTCAACATCGTCGGCCCCGTGGGTGGTTTTCCGAGTTAACCGATGCAGCATGGTACAGCGGTGTCCCATTGTAACCAGCTTGAAAATCGCTCGAGTGTACCGTCGGCCAGACTAAACTGCTAGTATTGCGGTTGCTCATTGGACGTTATATCTGTTGTGTATCATATAGAGACACACCGGTTCGCGCGAATCGGTTTTCGTGTCTCGTACTGCGTGGATGTACGTGTGCATAGAACAAGCGACGATTCTACGCCTCGGGAGAGCTTGCTGGCCGGGTATCGGTGTTAACGTCTCAGTGGACACGCCATGGTGCTGTCCGCTCTAACCGATAACGTTGCCAACTCGTTAGAAATGAATGGTCTGGCCGGGGTTAGGTGCCGCAAGGGTCACAGACAATGCCGGACCTTGCATCGTTCGTTCGCACTTTGTCCGACTACTTCGTTCTCGATTACTTCGATACTCTGTAATTAATCCCGAGTGGAAGGTGGTCGATAGACCTCGTTACGGGTCAATCGTGTCAGAGGAAAATGGCGAGCGATTAATTCTTTCCCGTACGAGTCTGACTCGTGACGCACTTACAGCTCAAATATGACAAACCTTATTCAAACTTTGAATATACTTCAACTTGAAGTTTAGGTCCAACTATAAATTGCATTATCAAGGATCCCTGAAAATAAAATATTTACAACATTTTAATTTTGTTTGTTGTTTTAATGTTATAGCCTTTTATAGTTAGTCTTGACTGACGCATCTATTAAATAAATGGTACGGGAAGGGGTTAAAAATCAAACTATTCTCCACGAGAATTTCTGTGAGAGAAGTTGAACGGGGTTCCGGATGAAAAAGATATATCGAGGCATCATCTAACTCCGTTGCGACAGTTTCTGAAGATTATCGAAAAAAATTGAAGCTGGGTAGAGGATCGACGGTATTATGTTCGGATGAGTTAGTTGACCGCTCTTCGGGTTTAAAAAATGTCGGATAAAACCCTTCGGCGTTGTAATCCTCGTTCAAATTGGATCCCCCGAGCAAAGGCGAAGGAATTAGGTGTTCTAATTCTTTGCGGAAAGATAAGAGACTTTCCGTGAAGCTTGAGGTATGATCGCGTTTAGATAATCGGTATCGCGACATTTTAATACTATCGATCGCGAGCTGTTCGTCGAACGCGAGACGGACGAGTCAGCCTTATCGTTGCTCGGCCGATAATGCCGCTCGCAGCCGGAAGCTTCGTCTGCAGCCGAAGAGTAATCGCGTCACACGATCGTAAGAACTTTTGCCCGTGCCGTAGATCACCGTAAACCACTGCACGTGACGCCTCGGAACTTTACAAAACTTCAGTTTCCTTTAAACTGCACGGCATTAAACTCCGTCCGGGCTCTGAAACAACGACACCGGCCATCGATCGGCGGCCCGACAAACAACCGACCGTTTTCTTTGTTTCGCCGGAGACCGGAAGCTTCGCTCGTAGATCGTTATCGATCCCTCAGATTTTGCAGTACGATCGATGCCAAGAGGAGCGTTGTCGTGGCTCGTTCGCGGAAGATAAACTGCGAATAAAGCGTGGACTAAACTGGCTGACCCGTCGACTATTGCCACTGAAAACTGTCGAGCTAACGGGTTCGATACGATCGAGAGGAGATTCCTCGATTACGATGCCGTGACCTCTGTCCGAGCAAACTTTCTGTAATTTACGAAAGCATCGAGTAGATATTGAGTAATAAATTACCTACTTGCGGATGTTGAACGATATTGGACAAAGTAAACTGCACCTGTTGGCGTTTAAGAAGGTATTATCGTTTGAGGAGAATATTGATATTGCTATCGATATTGGGTTATTGGGATTCGTGTAGGAATATGGGGATATTTATTTGTTGCTATTGGGTACTGATATTAATTGTTATGCGTCTGTACATTGTACCTTGAAGAGTACGTGATTGTACGTATACAGTCTACGAGGTATAAGAGGTTTCATGGAGGGCGTATCTGCAACCGTGATACTAAAAGGGTTAATAAAACAGAGGTACCTTTATTGTCCATATTAGAGTCATTTCTCTACTGAATATCCCAACAAAACTTCGCACAATCTAACGTCCGCGTAAAACTGCTAGAACGTCTTTTACGAAAACTCAACACGTAATAAACAACATCGCCTTTGTGAAGAGAAATTATGTACACGACAAAGTGTCGACATTGTACTTCGTGAAAGGGTGTCGTACAAAACTTATAAATCTCGACGATTACTTTAGAATTAAGTTTCTCCCTGGGCGGTCGTCGAGGAGGAGTCAAAAGAGGAAGACAATCCGGCGGTTGTTTTTCAGCCGGAAGCGATCGACGTCAAGGAAGACGGGGCTTGTAAACGGGTCGTAAACTTTTGGGCGGAGAGGACAAAACGATCCTCCACGACGACGTGGTTGAACGACGTTGTAAGCATTGTCGCCGCAGGTTTATGATGGATGGACGAAAGGAATTCCGTGCCTTCGAGCCTGCCTCTTGATTCCACCGGCGGAATGCTATCCCCTTAAAAAGGGGGCTGCGGATAAACTCGAGTAATTTGTCACTTTGCCGCCGACTCCTTTACGACACGAGGGGTACGCCCATCGTCGAGCTTGCAAAAACTCGGTTCCTGTCTTGCCTTCCACCTTGAAGAACCCTCGGATCGCATGATACGACGCTCCATTCTCCGCGCTAACGATAAAAGAAATAATCTCTTTACTCGAGCAGCAGTGTCTCGTAATTTCCCTACCTTTAAAAAGACACGTTGTCACGAGCCTCGTGACTTTGATTTAGCCGTTCCGCCCTGTTCTCGGCGTGTGGATAACAGCTTCGCTTCTTTCTCCAAAACTGATTTATAAAGCTCGGCTGAATATACACGGTATCAGTTTCAAACTGATTTACGCTTATAATTATAAGTTCGCCGAAATGAATTTATTCGCATCGAAAGAAAAATAACTGCTGCGACTGCTTCAACGATGGCAAAGTTTTGACCGTTCAACTTTCGAACGTTGTATACTGTGCATTAATAAAGTTGAAGAGAACGCTTTATCAGAGAGTTACGAGCCCGTGCCGGCAGCTGAATAATTAAGCGAACCTTACGGAAATCTCGCACCGATATCATAAAGGCTTCGCGTAATCCGGAGAACGCGTCGCACGTGCTTCAAAGCACCTCGTACAATAAACCAACTATTTACCTATCGCTACGCTGCACCAACGAAAACGCGTGTAAGCTACTTTGGTTTCATCATTTTTTCAAAAACCTATCGTGCTCCACGAAAATCCTCCAGTAACGTCATCCGAGCTGCGATAAGATAAGCCGCGTGTCGTTATCGATTCATATTGAACGAAGAATAAAATATGCAAGTCACCTCCTAGCCACTTTTGAGAAGTAACAAGTTACCTGGTAGCAATGCGAATCTAGTCGAGTATTTCGTAACAGGTCTATCCTTTCAGAGATAATGGTATCGGCACAATCGAATAGAGCTTTAAAGCAATAACGTAGACATTTCAGGATCTGAATAGAATGGAAGTTCAAAGCAAAGCATAGGCATTTCAGGGTCCATGTAGGATAGAGCTTCAAAGCAATAGCATAGGCGTATCAGGGTTCAGGTAGGATAAAGCTTCAAAGCCATAGCGTACGCTCGGGACCCAAGTAGGTTATAGCTTCAAAACAATATCGTAGGTTAGGGCTTCCTTAATTTCTATGAACGATACCTTTCTGCGATCCTTCTTGCTTTGCGTCACAAATTGCTCACGTTTCTGAATAAACCAGTATTCAAGATCGAATTACTCCCAGCACTGCATCGTCCTCCTGGACATCTTGGTAGCGTTTCGCTACACATGGAACCGATTCCAAGCGCGCACGTAGGTAGATTTCCCGAAGAGATACGAGCGACCGCGCCTACTTGATTCCAACGTTTGATCGTGCCGCGAGCTCGGCAAACTCGGCTTCCCGCGTAGCTGCTCGTGTTACCATAAATTAGAATCCGTAGGAAGGACAGTGGTAAAACGGGTGCTCTGTAATTGGTTGGTTATCTCGCGGGGAAGCGGTCGGCAAAGCCAGCCGAAGATCGTTAACCTGGTGATTTCCCGAGAAAAGTGGAACCTGCGTCGAGCGCAGTTTGAACACTGTCCGTGTACGCGAACGAGCTTTGCTAACTCTTGCCACGTGCGAGAATATTGCTACCTTCGAATCGTCTTAAAGTTTAGTGTCTATTTGGACAAAGTTTCGGGAAATACCTGCAACGGTGTGCGTTCCGGCTAGGAGATTAGCGCTAACGGGTTAGGTATAATTGGCTTTGCTAGGTGTGGAGAACGATACGATAATGAGCTTCAATGAAGTCGAAACGGTACAATCGTCGGTAAAAATCGATACAGTCGGACATAGACGTCGTACAAATGCCGACTATACCTCCGGTTGCAATATTTATCGCGGAGTTAGGCTTCGCGGAAGGAGAAAGACCCCGTAATCGTCGGACGTTCGAATCACTTAAACGTTTTTCGTCGAACAAAGGCACCGCGTTATCAGCGACCACGTGTCTCATTTCGTTCCTCCTTTTCACCCCATCGTGTTTTGATATACAGGGTGTCTCACAACTCGTGTAGGACCCGGAAATGGGGGGTAGCTGACGCAATTCTAAGCAAGATTTCCCTTTGCAAAAATTGGATTTGAAGCGTCGTTTTCGAGTTATTAACGAAAAACACGGACCAATCAGAGCGCCGGGATTCGGCGCGCCGAGAAGCGAGAGCGAAAGCTTCGAGCCGGTCGCCGGGGCTCGAGCGCGATCAACTGAGTTTTCCTCGGAACTCTCTTAACGTCTACTAAGAAGTCTTTACATCGAAACTCAGTTAAATAACGAACAGAATAATTAAAATTAATGTTCATTTATTCATTCCTCATGAAGGAGGATCGAAATTAGTTATGTGTAATTAACATAAAGTACGCAAATGGAATTTATTGAATACTGCAATTCGTTATCGACAAGGAATGTGACATTAAATATTGAAATTTTTTTGTTTTATCTCCGACAGCAATATTGGCCAACGAATTTACGTATTTTAATAAGAAATACTTATTCCGTTTGTAAAAAAAAGAGTTTCAATGTGAGATCTGACAAATGTAATAACGTCTCTACTATTTTATAGGAAATTTATTAAAATAAGACTCACCCATTCTTTGAAAATAATCCTGTTTGTTAATAATCCGACAGTGAAAGTGATGGGGTAATTGCCACTGGGTCAACCTGCCGATGTTGACCTGTCGCAGACATTGGCACCGTATAACACAGCTGGTGGCACTCACAGGTCACTGCACTGTCTGCACTTCAAAACACTTTTGTTTTCACTTTCACTTTCTGAAAAATCTCAGGTAAAAGGTATTGTCCCTTCCGATGCCTCCGAGGGTGTCCGAAAGGGGCCGATTTTTTTAACGTTATCCTGGTCTGCTCCTATGATTAATAATAATCCTCCAAGATCCGTGTTGAAAATTGCAGGCGCTGTGAAAAGTCCTCAGAATTTAAATTATGCGCTCGTATAAACTTACACGAGCGCATCTGGTTCTCTTGAAGAATTCGATGTATCGCGGAGCGATGCATACTGAAATAAAATACAGAAATGTATTAATAAATGAAGAAGGATACTTTAATATTAACGTTTGAATATTATTAACATTACTTACCCTAAACGGCGGGCGACGTCTCGTATGCTTAACGTTCCATCTTCATGAAACTGTTCGAGGTTTTTTTTGCACTCTAATCTCGCGTTCCTTTTGTACTCCACATAAATATACAAAATATTATAAAATTATGTGTTAGACATTTGCAGAGACATTTCGATGATTACTGTCCGACGGCTCTCACGAAACTGCTCACGGGTCAAACATAGCTTTCTTTCCAAAAAACACTCTGCCTTTCCCTACCCCATGGCTAAATATTTTAACAAAAGTATGAATATTGTTTGAACGATTTCCCCGAGTCTAATTGCCCTTTTTGAATGTCGCCAGGGATTTTTTCTAAACAATCAATCCTACAACAGCCGATACCTGCGAGACTCGAATTCATCTAGATTGTCCATTGTCCCGTTTAGACTTGACCGTGCAATAAATTCTGCGAAGGCAAACTAACGAAAAGCTAATTACCTTAGATGATCCTTTTTAACAGACGTTTAACAGTAATCATCGAAATGTCTCTGCAAATGTCTAACACATAATTTTATAATATTTTGTATATTTATGTGGAGTACAAAAGGAACGCGAGATTAGAGTGCAAAAAAAACCTCGAACAGTTTCATGAAGATGGAACGTTAAGCATACGAGACGTCGCCCGCCGTTTAGGGTAAGTAATGTTAATAATATTCAAACGTTAATATTAAAGTATCCTTCTTCATTTATTAATACATTTCTGTATTTTATTTCAGTATGCATCGCTCCGCGATACATCGAATTCTTCAAGAGAACCAGATGCGCTCGTGTAAGTTTATACGAGCGCATAATTTAAATTCTGAGGACTTTTCACAGCGCCTGCAATTTTCAACACGGATCTTGGAGGATTATTATTAATCATAGGAGCAGACCAGGATAACGTTAAAAAAATCGGCCCCTTTCGGACACCCTCGGAGGCATCGGAAGGGACAATACCTTTTACCTGAGATTTTTCAGAAAGTGAAAGTGAAAACAAAAGTGTTTTGAAGTGCAGACAGTGCAGTGACCTGTGAGTGCCACCAGCTGTGTTATACGGTGCCAATGTCTGCGACAGGTCAACATCGGCAGGTTGACCCAGTGGCAATTACCCCATCACTTTCACTGTCGGATTATTAACAAACAGGATTATTTTCAAAGAATGGGTGAGTCTTATTTTAATAAATTTCCTATAAAATAGTAGAGACGTTATTACATTTGTCAGATCTCACATTGAAACTCTTTTTTTTACAAACGGAATAAGTATTTCTTATTAAAATACGTAAATTCGTTGGCCAATATTGCTGTCGGAGATAAAACAAAAAAATTTCAATATTTAATGTCACATTCCTTGTCGATAACGAATTGCAGTATTCAATAAATTCCATTTGCGTACTTTATGTTAATTACACATAACTAATTTCGATCCTCCTTCATGAGGAATGAATAAATGAACATTAATTTTAATTATTCTGTTCGTTATTTAACTGAGTTTCGATGTAAAGACTTCTTAGTAGACGTTAAGAGAGTTCCGAGGAAAACTCAGTTGATCGCGCTCGAGCCCCGGCGACCGGCTCGAAGCTTTCGCTCTCGCTTCTCGGCGCGCCGAATCCCGGCGCTCTGATTGGTCCGTGTTTTTCGTTAATAACTCGAAAACGACGCTTCAAATCCAATTTTTGCAAAGGGAAATCTTGCTTAGAATTGCGTCAGCTACCCCCCATTTCCGGGTCCTACACGAGTTGTGAGACACCCTGTATACGTAGAGACGCGCGCGCGCGGTCACATATTTCTATAGAGAGCAACGCGGGCAAAGTGGAATGGCCGACAATAGAGAAGCGGAGGTCGATGGACGAAAGAAAGGCAGGCAAGTAGGAAGAGAAATGACGGTAAGCGTCTCTAGATCCTGGTCCGCGCGTTTTATTTCCACTTCCACCAAAGAATTCACCGTGCACGTACGAATATCACACGTGTACCAACCCTCGAACACTCGTTGCACCGTTTTCCCCGGGTGAGCTGAAAGAAAAGCCCTAAATTGCAACGACTCCTCTCTCCCCATCTCGTTATCGCCGATAGAATTGTGAACGACATTCGCGAAAGTGACGATCGACCGCCTTGATTCCGCCCGGCCTGATGGAACTGCGGTGAAAAAAGACGGGGCGAAAAAGAGACTCGTGAAGGGTGCAACGTGCTAGTCCTTGCGAGCCTCGGCAAGAAATCGAATTCCATTTCGTCGAAAACGGACGACAGGACTATATAACGCTGTGGTGGAAAGCAATTACTTTCTATGGAGGTTGCTTTAATAACTGCATTCCCTGTATTCACCATGTATAACATTACGATATATCATTTATATCCGAGATGTTTCAAGACTCTATCAATCGAAACAAGACGTTAACTCGTAACAGATTTTCCCCGTAGAGTAGGAAGAAATGTAGGTGTTAATCACCGATACCTTCTGTCCTCGCAACCGAAACAGTGGTTTCCCTTACAGTCACGCTCTCCCTTCCTCGTGTTTTTTTCCTCGTCTTCCACTCTGCAGTGTCTCTTGCCGCATTTCGTGCCAATTTATCTTCCTGCGAACAAAAATAAGGAGCGGAGGTCGGATAGAGGGTGGCTAAGAGTTCGGGAATAGAGGGGGAGGGATCTGTTGGAGGGTCTGAGTCGGTGCAGGTAACAGGGGTGGATGTAAGGAACCCCCGTAGGATGGGGATAGTCGTTTGTCATCGTTGAATAATCGTGGAGGTCTAGGTGGGCAGTGGTAGAAGAAGGGTGGTAGATGCTGCAGGTTGAATGTCGTGGGTCATGACGGAGTAAGGGGTTGGCGTCGGTGCGACGGGGGCGTTTAAAAGTACAATGGAGACCATTTACCCTCGACTCTCTTGTAGTTGCCCGTTCATCCCCGCGTACCTTTCCTGGGTCAAGAAAGTGGCTCGCGAGGGCTCGGAATCTCGCCCATTGACGTAACCTCGCCATTGGTGTTTGCGAGGGTTACTGCATGGATAGTCCTGCAGATATTCCTCTGCAGAAAATATCCGATAAACTGCTACAAAGAAACAGTCAATTTTCAGGGGAAAATTTAGAAGGGTTGAATTTTTGTCCCTGAGAAGGCTACGATGTAACAGGATCTTAAAACGTGAACGAAGAGCAATTACCAATACGAGTTTCTGTTGCGCAGCATCAATAATGGTTACGAAGGGTAAGGAGTCGACGGGTCATCCGTTCTAATTACTCAAGACGGGTTGCTGGTCAGCTTTGGCATACGAGTGTAAACCGAAGGATCGATACTAGACCCTATCGACCATTGGTGACTCAGGTTATAACCAATAGCTAACAGGACACATTCTGCAATACCGCGTACAAGGTTTTGTCAATTACGACGGCTTGTTGCTGGCACATTAGTCAGCCGATCCATCATCATTCACCCGATGACGTATTCCTCCTCGTCTAATAATTTACGTTCTACTTTAACGGTACGATCGTAAATTTCGAGGTTATTACGGATATTCTTTTTAATTAGCCTGGCTCTGTGAAGCTTAAAAGGATGTATTTATGGTTTTAATTATTAGTCAGTTGATCTCATCCTCGCTCCACTTTTTAGTGCTCCTCCGTTGCGTTGTCGTGGATATAAACTACCCTTTAATGGTCCATTTTAGCCACGGACCTTTTCCTTTTCATCCTTTCTTCGCTTCACGGATAAGCCTGGAAAAAAGTCTTTTTCCCCGGCGTTTTTAGAAGAGCCACGTAAGAAGAAGCATCGCACAAAGCGCAAGGAAAATGAAATAGGGGAAAGAGTTTGCTGTTTATAATGCTTCAGCTTCTGTGTCTGGCCTGACCCCGATTCGCGCGGGAGGCAATAAAAATGCTTATCACAACAGGAATTGCATTCCAGAAGTGTTTCACTGGCACGCGTAACGAACGACGAGTATAACGATACGATAAATCTTTGAACGGAGGACACTGTACACACTGTGTTACATTATAGGTGGATTGTACCACCGCTGCGGTGTGTATCGATCACGCATCGAACGGTAATTAATGTCCCTAAACCGCTAATAGGTTATTGATTATTGGTCGAAAGGAAAAGGAGTGACATGTTTCACTATTCATTTATTACTCCACGGACACGTTAATAATTATCGTTACGCGTAACCTGATTTCGACGCGGCTCGTTTCATTAAATACTTAATCACGAATGTGATGCTTGTTTCATAAACGTTTCACTTTACAATTTTTTTCTTTAAAGACGCTCTGCATGCTATCCTCTCTATATCTAGATCTTTAGAACCCTGGACGAAGTTTTTCTTATCATATCTTCGTGCGCTAACAGCACCAGCTCTCTACCCCTACTAGATCACAATCGCAAAGTGAAAGTCAACAGTAATATACAAGTCAGAATTGAGGGAATAACGTAGTATGTCCGAAGACACAATTCGATAAACCGAGTCACACCGCAGCTCACGCAAGCTCTTCCGTCCGAAAATTACAATCGCGTGACCGTGGCTCGTTCATCGTCGCTCAGTGTAGACGTGACTGAAAAATGGAGGCGTATCGGCGTGGACTTGGCGTCGATAGGCTCGCCGGGTGCAGCCGTTAACGTCGATGGCCGACATTGCTTACGTGTTCGAATCAATCGGAACTTAGTCTACCAACTTAGGACCTTAGTCTACTGTTTCATCGAACGATGTCGTTTCTTACGAGTTAGTCCCGAGTCGCTACATTATCTCGTCGCAGCTTTCAATGTTATCGCCATTCCCTTCCAGACTGCGTACTCGAACGGCAGTCGACGGATAATCTCGGTCGCATGACTCGAGGCTCGTCATAAAGCAGCGTTGTCAAGCTGAAAAGCAGAAATCGCGGTTACAGGACGAGCAAACCAGTTTTCTACGGTAAATCGTGGATGGATGTTGGCTGGGTCTACCTGCCCAGATGCAATCTGGTCCGCTTTTGTGTCGCGTTCGCAACGCCTTAAGTAACGCCGTTTTCGTGTCAATGGGCGATGAATCTATCCACCGACTTTATCTCCGCAAGACCCCCTCGGCTATATCTTGCGTGAGGGTTTCCCTTTTATGATTTATGCCGTGCGGTGTACACGGTCGCGATGTCTTCGTTTGTTATTGCGATGTATCAGCGGCTTTCGTAAGCGGCTCCGGGGCTAGGGTGCGGTACCCGTTCGATCTTGCTTACCGATGTATCGGTCGCCTCCGAACGTCGTATTTCACTAGTCTGACTACACGCGACATACATTCTACCCGAGTTATTATCGTGTTCTACTTACTCATCCATTTTTAGATCAACTTTGTTGGATTTCTAGAATGCAATTGTAGTACAAATCAAGTTGAGACTCGGGTCTGATTATGTTGACCTATATCTACTTGCGCCTGTTGCGAGGATAACCTACTTTGTTCGGTAAATGCATTTAGCATTTAGGAACACCGTGTTCGCGTTAGGTTGATTACACTGGGTCTGGATATAGGGTAAAGTAAATAAAGATCGATTTCGCTTAACCCTCGTTAAAGTTGCAAATTTAGAAACTTGCTTATTCGAGCATTTTGAAAGCTTGCAAATTTAGATATACAGATAACGCTGTATCGAACGAAGCTGTTAATAAAGCAGAAATTGGTTAATAAGGTATGCATTACACAGCTTTGAAAAGTCGATAACATTTTGTCACTTTCGATTGACCAGCGCACGTAACGAAAGTAAATCGAAGCGAGTGATCAAAGGAATACGGTAATGAGCGCAAAGCGAATACACTTGTTTGACAAAGTATCGGAGCGGTTTCACGATGTCCTGGTTTCGCCACTGTTTCGATCTCACGTCGGTCAATCTCGATACACGCCGGTGCGGTGTAAACGGGACATTTTCCACTTGCATAGCCCCGCTGCTAGTCAAATGGTGGAAACGACCACACGGATCAGAACTTTTCATGGTGGCTGGGAGCGGCGGTGATATTTGTCGAGTGCTAATATTGGTCTTTGCTATTGGCTGTTTGCCGGTAAATAGGAATTTTCTGCTGACCGTCGGATACTTGGTCGACGACGCCAACGAGATCCAATACGATTGATACGCTTTTTCAAAGTGTGCCGTTCGATTTGCTCCAAGGACGAACCGTCTGCATCGGTCAGGGAAATGCGAGCGCGATTCTCCGGATTCGCACGAGAATCGATCTAACGCGATTTCGCTTCTCCCTCCTATTCCGGAAAATAATATCGCGTCGAGCGATCTCTCCCTATATCGCGGTTTAATCTTCGACGCTTCTATCGCGCCGTTCCAGTTCCGTGATGAGTCTTTTCTGAAAGCTTCTAGGTGTCAGCGTCGCGTTTACGCGCATCGATCATGAAAAAATACTCGAGTTTCCAGGTTGTTCGCGGTAGTTCGCGTGTATCGTCTACCGAGCTCTTTATACGCAAAGCGGAGAGGTAAAAAAAAAACGAGAGAGTCGTTGGATAGTAGTTTCACGTCGGTGGTAGGACACGGGGCAACTTGGTCACGCGATACGAGTCATCCACCCTCGCGGTGGACGTCTTTATCTGGCCTATTACCGTAATGTTTCCTTGCCACGCGTTAAAGGCCGAGCAATTTTCTTCCTGACTCCCCTCCATCCCCGAAGACAGTCGCCTTTGAGAGGCCCATGGAAATTAATCGTTCGCGTAAAGCGACGTGATTAACGAGTTCGCCGCGAGTCCTCGCTATAAATCATTCTTTGACGCTGTTGTTCGGGACAGTGGCAACACGGACGCCCGGTCACAATCGGCCCGTGTTCGCAGTAGTCGAGATCGAGTGTGGTCAGACACGAGTCGCTCGCATCGTTTAACTTGTTTACCATGGGGGTCAAATTTCGAGCGGAAATCCTAAAATATACGGAAATTTCATCGAAGAACGGTCGGATAGAAATTCGATTCAATGGCAGTCCGTTTCTTTCTCGACGTAACATCGATCTACCACCAACGATAAGTACCGGATAAAGGTAGAATTTTCAAGACTATTAGAACGAAGTTAAATACTGTGTAGAACACGAGAGAGACGAAAGCGCAAAGGAGCGAGAGAACAAGGAGTTTAAGAGGAAACCAATAACGCAAGAGCCTCCGTTCTGCTCAAAATCAAAAGAGATTCTAGCCACAGCACGGTCAGAGGAAATTGAGAAAAAATATCGGGTCGTTTCGAGCTTCGAGTCCGTTCCGCTTCCACTATTTCCGGCGAAGGGACAAGCGGAGGCAAAGGAGAAACGGAGAGAGAAGCGCGAGAGGGTCTCCCGTTGCTCGTAGCCCGAGGTAATGGGGTTGGCCACTCGGTATTACGAATGTAATTTATTTTACTTCACCTGCGATCCTTATCACAACGTCGGGCTTATTTAAACGGCCGAACGGCCAATAAAAAAGAAAAGAAGAAAATCGTGGGAGCCGGTGCCGTGTTCAGGCCACGTTTCCCCGATTGAAACCCGACTCGGACGGGGTTGGCTTTCCCCGGACGTGCTCAAGCTTCGGCTAACCCCTCCTCTACCTTTCTATCCCATCAGTGTGTTTCGTCGATGGTTGTTTGTTCGACACACGCGACCACCGAATGTCAACCGATTAAACGCGTTTCGTGATCGCAGTCAGATCGTGACTACCCCCGATGATCGTCGTCTAATTATAGTTCGACTGGTCTGATCGTAATAACGCCGTGATTAGTCACGACCGTTGCTCCATTTCGGCCTGACGATAATCCTACCCCGACCACCACCCAATTATTGTGAATACGGCCTGCAATGGCTCCTGTAACCCGTTCACAGAGGACCAATCACTAGTATGCCTCACGGACATTTTACTGGTCCGAAAATTTTTGTGCAAGTCTGACGAAAGCTGTCTGTATAAATTGTAACCGTAATTAACCCCTTCCCGTACCATTTATTTAATAGATGCGTCAGTCAAGACTAACTATAAAAGGCTATAACATTAAAACAACAAACAAAATTAAAATGTTGTAAATATTTTATTTTCAAGGATCCTTGATAATGCAATTTATAGTTGGACCTAAACCTCAAGTTGAAGTGTGTTCAAAGTTTGAATAAGGTTTGTCATCTTTGAGCTGTAAGTGCGTCACGAGTTAGACTCGTCAAAGTACGGGAAAGTGTTAATCGAATTTGCAGCATTAATGTTCTAAAAATATTCCAGAAATTTACGTAATCGTTCTGCAGTAAGATATCAAAGTATAAGCTTTTTGTCAATACTGAAGGTGAATTTTTTTTGAATATCCAACTGTGCGATAATGATCAATATCTGTTGGCACAAATTGTTTCTTCGCCAGCTATCGTGTCACGAGCGGAATTTGGGTTAGAGAGGCTTTCACCCTCTTATCCGCCTTTTGCGCAGAAAATTATATACATTATCTCGAGGATTGGACGCGCGTGTCTAACCTGATTCAGTTGTCCCAGATCTGTCCTGCGTGGCGGATTTCGATTTGCATCATCGTGAATCTCCCAGTCGCGTGTCTCGTCCACGGGAACACATCGCTCCGGCCTTGTCTGACACTCTAAATCTGTCTCGCAGAGCATTGTATCTCATGATCTAGCGGGGCCACGAACGGCCCGGTAGCGACAGTAATTATGACACGACGTTAAACACCCTCGGCCCTCTCGCGTGATGTTACCACGTCGACGTAACAAACAAAGACGTCCAACCGCGTACACACGAATCGACCGGACCGAGCCACGAACGAGCGTGGCAATAAAGCGGCCAGCGTTACATCGATTACAAGTCCGGGAACGGAAGTTTCCACGATCGGGCAATAACTCTAAATATCGAGGTATCGACCCGTGGCCTCGTTTCTCCGGATTAGCTCGCCCGTGAATAACGCTCGTCCCTTCTGTCGCTTGTTACGCGTTCTCCTCCTTTTCTTCCTCCGTCTTTTACACGGTTTCTTGCCGGATGCTTTCAAGGTGCGTGTTACGTGGATTTATAGGCTACTTTGGCGATTAACTCTTTTCGGACTGCGGATATTCGGGTTTTCCAACTTTCGAGGTTTACTATTTTAAAACTTTGGGACTGTAGGGTCTTGGGACGAGTTGGAAATTTCGAAATTTCAGAATTTTGATACCTCGCGGACTACGTAGTATCGAAAGTTCGGAACTTTGGAGATTGGATATCGTTAGATTAATCAAGCCTTCCTATAGTTTGACTTAAGCGTAACTCTACACTCTAAACACAATTTTTGCTAATTAGGAAATTCGCTGTAGCCTTCTGTAGTACTCTCTTTGTTCGACCTTAATGGCGGAGTAACACGAAACACGATCATATTCAAAAATCGATTCTTATCGAGCAAGAACAGTTTTTTACTCGAAAAAGTTTTGGCTAAAAGTAAATTTCTCGGTTGAACGATTAATCGTGATGCACGATGGCCAACGGAGATCGTTTTTCCGATCGACACGTAATTAGTGGGATTACGAGAGGGTACTTGCATCGAGGGGTTACTTTCCGGTATAATGGGATTCATTTAATTGCACCAGTGCGCCACGTTGGAACGTGGTCGCGCGAATTTTTTTATTTTGCGCGAAAATCGCTGCGGCTGCGGTTTATTTCAGCACTCAGCCTTCCTGTTTTCTTTTTTCTCCTTTCTACCCTTCCTCTCTCGCTCGCTCCTTTTTTTTCTAATTTTAACGAGACACCGGTACGCGTTAACGATGCAATATGCGTCCAATTACTTTCGCGTCTCGCTTCTCGTAATTGTTAATCTCGTTTGCGCTTGCCACAATTAAATGTTCAAAGGAGATGCGATTATTATGCTACCAAGGATTGATTTGCTCGTTCCCAGTCTAAACGAGTTACTCGAAAAGAAGAATTATCTCGTTTAAATTATACCGCGTAAAACATTTACGACGAAACACCGATCGAAATTTCTGCTGTTTTATTACACGATTACCGAAAATACGATTTTTAAATCTTTTACAATACTTGTAGCTTACAAATTTAATTGCGAATAATTTTTTATTAATTTGATGCAAAATTTTCTAGTGCAACATACTTTATTAAAATTATTATTATTGAATTTAATTCTACTTGATGTTCGAGTAAACTTACCCCCTGTTTTCAAAGTTCAAGTTTTTTCCTGAAAATTGTCAAGATTGTTAGATATAGTAAAACACAAATTTCTTGAATATGCACATACATTGAACGTAGACGCAGTAACGATACTTAGCGAAGCAGTTTTCGGAGGTATGCAATATTAAGAGCCACCCCTGTTGTCTCACAGTGTTGCCACCCTCCGCAGCTGTCGGAATTGAATCGATCGAATTCACGAGACAACTTTTCCTCGAAGTTTCGTCGCAAGTTTCAGTGTTTGCCTTTGAAATGGGTAGTCGTTCAAAAATGTCGTTCTATTCTATGTCTTCCCCGCCTTTGGATCTTCTTTGTGAATGTGTTTTTGCCTGGGGAACCGAGGGACCTGTTCGCACGTTCTCCCGAAATTGCGTAATTAAAATTTAACCATGCGTCCTTGGAATTACCAAGGGAAGCGCCCCTTTGATGCGGCTGGCTCGAACAAAACGATACGAAACCGTTTCGAATGTTCCTTTCCCCGAAACTTCTCTTCGGTTAAATATTTCTTGGTGACCTTTGGACTTGAATTTAAAAGACCTTAAATTCAAAGGAAACATCCGTTTCTGCTCGACTAGACTTTCTTGAGAATTTCTGAGAACAAACGTGTTTGGTATCAGAGACGTTAAATTAAGAATTTGATGAGTGCGGCTTTCGTAACATTGATAACCTTTGCTATTTTACTTTCCTTTGCCCGGGGAACCTCTCTCGCGTTTTATAAACATAATCGAATCATTAGACGCCTCTATTTGCTCCAACATAGAAAGTAATTCTGTCCACACCAAAGGCGTAACGTATAAAAATATTCGACCCAGAGGGTCACATAGCGAAACGAGCTCTCCCTTTGTCGGCTGTGACGTAGACCATAGAGAGAAAAAAAGGAAGGGGTGGGTCGTTTCAAAAATAAATATGAAACGCAACGAAACAGTTGAACGAAAGCAGCAGCCGGCTACAAAGAGCGTCGCCTCGTTATTCTCTTTTTTTATTCTTTTTCTTATCGCGCACGCCGTCGCGCGCGTACAAACGCGGACAATAACAAAGCCAAGTCAGATCGATATCGAGAGGGGATGCTAGCTAGAATTTACCATTCTTTTATCAAGATCGTTGAACGAGATAAAAAAGGGTTGAACGAATGTTGGCTCGAAGAAAAGTCCATCGCGAGCTCGAACTTTTACCTGCCGGTAAACTTGGAAATTTTTTTTATCCTCTCGCAAAGCCATGAAACGTGCTGTTCGTCGGGGATGATTCCAGCAGTGTCAGAAGAATGGTTTCTTCGTTCGTAGGCTCGGTTAGACACGAAAGCGTAAAAAAAAGAAGGTAATTGAACGGATGCCGACGATGCTTGTAAATGAGAAGAAAACTAAAAGGGTGGTTTTACCCACCCCCTACGTTTTCTTTTAACGAACCGGTCGAGCGGCAAAGTTCTTTTTGCTGCTATTAACTCGACCTTGTTCATGAGGCCCATAGCGAGAAGAGATTCATGTAAAATTCATCCGGGGCTACGACGACCACCCCTCGGGATCGAGGGTCGCGGAGGAAGCGATCTTTCATGAAATTTACTCTTTCGTTTTACGAAATTTACCTTTCAAACGCATCCTCTCCATTTTACCCGTTCCCGGGTCGATGTTTGATTTTCCCTGCATTGTACGCGTTTCACTCCGAGTAATCGTCGTTGATAATCGAAAGGGAAATATTCCCTCTCGTGGCTTGTTTCTAAAGAGTTTCCCTTTATTTCGCGTTTTCAACGAGTTGTCCCGCGTTGCGTTTCACTGATTCAAAGAATCGCGGATGAAATTCACCCCTGCGTCGCGAGCTTTTTAATTCGTTTCTTTTTCGTTTCATATCCCGAGCTTTGGAACCCTGAATATTTGGGGATTTTCAAATGTCTGGATTTTAGAATTTCACTCGCCTGAACACGATCGTTGAAAATAACCGTTTCCTTCTGTTATCTTTTTGTTGCAGAGTGAATGTCCTGAAATTCAACGGAGGAAGTGAACGCCAGGCGTCGCGATGGGGTGAAAAGGTTAGTCAAATTATTCGAAACTTTTCTATTCGAATGTTTTGCACATTCCGAATCAAAGAAGCGAGTGAACTGATGCCTCGCGTATTTTTCACGCTACACCGTGATTTTTCAGAAACTTCCAGTTTCGAGATGAAGTTGGAAAAACAACTTTGTCACATAAATTGTTTCGGAGATAGAGGAGCTTGTTTTCGATTGTCTCCTTCCTTAGTGAATCGTTATCGAACTTTACCTTGTTTAAAAAACGCACTTTCTCAAATCAAATCTGATTTAATTTTTACTTCATGCTATTTATCGTGTTAAAATATTTACAATACAATAAAAATTAAAAAAAGCAAGAGTTTCTGTATTCTTTTGTCATCTAGAACCTATCAGCGGCACCAAAATGATTTTTTTACGATTTCAATCACGCGATAGATTCTTTTAGAGTACGCATACAGAAACTAATCCAGTTCCACTCCGAACATTGAAAATAGAGTGTAACTTCAATTTTTTAAATGGTACGTGAGATGAATGTTTGTATTTTCGCATGGTCCTCGCTAAATTGAATCGCTTTGTTTGAAAAATGCTCGAAAATGTTGCACGCTTGAAAAATCATTACGCACAGTTGGAATGAAATTCTTAAAACGCGGGAAAATAATAATGTAAGTTTCTTAAGTTCCTTCTGTCTCCATTATTCAAGGTAGTCCACAATTTTATACAATTTGGACGGTAATTATATTTCAGTGTACTGAAACAAAGTTTCCGCGTTGTTACTTAAGCGGAACGCATTTGAAATTCCTCAATTAGGACTAGCACAAAGAAGGGTCGTGTTTCTGGACCCGAGGAACATCTCGTACACGACTTTTCCCTTTGATCTTTTCTCCCTGGTGCTTTGTTAATTTATTCCCTCGTGTTATCCTTCCTGTCCGTCTCTTGCGTCCGTCGAGATAACTTCTTGATCCTCTTGGAGCCCAGATAATTTCCTTTCCATCGAGCGCTAGCCTGTTTACAGAACCCTCCAACCAACGGGATCCAGATACTCGAGAAGCTTCCAAAACTTATGACATCAACTGTGGTAAAGAGATTCTTCTTTTTTGTTCGCGATTAAAGTTCGGAAAGGACATATCTATGACTGGCAATTTTATTTAATCCACCATCATTTTTCGTTTCGGTTCGAACGCATATACTGACTGCAAACATACGGACTGCCATTCACAAATTCGATAAATTAAAATTGTTATTTATTGCAAAATCTGCAACGCGTTACTGACGCACCAACAAAATCATGATATATGGGAGACACGTATAACAAAAAATAAATAAAATTTTTTCCCGTGATATGCGTGTATCCACTGTTTGAAAAGAGGTTAAGTGTTATATCGAGTGGCATGGATCGAAACTGTATGTTTTCTGCTTTCCATAAATAACAGAGTTTGTTTCGAATGGAGGGAAATCTTCGCACAACGCGTAGACTACTAAGTGTCACTTAGTTGGAAAAATTTCACGGGCAACAAGTGCCTTGCAATCTTCTTTAAACGACCGTTCTTGTCACGTCTGCATAATAGAATATTTCGCTGTGGAAACAAAAGACCAGACTGGGCTGGACAAAGGTGCCGGTAATTGCGTGATTCATCTTACTTGCATATCAGACCTCGTGGAGGGCGTAATAATTTTATACCTGTCGGTGGGAAAAATGTAATACTTTGTGTCGGCTGTTTGAAGTGGGTGCCTGCGACGTTCTTTTAATTCATATAATTACGTCGGCTGCAGAATACCGTTGGAAGTTAATTATTGCTCGTGGATGGTTACTAAATATACACTTTGAATTTACGGGCTTGAAATTTTTCTCTCCGAAATAGAACGTACTCCATCGTCGAGGCGTTTGTTCGATCGATGCGCGTTTTTATGCCTGTGTATCGGTATTGTAAGTTTTAAACGTTTTTCCGAGATTAAGCAGTTTTCGCCGACAGAAATCTAAATCCTATATCGGCCGTAAAGAACCAGATCGGATCCCAGTCCAATAATCCGATCAGCTTTCTCCTTGCTGTCTATCGTTCCTCCGATCTGAACCCGGTTAACTATTAATCGAAAAAAAGCGTCGCAAACACAACCCTCTATCGACAGCCGGGAAACATGTGCATCGACACTCGAAACGGGAGAAAAACTATTATTTCGCCTGTTAACCCCGTTCGAACGGAACATTGGCGCTTCCTATAGTAGCCAATTACCTCCTTATCGTGCAACAATAACCGAACATGTTCCCTTTGCAAGCATCTGGATCTATAATTGCCCTTTGCTTCCTGCGACCAGTTATAACAGAATCCGCTACACGATGCGCGCCGTTACCCGCACACCGTTGTTGGATACCTGACGGAAACTCACCCCCTCGTTCATCCCCTGCCAGCACGAGTCGCGCGAGAATATTTACCCGTGCAGTGTTCGCCGTTTTCCGCGCTAATAAACCGTTCCCTGCCACCGTTGCTAATTACTCGACGAACGAACCCTACAGGCCCCCGGTTGCACCCCTTCTACTCACCCCTCTCGTCCCAGCGTCAGGCGAAACAGTACCGCGTCTCTCTTCGAATCTCACACCCTCTTTGAGCTCACAACTGCTTTACTTCCCTTCTGCTAGCGAGAACACGGAGATATTCTCGGTATTTCTGTCGGTTCTCGAGACTAGCGTTGTACTCGGTAATGGCTGGTTCAATGTCTTTCGTTGAGGGGTAGCAACGTGGATCATTCCCGTACTAATCAGTCCCGTTTCTCCTTTACATTTTCTTCCACCTTCTCCTCAACCGTATGCCTCCAAACCCCTAAACAGTACTTATGCTACGTGCTTGTTCGCGGGAAGACTAATCTAAACCTCTACAACCAAATATTTCAGATACCTCCTTATACATCTAAATATTCCTAAATCGTTCAACCACCCGTCGAATCTTCGTATTCATACTGGTAAACTATCAATGAGTAATTTATCTTTGGCACCGCTCGACTGAACTTCGATATCGCGAATTGCACCGAAATCGGTCTATCGCCCAATATTCAGTCGTCCTCGGAATCCGCAATCACCTCTCCGAGTTATCTTTCACCGGATGAGAAGAACAGGTCAGAAGTTTCGCCGGTGAATAAGGAGGACACGGAATTAGTAGAAGTAGGAATTAGAGAGTGGCCAAGGAAGACGTTAAACTCGAATAATTAAGGGTAACGAGAGGTGGCGGGCACCTTTAATTCGGTACGATGCGCCCGTTAATATTAAATTCAGTCGCCGGTGAAAGAGCAGCTACCCTCGTCGCTAATTTCCTTTCGCGCTCGACTTATGTATTATGAAGAAGTCGAAGTTCCGAGATAGTTGGCGTACATTCTAAAGAAACTGAAGCTATAAACTATCCCTGCCGGCCGATGAAATTACTCGGAGACTTATTAAAAATTTTCTTTGGGCCTCGTTCGGGCGTGATCGCTTCAGAAAGCTTTTCGCTTTATACGGAAAAGGGAACTTCAATTAATGAGCAACGAAGTAGAAGGGAAAAAATACGTTTCATGGACCATTTAAGCATTTTTTTACTCGCAAATTTTCACGTTCAAAAACTTTCCAACGGTATGGATTCTCGCGGGTGTACGACCGTGCCCTCGAGGGCACAATTGCCAGTCCTATATCCGTTATTTTTATACGCAGTAATCGAAGGATCCCCGATGCCCCTAAACCGGGTTTATACGCGACCAGAGGTACCCAGCGAAAGTAAAACCTTTTCCAAACAAGCAGAGACGCAGAGAATATTACCATTTCCCCCGGGTCGAGTCATCACGAAGATTCAATCGAGGACTGTTCAGCCCGGGGGCAGGACTCTCGAAAGCTAGAACGGTCGGGCAGGTTCTTTGCCGGGTCGGTTGTTTCGCAGGATATTCGTGAACGTCCCTCTACTTACAAGTAAGCGTGGAGACGTCGGTCTCGGATTCCCAGAGGGTTTAATTAAGAGGGCGTGTTGTCGGTAGCTCGTCGTTGATCAATAGCTCAAGGGATGCCGCGCTGTCTTCTATCTCGAAGAGGTCTCCTCGTCCCTCTCGTTCTCCGTTTCCTGTTCCTGCTCACACGTTTATACGCTTCACTCGCTAGATTCCTCCGTCCTTCCTTCCGTCGAAGCTTGGCGGTTCGATTTCTGCCAGCTCGGACATTAATGCTCTACGAAGCTCTTTGATGTCGTCGACTGGAAGACGCTGTCATTGCGTCGTCATGGATACACCCGGCCTTGTCGCGGTTCTCTCTTGTCCTCCTTTCTGCGAGAAATTAAGCGGTGCTCTTCTCTTCGCTGCATCCAGGAAGGGCAATCGACAGGTAACTTAGGACCTGCTAGGTGTCTGATACGTTACATCGTAATAAAATCGGTTGCGCGTGAAACTGCACAGAGACCACTAGTTTCGATGAGTTGGTACTTCCGGAGTTATGCTTTCAACCCCTTAGCTGGAAATTCAACTGCTACCCGGATTACGGAGTTTGCGTTCGGTTTAATATGGATGTTGGTAATAAAAATATTATGGGGATATTAATTCGGGTAAGGCTCATCCGTTACAGATATACATCATCGTAATCCGTTTTCTGGAGGGTGCAACCACCCTACAGATTTTAATTATCCCTACCAACGTATTTGTCATCGGTTCAACTTAGACACCTCGGATTTAACTGTTCCGCGAATACCTACCCTTCGATATCACGTGATTGTTCGCGATATTATTGGAAGTATCACGTGCCTTCTAAACAGTCGTTAAGGATAATAAAGCGCACGGTGCTCAGAAGGAAGGGGCCCTCTTTCTATCAGTTTTAGTGGCAGCTTCTATTGGTGCTGACAGCCTCTGGTCTCGACGTCCTTCACGAGTGCTGGCCACTCGAGAGTCCGTTTTAATGGACGCGTCGGCAAACGAATATCCTCTTAGGTTCGCTTTATGAAAGTGTGCTGAGGGTAACTGCTTATTACCCGGCCTATTGTAACCTTGTTTTCCCATCCTGCATTGTGCGTAACCTCCTGGTGACGTAAATATAGGCGCTATAAATTTACAATGCACGAAGGAAGCCGTTGAACATTAAACTGAAATAGTTGGCAGGGGTTTAAGACCTACAAACGCATTTGGATCGAGTTGTAATTATTTGGCTAGTCTCAAAGTTGAAATATTCGACTTTCCAAAATGATAATTTTCGCGAATCGAAATGTCGGGTGCACGGTCGTGCGTGTCTAACGCGTGCGAAAACGGGGCGTTCCTAACGAGTAATTGCATAGCAAGCAATTAACGAGCTGTCGCTGCTGCTGCAGCGAGATTAGAGTGCACTGTACGGTGAATAAACATATCATGTTTCAATTCGTGTCTTTTCGATCGACTGGTTAATCCATTTACCGGGACATTACCGGGACAGATCGAAATGGTAGGATAACGAAAATCAAGATTCCCGACACGTAGAGCGATCGCTTTTCGCTGGTCGCAGTTCGATAAACCATGCACCGGTCGTGTAAATCACGGCATGAGCTATTTACAAAGTTCCACAGCCGGCGTGCTTGTTGTCAAATTAATCGGCAAACTCGCACGGTGGCACGGTGCAAACGGTACGTCTCCTCGTGGAAACTTTTCCAGATTGTCGGCCACTGGCTGCCGATCGCAATGTTCTAAACCACTTAACCGCGGCCGCAGCGGCGGTTAGACGAGCATCGAAAACGCCGCAGCGAAACTCCCGAAGCGCCGCTAAATCTCATGGACTTGCAGAATTCGCGGTATCACCGTTCATCCCTGAATTGCCATGCAGCCGTGTAGCTGCCGCATGTATATATCTTTTTCGGAGTGTTCGTATCGGTCCGCAAGAAGAACACCGAGGCCCCGTTTGTTGCCAGAGTTTAAACGGTAATTCACGGGGAAAAGCGAATCACTTCGGGTAATTTCTGACTTATTACCGGTGCCGAGCGAATTAGACAGATTAACTTCGCCTATAAACTCTCTGCTCCGCGTACGTGTTTCGGTCCAAGCTTCCTCAACCTATGCTAGCGAAACTCCGCTCGTGGAAAGGGATGTTTTGCGGCTATCGCTTCGGGAACCCGCTTGAATTTCGAATGATGCTTGATACCTGGGTAACAAGTCGGAAACTATGGAATAGACTGATTTACCTCGAATTTCAAAGTTTAAGTTACGAAAGAGGGGGCATATGCAATTTCCCTCTGAGATATTTTTCCTTAAGTTCTTTAACCTAACAATTCCTTCCTTTTACAAAATAAGGATTCTCATTTTTTACGAGTGAAAATTTTTAACCAATGTACTTCTTTGAACTATTTGTAAGGTCCAAGAAAAATGTGGTGTAGACAGTCGCATACCGCGTTGGTCTATTACGAACTAAAGCGAGAAAGAATGAATGTTCATACACGAACGTATTCTAACCGAAGTGAGAACCGAGGGGTGGAAACAAAAGGAGTGAAAAACAGCTGTTTCGAACAGTAGAAAGATAATAAAAACCGCGACTGAAAACCAGTTTGATTTAGCGACAATACCCTGATTGAGTCATAACTTTTCAAATATTGATAGAAGAATTGTGTCTGTACCTAAATATTCCAAATACCACGATCTGTTGCATCAGCTACAAAGAAACAAATCCGTACCGAGCGTCAAAGCACGAAAACAGAAGGTAAGGAGTACAAAAGAAGCATACAGGGAAGAGTTATAAAGGAAACGAGCATCGAGATTCATCGAAGCGACTCGTGCACAGCCATAAATCGAAGCTTTCCGCTGCCGACGCAGCAACACAGGGATACTATCGCGCACACACAGCCTGGTATCATGCACGCAAAATGCGCCGTTGGAACATGACTACACGCTCGTGTGCCCCTGAAAAGGGCTCCTACAGAGCCGAGCAGAAGATAGGGATATTAATCCACCAGCGAGTATGCTCCCAACGCATGCAACCTCGTCTTCCACGCTCGCAAACATGGTAGACGTCCCTGGGGAAAATGGCGGCGTAGGGGAAGAGAAACCCACTCAATTTTTCATTAATTAATTTTCAAATTTAGGAGTTTCCTAACTCTGAAAATTTGCGAATTTAGGCAGTTGAAAATTTGAATACGAGGATTTTAAAAATGTATTATTGTAGAATAATATTTAATAATAGAGAAGATTAATGAAATTTATTAACAAATAAATAGATATAATTAATTAAACACAACACAAATGGAATCTCTCGAATTATAAATCTCGTACGTCTTTATCTCACGATTTCTCTCAAAGCAATGCCTCCTTCGTTCCTCAAAACATTCAAACACACCCAAAATCTTCTAGCAATCTTCATTACATGCGAACTTCAATCATACCATACGCAAGCTTCATTCATAATATACACCCATGCTGATCATACAATTACAGACACACACACATACCACATTATTTAATAAAAAAATGTGCACGGTAAACAGTAGCGAGGTCCTGGGTAGAATGTAGTGCAGAGATTACTGATTAACGTTCTCGGTGTCGCTTAGAACTTAGCCCGGGTGTTAGACACGACTTTACCAGGCTTTTTGGCACGTCTCTGACCTCTGACTAATTGCTAAGCCCAGAGCTCGCGCCGCTAATTCAGCGCTTATCAAGGCTGGCACGTTCGAGACGCCACGCTTACACTTTCTTCGTGATTCCACCGCAAGGCTTCTTATTAATAACCAACCACTTTGCACTTGAAATATCTCCGGAACATCCTGCGAACCGAGTGTTTTGTTTCTGGGAATGGTTCCTGGTGGCAGCTTGAGGGAACTTCTTGTCCCCCTACCTTGGATATTTTCCAAGAGAAGAAGCTTCTCTTGGAACGGGATCCGACAGTTCTTCGAATCTTGGTTAGAGAATGGCAGACTTAATCCGACAGTCACGACTATAACGTGTCTTATTATACACGGTCATTTTCGCCGTGACGTTGAACGCGTTAAACACGATCACATTTTATCAACCGACAGCAGACGATTAACCGAAGAATTAATATCTTGGCAAAGCAGTGGCGAGCAGATTCATCGAGGGTGATGCTGGAGGAGGGTCGCGGAGTTTTCCATTATATTTTTTTTTCACCCTCTTTCAACGGCGGTACTCGCGTGATAAATGAATTGGATGTAATCCGAATGCCCATTGTTTCGCTTTAACGAGGGCGAGCTGGCTGCCGCGCCAGGGAGAACACGTGGAAACGTTGACGCCTTTAAACGCGATATTACGAGTCGTTCGAGGAACCTCGCGAATAAAATTGTCGACAAAGCAACCCAAGAACGCTCTTTTCGCATGCATTCGTTCGATCTTTCCGATTCACGAGCCAGTCCTCTGGAGCTTCGAAGTCGACGAAATTGAACGACTTACGAGGAAACCACTTTATCCGACTCCGTTCGATGCTTCCTCGATATGAAAACAGAACAATCTTCTCCGTGAGATATTACCTTTCTACCTCGATGAATGTCATTCACTGTCAGCCCTCCAAAGCTAATATTTTACTTCGAGATGGTTATTTCGAAAATGGTTCGACCTTTGAATACCGTTGCTTCTGTTAATGACGTCTGACACGTTTCACTGCGATGAGAAGTCTACGAGTTCTACTTTCCTTGATATGTAGTATTACGCTTAAGTATTCAACCATTTCTGAATGGTCTAGAATACTATTAACAGAATTTTACAATCCTCATAACTTTTCCAATAAATCGTAAAATCAGTTCATCGCAATAACGAAATCCTTTGGTCTCACAGCGAGAATGCAAAGTTTACCGGATTCCATCGCGTTCGGATATTTTCAGTAATAAAAGCAGGTGGATTTTTCGTGGCAGATATGCAGTCGGGTGCAGCGAATATCATTGACAAAAAAAATATACGATCGAGGTGGTGAACGTCGAAGGACACGAGGCAATTCGCAGGCGCGGAAAGGAACGAAGCGCGGCGGGTGCAGAACGGTGGAACGATGGCCGATAATAAATGAACGTTTGTTGCTCGGATACGTGTCTCGCGTCACCGGCACGCAATTTCGATGAGCACGCCAATTCGTGCCGTGAAAGTTGTTTACGAGCGCGCCGAAAAATAGTTGGCACCGTTCGTCGGTTCGGCGATCGCGCGGAAATAAAATATTTTCTCGGTTCAGCGTGCGCGAGTTCAAGCTCGACGTCGATCCTCGCGATTTATTGGTTTTCCGCGCCCGGGATCCGTGCAAATTCCCCACTATCCTGTCCTCGGGATACTTGCAAATTTACAAATTAGCGGATTTCGATATTTGGGACTTCGGGATTTCAGAATTTCGACATTTGCGAAATTTGGATTTTAGAATTTGGAATTTTGAGGATTTAGGGGTGTGAAGGTTTGAGGATGTAAGAATTCAGTGATGTGAGACTTTGAGGATGTAAGAGTTTAGGGTCTGAGAATATGGACATCTGACAAATTAAAATTGTAAGAATTTTACTCTTTAAAAATCTAACAATGTACAGATTTGTGAAGTTGGAGATTTCAGAGTAAATATTAGAAAACATACAAATGTCGAGATAAAATTTCCGTGTAGACACTGGTAGGAGGAAGGGATTTGTAATTGCATGGTCCTCGATTATCGAGCTAATCGTCCAAGACATTTTCCACGTAAGACGTAATGGACTCGCTTGTGATTCCCGGAAGCAATTGTTAGTCGCTAACGACTGTTGGGAAGGATTTTATGGTGATCGACGACTTCCTGCGTTCGCCACCCCTTCATTACCAAAACGAATACTGTCATCAGGGTGAATCTATAACGATGCTGCACGGATGATTACATATTAACGACGATCCTAGTACCAGGCACACGGCATGCGTTTCAGTTGGAGTTTGATCGATGGCGTTTTTGGTAGTCGGTTGATTATTCTCGTACAAAGGAAATGCATCCTCTGCGTATCCTATTGCACGTCTCCTAACCTGTACTTCATACAAAGTAAAAACTAGAAAATAGTATACTTAGAGTTATCCATTGAAATTGCCATAGTAACCTATGACAATACCATGAACAGTAGTTCCATCTGTACCATTGCACTCGATAGAAAAGTACCTATTCAATCTGAACTTTGACTATAACTCGATCAAATTTCAACTCTAATCAAACTGTACAAAAGCTAATAATTGGAATAGGAAATCGGTGCAAATTACTATTGTCGTCAAACAAAGTCCTAGCAACCCTTCGATATTCCAGTGATTCATTAACGCACCCTTCGCGTGTCAGACGTTATTCTTAAACTAGGCTCGTACGACTCCACACCCTTTCAAAAGCCTATCCAACGATCACGTGACGTCATCGAGATGGACAGGATATTGTTAAGGCACCCCTTTTTTTCTTGCTCAACCTCCCCGAATCGCTGCGTGGCTATTCACCGCTTCTCTTTTCGAACCTGACTCACGTACCGCGTACAAGGGTGCTAGACTTTGATAGGGTGCTGTCTCATCAAAGCATTGGAAAGTTCGCATACTGTCGATGATCGCTCTATGAGTTATCTGAAAACATGCCTCGAAGCATACGGTTCTTTGAACTCTCTAACATCCCAGGTTGCACGATCAGAAACTTTGGACATTAACTTTACTGTCAATCAAAAGTACTAATAAATCAGAATTACTAATATCGAAGTCAAAGAATTTCTTGTGAAATTATTTAACCCCTGCACCAGCTACTCATCTTTAATTCGTGCCTAATTGGTTTAACCCTGGCAAAACAGTCGATTAAGCGCCCCTTAATCCCGCGTTCTGTAAATAACGATGAGCGTCCACTTTCCATTTCCTTCTCTTCCGTTTTCCCCGCGTCTGTAATACACGAATATACAGCTTTTATTGCGTTTCGCGGAACAGCCACGTATTTCTTTCGCCGCAATAAAATTTAATCCTCTTTGCGAATATTTTCCAAGCCGATTAGTAGAGCGACCCGCCATTTTCGTGTCGCTCTTTCGCTCTTTGAACGTCAGCGAAAATATTATTAACGAAAACGATTGAACCCCATCGAGCCAATAGCGAATCAGTTACGGGCGTTCTCCGTCTCGTATATATACGTATACGCTATACACGCACATCTATAAGCTGTTCTATCGTCCCGTGCAATTTGACTTGTTGATTTAATCCGGCCATCGAAATTTTATGATTTTCATGATGCGACGCGTAGTTAGGCGCGTCGATATAGCCTCGTAACGTTGCTCGTTCGCGGAAAATTCATGCGGGTCCGCCAGCCCGTATATCGGGCTTTTCCCGACGCTTTAATGAAACTCGCGCTCGCGTTGACTTTTGTTCGGGACGGATAAACTGTCGGCGGATCGCGAGCACGAAAAACTTTGCGGCGAATATAATGGAGCATGGCGATGATACTTTATCGGAGCCTTTTATGTCGTGAAGCGGCGCGTTTTTGGGATTATTAAAAATTTCCCCGACCGTGATTTCCATGTTGATCGTTTCGAATACGAAACCGCTTAAGCTGACTATTTACAGCATTTCCACCATCGAGATTTTAAATTTTCAAACTTCACAATTTTAATTCTCTGATATTCACAAAGACAAAGGACTCACGAATCGCGTATTCTTGATGCAACCGCAGGCAACCAGGCTCGTTGCTCTCCGAGATATTGAACCAAGACCAGTATGTCTTGTACCGCGTTCGTTTCTCTTGCGATCTAAGCTGCGGCTCCGTGGCTACTTAATTACTCCGGTGGCCGGCGGAATGGAGATTCTAAAGGGTCGCCAGGTTACACGGGATTGCTACTCTCATCCGCAACGGAAAGCGGTTGCTAGTCAAGAAATAACGCGAGTAACCGAGCTTCCTCGAGGAAATGGAATCTGCTACCTTCCATCTTTCATTGCTTTTGAATATTTTGTCTTTATACATAAATATCTACCTTGAAATCAGCCTTACATTTATACCTATTCACCAAATTATCCAAACTCAAACTTGGGACTTCATACTGTACATGAAAAGTACATACACATATAACCCTTTGCGTTCCCTAACCCTTAACATAATTTATAAAACAGATCCAGAAGGTTCTTAATAAAATTGCAACAGTGTATCTGACACATGTATTTTTTAAATATTTATATTCAATCAATCTGTTTATTTGAATTATTTATACGATCCAAGAGAAATATGATGTAGAGCCACGTTCGACATTTTGTCAAGTTTAGCTACGTCGTTTGTTATATTTCCCGTTAACTCGTTTACACAGTTGGTCTCATAAAGTATTAAAGTAACCGTGTATCGGCTTTACTTTTTACATCAGCGAAACACGTGGAGTTTATAAAAGGTTTCATTGAAACATCGAAAATACAAATATACGATAATCGATATCCCGGTATTTATCGCATTCATGGAAACGAATTTTAATCCGGTGATACTGCGATACCGAACGCTTCGAGCGGCCATTAAAAATCATGCGCCGGTAAAACGATCCTTGTGTTCTCATTAAAAGATTATAACGAGCCAATACTTGGACAGCGCGCAATTAATTATGCACGCTGATTCCGTTAAAGTACATCGCGATGCGAGCAGCATCGCTTAAGCCGAAAATACTCGACACGGTTTCACGCGGCGATCAAAAAATCGATCAGAAACTGACATCGAGCCGTCAGTCGCGAAATTCATCCTCGAAAAAGATCCCATATTTCTTCGCCGGACATATCAATCTCGAATTAATTCGTCTCTTTAATTCGAATTAACTCGTTTATCTCCTCGAACGTGTATTGTGCGATGATCATTTTTGCAATTCGATAAAAGTCATAAAATAGAGGAAATTGAGATCTTTTTTGTCGACTGTTATTTCATTTATTCCTGCGTAATTAGTTTGGTTAATCTTCTCTGGTAAATGGCCCGTACGTTAACCCATTATCCGAACGACTCGAAACGAGAATTATTTACTGCGAAATTATCGCGTTACAAAGTGCAAATTAAATGGCCTGTTTGGTCTACGTTTGATGTTGAAACCAGACATTTTTCAAAAGTCCACTTTAAACGCGTTTGTATTGGTGGCAAAATGTTTTCAGATTATACGTACGTTTCAAGATTTTGTCAAATAGACAGAAATATAATAAACACTTCTGGTACTTTTGTCCAAAATATTTTTTCTCGTTCATACTTTTTGAAGCATTCGAGTCATCGAGTTAACCATACATACTGCTTCCACATTTTCCACCATACTCTACATACGTACCTACGTACGTAAACGTATGTCCGATTAGGTTCGTAAAGAGAAAAGGAACGATCGAAAGTATTTTCAGTCTCGATCGAGCAGCGGGTTAATAAGGACTTTTTCGAGGCAGTAACTCCGAGAGAAAGCATCGATTCTCGCGGTACGCCGAACGAATCTCGACGAGTTTGGACATAATCCGAGCGGAATGCTGAGTGAGCCATGAATTCCGAAAGAAGTTGCCGAGCGAAAAGTTTCGCGGCCCGTGGAATGCCATTTAATCGTTTTGCCGTGCACCCTCCAACTTCCTTAACCCCCTCCGCGCTCTCAATAGTTGGCGGATGCTGGAATTCGCGCCGTTGAAACTTACCACGGAACCTGGACCGAGGATGCTGTTCCTCACGCTGGATCGACGTCGAAAGAACTTTCGCGCGGAAATCGTCGCTTCGAAATCGTGCAAATCGAACTACGATATATGCGGGTTGGAGCCGTGAGATTCTTTATGGGACGTTAACTTCGAGATTCATTCTCGAATAAAATTTTTATGCACGGGATTTGGTATTCGTAAAATAGTTACTGGAAACCGTTCGTCAAAGTTGTTTCAGTGATCGTAAAAATCATTGGTTTGCTGTAATAAAGTGGTTGTAACAGAAAAAATGATTGATAAAATGCCCATAGAGCTTAACACATTAATTACACGCAATCTAAGACAGCAGAGTGCTTCAGTAATATCGAAACGACAAAAGAAACTTATCGTAGTTTTCCGCTTGCTTCGTTCTCAACACCCGATTTCTTGCTCGCATCGACTTATCGTTGCATAAGCGTGTATCCCATTCGAAGCTGTCGATGAAAGGCGTTTAGTCATTTCGCTCTGTTATTCGTCGATCATTTCCTTCGATCCTCCGAAAAAGTTGCCATCATCGTTAAATCACGATCGAGGGTTTAATCTAGGATTTGTGGCGCAGAAGCGTGAGATACACGCGTTAGGTCATCGAAATCTCTTTGGCGCGTGGGGTAAAAAAGGAAACTCTACAGGGACACAAGTGTACAGGATCTCCGGGCAAAAAGCAACGCAACCCGACGTCGATGCTGATAGATTCCTGATGTGCTTTTGGGACAGAGTTTTTTGCGGGGTTCGTTGGAAGAGTCTCGCGTCGGGACCGTCGGCACGGAAGAGATAAGAAAGTCCACGTACACAACGGCAACCAGCGACACGAGAATTATATTTCGGTCGGATATATCGATGGACTAAAAGATGTACGCGTAAACGAGATTTTAATAGCCTCTCACGAACCGCTTTCCAACTTTGTCGCTCTGGGTTAGGTTGATCCACATTTAATTTTATAACGAATCACATACCTTTTCAGTGTTCAATGATTCTTCTGATGTTTCCTAAATACTTTTTAATTTGCTAGATTTGTTGTATGTTCAAAATTTACTATGTTCGAAAGTGTGCACACGTAGTAGAGGTATTAACGGCTCCAGTCTACCATACAGTACAATTAATGTCACCGAGGACCACGGTAACCCTCGTGTTCGTTCTTCATCCTTTCGATGACGCGACCTTGATGGCACCCTTATCACTTTTTCACACGGTGGAAGAACACACGAAAAGACGATGTTGCTCACGTATCCGGTATTCGATTAATGATCCTCACGTTGCCGCGATAAACCATCCTTCTACCCCACCCCGTTTGTCTTATCCTCGTAGGGGGTGGATGATCGTCGTTTTACCTCGTACACGCCGAGGCTTTGTTAGGCCGTTAGAGGCGTACAGGAGGGTGTAAATTTAAAAATCGACAGGATGGCGTATCCGTGGAATACAAGCTCCCGGAGTATCAGCTCACGAAACCGCTTACCTGCGTGGTAATTGAAGCGGTTTATCGATCGCGATACAGCCAGCGAATACGAGCAGAGGAACACGGTAGATGTTCGACACGGCTTAGACCAAGAAGTACGAGCCCATCTTCGAGTGATCCCATAAAAGAGACTCAAGACTCGAGTGGATCATTTCTGTGCATGAAGCACGTACTTGTTTGCCAGCCAAATTGGCTTAACTCTTCCGCCGCTTCCTTTCTTGCGCTCGCGAGCCGATAAGTCCGTGTACAATCTACTCCAAAAGCTGCCGCGAGTTTTGCCATAAATAAAGAGAGCCGCTTTATCGTTCCTTATTGACCCTTCCATCGTGCACGACGTATATTTACGGTGTTCAGTAACGAGTACTAATTGGGAGCATCTCTCAGACTTTAAATTGCGCTCGAGGAAATTTACATCCAATAGTGAATGTAAGTCCGAACCAGTCGTAATAAGGGACGAACGATAAAAAGAGAAGGGTGTAATGTTTATTGTAACTAACGTTCTCGGACAGTTTTGCATGGCCGATTCTTAATTCGTTGCGGGATGCCATTGTCGCCATTTTCCCGGCGATTAACCCGCGTCGGCCTTGCCTTCATACAAATTTCCTCGTCTCTGCGACCCTCGGCTATTTTTCTTGCCTAATGCACGCTCGCATTAGCGTCACAAGACTCACCCTTTACGAGAGGGAAAATTATAATTTTCCCGTGAAAAGTCGTCGTTGAATTTACCGCCCCATGATACGTTCCCTGCGATCTGCAGAAAATTCTTTTCTTTTCACCCGGTTCGCGCTTTCCTTTTTCATCCGTCCTTTCGTGGTCCCGCAGCTTGCTTACGGAAAAGGGACGTTTGCCGGCGTGCTTGCAAAGCTTCGATAAAACGCGTGCACGAGAAGGGGGTGGCGTGAAATTATTTCCTCGTACGCTCCTGTGGTTTCGTCGAAAGACAACGACCTCCGTATTACGGGGAAAATCGTGACGCTTTTAGGTAAATTTGAAACCCTTTCGTTACTGCGACGGTAAGCAGATAACGGGCGGTAAATCGAATCAATAAATCGTTTTACTCGTTACAAGAATTTCGCTGCGAGAATAAACGGTCATCCTAGATACGAAGGATCATCTTTTATCAATTATAAGCGAAATCTCTTTAAAAGCCGGTAGTATCGTCGGATTGAAACCGTTCCAAATGATCGGGGTAATAAATGCAGCGGGATCGTTGCGAAACGGAGTGTACGGTAGCGATGTTATTGTTTGGCAAACGCGATCGACTGGGAACGAATCGGCCGAACGGATTAACATACTCCGTCGCGTTTGTTGTGTGTAATTACGATCTACTGTATTTCCCGCGTAAATATGTCCGCGATGCCTCTGTATAATTACCGACCCACCGCCGGTTCGTCGCGCAGAGGAGGCGGCAGCGGCGGCGGGAAATCGATAACATTAATTACAGGTAAATTACGTCCGATGGATTTCTGCCTCTACTTGAAATCATGCGTGGCTCCACACATTTTCTTCCTCTCTTCCATCGCGCCGCTTGGCCGGTTGATTTGGGGCCGCGTGAAACGTCACGTTCGCCACGCTGATTTAATTAAACCGCGACAGAGCTCCGGTATAATTGAACTTCCGTCAATTATCGAAGAAAGGGAACGATCGTTTAAACGGCCCTGCACCGCGTTCTGTTACACGATCACGGAACGATGATGTTTTTGCTAAAGTACATGTCTGCAATTACGATGCATTATGAACCTAATACCAACGAAAAGAGAGAATCGAATGAAATTAATATCGGACCGGTATTTTTCCGAATGTTGTTTATTTCTGTTAATTAAAATACAGTTCGTATTACATTCTTGGAAAATAAATGTTCCGATAATGAGAACGGTTTTGTAATCAAAGCATTTTAATATCTTTTACTTCAGTCAGGCTTCTTTCGTTAATAAAACGCAATTAAATAGTGCAGTTGAAAATTCTATTTTCTCAAACCTAGAAGAATAATTTGAAACGCGGAAGACATCGTACGATTATATTTGTCAGAATCAATTACGCGTTGGCATGACCGATTCAATTCTCGGTAAGCGTTGGAAACGGAATAGTTGCCGGACAGCCGACATTTCAGCCTTAACAGAAATAGGCAGGGACGCTGTAACCAGAATGGTAACAATGGTTGTCTGTTGTATAATTGCGATTTGTCCGTTCCAACGGCGGTTTCACGATTTGGACAGGCTCGCGGGGTCGTTGTCTAACGCTGGCCATCGAATTTTCCCGAGCTGGCATTACGTTTACGCCTCGTTTCGCGATTTACCGGTCTCCCAGGATAAATCATAGATCTGGCCGAGCGTTAGACCGCGTCCGCAACGAGCCCGTGTACTGTGTCATCGAGTACCTTGCGACCATCACAACGAACCCGTACCCGAGGGTGATTCGTAATTGGCCGATTAAATTAGCCTCCGCCGCACCGTTTCTGCGTCAACGTCCGTCGCGACGGCTCGTGGTTTATGGGATTTCACGCGGTCTTTAGATCACCGGTGACGTTGAACGCTTCTTCCAAATCGGAGCCCATTAAGCATTTTAGGACTTCGATGGGTGATTGGCTGCTGAATCGCGATCAAAACGTTCGTTCGTTTTCACTGAAGATCCTCGACGTTGACGAGCATAAATATTCGCGAGAAATCATTTTCTATGGGATCCTATTCAAACTCCCTAATTTTTCAATTCCCAAATTTCTTAATTTTCGATCTCGTAAAATGCGAAGTTTTAAAATTCTTAACACCACTCGGTCGCATTGTTCATCTCCGAACCATTTGCCTCGCTTCACAACGCAAAAGCTCCCGCGCGAGTCTCTTTTTTTCTCGCAGTGTTTGCCGAGTACACGAGAAATTAATTAACTTATTGTTAACTGCAGCCCGTACCAGAGAGCGAACAATTAATCTCGTGGATCTAGACTCCGAAGTCGAGCGTCTGTTGAGTCTCGCAACGAGTTTATTTGGATTCCGAGGTTGCGGGTAGCAGCGAGCGTGCATTAAACGCGTAACAACTGCGCGAGGATCCACGATACACGGCCCGAGACTTTGCAAGCGGAATCGGAATCAAAACCCGTGTGAAATTTCTCGCTCGCGAACTTGTCGCGCGTGTAAAACGCTTTACTACGTACGCGCGATTTTCGGTTGATCCGTGTGATATTAACTCTCGTTCGGCCTCGATAATTCGATTATTTTTAACTCGGTATCGCCGCATTTGGGTGTCATTGCTGGGTTGAGAAATTCGATAGAATTCTATGTGACATGATTTCCATATTGACGTACTCTTTGACAAGGATTATTCATTGCTTTTAACAATTCATTTTTACATTGGTTTTTCCATTTTTCACTAACAGAGAAATTTGTTTATTTGTTCGACGAATTTAAACAGGTTCGTTTAATTAAAATATCTTGAAGAACAAGCTACTGGTAATTGAAGAATTAAACGAAAATATTGATACGAGAAATGGGGTTTACGTTCATGCATCCCGAAAACAATCGATCACAGTTGAATCCGTTAAATACCCCGCCGCTCTCGCTGATAATTAAACGCTGTTCAAACAGCCGCTCTACATACTTCAACGGGAACAAACATTTGCCGATCGCGTTAAGATTACACGCAGCCGTGTTCCACTTACTCTCGCCTTTGGACATTGGTCAACAATTGTCAACCGACCTCGAAACTGTCTATCCTACTGTCCATTTCGAGTTTCCGATCGGTCAACGTCTGTATTAACATAAACCATCAAAATGCAGTGACTATGTTATTCCAACACTATGTGTCAATACCGTATTTGTCAAAGATATGAACATACATGTCTTACTCCATTTATTTTAATTGGAATTGTTAAATAACTAGAATTATGGTAAATCATTAACAAACTGTTAATATATTTTTAAACACAAACACATTATTTAATAAAAAACACAAGCAACAGACATTATAACTTAAAGATTAATTAATTAAATAAAGATTAATTTTTCTACATAACACAACTATTACAAACGCTTACATTATCAAACGAACAAGACGGAAGTACCAATATTCAATTATTTTGTTTCTAATATTCAATTATTCTATTTCTAACATTGTACATCATTTCTAATACTGTGAGATGTCACTATAAGCTAAAGCTAAATTTATTAATGTTTTAACAGGAATAGTTAGGTAACTCTTTCGTCTATCTATTTTTATACGATGTGGAAATTAGGGGTATTAGAGAATTTAGTAATTTGGAAGTTTAGGATTTTGAAGATTCAAAGGCTTAGAAAGTGGATTAGTGAGATGTAGGATTTAGATATTTTGAAATATTACATATTCAAGATCTCTAACCTCTCCCGAGATTCTCTAGCCTTAATTTCCCTAAGGACCTAGTCTCTAAACTTTCGGGTTCTAAGCTCTCTAATTTTCTCTGTGCTCCCTCTACGTCCCGAAAGCGCCACTGGAAACTCCGTCCAAACTTATTTTTCCGAGCGAAAGTTAAAGTAGCACCCGTTATAGAGTGGTGCAGTAGTAAGAGTCAGTGATACATCAGCCCGTCGTAGCGGTCCAGCGAGGTTTATTATTGCTGTTTGTCCTCGCTGTTAATCACCGCCCATGTTTATTCGCGGTCCAACATGGAGGATAGATCTATCGAGGGTCACCGGAAACATCGATTGAGTGGAAATCGACGCGGTCCACGACCGTCCAATGACGACGCTCTCGCGAACAACCTCGCGGACGTGGAGGGATATTTACGACTTTAATTACCGCAATTATAAGCTTATATTTTTCGCTTCGCTCGGTTTCGGACGAGCAAACTGTTTGACGTGGTTGTCCCGTTGCAAATTAGCTTGGTTCTCGCTTCGATGGAATCGATTGGACTGTTTGATTCGCACGCGAGACCGCTACTTAATTAATCGGAGAGCCTGAAAATTGCTCTTAATCCTTTGATACAATGCGCGCCACGAATCGGGAATCAAATAATTATTACGACGCGTCCCGACGGGACAGTCGGTTTTCAACGTTAATTAAGAACGACGGGAGCCACGTTGGCACCGTTTCATTTTTCCTCGTCCGAAACGTTACACTTTCGCGAACGCTGCCTCTTCCGGGAAACCGTTCGCGTTCAGAAACAAACTATCTAATTACGTTATTTCGCTCCGTCTTCTTCGTGTCCTGCGATCGACCGAAACACGTTTCTTTTACCCAATTCGATGCTCTTCGTCCTTCAGAAGTTGATCGCTATTGATAGAATTCTCAGTTGGATTTTATCGAGGCAATTAAAAAATGGATCAAAGGGACCTTTTTGTTATCGCATTAACGGTGGCGCCCTATGTGCAGCGTAATGGAATTAATCGGCACTTTGATAAAATGTAATAATAATCTTCTTTACATAATTTAATCCGAAATACTCTTTACAAGAATCAGGCACTCGCAGTTTCAACGTTGATCTCTTTCTTTGATGCGTGTAATTATCTCTCGCCAGGAGCTATTGCAAAAATTTTAACGATGTCCAACTTTCCACGAAATATTCCAAAAATTTCTGTGTAACAAACATATAGTCCCGTTAAATGAAGCAGAAGCGCGCGTACACCCTTTTTAAATGCTCCACGCGCTTTCCTATGTCAAAATGTACTTTTAAAACGATAAAATGCATGTCATGAAACAAGTTCATTCTCTCTGTCCGGATTAAAAGAGATTACATTTCAGACAACGCAAACGTTTCTCGATTAAAGAGATCTCGTTTGAAAAGTGTAATAGGTCGGACAATTTTCGCGTCGCTTTTATAGCATCTAACAAGACGCATCGCGATGCGACGAGAATCGTAAATTCCCATCCGTTCGTGACGGAATAAATTCACGGTGTATCTTGATTGCGATCGCGACAAAACGATCTCGGGCAAGACGCGATTTTTCTTAATTAAAAAAGGCTACGTTCACGGTATGGCGTAGACGAGATCGAAAAAAAGACCCTCCAGCCGTTCGCGCCTCGTTACGAAGGAGCTTAAAGCGAATTTAAAAACTGCCCTAAGATCCAGGACGCGGTCTACAGACGGCTGATCGCGAATTCCGACTAATTTCGTGAGAATTGAAATTCAAACAGTGCCACCCTTCCGCCCGCTTTTCCATTTCTCGTCTTACTTCAACCGGCTTCGTCGTCCACGGTCGCCGAATTCGGTCCGCGAAACACGTTCTCATTGTCGCCGAGTTAATTGCTCGGTAATTACGGGACGATGACCGAACCGTGGAAAAAGAACCCGAGAAATGAGTTTCAGAAGCTTATTTTATTTCCACCCGTCTGATTTTTATTTCCTGCGATGTGATTCGCTCCTGAAGTATTTTAAAATTAATTTTTTATTTAATTTTGAAATCTCATTATGTTCTTAAGTCTCTATGTTCATATGTGTATTCCTTTGTCTCTACATCATGATGTTCTTAAGTCACTATGTCCATATGTATATTCTTATGTGACTATATATATAAGAATGTATGTAGTCTTTACACCCACATGTATATCCCTATGTCTCTACATCATGATGTTCTTAAGTCTCTATGTTCATATATATATTCCTTTGTCTCTACATCATGATGTTCTTAAGTCTCTATGCCTATATTATATATTCTTATGTCTCTACATACATAGGAATGTATGTAAGTCTCTACACCCACGTGTATATTCCTATGTCTCTACATTATATTTTTAAACTGCTACGTCTGCAAATCTCCATGTGTTAAAATCCCACATTCTGAGATTCCTAAAACCTCAGATGTCTACGTTCAAAAATTTCTGTGACATCAAACTTCATCATTTCTGATCCCTACGTCCTCCCTATATCATCAAACTTCCATATCTCCAGATCCCCACATCAGACCTCTACATCTCCCTACATCCTCAAATCTTCAGCCCTCCAAATCCCTAAAAATTCAAATCCATCCCGCATCTCCAGATTTATACAAGCGTCCCATTCATATATCCAAAATTTCCAGCTCGCTATGCGCATAGAATTCCTAAAAAACGCATCTCGTCGATCGAAATAGGTATTTAAAATGCAGCGAAATCGAATGCAGGCTGCGTGAAACGTTCGTCAGTCGGTATACGAGAGCGCAGGTTACGCGTTTTGGAATAATAATGTCATCGAGTACGTGACCGTAGCAGTCGTTCCTCTTGGCCAATTTCCATGACGAAATTCCCATGGTTCACCGCTGTATGCTGTTCGCTCAAAAGTACGCAATAACCGTTACCCTTTGTCGCGCTCGTTGCATAGCGATATACTGGACTATTTGCCGGTTTACCGGTCAACGTCGGTATTCTACGATCACCGTAATTGACATTAAGTATCTTTGCATTGGACATTTTGCTCTGATGTACTTGTTGACCACTTACTTCCTTCTTTGTCCCGATTGTGTGGCCACCCATGGTCCGCGACGTTATAATACTTCACCACCTGCGGACATGTCACGCTTTCACTCGTCTGACCACCCACTGTTCCTGCTTCCATTTTATTGCTCTATCTACAGCTTCTACTTATTCGTGCTTTATTGAGCAGGATCACTTGATTGATCATTCTTGATTTTCTTATTGACATAATATCTGACTTCTTCGACATATAATTCAATTTAACGACGCTTTTTCCGAAGTTTCGGAGAAGTTGGTTTTTGTTAATCGGTAGGAATGGAGATATCCAAACAGCTTGAGTACTGCGTATGATATTAACGCTAAACAAAGTAAACTTTTTCCCGCAATTTCAGGAGTATTAAATTCTATATAATTCTCGACTCCAGTTATCAGTGACCCCGCGGCAGTTAGACAGTTTACTCGACCATTGTGAAATGATACGAAGCCCTACGCAGATATCGCGTTTCAGGTATAATGGAAAGGTAGAGGTGCCATTGTGGGGTTGCGTTTAACTACAGCAAAAATAATTCAACCGCAAACAATGCAGGAACAAGCTCGCATAATTAGCATGCACGGGACTAAATTCCTCGAAATGAACAATTATAGTCCCGATTTCCGGATCCGGGATGAATACGTAATCACCGAGCGCCGAGTTTTGTTTAGTTTCCGGTCGAGCTAGCGCGCGAGAAAGGGGCAGAATTCGTATCGAACCGGTGCCTAGATTGAAACTCAAAAGCGCGTGTTTCGGAAGCGAAATTTCGGCGAGTACGTGAGCATCGTTCTTTTTCCACGGACAAGGGATCCCATGGTGGCAACGATCGATTCATCGTATCCGCGATCACCATAACAAACGCTCGCTAACGACAAGTAACGACGAATTCGCGACCGAAATATTTAAACGCGTCTCTTTGGAACTACTCGTTCAGAAAAGAAAGAACGACACAGGGTATTTCGGAATTATGTCATCACCATAGCTGCATCTCTGAATCGAGGATGTGGAGGAAGGTAGCCTAATTTGGACCAATTTTATATACGAAAGAAGTGTCGATAAAAATTAAGTAATAGAAAAGAAACTCACTAAGTGTATCTTCAAAATAAAATCATTTATTAATCATTATTTTGATGTTTCTTTGCTCACGGTGATATTTCTTCAATTTCATTGTCCGCATTTTATAATTTTATATTGCACATCATAACATTACGATACTACACTATTTATTATTTATTTTTTCTATAAAAGAAATGTGGTTTTTGAAATTGGACCGGTTCGATTTCGGCAACTGTTTTCGATCCAACTTAGGCAACTTGAATATTATACAAAAACGTCAGACTAATATAATCTCATAAAATTTGTACAGGAAATTATAGATAGATAAATAAGCTTTGTGATGATATAAGATCTGTAATTACTTACATTTAGACCAATTAACGGCTTTCACTCTTACATCAAAATAACAAACTTTCTTCGTAGTCAAATAACACCTCTCTCAAAGTAACCGTTTCTTCACAAAGACAATTACATTAACCTCGTCCATATCTACGTATAACAAGTTGCCTATCTAAAATCGCACAGATTTAATCAATCTTTGGATATCACAACGGTCCAAATTAGGCTACCTTCCCCTATAAAAGATTTTAGTTGAATTCTGTGGAATTTCTTCGCTCAGGCGTAGAATAACGTGACGATCATTCCTATCATCGGGTAGATAATTATTAGCAACGCTAAATCCTGCTCTCCGTCACGGAGTTATTTCGAGAATTACAGAACCGTCAGGAGGAACGTTACAATTAGCGTGAACCCTTACTTAAGCGAGTCGTAATTCGTCGTCCACCCTCGAGGTAAACGTAAAAAATCGACCACGAGGTAGTCGGAGTTGGTCGATTTAATGAAATTCCCGTCGTACGTACGGTTAGAAGGTAACGAGCGAGGAGACGTTAGTGACGTAAACGAAGTGGCCATTAATAATGTGAAACGACCCCTCGGTGTCTCATTATTTTCCTTTTCGTACCTTCAATTAGCGCCGGAGGAAAATGCTCGAGGCAAACAGGGACAATCTCTTTTAACAGACCCCCGGTGTTCTTCGTCAAGACGGGCCACTCGGTTTTCCACTCTCTGATACCGTTGGCCACCGTCGCGCGTTTTAATTCAGCCACGATAATTGCGCGGCGAGATAATTCGTCCCCGCGAAAACGGTGCGCGAGTTGTTATTCACTTTAACGAAGTTATAATCCGCGACGAAATTGAACCGGTGCCAGCCGTTCCGGAATCACATCAGACACGCGGCAACAGGTAACGTTTTAACGCAACGTCGAAACAACGAAACCGAGCCAACTTGCAGTAAGAATGATCGACGACTATCCTTTCACGAAATGAAATTTCTTTCAATCTAATTATCTGCCGTGATTAATAGCTTCCTTTCGCGATTTCTCACTGCTGACGTACACAAAAATTTTTAAATCTTATTGTACTTTCATCTTACTTTGCTTGTGCATCTCTATGTAGTTTGAATCTACTTGTCTGACTACACTCAGTTCGTACTTCATTTCAGATAATATGTATTAATGTGGTAATTTATATTAGTTTTAATACTAACACAAATACCAAGTTGATATATTGTACATATGTGCTGTTTTGCAAAACTTGTAAATTCCATATGATTGAGCCATGTCTGACTACTGTAAGCGGTTACGTCTGACCAACGGTAGACTCGTACTACTTCGATCATCCTATTCTTGCCAATATCGACTGTCATTTTAAATATTTAATATTTATGTCATACTATGCTATAACTGTTAGTATAAGGTATTCAAAAGTTTTCTTTCAACCTGTTAAAAATACACCTCCGGAAAATATGATACTTTTTACCTAGGAGATTATGAAAGATAAGCGAGACATCGATCATAAACGCATTTCTCCTTTCCGTCCGATTGCAACCCCGGCACATTTCAGGGCTGCCAATAAATCGTCGATTATCTCGAGGGGATGGGGTGAACGATGGAGAACGCGAAGAACAGGCGCTGCATCGAAACGCGAAGTCATTAAATTCAGACAGGCGAAAATTAATTTCGCGTTATTCTCGTGAGCCGGAAAGTGGGTGGCTCGACGGCGTAGAGCGTCGGGGTGTCGGGGGTGAGGTACGCGACAGAATCGAAACTAGTTCCGAAGCTGCTCCCCGTCTCGATGCGCCGGGGTTATCGTGCAATTCGAGATTTCCCATTTAACTTTCGTTTAATTATTATTATAGAGTGGCCGAGTCGGAGCTGTTATCGCTCCGTCGCGCCATGCAAAAGAAGCTTTCGTGCTCGAGCAAAAAACCCCGACAGAATTATGATGCTCTGGTCGTATCGGTCCTGTTCTCAAATTTATACGCATGGTTTTCATTCATTTTAAATGGGACCATCCTTTTTAAACTATTCATCCCGGAATCTGCCCGACGGTGGTATTTTTTACCCCGGAAAATAATCGAACAACCGCTACGTAAATCTCCTGTTTACTATTTTCAGATGCATTCGCTCCATAATGTATCTCGGATCCAATTTGCATTTATTTTTGTTTGAGAAGACTTTACGATCGAGCTGTGTCAATCTTCTTCCTGTTGACACGTTACCTGCACGATGTTACGAGCGTTTCCTATATCCTAGGTACATACAGCTTAGATATTTTATTCCAAGAATATGAATCGCTTATCATCGAATCACCAAACGTAGACAAATGATTTTAAACCTTGACAATAATTTGCAAAAGAATCTTCATCAAAAGTAGTAAATATATAAGTGAAACTAGCATCAAAGTAGCTAAAGGTCTTAGAGGGCATCAAGCTGTAACGGGCAATCACACCCTTCGTCTACCGGGGTAACTAGCCTTGCTCATGCGAGCACGTGCACAGAGAATCGCGGACCTTACTCCGTCAGCTCATGACAGAACATTTGCCCGAGTTCCAAGCACTCGCTGCAGCGGCCACATTGTCCAAACGGGTAGCAAAGCGTAGGTCCGCAAGTCAGCGTCAGCTCGAACCGCAGCGGGCGCGAGCGACGCTGACTCCGACGCTCGGCGACGAAACACAGCGTGAACGCGGCACGCTGACGTCTGTCTGCTGACGTAGGAGACCGAAACGGCGGATTTGAGAAACGGCCAGGTCTTGTACCGCGAGTCGACAATGCGCCTAAGAGGGATCCGGAAGGTAGAAAACGAAAAGGGATTCTGTTGTGCAGTCGTCAGCGATGCGACGTGGCAAGTGAGCCGTGGACGCTCGTTCCGCGAGCGGAATGACAGAGAAGTCTCTCGGTGTTTCCTGGCCGCATTTGAATCGCAAATTCCACGTAGTCATTGTTGCCTAAGGCCGTAGTCAAGAAGCGGATACACCAGACCAGCTTTGTGGATTCCAGCCTGTTCGCCGGTGACTTTGATGCGAATTAAAAGGGATCTTCCGGTTGCTTTGAGCCGTGACCCCGTGTTTCTCGTGACTCCTTCGCCGAGTCATGGCCCCCTTCCGGTCTCTTCGCGGATGCTGTTCACCCGGTTACTGCAGGATGCCGACTGAAGCCTGATGAAAGGCGAAGGGAGACACGCCGTTACCGGAAAACTTCTCCGGGTCTTGGAATTAAGGCACGGCAGAAACTACCGGAGAAACCTTTGACTGATTTGGATGCTGGGAAAGAGGGAATTTTAGAGATAGAAGAGTAATCTCGGTCTGCAACGTGGAACTTTCTTCTGATTAACCCTTGCTACTTAACAAAGATTGTTGCGAGGTAATATGGAGCAGTAAAACCGTCGTGTTTCGTTACAATTTTTAAAGCAATGAGATTACAAAAATTTTGGTCCAGAATTTGAAACTTGTCAAAGTTAATTTCCACGGCTAATCCTCTTCCGTCGTGATACATTCCTGAAGCAAGCAGCTGGACATATTTGAGAGAAAAGAACGGTGGAAATTGTTGGCTGAAAATCTGGAATTCCATCTCAAACTTAATTCTCCTAACACATTCCTGGACAAAGTTCCTGCCACTACTTTTCCGTGAAATCTGGCATTGAACTTACACCGCGCGGCTGAACCGTGTTCGCCCGATCGTAGTTGCGCTCCACCGGAAGTTATGTCGGAGGAATTCATTCGTAATTCACGCGTTTCCTTTGTCGCACGGATTTTCTCGTCGCGTCGAATTCCTGCAGGCACCGGCGTTAATTTCGCGTTAGCACTCGGGCCGATTCGATATTCGCGGCGAACGACCATCGCCGTAAAAGAGGAAACGGTTGAGAAAAATGGCTGTTAAACGGAAAATGATACCTCGAAGATTAACTGCGCGCCGCGGGTACACTCGTCAAAATTGCTCGGATGTTCGCAATTAAACTGCGATCGATCTTCGCGTTCGCGTTCCATAAAATTTCAATTTCTATCAGCGGCAATTTTCGTTCCTCGACGAACTCGCGCGACGTCGATTCGAAAAAAGGAGCTCCGGCTTGAATTATGAAAAATTAATGCAACACCGTTGCACAGGTTGCAGCGACGATCCTAATTTTCATGATAATACCCCGCGGTGAACGCGTAACGTACGATAGACCGACAAATCGTCGCGAAAATAACGCAGCTGCGTGTACGTTCCTCTTTTTCCTCCCTCTGCGTTTTGCATTTGCACCAGCCTCTCCATGGACGTACCGTGAATTTTTCTCTCCCCAGGGTAATACATTTTTACGCTGACAAGCAGGCATTTTTATTGGTACCGCCCCACGCTCTGTGGCTTGCCTCGCACAATGCACAGCTCGGTCGTCGGTTATTTCGTACCGTGAAACCACAATTTTCTACCGATATTAGGGACTATTAAATAAATGAATAAATATCGAGCCCCTGCCGATTTGTTGGTGGCTCGTAACGCGTTAACCCTTCCGCTCCGAACGACGGATATATCCGTCATCCACTTGAAAACTCGCGGAGCCGAACGCTGGATATATCCGACATGCTGTCAAAATCGCAACCTAATTTTTGGACAACACTGCCTCTTGTGACTAATGCGGGAATCTTTTGACTAAACAAATAAATTTCTTTTTATTTTATTTATCCACGCGCATTATGCACAATTTCGGCGGGAGGTCCCGTTCTGGATTCGCGCTACGGCGGACTGAACCGTCGTAGCGAAAGGGTTAAGAATACCACGGTGGAAACTCCCGTTCGATTATCAGGTTATGTACGCGTTAACTCGGACACGAATAGCGTTCCGATCGATTGACAGAGGCAACGTTTCTTGACACCCTGTACATCTATTTCCGACGGAGGATTTCGCGTTTGTCAGATCGACCGAGCTCGATCGGATGGTAGGAGAAAACGGTTGTCGCGCTCTGGATTAATACTCGCTCGACTCGCGGGCACGTTGAAGCGGATTGCGACTCGTACACGTACGCGGCTCGGTTCGTTATGACTAACGGTTCGTTTTCCACGTTCCAGAGAAATACACGATTTTTACGACGGTTTCTCGTCGTTGAGCCGGCTCGCTGTCGCGTGGCAAAAGGACGCACGGAACGAGGGGTGCAACGAAGCGTTATCCCCGCGGTTTTTCCGCGTTCACATCGCCGGCCAATTATTCTGGGTCCGGATGTATATCGATGCTCGCGTCGGATTGCTCGAACGGATTCGAAAACGGTGAGCTCCGTTTGACGCGGCTGTAATTTCTCCGCGCAGAGCCCTTTTTTAAAATACGAGCCAAGTCAGCCGGAAACTCGAATACAGGGATCACGTAGAAATATAAATTCGGGATAATCCGAGCGAGTGGAATTTTTCATGCCGAGAGACGAGAACGTGTCGTGCACGTTACGCGTGCAAATTTCAACGGGCGACGGACCCCAGCCAGACACGCCGGCTCATATTTTCCAATATTTCCGAAATATGGAAGACGTTCGCACGTCGTCCCGTGGCAGCGCACATTTCACGTGTCCGCCCGTGGCGAACGACGACGTCGTAAAGAACTACGGGAAGCCGCTTCTTCCGTTAAATTTTAAATCGCGGTCGGGGAGCGCGCGTCGCTCGCGAAAACGGAGATCACCGAACACGCCAAAATTCTTCGCTTGGATGACTGTCGAAACGCGGCTGGGTAGAGGGTTGCCGGAGCGATCTACAGCTTGCTTATGGAGTAGATATTGACTGGCGGCTGCGACGTTCTACGTCTACCTTAGGGTCGGATGTAACAGGGGTGACGATAACCCCTAATTATTAATTACGTTCTATTGCTTCTTGCTCCCGTGTAACTCGATTACGTCTATCATCCTCTCGGAGGGATGATTGAAGGATAAATTGAATCATTACGTTCCATTTAGCACTTATCGCTCACCATTTTTCTTCCATTTTAACATTTAAACTGCGAGCATTTTAGAAATATCGCAGCGACAAGAATGGAAAGGTTCTTAAAGAGTCATTAACAAAATTCATTGGAAGTTTGCAAGTTTCGTTTATCGTCCTCCCAATCTGAAAAGTGGTTTTCCTCTCATTGAAATCAGCATTTACCACTTGCCAAGTTCACTATTAGCGATTCACAGACTCCACGGAGAATACTCCGAATATCATGTTCATTCGGTGGCGCGTTCTCTGTCAAAGAAAGCGACTTTAGATTCTTCGAATTCGAGTCCCTGGTGCACATCCTATTTTTCATGCCAAGCTACTTTTGCCTGGAAGCTCCGCGTATCTAGTTCGAAAAAAGCCAGCTCGTCTGTCTAGGTGGTCGTTGTGCAAGCCCCATGGCACCACCGTCGAACCATCCTCGCCGAGCTACCAAATATAGTACTTTGATGGAAATGCACAGGGAATCGTCGGAGGGAAAATCTCCGGAGGGATGGAGAGACGGTTCGAAAAGGGGTTTGCGCGGAGTCAAGGCCAGGAAGGGGACGGAATTTGAATAATTGAATCGAGCCCGAGTCGGACGTACGTTAAATAAAATAACGTGGCAAAATGGTGGAATGAAGTCGAGGACGGAAATGTTCAGAACCGGTGTTGCGATCTAATTTTCTCGTCTTCGCCCGCGCAACACCCTCGCTCCGAAGGGTCGAGACCTTATTAAGCGATGGCACTGGCCAATCGCACTCAAGGAAACCGATTTATACGTCGATCAGTTTATTTCGCGTACCGTATCTATAAACTTCTAAGTTCCGTATATAAACGAAACGTATGCCCGATCGGTCGAGCAGAACCCCACGTTGCTTCGAACGAGAATTACACGATTTACATGGCCACGACTTTTATCCTTCCAGACGCGAGTAAAGTATCTGCTCCATTGAATTTTACGACATAAAGATATGCTTTAAAGATAGAAAGCGTCGTGTTTCGAAAAGACGAAACGAACTTACGACGCTAAGCTCGAAGTGGATCGTAAATTCCGAACGTTTCTCCATCACCGACGAGAGAACAGAGCAAACATAAGACATTTTTATTGCACACACGAGAATCCAATTTCCAGTACTGGATCTTTCAGCAATCTCGCCTTATGAACACTCGGTATCGTTCGAGTAATTAACCGTTGCTGTTCTCCCGGCTATTCGACGATTTTTCATCGTTCCTGCCTCGATCGAGCAGGTACGCTTCGAGGAAGTTCGCCCGACTTGCTCGATTGTTTTCCGTTCATCAGAGAGAAACTTTTCCGCGCGAGAACATTTCGGGGGGAAAAAATTCTCCCGTTGGTGGTACTCCACGATCGAGAGTTCCCGTATAAACGCGAGAACGTTGTAATAAAGCAGGCTGAATTAATCTAGCATCGTGGACCGAATAGTTTCGCCCGGTGGCCGGCTGTACTTATTACTTGTCTACGAGCGGGCAGAAAAAGCTAGCTAGGAGGAAACGAGAGGGACGAAAAGTAATGTTGCCGGGTGAGAACAAAGTTTTCCACGGTAGTAAATTGAACACGGAGTCCTGCAGTGACACAAAATTACACGGAGTCGCTTTTATCGGTGACCACTCAGCGTGAATCGTACCGGTATCCCCGTTCGTCGTTCGTTCGTCTTTCAAAGGGATTACTTTGGCAGCGGCGTGGTTTCAGAGCCAAGTAATCGTGACTGGGGCCGCGGTGGCTAAATATCCGTCTAATGGCCGCCGGCTTTTCAGCTACTTTTGCTTTTGAACGGGAGCCAGCCACGAACTAGGCCGACACCGTGTACCAGCTTCTCGACGCCCTTATATGCCTGTCCGTCGACGTCCTAGTCGTCGTATTCGTCCTCGTCGCGAGGACCAGTCCGAAATATTAACGTCGCGTGTCCTCGTCGCTTTAATATATCAGACCAAGGACCGGGCAAATTTCCCTGATTAAAACGGCGACCGTTGCTGAAATAAAACGTTCTGCACCGCGATGTACAGTCTCGAGGGAAAATTGACCGTGCCTGGGCGATAACCGCCACCTGCTACTTCCACCTCGTATTTCTCACGAGGGAAACATGTGGTTTGATCGATTTCCAGATTCAGCTGTTCGAGATGCTACCTAACGATATATGAACGAGGCGTAATTAACGATCTTTGTTTCCGGTATACCCTTTTTAATATTTTTTACCGCATTGCCTGGTTAACCCCCCTTGCGCTATTTTCAGGAACCTCATGAACTTTATGATAAATTTTACTGGAATTTTTAATACGCTTTAGGAGTTCAAGTCCAATAATTTAATAGCTCATAAACCATTTTAACTTTGTCTAATATTGAAGCTGTGAATTACGGTGTCCTTAAGTCTCCGTTTAATCTAATTTTACCGAACAGTTAAGGATTAATGTTTGAGCGTTAAAAATTTTAATTATAATATTTGATTAAGTTATATTCAAAGATAGGAATTTCCGTCGGACGGAATGCGAAATAATTCATGGAATTGGTTATGCGTTCGTTAAAATTCGATTCAGTTCGCGGACCTGTATTCGCATATCGTCGCGGTCGCGAAATAACTAATGTCGATGACACGACGGTCCGAACATATAATGAAACTGATACGAAGTATGTTTGTTGCCCGTCGATCTTTGTATTTCATCCGCGAATAAACAATTCGACGCAGCCGGTCGTCGATCGCAACAAAAAAATGCTGAACTTCCGATTCGTTCTAGCATCGATACACGGGGCTCGCTTTTAAATATTTAATATGGCAAATATTTGCTTGGCCAAATAAATTCCGTTCCTTCGTACGTTGCGACCGTAATTTTATTGCGTGGCCGGCAATAAAACGATCTGTATCGTTGATTTTTAAATGCGCGCGATACCGAGAGCCGGCAGGCAGGTCCGTTTCGATATTCAAAAACCGTCGCTCGGAATTTAATTCTTACGAAACGAAGCTTCATCGATGCACCTGGCCGGCGTCATACAAATTTTTCCCTTGTGCAGAAAATCTTTGAAATTCGGGAAAGCGTGGAAAACGAAATTGCTCGTGATTTGGAGCTAAATTTTATATCGCTGATCCAATATACCTGACAAAAAAGACACATTAGATTCCACTCTTCATTTTTATGAAACTTCCTCGCTGAATCGAGCAAATAAAATTTAATGACGCACACTGCTTTTTAATTCGAGAGATACGATTTTAAGAGGTGTTTCAAATTATTTAGTCTTTCTTCGTAACACGTTTCCGATACATTACGTTAATATGGAAAGACACGAATATGAATATGCAAATTTAGTTGGAGACCGAAATAGGTGAAAATAATTGGGAGCAACCTTATTCAATAACCGAATGGTTTGGCATCGAATTCGAGTACATTCCAGAGTTGTGTGACCAACAGCAACATGCCATCTAATTCACAAAAGAAAGCCTGTGCCGTTAATCAAACGACGCCCCTTTGCGAGCACACGTGCGCGCGAGTACGCGCGAACAAACGGACGCGCGTGCAGCGGGCTAGAAACGGAAAAAGACAGACGGAACGCGCGCTGGCTGCCCATTATTCGAGCGAACGAACGACAGGCGCGCGTTCGAAGCCAGTCAACGTTAATTACCACGGAATCGCTCGCGAAAGGGAATGATTCATGGCCGGGGAAAGGCTTTGAAAACGGAACGGGGACAGAGGAACGATGCAAACGAGCCTACGCTGTCCGACCAGTTTCTTTCTGGCGAAATGTTCGGTTCGACGATTTAGGACGGTGCCGCTCGTTTGCTCTTACGATCGTTAAACGTACCTTTGTATTCGATAGCGTTAAACTAGATTTCTAGGTTACAAGCGTTCTGTAACCGGAAAATTTTCAATCGACATCTCTGTGTGTCCACGTGTTGCTCGATATAATAATATTTTAAACATTTGCATTCGTGCTCCAAACTGTTAACCCCTTGCACTATAATCTTTTTGTCAAGTGCGTTAGAACTGACTAATTTCAGCCATAACATGAAAACAGACATGAAATGTTATGTGAATTTGGTATCAGGCAGTCGTTATACAAATTATAGTTGGACTTGAACTCCAAATTAACCCCTCTTCGTACTTTGACGAGTCTCACTCGTGACTTACAGCTCAAATGTGACAAACCATACTCAAACTTTGAATATTCTTTTGAAATTTAAACTTCTTTTAAACTTGAAATTTAGGTCCAACTATAAGTTGCATTATCAAGGATACCTGAATATAAAATACTCACATTTTAATTTTCTTTGTTCGTTTTAATGTCATGGCCTTTATAGTTAGTCTTGACTGACGCATCTGTTAAATAAATGGCACGGGAAGGGTTTAAAATGTATTCGAAATTTTCAATCGACATCTCTGTGTGCCCACGTGTTGCTCGATATAAGAATATTTTAAACATTTGCATTCGTGCTCCAAACTGTTAACCTCTTGCACTATGTTTTTGTCAAATACGTCAGTCAGAACTGACTAAATTCAGCCATAACATGAAAACAGACATGAAATGTTATGTGAATTTGGTACCATGCAGTCGTTATACAAATTATAGTTGTACTTGAACTCCAAATTAAAATGTATTCGAAATTCAAGTAAAATTGGTTATAGCTGAAGTACGAGTGCGTCAGACTCGTCAAAATACTATAAGGGGTTAATTACGATTTTAAAGTTACCTACGAAAGCAGGAAAGATCGCAGCTCGGTTAAGAAAAAGAAAATCCGTACAAATCCTTGAAAAGCTGGAAGTTGCCTCGACCACGGTGAGGTCGAAGCTCGTCGAGCTTAAGATATCCGAATACCCGCGACGTTACAACCTTTCCAGCCAATTTCCGCGGACGTTGAAGCGGTTCCTTCGCTTAGCGCGCATGAAACATTTAAAAGAGGAAATCCGTGGAGCCGAGGCAAGCGTATCGGGCGGACCAGCCCACGGTTGCCATCCACGCCGCGGAACGTGAATAAATAACGACCGTCGTGGTTTTATCTCGTTGGTTACGTTTGGTCTTTAACATTTTCCAGTCGCATTAACGTTTGCGGATGACAGTTGCGTGTAACAATGCGGCCGGTATTTCGCGCGTCGTCGAGCGGAATGGCTGCCACCATCGTGCCAGGTATTGTTGACCGGACAAAGAGCATTTCTGCAAAATTGAAAGTAAGAAAGGTGAAGCGTTGCCTGCTTCGTTCAATTATATTTGTTGCGCTTTGATAAAACAGCAACAAGGTGTAAAACAAATACCAAATCCAAAGTTATCAAATCTGAAATGTCTGAAGTAATTATTTCTAAAAGTCTGTGGGATTAATCTGCGGGAAGTTGGGAACATTCAACGAGATACAAAGTTACAGATCCGTGTTTCGAATGGCTTGTTTCGTATCGAGATGGGATGAATTCAAGAGCACACGGTTGAAAAATTCGTGTTGAAATGGAAGGCTGAATAAATAATTCCTGCCTTTTAAATGGAATCTGAACACAGAACGCAGAGATTATAGAGGAAAGCTATTCTATATTATTAATTGAATACAAAGAGTTCTTGAGGAGTCTAAAGAATGAATGACTTATACCAGGAGATTGGAGTATTTTCCGCTTACACTGTCAATTCGAAGTTATTAGCCATTCGAATACCAAAGGTTCTCTTTTAATTAGTTCGGTATTTAACTGCTTCAGAATTAGAGCAATGTTAAGGCATTAACCATATGATCAGACATACAGTGTATCTCTTAAAAGTTTCTACCAAATTAATTTAATGGAACCCCTCGCGTTAAAAGGTTTCGTGATAACAGGGTAAATGTTAATGTTCCGTATTTCGAGTCCATTCACTCTCTTTCCAAAAAAATACTTGCTCTGTTAGTTGGCATTTGGAAGGTAGCTGCTCGTCCATAAACCGGCTCGGTATTTCTTTCAGCCCCGAAATTTACGCGGTTCCGGTGCGTCGTTCGGTCGCGGAACGCTCTAATAATTTAAAGCGGTACGGTAACGACGCCAGTTAGAATAGCGAAACGATGCAACGCGGTGCGGCGGGACGATGCGACGCGCGTAATTCTACGCGAGTCCATCGAGCGGAGCGACAACGTGGCGGAACGGGATGAGGACATCTTTACATCCGTGTACCGACATCGTTCGAAGCACCATCAGCGTTCCCGCGTAATACGAACAATTACACTCGAAGGCATTACATTCGTAACGCGTGACGGCGCTCGTTTCTCGCCGCCGTTCACGCGCCTCGTGAAACGGCTTTTAAACGTCCCATCGGCCATAAGCCGCTGGCTGGCTGGCCGGATTTGTCCGGCGAGCGGGCAAACAAACAAACAAACGAACAGGCCGGCAAACAGACAAGCAACGCGAGTAAAATAATCAAACGGGCCCGTGTAAACAGCGGTTTCCCACCGAAACTGACGTTAAAACGGCAAAGACGACCGGGTTGGCTCCTTGGACCTTGGTCGCGGCTGTTAGAAATGCAGCTTACGTCTTCCACGCCGCAAACAAATTGGCCAATTAGGCGCCTCGTGACTTACTCTAATTCCCAAGCTCCTAATTATCATCGTTAGATACGCTTCTCTTAGATGGTGATTAGCCTAATGTTGCGGGCAGAAGCGCTGGTGCTTAGGGCCAGATGGATGTCTTTAGTTAGTTGTAATCTGCGACAATAATGGGCGCAAATATTATCGAGTCTGTTGTTCGTAGACTGCATTTGCGTAATATCGTATTTGTCTGGCTCTACCTGCTCCCTAAATCTCTTCTACTTGTCTGACCACTTACGATCACTGATTGTCTGTCGTACTCGAGTCTATACTACTTGTCTGACCATTCACCGCTGCAGGTTGCCTATTAGTATACTGTTCTTACAAATCTGATTATACAGGGTGTATAAAAAAGGTCGGAACCCTTGAATATTTCGAAAGATATAAGTTTTATCAAAAAATGTCTCGGACAAAAGTTGTAGGGTTTAAAAAGTTCTATTTACTGGCAACGTCATTTTGACCTTGAAGAGTCACTGGAAGGTCACTTCAATTTTTTAAAATGGAACACCCTATATATTTTTGCATATTCTTGCAATACTTTTATATACTTATATACTTTTATATACTTACCCTAATACTTTTATGCACAGCATAATGAGATAAATTGGGTAATTAGGGTAAGATTATTGAAAAATGAATGTTTTGTAATTTGTCAAAATATTGGAACTTTCAAACCTTAATAACTCAAAAAGTTTTTAATCAAAAAATACTTTATCATAGTGTTTTAGAAAGCTCTCGAGGTAAGCTACAAGAATATGCAAAAATATAACTTTTTAAACCCTACAACTTTTGTCTGAAACATTTCTTGATAAAACTTATATTTTTCGAAATATTCAAGGGTTCCGACCTTTTTTATACACCCTGTATAATTGAAACAAATCTTAAAAGTTATTATTATGCTCAGAAGGAGAACATCCGTCAGTTTCTTAAATAGTTAAGACAGTCGCCTCTTCAAACTTACCGAAATAGCAATTTTTCTCTAGACACGAATATTTCCTAAACATTATTTATAAGCTTGATTCCTGTCAAGCTGAAACGAACGTCATTCCTCTTTTGACGTGACATTAAATTAATCAATTACGATCTACCCAAAAGTTTATTAAATTACTGTGACAAATTCTACAGCGATTGTAAATCTCCGTCACGGTATCCTAGTATCTCTTTTATTTTATTCCCGCCTAAATTAATGCTTTTCGAGCATCGAACAATAAATTCTAACTAATGTCCTCTGAGCGGAAAGCAACGAAAGGTAGAACAATGCGGGCAGCGATCGACGGTATCGATTCAAGATTTTTCAGAGAGTCATCCGGCAGCGATTACGGGTGATCGAATAAGCGACGGATTATAGGGTGCATTTTATGCCGGATTTGTCACGTTCTCTCGCTTATCTGCGGTAATATAAACATTTCTATGCGATCGTACGACACGCGCGAAAAACTATGCCGTCATACGGGCCAGAGATACGCAGTTCGATGTCACTCGCACACGATCGTTGATTTCTCGTTTTAATTCACGGTTCCTCGACACGTGAACACCGGCATCGTTTTCATTTCGAATAATTCTCATCGTCTCACGCACGGTAGTTCCGTCGAATCGATCGGTCACGCGATCCCCGTTAGACAATGCGGTACTTTCTGCCGTCTTCCGGTTGGCCAGCGACTTTCGGAAATGCGCATTTCAACGTGAAATAAAGCGACACTCGTCCGAACGCATAAATATCCCGAAATCGAACAAATTGGATTGCTCGCCTACTCACGCGGAATATTTAACCCTTTGAGAATTTACCGGAATCCAATTCTGCTCCCGGGGAACTTTGGATTTACGCTGTTCCTTCGGCAACTTTGCTGTTGTTAGACGTCGAGGCGCTTAAATCAGCTCCTTTGATCGTTTATCTTTCGTAATTCGTTCGTTCGAGTCGGTTGTCAAGAGTTTACAGAAAGTATCGGCTGCTACAGCAAATATTTGACCACCGTTACCTTTTCGTTGGATGATAAAGATCTTCAGAAAGTTCAAAATTTCCAAGATCGTAAAAGTTTTATTAAAAATTTTGCAAGTCTTTCATTACCATGTTTACTTTAAAAATTTCAATCCTCAACTTTAATCCTTCGAAATTAATACGCGTTCTCCTAACTCGTACGATTAAACGTTAAAATTTGTTTCCACTCGTAAATTGAATTCACAGTTTAACGGCATTGAATGTAAAGTGTGCATCTCTTACTTCTAGCAGTTACCGGGATGGCCGAGTGGTACTAACCTCATAAAATGGTTTAGGTTGGATACAGTAGTTAATGGTCAGCCTGTATGCGCAACATTTCTCTAGCCAGCACTAACAGGTGGCAGTACAATTAAACCGCGTTACGGTTATGTCAGTTGGGTTATTTCTGCTCGGTAGCCTCGTCGCGTTACGTCTGCGTTGGTCATTCGCGTATTTCACGGGAAGGACGTTTTGGATTTTACGCTCCGACCGTATAAAGTGAAAAACGATTCAACTTTTCTGCCATGGAAGTTATCGTTCATGCTTTCGTTTCAAGGTTTATCCCTCCTTCTGCAAGGAACGTAATGGCCGCTCGAATATCTATAAACGTCCTTTCAGTAGACACTTCTTCGTTTTACGACCTCGTCTTTCACCAAACAAGCTGGCTAACCACGATCGTTAACAGTGTATCCAAATTGTCCAAGCGTATACTCTCACCGACCAATCGAAAACGTTATAATGATACAGCATTCGATTAAAGGTTATGCACAAGAAAATGGTAATATGCTTATCTGATCGCGTATAGCTTCGCCGTTGTCAGTTACCATTCCCTATTCCCCTTGTCGCGTCATTTAACGATGTGTACTACTTGCATGACCACGTACGATCTCCTATCGCACAGTTGTGTAACCACACTGTGGTTTCATGGCCGCGTGTAGTCTTCGATTGTAAATACCGCCTTCCTTAATTATTTATTGCCCCTATACCGTCTATACTACTTGTCTGACCATCAATAACGTTCGACATGTACTCATTTATAATACTGTATTTTCTCAAATTTTCAAGTACGAAAATTTCGAATACACAGATTAGGATCTACAAAAATTTAGTTTGTATCAAGTATTAACCCTCTAACATTTCCGGAATTTGAAAGTATTTTTATGAATCGTTTCCGCCGACCGATAATCGCGAAACAATTCACCCCTATGAAACATTCCACGGGCTATCGACGAACATTCCGAAACAAAAGCGAAAAATTTCAATCGCAGTCGCGCGAATGACTCTTAATCACGCGGCTTTGTTCCGGCGACGCGGCAACGGTTTTCGATTAAGCGAAATATCATTGAATTACAGCGGCGATCGTGCGCCATTGCGTCAACCAATGAGCCGTCACGATGATTTTCCGCGGACTAAAGCGACCATCGCGGGAGAGGCGACGTTGACCCGAGAGGATCTCTGGATCAGGATAAGGCCAGACACTTGGAAACTTTTCCACTATGTCACGCGTGCGGACGTACACGTGGCGGCGCGGCGCAGTTGCGCCAAGTGACGCCGTTTTACGCCTTTCGAACTGTCTGGCAAGTTCCTTTTTATGCTCCTCTTCTATCTCCAGCCGTTACGCCAGACAGACTTTTAGTGGAGTGTCTCGGTGGCAGCGTTTGACCACCGAACATGCACAATAATTCTCCGTGGTGCCGGAAGAATGGCAGTTTGGCTACAGTTCCGCGACAGCATGGCAGGAAAATCGTCGACGCTTTTTATGTCTATCGTCTTCGACGTGACGCTCCTGCAAACGGTTCTTGAACTCCATGATCGCGGAATGCTGAGGAGGCCGTCTATTTCGTGTCCGATCATCGTGGAGAACGACTTCGGTGATTCGCTGGTCAGACAAGTGGAATAAGAAGAGTCGTGAAGCGTATCAAGTGGTCGGACAAACAAGTTTAATAGATATCGCGGACCATTACGCGATTAGATTAAACGTGCCAGTGTGTAAGTAGTACAGGTCGATACGTGGTCAAACAAGTAATAAAAGATATAAAACTTGTTCGAGTTGATGCTCCAACGAAACGATACGATTATCCGAAGTAAAATAAACGCGTTATCGACCCGAGGTCTTCCAGATCGACCTCGCGGTTCTTCAAAGAACGTTAGAGAATCATCCCCTAAGGCAGGTGTCGGCAACCTTTTGAGTCGGAAGAGTCAAAAATTACAATTTACAAAATTTCAAAGCTTTTAAAGAGCCACAAAATTTTGTCTTGCCAATAATAAATAGTACTCCCATAAATAAAGTTTTTTGATAAAAAAAAATAATCTATTTTTACATATACAAGTAGTGTTTTTCACAACAAAGTAGATAATATATATATGGCAATGTTAGATAATGAGTCTTTTTTTGTTAAAATAAATAATATTTGTGTATGCAACTGAAGAGCGTGGTAATTCGATGCGTAGCGATTCCAGCGCTTGGTAATTCGACGCGTGGTAATTCGATACGCTGCGATTCCAGCGCTTGATAATTCGCCGCGTGGTAATTGGATGCGTTGCGATTTCAGCGCTTGGTAATTCAATGCATTGCAATTCCAGTGCGTGGTAATTCGATGCGTTGCGATTCCAGCGCTTGGTAATTCAATGCGTTGGTATTCCAGCGCTTGGTAATTCAATGCGTTGGTATTCCAGCGCTTGGTAATTCAATGCATTGCAATTCTGGCGCGTCATAATTCGATGCGTTGGAATTCCAGCGCGTGGTAATTCGATGCGTTGCGATTCCAGCGCTTGGTAATTCAATGCATTGCAATTCCAGCGCGTGGTCATTCGATGCGTTGGGATTCCAGCGCTTGGTAACTCAATGCATTGCAATTCCAGCGCGTGGTAATTCGATGCGTTGCACTTTCAGCGCGTGGTAATTCGATGCGTTGGAATTCCAGCGCGTGGTAATTCGATGCGTTGGAATTCCAGCGCGTGGTAATTCGACGCGTGGTAATTCGATACGCTGCGATTCCAGCGCTTGGTAATTCGCCGCGTGGTAATTGGATGCGTTGCGATTCCAGCGCTTGGTAATTCAATGCATTGCAATTCCAGCGCGTGGTAATTCGATGCATTGCAATTCCAGCGCGTGGTAATTCGATGCATTGCAATTCCAGCGCTTGGCAATATTAGATAATGAGTTTTTTTTGATAAAATAAATAATATTTGCGTATGGAACTGAAGAACCGCAGCTTTACATCCAAAGAGTCGTTTGTGGCTCGCGAGCCGCAGGTTACCGATCCCTGCCCTAAGGTGATTCGCGTGCTGGGAAATTAGTGTTCAGTCTGGTCATCTGCGGTCGAACGGAAAAGCGTACGAGAGAGCGCGAGAAAGGGGGCACGGGAACAGGTGCTCGAGCACGGTAGCCGCCGTAGGGACGTTCCAATTAAATTGCAAATTAAAACGCATATTTTATTCGAACATCGCCGGTACCGCGGGGACGTTCCGCGACGGGAAAGAAAGTAGCGAGATGGACGGCGCCCCGGTACGAATTAAGTCCGCTACTTCCGCGAGACGCGATTTTTTTGCTCCTCTCTTTCGACTCCGCTCATTTCGACTCCTCTTTCGTTTCCTCCCGTTTCCTTGGACCGCTGCAATCTCCGTCTCGCCGGCCTTACGTAATCTCGTCAATGATTTCGCAAACTTCGGCCTGCCGAGCAAATCGAATTTTCTCCCCGCGATGCTGGCCGCCCTGTCACGATGCACGGGTCCAGACGCCTAACCCCAACCCCTGTCTCCTTGCGAAAGCTCCCTTGGAAACCACCCCTTCAACGCCGGCTCGACTCCTTCAAACTCGACGAGCGTTCTCTCCTCTCTAACTCGTTCGCTTTTCTTCCCACGGATTCTCCCTATTCCTCCGCATCGATCCTCTCCCCCTTCTCCGTTCACCTCTTCAACGTTTTTCCGCCATTCTCGTCGTTTCGCTCATTATTTTACACGAATTACCATTTTCCTGAAAAGTTTCCTCGCGATTGAAACTGCTCGAAACGTGCCGCTATTCTATGGCTGTTTTCGCGGACCGTCTAGCCGCGCGGATACCGCTCTTGCGCGTGCGAATCACGTTTTCTGAAATTGTCGAATAAACGACGCAGAGTAATGTTTGTTTCGCGAGAAACTCCTGCAACTGCTGCGAATATTATAGAATGTTTACTTCGTTAACAGCGCGAAATAAAAATTATGATACTGGCGCCAGGAAATTTTATTTTCGAACAGTTAAATATTTTTTTGAACCTATGAAAACATGAAACTTTTACGACTTTTACGAGTTTCGCTAAAACGGTATTACATTTTACAATTATTTTCGCTACTCGCTATTTTGAATGACGAGTTGTTACAGTCCATGTTTGTCATTGGGCGACAAACAATCGTAAAGAAGAAAAAGAGGGGTCGGTTGTTCTTTACCGAAGACAGCAAGTTACCTCGAGGAGAAATGTGTTTCTTACGAGTTGAGGACGATATCTCGTTACCGGAGTGCAGCCGTCTTGTTTGAAAGCCACGAACCCCGAAAAGCCATCTCACGGCCGGAACATCCGGCCAAAGAATCTTCTTGTTCCGTGTGGCAGAAACTTTTTCGACGCGACGCGAAAGAAAACACGTCCAAGGAGGTGTCCGCGTTGCCGAAACTTTTCGCCACGACACCCGGATGGAAACTGATTCCTTGAGGTCGGAATCCTGACCCGGACGTATCGCCTCGACTTCCGTCGGTCCATTTCGGTCCTGGCGGATCTTTGTTTCCGACGCGACACGCGCCTCGCGGAAATGGAAACACGCGTCTCCCGGATGCGGTCAAACTTTCTTTGACGCGCCAATTCGCTTCGCGAACTTTCAACTCGATTTTTACAGGCGAGGAAAGTCGTGAAAGGTACGAGTACTTTTTACGGAGCTGCGCGAAAGCTTTTGCTAATTTAAGGACATTCGATATTCCGAGTATCGCTTTGGGAAAGGATTAATGACGGTGCGGAATATTTAACCATTATGTCGCGATATTTAATTATCGGCGAAATTTATTCGCTTTGAACCGCGATATTACCTTGCGAAACGATCGTAGCTTTGTTAGCAAAAAGATAATGAAATTTTCTGAAATTCACTGTTTACTGTCAATCGTTTCCTTCGTCGTTTCAAACATCTCATTTACAATATTACGTTTGCTGAAAACAGTCGACTGGAAAGCGATATTAAATCGGTGTGTTTTTACTGAAATAGTAGATACTTTTTACCTTTCTCTTACAGAGAAAAGTTATGTTTACCGAAATGGACTGCGAGGAATTTCATAAGGGATTATAAAAGTATTACGCTTTTGAAACGCGAAGAGAAATTACCCCAGTGAAATACCCTATATATTTAGATAATACAATTACAAAATAGTCGAGAACGATTAACGCAGGGGTTGAAATAATATCGAACACAATGTTGTAGTACGTAATACTGCCAAAAGTAGCCGCGTAAACGATTATCAAAACCGAAATTAAATTCGATAGCGGCGAGGATGATGAATTTTGTCAAAATCCACAGCTCAAATACATCGGATAGCATTAATTCGTGGAACAAAGCCGAGTCGCAAAAGATCGTACGCCTATCAAGAGCTTACCAGAGAATGATAATGACGCTCCAATAAAATATTACAAACTCGGTCCGACTGATAAACGAACACAGAGCATACGGTATGCTCGAGCGTGATGCAATATGAAAATCGTGACCGCTTTGTCCGGCGCGAGCGTGTCTCACAAAGAGGACGCGTATCTACGCGCAAGTGTAAGCGTACGTTAATCCGGTTTACCGGCGCGCTGGATAACAGGCTTTTCTCGTACGCGTGCACCTGTAACTCTGAAATGTGGCCCGTCGATTCATTAGCGGATACGCGGACCAACTTCCATCGTGTTCCGTAACTCGTGCATAATTTTTAATCCGTTTTCAGGACAATCGCCATTCGTACGCACGATTCGATTTTCAATCGTACAACAAATATTACCGACTCGCGAATTCCTCCACTTTACGTCGATGTAATTTGCGTTCGTATAAATAAAAAATTACTTCCAGTGGCAATTTGGCATTTCTCAAAATTAATTCCAAATTAGCATTGTGGAGTTTACAGAACATATAACGAATTGAATACATATTAGGTTGTCTTGTGTAGACTATTCCGGGTTAAGAGGTGGGGAAAATCAATCAATGGCCGACAACAATTTTAAATAACTTTCTCATAAACTGTCTTCATAAACATTGCAAACCTCCTTTGCAGTATTTTCAGGTGTAACGCCTCTTTTAAAACAGTAGAACATGACAGGACGCAAATGTACCTTTTGATGTTCCATCTTTCACAACAGAAAAAATACGGGATTCAATTTCCTCATTATTCAATTTCCTTATTACAAGAGTCCTCTTGTAATGGCACAAAATGACTAGCAATTAATGGTGGAGTGGATGTTTACTTAAGCACAATGTAAAACTTTGAGCGACAAACGCGAAAAGAACTTTCCTGACAACCTAATATTTATTTGTTGCAAGAAATTAAAACGTAATTTCGCATAGTAGTGGAAAGGTGAAAATTGATAGAGTTTGCAAAAGAGAAAACGTAAAAAGCGAGTAAAATTCGAGAAGCGTATACATCGTTTGCATCGAAAAAGGAGTCTCGTGCGCCGACGAACGAGTGATTACCGGTTCGAATAATCCGACAAAGCGGTCGGGCGTGCTATAACTTCCGTAGACAGCCTCTATTGAAGGCTAAAAAATAAACGCGATTCCGCGTGGGTGGTTTAGGGATCGCGGAAAAAGCGCGCGAGATGCGTCGACGAGCAAGAGGAAAAGAAACTGTAGGATGAAAAATGCCGCGGATAGAAAAACACGGCCAGACGAGACCGTTTCGTGGCAGACTGGATAACCGTGTTTCGTATCGCGAGACGTTAATGTATTGAAATGCATGTACATTTGGGAGGCGACGTTGGTGTCCGTGCACCGGGATGCTCGGCGTCGAGCGACACCGCTGAAAGCAAGAAAGCTCTGCCTGCCTCCTCCACTTCGGGGAATTATTCATCCCGCTGCTCTTGAATATTTTTCATAAATATTCCGCCCTTTCGCGATTGCGCGCCCACCGTGTCCACTTTTAATAACCTTTATGCAGGGGCGTCAACTCTGCCTCGAGTAGCGAATTTCGCGACTTTCTATGCTCGATCTGGTTATTGGGAAAATATCGATTCGCTGCCGTGTATGCTTCGCTAGAAAATTACGATACGCGGATATAACGATTTGACATTTGCCGGAATCACGCGTTCCGAAAATGTTGAAACATTTCAAAATTTTTAGCATCGAATCGAATTAGTTTGCTGCGTGAACTCGATTAACAAAAAATCAATTCACGCAGCTGACATTCTCATCAAACCGAATTACTACTCCAGAAGACGATACAAGAACGAAATTTAAGTAATTTCGTCCAGAAAATTGAATTTCCAAGTTCACTTTCTAATTTCTTCGTATCCCGAATATTTGAATAAACTGCAGGCAGTCGCGATTTTACGACGCACATTCCTGAGGTGGAAAGGAGGTGAATGCTCGTCGATCGACGTGGCAATAAAATGAACGAGAATTACGTTTCGACTCGCGTTCGAAGTGTAAAATGGAACGACAGATACGTTTGACGAGAGACGTAGTCTGTCTGCTGATTTTACCGATGTCGCCCCGGCTTTATGACGTTCATCTACTGGCAGGCAGTGCTTTATAGCGCGCGGATGTCCTTTTTCTAGAAAAGAACATTTTCCATGAAGAAACGGGAGATATCCTCTGTTTTCCTGCTCGAGCGTTCGCTTCAGAATGCATGGAATTTTTCGTTCACCTACGCGCCACGATCATCCATGTTTATCGAATCTTTCCAAGATAATTTCAGTTCGATATCGATAACAAATTTTATGTGAACCTCGACGGAGAATTTTGTAACAGTTAAAAATAGGCAACCGTTAAAATTCTACTTTTCAATCAAAAGGTGCTTCTTGATTTTTCTACTCGTTGATTACGAATGTTTGAAATTATATGCTAAATACCACAATATTCTAGCTAACGTGTTTTAGAATTGTTTGGTCGGAATTTATGCGGTTTAGCGTTGCCCGATGTTATCCGTAGCTACTTCAGTAGTACAATCACGGATTCGAGTGGGAGATGCCTGATTTGTACGAGTACTTTCTACTCGAATTGTTCATTCTTCACTAGCTATCGATTTCTAGCTTGTTTCCAGAATGTTGCACGCGATACGCGTTGAATCCTTAATGGGAAATTCATCCATCTCTCGCATTCATGTTTATTAATCCTTTCGTTGTGGCCGACGTAATACATGCCTCGTCAGAAATTGATTGTTAATTGCAAAGTACATATATGCGGCATTATTAATCCGCATGTTGAAATAGTACAGAGCCACAATGGAGCGTAGGAAATCCGCAATAGATCAAAGCAAATTCAGCTTGTCCCGATCGGACTGTCGCGTAACGCGAACCGCAACAGCGGGATTAATTTCCACACAAAATTTATCGTATTTTTTAATCTTGTCGACTCTCTGATCACCGTGCGCGTTAAATCTGTCAAAGATACTCAAATTTCTCGATCCCAAAATATCTAGTTTCTACGGCAGAAAATAAAACACGAGTTTGACTAGTACGGCGCACGTAGTTTACCGCGCGTATTTGTTTCGAGCGAAATTTGTTCGAACCCGGCTCTGTACACGTCCGCGACTCTTTATTCGAAGTAAAATTTGTTTCGAAGAATTCAATGATTTAACATCCTGTACATCAAACACAGCTTTCCAACGGTGCACCGGTCCCGCAATATCCGTTCTCTCGGATCGAAACGTTCCCTTTAACACACATCGAACCGTCGCTGCAACAACACTCGAATCATCCGGTATTTCCGAAGCTCACGGTACCGTTTCGCGCTTTCAGAACATCCCCCCCAACCGATGTCCCTTGATTTTCCGAGCAACGAAAAAACGCTGGACAAGAGAAAAAGAAACGGTCCATCGACCCGTGCACCGTGTACGCGAACACGACGATGGTACGGAACGAGTAACAGAAGCTGCTGTCGGTCGACATTTTTACCTTTTGGCCGTGTTCCCGGCGTGCTTTCACGCTTATTGTTCTCGCCGCTCCGAGCTCGTCCGCCCTGTTATCGTCCTTACCTTCGTCTGCCTGTTTCCTTCCTTCCTTCCTTCCTTCCTTCCTTTCGCGGCACCACGTGCCACCGACTCGCGTCAGCTTTGCGGATTTCACGCTGTCTGTTCTGCTACCTTCAATTTTCATCTTACCTTCCTCCAAGAAAAAATGACCCAGCTTTTCTCTCCTTCCGCCAGTATGTTTCTCTCGTGTCACGACCTTTTTTCGACGATATTAATAAAATTTCCCGTAACGACTCCGTTTCTGTCTATCATTCTCGCCTTTTTGTTTTCTCTCCGCCTCTCGTTCGAAAGGAGAGAATACCCTCGTGAATATTCACGAAGATGACCTCATCTCGGTTCGAAAACCGACACGGTGGCTGCAAGATCGACCCGTGACGAGATTGTCGCTCGTGTATCGAGAGAGAACGTGTGCCCGCTCGATGAACACCGCTCGAGATTAGGTTTGACCTTCCAAGAGCTTCTCGGAAGTTACCCTGCCGGAAAGTTTGGTCCGAGACGCTGCCTCCGAAGGATCCCGATCGAGTTAGCGCAACGCAATTTCGAGTCGATCATTTCGATTCGAACGCGTTTCACTACGTCTATGCTCGGGTTTGGCTTTGACAAGACTAGCGTATTTGAGAATTTTCGAATGAATTTTTACATTTTATTGCTTTTTTAGACAGAGTTAATATTGAAATCGATTAGTTGCGAGTTTATTTTGAAAAGTACCAATATTGTAGGATATTGAAAAATCCCGGTGGATCCGCGTTGGTTTTTGATTTGGGGATGTTGTTTTTTACAGCGGAAAGGTTTTACGTGATTCTGTATAATCGGAAGGGAGCTGTTAGTTTTTCCAATTCCACTGATCGATCGAAAATTACGTATCTTTTCGGAATTCATCATCGAAATACCCGGCGCTCCCGTTTCTCTTTTCGCTTCGAAACGAAAAGATCCACGCCAACGATGGGGGATCTCCGGAGATCTGAAATCTGGGTTAAACAGGTGTCAGGATAAATTCGCGACGATAACGTCAACGAGAAATTGCATTTCATTGCGGTCGTGTAGCGACTGCTCGTGTTATTATCATTTATCGATCGAATCGGTCATTGCTGTCGCGCTGAAAAATTCTGTGCCATCGAATTCGATGATGGCGATTTTCTCGATTCTTGATTTTTAATACCTGCAGGAAACGGCATTCGTTTCCGCCGGATCTCGTCGACACTGAAACTTTTTCCGTAATTGTAACTTTTCACTTTATCTTCAAATTAGTATCTATTAACTGATAGCACGGAACTTCCCTAACTCGTTAATCACCCCGGATAAAAGTTGCAAATGGATATCTACGATGCCGAGTGCCAATTATTTAAAGTTGAAAATTTGTAACTTTGCGTTCCATAAAATTTGTCAAAAACGGGAAATTATGTAGAAGAGTTCTTGTATGTACAGTTAGTCACAGCCAAAATCGTACGTCACATATACGAATACGTTTCTTCTCGTGGAAAAGTTCAGGTAAGGTATAGGGGAAAAAATATCACGAATCTATATTGTAAATGTATCTATATTTATTATGCAGTAGTATCAAAAGAAACGGAGTTGTCTAAATATAAAAAAAAACAAAGTTACTATAATTCTGGCTGCGATTTTAAGTAGTCAAGTAGTTTTCCATTTCACACATAGGCAGTAAATGATTCTAGACAGTAAAGTATACAATAAAAGCGACAGAGCAACTTTATGTGCTAATTCAAGAGACAATCAACATGTCAACAACAACAATTCTGCCACAATATCGCATGTAAGTCCGGCAATAAAAGAATTCTTCAAATCGAGTTATTCGAGCCTCAAGAGTCTCCATGATTTACGGGGTAATATACAACTGTGACTCACTGCAGAAGATTCATTTATCGAACAAGTGTATGAGTATAATGTTCGTGCGTCGATGCGACGTTATCGAACAGCACGCGTAATCGCTTCTGGTCCGAATGTTTTTCCCCGGAAAGTCGAGAGTAACGAATTGGAACCGGAAGCGATATTAAAATTCGCAGGATACCGAGTGGCCGTCGGTGCTTAACCGGAAGATGCACGGCGCGATGCTGGAATTACCATAATACGATTAGAGAGAGAGACGGATCCAGGCGAATGTGCATCCAATCACGAGTTACAGTCGCGCGTCGCGAGAGAGCGAGAAAGCGAGAGAAAGTAACGTGTGTGGGACAAGAGAGAGCATCACGGCAATAAAATATCCCATGTTGGATGCAAAGAGCGGCCGTAAAATGCAGGATGTGCCGTGAACGGTTCACGAGTTTAGTTTCTCTGTTTCTTTCTGTTCGTTTTGTAACCCTCTTTCGATCCCCCGTTCTTCTCTCGCCCTCCGATCCCTAAAGTAAAGCACTTGGTGGATCGTGCTGGGTTTCGTTGAATTAAAAGTGCCCCTCGATAGTCAACAAATCTACGGGATGGAATTCGTTCGGTTTTAGTTTCTCGAAACTGATTTGCATTCGTTCGGTTTTACAGTCGCCCGCTTCCCTTCGCTCAGTAGTATTATCAACGAATTCCGCGTCGGTCCCGATCGGATTTCAATACGGATTAACGGGTCGAACAGCAGTTAAAGCGTTTCGGGGTTGCGGCTTTCGGTAAGATAACCAGTTTCTTGTTATCGACATTTTCGATTATGAACGATTTTTAAAACGCTAGCTTTTGTATGCTATCGATTCGTCACCGCGAGCTTAGTCCTTTCGTTAACGATGCACGCGATACTAAATGAAACTCTAATGCAGGCTTGACCAACGGATGACTTACGAGCCACATTTGTCTCCCGGTTATACTTACTCGTTCCAGTAAGCCGCACTTAATCCTATTAGAACATTTCAAAATAGCTCTTGGCCTCCGTTTAGAACGCTCGGGGTATTTGAGATTCTCCTTGTTTTAAACAGTCCTGACCATTTCGATGATTAACGCGGACTCCGCCAGAAGTTCGCTGTATCGGTATTTTCGTTCTGTAGATACAGTTTATTCCGTTTTTTTGAAATTACATAGTAAACAATTGCGTGGTAAGTGAGATGAAATCGGAGCACAGAATATTCCATTTTTGTTCGAGGATTTTTTCATTTGTGGATGCAAACTTGCCAGCGACCGCAACTGCCTCTATATCGGTTTTCGGTAGCCCGGATGCGAGAGTATCGTTCAATTCCACTATTTTTTCCACTGTTTTTTCCTCCTTCCTTTCTGTTGTAACCATAGCGGCGAGTATTTGCGTTGCTGTTATCGGGAAACGATGCTTTGGAAAAAATTTATTTCCTGGAATTGTTTGCCGGCGAGATAATCATGCTTTTACTCGCCGAGATACTTGTAAATGTCAACGACGTCGAAGTTAAATACACTCTCTATAAATCTGGGTCCTCGAAGACACTGTTATCCCTAATACAATTTTGTCTCTAATACAACTTCTATCAATTGCAATTTTGTTCCAATCAATTTCTATGCCTATGAATTGTACACGAACACCGTCTGACCAAACACGGATTACTACTACTTACATCACTACTACTTCCTATATCTTTATTTATTTCTGCTTCGAAGCAACCGGTTCGATCGATGTCACGAAATTCGCGTATTCTCCGATACCCTATGTTGTTCTGAATCGGCGTTAATAAAAAACTGAATATTTGATACGTGGCCGGTTTTCATCGATAGCACGGTAACGGCTCGCGGTGTATCGCACCGGCCCGCCATTATTCTTCGACGCGTGCCGGCCGCTATTTTGTTCGATCCATTCTATACGGCACATTTTTCAAATATGCAGGCAACTGGAAAGCCGAGGAGGTACGAATAGATAAGTCACCGATAGACCTGAAAAATCGGCCGTTCCTTAAACATTCGTTACACGGAACAGCAGGTATACCTCGCCATTATCGTTCGCGAAGATTGATGGCTTAATAATTGTGAAAGCGAGAAGAAAATTTAGGGGGTCTTGATTTGGTGAAGCGATTCTCCCTTTATTAACGATGAATCGAAATGTAGAGAAATGAATAATGAGAGACCGAATTCTTTCGTTTGATTTATCATCGTGACCGTTGCTCCCTACGGTAACAAGTTTTAAGAATTTATATTGGCTACCAAACTCGTTCTTTTAAAATTTTAATTGACGTTCCAGTGAATTATAAATAAAGGGTCTATATAGGGTAAGATGTAGATCATAAATAATTGCGAATATGAAACGATAAATTCCTTGAATATTTGTTATTGCCAGAACCACAGGAAAATCTTTCTTACGAATAAAATATCTTGCGCAATCGATGAAATCGTTGGAAGTCTGTCGATACGATGTATTTTATAACAAATTGATAAGATTCTTGAATACATTCTGTACAACAAACTCGTGACATCTTTCTACAGTTTCGCTCGCGACTCCAGCCCGAAGTGACTCTTTTTTTATTCATATTTTAAGCATCAAGCTTCGCAGGACAGTGCATTATTTGTACAGCAAAAACGTCCAACATTTCCTCCGGATCAGCTCGCTTTTCCGGCGCGGGGGTTGAAGCTTGCTCTTCCAGGAAAGAGAGTTTCCCGAGGCTGTTTGAAGGGAGGAGCAAATCTGTCCAGCTGGAGACGCTAGCAAAAATTGCAAATACACCAGCAGGATACTGGCATGTTGGCGGAGAAGAATAAATACGGACCGAATGGGAAAGAAGGTTTTCGCGATGCACGTCATCATCCCTTGGGGTAGTCACCTCCCTGATTCGCGTCCTCGTTGCAATACATGTGGAGGATGCAATTTTAAAATACTCTACATCTCCCCCTCTATCTATTACGTGCTATCTCCCGGGTTATCAGAATCTGTTCATACAGTAGAAAATTTACCGAGAATCGAGCGTCTCGTACGCTCTGAAAATTATCGGCGATTCAAGATCTTATCTCGGGAAGAGAGGTTAAATATGCGAGTTCGCGAGGAAAATTTTCAGATTCGTAGCACCGAAAACGCGTCGCTGCACTGATTTCGACTGAATAGTTTTGACATTAACGACAGGATCAAGGTTAAGCTGTAACTATCGCGAGTTAGACATTCTTGTTATGATAATTATTAAGATGTTTCGCGACCTACAAACCAATTGAATCTCTCGGCAATGTTCACGGAAGTTCCAGCAAAGCCCCGGCTCGATCCACAATTCTAGTCACTCGTCTTGCCGTCACGGTATCGAGCTGACTGTTGTCCAAACGGCGCGCATCGCTCGATGCTGTCGTAATTAGCCAGAGTGAATTTCTCGAAACAGAATTATGTGCGAGGCAACCGACTCCACGGAGAGTATTAACGTCAGTAGGGGTGAGTTCGTTCACCCGGGAATTAATTAACGAGACGGTGCGCGGTGTAATGAAGACTCGACGAAGAGAGCGGCGTAAATAGTGGTGCAATTAACGAAACGCTTATCTCTGGGTCCTAAGAAGACGAGCAGAAGGAAGAAAATGGAAAAGGGAGATGGTAAAACGTGCGTGGCTCTTTCATTCATCTTCGCGAGCTACTTTCCTCGGTTTCCTCGGTTCTCTTAAACGCATCACGAGAGAACAACTCCGCTTTCTTCGCTTCGAATTCGCCTCTATCTCTGTCCGTCCTTCATCGTGGTTGGACGGTCATCCGTTAACGCAACGTTGCACCACCCTTCCACAAAAGGAGCCCCTGATTTTACGCGAAGATCGTAATCCACCTGTACAAAGAGCTTTCTGCTTCTCGGATGGATGAACCGTTATCGCCGGTCTCTTCTCGTTAGCCTCGGATTTTTAGCGTGATTCGTTTCGTTCTTTCTCATTTTTCCACCACGATGGAACAATCTTTTCAACGGACTATGTTAACACGTGTTAGAAAATGCTTCTACGGTGGTCATTCGTTATAAGCGAATCTCTCGGGTCTGAGGTTTGGCGTATAACGTACAGGTCCTACATTGATTGATGTCTTGCCGAACGTAGAAAAGGACAGAAGAGAAAAATCACACGGTCGGCGTTTGCGTATATCGTAAAGGTACTACATTTCGAGCGAAGGAGACCGAACGTAGACAAACAGCGACCTACCAGAAGGACACTCCTAATGCAAGAATAAAACTTTTTTATTTTTGAAATTTTTTCCATCATATTTGTAACATTTTTCTCATTAAAATGAGACCAAACACGACATAATTCGGGACATATTTACTTGTAATTTCAACTGTTACGCGTACATCGATGACTTTACTCTAATAAAATATTGTAAGTAAATATAACTCAAATTACGTCGTGTTTGATCTCATTTTAATCAGGAAAATGTCGCGAATATGATGGAGGAAGTTATATAAAAAATGAATGAAAAATACAAAAATTAACAATGCCCAAGTATTGCAAACAATCGAACAGACTTTTGATCTTCGCCGACTGCCACGACCGCAGTGTCTCTTTCTACTACATTCGCTAACCTCCTCTGCGTTTAGAAACTTTTATCGTCAATTAAACCAGTAAATGCAGTTCAAATTATATCGTGTTTGGTCTCATTTTAATCGGAAAAATGTCAAAAATCAATTGGTAAAAGTTTTATAACGAAAAAGTCAAAAATAAACAAGTTTTATATTTGCATTGTTATTGTTTCACGGATATACTAAGACCCAGTGATAGGGATAACATTTTTGCTTATATCATAAAGGACATTTTTGCCTATAACGAATGACCACTGTATTTAGAATACAAATAGAAACGATTTAATGTCTAAATAATTGGGTTGTAAATTCTCTATGCTTCAACACAAGAGTTTAAGGTTCGCAGTGTTTTCTGCAGCACTTTTCAACAACCGTGTTTCGTGACGATTGTAACGTTGCTCGTAAAGTTCCTTCCCATACGCTTCCGTGGTATGATTTAGGGTGCTGGTAATTCTTCCGAAATGCTTGGTAAAATTCTTTCCTTTTTTTCGCCGCGACAACCAAATTTATCGCCCTCTAACTTACGGAAAGTAATGCGCGTTAAAGACGCTCTTGGCGAGAAGAACGCTCGTATGTTCCGCGTTAATTTTCCTCTCTCTTTTTTTCGAGGGTAGTTGCTCGAATTTATTATTGGATTATGGTACATTTTTATTAATAACTTACGTCTGTAATCGCTTCGAAATGGCTCCTCATCTCACAATTTTGTTTTTACCCACCAACCATTTAGTGTTGTATTAAAACTAATTATCGATAAATTGTCGGTTCGACATTAAGAACGTTCATAAAATTTTTATGGTACAGGTTACACTTCAAACTTAATTGAAAAAGAAAAGTGAGAAGCTTCTAATTTTTATGGCGTGTAAGATGTTTAAAATTTTGGAGCACGTTGATTCTATCGTTCGTCTAAATGTCTTCCTCTATTCCCGGAACAACAAAACATAACAAGCTAACTCCTTATCGTATCCTATAATTCTTTCTTGCATGCGCGCTCATTCACAGATAAGATCACAGTTTTACGTGTTGTCGGTGTTCCGCATAAAACTCGAATCACTTTTCCCATTACTCACGATTAGTTAAAAGCGGAGTGGCTTTATACCCACAGACATTTCCGAGTGCCGTTCCAGGACCCTCGAATCTCGTGCAACAAAGAATCCACCAAACCCACTGAATTCTCGCAACGCCGCAAAAGAACAAAGTTCCCAATAATTGCGCGAAATTCCCTGGGAAACCGATGCTCCTAGAGCAGCTCGCGAAGCCAACAAACACGCTGCTACGATAAATCAACCCTCGCTTTATCGTTCTCGAATAACGCCCTTTCGGTTCCTCCTTCAGTCTCAGCGTCTTCTAGCCGCCTTTTGTTTTCCATCCCTCCGGGAGCGGGGTTTGAAGTTCGAAAGTTGCCGCCAATTTCACTCCCTCACCCTCTTGGCGAGAACGATGCACCGCCGTCTGCACGCATTCTCTACTGGGTGTACCGCATACTTCGAAAATACCACCATTTTACAGATGTAAAAGAAATAGAAATGAAAGCTTCACATTAAAAAAATTTCATTAGGAATGAATATACACATGTATAATTAATTAACAGCTATGTTAGATTGTTAGATTATTGTTAGCAGATGAACTGTCATATTTTGTATTTTTTCATACGTGTATTTAGTTCAAGAATACGCAAGTGTCTCATACGGTGTTACATATTATTTATCGTTTATAATAACGTTTTACTACTTTCATACAGTGAAGCAAACTTCCAATATCGTATCATATTTCTTTACATACGGTATTACATATTATTTATCGTTTATAATGTAGGAAAGGAGTATTTAAAACTCAATGTTGATTCAAGGAATAAACTTTATTTAACACTTTAACACTCAAACCTTCACTCTAATCCATTTCCCATTACCACAATAATAACGTTTTACTACTTTCGTACAGTGAAGCAAACTTGCAATATCATACCATATTTCTTTACATACGGTATTACATATTATTTATCGTTTATAATAACGTTTTCTACTTTCGTACAGTGAAGCAAACTTGCAACGTCATGTTTCTTTACATAAATAATTGAGTTTGAAAAATGATTTCTTGTAGAAATAAGACACCCGGTGTCTGAATATCGGCGTCGTCTGAAGCCCTCACGCACTCGTAGGTTTCTTCGAGCTCCCGGTCGAACGCCCCTTTCGGGGGTTGTTGCCAAGTTGTACGTCCTGGCCGCCACAACAATGCGGCCAAAAGTTGTCTGAACTCCTGTTTGGAATACCCTGTGCTGTCCTCCCCTATGGATAAGAGGGTCGAAGATGGAGATCGGCAGGAGGGTGGAAGAAGAAACGGTGAAGTTGGCTGCGATCGAACCACCCCCTTCCTGCGTTCGGTGACGGGGAACACGGCGTCGTAAATCGACGGGTAAAGTTCCTTACTGGCTCGCTCCACCTCCACCTTTTATCCCGCGGCCGGAAAACTGTGAAAGTTAAATTAATTAGAGGAATCTATCGTGGCCGCGTTCGGAGAACGGTTGCGCGGTGTTTTCGAGCGCGAGTTTGATCGATGCCCGCATCCTCTCGCTCGTGAAATTAATTTTGCAACCAACACCTTCGAGATATTAATAAGCAGATGAATGGTTTCGAGGGTTTTTATATCGATGGGAAACGATGTTCCACTGATTTATGTAATGTTTATTTTGATGTGTGCGCTCGTTCGAGTAATCTTTATTTTTCGACCCAAGATATGTCAATACCATGCAGCAATGTCGTATTCGAGACATATTTATTATTGCTACAAGTTATTTCAAAGTATCATGAGTTCTCGAAGAACATTTCCCACGAATCTGAAAGTTTATTTGTTTCTTTTCGATCGTACAAAAAAGGTTTGATCTTTAAAACATGCGTAGAAGGAGAATCAGTGAGAGAAAAAGTTGCCGTGTGGTGCAAGTGAAAACGTAATATATAACCGAGGAATAAAACGGCGCTTTGGGAAGCATTTCCACAATAGCCCGCAACATTCCAAAGCACCTTCTGCTTTTTACTTGTCCGCGAAGCTCTTTCGTGCATCGTTCCTTATAATTTCCCGGAACGGATGTCGAATACGTGCGGAACGGAGGGCATCAGACGCCGGACGAAAATGTCCCGATACAACGGCTCTGATTTACTCCGTCCGGGACAGGAAGGATGCATCGCGGCGAGACCGGAAGCGACCCTTTTTCACTCGAAAAGCGGCGTAAGCGGCGTCCTTCTTACGTGCTCGCCAACCAGTGTAATGGGCAAAAAATTGTACTTCATGGCGCTGCGGTCTAATGAGATTTTGAATTATGTTGTAGTTACCGCCCCCGTCTCTCTCGATTCATCACCTCTTTGCAACCCCTGCTGGCTCGCGCAGTTATACGCGACCAGATTACACCAAGCCACGTACGAGTCGCTTGAATTTCGAACGGGATTTCTGCTGCCTAGGGTCACCACGCGATTCCGAAGTCGATCACGAAACTCTTGTAAATCTTCTTGGAAAGGCCATTAGGCAAAACGAGCAGAAAAATTTCCGAGACTTTTTTGACGAGCTATCGAATGCACGGAAAGTAACCGGGTTATTTCGACGCGAAGTCATTCACGCGACTAGACATTAGTACCATTCTTTGGAACGATTTCAAGATTATAAATGTCTGGCAGGGTTCGGTAAACGCCGACAACCGAACGAAGAAAATGTCAGGCAGAATTCCCGCGATATCTAGTGGCTCGAAACATCCCACTCGATTCGTCCTTTCCGCATCTTTTCTCGACTCTTGACGCGTTACACCGGCTCGCTCGAAGATGCGCTGGAATCGAATTCAAAATTCACGCTGACGCGACGAGAGAAAGCTGGCGAGGCCCGATGACACGTGGGAAATCACGGTAACCAGTTCCATATATTCGCAGCGACTCGGTGATCGCTCGCAAATTTCTCGGTCCCTTCTTCGCGTGCATCGGGGTCACGCGACGCTCGTCGATACGATTTCTAGGTCGACCAAATTTCCCACGAGTAATCGAATCGTCGGTACACGCGGACGTGTTAACGGTAATGGCCGTCGATAGTTCGCGCCTCGATGACGCGTTATTTCTTCGCTCGGTGTCGGTTGCTTTATTAAAAACTGCGTCGACGTGCTCTACTTTGTGGCTCTGTGAGAAACTACGTGCACACGACTACAATATAGAAACTTATATATTTAACAGAATACACGAAGAAATATCGTTAATTCGTATTTTAAAATAGTTTGCAACGCTCGTTACTAGAACACATTCGCTGCCTTTAAAACTACCGGTATTTCTCGAGAGGTTCCGTGAAAGCAAACTCAACGCGATCGAACGTCTAAAAACGGAAAGGCATAATTTCGAAAATTTTACGATTTTATCGTTTATAATGATTGTTATAACGTGCCAAGCTACATGTAGTAATTTTCACAATGGCCTGGTTTAGATGGTGGTTCTAGATGAAACTCTGTTTTATTATGTCTTGTAGTGACAGGTAGAAGTTTAATGAATAATTTTGTATCGTGCCTGTTTTAAGATCGTATCGATTTGAAAACCCTTAAGATCCTCGATCAACACGTAAGGTGAAACAAAAACGTACTCGAGCTAATTCGTGGCAATTACTTTGTTCGAAAGTATATTTCACTCTTTATTGCTGCGAACAGTATATATTAGAGTATCTATAATGGCTCAATTCTTGAATACCATTATTACGACGCGACAATTTATTATCGAATTGAGGATACGAACTTTTGGAAATCATAAATTTACATATTCAATCGCGTTAAAAATTCGAAAGACGTTGCTAACGTCAGTAATATACCTAAAGCAGTGAAATCGAAACGACGTCCATTAACCAAAAACCCGAAACAAAATATAGAAAACTTTTAACACGATTAAATCGATACATGGGCAGTAATGCCGAATATCTTCGAAAGTAGTTCAAAAACTTCCCCATCGAATTCCGATACTTCACAGACTCGATATGCACGAAATTCTCGGTGTGGGGTGCTTTTACATTTTTTGCCGGAGATTTCGTGAACGAATAAAAGGAAAGCAGCTCACCGCGAAGTGGAACGCGTGTACGCGTAAACGGGATGAAATTTTCCGTAGGGCGGAAATGAGGAATGTCTAAATGAAAATCGACGTACCTCGGGCGAGACGGCATAAAAATAGATAGGGTAATTTCGATGACATAGTGGAAATCAGGGTAGCCGTTTCCAATACATATCTCCGTGAAATCCCCTCCAGCGAGCGGTGATCACTCACACATTCCTGGAAATCCTTTCCACCGAGGCATATGGGTCATGCGAGTCGCGCTGAATTCTGGGTCGTCGGAATTTCCTACGAGCAATCGAATAGACGCCTCGCGGCCAAACGTGACACGATAATGGACCGTCGAAGACGCTCGAAAATTCCGGGCTACGTCGCTGAGTGCATCGATAACGTTCGCGATGTCGTCGGATGTCCGACGGCGATAAACGTTTATGTACGCTGTTCACGCTAATTTATCGCGCTTTCGTTATTTCTTTGAATATCGAAAATTCGAGGAAAGTGAGTCTATACTTGGAAATAGCGTGCGAGCATCGATCGAAAATTATCTAGTTATTTCTTTTGACTCGCGTCTGCATATCGGTATTCTTGGAATCCTTTATACGTATGAAAGCGCTAAATTTTCTAGAGCTAACGAAATTGGTGTAGCTATTAGGGAGGCATAATCGTATTGTCTAGTGCAGCGAGCGTTTCAGGTCGGGTGCGAAAATGGAAAACTGTTTTCAAGGCGGGCTTTCTGCGAAAGAATGATTATTAGAGTCCGTTGTTTGTGAAGCTGTTTTCTAGTGAAGCAGGGAAGTTGCTATATTGCCTCGTTTCAGCAAATGAGAGGAATAACTCAGGAGGAGCTTTGTTTTCTACGAAATGAAAATAGGTATTGCGAACTGAATATTGAAATTCGTAAACTTATTTCTCCTCGACGTTAATGACATCGTTTCTTCTCATTTTCTTCTCACTCTCTAATCTCATATTTATACTCCACAATATAATCATCCAAATAGGATTAAAATACCGTACGCAAATAGCAATAAATAACAGTATATAAAGCTTTTACATCTTCACGTTGCTACCTTTAACAAATTATTATAATTGCAGCACTAAAGTACCGCGTTAGTCACGAATCCACGTAGTTTAGCCATTCTCCAAAAACGAATATAACAAAGCTTACAAGCAAAGTTGTCGGAGTCTGCAGGGCCATACACCCGTTCTCAAATGACAATTACCGCATACAGACAGGCCGAAACATCCGAATGTCTGAAGCCAGGGGTTGGTAACCGCGCAGAGGGTATGGGAGTTGGAAATATCGAGGAAGTCTTGAAGCAACCCGAGCCAGTTCGTGATTAGGCAGCATCCGCATTTCCATGCACATTGTCGCGGCCTGTGGGCGGGAAATTTGGCCGCAGTTGGCACGACCGACTCTTATATACAAGCCAGAGCCAAGTGGGCCGAGAATTTAAGGTCGAATAAAGTTGCTAACCCGCGTACTCGAAAGGCTTTATCCTTTGCGTCTCGCAGCCATGCATACGATAACAGACGTTGCGCTCTCCTCTAGCCTGTGGTTCTATGGCGTGCAATTTTTGGCCCCCGGTGTTGGCCGTCTTCGCCGCAAATAATTTTCGAAAATCGTTGCGCCGCCTCCGCTCGAGTCACGGAAAAGCGTGATACTCGAGCCACGTCGCACGGCCAAATGCTGCAGCTTCCGCGCTCGAAACCGCGAATATCGATGCCATGAATTTTCACCGATCCCTCTGAAGATCATTTACCACGCGTACATTTTCAGTGAGAGATTCTGGCTGGCATGGAATTCGATATCTGACCGAAACTATTGTATGTTCGAACTTTTCAAGGAATAATCCCAAAGAGAAGAGTTCCGTCAAGCGACGTCGATAACGGAAAGGTGTAATTGTCGCGTATCGAAATCTGAATAGACTCTTTCCTGAACACTCGCGTCACAATAGCTGAAAGAGCTATAAACTTAAAGGAACAGCGAAGTATGCCACGAATCCATGCATTTCGGCGTCGAAAATCAGAAAATGCGATGCATCGAGAATATCGAGTCTCGTGTCGCGGCAAAGTTTCTGCGTCGTATTTGAGCGCCGGCTGAATCGCAGACAATGGTAGTTGAATAATAGAACGCGAGGAGAAGGTACGTAAAACGCGTATCGACCGGCGGGGTCTCGTGGAAAGAGTCTTACGGCCTCGGGAAAAGCGAAACGCCGTGCATCGAACATCCAATTTCGACGCTTCCCGACACGATCGCTCGATTATTTTCGCCGTGTCTCCTCCCGTGTTTCTTGTTAACGCGAGGTGCTCGGCGCCGAAAGCGAGTGCTTTCGAGACTCTCTCGGCCGACGAAATAGCGTCATCGAGCGCACAAAGCAGAAGTAACAGGTCAAACACGCTCGCGCCACCCATATCTTTTACGATTCCTTCGTGGCTACGTCGACATGCGCGTTTAAGAAATCATCCCCTACGTACTTGAATTATTGCTTGGCCTGTTGCTTCTCTCCTCTACCGAAACTGCGAGCTGTAACTACGAAACGATTCGTTTCCGTATAAATCTGCCGGTTCACGAATTTATCGCAACATTTGGCGTACCTAGCAGAGATTATACTACCAAATATGCAATCTGGATTACGTGCACTACGTATTTAATTTAGCATCTTTGAAACTCCAAGTTGTTTTATACGAATTAATAATTTAAATCTCCTGAACGATGCAGTAATCGTCGAGCAACAGGTTTATCTTGCGAGGACTATGGCAATATAAATCAGACAAGGTAGTCAAGTAAATAGTATGGATAGATAAATGGCCAGATAAAAATTACAGATACCAGTGCTTTGTATCGAGTACGTCTTGCCCGCCAAGTAGTATAAGTAGACACGAGGTCAGACGAGTAGCATTTAGTCGAATAATGTCAGTCAGTGGTCAGACAAGTAGAATAGTACGATGGTCGGTTAGACAAGTAAAATATAAGCTGCATTCGGACTCACAATAACAAGGATGTTGCATTACATTGAATTTCTGTTGGCGGAGAATGGTAGAAAACGACGCTTTCAACAAATAAACGTAGAACTTCTCTTTGCGTTTCAATCTTATTTCTCCGAAGGTGAAGTACAAGTCGAGAATTTTATGCAACGCGTGTTCACATGATATCGTTCCTCGCTACTTTGAATGCTATACGTTAGTATTAGTCTTCGCGAATTGATACTGCAATGAATTTTCTTGTAATATCTTAAAGATTTTCGATGTTTGCATTTCAGTATTCCGAAAGGGACTCGTACGAAACGCTATCCTTTTCTCTACGTTGCATTTATACAGCTTCGTGCCTTTTTCATTCGCGTGTTTTCTATTGTACTTTCTGTTCTCATACAAGAAACTTCGACTCGGCGCAGAATACTATTCTTAAGTGTCCGTATCTCTTCTCCGTATTATTCCACGGTATTGGATTCTCCGTGCAAGCCCCGCTGTCAACCTTTACCCTCTGCACGGAAATTCGATTGTCGACTAGAAATTGCAAACAAATAGAGTCGCGCCCGTTCTGCCCGTAGAATCTTAACAGCCCCAATTTGTGCACCCTTTTCGCAACGGTTCATCCCCTTCTTTCGGCAAACACGCGAAAAGTCCACGGGCAACTGAAATAACGGGGCGGCGAGGGTGCTCCTTTCCTCGAGAGGAATCCCGACGACCAACGTTTCCGTGTGTTTGATTTTATTATTCATCGATTTCAGACGCGGCTGCGACGTCGGACGAGGGTGATATCCTCCCCCGGGGCTATTTAGCCGCGCGGCCCACGAGCACGGGATGAAAGTCGACGATACCACCCCTTCGTGCACACCCACACCCGTCGAACCACGCACACAGCGACCAGGTGAGTTTAATATCTTCGTGTAGTAAAGCGTGGTAACGCTGCGCGACGAGAAAGAGGAAGGAAGCCAAGATTATTGCTTCAATATTGCTCCGGTGTCAGACGTCGTAGGAAGGTCTATGTATCCTGGTCTTGCTCGATCTCACCCTTATTCTCCAGCGAGTCCTGCCCACTGCAACGTACAACTTCCTCCTGCAAACGTGCGCCCACCTAGCGATGGAGACTTCATGGGGCAAGTTCGAGAACAATTTCGGCAAGTTTCACGACTAAAACCGTTTCGAGGCAAAGAGGACCGCCTTTTTCGCTCTTTCTGACGAATTTTAACGAATTCAGCGGGATTCGGGAGCTTCCCCGCTTTAGGGAGTTTGTTAATTTAATTGCTCACTTCGAATGCCCGAATTATGGTAATTCTGAAAATGATTTCTTGTAGACCGAAGCCTGTGGAATATTGCGGGGTAGACAATTTTTCTTGAGCCGTCTACTCCGAAGGAATGGTAGCATTTAAATTTCCGTTTGCAAATATTATGTTAGATGTCTCGGAAACTATTTGTTACCCAGATATATGGAGCCATTACTATTTACCGATCGTGGATTCACGTGTGCACACGTGCACGGGGGTTGCGGCGTTATTAAACCATCTCTTAGCAGTTATATCGTCCCCCATGAGCTGTTCCGCTCTCGTCGCCACCCCTTGCAACGAATTTCTAACCCCTGGTCGAATCCACTGCCTCGGTCAGAACACGTCCGTATTTTGTTAGGGTTTCTGAAAGTCAGATCCTGACTGAAGGATTACTGGAACCTCGCTCGGGAATCGCTGTTCGCGCTGAGACTCTTCCACGAATCCTCGAGAGGGTTACCGTGTGCACTCTCTCAGCGTTCTGGGATTTTTCCTGCTATTTGATTCTTCGCTACAAACGTATTTGTACCGTTTAACCAGAGACGTGTCACGAACGCGTTCAACAAAAAGTATTTCGCCTTAACCCCTTACATTATTTTCACGAATCTGACTCGTGACGCGCTCATACTTCGGTAATCAATTTTACTCGAATTCTGAATACATTTCAATTTAGAGTTCAAGTCCAACTATAATTTACATAGACAACGACTGCATGATACCAAATTCACATAACATTACAAGTTTCTGTGGTTGTTTTCATGTTATGTCCGAAATTAGTCAGTTCTGACTGACGCACTTGAGAAAAGCATCATAGTGCAAGGGGTTAATTGGATCGTTTCTGGAAAGAAGTTTAAGAAGCAGTTTTTTTTAGATATTGGCAGCTTTAAAAATGCCATTACGTAGGGAGACGGAATTAATTTTCAGATAGATTGAAGAGCTTCCTACTACGGATACTGCAAACTTCTATTTCGTCGTTTCGCCCGAAGATCCCATTGCCGTCAGCAATCTCATTTGCTTGATGGTACGGAACAAAGTGACTCCTTGGCGCGGTGTGCCGTGTTCTAGCGCGAAAATGCTTCATATTTAGGAGCACTCTCGAGCGTTCGAGGCATATTGAAGACACCTTGCATCTTTGTCCCCGTAATCTTCCGCTAGACGTACATGATTAATCAGACCCATCAAACGTACCCATTGTTTCTCACACCAGTTGCAGCTGAACATCTTAATTTTCAAAGATTCTCGATCTGTAGACGGCGTTTGTTTCCAATTTAATGAACAGTCATTCGGAATACTAATGTCTCCAGTTTAATCATGATGAATTTAATCATATCGAAATAAAGTCCCATTCTGCAATTGTATAAGTGAAAAATTTGCATTTTGCGCGGAGGGCAATAGGGGAAAGATCGATAAAGCTTTACAGTGCTTAATGCGTGATAGCAGCCATCGTCTCGCGAAACCTTTTTCCAGTGAAAAGAAGGAAGCAGCGTGAATCGTCGAATCGAGAAGACGGGAAGAAAAATATTGACCGTGGGGCCGTGGGTGAATTAGCGGTGCTCGACTCGAACCAACAGCCCCCAATGGTCCAAAGTCGCTGAGCATCGAACTCTGTTTGCAGCGGGACGGCCTCTCCATCGCGGCACAAAGAAAATTCTGCAAAAAGACCGCGCTCGATTGGTGCTCGGCTCTTTTCGAGTCGTTCCAATCGGCATCGAGATCCGCGAGGAGGGCGAGAGCGGAGCGGATCAATCGTGGTCGCGGAAGTGCGTTGATTTAGCAATCAGAGCAATGAGAATGGGACGAATGGCGGTGACGGCTATGGCGGTGGGTGGGTGGCAGAGGGCCAGTGTAAACGCGGATGGAAAGATGAACAAGCGACACGAAAGAGAGGAACGAAGGGTACACAGAGCCGATGCGGTGGACGGAGAAAGAGGGAAAAAGGGACCGTGTGTGCCTCTAGTAATTACGCTCGGTACAGCGGAATCATTTGTTTGCGCATTGTTGCCGCAAAGCATTGTTGCGCAGCGAAACGTTCCACCACCATCGGGCATCATCCCCCACCGTAAGGGTTCGTTGCCATTCCCTTGGACTGCTCGGCCCTCTAACGGGGTTCAAACGCATTGTACCTTTGCGGGCCGCCTTCCAGCCTCGCGGACACGTGCATCGCACACCAACGAGCCCTCGAAGCGCAGTCACGCGGTCAGCTTTCTACAATCCGCGCCCTGGTTACCGTTACAACTTTGCCTATTCTGCCCGAACAGAATTCGTTGCTTCTCTTCTATGACAAATTAAGCGGACTGAGCCGGAGCTAACTAGTCGGCTAACTAGCTCGAACTACCTCGCTGGCCCGAAAAATACTACCAGGAAGTTGCTAGCATCGGGTTGTTTTAATTGGAAGGGAGAACCCGCGACAGATAAAAATAAAGGAATAGAGGAAACAGTTGTTCTATCTAAAAAAAATTCGATCTCGTCGAAAGAAAGGGTAGGAACTCGACTGTAATGCGATTAAAAATTCGAGGTTTTACGAAAATTAAGTCGCGGAACGAACGTAATGGATAGAAACATTAGTTTCGCAAAAAGTGGACCGCGTTCCCATTGGACCAACGAGAAACGTATATTCAGTACATGGAAAGCCCATGTGCTCGACGAGAGCCGGCTCCTCTTCATCATCCGCTTCTTTCTGCTCGTGGGATCGAGTACCCTCGAGGCAGAGTCAGCTCGATAGTTTGCACCCCTTTTGCGGCACATATTTGACGAAGTTCGTTCGCGAATTTTTACCCTCTTCCCAAAAGAGCCTGCGGCGGTGCTCTTTGCTGACTGCATTCGTTTGTCCACTGTCGTAAATATTGAATATCCATTACGAAATATTGCACCGATATCGAATATTCGGCATATGATCGATATACGGCGCGACCAGGATAGGCGTTTACCCAGGGACGCCAGTTCCCGGAGAAAATTGCTTCGCCGGCTTCGGCTAACATCTTCGATAATTAATTCGGCCGTGGCAAGTCGAACTCGACGTGAAAATAATGGAGCGAGAGACAATCCACCCATGAAGCGTATTGTCGGATATACCGTAAGTCTATACTACTGCTTCACTATTTCACTACGTTACTATTTTATAAACCGATGTACCAATGCCTGATTTATTCATCGATAACAATTACCTTTGCATCTTCATCGTCTCAAATAGAAGTGAACCCTCGAACGTCATTTCAGATATCGATTAAAGCGACGTCTCTTTAGTTTTGTCATACGATGAAAACTTATTCGATAATACGTTAATAAATTAATTCTCGATGAATTCCCATCATGGTGAGTATCGGAGATGAAGCGAGTTAAATACTTATGATCATTCGCTCTTGTAAAGGAAAGTGCTTTGAAGGGAAAATAAGTTATTAGCAAGTTGATTAGATCGTCAGCGTCCCCTATGCTTTATTGTTTGGTTGTTCTATACAATTTGTGCAGTTTGCGCTGCGGAAATCGATCGCGTCCGATTGTAAAATTAAATTTGCAGATCAGCGGTGAACGCGAACCTTTCATCCCTTGCAATTTGTACAGCTGTCGATTTTCGAATCAAACATCGCCTACGTTACCCACGAAGTTTTCAACTGAATTGTAGATTCTAAGTTGAACGAAGTTCATCCAGCCGGTGAACGAATCCCGCGAAGTTTCGCCCGTTTAATTTCTTGCCTTCGGGAATGAGCCTAGAACGGTACTCATTATACTTTTCTTCTAATACCTTAAGGTACATTGTCTTTTCCACTTTTCTTTCGCCTCCGCGTCGCTGAATTTTTAAGTCCCTTTTTCTGCACGACACCGACGATAATTGAAAGTAAAAATTCACTTTAGAAAGAAGCGGCAAGTTGAACATTTTTGCCGTGTTTTAAACGTTTTTAAAAGCTGGTTAAAAGAGTATGTAAAATGTCTCGGTACGCTGTTAGGCGATAAAACTGAAACGCGTTCCTTCCCAGAGGTTTCTCGTGAATTTTTCGATAATAGGAATCGAACGATAGAAACGTCGAAATACCCTATCGCGTAGCCACGAGATCTCTCGTGCGGTCTAAGTACGCCATTACGGTAGCGGAAGGACGTTTAATCTCCGCGGCTCAAGCGTTTCAGCGTTTCCTGCTGGCCGACAAGAAGCGTTCTTCGAGAGGATTCGAGGATTCTTCGCCTGCATTTACCGTGATTTCTTCCTCGTACCTTGAGAACGTACAGCTTGATCCCTCTTGATCGTTACCCGTCGTTGTCCTCGAACTCGTTGTTCTGATCCTGCCACCTGTTAATAGTTACAGCTCCGAAAATCTAACAGAAACTACGTTAATTCCCTTTTCGATTTCTCCAATGAAATACTCAAGACGATATTTTAACTAGACCACCGTCTAGTTAAGATATTCTTCTTCGAAACAATGAATTTTAACGACCGCTCACGCAATCAGAGCCGGAGTGCCGAGTTAGTATTAATCGTGTCCATTGGTTCCTCCGCTCACTAATTGCACGTTCGTGGCAAGAAAGGAGAAAATCGACGAGACAAGAATAGAATTCCCGAAAGAAGAGGTGGAACAAAGGGGAAGAAGAAGTAGAAGAAAGTGGAAGGACGAGACTTAAGCTCATCGACATTCGCGCGTCGAACGAAACATTCGATTCGACCGACAAAAAGTGAGCTACACGAATAAAACGGGACTCCGTGGAGTCTGGCTGATTCGAAATTAGAATGAAAGACAAAGTTTGGTCGTGGTCACGTTCTCGGCGAGGATTTCTTGTGCTCGTTCAGGAATCTAATGAGCTATCGACTTCACGACGCTGTTTGTTGTCGCGCGAACTCGTGCACGAACGAACCACGAGTTTCGTGAAAGAACAACGACGACGAGATTATTCTTCCGGAATCTGGAATCGCTTTTCTCCATTCCCCGATTGTTTGCCGATCGACTGTAATTCTCGATCACGTCGCGTACCTTTGTCATCGACCGAATCATTTGTTTCGTTTTCAATCAATTACTCCGCAGCGAAACTTCTGTGAACTCATTTTTTCGAAATGCATCGTGACCCACTTCGCGGCGGATATTTTCGAAAGAATAGCGGTCGGATAAAAAGTGTCGCTTCGCTGTTTTTAAATATTGTATCTCGAGCGAATACGCGAGGCAAAAGTTGATCTTCTGTTTCGTAATTGTACTTCGATAAAGGATCCTCCGAATAATAATCTGGGAAGTTGCAGATCCAGCCTCGCGAACAAGGATCATTTTAAAAAGACCGAGGATTCTCCAGCGTTCGTTAAATCGTCTGCCGCGAGACGCTTTAAAAACCTTACCATTTGTAACGTCACGACGAAGATGGTGTTCCCGGTAACGAGAGAAGACGCCCGGTAAGAAAGACATTCGAGATGTCTCGCGATTAATCCGAAAGGTTCGCGTAAAAAGAAACGCGCTGAATTCTTCGCCTCTCTATTCTTCTTCTGCTCTTAATGCCCCCTTTAAAGCGACGCTGCTCGCGTCGCGACGATACACCGAGGTAACGATTACCGAGGACGAGCTGTTTATCGAAATTCTGCTCGTCGATGGAAAGCATAATTGCCGCTCTCAATGGTTCATTTTACGCTGAATTGAAAGTAAACGATCGTTAAAAGGGAACGAGCTTAATCAACTTTTACAACTTGTTTAATATACTTCGAGTTACAAGTTCGAATTGAACTAAAAACCTATTTTAACGATGCTATACAGAGAGAAAATAAGATTACCGATCGATGAAAGACCGCTAGCGGAAAAGCGTAAAAAGAAGAAACCTTTAAACTACTCGTGTTCGCAGCGTTCTCCGTTTCTTCGTCGTATCAAGCATCAATTAGACGCAACATCAGCCGCAATTCACACTCCAATCGTTTGAAAACGATGAATCCAGTGTTCGGAGCGGCGAGATCGATATCCGTTTTCATTAAAGAAACACAAGGAGCCGGAAATGGCCGCGCGTTCCATTCAAGCACTCGCACCTGTAGCGCGTCGGTGCAAAGTGCTGCGAGCTCGAGCTAAAAAAAAGAGCCTCGTGAAAGTTTAACGTCGTCGCGGCGTTCGAGCGATGAAAACGGCGCGCGGAAAAAAAATAATTAAATGCACGGTGATCGTGCGACGGCTAGTATAATTGGACGGTGCAGAGAGCAAAATCGAGCCTGCGATTCGAACAATGGCGAATTGAAATTTTTACGAACCGAACGGAGCCCGCGACACCTGTTAAAGTAGTCGGAAACGATGATCGCCGCACGAATTTTCCACGACTACGATTATCGAGCAAGTTTCCCATGGCTTTCGGAACAGCCGGTTCCGCCTCGTTTCCGGTCCCCGTTCGCCCTCGAAATCGATCTTTATCCCGCAGCAGCGCGACGCGAGGACAATGTTACCGGAAGCAGATGAATCTCGCAGTCCTCCAGCTAACTCGCCCCGAGCCGATTTCTTCATCTTGATCCCGAAACCAGCAATCGAGAATTCAAACAGTCGTGCTCGACGTCTTTTCATTCTCGAGCCTTTCTCCCTCTTTCCGATCTCCCGCTTTGACCCGTTGTTTCCTTTGTTCCCCGTTTTTCTGCTTTCGAGGATTTTTCGAATGATTACGGTTATTCCGGTACTCGATCCGTTTCTTCTCAACGCTACACCGAAAAAACTGACTTTCAGGAATTTTGATTAAGGCTCCTCTCTAGGCCATAAACTGATAATCTCCTCGAAGCCTGCTATCCTCAAAAATAGCATCGTAAACCCGATTCTACTCGACGTGCTCGACGTAGCTCTTTATTCTGCAAACGGCTGCAATGTTCCTTCATATCCTTTCCATTGTAACCAACGTAAACTTAACGTCCTTGAAAAGGAGCATGATCCTCGCTACCGAGTATCAAGATGTTTCAACATTCTTGCACGAGGAAATATTAAATAGCTACTCGCTATAACGCTTTAGTATCAAATTTCCTTGAATCGAAATACTCCATTAAATTACAAATTTAAGTCCCGAAAATAACGTCCTTGAAAAGGAGCATGATCCTCGCTACCGAGTATCAAGATGTTCCAACATTCTTGCACGAGGAAAATATTAAATAGCTACTCACTATAACGCTTTAGTATCAAATTTCCTCGAATCGAAATACTCCATTAACACTAAACTCCATTAACTACGGACGTTTATGGTCACTTACATTTAATTTTAACTAAAGTAGAAAAATAAATAAATTGCAGGTGATATGTGAACTGCCTAAAACATTGATTCTTTTGCTGAAAGTTGACATTTTTACAAAAGTTTCTTAACAAGTTTTGTCATCTAAAATAGACCTATTATCCGTCATTTTGACGAGCTCCGTAAATCCAGCGTTAAAATACAAATTCAAGTCCCGAAAATGAGAGCCGAATTGATGAGAAGAAAAACTACTAAATCTGTTTCGCTAATTTGGCGAAAGGGGTGGAAGTTAAACGAACGAGCAAAGTGGGTCGCAGTATTTCGCTACGTTACTTCGCATTGCGGCACATAATTTCCGTTTATACACTGTAATATAACACAGGGAGCGGCCTCGCACGGTCCAATTACGCGGGCCGTCTGCGCGACTTCTGATTGCGCGCGTATTTCATCGCGTTTTACACGAAGACGAGCGGAACCGAGCCACGGGCCGAAAGTTTCGTCGAACGACGTGCTTGAAAACGCGTGCAACCGGACGGACAAAGCGTCCTATGATTAACGGGGTTTTACGTCGACCGACAACAATTCCACCAACAGTTTTCTCGACGCATAATTTCCCTCGTCCACCGAACTTTCTTCCTGTTCCAAGCGTAATAGTGCCTCATTTGCTAATGCGTGCATAATTTTATTCGAGACGAAATCGCCCCGCTCGCAGTCCACTAATTCGATCGACGTAATTCACCGTGGAACATGCGTTCCACGTTGTCAAAATTTTACATTCGCTCGAAATAGTGCTCTTCGACCTTTTACGATCCACGTTGGAGACTCGTGCGTGCGCGGTCAGATGGAAAGTAATTGCGAAATATGTAGATGCCTTTACTTTCTCATTTTTATGGCGTATGCGATTTATTTTATTACAACGAATTTATTCAAATTTTTTTTATAAATCGGATGAAGTTCTAATCTCTTTAATAACGAAATAAAAGTCAACTCCATGATACAACGTGCACTCGAGTAAATGTAGGTGTCTGCATAAACAATAACCCAGTAATGTGTTCGATTTTGAGAGGCACCATTATCCCAAAATTGAACACGTTAATAGCAAACCTTAATCCAGTTTGAAGATCATATTTGATCGAACACCTCGAAAAGAAGGATTTACGCTGCTAAAGTTATACAGAAACACGTAGTAGCAATGGCCACGTTAAACCCGCGTTACGACTTGAACGTTGATCGTTTCGGACGTTCATATTCCACGCACCGCGATCGCGGTCGTAAAATTCACGAAACAGTAGCAGCATATCTCCTGAATGATTTGCAGATTGAATTTCAAGCGAGTGGTTGGCAACGGAATAATTTCGACTAGTAACCGCCGGTGTCCTCCTTAATTCCGTGAATTATTAAAACCCGATGCGGAGCTTCTTTCACGAGCGTCGTTTTGTATTTTAATCGGTCGGGATCCTTTTTATAATGACCGTGGCACCGAGCGTCTGCTATGTAAATAGTGGCCTGAGGGGAAAAATAGCCCCCGGAGGAAAATGCAGGAGAATATCAACGAGATTCCTGTATAGCGGGACGAGCTTTTTGCTTTTGACGGGACACGACCAGCTTGAATACCAAAAGGGCCAGCTCTTCTTCTTTCGCGAATCCTACACGATGATTACGGGGAGGTAAGATTCGCGGAAAAAACACGCTCGGTGGCTGTTGTCCTCCTTTGTCCTCGCACAACCAACGAATCGAGACTTTTCGAGCTATTCTCTGCCTTTGTACTTGCTCGTGGAATGTAATTTTTTCAACTTGTTTATGAAAGAAGAGCCGCGGTGACTTTTTACCGAAGGGTAACAGGATTGTCCTTTGTGTTTCACGCCTCCGGACTTTACTATTTTTAACATTCGTTAGAATGCACGTGTAAGAGATTGTTTACGGTAGCGTTGGATCAACAGAGAATATCTTATGAACTACACGTACACTGATTTAATTCTTCTCAAACTCAAACTTACAAATTTTCAACTATTCAAACTAATGTCAAATTTACTAGCGCTAATGTCAACTTTACTACTGGAATATTCCATATTCCAACGTGAAAAAGATCCATCGTACGTTGCACCTTTTGAAATGCAAACGCGTCAGAAATGAAAACGTAGAAGTTTGATTACGATCTTCCGAAGACACCCAGTTATGCGCTAAAGGGTTAACGATCTTGGAGCTCGGTCCTCGAGGATCGATCGACAAGTTCCGACGATGGCGTAGAAAGGGTTTCCGGGTACGTGTTGGTGAAAGGACGAGTGGCGGAGGAGAAGGCCGCGTCCAAGTGGACACGCGGTCGTTATGACGGCGAACGACGTTAACGAGCTCCTTTTAAGGACTTCTGCTGGGAAAAGTTCCGGAGCAGGACTTTATTGGATTGCGAATTTCCACGGAATCGCTGGGGCAAATAGCAATTCCGAGCGAACAGGGCTGAACGTATATTCTGTCCTGTACTTGTGAAGCGTGTCCCTCGAAAATATCCTCCTTTCTATGGGGCCGGAGGTGTTGATGCAGCCTACTCCTTCGACGGACGATGTTTTACGTCCTGCAATTTTCTCTTTATTCTACGCTGTCTCGTATTGCGCTTCATTTAACTAGCACCTTCATTCGACAAATTGAAAATATCCAGATTAAATAAATACGCTTAAATACAACTTTATGAATACATTATCTATTTCTCATAAAAATAACGAGTTATTTTTTATAAAATAATTTTTGAATTCTGGAGATTAGAGATCTAACTTATAACAAAGAATAATTTTGAAGTGCGCGCTTCTAGATAATTGAAAAATGAAATCGAAGCTCGAAGTGTCCGCAAGCAAATTGTGCGCATTCTGTCGAACGAACGAGGTGTTAACAATTGACAAACTACGAAGTACGACGAAAATTACTACTGTTCGCCTCTGAAGCTTCTGACCGGCTGTATCAGTCACTTGGCTGAAACTTTGTACTCTCTATTTGCTGTCTGCCTTGAAACTTCGACAGGAGTTTCGTACGGCTCCATAACAAGTTAATCGACCGTTAACAAAAGTCGCATGAACTACTGGAATTCAACATTCCATTCGTCTTGCTGGCAATTACCAAATTGACACTATCCTGTCTTATACCAGAATTCGAGAATTAGCAGTTCTCGAAGCGAGGAACGTCGCGCAAGATGGTACGAAGCGATTCATCTTTAATACGATGTCTATTACCATAATCGAAGTTCTTGCAATCTTAAATTACTTTCGAGAATTGCTATAATATTTATAATATCGTCGAAGTGTTTAGTGTGGGAGTGTGTTATATTTTATGTTGGTTTGTTGTGTGTTATATTTTGTTAGTTTGATTTGGCAACCACTGTGAAATTGTATGTGCAACTGCAGTTGTGAATGACGATTTATGAAAGGGACTGTGTGAAATGTTATGCGGAAGTGGCTACCAGCGTTTAGAAAAAGTGTTGTTGCGAGTTCAGTTTAGTAACGGAAGTGAAACGATTTTGACGTGTGCCGCGAATTACGAATTCAGAATACAGAACGTTTACGGTTTTATTATATTTAATAGTTTAATTACGTTATTGTGTGTTCTATTAAATAAAAGGATAGTATTCAAAACTCTATTCCTATAATATTACTGTCTGAAAATTTTTCCGAATAAGATGGCGTAATAATAAGCGGCAGAAAGCCTTTTAGCGCGTGGTAAACGGGAAGCGAACTGTCGTTTTCTTCGTCGCAGTTTCATGGGAGACCACAATGTCTCCTAAATATGCAGTAAAGCCCGAAGCTTGCCATAACAGCGGAGCATAGAAATTTCCGTCGTTCGAAGGAAGGCGATCTGACCAGAGCGTCGAGGCCGCTTCCTCTGCAGAATATTTTATTCCCTGCGGTCTCCGCTCGTAAAACGACCGGTCCGATTTCTACGGCCCCATAGACGCACGATATAACGACGAGGTATATTGCGTTTACGGGATGGGAACGGTGGTTTTCCAGAGGAGCTCGAGGTAGGAGAATCGATCGTATCGCGGCCCATAGGAACCGGCATGCAACGAGTTTACCGACAGTAGTTTCCGGTGGGCGTTCGTTCGAAACTACCCCGTCGACAGCGGTGCTGGTTGGCCTGCAACTTCTCGCAGATGCAGGACCCGTGGGCGGTGGTAGACTACCACCGGTGTTATAAGTAATAGCTAAATTAACATCTTAGTGTATCCCAGGAGCGTCATCTGCTATCTACGGCCAGTTAGTGTACCAGCAGTCGTAAGATCCGAGCGTTATGAGAAAATGTCTCCCCTGTTGGCGCTGGCCTATTCGTTGCTCGTTTACCGATACGTTGCGTACACGTTACGTCTCTATCGAGACCGATTCTCGGTTTATTCGTTATACACCCCTCTACCTATGATCGACAGCTCGTATCTTTCTCATTCGATCGAACTTACGGAGAGAGCTTTATCGAGATTCGCACTCGAACGACCATTGTTAGTACCGCGTTACGATTCCCGGGTGCAAGAAGTTCTCGTGCGGTGGGGATATTTCCAGTAAAAGGTTTCTATCGATGAGTATGGATTTCGGGAAATCTAATTTAATCTACTTTCTTATTTGTATTTGACGGCAAAATATTTGTTGGGGATCTAGGTCATATATTTCACAAGTGATTAAAAAATTATGAAACATTTCTTCCATTTTCAATTTCATAATTCAACAAGTATAGGATGTCATGAAGCTTAAAGCTTAAATTAAATTAAAGCTTAAATTTCATTGAAAATTCGAAATTTTTAAAAATTATTTCCATAATTTTTTGCTGGGGAAAAGAATAGCGGCTAAACCGAACAGTCGACATTTGAATAGCAGTCAATCGAACGGATCGAGTCGCTTCTAACCACAATGTCCACGCAACACCGGAACCACTTTCAAGCGAATACCGGATGCTTTTGTTCGAACTTTGTCGAACTGATATTTCGACAGTGTTTCGTGGGATTTCGCGAAATTACCCTGCGGATACGGTTGTGCGCGCTTGGCTGAACATGACAGCCGCTTTCAGATGCGAAATATGAAAAGCATATGGTTGGTCCCGAGACGAGTGGGTCGTGACGTTTCAACTGCGCGAATGAAAGTCGTTTAAAATTAACGCACGAGTTTGCGGAAGACATTTTTTGCTAAATAAATTATACATTTTGTACGTCGGTATCGACTGAGGATGTAGGATAAGAACAAGAGTGTATGTAGGGATATGTGTCAATTAAGATCTATAGAAAAATTTATAGAATTTATCTCTGTAAAGAGTAAACCTTCAAATCGTAATATTTTCTAAAAATAAAAATAATTTCCTAAGAGTCTTTCAAACCGCATTCAGAATAAAGAAGAAGAGCTGTCTAGAGCCAAGCCACGTATCGTGAAAACATCTGTCCATACCGAGCTTTATAACTCGCAAACCGGATGTAATTTCTCTTCCGCGATGTAATACTACTTGAAAACTGGCATGTTGGCCGTCGCGTTACACGTACGGGTTATCACGGCACAAAAGGGCAATGCACCGTCGCGAAATGTCGACGTTCGACGACTTATCGATTCTGCTGGTGTGTTCCGCGCCTGGGTCCGTTGGTCGTTTAATAAAATACGAGGACGGGGGATTGAACGATGCACCTTTATGTCTATCCTCGGTGACGATCAACCGCGTTCATGGTATGGTATCAAACATTGGCCGAGGAAGCGAGCGACCGCTTTATTCGTGGCGCGAAGACATCAACAGGGGATCGTTTGATCGAGCAATTTCTTCTATAACAATCGAGCTTTATGCATACGTCGTTTGCTCGTGTATTATTGTATATTGCCCCGTAAATCATGGAGACTCTTGAGGCTCGAATAACTCGATTTGAAGAATTCTTTTATTGCCGGACTTACATTTGATATTGTAGGTATTAGAATAGGGGAATTTATTTGTACATTAATAATAACATGTGGTAGAATTGTTGTTGTTCACATGTAGATTGTCTCTTGAATTAGCACATAAAGTTGCTCTGTCACTTTTATTGTATACTTTACTGTCTAGAATCATTGCCTATCTTTGAAATAGGAAACAACTTAACTACTTAAAATCGCAAACGCTCGTATAAAACATATACGTATGTCATTAAACGTATTACATCCTTACATTATTACCGCAATAATAGCAGCGAATCAGTAAGAGGCGTTAACCCCTATAAGCATTCTTATTCTAACCTCATAGTAAAACCGTAGTAAGTTAAGGAAATTGAATGTGCATATAAGTGTCTGTATCGAAGTGGGATGTAAGATTGCGCTTAAAGCGGTGCTAAAATGGTTCAACTACCGAAGGAAGTGCGACGTCAAAATTGTAGACCGTTCGCGAACGGGGCGAAGTATAAACTTTATGGACACGCTATTCCGGATTCATGTAACCCGTGTAACCCGGCAGTTTCTCGCGTGATTGCCCGCCAGAGAGGAACTAAACGTCCAAGAGGATCGACAAGGAGTCGATTATGCAGGGCGAATCAGACAACTGGGTCAAGTTGCGCCTCCCTCTGCCGTTATCGGCGCGGTGAAGTGTCTGTGACGTAAGTGACGTTGGCGTAATGATGTCGCCTCGTTGACGATCGTTCTTCGAAAACTGCGCAATCGACTTCATCGGAAGCAACCGACGTTTACTTTTAATTGCTCGACTTTTTAATTGCCGATTCTGCCGATACTATTAGACAAATGAATATTCACAAATTTTTCAACGATGTGAACACAGTGAAAACTGACGTATTTCATCTTTTGGTCCGTTAATTAATTAAGAAGTCCGAAAAAATTCATTCCTGTAAATAATTAATTTAACTCGAATTGCAACGCTGGCCAACAGCGTGGTCAACGCGTTAATTGCTCAGAATTTCTGATTTTTGTAAATGAGAAAAAATTCGTTGAATAAAACAGCGAAGCGAGGAAATTGCATTAAGAAAAGTAAATTGAAGAGCGAAATAATAGTCTACCCTGGTTTTTTCCGACCCTGCAACGATGACAACTCCATCGTCGGACGAGGGGATGGTCGAAATTATGAGGATCTCGCAAAAAGGCGACGCCGCCCGTTCCGATTGCCCAGTGCCCGGAAAAACAAGCGTACCAACCAGCCAAAAACAATTTGCTTAATGCTCCACGCCGCTACACTCCCTGATAAGACGACTGATATACGTCGTGCTCGATCCAACCCCCTACCAAACAGAGAGGGATGATCGTGCCCGCGTAATCTCGTTGGATTTGCATTTAGAAGGGAACGTTTAGGCGCGGTAGGCTCAGACAAGCACCGCTCGACGATTCTTATCTCTTATTCCATGAATCTCGAGCCTTTGAAGAGCAGAAAGTTGCGAGTCGACAGATGGATCATGCTCGATGGCGCGAACAACATTTTTCTATCGCTTTCAATTTAATGGATAATGTTCCGTGCTCCGGAAAACGCTGCATCTGTTGCATTTCACGATTTTATTTCAGAGTGTCAGGATTTGGAAGATTCATAAATTTGTAGATTCAAGAGTATCACGAAAAATGAACAGAAAACAGAATCAAAATGTATTGTCAGGATTTAATAAAAAATGCAACCGCAATTTACAAAATCTCGGTAACGAATCGCTTATTTATTCTCATTTCCAACGCAACTCATTTTAAATGCTCACTCTTCTCGCTCGCTTTTAAACAAACGCCTTATATATCGATACATATGTATAATGGACATAATCGATACTCAATCAATGGACATAATCATTATGCAAATGAACGCTATATGGTGTCAACATTGAAAAGGTGAACAAAGTAATGTTTACAAGTAGGAGATTTTAAAATCGTGGTCTAACACTTTCTTGACTATTAAAAATGTGAAAGGTTTGGTGTTTGAAAAAAACGATCGCAATTTCTAGCAGCACGAATTCGCGCATTTATAGTTTTCACTGTGGCAAAAATGGTTGATAGAAAATAATGTGGGTGCATCATATATTGAAAGCGTTCATACATCCGAGAAGCACGGTATTCCCTTTAATCTTCAGCAAGCCGCGCGACCATGCTACATTCGCATTCCCACATAGGTGTCCTAGATTCGCGAATCATCCGTCGTATTACGAGGCTCGTGATCAACGCCACTTTGGAAGAGAACAGGATCGTTCGAGTATCCTGTGGATAGCTGGAAGGATCGCTTGTTCGACGTCGCGATTACGGAATCGCGACAGATCGCTTCTAATTACCAGCTTGTCAATGCTCGTTCCCCCGGGAAAATCGTTCTGGCTGGTACGTCTGGCCCGTTAAAAAGCGCCGCTCGGAATTTCCTACCCTTTCGCTCGTTGCCAGCGTTCCGGTTGCTCCAATCGGGGGATGTTTCATCCCCCTCGTCGCCGTTCCTCCGCCCCACGTCCAGGCCAGTTCACATCGGCCTCTGCTCCTCTTTCCCCCTGTATTTTCCGGGGAAATGCAAATTCCGGGTCACTGACATCGACTCGATTCGAACGATATATCGCAGCGACGACGTGGAAGGGAAGTGGGTGTACGTGTGCGGAAAGATAGAGGCTACGTTGGGAATATATATTTCCAACGAATTTTTCCCTATCCTCCCCGGAGGGTCTTCCAGGTTGCTCGATGACGAACCTGAAACTGCCGGTAGCTCGTCCCGTTTTTTTTCCCCGTCCTCTTATCGTTCGTTTCTCTCTTCTGCACGGGCTATTAGAGGATTTAAACGGAATTAGTGATAGGGTGAGTCGTAGAGGGCTAGTAATCTGTCCTTTGACGGGACGTTCTGGTTAATTCGAGTGGGTGACGATGGGTACTGCGCTTTTTTACAGCACCAGTTGCTCGAGAGAGACGTTTTTGCTTACGAGAGTAAATGCTATTATGTAATTACGAATAAAAATCGTGTACGTAATACATCGGTATAAAGGAACGAAATAAATTACCCGTAGATTTCGAAAAGAGTATCAATTCCTACTGTCCCGGCAGTCTATGCGCTACTATTTAGAGCGCATAGCACGGCGTTCGTCTGGATGGTCGGTTTATCATTCGATCAATTGTCGAAAATGCCGTTCGAGCACCGTGGCCGAGTATGAAAGGGATTCGTGATTCGTGCCAACCCTGTGGCGATCTGGCACGAACTTTGCTGGCTCGCTGAAGGGATACAGGACGGTGCGCTGCGGAATTCTTTCGGTTAACCGCAACGATAATCCTCGAATCGATCCGTTTCGCGAAAAGGCTTCTTCTCTAATTCGGCCCGATACGGCTTCCGTGCCATTTAATAAATAACTGTATCCGATTTCGAGCCTTGCGACTTATGAGAAATTTCCAAATTCTTCTCTTTATATAGTCAGCCGAAAGTTCCAACGAACAGGACTTATTTTGATTCCCTGTATTCCATTAATCGCGTAACAAGATCTTTCGCACCGTTCATTATGTACTCGCTCCATCGAAATGGTGGAGTTCAAGAACCTCGCTTCCCTTCATCGCTCGAATAACTTTGTTCCAATTGCTAAAACTATACCGGGCTCGCTTCGCTTCCCTTCCGTCGGCCATTTCTTGGAAAACTTTCATTAGCTACCCGGTAATACAGTCTCGGTGCACGTAACAGTTGTACACGAGTTCTGCAGAATTTCGTCCACGCCCCGGTGCATAAATTAATCGTGTTCCCAGGTTACACGATTTCGAACGAAGTGTCGTGAAATATTCCGCGAGTTTCGTGATCCAGGTTCGGCTCTACCCTATGATGGATTCGTACCGAAATTGGAGCTGCCGTGTCGTTTGAGGGTTTTCGTGGTGTCGTGTTGCGGCTTGGTAGCCTTTGATGCACGCGATGCGTACCGCAAACGGGGCGAAGTCTTATCAAGCTGCTAGAGAGAGAACCAAGCCTGCATCGCTATTGCGAAAGTACGTTTTGTTAACGCGAAACCATCGATACCTACTGCTGCTGCGTGGATCGTTTTACACCCCGTGAAAGGGGTTGTTATTTCGCTAACGGTCATTTCGTTCTCCTAAATAACTTGTCCAAATTCACCCTGCTCTGCACAACATTATCAAAATTTATATTACCCTCCGATGAAATTAACCCTTTCCCGTACTTTGACGAGTCTGACTCGTGATGCACTTACAGCTCAAATATGACAAACCTTAATTAAACTTTGAACATACTTCATCTTGAAGTTTAGGTCCAACTATAAGTTGCATTATCAAGAATTCCTGAAAATAAAATATTTAGAACATTTTAATTTTGTTTGTTCGTTTTAATGTTATAGCCATTTATAGTTAGTCTTCACTGACGCATCTGTTAAATAAATAGTACGAGAAGGGGATTCTGCTTTAGGAGCCCTAAAAAGAGCGTTTTTTAGGGAATTTTTTTAGCACAGAAAAAAAAGGTGACCCTAGTGAACTTTTTAGATTATTTTACTACATGTTTGAACAAGAAAAAAACAATTTTTGCACAGAAAAATATTCAAACGCAGCCGATTTTTATGCACATCTGTGCGACGCGTTTCAATTGTAGTCTCCAATCGGCGGGAAAGATGCAGTTCGTAATTTTCGTCTGACATTAAAAAACCAAAGAGAATTCTAATTTTCATAGTTCTCCCTTCTATTTGAACTAAGAAAAACCAAAAAAATTGTGAAGTTGTAAAATTTTCTCAGATTTGAAAAAAATTGTTAAAAAAATTGTTTAAAAATATTTTCCTGAATTTTTTTTAGTTCAAATAGAAGAGTATATAAAACTGAAGCTAACAAGCCTTGGTTTGTTCAGATTGGTCGTCTAGTTTTTTTGCAATCACGATTTAGAAAAATCGTAAAAACAAAAACCCGAGAAAACGCGTTTAAAGTTTGCGGTCAGAATAAATGTTAATTTTCAATTACTTACAGTAGCAACACGCTAATCAGCTATTCCTGCGTGATAAATTAACTTATAGTACACAGTCCTTCTACTATTGTTTCGAACCACTGTTGAACCTTTGCAGGTACATAGTTCGGAGTTATTTGCATTTCCGAATAAAAATAATTTTTGAACAAAAACGTTAATAGGGTGAAAAATTCTCTTTTATTATTTTTTACGATACACAGGTAATCAATATGCAGGTATTCAAATGAGAAGAGTGGGGCAAAGATTGATAAATTCGATAGCTGAATGGAGAATGACTCCCGGTAGAGCTTCTCGGACAGAAAATATCGCCATAGCACAAAACCTGGTCGAACAAGGGTGAAAGTGCGTCTTCTTTTCCCTCGCCTCTGTTGAGCTTTTGTTTGACTTTCAAATGGAGGCCCGAGGCTTCGTCGCCACCCTTCGAACCTCTCCAAGTTATTAGGATTTTCTTTGAAACAGTGACCTTCTTTTTGGCAGGGGACGCTGCTCGTCGAGATGAATCGATTCCACACAAACCTCTTGAAAATACATTAAACGTTCGTTCGTCTTCTCGAGAATACGTTAATACGTTCCAAAAATAATATTTGTAATAGTATGTTTTTCCGACGATCGTAAATCCATCGATTCGCGTTTGATGGCTTGAAAATCAAACTCCTTTATCGAGACGAAATGTATTCGATTTTAGTAGTTTGATAATGTTGCGAAGTTTATGACTGGAGATGAGGGTCGGTTTCGAAATAAAGGGCAGGGGTTTGTCAGAATAGGTTCGAGAAAGCTGAGCGAATTCATTTATGGCGAAAGTTAAGGGTACGTTGGCAGCAAGTTTTTAGAGTCAATAAATTTCGTAGAAACTGTAAGGGTTGAAAGGAAAACGAGAAAACTTAAAAGGTTAAAAATTGAGGATCATCCTGCTAATCAACATTTTTTTTATCCTTTTAGAAACAGTTTCGCGAAACTTGACAGAACGTTACATCGTTCATCATTCATCCTTCTGTTTCACCCTAATTCTACATGAACGCTAACCGATGGAAGCACTTCATTCGCATCGATAAAAGCGTTTTCCATGAATCCCCCGAGTTACCCTTAACCCCCATCGCGGGAAATCCATCAGAAACAACGCGGCTCGTTTCGCAGAGTATTCTCGTCCCTCCTCCATGCAATAAATCGTCCGTTCCGGTTCTGTTCTCTTCGCTGTCATATTTGACAAATTTCCTCGAAGCAGTCTCCGCCCAATCGATAATCCAATCTCTTTCCGTTCCGTAATGCGATGCTAATCTCTCGTCACCGATGGTGTCGCGATCGTTTAAGGGAATAATTCGAGTCGGGACTTGGCTCGCTCGCGAGAGTCGATATCGTGGCCAATTAATCCCTGGACACGGGAATAAAAATAAGCAGACGCGACGTGGTCGGTGCAACGCGACGAGAATGTAAATGGAAGACTTATGTACGGGCTAAATGAAGGGTAGAAGTCGAGATGAAGCGCCATTTACTCCCTTCCGAAAGTTCACCCTCTCGGGTCGTTCGCGCGACTTCCTTCTAAGGAGAAGCGACTTTCGTCCACGCGGTCGATCCGCTAAGAGGAAAGTTCCTTGCATGGAGAAAAATCACCTTGGGGACCCGCAATTACTTCATCCCATTTCCTTTTCTTACATTGACGCGCACCTTCGATAGTACGTTTCAAACTATTACTTGTGGCATTACAAGAGGACTTTTCTCTGTTCAGGACGCACCTGACAAACAAGTCATAGTGCAAGGGGTTAAGAATTATACACTGAACGCAAAATATTTTAAACTTAACACATATCAAAAAAACGACAATCTCCGGACAACCTGATACATCGATCGAATTGTAACCGATATTAGATTTTTCGTTGATATAACTGTGTCGAGCTTCAAGAACCAGTATTTTCAATGACCAAATGTTGATTTAATAGGTAAATAATGAATACTTTATGACTCTGTTCAGAGGAAATTTATTTGTTCAAATACTCGTGTCAGGTAAACTGTAAATACGGTCTTCAGTAGTTGAATTTTTTGGTTTGTTAGTGGCCGAAGCTTTACCGTGAAATATTTGTTCAAAAATGGTCGATTGATTTTATCGCTACAGCGTTATGTACTTGCGGTTTATCGGAACGAGCGAAGCATACAGAAAACGCGTGTACAAGCTGAGTTAATAATAACTGACATACGAAATAACATTCCTTTTATTGGCTTTTTGGAAAAATGTTTTATCTAAAATGTGTTGTATGCGAAGGGATTCGTGTTCCGTCTATTGTACACGGTAGAAAGGCGAATTAAACGATTCACGATTTATGTGCAGCGACGCGAAATTGATTATTTTGTGAACTTTTATGCCAGCGTGAACGTCCGATGATTCAACGTCCACTTGAAAATGGGAATTCACTGGGAAATTATTAGAGTACTTGAACAGTGGGAAAGAGAAGATAAATAGCGGTATAACGTGCATAATGTATCGCGGAAAGGTAAATTTTGAGAACAATAGCGCCGCTCTAGTTTCTGTGTTTGAATATTTAAGAAACTTGTAGCAATTTTGCACGGTGTGTTTCGAGCTGGAGATTTCCAGGAAACAAAGACGCGTTTATTCGATTGGAACAAACGTCGAGTTCCGAAATAACCAATTTATTTCGATAAATCAAAGTATTAAAACAATAATTCTCCGATAGAGCGCGGCGGAAAAATTGGAGCGAATTTCGTAGCGGAGTTGAAACGGATTAAATTCGTAAGCGAAATAGATGGAAATGTATTTTTCATCGAGAATTTCAGTGAAAATTAGCGTAAAGCTATGACCGTCGTCGGGTTCGTTAACGAGCCGGAATTATCAAGACTGGACACTGACGAAAAAGCATGGTAATTAGTGTCGCCAGAGCGGATTGAACTTGGCAATTTCGCGGCAATTTAACGAGAGATATACGCGGCAGCGAATGCAAAAGTGGTCGCCCCAGAGAAACGTTCTCTGTTCACAATGTAAATCATTTTGTCCGTTTCTGACAGCAAGCGCCGATGGCACTTGCAACGAGGCCATAAATGTCCCTGATATTGCCGTAATATACTCCCGTCTAAAGTATCGCGGAACCGTTGCACATTTCACCACGAATTAAACTCCTTTTTATTACTTTGATATATTCTGATAAGACACTAAAGTCATTTTTATCTTCGATACAAAAATTATAGCTCTTCATTGCAAGGATTAAAACAATTATATTCCAGAGATAAATTTCCAAATTTCGAAATACTCATATTTTTTATATTTCTCTCAACTTCCAAAATTTCCAAAAAGATCGCAGGTGAAAATGGGAATTGTCTAACGCAGTGTTTCGATGGAATTTCGAAAAACGACTGGACAAAATGATAGGTGAAAATTACGGTGGTTCGGCAGAGAACGGAGAAATGTCAGCCACGCGCCGTTGCACCAGATACAGGAATCGAAAGCAGCGGCAAACGAGCCGATTCATTTATTTTCCGGCACGCGCAAATGCATATTGATTTCTCTGCTTGCGTTGCTCTGAATTTGTTTTGTCTCCCTTATGTTGCGTTTAACAGTCCTTTTCTTTCGTCGAACTTTTGAAACGGACCGCGAAAATCGCGCGGTGCAATCACATTTGTGACACGTACCGCGAACCGACAACGCAAGATATTCGGTTTGAAATTACAGTAGAATAAATAAAAAAATCTTTGATATCTCGAAGTAGTCAGCCAGCCATTTTATATCAAAGATGCTAGTAAATAATTCAGGTAGTAATTTTCGTTAAAATAGGAGCTTCGAAACGATATGCTTCTTGCACTGTTTACGTTACTTTTATGTCATGAAATCATATCGGTCTGGATACTTCGATCTCCGCGAGTTCAATGTACACATAAGCAACAGTGTAATAATAAAAGCAAACTCGTTCATCAATATTTATTTATCATTAAACGTTGTTCGATCCGCAAACGAAGAAATTCCGAGTCGAACGAGAAACGAAAAGCTTTCAAACGCTTCTTCCACTTCAAAGACAGCAATATACATAAATTTCAAACGTATCAGCCAACCATTAAAGGGATCCGTGCACGGTTTTCCGCAACGTCCGCCTCGTTTTTGCGCTTTTTCTTCGCCATCAAGCTCCGTGGTCAGCGTAGAACGAGCACTCACCCTCCTCCACCCCGTTCGTGTTTGCTTTCTCTTCTCGAGACGCCGGCCAACCCCCGGAAGCACACAAAGCGCATCCCCGTGACGTCGTACCGGTTCCTTGCCTTTCAGGAAAAACCTTGAATTCGTTGCTGGTATTCTTGTTCTCGCCGCGATCGCGTTTCTAAAGTTTTGTTACACCGACCGCCACGAATACCTTGGCCGTTTCCGCTGACGGAGGCGATAGTCGCTTCCGTTTCAATAAAGAAACGCTCCTCTTCGTCTTATCGAGACTCGCCGAATTTTCATTCCTTTTCTTCGCGACTTCTGACGTATACAACCATCGAATTTCGCTCGGACGATATTTAAACCATAAACAGCGGATTTTGCTACTTTCAGAAAATTTATTTTTGCACATTTGAAACTGCAATGTCATTAGATATTTTCGTTGCACACGCGAGTTTCTAAATTGAACGTTTCTATATTCGGTGACTGTAAATACTTTTTAAAAATAATTCTACATTTCCTTGGGGGCAATAAACTGTTCGGTGATAAAAATAAGGTAAATATAGGTTGTCTGATACATGAAATTTTCTGGGTTGAAAATAGACGAAATTTTAGTTGGAACGCTCACACACGAGGTGCCATATTCCTTATCGAAGTGGAACAGAGGTGCTCCGACAATCGATACGTTGCTCGTAAAATTTCTCATCAGACAGCAAGGAAGTAACCGCGTGTCTCGCAAACAAGGTATCTTCGTAACAAGCTGAAATGTCTTCCGGTAGTTATTTACAATTCAATTCAGTTTCTCCAATTTTCTCCAGTGAATAAAACACCGCGACCACCAAAAGTAAAATGATCGAAAGGCGATACTATAGTTACAAATCTACCGTGTGAAATAAAATATTTCCCAACGTACCGTCTGAAATAAAATATCCACCGCCTGCAAAATTTTATTCGCCTGTTGTGAAACGCTGTTTTGTAACTTTTTCGATACTTCCCTTCAAACTTCGTGTTACGTGTTCGTTTTACAGTTCCAGCCCGCCATGGATTCGGTAACATGAACGATTAATTTGGATCGAATCCAATGACAGCGATTTACGGGGATTTCGTTCTCACGCGGTAGGCACGATGCCCTTTTATCCGCGGACTTCCTCGCGGATCGATAGATATTATTTCCGGCCTGTACGCGACACATGCTGAATCCACAATACGCTTCCGCGTGCATGCGATACGCGACTCATAGCAATGCGAATGCGTTTCGCGTCCGGTCACTCGATGAGGCCTTAATAAAGCTATCGCGTACTCGTGAGATTCAATTACTTTCAAGTATTAGGTTGTCCGGAAAATTCTTTTTCTTTTTTTCAATAGGTGTTAAGTTTAAAATATTTTGCGGTCAGTGTATAACTCTTAACCCCTTGCACTATGACTTGATTGTCAGGTGCGTCAGACAGAACTGACTAATTATAGCAACAATATTAAAACAGATGAAAAAACTTGAAATGTTATGTTAATATGTTATTATTCAATCGTTGACTGCAAATTATAATTGGACTTGAAATGTCACAAAATGACTGGCAATTAATGGTGGAGTGATCTGGATGTTTACTTAAGCACAACAATGTAAAACTTTGGGCGACAAACGCGAAAAGAACTTTCCGGACAACCTAATACTATTTTCAATTCCACCGACAAAAATTTGAGATTCGTTCTCGTATTTCCTGTATTCTTAGATCTTCAAATTTCAGAGTTTTCTCCGTGTTTTCAAATCCCAAAGTTATCTCATTTCAAGATCTACAAATCCTGAAGTTTCCTAATCTAAAGATCGAACGTTCCCAAATTCGTACAGCTCTAAATCTCTGGATCATCGAATCCTTAGTCTGCCAAATCCGTAGATTCCGATACTCTGCAGAACCCGGTGCTCCAAATTTCACATCGCTATCCTAAAAATTAACGAGTAAACCCCTTCTCTTTTGGTTGACATATTTTTCGCAATAAAATCTATGAACTCCCAGATGTAATCTCGCAAAGATAGAAAATTACTGAACCTTGTAGATGCGAAGAAGAAATCTTCTCGGAGAGTTATTCAAAAAATCATTCTCCGATCAAAATCGCGCACCCAGAAGTATATTTTACGACACGATGGATTGGAAAGGAGCATTCGCGGTTAGTTTTTAGCATCCGTGAACACAGGCGGAAAAACAGGATAGCAACGCGTAAAACCACGGTTCAAAACTACTCGGATTTCCTTAAAATTCGTTGAAAACGTTTGCCTGAAATATTCAACCGTTCAGTTTGCATTCAACATTCTCGCGAACGAGGAAAAAACACACCGGGGGGAAAGTAGAAACGAAATGCGACGAGAGAAGCGGTGGATCGTCGTAAATTTACGTCCGGGAACAACGTTCTCGAGCGAATAACGCGACATCCGAAAACGTTTTCCGGGAAAGCCTGACGTTCCCGAAAACTCAACGGTGGGAAACAAGGAGGGAAAAAAAAATACTTATATTTTAGAGGAACAGGAAAACGTTACCCGGGGTTCGATGGAAACACCGCTCTATTCCGGATACGTAGCTTTCTCGTTTAATAGACTTCCAACTTCGTCTGAAACAGTTTTTCTCCTGTTTTCCGAGCGATCCCGGTAAACTGCCGGATAAAAGAAAATCACGAACATCGCGGAAAAATTGTCTCTCCCAAAGTCAAAGTTTCTATTTTGCAAACTCGTACGTTTAAGGGTGGTTTACATACTCTCCTAACAGTTAATGCTAAATATTTAATATCGCAAGATCTTTAAGGTTAATGAGGGGTAAGATAGAATCTAATGCATTCTGCTATTTGCATCTATTTACTGTTAACAAAATTTCAATCTTAATTTAAATCTGCTAATGTTTAGTTAAATTAAGTAAAGCTAGCTTAAGAATATGACTCTATAAAAATTTATCGATACAAAGATATTTACCGGTAATCAAAGTAAACGATAATCGATCGTTCTTTGACAGATGCCATACTTGCAAAGAATTTCCCTCTGACGGTAAACGTTGAAAATAAATAGTCGAAACAACTCTCGCGGAAAAATGCCATCAATCCTCGTAGGAGTTGCTCATCAACGATGCCATCGGGAACGATTAAGTTTCCAGAACAAGCGAAATGTTCGCGAATTGCCTCCGCCATCGCTGCAACTCCATCTGCTTGGCAGAAACGCGAGTAGGGTGGGAACGGGCGTAGCAAAGCGCTTAAATTTAATCGAGCTGGAAATTCGGGACCGTAGTCGGCCCGGGAATAGACGGCTAACACTGGCGTACGTAAAATTTATTATCGCGTCAATTAGAAATTGATGGAACGACGGACTAATCGATTTAGGATCGAATCGGGCCCGAGTTCGAAAACGAACCTTCCCGCTTTTCCCGCGGGTCGTTTCCCGTTCGTTTCACGCTCGAAACTCGCCCTCTTTTATTGCTTACCGGCTAATTATGTGTGGATTGACTGGAATCGGCCTCGTTCAGTGGTTTTCGTGGCCTTCGATTCCGTTAAGGGATTTCGCTCCATTGTTCATTGGATAAATTAATTTCTGACCATTTGCAGACTCGACGAATCGGATTTGGAACACTACTTTGGAAATCGAGATATCTGTGTACGAATGCACAATTAGGCATAACCCCTTCCCGTAGATGTGTCAGTCAAGACTAACTATAAAGGGCTATAACATTAAAACGAACAAACAAAATTAAAATGTAAATATTTTGTTTTCAGGGATCTTTGATAATGCAATTTATAGTTGGACCTAAACTTCAAGTGGAAATATGTTCAAAGTTTAATTAAGGTTTGTCATATTTGAGCTGTAAGTGCGTCACGAGTCAGACTCGTCAAAGTACGGCAAAGGGTTAAATAAGAATTAATTCCTTATACTGTGATTTGTCATGTGTGTCAGTCATAATCACAGCTATAAAACAGACACAGAAAATTGAAATGCAATTAAGTGCATCACAAGACTGACACCTTCAAGTAGTGCTAGGGATTAATGAAAAAAATGTAGCTTCGTACCAGAATCGCCCTCGAGTTTAATAAATGAAATACGTAAACTTGAAAATATTTAAATCCCCAAATTTCTATATTCTTAAATCCGAACGAGGAGGCAAATATTTGCATCGCAGTCTCCGATATCCCGAACAGCCCGTGTCCCTTCCTTTCCAACGCCATTCTATTCCTTTTTCCCGATCGTTCCCATAGTTCGGTAGACTTCACAAGTTTTCTAATTAGTATGGTGCCTCCGGCTAAGCGAAGTCGGTCGCCCGACAGTTTAAAACGGGGGAAAGGAACGCCTTTGAGTCCTGCCAGGAACTTCAGGCACCCTCTAGTTCGCCTTCTTCTCCGTTTTTCTCTCGAGACAGGTCGTAAAGTCGGTCCATCGACTTTGAGATTTCTTCGACACCGTCTTTCCACCTTATTATTCGTCCCTGTGTCTGTCGGCCAAACCGCGAACTTCGCCGATACGGTCAAAGGGGCGTCACTGAAATCACCCCCAAAGTTGACGACGTTCGCGTATGCAATTAAAGTCAACAGGTCCTCGTCTCGGAAAATAATGGGACGTGGAGTCGGTCGAAATTGAAGCGACGCCGAGGATCAGAGCTACGGGATGACAGCGAGGGGTGGCTCCGCGAAATCTCATTTAGAAATTTAAATAATGAAGTACCAGACTTTGCGCCCGAATCCCTGAATTTTAAATTTTCAAATTTTATAACTGTCAAGCTGCTGAATTCTCAAATTCTATTTTGCAACTTTAGACTCACAAATTTCTACATCCTCGAATAATTCAAATTTTTCATCTCCAACCCCCTAAATTTCCAACTTCTCAAATCCCTAAATATCTACATCTCCAAACCCCTAAATTTCTAACTGCTTACATCCCTAACTGGTCAGATCAAACCCCTAAATTTCCAAGTTCTCGCGCCCCAAATTTCGAGAAGGCAGATGCTCAGGTTGCGAAAGGTCGCGGTTTTCCCGGCGTTTAATCGCGAAGAATTCTGGGGAAAGTGAGCGCGTAATTCGTATAACAGGAGCCTTTCCGCCTTATTACCGTCGTCGTTAACCGTCTGGGTCTGGTTCGCGCTGCTTTTGAAGCAGCGAGTGGCGGTGTTTAGGCGCGGGCACGTAAGACCACTCGACTCGCCTCGTTCACGCCTCGCTCCTTTCGGGGGAGCCACGGGGTTGTTTCCGCTCTTTCGCGGGCAGGACAAAAGGGCCAGGTCGAGGGCAGATTGTTTACGCCTCCTCGATCGTTTATTTGAATATCAATGTTGAGCACGGTCGCGTGGATGGAGCGTTTCCTTCTTTTTGTTGCGTGGGGTGAATTCAGAGTATGAGGGTGAGGGATGTACGAATGTGTGCTGCAAAATAACGTGTTGTAATATTAATGCATTTCACTTTATACGTAAAATCACTCTTTGTCGATAAAATATACTTGTACCTCTATAATATTAAACGAGTCTTTGTGAATGAATAAAAGAATAAAACAATTTCTCTATGGTTTTATTGTACGTTATGCAGTTTCACAATAACTCGTGTAAATAATGCATAAAAGAAAGAAAGCAAAATGATTTTACTGTTCGTAATGAAATATTCAAAGTGTTCTTTGCATATGCATACGGGAAACTATTCGTAACGTCGAAGCTCAAGCGGGAACACTCCCACCCAAGTATCTGCATTCTCTTGCAGACGGTTCTAAGATTATTGTTAAATTGAACCGATGCATCGTATCGATTTCACCTGACACGAAACAACGCTGAATATTCGAAGAATCTTTCTGGTGGATCTCCAAGGCATAGAAAATGCACCGGGGAAAGTAGTAAGCATACACCTGTGTGCAAATGAAAGAAGAAAACCGGGTAAAAGTTCGCTGTAGGACCGAGCGAACAAAAATTGAAGGAACTTTCTTTCGGTAACCGCGCACCACTGTTTTTACAATATTAAATCGATACCATCTCTTTCCAAACTGCGAAAACAGCGAAAAAAATTGAAAAGAAAGTACGAAACTCGAGGAGCTCCGTCTTTTAATTACGATGCCGAGAATATTTATTAAATTCCTACCGACGTGCAATCGTGAACACAGAAGCTTAATAGAATTGCTCGAGATCTTGACGCGAAACGCGATCGCTTAAAATGTTTAAATCGAATTGTTGCAAGGTGTAAAAATGGTTTGAAAGCAGTTCGAAACCGTAGAAAAGGTAACCGTCCATTAAGATCCGCTCGACCGGATGACGAAGTTTAAATAACTCATCCTCGCGTCTATTTTTCAGTCGTATCTGGCGTGGGCCAACCGTCATAGAAACGTTATTTCATGCACCATGGCTCGAGAGGGATTCTCGATGATGAAAATCGCGAATTCTATACCGGACCTCCATTTCCGTACGAAAGTCTTGCGCAATTTCAATCCTCTTTTTACGGCCACGGGAGAGTCTCCCTCTCTCTCCGGTGCCTCGACGCTTTTCTTTTTTTCGCGAAACCCGTTCGCCCCGTCCGCTTTCCATTCCCGAAAAAAAAGAAAAATAGAAACGGACCGAGGGAGAGAAAGAGACGGCGGATAGAAACGCTGCTAGCTCGATTTCTTTTCAGTTTATAAAGAGATAGAAACCCTGGACGGTTCTGTATCTCGATAGAATGTGCCGTGCCCACTACCCTCTTTTTCTCACCCCGTTTTCTCCGCTTTGGTTCGGCCTCGTTTCACGGGTCGGCTTTTATCCGCGTATCATTAGTCCCTCCCGTACTTCATTACGAAAATTTCCCGTTCCCTGTTCTCCCTGCTATCGCCCTTCTCCCTCGAACACACGCGATGGAAATTAATTTCAACCAATACACCGTGACACGCTGTGTCGCGCAAAAGGGGCCGACGTTGAATTACTCGTCAGCGAAATCCATTGACGTTCGTTTAGCGGTCTCCCTTAATAGACCCCGTTTTCTGCCAAGACGAACCACCGATCTTTTTCTTCTCCTTTACTGAGATTCGATGGGCTGTCAATTTTACCCACTACTTTAATAAATATGTGTGCTGTCTATGTACTATGTAATTAATACGGTGTGTGTGTGTATGTACTGTATCATTAATATGGTGTGTGTGTACATACACATATAGGGTGTTACAAAAATATGCAAAAATATATAGGGTGTTCCATTTAAAAAAAATTGAAGTGACCTTCACGTGACCTTCTAGTGACTCTTCAAGGTCAAAATGATATTGCCAGTAAATAGAACTTTTTAAACCCTACAACTTTTGTCTGAGACATTTTTTGATAAAACATATATTTTTCGAAATATTCAAGGGTTCCGACCTTTTTTATACACCCTGTATGTGTGCTGTGCGTATGTACAATGTAATTAATATGGTGTGTGTATTTACTGTATAATTAATACGGTGTGTGTATGTGTATGTACTACATAATTAATGTGGTGTGTGTGTTTATGTATTATGTAATTATATGAGTGACAAGGGTGCATGATATGAATGAACTTTGCATGTAATGGAGATTGCTAAAAGATTGTTTGGTGTGACCGAATGTTTTTGGAGCGAAGCGAGCACATTGCTTTGTGAGAAATTGAGAGAGGTGTGAGATCAAGATTACATTTAACCATATTTTGTAAAATAAACATTAATCTTTCCATCTGTTAAATATTACTCTACATACGTTATAGTATGAGCTATTCATTGAAGAGTAAAATTGAACTAGTTCATTGAAGCAGATAGAGACACTGAGGTATTACTCTAATCCCGCAAATTGAATGGCGAGTGAAAGGTGTAATTTCGGTTCCACGCCCTATGTTCCATTTGACAAGGGATCTAGCAGCAAGTAATGCGTTAGTTCGCCGACCCCACGTTGCGTATTAATAATAAAACCCAGCGGGCCAATTAATGGTCGATATTAACCCCGATACACGAGGGGTGGAGCAGGAAGCTTGGAATGCTAACTACGCGATCGGTATCCGAGGTGAACTATGCTCGACACCCGGCTCCGCGGTTCCGGAAACTCGCTGTGCCACGGCGGATGTGCTACATGCTCTTCTCCGGCATCGTAATATTAAAAAGCTGTGCCGGGAAGGCTTTCGGTTCGCGGAGAAATTGTAGGCCAGGAAGAAGCGGTATCCCGTGTAAATTTATGAAACTATGCATATGTAATGTACGACCGGAAACGAGCATCGTGCGCGCCAATGGAAACCGTAAGAAGCCGTGGATTATGGCGTGAAATGGCTATTGTATTCAGGAAGAGTACGGTTTTCCATCGAAACTGGCAATTTCCGAATCGAAAGCTTATTTCTTCCGCGATCGGTGGCCAAACGTCCTTTGGCTGAGTACCCTCCTCCTATCCACGGTTTCCGTGTTTTCCGAATGGCGCTGTTCGACGGAGAGATAACTCGCTTCTTATCGATACAGTCGTTTAGAACCATTTTCTCGAATAAATCTATTCTCTTTTACTTGAGAAATGTTCTATACAAATGGGATGCTTTAGAATACTACAAAAATGGATTTTTCATAGTAGACCGCAAACATTGTGCAACATTTTGATTTCGAGTATTCGAAGAGGTAGAAAATTTATTGCCAAGGTGGTCGGCCACACACGACGTCGAGCAGACGGTGTTAATTTGTCCGGATGCAGCGTGTTGAAAGTGAACCCAATAAATATTCAAGTGGCGTGCTTTCTAGGGGTCCAAAGTCGTGGCCCGTGTGTTTCCTTGCCACGTGACCGCACGTCGATCCACGTTTTCCCATGTTTCCCAATAGCAAATGTGTCGACAAATTGTGTACTCGGAGTCGTCTTGATTTTCCTGCGAGCTGGCCAGAATATCAAAGAACGAGTGCCGCGAATATAATTAAAACTTTAATATGCCGGAACTTTAATTAGGAAACTTCATTCAGAACGGAATATACGCAATCAATAACCAACTTTCGAACGTTAACGTCTAATATCTGCGATGTTAATTAACTGGATTAATAAGAAATTAGGCGATATTTTATAAAAGTTCCGAGCAAAATTACTGGTATTCGGCATTATGTGCCAGGGTTCACAAGAAACGCCGTTTTACGAGGCCGACCGAACGCAAATTACAAGCAAGAAAGTCTATTTTCTAAAATTAACATGCAACGCATCGGCCCTATAAGTCTATTAAGCGGCGTGATTATAAAGTTCACGTTAGACGCCGTTTAATTAATTACTTTCATCAGCAGCGTTACTGCGAAAGCCGACCGGAATTAATTTCCTCAACTTAACGGCGGTGAATGAAAATCTTGTTAACAATGTACTCGCCACGTTGCACGCCGAATAATAAGATCACGGGTCTATTTAGGGTAACCCCGTAATTCGGTAAAATACTGATCAACCTCTCCTTGAATTTTCATTTCCTTTTTTTTTTGGTTGTTCGGAAAGTAATTTCGTTTTTTTGTTTCGGGGAATCGAAAGACGATTTTCTTGTAGCGAATAAATATTTTATTCTGTTACATACTGTCAATTCTAGTCCAATACACTTTACCATCTTTCTGACAGTAACATAATTCCACATTCATAAAATTTTTGTTCCTTGCTGGCAAAAAATTGATGCAAGTGAATTTTCACCTTCTCGTTTGAAGTGAAGGTTTTACCGTTTAAAAAATTTGGTAGTGATCGGAATAAATAATAACAGTTTTGTCGTTCTGTTAATACGTCTTCTCTATACACATCTGGCAATTTTTTTCTTGCTTGAAAAGCATTTTTACCTTTACGATAGTAAACAAGTAAAATATGCCGAAAATGCTGCTTTTCTCTGTACATATTTGATGGGCACCAACCAAAAATTACTGCGTAGTATCAACGGAAATTTTTTCACAAAAAAGCTTTGCTCAGTTGTTAAACTGTATCATGATTTACGGCTTAAGTGAGAAGGTAGCTGTAAAAAAATACAATTAAATCTACTGTTGAGAAAAAACGGAATAACTTTCCGAACAACCTAAAATTGCACGATACGAACGCTAATTCTTATCTTCCGTAACATAAAATCGAATTCCACGGATTCAAGAGGATTCCGGGAACGGTAATTTTTATGAATTTCGATGATCGTAATAGATTATACAGCCACACGTTTTATCGTAGAACAGTATTTTCACGCGTTGCACTGGAACTCGTGGTATTCCAAGAATGTTCGCTCGATAGTCCGTTCATTGAACCTACACGATCGGAAGATTAATTCGATCATTGTTTCGGACGAGTAATAAATTTCCTGCAAGCTGTATTTAATACGTAATCGATGGGAATTGAATATCGGTGTCGTCGATGTGTCGTAAATTCTCGAGTATATTTTAACGATTGCGTAAAATTCGTTAGAAGTTAAAACGACTTTGGGAATTCTGCGTGGAGAAAAGTACGCTATATCCATGGATCAATTAGCAGAGGGCAGCAGACTATCCCAGGTCGTAAGCAGGGTGCACGATGAACGTTAGCGTGACGTTATTGGAGGGGTTGGTCGTTACTTTTATCGTCCATCGAAGTCTGGAACACGGAAATCGCCGGTGGATTACGAGGGACAGGAATCTCCTTCCCTTAACTCGCCGGAAAACTTTTTCCCTCGGCTCTTCGAGGGTATCCGATAATCGTGGCTTTCTCTCGAAATATCCGAGACGAGGTAGGAAAATTTCGTCCATGAAATCGGTTTGCGATGTCGTTGCGGCTCCGTTCACGGCCGTCCTGACGCGTTTTACATTTTCGCGCGTTCGAACTGCCGTTTATTTTAATAAATCGAAAAAAACGCGTAGAAGGCGATTATCAGAATATCGCGGGAGGAAGATACAATAGACTGGTTAATGAGAATTAAATGATATCGAATTACTGCCGTTTAAATAACGCCGCGATTTTATCTCGGGTGGTAATTTATCCCTCGTTTTTATTAAAACGTTACTTTGAAATATCGGCTGACATTCTATCGGATTATATTCGCTTCGGAGTTTCGTGCTTTTTCATTTTTATCTATTACGCTGAATCGTTAATATTCGCCAGGAAATTGACTCGTCCCTCTTGATTTTCTCAATTAACGTAATTAAACTACTCCAATTACGAATCACTCTTCGAACAATTTCGCAAACCCCCGGATCAGTTTTCGATAAACACAATTCCGCCAGTCTGTATCGCATAATATCAGCGAAGACAAATTGCCGTTTCTACATAATATTTTCAAGAATTTCTACCTAAGAAACCCACGAGTTTGTCAAATTTATTTCAGAAGATTCCACCCTCGAGCAAATGGTTCTCCAGTTATATCACCGTAGAGTAAAGGGCGTGACCGAGACATCAGGGTGATTTTGGAAAGAACCAGGTTGCATAATTCTCTAGTTAGTCGCCTGCCGGCTGTCCTTTATAACCCACTCGGCGTAATAAACATTTGTAATTCCTGAGCGCCGCTAGCGCGAATGCGGCGCTAGCTCAAGGGCGGACAGGGGCTGAATAGCCGGCGCTAAAAGCTTAGTGGAAAAAATATCAGTAAATCTCGCCGCCTTGTTCCGTCGACGTAGAAATTAACGACGTTTCTCCTCTCGTTACCACCTCTCCGTGGCAATGTTTCCTCTGCTCATGTGCGTTACCTTCCGTCCGCTTCGAACACGCTCCTGGCGTGTACATATGTAGCTACCGCATACGTATACCAGTTTAGAGGTTACCGTGGTTGCATGGCGTGTTCTGTTTTGACTTGACCATCCCTCGGTATCGAGGGTGGTACGACAATGCGGAGAGTATGTATCAATGAAGGGAATATTATGTGAATGAAGTTGTATAGCACTGGGTAACGGGGATCCACCCTCGATAAGTTATTTGTTTGGCTAGGGAGAGTAGGAGTAATCTCGATAGATAAATCGGACATTATTCTTTTATTACGATATCATAGATGCTCATAATTGGATATCAATTCCATGTTGCTAGTAGGTATTTCATTATATAGCCACGATCAACGAGAAAATTAATTTTCGATGAAATTTTCCCCCGCGGGGACACCCGGTTTGCAATAATCGTCTTCCGCTTCGGCAAAAGCGGGTATTAAAATTGAAGAATATTATCAAAAATTTGTCATTAACAGCCGAACGAAATTGTACGAAGCATCTGAAAATTTTCCTATTAAAACGTAATAAACGCAACGACGAGCTAAACACCGAGGACAAACAGTTCCGACTAAAAAGCGTGGAAAGCGTCGAAGCCCGCGTCGGTGAACTCGGACGCGAAACTGTCCCGAGAGGATAGGCGCGTGCAGGTTATCGTCGGGACGCGTTTAAGGATTAAAGTCGAGCTTACGAAAGCCACTCGGCGACTCGCGCGTTACGCCAGCGCGTAGATTCGAGAGCAGATGTTCGTAATTGCTCCCCGACGGCCGTGCAGCCGTCGTCATAAGTGGTGCACGACGAGCAAAGTCCTTCTGAGAAGGGGTGCACCCTGTGTGCACCGACGGTGTACCGTGTATACGTCCGCGGGCTGTGTATGTACGCCGTGTTTAACTTGGCCGTGTGCGAGCGCTCGGTGCCTGGAGGTGTAAACAATTATTGCAGCAACGATGCAAAATGAAAATTGCAAACAGCCCCCGACCATGGGAACCCGCTACTCGTCTCTGCCTTGCGTGCCATCGATTATGAATAGGCTCGCGGTATTACCGTGGTAAGAAGTCATTTGAATAGACTCCGACAAAACAAATATCACCTTATATTTCGGCCTTTAGGAAAATACGGCTCGTGTGTGACCACGAGAGTTAATTGTAGAGAGTAAACCAGACCATCGGTTAAATTTTTATGTCATTTTTAAAAACAGTGCGTGGAAGTGGTAGAAGAGGGAGATGCCAAGTAGAGGGACGTACTTGAAACCATCTTCGTTGGATATCTTCGATTAAACACCAACACTCGAGCATTCTTAACTAAACACAGTTTTGGAGAGTGTTTTCGTGGATCGAAAGGGGTAGCTGGAGAACTTTCCTTTCCGCGGGCCATTATTCGTCGCGAAAGTTTGTCGACGCTGTTAACACGGCGATTAATTAATTCATAGTAGCGTTACACGAGGTATTTATGCGACGAATTTATCTTCGCTGTGTCGTGGAACGACGGGAAAACGGTGTTCGCGAGAAGGTCGGCCATCGAAATTCTTCGCAAGAAATTTAACGCTTTGTGGCCGGTTCTCAAAGGATTCGATTCGCCGCGGGGTGAACATAACTCGCATAATAGTGAGCTCGATGATTGAACGACATCATTTCGTTAGGACAATTGGCCGAATAAGCAGCTCGAAACCGTTTAATGGAACCATTTGTATTCAAACTTGTGCGACTGGGCTGAACACCGCGGGAAATATGACGCGTCATTCATTGCAAACGGCAATTAATATAACAATTATACTGCCGGCAAGCTACGTTGTACTTACCTACCATTACACGATAGGTCCGCTTATAATTCCGTGTTACGTCGTTCGTAACCTCCTCTATTTAATCGAGCCATCAAGAATTCATTGCTGCCTTCGTTTTACTTTTTAATCAGTAGTTATACTAGGTCGAGTGATAACTCCTCGTTTGCATCGAATACGCTTGTATTCAAACGCGGTTTAGAAACCTAAACGTTGTTGAGAGAAGAGCAATTTTTAATCGGCATTACCGAGCCCCTTTTGACGCGTTTTGTTAACTTCCATCCTGGGATTCGAATTTTCTGCCCTGTAACCTCTTGAAGAAACGCTTTCGTGTTCGCAAGAGTGTGAAATGTTCGCCGGGCAGTCAAGAAGTCATTGTAAGCAGCGCCTTTGTTCTTGCAGCTGCTTGAGAACTTTCTCAGAGATCGTAATTGAGAGCAAAATTCAGTACGCTCTTCGAATCATTTAATACTTTTCATCAGTCATTCGTCTCATATGTATGCATTGACGTATGTATTAATAGTAAACAATTTTTTACTGTAATTCATCTTCTACTTTTTCATTCCACGTTAATTCTGAAACGTTCAAGCAACAAGTCTTTGTTACAAATAAAATAACCTTGATTTACTTGACGCTTTTCTAAATAATTTATTCGAATACCTAACTAGATTAAATCTTATCCAGCTTATGCCTTGATTGCGCTTTAAATTCCATTCGCTAAAAAAATGTCGGATCTTCGGTAAGGAAAGATAAGCCTTATTTAGTGTATTCGTTTATGTAGAATCCATGGTGGTTGAGCACTCCAGCAGGAGAGTTCCTGTCGTACACGGGGTAGTCGCGTTTATTCCCGGATCAACGTCCCTCATATTGCTCGTATTATACGTGGAAAACGTCCGGCTTGCAGTTCCTCGCCCGCTCGTCGGTTTGCACACATAAACGTGGCTTTTGTCCTGCTATGGTTGGTCGAGTGTACTGTGGAAATGGGCTTATTTCACGTCCACGTGTGTACATACGCCCGGTACGTATACTTACCGTGTCGCTCCACTAAATAAGTAGCGAGAGGTTCATTTACGCGCTCGTTCTTGGCAAATGGTTCAATTCGAACCGCGTGCTGAACCGAGCCACGAAACGCAAGCCGTGTTTTCTCGATGGGTCGTCTTCGCCCGCGTAAATTTCACGACATTTCGCAACAACGTTACTTAGCAACCGGTGCCACCATTGGACGACGAGTGAATTTTATTAACGACTGCCAGCAACCCCGAGACGAAGAAAAGTTTGCTCTTCGATTGGCCTCGGTATCGACTGTGTCGGTTAAGCGAGTTACCCGACTTTGAAAAGCCCGTCGATCGTTCGTGGTCACGATTCGCGAGTTAATTGACGAAACGCAGACTTTCGGACCAAATAGGACTAGAGTTTCGTACTTCCTTTTTTATTGGAACAGTGCGAGGGGAGAATGGTAAGTAGAAGTTGCTACATCGTTTGCCAAACTTCGACAATTCCCTTCACTTACAATTGGTAATTGTTAGTTACAACTATTAACATTCACAAAGTTTAATTTCCGATCGTGATAATGACCATACTCGAAAGTCCATGTCAGTTGAGAGACTTTGACTAAATTTCAAATAAATCATTTTTAAAAAAAAAGTCAGTCGATGAACGATGGAACTAATATTTACAGAGAGATTTCTCATCACCTCATTGTTAATAGATCAATCAGATACTCGAAAGTCCATGTCAGTTGAAAGACTTTGACTAAATTTCAAATAAATCATTTTTAAAAAAAAAGTCAGTCGATGAACGATAGAACTAATATTTACAGAGAGATTTCTCATCACCTCGTTGTTAATAGATCAATCAGCAGAATGTCTATTTAACAAACTAAACACGTGTCGTTGAGCTAATACACCGAAACCAATAATTCTTAGCTGTAGCAATTTCGTTCCCCTATATTGCCACGGGGATACCTAAAAGCTTGTCCGAACATTAGGGTGGGATGCGATAGCACACCCATCCTATTCTCTTAATCTCTCTCCCTTCAATTATTGGTTGTTCCTTCGCAACTGGTCCCTCCACGAAAAACTTCGAATAGAACGAGTTCCCTCCGGGGCAACCCTGAAGTCACTCGAGAAATACTCGAGGAAGTTGGAATAAATCTTTGTTGCACCCCCGAATTTCCTAAGCCAACTTTCCGAACTATATGAATAGGAATACAAGATAGATTTCGCAAAGTTGGATATGTATGACGAGCGCGTGAAAATTCCCCTGTCTCGTAACGGTTACGACGTCTGGTTCCGTTAACGAACGAGGGCAGAAGAGCGCGCATTCGCGAAGAAAATGTCGTCCACGTCGTGTCGCGGCGATTTCCTGGCTCGACGGACAACGATAACGGACGGGAAAAGTAACGAGGTCGCGCGATGGAGGACAGAAATCGCGGTGTCGTGGAAATGAAAGTCCGCATCGCGCGTCAGATTTTTCTTTCCAATTCCGCACGATCTGTCACGGGCTGACGGAGAAGGAGGAGAACGCGCGGAAAAGAAACAGCGGATCATTACGCGTCGAGAAGACGCGCGACGACAAAACATTCCCGGCTCCGAGCATCGAGGCGAACGGGTGGAAAGCAACCAGCTCGGTGAACGCGATGATTTGAATTTTCCTTGCGTATCGCGAATGAACCGATAAGACGGAGAGAAATAAATGGCACGGCCGCGAATGCAGCTTTGGTCGTCTGGAGAGCTGGAAACTCTATTTTATGGTAAATAGACGTTGCTGCGAGGGTCCGCCGCCTTCCACGCCACGTGTATAGGGGATCGAAATCGGAGGAAGGGTGAGATATAGCGAAGGAACGGGGGTTAAGAACGATATGCCGTTACCGAGACCCGCAGACGACGCGACGTTTTCGCCTTCGGTTTATCGCTTTCCAAACTGGCTGCTGGCTTTACCTGTTCCTCCGCCATCTTGCGTTTGCACCCGCTGCCGCTTCCATTTCCGTTTCAGGATATCAATTTTACAGTGTTTTAATTAACGCTGCATTCTGCGCCAGCGGTGTACTTAAGCTTCCTAAGGGTAATTCCGAGAGAGACAATTATTTCTCGAATTATTCGCTATCGTTTTGTTATACTAAGTTTGTCCACAAATATAATTTCAGCTTCTCGTAGCACACACCTACTAGTAAAAATGTGATCAATTTTCCAGATCGGTTTGCATGAAACTTTTGTCCTCAAGTAAAAGGGACAAACCGTAACTAGGGATGGATCTCGCCTTATAAGGGATGTTCTGTGGGCACGTACGAGGAGTTAGTGTCACTTTCATCGGCTCCGAGACACGGTACACCGAGAAACGTGCAAACCGGATCCTCCAACATGTTACCGGAAACTAGCTGAAACTTGGCAATGTCGATGACTCCGCGATCCGACTTTCTTTCCCGACGAAAGAGGGTCGCGGTTTTAGTATCGCGTCGGGCGGCCCAATTTTCGGGAACTTCCCGCGGGAGTTGGTGAGAATTCGAAGTTTTCGGAATCGTCGCTATGTTTGACTGAGATGAACTTCGAGCCGCGGCGTGCACGTAATTGCGGTGACACGTGTGTGACACAAATTGTCTTGGAGTCGTGCAGACTCGGTTGTGAACATGACGCCACCATCCTTAGAATTTATCGCTCACTATTATAGGAGTTTGCGAATCGTTGTTCTCGAACAGGGGATTCCATTGTTGACGAATCGGAACATCAAACGAAGGAGCCCGTTGTTTCCAGAATAGATTCCAATATTCGTTACTTCGTCGTTTATTTAGCGAGCAACGCATAATTAATTTTGACAAATTGGACATTTACTTATATTTTCATCAGTCGACCTGTGCAGAATTCAGATTCCGAGTATTATTAGTAGAAGCATTAATAACGTAACACGTGTAGAAACTGCTTGACGCATTAAACATCCATGAGTTCGATACGTTACGGATTCACATTTTAAATGATGAGCCATTCACTCATTTATAATTACATTTAAGGTGTCATTTACTTGAAGCTGTCGCGTCAGCCAAGGTATTAACTGGGACAGTCGAATTAATAACTTTCAATGCGTTGTAATATTAGATTAACGAAAATGTACGCCGATTAGAATTGAATGCACCATCCGAAGGAATTTATATTCCGAGCCTGTATAATTCATTGATTTTTATGACTTTAATGAATGACCGCCCTATCAAATAGCTATAAAATTAAAAGAGTTCCGAGGTTATAGAGTCTATAAAATGCAGCGGCCATTTCATCGTCAAGACGAAACTTTATAGTAGCCGAATCGATCGAAAGGAACTCGAAGTTATCGATAGCTGGCGATTGTTCGATAGCGCCGCCTCCACTTTCTGTAACCACTAACGGCTGCTAACCCCTTAATGGAGCGAAACGAGTGAACCTTGCCTTGACACGTATTTCGCGCCAAATATTTGTCAAGAAAAATTCATCTCCTTTCTCTGCCGGTTATTTCGTTGACTCACCATTGTTTGCCGTGGTTGGTGCAAATTTTTTCCGTGCCGGAAAATTCTGGAAAATAATTCAGCGAACGAGCACGGCGAAAACGTCACGTTCCAGACTGAAAATAAGCACGGGGTTAGCAGGGCTATCGCTGATATGGCAACTCCGGAAACTGGATTGCGGTAACGTTGCAACTTTTGCTAACCGAATTGCTGTGACACCGTAACTTCCGGAACCAGATTACTTCGATACGACGAATTTCGTGTAGTTATAGAAGAAAAAATACATTAGCAATTACGTTGACAAACACGTTGAATCTCAATGGTTGAATAGGAAAAAATTGTTATCGTTTCAAGTGGTAGTCTCTCGTTACTTAAACTACTGGAACCGGAAGCTGTTTACGCAGGAACCTCCGAGGACGCGTTTAATTCTTTCCAGAAACGAATGGAAGCGAATCCTCGATATACATCGTCGTTGTACGTGAATCGGGGCGCGTTGTTTCTTTCGAGCAAGGTGTTCGACAACGAAGAAGAATATATTCGGTCACGTAGCGGCGGATACGAGGGATCGAAGAGGGTTGCTACGAAATTCACGATCGACTCGGAAACACGTTGTTGTTTATTCGAGCAAAGTGTCTCGGCTATTCGACGGATAAACAGCGGTAGGAAGCAACGAAACGAGCAGCGAACAAAAGTCACGGACACATCGATCTGCGAGTCGGTCGTTGAAAGTTAATCTTCTGGTAAGAGGAGGACGAGGGGCAAGGAATTGGAGAGGAATTATAAAAAGTCGCCGCTCGTATGTCTTTCCCCATGTCCTATGCTATAATGGAGCACCGGGGACTCTGTTTTAATGTTGAAAAACGAGAATCGTGCTGTTTGTCTTCTCAAAATTACTGGAATATGGACAAATGTGTAGGTTACTTTATTGCCGGTGAAAATTCATGACGTACAGGCTCGGTCAAAATTCGCGGGCAGATTTATAATTCTCGTGTAATTTTAATGGCTCGTTGCTTTTTTCATTTTTACCGCAGATATTTACAATTTACGTCTGAAAATTTGAATATGGAAATTCGTGTATTTATGTGTACGATGTACGAGTATCTAGCCCACCTTGTGTTTTATGCGGGGCCAGATAAAATGATACGGTTGAATACAATTGGAAAATAAACGTTTCAGGTTCACAGCGTTTATTTTAGCGGAAATTGGTTCGGAAAATGAACCGATTTCGCCAGCAGCATTTTGCGGATATATTTTCTTGTGATCTAACAAAGTGGATCGAAAAATGAGATGTAAATGCGAATCCCCGTAAGTGTAGATTGAAAGGTTCGTTCGGCATATCTTTGCTAAGGTTTCTGCAGACGAAGGATTCGTCGTAGCCTCGCCTCTGTATCGACCCCCAGGAGGGTTGCTCCATATCCGTTTAGTCAAGGTCTGACCCTTCTCATATCGCTCCATTTCCAAGAAGAAAGGGCTCCCGTTTATATATTGCCGAACCTCAAGGAATTCGCTCACGACGGTACGCGCGATTTCCTTTAAATGAAAAATAGACAATTCGATACTTCCTTGGGAAGGTCGCTGAAAGAAATAATACAGCTGCTTAATGAGAGAGATATTTAAAATAATTCCTCACTAATTTTTTATCTTATACCAGTGTATTATCTCGTACGTAATCTCTGTTGTTCTAAATTAGCTTACTAATAAATACATGATATTAGACATAATAATGGTCGAATTTTGTCGACAAACCGTGTTCGTCTGCAGTCGAAATAACGCACAGTTACGCAATCATTTCAACGATTGTACGAATAGATACGGCTAAGAGTGGTTTAGCCTTCGTCAGGCAAACCACGTCCACGTAGAGTGTTCATTGCGAACACCTTAACAAGGTTGAACCAGGCTAACAGGGAACTAGCAACAACTTCAATTGCGAAAACATTCCATAACACGGGAAAGTTCAGCGATAGATGCTCAAGGGTAAACCGTTTTACTTTCCACTGCAAGCGTAACTGCAGTTGAATTCATAGTCGTAAGTAGCTTAGTCCTGTTTACGCTTCCGATTCAACTTTATCCAGCATCCGCGCGTGTATTTAACTCGCGTACATAATGCTATCGCCTCGAATTCAAGCATCGTGCGAGCGAAATTCTGGCTGTGTTCCGAGCTGAACGTATCACGCGTCGCGTAAACGCAATCCGCCCGGCGGAAATTTAGTTTTACATAATAGCAGGATAGCGCGGTTATGACATGTCGTGCTGTTCAACGCGCTAATCAGGGACAGAACGTCGAAACGTTTCGAGATGCTTGTTCTCTGAACACGCGGGATGTTCAAAACGCTGGAGGAATTCATTGATTTTCGACGGATCGATAGTAGACGTAATCGAATTGAACTTTATGCTGCAGACCTCGGTCAACGATACCTCTGATTAATTGAGTGTATTCGTATATTTTAAGAAGATGTAACATTTAGGTGGATCTTTCGAAGTTGCGTGTCTTATCCCTTATTATATTCTTAGATGACCTCGTTCGAGGCTGGACCGTTTTACTAGAAAACTATCTTAAGTTAACCGGAGTATTACTGTGATAAGCAGGGTTAGATACCTTTACTCGAGATAAGATAACGGATAATCTGAAATAATTTATTATCCTATTCCACGAACTAGCGTTTAATTAAAATAGATTTCAATAATTTTTCATTTTGGTTATTTTATCCGATAAAACAGAGAGCAAAGATAATCCTTCGCAAACGACATTCCGTGATGAATGAAATTATCGGCAGAGCACTGTGACTTTCCGTTCTTTGACAGAACAAACATCGTTCCGAGAGTAATATAAAATATTGGAAGAGGGAGGATTATAAACGAAATAACAGACGAAACATAAAAGAGGAGGCTAAATTTTAGTCGGGACAGATGAGAAAGAAATTAGAAAAACGTTTCGTCGGTCGCAGGCGAACAAAGCGGATCGATATTCGTGACAAGGAATAATCCGATAGCGATGGATCGACGATCGCTGGCGCGAGTGTATACATCCAATAAAAGAGGTTACTCGTTCTCGCATCGAGTCGCATCAGCCACTTCGATATCGGGAAAATGCCACTCTTCGTAGGAGCGGTCGCACGCGCTCCGCGCGAAACAACACGAGCTGCTTGCGATTCAACCCGCGAGCACGTATTGCCATCGTGCTTGTCTGTGGAAAGGGCAACGCGTGTATGCATCAGATGCATCGTACATTCACCCTTTTCTTCGCTATCGGACTCGCTTTCGAACACCTCTCTATACCATTCTTTCATCGACCAAGAAATGAACTTACCGTCGAGTCCTTGTGTAACTCTTTCAACGGATGAAACGCTCGTTCGCTTAATTGAATTAAACTCTTGTTAAACTGCGGTTGATTGCCATCGGTAATACGTATAGATCGACTTTTGTTATTTCAATTTGCGAAAGTATCGATGTATTGTGGGTGTATGCTGTTATTGGAACAACTTCCATCGTTGTGATGCGTGGGAATGCAAGGTAACGTGTACAATAGGTGGAAATATAACGCTGAGCGAATATCACGCGTGGAGATACGGGACGTGGAGATACGACGCTTGAGAATACGGAGTATGGAACTATAATGAGTACAATTACCATACGTGGAGATACAGCGTGTGTAAATATTACGCATAGAATATTCAATGCGTGATCATACATCAACCTAAAAATATAATGCGTGAAGACACAACCTGAAATTACACCAAATGGAATTATGAAGAATACCACGTGTGAAAATACTAGTAAAAATATACCTAATGTATGTAAATCCAAAGTGTGGAAAATCCACACGTGTAAAAGTATAAAGTACATGTGAAAATACAACTCGTGAAAAGTTCATACGTAAAAATATGAAGCGTGGAAATAGTATGCGTGACGATATAACAGTCGGCTAAATTTATAATAATAAAATGAGAAAAAGTGAGCCGTTTAAAAAAAGCGAAGAAACTGTAATGAAATATTTATTTTTCCGTAGGACAGTCCCTGCGGGAATTTTCGTTGGATTAGCGGAAGGATTTTGTCAGGTTTAATTTGCCCAGATTAAACTTGTCCTGCAGTCAAATTTAATTTGACTAGATTAAATCCGCGAGTATATTCTTGATCCTTTCCAGTATCCAGCGTTGAAATATAAAAATGTACAACTGAACTGTTTTAATTGAACTGTTGCGGTCGGAGTTTCCTCTGGAAACATTGAATAGAATTCGTCGGTTTTAATTCAACGTTGAACGCTATCGTTGGGTAAAGAATGTTTCAGTCTGCATACTTTTTGCTCTCTTATTTGAATAGAGTTCCTTCGAAGCGACGCTAAATGGGAACAGCAACGTTTATTCAATAGACAATGAAACGAGTGTAATAAGAATTCAAGAAGTGGAGCTTGAAAACATTTCTATTCTCGCAATTACAATACACGGGTCAGTTTTGTCTCGCTGTTTACCTGTATAAATGACTGTATAACTGCACTTACTCCTTAATTAAGTAATGTAATCAGAATAAAAGGTTAAGAACACAAGAAGAGCATTTAGAAACTTTTACTAGTACAGTGGAAACGGACAAACGGAACCAGACATATACCATCGATTAATTTTCAAATTTAAACTTTCGCTTTGATCTCATAGCGCTTTAATATTCGCGCTATTTAAACTTCGCTTTATACTTTACCATTACTCGATTATACAAAGTTCTGATACTCGTGACCACCATTGTACTTAACGTACATTAAAAGGCAACTAGGCAAGAATGTACCCTCATTTTTGACTGAACTACCCTCATAGTCTTTTCATGAAAGAGTAATTAGGTTCGAAAAATATAAGTAGTTTATTTCGAGTATACACTTTAAAAATATGCGACTGCTTAGAAAGATATTTATTCAATCGCATGAATTATACAGTTGAGAGCATTCAACCAGCGATGAGGGTTAATCCTTTTTCATTGGAAAAAGTAGGTTATCGTCGAAGGGTAGAAGGTAAGAAATAATAAATAAAAACGTCGACTTTCACGCAACATGTCCCAGTTACACGAGCCTAAATCTCCAATAGGAACGAATCCGTCTAAATCCAGCGGCAACCCAGTTCCAATCCGTTCTATCAGCCATTACAACACACGAGACGTCTACATCCTGAATTTCAAGCGGATTACGACACACGCCAAGCGTAATATACCAGGCGTACCGGGGTATCGATCGAGCAGCAAAAATTCCTCGACCGATCCCAGCTCTCGAAGAGCTGCAACGCCAACGCGGTTGCAACTATCGTGATTCTTCCGAGGAATAAATTTTCTTCCGTGCACCGCCCACGCGTCCTTAGGAAATAATAGCAGACCGGCACCGTTTTCGTTCTATCCGTGGCCTTGATCGGTCAAGTCTCTCTCCGTGGCTCGACCGTTCGCTCGGTAGCTAAAACAAGGCATGTGGGCGTGCAGTTGCAGCTGCATCCAGTTAATTCGCGCCAGCATTCGAGACCGTGTAAGCGTTCGTACACCCGCAGTTATAGTTCTCCTCCGCCTCCTCCCTCGGCTCCTCCGAGTGCACCCTCGTCCAGCCACCGATCCCTTTGTCGCGCTGCAACTCTCTCTCTTGCTTGTTGTTTCTACTCGATAAAACGGCCGGCTACATAGGTAGTTTCGCTATTATATCGTTCAGTGGCTCGAAGGCCCCGGCAAATCTCGCGTAAACGGCTTCAACGATGGAAGGAGACGGAACGCGGACACTCGACGATACGCTCAGAAATAGAACTAACAACGGAATCGATGCTTTTCAATCATGGTTAATTATCGAGATTGATGGAGTCCAGTACTTGGAATTTCGACGCTCGAACTCGAGCGAATTTCGACACTCGAGAACTTAGATATTTGAGGACTTTGGAAATTCGGGATTTGAGGCTTCGGGTAATTCGCGAATTTGGAGATTTTGCTGTCTGGACAGTACTTGAATTTGGAAGTACTTTTTAGAACTAGCGTGTTTAAAAGTTTCGCAAATTTTGGATTTGGAAATTTGAATATCTTAAAATGACCTATTGACCGATAATTTACGGTTAGACACGTGGCAACAGTATGGTAATTGGAGGAAATTATAAGCCTGGAGAATCGTTTAGCTTGGACAGAAATTCGACGAGTAAGTTATCGACTCATAGATAATCGCGTGTACACAGCCCGCATACCAAATCGCATCCATAGGTTCGCCTCGGACATTTCTTATCGCCCTCACGTTCGTTGCGAATTTGCTGCTCCAAAAAGGGAAAACAACCTTGATCCAAATTTATTTTCCCGTCTTCCGTTTCTCCAATAAAAAATATATACAAAATTATCATACAATAATTGATAAATATTTCTGTCAAGGTCTCCTTTTATCCTAAACATCCCTCGATTCCTCGTCGACCCTATTTCCCGAATCGTTGAGGAAACTGCACCTCGAGACGGACCGTTACACCTGTTAGCCTGGAAGCATCCCGAGAAACGTGTCTCGCAAAATTCCAGTCCTGCTAGACGCAGCTTCGGGATATCGATTCTCCTGGAGGGGTATCGAAGTGTTCTCGAGTTCGCTGGCCCGCGGGGAGTTGTCGAAAAGCTTTTGAAAGTCTGAAGACGTCGAAAACGCGCGAGGCGAACTCGCCGTAGACTGGAGCGTACACTCGTAATCAGGCTGAACGTTTTCCGTAACGCTTTTCCGGATTTCCGGGCGAATATCGGTCGATAAAGAGGACCGGTCTAGGACGAACCGAGTTTCCGGATAGTGTTTTTGTCAGACTTAAACGGGGAGGATCGTTCTCGTGGCGACAATGAGGGAAGCGAGAGAGGCTCGTTAGAAAAGTAGAGCTCTAATTACCGGTGAAATTGGTATCGATGGCGCCGGTTACGACGGAGGACAAAGAGACCGCGAAGTGGCGTTCTTTGTCCGCGTTGCCACCATTCAACACATTCAGCCAACGTCGAACTCCACGATTCGTCTTCCCATTAGGGGTAGAGCTGTTGTAATATTGAATAAACGGCATGAATGGAGTCCGCCTTCGGTGTTCCCGGGGAAATAAACCGTTCGTTTTGTGACGATGCTCCGCTCGGGGTGGAAAAGAAGAGAAAAAATATCGAGGCCGCAGGGAAATTTCTATTGGGCCGATATCGGTCGGAATCTTCTTCGATTCAGCCGGTGTTTCCGTTGATTAGGGACGATTCACCGCGATCGAAGATCCTCTAAAATGATCAAGAGAGGCGAATTCTTCTTTGACGCGGAATAAAAGGGCAGACCGATGTTCGATGGGCTTCGCGGGAAAGACTGATCTTTGCCAAACGAGTTCTACGGAATTGGAAGCTTTTTCTCGGTTACCGTTCGGAGCAATTTAAACGACAGCGCTCGAAAAAATTTGCCAATTTCGGAACTCGCGAATTTAGGATTTTTCAAACTTTCCTACGCTGACGTTTCGAAATTACTACTACGCCATTGTGAAGATTGCATTAATTTAATAGGAATGCGTGAGCTAGATATTATTCCGGGAAGCTTTAGTCATGGAGGAAAACCTTTTGATGAATGACTCAATTGATCGGAGGACGTAACCATGTACAGGCACGTTGCAGCTTATCTAATTGTGATGCGATATTTATATCGGGACGTCCATGACAAAATCATTTACAAGTATAAAACAATATTTACTTTCGTCTCTTTATTCCTTCGCAGTTGTGCGATGTACGAATACGCAGTAATATTTTTTCAAGCGCAATATCGTCGAAACCTGATTCAATCGAGTAACATTTATCGTAGATAATGTTCTGAAAGTGAACGTGATTGCGAATTACGGCGTCGTTAGCGGATCGGTCTCGATCTCGGACGAAAACATCATTTCCGAATCCCGTCGACGCTAAGGGTCGTAGTAATTTAATATATCGAGAATCGACGAGTATTCACGGCACGATTTGAAATCGACGGACGGGTTTGAGAGAAATTACGACGACATGGCACGTCGCGACGGACTCGCACGTCCACCGTTTATACGTTGCTCCGTGTCCGGATTAATTTAATGAACCGCGATGTTTGCATGCGTATCTACGTGCGTTTAATACCGATCCTGACCAACGTGGAAGCAACCGTATCGATAATACTCGACGAATCTGGCCGTATCGTGGTTGCCATTGCGACTGTCTTACACCGCAAGCATAACTGACCCTCCTATTATTCGATTTTCCGATTATTCGGGATAATTACGATTCTATTATACCCATATCTGAACAGGGAATGCGTTGAATTCGCTTTTAATTAAACCATCACGTTTCGTATGTTTTCTGCATCAAATTTTCCACCCCTATTTTGTTCCGATCGTTATTTTTTCATTATTAATATTGTAAAAACGTTATTAAACCAGTGTCCTATTTCAATATTTGTATTACCTTTTATTTCGGCAAATATACGCAAAAAATATGTCGGTCGATTTTTACAAGCAATATTTTCGTTCGTGTAAATTATCGTGAAAAATAATCGTAATTTACGGAGAAAAAAGAAACGTATTTTTGTGAGAGTGCATTTTTTTCATTGTTTCTCGATGCCGAATAAATCGTACTCGCACACGGTGATTTATAAAATATAGATATCCAATGGTCGATCGCACGTGCGTTGATTCAATGAATCATCTCGCAGGTGCCTCGATGGGCTATAATATCGATCCGAACTCGTTTATAATGAATTTCAAACACGATGCAATGTAAATTTATCGGTTTAACGAACTTCAATTTTTTACTAAAATTCCACTCGACGAAAAATACTCCTGAAACTGCGAAGCACCGCGGAAGTTGTTAAACTTCGATTCCCGATAAGCAGTTCTATATTTATTTCCGAACAATACGGCACATCTTCGTGCTGCACCTGTTTTAACAACTGTACGATGTTTAACTTCGTTCTTCCTCGAATAAGTATTTATATCTTCACCGACGGAAGTCTTATAATTGGTCTATTTAGATGCGTCTCACGATTAGATGCATGGAATCGGTAAGTTGTCGGATCATTCTGAATCGTTGATCGAGTCTCTATATCTTTACACCTTCGAGAACGTTTAAACGAAAGGTAGTAATTTAGCTGTACACGATAACGTCGCGATTCAACGAATTGGTGAAACAGTTCTGTACCGGACAGCTAGTAATTATGTACGTAGCAAAGTACCGTTTACCTGAAAGTCGATTATTCACACAGCAATTTCGCGTTCAACTTCCGTGGAAAGGTATCAATTATATTACGTTTATGATACCTCCAGTGTCAAGCAGAACTATTTGCTCTTTGAGATTTCAATATCCCCATTAATCATGCTATCAATTCTCTTGTAATGAAACTGAAATTGATATTGCGACGATAAAGTGCTCTTTTTACTAACAGGACCAAATTCCAAGGTACGAAATAATCGACAATTCATCTGCGTATGTAACGCAACGATGAACATTTTTATTTGCTGGTTCGTTTGCTTTTTATTATCTTCGTGCGGATTGAAATGATTTTTTCAGACGAGTAGAAAAGTTAACTTAATAAGTATAATTTTCTATAAACAGTATTTTGAAGCACGATTACGTATAACAAATTGCGTAAAGTTGTCAGCTCCGAATGTGAAGGAAACAGTAGAACCGAGAAAGTGCATTCGCAGCAGGGTACGAGCCAAAAGCGCATTCAATGAAATATTCACGTTGCAGCAATAATTCCTTATTCGGTCGTTATTTGCGAGAGCAACATCCCGGGGGAAAGGTCCACCGAGTTTTTCCCGGACCTGTCAACAGAATTTGCGTCTTACAATTCCGCGAAAGGTTTCCGGCAGATTGCACGCGACGATCATGATGAGTTTGCTTTCCAGACGAGACGTCGGATATCAGACTGTTCAGGTAAACACGAACGCGTGCAAGCAAGAGGGTGAATATTCGGGGGATAAAAAACGTTTATGCCCTACTCGAGTCGTGTAGAAGGTTAAGTTGTCTGAATACGGCGACGCTGAACAAACCCGCGTTAACTTTATCGAAACTCGTTTCGGCGAACTGCTAGGAGACGCCGCGCGCCGTTAACCGGGCTCGCTATTCCGGAAATTGGACCAGAATTAGGCTTTGTTTGTTTCGAGTTTGATTGCCAAACTGAAGGAGATGCGTTTCACGCGCTTTGCAAACGGACGGATCGTTCTTTGAATGTGTTTACTTCTCGAGCGTATAATTACTGTTTCCGAAGGAAATTTAAATCGATCTAAATTAAGCTAACTTACCTATTTCGACCATTAACTACCTACCTAATGACTTTCGGAACATTCAGCGTATGAATTTCAAGATTTGTAGCGTTCTGACCACACGACTGCAATTATATTACGTATTTAGTTTGCTCCCGTTTTACTTTTACCTCGAACGTTATTATCAAAAACTATAGTACCATTTAATTAAAGTTTGCGGAGACTCATATCTAGTTCCGTCGTGTTTGATTACAGCGAAGAAGAATTATATTAATTAATAAAAGGAGTATCAAAGGGACTAATTCTCAGAACAGCAACTACGAATATAATTACACTAGTAGTTCAAGTAATAATTGACGAGCAAGGTTATTACTTTGATTATTATGCTTAATTATTATTAAGCTAGCTACTTGAGCCGTTAAAAAATTTCGTGATACAAATATAACCCAAACGGCAATCCTTCGATTTTCTTTCGAAGATAAACTCGAAAACTCGTTTCTTCGAGGACGATTTGAGGAAGAAGCCACGAGTGTGATTCAGTTACGAGAAATTAGCAGCTAGCGTCGATTCGAGATCGCCGGTTAAAAAGTGCAATAAGGAGCGAGGTAATGGACTTTTCTTGTTCGCCGTTGCTTGCTCGGCCTTTGCTTCGCTCGCAACAACGGGGACGCTGTCTCGCGATGAAACAACGCGAGTTACTGTCTGCCAACGACCAACTAACGCACTCAATTTCCGCGTTGAATCTCACCTTGTGCCTCGAACTTTGTCCTTACATAGAGGACACACGAGCGTGTAAAATGACGTCCGTTGTGGAAATATTTGTGTTTGTGCTATCCAATCTACGGCTCGCGTATTGTTTATTCGTACACTCGGATGTAATGTAAGCTTCCTTTGACAATAAACAAGGGGGCCCAACTTACGGCTAACTGGTTTTGTGAGGTTACAGGGGAATTCGGAAAATTAGAACTGTAGTTCCACGGAAAGTTTCGAATTAAAAAAAAGTGAATACGGCAACGATTTTAATCTGCTGCGGAGTAAATACCCTCCGGAAGAATTTCGTATCGGAAAGTGCATCGTTCTGCAACGGACGTTGGTTGAAAAAAAATTATGAACACGCAGCAATGTCTACGGTTTCCCGTAGAAAATTAACAAGTAAAAGAGAGAAACTTCCGTAGCGTACGTACGAATCGGAAGTAATTGAAATATAACGAGTCTGGCCGGTCGTGCAACCCCTTGGGCTCCCTGAATCTTACAAAATTTCCAACGAACGGTTCATCAGTCTCCCCTGCCGTTCGTAACCCGACTTCCGTCGGCTCCTTCCTGTTTTGAGTGCGCGAGGATTCGATTCGTCGTCCGTACGAGCGATTCGTACCCTTCAGCGTACTCGTTACACCCTTGTCGTCGAATTAACCCTTCAACCACGAGCAAAATCGTAATTAACGCGATGAAAAAAATTTCGTCCTTCCACCGATCTCAACTTCGTTACTCAATTAGAGTTTAAGTAATTAACTGTTCGATTGGAAACGCTGGAAGACTAACTTACCGAAGATACGAGCAATTAGGAAAGATTCCACATGTTTCGGAGAAATTAATTACAGAAACGAGGTTAACATTGCCCATTACTGAAAGTTCCTCTGTTTGAGTTCCAAATTGTATAACGCAATTAGATTACACAGAAATATAAGAGACACAAGAATTTATAATATCCAGCTTTGCAGATACCGAAATATTTCGAAATTATACATATACACGTTCCTCCGTCCAAAAATGAACAAACACTCCATTTACTTCCATTCCGTTGAACAGGTGACTTCTCTCATTTTACTGTGCAGGCAACAAATTGCAAGCTCCCTGTCATCCGCTGTACTCCCGTCGGAGCATAGTTTTTTACGATTTACGAAATGAACTCCACGGCCAATTAAGCGTGAAGCACATTCGTCCGTTTTACGAAATTTTTCAGTCAGTCTGGCACGCCGTCTGCGTGGTCAATGTCGTGTGTCAAAAGCAAGAACCCCGGGCTACGGCGACTCGCGAAAGAAAGTTGGCGACAAAGTCTGGAAGCTAGCCGGCCAAAATTAACGGGCCATTACGAAATGGCCTGGCTGCGAGACTGATCGCGAGACCGGCTCGCCGCACCGCGAGGGCTCAATTAGCTTGATGAATTACGTGTACCCGCTCAAATCTCGGGGCCAGACAATGAATTCATCTTCGTCGTAGTTTCGCGTCGTGGTTGCGTCTAGCGACGCTTATTACCGACCTAATCCGGGATATAACTCGAACAGGCGTCATTGTTCTAAGTTTTCTGGGAAATTGAGGAGCTACGAAATCCGATTGCGATTATACGGACCAGTTTTAATATTCCTGAAATACCGGTCGCATTAAAATGTTTGTTGCAATATGTTTCGTTTTTATTATTCGCGACTCCGGATTTTAAACATGTACGAATAATGTTGATATTGATTCAATATACCGTGAAACGATACAGAACTGTTGAGTGTATTTTAGTAACAATTTCAACGCGCCTGTTTTATTACTTCTCCCGTTTTTTAATAAAATTGTATTGTTCCGGCTGCTGTTTGCGTGGTGCATCAAACGTAAATACGAGCAGCCAACAGTGAATTATTTGCCGAAGGAGTCAATTGTAATTTTTGTAATACAAATGAAATGCTGTTCATGAAAATGTAAAAACTGTTGTTATCGAACGAAGCAGGACAACAAATTTTTATCGAGTTATTTAAAATGTACCCTGCGTGGGTTGCTAAATCATCTGTCGACACTTTGGATTTTCTCCGTTCCGATTTATCAACAGAGTTTCAGAAAAATTATTTATTTCCATTTTTATCCAAGAAGCGGTTCGGTGGAAATGGACACGCATCCGGTTCGAAATTCTCGCGCGACGAGTTTTCCGCGTGGCATCTCCGCGGCGAGGATTCGATACACGGAAGGCAGATCGTAGACGGCTGCGACGGCATCAAAGCGGATATTGGGTATCGTCAGCGTAGCTGCGAGCTCTAAACTCTTTCTCCGTTTCGCTTTGCGCCGCTTTTATTTCCAAGCCTCGGCACAGAACGAGGACTTCTCCTCGCGAAGTCGATCGTTTCCATTCCGGAATTTCTCATCAAGCTCTAGCCAGTGTGTAGCTAGCGGCTGCGCGGCACTACGCTCCGCTCCGCTCGGCGCTGCTCGTAATGAGTTCCGTGCTTTGTGACTTCGCCGGCTCGCGCCTTTTGTTCGCCATAATAAAAGGACTCGGGCTCTGCCGGCTTCAATTAGGCAGCCGGTCGAAAGTCGCGCGCGGAAATATCGGCAGGGCGTGAAGAACATCGACAGTTGCATTCACCTTTACTGCTGACGAGACCGTGCCTCCGTCTCGATTTTGATCGCCGGATCGCCACTCGCTGCGAGCTGTTTCCTCAAAATGGCTGCCACCCAAAATGGCGTCCAACTGCTTCGTTACAAATTATTATTAATAAATATACAAAGTTAATATCATCGAGAACTTAATATGATGCCTTTCTTTAGTCGATACATTGATTTGTACCACTTAGGCTATAGATTAAGAGTTCAATAGGAATTTGTTTGCTTTTCAAGCTTCTCGTGTACGAAAAATTTCATCGCAAATTTCTGGTTTAATACGAAACATTTCAGTAGGAGGTTCTTTTCGAAATAAATCTACTTGAAACAGATTATAATCTTTACAGTACCAACGCCGCTAATTAAGAGGGATAATTAAAGTTAGATGTTCCATTGCGATATCCAAGACAGATGTATTCGTATAAATTAGAAGTTAAACGGGACGTTATAAAAATGTAAATCAGTCGTACCAAATGAAGATGAAGAAATCCAGCGCGCTAAATATAAGAACTTGTTATCTCTTTCGTATCGATGCAAGCTATTGCATGCAGTGAGATCTATTTTTCTATTTAACTCTGAACCGAGTCAAGTTTCACAAATTATCGACCGAATAATTTTCACATATTCAGAAAATAATATTAAAAATATAAAAGTGCTAGTAATCTGAAATTTTATAATTTTAAAGTGCATCACCCTTTGTAGAAAAAATATGTTTTCGTCCGATCGTATTACAGAAACAGGTGACGGCCAGTGAAATTTCACCCCTAGATGGAAGCATCCCCTAGCGCACTTGAACAATAACAAGTCCCTTGAAGTTATCATAGGCGAAGAATCTTCATTCTTTCGAGTCGAGCCGCTTTTGTTTACGAACGTCTCGACTGTTTCTCGCGCCATGAGAGAGGGTAACTACCCCTCGAATTGCGCTCGAAACCGGCCGTTCTCCACCCTCGTGGCCTCTGCATTATTTACGCCTCGCGCTTTTGCTCGAGAGGGACCAACGGATATACTACTTTCGGAACTTCAAGGAACTTCTGACGGAAGCTAGCTTGGCCAGGCAGAACCGGAAATTTATGGACTTTGTTCCGCGGTACTCGCTTCATTCCGTCTGGCGTTTTGATTTATAATTCGATACGTCGAAAACGAAACGTCCACTCGCGAAAAATCGTTATTTCTCCCTCCATTTTAATAACGCAAAAATAAATTTACTTTTAATAGCAACATGACACAATTTCCAACAAGTTTAAGATGAACTTTCGTGCTTATTGAAATAATCTGCTTCCGGTAAATTTTAATGTTTCATTAGCTATTGTGTATTATTAGACTAATAAGAACGTAGATATACATAGATCTGCGGTTAAAGTTAAATTTTATGAACCAAGGCATAATTCGAAATTATAGTTATATTTATGATACTTAATTGAAGTTTTCTGTACGATAGAAGTCACGATTTTGGCGAGTTAATAGAGAAATTGTTAACGTGGCGTATCGTCATATTCACTTTACGCGACACAGATAGGTGCATCTTCCTGTTTCAGGAATACCGAACCATCGATGCGTTACAAGAGAGTGCTATTCATCCGAGAACACGGTGGAGCCAATTTTGTATCGGAGACAAGGGAGACACGAGATACACGTGAGTTGTTTCCTCGAGAATGTCTTGATCGTGCAAAGAACGAAGTAGATGAAGAGCCTGGCCTTACAAAATATGTCGTAATATTCGATGCCATTGATATTCAATTTTCAGCGTTATCTCGTATTTCCTTAATATTCGCAATCGTAGGCAAAATTAATTTACCAAATATAGTTTCCTAAATATCCGAGCGAAATGTCATGAATCGTAATTGATCGTTCAGTGATGGTATGTCACCGAATTCGCAGGAAATCCCGCTGTTTACCAAACTCCGTTCGGTTCGTTGGCTCGTTTGGTCTCTATTTCTGCGAAACATCTCTGCTAAATATCTCATTAACGAGCATAACTTTACGCTTGATCGTGGATGAACCGTCTGTAGGGATAATATCAATGATCCACCGAGTTTGTATAGTGGATGGTTCAGCGTCTGTCGATGATTTTGTTGGTACCGGTTTCTGTAACGAGTTCTCCCTCTGTCTGTCGGCGTTCCGGCTTACCCCGCAACCGATCCTAGCCGGCCACGTCACAGGAACTTAATTAAACCGCCTGCTAACTAACATAATCCGCGTCTAGCTACCGATAACCGAACGACGGCCGTCAGTTTCGACGAGCTAAGGGGATGCCGAAGTAATTAGTTAATGTACCATTGGTCGACGAACTCGCCGCGATCATCTGAACGCAACCCCTACCAGACGGGGTTAATTTCCAGCACGGATATCCCGAGTTCGTTGATAAATCAGACACGAGCGTTAGATACTGCGTATACCTATGCTGTACACGACCAGACACTCGGCTGATGGCGTTTAATCAATCGCCGGTTAATGACTGCGACGCGTTTAGGCGCCGCGACTCGAATCGAAGGAGGTGACGTTTTAATAGCGAATGCTGATCAATCGCCCGCTTAAGGAGTCCTGATTCCTCTTCGATTTACTGCCGAGTTTGCGACCTTCTACCATTAGAGTAGAATTTACTATCTGTGGTTATTGAATCGCAGTAAAGACTATCGACTACTGTTTATTTTCTTAGTAAACAGACTTACTTGCATGTTAAGAGTACCAGAGATCAAATGAAATAAATAAATGAGTTAAAAGATAATACAGTTTATAAACGTGATTACGCAAGTCCGTGAATTTGTTTCGTTAAAAAAATAAGATACAATGAACGTAATCCTGTGATCAGTTATCTCTATGCATTGTGTTCCGTAACAGTAAGGTGATATTTATCGTTGCAAACTGTAATATTTGGTACAAGCTGCGTAAAGCAGAAATTTGATTTACCGTAACGTTTGTGCCGCAATGTAATAGAGCGCAGTGAGGATGGTTATGTAAGTAAAGCGATATTAAAAGCATAATTCATTGTGTAATATTGCCCCCGATTGGTTAAACGCCAACGTACTCCCAGCAGTATACTTTTACTAACGACGCTCTCAGTGCCGACTCCAGACTTTAGTTTCCAACTTGTTAAGATAAATAAGTAAATCGCGCATTTTGTACGTCTACAAAAGTCTCGATTGCTGCTACTCTAGGGGTTGAAACTCGAAAACTATCGTATTTGAAAATTTCTAAATTCCTAAGCTTTGAAATTGGCAAATATCCTAAGTCAACGGAATCTAAACTCCGAAATTCCCAGATTGCGAAATTCCCAAACGTATTCAGCAATGTTCTTGGCTTTAAGGTGTAGCGGTAAACAGAGAACGTTAATATCGTAACAGAAGAAACAGGTGTTTAATCATGTACAGTTGACAGGTAATTTATTCTGTTTGTACGATTGGTTGCACCGTCAATCGTGTCACGTAACAGTCAGAACTGTCGTCGTTTCACCGCGATACGCCACGGCACCATGGATCAATATTACAAAGGGTATGTCCATTGTTAGACCTTCTATCGGTCTTGTATCGAGTCAAAGGACGCATTTAATTAATAGCTATTGCGCCCTTCGATGCGTTAGATACCGTTACGGTTGTTTAATTACACGTCCGTTGGTCGCATCGAGTGAAAAGGTAATTGCTAACGAAATGCTTAAATTATCGTGAAAATATTCGTGAAATTTAAATTCTGGGAAATATAAAATTTTGGTCGAGTTTTATCGATTCGCGATATTTAATTGTTACAGTCGAGAGGGAATATTGTACGGACCTCGTCAGATATTCAAAATATCCATGATTGCTTTGAAATATACTAATATACTTTTGAAAATATAGGAATTGTTTCTAAACCGTAGGTGAAATTAACTTCCAGATCAATTAACGCTCTAAAATTACTTAGGTACATTATACTGTAATTTAATCAGCGTTATAAAATTACTTGAGGAAATATGAAATTTCCATCCGGTCTCGTAACCCAAGGTTGCAAGTAGCAGAAACGACTGTGTAGATACGAGTGTAAGATATATTCGAGAATATTCAATTCATTTATTCGCGCGATAACGATGTTAAGTTACAAGTGGTGTACATGTGTTGCTACATGGTAGCGAAGTTGCTACCTTTTTCCAGTCGGTAAATCATGAAACGTCCGCAATCAGTTCTATTTTTCGCAAAGAAGAGTGTTCCGATTTACGATCGAAAGCAATTGCGAGGAAAGAAATCGAGGGCGGAAATGTCCTTAGATCAGACGGTAACGCTTTCGGAGCATCGCGTCTTAAGGTTTTCGCGTTAGAGAGAGAGGCGCAGCGTCTAAGAACGTGGGACGTCGAGTTTAAAGAGAAAAGACAAATAAGAGGAACAAGTCGGCCGGTGACAAAGGCGCGATGGAGCGAGTATATGTACACGGTCGACACGGACGACGCGATCCGACCGGTTTGACGTTACCCAGGAATACGTGGTTGAATTTCATTCTGCTACGTGACGTTTCCAGTTTCCGCCTATTGTGAGACACGTTAGTTGGTGTCGCGTTAACGGAAAGAACGAAGGTGGAGTCGCGCCAGCGTCTACGTGGATTCTTATTATCGTCGCGGGCAAAGCGGAATTCACGGTCGTTCCATTACGTCGAATCGACCGACATCGACGAAGAATTTCGCGCGGAAGAATGCGCTCCGGTATCTCTTCTTAAACGAGAACCGCGCTCGTTCAGCGATTTAGAATTTCTTATCTCGATAATGTTTCTATTTGCGCAAATATGGTAAAACGGGACGGGGAAGCGCGCGGAAAACGTTCATTTCCTCCGACGCCGTGGCCAAGGAGAAATACGATTGTATCTTTGAGTAGCGAGTAAAAAAGAATTTCATTTCCTCCCGTAAAACATCCCCGGACAAGGAACGCCGTGATGTATGCCGGTGTGTACCAGAAACAAGTTTCTTTGAATCTGGGACACTCGGTGTATCGCGTACAGTAAGGATTTAAGAAAAATATTGTACCCTCGAGCACCGATGACGCCACTTTTAAAACATTTTTATTCGCCATTTTGTCGGATTGTTCTTACGCGACGCGAGATTTATTAAAGTTCTCGAGACCCTTCCTCGGCGCCGTTCACACGCCTATTCGAGGCGTTGAATTAAAAAAATAACTGCTCTATTTGAAGTTATCGCGGCGGAAGATAGGCATCGTTTGCTGAAGGCGTAACGCGGCGAGACAACCGTGTCGTTCTATCATTTTTGCAACTCGAATCGAGATAAGCCAAGCAGATATTCAACGACGAATAAAATAGCGTATCGATCCGCGCGTATCTTTTCCGCGACAGTTAGGTGGCGTAGGGTTTTCAGTTTCCGTCACGGACAATTGATTACAGTTTTCAAAAGCATCGACGCAAGACACGAAGAACCCCTACGGATTCCGTGGCTTCCCCGAAGAACGACAGCCTCCCTCTCGGGTCCTTAGAAAACATTTTCCCTGTTCAATTCGAGCAAACCCTCCGTTCAATTCTTCGACGATACAATTCCTCGGGCAACACAGTAGCTCGCGAGCGACGTCGCGAAATGGCGATTGCTGCTTGGCGCGGGGTTAACTAATGAATTCCGACGCGGTTATACCCGGGTCGGCTGCGTTTCGAGGTCTTATCGTTGGCTGGAAATCAGACTACTTGGCAGATGTTCGCTGAAACCTCAACCTATCTTCTTCCTCTTTCTCTATTTCTCCTTTGTGGAGACGTTTCTAGCCGCGTACGACCCTCTCCGTCAGCAGCCCTGTCGACTCTTACGTTTCGCGGACGGAGAAACGCAAGATGCAACGCGCTAAGACTCCAACGCCGTCCTCGTCGTCTTTCACCGTCGGATGGGATGGATATGAGTTACCGCAGCGCGAAATGGACTCCTCGGATTATTTTCCTGAATACCGAGCCCCAGTATCGGTATCGCGATCACGGCACCGTAGTCGTCGCCGCAGGAGAAACGATATTAAAATTGAAATGAACTCGAACGTAATACGAGCTCTCGATGTTTCCGACGACGTTTTCGATGCTTTAAACGCTACCCTTGAATAAATATATTCGCGGTTACCGGGAATATTGTCTAGAACAGATCCGTCGTTTCGAGTCCGCGGTGCCCGAGGCGAAATCGACATTATTTTCAACGGTATTGAACGCTGCGTTAAATCAGTAATGGGCAGCGACGAGTACAGCTCGCTCTCGTCATATCGTTATGCACGGAACTATTGCCAAAGCTCTTTCCACTCCTCGAAAATTTTAAGACTTCTAAACTCCTTCCGTCGAATATTTGCCAATTTAAAAATTTGTTTAATGCCCGGATTAAACACGGTGCTCGTGAAAAATGCAAGACTATCGTGCTAACGGCGAAACTACCGAGGTCATCGCTGTAATGGTACTTTTAAACTTTCGTCGTTGTGGAATAAACGATAAAATTACTTCTTTGTGGAAATTGATGACACGGGGATATAAAATCGGCAGATGTTCTGAAGAAGTGGATAGAAATAAAGTTTCGAATGGCTATAAAATCTCGGTATGTTTAACACTAAATATAATGCATACTTAATTTGAAACTAAAAATGAAGTTAAAAAATAAATAAACAAACGATAAAACATAAATTAGTACACACATTTGTACTTTATCTTCATGAAAATTTTGATTTCAAGAAATGTATTTTAACCCTTTGCGTTCGAGAGGCGCCATTCGATTTAATACAATAATTTGAAACAAGCATTATTTAATTAAGTCTACAATAGTGCTCATGTGATGTATAAACGCAGTGAAACCGACAATAGTGGAAATTATTAGTAGAAGAATAATAACCTCAAAAGAACTCATTTAACATTTTAATTAATATTTTAAAGTTGCTGTTTGCAAACAGTAAAATTACCTTCGAATGCAAAGGGTTAACAAAATGTGTAGCTTATAATAAGAAATTTACAGAGCGGTCATTTGACCGGTTTTTTAGCATGATTCCTGAGAAATAGAACAACATTCCTGCTTTTTATTACACTGGTATATATTGTATAACAATACGATAATTTTATAATTATATAATTTTGAAACGTGTATGAAATTGCAAAGATGGTTATGTAGACTTTAGCCGTGAGCAAACGTAGCTCTATCGCAAAGGCAAAAAAGTAGCAGCGAGGTAATTAAGCAACCTACAGAGCATAAGTAAGATGACTAATGATCGATGTCCTAGCTTCGAGCGTTACGCTAATCCGATCAAAGGTAGCCCAACGCACGACACCCGTAGATAAAAGTTTCTAACTTAATATCTGAAGAACGAAAACCCGTAGGCAAGGATTAAAAGTCGATAAACTGCGCATTTATTCGTTCGAGAAAATGATAAAATTCTGTTTGATCTAAGGTGGCTCTATCATTGGCGCCTGGAGGCATCAAACGGCCTTTTGGCTCGCATTAGTTGCATAGCGCGTTCTCGGTGCACGCACCTATCTAGTAGCTGGCAGCGATTTCTTAACGAGCTGCTTCGTTCATCTCTCACGTAGTCGGTCGGTCGGTATTCGCGAGGGTCGCAATCGGTTCGCCGCGAGTGCAAGCGCGTAGTACATCAATATGAGGATCGCGAGACGATGCGTTTGGGCGCGACCGCGTGCCGCGACTGATAGTCTGCGCATGCGTCGCATTCCCGTTTCTTCGCTCTCTCTCCGACGCGTCGCGCACGGTCGCTGTTCTTCCTCGCTCTGGCTCTCTTTCACTGCCAGCAGACGCGTTGGCGGGGATGGACGCGTCGGCCGAAGTTTGCCGAGGGACGCGAGGGGGGCTTCGGACGCGGTAGCGGTGGGGCGAAAAGGGTCGAAGGGGCTCGAGGAGAACCGACGGCACGGCGCAAGCGGGGAGCAGTCGGTCGGGGTGATCCGCGAAGGGGGGAGCCCCGCTTGTCGGGCGATGCCACTCAACTGAATCCCCGCTCTGTCCTCGCGGCAGTCTGACGCCGGTCGCGCAGTCAGCATGGTTGGATTTTTTCGTAGTTTTTCGCCGGTTTTGCCATGCTAGTCTGTCGGTTCGCTGGATAGTGCGTGGTAGCAGTGTACAACCGTCACTCGTTCGAGACCATTCGCGACGGGGCGTCGAGACGCGCGCTTGGGAAACGAGAACGAACGAGCGAACGAGACGCCAGATGCTCGAACCTAACCTCCAAAGACAGAGATGAGTCGGGACGTTACTCTCGTTCGGTCGTGGCCGCGGTGACGCGGGATTCGTTTCTTCTGCCGTATCGTTTTCTCTCGGTTCGCGCGAAACCTTTCGTTTCGGAGCGTGTGTTGGCTGTGTCGTGGTTGCTTCGTGATCGCGCCTAAAGTGCGTCGCGTGACAGTCGTGGTGGATGCTCGCGCGTCTCCGTGCCGGAACAAAGACGGAAAGCGTGCGAGGAACAAAAGAGAACGGAAAGCTACTATGCGTCCCGTCGAACGACAAAGGATGAGTGACGTTCTTGTGAAGAAGTGAAAGAGAGAGGCCCGATTGAGTGAATGGTGAAAAGGTACGAGAGAGAAAGAGAGAGGGGTCACGAAGGGGACCCGGTTGTCAACAAATCTTAACCGGAGAATTCTTGGAACGTCGTTTCCTCGAAGCTGACCGGTGTATTCGACCTGGACCAGCTCCTTTAACCAACTTCCCCGAATCGTCTCTTACTGCTCTCCATCGGTGAGTTCATTTTCATATTGTTTACCTTATCGAACTGAAATTCGGAGCGCGCGAACCGCGTGTCCGAGATGTCTGTATACTCGTGTCTGGCCGTCGGCGTAATTCTCCTAGCCTGGCAAAAAAAGACTCGACCGGAGCCATGTGTACGTCGGTGGAGCCGGGTCGAGTGTAAACAAGCGCGGTCCTTTTAAATGCCTACATATCGCGCTCCGTTGTTATCTGTCTGACGCAATTTCGTCCCCGCTTCCTCGTTGAAATTTATTCGCGGAATTATGAACGCGGGTCGAATCGAGGTCTCCCCGCTCGTTTCGAACAGTAACGCCGCTAGCGCCGGGCTGATAGCACATTTCATCTGGGCCCTCCTCTTCAACTATCGAATCGAGCTCATTTTTATTACTACCGATTCTTCTATAACACAAGTGGCGGTTAAGATTACTCTATTTAGACTGCAAATAAAAATTACGTGGAACGGGCTATTTCAATGACCTTGGTACACGTTATCAACGTTCTGAATAACTTTCCTTATGTATGTAATCTACTGTCGACCTTAGTTTCTAACGTATACGTTAAATTCACGATGTATGATAGTTTCAACATATCATCGCTCTCGCTTAACCATATCACTTATGGTAGAGTGCACATATATCAGTAAAAAATGTCTCGCTGAAATATGACGTACTTGAATACATTGCACGATTACTCTTTAGAAAAAAAATTCACTGTAATAATACAGTGAATATATAATAGTAAATATATTCAATGAATATGTGTATAAATATAAATTTAATTAGAACCTCATATTTTTAACCCTTTGCACTATGACTTATTTGTCAGGTGCGTCAGTTAGAACTGACTAATTACAGCTACAATATTAAAACAGACGAAACAATTTGAAATGTTATGTTAATATGTTATCATACAATTGTTGACTACGCAAATTATAATTGCACTTGAACTCCAAATTGAAGCGTACAAAAAAATCGAGTAAAATTGATCACAGTCGAAGTACGAGTGCGTCACGAGTCAGACTCGTCAAAGTAGTGCAAGGGGTTAAATTAAATTAAATTTACTGATAGGTAAAAGTTAGCTGAGGTTACGTTTAAATTAGAAAAATCTATCGTACTTCTCAGGGAACCGTATCGACGGTGCTTTATGAAGTCCTCGCAAAGAAATAACCGCGAGGAAAACTGTGGCTCGTCATTAGTATTCGTGTTCAGCAGGTAAACCGATAGACCTTGATGACAGACAGGATGTTTATACGTTGGCGTTGCAACTTCGATATTCAGCATCGTTAGACGATGTCACGTGGTGACCCGACGAGCGGGAAGATTAATTGCACCGCCGCGATAGTTTTTCGAAATCCTGTATGGCAACAAGGAAAATCGATGGTATAAATAACTATTTCGCGAGCAAAGAAAATCCTGTAAAAACTGGTAATATTATTCCTCGTCCAGTTACGCGTACACGTGATTATCGCTGTCTCTGTGTAGATAGAAGTTATCGGTTGGATTACGGAGTAACACGCAATTTTCATGGTCATTGGAATACGATTTAACTCGACGAGAAATAAAACTGAGCACGGACAGCTAATTAGAGCGCAGCGATATTCAACGCGCGTTAATTAATATTGACGCGTTCATTTTGTTTTGTAGACGTGTTTGATTTTCTGAGTACCTATGAAACCCTCTGAGTTATTAATACTCTGTGAGACATATATTAAACTGTATTTCTCTGACTGCGAAAAATTCGTTACTTGCCCAATTTCGTATTCATCCTAATTCATTTTTAACTTTAACACATTGACTGCCATGCTAAATATATTTTCAATGGCATTCAGTAGTGCTTTAATTCTTGACGAATTTTTCAAAATATTTCCACAATATCTTGTTACATTTATTTTCTATAGATCCATGTAATTAATGCGAGAGTTTGCGGTTAGGAAAGTGAATAAATTTTTAACAATATACATGTTAAATCAGTATAGACACTTAAGTGTCACCCGTATAAGGATGACGTGGTAGTCAACGTTTTGAAAATTCGCGGGGTTTGTTTTATACAGTCGACGGTACTGCACGAGCTCAATGAAAAAGTCGCGTTTTTGCGTCCGTTAAACGTATAATTACGTTAGCTCGTTTACGACGCACCGATCGAGATTATGCATCGTAACATAGCATCGATCGGCGCTAAATTATAAAATCACGGAATGGGTATCTCATAATATAACACCGACCGTCCGTGCCACCGAGTTTCATTACGAAAAGGTAAAAGAAAAATCGTAGCTCGAGGCTCACCGTTTCATTTTTATTTCCCTGTTCAATTGAACGTAATAACCTGATACTCGACGCATTATCCCCGGAAACGCGGATATTAATTTCGTTATTACATCCTTGCCTCGTTCCGGTTCTCTCGTTTGTTGTGTTACGTTTTTAAGGCAGGCCTTCGCCTAACGAAAGACCCGCTCATTAAGGGGAACAGTTTTACGGTCGCCGTTTTGTATTTTGCATAGAACCGGTGCTTTGAACACCGTGATTAAAGACTTTCGCTGCACTTGGCTCGCGGCTCCTACTTTCGGAGCTTCTTTTACGAACAACCCGAGACACCGTTGCAACGGGAAAATGACAATCTGAATGCGAAATTAGACGCGCGGGTTCTGAGGCAGACGCGCGTTCGCTATATGAAACGTGCGACAATTCAGCTTTTTCGAAGGAAATTAATGTAGCTATCGACTTGGGGAATTAAACTTTCTGCACCACTTTTGTAACTTTTGCAACACGTCACATTTTGGATTTTTGTTATAATCTTCTAGTACGTTTGTCTCCATGTCAGCCATCTTGTTTTGTTACTCTAATTTGAGGCGACATTTTACTCATACACTTATTCACTACTTTATACATATATAACATATAACATTTATACATTATAACATATAACATTTATACATTATAACATATAACATTCATACATTATAACATATAACATTTATACATATATGTATAAAGTAGTGAATAAGTATGAGTAAAATGTCGCCTCAAATTAGGGTAACAAAACATAGCCAACATGGAGATAGACGTATTAAAAAATTTTAACAAAAATCCTAAAGAAAGACGAATGTAGCAAAAGTTGAATAAGTAGTTAGTGAATAAGTATATGAGTAAAATGTTTTAACTAAATTTACACTAGGACACATCCTAGGAAAAATTAAATATCATGACAATATATAAAATTATTATCCAGTAGAATTGTATCCTTCATCAACCTCTAAATGAGTTTAACTGCTTACGTGTTCGTGACGACCATTTTATCGTCGAATAATATTCAACTCGCAAGTTCCGGCGTTTGAAAACTATATTGAAAGATCGTGATATCGCAGTGTGTAGTCGGTATGTACACAGGTGCAAATATCATCGGTATTGCGATACATTTGCGATAACAGCGCAGGGAAAGTTGTAAAGAGAAGCATAATATGTCCTTATTTAAGCATTCGTAACGAAGATCATTTGATTGTAACGCGAAACTTTGATAAATGAATCGAATGAAATTGCTCGTGTAGATTACATATGTTCTGTCGTAATGTATCAACCCTTGTTCATTAGTGATTCAATTTATTCTTCTACACACGTAATCTTATGATAGATGGTTTTTAATCTAACAGCGATGCAATATAAAAATAATCAACTTAAAAATTTTGTACAAAGGACTGCAAAAACAGTTCATTAGTGTAATTAATTCAGGGCGAATGGTTGTTAATTAAAGTCGACAATGGTTCAAAGCAAAATTCATGTATTGTTCTATAGATTTAATACAGGATAATTTCCCATGAAAGTCACAGAAATATTCGAAAGATAAAAGGGGTATATTAATTTGAAAGATCCTTTACAAAGGGTTTAAAACAGCAAGGTGAACCAGAAGTTCAGTTTAAAACAAATATTTTATAATTCGAAGTAATTAAAAAAATCCAATTCACGTAAAATTTTAGCAACTTATTGTTTAATAATTGCAGAATGTTTATAATTACTTCGGCAGCTCCATTAATCGATGCTCGCGTGTTAAACAAAAGAGATGGTTCAGAAAGGGCGGTTTTCTTGTCAGTGCAACAATATTTCCACAAAAAGGGAACTAATGGAAGCGGAGTGGCAGAAAATTCTGCAGCCCAGAGATTTTAGTCTGGAACACTGTTTCAGAGTGGTCCATCATTTTTTGACTAAAACTTGCCCTCCTTTCCAGCGTCGTTCGAAACGTATTGAATCTTTGATGCCACTCCACGTTGTTGCTCCGAAACAGGGGAAAGTAGATTTAATACCGTGCCTCTCTCCCTGACTACAAACGGTGTCTTAAACTTCCCCCTTCCTAGCTATTAGCATTCTCTCTTTCCAACCAGTATTTCCTTCGTCTTCGTCTTTCCCTCTGAGTACCCCGCAGATGTGGAATTTTTACTACATCCCCGCAGTCTAGATCCCGGTGAGGGTTCGTACGGGGTTGCATTAAAGCCGAGCGTCGTTTAAAGCTGACCTCACCAGCTTTCAGAAACCAGGTATCGAAGTCACGTATCGATTTACGATATCACCTTCGTATTTTGGTGTGCACACTATTTTTCTGTCCCGTGAATTTTACCTCCATAATTATTTAAGTGCCAAGTTTTTTATTCGACGCTTTTCGTTTTGTAGATACGGTGTTTGTTTTATGGATTTCCAATTAGAAAACGATATAGAAAGATTATATAAGTATATTTCCTTTTAAATATAATGAAGGTTTCCTGGATTATATATTCTGCGAAATGTTTAACACTAAAACTACCAAACCGGTCAAATGACCGTTCTATAAGATCCTTATTATAAATGACACAATTTGTTGAATTGCTTCTTCTGATATCTACATTAATCTTCATGAAGATGAAGAATTAATGTGTGTACTAATTTATGTTTTGTCATTTGTTTATTTATTTTTGAACCTCATTTTTCATCTCAAATTAAGTACACACTATGTAGGTTTAGTGTTAACCATCATAATCTCGTGATATCATCGGTGTTTAACCTGGCAGGAACGACGGCTTTAAAATTGTCGAATATTCCTGTTGTGCCATTAAAAATTTCACTATCCTATTACGACGTTATGGAAAATAATGAAACGCAACGACGAAACGAGTTCTATCTCGTCTACCGAAGTATTTACTTAATAAAATCCGTCGTTAACGTCGCGTAAAAATACAGCAGTAATCGATATCGTTTCCGTAGGAAAATAAAGTAAATATTCATCGTATCGAACTTTTAATTAACGCGAGGACGAGGACAGTAGCTCGTAAATATTTAATTATGAACGCTCATAGTTCCGGGAAAAAAAGGTCGAAGGTCCTTATTAGTACGCGTGTTTTTCTAGCACCGTTTCAGTTATCAACACCAGCTCCGTGACATATTCCACCAACGATTTCCACTTTTTCCACGATGCTCTGCGCGTTTCCCGTCTTGTTTGTTTGCCGTTCTCGTTAATGAACCAACAAGCTGGTCGTCTGCCTCCAAGATCCTCGCGTGGTTACGGAAATTCGCGCTCGAATTGACGCTGTTCAGCTGTTTTTGCAGCTCGTCCTCTCCACACGCAACAAAAACACCAAAACTTACGCGTAGTCTGTTGTTAGAATCCACGGTATAATTACAGGGTGTACGGTTCCGTTTTATCGTCGGATTTTTGTCAAAATTTGGACGAGAAATTTGGTAGCTTGATAATTTGTGTAATGTTAGAAAATAGAAATTAATGAACGGTCGACATAGGCCATCCGCTTTTCGTCATTGCCCTAAACAGCCACGCTGACGGGGGTGTCCTCAAGACAGGATCGTGTCAATGAAAACACTTTTGTATTGGCTTTCAACGTGAGAACACCAGTAAAAGAATTGCAGTTATTCGTTTTTTAAAAATCGCCCACGAATTATTGATACCTATCAATACCCATTCCTTATATAGATATCTTACAGTAATGTGGGAATTCAATTTGAGAATTGAAAGATTTAGAAATTTGAGAGTTTTCGAAGGTCGAGGAAGCGTATCCCATATAACGTACCCTAGAGGAACTCCAGATGTACCTTTCCTACTTACCGGATTAAAATACCCCCTATCTTCCAACGATTTATCGAATAACAGGAAAACCCACCCTGGTTTATTATTAATAAGTGAACTCGAGGAAAAATATCGATATGTTTCGTCTGCGAACATTTATAATATTTGTCCCAGTGACCAATAAGCGAGTCCCAGACGCCGGCCTTCCAAATGCGATATTCATGCGAGCGTTACCATGAATTACATTTGACCCCGATAACCTCGTCCGATCGCGGGTTCTCAATGAAACGACGGGCGAGAACGGTCGCGATAACCGACTGCGGGCGACGTTCATAACCCTGGATCCCTTGGCACGCAGTTACAAAGCGATCGATCCCAAAGTCTTTCGACCGTTTCGAAGATCTTCATAATCGCATTCCTGGATCGTTCGGTTGTCGCCGTATATTCGCCTCTCTCTCGCTATTGAGCAACTTGCTGAATTTCGTTATCGATGCACTCAAAAGGCACGCGCGCTCCTTTATGGCAAATTATCCCTATTCAATGCAGGAACTTGGACTCGCAGACTCGCGTGCCATCGACTCGAGCGTGTTTCAAGTTTCCTCGAGTTCCCTCGAGTTCCGGAAACGGCGACTGTACCGCCGTTCTTTGAAACCCCGCATAAAGGCTGTGTCTTTGATACCTGGGGCGCAGTTTGCGGGGAATTTGAAAAGATCGCGTTACGATTATTCCGATACACGGTCTGCGCGATTTAATCGCTGCAGACTTATTGATCGAAATTTCTTTTACCGAGCAAGGTTCGTCGAAGGTGCAGTCGTTGATATCTACCAAGGTAACTTATGAAGGTGGTGATTGTAACTTAGGTTTGAACAAGAACGCATTCGACCATGGTTAACCCTTAAATGCATGAGTGGGGTCCGCAAAGACCCGAGTGTTGCGTTTTTCGCGTTAACTTTTTTAGCCGCAGCATTTGTGCACTGAACCTTCAGGTATTTGTTTCTGTCTATATTTATGTTAATTTCAATGTGTTTACAGATATAAATTATTGCTGCAATCAAAGTTAGCACGAAATTAAGTAAGTGGGGTCCTCGTATGGATTCACGTTCTTAATATTTAGTATCTCATTGTACACATATGTTATCGTCAACGTATTTTGGAGGGTCGTCGGGGGCAATTAGCCTGTGCTATTTTATTTTTGAACGATTTATGATAGGGATAGACTGCGTGAGGTCTAAGCGAAAGGTTGGAAATTTTGTTTTCTGTTATGACTTTCCGATGATATCTTTGTATTAAAATACTTGTTTTTACTTCTAGAATAAAGATGTCATTCTCCTATTTTTTTAATTAAGTACATTTCAATCTGGGGTCCAGTAGGAACCCCACTTATGCATTTACGGAATTTTTTGTCACTTATGCATTTAAGGGTTAAAATAACAGCGATGACCACTGCGAAACAGAGGTAATCATGGGGTTATTTCGTTCAGTACCTGTAGATTCAATTTATCGAAACATCCTGCGACTAATTATACTCGAGTAGCAATCTCGTTCTCCAAGGCGTTAATCCAGTTTACGGTATCTAATTTCGAAATATAGCAAAGATAAGAAGCTAGTTTTTGAAGTTCGAAGGAAGTTGGAGCCACTTCTTTGGTCCATATCCAGACCATAACCTACCCTTTTTACCTCCGGTAACCCACTTTTCCGGCTGGAACATTCGTGTCTTCGTGTTCCATTATCCCTCTCGAGTTCCCCCCGTTTTTTCCTCTTGGCGAGTTAAGCGTGCATCTGCGAACGAAGATTCTTCCTTTCACGGTCATCTTCGACTCGAAACTTGCCGACGGCGTGATGCGAAAAGTTTGAATGGTTTCCTCGAAGCGGCTCTTCCCCGACGACGATTTTATCCCGTTGCATGCAAATTCGCTGCCAGCGTTCATCGAGTTTGCCAGGCACTTTGACCGGAGGGCGCAGGATTTCGTCAAGGAGTAATCGAGTCCTGTTCTATCTTGTTAAACGATTCCACGTTCTTTCGACCCTAGCGTGTACCGAGCGCACCGTTTTCCATGCTATTCGATTCGTTTCGTGTCGGAAAGATGGGTTTATGTAAATGCTGTCCGGGATATGAGGCGTCCACCTCGTATCGAGATAAAGCTTATTTTCTAATTGGTTCCTTTATACTGCTCCGCTTTGATGCAGCTTTCAGACTGTTCCGAGCTTGATCGTTGATACACTTGTAAGAGTATCGGGGAAAGTATTAACATTGCGACTTTGATACTGCTCTGTCAAAGCAGAAACCACTAGGTCTCTGTGCGGCGTTCCAGGTATCAACTGCAATTTGCAAAATTAGTAATTTTATGGAACACATTAATGGATCCTCTTATATGCAATTTCATCCAGGCTATATTACGTCGCGTGTTTCTTCAATTTTTGATATTGCTCCTTATTAACTGCGAGTACGTGCAATTTTATGTACTCTCAAATGCAGCAATAAGATTATATTAAATTATAATGTCTCTAACGTATACAGCGTTCGTATACTTTAATTTGAAATTTAGTTTTATATCAAGTATTGATGGTACGACTCATAATATAGTCATAACGATTACGACGGAATTTACTAACAACGATCAAAGTTCGAGAGTATGTTCTATGAACAGCTTTTACTCGTTCTTCCCGCAGAACCCTTTGATCTCTATTCTCCGATCAATTAAAATTCAACTACGTATCTCGAGGCGAGCGGCATCAAAGATCGAAACGCAAGGTTAAACCACAACAATCTTAGATTTATCTTCCTGTTGCCTTCGTTTCCACGACTTTGATCGACCACGCGTTTTGAACGATGTATCGGATAATGAATGTAATCCTTTTAATACGAACGTTGCGAGGCTACCGATATAATCGCGTTAGCTAACGAACAACTGCAAAAAATATCGGACGGGCCGTTCCGATTTGTTGCAGCTCGTGTTTTCCTTTAATGTTCTCCGTTTCGAGATCATTGCCGCTACGGCGCGGGTTAATGTCCCTGTCACCGAACATAATTTTCGAACTGTTCCCGCGAAACGTGTCCCCGTAACAAAAAGGAAGCGGAGGAATAACCGTAGGTTCTGAAAGTTTCCCGGAAACGACGGCAAACTTTTGCTTTGAAATCTTTGCGAACTCGAGCGTTCCCTTTGCTGTTAATCCTCGTTTCATGTTGTTTCACGGACCTTTCGAATTTTTACTGGATACAGCTGTTGGAAACAGTTCTTTCCTGTTTCTTTAGTCGCAAATTTGCAATCCTTTTTATCCGAGTTCTGCACTTTGAGAATTTATTACGGATCCCCGAAATTCTATAACGTAAATTTCCCGAATTTCGCTCCTACAAGCATTCGAAATATTTTGTGTATCTGTTCGATAGATTTGGGGTTTCGTAGTCTTTCGGGAATATAAAGGTCCCGAAGTTAGCGCGGTTAAACTTCCCTTGTAGCTCGTTATCTAAAATTTCAGTTTGAACCTGTTAAGCTTACTTTGAGATCGTTTCGCGCTCCCCGAGCAGCGTGCTTAATCTTAAACCAATTTCTAAACATAATTATCATAATTTTCCCCGCGAAAGCTTATGATACGTAATGTAATAGGTGATGCGCCGGAAACAAAGATTCGCGTTGACGAGAGGAGTCCTTTAGAGGCCACGGAGACGCGTTCATGCATCAGCATTTCCCTAATTAAATTCCTCAAGATTTCCACGTGAAATTTAATACCCCTGAGAATTCAAACAATTCCTTGGCCCCTTACCCTCTACTCCAGAGAAAAAAAGGAGTGGTATTTCTAGCCACGAGAGAATAATTCCCCTACCGGTGGCATAATTATCATAAAGAGGAGCCATGGAGTTCTTAAGTAACGACGCCAATTAAACAGCGCCACGTGCGCTTCGCATTCGAGGAACGTTCGGCAATAACAATCATCGCGTTTATAATACGCGTACACACCGTTCGTATCGACGATTATAACATTATATACGTGTGTACGCTGCTCGAGACAATGCCTGCTGCTCTAACAAACGACTCGCTTAAATAGTTTATGTTTTATACATTAGTTACATAGAAACTGGTACTTCGTATGCAGCTTTGCACGAGGGAAATTAAGTTCAACGATTGCGACATAAACTGTCGAATAGTTTAAGGGGGGACCCCACCCCTGAGACCCGAAAATTCGCCTTAAGTTTGTGAATTTTTAGGGGGAAAACGAATATCTTGATTAGAATACTAATTCAAGGGGTTTATTGTACATCTTTTGTATTGTAAAAAATATTTTTTTTATTTGATTTTCAGCACAAAATGGCGGTTTCCTGTTCCAATTAGAGGAACACTTTTCGTAGAACGGGCTCCACCGGTGGGCCCGATTTCGACAAAACTGGTCAACCTAGGCAAATGCCAAAAAAACATCATCATCTGTTCTAGTTATCGGATATCATAGGCATTTTGAAAAATATTGATTTCTTTTGGAATGGTAACGGTTTAAGGAAAAGTTACAATTTTTTCGAAAAAAGAAAATCGTCTTTAATTATCGATTAAAAAAAAACTACAAAATATTTTGCAAAAATCCTATGATGGCCGATAAAGAATATTGCTAAGAATATTCACTCAAAATTTGAAGGCAATCGGATGGAAACCTTTTGAGTTATCAAGCCCACCGTTCTACGAAAGGTGTTCCTCTAATTGGAGCAGGAAACCACCATTTTGTGGTGAAAATCAAATAAAAAAAATATTTTTTACAATACACAAGATGTACAATAAAACCCTTGAACTGGCATTCTAATCAAGATATTCATTTTCCCCCTAAAAATTTTCGGGTCTCAGGGGTGGGGTCCTCCCTTAAAGATGCATGCTCGAAAGTATTCTTTTCCCAAAATCCTCTGAGAGTTTCTGTAGATTTCCCCGGAATTTCGCTTAGAACTCTAGGACTTAGAACCTCAGAACTTGCCTAGGGTCTTAGAATTTTCCTAAGATTACCGCGTCTTAAAGCGTCTTTGGACTTGCCCTAAATTCTCCGAGGACCGTAAGGAAATTATGGGAGACTCAAGGAAGTCCTCCAGTACACGCTAAAAGTTCCCAGGACAATATATTTACAGTACACGTTTCCGAAAATCGCGAATAATGATCGTAGACCCTTGAAATATCGGATTTTTCTCGAGCAAACGTTGACAAGTTGCCGGTGAAATTTCGTAAGACGAAAGCAAACGACCGGACCAGGCTTAGTCAGCGAATTCTTCGATTCGACCCTTCGCAAGGGCCATCGACCCAGAGCACATAACGCTCACCGATGGAGATGGAGTTAACCCAGGGCAGGTAGTCGATGCACGCCAGGTATGCGTGTTTGCCCCTGTGTTCCTCTCGCAGCCTCTTATTCCTTCTCCTTTCTTTTTCATCACCTGCCCTTCTTTCCCGCCCATTTTCCGCGTTGCTGGATTCCTTCGTTTACGAATCCAGGCTCGATATTTTCATCGAATGCCCTTAACACTAAAACTACCAAACCTCCACAAGTTTCTTATTATAAGATGCATATTTTGTTAAAGTACATTCTTTGAAATCAGCATTGATTTTTATCAAGGTAAAGAATAAATGTACTAATGTATGTTTCGTCGTTTGTTTATTTGTTTTTTAACTTCTTTTTTAATTTCCAATTAAGAACACATTACATGCCGGTAGGTTTAATCACAATTATCTCATGGACGATCTATATTCGAGAAACCACGAAGGTTATAAAGTGACTCTGCATAATTTGCGGTTCGTAGGAATTTCAGATCTGCCCGGAGTTTTTGCGGGATTAGAATATTTGAATCCACCAAGTTTTCGTTAACCCCTTGCACTATGACTTGTTTGTCAGGTGCGTCAGATAGAACTGGCTAATTATAGCTACAATATTAAAACTTGAAATGTTATGTCAATATGTTATTATTCAATCGTTGACTGTGCAAATTATAATTGGACTTGAACTCCAAAGTGTATTGAAAATTTGAGTAAAATGGCCGACATAAAATTGCGTCACGAGTCAGACTCGTCAAAATAGTGCAAGGGGTTAATATCGTTTTTCGATCCATGAGATATCTCGAGAGCTTGATAGTCTATAAAAAGAGTTACAATTTAAGGAATCTAATTTAAGACGCGTATGACCGAAGGAGGAAGAAAATAGCTCGAGAGGTAGTTGGCATTGATGCAATTATGGACGTAATGCCACGAGACGTGTTTGCTATTTTAGCCTGATGTAACGTGAATCTCCGAACCTGTCCGAGTCAGCCAACAAAAATTTTCCCAAGCAAATCCTCTTTACAAGAGGACACTAAAAATTTAAGTTCCTCGAATTAAGTCTCCAGAGAAAAATCTCGTTGACCCTCGTTTCTGAAATTCCACGAAATTGTAGAAAACAAAGGGGAGCGTCAAAGTGTGGATGCGCCGAGGAGGCGCAGAAGATTGCAGCGCGGTTATTTATAGATCGAATCAAAGCGCGGATCAGTCGTGACGTCGATTTTCTCGAATTAAATAATCATAGATTGTGCTTGCCGTGCGCAAGCTTTGGATTGTTGGCCGGCCGAGGATTCCTCGTCGAAATTGCACGTTCCTCGCGTATTTTTAGAACTCGTTGCTGGTTGGGAATTCGCACGGAACCGGACAGAGGGGCCGGAATTTTCCATCCGTTTTCGCTGCATTCTGATTTCGCTTTAAAACCCGCCCCCGCCCCTCCTTCTGCTCGCGATTATTCCCGTGATGGATGGAAACGAGTTGCTTGGTCCAGCTTCGGTGCCGTCGCAATTTCGCGGAAAATTTCGCGTTTTTCACCCCGGAACACCCGTTTTCTATGTTTCAAACGAAATTGTAGTCGAGCACGCTCGGAATAGACGGACGATTAAAAAGTATTTAGCGATCGGTTGAAAGGATCGGCTTTACGCTGGGTTTGCGATGCAAGCTCGACGCGAGAACCGCCGAGCAGACTGCGATGATTAATTACGGAACGGTTGCGATTATTAAGGCCCTAACGGGAAAACAGAAAAGACCACCCGCAATTAACTGTAAGAACTCGAATAGATCTTGGTCGGTTCTCGATGCGTTATGTCGTAAATCAGCTGATACCGCTGCACCGGTACCTGCCTTCCTACCAGTTTTATGTCGTTGATCAATATTTAACGGCAATCTCGCTCCCATTAGTTTCGCGCCCGCTCCTAAATTTTTTCCTCGCATCTGCCTTTGTGAAAATATCGAGTCAATAATTTATACGAAGCTCCTGCTTTTTCCATTAGCTCGTAGCGTAACATCGTGTTACTCTTTCGAACTCGTGTAAATCGTCAATCGCTCGAAAGCAAAGCACACAGTCGAGTTGCACCGAGAATCACTCGAATCATTTTTCAGCGCACAGGGGAGTTATTGCCGATCAAAACTGGACGTCTGCAGACGATCAAAGCGTTAAATCTTGCGAAGAAAAAAGCTCGTTATTCGAACACGCGATTTAATAAAAATTCGTGGTCGGTCCGACGAGGAACAGAACGTTAACAGGAGGTTCCGTGGGAACCCGTGTTGCCGTTTCGCGACAAAAGCTGCCGGGTTGGCGTGCAGTTGCAACGTTCCGGAAAGAAAAACGACCGATGCGTTTCTCGAACGAAAACGCAAAAAAAAGAAAGGGAGAGAAACGACAAGAATCAAACGGGGGCGAAAATAGATCTGGTGAAAAATTGACTTTCGAGCCTGACTCGACGCTTTCCGTTTCGTCGTAACAGAGACAGAAAAGCTGGCAAACCGCAGGAGTTGAAGAGGGGGTGGAAATGTTCGATAACCCTCGTCGAGTTTTGATTCTTTCGCGCACTGTCTGTTTTTCTCATTACGTTGACAGGGCCACGCGATCGAGACGAGAGAGAAACAATGGAACACGGATAAAGGCATGGATATCGTTCCGTGTCATAAATCATTTCTATTGTAAAATTTAATTACGCTCCGTGGCGAAACGGTGGACAGCACCGCGATCGATTGTAATTTGCGAAGCTGGTGTAATTTGCAAACCTAATCGCCTGTTGCGGTTCGCGTGTAAGGCATAATACAGGTTTGTCAATCGCATTACCGTATTTGATAAAGTTCGTATTAACGTGTCCATTAGCGTGTTGCTCGGCTAGAATTGTTTTGGATCGTTGTTTCTAAATGAAAGCATTCAATCGACCATCGATGATACTTCGATAATAGATATTCAATCGGCTAATGTCGCAAGATATATTTTATATTTACGATTAATTAAGTACCGAAACGAATTATCGATTTACTACGTAATCTCCATAAAAATGGACAAAAGAATATTATTCGTGGCATAACATCGTAAAGATAAAGTATATAATTTTTCTGTTGGTTTTACGACGTTATGACCTACTATCCTTTCGATCGTAACTTCGTATCTTTTTTGTCGATAAACTGTTTCTCGAACGAAAAAAGGAGGAAAACGATTCTTTATCCTCATGAATTTTTATCCGTATCGACGGGAAAACACGGCTTTCTATCTCGTGGCTGATCGCAGCAATCGAGCAAGTTCGCGAGCAAAGACTTTGCAACGAAATCGAATGATTCGCGCGTTTGCCCGAGCTCAATGGAGCTAAATTAACGCGATTCAATCGGCGGATAAATCGTGGCTAGATGCGCCTTAATGAAGTCGCGAAGCGAAAAATCGATGTTTCCTTTGTCGAAACAGTTCGCTCGGAAACGGGTCAGGATATTCGAATCGGGGTAATCGTTGCTCTTTTAAACCGTGAGTCGATACACGAGCGTGCCGAAATTACCAATCTCGGGGGATCGATAAGCGAATTTCATTGGAGAACGGCCAAAATCTATTACATCGCAACCGTGTTCCAGGTAAATCGTTCTGACTGGTCGGGCGTACCTAATAGGCCAACGATGTAATCGTCTTAACTTCGATTTTCCAATTGGCTCTTCTCCCGCAAACAATGCGAGGAGAAAAGACCGTCTCCGAGAGAAAATCGCTTCCGTGCAGTCATCGATCAACCGACGTATCCGGTTGCTTTCCGTGTGATTAGCTCCCTGAGAATAATCACCGATCCTATCCATTTTTACTATTTTCTATCGATTTCTTCCTTTGCATTTATTATCCTCGCAGCTTTTACAAATTTGACAAAGCAATTACACGATCTTTAGAAACAGCTACTTTTGCAGAACTATTATGCTTATATCCACAGTTCTTGTTCAGGGGTTATGTGAAGTAAAATAGATATAATTTATAAAGGAAAAATTAAAGGTTGAACAACGGCTTACAAGATAGGCGCACAGTTAGAACTACGACAGTACAACTATACCTGGAGTACTCGCAGGTCCCAGACCCTAATTGGACAATAACTTCAAAGAATATAGGGTTTGCCAGAAACGGTATAAACATGGTCAGTGCTTTAACTTCGTTTTTAAATCTATACCTTCGAATTCTATTAATTCTTTACGTCTGAATCGCATTAACTCGGTGGACACGTGTCACGCTAATTGATCGAAATGATCGGTGCTCGAACCGACGAGTTTAATTCAGCGCGTGTATTACAAAAATGACAGGATAAGTAATTGATATTAATTTATATACAAGTTCGATGAAAAGCGACGAGTTTAAAATCCTGTCAATTTTGGAACTTTTCACGCGTACACGCTGTGCACAATATTATAAAGTAGTTTTCCAATCTGAAACAATCGACATTAATTTCCATGTGTCAGTTAGGGTGACAAGAAACGATGACGTTTGTAGATTTGCTCGACCTTCGATCAGGCGGTCGTTGCCAACCGGTGGCACACAATGTTCCAGAGTCACGTGTACACGTTGCACCGCTGCAACATTGTGTACTCACAGGATGACACTAGCAATTAAGTCCGCTCTCTGGTCGGTCACGAATACATCACGCCTCTCGGATGTACGAAGTAATGGAGTAAAGTGTCCGACATTTGGCACCGCATCAATGGCTCGGTTTTTGAACTTGATCGAAAAAGATATTTATACGAATGTTATTAACCCTGTGGTCAGGATCGTGCTCTCCGAGAAAATACCTAGGATTGTTTCTGTATTAAATCAGACTATGCGAAATTTTATTTATGAACCGCTTTCGCTGATTCAGAATTAATTTCGGACACACAGAGCTTCGGCTTATCTCACCGCGTTCGGATGAAGCACGATCTCTTGTGATGCATTGCGTGTACAAACTTTCTCTCCATAATTTAACGTTGGGACGATTACGAGGAAAAACGCGTATTACGATGCTGCGAGTATGAATAGACTGGAAGTGCTACGTTTTAGCCTTGCTTAGAGAGATGCCTCGAATAAACACGTTCCGTTTTCACAGCTGTCTGGTGAATAGCTTTATTTGCTACTCGGAGAGCTACAACTTATCGGAGATTCCGAAACTTTTAGATTTTCAAATCCGTGTTTCAAGCGCTTGAATTTTCGCAAATTTATAAATGTGTCTAATCTAAAGATTTCCAAGTCCGTGGATTTCTGAAATTCCTAAATTTCCGACTCGCTAAATGTCAAAGCCGTATTTTCCGATCCTTCGAACGTTTTCAACGCGGCAGTTTGAGCGTGAAATCCGGAAACTCGGTAAACAAGAAGCAAAGAACGTCGGGCAAGCTTTCCCTCGTATGTTCCGGACGTGAAAAAAGCGTCTCCCGTTTCAAGAAATCGAGACCCGCGTGGGCGTATTAGCGAGCCGGATATCCGGCTAGGAGGTATCCCAGGCTCACGGTCAGACGAGAAAGTAGTCGTGAAACTACGTGTACATAGCTGAAAGGAAAAACATTTTCTCTATCGGACAGCGTCGATAGCGTTGACAAAAGAGGTGACGGAGAGAAATAGGAGCGAAAGGAGGACTTTCTGGCTAGCTGGTCTATTTAAAAGCATTACGATGCCGACGGTCGGGTTACTGTGTCCACGGTTAAGTAACCGGTGATGTAACGATGCGATTCAACCTCTTTCCCCGTTCCCTTTGTTCTCTTGCTCGAAGGAGAAAGACGGGCGAGAGGAAGCGAACGAGACGACGCGATGGACAGCTCTCGGTTGTCCATTGGACGAAACTGTCGAGGGAGCTGTTTCTAACGCGTCCGATGTTGGTGCAACGGAGCACAGCTGCCCACCGATAATCTGCACTCGACGAGGTGAACCGTGCGAAGACATTCACGTTGCTCGAGTATCTCTCCCTCCTTTATCCAGTTTTGCCGATTGGATTTGCGGCAGCCACTCTCGATGCTCCCTACAGTTCCCTGCTGCCGACGATGTTAAACGACACTCGGCCACTTAAGCGATCGACACTCTCGCTACCGATACAACCATCGATCCACCACCCATCCTCGACACTGCGATCCATTGGCGTAGATACGACACCACGATAGAACCCAACTACAACTATATGACACTCCATATGTGTCTGCACATATGTATATGACTCAGACTATATGGTTCAGAGACGAATTTTATTTTCGACGAGATTACATATTGTATTATTCTGTCAATATGAATATTTCTAACAAATGAATAGTTATACAGATATTATAACATAGTTCTATTACAACATGTGGACATCGTCACATCACATGTCAATACATAACATACATTACGAATCTCACCACGTTTCTGTTTCACACTCCACCACGTAAAGAGCGTAATAATGTGCTGATTTCCATGGATAAAAATTGCAGTTACGCCAATGATGGCGCCCTGCAAGGGATCGTGGGGTGCCCAGATTTCGTATACGCTTAACGCTTCGTTTGGATCGATTTGATTGAGGACACTCGTATCGTGAATTGGTACCGGGTATGCTAATTAGTAGGGTGGCTCTTCGGTTTCAAAATCTGGGTCAGTGACTCGCAAGGGCTACTTTATGATCGGAATAGGATATTAAAGGATGGTGCATGAGGCTTGATTTACTGCGTAGCCGCGTAATGGGGGATAACTGGAAGTTTATGAACCTTCAGGATGCGTATCGTTAGACTTTCATGTAGTGTTTAAGGGTCAATAGTCTCATTTCGGTTTCAATTACTCAGGGACAATATATTTGATGGCTTTGCAGAAACAGTAAAAGTAAATTCGCTTGATTTAAAATTTAATATGCTTCGGTCGTCTCTTGCTTAGAAACGTGTGAAATATAAGCTTGAAAATTTGATGTTCTAAAAGAACTCCGAATGGAAATCGAATTTATCTTATCAATCATAATAAGAAAGATATTTTTACGATTCCAAGCTTTCCTTAAATCTTAATTTGCGTGGAAACATGTTTTCACATTTTGCGGTAACCGAACCCAGTTTTAACCCGATCGGTTTTCCTCCTACACATCTATCAAAATATCCTAGATTTATTTATTACTCCCACGTTGACCCACTTACGAGCAAAGTACACTTCGAATTTGATCATATTTCAAGCCTCCAATTAGTTGCGGGGTTTTTGCAACAGGCAATTCCGATTCAGCTGCAAGATCCAATCAAACAGCTTTCTTCTTACCTAGAATAACCAATCAGGGTACCATAACTCGATTTATCGTTTGGAGAGTAGACTGGCGTTGGAAAGCGAGCACGGATAAAATTCGTAGGTGTTCGCAGAGTCCAATTAAGCCGAGAAGAACACAGTTTCGTCGGGTGTTACAGCGAAAAATGGTCGGCAAGGTAGAGGTTCAGTTCGATACGAAGAAATACGAGGCGACACGAGGTTCGACACGCGCGAAAAAGCGATCACGGCCGTAGTTAAAACCATCGATCTTTCGTTCTGCCTTCGCGGTTGATTGATTAACGGACTATTCATAGCGCGTTTTATGCCTTCTATTTCTCGCGCGCGCGTTACGAAGCACATCCATCAAAGCGGTTCATTTCGAGGGAGATGCGTGAAGAGCGAGAGGGGCATTCATGAACTCCTACGCGAACAGTCTTTGTGCTCGTAAAACGAGCGTTATCTTTGGTTATTGATTCGCAGCTTGCCATGCCTGTTACACCAAATCCAACACTCTTCTTTCCGCTCGGTATTTAATAAAACGCGTGACGCGCGTTGTAACCTATTGGTACATTCTATTCAACCGTGGCGGAGTTTATTGGAAGTTCCATCGCGAAATTCGAAACCAGTCCACGTCACTCTTCCTGCAATGGAGAGGAGTTCTATTACGCGATCAAATTCGACGATTCAATTTTCACAAGTATTTCAAATAATTTACGCTATCCTTCGTCCGCGCACGCGTCCGTAAAATGGTGAACGAGCTGTGCATCGAATTCCAGCTTCAAGGTTACTTGTTGCGATAGCCGTTTAAGATTTACAATGGCTCGTTTAACGACTGTAATTCTACAGGGAAAAGCTGCTTAGTAAACTCGCGTCTTAGACGCGGAGGCATTCAACGTTAGCCTTAAACTACTATCCTAATTATTTGCTAACGTTACATCGCTTGTCTGATTCCGCTAATATCCCCTCGCTTTGTATTCGTAATCTCTGGCAATTCTTACTCTACATATTGTCTCCGTATAGCTTTCTATTATAAAATTACATCCACCGTTCAACAAACCCATCGTTTCGATAATTGTCGTATGAAGCTTTTCAAATTCTTGCAAAGAACGTTTCACCGCAGTAAATCTTTTTAATGGTCCGATAATGGTATCAGGGACTATATTTAACGATACAATAAGTTACTAGTATTGCTAACGATCTGTATCGAAAAATATCGTAATTTATAAGCAACTCGAGGAGCTCGTAAACGACCGAGAGTAGCGAATGTCGGTCCAATCAGGATTCATAAGTCATCGAAGAAAAAGGGTGGTATCCTTCTGTTGACCGAGCTAAACGAAATGAAAAAGTTGTCGGTTAGGTGGGCGTAAAGGGAGCCAGAGAGTCGAGATATTGGATTATTACCGGGACGATCGCGAAAGGAATATTACGACGGGACTCGTGCTCGCAGATTAGCGTCGTAAATCTCCGGAGGTTACGGCGTGACTGTGCGCGCGTTCTCTGGATAGAAAAATTTACCTTAAGGATGGGACATTTATTTATTACGGGTCGGTGATACGGGCGAAGCCGAGCTAGTTATCCTAATACCCTCGTAAATCCAGCGTGGTAACGCTCGATGCGACCGCGCCTCTCGCTTCGTGAAGCTTTTCGGAGGTTGCGTGCGTGTAAATAATCGTACGAAATATCCCCTCGATCCTTTAATCGAGTTACAAAGAAATTACATCTCCCTGTTCATTAACAGGATAACCTTTGAATCCTTAAGCCTTACTCTAGCAATATCGGTACATGATTTTTTATTTCTAATGTACTTGATAGCTTTGTACCTGTTTTTATTTAGCTCCTATATATTTGAAATACACCTCTCGAGTATCATCTAAATTACCGGAAGTCCATAGCTGTACTTTCATACACGTAACAATAACAGAATAGATAAAAGCAAAAGTACGAAGCTTTTACGGTACCATTTTCCCGGGTCATATTTCTAAAAAGAGTTGTATGGCCAACCAGGGTGTTCCTGCACGGGATCCACGGTACTTCGCATCGGTGTATCGTGGTTCGCAGGTCGGTCGTTACAGGAGTATCCGAGGGGGTTGTGGGACGCTTAGGGGCGCGTGCATTCTCTCCGGAAATTCGCGAGAGAATAAGGAACGAGTCGCGGAACAAGAGGAAGACGTAACGAGGTTTGTCGAGGCAGATGTCGAAACGCTAGTCACCCTGTGTGAACTTCCAAACTAGAGTGTCCGGGACAATAGTTTCGCGGGTACGAAATGCAAATAGCGAAGCTGCTTTCGAAACGTTCTCGTCGGCCGTGTCAGTCTCATAATTCGCTGGAACTTTGACTTCGGGCTGGCACACAGAGGGGGAGAATCTTGGCGGAAGCGACAGTTTCGCGTAGACTTCTCGCTAGTCGAGAGCTTCCCCTCAACCAGCCAACACCTTTGTGCCACGGTACCTCGCGGACAAATTTAACCCCGCCTAGACGGCAAGTTTTAATTGCACGCGTAGGAACGTTTGAATTCTTAGGTGGATGGATGATCGCTCTCTCAAGCCCGCCTCCGACACCGCAAATTACCACGCGGACAACTGTGTTTCTCCTTTCCAACTTCTCCCTTCCTCTCTCCTTTCGCTTCCTTCTCCAAAGATTCTCGCAATTCCTCGGAAATTCTGACCAACCCCTATAATTGATTCGCTACTTTTCTTTTCGAGGATACTCTCACCTTTTCCTTCGCTATGCACCCCTTTTTCTTCCTTGTTTGTTCCGAGTAATTATATCGATGGAAATTGGTGCTCGTTTAACCCACTCAATTTCCTCTACAGCGGCAAATTTCTTCGGTCTACGGACTTGGGAAAGAATTATGGGTCGTCCTACTTTTCAGAACCCACCCCTGTAAAGGCTGGCCTCCATTCACGCACGGTGTTTTGTTTAGAATAAAGAGGCCGACGTATTTATAGGCTGCCGCGCCTCTAAACACGCATTTTAAATAACCTCCTTGCTTCCATGATTTTTTCTCCTCTCCCTTAATCGAGGAAAATCCAAATTCGCATCGTTAAAAAATAACCTCTCCTTTTGTAATGCAACTTGTAATTCTTCCTCATAATTTATCTCATAAGAATCAACGTAAGAGATATTTATAGTAACTACTGTCCAAGATACTGTGTAATATTTTAAGTAGACACTTGACCTCTCTTTACAATAACAAAAACTTGGACTAAAGAATTGATGCAAGTACCTAAAGCTCTCCGGTCGCAATTAGCAGCTCGGTAAATCTAGCCAGAAGATATGCATCTGAATAGGCAAAGAGTTTATCGTTCGAAGTAGGCGAAATTCGTACACGAGGAAGAGCTTAAAAAGTTGTCGAGTAGGCGAAGGAACGTTTCCAACGCGAAATCGAGGCATTCTTGTGCCGACCCTTGACCGACGAGCTGAAGCGTCGAAAGAACGGGACAAAGTCGAGGACGTCTACTACCGTTTCGGCTCGCTTTCTGGACCGTGTCAGTGGGTCACTTTTCCGCGTTACTTTTGCTCGAAGCCCGCAGCTAGATAGCACGTGACCCGTTTTCCCGCGGCGCGTATTCGCCTCATCTCCCGCGATCGTTGGCAGTCGTCCAGCTCGATTAACGCGTAACTCACGGACTCGATACGTCCCTGGCGTCGAGACGTACCGTTTCCCCGGGGAACGTTTCGATCTGGGGGAATCTGATTTACCGTGCCGTACGTCTGACGGGTTCGACGTATGGTGTATCGTGTCTGTCGATGCCTATTTCTGTACTATTAGTTCCTAACGAAGATGTTTCCTACAAATCTGACAATCTTGCTTTATCTCCTGCTTTCGATCAATGCTTTCAATTTTCGCTAATACTCTTGGGACTCGAGTACTTTGAGACTTTGGAACTTGGGAAAATTGGGATCTTAGGACTTTGAGACTTAGCAACTCCTGGATGTTAAGACTTTGAAATTTTGTAGAATTGTAGAAATTTTAGAACCTCGACACGTCGAAATTTCTATCTAATATCGTAAATTTTTCCTATTTAAAAGGGGTTGAACTTAGGCATATAAAATGTACTCGAGCTGAAGAGTAGTGAAAGATAAATCGGAGATATTCTCGCGCTATCTGGGAAAGCAAACATTTGACTTGTTTATTTTGTGTATCCAACAATTGCGGTGTTTGATAACTGTTAGATAACACTACATAGTTTTTGTTCGTGGAATTTCCGATACGTACAGTATTGTCCAATAATTTCGAAGAGATCGAATGACCCCAATAATTCGATTATAACTTTCGTTACTTCGATCGAAATTTACCAAGATCCGCTTCGTTCCGAACTTCTTTTCAAGTTTCTTTTCTGCCGCTTTGGGAGCAGTCTATTGCGAAACGAAAATCTACCTTTATCTCTCGTCATGCGTCGTTTCATTCATTTCCCCCGTTATCTGCGGTGAATATCTCTAGCTATCAACGTCCAATCGTTTTATACCCGGCGACAATTTACCGGCACGAGGTCTAGAATTTACAGGTAGTTTTACCGCGTAGCTCGTTTAAAAACGGCCACAACGAATCGGGACGTTAACAAGAGATAGCATCGGCGTTCGCGTAATAACCCGTCGATCGATCAGACCGATACATAAGTCACACACAATTGGTAGCAGCGCCGTTGTTGTAATCCTACGAGGATGGACTAAAGTCATGGGGACGTGATTCACGCGGTGTGACGTGATCGGATTAAAGCTAACGGTTCGGTACACAGCCTCTGCCAATAGCACCGCTTCGCACAGAGCAGAAGTTACACGCTGTGACCAGCTCTAGAAACGTTATCTTCCTCGAATCCGTAGACGTCGTCGATATCTTGGCCCTCTATGCCCGTTGCCAGGGATTTGCGGTCTACTATCGATAATCAGACCGAATTTCTACGGACGAGGTAAACACGATACTTGCGGACATCCTCGATTTCACGACTCGCTTGATACGCATCTCGTATGCGATCGATCACCGGCCCTTTATGCGGAAACCCAAGTCAGTATACCTGTTTCGCGTTCACTTGCTTTCAAATTAATCTCGCTGTTCGACTGCCAAATATATCATTCGAATATCACGAGTTTCCAAAAGTAGCAAGTTTTAAACCTTAAATGCATGAGTGGGGTCCGCAAAGACTCCAGTGTTGCATTTTTTCTACGCGTGGTACTTCCACGCGCCGTAATTCCATGCGTGGTGTCTCCACGCGCCATAATTCCACGCTTGGTGTCTCCCCGTGCCGTATTTCTACGCGTAGTACTTCCCCGCGCCATAATTTTATGCGTGGTGTCTCCACGCGCCGTAATTCACCAGGCACCGCTTTCCATTTTGATAGATTCTTCAATTCACAAATTCTCTCAAATCTTTAAATACACTGATCACATGTACGTCAATGCATGTGGAGTTTTAGATATTTTCAATATCCACTTTCTATAGCATATTGAAGTTTCCACTTTCTATAGAATAGCTGGTCGTTACATCATAATCCGAGAGCTGGACAATGAACCGTCAATCCATTTACGTAAATTCCTAGAAAGTGAATTCAGTCCATTGAACCGATAATTAATCTCGAAATGACAAATTTGAAAGCGGGATAGAATTCTGATCAAGTCCAAGTCCTAACGCGGATCAAACTCGAATCGTACATACAAAAGTCTGAATGACGACGAAACAAGGCACGCCAATTACCATCGAATGAACGCTAGTCATCATCCACGGGGTAATCAAACGCTTTAATCAATCGTAATTAGCGTACGTGTATCGCATACAATGGCAGCCATTCGAGAACACGATTCACGTTCAATCAAACGCCAACCAGACATCATAGCCGAGTAATTCTCGCGTAATTCAGCTACGCCATCGACGCGTCTCGGATTTTACCGAGTTTGTTCTCTGCTCTGTCGTTTTAATTACGCATTAACGGCTCCCGTAGTCGGTCGCTATCGATGTCACTTTAACACCGGCACACGTTCACCGTGCCGAGCACTCGAGTTCGCGGCGTCCCGTTAATGGCGTGCACGCCTGCATGCCCAGGGGATCGATTTTCGCGGCTCCTCTATTAAAACTTGGAGACCGCGTGTCTGCCCCGTAATTTCGCGTCTAGTCAACTTTCTACGATCCTCATTAATCGAGATCGCCCGAAGACATCGGTATTGTCACTTTCTTTTCTCTTTGTCGCGATATATCCCCTTGCAAGTACATGCTTCTAAGAATTCAAGGAAGTCTATTTAAACTTCCCTCTGACTGGTATGTGCGACTGCTGTAACTAATTGTTCTCTTGTGCTAAAAATACGGCTGAAACAAGGAATACTTTGACTTTGACCAATTGTAGCTACAATTCTTTCCTGGTCTTGTGGTCGTACGTGAACGTTCAGATGTACTGCCACTCATCTATAGTTAGTCTTAAACTCTTATAATTTGTGTCTGACTTGTTCTTAAACTGATCAATTTGTTCTTCAAGTGATCAGTTTCACTTGAATCTTCAATCCGGAATTTCAAGTCCAATTTGCATGGTCAACGCATAACACCAAAGTGCGATGACTATGATTATTTCTTACTGATCATACAAATAAAGCATACATTCCAATTTACATAGTCAACTGCATAACACTAAAGTGACCTATGATCATTTCTCATTGACCATAAAAATAAATCATAGAGATTATTCTTAACATTTGGAATACCAATAAAGGTAACAATAGAATTTAAAATATTTGGTGGTGAAATAGGGATATCCGTTTACGAGGAGGACAAACGGCGCAACGGGTGGCGTATTTCAGCCAGGTAAATTGATTATCGGTCGCAGAGGCGTGATTGCGGGAAAGGTAAGGTCGATTCGGCGTGGGCCCAGTAGCAAAATCGGTATCGAAATCGCGCGGAACCACGCTTTGATCTCTTTCACGCGTGAACGTTATAGCTTTGCCTGGGACACGTGACGCGCAGTTTAATCTGTTCGGTCGCGTGCATCGTTAGGTACATTTGCCCGGACGCTTTCAACTCTTGTCGCGTTTTGACGAGTTAATACGATCAATCAAAATCCTAGCGTCGATTTGTATGAATTTCTTGTTTGTACGTAGCCGAACGGTTGTCGCGTTGCATCCGCTATGCGTCCGCTTTGTGATCGCATCGAATAGGGTTGGGAAAAAGAGAATCGAGGACAGTGTTCTTTCGTGTACGCTGTCGAGTTCAATAGCCTTTTGATTACCAGAAACGTGTTCAGAAATACGGGGAAACTAATCTGCGACTGTTCTATTTGTACTTTTCATTATTCCTCGTGTTCATTTCCGCGGTGCGTGAGAGGTTACCGTTCGGCAGTGCGCTTCAGCGATAGATTGTTCAAACGAGCTCGAAATCTGCGAATTTCAAAATCAGAAATTTTAGAATTTAGAAACTAAAATTTACCTCCCGGAGAAGTTTGTTTAACCCACGCCCTTATGGCGCGTGGCGACACCACGCGTGGAATTATGGTGCGTGGAAGTACCACGCGTGGAATTATGGCGCGTAGGGACATCACGCGTGGAATTATGGCGCGTGGAGACACCACGCGTGGAATTATGGCGCGTGGAAGTACCACGCGTGGAATTATGGCGCGTGAAGACACCACGCGTGGAATTACGACGCATGAAAGTACTACGCGTAGGTAGTAGGCGACTTACAGTGTAACGTACATAAAACAAGAACCTTAAGAAACCGTGTCGTAGAAGTGGACTTGGAATTTGAAAAGAAGCCCTCGATTTTCCATTTCTCAGAGGCAGCAGGATTGATCGAGCCACTCGACTTCTTCCTCCCGCGTTTACCGGCACATCGAAATCATTACGCTATCGTTCTTGACCCATTCGACGAACTTCCGACGGTCATTTCTCCGGGTTCTCGATCGATAACCGATCGAGATACGTCTTGGAGCGTCGAGCAACCCGTTCCGTTTTTCCATCTATTTCCTAGCTCTCTCGTTTCTACTCGTAGCTCTTTTTTCACTTGGAAACGAACCCGGTCTCTCTTGTTCCCGCGACCCGTCGATATATTTCCGGCGTTGGCATCGATCAGTCACCGCTTTATCACGCTGAAAACCTGCACACCACGCTTTATCGCCAAGCCACATTATGGCGATACGTCAGCGCCGCGGTTCTGCCGGCATCAATTGCCATTCAAATCAACCTGGATGCGGATGACTGTCGCCGATGACGCTGAAAAGGCTGATGATACAGGGATATGTAACTTTGATCTGGCGTGGATCGATTTGGCAGATGCAGCCCTTTCTTTGGTAACCGATCGTTGATAGTAAAAATCTTTTTTTAAAGTCCATGCAGGATTCTGTGGTTTTTCTCCGTAAAAATAAGGGAATGGTCGGAGAGCCACCGGCAACTATTTCCTGATGTAATATTTCAACCGAAATAACTGAAATACTTCGACGTTTCTAAAAATGTTTGATCGAATTCCGTTGTCCGGTATCAAAGTTTGCAACTTTTGTGCTACCGTGTTCTCGTTTTTACCGTTTATAAAATTGCTTCGCCGTCCCATTTTGCCGGACCGCGTTACAAAGGCGGGCGAGTACAAAAGCGACAACGCCGACAAAGGTAACTGATTGTTTCAAGGCCATGAAGACGCGCGAATGAGTCGAAAGATCGAGAAACATGAAAGTCCTTTGGTCCAGTCTCACAGAGACAATGGAAAATGCAGCTTTTATTTGCGATGTCGCGTATGTCAAGGCTACCGTTTGTACCCTCGCCAGAAAAGAGGAGCTACGTACGTTATAGTTTGACCTACCGAAAGAGAGAAAGGAAAGCGTTTCTCTTTCGAAGTCTTAATTAGACGTGATGAAATCTCTCGAGGTGTTATCTAATCGCCATTGAAGACGATCCATTAGAAAGTAGCCTGCGAAGCATCTTGCCTACGACAAACTGCTCTTAAATGAAGATTAATGAATAAAGTTCGTACTTGAAGCTTGAATTGCAATATCTTCGCAATTTGGCGGAGAACCTTTCACGTATTTAACCTTCGTATGGTCTTTAGAAATGGCTGTGTAAAAGATCTTCGCCGGCGATATTTGCTCGGGTTTATCGTTTAATTAATGTTAGTTGTCTATTAGGTAATCGTCTGGCGTTATACTGCGTCGTATAACCCGCCGTATTATTGTACGGGGTCGCGTGGTATATCACGTGCTGTATTTCTAATCGCACAATTATCACGCGTTGCAATATCGCACGGTGTATCTTGTCGCTATCGTGTCTTTCACTTCGGTGCGTTGCATTATTATGCGTTGCATTCCGTCGCGTTATACCTCTACGCGCCGTTATTCCACGCGTCGCAATCCCACGCGCCGTAATCCCACGCGTAGTACTTCCATGCGCCTTAATTCCACGCGTGTTGTCTCCACGCGCCATAATTCCACGCGTGGTGTCTCTACGCGTAGTATTCCCACGCGTTGCACTTCCATGCGCCATTATTCCACGCGTCGTAATCCCACGCGCCATTATTCCACGCGTGGTACTTCCACGCGCCGTAATCCCACGCGTAGTACTTCCATGCGCCTTAATTCCACGCGTGTTGTCTCCACGCGCCATAATTCCCCGCGTGGTGTCTCTACGCGTAGTATTCCCACGCGTTGCACTTCCATGCGCCATTATTCCACGCGTTGTAATCCTACGCGCCGTTATTCCACGCGTGGTACTTCCACGCGCCGTAATCCCACGCGTGGTACTTCCACGCGCCGTAATTGCACGCGTGGTGTCTCCACGCGCCATAACTCCACGCTTGGTGTCTCCACGCGCCATATTTCTACGCGTAATCATTTCACGCGTTGCAATTCCACGCGTTGCAATTACCATGCATTGCATTTCCACGCGTTGCCGTACCACGCGTTGCACTTCCACGCGTTGTAATTTCTATGCGTTGAAATTCCACACGTCATACTTTCACGCGCTGCATATCCACGCGTCGCAATTTCACGCGTTGCATATCTACACGTCGCATTTCCACACACTGTATTTCCACGCATTGTACTACCACAGATTGCAATCTTGCACGTTGCAGTCATACATATTGCAGTCTTATGCATCGCAATTCCACATATTGCACCACCAGGGTTTATACTACTGTATCTCGCATTACCAATCGTTGAATTTCGATCCAAAGCTCCACAAATTCGTATACGCAATGATGAATATCCCAGAAACCCCCCATCCTGAAATATCCAATGTTAGCATTACTCCGTAAAGCGTTTTGCGTTGGATAGCAGTTTGCAAACGCCGCGGCATAAAACGCTTATAAATAGCCGTTCTTGTTCCGTTGTTTAAAGTAGCACGTGGAACGTTGTTAAACGCGCGGTGTTTTGCCTCTTTCTCCAATTTGAACTCTTTATTTTGTTGTCGGATAATCGGTGAATCGATCGGCGGTGCGATAGGCGAGAAAACAGCCGCGTCGTTGAAAAAGGTGGTTCGAACTGGAACATTTCGCGTTTCGCGCTGGTCCACGCGCAACGATACGTGTTTCGACTTAATATTCGATCGAGCCCCGGCTAATTACCTTAATCGAAATTCACTGGTGCGGACGATTCCGAGCGTAGCCCAGCGTGTTTAAACTTTTATTTCGTATAAATGCGTTCGAAATGGCTACATTGTCCCGGTCTGCGGTGGCAGCTCTACGCTCGATCGTAATTACTGTTCACCGAACGAATTTCCGCGATCCGTCCCCTAATAGGATTTTATTGAATCGGAACGTTTTTGCGTCCGTTTCAATTTTTTCCGCTCCTCCCCTTTTCTCCGTGCTGTCTTTTTTTCTCTCTGACCTGATTTTCATTGTTCCTTCCATCTTTTTTTTATTTTCACGCCCGTTATACCGGAACGGAAACTGGCAAATATTTGCACGACTCGCTGAACCAGCGCGGGGAAAATCAAAGTGGTCGACGTTTTAATAATGCCACGTGATGCACGAGGTCATAACGGACAGCTTCGATAGGTGTATATCATGTCTTCCTCGTTAAATGGACACACTTTATACTCTAACCCTTTCATGTTTTTTCGATGCACCATTTTTCAAACTTTCAAATAATTGAGTGAGTTTTTCACCCTACGATCATTAAAAAGCAAAAATTGAATATAACATTTTTTATCGGATTAAAGTTTTGAAAATTCCACGAAAAATGATATATCTTTATTACTTTTGCTATAAAATGATTACCAATTACAGTAATTAGTTAAAATTATAATTACCGATTAAAATTGATTTTTAATTGCACAAGATGGAACTGCAATTTTCGGCGGAAAAGTCATTTAATTAACAAATGTAATTCTCTATTAAAAGCTACCGAATTATGCATTGCAATTTAAACGTTCGATCGTTAATGAGGTAATTAAAAATTTCGAGATCTCTGTTTCTGTTCGGTTTCACGTACCCGGGACAATTACCTCGAGACAAATTTTATTTGAAACAAATCAGGGGAGAAACTCCCGAATCATACCGATAAATATGATTCGGTCTCGTTTACTCGTTAAAAATTGAAAGACAAAGCTCCGGAATTTCGTTGGTCCGCTCGATCGAGAAACGCGGAGTTATTTCTGCGTGAAGCAATTTCCGTTTCTGATAGAATTGCATCGTAAATCGTGATTAAATATTCATCGTTAAATTGGCTCCGGTCTCGTAATCATTTCACCGTATGTCCGCTGAAACACGCTGCGTCCAAAAATAAGCGTATGGTCCCGAGACGCGTATTATTAGCGTGCCGTGAATTTATCATATTTTGCATTATAGAAATGCTTCAACTCGACGTTCCTACAATCTGCATACCCTGCAATATATAACGATTTAACCAACATCGACATTTTTGTCTCAGTACTTTAGAAATCCTGGCGCTTGAAACATTTGCTATTTTAGAACTTACTTGAAAAATTACTAACTTGGAAATTTAAAAAAATAATGAATTAACAATTTAAAAATTAAGTTTCACTACCTGCAAATTTAGGAACTTAGAAATCAAGATTAGAGAAAATCAGAAAACTAATACACTTTTAAATACCAATTATTAAATATGGAACATAAACAGTATACATTTTAACTTTAAAATTCATAATTAATTCAGGGATTATCATATGTCTAATACATCGTGAACATTATAACAAACAAAAAGGAAGTGCATTTTTCAATTATTTTGTTTTCAACGTCGTATATTTCTAGTACTGTAATATGTAATTTATTAATAATTTCACAGTATTTTATTTTCTTCAAAGAAGATGACGCTCGGGAAGATTTCTCTCAATATACCTGAAAATCAGTAGCAAACATATTCCAGTTATTAAACAGTAATATCAAGAAAAATAGTAATACATTGTAAGATAACGTCGTACATTGTTAACGATCTCGCTCGAAGCAAAACTCGAGGTATCCCGTTTTTCTTAGGGAGCGAAGAAATTGAAGGAAGCTCGCGGAACACGCGGTACACCGACCATTATATTTTTAATCTGGCAACGATACGGATTTACGACGAGTCACGATCTGTGACGTTGGAAAAACGCGGAGACCGATCGTGGAAAAAACGGAGGATATCGGCGATGCACGCTGACCGATCGTAAAGCTCGTTTATTATAACGTTTGCCCTGTGCTGTCCGGCGAATCGACTGACTCCACCGAAGGGCATTTTCTTTTACAAACGTTCATGTATAATCGTCGAGCACGCGATCGATCCTCCTCGGTCGAAGGTTCGATGACTTGCACCGTTATCATTCCTTGTATTTTTAGATCGTTTACCGAAAGAATCGAGGGAAAATTTTGATAAATCGTCGGCTGTCTCACGATTTTACAACCGGACGATGAAGAAACACGATGATCGATTAACCCCTTGAGCGCAGTTCAAATTTTACGTTTTGCACGGGAAATTTCAATACGCTAACCGTTCGATTACTCCCTGAAGCTTCGAAGGTTTCTTGGAAATTTAAAAAGTTCAAAAAGTGTAAAAAGAAAATTTTGTAAAATTCGAATCTTGTAGCATCTTCAGGAAATAAGTTACCTTAGGTTGATTGAAACGCGTTCATAATTTGATAAAAAATGCATAGAATCTTGGTGAGTCGACAGTTTGAAATTTAATTAGCGATCGTTAATAATTAATTAAAAGCACCACGAGCAAAGATGAAACTTTGCTTTTTGAGCGTGACGTGGCACGATACCCCGAAGCCGAAGTTGAAACACGCTTTCATAATTCGCCGAACGATACCGGTGCGGTGACGGGTGTGTCACACGGTGTAACACTGTAATACCGCTGCGATACTAAATATAGAGCGAAAGGCAATAAATATAAAATAACCGCGACATCGGAGAAATCGGAAAACTACACCGCAATATATTTGAACACCTTCTCTAGATTTCTACATTTCCACGTCCTTAAATCACTATATCACTTCGAACTACTTTGCAAGTCGACATTGCGTGTCTTCTTACAATTTTTGTTCAGGTGAACAAAAAATACACGTAATGTGTACATGTGAAATAAAAATACACGTACAGAGTATCAGGTCAATAATTACATTTAAAATGGAAACTAAAGTTGAATTCGGTGTTTAGACGACGAGCGCACGGTTAGAACTAAACTGGGAAAAAAGTGCAACGACAGTACATGTGTCCATATCTGCAGCACTCGCAGGTCCCAGACCCTAATTAGACAATGACTTCCAAGGATGTAGGGTTTTCTAAAAACGGCCAAAGCATGGTCAAGGCTTTAGCTTTAACAATTTTGTTACAATTCTGTATGTTACAACCTCTGTAAATACCGATATAAATCCTTCTATACGTCTATACATCTATGAAAGAATAAATCGGATAAAAGTGCTGAATAATTTTCGCGGATCTCCCTACGTAAATATAGCGGCGTTTGAATAAAAATAAGCTCGTCGGAATACGAGATAATTGAAGTTTTAATAAGGATCTTTTGCTATTACGAGAGCATAAATCGTTCTCTCGGCGTACATTTGATCGCGAACGTTGATAGTAAAGCGTTGATTAATCGGATCACGCGCGGCTTAAAGAAGTGGCGAGATAGACGACAGTAAGTTTGGATTTGAAGCGACGGCTTCGTAATTAGCGGCGCTCTTCCCTTCGAGCAGGAAATTAATTAGTTCGGACACGTGTAGCGGCTACCCGAGGGAAAATCGATTCTTTTCCTGCAAGCGAATCGCGTGACCAGTCTCTCCGGCAAACCGAGTGCAATGCTTGTCCAAAGCTTCCCGGGGAATATCACAATTGGATGAAATGGACGTCGTTGGAGAGATTTGTTCCTCTTCTGCGGGAATTTGTTTTTGTTCACGGGACCTTTCATCGCGTTAATAGCTCGGGATGCGTATCACGCGAGGCCCAACTTAATTAATTAAACTTCGACAAAAGCGATTAGACAGTTAATTAAATAAATCGCGGTACAAATGGCAGGGTGCACGCCAGATCATCGAAACTGGTTTGTTTATACCGGTTCTGGTTAAAGAGGAATGCAAACGAGTAGAGAATGTGTTTGATAATTTAATTGATTTCGGGGAAATTTGTTCAAAACCATCCCGAATTAATATCGGCGAGGTTCTGCGAATTTAGCGTACCTTCCTGAAAAGTTTAGTCTCCAAAATGACATGAGCGATAAATCGATAAATATAATTCCTCGTGTATAATATTTACTTTGTATAAAATAGCAAAGTTGACTCATGAAATTTTCACGTTTCCATTAAAAACAACGCCGCAGGTTGGATCGATATTCAGCTTTCAGGTTCGAGGTTTCCGTACGCCCCACTAAAATCCATCCATCCGTTCGTGTTTTGGTGGCATTAATTAAACATCGGTCCAGGAAACAGCAGACTCCCTTCCTTCCTGGTCTTGAAATTTCCTGCCAGCGGAATCGTCGACGACTCGCGGAAGACACTCGAAAAGGAAGCTGAGCACGAGACACACCGTCTCTCCCTTAAACGCTCCTCGACAGTTTTTTCCACGAGTGTTATCCGCAATTACGGTCTCGCGACCAGTTACACGCGTGGATACGCCGCGACTCGCGGCCAACCGTTTCAAAGACGTCGTTCACGTCATCATTAAGCCGAGTGCTCGGCGTGCCCTAACTACCCGCGTGTACGCTCTTCACCGCGCGCCGTTAATCGCTCGAATGCGTGCGAACACGCGCGGAAAACCGACACTATTTCACGCTATCTGTCGTCTCGAGTTTTCGCCTACGCGTGTCGATTCGACGGCAAAATATTTCCGTGCTCGATCTCGCAAACATTCGCAGAACCATACATATCGAACAAAATAATTTTGCGAGATTATAGAGCGAAACAACGGAGGAATTTATGATTTAAATTTTAGCAACATTTCATTTTTCACGAATTATTTTCTCCATTTTGTTTTCGTTCCATTTTATTGTCGAATAAAACCGATTACACGGTAGATAAGCTGTATTAAACAAATATAACGCAGGAAAGTTTGTACCGTGATGTTTTATGCGATGTATTAAACGCGTTACGAGATTGCAACTCGTAATGTTCGAATAATTCGAATACGAGATGAAGGTATTAGTTTTTTATTCGAAGAAAGCTTCTTTATTAATTAAATTTATTTATTTTACGTTCGTCTTGCTCGGCATATATTATTACTTTGACGGTGTTTCGCTCGTTTCGTTGAGAATTCCAGCGGAATTTAAACGTGCACGCCGCCTATAAATTATTAATCAATCCGATCGACGCCCGGCCAATTATCGTCCAGGGATTGCGTAACACGCTTCTCTCCGTTTAAAATATTACTATTTAATGGTCGAACGAATCTGCAATCAGTGGCCGATCGGATCGAATCGTGCCTCCGTGTTATCGTTTACAAATCAAATAATCGTGCGATTCGATTAGTTTTGCGGCGAGAAAACAAGCTCGTACACAATTCTTTCTGACATGAATCCACATATACATTTATTACGTCACGAATTTTTACTTAAATATTAACATTCGTATTGCACCTTTGTAGCTTCACTCTAATCAATCTTTAAACTCGATTCCACCGCCGAGGCACTTTCCCCGATATCTCACTTAACTTTTAAATAAAAGACGTAATTACGCTCGAGCGGTTCCATTAATAAATTAATCGAACTATCCGACTCCTACGTTTATAGCGCACACGAGTCTCGTGAAGTTACCCGCATCGAGATATAGTCTAACTTGAACGTGAACTGTAAGAAAATTAACTGGATTAACTAACAGAGATGACTATCTTTTCTTACCTGCTAAAGTCTTCAATTTATTGCTCCGTTGACCGTTATCTTCGTATGAAATTATCTGAGTCATGATTCGGATGAGATTAACTTTTTATCTAGTTAAAACAGTTCTTGAGTAACCATTCAGTTGTAGTTTTGTGGTAGATGTACTATCCTTATTTGATGACTTCTGTAAATTTGAATGCAACGCAACCATAATTTATTATGTTTTGCACTCGAAGGCAATTTTACTGTTTACAAACAGCAACTTTAAAATATTAATTAAAATGTTAAATGAGTTCTTTTGAAGTTATTATTCCTCTAATAATAATTTCTATTATTGTCTATTTCACTATGTTTATATATCACATGAGCACTATAGAATTAATTAAATAATGCTTGTTTCAAATTATTGTATTAAATCAAGTGGCGTCGGAGAAGCGCCTCTCGAGTGCAAAGGGTTAAATTATTAATAAGTTGAACTTGTGACATCTTACAGTGCTGGAAATGTACGATGTTAAAAACAAAAATGATTGAAAAATGCACTTCTTTCTTGTTCATACAATGTAAACGTATACTTAGTATACGATATATCCCTGAATTATTATTTAATCATACAATTAAAACGTGTAATCTATACGTTAAACATTAAATAATCAGTTTGTACTGAAAAGTGTGTTATCAGTTTTTATTCTGATTTTCTCCGATCTTATTTAACATATTAACGTGGTAACGGTGAAAGAATCCGTATCATATCAACCATCCGTGAAAACATATACAGAAAAACTATATCTCAATCGACTCACATGACGAACGCTGGAGTATTATCGAGACATTCGTTGAAGGGCACCCTAGTCGTGAAAAGCACCCTAGAGTGTGCAATACGATCCAAATCCAGCTCGTAAAAAAGGATCGTCTTTGTGAGGGGTCCTGGAAGCCATCCTAGGTCGTAGAGTAAAGTTCGATTCTCAGATGACGGACAGTTCTCTTGTTCAGTACCCCAGTTCAACCCTTCACCTTTTTTCCGCCATGCGAGTATGTTGTACCGCTGTAGCCATCTTTCATACGTTCTTCGTCATCTAATACGGAGACCACAAGTTCGTCGCGTACATTTTCGAACTTCCACGACGTGGATTTACTGCGTCTCGCCCGCGGTGTCGTCGCTTGAAATATGATGCCCGCTAGTAGCACTCTGCTTTCGGATTAAGCGTGCGTGCATCGCGTTTCTCGTTCGAACGAAAGAAATCGCGCGAATCACGGTTCGTTTTAGCGTTGTTGCGTTTCCAAGATTTTAGAAATAGTCTTTGAGTTAGAATCACTGATCTCCAACTTTTCGGACACACATTAAATCTCTACAACATATGTAACACTAAACCTACCTGCATAAAATATCTACCTAATTTGAAATTAAAAATGAAGTTAAAAAATAAAAACAAATAACCAAACATAAATTAGTACACACATTTATCCTTTACCTTGATGAAAATCAATTTTGATTTTATATAATGTATTTCAACCCCTTGCACTATGACTTGTCAGGTGCGTCAGACAGAACTAATTATAGCTACAATATTAAAACAGACGAAAAAACTTGAAATGTTATGTTAATATGTTATTATTCAATCGTTGACTGTGCAAATTATAATTGGACTTGAACTCCAAAGCGTATTGAAAATTTGAGTAAAATGGCCGACATAAAATTGCGTCACGAGTCAGACTCGTCAAAATAGTGCAACGGGTTAACAAAATGTCTTCCGTATAATAAGAAGCTTGTGGCGGTCATTCGACCAGTTTAGTAGTTTTAATATTAAACTTCAAATCTTATATCGTACCTCGATATCAAACTCGCTATATTCAATTTGAAATTGAAATAACTCTTTTTGAAGAATTCCAGTTAAACCACTGTGTGAATACTTTAAAGTTGAGAATCTCTGATCCGGTGTAAGAACTATAAAAACACGAATCAGACATTGTACGAATGCATTAAGCATTGATTTAGGACTAATGGAATGCCAAGATTGAACACTTTGACGCGAAACGAGAAAAACTAAATTGAATCGACGAGAGCCAGGATAAGATTCGTTTGAAACACGAATAAATTGCTCTGGCAAGAGAAGTTGAAGGGTTCGATCGATTTGTTGCATATATTTATTTGTTGGAATTTTAACTAAGGGAAAGGGGATTGGTCGAGCAAAAGCCAGTGCTTCATTACCCTTCGATCGATCTTCAGACGCGAAACATTATTTGGCTCTGTAACGATTCTTTATTTGAGGACTAAACAGTTTTAAAACATCGATGATAAAAACTGTGTGGTTCGGAAAAGATTTATGATTCTGTCTTTGGTTAGAATAATTTGCTCGCTTTTAAGGGTGACGTTTATGGAGACAAGTTTTCTTTTTATGATTCCGCGATGGAACAAGGGGTGAAATTTATCGGGGTAGATTATTCCCTAGTTTCATAACCATATTCAGAAACAAATTTCCTAAAAGGTATCGTTTCGTGTCAAAAAAATAACGTAATGCTCTTATCCCGGTAAAACGAGGTTTCGTTCGATAAATCTGAAGAAACATCTTGTTTATTTTCTCCTCTCCCCTGTCCCTTAAAATCATGGAAAAACTATCTGCACGTTTATTTATCCTTCCTCAAAGTTGCCCTCGTTCCCATCGCAGCCCTCGCTAGTTTGTACATGGTTATCAAATGGATTTTCGTACTATTACTAACCCACCCCGGCAGCCACTTGGGATACGAGTTTATTTGCACGAGTTTTTCCACCACAATTTCTCTTTCCTCTCTCCATCGTATATTCCCTCTTTTTTAAATTATCTTCTCTCTTGTGGCAATTGAAGGAAACTGACTGTGGGATTGCATTCTTCTGGTTTTATCTTTTTTTCTCAAAACAAGTTTTTTTTTTATTGTTTTTATTTGATGAAGATTCAGGATAAAAACACAACGGACCTTTCAGAGGAGATTTAATATTTAGCTAAGATTATTTCGTGATATAGTCTGCGCTTTTATTAAATTGCCGTAAATGAGATTGTAGGGAATGTAATTTAGTAATGTAACGCGTGGTGTTACTATTTTTCGTAATTCGGGGCGTAGTGGTTCCATGCGTAGTAATACAACGCGTGGCAATTCTACGCGCCCTAATACCAAGCGTGGAAATTCTACGCGCCGTAATACCAAGCGTGGAAATTCTTCGCGCCGTAATACCAAGCGTGGTAATTCCACGCGCCGTAATACCAAGCGTGGAAATTCCATGCGCCGTAATACGTAGCGTGGTAATTCTACGCGTGGAAATTCTACGCGCCGTAATACCAAGCGTGGAAATTCTATGCGCCGCAATACCAAGCGTGGTAATTCCACGCGCCGTAATACCAAGCGTGGAAATTCTACGCGTCGCAATACCAAGCGTGGAAATTCCATGCGCCGTAATACCTAGCGTGGAAATTCTACGCGCCATAATACCAAGCGTGGAAATTCTATGCGCCGCAATACCACGCGTGGTAATTCTACGCGCCGTAATACCAAGCGTGGAAATTGTACGCGCCGTAATACCAAGCGTGGTAATTCTACGCGTTGCAATACCAAGCGTGGTAATTCTACGCGCCGTAATACCAAGCGTGATGTTGCTACGCGCCATAATTCAGCACGCAGCACCACGTAATAAAACGCATCATGTATGGCAATATAACAAGATCATCCCTCCGAACTCTCAAAATTAATAACACTATTAAACATATTTTTCATCACTGAAATTGAACGGAGCAGCGCAGCAAAATAATCGTGGATAGTTAGGAAGGTTATGAAGTCTAGAATCGTAGGTTATAGTACATCAGTTGAAAGACGAGTGTAACGCGGAAATTTGAATGCAGTTAGAACGACCTCAACGAGACTGTTATGAAAATGGAGCTCCGCCGACGTTGGGGATTCAATTTCTTCTCGCTGGGAAGTTGCTTTCTGAAATTTGAGAGAACGAGACCCTCTTGTCAAGCTTGTTACGCGAGTAAATTACGAACGTTGAATTAGGAGACCCTTTTGTAAATATGAAGTTTAGTCAATTCTTTTGTAATTCGTGTCGGTTTAATTCGATGACGATGCCGCGTTCCCTCTTTGCAGTTTCCTGCTCAGTCATTGTCGGATTTAATTGAACGAAGTTATTAATTTAGACGGCTGAAGTCTCTTCCGACTCTGTGTACATTTTATACGTATATTCTGTCTCGTAACTTCTTCTGTCGTTCTATTTCGGAATAACTGATAGCAAACGAATAATTAGTCTTCGTTTTGAATATAACTTTAGCCTCTAGTAATGCCTGCAAGATTTGTATCGATGAAAATGGAACGCGGCAAATCTCCTGTTTGCATCTTTAGGTATACGTAGATATAGGATATCGTGGACTAAAATACCAGGCTCAATAATAATAGCGGGAATAAAGGGGTTAGCGGTAGCATAGTGGACACGATAGCCTACGGAAGATCCATAGCTCGATTCCCGGTGCCGGAAGTACCCTATTTTTCACGAGACTCTCCATTACTGCAAGAAAAGATATTTTATAATACAGACTGTCTCACCTAACTCGACCACCTAAATATCTCACTCCTTCTTGATGAGAGACTAAAACACGAAAAGAAAGTCTTTTAATATGTCTTCCTTTATTTCGTATTTAGACACCTAACGAGACAAAACCTTCACACATAAAACAAAATAATTTAACTCCTTGCACCATGACTTATTTGTCAGGTGCGTCAGAACTGTCCAATTAAATTATAATACTATAATAGACAAAAAAATTGAAATGTTATTTCAATATGTTATTGCTCAATTGTTGACTATGTAAATTATAATTGGACTTGAACTTCAAATTGAAGCGTATTAACCTCTTGCACTATTTTGACGAGTCTCACTCGTGACGTACTCGTACTTCGGCTGTGATTAATTTTACTGAAATGTTTAATACGCTTCAATTTCAAGTCCAATTATAATTTTCATATTCAACGATTCCATAATAACATACTGACATAAAATTTCACATTTTTCCACAGTAGCTGTAATTAGTCAGTTCTGACTGACGCACCTGACAGATAAGTCTTAGTACAAGGGGTTAAAAATTGATCACGGCGAGTGCATCACAAGTCAGACTCGTCAAAATAATGTAAAGGGTTAAACAGAGTTAATGATGTGCGGTAAACAGCAAGTGGAGGGATTAAAACAGTAGGTGAACCTCGCAATCGTTGTAAGAGTAAAGTACCGGAGACGGTGTTTATTTAAAAGCGTTGCGTAGGAATCGTTAACGGGGTTGCTCGTAAAGTGACACGTTTGTGCGCGAACGAGTAGCAGGGTGGCGTTGAATTGGACGGGACACGGGGTGGCCGTAAAGAGGCGTCACCGCGCTGCCAATAAAACGTTGTGCCTATCTGTCTCCGAGTGTCGGGTCGTGTCGGGCCGTTCGCGTGTGCAACCGTGTCGAAATGACAGTGGCCAGTGACAGATCAGGTCCGTTTCCAAAAATATGGCGGTGAAATTCTGGGCGACCGCAAATGCGCCAATCCCGAAATTGCGATGTAAACCGGCGCGGTCCAGCGAGAGGGTGGTTCGCTCCACGGTTCGAATAAACGGGGATAATGAAAGTGTTGCGCGTTCTGTTCACCGGTTTATTAAAAAAGTTCATCGTCGTGTCGCCGGTGTCGCGGATATCGTTGGCCGCAAACGGCACTTTTTAATAACCCCCCTTTTTATTTCGGTCGAGCCGATGAAAATTCCCTCGCTTTTCTCGTTACGAGACGATGGATGGGACCGAGTTTTGCGTACGGCCGTGTACCGTTACTATCAACGTGATTGAAATTTGAACCGCTTCATGGCGGTCGGATGTGTCGAGTTTCTGAAATGCAAATTGTAATTAAAGCGGATGAAATGCGGCAACTTGTTGATTTATTAGCGATACGTGGTTTGGAACGGGGGCGTTGTCGCGGAATGAGTGTTTTGTCCTGGCTAATTTGCTTTGCAGATCATTTCGTTACCGCGTCCGTCTTAGAGCCGCTGTTTCCTTCTTTCCTTATATTCCATCCGTGAAATAATTCCGTTAATCGACGAATACAGTGATCTCGAAATAATCTTAAATTTCGACTAAAAAGTTGGGTCCGTTTAATTTCGTACTGCCACAGTTTGTTCATGGCGAAATGAAACGTTATATGAATTTGTTCCGCAAACGGAACTAATATTCCTCCGCGAAATCTAATGAAAAATACGAATACCGTACTTCGCGCTACGCAATTTTATTTTCTGATTAAATTTCACGGAACTGTTTCTCGGAAGAACGATCGCGATTAAAGTTTTTCGCACAGATATGAACTTTTGCTAATTTTTCAATATTTTTCCGCCGACATTTCTCGAAAAATTGGGTCAAATCGGTGATATCAAGCGCAGCGATTACGCATCAGAGATACCTCAAATTATTAAATTTTAAATCCGATTTCAAATTAAAATCGCAGCCAAGTTATGGCTGAATTGTTGCGACGGTTCGCGATTCTTGCACGGCTCTCGTAACGGGTTTGTTGAATTATCAGGAAGAGAGGACTTTTCTATCCAGAAAATAGTTCGGTTAATTTTGCAGTTCCTCGATCGTCGTGAATATCTTCGTTCGTCGGTTTACTTTCAAGGAGAGAAGTTTCTCGGTTCGAAGTTCAGAAGATTGATTTCTTCTTGTGCTGGCAAAGTAGGGAAAGTTGAGGGCAAATACATAGAACGGTTTTAGCGACTGGTTTCCGCTCTGAATACGGGATGGAAGTTCGCCGAGTTTGGCTATTTATTAATATTACGGGGCAGCTTTAATGAATTCCTTTTTTATCAAACTTCGACGTAGGACCGACATATTTATAAATAAAACGCAATGCCTGATAAGTAAATTAATTCAACAGTAATCTTAGCACTCTTGAAATTAATTACATCACTAGGTGTAATTACACTACAATCTATAAAAGACAATCTTTAAAAGACAATCTTTAAAAGACAATTTTTGATTAACCCTTAAATACACGATTTTCTAATGTTACCTGAAGAAATGAACTAACAAAATACCTTGAAAGCAGTTGATTCAAATTGAAACGAACAGATGACGCTATTGTGTATTTGATTGGTAATTGGCATATCTGCAACACTACTTATTGCAGGTTTCCTACATTTTGTATATAATTTATAAGATTAAAACTGGTATGTTGCATTTATACAACTATATGCATTTAAGGGTTAAGATGTACTTCATTAAAATCAATAATGTAACTTTGATAACTTCTAATCGTTTTTGCTGCCAATTTTCAAAATGTTTCTTGAACAGGTGTAAGAATTATTTGTTGATATAATAAATGTTGAAAGTTGCATATTACGAAATAACGTAAATTATAGACGCGTTGCGACTTAATTACATTACGACGGGCAGATATGATAGCACGGTCAACTACAAACAGAGTTACCTGAAGCTCGCATCTCGGATTTAATTTCACGCGTGTATCGCACACCGCGTGCCTTGCAAACGAATCGCAACGATGTTTTCCGCCGTTGTTTCATCCCACTCTGGCTCCTCTAGGGGCTCATAATCCGGGGATCATCCCTTGTTCGACATACGCAGCGTAAGAGGAAAAAGTTCCCGGTGAAACTGGATGAGAAGGAAGTATTAGCGAGTGCCTTGTCTATACATTTCTGAGTTTAGAAAATCTTTACCTCAGGGAATACAACTGTACCGATTTGAGAGTTAAAAATTTGACTTGACCGATGGAGCAGTAAAAAGCTTTCGAGCAGTCGATATCGAATCGGTTCGATGTCGCCTGGTTGGCGAAAGGAGAAAGGAAAAAAATTTCTCGGGCAAATATATGATTCTTGTTTGAATTATTCATCGCGTCGCGGTAATTCCGCGATCCTCCCTTTCGGAACGTAGTGCACCGAGGCCGGTGCTTAATTCAAGAGACACGTTTTGGCTCCCCGAGTGGGTCGTTAGTCGGATGCATCACGTGCGCGGATTTAAAGGGCGGATCCGCACGTAGTTGCAGTACCGGTTAGATTGCAGCGGCAGGGAAAGAGAGAGAGAAAGGAGACTGCTCGATCGCCGCGAAATGATTACGCGAGCTTTCCTGATTATTCCTCCGAATGGAGCCATCTTTCTTCCGGCGCTCGCTCGCTCCCTCTCGCGGAGAGGAGTCTTGGCGAAAACGTTTGTCTGGGGCTGGCGAGGGCTCCGGCAGAATCGCGAATCCAATTTCATTCGAGGGAGACCCCGTTCGCCACGTCGAGTTATTCGTCCTTCCACAAGCATATTTAGAGGCACTTCGATGCACTCCAATGGCGTTTTAATCTAGCAAATGCATTCCGCACGTTGGCCCGAGGCTCCTTTCTCTCTTTTTCTATCCCTCTCTCTCTCTTTCTCTCCTGTCCCAGCGCTCGCTGGTTTACGCGGCGCGAGAACTTTTTCCATCGAATTTCCGTTGCACCGTCAATGTTTGATTCATCTTGAGGATGAAATATCGCTATTTTTGCCGACGAAGCGTTTTCATGCAATCCTTAGGTATTTTGGATTCCTCCAGCTTTATTAACATCATTTTCGGTCAGTGAATTGGTCCGCGCTTTACGAGCTGCTTCGAAATTTCAGTCAGGTATATTTCGAACTTCGAGGAATTTTGGTCGAGATTAGTACGATAGATTTTTATGCTGCTTCCTTCTACTATGTCATAAATGCCCAAACTTTTTCAATACCATAAGACTTTAAACTCGTAACCACAAATCATACCAACCAATACGTGTCAACTTCGATCAGACTTATATTCATGAATGGACTACGGATATTTATATGATACATCGAATTTTACAAAATACTCGTAAATCATGTCTGTAAATCCCGTAGATTATACCTTACAGACCTCGATATATCATGAGCATCCGCAGTTTTTATCAAAATGTAAATTTTCAACGATGAAAATACTTGCTTCTTAAAAGGAAGTGAACCACTATTGATTCGAATGCAAAGATCAGTAACCTCGTTGAATCGTTCGTTAAGAAAATACTAATCTTCTTTCTCCGGCAAACTGTCTCCTATCTTTGGAACAATTGAACCCGTTCTATCGGTGGATCGTTTACGAATATCAGCAAACTATCTCTGGGAGAGCGGCTCTCGGACGAAGTTGTTCGAGAGGGTGAGATCACCCTACCTATCGGAGATCTCGTAATTAAATTCTGCATGAGCCAGTTGCGAACAACCCCGATTGTCTCGTTCTCGCAGCTTCCCGTCCGTGTGTCCTCGTCTGTGTCTTTTCTTAGAAAAATGTTAGGTCAGCTCCTTGGGGACGCGCGAAAGCGAACCGGGGGAGATATTCTTCTCGAGAACCTTCTTGGCGTCGATTCTGCTCGTTCTCCATCCATTTCTCCATCTTCGTTGGATCATTTTCAATTTATTTCCCTGAGCTTTTTTGCGCGAATTTCTATCTCTCTCTTCTCCCGTTTCTCCGGGAAAAAAAAGGTGGAGGGAGCACCGTTTGAAACGATGTAGACAGACGCACGCAGCACGGGACAATAGGTTGGTATCGCAGCCAGGGCGCGCGGGGGTTGATTAATGGACTTCTTGCTACGAGCGATGTACAAGCGACGGGAAAAAAATTAGAGGGAGGCGGAATTGCAACGGTGCCGCGGAACTACGATCGATTAATTGGAGTTGTCGACCGTCCTGATCGTCCGCTGTTGCTGTTGCCGTTGTTTAATCGTTTTTTGATGGGGCTTCCGGACTGCTCGATCGGACGATTATGTCGAACCGTCTGATCTTTGCATCCCCGTCCTCGGTTTATTATTCGGACCAGAAGATTCGATGTCATTTTGCGGGTGTTCCAATTTTAACTCCGAGGTGCACTAAATTTTACTCGGAGTTTACAACGCGTTTCGATGCAAAAATGGTCGCTGAATTGTACATGTTACAATTTGCGAATTCGTAGGATCTGACATCATCGGATGTAACTACCTACTCTTCGATACTAGAATTAAGGAAGCAAAGACAAAGGATCCTAAATAACGTCCCAGATTTCCTCGGTCCCTCGGACGAGCGATATTCAATCGACATTCCTTATTCTCTGTTGCAGGCTCGTAAAACAGGGGTTCCAGCGACACCGCGCGGACAAGATCGATACAGGCGATAGGATAACGTTCGAAAATCGTTCCGGCCAGGAAGCATCGTAGCTTTCCATCGTCCCTAATTGACAGGTGGAAGGGGGGGGAAACCTGTACAGAGAAGGCCAGGAAAAGAAAGCACGTACATCGTGGAGAGGAGAGGGCAACGTGGGCAAAACTGGAGGGATGAGAGCAAGAGGGGAAGAGTTCGAAATTTACGAGTGAGCAGGTTTGCTTGCACGTATCCGCGGGGCAGTCGTGCACCGTAACAAACGGTCCAGCCGTAAAAGCAGCTTACGGTGGAGAACGACACCGGAAGCGGAGGACGGATATCCGCGATGCATCGAGTCAGTCGAGGCACCGAAAAATACTGAACAAGTTTTCGTCTTCCCTCTCGAGATCTCGACGACGGTCTTTGCATCGCGAAAATCGCGACATGGTCTCGAACGAGCGTGGTCGACCGGCTCGACGGAGCTTCCAGTGAAACCGGGAAGAATGCGGAAGATCGGAGGCACGTATCCATGAAGGATCGAGGGTGGATCCATCGGAATCTGGCCAAATGGGTTAAAAGGAAGCGCGATGGACGGCGCGACCCCGTGCTGCTCGCAAAATGGTGATCGTGCTGCCCTCGTGGAAACGCAACAAGTGGCGATCTGTTCCTTATTCCTGAACTGTCGTCCTCGATATTATCCAAAACAGAGAATTCGATCGAGGACTCGTTGCTTTCGATCCGAAGATCCGTCGAACGATCGAGGTACCTTCTGACGGAATTCCGCGTGTTCCGAGAACAAATACTCGTCGAACCGAGTCAAAGAGATAGTATTCGATCGATCGGCAAATTATTCGGTTTTACGGCCGAGCTCGAGGGAGTACTAAATTCAATTCCTCGCGTTAATCTCCGGCAAAGAAGACGAACGATCGAGCTACGGAGTGGCTCTCGGAGTCAATTTCCATCCTCTCGAGCCGAAATTATTCGCGACGAGAGCCCGCGAGCATGAGCGGACCCGAGAACGGGCATACCATCTTTCGGGAGCGAGGAAAAAGATCGTCGACGTGGCTGCGAGCGGAGTTTCGCGTTCCCATGGACTGAAAGGGTAAATCTGTAGAGATTAATCTGAGAGGCATCGGTCGTCGTCGAATGAGACGATGGTGATGAAGATTTCCGCGGTCGAGGCTGGCGTTCCGTTGCTAAGCGCCGTCGGTCCGCGTTGCGTCGTCAAGCAGGCCACGGTCAAACGATGCGTCGCGGCGCTGCTGCTCGTCTCCGTCGCCAGCATATTTTACTACACGCACTACATCATCAGCAGTCCGCTGTCCAGGTAACTTCCACTTTCTTTACTCTTTAACACTAGATTTACGGAACCTGTCAAAATCACGGATAATAGGTCTATTTTAGATGACAGAACTTGTTCAGAAATTTTTGTAAAAATGTCAAATTTCATTAACTTTCAGCAAAAGAATCAATGTTTTAGGCAGTTTACATATCATCTGCAATTTATTTATTTTTCTACTTTAAATAAAGTGGTCATCAAACGTCCGTAAATCTAGTGTTAAAGCTACCAGCAATCCACCTTGAAAGTCAGCTACTTGCACACATTAAGCTCTAACCTTTCACTCAAAACTTCCACCTCCCAGAACATAAGTGGCTCACGAAAGTATTCGAACGCTTACGTATACAAACTTGATTGGTCGAAACAATGTACATTCTAGCAATTTACTAAAACAAGTAGATGTCAATAGGAAGATGGAAGTCTTAGGATTATGCCAGTAAAAAGATTCAATAACGTAAAGAGGAGGTATGATACATTTATTAGAAACACGCATGATAAGTGACTCACAAAAGTATTCGAACGCTGTAACACTGTTGATAGTTCTTCAACTTCCTTTGCACTGAATGTAAACATCATTGCTAAATGAAAATATTGGTACGTTCATTTGATGTTAGGAAATTGTTTCAGTAACGTAAAAGTGTGCACAATTTAAAATGAACTCGAAAAAGTCTAAAACCAAAAAGTGTGAAAGAGAAATAATATTACGATTGCATGAGTATAGCAAATCGTATAACGAGATTGCCGGGATTGTATAAGTCCACAGTACATTATATCATAAAAAAGTTAAAAAATGAGGGAACACTTGATCAGGTCGACCAAAGTCGAAATTTCACCATAGACAAACATTTAAACACAAAACTTGCTCTATGTTCTTATACGTCCAACGAACCGCAATTAATTCTATGTCGTTTATTTACGATACGTTGTGTGGTCCGAACCAAAAAATTAGAACAAGAAGCATAGTCGTTTCGGTCGGTAAAGCGACACAAGCTGTTAAACAAGTTTTTTTCTCGCTACGAATCATCTACTAAATACTTTCTGTATGCAAATAGTGGAGCAACGGTATCTGGTACGATTACGTACTACTAATTTACGAATCGATGCCATTTTATAGCGACCGCCTCCCGTTAATAACAACTTCCTGCAGATTGCAATAATCAGCTCGTTCGTGGAATAAAAACCGTTCTCTTTGGGATTTAATTCCAAGTTTGCGTGCCACAATTCCTAGCTTCTGTCGCATACCAGATTCGGTCGCGGAGATTTTCGAGGCGGTATCGCGTTAATAAATTTTTCTAGTGCAATTAGCAAAAGTCTTTGTTGCGTACAAGTCGCTCATTCATTAGGCGTAATGGGTTGCTCGGCTCGTGGCAAAGGCGGCATTTTATTGCATGAGGACACGAAATCCAACCGTCTTTACGTTTACGAATGTTTCGAGTTTGATTCGTGAGCACGAACCGTTAATCGGTATAATTATTGCGAGCAGAAGAATTTGGCGACTTCTCGCTTTCGAGGCACATTATCGACGCGTCCAACGCGGGCACCGATCGATTCGAATTTTACGGAAACACGGTCGTTTGAACAACTTCAATCGAAATTGCGACCACGCCTCGCAATCGTACGCGCTAATTTCTCCGATCGTTTCAAGAGGACGAGCATGACGAGGGTAAAATCATACGTCACATCCGCAAACGAGTAATTTGCTTGCAGATAAGTGAAAGGCAGCCTCGCGTTTATGGGTTTGCCGGTTACCTCTCAACGGATCAATTAGACGACCATTTCGCTGGAATTCTTGTAATTAAATTTGCTTGCCGCTTTGACTCCGAAATCGCACTAATTCCGAATTGCAATCAATCCTTTTGATGCGCTCAAACGGCTGCTCTACCTACCAATCAAATAGCGTTTTCTTTCTGCCTTGCAAATTTCATCGAATGATGTTCCTCTCTTTGAAATTCGAAATCAATCCCATTTGATGGATTTCGAACAATTGCTCGTGGTACAATACTTTTTTTAATAGCACCATACGTTTTTGTCACCGTCAAAAGGAAATCGAAATCATATTTCCGACAGGAACAATTCTACGTGTTGGCCAAAATTCAATTCGAATAAGAAGAGAGGCCGAAGCTCATCTCGCGAGGCCCGTTAATGGTAGAAACGTGGTTTCGAACGAGTTAATTCGGGAACGAACGCAAGCATCGGGACTAAAACGCGAAGGCGTTCGTCTCGATTCGATACAGACCTAATCTCGTTCGGGCGGATAACCCCCCAAGGCAGTGACCTCGTGAACACCGATTGCAACCCCCGAGTACACTCGTCTCTCCCTTGAAACTCGACGTTATTTCGTGGTGGCGTAATTACGTAACGGCAAATTGTTGCTGGCAGTTGCTTGACTGCGCGGTTTCCTCAGGGACCTATATCTTAATTGCACGGTAATATAGCGGACCTGCTGGACGGGCTTTGATGTTAATTACTCGTTGGACAATATTTGCAAACGCTCGCATCATACCGCTGTTTCGTTCTCTCCCTGCATAGTTCGATCTCGATTCGTATCGATCTGGAAGAACGAATTCGATTACACGTGTTCTTCGGCTCTTTGAATATAACCTGTGCTAGAACCGAGTACCTTATTTTAAATTAATCTGTAATTTTGTTACGTATCATTTGAAATTCTGTTACGGTTATATAAATAAAACTTGCAAATGTTGCTATTTGCCACGATTCAAATAGATCACATCTGTTTAACCCCTTCCTGTACTTTGACGAGTCTCACTCGTGACGAACTTACAGCTCAAATGTGACAAACCATACTCAAACTTTGAATATTCCTCAACTTGAAGTTTAGGTCCAACTATAAGTTGCATTATCAAGGATACCTGAATATAAAATATTCACAACATTTTAATTTTCTTTGTTCGTTTTAATGTTATGGTGTTCATAGTTACTCTTAACTGACGCATCTGTTAGCACTAGATTTACGGACGTTTGATAGTCACTTTATTTAAATTTGAACTAAAGTAGAAAAACAAACATATTGCAGATGATATGTGTTCGTCCTAAAACATTGATTCTTTTGCTGAAAGTTGACATTTTTACAAAAATTTCTTAACAAGTTCTGTCATCTAAAATAGACCTATTATCCGTCATGTTGACGGGTTCCGTAAATCTAGTATTAAATAAATGACACGGGAAGGGGTTAATCGACGAACGTTGTAGCACGAAACGGTAGAGGCGTAGGTTTAAGATGGACAGGTTTGTGATTCATTCAGTTTCAATTTCCATGGATCCAAAAAGCTGTTAATCCAATTGGCTGGCAGATGGATCACGTTAACCGATATCTTCGAATTCCGATAATTGGCCTCCTTCGCTCCGTCCAAGCTGTAGGTGCACGCGCTTTCCTGTTAATTGATATACTGCTTTGCTTCGGCACGGATCAATCTTAATAGATAACCTATGACCGTTCTACAAGCAATTGTAGGTTCGCAGTAAACCATCGTCAATCACGAAACCTAATACTCTCGCGTGGACATTGACATGTAATTTCGCATCGACGTTGCCAGACCACGAATCTGTCCATATTGCCTTCGTGCCAAAGCCTCGAGAAACGATGCAATATTCTGTATACCACTGTTCGAGTTTCGATTTAGCCAAGCAGAAAATCGACGGAACTTTGTCTTATTAATCTGAAACCATCGGGTATGTTTACTGCCAGCAAACCTCGTTTAAGTTTGGCAATTTAGAAATTAAAAAGTTCAAGTCTATCAACCTACCTTTTTAGAAATTTAGAAATTAAAATGTTATAAAATTTAGGTGTGTGTGAAACTTCTTCAGCTTTCGAGACTTTGATGTGAGATGATGAAATTGTAAGATAGAATGATTTGAAGGGGTTAATGACGAGCACGCCTTATATCGAGAGGAGCGAAGCGCATCGGCCGTGGGAGGCGAAATGTGGCCGGATGTTTGTCGCACGCCCAATCAGCGCCAATTCAGCCTTCTCCTCTCTTTTGCTGGCCTTACATCGGCGCTAAGCTGTGGTTGCAGACTCATGTCTTCCCTTCCTCTTTTGCCTGCCACGCGTCTTTCGCATGACGCATCCTTCTCGAAATCTGGTTTGCTCGCTGCAAAAAGAAAGCCTCCCAACTAACCAAATTTGGCCCGACTTCATCGTTTCATTTCGGATAGACAATCATTTCAATACTCATTTGTTTCAACAGCAAAAAAGTTAACAAATTTACAGAAAAAAATTCCACGTAATACTTTGCTGATTTTTTATTACGAAGTGTTGCGTTAGAGAGCGCAAGTTCTGGTGCTTGAGTCCACCCTACTTCGGAGCAAACATGACCCCTGCTTGTTTGGTCTCGGGCGTGTTCTAACTTTTGTTGTATACTCGTGACAGAATTATGGATGAGCACTTTCAAACTTCTAAGCATATCTATCCCTATCGTGCAATTTTTGTTCTTTTTCTCTTTTTCGACCTTCCTTCTAGTTTCAGTCGTATATTTCCGGCTTGTCGGTTCGCTGATTACGGTCACCGATTGCAGAAAAAGTCGAATATACTTTTGCAGGAATTAACTTTTAAGACCCGCTGCACGCGAGCAATTTTTTCCACGCGATTCCGCTGTTGTCATACATCTTTCTTTCCTCAAAGTAACGAAGACGTATGATCGTATATCACTCGGAAAAAGCTGTGCACCTGACATAATCCTCTAACAATACGTATTACGATATAACCTCCGTTTTAAAAGTGACATTGAATCTTCCGCCTCGGAGTCTTGAATCGTGTCCAGAAACGTAGAAAGATTCGAACTGGAAGTTTCAGTGAGGCGACAGGTGCAACGTCGCTGGCAAATTTGCATGGCGAAGATCACGCGTTAATTTCATTCGACGAGGTTGCGACGACAGTTTTATAACGAGCGTGGTACGAAACCCGCTCGGGGAAACTTGGAAAAGTTGAAAATTTCGGGGAGCTCGGTCTTACCAGCCGCAAGTTTACATAACTCGATATTACCTTGACAAGACGGATGTTCGGAATAATCAAACTTCTGCCGACGAACAAACGCGATGAATAATGTATCCTGGATGCACGCGTGTGCTCGCCCGATTTCTAATACGCTTTCGATGACGAGTATTGCCGCGAACTGTCGAGTCATTTTCTATGCATTTCTGCTTACGCGGAAATCGTTGTAAATTTTAAGGTACGTTATGATGCCTACAGACTTTGGAGATGCTTTGAATATTTCAAAACGACCTCTTCAATTCTGGAGGTGGAACCCTTTGCAAGAGGGGTGACTCCATCACCATTTTATTTAAAACAATAATTGGAAATAATTTTAAGTGATTTTATAATATGACACGTGTGATGTATAAACATAGAGAAACAAAGAATAATAGAAATTATTAGTAGAGAAATAACCTCAAGAGAATCCATTTAATTTTTTAATTAAGTTTTAAAGTTGCTGTTTAAGTTTTTATCTTTGCAAATACATTACATTCGAGCGCAAAGGGTTAAAATAAATTTGTCATACACTTCAATAAATATAAACTTGAATAAAATGCAGGAACTCGATATTGTTGACAAATTTCTTCAATTTGTAATTTTAAGAATTCGCATATGGGGTCAATATATTCCAGCCGTCCAATTTTATGATAATAAAGTGTGCATATATTCGGTGGTATACATAGCTTTATTGCAGGATAAAATATCGCGTCTAAAATAATAGAGGCGGGTAGAATTCCCATGTGTACTTCCGCCCACGTAAAACACGCGTGCACGAACGTCACAAGAAGGTAATAAAAAGCAACAGGACCGAATATTGCGCGCCAAACTGCGCAGACACGTTTTTCCCCGGGGTGTAATTGCGAGTCGATTCCGTCTGCGAAACGCGCGCTGGAATGTCGGTCTAGGATCGCGAGGAACTCATCTTTCGAGAAGCAGAACACGGAAAAACGCACTGATTTCGAGCTGGATGGATTCCTTACGTGGAACATGTTCATCGGAAGAAGTGTGTACAGCGTATTTTACCCCTCGAAGGGTAACTCCTCCTCTTCATCTTTCTGTACACCATTCTAACTCCATCTTTCTGTTTGAAAATTTTTTATAAAATTACTCTCTACCTGGAATTAATTAACGAGTCAGGGTGCAGGAATTTTTTCAGGTTTCGTTTTGCAATAATATTCTGCTAAAGTAATCAAAGCTGGAAATATTGCGCCAGTGAAAACTGATACATTTAATCGGAAACGCCATAGTACAGTAGATGATTTTTTCGTTCGATGTTTTAATTAGAGAAGGCTGGTGGAATATATGAAAGTTTCATACAGCGGCTACCGGAAATTATTATGAGTGTTATTACCCGATGGCGATGTATCGATCCGTTTTTCCTATCCCGTACAATCATTCTTAGCACGAGAGATACACAATACACTCCTTCGCAGGATATTAGATTGCTGGAAGAGCAAACTCCGAATTCGTGGAACTTCCAGAAATTATGTTTGTACTGAAAGACAAAGCTTGTGGATTCTATCATCTCTCGAGCACCGTATCTTTCGCGAATTCATAATTTTTCATCGCTACCACTCTTCTAATATTACACGATACGAAGAAAACCAGACTTTCAATACCCGATAATGTGGTACTTTTTTAAAAGTATTTCAACGAATATCGACAAAGTTAGGATCGGTTTAAGTAGATTAGTATTACAGTAAAATGGTTGAAAGAAGTCGCACCGCAAAAATTCCAACTTCCCGAGCTTCCATTTCTGTTTTCGATCCAGTCGCATCAGAACTGTAATTACGGCCTAACTTCGGGTCACTTTTCAAACTCGGATTTTGAATCGGGGGAACTTGTACGACTCGGAATCTTGTAACTGGGTGTCTGAAAACTCTCGAACTCGATTCTTTGTGCTGCTCGATCGAACGAAACCGTTTTCGATCTCGTGCTCGCCAGCTGCTCGAGCGGTTTCTTATGACTCGATCAAAGTTCCCCACTCGGTCAAACGCCGGGGTGTTTGTCCGTTGAATAAAGGATATCGGTCGTGCAAGTATAATTTGACGGTAGGACGCATTCTATTTCGTTGCTTTGACGACACATGCGGGACAGGAGGCTAATTTTGTCGATCCTGAAGTCTCTTCGGACCGGCAACGCTGCCTGGCCAATGTTAACTCGTAACTCTCATCGATTCCGGTGTAAATATACCCGGGCCATGTATACCAGCGTGCAGGATTTCCGTTACGTTAGGTATACCGCGTGTAACACGAATCGCCACGAGAAACAACCATACAAAGGGAACTGCCAGTAGATACAGGACCCGTTGATCCTAGAATAGGCGAAACGCAGTTTCAAACGGGAAGGAGATAACCCTCTCGAAGAATTAATAGCCGCGTTCGAATGATAAAACGCTATTAGCATCCGCTGTAAATTCTCCCACTTTCGATTCTCCACCTTTTTAATTTCACGAAGACACTACCAACCCTGGAAGTTCCATGTGTTCTGAATTTGGGACAGTCGCATATTGCGCTTCATACAATAACTTTCGATTAAGGTAAAGGTAGCAGTAGTTGACCAGTTAACCAGTTAAGTGCGTTCGACGTGTATATGTTACGGTGAAACACCGAAATCTGGTAAATGTCGACATTCACCGGTGAATGTAAATATGTCGTGGCATCTAAAAGTCACTATCATCTGAAGTACGCAACTTATACAAACCTTGTTTCATCATTTTTTAAACAAAATGGTCAACTACTGGTACATGGTCAATTACTGGTACTTTTATTGTAGCTGTATTCGTAGTTGTATGAATGCAACTATTAGCAGAAACATCTACATAGGAGTATTAATATCCGAAGTTATCAAACTGATAAACTTTCGCGTAACAGAATGCACCATTGAACTTTGAGGAACTAGATGAATTATCCGAATGGACCCGGTCAAAGGTGTCACGCTTGATCTTTGCGGAATTAGATGTTCGTCAGTGGATGGAATCTGGCGAATCGACTCGACAAAGAAGCATTCATCATGCACCGATGCACGAACAGATGGTGTGTCGCTCTAACTGGAGCAGGGTATTTTGCTTGGAACGATGGACACATCGCTGATAACGTGCCACGACTAGCAGCGGATGAATCGCCGGAAAAATTGTCCGGTCACCGAGTCCGGCAGATAGAGGATCCCAGTGTCTGTTAATAAAGCTCTTGATAACGCCGCTCCAAGGGAAAAAGGACGGGAAAATTGTCCGGTCAGGCGATTGAAGAAAATTCGACATCCGCTAAAAGGAGACTCGGGGAACTGAAAGGGTTTCCATCGATCGGTTCGAAGAAGAATTCGCGAGAAAGCGAACAATTCGTATCGATAATGATTGTGAAAGGACGGACATTGTGTAGAGAAGATACGAAATGATAGAGATGGTCTTATGCCATTTTATTTTATTTCTTTATAGATATATCGAACTCGGTTTCTATACGGAAAATGGCGATTATGGCAAAATCTCATACGGGGACATTTACCACGTGAATGGAATAAATTTTCAAATTAGGGTCACAATTTCAATTATTACGAACGTTTGGAAATTTTTACCGACGTTTAGTTTCCGGTATCGTATCGCATAAAAATTCCTATTATAAATGAGTAAGGGTCCTTGAAACATTGCAGACTCTACATTTTATATACTCGCTATCTGACACCATTCGCGATGCAACACGAGACTTGATAGCAAAACTGCAGCAGTCGTATCCGCCGGATCTTCGAGGTCCGCGATGATCATAATATATATTTGTGCAACTGCAATTCTGATACGCGCTTCTATCTTTCAACAGTCGTATGACATTGCTCCAAAAACTGCTCGTAACTTAAAACTTACGAGTCGTAACTCCCCAACATTCGAAACGACAGTTTCAATTTCTAAATTCGACGTTGCATTTCCAATTTTACATCCACGACGCTAAATTTCAGAAAAGTATAAAATTTTAAGGGCTCGTGGACCTCTAAATATACCAAAGACCGGTACTAAACTCTTAAATAACGTTCCATAAAAGCTATCATCGCGTTATCGCTCCCAGACATCAAAACCTTTTATATCTCCAGAAATACTATCCCCAATCGTACCCGCAACACCGATCGATCATAAAAAAAAACTATCTCCGAAGATCCCGCTCGATGATGGCCGGTAAAAGTTCAACTGTTATAAATTTCCGGCGAAATCGGCGCATCCGTGGATCGGTATAACTCGTTTACGAGAAACGCGACATCCCTTGCACAATGCTAGTTTCTTAACAATAGGGGAAGCTCGCGATCGAGAGGTTTCTTCCTTCAGAGGAAAATCCACGATGGTGTAATCCGAGCGGCTAGCGGCCGGTCATAAATATTTTGTACAATGGTAACGATGTATCCCGCTGGCTTCGGCCACGGATTTTTCCCCTTTCAAAATCGCCCTTTTCGGACGTCGCTGATGAATCAGAGTTATCCGAATGAGACAAGTTTAAAAGTTATCAAATTTGAAACGTTGGGACTAAATAGAAATTCAGTGAAGTTGACTGAGTAGCTTGAATAACTAGCTTTGACAATTTTTACATCGCTGATGAATCGCTGAAAGAGTTATCGGAATGAGACATAAGTTTAAAAGTTATCAAACTCCAATTGAACATTGAGACTAAACATAAACTTAATGAATTCGACCAACTAACTGGACCAACTAGCTTTGATCATTTTGGCATTGCTGATGAATCTCTGAAAGAGTTATCCGAATGAGACACAAGTTTGAAAGTTATCGAAGTTTAAAAGTTATGAAATTCCAATTGAATATTGGGATTAAATAGAAACTTAATGAATTTGACCAACTAGCTCGACCAACTAGCTTTGACCATTTTTGCATCGCTGATGAATCACTGAAAGAGTTATCCGAATCAGACATAAGTTTAAAAGTTATCAAAGAAACATTGGGACTAAATAGAAATTTAATGAATTTGAGTAGCTCGACCAACTAGCTTTTACCATTTTTGCATCGCTGATGAACCGCTGAAAGAGTTATCCGAATGAGACATAAGTTTGAAAGTTATCGAAGTTTAAAAGTTATAAAATTTCAAATAAATATTGGGATTAAATAGAAACTTAATGAATTAGTCCAACTAGCTCAAACAACTAGCTTTGACCATTTTTGCTCAACTTTAAGTAAATTTTTAGAACTCCTCTAATTTTGAATCAGTGCTAAAAAGGTTATTCTCCTGAATTAACAAAGAAAGTAGTGCAGTATCGATACAGAACGAGGAAGGAAGCTGAAGGTACAGATTCAGATGGCAAAGAGCAGAATGGAAGCCAATAATTCTTTGTGCTCGAGCGGAGAGGAGCCGGAGGAAGGTTGCGCGTGCTGGATAAGGGAGCGTGTGGGTGCAGATAGCAGAGACGCGCGTATAAATTGCATCGTTTCCCTTGAACGGTTCATCATGGTCGAACGATCGCGTTCTATTGATTACGAGTCCAATTATTGGTCGACGGATGCTTTTATTTTATTTTCGTCCTGCTCTTTTCGACTCCCTTCGGCCGCGACAGCTTGACGCAATCGGGTTCGTTCCCGAAAACCGATTTCTTTTCACCGGAAAACTGGAGATACGTTTATCTTTGGGTTCGTTGACTCGTCGAGGTGATAGGAAATTCTGACCTACGGTTTTTCCTCCGCTCTCGATTTTCCCTCCATTTGAATCCCCGCTTCGTATTTCTGATCATTTTTCATCTCCGGTGGAATTCAGCCAGCATTACTTCAAATAATCTCAAGATAAAAGTTTCGAATAAAATAAAGATGTCTCAAAAATAACTTTCCAACGAAAGTTTATTCATAGATCTATGAATTTTTGAAGTCAAGCTCGAAGATATTTTCGTTCGAAGTTCTCATTCGATCTAAATATTTCTATTACTACAAACGAGTCAAAATATTTTATTCCTCGTCCACAAATATCTTCACCTTACTTGAAATGTTTAATTTCGTATTCGGGTGACTTCTCATTCGGTGATTTCGAAGCATTACCGAATTAAACACCGGATAAGATCCGAGGAGAAATTCCGACTTAGTCTATGTTCGACGAAGTGAATTGAAAGGACAACGAGTGCCGATTGAAAAGAACGATAGCAACTTGGATGGAAAAATCGTACACGTATGCTCGGCGGTTAGGTACGCTTAGGTATTCAAACAGCGCGCCGATTGCAACTGCTACGATCGAGTTGAAGTACTTATCGATGTAAGCGTGGCCGATATGCAACGTCGAGGGTGCTTTCCGCCGATAAGCCGTCCTCTTTCGCGTTTCGAGCGCAACTTTGCATTATCGGCACGTTGGTGGAATCCCGCTTATCGAGCAGCCGCTCGTGCCCCGACGATACACAGTAATTTCGCGTTCACCGGCTCGATTCGCGCCAGGATTCAAGGGCTTTTAAACGTCGAACGTGCAATAAAAGGATAAAGAAGTACGGATTTATGCGGCATAAGATTAAAATGTTGTCCGTTCGGATGAATCACGGATAACGATATTGATCCGCATATGCATTTTGTTACTCCCATGCAGATTTTTATCGACATACTCATCGATTATCTTTATGTCCTATAGAAATACAAAATTTGGGATGTTTTTTAAAATTGTTTTATGAACTTCCTTATTTAGGATCCTATTTAAAATTGTTTTATAAAATTCCTTATTTAAAATGTTGTTTAAAATTCCTTATTTAAAATGTTGTTTAAAATTCCTTATTTAAAATGTTATTTAAAATTGGTTTATGAAATCCCTTATTTAAAATTGTTTTATAAAATCCTTTATATACAATTATTTTATAAAATCCCTTATTTAAAATTGTTTTATAAAATCCTTTATATAAAATTGTTTTATAAAGTTCCTTATTTAGGATGTTATTTAAAATTGTTTTAAGAAGTACCTTATTTAAGATGTTATTTAAAATTGTTTTATAAAATCTCTTAGTTAGGATGTCATTTAAAATTGTTTTTGAAGTTCCTTATTTAGGATGTTATTTAAAATTGTTTTATGAAGTTCCTTATTTAGGATGTTATTTAAAATTGTTTTATGAAGTTCCTTATTTAGGATGTTATTTAAAATTGTTTTATAAAGTTCCTTATTTAGGATGTTATTTAAAATTGTTTTAAGAAGTACCTTATTTAGGATGTTATTTAAAATTGTTTTATAAAATCTCTTAATTAGGATGTTATTTAAAATTGTTTTATGAAGTACCTTACCTAAGATGTTATTTAAAATTGTTTTATAAAGTACTTTATTTAGGATGTTATTTAAAATTGTTGTATGAATTTGCTTATTTAGGACATTCATTAAAATTGTTTCATAAAATTCCTTCTTAATTTATGTTCAATTAACTGCAACTTCGACTACAACATCGCTAACCTATCATTTCCAAAATTGTCTAAGATAAATCTGAGATGATCTAACCTCCTTGATTGTGCATAATTTGCGAAGAAATAATGGATCGATGCAGCGTATTGTTAGAGATAATCCCTGAAGGCGCGGAAGTAAAGGTCGTTGATAAAACGGTACGTATCGAAGCGATGTATCTCGTTAATGTATCTCGTACCGATCCGCGAGTTGCTCGGAGATTACGCAATGAAAAAGCCATGGACGTCGCGACGTGTAGGAGATGGTCGCGGTGTGCAAGGTTTCACGGAGATCAGCCGGGTAATTCTTTCGGACGTTAATCCGCTCGCAGCGTCGCGGAAAAGAAGCTTAGAGCAACATCTCGCGCATCGCGAACGTCTCGCTCTTTAAACGACGGATTAAGAGAGTCATCGAGATTCGAACAATTCCGGTTCGTCCGTGCAGATTATAATCTAATCGAACGCGACAATGTACCGTGAATTTCGCGTTCGAAAAGCTCGCTGAACGATTTCGTTGCGGTATTAACTCGTTGCGTTTTTCGATTTTCCTCGTCAATCAACCTCTATGCCATCGGAATATTATGCACGGAAATTGAAAACGCGGTTGTATTCAATATACCGCTTTTAATTGCTCCGCGTGTATGGAAAAAACAATAGATAAAGAAAGAAAGCAATGGTATGGAATAAATTTGAATCCGTAATTCATTGAATCACACAACATCACGCGATAATTCCATTCTATTGCACGCACACGCCTGGCCCCGTAAGCCCCCGTTCCAAATACAACTGCGAAAATTAATCGATTCGATGACACAGCGATGTGCTGCGGTTATTAGATATAACAATTCATTTTTATCCTTTCATTATTTTTCGAATTATTTTATTATCGCTGTTTTTATTGTTCCCAGGACTTTTGTTACGTTACCATGCATTACACAGCTAAACATTATCACATCCACATTTCTTTCAACACCCGAAAATTTGCAAACTATTAGCGATAGAACGAGTTTAGAATTGCTAGTTGAACTACGAGTTGCCACCCCATGTATAATAAAACCGCTATTGTGTATCAATTTCGCAAAGTTTAAAGTAGGAAATGAATCGGGAATAGTTTGAATGGGTTGCCTCTCACGCATGGCCGCTTAACCGCGGCATTTAACGTGTTAATTTTTCAATATTAAATTACGTAAGGAAGTTTGCAAGTTGTCTTTATGAATATCCGTGGGGAAACTTGTGACGCCGTTGCACGTAGCCAGAACGTTAACGGGAAACACGAGGAGGAATTTTGCTAGCCAAATTTGAGCAGCCGGCTACGTCATTAGAGGCGTTTCTGCCTAATTGTTTCAGCGCGTCGAGCATTTGGATCTCTCTGTTGCTCGGGTTTTGGTGGCTCGTAACGTCCCGCGTCTTCGAGGGTTCAGAAATTGCGCGCGTTCCAACATACCGGCCTCTTTGATGACGTATTAATTGCCTCGACTTTGATACATCTCGCGCTACCACCGTGATAATAACGTTTCTCGCGTTGGATCCCTCTCGGGTCAACGCGCAGATTCGACCTCGCGTCATTTTTACATTTACAGCTTTCCACATTTTTACTTAATTTGTTTAATATATTTCGGTGCGTTGCAATTAATTATGAAATTTCGCATCAGTCGAATCGCAGAAACGAAGATACAATTACGAGTATAATCACCTACGGTGCTATAGACTCTCGTTATATCGCCATCTATAGGGGAAGTTGCAGTACTCTTCGAGCATAAATTTCCATTACGAGTTCCCGTTTTGTTTCCTACCAGAGTATCGTGAAAAATTCAAATTCTAATTCATCCGACCGTCCCCTGTTGGTCCATTTTCTACCACTTTTTTTCCCCGTTCGCATGCGACCATGTGTATCCCCAATGGTCGATATCACTTTAATTAACGCCGAACGAATTAAAAGCGTCCAGACACGAGGGGATCGTCGGCCGGTAAAAACGATAATCCTAGGTCAGTTTTAGTGACGAATTCGCTACAAAAACGCGGCCTTTTTTTTCCGTTCGCTTTTCCTCCCCGAGATACATTTCCACGATACGGATAAAACCGCGTTCGATAGTTGGATCTTTTCGAGCCGCTTCGCTTTGGAGGTTATTCGATCGCGAAGTTTGCCAAATTTGTATAATTCGTTTCTCGAAAAGCGCAATTGAACCGCGATGGAAAAATTGTGCGCAAAATATCTGTCCATGATGGTAGAACGCGGAACAGGGTGGAACGAAGTGAAAGCATTTTGCTGCAACGTTTATTTCGTCCAATTACATTTGGCAGCTGTACCGAGACTCACCGGCAACCGGCCGGATCCTATTGGGCTTGTTTATGGACTTCCATATATCAGCCTTACGAGCACTTAACAGAAAGAAATGGCCGCAATCTTTCGTCTCTAATTCAGTCACTTAACCGCTGGTTAGATCCACTTTGCAGGGACACTCTTTTCCTTCTGCCCTGGATTTTCCTGCTTCGCTGATCGAGCTTGGAAAAATCGCTAAAATATATTGCGCTCTTATCGAGTTTCATTCATACAGACCTCCGATGCAATTTCACATGGTGAACCTCGATGTGCACTTTAGAAGTTAAAGATTACAAATTCTATAATTTAGAAGTTATTGGTTGGGTAACTTGGTGACATGTTTTGTACCTTTAGTTTATCGTAACACATCTTCTCAAATATCTATGTTTCTAAGTACTTCTAAGTACTTCAAACACTGTAATAGTATGTTTGAAAATTTCCAAATCGATTGTCACATTTTTAAACATAAAATTTCGAGACGTCGCAAACATGGAATTTTATCAATAACAACGAACGTTCCTCTCACAGATTTTTGCTAGGAAAGGGTGCTCGACAGCGTACAGCACCCTGGAGGTCGTGAATGAACCGGGTAAAAGAGGGGGTGCTCGAAGGAAACGAGAAACCCGATGCCGAGGGGTAACGAAAAGGAGACAGAGGATGATCGAAGCCGCCACGACTTCCTGAAGAAGTAATTTCTGTCGCCTCAAAATCAGTTTCGCCGGACGTCCGTAAATTGCCGGATGCCGGCCACCCTCTCTGATGGGCTTCCACCCTCTCGCCACTCAGCCAGGCTCGACTGACTCCTGGCTACGAGGGGTTTGATCTTTCTTCGACGTTTTTTCTCCCTTCTTGCCTTTTCCTCGAGGAGCATCGTCGATTTTCACCTCCGGCGGCTGCTAAAACGAGTCGAGGGGCGAGAACAGGGGTTGCTCGCGAAGAAAAGGCGTCGGTGCAATTTGTTGGCGTGTGTCGGCGCCGGTGTCGGTGCCGGTCACGTTTCTCTGATGGGGAAACGATGCGGCCGTTTTCCGTCGCGAATTGTGGACAACCCTGAGGGGAACGCAACGAAACGTGGTTACGTGGTGAGAAAAATGAACAACGTGTACCATCCACGCGACACCGTTTACTCCGCGAACATCGATCAATTTACCCTGTCTCGACCGCTGATCGATCGATTTATTCGCCAAGAAGTGGAACGGTTATTAAATAGCGGGGGGAAGGGATGCAATGCTTCACTTTTATCGTCCTGATGCATTCGTTCTCGTTACCTAACATAATCTGATACACAATTTTATTTTTAAAACTAGTTTCTGATATCTAATTAGTTTTATGTATACCTGTTACATATATGCAACTAGTTACATTACATTTAAAGTTCACATAAGAACAAATAAATTTGAATTATTCTTAAATAATCAAGATCAGAGAAAGTCAAATAACATCGTACATTTCCAGCACTGTAACACAAGCTTTTATTAATAATTGAACAATTATAAAATTATATGACTAGTCAAATTACTTAAGGTACCTACAACAGGTTTCGATAATAAAATTCGGTTTTATAATTACGTTTTAAGCCAAGTGTCCCTAAGATGATCGATCGATAATCGATAGCAGCACCTGTACAAATAGCATTGCGACGGAATGTTGCGTCGCGTCGGTGACACGGGAATTGAACTCCCCATTCGTTCTCGAACGTAGAACGGTTTTCGCGAAGGGTTGCTAGAACTCCGCCCGAGAATCGCTGGGCGTTGGAGCGAAATGCATCTTCGTACGCCTGCGAGAGTATATTTCGATCCGGTATGCGAGGCAATTCTGAAGAGACGCGCTTTGTTTCAACTCGGAGTATATTAAATTCGCTTGCGGAAGCGTATTGCGTTATCGAGATTTTTCTATGGAAGGAACTCTGTATTGGGGAGATTGAATTTATCAGACATAGTGCTTATCAGAACACATTTGATTTTTCTAACTTATGCTGGGGCAACACGATGTTTTTTCACTTTAATTATTTTTTGAGGAAGTTCATTCCTTTGTGGTTCGTTAATCTCTTTGGGCACAGGTTGTATGTTTAACCCTTAAATGCATATAGTTGTATAAATGCAACACACCAGTTTTAATCTTATAAATTATATACAAAATGTAGAAAACGAGTAGTGCTGCAGATATAGCACTTACAAATCAAATACACAATAGCGTAATCTATTCGTTTTAATTTGAATCAGTCGCTTTCAAGGTATTTTGTTACTTGATCGTTTCAGATAAAATTAGAAAATCATGGATTAAAAGTCGTCATATTAATTATTTTTAATTAGCTAAAGAGCAGGATCGTAATTTGAGCGTACATATATATACGAATCTGCTCGTGTTAAATTACCGTCAGAATACCAAAAGAGAAAAGAGTCATCAATTTAAGAGGTTAACTAACAATTGTATAGCGATTGAAGTATTCCAAAAATGTGATTGCACCAGCGAGGATCGGAACGTCATAATAACGTTGCTTCATCAGGCCAACAAGAGGCTTCATTACCAAGCTTTATCGCTAGGAGAGTGTGAACATATTTCAACAGCAGTCTCGCGAGTACATACACAAAACGAAGTGATACTCGTACAGCGTGCGCCGAGTCCCTTTTGTTCGACGACATTTAACGCGACGCACGGCGCCGGGGGTCGACAAATTCTACAGGGTCATTATCGATTAAGCCTGTGCAAATAGTCAAGTAATTCGACTAGCCGATCAAATGCCGTAATCCAATAACTCGAGCCACTCGTGTATACGAAAATGCGTCGGCCGATCGTGGAGTTGCCAACTAAATTATCGGTCGTTGCACGACTGCAATTGCTGTTGACCAGGACAGAGTAACGCCGAAAGAGAGAGTGGGCGAGAGTGAATTAGAGCGAGATCCTACCTCCGACAAAAGATCGAATTAACCTGGTGTACCTAAATTGTCGAATAGTTTGAATTACCGTACGCTAGGGAGTCGCTGCCCAAGTCTCATTTTCGGGTTGGATAGCGCCGCAAGTTAAACCCTATTTCCTTTTCGGACGGGACATTATACTGTGCTTTGTATTACCATTGACTTAACGGAGCATCACGTATACCTTGCGATATCGTGTGCTGTAGGTTCGAGTGTACATTCTCAAGTACTGGGTCATTAATCATTTCTGACCCCTATATTCCTTTATTTGAAATTGCTGAGTTCACAAACCCCCAAATTCTTTTATTCTAAACTTCTGGACTCTCAAATTCCTATATTTGAAATTTCTAAATTTCCAAACTCACAAACCCCGAAACTCTTGCATCTCAAATTTCTAGACCCCCAAATTCTTACATTTGAAATTTCTAAATTTCCAAATTCACAAACCTTTAAATTTTTGTATCCTAAATTTGTAGACCCTCAAATTCTTATATCTGAAATTTCTAAATTTCCAAACTCACAAACCCCGAAACTCTTGCATCTCAAATTTCTAGACCCCCAAATTCTTACATTTGAAATTTCTAAATTTCCAAATTCACAAACCAAAAAATTCTTGTATCCCAAATTTCTAGCTCCCAAAATTCTATATCTGAAATTTCTAAATTTGCAAACTCGCAAACCCCGAAACTCTTGCATCCCTAATTTCTAGACCCCCAAATTCTTACATTTGAAATTTCTAAATTTCCAAATTCACAAACCACCAAATTCTTGTATCCCAAATTTCTAGCCCCCCAAATTTCTATATTTGAAATTTCTAAATTTCCAAATTCGCAAACCCCGAAACTCTTGCATCTCAAATTTCTAGCCCGTCAAATTCTTACATTTGAAATTTCTAAATTTCCAAATTCACAAACCAAAAAATTCTTGTATCCCAAATTTCTAGCTCCCAAAATTCTATATCTGAAATTTCTAAATTTGCAAACTCGCAAACCCCGAAATTCTTGCATCTCTAATTTCTAGTCCCTCCCCCAAATTCCCATATCCCAATCTCCAAACTTTATGACAAATATCCAAATTCTCGCACGTCCAATTTCGCAAATTTGACCTCCTCAAATTTACCACTAAACATCCCAAATTTCGGTGTTCATAACTTCAGAAATATCGAATTTCTATAACTCCAAAATAACGAGCGATCAGCGAATGGTTTCCGATAGTTTCTAAAAGCGAAGCCCGATGCATCAGATCGGTGCAATTCGGCTAACGACGCGTAGCGGAGTAGCAAACAACGCATCCATCAGAACCGACATTTTCCACCCACGGTTCTTCCCATGGGCAAAGGGTTAAACGTCGCAGAAAACGCTCGAAAGCCAAACGGGATGAATATCGTGTGTCGCGAGTGTAACACTATATCTTGTCCGGGAAGGTTCGTTCACCCTCGGCGTTCCGTGCATGCATCAGCCTCTTTCAAACGTAGAAACAACGCGTGCCCAGTCAGTGTGATCTGGCTGACAGCGGTGGGAGAAAGCTGGAATTCGCATATGGGACACTCGTGAAAGAAACATCGCGTTCGATGCGACAATTTCTGATACGTTGTCGGGGTCAACAACGATCGACGGAACCGGGACAGGTTTTATGTGGCGCCAGTGTTCTATGTTGTCCGTCGATCATCGTGCCAACTAACGGAGCCTCCCATGGAATAAACTCCGTCTCGAATATCTTCCGTGTTTGTTTTTTATTATCGAATTAAGTACTTCTCGGAGGAAAGAAACGAATACGGGTAAGAGATTAATTGCATCGCGAATTTTCTCCTTGTTTGTTCGAGTAGAATTTTCTGTATCGTGGGAAGATTGAACAGAAGTTTCTACTTTATTTTCCTGGAGCTCTCTTGTTACAATTAAACTTTCCGTTGGCAAACTCTGTTGCTTCGCTGTTTTCAACTTTTATATCATTTTGTACAGTGAGTCACAGCCAAAATCGTATATCATATATACGAATACGTTTCTTCTCGTGAAAAAGTTTAGATAAGGTAAGGTTCTAAATGTATCTATATTTATTATGCAGTAGTGTTAAATGAAACAGAGTTGTCAAATATTTGTAGAAAAGTAACCAACAATTTGTTTTAATTGAAAGTTAGTATTTTGTTGGATACCTACGACTGGATTCAATTTTCTTCCATTTCTTTATTAATGCCCTTGATGGTCAGTTATGTATTTTAAATACACAGCAAGCTTGATGGTTACGTACAGTAAGTCACAACCAAAATCGTACATGTTTCATTTAACACTACTGCATAATAAATACAGATACATTTACAATATAGATTCGTGATATTTTTTCCCCTATACCTGAACTTTTTCACGAGAAGAAACGTATTCGTATATGTGACGTACGATTTTGGCTGTGACTAACTGTATTTCATTTTTGTATTCCTAAATTTCTACACCCTCGAATTCCTAAATCTCTCCAAATTTTACTGAAGTTCTTAAGCTCCCAAATTGTTCAATCTCGAAGTTTTTTAAAGTCGGAAGAAAAAGTAGAAGACCAGTCGACAGATTTTTCTTGGCAACCAGAAGCTGCGACGCGCGCATCTGCTCGAGCGAGCAGCTTTCGCCGGTTGCACGCTGACAACATCCTCTCGGGTTACACGAGGCAGAACGTTCCGCGCGGAAAGTACCGATTAGGATCCATTAGCATCGTCGTGTCCCGCTTGAGAAATTCTCGCGACTCTAACGAGAAAGCATACACGGGGAAAGTATGCCTGCCACGCCGGTACACGTGCGGGATGATTCGCTCAGATAGTTTTAAATGATTAATCGCCGAGGGATGCGCTGGTTAAATCTTTCCACGAACTTTGCGAATACGCGCGAACGCGACTTTTTATAGTGTTCAAAAAACTAGACCTGGAAATTCGAATGGGGGTAAAAATAATGTCGGTATTAGCTTTTTGGATGGAGCAATTTATTTCATTGCAATGTCGAATCTGTTATTCGAACATGTTAAAATTGATCAAACAGCGATTTATCGTACGAATAACATCATTACATATTTTCAGAATTTTACATAAGAAAATTCAGGAAGTTTTTCTTCGAAAGAAAAATATGTAGAAAAATCAGATCCTGTCCAAATATCATAAATTAATCGTTCCATGTTACAATGGTTATAAAATTGTGAATGTTCTCAATCTTCCTACAATGCAATTTTCTCGCGAATTCCAATGTGTTCAATATTGTGTTTTCACCACCTCTCACTAATGTATTGGTCAAACACATTCCTCTGATTGATGGACACTTTCTAACCGTGGCACGCGTGCTCTTTTCTCTGAAAGCTGGGAATCCAGTTTTCGATATATTCGGGATGAAATAAAACTCGATAACAGTGGACAATGCGATCTCTTAGATTCAATCGGGCACTTGACTGCGAACTCGGCGAAACGAGAGTTTCGTGAAAAGGATTCGCTTGCTCATCGCACGTTTCATGATTTCCCGGACGAGCGTAAAATCGACGCGTTTTCAGGAGCCGGAACGGTTCGTTTCATGCAGGCAGGCTTCACGGTGGAAGAATAGGAAAAGAAAAGGGAGATCAGGGAAAACGCCTGGGGTGTAATTCGATTATCCGCACGAAAGGTGCGAGCCGCTGTTATATGAGGCGGTAATTCGAAGCGATCCCACCCTCTCTCTATGACACGTTGCAGCCAATTCTCGCTGTAATTTAATCGGCTGTCGATACGCGACAATGACGACCGTAATCTAAAATTGCCTTTCAAGAAGGCGCCTCCTTAGTCCCTGCAACATCCTTTATTGCCGTTCTCCTCTCACGTTCGCGTTACAAATTCGACCCTCTACACCGTGAAGCTTAATTCACCGGTGTCAATTTTTAACCGTGTAAATATCCTACAAGCTTGCTCGAATTTCTCAAACTTACAAGCTTAAAAAGTTAACCAACATTCTTATCAGAGATTTATAAAAACATCGATGCAAGTTCCTGCAAGTACCGCCCTAAGTAATCGCACTGTTTAGGGCCGATGTTAAAGCATCGAACCCCGTCAACTACGTCCTGAATAATTCTCGTCGTCCATTAGACCGAGCACGCTACTTAAACAGCGTGTAAGTCCATGAGCTAGGTTAGCTTTTTTCCTGGAAGAGGTTTTAACGAAGTTGTCGATAAGTCACGCAGATTCTGCAAACAGTTTATTTTCCTTCTACCGTCCTGTTGAACGATTCCGCAAACACGGAAGGGAATTAACGTGTTCGGAGATGACACTTCAGGACCAAATGTGAATAGGACGAAGCTGTGCTCTTACCTCGAGACTTACACAAATCTTATCATTTTTAATTATATTGAAAAACATGACAAATTGCTTTAACACTAAAACTACCAAACCGGTCAAATGACCGTTCTATAAGATCCTTATTATAAATAACACAATTTGTTGAATTGATTCTTCTGATATCTGCATTGATCTTCATGAAGATGAAGAATTAATTTGTGTTTTGTCATTTGTTTATTTATTTTTTAACTTCATTTTTCATCTCAAATTAAGTACACATTATACGCCGGTAGGTTTAGTGTTAAACATAAGTAGCAGTTTTAGATTATTTTTATGATAACCTGTAACTTGTGGATCCTTGAGTTATTTATTGAGGGTGACCATGTCATATATACATATAAGAGGTTAGTGTTAGTATAAGGTTAGCATAAGGTTTAGTGTTAAACATGAGAAGTAGCAGTTTTAGATTATTTTTGTGATAACCTGTAACTTGTGGATTCTTGAGTTATTTATTGAGGGTGACCATGTCATATATACATATAAGAGGTTAGCGTTAGCATAAGGTTTAGTGTTAAACATGAGAAGTAGCAGTTTTAGATTACTTTGTGATAACCTGTAACTTGTGAATCCTTGAGTTATTTATCGAGGGTGACCATGTCATATATACATATAAGAGATAGCTCTAAGATTGCCATAGAGACAGCTAATAAGAGATATATGCATATACTGCAGCGGTACTGTCTAATATTTACGCAGACCTTTGTCTTAATCGATCAAAGAGTCGCTCTCAAGCGTGTCTCCCGTTCTTACCCTTTGTAGCAAGTGTTTCCGACATCAGGATCACTGGAATCGCGTAAGCTGCGTCACGAAGCGATTCATTAAGTGGGACACGCGCCCGTTCGCTTTTCAGCAAGCGTTTTGCCCTGGCGGAAGCTCTTTATTATCACCGATGATCGATCGCTCCTGCTTTCTACCTTAATTGATATTTCCTCGAGTCGAACGTCCTTCGCATTTTCTCATTCGTTATTTTCAGCCTCGGCTGATTCTCTAGTATATTCTTTAACGAAGAACCCTTTTACAATTTCGACCACCTCGAGATCTGTCCCGAAAGGCTTGATTGATGGTGTATCTGATCCCGTTTGGGGACGACGAAAATAGTTTTGATTGCGGAAGATTAACGATAGGCTCTGATTTTCATGCAGAAGTGCGGACTGTAACCCTTAATTTGGACATGATTTACTTTTGGGAACAGCTATGGTCAGTTGCAATTTTATTTATTTATTTTGTTGAACATTGCTGGGTTTGCTATTTTAACTCTTGTAGAGGGTAACATTTTAGGATGTACTAGAAATGACTTCATGCGTTATGTTCAATAGTAAATTTCCATGAGTTTCTTTCGTTTGAGATAAGACTATTTTTAAGGTAATTTAAATTTGTCACAGCGAAAGATGTTAATGAGATTATTTGAATATCAGAGCTCGGTTATCCGGCTTTTAGCACGAAGGTGCGAACGAAGGTGGACTACGTTTTTGGCACCGCTGTTATTTCCAGAAATCATGAATAAAATTATATTTACAAAAACGGTGGTAGCGAGTGGTTTCTGGCGTGTAATAAAGCAATTTTAGCCGACCTACGCGGTCGATTCGAATGATCAAGGTGAATCATCGTTCGCGTGCATGCTGACCATTTGAAGGGAAGCGTCTTGAACGTCTCCGGGCAGAGCGGTGATAACCGGAAACGCAGAAATCGTCCGTGCTTCCAAACGACCGACTCGAATCGAATGGAATCGAATAGTCATGCCATCGCACGAAAATCTACATCCATAATCGTCGGTATGAAATTCAAATCGGATCTTTGGTGCGGCTCGGCTTTGGCGCGAACTTTGGACGAAAGTTTCCCTTTGAAAGGAAACGCCCGGGAAAAGTATGCGGCGTACACTTCGCGGCTGGCATTCAACGCGACGAACTTCAAATACTTGAAATACTTGAGGCACTTCGCTTGCAAAAGAGGAAATTATAGAACGCTCGTCCGACCTAGCCCGATAGACGAGCTTCTTTCGATCAGCGTCGTTCTTCTCTGAACTCGTGTCGGATAAAGGAATTGCTTCTTCGGAAACTACGATGCTGAGGAAATTTTTTATCGCTCGGATTTTCAGATGGGCGAAACACGATTTAAAGAAATTCGTGATGTGAACGTTTCTTTCATCGAACACTACCGAAAAGGTTAACGATGTAAATATAAAATTGCGGACTAAATCTCAAATGACTCTTTTCACGTCGTAAAGTCTCATTACGAACATTTCGGAAACTCATGACTGTATTTTTCTGAGGTGCACGCTCCTTAATAATTACTTTCCCGAGTCGTGCAAACAAACAATTAATCTTTTTGATCGAAGTGTAATTACAACCGAAGTACACGTGTTTCATAGATTAAAGGCACTCTCATTCTATATCTACCTCTATATTTAAAGTACTGTTTACCCAGTGTTACAAAACACTTTATCCTGCATACATTTCGTACCTGTGACAAGTCCACTGGATTTCGAGCTAATCTACCACATATGAGGGTCATTTCAAGTTAACCTACCGCCTATGATCATTTCCAGTTAATCTACATGACAGGTTTGAGTCACGCATTAGGATCATTTGCACTTAGATTAAGTGGATCATTTAAATCCGAATCATTTCGATGACAAGAGAAAATGAGAACACTGTTGGAATTTGAAGGAAAAATCTCGGATTCGATGAAAACCAGGGACGTGCACCTTAAACTCGATTACGGAGGATCAACTGGTCCGTAAAGACGGGGCTGGCTTCATATCCGGAAAGATCCATGTGCGTGTTCGCGTATAAGCTTTCGAGTACGCTGGTAATCTGGTCCGAGAGATACGGGACGTCATCCTATCGTGCATCACGACGTGGCTGCATGCCCGAAGTAAGCCTATTAGCGCGCGGGCTTATTAGAGGATGCCATCTGACCCAAATTCCACGTTCCTATTGGCCAGAGGCGTAGCGAACCGCGGATACGCCTGATATGAATTTATGATTACGTTTTCCTACTAATTCTACCGAAATTGATGTGTTCGTTTGTACCGCTTTTTCGTTTTCCGCTTATCTCCGAATGAGGATTCTACTGCGGAAAATGCTCATATAATGGCGGATGGAAGCTTATATTGGTGATAGACTTTCCAGAGGTAGTCGTTTCAGTTTAATGTAGAAATTGGAGAAGGATTTGGAACTTTGTTATGTGAACTCGGAGTTAGATATTCCAATCCAAATTTGGGATTTGAGGATTATTTTTATCACTTAATAGGCTATGAGTTTGGTTTAGATAGGCTGTGAACTTCAGAAACGAAACTTACTGAGAGCAGTTTTATTCTTAACCTTTAATACTGAAGATTATTTCAGATTATTTATTTGAAGATTATGCTCATGGATGTAATTTATCGCTATGTGGATTCATATGTAGTCTTCTTAAACTCAAACGTGTCAGTCCACAGTAACTTCGCCCAAGTAAACAGATGACGAGTCACTTGTCAAATGTACCCAATTAACACTGTATTAAAGAATTTATTCTTAACATTGTATTGAAGTGTCCATGTAGCAAATCTCAGAATCTTCTTAATGGAAGGACCTCAACGAAGAGTAACATAAATCAAATGTTTCCATGAATATATCAATGATATTCCCAGAGGGTAATGCTCGAAATTAACGCGTTGTCGCGGAGACTTTGATAAACCGTTGACCGTCGACCCTTTTGCCAGCAAGTTGTGATCGATAAAGCGGGTTTCGCTATTGTGGCAAAACAACGCGATATTGCCCGAACGTACCTATATCAAGACGAGTTTTGTCAGGCAAAATTGCGAGCGGAAACACCGGCTCGAACTCGTCGTGTCGGCGTATATACTCGTTGCACCGTTAAGCCGAAAATGCGCGAGAGCTTTCGTTTCGCCACCTCGTTCGTCTCGATTCGAAGCGTTTGGACGTACACGGGAAATTTGTTACGTTCGTCCGTTTCATTTCATCGTCACGCTCGCATTAATGTGAAAACGTTGTAGAACAAAAGCTCTTGTAACGATGCGTTTACCATCGTGTCCGAACGGTAATTCCGTGTACCTACGTTTTAACTAAAAATTCGGGACCTTGTCCCGCGAATTTTTCCTTCGGTTTTTCACCCCGACTAGGTACAGTACACGGTTTCATTTTTGTGCAGGGGAAAATTTGTACACGTATAAAATTGAAGTACTGCACGTCGAATTTTAACGCTGCAAAGCGTCACTGAAATAATATTGCTATTTCAAAAATAAGTTACTTTACTTTTCTCGAAATGTACATTTTACGTGGTGAAAATATATAGTTCTAATTTCAGCAAATTATGTAAACTCTATTTGCTCTTCAATATTTAATCTTTGCACTCCTTTATTTTTTTTTAACCAACTCTTTAATCTATAAAGTAGATCAAGACTCAATATTCTTATTTTGAATAAAAATATTATTGATTCTTAATAACATGATTCTTAATATTAGAATATATATATTCAACCAATTTATTTATCTGAATTATGAGATTCAAGTCGACACTCGACATAGAAGTGGTTAATTCTCGAATCTGCAAACTTTAATAAAAGAATTACCTCCTTTCAACTAGAATATTTTTTAGTTGAAGAGAGTTGTACCTTTTAGTCGTTTGTAATTTTTAATGAGATGGAATAAAAATCGCTAATGGAGACATGGTAGCTAATAGATCCTTTTGAAATTCATCTGAAGAGTACATCAAAACCGTTAATTTCGTGTACGCAATAGGATTAAAGTTGAAAGTAGTAGTTTAAAGAGGAGTTGAAAGGGCGCATTCCTGAAGCGCTTCCAGTTACACGGTACTCGGTAACGATGGCGAGATTCTTTCCTCGTTCTCGAAACGAATCTCTTCTTTCGCTGGCTCTGTAAGACACTCGGATTATCGGTAATCGTAAAAATGCCGTCAGATTCGTGCCAAACGGAGCAATCCGACGCTTTGCGCGACTATCTCGTTTAAACGGAGACGTTGATCCTCGTTACGTGAAAAAATGTCCATCTCGGAAAGAAGGAAAATAAAAGAAACGAAGCTCGCTGTAACGAAGGCCGTTCAACGCGACGAAATTCCGCGAGGAAAATTAGCGTGGAAGATAAAATTATTAACGAGAGTAGAAGACAAATTGGCCAGTTGAAATCGTTAATATTCGATCTTTAAATTTTCTACGTAAATGGAACGTAATTATTTCACAAAAAAAAATCTCGTCTGAGAAGTTGGATACTTTGTCCAGTGATTACTACGGTCATTATGTTCTCCGGGGCTATTAAGGAATTTCTTTTCTGTAAGGATTTTAAAGTCAAATGACTACCTGCAGAAGTTCCTTTGAGACTTTGTTTTCGAGAGAAGTCAGTTTCGCGAATTAAAACTTAGCTTGTTACATTGACGGTGTTAAACGTGTAACTTTTAGATAGGCTTTCCCCCAACTTTTTGTCATTATACGTTTGTCGAGGACTCGTTAAAAGGTTCTCGAAGAATCTCCTTTGTGATATTTCTTCGTATCGAATTTAAGCAAAATTCAAATTCAGAGTTGAAAGGGTTAATGGGCGATATGACGGAGCAGCTAACAAGCCTGATACTCAATTTCCTGTTTATCGATTATGTTACAGCCTCATTCACCGAGATACTAGACCAGAACCAGCAATAAGGTGTTCCACGTTGAGAGGAGCCACAAGATTGCCATCGGCACCGGATCATCGCAGCGAGGCTCGTCTCAGGACCGACCCGAAGGTGTTGGTTTTCGTGGAAACGTTATACTCGATGCTAGGAAAGAACATTGCGGAGCTGCTCGTCTCTAATCGAATCAAGTAAGTCTAACATTAACCTGGATTTTTATCAGAGTTTTCATACATGTGTCAGCTTCGAAATTAATGAAGTACGTAACCATCAAGCTTGCTGTGTATTTAAAATACAACTGACCATCAAGCTTGCTGTGCATTTAAAATATAATACATAACTGATCATCAAGCTTGTTGTGTATTTAAAATACAACTGACCATCAAACTTGCTGTGTATTTAAAATATAATACATAACTGATCATCAAGCTTTCTGTGTATTTAAAATACATAACTGACTATCAAGCTTGCTGTGTATTTAAAATACATAACTGACTATCAAGCTTGCTGTGTATTTAAAATACATAACTGACTATCAAGCTTGCTATGTATTTTAAATATAATACATAACTGATCATCAAGCTTGCTGTGTATTTAAAATACATAACTGACCATCAAGTTTGCTGTGTATTTAAAATATAATACATAACTGATCATCAAGCTTGCTGTGTATTTAAAATATAATACATAACTGACCATCAAGCTTGCTGTGTATTTAAAATACATAACTGACCATCAAGCTTGCTGTGTTTTTAAAATATAATACATAACTGATCATCAAGCTTGCTGTGTATTTAAAATACATAACTGACTATCAAACTTGCTGTGTATTTAAAATATAATACATAACTGATCATCAAGCTTGCTGTGTATTTAAAATATAATACATAACTGACCATCAAGCTTTCTGTGTATTTAAAATACATAACTGACTGTCAAGCTTGCTGTGTATTTAAAATATAATACATAAATGACCATCAAGCTTGCTGTGTATTTAAAATACATAACTGACTATCAAGCTTGCTGTGTATTTATAATATAAGACATAACTGATCATCAAGCTTGCTGTGTATTTAAAATATAATACATAACTGACCATCAAGCTTGCTGTGTATTTAAAATACATAACTGACCATCAAGTTTGCTGTGTATTTAAAATATAATACATAAATGACCATCAAGCTTGCTGTGTATTTAAAATACATAACTGACCATCAAGCTTGCTGTGTATTTAAAATATAATACATAACTGACCAACAAGCTTGCTGTGTATTTAAAATACATAACTGACCATCAAGCTTGCTGTATTTTTAAAATATAATACATAACTGACTATCAAGCTTGCTTGTTTAAAATACACGACATGGATCGTACTATAATAGAAACATGGGTAATTAAATGTCTGAAGGCACTTTTAAATTAATTCAAACGGGCGTGTTATCGTTCGCTCATACAGAAACAGGTCGAACGAGCGATAAAGCAGGCGGTCAACGTTTAAAGACAAAAATGGAACGTCTAATAAATCATAATCACCGAGGTCGATTGTTATCCGTTCTTGAACGATCGATCAGATTCTCCTCCGTCGGTGAAAAAATGCAAAGAGCAAAAATCTTAACTAAATATTTAGTGACATTTTTTTGTCGCGATATTTCGATCAATTTTATTCTTCATCTCTCAACACTAAATCTACCTACATATGAGCCGTTCAGTGCACACATTGATTAACTCCATTCTTTTAAAAATCTTAAATTATTATAAATATAAAAAGTTATGACTATACCAAATGCTTTAACACTTAAATTTAAGATGTTTCAAAAAATGGAGTTAATCAATGTGTGCACTGAACGGTTCATATAATGTGTACTAAATCTGAAATTGAAAATGAAGTTAAAAAATAAATAAGCAAACGATAAAATTTTGATGAAAATCAATGCTAATTTTAAGGAATACTTCAACAAAATGTGCACCCTACAATAACAAACTTGTGAGTAATTTGATCGATTTGGTAATTCTAATGTTAATGTCTTAAGATTCATGTACACAAATATTTGTGTATATGATTTTCAAGTTATCTATGGTAACAATTCGAGCTAGTTAGCCTGAAAATTAGGACCACTTGTCGAGAGAGGAATTACATCTCAAACTTGGAATTAGAAACAATTAGCATTCGAGTAAGCTTCCCATGACTCGAGTTTACTGTTTATAAAAACAACTGAGTGAGTTGATCTTGCATTAACCCAATATCAACATTCTCCAACTCTTATGTCACACTAAAAAATAAAAATAGTAATTGTTTCAAGTTGTTATTTCTACCCTCAAGTTTGTATAGCTCATCTGTTAACAAAGATAATTCAGTTTTCAATTACGTCTATGGTATCGTTCGAATCTCATAATAGATGGGAGAGCGTTGAATGGACTGCATTCAAGCAAATGAGCATTCTAAAATGCAGAATAGTTAGCAGTTTCGCGAGAACTAGGCCGTTCTCGTTTAGCTTCGAGGCTGCTTGGAGTCGTTGCTAATCGTGGAACGAAATTTAAGTATCCACGGGTCTAAACTCTCGATTTCAACTCGATCGCTTCTTTGTTCGCGGTTCGCGTGATATCGCGCGATTACTGCTTCTTGCAAACTGTGCAAGTACATGATAAAGCGGAGAAAATATCCTGGAAGAGAAGTCGGGGAAGAATTTTTTCATAGCCTGCAATATTGAAAAGAGTAGAAGGTAGAAATACGGAGAATATTTGTATTGCGTCTTGTACCTCACAATTCGTATTTTCTCTTCTTTCTCTTGCAAATACTGAAATATTCAATTGAAAAGATTAAATGTAGTTGCTGCTGCATGTTTTCGAATAACTTAAGCTTTAACGTACTATAAATTAGAAATATTATAAATAGTATAGAACGTGCTTGGATTACATGTTCGTTTAATTCTGTGTCTGTGTTAGATAAAACATGGCGTACATAAAACATGCGGTATCTAACGTTAGATGTAGAATTTTTATTTTTATAAATCAACGCAATCGGGAACACGAATCTGGACAGAAATTATTAACTGAATAAATTCTCATTAAATAGCAGTATCTCGGTGAATAATATCTTAATGTTTGTTAAGTGGTAGTAACGTAGCAAAGTAGAGAAAGGAAAAAGGTTGCGATGTAAATCCCAAGGAGAAACTTTTTCGAGCCAATAAATATTGTCCGAAAGTTAGTTCTGTTAACCCTTAGTGACGTGACAGATAAAACTCGGGGAAACATCCCATTCCTAAAGGGATTCGTGAGAAAAAAATGCCTCTCCATTTACCCCCCGATTCGAGCCGGTTTTTCATCGCCGAAAATTACTTTTGTTCAACGTACTGAATTTTAAACGACACTCTCGACCCGCCTTAGTGGATCGACGAGGAAAAACGAATCTCTAAATCACCGAAGGATTTAAATCTCGATCAGCCGGTGCGCGCAGCCAGAGAAGACTTCTCTGCCCATAAAGAAGAATCGATCTATTAACGGTACACGCATATATCCATTAAAAGAAAGCCTTCTAAAAAGAGGCGTGACAGGGCCGGATTTAACGACGAAGAGAAGCTTTCGAAACCCAATTCGAGCTGAATTAACGGAGATTTTCTGTCGTCCGACACGAATCGATTTCCATCGCTTCTGTATTTAAACGAAAATATCTACTTCCAATTTAACGCTGCGCGATCAGGTAGCGTGTCAACGTTGTTTACAATTAGGATTAACATTTATTTAATCGATGATTTGAATTGCTGATGAGTTCATTTTTGTTATTTGAGACTGGTGCAAAAGCGTAACAGATCACTCAATAAGTCTCCGGTCTGACTATGCAAAACAAATTTTTTTTTAGAAATTTCACTTTATTCATCAATGTACACACCTTCCAGTATGATACATTGATCCAAATCCTCCACTAACTTTTCAATTCCCTTTATATAAAACGATTTATCTTTGCTCTCAAAATAAGCCTTAGTTTCACTTCTTTATTTGAGGCAAATTTCTTTCCCTGGAGCATCTTTTTCATATCTGCAAAGAGCCAGTTGGGAATTCGGGAGCTTGAGAATTCGGTGGGTTGGGAATTCGGGGGGTTGGGAATTCGGGAGCTTGAGAATTCGGGGAGTTCGGAATTCGGGAGCTTGAGAATTCGGGGAGTTCGGAATTCGGGAGCTTGAGAATTCGAAGGGTTGGGAATTCGGAAGCTTGAGAATTCGGGGGGTTGGAAATTCGGGAGCTTGAAAATTTGAGGGGTTGGAAATTCGAAAGCTTGAGAATTCGGAGGGTTGAAAATTCGGGAGCTTGAGAATTCTGGGGGTTGGAAATTCGGGAGCTTGAGAATTCGGAGGGTTTGGAATTCGGGAGCTTGAGAATTCGGGGAGTTGGGAATTCGGGAGCTTGAGAATTCGAGAGCTTGAGAATTCGAAGGGTTAGGAATTTGGAAGCTTAAGAATTCAGGGGGTTGGAAATTCGAAAGCTTGAGAATTCGGGAGCTTAAAAATTCGGGGAGTTGGGAATTCGGGAGCTTGAGAATTCGAGAACTTGAGAATTCGGAGGGTTGGGAATTCGGAAGCTTGAGAATTCAACATACCAGTCAATGATAGTTGATTTCCCTGTTGCAGAATACCCAAAATGCTTACCAAGTCACTTTTTGGCTTCAACATTATTTTTCCCGATCAAAAAACCATATTTAATCAACACACAAAATTCCTTTCTATCCATCGTCTTCAAAATTACGAAACCGGGCGCACTAAAATGACTGTAACTTCTAAACTAACTGTCAGAATACCATGAAATTTTGACACGTAGTGTCAAGGTTAATTTTATCGGAAAATAATGTGGGCCTATTACTAATGTTACTATATATGTATCAGACCTTGGACTTATTGAGTGACGTGTTATATCGCTTTTGCAAATTTACGAACTTGTAAACCTTTGAATCTAAGCTAAGAAGATAATCGCCTACTAAAACACGCTACAATTCCCATTTGGTTGCTCAAAGTACCCATAACACGTGGCAGGCGAATTTCCTGGCCAGCAGTCGTCTTCGACCAAGGGGTTAATCATGAGCTAGGGCCATATACGTAACGCGTGGTCCGAGTTACGTATTCGCGATCGTACGCAGGGTTGTAAGTCTAAGCCCGTTGAACCGATTCTTGGATAATCACGTAGTAATGACCAACTAATGCAACGTGATGGGAGTCCAAGCCTGGGTGACTAGGAGGAATTACTCTGTATGCAGCAGCTCACCGCGAAGTTGGATAGACAGGAGCGAATAACGGGTAGAAACAGACAGGGACAACGATATAACCTTCCCAGGCCGAGGGAGATCCGGATGAAGCGTCATAGGTGGATAAAGTGGCGGGAGCAGAGTATGACAGAGAGCATGCAAGTTACGTGGCTCTGTATACGGTGGTTCTCTCTATGTGTTCCATCAGGGTGGATCGTAACGCGAGCCGGTGGTGTGACAAAGGGGTGTGTAAGTCGGTCGACGCGTTCGCGTGTTTTGTATGTGCGCGCGTGTGTGTCCGTCATCCGATAATCGGAAAGCCAACCGGCGCACCTGTACGCGTCTAACTAACACGTGAGCCAGAGACCGACATAGGCTGTGGACGAGCCTCTCGTTTGCTTTATCCGGTGCAATTTCATAATCGATAATCGAGACCGGGACACGGGGTGGCAGCGCTGGACACTCGCCGGACAACATCCAGCTGCGTTGCGGGATACACCGGCAAATTTTGTTTTCAGAGATTGCTAACAGCTGCGAACGCATACGCGATATCTGTGTTCACCTAACGACTCGCTCTTTGCTTCCTCAAAACAGCTTTCGATATTGAGTTCCTTCTATTTAACGCAACCCTTATTGACTCGTATACTTGTTTTTCAAGATCATCATGTACATATTTTTATTTTTATATGAACTTATACATGATATTCTTCATGTACATATTCATATGTTGATATGAACTTATATAAGATATTCTTCATGTACGTACTCATATGTTCATATGAATTTATACAAGGTATTCTTCGTGTGCATATTCATATGTTCATATGAACTCATACAAGATACAAGATATTCATCATGTACATATTCATATGTTCATATGAACTTATACAAAGTATTCTTCATGTACATATTCATATGTCGATATGAATTTATATAAGATATTCTTTATATACGTATTCATATGTTCATATGAAAATATACAAGATATTCGTTCATATACATATATTCTTAAATTCAAAAAAAAAATACAGTCATAAAAATGGCATGTGTAATAGACATTAAATGTAAAAAGCATGAAAAGTGTAGAATATAAAATATACAAACGATTTGCATATGGAGAACTCCATCGTGTAAGGAAATCGTATGCAAAGTAACCCTTCAGCCTCGCTCGACATAATCTTTAAACCACCCACTTGTCCAAAGCATCGCACAAAGCCCTCGAACGTGTACGAGACAAAAACACGCAGGAGATATATCATTTATGCAGTTCCTCCCCCGTTTAAACAGCCGTTTGTCCTGCGATATGTTAAAAGTGTCGTGAACAGGCACGCACGCACTATTTCATCGATATGCGAGAGACAAGGCTGATTGTTCCTTATCCGAAAACAATGTATCAGGTGATATCGATCAAGTTCATCCCCCATGCAGGGTAGTACCCTTCCTTTCCGTTTTCGCCGGTTTTGTTATTTTTTAGCGTGTCCCCGGGTACTAATGCAGTGTGCACCACGACACTCGTTACTCGTGACATCGACATGGGGCGAGGGTGGGTCGGCTACGGGGTAAGCGTTCCATGCCACGTCGCCGGGGGTTGAAACACCGATCGACCCTTTGTTACGTGTATTTTTTCACCGCACGCACGTTACCGTTTCATTCGCGCGTCTGGCTCTCTTCGATCTTTTTATGCTGCGCCCCTAACCCTTGCGGAGGGGTGCCGTTTGTGTCTGAATGAACGAAGACTGTTCCGTGAAGAGCACTTGAACTTTCGATGAAAGGGTCTTCGATCGATGCTGCGAACATCAGGGTCGCAAATTTTTCTGTCGGAGTCAAGAAACTTCGGAGTTTAATTCGAGATCCAAGTTTCGCAACTTCGGGATTTTGGGAAGTCGGGTCTTTATTTTTGTTTTTTGTAAAATTGGAAGGTTCTGATAATGAAATTGACTTCGCAATTTGACGTTATTTAACTTTAGAACCTAAATGATGAAATATACTATAATCTTAAACAATTCAATTAAACATTTATAACTTTTAAACTCTTTATATTTGTAATTATAAAAGATGGGAAGAAATATCAGATCAACACGACACACGATAACAGAATGTAATAAAGAAATTTCATGAAGAAAACAAGCGCATAAAGCAATATTACAATTATTTTATTTTAATATCTGAGAATCTAAAATTGAATCGAGTGGCATCGAGTTAATAGTCGATAATTTAATGTTCATCTAATTACCGACGTTTTATAAGTTATCGATTCAGATTTATTTTTGCTACTCAATTATGAAAATTCGACACTAAATATCCTATAAATTCAGAAGTTTAAAAATTACATTCCTACAGTCGAAAGCTTATCGATTGAAAAAGTATCGCCTACCATTACCCTATCAGCCATCAGTTTCTAAAAAGCGCGTTTCTCGTAAAAATTTAAGAATTACCAGAATAACAGCAGCGAACGATAACCATCGACGCCCCTAAATAACACGAATCAGCGCTGCATGTATCGTTTTCTGATCATTAAACACCAGGAGCTTTGAAAGATTTGCGATTTGGCCAACGGCGCGTGCATCACCCTCGATCTACCCTGAAACATCATTAACGAGGGTGGAGCCAGTGTTCCAACCCCTATGCAGAACCGACACGGAATACAGCTTCATAAATACGCGACATTTCATACGTACTGTCTGCTCGCCGTGACGCTTGCTTCGGGACATGACGTACGAGCGACAGCCACCGGACTTCGCGGATTTCCGTTTGAAATAAATATGTATCTGCCTGCACGGTTTCCGACAGAGCTGCTACTGTGTACGTGCGTCTGCGTTTATACGCGTTTTTCCCTTTTTTCATTCACGTGGTTACACGCGCGAAAAACAGGGAAATTATGAACGCCGACGGGCAGAGAATTATTGCAACGTTCTACGTCTGGACCGGTGCCAGCGAATCGAAGAATAGCTCGCGAGAGTTTCCTCGAATAATATTTACCAACAGGAAGTGGGATTCGCGGGGAAGGATTAAGGCGTTCGATGAAAATCGAGAAGATAATTCGATGCTAAGAGGAATCGTTTTACGATAAAATGAGATGTACTTTATGCATATTTTGCGGAAGACGGATTATTAATATTTAATATTTTAAAACATTTTAATATTTATGCGCTGAAATTTTCTGTTATACTTGTTAATAACATGTTTCGACAATGAGGTAATTAAATAAGCAAAAGATTTTACTTAAAAAAATGAAAGCGAGTAAAATTCGTTAAATTTAATATTACATCGAAAAACCGTAACGTTAATGCTACCATGTTCTCAGAAATCTTGGAGCAAATAATTGGCCCTAAATTACCTCGTACTTAATCCGCTGCGGGTAACGATATTTATATGCAGCTTTTTCCAGCAACCTGCAATCGACGCATATGTAGTTTTCGCATGAAACTCAAATATTAATTCAACGAGCATCCGATAATATTATAATCGATGACTGTTTAAACGGGCATTGTGCATTATAATTACGGCATTAAAAATGTATTAATATCAGCAGGTTGAAAGCATCATCGAGGCGGAAGAAAAATCCATTCGCGAAAGGGATTTTCCTCTGTCGATTTTTTCTTTTATCGACAAAATCGAATCACACGGAGTCGGTTCGGTGGCCGCGGTCGATTAAATCAGAAACCAGAAACGGATCCAGCGACGGGTTAATCAGGATCGAAACAAATTACGGGCGAATGTCGAGCAGATCGAGGCCCCAGCCTTGCCAATTAGAGGCCGTATTTTAAACTAATTCCGAGGCCAACGGTTTGGCTAAATGCCCTCCGTGGTTTTCACCTAATTATCTCGACGAGCTGGTAATCGGCTCGAACAGCTGGAAAAGTCACGAGCCCGGTTATCCGCGTTTTTGTCGCGATTCGACGGTTCCTGCTGCAATTCGAGCAAACGATTATTGCGGAAGTTGATACACGATCGAGGAACAATCGACGCTGGATAAAAGAAAAGAGATCCATTTGTTCTTGCCAGGACTGGACGTAATTGATCGAATCCACTCGACAAGACCGAGCACCGTAATAATGATCACTATGCTCAATTACCTTTTCGATGCTTCGCTATTCGTTCGTGAAATCCTTCCGAACCCTATCTACTCCTCTTCTACAGCTTTTTATCCGATGTCTTCTGTCGAGTAATGTTGTTTACCTCTTGATACCTTCGTGCGATTAGAATGCTACGATTTCTTCTACTTCGATATTTAAGGCTGGGTTGAACATTTAGTGCTTTGGAATGTAGCAAGCTTTAACTTTGCAATTAGGCACTGAACAATTTTTAGTTTCCGAAATCCTAATGTTAGGGGTAGCGAAGAGTAATCAAAATTTTATTTGCCTTCGAAAAACATTTATTTATTAAAGAAATCTTACGAGGGAACATATCGAACAGCGACACACCGATTTTAATGAAACTTATGTGAAAGACAGTTCTCAAGAAAATATTTGAAGGGGTGAGTAGCCCTCGAAGTTGGGGGTTGAAACCATATTTTTGGGAATATCTTCGGAATTAAAGAAGATAATTGAATTCTTTTTGTTGTAGATTGTTCGTCTTTAAATAGGCAATTTTTGTGGGTAAAAAAATTTCTAGAAACTTTATTCGATTCCCTTTCCTTTAATTTTTCATTGAAAAACTTTGAAGTCATCGAAGAAATTTTAATTACTTTTCGGTACTCCTTTTCTTTTCTGCCTCTATAGATTCGAGTACTCCCAGAATCCCAAAGCTTGAATTTCTAATTCCCGAAATTCGAATACGGTCTGAATCGAAACGCGGAAACCGCAGATTTAACCCCCGCTGAAGATTCACTGCGGCAACTCCGGTTGTTTAAGATATCGGCTCTATTATAGTTCTCCGTTCTCCCCGTCCCCGAATTCACGCCATCGGCCGTTGTTTTGTAGGTGTAAAACTCGCGTTACCTTCTCCGGAGCGAATTCTGCGACAGAAGGATGCCTCGGTCGTCTCGTGCGGCAAGACGGCTTAATTGTCTAGGCGTCTCGCGAAATTTACTCGCGGTTACGCGCCCCCTGTCTCGCCCGCGATCCCATGCAAGGAAATCGTGTAATTAATACGCCTCGAAAACGTCGTGCCACGAATCCGGCTTCCCTTCTCTATATACGGCTCCTTTCTCTATGCATTCTCTAGAAACGCGGAAGGCAGATAATTCCGAATTGCTTCGGCTCCTATTGTGTGCTTCGGTACTCTTTCAACAGCTAATGGTGGCTCGTTGCGAGAGGATGCTCCGCTGCTCCTTCAAAATACTTCGCTTTTATACATACAACGTTTCTTTCTTTTCTCTTTAATCATTTACTCTTTCGTTCCGCGAACGCAATCAAACGGGGATTTTATGTCTTAAATTCTCTGCGAGGAGTTTGCGGTTCAAACTTTTGGTGGATCATTTTTATTTCATATTGCCGAATTTGTTAAATATTTTTATGTTTAATATAGACTCTGGTGCATAGACACTAGGACACTAGCTAGAATTACAACTAGTTTTTATGGTTGCTAAAATTAAATACTTCCAAAGTTTGTGGTTCAAACTTTTGCTCTCGAGAAGCAACAAACGTGGTCCATTTTTATTTCACATTGCTGAATTTGTTAAATACTTTTATATTTAACATTGACACTCTTGTGCACAAACACTAGGACATTAACTACAGATAGTTTTTGTGTTTGCTAAAATTAAATACTTCCAAAGTTTGCGGTTTAACCTCTTGCCCTCGAGAAGTAACAAACGTGGACCATTTTTACTTCACATTACCGAATTTGTTAAATATTTTTATATTTAACATAGACACTCTTGTGCATAAACATTAAGACACTCGCTACAGCTTACTAGTTTTTATGTTTGCTCCCAAAATTAGATTTATTAATTTATTTTTCCTCAAGTATGTTAAAATGTTAATTTCCTCGTTGACGTGCGGACACCACATAATTTCATACCTTTACAGCATTTCCCGAATAAAATTTGTGTAGCATTTTTAAAACTGCAATAAACGCGATCATTTTCCGCAAAATAAATTATACGAATCTTTGTACTAACGAACGTGGATGCACCCCTAAAATATGTTCGTTTTGTGATGTAGAATTAAAGCAAGTTAAATAAAATGTTTGCTGCAAATTATATATGCAAAAGAGAAGTAAAAATATTCGTTTTTAAAAACCCGAATGCGAGGTACAAAAATAAAAGCATGAAAATGTACATTTTCAGGTTGAAGTATTTAAAAATATGTTTAAAATGCTAATACAAGTTATAAAAATGAGCACTCTCGATGTATATTTGAAATTTATCTTTAGATTAAATTTGAATGTGATTAATTTAGATTAACCGCAAATAGAAATTGAGAATTTAGGAATATCTGTAACGTATGCGTGGGAGTTTGGGTATGCACGAATGCTTGGGGAATGTGAGGTATTTGAAAATTCGGGAATTAATATTATTATGGACATCAATCTGCACGGCGCGTTGATTGAATAGCTCGGAGCGTTTTCGCGGTAAGGTTTCTCCATAGAATAATTATTTCGTTGAAAATAATGCGTAAATATTCCGTAGCGAACAAGTCCGACGTTGTTGCCGATGTATTAATTTCATTTCGATAACAAAATGTTATCTCCTCCGAGGTAAATGCAGAAATAAAATGAGCATATTTCGCGCTAATATTATAAATCTTGTCAGCGGCAAGCGCTAATAGGCACCTTATTCCCTCTTTTTTTCGCCGAGGAAAAACGTAGACAATTTGTTTCATAAATCATGGACAGAAGGATAATAAAAGAAAATGCAGATTCGTGGGTGGCCGTAATAAAAGAGGAACAAGTAGAGCGGAATTTCGAAGGGAAGGACCAGCGGCGTGCTCGAAAATAATTGTTCTACCGCGAGACGGGCCATTTTAAAGGATTTTTCGCTCGTAAAATGCTGCTGAAACAGGGTCTCGAATGGCTGACGGTATCGCGAAACAAAAGAGTTACGCGGAGCACCAAGTACTCTGTAAAACCCTCTTCCCTCTTTGCTCGTCTTAGCTGCCAGATTAGAAACTTATTTCTTTCGCGAATATTTTAAGAAAAAATTGTAAGACCGCGAACTTCATCCGTCGGATACTCTTTAATACGAAATCCGATTTTAATTTTTACAGACGTTTCCCGAGTGTTCGTTATTATCGTTACTTTTTTTAAAATGCTGCACAAGTGGCACACGCTAGTTTCGATACCATTTAGCATGTACTTGACAAAATATTTGATACGTATTTTTTTTCATTCGCAGTCATACACTCTGAAGGGGTGAAAACAACTCTTGACGTCCGGATTGCAAAACCCTCTGCAAATATTTTGCGAAATATGTCAAATACCGATATACGATTTGTGTGCCGTTGAATTGCAGCTTCACCTGCGTGCGAAGTGATTTTAGAAACATTAAAACGTAACATCTTCGCAAAATATTTTGCTAAAGTATTATTAAATCAAACCGGCGCGAATAAATTCAAATATTTAATTTCATTTTGTAGATAAACATTCGCCGGTGGAAAATTTATCGAAGATACGAAACGAGTGTATAAATTGATGTTTATCGATTAGGTATTTACACGAACTGTAAACAAGTTGATCTCGTACACTGACAGGTCTGAATTGAAAACAGCAATTACTGCATTAGAGAATACTAATGACCTCTTTTACGTTATAAAGCAGAAGAAACGTAATTCCGAGAATTCTCGGTTCAATCTACTGTAGGTCGCTAAAACATGCTGATCGCTGAACAGAATCTCTGCAACGAGCTCTAACGACGGGATAGACGAAGCAAAACACGGCACAATTTATCACTGTACATCACCGTATCATACCTCAACGGGTTACCAAAGCTTCATGAAACACGACGAGATACCATCGTGTTCAGTCATTAAAGTGCTACCTTCGTTTACAATGCCCCGAAAAACACTCCTCTCGTTCACGGAAAAGTCACTAGAATTAGAAGTTGTAAGCGGAGATTTTCGGGTACCCGATATTTCGAACCTGGTTCTGCTCAGACACGGTTAGAATTCGGATGAGAACCCGAGATTATGGTATGAATGCTCGTGGAGTCCAATTGCGTCGGGTAACTCGATTACATTTGGGTGAAGTTGGAGAAAATCGAGTGCACCCGAGGGAATCGTCGGGATACTCGGCTTGTAAGCATGGAATATGTACATAAGGTGAATTTAGGTACAGTAGACTGTTGTTATAATACCGGTTATCCGTGTTTTCGAATTTTGAATGTGGAAGTTGGAATTTTCGGGGGAGTGAATTTATAATATTATGTATGTGGTGTACATAGTGGAGCATAGTGAAATGCATTCGGTAAACTTCTTAATTAAAATGTTTTAAGGTTGACATAGAGGACACGTGAGATGTCAAATTTAAGAATTTAGAGCGACTTCAGAATTTAATTTGAAATTTGGAAATTTCAAGGATTTTGATGGAAAGGGGTGTAAAAATTAATTATCTAATATTTATAACTATTTAATAACTTTGACACAAATTAACAGTGAATGAATTTATTTTTAAACATGAAACAATAACCAGAACGGAGCTTTTAAATAAAACACAAAATCTTTTGAAATACGTGTTCAATATCGTAATCACCAAGAGAAACAGTAGTGAATAAATTTATAGATATTATTTTATTTTAACACTTGAGGATCGAATTGAAACGAGCGGTATCATATAAATAGTAGATAAATATAAAAACTTGATTACCGACATACTTGTATATTTATTTTCGCTATTTTCAACAGATTTGACAGTTTAGAAGTTCAGAAGTTTGTAAAGTTACGGTACGTAAATTTGCGAGGAAGGAAATCTGAAAACTTAAATTTAGCAGGTTCGTACACGTGTCCAGACTTTTCGCAGGTCGTCGCATCTGGAGCAGTCGTCCCATTCTATTACCCACACATGTCTGTCCGTAATCCACTTGTTCGTCGTATAATCCCGGTGAAGATCGAGGCTGCGGCACAAAGTCATCGCACACAGTTCGATCCTGATGATCCTGTGTGCGCGGCTAAAGGCGGCAGTCGTCGATCGGGTTCTGAAAGCCCATTTGCAACGAAGAGGAACCGGAAGGAAGGAAGTCTCACGAGAATCGAAAGGCAAGCGTGTAAAGGGGATGAAGGCGATGGGAAGCAGGAGAAATTCATAAAGCCGTTCTTAAGCCGGCACGATGGAACGTCAGTCAGTGACCTTTTCGCATCGAAACGATCCTGGCCGCCTTCGCCTCGAGAGGATTCCGCTCGGAGTTCGTCCGTTGTCGGCCGATGGCGCGACTGTCGGTTGAAAACTCTCTTCCTCGTCCCTCGCCCATTCGCCACGAATATTATCCTCTTTTTGTCCGGCTATCCCTCTTCCATCCGAGACCTCGCCACTTCCGAGTGGCCCTCTTATCGACCTCCATTCAATAGTCGGACAGAACTCACCCCACGTAGACGTCTCGCCAAGATCCACGGCTCTTTGTCTTTCGCTAAAGACCAGCCAGCTCGCGCGGCAGTCGAGATAACACCGATTGTCCGTACCAACAATCGACGGGAATATAAATCGAACGTTAGAGACCCTCGGAGATGCTACAGCGTTCTCGATCCCGCCACGCGGATTCTTCGAACCACGTGGATCGAAAAGAGGGATTAAAGGCTGCCGGGATTAAACCGGTACAGATGTTAGCTAAGGCTAAGCTCCTTTGTTACGTTGTCCGTTGATTTTCGGAACAAAAAAGGGTTGTACTGCGGGGTGGCTGTGCTTCGAGACTCGTGGGGATTACAGTGTCAGGTTACGTTTTTCGCCAATTGATTTTTTAATGTTCTTGGGATCATTCTTCCTACATCAGGATGATACGTGGATCTTTTAACGGTGCATAATCAAGTTGTCATTTTAGAAGAGATAATGCACGTCGCTTAATAGAGTTGTCATTTTAGAAGAGATAACGTATGCCACTTAAGTTGTCGTTTCACAAGAGATAATGTTCCTCTGTCGTCTTTGATAAAGATATCCTACAGCTAACATACTAAGACTATGTGGCACATGCAACGAATCGTTTAATAGCGGATATCGAAACTTGCCACTTACCGGATTTTTAAACCAAAAGAAGGAAAAGCGAGAGAACGTTTTCGAAATCTGAGTGGGAGTTTACGAGCCGACGTTTCACAAAGCGAAATTACGTATTCCCACAAAAGTTGCTTTCCACGAAAAGTTCGAGTCGCTCACCCCGGGCAATTCGAGATCTTGATGGACAGTCGTAAACCTTTCCGCGTCGAGGAAATAATGACGGTCTCTTCGTTTCTCGTCGCTAGACCGGTGCATCTTCGAGCTTTCTCAGCATTTAAACAAACGACGTCCGTAAAAATTTCGAACACCTAGATGGAAACTCGTTAATACGCCATTCGGATGCGAAGCGGGACGATTATTCGCAATTTCGATGCGTCCGAATAACGTGGGCGAGGAAGCTGGAAAGAAAATCTCGGGAGGTGACTCGGTTCGGATCTGAACTTTGATCGTAAACGACGACGAGCTGCCTTAAAGACGACAATTGACCTTGCAATTGAAGCTTAAGGCTGATAACCCCGGAATAAATTTGGAAATTCGGAGACTAGCGAATTTATTCGTAGTATAGGAGATCTCTTAACGTTGCTTCGTTCAACTGCTTTTGCAGACTTTATCTCGCGCTAAAATTCTCTGTTTTACGGTGGACTGGTAGAGATTGATTTAGAAAGAAATTATTTTAGTTTTCGTTATTCGTTTAGGGTAGGATTTTATTTTTTAAAATCATGAAGTATTCAAATTCTCAAATATCTAAATTGCACAAATTCTCTCTGCGTCAGAGTACAGCACCGAAAATTCAGAAAGACTTCGAATGAACAGACTCGGAGTTAAATAGCGAATTCTCCGAAGCGTCGGTCGCGAAATTTACTCTCGGAGATCACAATAGTCGACGTAATTCGAGCTAACGCTAATTTAAGAGCGATATTTCAATTCTGAGGTGACGCGAAGAAATTACTTCGCCGGTAGAAGCTGGTTAGATGGAAATTAAGTTTCACGCAAGTGGAATGTAAACTCGAACGAATTTGCTTGCCTGTATTTCTGCTTCTTCCTTTCTTCTCCCGCCTTCTTCATTCTCTTCTTGTATTTTCCAGCTCTACAAGGGTCCTCGCGCAAGAAACTGCGAATGCTCTAGCCCAGCAACATTTACGAAAATCAGCGTCGACGTTATCGTTCTTTCTTACTCAGCACTTTTCCGCCCGATCTCGCAGCGGGCCACGAGCTGAGATATTAACTGATATCCTTGCTCCAAGAGCTATCCATGGAATTTTATTTTTCCGCCGGGGCAAACTACTTTTCCGCTTTAAAAGTATTCCAGTTTAGCGGCGATACCGCTTTCATCCAACGGGCTCTTGTGTTCTACTCGCATTTTTCATACCTTTCATAAACCGGCGAGAAATGACGATAACGAGATTAAAATGAAATGCTTCCGGAAGATGCAACTACCTCTGGAAATTGTTCGTAATGTTTTTCCAATGTTTTAACGCTGTTGAATGCCGCCTACGAAATGAACGACCGTGTCGAAATTGAATAATATTTGTCTTACATATTTTCTACATTATGTTGACATTTGCGATCCTTTATGAAGGCCAGCATTTTTTCTAGTTTACACTGATCTTCGTAGACACCTACATTTCTTTAAATTCTTAAATCTCTAAATCGTCTTCTTGGGAGAGTAAATGTAATTAGTCGTTATAATATCTTACAAAATATTTATTTTTCAATAATCTTACCCTAATACTTTTATGCACAGAATAATGAGATAAATTGGGTAATTAAGGTAAGATTATTGAAAAATGAATGCTTTGTAAGATATTTTGTAATTTGTCAAAATATTGGAACTTTCAAACCTTAATAACTCAAAAAGTTTTTAATCAAAAAATACTTTATCATAGTGTTTTAGAAAGCTCTCGAAGCTACAAGAATATGCAAAAATAGGGTGTTCCATTTAAAAAAATTGAAGTGACCTTCACGTGACCTTCCAGTGACTCTTCAAGGTCAAAATGATATTGCCAGCAAATAGAACTTTTTAAACTCTACAACTTTTGTCTGAAACATTTTTTGCTAAAACTTATATCTTTCGAAATATTCAAGGGTTCCGACCTTTTTTATACACCCTGTATATGTAAGCGACATCTATCATGTAAATATGCGAACTGTATGTATATATATTATATATTCTTTTGTTTTTTTTCTTTACCTATGCAGTCCTTTTAAGGCAACCACGTGCGTGATTGAATAAAAACCTAAAAACCCAAAACTAATAAATTAAATAACACCTCTTACATTCCCAAATAACTAATTTCCTGAGATCTTCACCCCTTAAAAATTTTCTAGACTCTCGCGTCTTTTGTAATAATTAAAAAATTACAGAGTATATCAGGATTGAGAACCTCGAACGAGAGCAGGATAATAAGGTTGCGATCGCATTCCGGAACAGAGGGGTGGCCCAACCCTGACCATTCACCGACACGTTTAACAGTTCGAGTAATTACCCGAGAAGCGTAGATGTTGCGCGCGCAAGTCGGTGTTTTCCTACACCCTCAGAGGGAAAAAATAATGTCGAGGAAATGAACCTTCAACCGCGTCCAAAGACACGCGTCGACCCTTGCGAAACGAGAAACGTGCATGTTCGGAATTTTTCCACGTACCGAAACGATGTTTTTTTTATTCCGACCCTTTGCGATTTCCAGGAAGGTCGGATATTTTCGCTGGGAATTACATTCGACCCGCCAACGAGAAAATTGCGCTTCATCGATGATCCGGACATCGAATTCGCAATATTCTCTGTGCTGTTGACGCATTTTTTGCGCAGTGTGCTTAGAAAAGTTAGCGTTTTCGGAAATCTAGCTGGTCGATATTCTACGATTAAAGTTTGCTCTTCGCTAGCAAACTTTCGAACAAATGCAATAACGCTGTTCGATAAAGAAATGACGGTTAACGCTTCGGCTGCCGTATTGAAAAGAACGGTACAATATGAATATGGAACGTAAGATATCGATTTCGAATTTTTCTGTATCCAGCGTTCCATTATGTTATCGTAATGGTCGTCGATCGGTCGTTTCGATTGGATTTCTAAAACTCTCACATTTTCAAGCTTTTTGCCACTCTTTTATATTTCTGTGTTTACATGTTTAAAAATCTTGTAAGTTGTTTAGAAATTTAGAAATACGTGTCAGTGAGTGCACACCACCATAGTATTCAAAATAATTCTTTAACACTAAACCTACCAACGTATATTTAATTTGAAATTAAAAATGAAGGTAAAAAATAAATAAACAAACGACGAAACATAAATTAGTACACACATTTATTCTCTATCTTGATGAAAATCAACTTTGATTTCAAGGAATGTATTTTAACAAAATGTGTACCTTATAATAAGAAACTTGTGGAGCGGTCATTTGACCCAATAAATAAACGACGAAACATAAATTAGTACACACATTTATTCTCTATCTTGATGAAAATCAACTGTGATTTCAAAGAATGTATTTTAACAAAATGTGTACCTTATAATAAGAAACTTGTGGAGCAGTCATTTCACCCGTTTAGTAGTTATAGTGTTAAAAGAATATAAAAGCGTAATCAAAGTTGCCACAGCGCAAAGTATGCCACAACCGTTTTATCGGAAAAATTCGTGAACCGTAGGAACAATTTGTCCCACGCGGAAACGTGCATATCTTTGTATCCATTGTACGGTGCAAACAGGAACCATCGACACTAGGTTCGATCGTTTCTGTTTGGCCACGTCCGAGCGTATACGAGATTCGCATCCGAGAACCCGGAGCGTTGGCTTCTGAATAAATCACGTCACAGACAGAAAGCATCGCTGCTGGATCCAGATGTTGCGCATTCGAAGGACGTCGCAAGTTTCGTTGCATTTCCGCCACTATGTAGATGGGGCTAGCTATGCTTATCGAGACGATGTCGAGGTAACACGATCTGGAAAACAAAGTTAGCGAGGTAGGGATGATCGCGAGGGAGAAGCTTCAGGGTGAACGTATACGTAACTAGATCCCGAGTAAAAATCCGTAGGGATCCACGTGACCTCTGACAAGGTTTCCGGTCAGAATAGGACATCTCGGGAAATCTTTAAAAGGTTACCGTCGAAATATATTCACATACTTTGATTTTTTACAATTGCATCTTTGTTTGAGTATCGAGGATGAGCTCTGAGTATAAGATCTCTAGGGATGCACGTGCTCTTTGACCTCTGGTTTCAGATATTCACACCCATTCGGAAGTTGGTTATAATGGTATCGAACCCTTAGATCAATAATATAAATATTTTCGTATTGTCAATATTACATTTATGAGATCTACTGTTATTGTTGGAAATATTGACGAGGTGGTTGATGGATAAATATTTTTATCGTGAATGTAAATAATATAATACAGCTTTTTTAATTAAAGATCGCCAACAAGCGATTCTATTCGTAAACATTGAACCCACAAAACAAACGTGGTTAATATCGACACGGTAATATTATTCCAGAAGTAAACTTGATATTTATCTTACGAGATCACAAGAATTATCTGGTATTTAGCGTACTAGAAGTAAAGAAATTACAGAGTCATTTCTATCCAGCAGATTAGAGTATCCGCCATTTGCATGCTTCTTCCATTCTAATTGCGAAGCAACAAGCCCCGCAGTCACACTGCGCGTTAACCTATCGTCCACTATAAAGTTGCTCGTAGATCCGAGTGCAGTTTCGCAAATTTCCTAGATACTCCCGGGTCGAAATTGGCGTTCGCTGAATATTACAGATACACAAATGTCTGGAGATGGTAAGCGGGACACGGCATACGAAGCAGAGCAGCTCGGGAACCGGCGTGTCTCCCAGGGGTGGCAGAATTTTCCTTCATGAATAATTCTCGATGTCCCTTCGTGCATTCGTTTCCGTGAACAGCCGGAATGCGTTTCAGAAATCTAGAAGACCCGGCTACAGGTACTGTACCTAACCCGGCCGTCGATCATCCATTTCGTTTCTAGTCGGTTCCTCATCGAAATTCGCGCTGCGTACGCAACCCCCGTAGCGGGGCCGCGAGGGTGCAAATGGGCTTTAAGAGGGTTTATATACATCTTCCAACGGGTGAAACATTGAAGCGCTATTGCTTCTCTTCCGGGAATCGGTGCGAAGAGATGCGCGAATTTGCATCGTGTTTTGCTTCTTGGTTTATTGCTCTCTGCTGATGGAGTTGCTCGAAATTGTCGAGAACATTGCACTCGTGCACAAGAACTTCAATTGTTATACGTACCGAATGGAATTACCAAATTTTTCGAACTTCCAGACTTCGTTGTATCTTCGTGAACTTTAAGTTTCATGTTTTAATCGAGTTGAATGTTACTCTAAGGTTAAAAATGAAAAACCTGAAGTTTGTATCTGACAAAAGATACATTATCGTATTACTTTCTCGATAGCAATGTTGTGTGTGTTCATAAAAAAATGACACTACAAAATATTTCCTGTAATTGTAGTATTTTAAAATAATTTCTTCTATAAGTGCTCGATAGCAATGATGTGTGTGTTCATATAAAAATGACACTAAAAAATATTTCCTGTAATTGTAGTATTTTAAAATAATTTCTACTGTAAGTCCTCGATAGCAATGATGTCTATGTTCATAAAAAAATGACACTGTAAAATATTTCCTGCAATTGTAGTATTTTAAAATAATTTCTTCTATAAGTACTCAATAGCAATGATGTCTGTGTTCATAAAAAAAAAGACAATGTAAAATATTTCCTGTAATTGTAGTATTTTAAAATAATTTCTCGTATAAATCCTAAATAGCAATGATGTGTGGGTTCATAGAAAAAAGACACTGTAAAATATTTTCTAAAATTGTAGTATTTTAAAATAATTTCTACTGTAAGTCCTCAATAGCAATGATGTGTGTGTTCATAAAAAAAAGACACTACAAAATATTTTCTAAAGTTGTCATATTTTAAAATAATTTCTTCTATAAATCCTTGATAGCAAAGATGTGTGAGTTCACAAAAAAATGACATTACAAAATATTTCTTAAAATTGTAATATTTTAAAATAATTTCCCCTATAAGAAGTCCTTGATAGCAAAATATGTGTGAGTTCATAAAAAAATTACACTACAAAATATTTCTTAAAATTGTAATATTTTTAAATAATTTCTTCTATAAATCCTTGATAGCAAAGATGCATAAGTTCATAAAAAATGACGCTACAAAATATTTCCTAAAATTGTAATATTTTAAAATAATTTCTTCTATAAATCCTTGATAGCAAAGATATGTGAGTTCACAAAAAAATGACATTACAAAATATTTCCTAAAATTGTAATATTTTAAAATAATTTCCCCTATATGAAGTCCTTGAAAGCAAAGATATGTGTGATTTCATAAAAAAATTACACTATAAAATATTTCCTAAAATAGTAGTATTTGAAATAGTTTCCCCGATAAGAAGTTTGAGTATCCGATTTGAATAGAAGCATCTCTCGGTCATGATTGACCCAGCGAGCGCGGTCGGACTATTAATGAGATTCGGAAGCGGATGAAAGGGTCTTGAATGAACAGTGAATTAATGGAATTGTTACGCGATAAGCTTGGCGAATCGATTACGCGGCCTTTCTCGAAACGATGGCCCGATTTGGTGTGCCATCATGTCGAGTTACGTTCGAATACATCGATCGATTAGAGTACGTCTCGAGATACGAAACGATTCCGCGTTGCCCTACGTGATTTGCATCGGCCTCGATAACCGCTAAACAAGCTACGATAACGTTGATCGATAACGGGACCACCTTGGCCGGTTAATGATGGTCTGTGTTGCTTGACAAGCGGTGACTAACAAACATTGCCGCTCGCCGAAAATGACGATTGGATTAGGGCTTGCTTCGAGTGGATTTCGAGGTATATTGGTCTATTGATTCGTGGTTATACGTTCCAATTAAGGAACTCTTCCGTTTTATCGCGGATTAAAATGAAATCGAGGAGTTTTCCTTCGTTAAAGGAAATTGAAACGCACACAAGTTAACGCAACGTTACCTCGTACATTTGTATAAGTACGTTCGAAAGAGAGTACTTCTTCGGCCTTTGTTTTAAAAGAATCTATTTAGCTTCGTGAGAATGGCCAGATGCGACCACGTGTACGACGGGACAGAGGAATTCCCAGTTACATTTACATTCTTATTTAATTCCTGATGAACTTAACCGCTTTACTGTCCCTCTACGTGTCTCCTATTTTTTAAACATTCATGCGCGGCTAGGGAAATCTCTTTCAATGATCTCGCGACTGAAAGGACTGGAGGTTCATTTTTAAAATTGAAACAGCCTCAGGACCTCGTAATTGAAGGAAACCATCCAATTATGTTTGCCTTCTTTTTCGACCGACTTCGAAAAAAGAGACCTCTCCGTGTATGCTCGCGTTCTTCTCGGAACCTGTTAAACAAAATTTGATGCATTTTTCACCATCGTCTAGGACGGTTCTTCTTGAAACTTTTAGCGTATCAAACATCGTGCGAGGATTTATAGGGGCTGAGCTATAAGCTAAAGTGTGCCGTCAAGTTAGTAACCCATGATTCATGATTTCGCTTTAATAAAATAGTACTGGTATTTCCTTGCTGCTCGTAACAATTACGTGACCTTTATTTAAAATTTATAATAAATGTACGGTAATAAAGTGTCGAGAAATAAGAATTGTTTTCATAAATCCGATTTCAGGGAAAAGGTGATCTAAATTCTGTGAATTACGTTGATAATACAATTACCGTGACGCTTCTTGCATTAATAACGAGAAGTTACATAACGAAGCCGGTTTTATTTAGCATTCAGTGCACGGTATAATACCCAGCAATCGAGACTGGAAAAGGATTCGATTGAATACCTCCAGGAAGCTTATTAGAATCGTGTTATTGTAAAGCGTTTTCGAGCGGACTTTATAAACGAAATTGTGGATTCGAAGCTTCTTGGAAACCAACTTTAAAGTTCCCGGATCCATTACCCGCAATTAATAAACCTTCGGTAATTAACTTCGTCTCAAGATTTAAAAAAAGCAATCGTTTCTAGAATCGTTAAAACCATTAATCTTGTACTTCCTTTGACGTAACGATTGTCACGCTTGTTTTCTTATAGAATCGTAATAATGCGAATATCGACACGCGATAAACGCAGACTGAACGGACGTATAAATAATACATGATCAGACAATAAATCGTATGTAGATTCTATGAACAACAAATTAATCGTAGCAATTAGTTTGTCACGTAAATAAAACGTTGTGCTCGTATGCAGACGCCGATATTCATCCGGAATATTGCAATTCAAATTACCGGTTATTGCAAAATATCGCGGACGAATATTTCAATTGTGTACGTTGTTTAACGCACCGGCGATCTCTCTTGTTATTTTCAGCAAAAAATGATCGCCCAATTTTGTTTACAAATTTCATATTTAAATGGGCGGAATGTTTCAACGCTCACGGATTTGCGAATTTTCAAATTTAGGGATTTCAGGATTTTGTAGGGCTGCAATTTCGTGAGACTGTAATTTTGTCATTTAGTTATTTGAATCAATAGTTTGGTTTTTGTAAATTTTTTAATTTATACATTTAATAACTTGAAGCAAATAAAATTGCAATGTTGTTTGATTAAATAGTTTGGTTATCTGTAAAAATTTTAATTTGTACATTTAATAACTTGAAGTAAAAAAAAGTCCAATGTTATTTGAATAAATAGTTTGGTTATTTGTAAATTTTTTAATATGTACATTTAATAACTTGTAGCAAAAAAAAGTCCACAGTTATTTGAATAAATAGTTTGATTACTTGTAAATTTTTTCATATGTACATTTAATAACTTGAAGTAAAAAAAAGTCCAATGTTATTTGAATAAATAGTTTGGTTATTTGTAAATTTTTTAATATGTACATTTAATAACTTGAAGCAAAAAAAAGTCCAATGTTATTTGAATAATTAGTTTGGTTATTTGTAAACTTTTTAATTTGTACATTTAATAACTTGAAGCAAAAAAAGTCCAATGTTATTTGAATAAACAATTTGATTACCTGTAAATTTTTTAATATGTACATTTAATAACTTGAAGCAAAAAAAAGTCCACAGTTATTTGAATAATTAGTTTGGTTATTTGTAAACTTTTTAATTTGTACATTTAATAACTTGAAGTAAAAAAAAGTCCAATGTTATTTGAATAAATAGTTTGATTACTTGTAAATTTTTTAATCTGTACATTTAATAACTTGAAGCAAAAAAAAGTCCAAAGTTATTTGAATAATTAGTTTGGTTATTTGTAAACTTTTTAATTTGTACATTTAATAACTTGAAGTAAAAAAAAGTCCAATGTTATTTGAATAAATAGTTTGATTACTTGTAAATTTTTATATTTGTACATTTAATAACTTGAAGCAAAAAAAAGTCCAATGTTATTTGAATAAATAGTTTGGTTATTTGTAAACTTTTTAATTTGTACATTTAATAACTTGAAGCAAGAAAAAAGTCCACAGTTATTTGAGTAATTAGTTTGATTACTTGTAAATTTTTTAATATGTACATTTAATAGCTTGAAGCAATAACTCAGTGAGCAAATAGTTCTTCCAGTTATTTGAAATATTTCAAATTATTGAAATAATGGAAGCAAGCATTCCCCAGCAGCCCGAGTCCGCATCTCGATATCGGAATGAGATAAAAGATGGAGGAAAACGATCTCGTAAATTTGCTTGTCCCGATTTCGCTCTAAAACGCACAGTTATCGATTAGCTGTCCCCGGTCATCGCTTCCAGCCATTTCTCATAACGTGACCTCGCAGTCGTGTTACGTGATTTGCATCATCGTCGATAAACGCGGCAGCCTCTCTATATATTGACAGAACGATATAACGTTGCGCGATCCGAAGACTTTCGCGGACCTTGGCCGATTAATGGTAAACCATTGAAATTGCTAAACTTCGAAGTCAGACTAAACGTTGTCGGTGCGATCAGACCCTTCGGTGTGCATGAGAACTTTGTCGTTGTTGTTCGCGATTAACTTCGAACCGTTTAAGGATCTCGAACGGTTGTAAGCTGTTGATCCGAACGAAACTGAGTAAGAAACAACTTCCGACAACCTCGTTGCGAATTTTGCCGAGAAAATTGCGTTTGGTACGAGTTGATCCACGTACTGCTGGTTTCTTTAGTCACAAGCTGGAGATTCGGAGTCGTAATGTTATGAGTGTTTCAAATTTTAAAAGTGTAGGATCATCCTTTAATAGAGAGTGTAAAAACATAGTATATGTTATTTATCAGTGTAGTATTACTCCTCCGAGTAGCATTAAGATCGTTACAGCACTCTGGCATAATGCAGAGTTGCATTATAAATTTCTTGTAAGTCTGATCAAAGGAACAGCGGAATTTGCCAGGTTATTTTGCCGGAATTGAATATCTCGGGTCACGCGTGTCTGGCGAAACAAACTTGCAGGTAAAAAAGCGGAACACTCGCAAAAGCGTAGAGAGAAGAAAAAATCTGAGCGAAATTGTAAATCTTCCACAAAGTTCTCCTCGTGTGTCGCTTTATAGTCCGGATTCTCATTTTAATCTTTCTTCCATGAAGCCTCCATTTTTTCCGTGTCTGGCAAGGACAAAGAGAGAGCCGGACCAAGGGGAAAAAAGCTAAGAGAATCCGAAAGCATAAGCGAGTGGCTTTATCGGCTTCTCCTTCGTCGTTTATCCCGAAGGAAAAACTACACACGCTCGTCCCGCGGACTTAGCCGGTGTTGTGACGCGAATACGTGCACCGGAGAAAACGAATATCTCCTGGACAGCTTTTTATCCCGTACGTTTTCCAGAGAAATTACGTGGACGCTGGAATAATTAAAGATGACTATCTGGCCGGGTGTGTGGATCCTTTCAGCGTTTCGTAGCGTTCTCTGCTCGTGACGCAAAACATTCATAAAAATCCGTGTCATTCTTCGTTATTAATCTTCTAGAAGCGGATGATACGGTTTAGTCCGTGTCCGTTCTCTACCCGGACAAAAACGCTGCCGGGTATTTCTCTGCGAGCTGCGGAATATTAGAAAAAGTCTATTTTCTTACGGAGATGAATTATTGCGTTAAAACAATTCTTTCCCAGCTTTATGCTGTAGAAGAGACATTACAGAACAGAAGAAATCTATTGTAGAAAATTTTTGAACTTGCCATTTACAATTTTCGCAATTTGAAGAGTTACAAGTTTGAAACTTTGAAACTTTTAACTTCATACGAGAACCATATGTACATATGTATAACCTATGGTCCCAATGCAATCTATATTTGAAACGTAAAATAATCCAGCAGACTAAACTCTGGTAAACCATTCTATTCCGGCGATTTTCCAAAATATGAAAAGAAGCCTTTCCCGTGAAAGACTAATCTTGGAAAGTTGGTCCTATTCGCTTATTCGAAGCCGACAATGGAAGTGTAGCTTGGATGGAACGGGATTAAAGCGTAATTCAACCTAGTTTTCAAACAAAAATCCTCTTATCGCGACTAAACGCCACTTAACAATAGTAGATTTCACGAACTTTCCACGATATTTGTTCTTTGTGCGGCTGTCAAGCGTAGAATGACGCAACGCACGCACACGGAGGCACCGGAAACGGGCGTGCGTACATAGACCGGTCTATCTCATTGGGATGAAATCTAATTCAAAAAGATCGGCCAGGATGGAGCTTATTGTACTCGCGAAGGACTCGCATTCGTATTCGCTTATTGTCGAGATGCTCGCGAATTCCACGCGGCCGGTACTCGTATATTTATTCTTTTGTGCGAGGAAGGATGAACGAGCCGGGAATAAAACGGCTCATGCATGGCTTCGTCGACCATTTTCCGGCAATCTTTGCGTCGCGAACGTTCACGATTCTCGACGGGATGAAGATCCAATTATGATGCCAAGCGGATCTTAACTCGAGGAAGAACCGCGCAGAACGGAAACGACATTTACGGATTCGTCGATGCATGATCTCCTCGTTTTCTTCTTATTTAATAAGAGTTCTTATCGTCTCTGTTTCGAGGAATCGCGTTGGAAGGTAAACTCCGTTATTAAAAAATAGTACGAAGTTTCTACGGTAATTTTGCAAGGAATAAATATTTTTTCTGTTGAACAGAGGACTCTTTATTCCTGAAATTATGTGACAACTTTCATTTTCATTTTAAATAACTCGTGTATTTTTTTAATAAGCTTTTTCAAGAAAAGGGGGATGTTTTTCTTTTACTGCGTACTATGATTTTAACTGGTTACCGTTTTAATACGATTAACCCTCCTAAAACACCAACGTATCGCCAGTATAAAGAAGTCTCCTAATAAAATAAATTTATAATCTGCTAAATTTTGCTCAGGAGTAAAGAAGAATCGATCGAAACGTACAATTAACCGATAAACAGGGGTAGCATATTTAAAACTGATTGCAAATGCAGTATCGGTACGCCGAAGCCTTAATTATTTCCATAAATCCTATAATCGTATTTAACATATAATTGTATTTAATCCGTCGGCTTTATAAAACGAACTGCTCGTCATCGAACCGCAGGAACAGCGAAGCTGTCGAACGCTGACAGTCGAATCCCTGTTGATACCTCGAAACACGGAAAAGTCCCCAGGAATCGTTCGCGACGAAGTTGTTGGATTTTATACGTCAGACTTTTAAAAGGGTCGGACGTTTTATTCTTAGAATCGCGGCTGAATTGGACCGGACCGTATTTTCTTATTCCTCCGCTCATCTCGCGCCATTCTTCTTCATTTCGCTCTAGGCTGTTTGCTCTTCCTGCAAATCCTCTTGACGAGGACTTCGCTCGTTTTACCGTCTGGCTCGAGCTTCCTTCGCCGCTAGGACACCGACAACCTCCACGATAAGACCCCGCAGAATGTTCCGAATAAATCCTGTTTGTCCACCCTGGCTACGACATTGTTTTCCGAACACTCGCTGCTTTTACTATCCGTGGCTCAACTTCGATTGCTTCTAGTCGAACTTCCCACCATTTTCTTTTACTAACTAAAATACCACTGATTCCTTTCAGACTGTGTTCTGATTACTGGAATTTATGAAAGAAGTTATTTTATTGTGGTGACAGCTACGTTCTCGAGTTTCCAAATCAAATTCCAAATTACAAGATTTCATTTTTACAAACTACCCTATTTTCTGGAACTCTATTATCCTGTCAGAGAAATCCTGACATCTTGAAATTCCTAAATTTCGACATGAAATTCTTAAATCCTAGATTTGGTAATTCTAAAATTTCACGTTGAAGAAAACCCATCCTTTGCACCACTTGGCAGTAATTTCTGCACCCCGCATCTTAGCATTCCCACATTTATTCTAAACTTTCCTCCGCTCCCTGAATATTTCCGTTCGTATCTTGCACCTCGGTTTCTTTCTATTTTTCTGCAGTTTTGCCAGTTATATTGGTCTGTTTTGCGCACTCGTATCCTACTATCTTACTCGGCCTTTGCCAAGCTTTCTTTAACCCTCTATCCTGTTGCCAGTGTATCGTTTTCCATCTGACGACCATTGTCGGCGCTCCTCTCGCTATCGCTTCAACCCTCTCCGGACTATACAACGACAATAGCGAGAAGATATCGCTCCGAGTACTTCGTTTCGGCTTTTTCTATTTTGCGGCACTCTGAATTCGCGAGTATCGCAACCGGAAAATCGCGCGGACGGAAAGTGTGTCGGAACTGTTTTTCGGTTCGATCGTCGAAAATATCTCTGCCGGGATTTCGGCGCTCGCGAAATTACCGTTGCAACGATACAACACTGAATTATTAATCCTTATCCGGCAGAAGTTTAACAGGCTCAAAGTTTCGCTTCGTATTTTTAAACTGGCAAATTACCGCAGTTTCTGCATTTGTGAATAAACCTACGGATCCTCGAATACGGTTCCCTAGATCCATCAATCTCCCTAGTAGTTTGCAGTAACTGTATTTCAACGTACATTGCAAGCGTTTCGCTGCCTCATCGCGCAAAGAAATAATGCATATTCTATTTCCGACATTTTCATCAGCATTTTAATTAGTAATTTACATTGGCAGTAATACGTAGCTGCTGGCTCTCCGGAATTAATGTTGTTTCGTGCGTTGTAATAACAAGTTAATCAAATATTGACACACATATAATTGCGAGCTGTATATTTAATTTGTTAAATAATGGATATTGGACGAGGACGAAATAAACGGGGGCGGTCTCCAATTAAAAAGAGAAGTTGCGATGATTTCGAGGCTCGTTAAAAATCGAGTTAAACAGCGCACGGAAGCGGGAGACAAAATGTTTCCTTTTCCTTCGCCGAAAACTTGTGACGGCGGTCGGGGATCGGGAAGCACGGAACTTCGTTAGCGATGCTACGCTGAAACTGCATCAAACTTGTCTACTTTCACCTGCAGCTAGTTATTAATACGAAAGCATGGTAAATATGCACCGTAACGGGAACAATTCCGAGCGAACAGCAATAATTTCATTTTGGTTCGAGTGTCTCCGCGATCGCATTAATGTTTCTTCTTCCGCCGATTTCTCGTCGATCTTATTTACCATCGACTGCTATTGTTTTACTTCGGATCTTCTGATTTATTACTTGTTCAGATTACGTGTCTTCGAATTAAACTCCGTTCCGTTTAATTGCACTTTTTCATTGTATTGTTCTCTAATAAATCTTGCAGTTTTATAACAATTCGTAAATCTCTTAAATTAAGGAAGGATTGTGAATTGTTAATAATTTTCATTTATGCATCGAATTCATTTTTATATACATTTGAATCATTAATTTTTGCCGTGCATTCTAAAAGAAACTATACAGAAAAATTGCAAAAAAAAATAATTCACAGAGCAATCTCTTTGAATGGATAAAAACTATTTTGCAGCATTCCACAGATACTGGTCTATCAGACGGTTTAGCAAGAGTATAAATAAGGCATTGTAGAGAACGGGAACGAAGCGTGCAGAGCAGAGGGTGTATAAAATTTATCCGAGCCCTACCGATATTGCAGTTATCCAGGAAGCTGTAATCAGTTTCATGAAATCTGTTAATTTACTATTCTGTTTCAATTAAACAAATTAATTGGTATCATGATTATTACGCTGCAATTAATTCTTCGTCGAATATCATTAAAGTAAATTGAATTCAGCAGCATATCGTAATCGTGTTATATCGCTCGAATGTTTAATCGTATTGTGTTTTTAATACTAGCACTTAGACAGATATTATCAATCATTTATTGCTGTAATATTTACATTCCAATTTTTTGCAAAAAATGGTTCTTCATCGCCTTATTTCTTTATTTGTCAATTAAAGTAACGTTGATTGTTACGATTATAAGTGTCAATCACTGTGATTGGATATTCGTGGAAAGGGGTTCGTAGAAAAGGGAGAAGCGGGATGTCGTGGGAGGCTTACGGCCTTCGGAAGCTTTATTTTTACGAGGAACTTTTTCCACGGACGAAGAAACAACACGGGCTTCCCTCATAATACCCGACAGAAACAACACGTGAAATCCTGGACGCTGGAAATTCCGTCGAACAGCATCGACTGCTCTCGTTCGCGTCTTTCGCAAGTCGATTTCGCGTTTAAATTCAGGACGCGTGCGAGAATCGCAGAGCTTCGAATCCCTCGCCTCGAATCGCTTGCGAATCGGCTTAACTTCGTGCCGAGTTTTTCCCGCGCTACCCTGTCGATTCTTTCTTCTTAACATCTTCCAGCTGTTTGTTACTTTCGAATTTGCACTCTTTACGACCTTCTTTGCTTTTACGTTCCTTCGAACGAATATTCTACAATGGATAACCTGAAATTGATTATTAACCCCTTCCCGTGCCATTTATTTAACAGATGCGCCAGTCAAGCCTTCACAGCAACTTTAAAATATTAATTAAAATGTTAAATGACTTCTTTTGAAGTTATTATTCCTCTATTCATATTTTCCACTATTGTCTATTTCACTATGTTTATATATCACATGAGCACTATTATACAATTAATTAAATAATGCTTATTTCAAATTATTGTATTAAATCGAATGGCGCCGGAGAGGCGCCTCTCGAGTGCAAAGGGTTAAAACGAACAAAGAAAATTAAAATGTGGCAATTATTTTATATTCAAGGATCCTTGATAATGTAACTTATGGCTGGTAAAAAATTTCAAGTGGAAGAGTATTCAAAATTTGAGTAAGGTTTAGCTGTAAGTGCGTCACGAGTGAGACTCGTCAAAGTACAGAAAGGGGTTAATCGTGTACGTTTTATTTGTAATCAGTCTTTTCTTTGCTGGAACCTTTGGACCCTTGTTATTTTATAATGAAAAGAATATTATTTTTACCGAGTCAATTATTCATGGTACATATTGTTCTGCTAATTAAGAAAATTATTCAGCATGTCCATTAACCTGCTAATTAAGAAAGAAATTATTCATGGCATGACCTGTTAAATTAGAAAAGAAATTATTCATAGAGCATTTTTATTTTTCCTAAAAAACACATGTTAGTCTTTTACAGTACACGTGTATCATCCTTATACATTATTAATTCTGCAACCTAATAGCTATGGGTTCAAAATAGACGTAATTGCAACAAAGTTTCGAGATAAGACTAAAATAGTGAGCCACGATTTAAAAAGTACTTTATTTCATGATATATCGAAGAAGATATCAGAGAGAGGAGCCGTAGCCAATAAAAAACTGAAGTAATTCTCCCCTACTCCGAATTCCAGTGAGTTAAACATGCCAAATCAGAAAGGTCCCTGAAAATTATGAAGTTGTTTTCCCAGGTCGGGCAGGCAGGCGAGCTTGAAAAGCTCGGGGAAAACAGGGTTGGAAGAAGACGGCGTGGTATGCGTCGGGCCGAATTTACGAGGCGAGTACGACTTCTTTGGAACGAACACGCCCCTGGGGTAAATTATTTCTCTTCTGCGCCGCTATTGCCACCCGATGTTACTTTTGCGTTCGGAAACCTTGAAAAAATATTTTTCTACCTCCCGATCGAGGCCACGCAATTTTTTCATTGCGTAGACATTTCTAAATTACCAAACTGCTAAATTCTAAATTATCAATCTTGACGTTTACTGGTTCCCAAATTCTGACATCTCTTTTCTAAATAATTGTCTAAATTTTTATGTACCAAAATTTCCAATCCTGAAACTCCCAATTTCAAAAGCTACGAGTTCCAAGATTTCCAAGTCCCAAAAACCTAATTTTCAATCTTAGGTGAACATCTTACAGCTGTCAAGCGCGCCAAATTCCCAGCTGTATCCCATTATCCCACATTCAGGATAATATCCTTTTAAAATCCCGTAAAAAGTGTATTGGCCGTGGAAGCGTTGAAACATCGTCTGCGCAACAGTCTAATGGGTCATCGTCCATGGATCCTTAACGACGAAACTTGTCTCGTAATTTTCGCGTGGACGAGCAAGGGTGCCGGCGGTTATCAACAGTTTACAGCGGCTCGCGAGTGTTCGCGTGTCACGGCAGAAAATAGCAGTTAACTAATGAACGAATGAATGCCGGATAATTCAGCGGAGTAATCGGTTCGATAATTGGCAACCGCCCATTAACGGCGGCCCGGCAATTTACGGAGCTAACGAACTGTCATAACGAACTCCGACGTGGCTCTTTTGTTCTCGGCTGGCAATTGCCGCGCCAGCCAATTGCCGGCGTATGCTTGAAAACGCGTGCAACAACCGGCCGGAGGATCCTTCCGAAGAGATTTCAAAGGTATCGATCGATTGGCCATGCTGAAAAACGCGTGCCCGCAATTAGGGATGTTTAGCGACCAACTTGGTCGTTACTTCGTTCTCGAGAGTCTTTCCACAGGATTATGGCCATCGATAGTTTCCGCTACTCGACTACGAACCGAGCAATTACTTTCACCCTCTGTTTCGATGTCTTCTCTAACGATCGGGTGAACGACTGTCGCGAAATTCAACCCGTTCGAAAGGAACCATTCGTTAACTCGTTACAAACTTTTGTTTGCAATATGCTTCTAATTTTAAAAGAAAGGCAACCATTATTTTGACGAGTCTCTCATACTTCGGCTAAGACCAATTTCACTCGAATTTTGAATACATTTCAATTTCGAGTTTAACACTAGATTTACGGAACCCGTCAAAATGACGGATAGTAGATCTATTTTAAATGACAGAACTTGTTAAGAAATTTTTGTAAAAATGTCAACTTTCATCAACCTGCAGCAAAGGTATCAATGTTTTAGTCAGTACACATATCTTCTGCAATTTATTTATTTTTCTACTTTAGTTAAAATTTAAGTAAAATGACCATAAAACTACATTTGTAAGTAAATCTAGTGTTAACTATAATTTGCATAATCTACATGATAACAAATTCACATAAGATTTCAAGTTTCTGTGTCTGTTTCGTGTCATGGCTGAAATTAGTCAGTTCTGACTGACTTGACAAAAACATCATAGCGCAAGGGGTTAACATTCCTCACCGGTTCCAAGTGCCAACAAAATGATAGTAAAAGTATGGTGGTTGCAAGAATCGTTTGGTTATCGTATACAATCTGCAATATTTCGTGGCTCGCATAAATTCGGGCGGGCGAAAAATCTGTGACCCTTCGATCGACAAACTCCGTCGGTTTATTTCGTCGATAAAGTCGTTTTATCGGGCAGAGAAACGAATAAAAAGCACGCGTGCACGAATAAAAATGTTCTGGCATTCGAATAGGCGTCCGTATAGTCGAACGATTCGATAGACCGAATTCAAACGTTATTAAAAATCGAAGAAGAACAACGAACGTGGATAAAGAAAGAGGTTGCGGCAGGGTGGAACGGTGTTGGGAATAGGAAAACCGCATAAAATGTAAAAAGCACATTATACGTGTAATTGCTTTATTATTCTCGAAACGTTTCGGATGCCGCGTAAATGGGAGTTCGATAAAAGTATCCTTGTTTTATCGTTTAACAATAACGACCGAGGGAGTCGCGTCGCTTCTTCCATCGATATTCCATTTTTTCTTATATTTATTACCCCGGCCCCGTTTTAAATAACCGATACGGTGTACCCGGGACGGATTGAAATTGTCGTAACGAGCATCGAGCACTCGTGAGCGCCGCGAATCGTCGTTCTAGTCTAAATATTCGCGACGAAAGATTTGCGCCGGAGAGGGATTGAGAGGGTTGCAACCAAAGAAAGAGAACTTTTATTCCATTCCGTGGAACACGTTAACTCCCAGCAATGGCTGCTTTATTGCATAATCTCACGAGGAAAAATAAAAAGCCTTGCCGGAAGAGACATTTAAGGAGGAGTTCTTGTCCCGCTGCTCGTAATCTCCGAGCTAGCGAGCCTTTGGGAATCGTTGACACGCGGATATTGCCCGTGAAAGCTTTGAGAATTTCTTCTTTTTTTTCTTCTTCCTTTTTGTTTTATCGATTCATCCGAGTTGATCGTTTGTCCCAGAAGTTGCGAGTTATTTAATTCGTTCCGTTTTCTTTGCCGTGTCATCGGAATTTAATAACAGACTTTTTCTACGATTTAGAGAACGCCGGGTAAAATTCACGGTGTTCGAACTACTCGATCACCTATAGTTTGATGAACAGTAATTTATAAAATTTATTTATCAAGTTTATGTTTTTAAAAATGTTATAACGCTAGAGAGATCACGTACTTCACTAAGTTCATACTTAAAAAATTTTACAATTTGTTGAAAATGTCGAGGAACCTGACACATGATAATTTAGTGTGTGACAATGTGTACTGATTTCGAGTTGACTTTGATTGCAGGTTCATACTTAAGTTCATACTTAAAAAATTTTACAATTTGTTGAAAATGTCGAGGAACCTGACATATGATAATTTAGTTACATGACAATGTGTACTGATTTCGAGTTGACTTTGATTGCAGGTATAAATTGGAAGTGGCTGGCAAGTCTTTACCTGTGCTGACGAACCTGGACAAAGGTCGTTACGGAGTTCTGATCTTCGAGAACCTGAACAAGTACCTGCAGATGGACAAGTGGAATCGGGAATTGCTGGACAAATATTGCAGAGAGTACTCGGTCGGCATCGTTGGTTTCGCGCCCTCTGGCGAAGAAAGTCTAGTCGGTGCACAACTGAAAGGCTTTCCTCTTTTTGTACACACTAACCTTCGGCTAAAGGTCAGTGCCTTCATTTACCAATTGGTACTTAGCTTTAAACCCTGCGTAAATTTCATTTGACGAACTCTGTTCGATATTTAACCCTTAAATAATTGTATAAATGCAACATACCAGTTTTAATCTTACAAATTATATACAAAATGTAGGAAACCTTTGCAGATATACCACGTACCAATCAAATACACAATAGCGTCATCTGTTCGTTTTAATTTGAATCAACCGCTTTCAAGGTATTTTGTTAGTTGATTTCTTCAGGTAAAATTAGAAAATTTAAGGGTTAAATAGTACAGAAAATAATATACTAGATTTGTTCGAAGGATTCAAATTTTCCTCGCGTTGCGAATTTCCAGGAATTATTTAAAGCACTATCTCATTGCGATTCCTACTCCGTACTCGATCCATAATCAAGTATCTTGACCTACAAACACTCTTGTATTATTCTCGAATTTAAATTTTGAATTTCTAAAATTCTCTCAATTTTGAAATCGACTCTTACAGAAACTTTTACAAAATTTGATCACAAAGGTTTAACCCTTTGCACTATTATGAGTCTGACTCGTGACACACTAGTACTTCGTCTGTGATTAGTTTTACTGACATTTTTAATACACTTCAATTTAGAGTACAAGTCCAGTTATAATTTCTATAATCAACGATTGCATTATATTGACATAACATTTCAAATTTTCTTGTCTGTTGTAATATTTTAGCTGTAATTAGTCATTTCTAACTGACGCACCTGACAAATAAGTTATAGTGCAAGGGGTTAAAGAACTTTTCACACCTGGAAAAGTTTGAGAAAAGAACGGTATATTCGATCGGTGTTAAGGGACGCTGGAATATCTTGCGAGATCGCGCGACGAGCGATTCCCTCGAATGAAACTCGTCCGCGATGGTCACAGTTTTTATTGGTCGACGGAAAATAAATTTCATCACGTCGCCATAGAACATTTCGGATGATGGTTGGTGTCGGGCGAAGGGGTGGAAGCTCCGATCGCGAGAAACTTCGAATTGGCAATCTCCGTTCCCGTGACGAAACGGCCCCGACTTTATTTCGCAGAAAAATTGCGACGACGCCGCGAAAGAAAGCTCGTCTGAAACGAGGCAATAAAAGCATCGATCTTAAACCGTTGTTGTGAACCGCGATACGACCAACGACGCTTAACGTTTCACGAAATGTCTCATATCAATCTGCATTCATATCTTCAAACTTTTCTTCGTGCTTTCACTTTTTGATCATCTTTGACGTGATTCGTTATTTGTCGAGAGGGAAGTTTTTGATAAATCAAAGAAGGTGAACAGAGGTTGTCTTCAAGAGGTTAAAGATGTATTTTTTGCATACATCAAGTTTAGTTTTTAATTGTTAGGCAGAGTGAAGTTTTTGAATGAAGTTTTTATTGAACAAGTCTTTTCGGCGGTGAAGAAGCTTGTCTTGTAAAGAACATCTGTGGTAGCTTCTAATTATTCGACAGGGTAATGAAGTTTTTGTGGGACAAGTGTAACAAATTTTTTCGGCAGTGTTTAAAAAGTTTGTCTTCAAAAGAACATCTGTTGCGTACCAGAAAGCACCAAAAACTTCATCAAAGTTTGAAATATTTTGTGCCATCAATTCGTACGAAACATTTCGTGTTCGAATTGTCCCGAAACTGGCAACCAGCCATTTTGTGTTAAGAATACGAACGGTGAAATTTGAATAAGAATTTAAGAATTGAATAAGAAAATTTGTGTTAAGAATACGATTCCGGTGAAATTTGAATCTGATACGTCAAATTTGCCATTTTACGTTTGAAAATTGGTAACACGAGAAGTACGGAGACGGAAAAGCAATTTTCGATTTTGGCGGGTAAATGAAGGGAAAAAGGCAGACGTAGAGCCAGTAGAATGGTAGCGTCGACAACGTCCGAGTTTTCCAACAACGGACAAAATGAGATCGGTTTTTCTCCCTCAGGATGCTCAGCTGAATGCAGCGTCCCCTATTCTCCGATTAACCAGATCCGGGGAAACAGCCTGGGGACCACTTCCTGGCGGTGACTGGACCATTTTTCAAGCCAATCACAGCACCTACGAGCCGTTGGCTTGGGCTCATCGGGACAGCCTCGACTATCCAGCCAACAAAAGTCCTCTGGCAACTGTCATTCAGGTGAGTCGCCAATTCACGTCGTGCTTCGAAGTCGAGATTAATTCCGAATCGATCGTTCCTCGTCAAATCGCTAATCATACCTTGTCACTTTTATCGGCCGTGTTTCGATTTTATCTACGCTCATTCGCTTCCAACTAGTTTTTACTACCGTGATGCTATTCTTTACTAATTTTAATTTTAGTCACAGTGGTTTGGTTCATTGTCAAATGCTTTGGTAAAATTTTGTTGGACATTGAAATTTACATGTTTTACAAAATAATACACTGACAATGTATTTAATGATTAATATATTCAATCTCTTAATAAGTTACCTCTTGGTTCAGTAGATCATCAAACAAATCGGTAAAATTTTGTTGGACATTGAAACAAATTTACATGTTTTACAAAATAACGCACTGACAATGTATTTAATGATTAATATATTTAATCTCTTAATAAGATAGCTGAGTTCATTGTCAAACAAATGCATCTGTAAAATTTTGTTGGACATTGAAACAAACTTACATGTTTTACAAAATAAAACACTGCCAATATATTTAACCTCTTAAGAAGTTTGCTCTGAGTTCATTGTCAGACAAATGCATCTATAAAATTTTGTTAGACATTGAAACAAATTTACACGTTTCACAAACTAACTGCCAATACATTTAACCTTAGATACATGTCCCAAAATTATTTCTATCAAAACCCCAGGTGTCCCTAGGATAAAACCTTTAATATTTGAGCTAGTCCTACACTCATTTGAGTAGTAAATTGAAAATGATATCAGTCGAAACCCCTTTCCTAATTAGCAAATTAATTAACGCGTCTGGTGTTTATCGCTTTTCTTTTGGCAAGCTGGAAAGCCTGGTAAATTCATTAGACCGGGCCGCTTTGTCGAAGTGTAGCAGCTAACGTGACTGCGAGGAATATTAATTATGTGTTACAAAAGGACGAGACGAAGGGTGTTTTCCATGGGCGCTGTTGGCGCGTGATAAAAAGTACGCGTCAGAATCTTTCGCGGACCGTTCGCGATGTTGGATCCTTTGTTTGAAGTGGCTCGATCTCCGCGCCGTGAAAATTCAAACAGAAACAGCCGCTTCTTGCTTGGATTATTAATTAATACTTGCATTGTTAACGCACAAAGTGACGTTGGGACGCGGAGTTCGTTTAATTAAACGCGATTGTGTATCGCGTTCTTCCATCCGATACTCTTCTTCGTTCGTGTTTATAAAATTTCATTAACGAGCGGAGCTTTTTAAAATTCTCCAAAAGACATCGATCTGGGCCGCCTACCGGCCCGCGTTAATTAATACTTTCGTTGCCATCGGCTGCAGAAATTCGGTCACCGTTATCTGTAGAAATACAAATAATTCTATTACAGCCTTGTGAAAAAAATTTGCAAGCTCGCAAATTTAATGACTGGAGAATTTTAATTTCTTTGCTTGAGAATTTGGAAATTTGGAATCTTGGAATTTAGAAATTTGGAGCTTTGAAATTTAGAATTTGGTGATTGTCTGTAATTAAGACGTTTCCGACACGAAACACGTGGCCTTCAATTTTCAATCCGGAATGTGATTTGTGACCACGTGGTCGGCATGGTGGATGCTGCGGAGACGGAAACACAATCCTCGAACCCGTTCCTATTGACCCGACGGTGGTCAGGTTGTTTGAACCGGTGTTCGTGGTGGAAAGACAGTTTAGCCTTTGGTCGATATCAGTGCTGTTTCTTGGTCACAGGGTTTCAATTTGATTATCGTAGGTTGATATCCCTTTGACCGACGAAAGAAGGACCGATTGACATAATAGACAACAGGAAACTTTATTCTTAATCAAAGATCTATCTTGCTACTAAAAGTGCTAGACGATAAAGAACTTTATTTTACCTCTGCTCTTCCCACCCTTAAAATTCTTATTTTCATCGAGAATCGTGGAGAAAAATAAACATAAAGCTTCCGTAACATGCATATACTGGCCGAGTTTTATCCTACGCGTTAAGAAATACTACCCTGAATCTCCTCTCCAGAAATGAAGATGGAAAAGCAACGGTAGAATGTGGTAAGAGGATGCACCTGTATACGAACAAGAAAAGGACTGGCGAAGGTAAATGGGATGCAAATAAAAGGTAAAAGATGTGTATAAGTGTAACTGCGAAGAGGATGATTCTACGGAGAGAAAATGGAAACGAATAAATGAAGATAAACTCGAGAAACAACAAGAAATACGGGAGGAATAAGAAAGCCGCAGGAATTAAACGACCTGGAGGAATGGAAATGAAAAGTGAAGAATTTCAAATGCAAAATGTAGGAAAAGGGTCGATAGAAAAAGACGAATTGAAGAGAGTGAGGAAATGTCTACATTGCGGATTGTCTGAAAGGATTATTGGGAAGTGCTCTACTATTTTACTGTAGTGTTATTCAAGGTATAACTCGTGTGAAAATACAGCGCGTGGAAACACTACGCATAGAAATATGGCGCGAGGAGACACCACGCGTGGAAATACTACGCGTGGAGGTACCACGCATGGAAATACTACGCATGGAGGTACCACGCATGGAAGTACTACGCGTGCAGGTACCACGCATGGAAATACTACGCATGGAGATACCACGCGTGGAAATACTACGCGTGGAGGTACCACGCATGGAAATACTACGCGTGGAGGTACCACGCATGGAAATACTACGCGTGGAGGTACCACACATGGAAATACTACGCGTGGAGGTACCACGCATGGAAATACTACGCGTGGAGGTACCACGCGTGGAAATACTACGCGTGGAGGTACCACGCATGGAAATACTACGCATGGAGATACCACGCGTGGAAATACTACGCGTGGAGGTACCACGCATGGAAATACTACGCGTGGAGGTACCACGCATGGAAATACTACGCGTGGAGGTACCACACATGGAAATACTACGCGTGGAGGTACCACGCGTGGAAATACTACGCGTGGAGGTACCACGCATGGAAATACTACGCATGGAGGTACCACGCGTGGAAATACTACGCGTGGAGGTACCACGCGTGGAAATACTACGCATGGAGGTACCACGCATGGAAATACTACGCGTGGAGGTACCACGCATGGAAATACTACGCGTGGAAGTACCACGCATGGAAATACTACGCGTGGAGGTACCACGCATGGAAATACTACGCGTGGAGGTACCACGCATGGAAATACTACGCGTGGAAGTACAATGCGTGGAGGTACCACGCATGGAAATACTACGCGTGGAGGTACCACGCGTGGAAATACAACGCATGGAAATTCTACGCATGGAAGCACAGTGCGTGGAGGTACCACGCGTGGAAATATGACGCGTGGAAATACTACGCGTGGAAGTACAATGCGTGGAGGTACCACGCGTGGAAATACGGCGCGTAGAAATACTACGCGTGGAAGTACAGTGCGTAGAGGTACCACGCGTAGAAGTACAATGCGTGGAGGTACCATGCGCGGAAACACCACGCGTTAAATTACGACGCGTGTAAATATGGCGCGTAAAGGCACCTTCCGGCTGAATTATACAAATTGTTCAACTCAACATTCTTTCATAAACAAGTAATTTCATTGCATTTTATCCCACACAAACAATCATTATAATTTTTATATTTATCGAAATATGATTGCGATTTAAAATAAATTTTCCGTATAATTATATTCCGGTGAAACACTCGAAGGTTCCCTCCGGCGATTTTCCATTTGATTAATTTTGCGGTTTGCGAAACGATATCGTACCGTTTGCTCGCGTGACACTTGACCACTTAGATTTAGGGATCGTGCAACCCTACAAGTGAGAGGGTGTAAGCAGATTTAGGGACGCTACAAACCCTAGAAATGCGTACGCAGTACGTTCAGGAACTTTACAACCGTAGAAGTTTCCGGGCAGTAACGCTACCATGGTGGTTAGAATCACCACAAAGTGATGTAAAAGCGGCTAGCAAAGTTAACAAGGTTTCGATCAGACCCAGTGTCACGAGAATGATATCGAGCTTGTATTAATTGGATCGTGGCTGAATCTAGTAGAGATAATTCTCGTATCGAGAGTGTCTAATTAAATTATACCGAAGTCGATTAATTTGCTCTTCGTGCACGCTCTAATTTATTCTGCATTTTTGATATAACACCGTCGCCTTGCATTTTTGATCCAATATTTTACAACTGTGCTGCATTGTTTATATAAAATTTTGCAGCTGTGTTGCAGTTTTGCTGTCTCGCTAATTTTGCAGTTTTGACACAACATTTTACAGTGTTGCATTTTTTACTTAACATTTCATGTTACATTTTTAACGACTGTCCTCGAAATAATTTTAGAAAATAACACGTTACATTTCTCCTGCATGTTTTTATCGACACCACTTCAGAAAATTATATCTAATTTAACGAAATCAGTGATAGCGACGAGATTATCGAAGCAACACTTCAGAAGATATCTTCGAGGAAATCGCAGTTACACCTTCAGAAGTCTATTTCTGGTCTTCGAGCGATTCCCGGTGCAAAATGTCGCGTATATTACATCGTTTGACATTCATTTTTTTGTCCTTGATCTTTTTCAAAAGGCGATAAAAATTATATACATTTCTGGATAATTATAACAATGCTTATAGCGCAATTACGTTGTACGATATCTGCCCACAGAATAAATTATTTGTAACAACTGCATTTAAGATAAAATTGCAAGAAAAACAGTAATGTTCCCAATTCTTCAACCGCGTATACTCGAAGAGAGGTAAGTTTCGCATTCGCGAATATACCGGTTGCTATTTAGACGAGAAGATGCTCGATGCTGATAGGAGAGATTTATTACTGTTGGCGTAAGAACTTTGCAGGATACTGCTGTTCCAGCTAGTAAAACGCTTTATAACACTGACTGTTAGTTTTAAATTTTGTAATGAGGTAAATTCTACGTGGGAGGGGCGACTGGACGCTTGAATGTCTGAGAACTGTGATCAATTAGAAAACTCTTATAATACACAACGAGCGCAGCTGTGCATACAGCTAAGATTGGAGGGATTTCATTCTAGCGAACAAACAATGTAGTAGCTAAGTTACACGGGTATTCAGTGAATATTCAATATTGATTTTCTTGAAAACAAAATCTCGTATTCATGCTACCGCTGCGGCCCGTTTGCACGCACCTGGTTTGTTCCAAAAGTAACAAGATTGCATGTTTTTGAACTGGATAGCTGCGGAGATATGTCATTTTCAAACCTCATTAATTTGCTAATTCTTATTTGATTAATTCCACACGTGGGGTTTCCACGCGCCGTAATTCCAAGCGTGGTATTTCCACGCGCCGTAATTCCACGCGTGGAAATACTATGCATGGAAGTATAGTGCATGGAGGTACCACGCGTGGAAATACTACGCGTGGAAATACAGTGCATGGAGATACCACGCGTGAAAATACTACGCGTAGAAGTACTACGCGTGGAAGTACAGTGCGTGGAGGTACCACGCGTGGAAGTACAGTGCGTGGAAATACCACGCGTGGAAGTACAGCGCGTGGAAGTACCACGCGTGAAAATACTACGCGTGGAAGTACAGTGCGTGGAGGTACCACGCATGGAAGTACAGTGCGTGGAAGTACCACGCGTGGAAATACTACGCGTGGAAGTACAGTGCGTGGAGGTACCACGCGTGGAAGTACAATGCGTGGAAGTACCACGCGTGGAAATACCACGCGTGGAAATACCACGCGTGGAAGTAGAGTGCGTGGAGGTACCACGCGTGGAAATACTACGCGTAGAAATCCAGCGCGTGGGAATACAACGCGTAGAAATACAGTGCATGAAATCACCAAGCATGCAAATACAACGCGTGTAAATACCAACCGCGAAAGTATAGCACGATTGCACGTGATAACACAGGGCATGAAAGTAGCACGCGTGGAAATACAGCGCTTTGGGGCATTACGCGTGCAAATACAGCGCCTAACAAACTTCATACCACCGTTAACCTTCGCGCCATTCTCCACATATTAAAGTGTAAGTTTCCAGGTCGGAAAGTCCAGGAAGTAAAGTTACCCGAGGAATGAAAACGGGTGGTTAAGCGGACGGGATAAAGTGACGCAGTCGGGACTAAACAAAGTGAAAGAAGGAACAAGGTGAAATAATGCAAATTAGGCAAAGCGTGGGGGTATGAAATAAAGAGTAGAAAGAACGGGAAGGAATGAATGCAACGGGAGAAGCGGAATATTAAGAAGAAGAAAAATGGCGGGATTAAAGGAGAGAAGCAAGGAGTGGGAGTGTCTCGAGGGGGACCAAGAAACAGTTCGTAAAGCTGTTCAGCTGGGCGTTTACATTCGTGCAGGAATTCGCGATTACAAGATTCCATGGCACTAAAGGCTGGCCCGGAAGCCAACCTACACCGGATGAGAGCAAACAGGGTGATCCATAGAATGCGAAAATGCAGACACGAAAGAGATACGTGGCTCTACAATGAATCTTCCTCGACGCGAACTACCATAACCAGAAATATTTTCCTACTCCAACAAACAAGATGGACGTGATATCGTACGTTCTCAACCTTTATGAAAACACGAGATTCTTTATTAAGTTATCGCATCAACCTCGTTTTCAGCGTATCATTTATGCCTTGTGCACCGTAATTAATAATTTGTCCTCGCGCCGTTTAAACTTTCTATGGCATATTTAATATTACTCCTGGCTATGTATTTATGTGCAACCGTTTGAACTTCCTATTTGCATTGTTACTGTTACACATTTTCTATTGTTTCCGTTGTTCTGTGCTAGGAAAATGAAATTTTACGTACCTTCAGGAAGTATTCTGGTACGTTTTGTATCATTTAAGATTGACTTTACAAACGCTCGTATAGTCTGCCGAGTTTAATCGTGAGTATATGGCGCTTGGACATACGGTGCGGGGCAATATGGCGCGTGGAATTACGGCGCATCGAAATATAGGGCATAGAGATACCACGCGTGGAAATACTACGCGTAGAGGCACTACGCATGGAATTACGGCGCATGGAAGTACTACGCGTGGAATTATGGGCGCGTGGAAGTACTACGCGTAGAGACACCACGCATGGAATTACGACGCGTGGAAGTACTACGCATGGAATTACGACGCGTGGAATTATGAGCACGTGGAAGTACTGCGCGTCGAATTATGGGCGCGTGGAAGTACTACGCGTGGAATTATGGACGCGTGGAAATACTACGCGTGGAAGTACTACGCGTCGAACTATGGGTGCGTGGGAGTACTACGCGTGGAATTATGGGCGCATGGAAGTACTACGCGTGGAAATACTACGCGTAGAGACACCACGCGTGGAATTATTGCGCGTAGAGATACCACGCGTGGAATTACATCGCGTGGAAGTACTACGCGTGGAATTATGGGCGCGTGGGAATATTACGCGTCGAATTATGGGCGCGTGGAAATACTACGCGTGGAAGTACTACGCGTCGAACTATGGGCGCGTGGGAGTACTACGCGTGGAATTATGGGCGCGTGGAAGTACTACGCGTGGAATTATGGGCGCATGGAAGTACTACGCGTGGAAATACTACGCGTAGAGACACAACGCGTGGAATTATTGCGCGTAGAGACACCACGCGTGGAATTACATAGCGTGGAAGTACTACGCATGGAATTATGGGCGCGTGGGAATATTACGCGTCCAATTATGGGCGCGTGGAAATACTACGCGTGGAAGTACTACGCGTCGAACTATGGGCGCGTGGGAGTACTACGCGTGGAATTATGGGCGCATGGAAGTACTACGCGTGGAAATACTACGCGTAGAGACACAACGCGTGGAATTATGGCGCGTAGAGATACCACGCGTGGAATTACGTCTCATGAAAATACAAAGCGTGTTAACACCACGCGTAGAACTACTCTGCTTTCTTAGAAAGAACAATCTTTCTAAAGAATCGTCCGAAAACCGTTGAAAATGGCGGATAAAGCCTAATCCCTGATATAGCATTAAGTTATCGGGAGCATCAGGTGCTCGACCGGGTGTTTCTCCTGTTGAGCAGCGTTGGGGTCGTTTCAAGATAATCCCGACCAGGCAATTTGTTAATTGCGTTGTGTCAGGCAGGAAGTGACACGGGGTTGGCCGGTCGCATTTTGAAACGGCGTGCGACGCGAACGGAGCTTGTTAGCAGTAAACAACAATAATAATCTCGCTGATAACCCCGTTACGCGGCCACGGACGATAGGCCGAGAGTTTCACGGATCGCAGGTAACCGGGTAATTAAATCAGAAGCCAATCAACCGTTGATTCATTCGATTAATGAGCATCGGCGCAAGCTGCTTCATTTGCCGCCATTTGAGCCGGCAATTTATTTCGTTTTCGAGGACACGCCTTTCGGTTGCGAATCCTGGACAGAGTCGCGACCGGAACAGGAAACGAAGAATGCATCGAATCGATTAAAACACCAACGGACATCTTTTTCGATAACACGATCCGACGAACGAATCGTTTCTTTCAACCGCACGATAGCTTCTTTATGCTTGTTCCGGCCGGACGAGATTGAAATTCGATTTCGTTAATCGAGAAAAAACGGAGAGGTTTTGTTTGAAACGGTCCGGCCTGTCGGTGGAAATGTTCGTCTTTCACCGATCGGGAAAAGAATCGAAGATGGATCTTGTTCGTTTGCCCGGAGAATTCTTGGACCAATCGAACCGTTCGGAAACCCGACGATGCTTAATATTCGAGAGTAGCTGCTGTCTACCCAATTTCTGGTTCAATGAACCTATTCGTTCTTGGCTATGCCCGAACGTTGGAATATAAGATTAACTGCTACCCGTTTGTCTTCTTAATTTAATGGAATAATTTTGAATATGGAACAAGTGCAGGAATCCTTAATAGGGCTATTTTGGGACAATAGTACCTTCCCGGAGATTTTGATCTTTCAACTTTTGACAGCTTGGAAATTTCTAACTTTAGAAAATTTATGACATATGCAAATTTAGGAATTTAAAGATTTAAAGACCTCAGGTCAGAGTCACAATTAGAAAATCTGAAATGATGTTGCTTGTAAAAACAACTGATCACGCAACGTATGCAAAATTTGTTATCAAACATCATAATGACAATGCTCCGCATCCGACATGATTTTCCCTCACATTTCTGCATCACGTATGCATAAAATTAATACGTTACCAGATCTCAAACAATAAATGATGCTGTTATTACAAGGTGCTGGTGAGTGCATTAAGTAAAATGCAAAACATCCTTAAAATTATATGCGCCACTGGTTGATCGATAAGCATCAACGTGTTAAACGCGCCAGTCCATTATCGTTGCATGCGATTACTCCCGTTTGATGAAAAAAAGAAAAACGATAAATTTGCTCGCGGCCAATGAACATTTTCCATTTTCACTCGATCGCCTGTTCGTGTTATCTTTTTCGAAAACTTCCGTTCTGTCAACATACTCCGCCGAACAAGAGCGTTTAATGTAACTTGCTTCTTTGCGCGAACGGATAATTTGATAAAAATTTGTTTGATTAATGAAACGAACTTCGCGCATCGCGTAACTTCAATTTTACCTGAAACTCAAGCACCGAATTAGCTGTTGCAGAGTAAAGAATAAAACTGTGATCTCATTAACAAGCTCTGCTGCTATTTCTTGTTATATCATATTTCGCATATTTTTTATTTTTTGGAAATATGGCGCGGAGAGATACCACGCATGCAATTAATACATGTGGAAATACCACGCATAGAATTACTACGCGTGGAGATACCACGCATGGAATTACTACGCGTTGAGATACCACGCATGGAGTTACTACGCGTAGAGATACCACGCATGGAATTACTACGCGTAGAGGTACCACGCGTGGAATTACTACGCGTAGAGACACCACGCGTGGAATTAGGGCGCGTAAAGACACCACGTGTGGAATTACTACGCATAGAGATACCACGCGTGGAATTATTACGCGTAGAGACACCACGCGTGGAATTAGGGCGCGTAAAGACACCACGCGTGGAATTACTACGCATAGAGATACCACGCGTGGAATTACTACGCGTAGAGGTACCACGCGTGGAATTACTACGCGTAGAGATATCACGCATGGAATTACTACGCGTAGAAATACCACGCATGGAATTCCTACGCATAGAGATACCACGCATGGAATTACTACGCGTAGAGATGCCATGCGTGGAACTACTACGCATAGAGATACCACGCGTGGAATTACTACGCGTAGAGGTACCACGCGTGGAATTACTACGCGTAGAGATATCACGCATGGAATTACTACGCGTAGAAATACCACGCATGGAATTCCTACGCATAGAGATACCACGCATGGAATTACTACGCGTAGAGATGCCATGCGTGGAATTACTACGCGTAGAGATACCACGCTTGGAATTACTACGCGTAGAGATGCCACGCGTGGAATTATTGCGCGTAGAGACACCACGCGTGGAATTATGGCGCTTGGAAACAGCACGCGTGGAATTACGGCGCGTGGTATTACGGTGCGCGGAGACACCACGCGTGGAATTACGGCGCGTGGAATGACGGTGCGTGGAAACACCACGCGTGGAATGACGACGCGTGGAAATATAAAGCGTGGTTTATAACTTCATCAAAATTTGCTGTTCCGACTGAAATATTTGAACAAGCCAACCCCCTAAGTACCTATCGGTCTCTTCAATTAACTTGAGTAAAGTTCACTTGAACTTCGTGCAACGACTTTAAACTGTATTAAGTTCGAAAAACTGACTATTTAAGAACATAACAACCCGTAAATTTATTAATTAAAAAATGTGAAGTGTACATACACGTTCCTATCTAAAGATCTGAACCATATGCGGCAATTACCGTTCAGTATGCTAAAGAGATTTACCTTACAGGATCACGGCAGGTACGACGGTATTCAGAGGGTGTTCTTCGGCGGTGGTTTACGATTTTGGCTGCACAACTTGCTACTGCTCGACTCGTTATCATACCTGTCGCACGGTCAGCTGAGCCTGAGTTTGAATCGCATGATCCTGGTGGACGTCGACGACATTTTTGTCGGGGAAAAGGGTACGAGACTCCGAAAGGACGACGTGATGGCGTTACTGACTACCCAACAGAGGATCCAGGCGTTAGTCCCGGGATTTAAATTCAACTTGGGGTTTTCCGGGAAGTACTTCCATCACGGCACCGCCGAGGAAAATCTGGGGGACGACATGCTTCTGGAGAACGTCGACAGGTGGGTGTCACTGCATCTCCGTTTTCAGCGACTGTTTACGCGCCGTCGCTGCATTTTCCACAGAGTGGAAACGATCCGCCATTGAAAAGGGAAATTGGTGGGAGTTATTGCGCGAATGGGAGGGTAAACAGAACGCGAAAAGATTCATTGTCGAGGCAAATTGACGTACCGAGACATGACTGCGAACGCGTCACGGTTAATTGAACTCCCGGAAGTCGCACCTGCTCGCTAATCGTTGCAGTTTGCTCTTTAGTGTGACTGCTAATTGGTTTACCATGGGTGACGATTGGCTTATCTTCTTGTTTCGTCGAATTGTCAAAACGTATTTCCCTCGAAGAGAATTCATGTTTGTCACTGACAAAAATGTTTCACCTCCACTCTGTTACAGAGATCCCAAATTTTTAAAAATATAATAACATGGTCACAAACTGGCAAATTTATAATCGAAATTAAAGTAGCTAGCATCTCGCGTAGAACTTGTAAAAATTTTGTTTGAACTGCACAAGTTCTACAACTCGTTAGCGATAAAAATTAGAGCGTGCACAGCCGTCGCGAAATAAAATGTTAGAAATTGTGTTTTGCCCCCTTCTGTTGACAGTAAGCGGATTAAATTAATTTACGCGAACAAAGTGGCCTGTAACTTGCAGATTCACGTGGTTCTCTCATATGTGGAACCATCAACAACCCCACCTCTACGAGAATGTGACACATCTGCAACTGGACATGGCGCTGAACAAACAGTTCGCGAAAGACCACGGAATCCCGACAGGAAGCGGTTACAGCGTAAGTCCTCATCATTCCGGCGTTTATCCGGTTCACGAGGGGCTGTACGAGGCATGGAAAAGGGTGTGGAATATCAAAGTCACCAGCACAGAGGAGTACCCTCATCTGAGGCCCGCTCGATTAAGGAGAGGCTTCATTCATCGTAACATTATGGTACATATTAAACAGGCTTAACATTTTCCTCTGCATTTTCAAGTTATAAATTTTGCTTTATTTTCGAATAGTAAGACTTCATACAATGTTGTCCAAAGTAGTTTCAGCGAGCTTTTTTCTGTCGGTGATTGAATTCCGTTAGTTGGACGAGGTTAAATAATCAAACTCGTGAATCAGGCAATTTTCGTTCTTTGTTTTTCCGTCGCGACCACGCTCCGAGCATGCCAATAAACATTGTTCCGCGTTAACAATTGGCTTCCCGTTCGGAAACTATGCGAAAGCAATAAACGAATCGGCGCTCGAGCAAGCGAATCGGTAATTGCACGCTGCGCCATTTCTGCGTCGGTCTTTGCGCGAAGTTGCACGGTTTACTGTTCCGAGAAGCTTCGTGTTATAGGGAAATCGTCGATTCGCTCTACACGCGAATTACACAGTGAAATAATTTTTTTACACGTTTGTTTCTGTTAAAGGTTCTACCGAGGCAAACATGTGGCCTTTTTACACACACGATCTTCATCGATAGATACCCAGGCGGAAGAGACAAGCTAGACAAGTCGATACAGGGTGGTGAACTGTTTCAGACCATCGTTCATAATCCTGTAAGTGATTCTTTCGTAATATAATTTTCAATAATTTATTCCATAAAGGTTTCTCATTGACTGCATTCTTTTACAGATTAATATTTTTATGACGCACATGTCGAACTACGGAAACGATCGTCTGGCACTGTACACCTTCGAATCGGTGATCAAGTTCATCCAATGCTGGACGAATTTGAGGTTGTCCAGCTCGCCGCCTCTCCAGCTTGCCGAGAGATATTTTCAGCTTTACCCGGAGGAATCCGATCCCGTGTGGGGTGTAAGTTCCTGTCGTATTCTACGAAATAAACTATTTACTCGTGAGAAATGGGTAATGCATCTAGAGAAGAGTCGACACTGTCGAGGAAAAAGAATAATAGAATGTGCAAGAGTAAACTTACTGCTATATGTAAATACATTCATGAATAATTGAACAGACGCTATAATCTCATAGAAATATCTTTTTCGTTAAGTTAATAGCAGATGAAGAAAACATGCAACATATTTTCAAATTACTGAGTTTCTAAATTTAGATAACCCTTAATTGCGTGTGTAGATAACTGTAGTTCTTAAGCGATGCATTACGGAAACTTGTTATCGAATTTTCAGAATCCCTGCGACGACCAGAGACATCAAAAGATCTGGTCGAGGAATAAAACCTGTGATCAGCTGCCGAGATTCTTGGTAATCGGTCCCCAAAAAACTGGCACCACGGCTCTTTATACTTTCCTTTCCATTCATCCAGCGATAAGCAGCAATTTACCGAGTCCCGACACGTTCGAGGAGATTCAGTTCTTCAATGGAAAGAATTATTACAAGGGACTCGACTGGTGAGCGATTAAAGCGAAAAACTTGTTGTTCCTCCTTTGAATCCTGTAACTAACAGCGCCATTATTTTTCCAGGTACATGAGCTTCTTTCCAGCGTCGAAAAACGAAAGTTCGAGATATCTGTTCGAAAAATCGGCAACCTATTTCGACGGGGAACTAGTACCACGAAGAGCTCACGCGTTACTACCTAGAGCAAAGCTGATTACTATACTTCTCTCGCCTGCGAGGCGCGCCTACTCCTGGTATCAACACACGCGAGTTCACGGAGATCCTGTAGCGAATAATTATTCCTTTCACTCGGTTATCACTGCGAGCGATACCGCTCCGAAACCCCTACGCGATCTCAGGAACAGGTTAGTTCGAACACGCGAGCGCGTAGTAATAATTTTCTATTTGTTACGAACGTACGTCTCTGCGGTCGGAACAAATGCGCCCGTCAGGCGTGGACGAACGGAAATATATGTAAATTGCTCGTTCGCTTTCGCCCTAATACATCGACCAAGCAAATTTTTTCCATTGCGGAGTGAAAGGATCTTGAAATTTTATGTTTAATGACTATAAATTTGCAAATCGACCATTTGCAGATTTCACGTCTCGTTAAACATGTTAAGTGTACGTGTAGGATTCAGTGTACTCGAAATGTATTCTATATATCCTGAAAAATTATATTAGAAATACACAAGAAAGATAATCTAGTACATACAAGCTTCGAAAGTCCTACTGCAGAGTATTTTACTTGTCCCGCACAATTCGTGTCTTTCCGGATAACATTAAGCTTAGATGTGAATACTAATACTTGTAGTACAAAATATAATTGTTCCATATCCGTTACAGATGCTTGAACCCTGGCAAATACGCTCAGCATCTGGAGAGGTGGTTGTCCTATTATCCGCCTCAGCAATTACACATCATAGACGGTGAACAGTTGCGTCAGAATCCTGTGGAGACGCTGCACGAGCTTCAAAGGTTCCTGAAGATCACGCCCGCTTTCAATTACTCGTCCCACTTGAGGTACGACCCCAAGAAGGGTTTCTTTTGTCAGGTTACCAACGAGGATCGCACGAAATGCCTCGGTAAAAGCAAAGGTCGCCAATATCCGCCGATGGAGGATAAATCGTACAAATTGCTTCAGGTACGTATCAAACGAATAATATGCGAGAAAGCAAGGTCTCTCTAACCGGTTGATTTCTTTGCAGAGATATTACTTGTCTCACAATACGGCTCTAGTTAAATTGTTGAAACGTCTCGGGCTGAGGACGATCCCACAGTGGTTGAAGGAGGACCTCACCGACACGGTGATGACCTAGCAAACGTCGATCACATGAAACGACACCGTTTCCGAGTTGTTTATCTCGACGGTAAACGAGATCCATCGTTTACTAGCGGAAGATCTGTAAAATAATTGTACATTGAATGTTCCACTGGACTCCGTTAATCCTCGATGGAAGGACCATTTACAGGCCTATCCCGGTGGAGTGGCCTAAAAACGATGGGGAGCCTGCGAAACTAGTCACTTAAGCGGTTTCACGGTGTCACCGTGACTGTCGATCGTTGTTAAGTCGATAACGTTATTAATGTTATATTATTGTCACCATCGACGCGTCGTAGAGGATATGATTATTAGGAAACACAGCCCGCTCGCTGGTGCCATCATCCGTCTGTATTAGGACACTTTTCGTTCTAATCATTACTGGTAAGGTGAACGAGGAACGAACGATGATTTCTAGTTTCTATTCGAGTCACCACTCGATATTTTCTTTCAACGAAATTGAAAATATTTTGGTAAGTCGGAAAACGACGTACATTGGTGAAAGATTTGTAAATCGGTAATGCTACAACTTGGAATTAAGTATAGTGATATTTCGTCGTATGGCTTTGCAAAACTAACGTTTCAAAATGTCCGAATTTCTAAATTTAAAAACTTGAATTTTCTAAATTTAAAATTTGACACTCTGTAAATGTGAAGATTTGTAAGTTTGAGATTTCTAAGTAACTTTGTACGTTAATGGTGGAGGAACACCATTGATGAAAGTTGTTGAAGAAAACTAAATTGTCATATAACGAAACTGCACTATACAACGGAAGGAGACCAATCATGTTTTTTGTAAAAAACGTTGCTAAACTTTGGTAAAACTGTCCAAATAATGTTGGAATTTTCGAAGATTTATTTCCCCGTGAAGTGATCGATAAGTCGATGTTAATAAGTCCTTATCTCTGTTGTGGTACTAATTGCAGGATCGTTTCTGCGAGCGTGAGATTTTCGGGACTTTGAGCTTTCCTCCCGCCCACTTACCTCTCGGAGACACAATGTACATTAATTCTCGTCGTGTAAGGGTATATAGAAGAAAAAAAACTATAATGATGATTCTATGTATATTTTGACAATACTATTCTTGGTACCGCCGACGAAAAAGGCCGATGAAAGGTGTGTGATCGCGTCCGTTTGTACATTTATGTATCGTACTATTTTGATGTGATCGTAGGTGTACCATAATGATATAAAAAAATTAAAACGAAGAAAAAGATATAACTATTACGGGAGTGATCGGTAATCGAGATCATTTCGAACGCTAATCTTAAATGATCAGATGATAACTGCCTATTTGCAATAATTGCTATTGTCACGTTTAAGGTACACGGAGATTTCTAGTTTACGATAATCCTGAGTTCCGCGATAGAATGAATTTATTCGTTGTTGAAGAAAATCGGTCGATTTTCGGAAACTTTAATACCTGATGTATTATACTTAGCGAATCATGTAAATCGTCGAGCGAGAATGCATTGTTGTGAATGAAGTGATTGTTCGCGACATAGTTTAATCACGAGGATCGTTTGTTGAATGCATATCAGTTGCAGTTATTTGTTAATTCTGTATACACATATCGATTACTTATTTTTTTTTACATGAACACCCACGAAATTCTCGTTAAGCTACCTTCTTAACAACTTTTCTAACCCTTCTTTGGATTTTGGGGACCTATTAAATATTTACACCATTGTTAACCATTTACACCATTGTTTTAATGAATTTTTATATATTTATTTGAATATTTAAGTAGTTGATCTATTTCAGCAGGTTTTAATCTGCATAACAAAGCTTGCACTTATCAATTTGGTAATATAGTGGCACCTTGGAATTATCTGAATTTGGGAATCCAAAAGGGGTTGATACTAATTTTACTATTGCTTTATAACTCGTTTTGAGGATTTTTTTTTAACTAGATATCTATTTATTTCACAATACAAGTTGATACTTAAACAGAAATGAAATAGCACAATTAATTGTGGAAGTCATAGCAACGGATATTGTGAACATTGTAAACTTTGGCTCGTGTTGAGCAATTTAGCAACTATGACGTCATTCCCTATGAAGTATATATTTATAAAAGTCTGGTGTCATCGTCAATCAATCATTTGACATTTAGATACTATTTTATTATTAGCGTTTTGTTATCCCTTGTATATTTTGTTTTCACTTTTATACTACCCGTTAAATCGTGTCGCGTGACGTTTAACGAATCATGTACAAAGTTTATTGTTAATAATATATGATAGTTAACAATAATGATATTAACATTAAGCGATTGATCTTGTTTCGTCGAATCGTGCCATTTTACCAGTGTTGTACATACGGTTGTATTATTGTACCAATCGCAGAGTTGGATCTCTAGAGTCAATATTATCAATTATGTTCAGTATGGCGGTAGCAACAATTGTCCAAATTGCTACCAGCTGACAATAATAAAACCAGAATCACAAAAATCATAGGGAGATTCATTATACAGGTATAAAGATTTAATGGTCCTTATAGTAATTAGCACTACTTCATCGTTGGTTTATCAATGTGCGTAATTTAATTTATAAATTTGAGAATTCGGTATTTTAAAATTTAGAGAATTAGTTCATTACGATACTTTAAAATTTATGATAATTAGCTTAGTCCTTGAACACCAGATTAGAGCATGGGTGTTTATTTACTTTTAAATTAAAAATAATTATAAAAACGAGTGAATGAAAGTTGGACGATAAATATATAATTATTTGTTATTCCAGTAAAAAAGAATTTTGATAATCTCTGTAATTTAAAATAAGAAAGTCTGTAATTTTGACAGATTCGATTGTTCTAGTATTAATATAATATTCGATGTACTATTTGTATGAGTTATAAATTGATAACTGTACCAGCGATGAAATATTGCTAATATTAATTTGCGTGTACATTCGCATTTCAGGTAATATACCGGCAAACACGCAGAAAGATAATGAACGTTTTGTAGATGTTCTAACAGACTGTTGTGCAGACATGAAAAAAGAAAAAGAGAAAAAACTATCATTGTACGAATAAAAGGAGACAAGTGTAGAATATGTGTACGACAGTTTAATAGAAACCTTTGATTATTTAACTTAAAATTACTCTATTGTAAAATACTGTAATAACTGTATGAATAGTATGTAAGTTCTAATAAAACAAAAGTTTAAAATCTTCGGTACAGCCTTTACTGCTCATTCTTTCTATAATACACTTATTACAAAAAATTTTAACTTCACCTTTGAATTACAAATAGACCTAGATCCTACAATTTTTTTCTATTAAATTAAATTTAATACACCAGTCGAAGTCACCATGACAATTAACGCGTTAACTGCTGCTCAGGACGAGGCGCTCCTCCAGGTTGAAGAAAAACGTCCCGATTACCGACACCGAAGAGTCTCCTCAACAAAGATCTCTGCTGGCTCCTCTCCGCGGCATAATTCGCTCTCAAATGATTCAAAAATTCTGTCCTATTCCTCAATAAACCAAAAAATTCTAACAACGCAAAGGCAATCAACATGACGATGCCCACAAGAGCCATTATCGTGATTAAACAGATCAGGTGCCAACAAAAATTTAGTAAAATAAACTCTATCTCCTCTGAGCCGTCGGTAGTGACAAGAGGAGCCAACAGACTTCCCAAAAGAGAGCTGACCAAATAAATAGCTGTAATATTACAATAATCTTCGAGAGCGCTATGAAACACTTTTCGCGACACTAAAAAAAAGATTATGCTTCCAAATGCAGCTACACCAATTGATCTTAGAGGGCAATAATTATCTGCTCCAGCTGATATCATTACTAAGCCAGCTATTGTGGCTTGGACACATCTCATTACGGTCCAGTGATTGAATTCTTCTGTGATGCATATGAAGTGATAAGCTACGACAAGCAAACTGCACGATGACGCGGCCAGCAAGTTGTTGATGTAGATATTGTGAAGGTTATTTCCGATTTTGTGGGTTTCTGTGTTGGCGTTTGGCATGCTGAGACTCTGAAACAAAGATTAGGATTCACTGGATCAAAATAAAATGAACAGATTGAAATTCTAAGTTTACAAATGTTCAAACATTTAAAGCTAGATTCATGATATAATTATTTCAATGAAACAGTGTCGCTGTAAAAATGATCTAATGATACAATGGAATAGATATAACTGATAACTTTGCAGCAAATTTACCTGCAAGCCAATGAATACCATTAGATGACCGGCATAGACGGTTCCTGGCGAACCGGGACCAACACTCGCGTTATCTATGGAGGTCAAAAGAAGAATTCGTCGCCCCAGCACCGCACACCCCATGAATCCCGATAATCCTCCCACGAGATGCACAACCGCAGATCCAGAATAATCTTGAAACTTGACATCCCTCTCGCTCAACGAATTCTGCGTCATCCATCCCTTGGGTGTCCAAATCCAGTGGATCAAGAACGGTTGTATCAAACCGGCTAATAGTAACCCTACTACTAGGTAACCGACGGTATGAGCTCGACCCACGATTCCACAGGTGCAAATCGCTGCTGCGATTACCACAGCCGACCAGCCAACTATGGCTTCGTTCTTATCGACGACCGCGTCACCGACCCAATATCCCTCGCCTACCACTCCGCCTACGTCGCCGTTGTAGGCGACGACAATTCCCACCAGTATATAGACAAACGTCACCCAACAGAAATCAACGATGTTCTGCAGCAGAATTAGATTAACATTGTCCACTGGCACGCTACCGATGTGGATCAGAACGAATCCAGCTCGCAGCAGGACAACTAGGACGACGCGAACGAGGCTCGGTCCCCAGGGAATGCGAGAAAATAAGCTGGTGTTATCGTCGACACGACTTTCGCTCGCGTAGTCGTAGAAATGGTAGTCGAAATCGTTAGACATCCCTTGGTCAGGAGAAGCTTTTGTGTTCCTGAGATTACATTATCGAAATACTAAACAATTGGAGAGGTTAATATTTACGAGTATGTGACAGTTTAAATTCTACATGCACGCATTTGTATCATACTTCATGTTAGTTTAATTATCAGTCAAATAGTTTATGTCAAAATGGCAAGGCTCATTCGATAAATGAAAGGTCAATTAACTCTGAGAGACAAATGAGAGTTAATAAAGTATCGTTTCTGTTATTTATTTCTGCATCCTCATATATATTTAATAAATATTATTATATTATAAATATTATATATATATATATATATATATATATATATATATTTATTTATTATTTATTAAATATATTTAATAAATATATATAATATCATATTAAATATATAATATTTATTAAATATATTAGATAATAAAAAGCATTTATACAAATGCTTAATATAATATTTAAAGAGGATTATTTCTGACAAGTAAGAAAGAATACGCGATTCAAATATTCGAAAAGTGCCGCGCAGATTGAAAGTCGAGCGCTGATAGGTGGCGACGCCGGCAGCCAATGGGAGGCAGCGTTGCTGGGTCCGCGCATGTCATGCCATTGGCCATCGCAAGGTCGGGGTCTCGAGCCGCAGGGACGAGCCGGCAAGCGATGCCGCCCGTCGTCGACGTAGGTAGTCGTTCGAGGACGGTCGTTGGTGTCTCAGTGTTTGGTGTAAGTGACCCGTGACAAAGAAAGGTTGTACGAGGTGCTCGTTCGACCAGTGTCTCGTTTCTGACAGAAGAAACAGGAGGATGGCTACGGTATGCTGTCGCGCTCTTTACGCCGTCAGATGGTACGAGGTGTCCCGCGTGTTGAGTGTTTCCTCCACCTTGGTGACAACAAAAAACTACCGGAACGTGAGTGTTGACATAGCATTTTATAATTCTTATATGAAAACGCAACGCGTAAAATGAAAGTATGTGTCTTGTTTCGTTCGACCACGTTTGAACGGAGCGTCTCGATTAATGAATGCATTCTATACAGAATTGTTTTTTTGTACGATGCCTTTTCTTCGAACACGATGCCTTTCTCTCACACTTCATTGCGTTCCCTCCTTTTTTTATATCTCTCTCGCAGTCAGGCAGAGAGCAACAGGCACCCAAAAATAAACAGACAGCTAACGGGAACCTGTCATTCGTTTTATCAGAAGGTACGATTAAAGCGAGCTTGCGAATTCCGCCGGTAGTACTTGCAGTGCATACGTAAACAAGTGTTCCACTGTATCTTGATCAAATATGGATACCATGTGGGACGGGACATTCGTTAGCCAGGACTATTTTACGGGTATCCTTCCGACTTTCGTTCTCCTATATTTACTCTACGTATTACCTTCCATTTCACCACAGAATACACGTGTCATAGTTACGTTACCGATACGGTGAATGCATTACGCGGGAACACGTGTAAATTCGTTTCTCTCGCGGTTGTTTACGATCGCCTTCGTAAAGTAACGATTTCTCCTACACAGCTTGTGATGCATTATTAACTGCATACGTGCATAAAATGTTTCTTTTAATACACGTATATTTTCATTACTCTTCACATGAACTCCTCCAAAATTGCATTTACGTATTTAGTTATTCACGCGTCATATTCTTGCGCAGACTGCGTGCCTGCAGTGCCGGCATTCATTACTGTGATGAATCCTAATTACTGCACCATATCAGTTCACTAGATAAGTTATTTATTTTATCAAACACGAAAACACGCACATAGAAATTCGACATGCGACGTTGCGTTTCTTAGGCCCATTCAGTGACCACATCTCATTTTAGTTAATAAGTATTATTAAGTCGTATTTAACATTTATTATATTGTTGATGTGTTGATATTAAATAATATTGCCACAAGTTAGTCATTTCTTGTTACGTCACTCATTATATCGCCATATATTAAACTATACATTGTATCACCTTCTTTAGCCTCGTGTTGTATCGCCTTGTATTATTACGGATTACTTTGTGTCGCTTGAAATTGCTATTCTGTTCGTAAATTACCACGCGTTATATCACCACGAAATTACCGTGCGATATATCACCATGAGCGTAATTACCATCCATTATATTTCCATGTACAGAATTACACTATGCACTCTATCTTCAAGATTAAAATTGCTATCCGTTATATCGTCATGCGTAGAATTGCCTCGCGTTATATTGTCATGTGTGTTGTCTTGCGTTATATCGCCATGCGTGGAATTGTCTCGCGTTATATTGTCATGCGTGGAATTGACTCGTGTTATAACGCCATGCGTGGAGTTCCCTCGCGTTATATCGCCATGCGTGGAATTGTTTCGCGTTATATCGCCATGCGTGGAGTTCTCTCGCGTTATATCGCCATGCATGGAATTGCATCGCGTTATATTGCCATGAGTGGAATTGTCTCGCGTTATATCGCCATGCGTGGAATTGCCTCGCGTTATATCGCCATGCGTGGACTTGTCTCGCGTTATATCGCCATGCGTGGAGTTGCCTCGCGTTATATCACCACGCGTGGAATTGTCTCGCGTTATATTGCCATGCGTAGAGTTGCCTCGCGTTATATCGCCATGCGTAAAATTCCCTCGCGTTATATTGCCATGCGTAAAATAGCCTCGCGTTATATCGCCGTACGTGGAGTTGCCTCGCGCTATATCGCCGTACGCCGCATAACACACAGCACAATCATTACCAACGTTATGTACAGAGACTTCAATATTTGGAATTTGTAATTCAACGTGAATCATCGTCAATAATATTTCGTACGTCCGATATGAGTCACTCGACGATAAAGAGATCGCATTGCACTCGTACATGTTTCTCTTTTTTAAAGAATGTAAAGAGAAATAGTGTGATGTCCTGAGGAGTTTTAATTGGCTCATTAGAGTAGGATCAGCGTTTAATTTATCGTCACGTTGTGGTAGTTGACGTCAAAACGGAAAATGAGCTTCCTCCTAACATCGCTTGGCAGTCCGGAAAAGTATTGAATCTGAACGATAGTAAATCATGTTCAACGGCCTCGCGATAAATGGACAGTATTTATTCGGCCTCGAGTACGCTGAAGTTCTCGGTGTAACAACCGAGGCAAATTATTCGTCGTAATACGTCATCGCGATTCACTTGTGCTCCTTGATCGAGATAATTGCAATTGGGGATCGTTCAAGCAAATTTTTAGTAGCGAATCATCAAGTAAATGGAGGTATTTCATCGCCAAGCCACACCCTCGTATTTCTTGTTTGATCCCATTGGATTAGGTTACGTTTTCAATTCATCATTTTACCACGGTTCAATCGAGGAGTGGTGTCGATTATCTTGCTTGATGAATTAGAGGAACATTTTAAACATGAAACACGCAAATTATATCACGGAAGAATATTTTATATATAGCTAGATAAATATTAATCGAATTTCCCATCGTTCAACCATGATATTCTCGTCGTCTGATCATTATAATTGTATAAATTTTATACTTAGTTAACCAGAGTTATAAATAAGCGCTCCATATAATTATTCCTACACCTCATCAATTAAGCGATATCCCGCGGTGATTTCCTTACGCCGTAACAATAATATTATCAAACTTGCATACACTAGATATCAAAATCGTAGCATACCGAATTCTAAATATAACCATTACATTTCGTAATTATAGACTGCTCTATCTTATCGAACTCGTTCTCATTTGTATACACTAATTGACTATACACAGCCTTTAATCGAGTCAAGTCGCGTGTACCGTAGCAGGGATCAATGAAATCGTGACACAATGACACACGTTATCCTCTTATTACGTAACGTCTGATACACGTCACCAGTTCGTAGATTTACTGCAATTAAACGGTAGAGGCTTAAGAACGAACCAGGATCCTGGAACTCATTTAAGCTGATTCACAGGTAATCGATAGCGGACTTTTATATTCTTGGAACGTAATTCTGCTTGATCGGAATGGCGGTATTGATCCAATGAAGTGAAAATGTGATTGCAATTTCGATGAGGTTATTAACTCCTTAAGGAGATGATTTTTAATTGCGGGATAGATCTTTAATTCACGGCGAGGGCAAATTCTACGCGTGGAGGTACCACGCATGGAATTACCACGCGTGGAGGTACCACGCATGGAAATACTACGCATGGAGGTACCACGCATGGGAATACTACGCGTGGAGGTACCACGCATGGAAATACTACGCATGGAGATACCACGCGTGGAAATACTACGCATGGAGGTACCACGCATGGAAATACTACGCATGGAGGTACCAAGCATGGGAATACTACGCGTGGAGGAACCACGCATGGAGGTACCACGCATGGGAATACTACGCATGGAGGTACCACGCATGGGAATACTACGCGTGGAGGTACCACGCATGGGAATACTACGCGTGGAGGTACCACGCATGGAAATACTACGCATGGAGGTACCACACATGGGAATACTACGCGTGGAGGTACCACGCATGGGAATACTACGCGGGGAGGTACCACGCATGGAAATACTACGCATGGAGATACCACGCGTGGAAATACTACGCATGGAGGTACCACGCATGGAAATACTACGCATGGAGGTACCAAGCATGGGAATACTACGCGTGGAGGAACCACGCATGGAGGTACCACGCATGGGAATACTACGCGTGGAGGTACCACGCATGGGAATACTACGCGTGGAGGTACCACGCATGGAAATACTACGCATGGAGGTACCACGCATGGGAATACTACGCGTGGAGGTACCACGCATGGGAATACTACGCGGGGAGGTACCACGCATGGAAATACTACGCATGGAAATACTACGCATGGAGGTACCACGCATGGAAATACTACGCATGGAAATACTACGCATGGAGGTACCACGCATGGAAATACTACGCGTGGAGGTACCACGCATGGAGGTACCACGCTTGGAAATACTACGCGTGGAGGTACCACGCATGGAAATACTACGCGTGGAAGTACCACGCATGGAAATACTACGCGTAGAAGTACAGTGCGTGGAGGTACCACGCGTGGAAATACGGCGCATGGAAATTCTACGCATGGAAGTACAGTGCGTGGAGGTATCACGCGTGGAAATACGGCGCGTGGAAACACCACGCGTGGAAGTACAGTGCGTGGAGGTACCACGCATGGAAGTACAGTGCGTGGAAGTACCACGCGTGGAAGTACAGTGCGTGGAAGTACCACGCATGGAAATACGGCGCGTGAAGGTACCACGCGTGGAAATACTACGCATGGAAGTACAATGCGTGGAGATACCATGCGTGGAAATACACTGCGTGGAGGTACCACGCGTGGAAGTACAGATGTTGAGAAATTCTCTGATAAAGAGTCCTCTACAGCCGAAATTAATTAGTAACGTACACAGTTTATGCGTACAGCTTGTATCAGCACACCAGCGATATTTAGCAGCTCCCCATGTCACTCAGTGGAATATCCTTCTTGTTGATCCCCTGTCGTACCGCAGAATATGCTCCGATTCATTCCGTTGAATCTTATTCGTTCAGACCGCATGTGCTCTGTATGTGTAGCAGCGGGTAATCCGCAGTCAGTTCCTGTTATTCAGCGTGATTCGTATCGCGTTATGACACATACGTAAATAGCACTTCTTATCGAATCGTGTTAGAATTCTTGTAGACACATAGTCGTGTAATCCTCCCATACACGCGCTCGTATTTACAAAATCTTAACTACATACCATAAAAAGAAAGTACAAAAATAGTAATTACGGTATTGTTTACATCATAAATTAACGAGACAGCGAGCTATTAAACAGTATCGTAATTCCGAAAGTGAGCAATCAATTACACAGAAAGACGTTGTAAAATGATGAGGGTACGTCTTAACTTCCGCGTTAATTGCGAGGTGTTAATTTACCCTGGAAGAAATTGGACCGCTGAAGTCATCTTTGTCTGCCAAAATCCGGTTAGCTATCGAAGTCTTCGAGGTGGGATAACACCGGTTCGCAGAGAGAAACGATGTCAAGCAGTTGTTTCGCTACCAAAAGCACGCTCAGAAGGAAAAGTGTGCTCGTGTACTCTTTTCATCTACCTATTAAGTCGGCAACAGTTGTTTGGAGGAAAAATTAAGGCCTACTTGAAAGTACTTCCAAGAGCAATTTTCACGCCTTTACTACCGAAACTGTTTTCAGCTTTTTTAATGCAGTATCAAGAACACTCGAGGTGCAATGGAATTTTAAATCGTTAGGCATATAGCTTTAGGGGTTACAAAATTGTAATGGGGACGATGGTCGCAATTTTACCTGGGAATTTAGGCAAGTTACTAGAGCTTCGAGCTAGTATGTGTTTACTCGGAGTTCGTGCAAACGTGCATTGTTTATCTAAACAATGAGAATTTCGGGAACTTGCTTCTTCCTGAAACTTGCACTTTAAGTATTTCGATCATGAATATACAAGTGCGTTTTGTACATAATTACATTCGTAACAAACAATGCGGTGAATGTAGTTTACAGTTACTATTGAAACCTTTATTGCGAAAGTTAAAGTCTGTCTTCACACCTAAAATTACCTATTCCGACAAAGTTATTTCAACAAATATCAAGTTCCGTAATTCAAAATAAATTTTATTAACGATTATATGAATACGACCGAGTTGTGTTTAAGTAGTGCTAAACCATAAGCACTGTGTTGAACGCAACCAGCCTTTACTGTCGGAATTAACGAAAGAGGGAGCGAACGAGCCCTCCACTTGGCATCCCATTATTGAAAACACGTTTGCCAACTAGGTCTCCAAACCCTACAGTGATTTATATCACGAGGGGAAGGCAACGTGTTGTTAGACAGCATGCTATCATCAATTACATCGAATCTAACTATAGTTCCACCCACGGGAACTTACAAAAGACGCCATTTGACAAACAGGGCTCAGACTGACATGCTTTTACTGTCAATAATAATTAAGATATATTCGAGGAGAATACTGGTTTACTTAAGAGAGTGGTTGGGTGAGTGTTATATCTCCGTATGCTTTGTCGTGAGATGTTCTATTAATGAGTGTAGGAATTATTTTCGTGTGTATTTGCATGTGCTGTAGTTACAGGAGTGGGATCTATAGATGTTGTATTGCTATGCGTTTTGTAATTACTTTTAATGGTATTTTGATGCGAGGTATCTCCACGCATTGTATTTCCACGCATCGTATTTCCACGCGTGGTATCTCCACGCACCCTATTTCCACGCGTGGAATTTCTACGCATCCTATTTTCACGTGTGGAATCTCCACGCATCCTATTTGCACGCGTGGAATCTCCACGCATCCTATTTCCACGCGTGGAATCTCCACGCACCCTATTTCCACGCGTGGAATTTCTACGCTTCCTATTTCTACGCGTGGAATTTCTACGCATTGCAATTCCACGCGTGGTACCTCCACGCACCCTATTTCCACGCGTGGAATTTCTACGCTTCCTATTTCCACGCGTGGAATTTCTACGCACTCCAATTCCACGCGTGGTACTTCCGCGCACCCTATTTCCACGCGTAGAATTTCTACGCATCCTATTTTCACGCGTGGAACCTCCACGCATCCTATCTCCACGCGTGGTACCTCCACGCACCCTATTTCTACGCGTGGTAGCTCCACGCTTGGTACCTCCACGCATTGTACTACCACGCGTAATATTTTCCCGCGTGGTGTCTCCACGCGCCCTATTTTCACGCATGGTATCTCCACGCATGGTACCTTCACGCATTGTACTTCTGCGCGTAGTATTTCCACGCGTAGTACCTCTACGCTTGGTACCTCCACGCATTGTACTTCAGCGCGTGGTGTCTCCACGCGCCCTGTCTCCACGCATGGTACCTCCACGCATAGAATTTGCTCGCACTGTACTTCCATGCGTGCTATTCGCACACACTATACCTCCATACGTAGTATTTCCACATGGTGCATTTGCAAGCCTTATACAATCGCTGATTGCACTTCCACTCACCATACAACCACATCATTTCTACTCGTCATACAACCACATCATTTCCACATACGATATCTACGAATATTATACTTCCCTCTAAGTACTACCTCCCACTCATCAATTTTTCTCCCTTCTAAGAAACCATGCCCTTTAATCAAGCTATTTCGAGCGAAACCTTGCAAATTCGTGGTCCGTTGACTGTAAGTGTATTTTAACCGCTACAACATTTATCAGTGGAGGTCATTGGCTTCGAACTCTATTCATGGTTTTGCCCTAGGATAATGGAGCGTGCCCACGGCTAGGCAGGGCACGAGTTGTTGAAGCTTGAATTAGGGGATCGTATAGAGGGGTTCAGACTGCGGAGTCTGCGGCAGGCGCCACGGGCATCGATCTGTTCCACTGCACGCATTCTCTCGACCCCGACAAACTCTGTCCCTCTCTCTCATTCCAGAAAGTTGGATAATTCTTATTTGAACAAAGCTCGAAACGAAGCCAGCTTCTAGCATCACCCGTTTCGTTTCATCTGGCTCGAAGCAGCTCGCGTTTGTCCTGCGGTACGTTTTTATTGTTCGTCCAACAAAATTTGGAACTCGAGCATTTAGGTCAATGTCCGCGGACGAAAATCGTTATGCATTGGCAGAGGATTTTATTTCGCGGAATTAGGTATCGAATTACGTACCTTTTGAATCGGACATCAAACGGGAAATCTTGAATGTTTGCTTTGGAAATTGAAGATCTTTGTGGTGTTTGACCAGGGAATTTGGGTCGATCGTGTATCGACACGGTTGATTTTATTTTGTGTAATAAACTGTCGCTTGCGAACGACTACATACAGACTAGTCTATATATTTGCCATGAAAATTGAGTCGCTTGTATTGTTTGTTCAAAGTATGTAGGTCAGTGTATGTCTGAAATTGTTGACGTACTCCACGTTATACTTTAGTATCTTTTCATGGAGAAAACGTTTCGGTAAAAGGATGTGGAATGAAAACAATTTTTAATTCCATTTAAGGTGGAAAATTCGATTACTCCTTTCAGATACAGCGTTTATAAGATGGCTGTGTCTGAAGAAGATAATTGTAGATACATTAAGGTTATTAATGCAAATGTTAAACCAACAATGGTGTTATTAAATAATTTTTTAAACGTTTCAAACTTTCTTTAGAACCTTAATTGTTCATAAGAAGTCGTGTTTGGAGTACTTGAAAATAGTAAGAAGACTGATTTCCTCTTTAAACAAGCTTTCAAGCTGAATTTCCTATTGCATTTACTTACTTTAAAAATCTGTGAACGTCACATCTACTTACGTTTTCCCGATAAAATCCCGCTGCAGTCTAAAGATGTTTCGCAAACAAAGTCTCCTTACAGTTGGTAAATTTTTATGTCAAGCTTTAATATTGTATCCAGCCTTCGGCGACGCGAAACTAACGCGGAAAGTCCGCTTTGAATGTCACCTGTCCCATTAACAAAACAAACAACGCCGAAGATAATGAATTCTAGGTGACTGTAAATCTCCCGGATGAAAATTGTCATCCCATTTAATGGAAAATCCCGACGGAAAAACTACGGGAAAAGGTCGTCTTATCTCATCGCTATTTTCACGGATCAGTTTGAGTCTGCTTGCTTAATAACGTTGGAAACTTCCACAAACTGAGCCACAGTTCCGTTCTTAAACGAACTTCCCTTCATTTAGGCTTCGGTTTCTCAAGTCGGAGACAACTTTTCTATAGAATACTGTCGACTGCTCGTTGCTCGGAAACTTTACTTTGTATTCTTCCGTGTTCCTCTGAATCAAGGCCGAAATAAGGCAATTTCCGGCTACTGTATTCCTGTATTTCAATTCTGGAACAATGTTTCACTGAGACGTGGATTTAAATTGGATTCTTTGTCCTTTTTGCTTTGTGGAGTCTATTGTAGATTTTCTACGGTGCTACCTTTGTGTGGGCTTTTGTGAACAGTTGAGGTGATTGATGTGTACTTGCGTGCACGGATTGTATTTCGGTACGTTTCCATGCGTGGTACTTGCTCGTATGGGATTTCTAGACGCTGTAATTCCACGCTCCGTATTTCCACGCGCTGTAAATCTATGCGTCGTAATTCCACGCGTAGTGCTTCCACGCGCCCATAATTCTACGCGTAGTACTTCCACGCGTCCATAATTCCACGCATAGTACTTCCACGCGCCCATAATTCCATGCGTAGTACTTCCACGCGCCGATAATTCTACGCGTAGTACTTCCACGCGTCCATAATTCCACGCGTAGTACTTCCACGCGTCCATAATTCCACGCGTCCATAATTCCACGCGTAGTACTTCCACGCGTAGTACTTCCACGCGCCCATAATTCCACGCGTAGTACTTCCATGCGTGGAATCTCCACGCGCCGTAATTCCACGCGTGGTATCTCCAAGCGTAGTACTTCCATGCGTGGTATCTCCACGCACCGTATTCCCACGCGCTGAATTTCCACGCGTGGTGTCCCAACGCGTAATATTTTCATGCGTGGTATCTCCACGCGCCTTAATCCCACGCGTGGTATCTCTACGCGAAGTACTTCCATGCGTGGTACCTCCATGCGTAGTACTTCCATGCGTGGTATTTCCACGCGTAGTACTTCCACGCACCGTATTTCCACGCATCGAATTTCTACGCATTGCGTCTCTATCCCCCGTATTTCCACGCGTAATTGCCCCCAAGCGTAATATTTCAATGCTTGATGACCTCAAGCGCCATAAGTCCGCACGTATTATCTCTACACGTTGTATATTTCCGCGTCCCATTTCCACGCGTGGTGTCTCTACACCTCATACTTCCATGCACCCTAGTTCAACCCTCATTATCTGATTGATCATAATTTCCCCACAAGCTGCACTCACTACCGCTCTATTGACCAACCCATCACGTTATCCACTTACAAATTCACGTACGAATTTCAAAAAACCGCAGAAAAACGTAAATGGAACGCAGCTCGAATAAGTACTTCAGTAAATTCCTAATTAAAGAGACAGTGAAATATAAATGCAACTTTTTAACTGAAAGTATTTGACATACTTTCTTTTAAACGATGTTTTTACTTTAAGAGGTGCTTTAGAACTTTTCGACGTTAATTCGACTCTTTTTATCGTCGCTTCTCGCATGTATCTGTCGATGATTGAGTGTCGGAAGTTGTTAGGTTGATCGATTTTGTTAGAAATTATGGGGCATTAAAAGCGGCCACTCCATTATCCGCACCCTATAAATTTTGTGAAGTTACGAACTGTGGGCTTGTCTTAGGGTAATGGTAATGACACTGAAGTCTTGTATAAAATGTAGCGCGCTGAGCGTGCTATTTTGTGCACAACATTATTAGGTAAGATGGAGGTTGCATCGCATGCAATTTGCGTTAATCGTTAATAATCGACTTAGAGTCTTTCTTCTTTATGGTCGCAGCTGCGTTTCTATTAAATACAGCTAGTTGGTATTTTCTAAAATATTCGAGCGATTTTATGAAAGAGATAAAGTAGGAGCATTACCAGAGACATAGTGTTATCAGTCATGGGGCAGAAATTATCGGAGAGAAAATTTCTTCGCATTTTAAACATGTTTTACATTTCTGAACCATTTCTCACAATTGTGGTTTGATTTTCTTTCTCCGTTAATATTTAAGAATCCTTTTTTAAATTTTGGGATTTGGGGATTTTATTTTGGAATTTAGAAACTTTGAAATATAGAAATTTGAAACGTTCTGAATATAAAATATGGAGATTGAAAGCTCGAAAATATTTAACTCCGTTCGAGCCACATTGAAAATTCTACTTCCTGCGTCCTACTTTCTAAATTCCAGGCAAGAAAAATATATTCGAAAATATTTTCCAGGTGTTCATATTTGAGAAGTAAAAATGTATATTCATAAAAGTTGAGTGAAATGAATAATTAGAGAGTTATGGCGTTGCCGTTAAGAGAGATGTTTCGTAACGCGGAATGTTCACGTTTCCACTGTTTCGAGTTATTCTGCAAACGTACGTTCGGAAAATGAGTGTTTACTCGTTTACAGAGTCAAATCAGGCTACTTTGCTGTAAACAGCTTCGTTAAACGACTCTTTTAATCAATGAGTGCTCTCACATCGGCGCATTCGTTTGAAACTACTCGTTAAAATCGATCCAATTATCTTATTCGCTGAATTCCAGATTTCTGTTACAATGAGGTGAACTCTTGTTGTTTGAACTTAAATTCAATTTTGGAGTTGTGGGAGTTTCATTTATTTACTGTTAGATGTTTAGATATTTAGATAGTTAGATATTTAGATGTTTAGATAGTTAGATGTTTAGATAGTTAGATGTTTAGATAGTTAGACATTTAGATATTTAGACATTTAGATATTTAGACATTTAGACATTTAGATAGTTAGACATTTAGTCATTTAGACATTTAGACATTAAGACATATAAAAATATAAATATGTGAACATATCAAATTTTGAAGCACATAAATTTCCCAACTTCTGATCTTTCTTCTTAAGAGCTTAATTTGTAAATCAAAAGATATAGAAGTATTCAATTCTCAAGCTGAGACCGTAACACGATCAGCTGCTGATAAATGAACGACTGACAAGGAAACCGTACCTAATTATGTGAGCGTCTTGCCCCCTCCACTCCACACAATTTAATTCCACCAAGATCCGCTAGGCGGCGCATAGCCTAATGCCTTTCTCGAAACTAAAACGAGCCCGGCAGCAGCATATAACGGGGCCAGTAACACTGTATAGCATGATCCTTCGCGTTCAGAAAGGGATATGATGAATCGGTCTATCTTGTCTTTTACAAGAAGCCTGCACCGTGTTACGACGTGGCAGGTTAAACCTCTCTGATCCCTTTTATATATTTTTTTTTTATTTTTTTTATAATTTTATTTTTATTTGTCAGTTGGAAGTATTAGATTGTAAATTACATTTGTGAATTATTTAACATCGTAGCTGTTTATTCTATAATTTTAAGTTGAATTACGATAATGAAATATAAATTGATTTAATTTTAGTGGGTCGGATGTTTTTATCTGTTAAAGTCTTCAAGTTTATTTGGTTGGTTCAATTGGAGTTCCGAATTTATTATACTAATGTAATATCATTTATTGTATACTTTGTTCTAACTCGTTTTATGAATTTTTTTTATTAAGTTTGTTCAATGTATCTGAACGTGTGTAATATTATTACATATATTTATTGTAACAGGTCTGATGAATTATTTTATTATACTTTTTAAATGTATCTTAACCTTCATAATATTTGTTACATATATTTATTGTAACAGGTCTGATGAATTATTTTATTATATTTTTTAAATGTATCTAAACTTTCATAATATTATTTACTACATATATTTATTGTGAGTCTGATGAATTATTTTATTAAATTTTTTAAATGTATCCAAATTTTCATAATATCATTTACATATTTATACTACCTATCCAATTACTTCAACCTTCATAAATCCACATAAACGTAATTTTTTTAAAATCCATCTATCGCAAAGCACGAATTCAGCAGAACTAAAACAACCAAAAAAAAGTACCTCTCAACTGCACACTTCACCCACCACACAACGATGATTGCTCATTAAACCACAAATATGCCTCACAAATACGTCATTCATATCCCAGTTCCTCATCGATAAACCGAATTTAGCTGTCAAGAACCAGCATAATGAATGTTCCCGAACAATAGACAGTTTACTTAAAATTGGATTCGCGAAGAAACATCGCCCATTCGAGCGTTCAAAACGAGTTTCCTCCAACGAAATGTAAAAATCACCTGACGCGAATATCGACACGATCGACGAATTGCTCTTGATAAATCGCTCGGTTTTCCTACCAGATGTCTGTTCCATAATAGAGTGTCCGATGATCACCTCGTATTTTTCCATCGCTATTGTTCACCCAAGAATGTCGGGCCGTCTAAGAGATTTGTCGCCACGTATTTCAACAACTTCGAAAGAAATTGTTTTGTTAAACATTTGAAGTTGGAAGCTTCGTTTCATTTAACGGGAGATGGAACTCGGGAAATTCTTTATTCGAGCGAGAATTTCTGGACACCCGAGGAAGCTGTTATTTATTGAAGACGCTTTAGAGCGAATTGTAGTCTCCAGAGAATATATTCCATTTTACATTCAAGTTTAACGATTTCGGGTTTGGGGAGTTTGACGATTTCAGGTTTGGTGAGTTTGACGATTTCGGGTTTGGGGAGTTTGACGATTTCAGGTTTGGTGAGTTTGACGATTTCAGGTTAAATTTAATAATTCAGAAATTTGTGAATGGATATTAAAATTAAAATATGTAGAATGTTTACGAGTTAAAGAATTTTTAAATATAAAGGACAGCAATTTACAAATCCATCGCTGTACAAATAAAAAATTGTCAAGTTTAAATATTTATCCACCCATCTTAACCACAGCGTTCATAATTGAGACTTAAAGCAATAGCATTTTTCCGATAAACCCTTGCGCCAAAAAATCAGACATCACAATAAAACGCGAAAGGAGTGTTTAATACAGCCACAGATGTAACAAACGAATCTATAAAAAAGACACGGAAACAACGTTTTCATCAGAATTTCCAAGCGGTTTTAAACGGAACAGTGTGTCGTGCAGAGTAAAATTGCGAATAAGTTCTCCCATTTTGTCCTCCCGTCAGCCCTCTGTTTTTATATCCTCAGCAAAATACTTTGAACGAGTTTCATAACGGGTCGCTTCCATTCTCTCACTCGATTTTACGAGAAAATTTTTGTCAGCTAACGCGTTATAACGTTACAAAATATGCATTGAAAATTCAAATTAAATTTCGAACGTTTAATGATCATTTCTGTATTCGCTTCAAACAGCCGCTCGATAAAATTTCTTTATTCCTCGTTTATATTCATTGCTTTTTTAACTTTCATAAATTGCAGTGAACGATCGTTTAACGCCGAGAGACAGTTTGGCAACTCGTAATCGAACATGAAGTGGAGCATTCACGGAATATAAATTCTGCGGGTTAAACAGTAGAACTAACGATTGACACAGTTTTTATATTTTGTGTTATAGTATTTTTTTGCGGTACGGAATGGGAGATAGAGTGCTGTGTATGTTGACGCTTCGGGTTAGTATGCACTGTGTCACTATTGCTGTACGATATCGTGTCACACTTCTGACGCAGTTTATAGTTCACACTACACACCCATATTCCCATATTTGCACTCAGTGGAATTTTTGGTGCAATTCTAGTTGTAATTTTCTTAGTCAAAGATCGTTGAATATAGAACGTGTCTAACTGCCATTTGAGGAGTTCAGTGCACACATTGATTAACTCCATTTTTTGAAGCATCACAAATTTAAGTGTTAAAGCATTTGGTATAGTCATAACTTTTTATATTTATAATGATTTAAGATTTTTCAAAAAATAGAGTACACTGAACGGCTCATTTGACTTTTTAATTTATTGTAATAATTAATTATTTGTGCCTTATGCAACCAGCTGGAAGAATGTAAGTTAAGGGATTGAAAGTAACGTATCACATTTGTGACGCAGTTTATAGTTCGTACACTATACACCCATATTCCCATATTTGCACTCCGTGGAATTTTGGGTGAAATTCTAGTTGTAATTTCCTTAATCAAGGATTATTGATTATGGAACGTGTTTAACTATCGTTTGACTTTTTAACTTATAGCTATAATTAATTATTTGTGCCTAGTGCAACCAGCTGGAAGAATGTAAGTTACGGGGTTGAAAGTAACGTGTCACACTTGTGACGCAGCCTACACAATTCTAGTTATAATTTTCATAATCAAGGATCGTTGAATACAGACCATGTATAACTATCATTTAACTTTTTAACTCATAGCAATAATTAATTATTTGTGCTTGACGCAATCATCTGAAAAATTGTAAGTTAAAGTACACCACAAACCAGACCTTTATTCGCATATTTCCACTTAATCGTATTTTAGGTTCAATTCTAGTTTCAATCTTCATAATCAAGTATCGTTGAATACACAACCTATTTAACCAACCTGTTACTTTTTAACTTATAGCAGTAATTATTTGTGTCTAAAGCAAACTGGAAAATGATAGCCTAAGAATAACGTCAGTAAGGTTAAAAGTAACGTCAGTAATTAAAGAAGTGTCTATACACTTCTGTCTCCACAACTTCTATCTATGTATAATCGAAGACCACAGACGAGTAAAGATATCAGAAATGATCGATCCGCAAAGAGAATAGCATCGGTAAACTAACAGATCCTTCCGGAAGCTGTTATCGCCCGAGGATAACTTTGGATTCCCAGGGGAGCAGCTTCCAGCGTGAAATTCAATTTAACCACCACGGACACGTTCCCGGAAGATAGGAAAAGCGGTCGCAGAAGTCTAGCGAACTTCGTGATGGCTCGGTATAATGCCAAAGAGTAGAATTTTCGAAAATAGGAACATATTTGTTCGAACGCTCCTATTACCTCGCTATATATTTCATAAAATGTGACGTAGTTAATCGTGCGAAGAATGATAAATCTCGCGAAGATGAGCAATAATTTTCTTTGAGGAAATTGAAAATCGTGTACATTTTATGCGAAATTCATTGTTCGATGTCTGCGACATTCTCGATTTCACCGAAGGTTAATCTGGTAATGTGAAATATGGAAGTCGATTTTGCGGGAACCGCGCGATGCATAATTCATTGGTATATATGAAAAATCCGGACCGTGCTCTTAAACTTTTTCTACTTAGGTGCTTCCTGTAAGAAAACGCTTGCAGGGATTTATTGTTCCGAAAGTGATATGAATTATTAAGATGGGCAATTTCTTTTTTAATGTAGCCTCGAGCATTTTGGGATTTGGAGATTTTGAAATTCAGATTCGAAGATAGAGGGACTCTTACAAGAGTTTATGCAAAACTGATTTTACGATAAAGAATTTTCCTTCCACCCGTATATTTGTATCTTTCCGACTTATGTCACCCTCTTCCCGGCGTGCAATATGTCGTTGGATTATCTCGTTCGTCAAACGTATATACAGTGAGACACGGCCAAAATCGTACATCATATATACAAAGACGTTTCTTCTCGTGAAAAAGTTCAGATAAGGTATAGGGGAAAAATATCACGAATCTATATTGTAAATGTATCTATATTTATTATGTAGTAGTATCAAAAGAAACGGAGTTGTCTAAATATAAAAAAAACAAAGTTACTATGATTCTGGCTGTAAAATGCCTCAAACCTAAAATCGTACCTATTTGTTAGCATTTTCCAATGGGAATCCCTGAAAAACAAATAAAAATCATAGAACAAATGGGAGATTACATTTTTTGGCTCATTTGTAATTGTCCTTTAGCGTCGTAAAGTCCGTAGTTGAAAAATATTATAATAATGAAGCAAACAACGATAGAAGAGCGACAAATAGTTATAAGAAATTTTGAAAGTGGAAAAAGCTATCGTGAAATTGCGAAAATTATTGGTAGAAGTGCTAGTACTGTTCAGTATATTATAAAACGATATGAAAATGAAAATAGAATAAGTAATGCATTAAAGAAAGCTCCAAATAAAAAGTTCAACGCGTACGACGAAAGATGGATAGTACGAAAAATTCAAGAGAATCCGAATAAAAATGACTTAAAAAGGGCATTAATGGAATGGAACAAAATTGAATTTTTACTGAAAAATTGGTGAAATCTATGCCAAATAGATTGCGTGCAGAATGCAGTCGTAGATATCCAAATACTACCTTTCAATTAAAACAAATTGTTGGTTACTTTTCTACAAATATACGATTTGACAACCTGTAACCATTTTTACGTTACCTGAACTTTTCCACGAGAAGAAACCTATTCGTATATGTGACGTACAATTTTGGCTGTGACTAACTGTACATGTTACATAAGTAGGAAATATAAAGTCGTAGATGCTTGATATTGTGCTGCCTTGTAACTCGTGTCAGGACTTAGAAAGAAGCGTTTCAGCGAGAGACGTATAGCACTAATCTGCATGGTACGCCAGCATCACGTAACTCCGGCGATAACACCGCGTCCCAGGAAATATGGAAACAAACGAGAACTCGTGTTCTTTCATTTGCAAACCTCGGTCGAGGTGACACCTTAATATCCTTCAGCATCGTTTCAATATTTCAAACGTTCCAAATAACTCGATGACAACATCGTATAATCGATAATTAAGCACTGTTCAATGAGCAGGCGGTATTAAAATTTACCGGGATTCTCCAAAAGCGTCGAAATCATAAACGGATTATTCCGCAAATTAAAGCGATCAATTAGCAGCTATTCACGATCGAAGGATTAAACGTAGGATTGTTCCTAATTCAGCCGGCCCAACGAATGGAACGAGAATCGATTTGACGGCCAAACGAGATAAAGTTATACTCTGCGTCTAGTGAAAATTGAATCACATTCGCAGTTGCGAGAAACATAATAATCCGGTTGCAATGATTATTGAGAAATACAGTGTACGTGGGAAACGAAATCTCTACTATGTCTCTGTTAATTGGGGATTTTGGGAGATAGAGGTTTTGAGAGGTAGACATTGCAAGAGGTGGAGATTTCGGGAGATGTGGATTTTGGGATATTAGTATTTCGAGATGGAGGGGCAGAGGGACATAGAGACTTTAGAACACAGCGATTTTGGGAGATATGGAGTTTGGGATGTTAGAATTTGGGGACGGAGGGTCTTTGGGATATGTGGACTTTGAGACGTGGAGACTTCAGAGCGTAGAGATTTCAGAGCGTAGAGACTTCAAAGCGTTGAGACTTCGGAGCGTAGAGACTTCAAAGCGTAGAGACTTCAGAGCGTGGAGATTTCAAAGCGTAGAGACTTCAAAGCGTAGAGACTTCAGAGCGTGGAGACTTCAGAGCGTGGAGACTTCGGAGCGTAGAGACTTCAAAGCGTAGAGACTTCGGAGCGTAGAGACTTCAAAGCGTAGAGAAGCGTAGAGATTTCAGAGCGTAGAGACTTCAAAGCGTAGAGACTTCGGAGCGTAGAGACTTCAAAGCATAGAGACTTCAAAGCGTAGAGACTTCAGAGCGTAGAGACTTCAAAGCGTAGAGACTTCAAAGCGTTGAGACTTCGGAGCGTAGAGACTTCAAAGCGTAGAGACTTCAGAGCGTGGAGATTTCAGAGCGTAGAGACTTCAAAGCGTAGAGACTTCGGAGCGTAGAGACTTCGGAGCGTAGAGACTTCAAAGCGTAGAGACTTCGGAGCGTAGAGACTTCAAAGCGTAGAGATTTCAGAGCGTAGAGACTTCAAAGCGTTGAGACTTCGGAGCGTAGAGACTTCGGAGCGTAGAGACTTCAAAGCGTAGAGATTTCAAAGCGTAGAGATTTCAAAGCGTAGAGACTTCAAAGCGTAGAGACTTCAAAGCGTAGAGACTTCAAAGCGTAGAGACTTCGAAGCATTAGAAATTCGAAGGGTAAAGACTTCAGAGCGTAGAAACTTTGGGACACAAGAACATCGGGGCTTAGCGACTTCGGGACGTGAAGACTTCGACACATGACAACTTCAGGACGATGAGACATCGGTACATGACAACTTCGCTGCGTAGAGACTTCGGGACATTGCAAATTCGAAGGGCAAAGACTTCAGGGCGTATAGACTTCAGAACATGAGAACTTCAAGAGTAGAAACTTCGGTACATGAGGACTTCAGGTCGTGGCGGCTTCGGTACATGAGGACATCAGTATATTAATATCTCGTGACAATAGGAACTTCGTTACATATGAATGTACAGATCGTTAGCTTGTAGTTTCTAGGTAGTTAAGTTATTTGGGAACGTTGGAGTTCAAGAATATAGAGGTTCAGTAATTTAGAGATACAGAAGTCCAGATATCTAGGAGTCTACAAGTTCATGTACCTAATAATTCAGAACTCTGTAGATACAGAAACTTGGAGATCTACCTATGTATGATAGAGTCTAATGACGCTGTGGTAATTTAAGAACTAAAACTTCATACAGCCACTGATCTAGATATGCAAATGACTTTGTCAGAGTCCTACAATCTACAAGATCGCTCTCCTTTTTCTAAAATAAAGGATCTACAATCTAATCGATGTAAATGCAGCCGTTGTTCGTTTCAAGCCGTGTCGAACAATTTCCTGGACGTCAAGGCGACGCAGCAGAAAATCGCTGGCTCCCGTTGCGTCTGTAAAATGTGTATCCCGAACGAAGAAGGTAACCGGCGGAAAATGATGGAAGACTGTTGCCAGGGAAACTCGTTCTTCCATTAGGAACACGCTCGTTTCCTCCTCCCTTCCGTATCGCGTTTCTCGATTAAACTCGGTATCTTTCCAGCGAGTTCGCAGTCAAGTTTGATCAGGTTGTGACTTCCCGTTAAAAAACCCAACGAATTATTTAGCCGCGTGGGTGGTATTATATTTACGTGGCGACGTAAAGCCGCGCTAGCGTCCTCTCGTCGGGGCGAGTTTAGAATTCGCAGTATTTTGACCCGTCGCCAAAATACCGCGACTCGAAATCTCTCTGATTTACGACTGCGACCGGGTGACAAAATTAGATCGGGTTTCTTGAGCACCGTCCGTGAAACTGCGTATGCGACTGCGTTTTTACTCTTCGTAGGGATTTACTTGTATGACGAGATTTGGAGATGAGGGAGGTTAAAGATTTAAGGATGCATTGGGACATGTGGAAATTTAGAGATGGAGAAATTAGGGAATATGGAGATGGGGAGGTTTAGAGATTTTTGGGTGCAGAGATTGGGGGATGTGGAAATTTAGAGACATAGAAATACGAGAATATAAAGATAGGGAGCTTTAGAGATTTTTGCATGCAAGGTTTGAGGGATGTGGAAATTTAAAGACATAGAAATTCGAGAATATAGAGATACGGAGGTCCAGAGACTTTTGGATGTAGAAATTGGGGGATGTAGAAATTTAAAGACATAGAAATTCGAGAATATAGAGATAGGGAGGTTTAGAGATTGTTGGATGCAGAGTTTGGGGGATGTGGAAATTTAAAGACATAGAAATACGAGAATATAAAGATAGGGAGGTTTAGAGATTTTTGCATGCGAGGTTTGAGGGATGTGGAAATTTAAAGACATAGAAATTCGAGAATATAGAGATACGGAGGTCCAGAGATTTTTGGATGTAGAAATTGGGGGATGTAGAAATTTAAAGACATAGAAATTCGAGAATATAGAGATACATAGGTCTAGAAATTTTTTAATGCACGAATTTGAGGGTATAAAAATATAAAGACATAAAAATCCAAGAATATAGAGATACGAGGGTTTGGAGATCTTTAGATGTAGAGATCGGGGGATGTAGAAATCTACGAAGAAAGAAATCTGAATACAAAGAGATGGAGATCCAGAAACTTGTGAATGCAGGAATTTGGGGGTGCAGAAATGTAGAGATAAAGAAGTCTGTGAATACAGACATACGGAGGTCTAGAAATTCTTGTATGCAAGGATTGGAGGGTGTAGGAACTTATAGACATAGAAACCTAAGAATATAGAGATACGTAGGTCTACAGAGTTTTAAATACAGGGATTTGAGGGTACAACAATTTATAGACATAGAAGTCTAAGAATATAGAGATACGTAGGTCTACAGAGTTTTGAATACGTGGATTTAAGGATGCAACAATTTATAGACATAGAAGTCTAAGAATATAGAGACACATGTCTACAGATTTTTGAATACAGGGATTTGAGGGTGCAACAATTTATAGACATAGAAACCCAAGAATATAGAGACACAGACGTCTACAAAGTTTTGAATACAGGGATTTGAGGGTACAACAATATACGGACACAGAAATCCAAGAATATAGAAATATGAAACGTGCGATTACTCTCGGGTCAAGTTTTCCTTCATCGCCGTCTTAGATAAACCAAGGATCCTCACAGTGCGGATTCGATATCGCTACAATACACGGTCCACAAAACCTCCACAAAATAAAATAGAGATACTGTTTCTCCTCTCTGTGATATATCATATAGAAGCTTGATTTATCGCGTGTACAATGGAAATTCAGGTATTACCGAAAAGTGGTCCGGTGTTATCGGTGTGGTTACACCAGTCAACCATCGAAGGATTATATTGCAGTTAAAAGAAAAGCAAAAGTTGGTCAAAGGATAAAAAAACTTCCACCCGCGTGTATCCCTATCGATTGACCCCGATATGCAAGAAATCCGGTTTAGTCGAGCACCGACTATACAACCTCTTTTTTTCTATGTATTTTAAATTTCTATTGAAATCGTAGTGATGGATTGAAAACTTTGGGAACTTTGATAGTTCCCTGAGGGATATCTTGGCGTTTAAGCGAGGAAAGTTTTAAAGCTTGATTATATGTAAGGTGCAGTAACGTGATGTACAATCGTGCGGACGTTAAAAAAAAGATTTTATAGTGAAATTTAATTTCAAAGGTGGTTTGTGTGAAATATGGAGGAGGAGCAAGGTGTGACAATATGATACATGGCGATATGAGGCGAAACAATTCTACTGTGGCGATTAGTGTGCAGTAAATCAGAATGTGGTCATTGCACATATGACAGTAGAATGCATAGGTGATATAATGTATAGGAATTCTATGTGTGGCTATACAACATGTGGCAATTCCACTCACAGTAATTTCCAAGTGTTGCAATTCCACTCATAGTAATTTCCAAGCGTGGCAATTCCACTCATACTAATTTCCAAGCGTAGCAATTCCACTCGTACCAATTTCTAAGCGTGTCAATTCCACTCTTGGTAATTCTCAAGCTTTGCAATTCCACTCATACTAATTTCCAAGCGTAGCAATTCCACTCGTACCAATTTCTAAGCGTGTCAATTCCACTCTTGGTAATTCTCAAGCTTTGCAATTCCACTCATACTAATTTCCAAGCGTAGCAATTCCACTCGTACCAATTTCTAAGCGTGTCAATTCCACTCTTGGTAATTTTCAAGCGTTGCAATTCCACTCATACTAATTTCCAAGCGTGGCAATTCCATTCGTACCAATTTCTAAGCGTGGCAATTCCATTCTTGGTAATTTTCAAGCGTTGCAATTCCACTCATAGTAATTCCCAAGCGCAGCAATTCCACTCATACTAATTCCTAAGCATGGCAATTCCACTCATACTAATTCCCAAGCGTGGCAATTGCACTCGTAATAATTTCCAAGCGTGGCAATTCCACTCATACTAATTTCCAAACGTGGCAATTCCACTCATACTAATTCCCAAACGTGGCAATTCCACTCATACTAATTTCCCAGCGTGGCAATTCCACTCATAGTAATTTCCGAGCGTAGCAATTCCACTCATAGTAATTTTGAAGCGTGACAATTCCACTCACAGTAATTCCCAAGCGTGACAATTCCACACATGGTAGTCCCAAGCACCATATAACGTGTGACAATTCCACCCATGATAATTCTAAACGTGTTAATTCCACTCATAGCAGTTCCATTCACGTCAGTCTTACGTGCTTACAACTATACAACGCGTTGTAATATAACACGTTACGAAATAACATGCCATAGTTTATCATATAAGTATATGTATAACAGTATGCTATTAAGAATGACAGTACGAATGACAGTACGACATTAAGAATGACAAGTCGATGAAAATATAACAATATCCTCATTTGCATAAAAGAATGAAATAGTACCACCTCCGTTAAACTGTCAAAAAAAATATATTTACTAATAAAAAAAAAGCTAGTCCTCAAGTTACCAGCGTGAGTAATGATCCATTAGCGAACAGCCGCGAAACGTTAACTGGTCCACAGATTTTATCTTTGTTAAAACCGAAAGCAGCTGTTACTCCACTTTATCGCACCATCTGTTCCGCTCTCTGATTATTTAACGTCGAAGATTAATTATTATGGAAAAGTAACACACGTTCGCATACACAATTTCATATTTATGCAATTTCTCGCTCGAGGACGTATTCAGTATTCCTCTGATACTGCTTTTATAAAAAATTTCGATGGAAAGAAGACAAAATCGCGTTCAGGGAATTCTTCTCCGTGTCGCCGGAGTAGTGGATCTCTCTGTGTACATACCTGTACTTTCCATGAATATTTTCCTTCCTACTGGAGAGAAAATTGTAATGTTTGCGGAGGATTGCAAACACAATCGATCAGGTCACGCAAGGATGCGAATAAAGATTCATGAACCTTTTAATAATACATGCGCTAGTCATTTGCACGGATTTGCAATGCATATGCACGAATCCGAGGACATTGCTTCCTTGCACCCTTGAAAGATAAGGAGTTGGTCATTAATAACGTGTCTTTACACCCCTTAACATCTTGTTCCTCTATTATCTAGTATGATCTAATTCCACACCAAACGTATGGAATAGTAAGTGATATTATTTAGAAAGAAACTTGTATCTTCATTACTGTGTCACGTGTATGTGTTTATTATAAGGAGCATATGAGGTGTGTTATGATCTTCGTAGATTTTGAGTTTCGTAGATTTTTACATTTTGGAAATTCTTAGATCCATCAAATTCATCTGTTCTCAACAATTCTTGAATCTAAAAAATTTCTACTGAATTAATTTAAAAAATTTACGTTGCTCTACTTTGCATTTATAAAATTCTGAAATGTCGACAATTTCTAAATTTAAAAAATTAAAATCTCAAAGTTCTTCACTTTCTAAAAATCTCTGCACACCAAAAATAATCAGATCCAGTTTTCTAAATCTCAGAGAACTGCATTTCTAATGTTCTGTATCATCAAATCTCACCAATATGTCCTTTGCACCGAGTTCACCGAGCGCCAAATTATTTAATTACTCTGTTCACTCATTTTCGTGCAAAGTCAAACGACGGAACGTTGAACCCACGAGACCATTAGCCCGAGAATTATTTACTCTACGATAGCTGAGCACGTGAGAAACTTTTGGACGGCTCAAATACGTTTTTGGCCGGCTACCAAAATTTAAAGGTTCTCGTGTTAGTGCGAGTATAGACGCTGATTAAGAGATTGAATCAACAATACGCTTTGTTGTTCCGAACACGTGATAATCTTTCGTTCGCTTTCGATAAATCACCGTGGAGCTGCCAAGTAATTCATCTAAACGTCGTTTAAATCGTCCGATATGATCTATGATGATGTGATATTCCGCAGGTAAGCATTCGTAATACTCGGAATCTTTCGTGAGTTCATTCGAACGAATGACGCGTGTTCGTAATTTATTAGACCGCGAGAGTAATGTTAACGGTTCCGACGTTTAACAAACTGTGTTTGAAGTTTAATAATTTCAGTCTGACTTCGAAATATTACTCTGCAATTATATACTTTGCAGTTTTGCAATTTTGTACTTTATATTAACCCTTTAGACTCCCTAATTTTTATAACCTACCAACTCCTTCATTTACAAAATAGATAAAAAGAGGCGTTCACAATAAAATATATTGTAACAGTGTAGAGTATGTAACAAATACATTTTTGGTTTATTATAAATAGTAAATAAATGATAATGTATATGTTCAACCAATCAATTTATTTAAATTTTTTACATGGTTCGTGAGATATGTGATGTCGAGCCACACTCGACATAGGAATGCAAAGGGTTAAATTATTTTGATGCTCTTCATAATTCACACTTTTTCGTTTCCCATACGCGATATCAAACTAATCGCAATCAACCACTGTAGATCTCCAAACTGTATGTCCATATTTTATGACATTCGTTCAACAGCCGATACGACAGATATTTTCCGTTCTGTTTATTAGAACGACTGCAGCTTCCCAATCTCTCAACGATCTGATACTAAAATTTACCCGAACGCACGCAATATTCCGCGTCGAAGTGTCATCGAACATCCATTACTCGTTAGCGTTACATTGAAACTCGTTTTATAAAATTCCCGTTAAGTTTATGAAACTGCAATAATTCCTAGCAGCGCAGATTTGCAATCCATTTCTCGCAATTGAATTCCGTCCGCCTAGTTGAAAATTCGTGGGAATGCTCTTAAACCCTCTGAGTAATTCTAATTTCTGCAGACAATCTTGTTACGCTAGCAATCAAATTTGGGAACGCCGTTCCAAACTTAAATCTCATCTTCAGGCTGGTATATACAGGCTTGGGAATGTCGATACATTCGTGTAAATGTATGGATGTACAAGGTTATTTTGTGAAAGTGGAGATGTAGAGAACGTATTGTGTGAAGGTGGAGATATATGGATTTACGTATGGAGGGTTTAAGGATGTAGAAATGTAGAATTGTAGAAGGTTGAATCTGAGAATGTAGGATGTTGGGTGTAGGAATAATATTTTATAAAAGTGGAGATATGGAGAACGTATTGTGTGAAATTGGAGAAATAGAGATTTAAGTATGGAGAGTCTAAGGATGTAAAAATGTAGGATTGTAGAATGTTGAATCTAGTAATGTAGGATGTTGGATGTAGGAATAATATTTTATGAAAGTGGAGATATGCAGAACATATTGTGTGAAGTTGGAGATGTGGAGATTTAAGTATGGAGGGTCTAAGGACGTAGAAATCCAGGAATGTAGAACGTTGAATCTAGTAATGTAGGATATAGAAATGTAGGATGTGGATCTAGGAATATTAGAAATTTTAGATATAGTGATAGAGAGATGTGGAGGTCTAAAAACAAAGAGATCTAGGAACGTAGAACTCTAAGAACGTTGGGATTTAGAAATGTGAGAATTTGGAGAGGTAGCATCCTAGGGACGTGGAAATCTAAGAATGTGAGGATCTATGGATGAAGAGATCTGGGGCAGTAGGTATCGAAGGATGTGAGAATTTGGGGACGTAGTAATCGAAGGACGTGGAAATCCAAGAATGTGGAGATCTATGAACGAAGAGACCTGGGCTACTAGAAATCGAGAGATGTCGGAATTTGGAGACGTAGTAATCGAAGGACGTAGAAATCTAGGAATGTGGAGATCTATGAACAAAGAGATATGGGCTACTAGAAATCTAGAAACGACGGAATTTGAAGACGTAGCAACCTAGGGACGTGGAAATCCAAGAATGTGAGGATCCATGAACGAAGGGATCTGGGACAGTAGAAATTTTAGTATGTAGGAATTTGGAGACGTTGCAATTTAAGGACGTAGAAATCCACGAACGAAGAGATCTAGAGACCTAGAAATCCAGGCACGTGGAATTCTAAAACGCCGAGAATCTAAAGATGTAGTAACTCGCAAACGTACAAGTCTAAGAACGTACCTTTGGCCTAAGGGACCTAGACAAGTAGAAATCTAGAAATGTAAAAATTTGTAAAAGTAATAATCTGAACACGTATGACTTGACAACCCTAAAAATCTAAAGAAATCTACACTGAATGGAAAATATTGGATAGAGGAATATTTAGAGACTCAAGACTATTACATAACACGTATCTTAAAAGTTACGGCACGTAATAAAATTTCAAAGCGTTTAAACAGGTGCTCCTTCAAAATTCCGTGTTTCGAATTTCACGCTTACTAGCTCCACAGTAACTTTGAGAAAAAACCCCGCAGTAAAATCGATTCGGGATTCGCAGCAGCGAACGGCTGGTGCAAAACGACGAAAAATAGAACGGAAAGGAGGTATCTTTGACGGCGAATAAACGCGAATGCAACTTTCACGGTTTCTTTGAGGTGTCTAAAATGAAATTAACGAACTAGAATAACGAGTTGCTTTAATTCCGAATTATAAACGAGACACTCTGGGAGATATCTCGATTTTAGTCGCGAACCGCCTCTTCAGAGATGCAGTATTCATCAGCGTTTCTCCGTGAAAAAGATAACAATCGTGCTTCATCAGAGCGCGTTTTCATCCTTCGTATACCTTCGGGACAGTTGTTATATTTACAGAATCCTGGAGATACTGCCAGATAAAACTATCTTGAGCAGCGACAAAAGACTCAAACGCTTAACAAAAATTTCCACCAAGAGAAATAGAACGAACAATTAAATTTTCACGCAAGATCTCTGCTCTCTCGCAAGACCCCGCACGTTTAACAGTGACTGAACCGAGGCAGATTAACGGGAACCGTTTTAATATCGTGGTAAAAGTCGGGTGCCAAGAGTTCCAGCTGCAGAAAAAAGCAGCTCTCGAAGAGAATCCTCGAGGTCGTACTCGCTAAACTTCTTTGCCATGGACGCAGCCATTCGAGCGCGTTACTCCGCATGGTTGACCCAATTTCGACCAAGTTTCTCCCCGAGATTGGTACGGCAACATGACCGCAATAAAATTCAAACATTATACCTATTAGACACCCTTGCTCCAAGAGACACGTAAGAACCAGTTACCTTTGTTGCTCCGCTTCGTGCTCTCTGAAAATTCTAGTAGTCTCTCCCTTTTTAATTTACAAAAATCCTCCGGTCTAAATTTAGAAGTTCGCTAAAAGATTTAAAGGTTGCGTTAATATTCAAATCCGTCAAGAGGTCATTGAATATGCATGAGCTGAGTTTTGTTGGGTAATTTCTAATTCAGGAACCGGTGCTCAGAGCATATGTACAATAGGTCTGTTTTATGATACGCAATTAAGACAAATTGAAGAACCTTGTTACGGAAAATTGTTATGAAAGAAATCTCGATGACTGCATTTATTACAAACATGGAATAAAATTTCATAATTTAAGTATGTCAAGCTGTACATTAATATACATAGCAACCAGGCAGAAGTTATAATTCAAACAGAATGCAATATTTCCAATACCGCAGTTTCTTCGAAAGTTAGAGCACGTTGCTTATTCCTGTCGCGGTTTTACGTTTCCGTTTGGATAATATCTCGGAGATACGCACTGCGGCACTATTACCTTCCACGGAAATAAAATGCAGTGACAGATGCACCTTCGCGATTTCCATCGAATGTTTCCTCAAAGGTTATGAAGCAATACGGGTCTCGGCAAAGGAAACGTTTTCCCCGAATTTCTTGTTTCCGCCAGTGTATCGACGATTTTACGATAAACGCCGTTAGATACCGTGAAACGTCGAATTTATTTTTTTTCCGTCGAATTTCCAGCAGAGTATGCACGTCCCGTTGCCAAACTCCTACGTTGACCCCGTAGTTTGGACGCTGGCCAAACTCTTGATGTCTGGACATGTTAACGACGAATTAATTTCTGAAAACCCTGCTCTCCTATTTCGGATCATTAATTGAAAAAAAATCGCTCCAGTATTTTTATCGGAGAAAGTTATTCCGAAACTCGGAATTTCCACGGAATCGAATTCCACAGAGAGAAATCGAAATTGGAATTTTGCAATTACCATTCCGTATAATCGAATAAGAGAATATTCGATTACAATTTCTCGTTACATGATGCAGAATCATAATTGAGTCGGCAGTCTATAACGCGTGAAATAACGTTCCTAGTGTTTGCAGTTTCAATGTGGGGCTGCTAATTGAACGCAAACAGGCGTGAATACACGCGTCTGCCAAGAAAAACAAGAGAAATGCCGCTGTAGTCGTTTAACAGTGTTTGCTAAAGTTTTTGACACTGGTATTGTTCGATGAGAGACACATCGAGGCTACTGATAAAATTATGTTTTCACGCTTTTATAAGTTGCGACGGGAACTTTGCTATCATTTTTAACAATAAATGTCAATATCAATTTTCACGCAAATTGAAAAATATTGGAAGGCTGAAAGAGTGATTGTTAGCTTTCGTGTTCCTTACAGTTCTGATGGTCCTTCAGTTATAGAAATTTTGAAAGCACTCGTGAACACAAATTTTAGTGGAGCTCTCTTGAGTATAACAAATTTCAGTTTAGAAGCACTCTCGATTATTAGAGGTTTCACTTTGAAACTTTCGAGTTTGAAAGCTCTCTTGAATGTAACTTTCAATTTGAAGCCATTCTTGTATATATTAATTTTGAGAGAAATGTTATACCTCAGAACTGAGGTATTCAGAAATCTGTGAACGTCAATAATTTAAACCTGTTCAAGTTCACTCGTGCAGCACGTGCCCTATGAAATTTTTATGCAGTCTATAGACCCATGACGTACAAACTGTGTACTACGTGTAATGAATTGCCTCGGAAGTAAGCGTAATTTTTCATGGTTGCAGGAGACATGGTGCAAAAGGTGGTGGCACATTTCCCAGAGGAATCTGTTCCTGACGACAAGCTGTTTCGCTCCCGGCTTGAGTCCAATTTTGGCGAAAGAGGTGGACGAGAAGACTAAAACCGTATCGAAGGATTTGAAGCCGTCGAGATTGTCTCAGGACGATAAGGCGCCTAAGAGTTTGGATGCTCAAAACGCAGTGGATACCGGTGAGTGATGGAACGCGATACAACGTGATATAAAAGGAGCAATGCGTCATGGTGTTATAACAGGAAACATCAGAAAGCTTTTCACAGCTATTGTCGTAGTACAAGTCGTTGGTCTCCTTTATTTTCGTTTTAAAAGGAACGTTCTGAATTCTGGCTTCTCTGAGGCCCTTTGATACGCGAAATTCCTCCGTTTTGACTATCGGATTAATCAGCGGCCTTTTAGAATACCTCCGTATCGTTAGACTGGAACTAACTCGTATAGTCTCGTTGATTTATCGAAATTTCAGCGAAACTCGGAGCAGAGACGGAACTTCGCAATGTTACGATGATTCCGTATAAATAGATTGTTATATTTAAGTTCGTGTAGGTCGGAAAGCTAGCCAGGTGATTAAAGTATCGCAGTTTTAGACGTCATGGTACTGCCATAACGCTGTGAAATATTCATTGTAAACTTTCATGGGACCTTTTTGGAGTGGTAAAAGTTTTTCGTGCGTTTTGTAGCTAATGGTAAGCTTGCCATTATGTTCTGTGACTCGTTTACTTTCATGATGTGCTCGTTTTCATTACCATTTTTTAAACGACGTCTTCATTAGCTCCACAGGAATTACATCACAGAATTAATTATCCTGCATTCTATAAATATCCTTTTAAGTTAAATTTAAAAGTCCTTTCATTCTGATGTAATTTTAGAACATTACTATAATAAAAACAATGAATAATGTGTAGAGTATTGAGTTTATTTTCCTGTTTATCCAATCATCATAATATATGAACGTATATATCAACATAAATAGCTCATTCAATTTACATATTTATTCTATACCTCACATTTTTGCGCAGATCATTTATGTTGATATAATTAATGCACTGAAATATTTAAACAGAAATAATTCTACATTCGTATGTTTCCTGCAGATGGCAGCAATGAATATGTAAACCCGTGAGAAACATCGTTCTGTTTTTAAATAAAAACCTCTCAGCTTGTTTAACACTCAACACTCTTTATTTTTACATTTCGCAAGCATATATTGCATTGACTTTGTTATTGCAAATCTAAATAAAGATGTTCATATAACATCTTTTTAAAAAATTCAGGTTACATCACTGCTGGAAATAGCAGAGCAGCTCGTGTACAGGATGTTCCATAAAATGTACACACGCTTTAAGAATTTTTGAAAATATTTTTCTATATAATACACACGTTTCGCATTTATGGTACAAATACATTTTTGTATGTATGGATATGTTATCAACACATATGTGTACCTGTACATACTTTTACCTGTGTACCTGTAGAAACGTGTACACATTTTATACGTATACATATGTACTCATTCATATACACATATGTACGTACCTATTCATGTACATAAACGTACACATATGTACGTATCTATTAATGCACATAAACGTATACATATTCACATACGTATGAATGCATATACATTTGATCTACAAGCACACATGCAGATACGTGTACACAGTTTCTTGCTAAACTCAGTATATCTTGTACCAACCTGTCCTTTAATGGAAATGAAGCAGTTAGCTCGTGCTATTATAGAGCAGTCTATACAGAACCCATTACCTTCCTTTACGATGGAAACATGACGAAGTTGAAAGGATTAGGTGCAAGGAAACATTTTTACCGAACATTTATTATGAAGCCTGTGGGCAACTACTCGTACAACAATTTAACGAGAATACCGATCAAAAGGTTCATTAACTTCTTTATATACACTCGTATCTGTACCGTGCATTCTTCAACGTTACATTGTAACCATTATTGGTCGCAACGCTTTGACGCATTACGGCTTAATCAAATATCCAAGTTGCTCGTTGCTAGGAAACCTCCATTGACAATTGTACAATCCTCTCGTAGTCACCGTTGAAACGCAACCGCTTTCAAAGATGAGAGGGTCCCAATTGAATCCCGCAGGAACAGCTCCAAACGGTTGTGTCCTCGTTCGGGAATAGCCGAAACTTTTACGAGTGTATCGTAAAAATTCTACCGAAATTGTCGGCTTTCCTTTGGCAATGTTCCACGTGCTATATCACCGAACTAAAAAGAAAGCTCCATCCATTCAGGAACTTTCCGATCGTTGGTTCTCCGTTCCGTTCAGACTGTCCTCGAGCACCTCGAACTCCTCGAACTCCATCTTCCCGAAATCGTCGTGGGTCCTCCAATTATTTTCGTTCACCTGCCACCTGGTCAGAGCACTACCAATGAATCGACTGGGATAAGTCGATTTCGCGTCCTCCAGGTTACCCAGTTTGAAGTCAGCCTTGAAGCTCTTGGTCTCCTTGTTCTCGTCCTTCTTCGGCTCCAACCCGATCACCACGGGAGGTTCTCTCTTCGTCTCCGACCTTCTTTTAATCTCCTCCTCGCCGACATTCTGATCCTCCTTCTCCTGCTTCTCCAACGTGGTGATCTCGATACTGGGTGTCTCGGCGATGGTGTACTGACTCAGATCCGCCGTCTTCTCGCGGTTGCGATGCCTCAGATGATTCTCCACCAACCTCCCGGTCAGCTCTAACCTGCTGTCGCAGGAGTTGCTCTTCACCAGTCGGAATTTCACGTAATCGTTCGACCTGTCGATGCACTTGAACCTGTTGCCGACCAAAGGTGAGATCAGTGGTCCGTTGCTGGAGTTCACCACCTTGCCCCCGTAGTAGGTGACCGAGGTACCGCACTCGCGGATCTTCTTCAGCACGTCCTGAGATACATAGTGGCTCGAACCACCCGTATCGTTTCCCTCGTCCTCGTGGCAGTCGATCTCGTCTTCTGAAGAAATGCACTGTACTCCGCTGCCTGGGTCGGTGTCGGGGTAATCGCTGGACACCCCGGAACTCACGCTACCGGCGTCCCAGTTGTGGTGATGATGATGATGGTGATAACGGTTCACTTTGTTTTTCGAGGAAGTCGAGTCACTGGGGGACGTGTGACCACTCCTGGCCTCGAAAGACTGCGCCAGCATTCTGGTTTTTGATTCGCTTCGAGGACTATCTAGCTCGTCCTTGCCTCCTACTACCGACGCGTTCGACGACGTGGACTTCTCCATGTTTTCGAACAGTTTCGTCAGATCCTTCGCTCTGCTGGAACATCTGGACCTGCCGATGATTTTTGTCGTTTTTATTAACTGCACCAGTGAGAATTTTACCTTGAACTATGGGGATCTGGGAATAAAGGACGAGGGTCTTAAGTGACGAGTTCAATTTAAAGTTTAAACAAGAATAGATTTGAACGATGAAGTTATGTATTAAATTTAATAAAGTTGAGGTAGTATGTTAAATTCGTTTTAAAGTTTGAACAAGAATAACTAGATGTAAATTCTGTTGAGTTAGTACTTGAAGTTTGATCACGATGAACTTATGACGTCAGGTTACATTAGATTAAATAAATAGAAACCACTATCACTAACATCTTTCCACCACCATCGTTAATATTCCACCATCATTAATAACGTACCCTTGAGTATTGATAAGCAATCGATGATCGGTTACCGATTGATGTTTACCTGGTTCCTTCGTGCACCTTCTGCGATATCTCCTCGAACTGAGCATCATCGATGGTGCTCAAGTCCTTCATACTGACGCTCTTTCTATGCTTGCAGTCCCGCGATAATTCCGTGCCATTGCTATTTTTCATCTTGAGCGTATTCTCGAACATCTTTCTGACGTTTCTCACCGTGTCCGGATCGGGTAGCTCCTCGTCTATCAGCTCGCGGTTCACTCGAATGGGGTGGTAGAAGAAATGTTTCTTGATGGACGATTGCTTCGGACTTTTGGTGTTATCCGCGCTCTCGCAGTTTCTCTCGCAATTCTCCTCGTCCGTTTTCTTCTGTATGGTCCCTGCAATTTTGCAACTCGGCTCGGATCTCGCTTTTCCCACAGTGGCTGGTTTACGCTCTATGGTCTCCGCTCGCACCGGCTCGATGATGACGACGTTATTGTCCAACAGTAGTTCTTGAAAAGAATACTCTCGCAAATACTGCATCAGTCCTTCGTACGTGACATCCCCTCGTCCTCCATTGTACATGTTCTTACTGAACATGTTAGACTTTACAATCTTGTAACGAACGTGATCGAACTCCTGCTCGTCGTCCTGACACTCTATCGAATCCACGCAGCTACGAGACCGAGTCAAATTGCTGTGCACCTTTTTGTTCTCCTTCGTCTTCGTCGAGGACGCCTTATCCTCGTCAACACCGTCGTCCACGGATCTCCTCCTCGTGTCGCTTCCGGATTCTGAACCTAATCCAAGATCCGAGCTTTCGGATCTCGCCTCGAAACCCAAGCTCCCTTTTACCGCGCTGCATGCTTTTCCTAGGATGTTCGACGTCTCCTTAACGATCCTCTCGAATCTACCCTCGTTCTGCTTACTCCTTCCGTTCGTTTTTTGCGAATTCTTCTGCTCGAAGAAATTTTTCGCCTCCTCCACGCTCGCCTTCGTCGCGTCCTCTTCTGGGGGCACGTTCTGAAACACCGGAAATTGTGACGTCGTATTCGAGAGGATCAAGTGCCGTTGACGCAGGGTCTTTCATGTCGAATGGAGAGGTGAATTTAGGATTTTGAGATTTAAGGATTTACATGTTTAAGGATTTGCATGTTTAGGGATACTTTTGAATATGAGTTGAATACTTGTTGGACATTTCAATACTTGTTATAAAGGATATGGAACGTTCAGGTTCTTGAGAAGATAGACTTTGAAAGATTTGACAATATTAATGCGTAGCTCTGAAACTGCCTCACCTCAGTGTTCTTCAAGGTAGCATCGTTCTCCTCGATTTTCCCATTCGATTTCGCGACGTCCACGCAGCCGTTCGATTCCTTCCGCTCGTTCCGTCCTTCGACCTTATCCTTCACGTTGAGATCAATTTCCGTGGTGAGACGTCGATGGCGCCTCTTGGTCACGTCGTTGTCGACAACCTTGAGTACTTGAGGCCTCCTAGACATGTCCTCCTGTTCTTCGGTGTCCGAGATCCAAATCGATTTGTAATCTTCCGCCTCCTCGACCTGTCGATCGATCTGTTTCCCGTAGGAGGCGTTTAGTTCTTCGCCGCGCCTGTCCTCATCTGGCTTCAACGTATATCGCCGATCTGACTTGTTTTTAAAGCGGCTTACAGAGACTCGTTCGCTGAAGGAATCGTCGCGAAGATTACACTCTTCCTTCGTCTGTTCGGGCGATGAGTTTTCCCTGGATCCTTGTAAGGAATCTGGGTCTTTCGCGTCCTTATCCTGGTACGATTCTACCCGAATCTCAGGCGAACTGTTATCCTCCTTCGTGCTACTCTCTTTACATTTCTCCTCGTCCGTGGCGTTGCTTCTCGTCGAATTCTCTTCGGCAAACTGTGATTCCAGGTACTCCAGAGATTTTAACTTGTTGCCTTCGGAGTTTGAGTTATTCCTCGGGTGATTATTGTTCCGTGCGTCCTCCTCGTCAAACTCCAAACGCACGTTCGATAAAGGTAACAGATTTAACACGTCGAAGTACTCTAATTCACCGTCGTCCTCGAACAGGATGCTGTCCAGACTCCTGTGCTCCTTTCGTTTACGTTTCACCTGAAATGCAAATTCTGGTCAGTCATTGGTTCTCTCATATATGATCTATAACCATAATTCCCTGATTTCAGAAGTTAGCGGCGATAAATTTACTCCATGTTCCGCTAATAGACTGCAAAGCCATTCAGTCGAAAATAGCACAAACTTTTAGAATCTGCAATTTACGAATTCACCGCGTCTCGGAGTTTATACGAGTTTATTTGATTCTGATCAGTACTCAAAGCTTTCCTGATTAAACTCGTTACGAGAACTATGACCTTGATCCGATATCGGGAGATGAAAGGTAAACTTTAAATTAAGCGATAAATTGAATAAGATTAAAGAATCCACCAAGTACCACATTTCAAGGAAATATGAAAGCTTCAGAGCTTGAATACGACTGCATTAACCTTATTCCCGCGTTATTTTAGATTCATGAAATATCTCGCGTGTCTGCGAGACAAAACGTGAGTCATACTGTTTCAAAAACAGTCTCCTATTGTCTGTTTAAAGTTCCTATCGAGTTCAGAACGATAAGGCAGTTGCTTTCTTCATTCAATTTAAAACTTCGGATGCAGCTGCAGCGTCATTAAAAGTCAATTGAACGGTAATGTATATGCGAGACCATTTAAGAACTACCTGAATTCGAAATTGTCTTATCTCGAAATTTCTTCTGCGTCCTAACTTTAAGGCCGTTGCTTATGCTGCAGATCTGCGCTGTTACGTAACGTGCGATGAGCATTTTAAAACCTATAAAACTGCCATAAATTTGGGGGAAGATAAACTGTTTCAAAGGAAGAAACCCTCGTTTTTGATCACCGTAGGAGAATAATGACGCAGATTTAGTGCTGGATTTCTCGCTGGGTCTTTACGTATTCATTTCTATAAAATTTGTCGAAATTGCTATTGCAGAAAGGTTGTGAAGATCGTAAAATATTACTGATATTTTTTTTAAAGTTTTTACGTGGTATTCAAAGTGTTAATTAGCCTCGGAGATGTAGTTTTAAATTCGTCCATTGTCAAGTACCAAATAATGGCTCTGTAAGAACAAAGGGTAGCCAGAAGCCGTATGCACTTTCCCGAGCTTTTTTGCTGCAAATCAGTCAATTTGTAAGCACAATATCTTGAAAACTAGTTAACCTCCAATGCATTATATTACTTTGGTGACTTCGTTTAAAGTGGATTTTCTAAAGCGCATTTGCGAGCTTATTATTTACAAGTTTTATAAACTTGCAAACGTATTAAACTTTGCAAACTTTAGCTTTCTTATGTTATATCATTTCCCTTGCAATAATTAATCTGTACTTGTTCTATATACTTTGACATAGAATTAAAAAATTTTACTGACGAGATTTTATTATTTAATCTCAACCAGACTAAAAGACGTCATTTAATTTTACCGAAATAAACTATGGACTCTCAAATTTTAATTAAAATTTCCCTCCTAGATGAAAATTTTAATGAACATTTCCATAATTTCGTATATGAAAGGTGACTCAAAATTAACTTATGTTAGTAGGTTAAATTTAGTATGTGAATCGATAGTACAGGATATTTACCTGAGTATAAATGCAATCGATGCTGCGATTGCCTTCGACGGGCCAGCTATCTTCTACAATATCCACTAATCCGCTAACGGTGTCCAACGTCTGCACGCTGCGATAACGTCTCGGTGATTCTGGCCAATCGAGAATGTTCAACCGATCCGGATCAGATCGATTGGCACGAGTGTACGGTAGAGGATCCGGAAACGAAGAAAGTACCGGCGGGATCGAGTGAAGACCGCAAGCCGATCTTGAATGGTACGATTTTGCCTCGTTGAATCGTTCGTAAGAATCCGAAAGGTGTTGTTGACTCTTGTAAAGCCTGAAATGCAAACGAGTTTTTACAATCTGTCCTATTAGAAATTGGAACTCTGCTCTCTTTTCCTGACACAGAAGTAAGGTGATTTACATTCTTTAAATAGGGTCGAGATCTTTTATCGATAAATAATTCGTTGTTCTTTTTATATCGAAGGATTCGAAACGAGGTTTAACCCTTTCGTGACATGCACGGCACATTTATTTCCCTTTTTCTCAGATTGCATTTAAGAGCGCGATAGTAATCCAATTGGCTGACGTTATCTGATAGACCGTTTATGTACTGTTCTTACACTATTATGTAATTGCTGTTGTTATCACTTTGTCACGATATTGGTTCGCTACATTGACACACTTTTTATAACTCTTTTAGATGCAATTGTAGTAAAAACAAATTATAAATTATAATTATAATTGTAGTAAAAATAAATAAATAAAGCGGTAACTAGTTACAATTTACTATTCAATAAAAAGTGTCTGCTTAGACACTCAAGGTCTGCAAATTATAAATAGAACTTTTTAATCATTATACATATTTTTATTCTTTACAAAGACAGCTCATTAGACATGCCAATACAAGATATTTAAATTGCATTACATAACTCTCGATTTCAAAACACATATCTTGACAAATATTATTGAAACTGCAAGAAGCTTGTTTCACCCAAAAGGAATCAAATATTCAATCGTGAGAGCACATTTTATATGCAAACTTCTATATTTAGCGTCCATTAAAATCGCAAAAACCAGTAGATCAACTTCACAGTCATTAATTCAGTCACGAAAGGGTTAGAAGCAAGATCTGCAACATTGATGAAGAGCAATCGAATCTCGCGCCAAAAATCTCTGATTACTCTACCAATCTCGTTTATTTTTCTAAACCGTATCAAATTGCCCGTAATTAAAGCTGTCTCCAGCGCATTGTCCACTAATTTCTCCAACGCTGCACGAAATCAAACGCTACCAAATGTAATTCCACCTGTTTCAAACATGCTCACTTAATTGCCGCTGCAGGACACGATATTTGCGCGAGCTTCGATTATAGTTGCTTCGCAACTGATTCGAATACCGATTATTGAGAGAGTCTCGTAGAACAAAGAATCCGATGATTACATAGAAACAATGCAAATCGAGTTTGCGTTACAAGCAATTAAAAACTTTGCACGAGTTCGTTATACTCCATGCGCTGCAGGCTATTATAATTACCGATGTTTAACCAAGATGGGTTTCCTTGATGTTGCTGTTATTTTAACCTCCGTATAATTTCTTAAATTAGTTCGCTCGGAACTTTGATAAATTTGTCGCTTAAGTTTAATAAATGAAGTCTTTGACGTCGTTGTGGACTTTTGTGGAGTGCAATTTGTGAGTTTAGTAGATTTTTGCAGGTTTTAGTTTCTGTTAGGTAGGTTTTAATTTATTGTTAGTTTAAGATGATTGTCTTTTATGTTTCTATGAATGTATTCGTTTATTTATGCATTATTCTGAAGTTGTGAGTGAAAATCTTTTTTAACGATTAAATTAAGGAATGTAATTAATTTCTGATTTCATTGTTAGTTAAAGATGATTGTCTTTTATGATTCTATGAATGTATTCATTCATTAATGCATTATTCTGAAGTTGTGAGTGAAAATCTTTTTTAACGTTTAAACTAATAAATGTAATTAATTTCTGATTTCATTGTTACTTAAAAATGATTATCTTTTATGATTTTATGAATGTATTCATTCATGTATACATTATTCTGAAGTTATAAGTTAAAATATTTGTTAACGTTTAAACTAATAAATCTAATTAATTTCTGATTTCATTGTTACTTTAAAATGATTATCTTTTATGACTTTACGAATGTATTCATTCATTTATGCATTATTCTGAAGTTATGAGTTAAAATCTTTTTTAACATTTAACCTAATAAATATAATTAATTTCTGACTTCATTGTTACTTTAAAAAGATCACCTCTTATGATTCTACAAATACATTCATTCATTTATGCATTATTTTGTAGTTATAAATTAAAATCTTTTTTAACATTTAACCTAATAAACGTACTTAATTTCTGACTTCATTGTTACTTTAAAAAGATTACCTCCTATGACTCTATAAATGTGTTCCTTCATTGATGCTTTATACTCTAGTTCAAATAAAATAAAATAAAAAAATTTCGTAACGTTTACGCCAATAAAATCTGCTTAAGATATTAAAAGCTAAACTGTAGTAAAACCCAATAGACAAAAATGGAGAAGACAGAGTTAACGAAGCAGATTGGATAGGAAATCACGATAGTACCGAGAATTATCGAATCCCGTGCAGAACGAAACGGCTGAAGGTTTTTCCTTTGATCGACGTACAAGCGCAATCCTGTAAGCTCATTGTCGTGAGTTAAATTCTATCGTAACTAACCTGTCCTTCAGAGAGTTCCGATCGATCAGCTTCGCTCGCGGGATCAATTGATGCCTCCTGGGCAAATCGAAGGTCGATTGTCCCAGCCTGAAGTGATGTGCCTCTCGATCTTGTCGAGATTCGTCCTCGGATATCACCGCAAGGCTCCTTGTTCGTTTCAAGAGCTTCCTGCGGTCCTGTGTGGACTGTGCTGAATTGGCCTCGTGTCGTCCCCCTTCTCTGTAATCAGATGAATTAAATTTGCCTGCTTCTACTCTCTGCTCGACCAGCAATTTATTGCTCCGCGATATCAATTACGGTATTCAAAATATCTTGCGACGTTTAATTAACCGTAATTCGATGAACGTCGCTGCGAAATTGTGTCGAGTTACGTCGCTGTCTCTTTGACGACGTTTATTCTCTCTTCAGCGAATGTTCAGGCTCACATTTTAACGTTACTTAGTAAAATACCTTTGTGAAGATTCAAAGAGTTATTACATCATTTTTGTGAAGGTAAGATCTCAAAAAGTGTCACTTTCGAGTTACGAAATGTTGAATATGCTCTAGAAGAACAAGGACAGTTATAAAAGACTCGCTATGAATAAACAAAAATCTGCACGAATTGCATAACAAGATTTCTCCTCAAAAACTGACAAATTTTAACTATAATAATCTCGAAGAATTTTTAGTGATTACTGCAATTTATGCTCTATTTAAGTGTGCACGCAGCTAATATGCGGTAACTCTGTTATTTTAATTGTAACAGTAATTTGTGCAAACTTGGATCATTAACAGTAAACTATGCACAGTATCGTTAAGAACATTACGCAAGCGATAATTTGGTTCCGTAATTCTTGAGAAAAACATAATTCAAGAATTTAATGGGGTGATTAAATTAATTTTGGAGTAATTCTGCATACCAGCCCATCGAATTCGATTACAATGTTGCATCGAAAATTTATCGAACAAATTAACGATAAATTTTATTTTAGATAATGTAAATACGTTGCTTCGTTATTTATTGATACAAATTAATACTTTCCAATATAACAAACGGGAAACAGAATTATGCACGTTTAATCAAATTCCTGAATAATTGCTTGAAATATGATATCGCACATTTTATCAAAAATTCCGTCAGATGAAATGTTACTCGAACCAGTAATATTACCATGCAAATTTATATTTTTAACAGTAATTAATTTCCCTGAAAATAAGTCACCCAAAATTAGCGAATTGTATGTACAATGTTTGCCTCTTCAATCCATTATTAGAAGGAAGTAGAGAATGGCATTAAGCCTCCCGGGAACTTGCTACGTCCACAATAGGCACGTCGATACCGTGTTTCAATTATGAATGGCAAGTATGTCATCGTGTGCCATACAAAGACATCGATACAGATGCTTGATGTCCCGTGGGGTCTGATAATCCCTTCGCAGAAATCACGATAGGGGAATAAAAAGAGAGTATAAAAGCGTGTACTCGGTGCGTTATTGTCCCAAGGGCAGCGTAAGTATGTTCAGCCCCGTATGTCTATATACGCTGCACGTCGTGTAAAAGCGTAAATCACGTTCTTCTTTTTTTGTTGTACAAGAACTTCGTTTTCAATAATGTTGACTTTGTCGAGTTACGCGTGCAGTTGACTGAAAATCGATTCCGTGTTTCCTCTTGGATTGACATTATTACCGGATTTTCAATTTGAAAATGTTCTTACAATTTGCAAGATGAAAATGACAGGACTGACGGCAGTGAATAACTGATGAATTGTGGAAAATTTACTGAAGGTAGTTTGTATCGTTTTAGATTTTAACTATACGCCCATTTCCATCACAATGATTCAGGGATTTAGAGGTATAGAAATTTAGAGATGCGAAGGTATACACAGATACTTTACAGTCCAGAATTTTGAAAACAGAAAGATTAGAAGATTTCTAAGTTTGCGAATTCTCAAACTCAAAAATTTGCCAAACGTTGCAATTCTCTCTGCGAACGTCATTAGTATGCGTATCGTAACTGTATTTCGTCACGAAGCAAACTTGACACGAATCTCGCCATAGCAGTGTCACGCTGATTGGTCTAATTGCTTTGGAAAGTCGCTTTTTCCGAGCTCTAACGAGACCGTTTACTATTTTCGAAAATTAATGAAACCCCAATAAGTGTCCACATACACGAGAAAAATTTGTATCCATTAATACGTTCCATTGAATTTAGCGCAACCGGTTTCGAGACAATTTCTTAAAGGGTTCATAAAATAACCGATTGCCTTCTAATTTCTGTCAACGTTCGCCGAGCAAGTAGATCCACAGGGGTGTGGTTTCGTCCAGTTTTCAAATAAGTGAACGTTGCGTGACCGCTTTGCTGATTATGGTACAAATGTAAAAGTGTAATAACGTATCAATTATCGATCGTCGAAGGCAAATGATCACGCAGCTGGGTAATTAGTTAGTTGATAGGCGGGTTGACCGAGCGGGAATCACATGTTGCAGTATACATCAAACAGGAATCATCGTCGCGAAAATTCATTAATCATCTCGCAAATTTGCTTCCATTTAGAGCAACTACATCGTTCAAGCTGCAACATTCACCTTGTGTGATTATCGTGAGGCTATCGTAACTATCGGGTAGACAAGTCTATTTTTTTACGAATTAATGCATGCTAATTATGCTAACTCGCTCTGTCAATTACGGGCAGAAATCGTGCATGCAACGTGCGTTTAACAGGTTTTTACTATCAATCGAAAGTTGCATCGCGACTTGGAAGTTTGGGATCTTCATTTTAGGACCTTGAGACTTCAGGACTTTGCAGATTCGGAACTTCAGAAATTTGAAGATGTGGAACTTTATTTCATAATTTTGAAAGTTGAACACTTTGCAGCTCTGTCAATTACGGGCAGAAATCGTGCATGCAACATGCGTTTAACAGGTTTTTATTATCAATCGAAAGTTGCATCGCGACTTGGAAGTTTGGGATCTTCATTTTAGGACCTTGAGACTTCAGGACTTTGCAAATTCGGAACTTCAGAAATTTGAAGATGTGGAACTTTAAAATTTCATAATTTTGGAAGTTGGACGCTTTGGACCAGAGAATTTAGAAAGTTCTGAGGTTAGTTTTAATCTCCACAATTCTCGAGCAAGAAAATCTAAAAATACAAAGCTATACTTAAAGCGCTAATTCCAAAGCCTATTACATAAACCTAGATAAACGGACTGTTAATAATCCGTTGCAGTCCATTGCAGCCGCAAACGTACAATTTTCCACACCGAACGAGCAGAAAAGTTCATTATACAATTATCCCCAATTGTAACAAAAACACAAGTTCCCTATAAAATAAACAATGACACCGTCGTTAATCACGAACCCATTGATCCTTCGCAAATGACTGTGCAATCTTTGGAACGGTATTGAAAATTAATGTCGAAACACGGCTACACAAAAAGTGATTATTTCTCTTTTTTGTCGAGCCGCTAATAGCTGGCTGGTTTTCCGCTCGAACAGCCGGAGATTGCAAGCAAAACGCGTCCTCTCGACTGCCTTTAACAACGCGAATCCTTGAAGCCAGGATGCAAATACTGTATCCTCGTCTCATTGTGTTCGTCTGAGCACGGCAAATTGTTACGTAAGATTTTTGCCAGCTCGCCCACTTGCACCGACGTGTGTATTCTATTTCGCTCTTCCTCGAGGACCATCGAAGAATTATAATGAACGTCCCTCGAATCTTTAGTATTTCGTGTCCTCCTTTTGGGGTCTCTGAGGTTAAACATTTTTAATAGTTTCACCTCTCGTTTCATAGAAATTATTCGATTTTTATAGAAATTGTGCAGCTTTATTTTTTGGGAAGTTTAGTCTTTTATTTTTTTTTTTAATCATTTTAAAATTTGCTCAGCTCAAAAATTTTTTAACCTGACAATTTTAGCTGTTTAAAGTTTGCACAATTTTTTATCGAGTCTGTTTGAAAATTACTAGCTTGAAATTGCATATCATAGCAGCTTGAACATTTTTGCTGACCTGGCAATTTTTGCTGTATTGACTTTGAACAATTTTTTAGCAGATTAGTTTATAAATTATCAACATGAAAATTCATATTGTATCAGCTTGAAAATTTTTGCTGAACTGACTATTCTTGCTGTATTGACTTTGAACAATTTTTTAGCAGATCAGTTTATAAATTATCAACATGAAAATTCATATCACATCACCTTGAAAATTTTTGCTAACTGACTATTCTTTCTATATCCACTTTGCACAATTTTTTATCAATTCACTTTAAAAATTATCAACATGAAAATTCATATCGTATCAGCTTGAATATTTTTGCTGAACTGACTATTTTTACTATATTGACTTTGCACAATTTTTTATCGAATCACTTTAAAAATGATCAACCTGAAAATTCACATCACATCAGCTTAAAAATTGTTGCTAACTAACTATTCTTTCTATATCCACTTTGCACAATTTTTTATCGAATCACTTTAAAAATGATCAACCTGAAAATTCATATCATCCGGACAATTTTTACCAAACGTTTATTACTCTTTGCTAAAAATTAAACAACTTGTCCAACTCTCCATAAAATTGAATCTCCACATAATTATCCAACTATACAAAGTATAAAACACAAAATCAATACACGTATCCCGAAGAATAATCGCGAACAAAATGTGTGCTGAAAATGGTTCGCGTGCAAGAGGAATTAGAACCTTTTATCGCCATTTTAATCTCAGTTTTACGACGCACAAAAGAAGGCGAACCGTGAAAATATGAAGTCTTTTAAGAATTAAAAGCTAGTTTTGCAATATGTTATTTATTGTGAAAAAGTTATCTGTTCCCCTAATCGATTCGATTTCCTCAGGGAAATCGAAGAACAATTTAATTGTTCCGAAGAGTGATACTGCCTCGAGTGAAACGTGACGAACTTTTCTCGCAAGTTTCTCTAAACTGATTCATTGTGAAACTTGATAAAGTTTCGGAGCTCGCGTGGGAGTGCATTTTCGTGACTTAATAGTTCAATTTGAGGTTCTGTTATCGCGGTGCGCCGCTTAGGTATTATCGTCTTATTAATCTGTGCATATGAGTTTGTATATACTGGAGTACCTATTAAGTTTGAAGTTAGATGTTTGATAATTTACAAACTTTCAAGTTCGTATATTTACAGATTCACAAATTTACTTTAAGACTTGTAACCTTAGCAGTCGATAAAATAAATCGAGTACCTAACCTAACCTATAAAATAAATTGCAACAACTGAAAACTTAAAAAGTAAAAATTCAGAAATACGAAACGTTCCAAATCGTAAAATATCAATGCTATAAGAATAAAACGCTCGCAGAGACGTATATTCGAAAATTCGCGGATCCCTGTTCTCTACTTCCTCGCATTGTCTCCGTAAATCCCCAATGACCATAAAAAATATCTTTCTATTAAAGTTTAATCTCGCTCCAAGCTCCGACCAAGAACAAATTAAACAATCGAATTCTCGTGAAATAAAACACCATTCAATTAATCGAACATTTTCATTCAATTCACTGTTCCACAGAAAAAAGTGCTTCCACGCGGTTGAACGATTTCTTCGAACAAAACGAACACGGTAATTGAAATACGTCAATTAAATCTAGCTGTTCGCTAGGTCGAAAGTGCCCGATTGAATACGAAACTAGATAAATTTTGTTGTATACATTCGTCTAACGTGCCTAGCTCTTCCCAGTGGCTGTCGGAATCGATATAGGCTTCCGGTTGATCGGACATCGATCATTGCACTCCGTATGCAGCCACAAAGGAAAGGTTCGAACCTCTACGGTGAGAGAAACGCGGCGGGAATATCCTATGACACAAACCGGAAGAAGTTCCGCGGTTTGAACAGTCGATGCCTCCACTTCATTCAAACAATCTCTGTTCTTCGATTGTTCACGGGTCAAAAGAGTTCGAGGACGATCGCTGCTATCTGATCATTCTTGTGTCGAACTAATCTTACTTCAATCAATGTATTCAGTCAATATGTTCAATCAATATATTCAATGAGTATATTCAGTCAATATATTCAATCAATATATTCAGTCAATATATTTAATCAATATATTCAGTCAATATGTTCAATCAATATATTCAGTCAATATGTTCAATCAATATATTCAATGAGTATATTCAGTCAATATATTCAATCAATATATTTAATTAATATATTCAATCAATATATTCAATCAATATGTTCAATCAATATATTCAATGAGTATATTCAGTCAATATATTCAATCAATATATTTAATTAATATATTCAATCAATATATTCAATCAATATATTCAGTCAATATATTCAATGAGTATATTCAGTCAATACATTTATTCAATATATTCAGTCAATATATTCAATCAATATATTCAATCAATATATTCAGTCAATATATTCAATGAGTATATTCAGTCAATACATTTATTCAATATATTCAGTCAATATATTCAATCAATATATTCAATTAATATATTCAATCAATATATTCAATTAATATATTCAATTAATATATTCAATCAATATATTCATTTAGTATATTCATTCAGTATATTCAATTAACATATTCAATGAATATATTCAATCAGTACATTCAATAAATATATTGTATCAGTATAATGAACCAATATGACATTTTTAAAGAGACAATGCTGAGATCTATCCAAATTCATAATACAGCTCTCGTACAGTTCCGCACGTACGATCGACTCGAAAGCAAGTATTATGCAAGTCGTGCTTCGCGATCGTGCTTTCGCGAAATACGAAAACCAGGGAAACGCGAAGCAATCTGGTTAGCGATTTCTATCAGAAGCGTCGAAGAAAAGACGCTGCGTGTTTGCTCCCGTGCCATTTAATGGTTTCCGTTAGCGCGAGTTAACAGAAACGCGCGAAACCACGGATAATTGATTAGCAACGTTTCAACCGGGATAAACAGCCAGTCTTAGCTGTCTGACGTCAATTCTGCCTCTTTTTTGTACGACTGACAGGTGACTTACTAACCTTGATTCGGTGTGTATACGGAACCCGATGGTAAAACGCGAATTATATAATTCCTCGGGCAAAAGGAGTATCACGCGCGAAACGTGGAACCGTGACTAATGGCTGTACGGAGATAAACAACCTTGTGTATGGTATTTTGTTTATTAACACGTTTTGCACCATGAGAAATTTCAATTTTATGGAAGAGTCGAAGTACTCATAGGTATACAATTATGCTCTATAGGACTAGACCTTCAATTGTTTCACTTAGAAAAATCTCTAAGGTATTTAACAAAGACGACACACATGTTCTCACATCTTTGGATAAAATTTTGAAATGATTACATGCATCAGTTTTTAGAAGAAGAGTAGGTGAATATTTTTATAACAAGAGTAGATCTATAGTGACGAAAGTTGGAGATGTACTGTCTTATAATAAGTACTTGTACTGTCGAAGGCTTATTCTGAACTCATTCTAACATACTCACATATGTTATATCAGAACGAAGAATACAAATTGGTGATATTCCGATGGAAGTTTTCATTCAAAACATTCCTGGATGCAGTCAGCCAATAGTCACTCTATATTAATGCTCTCATCAACTCACATGTGAAGCATGTGTCGAATATGAAGGATGTGCAGTAAAACACATGAAGAATAGTAAAAATTCGAAAAAGTGCAATCATACATCATTCCCATAAATCATACACATCAATCAACGTTGCTCTCCAATCCTAAGATCAATATTTCTTACCGGTTCGATGTTTCCTAATAATTTTCAGTATGAAATCTTCTAAAACACAGTCCGAAAAGAACCGACACTCGCGAAGAATGTCTAAAATCGACCGAGTCGATCCAGCTCTTTTATCACGATTCTAGAGATTTAAAAGCCGTCGTTGCGAACCGGCTTTTCACTTTCTCGTTCGCGCATCGACTGACGGATATCGTTGTACCTGGTCGACCGATCGCCACCGTGCACCTGTTCCCTCGACAGGACAACCCGTGTAACCGTGTCTCCACTCGGATTGTCCATTCGTAGTGGGAGTACTTCACCTTCCTCAGAAGTTGACGTCATTGATCTCTCTTCGCGGACCCTCGAATCCAAACTTCTCTTTTTATTTCTAAAATTTCTCCGGGGAGCGATGAATGACCGGACGAAAGTAAAACCCATGAATTCAAGTTTTTATCTGTTCGAACTCCGGTACCCTCGGGAATCTCTCGTAATGACTTTCCCGTACATTTCCTTTGCTTCTGTTGGCCATTGCGATAATAAAGCTACATATCTGCGATTAATTCCGCGATCGCGAAACTTTGAAGGGCTGTGATATCGGAAAATGTTTTAATACGGAGTTCGAGGAGCGAAACGATCTTTTGAACCGGGTTTAACTGGGTTTTGTCGATTTCAATGAGTTTCAATACCCATTATTCTGTACTCAGAATTTCCAGCGAATAAACGAGCTATTATTTTCTGTTGCTTTCAGTTTTTTAAACGATGGTAAGTTCTAATATTTTGCCTGCGTAATTGATTTTAATTTAAATAATCAAGGTACAATAGACTCTGTGATATCGTCACCCACGGGAAGAATGTTTTAAAGAGTAATAAGAAATTAGTATCAGACTGCAGTTTATTTCCTCGATGAATGTAAGAAGAGATATAACGTTAAGTCTCAGGATTGTGATAACGTAAGAACATAGTTTCTTTTGTAACTTCATCTGCATTTCTACGGAGGTGGTCTGAATTTCACTCAGAAAAACGTCGTTTAATTGCATCCTCCACGACGCAATTACGAGTGAAGATTTTCTTTGTTTTCGACGGAATTTTACTTTAATACCGGTTCTCGAGAATAACAGTGGCAAAGCAGATTTCCTTCCGTAATCGTTGAAAAGGAAAACAGGCGCCCCCGTGAGACAATAGAGATGGAGGAACGTTATTATTCCGAGCACCGAGGATGACGTGTCAGGGGCGTCTATAGTCAATGTCGAAGACTCGAAGGACTCGAAGATAGATAATATCGTAGTCGTAAAACCGAGGGTCAAATGGCAACGACCGTGTGCTATATTCCTCAGGATTTACCGAGGATAATTCACGAATCGTCTTTTAAGAAAGCGAATTATTAAAACAATGATTCCTTTCGGTTAGGAAACCCGACAAAAATTGCACGAAAAAATGAATATTAAAGTGGAGGGACGTTGCCACGCATGGAAATCCCTCGCGTTATATCGCCACTCGTGGAGTTCCTTCGCGTTATATCGCCACCCATAGAATCACTACGCGGTGCAAATTCACGCGTGGAACTCCCTCGCGTTATATCGCCACGCGTGGAATTCTCTCGCGTTATATCGCCACGCGTAGAATTCCCTCGCGTTATATCGCCACGCATGGAATTCCCTCGCATTATATCGCCACGCGTGGAATCCCATCGTATTATATCGCCACGCGTGGAATTCCATCGCGTTATATCGCCACGCGTGGAGTTCTCTCGCGTTATATCGCCACGCGTGGAATTCCCTCGCGTTATATCACCACGCATGGAGTTCCATCGCATTATATCGCCACGCGTGGAATTCCATCTCGTTATATCGCCACGCGTGGAATTCCCTCGCGTTATATCGCCACGCGTGGAGTTCCCTCGCGTTATATCGCCACGCGTGGAGTTCCATCGCGTTATATCGCCACGCGTGCAATTCCATCGCGTTATATCGCCACGCGTGGATTTCCCTCGCGTTATATCACCACGCGTGGAATTCCATCGCGTTATATCGCCACGCGTGGAATTCCCACGCGTTATATCACCACGCGTGGAATTCCATCGCGTTATATCACCACGCGTGGAATTCCCTCGCGTTATATCGCCACGCGTGGAATTCCCTCGCGTTATATCGCCACGCGTGGAATTCCCTCGCGTTATATCGCCACGCGTGGAATTCCCTCGCGTTATATCGCCACGCGTGGAATTCCATCGCGTTATATCGCCACGCGTGGAATTCTCTCGCGTTATATCGCCACGCATGGAATTCCCTCGCGTTACATCGCCACGCGTAGAGTTCGCAACGCGTGGCAATTCTACGCGTGGCGATATAACACGAAGGAACTCCACATTGCGTCACATTTGTTATCGTTCCAGTATAGATACACGATATGCAAAATTCCGAGAACGAAAACGATTCTGTTTGATGTTGAAACACGGTTGAAACACGGCATTACTTGGATCACCGAAGCTTTTAAAACTGTCATGATCACGAAAAGATAAAATCGTTCTGTTCTCTGAAATAAAATCGAAAATGTCTAGTGGAATTTTTCCGACCCGCAAACTTGGAGCTGTTGAAATATTTGGAGAGTCTAAAAAAGTTTTTCTTGGAATTACTTTATAATTGTGCTAAATCGCAATGTCAATTGCAGGCAGACGTAAATTGAACACGCGTGATACATATTTACTTTGTACATTTATTTTGTCGTGGAAAATGCACATTCATGGACGAGAATAGAATTTATAGAGTTATCTGGCGATTTTCGTGCGACATATTTAGCGGAGCATTTTATTAATTGTGAAATTAAATCGGTTTGGTGTTTCTATATTTTCGAAGTTGTTGGAGTTCAATTGTTACGGTAATATGATCAGGTATCTGATTCATAAAGAGTGATACTGTATTCAATTAAAACTCTAATTTTCTGAATCGTTAAGTTTCATGTGCCAGATGTGAAATCTTAAATACGGGGTTCTTAATGTACAGGAGACAACAAGCACAACTTCCGCCAAGTCTATAAATCACCTTATTCTATTTTCGTCCAGAATAAATTACTATTTCCGCCGTTTCCGCGATCGTTATCCATCATGTCAGCAAGAATTTGTTAGTTTCTCAAAGTTGATCCCGAGAGTAACACCGGTGGTGCACGAACTTCCGAATGAAACCGGAAGTAGGCCATACACGCATAATTCGTCATCGTGCGCCAAGATCTCTCGGTTTTCCTGACGACTCATTCAGGTTTCTTTTCCTTCCTCGTGCTTACCTGTGCATCGCCGCCGTGACATCTCTCGGATGTAACGACATCGTGTCAAGGATAAAATATACCAAGCAGAACCAATCTGTTCTATATCCGTCACGTGGCTGTCTCGATAAGTAAATTTTTCTGTAGGTGCCGCGACCAGGATTAACAATTTAACCGATCAGTTTTATTTAGCTTTCGCATTGATTCGACCGTGACACGGTCCAGCGTGTCTGAAACGCGGCTGGTATACTTGAATATTTCAATCGCGTATTACGACATTCCGTGTGGAAGGTTCGAATATGTGAAACTTTCAGAGTTTCAATAGCATCGAAAGGATACGTTCGGAGAATTCAGATAAAAGATTTGCGATATATTGCTGTGGGTGCAGTTGCGAATCGAAGTAATTACACGCGTAGAAGTCTCACGCGTTATATCACCACGCGTAGAAGTCTCACGCGTTATATCACCACGCGTGGAGTTCCTACGCGTTATATCACCACGCGTGGAATTCCCTCGCGTTATGTCGCCACGCGTAGAGTTTGCAACACTTAACAATTCTACGCGTGGCGATATAACGCGAGGGAACTCCACGCTTGAATTTGCAACGCGTGGTGATATAGCGCGAGGGAATTCCACGCGTGGCGATATAATGCGAGGGAATTCCACGCGTGGAAACTCCATGCGTGGCGATATAACGCGAGGGAATTCCACGCGTGGCGATATAACGCGAGGGAACTCCACGCTTGAATTTGCAACGCATGGTGATATAACGCGAGGGAATTCCACGCGTGGCGATATAATGCGAGGGAATTCCACGTGTGGAAACTCCATGCGTGGCGATATAACGCGAGGGAATTCCACGCGTGGCGATATAACGCGAGGGAATTCCACGCGTGTTGATATAGCGCGAGAGAATTCCAAACGCAAATTTGCAACACATAGCGATTCTACGAGTGATAAAACAATACAGTGATGGATATAGAAAAATACACCCCTCCATCTATCATCCATACACACATTTTGCTGACACATAGAAATACGAATATGTTGATCGTCGTAGTAGTTTGCTCCACTTATATCACATCGTTATAGGCAATTTAATAAAGTTTCATACAACTTCTTAAATTAGTGGGAGGTATTCGGAAGTACAGCCCACCCAACCACTTATATGCTGTTTATCAAATTTAAGTTCGCGAACACGACGGCACTGTTATTAAAGTTTCGTTAATTATACCTACTACGTTCACTCAATACGTTAATTAACGACGCCGAGGATGATTAAACGAGGTTTATGGGGAACGTGACTCGAAACTGCTGGCACGTGAATCTAACACCGTGAATACCCAGAGGGTACATTTTCGTCTTTTTTACGATTAATCAAGACGTTTACGGTAATTTAACACGAGGCAGAATTATTGTATTCAAAATTACAGCGTGGTTGTAACACATTTTTTATTATAGCTATTTAATTTATTATTTTAGTATTCATTTTTGCGAGGTATTATTAGCACAATGGACATTACATAACGTTATTATTTGCTTTCATAATTACTTGAGTATATTAAATGTTATGTCTGACGTCGATGATACTCATGATTGTCAACGCGTTAACGATCTTATATAAGAGAAATCTAAGAAACTGATGATTCATCTGATTTCCAGTTTATACTGCCGCGATTTTGTAACCAGGATTTAGTAGTGACGATTAGAAAATGGAGTTAATGCATGGTGACAATTCCACGCGTGGTGATACTATGCGAGATAATACTACTAGAATTGCTAGAATTTAACTGAAAAATCTATATCGATCGATATTGCTCATTCGCAGAGAATTTCGTTTGTTCGTTCCGTGTTCAACCAGTCGCAAACAACAGTGTCACGTCAGACCACGAAGAAGAAAGTGACCATGGCACTTGGCCTAGCTACCACTTACTTAGTCGAGTCACCTGGATACACACGACACTGTACTTTCATAACGATCGACTTGCTGGCTTTTACTTCACCTGTTTCTTTCGGGTTCGTGTTTCACGCGTATCCTGTTTTTCTTTCGGGGGATATTTTTCTGAAGGCAGCTACAAGTGGTAAAGTAAACGCATAGATTGTTAGGCAGAAATTTTATGGGAACAAGATCCTTGTGTTTGCTCTACCGAGTACAATGTATACTTTGTATCGATATTGATATCGGGATACGTGCCTGAAACTAATATCCATCTCTTTAGATTTTATTCTTCGCCAAAGACTTATATAAACATCTTTGCACGTCCCTTATAGCACCTTTAAGGAAAGGTAGGGTAATTTGAAATTCAACGAAAGGCGTTAATAAACGGAATAAACGAATATGAAGTCCCTCGGGTTTCGTTCCAGATAAAACAAATGTCACTGATTTTTTGTGGCCGTCGTTCTGGATAAAGGAGTAAACGCCACGCTGATTCTCCGCGATAAAAAACTGCATTGAACCCGTTCAATATTCCCTGCAAATCCCTTGAAATTAACATACATTCAGGGAAATGAACTGAAAATACCAATTTCCGATAAAATAGCTGGAAAGGAATGATTGCCGGTCATTCAACTGCAAAGATTAATGGAAAAAATAAGGCTTTAAAAATCAGTTCACGCGACGGCCGATGAAAATTAATGGTTGGATATCGTGTAAGAACACGGTCTTCGTCAAAGCAAATTCTGGCATCGATAACGTAAAAAATGCTAGCTAAAAAAAGCGAAAGGGCGTTAGGTGACTGCGATTCCAATTAATCATTGAATAACGCTTCGATTGGAACATCGATCACTTCTGTTTCGAATAAACGAAGATTGAAAATATTTTTCTCTTTCGGAAATGTTTCAACGCGCCAAATTCAATTACGTTCGAAGTAATTGAAAAGTGGATAAATGTGTCATGTTACATTTCTCCGATAATCGATTCTTTAGCGTACACTGATAAAATAACATAAAAAATATGGAGGTTACCTTCAAAGGTACACTTTAAAAGAATCCTCGAATCACACTTCACTCGCGATTTATTCTCAAAATGGTGATAAAACAAACGATGTAGGTTAAAACGCGACTGAAGAATGGTCAGATCGGTAGACAAGTTTATCCCCTTTCGAATGATTCACAAAGTTTCCAAGGAAACCATTTCCTTCCCGTGGCAAAACTAACACGACCCTTTGAATTGGGTGACGTTTGAATTCAGCTGCGATGATTCACCCTCATTGTGCATCGAGTTTAGTTCAATTTCCATTCATCTGATCGAAACTTTATAAAAGGTATAATATTTTAAAATTGTTTATTCTGAAAATTAAAGTGCAACACTAAAGTGCTCGACATAGTTATTCATGCTAAATTATTAATAAATTTAGCTTTAGCTTATAGTGACATCTTACAGTATTAGAAATGATGTAAGTTAGAAATAGAATAATTAAATATTAGAAACAAAATAATTGAATATTGGTACTTCCGTCTTGTTCGTTTGTACTAGTTGTGTTATATAGAAAAAGTAATCCCTGTTTAATTAATTAATCTTTAAGTTATAATGTTTGTTGCTTGTGTCTTATTAAATAATTTGTTTGTGTTTAAAAATATATTAACAGTTTTTAATGATTATCCATAATTCTAATTATTTAACAGTTCATACCGGTGTACATAATATTCTAATGGAACTGCTCGATTAACACCCTAGTACGTGTCCATCGGGATAAAACACGGGAGAAATTAATTTCGAGAAAGTGAAAAGTAATTTGAGCAGTGCGTGTAATCTAACCCAGGGTCATTGACGTCCGATAGTGTGTCGGAATCGATTGAAATCACTTTCGATTGAGGAATCGAGTACCGGAAGAGAAGAGGCTGCGGTCTGCGGACTAGAAAATTCAACCGCTATTATTGCAAACTTTAAACTTTCCACGATTTCGGTATGTCACGGCATCTTTCGTTACGTAAATTGCATAGAATTTTCTGAAATCTTCAATTCATCGAACCTTGAGTCTCCAAGTTAATAAAGATCGAACGCTTCATTTCCCCTAAGGAAGATAAATACCGGCCAGGAAGAGAGGGCAGAAGAGAAATGCTTGGAATAAAAAACGATCAAAGGAAATTCCACTTCGCTTAAAACATAGCAAAGGGGAATAAAATAGTTTTTCAACCGAGAAGTCGTAAAAAAACGCATATAAAAATGAAACGATCGATGTAACTGATCGCGTTCTGATCTAGGTATCTTACCTAATATGGACATTAATTTTAATATTTCCACGGTTCGAGCGTCGCTGCTTTACGTAACCTCGCCATGAAAACCGAAAGAACAAAATACATCCTTGCGTATAACAATACTCTTATTACGCAAACGGAAATCTTCGCGACTGACCACAAATTGGTCCTAAGTCGAGTACAGATGTCGAGGTCCATCGATTGCGGGTTTGCTTTACGTGTTGAAACTTCGTTTTACGAGGAATATTACTGATGTTAAATTGCGTAGAATACTCTATTTGAGTGCGAGAATAATTAGATTTAGAGGTATCGGTTGTAGAAGGAATATGGGACTAATATCCCTTAATGTAGTTGTTCAAGTAATCTAGGAGTATAGATGTCGGTTAACTTAGATGTCTATGAATCTATTTGTCTAGCTATGTGTATATAAATCTAAAATATGTGAGTATTTAATAACATGCAATACTAGAATATGTAACACACCCCTGCGTGTCTCGTTCCCATAAATAAATCAATTACAGTAACTTCGGTAATACAATAAAGTCTCGTTACATCGCCACAACTCATGTTACCGCATTCATTATCCAGAAAACAGCACGTACAGTGAAAAGTATGGAAATTTCGACAGTTAAGGATACGAGTGGATAGTTTGTGGAAGTTGTGTACGGAAGGATAGAAAATAACAGCCCGTTTTATGGGGAAGTTTCGCGCTTTGTAGAAGTAAAACAAAATGGAAAGTAGCATTAGTTGGCCGTCGTCGCGTGTTTCCCTCGACTTCGGAAAGGTCAGGAAACAGAGCCATCAAGCGACAGGATGTTGCACAATGGCGGCTATATTCGTGTTCCCACAAAAGGAATTTCATATAAGCCAATAATGGATCGAAGCGAGGGCCGCTTTGACTAAAACTACTCTACCTTTACGCTTCCTAGATCATTTTCATTATGGTATAGAATGTATTGATCGACGTGTCGATGGTGAAGATATTAGAGATTACGAGTGTACTTAACAAATTCCACACATTTTTTTCTTATGACATTCTACAACGTTTTTCTTATTATAAATTATTTTATAATAAATAGAATTATAAAATAACGTAAATTTAGAAACTTAAAACAATAATTTCAATTTGAAACTAGAACTTATAAATGTATAAATATGTTAATTTCCGATAGAAGATAGAATTATTCCTCTCGAGATGTCCAGTAAAAAATATGGCACAAGAAGTTCAATAAAGTTTCCCCAGAAAAAAGAAGAGAATACACGAATTAGAAAGCTTGATAGACTATCAGAATCTCGATTTCAATTTACGATTTCTATCTACCGAGAGGATTTCAGTGATTAATCGATTTTCAAGCCCTCTTCTCCTCCAGTAATCGTTTGATAGATATTCGGAAAGAAAAATATCGGGAAAGATTATGTACAACTAAACTGGGTTTTATTTTCCATTTAAAGCAACGTATTTCACCTGCTGCTGGAAATAATTGTTTGACGATCGAAGCGAAACCTTCGTACTATATCAAACAAGCTTATCGAAAAAACTTTGTGAAAATGTTTTTCTCGGCGCTCCACATATTTTCCGTTTTCACTTCACGTTTACAGTATTCTCTACGCAATCGACGATTTTCTTTAGTTTAATCGTTTTGAAACAAGAAAATCTGCTTGAATCATTCGGGATTAGTGAAATGGTGAAGAAATAATTTTCTTGAAGTTTCCGTGAAACTCGAAATCGATGAAACGTACTGCTAATGATAATCCTAGGTTCTGAACCGACAGGAACAAATCCTCTGAAATCTTCACTGCGCACTTACAGACCAGCGTAAGCTCAAAGAACTTTACTTCTGCAAAGTACATTAACACGAGCTCTTGAAGAGACAGATTAAATTTAAATGTTGGGATAATGTTGGGAGTTTGTTCATTCTTTAACACTTTGGGTTTTTAAACTTTTGAATTACGGAGTTTTTAATTTCATGGTTGTCAAACTTTCACAAGTTTTATATTCCCTACATTTTTAAAGTCCCAAGCTTAAATTTCCAAAGTCACTAAATTATATAAATTCTATGATTACACAAGTCTTAAATTTTAAGATGTCTGAAGTCATAAAATTTTGAGATCCCAAGGTCCCAAACTTTCGTACTCTCAAAATTTTCATGTTTCAAAATTCCAAGTTACCAAAATTCTTAAACCCGAAAATTCCAAGCTTCCCTGTTTGAAAAACATGAGATTCTCAGCTCTCAAAAATTCCATCTTCTTCAAATTTCATCTTTGACTCCATCTTTGACCTCCAAATTGAACCCCAAAATTTTCAATCTCTAACCCAACACAAAGCACCTAAAATTCCAAGCTTCTCTATTCCAGAAACTTGAGATTCCAACTCTCAAAAATTCCATCTTCCTCAAACTTCATCTTTGACCTCCAAATTGAACCCCAAAATTTTCAACCTCTGACCCAACACAAAGCACCTAAAATTCCAAGCTTCTCTATTCCAAAAACTTGAGATTCCAACTCTCAAAAATTCCATCTTCCTCAAACTTCATCTTTGACCTCCAAATTGAACCCCAAAATTTTCAACCTCTAACCCAACACAAAGCACCTAAAATTTCAAGCTTCTCTATTCGAGAAACTATTCCAAAAACTCTCAAAACTTCCATCTTCCTCAAACTTCATCTTTGACTCCATCTTTGACCACCAAATTGAACCCCAAAATTTTCAACCTCTAACCCAACACAAAGCACCTAAAATTCCAAGCTTCTCTATTCCAAAAACTATTCCAAAAACTCTCAAAACTTCCATCTTCCTCAAACTTCATCTTTGACTCCATCTTTGACCACCAAATTGAACCCCAAAATTTTCAACCTCTAACCCAACACAAAGCACCTAAAATTAAGGAAGGCTCGAACAATACCTGTGATTGTCGACGAACTCCATCGTGACCTGGCAGTAAACGATTTTCACGGCGAACATCGCGCACAAGCATCTCCGTGGCCACGTTACGTTTCGCGCGCGTTTTCTGAACAGAAATGACTTTCCATACGGGTGGGCGAATTTCGATGCACGCTTGCTGTCACGGCCCTTTGTCCTGTACAGTACGCAGGTGTGTGTGCACGCCGGTGAAACAGAAAGAGCTCGTCAAAGCGGATATCCGGCGTTCCGCTATGTAGACCTCCTACCCCCGTGTCTCGTCCTTTCGATTGCGATCGAGTCGCGAATCGACCGCGTTAATTAAGGACACGTCGCGTGCTCGTTGATTTTCGCCAACCTCGATTTTCCTATCGTTTGCGCGGCGTGGCCGTTGTTGCTGAACGAGCAAAAATCGTGCAAGACGGGAACTGTTGCTTTGAAACCGTTGGAAACAAAGGCGGGTGTTTTCAAACGATATTGAAGTTTTATTGTACTCGTGTGCGGTCGCGGAGTGCAATTGTATTTTCCGCATGGATGATACTGTGCGATTAACACTGTTATTTCTCGAAACGCCTCAAAAGAACGATATTTCATAAAGAACCCTTTGGAGTAACTAACATTAGTACAGCATTTTCTTGCTGGTTCTGATTTATGTGTTTGTTATTTTGTGCAAATTGTTTGAGGACGAAGTTATAATTATGAAGCAGATTACTGGGCGGAATAATTTGCGTTTCATTGCACGTGATCGCGGTAATTAATGCTCGAAGCAAATATATTTGCAAAATCGACTGGTTTTGGTTATGCGTACGCATACTGAATTCGTTGCGTTTGATTGGCCGAGGTTTACCTTATATCAATTTTCAGAGTGTACCTACGAGAATAAAAGCAAGATTCCTGCACAAAACTGGCAGACTCGTTAGCGGTTTCGTGAATATGGAGATAGAAATTCCCGAGTTTCTACAGGCGTTTAATTAGCGGAACTCTGCCGTGCGTGTGATGCATGGCATGCAGTCAAATAACAAAATATAAAGTGAAATATTTTCACGTGAATCAATAAATAGAAGTAAAAATCCCGTTGCGCATCGCGTAAAGATGAATGAATCTTTCTGGTACGGTACAGCGCGTTTCTTTTCTTCTCATCGAATAAGGATTATCTAATTCTTAAGTCGAATCTTGAAACAAAAAGGTCCGACTAAAATGAAAATGAAATGCATAAACGATTAATTAGGACTGTAGAAATTGCGTTTTTAATGTATATTTATACGATTTCCAGTGCCGTGCCTGAAAATATTAAACTTTCTAGTAAAAATTTTCTCTGACCTATTTTCAAATTTCGCGCGGCGCTGAACGCGGTAACAGCGCTCAATTTCATCCGTAACGCGCATGCTCTGAAAAATCATTGCAACGTAATCGCACGATACATCGGACTCGTGCATTTTCTTTATATTATATACCACGTTCTCAAAAGAGAGAGAGCAAACTAATTCAAATGACAATTTCCTTTTAAACCCATGCGTGCCGCCACTCGAAAGTTGGCAATTATTGTGTAGTCACTGCACGAAAAGAGCTCCGATCTGCGGTAAACAGATAAATAATTCAAAAGAAAACTGTTTGCGATTAATACTTTCGCGTAATCGCAATCGATCAGAGTATAATTTAAATTTCGCACGCTATCGACGCATGCGCGGTTCGACGATTGCCGCGCATGCGCCGGAAAATTGTCGTCGAGCAAAGGGCGCCAATACGAAAAAGAAACGCGAAGCAAAGCGGCGGGATCTTTTAAAACGAGAAACGAACGCAAGGTCTCGAGGTTCGAGTAATTAGACCACGACCGCGTTAATAAGCGCAGCCTGACCGTGTCGAAATCCCACTAATTAACGATTAAACGTCTACTAACCATAAAGCCCCAAGTATTTCGTTCGAACGGTACCGAACGGTGTATCGGACCAAAACACCGTACAGTTTTTACTACAAGAATTTCCAAAAGCCCATTTACTTCGAAAATTGCGAGACCCACGATTAAGCCCCGCATAATTTCCCGTAACATTCTTGCTGCTTAAGATATCTCATCCTGAATAATGAAATATACTCGAGAATAGATTAAAATAATATCATCTTACGGACACCGCTATAGTATCGTTTCTGCTCTGATATCTATGCACCGTAAAGTTCTAGGCAATTTTTCGAGTTCATTAAAAATCTGGGCCACGACGTATACCTCCTCTCTATCATTCTGCAACGTAATTAACTTACGGCACAGTTAATTTCTATTCCCTCTCCTTTTTTTTCTTCACTCCCACCCTTCTTGCCATTACTCATGGTAATTTAACACTAGTATAGTGAAAACTGTATATTAAAATTTTTATTTGAAATATTTTATATTCTATTTTGTAGCAATTTGGTAAATTTCTATAAATTTTGAATTATAGAAATGTCTATAAATTTTGAATTATAGAAATGTCTATCAATTTTGAATTATAGAAACGTCCACAAATTTTGAATTATAGAAATGTCCATAAATTTTGAATTATAGAAATGTCTATAAATTTTGAATTATAGAAATGTCCATAAATTTTGAATTATAGAAATGTCTATAAATTTTGAATTATAGAAATGTCTATAAATTTTGAATTATAAAAATGTCCACAAATTTTACATTATAGAAATGTCTATAAATTTTGAATTATAGAAATGTCTATAAATTTTTAATTATAGAAATGTCCATAAATTTTGAATTATAGAAATGTCCACAAATTTTGAATTATAGAAATGTCTATAAATTTTGAATTATAGAAATGTCCATAAATTTTGAAACTTATATTGGAAATTCAGGAATCCCTATATCTTCAGAACTTTATATCCTAAGATCCCTATATCACAAATTCTTGTGTGTCCAGAACTATACCCCAGATTCCTATACCCCAAGATTATCCCATATTCCTACACCTCGAGATCTCTAGTCTCTAGAAACCTATAACCCTAAATTCCTGCATCTCTGAATTTATTCGCAAAATTACTTACCGATGGCATTTTTGTCGTTGTCTCTCATGCACCCATAATGCCTCTCCAAGGGTATGGGATCCACTTTGTACTCCACCCATGGTTGACCCCTGAACGACGAGGCCTGAAATAGATAGATACGCAATTAGACGAAACATCAATAATGGATATACAATTACAGTATCGTTTACATACATCCAAATATTCTCTGCATGAAATGCATCAGTTGCAATACATTTGCATATACAAATTTGATCATTTATTTGCGATCTATTTTGGATATTCAGTTTCAAGCTCAATTTCCTGCAATCACGGTTTACTTTTAATTGTTTTAACGAGCTGTTATGATATACTGTTTAACGATCTGCGCCGCACGGAGTACACTTCGATCCTGTTTAAAAATGGAAAAAGTTATGAGTTCGAAATGAATGAAAGAAAAATATGCACCGGATGGAAATCCTAAAAAAATAAATGATTAATGTGCGCCGGCCGCAGGTGCAGTTGATTTGCACATATATTTGACGGGAGATTTAGTAGTCTCGCTCGTACCTAGATGGCGTCCACGACTATTGCTTTCCTGCTGCTGATGTAGGTCGAACTAGAGTATAAGAGTGGAGGGAAACATCGGTGCTTTTATGTTAAGTTGAACCGAGATTGTTCCTTCGTAAATTTTGTCGAGAAAGGGTCTGGACCTACGGTTCTGGCCCGAGATACTGAACTAAAAGTTACTGAACTAAAACTAGATAAGGTGAGCTAATTAACTACTGTCGTACTTACGTAGTTACGTTTAAAATTATTCTGCGATAGATGTTTGTAGTTAGAAGATGAGATACAGTTATGTATTTGTAATTATTTAATGTAAATGTATGTTAAAATAAAATATAAAACTGTCAGATATAAATTTATTTTTTAATGCAATACTTGATGTTATAAGTCTAAAGTATTTTTTATCGAAGGAACAGAATTTCAAAGTTCATCACCAACCTTTATCCGTGTATCAAATGCACCATGAAATTGGCTAAACGTGTATGAAATTGAAGAGCTTAGCCATAACGTCCCAAATTCGAATTTCACAAAACACAGAATGCACCAGCAATGTCACTGAATATCGTGTACCTGCATTATCGCGAATGTCACCGTAACCGCGAGTTCCCAGCGCAAAGGTCAGAATCTACCCCGGTTACACTTTCGCCGGCAACTAAATGGTACGCGAAGAGATATGTGTATTATTCACGTACCCTTGGGGAGATCCTCGGCGATCAGTCGTGCATCCTTGAAGAGGCCACGCCACTTAAACGATCACGATATCGGACACGACTTAAAAGCACCCCTGTTTCTCCTTTAGGTACCAGTTTTTTTTTTTTTTTTGCACGAAGGAACCCGGTGAATTGTTCACGCGCACGTCACTGCTTATTAGTTGAATAGTATCCGGAGGTAGACTGGCAACGGAGAAAACTTCACCACCAACTTTTCACGGAGTGGAAGAAGGGAGGACGACACCGGAAAGGTGGTGGTACCATCTCCACTTCCAATCTTTCTACGTTGCCGAAGAAACCACGGGCCCCATTAATTGTCCAACGTGACTTCGAGTTATTTACGAGATAGGGAATAGTTTTGATTTGTCTTATTTAGATAATGAGAACTACTATTTTATAATTTTATGGTGACAAGTAATTTTTACATGCTGCTTTTCACTATTAATTTTTCTTCGGAATTATAATCAGTAAAAACGTAAACAGAGAAATGAATAATAACTTGCGTAATAGCGTCAGTAATTTAAGTAATAATTTATATAACAAAATAAATAATAAATTGGTTGTGCAAACATAAATTCAGCTTGACTGAATTTATATAACAAATAGATAATTACTGTTATTTCTATGATAATTCAATTAGCAATTTGCATAACGGTAATAATTGGAGCAATAATTTAGATGATAATCATTTAGATATTTGTCATTTGCAATAATTTCTCTTCGATATTATAAATATACCAGCATGTTGATAAATTTAATTTTTACTAGAATAAACTAATCGATTAGTATTAAAAATAACGTTCAAGGCTGAGGTGTATTATAAACAAAATATTTAAAAAATGAGACTAAAATTTCTTCTTAACAAGATATGTTGGCATCACCGAAGTCTTCCGCTTCTGATTAAGTTCGCTTTCGGAACTGACAGTGAGGTACAATAGAAACCAGTGTTTTTTCACTAATATGATAGCTACAGCATTTCGAAAGTAACCGTGCAGATTCGGTCCACATTTTATTATTCTAAAATATAACACGCAATAATCTTAAATCTGAGATTAATAATCCTTCTATAAATCACTCTCGATCTGATATATAGAAATAAAATGCAGGTGTTTCAGAAAATTGAACTAATAAAATTCTTGCATCGTAAATTTATAATATAAACGATATACTTCGGATAAGGTTTTTTATGTACTTTCATGTGCCTGGCGTATCTAACCGATCATAATTTTCGTAACAACTTAATGAAAACACTTGATGGGTGAAATAGAGTATCGGCTTTCTTCCAGACTCCTAAAATTGCAATACTTTACGGAATTGAGCAGATATCTTGCAAATGGCACTTAACTTCGCGGTATCAACGCCCGATATCTCTTACGATTATCAAAGTAATATATCGATTAAAGTAATTAGAGAGAAGACACTTTGCTTCGATGACTCTCTTCGTTGAAATCGTGCGAAACTCGCGTGACGCAAACGTCGATCGATTGCCCGGTTGTTGCTCGATTCCAGCGAGCATAATTCCTTCCGGTGTTCGTTTCACGCTATCATACTCTTTTCAAAAGCTACCGTTTGCACAAGCCCGACATTCCTTCAACGCTTACCGAACAATCCGTTATTGCATTCTCGGCTATGGAAAAATGGAAAATTAAATCTGTGTATATTCTTCCTTGCAACTGGAACTTCGAACTGTACCATCAAAAAGAATATTCGTATGAACATTACTATTGAATTGTAAAGTAAGAAAGTAACGATGCACTTGTTCAAAGATTTCAAGAATGAAATAATAAAATTTGGAGCTCTAAAATGAAATAGTAAAATTCTGAACTGATGAAAGAGGTCAGGAGTGAACTAGTAAAATTGTGAATTGATGAAGGAGCTTTAAAATGAAATAGTCAAATTCTAAACTGATGAAAGAGGTACAGAATGAAATAGTAAAATTGTGAACTGATGAAGGAGCTCTAAAATGAAATAGTAAAATTCTGAACTGACGAAAGAGGTAAAGAATGGAATAGTAAAATTGTGAACTGATGAAGAAGCTCTAAAATGAAATAGTAAAATTCTGAACTGACGAAAGAGGTCAGGAGTGAACTAGTAAAATAGTAAACTGATGAAGGAGCTCTAAAATGAAATAGTGAAATTTTAAACTGACGAAAAAGTTCAAGAATGAAACAGTAAAATTCTAAACTGATGAAAGAGTTTAAGAGTGAAATAGTAAAATTCTAAACTGACGAAAAAGTTCAAGAACGAAATAGTAAAATTCTAAACTGATGAAAGAGTTCAAGAATGAAATAGTAGAATTTTAAACTGATGGAAGAGTTCAAGAGTGAAATAATAAAATTCTGAACTACTGAAAGAGTTCAAGAGTGAAATAGTAAAATTCTAAACTGACGGTAAAGTTCAAGAATGAAACAGTAAAATTCTAAACTGATGGAAGAGTTTAAGAGTGAAATAGTAAAATTCTGAACTACTGAAAGAGTTCAAGAGTGAAATAGTAAAATTCTGAACTGATGAAAGAGTGCAAGAATGAAATAGTAGAATTCTAAACTGATGGTAGAGTTCAAGAGTGAAATAGTAAAATTCTGAACTGATGAAAGAGTTCAAGAATGAAATAGTAGAATTTTAAACTGATGGAAGAGTTCAAGAATGAAATAATAAAACTCTGAACTAATAAAAGCGTTCAATAGTGAAATAGTAAAATTCAAACCTGACGAAAAAGTTCAAGAGTGAACTATTAAAATTCTAGACCAATGAAACCAGTCCAAGAGTGAACTAATAAAATTCTAAACCGAAGAAACCAGTTCAAGAGTGAACTATTAAAATCCTAACCCGATGAAAATACCGCGACATCGCACACTACAATTGCAGCCCTCAAAATTCAGCATCCATCTCGATCATAAAACCACTAAACTAAATTAGAATATCGACCACGATATCGCATAAAAATAATAGAGTTTAAACGTGAAATTGAAATTCCAGAGCGTTGAGTCATCGATAGTTTACCTAATGGTCCCATGTCGCGCCATGTGTTCTCGTAGATGCATTTCCAAAGATCGTTGCAGCCGGATCACGGTGCTCGGTTCCGTTCTGCTTACAACGGAAAGATCCACGTACATAGCCGTCCCATTCCGGTCTCCACACTCTAATACCTTCCTCATATCAACGGCTGCTAACCAGGTTAACGCGATCTACCGCTCGATCGTGTGACCATCACGCGAACAAATTCACGGAAACGACCGGTACTCACCCTGCTCTCCTTCGCTAAAAACGAATATCATTGGTATTTCCGTCAACCACCCTTCCGTGCAATTCTTCCACACTTATTCCACTTTATTCGAAAATATCTTCCCCCAAAATTTTCATACCGCTTCACAACGTGGAATACACGTTCAAACAGCTGGTTTTTACGAACTGGCACACGTAGTACTACGTTATGCGTCGTTTACGCGCGAAAACGATTTTATGAATACGAGTCCCACTTTTCAACGTCTGTCAAAGAGGAAGGGACCGAGTAATGAACTCGTTTTTCGTTATCGAAACGACCGGATCGAATTAATTGAACGTTTCTCTTCGTTCGCTATGCATTCCTGTATCTTCATAGTTTTATTTTCTGCCTTGTTCTGGACCATTCAACTTCAGTCTCTCGAGCTCCATCAAATTCTTTTCGCTCGTAACGTTTAGGTTTTACTGTTCCTTCGAGCTGCTTTCGTTGACCTTACCGTAAAATCTCGGAACACTCCGCGTTTCCCTGTGCGATAAAGAAAAAAGAAATGGATCCGCGAACTATTCGCTCTGTGGACTTACGAGATTCTTGCGACCTCTCGAGGACTTTTATCTGGACCTCTTACGTTTTTACGCGAAAATTATTCCGGTACAATTATATCGGATAAATTATTCTGTGGTAATTTTTTTTTAATTTAGTGATAAAGTTTCACTGTAACACAAATTCGTTGTTTACAATTTCTTGTGAGAAGAGCACTCCGCATTTTGAAGATTCCTGTGTGCATTTTAAAAAACGAGGTCAGTTTGCATTTTCATAAAGGGGCTCATAAAACCAGGAATAAAACCAAGCTTCGGAAGATCTTTGCTTTTAGTACATTCAATTCACATTAGTATTAATTTCCGCAGTATAATACCTCCAGCGAATAATAATTTTATGGCGGTGTAATGCTCCATTTCATTAATTCAGAGCATAGAATTATCATTATCTTGATAGATCAATTTACCCCGTGTTATATCCCAATTACCTACGTATCCCTTGCGGGTCACCTACGACCCATGGTTATTCGAGACATTAAACTTGGAAACCACTTCAGTTGCAGATGTAACCGTGACCTACCATCGAGGATTACCCAGGATCACGGTACCTTTGCCATCCAGGCAGGAGCAATGCGTTTTCACGCTGAAACCGATAACCCACACTGTGGGCGACTTCCTCCGGTTATTGAAAAGGGAAGATCGCGGAATCGATCGTGCTATCGTTACTTCCATCGGTGAGTTCGGTAAACTAATTTTGGTTACATCTGCACAAACATTTCTATTTAGACCTACACTCTGAATTTGATTAAATCTTCTATATTCTGAGTTTGGTTGAACCTTCTACACTTCAAATTTGATTAAACCTTCTACACTTCAAATTTGATTAAACCTTCTACACTTCAAATTTGATTAAACCTTCTACACTTCAAATTTAATTAAACCTTCTACACTCTGAATTTGATTAAATCAGCCACACTCTAAATTTGGTTGAACCTTATACACTTCAAATTTGATTAAACCTTCTACACTTTAAATTTGATTAAACCTTCTACACTTCAAATTTGATTAAACCTTCTACACTCTGAATTTGATTAAATCAGCCACACTCTAAATTTGGTTGAACCTTATACACTTCAAATTTGATTAAACCTTCTACACTTTAAATCTGATTAAACCTTCTACATTTTAAATTTGATTAAACCTTCTACACTCTACATTTGGTTAAACCTTCTACACTTTAAATTTGATTAAACCTTCTACACTCTGAATTTGATTAAATCAGCTACACTCTAAATTTGGTTGAACCTTATACACTTCAAATTTGATTAAACCTTTTACACTTTAAATTTGATTAAACCTTCCACACTCTGAATTTGATTAAATCAGCCACACTCTAAATTTGGTTAAACCTTCTACACTCTGAATTTGATTAAACCTTCTACACTCTGAATTTGGTTAAATCTACCACACTCTAAATTTGGTTGAACCTTCTACACTTTAAATTTGATTAAACATTCTACACTCTGTATTTGATTAAACCTTCTACACAAGAATCTAGCTTCAGTCAAAGTCCTCTACTCAATAATCTAAATTTGGTCGAGCCACTGCAAAGACTTATAATGACTTTATTTAATAATTTCAGATGGAGTCAGGATAGGTTCCAATAACACGATCGAGTCCTTACTAGAAGATGACTTTCGACTGGTCATTAACAACAACGAATATCTTGTTCAACCACCTTTGCATCAGACATACACCATGGTAAATTGCTTTCTTTTTTTGTAAAACTGCAGCTGAATATATACTCTGATGAATATATCCCTTTTAGGATAATATGCAAAAGTTGTCGGACGTCCAAACGTTAGTCTGCCAGTTGTACGAGGCGTTTCATGTGCGAGAACATTATGCTGACATGGAGAAGCAAGTATTAGCCGAATTAGAGGCGGTCAGGTTGGAACTGGAACCTTTGGAACAGGTAAAGCTTTAATATTACAGATACTGAATTTGACAGTCTCCAGTTTCATTTTCTAAATTTTACCTGGTTTCATGTTAACGTATGTAAACTTATAGTACTCCAAGAATACTTAACACTTTCAAACTTTGCTTAATTCAAGCGTGTAATTTTAGTCGAAACAGCAATAGATGTCTGGGTCACAATTGATCCGTCTTCCCCTTTCGGAGATTAATAAAGCATCGTTTGCGTTAAATTAACAGATATTGAAATGTCAGATTCCGAAAATAGAAAACGAGACACGAGAACCAAATTTGACCTTGAACTCACATTAAGGAAAAGTTAGCGACACTGCATCACAAACAGAATCGATAAATTAGTACAATAGTCTTTCTGTTTCCCGTAGCAATTGCAAGAACTGGAGACCACAGCTACAAGGAAGGCAAACATATTCATCTGGGTGTGTCTAGTCCTGATGTCTGTTCAGTTCAGCGGCCTAGCAAGATTAACCTGGTGGGAATATTCGTGGGACATTATGGAGCCGGTTACATACTTTGTTACATATGGCACAACGATGGCCTGCTTCATTTATTTCCTTTTAACTAAACAAGTTAGTATTCTTAAGTTACGCCATTTTGTTTATGTTTGGTTAAGTGACATCTACAAAATGCAATATTCAATATGATCTCAAAGCTGAAGTATTTCTTCATACATAAAATAAACTTCCTATAATATTAAATTATATTATCCTATAAATATTATAATATCTTTGTACAATTTTGAATAGGAATACATGCTGCCCGACGTATTAAACAGACGTCGCCTCATCGCCCTCCACAAGCGAGCAAAGCAACTGGGACTCGACTTGAACCATTACAACAGTCTAAAAGACCGAGCTTACGAGCTCGAAACAACCCTGAAGATCATCCGTGGACCTCTGTACGATCACAAGAATAAGATAGAACAGAAAAAGAGAGAAAGGTCGAGTTCGAGCAGCAGCAGTTCTTCAAGATCACCGAGTTCCTCGCCTAGTCCAAGTCCTAGTCCGGAAAGAAGTCTTCCTAAAAAAGGAACCTTTCCTGAGAAAGACACGTCCAAGAAACCGGTTAACGAGGAAACGCGATTTAGCTCAAACAGGACGCACAAAGAACCTAGGGATTATTGATCGCTAAAGCTTTAAAAGAGATATCTTGCTGCGGAAGATCTGAAAGATTCGATCGTATCTTTTTGTTCTTCGACAAGACTCAGGGCGTTTATCGAATGACATTTGTATGTAAGAAAGTTAGGTAAGGTAACGAGGAGAGGAAACGTTTACTTTCGTGGAATGGGACGCAGATGATTAAATCCTCGACGGAGTCTTCCAAGTAGTACGACGATACTCCTAATCAACGACTATGTGTATAGTAAACGTTTGCCTGATGCTCAATGTTGTTGATCGCTGTGCATTTGGAAGACCTCGATCAAAGATGTGTACATACCACAATTTTCTACACACTATCTTTGACTAACGCGCTAGCGAATCGATGAATTAAGGAACTAAGACGTTGCTAGATCGTGTTTCTTTGTGCAATCTCGACGCATACAGGATAATTCACTGGAACTATCTAATCAAAACGAACTAAATGTAAAACTAACCTCGAATTCTACGAATTCGCGTTTTTATTTATTTGACTCATATACATTTCTTTTCATCTAAACATAGTATTAAGTTTTTACAAGAATTTGTCGACGATATAAATGTTTCGTGTTTGGTGAGTGATCCTGTACTTGGTTGTAAGTCTCAAAATATTTGTGATAATTTAATGTTTGTTATACTGGCGTAACTAGTTAGGAAACGTTACCTAACTCTCAAATGTCCAAATTGTAAAGCTAAGATCGCAGTTACGCCGATGGTTCATTAGTTTTAAATTAATCCTCGTAATTCTCGCACAACTACAGTTTTAAAGACAAGTGTATTTTAAGATAAATCGACGGTTAAATCTCAAAGGTTTTATTTAGGAAATAATTTTACAGTTCATCATATTTTTTCTACGACAGATCTACAATGTTTATGTAAATATACATTTTTTTATCTGGCAAGATCAACGAATAGACGAGGTACAATGTACTTAACTTTTATTTCGAGTGACTATTATTGTATATATTCATTGTTTCAAAGAAGAAACGATGTACTTATGAAATAACAGATTGATTACATTTTAATCATTTAATAGTTTCGTGCAGTCTACTTCACTCCAACTTCCCGTTTCTTCGAATATTCTGTTAGCAAGTTCTACGAGAAATAAAAGAGTGTTACGATAGCCCCACCGCTCGGGAAGTTTGCTTCGAGATAAGATTTTAGCAGTCGATACTTACAACAAGAATTCAATCCATTTATCTTGTTCTTGTTAACTAGTGACGATACGATTAAAGTTTGTGCACCGGTACAAATAGAACTTTAGCACTTTCGAATCAAACTATATTACTACTGTTACACTTTAGAATATCACTCACGAAAGTATCTTGCATAGGATTATAAAATAGATTTCTAGGCTCTCTAAGAAATTTTCTCTCGCTTGCATAAAAATCCCTTATCCGTCCGTTCGAAAAATATTGTACGTTTCTATTGTAATCTTAAGTCCTTATCGTTTGTTGACATGAGGTAATTCGAGTCCTTTCGTGCTTGCAACAGTATTGTAAATTATGACTTAAAAATTTGTCATTCTATTTATTACACGGTAACGTATGTAACGTAGACATTTTGCCGTACTATCAAATGTATCTCGACAAGTCTTACTAGTCGATGGTGAAGTAGAGAAATCGCGTTTAGAGTTATACCGATAGTGTATTAAGCTAACAACGAATCAGTTAGTTCGTTGCACGATATTAAACACGATTTCAGGGCACAGAAATTAAAAACGTGTCGCTTCGTCGCATTTCCCCTTTCGACAATCGCTTCATTAAAGTAATCTAGTGCCAATATTTTAAATCGTTTCTACGATTCGCTAAAAGTGATTTGAACGTTTGTGTAAATCGGCTCGAAATTGAATACGCGACGTTATTACGTGTATCCTGTATTACATGGAACACGATTGGTGATAATATAATTATAATATCCGCTTCCTCAAAAATCAATTTCTTGTCCTCGCAAAATGCAGTTTCTTCTGAAATATTTTTTACGATCTTTAAAAAAGATTTCGTATACAAGTTTTTTGTACATATACAAAAAGATATATATACATATAAATAATACGTGTATTATTTTGTGAATGTTCTTGTTGCGTCGTTTCCTCGAAGCTTTATGAAGAGACGCCTACCTCCCTCGATCGACGAGATAATTAAACTTGTTCGCGTTTTTTAATATCTATGTATATACGTATTTACTTACGATTTCTTTCGACATGCTATATAAATCGAGCGAACGAGACTCGAGACTGTACTTCTTCCTAATTGTCACACTCGCCGAGTTAATGTAAAATATGGTGTATTGTAACTGACGCGATTTTCGATATACTTGCGCACATCGTAGCTTTTTAATGTTTTTATGGACTCTGTTGATTGAGTTCGAGTCTCGAGGTACATAGGTTTCGTTCAGAACTATTCAATGTACATACACGATACCCCAATGGATGCATAAATAAATATACAACAATGCGTTGTGCTGTGATTTACGCCCATGTATCTTAGTTATACATAAAGAAATACAATTTGAAATAAAGTGAACCGTAGATAAATGTCACATTTCTTTTAGAACCCTTCTGCTATTATTTTGAAAATAAATTTCTAATAAATTCAATATTAAACATTTAGTGGAACTACACAAAAAGAAAATTGATTTTATGTTTTTCTGAAACAGATAGAACATTTTACTGTCACAAAAGAATTAAAATAATGCAGTGATGATTTGGTAAAGACGGAATGGACCTAAAAAGCCTCAGCATCTAGCGGTGAAAGGTAGGTACTAATCGAACTAAAGAGTGAAACGCAAAATATTTATTTACACACTTTTATGATATTTTGAGAGTTGTAATAAAATTTAGAGGTATTCAGAGTTAATATTTGAAGTATATAATGAATATTAATCAATAAAATTAGTGTTTAATGGGTTTTTAAAAAATTGATCTGGTAGCGCCATCTCTTCGGCGAACAGGGTGAACTACACACTTTTGAAACACTACTTTCGTTAGTTACTGTATTCTGCCGCTAGATGGCGCCACTTATTCCATTTACGTAGGCGCTTAAATAATACTAATTTTATTTTAAATATTTCTGCATAATTACTTCGTAATTACTTCAAATATTATTACTGAATAACTTCAAGTTCATTTACAAGTCTCAAACTGCTGTCAAAATTTAATAAAAAAATAAATCGTATTCCAAATTTTAGTTCGATTAGTTCCTACCTTTCACCGCTAGATGGCTAGACTTTTTTAGGTCCATAAAACGCTATTTTTTTTATTTTCGAATTTAGAGCTCTGAGCTTACTGCAAACACATTTTTATTACGTATTCGTGATCGTAGATTAATTTGCGATCATTGAAAAGACGTCAGAACGCCTCATTTTTTAGAAAAAGCGTATTTTTTATGTTTGCGTTTACACTCTTCACCGCTAGATGTCGCTAGTGCTACGATTTTCAGCGGACTCGCGCGCAAATATGAATTTTTAAAAATATACGCGAGTCAAACAATCAAAATGTTTTCAATATTTTAAATTAACTATTTATATTTACGTAAATGATAAAGGAACATTAATTTATACAAGTTCAATGTACAAGTTGAGTGACTAAAATGCTAATGCAGTTTGTAAAATTATCTTTCATTTAATTCTAGAAATTTTAGATATTCATTTTAGATATAAACAATGAAAAATTAATTCTTGTATTAATTAAACCATTCATAACAAACTTATAATTTTGTAAAGAAGCTATCTACTTTCATTATAAATATAATTACAAAATATTAATAAAGAAAACTGCCTCCAAAGCAGTGGAAACTTCTACATACTCTCAAATTCAAATTCACAGCAGGGTCAATGTATTTTCTACTCTGTTACGTTCAAAAATAGACACAACGTACGTATTTGCTTTATTCGTCTAAAAAGTGTTACAAATCCGAACAAAAAGTATCCCTTCTTTCGTTTCGAGACAAATGGTCGCCACTTATTTCGCAACATCCTATTATCCTTTCTGGATTAACAATCGATGAAAAAGGGTGAACTGAAACGTGAGAAATCGCGTTCTCTCGTCGGAATCCGGTGACTGAAGCGCTTTAATTAAGAGCATCTCCATTCTCAGGTAAGAGACAATGCAGACATGCTCTTAGAGTTCTTAGGGCCCTGCGCAAAATCGATACCAGTTGAAATAATTCTGTGGCCTTTGATTAAAATAGTTGACTTTTGTTATGTTGCTATTAATCAGAGAGTAAAATTGAAAGCATTGTATGGAGATTGCCTCTTGATGGTTTATAGACTTTAGGATTTAACATTAAGAATTTGATTGAGTAAATTTCAACTTTCGGGTTACTAAACTTCTAAAGTAGTAAATTTGCAAGTTCCTATATTTACAAATTCATAAATTTGCAAACTTCCAAGCATCTAAATTTTTATATACCTGAGTTCGTACATTTCTACATCTTCACGCCTCTAAGTACTTACATCTCTAATTTTCTGAATTTTCAAATTCCTATATTTTCAAATCTTTGTACTTCCAAATCTCTAAGCTTCCGAATCTCCCACTTTCCCAATTTCCCAATTTCCTAAATTCCCAAATCCCTAAATTCCAATTTCCTAAATTCCCAAATTCCTAAATCTCAATTTCCTAAATTCTCAAATCCCTAAATCCCAATTTCCTAAATTCCCAAATCCCTAAATCCCAATTTTCTAAATTCCCAAATCCCTAAATCCCAATTTTCTAAATTCCCAAATCCCTAAATCCCAATTTTCTAAATTCCCAAATCCCTAAATCCCAATTTTCTAAATTCCCAAATCCCTAAATCCCAATTTTCTAAATTCCCAAATCCCTAAATCCCACTTTTCTAAATTCCCAAATTCTCAAACCCTAATCCCTCAATTTCCAAATACCAAAACCCCAATCCTTAACCCTTTAGACTCCTATGTCGAGTGTGGTTCGAATCACTTTTCTCTTGGATCTTATAAATAATTCAGATAAATAGTTCAATATATACATTTTTATTAATTTACTATTTATAATAAATGCAAATGTATTTCTCACATACGTGCACTGTTACAACACACTTAATGCAAAAACCCTTTCTGTTCTATTTTGTAAATGAAAGATTTGGTAGGTAAAAGAAATTAAGGAGTGCAAAGGTTAAATTCCAACCCCTAAATTTAACACTAGATTTACGGACGTTTGATGGTCACTTTATTTAAATTTTAAGTAAAGTAAAAAACCAAATGAATTGCAAATATGTGTACTGCCGAAAACATTGATTCTTTTGCTGAAAGTTGACATTTTTTACCCGACTTCGAAAAAGGTGGAGGTTACTCAATTCGATCAGTATATTTTTTTACAAAAATTTCTTAACAAGTTCTGTCATTTAAAATAGACCTATTATCCGTCATTTTGACGGGTTCCGTAAATCTAGTATTAAACATAAAAGAGTTATCAAACGTCCTCATTTATGAACCAAAATCGAGGGCGATCGGTCGACTCTAAGGGCGGTACTGATGTTCTCCCTTCTCCGTGTTCCTCGAGTGGAGTCGGTACACCGTGGAAAGGAAAGAATACTTAGGAAATCAGCGTTACGAAGTAAAGCCAGCAGAGCGTGAAGGGGGGTCCTACGACACAGGATGTTCTCCTACCTTCCGTGTCGTTCGCGCTCCGAGCCCTCCTACCGTAAAATCGTCTATTCGTGGAAAGATACTGACGGTGCCGCTCGAAACAATGGCATAAACCCGTAAATACGTGCGAACCACCGGACTAGCCGTACTCTCGACGACGAAACGCGTTACAAAAATTAGTTCTATTCTCTTTTGCAGGGACGGCACTACGCGGGTTCCGTTGCTCCCCCATTTCCTCCTCAAACCTTTCTAACTTTTAAGCTACTCATAATTAACCCTTTGCACTCGAGAGGTGACTCTCACTCACCATTCTATTTGCAATAAGCATTTTTAACTGATTCTATAATATGACACGTATGATAAACATAATGAAATAAAAAACAGTGTTAATAGTAGAGAAAGAATAACCTCTAAAAAATTCATTTAACTTTGTAACTAATTTTTAATGTTGCTGTTTGGAAACAGTCAAATTATCTTTGAGTACGAAGGGTTAAAAAGATTGTAGATTAAAGATAGACATATTGTAGTTTCAAGGATAACATCACTGAAATATTCAAAATTTCAATCCTTAAAGTATATAGGGAGGAAAGAGTCAAGTTTGGAATAAAGTAATCATTGGAATCTTTGAAATTTTAATTCTTGAGGCATTTAGAAATGGAAGAGTCAAGCTTAGAGTAAAGTGAAGTAATCATTAGTATCTTCAAAATTTCAACCTTTAAGCCTTAAGGCATTTAATGAAGAAAGAACCAAGTTTAGAATAAGAGGATCATTAGAATCTTCAAAATTTCAATTCTTAAGGCATTTAGAGATGAAAGAGTCAAGTTTGGAATAAAGTAATCATTGGAATCTTTAAAATTTCAACTCTTAAGGCATTTAGAAATGGAAGAGTCAAGCTTAGAGTAAAGTGAAGTAATCATTAGTATCTTCAAAATTTCAACCTTTAAGCCTTAAGGCATTTAGTGAAGAAAGAATCAAGCTTAGAATAAGAAGATCATTAGAATCTTCAAAATTTCAATTCTTAAGGCATTTAGATATGAAAGAGTCAAGTTTGGAATAAAGTAATCATTGGAATCTTTGAAATTTTAATTCTTGAGGCATTTAGAAATGGAAGAGTCAAGCTTAGAGTAAAGTGAAGTAATCATTAGAATCTTCAAAATTTCAACCCTTAAGGTATTTAGCAAAGAAAGAATCAAACTCAGAATAAAGCAATCATTAGAATCTTCAAAATTTCAACTCTTGAGGCATTTAGAAATGGAAGAGTCAAGCTTAGAGTAAAGTAATCATTGGAATCTTCAAAATTTCAACCCTTGAGATATTTATCGAAGAAAAAGTCAAGCTTAGAATAAAGTAAGTATTAGAATCTCCAAGACTTCAACCTATAAGTTATCTAGGTATGAAAGAGTCAAGCTTGGAATAAAGTAATCATTGGAATCTTCAAAATTTCAACCCTTGAGATATTTATCGAAGAAAAAGTCGAGCTTAGAATAAAGTAAGTATTAGAATCTCCAAGATTTCAACCTATAAGTTATCTAGGTATGAAAGAGTCAAGCTTGGAATAAAGTAATCATTGTAATCTTCAAAATTTCAACCCTTGAGATATTTATCGAAGAAAAAGTCGAGCTTAGAATAAAGTAAGTATTAGAATCTCCAAGATTTCAACCTATAAGTTATCTAGGTATGAAAGAGTCAAGCTTGGAATAAAGTAATCATTGTAATCTTCAAAATTTCAACCCTTGAGATATTTATCGAAGAAACAGTCAAGCTTAGAATAAAGCAATCAGAATCTTTAAAATTTCAACCCATAAGGCATTTATCAAAGAAAGAGTCAATCAATAATATAAAAATTTGAACCACTCCACCTTTAAAAAATAAGAATAAGAACCTCTTAAATTTTGAAACGTATCTCTTCAAACGTTCCCGCCATTTCTAACAGCGCACGAAGTAAGCAGGTGTTAACGACCGCACTCCCTTCCTCGCTATCCGTCGCGTAGTTATAATTAATATTTTTAATAACCCAACTATCATCACGAAGCGTAGACAGAAGAATTACCGTGGCGTTTAACCAGCAACAATATATCGTTAAACCTTCCCGTTTTATCCGCACGGCTCGGCTATATGCGGGTCGTAACGGTACCGTCCAAATTAGCCGTCGTTGCTTGGCTACACTCAAACAAACGCGGTTTTTGTTAATCGGCCACCTCTTCGTCCTCAAGCGTGACTCTTACACGGACACGGTTTGCTGGTGACCATTACCGGAAACAGTAAATCGTTTCCTCCTAAATTACGAAGGCGAGAAGCCGCGAGCACCTCGATCCTGTGCTATAGATTACTGTCGACAATCCATTTACGGTTTCGGTCGTCTGTGGTTTAACTAGAGATTTTGGGGATTTCAGGAATCAAGGATATAGGGATGTGATATAGGGACGATATAGGGACGATATAGGGACGATATAGGGATCAAGGTATAGGGATTTGAGGGATTTCAGGGGTGTGAGGTTTCGGTGTATTGAAATTGGGGTGTTGGAGTTCGACACATAGGAATTTGGGACGCAAGGATTTGAGACGTAGGAGATTGGGGGTGTAGGAATTTCGGTACATGTGAATTTTAGGATTTTTGGGATTTGGGGACGTGAAGATTTGAAGTTTAAGGGATTTGAGGATGCAAGGAATTGGAGACGTAGGAATTTGAAGACGTGGAGATTTGGGGATGCAGGGAATTGGGGACGTGAGGATTTAGGGATGTGGGGATTCGGGAATGTGGAATTTTGGGGACGTGGGGATTCGAAGCGTAGGAATTTGAAGCGTAGAGATTTGGGACGTAGGAATTTCAATGCATAAGAATTTGGGGGCGTAGAAATTTCAATGCATAAGAATTTGAGGGCGTAGAAATTTCAGCACAAGAGAATTTAGGGACGTAGAAATTCGCGACATATGGATTTGGGGACGTGGGGATTCGGAGCGTAGGAATTTGAAGCGTAGAAATTTGGAACGTAGAAATTTCAATACATAAGAATTTGGGGGCGTAGGAATTTCAGCACATAAGAATTTAGGGACGTAGAAATTCGTGATATAGGGATTCGAGGCGTGGAAATTCGGGACATAAGAATTTCAGTACATAAGGACTTTGGAATGCGTTGAATATAATAGAGATTTAAGGTACTGAGATTTGGAACTTATGAATTTGATACTAGAGTCCTACAATCTTTGCTGTGAACAACTATGCATCCTTCTATCCCCCCATTTCCTAAACTCTTCTCACAATCTTCTTACAATCAATGATTGAAGAAATCTAAATATACAAAAACATCTGAAAACTTGTAAACGAAAAAGTATCTAAACGCAGCACTGTGAAATCAGATAGCAGCACTATCTAAATGCAAATAATTTTGTAAAGAAGTGTTTTTGGAAATGATAGCGGATAAGTGATGAGTTTTGCGGTCCTACCATGTTTCGCTGTTACAGAAATTCCTCGTTACAATTGCAAATTGCCGGTCTCCGGCATATCGCTGAGATATGATCGCGCGTGCGTTCCGTGCTCGTCCCCGCTAACGATGGAGGTAAAAAGACAACGAAAAAGAGGGAAACAGACCGATTGCTACGAGTGTGGATTTCATAAAATTCCTGGCTCGATATTCCGAGAAGAGAACGCTGGTGGAAGGCTAGAAAAAATTCGACCCATTACGAGGAAGCCCGTTCCGCGGAGAAGTGCATGCCGTGACAAAACCGTGTTCGAGGCACGAGCTATCGGCGAGCCGCTTCGGTGCCCCCGAGTGGATACGCGAGCACCTCGACGGATATAGGCTCTTTCATTAAGAAAGTTAGAAACTATCTATTCATATTTTACTATTTCGAACTTGTTTTAATGATTATATTAGGGGTAACGAAAATAGTTCAAAATTTCTTCGATGACTTCAAAGTTTTTCTATGGAAAGGACTTTTTTTGAAAAAGGAATCATACAATTGCCTTTACGCTGACAAAAAGCGTTACAAAGTGATGGAAATTATTTTATTAACTACCATTTAAGATTTCTTTAATAAATAAATGTTCCTTGCCAACAAAATTTTTATTACTTTTTGGTACCCCTAATATTAAAACCTTGTACTATGACTTATTTGTCGGGTGGTCAGTCAGAATTGACTAATTACAGCTCCAATATTAACTCCTTAATTTGTTATTTTTTTAGCGAGTATGTCAGACAGAGACTTAATTATTGTAACATTAAGACAGACAGAAAATGCTTAAATGTTAGAGATATTTTTTATATGACGATCATTGGTGCAGGGGTAGGAATTGAAATTAAACGCCATATTGAATCATGGTGAAAATGTGAGTCACATTCGTCGTATTTGAAGAATTACATGCGTCATATGTGGAAGACGATGTTGTAAGACAAAAAACTTTGAATATGTTATTATGTCAGTATGTTAAACTTTGAATATGCAATCGTTGCAATGCAATGTATGCAATCGTTGACCATGCAAATTATAATTGAACTTAAACTCCAAATCGAAGCATATTAAAAATTCTAGTAAAATTGATCGTTACCGAAGGACGAGTGCCTCACGAGTCAGACTCGTGAATGTAATGCAAAGGGTTAGAAATAACCTATTAGATATCTTGATTTGTACTTTACTTAATTTTCAAATTGCACATAAGAAGCAATTAAAGCTTCAGGAAAACGCAGGTTTCAATTTCAAGAAATCGCAGCAAACGTAATTCGAGATAAGAACGTGTGAACCGGTCACTTGACCGGTTTGGTACGCTTGACGTGAAATCTTTTATTTATTGCTTTTCATATACACTGACAGTACATGTTTCTTCCCTATATCATCTACCATCAACGTTGTTAATAATTATATTGACAATCTGTGCAACTGATACATTTACTTGTTAATCAGTTTAACTCCTCAATCATGTAGTAATGTAAATTCGTATCCAAGATGAAGTCTAAGGATGGTGAAGTCTAAAGATGGTGAAGTTGAAAGATAGTGAAGTCGAAAGATAATGAAGTCTACAAATGATGAAGTCTAAAGATGGTCAAGTCTAAAGATGGTGGAGTCAAAAGATGATAAAGTCTAAAGATGGTCAAGTCTAAAGATGGTGGAGTCAAAAGATGATGAAGTCAAAAGATGATGAAGTCTAAAGATGGTGAACTCTAAAGATGGTGAAGTCAAAAGATGATGAAGTCTAAAGATGGTGAACTCTAAAGATGGTGAAGTCAAAAGATGATGAACTCTAAAGATGGTGCAGTCTAAACATGTTGAAGTCTAAAGATGGTGAAGTCAAAAAATGATAAAGTCAAAAGATGATGAAGTCTAAAGATGCTAAAGTCAAAAGATGATGAAGTCAAAAAATGATAAAGTCACAAGATGATGAAGTCTAAAGATGCTAAAGTCAAAAGTTGATGAAGTCTAAAAATCGTGAAGTCTACAGATGATGAAGTCTAAAGATGGTGCAGTCTAAACATGTTGAAGTCTAAAGATGGTGAAGTCTAAAGATGGTGAACTCTAAAGATGGTGAAGTCAAAAAATGATAAAGTCTAAAGATAATGAAGTCTAAAGATGCTAAAGTCAAAAGATGATGAAGTCTAAAAATCGTGAAGTCTACAGATGATGAAGTCTAAAGATGATGAACTCTAAAGATGATGAAGTCTAAAGATGGTCAAGTCGAAAGATTGTGATTCTTGCAAGAGGGTACCGTAAGTTGAGAGATCTAAGTATGAAAGGCGCTATAGGAGAAGTACTCTGGGAAAAAAGGTCGGCAGAGAAGTGGAGGAAGGAACACGCATAGACGTGGAAAGGAACAATGACTCGTGGTGGTGGTGGCGTTTATAGGGCCGTATCGGCCAACAGTGGGGTGAGTTGAGCTCGTAATTAGTCATAGTGCGATGCGCTAACAGCGGCACTCCGCAAGACTGATCCTCGCTCGTTCGTTCCTTCGTGCGCTGCTTCTGCCGCTCTAACTCCGGGACTAACCTCGGAAGCGCGGCTAAATCATCCACCTGGTGACTCCAAAGTATATACCTGCCAATCTCCGTACAGTCGACACCAAAGTCCCTTCAAAACTACCTCCACATAGGATAAAACTCCACAACTTGCAGATGTGGACACCTCAGAGATTTTTCACCTTAGAGATGTGAACTCCTCAGAGATTTTTCACCTCAGAGATGTGGACACCTATGAGTTTAAAAATTCCAAATCTACAAATACAGAAATTTAGAAGTTTCTAAATTTAAGAACATAGAAATCGACAAATCTTAACATCCACAAATATAAAAATCCAGGAAGCTTGAAATTTATTAACGCAGAAATTTGGAGACTGAGAAGTCCTGGAATTTTAAGAACATAAAAATCCACAGATCTTAACATCCACAAATATAAAAATCTAGGAAGCCCGAAATTTATTAACGTAGAAATTTGGACACTGAGAAGTTCTGAAATTTATGAGCATAGAAGTCGAAAGATCTCAACATCCACAAATATAAAAATCTAGGAGCTTGAAATTTATTAACGTAGAAATTTGGAGACTGAGAAGTCCTGGAATTTGGAACCTTGGAGCCTAGAGATACTCAAACCTAAAAATTAGAAAAACTTGAAATTTGAGAGCGTAGAAAAATCTAACTACTCCCATCTCAAATTTTGTTAACATGAAATTTTGCATAGTTCTAATATTCAAAGCGTGAATTAGCGTTTCTAGAGTCGAGAGTCGTAAAGCGTCGGAAGTCCTGTTCACCGAATGGGATATTTGCTTCCGCAAATTTCAGCGTGCAAGATAATTCAACATTTGCGTTGCAAATTTTTTGCTATTCGTTTTTACGACTTTGCAACAGATGCTCGCTATAAAACGACGCGATGAAAAGACTCGCGGACTATAACGGGCCACGACAGTTGCATCTGCCGCGGACAGAGTCTTGATTTATACCCAACTAACGGGTCGTTGGAAATTTCATAATTGTGTATACAGATTCGTGATAATTTAAGCTGATTAACTTTGTTTAAATTGGACTTATTTAATGAATTTGTACGCTGACTACACGAATTACCAACTCGTTAGAAATACACTGTGTGAAACACAATCTTCAGAATATTCTATCGATGTAAAAATTTTTACATTTTATACATTCCTGCAAACTCGTTTACGATTTAAAATTCCACGAATAATTTATAAAATAATTTCGTAATCTTCGTTTAATCTCCTGTATAGGTATTTGTTATTTTCAAAAGTTAATACGATTTCAAAATATTTTCTCGTTCACACTGAAAGTACAGGAAGTGTAATTAGACTCTAGTACGTGGTTGACGTTGAAATATTTGTACGCAGAGAGAAGGTTGAAGGATCGCGCGTCAGTGCAGACTATAGTCATCTCACGAATTTCAAAGGTTAACTTCAAGAATGTTACACAGATTGCATTTCCATTCGATAAAGAAAGTTTTGATCGACACATTAACACTCAAACATTGCTTGAAATTAAAATTGATTTTCATCAAGGTGAAGAATAAATGTGGCTACTAATTTATGTTTCATCTTTTGTGTATTTATTTTCAACCTCAGTTTTAATTTCAAAGTAAATACATATTTTGTTAAAATATATTCCTTGAAATCAAAGATGATTTTCATTAAGATGAAGAATAAATGTGAGTACTAATTTATGTTTCATCGTTTGTCTATTTATTTTTGAACCTCAGTTTTAACTTCAAATTAAATATACATTTTGTTAAAATACATTCCTTGAAATCAAAGATGATTTTCATCAAAATAAAGAATAAATGTGAGTACTAATTTATGTTTCATCTTTTATGTATTTATTTTTGAACCTCAGTTTTAACTTCAAATTAAATACACATTTTGTTAAAATATATTCCTTGAAATCAAAGATAATTTTCATTAAGATGGAGAATAAATGTGCGTACCAATTTATGTTTCATCTTTTGTGTTTATTTTTGAACCTCAGTTTTAACCTCAAACTAAGTACATATTTTGTGAAAATACATTCCTTGAAATCGAAGATGATTTTCATCAAAATGAAGAATAAATGTAGGTACTAATTTAAGTTTCATCTTTTGTGTATTTATTTTTGAACTTCATTTTTAAATATACATTATATAGGATTAGTTATCCTTTTGATTTTCCGTTACGGTTTCCACCACATTTCCCCGTTTTGGTAGCCGGAGATTGCTGAAGGGTTGCAACGTACTGAATCTGAAAAAGGGAAGGTGGTAATCGCGATGGAAGGGACAGTCACGGATAAGGGAGAAGGAGAGACGAAAAGCGGCAGAGCGAAGCCACAGGCGGCCAGCCGTGTCTCCGGCGAACTCGGTCGGCGGCTCTCTTACCAATCCTGGCATTTCCACTTCTATGTGTGTTTATGCACCTCCAACGTGGCCGTCGTAACCATCGACCGTGGGCTCCACTTACGTCGGACACACATCACGCGCGATGTGTGTTCAAACGACGAACAAACGACGCGACGGTACGCTGACCTTTTCCTCCTCTTTCGATGGAAAACGCGCGGAAAAATCCCTATGCGTCGCGCGCGGTGTTAAAACGACTGTCTAATCGCGACAAGACTTCACGTTGGAAAAATTTAAAACTTATTTACGTATTAGATCCATCAACCACCATGGAAGACGCTGTCTTCTTTTAAAATTCCCAATAAGGTGACAAGACGTTGAAAAAACTTTAAACTTGCTTATATATAAAATCTATGAATGACCACCACAAAAGAAAGTCTTCTTCTAAAATTCCCAATAAGGTAATCTTGACAAGACTTTGAAAAATTTGAAACTCTAATAGTTACGTATAAAATATCTATCAAGGACCACCACAGAAGACACTGTCTTCTAAAATTCCCAACAAGGTAATCTTGACTTGGACAAATTTAAAACTCTGGTTACGTATAAAATATCTATCAAACCACGACTCCATCAGAAGAAAGCCACTGTTTCTTTAAATTGCTCGATAAGGTTCGCGCATAATTGCGGTTCCATTCCACGAATAACATTTGCGGATCGGAGATGTACTTTCACGCGGCCGCAAAGGAAATTTAACGGCGTCAAATCGAATCATCTTGCAGAACACTAAATTTCTTTTCTCATTTGTTGTTAGTTAGTCTACATACCTGAACCTAATGAATTATGGAAGTAAAGGATCGTAAACATCTACGTTAAATTGGAAAACCCGATATAAATTTTGAGATGCAGATTTTTTCCGATCTTTAACGAACGTGTTAGCGTTTGAGGCTGTTAAATCGTACTATGTACGCTTCTGCTGGCATCGTCAATCGAGAGCCGGTTTACTGACAAGATTAAGATACGCCACCGCCGTTATAATTTGTGAGAATAGATCTCGTAGACGCTTGAGATGCTAAAAGTGAGATAACGAGGATCTAAAAATTACCGTTTCGATCGATAGATTAAACGCGTTGTCTTCGAGCCAATGTAAACAGGTATCAATTAGAGCTCGTTCTGATTGATCGACTTCTTAATTCGCCTTCGAACACGGGTGTTAGTTATTAAAAGACTGATTTATTTTCTAAGTTAAATTTTTATTTGGTAAACTCAGTTTCCATCGTTATGAAATCTCGTTATATGGTCGTGAAGGAAGAAAACTGTAAGAAGCACTGTAAAGGATTTTTATAAACCAATATATACTTCGCTCTGCTATAATGAAGTCTCGTTACATGGTCGTGAATGTCGACGTGGAAGGAAACTATAGGAAGTAGTAATGAAGCAATATACAAGATGATTTTTATAAATGAACATATACCTTGCTCTGCTATATTGAAGTTTCGTTACATGGCCGCGAATATCGACGTGGAAGGAAACTATAGGAAGTAGTAATGAAGCAATATACAGGATGATTTTCATAAATGAACATATACTTTGCACTGCTATATCGAAGTCTCGTTACATGGTCGTGAATATCGACGTGGAAGGAAACTATATGAAGAAGTAATAAAACACTGTAATGTATGATTTTTATAAATGAACATATACTTCGCTCTGCTATATTGAAGTTTCGTTACATGGTCGTGAATATCGACGTAGAAGGAAACTATAGGAAGAAGCAATGAAACACTGTAAAGTATGATTTTTATAAATGAACATATACTTCGCTCCGCTATATCGAAGTCTCGTTACATGGTCGTGAATATCGACGTGGAAGGAAACTATAGGAAGAAGCAATGAAACACTATGAAGTATGATTTTTATAATTGGACATATACTTCGTTCTGCTATAATGAAGTCTCGTTACATGGTCGTGAATATCGACGTGGAAGGAAACTATAGGAAGAAGCAATGAAACTCTGCAAAGTATGATTTTCATAAATGAACATAAACCTGAATTATCCTAAATAAACCTATCCATATACCCTATCGATTGCTCCGAATTTACCAGCATAAATTGATTTAATAACTTAAAACTTAAGCGACTAAATTCCCCAATTTGCAAATGCCAAAATTTTTGACTCGACACTTTGCAAAACTATACCTTGGATACCTTGGAAACTTTCGAAAATCCGCAAAGTAACCGCATTTATACGAAAATAGTGTAAGCTGAGGGCTCCGTTAAACGCGGTGCCCGGGGCGAATGGCCCATTTAAACGAACGGTAGTGGCTCGACCGATATTTGAACGAGTTCGAGGGACCGGAGGTTGAAACAATTCGTCGAAATCGACTCAATAAGGCTGACGGAAGGACAGCGTGTCAAATAAAGCGATTTCTTTTCTGCCCCTCTCTGTCTCATTTCGCAGCTGCGGGCTTCACCTGCGAAACGGTTCGTTGCCTGTGAGCCTGCACCTCTTACCTGTTGAAGCGAGCCAAACAGTGCTCGTCGTCCAACACCTGTTACAAAAGAGTCACCGGTGAGTCAGATTTTCATAACACTTGCTGATCGACGAATTATCGATGTTAAATGACTTGGATATCGTAATCGAATATTGACATTCGACGAAACTTGAATTATTTTGTCTCGTCCTACGAGCTGTGTTGTGTAAAACAATTCGGAGAAAGTGTTGTTTAATATGTTATTACTTCGCGATCGAATATTGGGGCATGATTACGAAATTTAACAATGAACGATCATTTTATGGTCGAAATTGTTTAAAATTTAACGAGGTCTATTTACGGTGTTTACCAATTTTCGCGAAAACTTTCGAAAATGCAGCTGGACAAATACATCGCACCTTTCAATGTAATTTTCAATCGATCAGACGTTTAATTTCACGCGTTTCACGCAGGCATTTTGTTGGTGTTCAGGTTTCAAGGGAAAGTACAGCCTTGCAAATTTGACTTCCCTTTGGAGCACGGTAATCAAGAGAAAAAGGTGGACGGTAAAAAGTGTTCCACGCCTTACAGTAGCGAATAATCGGTTACAGCGATCACGCACACTGGTCACATCGAGGTAAGTAAGTAGAACTTGCTACAAAGTAAGACTCGGCCGAATTACCGGAGCTCATCGCAGGGCGATTATTACGCGATCAAGATGCGACGATATTTGTCCAAGGATTCGAGGAGCGATCGTTGGGTCAGGGTCGAGAACCAGCACGATAGTCGACTTCCGTCAGCCCGTACAAAGAGGAATTTGTAATGCGGCGGAAATGTTGTTCCCAGAGGGGTAACCTGTAAACGTGGCCGTCACGTACGCGCGTACCGCTCGCACAAAGAAAAAATTCCCCTGTAAAACTGACAAAATAAAGGAGGAAAGAAAGAAAACGAAAAAGCACGGTACGGATCGGTAGGTTGGTACCGAAGGCGTGCGCGTCACTTAGAATTCAGAACGTATCGCTTTAAGGTCATAAAGGAATTACAGCGATCGCAGGCATGGCCGATCCAACCAGCGAACCCGACCGGACAGTTCGTTGCTGTGAGAACTGATATTATTTACCAGATACGACACGCACGACTTCGCGTCGAGTGTCTTAAATTAAACGGCAAGATGCGAGAGCAGTTAAGCGTCCAGCTCTGCGTGCTACACTCAATCAGAGCGCGATGAGGCTGGGTGTCAAGGATCCTTATCTGACGCCGTTAAAAGTTGCAGCGAGGAAACTCGCCGTGGTTAGTTCACTGTCGCAGCTTTTCGACCTACTGTTACCACGGGGATTTTCGGGGCCGCGGAATATCAGATGGGAGATAAGTCGTTAGATAAAGTGACCGAGGACACTGGGAAACCAGTTTCTCGTAACGTAACGATTATAGGACGACGAACAAGACGACGCGAACTCGCGAAGATAACTCAACCTTCTTTTCTTCTCCTCTCTTCGTTATTTGAGGTGTTGGCTGATAGCTTGCTACTTGAAAAAAGGAGGATCGATCAGCGCCACGGTCAACGTCATCTCATTGGCGTAAATTAAATTGTTAACACGCCTCCCGATTTATGTACGAGGGCCATTCAATAAGTAAAGAGACAAATTCTATAATTTTAAAACAATGAATGTGTACAATCTTTTTAGGGGTGTTGGCAACCTTGGGATATGTTTCATCATTTTATGTCAACATAATCTCAAAATTTTCAATTCACCATGGCAAGTCCGCTAGAACAGGGGTCGGCAACCTTTTGAGTCGGAAGAGTCAAAAATTACAATTTACAAAATTTCAAAGCTTTTAAAGAGCCACAAAATTTTGTCTTGCCAATAATGAATAGTACTCGCATAAATAAAGTTTTTTGATAAAAAAAATAATCTATCTATTCACAACAAAGTAGATAATATATTGTATATATGGCAATATTAGGTTATGAGTTGTTTTTTGATAAAATAAATAATATTTGCGTATGGAACTGAAGAGCGTGGTAATTGGATGCGTTGCGATTCCAACGCTTGGTAATTCAATGCGTTGGAATTCCAGCGCGTGGTAATTCGATGCGTTGCGATTCCAGCGCTTGGTACTTCGATGCTTTGCGATTCCAGCGCTTGGTAATTCAATGCGTTGGAATTCCATCGCGTGGTAATTGGATGCGTTGGAATTCCAGCGCGTGGTAATTCGATGCGTTGCGATTCCAGCGCTTGGTAATTCAATGCGTTGCGATTCCAGCGCTTGGTAATTCAATGCGTTGGAATTCCAGCGCTTGGTAATTGGATGCGTTGGAATTCCAGCGCGTGGTAATTCGATGCGTTGGAATTCCATCGCGTGGTAATTCGATGCATTGCAATTCCAGCGCGTGGTAATTCAATGCATTTCAATTCCAGCGCTTGGTAATTCAATGCATTGCAATTCCAGCGCGTGGTAATTCGATGCGTTGGAATTCCAGCGCTTGGTAATTGGATGCATTGCAATTCCAGCGCGTGGTAATTCGATGCGTTGGAATTCCAGCGCGTGGTAATTCGATGCGTTGGAATTCCATCGCGTGGTAATTCGATGCATTGCAATTCCAGCGCGTGGTAATTCAATGCATTTCAATTCCAACGCGTGGTAATTCGATGCGTTGCGATTCCAACGCTTGGTAATTCAATGCATTGCAATTCCTGCGCTTGGTAATTCGATGCGTTGGAATTCCAGCGCTGCTCTTCTAAGGTGCAATCTTCTAGTGGACTTGCCATGGTGAATTGAAAATTATGTTGACATAAAATGATGAAACAGAGCATATCCCAAAGTTGCCAATTAACACCCCTGAAAAGATTGTACACATTCATTATTTTAAGATTATAGAATTTGTCTCTTTGCTTATTGAATGACCCTCGTATGTGGTCAAACAAGGTGTATTACAAATATATTTATTTCTTAGAATATTTGCTAGTTAATATGATCATTAATTTATTGCTGTCGCAGTCGGTATTAAGAGCATTTCCTGCGTTTTTTTCCTTGAATAATTAAATTGATTGACCTTCGAGCGACAATCACCGTGGCAGTCAACGCGTTGAAAGAGGCCACGATTAGATTGTGCTATTACGTCAATATCCGTTGCATAGTTATTAAATCACCGCTCGTTCTGTCGGTTCGAGAAGGGTGACATTCTGTGACAGTTCTACCCCGATTCTTGGCTAGTTACGCCACTGGTACGTACACTCGGATACAACATTGTTTTGTGCTGGGTAAGGACTCGTATGTGGGGTCAAAGCTTTTACTAAATTTCCATATTTGCGAAACTTTTATATTACAAATCTGATTTTATCAAAACTTCAGATTCTCCACATGTCTCTCAATATTTCCAAGTTCCTACATGTCTACGTTCTTAGATTTTCATATCCACGTATACCCAAATTTCAAGATTTACGAGTTACTATACTCCAAAGTCCTCGAAAGATTGTCAAAGAACAATGAACGAGAGAATGGTTTCTTCTCTCTTGGTCTCCTTTTCCCAGGAAAGGGAGATTTGCCGTAGACTGTACGCGGTACCGCGGCGATCACGAGTTTCTGGTAATCCTTGCCAGTTGACCAATGTCTTTCCCTCCTCGTCGAATTCGTTTAAAGTCGACGGGAAGGACGCGTCTCGTGTTGCATCTTCGAGCATTAAAGCCGCATTACCCGACTCCCGTGAGTACAGCGACCAGGTCCCGAGAACACGAGGCTTTCTTCGGACTCGCGATACCCCGGCTCGAGATCACCGGCACCGGTGGCGCGATGAAAACCAGTTTCTCGTGAAAAGCGACTACGGGGAGCGAGCGGTAGTCTCCCGCTCGAGGATGCTCCGAGTATAGGGCAGAAGGAGACTCGACCAGACATAATATCGCGTCTCGAATTCCCCTCGGCTTTATTTATAACGTCAACTCGAAGCCTCTTTCTGTTCGGTTGTCGGGCATATGGTCTGATCGATCAACGAGCACCTCTGGAGAACCGTTCGTTTGCACCTGTTCGTTTTACGCGCGGGCCATAGTCAGCTTTTCCGCCTGACACGCGTTTACGCGGGTTGGCTCGACGCCACAATTTTCGATCGCTGTTTTGGTGCCGCTCCAAACTACGCTGCGAACGTTGCCATCGCGGATTCACGGATACCGGATAGCTGGACCTTGGGCGGTTCGAGTTTCCACTAGGGATGGGATCAAGTTCGATACGTGTTTATGATTCTCAGGCAATTTCCATATATCGATACTCGAGTAGTTGTCTCGTTTTATGTATACCGATAATGTACAATGTTATTCAACGGTAGACGTCCACAGTTTTAATTAAGGCACGTAGAGCCTGGCGAGATGGAGTATTACAACGCGTGGAATTATGGCGCGTAGAATTACACCGCGTGAAGTTAGACCGCGTAGTATTATGAGACGCAGTTACATAGAATGCTCTCACGAGAGCACATTACGTAGAATTAGCTAATTACAAATTTCCTTCTATAAAGCTTCCTCAGTCTTTTCTCAAAATCAAAAGCGAAAATACCTGACGGTCATAGCGCAGGAAACCTACACTTATGCTGGAAATACGAGTTCAAACCCGAAGTACCTGTAGAATTTACGAACGTAGGCATCATATTCTATGAAAGAACATAGCGCTGTTCAATACACTGTTCCGAAGGTGATCGCGTTTAATCGGCAGTTCTACTGTCGCGTATTTCAAGCGATTTTCAGCCAGAGATGTTCCCGGCCGTGTACAGCAAGACAAACGACAGTCGAAGCAACAATTCGTAAAGATAGCAAGGCTGTACAGCAGTCAGCCGATGCAATTTTTCGATGTAACCAGCTCGAAGTCGAAAGCGGAGACATTCCTGAGCGGGTAAGCCGCATTCGTTCTGCGCGGCCGACGCAAACGTCCGAGACGAGCTTTGGGCTTAATCCTGTCGCGGTTTAGAAACGGGTGACGAAGGAATTCGAATCCCGACCATCTGCTCTAGCAGCGAAGTCTAGTACTTGCAGACCCGAGTTGGCCCCCTTCTCTCTCCCTGCTTTCTTATACACTTTCTTCCTCCACCCCTCCTGGCCGTTCCCCTTCGTTCCTCTAGCTATCTTCGCGTCTCTAAGGCCAGCGTTACGGTGCTGAATGTCCGGTTAATGCACCTGCGTACTCCGTGGCTCGTGAGCAGAACACCATGAAGCGACGAGAGAGAGAGAGAATAGAATCGCGGAGGACAATCATGGAATCATGGCGCTACGATGACGAGAAGTGGAAAGGGCGGACGTAAAACGAACAGAAAATAACTGACCACGTGGGTCAGACTAGAAATCTGACCACCTATTATCGATGTCTCATCGATCGGACACTCTGTATTTACGTAGAAACTGAACTGAACATTCTCTGTGTTCTCCAACAACTTTAAACATCACACATATCGAATATTATAATTTATTCAAGCGTTACATTGTATGCTACCTAAATGCTAATTTTACTCAATGGGCGATAAACTGTTCATACATGTCATAAACATGTAAATACGTGCATATATACAAAGCCATTGTGCATATTTATTTATAACCCACTGCATTTTTCAAGGTCAAGGTTACCCCAAGGTCATCAAGGTTACGAACAGATTTGAAAAGCAGGAAGTGTGGGAACCAGAAGAGACGCGTATAACAGAATCGAATAGGTTCATCGAAGTAATTTACGCAACCGCGGCTCAGCGAGGTTCAAAGAGGATCGAAGATAAAATCAACGATGCTGCTGTTAAACGATATCGACCGCTTTTCGCATAACCTTCGTACTTAATGCTACTTGTCTAACATCTCGTGGCCAGCCTGAACGGATAAAGATTCTCCGGCTGAATTCTCGTCCCTGTTCCTCTTCCTCGCTGTCTCTCGCTCGCGCGAGCCGCCTCGCCGTTCCAGCATGCACCAATTCATAAAATCCCTGGAGCGAGCCTAAGCGCTCCACTAACTCCGTCGACGAGTCGCTGACCTCGGGATTCAGCGGTGCGCATCAGCTGCATTTCTCCATGCGCATAGACCAGTTGCGCTGCGATGCTCATGGTAATCCTCGGAGGAACAAGGAACCCCGGTGTATCTTCGCGAAACGAGGAAATGCCGTGGAACGAGCGAAAAAAACGAATGCTCGAGCAAGATTATGAATCGTAAGAAATAAGGCGTCGATGGCTAAGAAAAGGCGCGAAGGATTATTAAAAGGGGCTGCTACCGATCCTCCGCTATCACGCTGCGAAAAGTGTTATTGACCTACCATGATGATTTTGCACGGCATTGGACGATTATGCAAGAATCATTGGCGTAGCTACGTGGGGACCGAACGCGTGCCGATCGCACGCTGTGACCATATGTTCGAAGAATCAGGAATAACGCGAACGGAATAGGTTTTAAAATAAAATGTTACACACAATGAATTTGTAAAATACCCTGTTTATTACTGTGACGTGTTGCCACGGTCACAGTCTGCACAAGAATGCCTCCTCGGCAAAACTCTAGCCGTGAGGACACCAACGTCACCATGGCCCTTAAAAATTATACATTGTATACTAAGCTTATAAACTTTCCCTTGCGACCCGAACAGCTCTCTGACGAAGCGCACCTACCCTCGTCCGTCGCATCTACCTAAACTCTAAATTTCTAACACATATAACGCGTGGCGATTTAACGTTCCGACTATAAAACGCGTGGCGATATTACGCCCGGTAATTGTAGTGCGCGAAATTGCGACTCGCGCGAAAGGGTAGTACAATATGTGAAATTATATGGGGTTGGAATCGCGACGCGTACGCCATCTTGTGGAATTACCAGATACGGAATTATGGTGAGGCTCGTGCAATTACAGAGCATAGATTTCAACTTACGAAATTACGTGGAGGCTCGTGAAATCTCAACACGTACGATCTGAACTTGTGGAATTGTTGCGCACAGAATTGTGTCACGTTGAATGACTGCACGTCGGCGTGAAATTTCAACGTAGAATTTTAACTCGTGGAATTGTGCATCGAATTGCGACGCGTGAAATCGGAATGCGTGGAATTTCAACTTATAGAATTACAGCTCAGGAATTTCGACGAATATAATTATAGCGTGGTTCTACGTATCGTGCAGTTACGATAGAACTAGTGCAATTACAGCGAGTGATAGACCTTACATGTCGTGAGAATTTCGCGCCAAGGATACCAAAACGTACACGTGGTTGACCCCTCAGGAAAATCCGAGCTACGCCAATGTCGCGAATGAATCAGACTTTCCAACGTTTGTTTGTTGCAAATCACACGTTCGTGGTGGTCGATTGTCCTCCGTACATTAGAACGACGTTACAACCGGCAATTACGCAGATAATTACCGTCGTAATTTGCTAAAACGCGTAAACGGAATCTCTTGATTTCAAGAACGGAGCAATGAAAGAGGTATAGAGGCCGTTTGGGACGTTTAATGACGAGCCTTTTTAACGTTGAATAATAACGTCGGTTTACCAAAGAGAATAGCGACGGAACACGTGCGACCTGATAAATGGGCCGAGTGGACAGAGGCCGGGAAAAAATGAAGAATTACCTTGTCGTAATCCGTGGTCATCGCGGTGTTCTCCTTGCAGAGGTTCTTGCCTCTTAGAAGCCACCGTGTAAATTCTATCAAAGTCTGTCTTACTCTGCGCCGGGGTACGATCATGCCCCACTCCGGCACGACTACACGTGAAAAGTCACGCTCTGCTGACTTCAGGTATAGTTAGTCCCCGATATACCGGGTGTCTCGAACCTCTGATAATATTACACGGACTTCGCGACAACGAAGAGACTCCGAGGGATTGTTTGTTGTAACTGGCGAGTTGCACAAAGCGTTCCGCGAACAACTAAACGGCCCTGGCTTCGATCACGCGATCGACATTTTATTGGGAGTATAAACCCGTCGTTAAACAAACCGTGGAAACGCATTCCTCCGTGTGGAGCCGGTGGTAATGTCTTATGGTTCGGTGCTCGTGGAATTATCGGTACCGCGTAAATTGTTCGCGTTATTAATACCGTGCGTGCTTGATACACCATGAATCCTGTTGCAATTAAGAAGATACGAACAGTTATTTCTTTCTCTGTACGTCAACCGATTGTTCCAAGGATATATCTGAACGAATAAAGCCGTCCGCGTCGTTGTGTAACGTTGTTTCATACGGATAGGAAGTAACGTAAGGGTGCGTTTAGAACAGTCTATCAATCTCGGATGAAGCATCGTTCGTGCTCGTTCAGCGTGGAAAATCAGCGAGCAAACTGTTCGGATATAGATATCAAAGAGGTGAACGCTTCCTTAGAAACATATTCTTGCAATTTCAATGACGTATTTCTATAGTTGAAACATACATGCTTACTTCGATGAATTTAATCGCACTGAATCGAATCACGGGGAAACAAGTTGCATCGAGTCAAATCGCGTCGTATTAAAGCGTGTCAAATTAATTCAACCAGTTCTCATTAGATTAGTCGTTCACATAAGATATTCGATACGGTAAGCGTAAGCAATCGTCGAGGAACGGAAGAACGTTGTTTCCGGTCAAACTTTGCGAAAGCGGTAAGCAAAATTTGCATTGACTCGCTTAGTCTAAACGCACCCTAAAGAAACAAAAGCCTACGGTCGGGTCGCGTGTACAGTCGAGAGCAAATCAGGATTCTCTAGTGGATATTGCTCCCACTTGTTGATCTAAAGATTTTTGAAGTTTGTAAATTTGTCGATGGATTAAGATTAAGGATCTAGGGATGTGGGATTTGAAGATTTTAAGATTGGGCAACTTTAGGATTTGTGGACGTAAGCTCCAAATAGAGGCATCTGAAAATTTATGTATTTGAAAATGTAGATAAATCTGAAGACGAAAAAGTTTATAAACTTGAAATTTTTTTATATTCAAGCAGGTTGAGAATTTTGGAATTTGTAGACTGGAATGTTTAGAACTATAAAAGTTCAGTAATCAGAAAATTTGGTAAAAAATTACAAAGTAGAAAAATTTAGAAATTTAGTAATTTGTTGGAATCGGGATGAGGAATAAAACCACTCTAAATTAAGAGTTTATTGGGTTTACGACCTTAATGGTAACATCGAACTCAACTTTAACAAAATTTCATGTGAAGAATTAGAAGCAACGTAAACTTGCAGCAGTATTGACTCTAAATCTTAATCTGAGGAGTGGTCAGTGACAATATATATATCCTAATTCTAATGGGAGAGGACTTAGCCCTTATGACTAATGGTGGACGCTGTTTTTGTTAAGCATCGAGGGAGTCATGGTTTGCCTATGACTTATTCTTTACTTAAGATAGGTCATCCACCAAATTCGATAATTTATAAAATTTGTAGACTGGTTTAAAAAATGAGTAAGTATGAAAACTCGAAAACTATAATTAAAGATATGTATGAGAGTAAAGATAAAAATTGTGAATTTCGTAGATGCGTAGTAAAGGTGAGGGAGTTGTAGATTGCAGCGGAGTGTACGTAGGTAAAATGCGGCGTCGGGCCGGTGCCACGTGCCCGAAACGTCCAGCGGCATTCGATCATCCGCGGCGGTTCACCGGAAAAGCATGAACAGGGCCCTTATTTTTCGATCGGCGTGTACGCGCGTGTGCGTATCCCGTTCGGCCCATCATTTTGCTACGGCGTTGGCCTATTCGCCGGTTCGGCCGAGCTGAGTCACACACAACACACCGGCAGGTCTCTCCCCGTCTCTGGCAGCTCTCCTCCTTTTCCCTTTCCCCTTCGGTTCCTTCGTTCCGTGCTCCCTTCCCCGAGTTCTCCCTTCGAAATCGTCCCTTTCCCCTCGGTGTCCCTCACCTGTGGCTCGTTCCTGCGGCCCCTGCGGCCGCAGGCTGACTCCCCAGGTCGACTGACTGAGCCGACTGTCTCTACGGCTGGCTGGCACGGCGTAGCCACCCAGCCGTTCCAACCAGCCAGCCACCTTCCTTCTCTTTCGCGTGTATCGCCAGGTCGGCTGGAGTTTACCTGGCGTTACCTGCCAGCCTGCAGCCTCAGTTCACTCACGTCACTTCGAGCAACCGGTTCGCGGCCTCCTCCGGGCGCAGCTCCTACGACTTTAAAAGCCTCCTTCTCGAGCCTGCCTCCTTTTTTCCTTTGTACCAGCGTAACCGCCGCGCCGCGAGGTTCTTCTTCCTTACCGAAGCTTCGCCGATCTTCTCCTCTTTCCTTCACGTTACCGACTCCCGGCAGTATCTCGGTACTTCTTCTCTTCTTCGATCGCTTCTTTGTTTCTTCGCGCGGCGTTTTCATCCCGAGTCGAGAAAAATAGCCTCGTGGTGACTAGCTGGTTCTCCGCGTATCGTGCAAGAAGAGCCGGTTGAAAAATCATGTTCCGTGCGAGTACGTTCGGGTCCGGTTCGAGGAAGAACTTGAATGTGGTCGCTGAAACTGGACAACAGTGAAATGTTGATGGGACTCGGTCGAGGAGCTGAAGGTATTGCCGGTCAGTGAGAGAAGGGGACGTATCGGAGAAGAGGTCGTTACCAATGGCGATCGGTACACAGCATCGGGCTTGTTCGACAAGCGAGGTATCAGCAACTCTGTTCGCAAGTATCGCGATCGACCGGATAACGCGTGTATTTCGTATATCTGATTTCGCGTTAGAAACGTGTCGCGATGTTCGAGCGGAAATGTCATCGGAGCGTCACGCTCGAAGAAACGTCGATCGAGAACGCGAGTACGACGTCACGCGAAATACGAGTATCCGCGTTTCAGCGGCAAAGACTAGCTTTATGTAACGAATGGGTCAGCACCGGACGACGGTACGTACGTGGATATTTTTCCGCCGAGCCGTTTATTGTTCGAGGACGCAGGTTCCCGCGTGAAATGCCGCGAGACTTTTTGCATCGGTCGCCGGTGAAATCTATTTCCGAGCGCGGTTCGAGAACGCGGTTTCTCTTTCTTGTGTACCCGAGATTTTCATCGGGTCACTGTCCTCCTCGCTACGGTCACCGTTATTCCTCCGGCTCCGTCCTCGCCGACGAAAAACATCGAAGAAAGGATGATTGCGCAACCACAGGACCCCTTCTTTCGCGTGCTATTACGACTCGTGAAATTAACACGCGTGCAATTAGAGCGCGTGGAATTACGCGTATAATTAAGCCGTTCAGTGCACACAATTCATTAACTCCATTTTTTGAAACATCTTAAATTTAAGTGCTAAAGCATTTGGTATAGTCATAACTTTTTATATTTATAACAATTTAGAGATTTTTCAAAAAATGGAGTTAATGTGTGCACTGAACGGCTCTATTATCCACGCGTGGAATTACAACGCGTGAAATATCGGTGTAGAACTTGTAGAATTATCAGCATGTGGAATATCGACGCGTGGAATTACAGGACATAGAAGTTCTGTGCATAAAATTGCAACGCGTAGAATTACAGCACATAGAAGTTCTGTGCGTAGAATTCCCGTATAATTATCCACGCGTGGAATTAGAACGCGTGGAGTTACACCGCGTATAATTATCCACGCGTGGAATTAGAACGTGTGAAATATCGGTGTAGAACTTGGGCGCGTAGAATTATCAGCACGTGAAATATCGACGCGTGGAATTACAACGCAAAGAAGTTCTGAGCGTAGAATTGCAACGCATGGAATTACACCGCGTTTAATTATCCACGCGTGGAGTTACACCGCGTATAATTATCCACGCGTGGAATTAGAACGCGTGAAATATCGGTGTAGATCTTGGGTGCGTAGAATTATCAGCACGTGGAATATCGACGCGTGGAATTACAACGCAAGGAAGTTCTGTGCGTGGAATTGCAACGCGTGGAATTACACCGCGTTTAATTATCCACGCGTGGAATTAGAACGCGTGGAATTACACCGCGTATAATTATCCACGCGTGGAATTAGATTGCATGAAATATCGACGCGTGGAATTACAGCGCATAGAAGTTCTGTGCATGGAATTGCAACGCGTGGAATTAGAACGCGTGAAATATCGGTGTAGATCTTGGGCGCGTAGAATTAACAGGTGGAATATCGGCGCGTGGAATTACAGCGCATGGAGGTTCCTCGCGTAGAATTACGACGCGTGGAGTTACGGCACGTGGAATATCGACGCGTAGAATTACGGCACGTGGACTCTCAACGCATGCAATTACCATTGAAAATTCTAATTCGTGATTAGGTTTAATCGCAAGCGACCAATAGTTAATCGGTATCTGCATACCGTCGCGTTAGCTTTCACGCGAGCGTATCCCGGAATGCAAGGAGCGACGATCTATCTATCGATTGATCACCGGGCAAGAATTCACCCACGTAACGACCGAGTTTCTCAAACGGCGAATCTATGTCATGATTTAATAACGGCTTCGAAAGTCGCCGCGGAGCGCATTGGTTGGTCTCAGGCTTGTTTGGTATTTTATTGTTTCCGATCCTCTCTGCCGGTTTGCCCTTTCTATCGAACGGTTTGGTCACGGTGCAATTCTGTTCTTTCGCCGTCGGTCACGATCGATATCGCTCGATAAGATAAGCTAAAGGGAATTCGGTTTTTCTCGATGTTGACGTTCCAACGGATTACGCGTTGCGCCGTGAAATTAGTCGGAACCCCCGTGGTACGTTCGTACACGAAGGCATTTTGTAAGCATTACGCAATGACCGACGGAAAATCACTAGGAACAAGAAACGCTGCAGTTTGACGAAGGTCAGTACAATGCACGCGGATAACGCGTACAATGCACGCGTGACTACCGCCGGAATATGCACTCTAACGCTTCGCCTGCATATTCCGTGGCCGTTTATTATCGGTGCCTCTGGGTTTTTCCTTTTTTTCTTTCTATTCTGAATCACGTACCTCCGATTCGATTCGATCCGAGCGTCAATCGGGAAACGTGCAGGAACGTGCGCGGCAAATCGGTAACTCCACGAGCGGAGAGCCGCTGATCGCGACTAGAGAGGAATTCAACGTTTGACCTATTTGAAGCGAACAGAACGATTTAGAGAACGTAGTGTTTCAACTATTGTTCGTGACCATTTTCTTCTCTTTATACGCATCGTTGAAGTCTTCTTAGACTTCCTTGATATCGGTTTATTGTCTAACGGTGAATCCATTCGCGAAATTAGAATTTTTACTAACAAGTACTATTGTGTCTTCGAGACTGCTAGGGAAACGATCTAAGATACTTTAAAGAATTCGCCAAGGAAATAGCGGTATAAGGAAGGAAAGTTCCACTTGTACAAACCACTGCATACCTTCACATCCTTGTACACATATCGTGATATATTTCTAATTTTCCTGAATGGCAAAGATATTAAATTTAAAAATTAACGGGTCTTCGCGTTAAAGAGACAAGATGGACGTGAAGTCGAAGCTGTCGAGATCGATTCTCTTGGGAACGGGTTGAAAGATAGGGGTACTGAGTGAAACCGACAGTTTTCTGCGACGTATATAACCAGTTTGAAACTAGCGTATTTATTACAGCTTTTCCTTATTTGCTTTCAGTCAACTGATCTTCGTTATGAGCGACTCGCACGAGGACGCGTTGCGACTATTAGAATCGGAACGATCTTTCCCAATCTAGACAATAAACTACAGGAGCCTCGTTTCAGCGAAGATCGTAAATCTTGACGTATCTGCGTAAACTCGCGAAAAATCGTGGCGTGTCCGTGAAAAATACGCCGATAACCGTAATCTGCAATGACACACTTCTTCGTTTTCGAGATGATAGCGCTTGTCTCCGACGGCCGAGTCGATAAAGATAAATCCTAAAGATTTGCCGTCCGGTCTCGTACAGCGAAATCGTTCGAACACGGACGTAATTGGCAGTCGTAGGCCACGACGAACGAAAAGACACCGATCGGGAGACTGTTATTTTCCGCGGCACGTCCGTGTCCCGATGTTCGAGGCAGGCGTGAGAACCGGAATGATAGCATGACCGGAAGAGCGGCTTGAGAAACTGAGGAGAGACTTGCAGATAGTCGTTGAAGAATCGCTAGGGTATATACATGTATATAGCGGCGGCGCACTGAGAAGATTCGAATCGTGAGAACCAGACAGGAAAACACGGCGACCGGGTTCCCTTGCATACCAGACCTCGCCAACTTTATAACAAATCGCTGGAAACCGTTCGCTGATTGAATTAATGCTTGTAAATTAAAACGTGGAACGAACAGGAAAAAGAAATAAGAACGGACAAAAGAGGAATCGTTCAAACATCTAGCGGTATAATCTGTTACTTAACGCCTTCAACCGCGTGGGGATACCGGTGACTGGCACCACCAATTTAATACGATTCAATAACCTGAAGAAATTAACCGAACATTTTCTATTGCGAGCATAACGGACTCTTGTTATATTGCCATATACTTCATTTTTAGACACGTGCTTCTGTGCACTTTTCTAGGCACGAGAATTCAAGGCCCAAGTACTTCTGGCTTCAACATCCACAATTCCAACTCTGCAACTCTGTTGTTGACATGTTACAACACCGTTTCGTTATTTCATACATTGCTATTCCTGTCGTTATTTTAAAATATTTCAGTGCAAAATTTGCAACGCTACAGCACTAAAATTTGATATATAGCTATTTCAAAGTCCCACTTCAATAGCGTTGTAGTTCCACTACATAGTTGCATGCGTCGCAATTATTAGTCTCACAGCATAGCAATTCGCGTTGTATTTTTCCAACACCGTTTCCACGCACCACAATCTTACGTGTTGCAATTATAGTTACAATTTCAAGTGTTGAAATTCCACGTGTTATATCACCAGACGTTAGATCGCTACGCATTAGGTCGCTATCGCATCGGATCTTCACGCATGGTATTACAATGGGTATTACAGGAGGCTTCACATTGCATCACCGCTTGTTAAATCACCGTGCGTTATATTGCTCTCACCGACCACCGACCCTTCAATCTACATGGATTGTCGCAATATCAAAAGAGAAACTTGTTAGCTAACTCAGTGCATTATTCTTCCTTTCCTTCTTCCATATTCTGGCAATATAACGAGAGTCTCCTTTTCAATTAAGAAATTGAAGATACTTTTCTCGAAGCCTGTATTTTTATCGAGACGAGGAAATAGTGTGTATCCTATCACGTTTGTTCTTCGACTTTTCTACTCTAGTTTTAATCTGAAATTATGTGTATATTAATTGAAGATACTTTTCTCGAAGCCTGTGTTTTTATCGAGACGAGAAAATAGTGTGTATCCTATCACGTTTGTTCTTCAACTTTTCTACTCTAGTTTTAATTTGAAATTATGTGTACATTTCGTGCCGGTACGGTGACAGTGCGTTAAAAATGAATTCCCCGAAGAAAAAGCAAAAAAGCGCAGAAAAAGCGAAGGTCTGAGAAAAAAACAAAACCAATCAAAAGTAAATTAAAGACAGGACGATCCGAGGAGAAAATTGTGAAATCCCGGCGGGCGGTTAGAAAATAGAGAGAAGAGAAACGGTGGGAAATGGTTGAGAATCGAAGGACGAGCTCGATGAACGCTCGGAGAACAAATCGTGGCAGCGGTTGGCAGATATGGCGGACGCGGCTTCCGGGAAGGATCGTTGTTCCGTGACGGAAGAGGCAAAGTGGGAGGGAGTAACAGCCGACGATACTTCGACCGTGAATTATCCTCGAGGAATCCGTTTCTTTTCCTCGGTTTCTTGCTCGATGCTATTCGCCGCACACTTTTCTGGCCTGTCTAATTCTCTTCGGGCTGTCACGCTTCGCGGTGAATCGAACACCGAAAACATCGGCGTTACACCGACGAGTTGCATAACCGTAGCGGTCGTCGACCTTAGTTAACGCTCGAAACGCGGATATTTAGTTAACGTTACCGGCGTACATGCGGTTTACATTTCGCGCGAGACGGCCCGCGAACAGGATTTTAATGACCGATAAGCGAGGGGTGAAGTTCGAGCTTGGATTCTGTAAATGGCACTGGAAGAATTCACGGGGGATTTATGAAACGGGCCCGTGGAGCTCCCGTGTCATACACAGCGTCCGGCCGTGCAACGCGATAAGCCCGACGCAGATCGTTCGCCAGGCTGGTTATCGGTTTTTAAACATCGAACGTTTATGCAAAGAAGCTGATCGACCGACTACGGAACCTACTCGAGCATCTGTAGTTACCTATCGAATACCACGGGATCCCGGAAATCGTGCTACGACTACGCGTTTATGTAACCGGTATCGATACGACCCGAGAATCGGGCTACAGATAACAGATCGTTAGGCTTCGATACGTGGGCCGCACTGACGTCACTGCTGATGAATATTCCGATCTATCCAAATCTTTGCTTCACTTTCCAATTCTAACTTCTTTCGACTCTTTCATATCTAATAACAGCCTTTATATTAGTCTTCATATTGTTATTGCTCATTTTGATAGTCCTGTTAGTCTTAATGCTAAAACTACCAAGCCGGTCAAATGACCGCTCCACAAGCTTCTCATTATAACAAACACATTTTGTTAAAATACATTAAGGTAAGTTGCCCAATATCTGACACTCCACCAATAACTGACACTTTTAACTTTGTAATTAATTAATAAAGACTCTATAAATAATATCTGTTTCTCATTGTGTGTATAATGAAGTGTGTATTATGCAACTCCATCTTTGATTTATGAGAATCGTTATGCATGAACTTATCCAAATTTTGCAATTATTGTTTACAAGTCGGCACGTAATTTTCATTAGCGGCTCGATTCTTCTATCACTTAAGGTTAGAAACACGTCATGATATTTTGCTTTGTATTTATTTTATTAAATTATTTTGAGAGCAACCTTATATGTCCCCATTCTAATTAAAGATTATAGTGTTGTTTTTTCTTTGAAGACTTTAAATAAACCGTCTAATTTTTTTTTTTTCTTTCTCTTAAACTGTCAGCTATTGGGCAACTTACCTTACCTAAATTCAGAATTGATTTTCATCAAGATGAAGGACAAATGTGTGTACTAATTTATGTTTCGTTGTTTGTTTGTTTATTTTTTAACTTCATGTTTAATTCCAAGTAAAGTACACATTATATGTAGGTTTAGTGTTAATAGCTCCTCTAAAGTGACGCAAAATGTCCTCTCGAGAGCCTTACAAGATAAAAGTCTCGATAAAAAAGGTTTTCGATAGTCTCCAATAGACGAGTTAGAAAGGATCGTGAATTAATCAACATCTGAATATATCTGGTTAGACTTCTCAGGAAATAAGCGGTCGCAGCCGGTTGAAATCGTGAATCAGCAATGGCGTCGACTCGTTCCGCGAGCAGCAAAACGCGTAATGGGACAGGTAAAAACCTCCTCGGTTTTTAGCGATAACATTTATGTCCGTGGTTGATTTTTGCGCGACTGGTGCACGTGGTAAGCAATTGGCCTCGACTTGGCAACAGGCGACGACCTTCTGGCATAGCGGACGAGCACGCTTCTGCACGAACGTGGACGAAAGACGCGTTTGTCGAGCGAAATGTCCACGGAAGAGGGGAGAAGGGACATCGCCAACCGGAAATGCAGCTCGTCCGAGCAAAAGAAGAAAGTGTCGGGAGGAAAAGATTGCGACAGTGTCTGCGGATCGATTCGCGACGCGACACCTGTCTCGCACCCTGACCAAGTAAGTGCGTTTCTTTCCTCGCGACGAGTAAACGTTTAGGGGATTTGAATCCTGTTTTGTCATCCGGTTAGTGGGAACGAGTTTAATAAATCTGTTTAGGTAAGTTTAGGTCGAATCCTTGTTAGGGAAACAGGGTTTAAATAAATCAGATCAATGTAAATCGATCAGAAGACAACTGTATACTATCGCATACAATAACAAAGGGATTACAATGCTGACGTTTGATTACCTGTTGCATCACACCTGTTGCTATACTTGAACCACGTGACCGGTGGCCATGAAGAGATTTTCTCGATTGTCCTGGTGCAGGTGGTGTATCGATCGTACGGTCAGTCGAACAGTCGAAAGCAACCAAACAATACACCACAATAATTCGATACTTCGATGTACACGTGCGCATGAAATCATAGGGGTGACGCACCGCGTTCATAAACATAACGTGTTTCGTATCTGGGAGCAGGTGTTAGGATGTGGCTTCCGTTAAACCTTGAATGAGAGTACTTGAAACCTTGAAGTAGTTGAAACTTTCATAATTAAAAACTCGAGCATAATGACAAAGTATTCAAATTTTACATTTGTGAATTTAAAAATCCCTCGGTTCGAGCGTTTAGTTTATCTCCGAAACCCTAAGTTGAGAACCCAGATTACCCGCAGGATAACCGGGCAGGGGATAGATATCCAATCTTTGCTCGTCGGTATCTAGTCGATTTTCTAGTTCAAAGTTAGGGTTACTTATCGGCGTATGCAGGCAACGCAGAATTTACAAGCGATATCGTTCGTGAGCGACAGTTATTCCCGTTCCTTTTTTCCAGGCTGTCACATATGCTGGTATAGCTGTCGGTCCAACTGTTGGCCACTTGTCAAGATACCGCGAACGATTTTCAAAGCACACACCCGGAAGAGGGTTCCAACGGGGTCGTGGTCGCAGAAAGATGCACGACTCTCCTGAGAGGTCTTTAGCCCCGAAACGAATATTTTCGATCCTCCCTGTCGATAAACCAGCTAGCCGTTTGATCGTGCTTGCGTCCTCGCAGGAATCTCCCGATCTCATTGTTCGTGAGCAGCAGGCCAGAAAGCGGTGCTTCCGGTTTCAAGTTGGCTCGTATACGACGGACAGGCCTGGTTGCATCCCGACCAACGTTCAGGTAAACACCTGCGCCATATTTCACGGGTAAAAGGATCAAGGTCGAAAATGAATATACCGTCGTCGGGTGATCCGTTACATCCTTCTTTGATTCCATTGTAACTTTACGATCGCGTGTTTTACAGGCACGTTCCTGAACCGATGAAACTGGAGAAGCTCGGCCAAAAAGGATCAAAAGAAACAGGTAAAATTACCTTACAAAATCTCTTCTCTGCTGCAAATGCATCTAGCCTCTTTCTTTCAGAGACTAAGTCCCTAGCCTCTTAAGCTCTCCGCACAATTTCTTTATATTATATACGTCGCGTATATAGGTTCTGAAACTCTTTCTAAATGAGATTTAAAACGCAAGAATTTCAGGACAAAAAAATTTGAAAATTCTAAATAAAAAAATATGAAAATTCTGCAATTTCCTTCTCTTCCATTTTCCTAGGAAAGAAACTGCATGGCACTTTATACGCACGCAAGTCGTAACTGTTTCTCGACGTTATTTTCCACGCGCAATTTACAATCTAATAACGAAAAAGAAATAAAAGTTTGTAGCAACTAACGACCGGTGTAATTGCATTTACAGTCACGGACAACCACGTCGGTATTATCCTCGTCAATGGAAAACTGTCGTGGTACCGGAAACCCGTAGCGCCCCGGGGAACCGGAAGTCGTCGTGGGACCGCTCGGATACTTGAAAATATCGCATACAGCCTTCACGTTCCATGGGAACCACCGGCTTGACACGCACTTAGAAAGATTCCCTGTGTGTTTTCCGCATTGCGTGTAATAACGTCGAGGCTGAGGTTCACTGTAACGTCATAATTTACTTGAGTCGTGAGAACATGATCTTTTTAGTGGAACCGTTTTCCATTAAACATTCTATTGTATCGATATCGCGTTACACAATCGTGCAGCATTGTTCTGGAGCGTTTGGTAACCTGTTATATGGCCGAACCGCGCAAGGTCACTTTCCTTTTACGAATTATGCTTGAAATGAGTTTTTAATGAGCTCGCGTTTGTTCTTGTCGCGGTTTCTTCTTAAACACGGTGACCTTGTGCAACCTACGTTGGCCATGTTGCGGGCGTAGCGTTCGAAAATCGATTAGTTTTTAGCGATATTTTGTAACGCTGACGTGATCAGCACGTAGCTAGAAAGTTCGATTAACTTTTAGCGATATTTTGTAACGGTGACTTCAGTATGATTCACATGTTTTATCAGTGTTCACATGTTTTAATTCTCACGGTTAATACGAGCAATAAATATTCGCAACACTGCGACAATGCGTTGTAATGTCATCGTGATTAGCTTTACCACAAAAGTTAATTGCTGTAACTACATTGATTTTCTGTTTTATTCAACCACATTTCTACGCAGTCTGTAATTGAGCTTAATACATACTGATTGCACGTCGTATATATAAATACGCTACTTAATGTTTCTTATATAAATATGCTAATGTTACTTATATAAACTGTGAAGAAACAAGGAAATTATTTTTAGACACGAATCCTAGAATGTCTAAAGACATTTTCCGTTCAGAGAAGCTTTATTTTTGATACAAACAAACAAGTGTGTGGGCGTCGTCGAACAAATATTTATTTGGCAAACAGTATGTAAATAATGGAGCGTACGTAAATTTAAATTTTGCAGTAAACTTTAAAAATTAGGTGTGTAGATTCTTCCTAGGCAAGAAATAAAAACCGAAGGGGAATTTGTCTCCAAGTGTATGTACAAGTGTTACACAGGGTGTTACCTATTTAACGATAGCGTTTTAGTTAGTGCCAGAATATCGATCGTTAATAACAGAAATTAACTATTCAGGAACGCGCCTATCCGCTTCCGAGTACGTGTACAACCTACACGCGATCACGGTTGTGTTATGCCATCGGAGGATACCTCTATGATTCATGGAACTTATCTTTATGGTCAGGTGAGTAACGCGTCGGTCCCATAACAATGGGGAAAGGTGGCCAACAGATGAATCCTGCCAGTCTTCTACACAACCATGAACACGCAACGCGTTGTCCCTTTCTCGACAACATTTTGTCACGTATTAAGTTAACGAGTCATTTGCTGGGCCTTTCACCACGATTATGAGCGTCGAGAAGTCACTCGAAGAACTCGAAGGTGCGTTTACACGCACGAACAAAAACACTCGTCTTAGTGTAAATTACCCCGCGACAATTTATCAAACGCTATCTCCCTAAAAGACGAGAATAACTGCGTGAGTCTTGTGTTTAAATCGTGCTCGAAATTAGATTCGCTGGTATTAATCATTTTAATTTTATCCTTGCGGAGGAAGAATGATCGCCGTTGGTTTAAATGCGACGTGAACGAAACATTTGTCCAGACGAAATGCTCGACGTGTATGTAGCTCTAATACTCTTTAAGCTTCTAGACGTGGCTTGATTCTCGTCCAGAAGTCGTGGGCGAGCACGGACGTCATTAGAGCTTGCAACTTCCTCGACGATACTCGTCCTTGAACGAGCGAACGATATTTCTGCGAGAACTAGTTGTTCGCGCTTCCGTCAGTGTCAATGCTTCAGTGTCATCGTTGCCTCGAAAGTTGTAAAAATAATCGCGAAAAGACGTTGCTGCGAGGGAAGAAAACGCTCCTCAGACTGCTAGTCGATTTTATTCGACGGTTTGTCATATTTCTTGGACGTTGTCTTTGACACTGGAGCTACTCGATGCTTACTTTCGAATCGTAAATAAGGTGTAAAAATACCGTAACTTCGACTAAAATACACAAACATTTATTTCGACAAAATATGACATTTCACGGAAAACGAAATTTTGTAATATTAAATGTGGAATATAAAGCCAATTATTTTGTGGCTGAGGTCAAGCTCGTCGATTTTATGTGACACGGGAAATTTGATATATTAAAAAGAAGCAATGATTTAAAATAATTTGAATAATATGTAGGTGTTGCAAGGTTAAATTTGGAAATGATGTAATCTATGTAAATTGTTTTAATAGAAATCAATAGTCTTTTCATTGTAGAAATTCTGAGATAACATTCGTATTCAATTATATTAATTTTATACGTATTCGCTTCAAGCGATAATATGTAATTCGTGATAAGATACGTATAAGGAAATTAATACTAAAAGATCAGAAAATAACATGCAATTAAAATACTTGAAGAATCACTTTGAACATGCGATCGCTACAGGAAGAATACAAGTACAAGATTATACATAGTACGATAATGATATCTCTCGCGAAATATCTTAATTTTAATCAATTTTAATCAATATTTTCTTTATTCCAAGACTGATCGTAAAAAGAACAAAAATTATGCGGAGATTTGCGGAAGTAATTACGTACAGTAGACTGCAACTTATACTCGTTATACTGCAACTGTGAGAGTAAATTCTTCATGTTGATAATATGTTGCGACAGCTGGATAGTTTCTTTTTTTAATATGACATCTTCGTGTCCTAAGATAATGAGAGCAATGTATAGTGTAGCGATATAATACATGGTATGGCGATATAATGCACTGTAACGAATGCCGATGAAAAGTGTAATGATCAGTAGCGGTCCAATATATAACACTACAACGATCTACTGTATTATAATGAACAACATATAATCATCTAATGCATAATAACGCAACATGCGGCGATATAACATGTGCTAATAATGACACAAAACTATCTAACTCAAGATTCAACACGTGGCAATACAATGCATGAAAATGCAGCATATGGAAGTGCAACATGTGGAATAGTAACGCATGAACTTGCGATGAATAGTAATGCTACGTCTGGAATTGCGACGTGTAGAATCCATAATAAACACATAACAGTCGTGTAGATTTACTGTATAATATAGAATACCATAAGTGTCAATATAACGTATAAAATTGTAGTACGCAAAAATGTAATGCATGGGATTGCAATGTGTGAATTTGTGGCTCTTGAAATTTCAATGCGTGGAATTGCAACGCGTGGAATTGGAACACATGTAATTACGAGAGTGAATAATACCGTAAATGGCAATATAACAAGAGGAATTGCAACGCATGAAATTGCAATGTGTAAAATCTTGCAATTAATCTTTGCAAAGTAGCTCTTGAAGTATGAACGCACCGAATTACAATGTGTGAAATCTTGCAATTAATCTTTGCAAAGTAGCTCTTGAAATTTGAACGCAACGAATTGCAACGCGTGGAATTGGAGCACATGGAATTACGAGAGTGAATAATATCGCAGGTGGCAATATAACAGGTGGAATTGCAATGCATGGGGTTGCAAAGCTTGAAATCGTAGCTCTTAAAATTTGAATGCATCGAATTGCATCGCGTGGAATTGGAGCACATGCAATTACGAGAGTGAATAATATCGCAGGTGGCAATATGACAAGTGGAATTGCAATGCATGGCATTGTAAAGTTTGAAATCGTAGCTCTTGAAATTTGAACGCATGGAATTGCAACGCGTGGAATTGGAACACACGGAAATTACGAGAATGACTAATATCGTAAATGGCAATATAACAAGAGGAATTGCAATGCATGGAATTGCAATGTGTGAAATCGTGGCTCTTGAAATTTGAATGCATGGAATTGCAACGCGTGGAATTGGAGCATATGGAATTACGAGAGTGAATATTATCGCAGGTGGTAATATAACAAGAGGAATTGCAATGCATGGAATTGCAATGCATGGAATTGCAATGTGTGAAATCGTGGCTCTTGAAATTTGAATGCATGGAATTGCAACGCGTGGAATTGGAGCACATGGAATTACAAGAGCGAATAATACCACAGTTGGCAATATAACAAGAGAAATTGCAACGCATGGGATTGCAAATTTTGAATTCGTAGCTCTTAAAATTTGAATGCATGGATATGCAACGCGTGGAATTAGAACACATGTAATTACAAGAGTGAATAATATAACGCACAGGAAATATAACGCGTGGCAATATACCGCGAGACAACACGACACGTAACTTCACACCATAGTATCCTTCCTGAATCTATTATAACACCGGTGGAGCGCAGTTGGCGCATGTGAAAGTTCAAACAAAGGTGGCAATATAACGAGACTCTGCTGTATTTAGAAAGAAAACGACGCTTCAGGAAATACAACGAGTGCGTAATTAGAGGCCATCTGATCTTGGCATCGAATGAGTCTGTGAAATAGACTCCCGGAAACTATTATTTTCATTTTAGTTGCTAATGACCGGCTGCACAACAGCGAAAGCCGCACTGCCACGTAATCTTCTGGACACGATAATTACTATTCATTTAATACCGACAACACGATACACCATGAGCTACGGAAGCCATGGTTTAAACGAAAAGAAGAATGTTCGTACGTGGAGAAATTATGTAATCCTAACACGATCGCGTTTCACGAACAGTATATCGAGATAACACGGAACGCGTCGCTACATTATTATTAGCAACGTAAATATTAAAGTATCGAGCATCATCGTTATTTATAGCATGTTGTAGGTTATTCGTAAGAACTACAAATTCGTATCGCATCCACGATGAATTGTACGTACGTGTCCTCAGTCAAGGATGCTCCGCTCGGTCCAATTTCGAGGCTCGTGCAGTCGCCGAAATTGTACAGATGTGGACAGAAATGGTTTAATTACTTTTTCGGTGGCAAAGATTTACGTTTGACTAACATTCAGAGTAAGATTGTTGACAGTGTAATGGAGATCTCGGACGATCTGTGCTTTTCAGTAGTGTCAATAAATATTAGATTATCCAAATCCACAATGTTCCAGATTTTCAAGTTTCCCAATTCTCCGAATTTCTATATTTCAAATTTTCAAACTCTCAGGTTCTTATACCTAAAAATTTGTAAATTCTCAAATAATCAAATCAGCTAAATGTCAAAGTTCTCAAGCTTGCGTCAGATCATCCGAACTGTCACACAAATGCGTCACGTTTGAGCGCTCCGCATACAAAGAACATAGTAAATTTGCAGAAATCAAAGACGCACGAGTATTCCGATACAAGTATTCCATCGTCTGCTCGTTCCACGTCGACGTGCATCTGGACGACGGCCAGGGTCAAAAATAAGCCGAAATTCGATGGATTCGCCGATGATACGCGACCACTTCGCGCCTCCATGCTTTCCTCAACGGCCATCCATATTACTGGAATAACAGAGATTAGAAACCGTGTCATCAAGGATGCTCGCGTGATTTCCCCGAACCGTCTCTATTTCCGCGATGTCGCGTTCATAAAGCAACGATCCCACGCTCTGTCTCATCCCCCTCGATATAAACAGAATTTCTCGCAACGGTGACAGGGTGTCTATAAAAAATTGCAGCCTCATTACTCAGACTCCTCTGATGTGACTCACCGAAACCGATTTAATTCAGCGATTTTTATTTCGTTACCTTTTAATTAACCCTTTCCCGTACTTTGACGAGTCTGACTCGTAACGCACTTACAGCTCAAATATGACAAACCTTATTCAAACTTTGAACATACTTCAACTTGAAGTGTAGGTCCAACTATAAATTGCATTATCAAGCATCCCTGAAAATAAAATATTTACAACATTTTAATTTTGTTTGTTCGTTTTAATGTCATAGCCCTTTATAGTTAGTCTTGACTAACGCATCTATTAAATAAATGGTACGGGAAGGGGTTAATTAGATTACTGATTCTGCAACATTTAAAGTACAGTGATTATAAATCAGCTCCATTTTAATGAACTTATTTCTAGCTTCTCTAGAGTTTAGATATTATTTTATACAAATTGTGTCTATAATAAATTGTATAATTTTGAGTATTTGAAGGTGTTTGTGATTAGGAGAAATCAGGTAGCGATGGTAGAGTCCATCAACCCTTATGCAATTGGTACACGAATAGCCTTTAAACATAAATCGGCGTAAAAGTTTTACGATATTTAGTCGAGAACATAAAAAAGCTGTTAAAAGTGGGCAGCAGCCTACGCAACGATTAACGAGAGGTCCACAAAACGTGTCCGTGATTGTTCGACAAAATTTGAAGCAACTTATCTCGCGTGGTTGACGCAACCGTCTAACGGGTCCACGGATGACGACATAATCTCATCCTCCACACGGCTCGTATTTTTAAATGCCGCCTTTTTTCCCGCGGCCAGCCGCGAATCTTCCGCGATCGTCGTCTATAAATCACTCACGGATCCTCTGGCTGTTACCAAAGACACGATACTCACCGAGATAGAGATTCTCTCGGTTTCGAGCGCGAGAGAGAGAAAGATAGAACGAAATGTTCAGTGAGAGTTCCCGGATGATAGGTGGGAGAAGAAACGTGGTGAAAAGGGATGGAGGGGTCAAGGAAAAGAGGGAGGGGGGTAAGAGAAGGATAGAGAGCCTTTTGAAACCCCTCGGTGACCAGTTTAGTTCTGCTTGGCATTCGGACCACACGAGAGATCATGTGACAGAGAAGACACTCCTCGGATCCAGGATCTGACAATCGGAACAGATCGATTTGGAGTTCGTCGATCGATCGGAGTCTGAATCGAGGTGTCGGGCAATCTCTCCGATCGCAACGTGTTGCTCGGTCACGTGTTCGATTACGCGGTGTTCCCGTTCGAAGGACAGCTCGGTAGCTGATCGATGATCCGGTGATCGGATGTTGCTCTCGTTTCGCGACGGCTTATCGAGGATGGCAAGTTTCTCGCGCTGCCGAGTGGATACGTAACGTACACGTGTTACTTCGTCTGAATCAACAAACGCGCGGTGATTCGACGCGCGTTAGAACGAGACGGAAACGAGGAAAACGGTGGCTGGTTCGGGCGTGCGTCTACTCGTGGTGCGCGCTCGCGGCCGTAAATGACACTTGTGAAATCGACGCACACATTTTCACCGCTTCGAGCGAGAGGGTCGTTGACAGCACACCGTGTACGATAAATATACCGGTACGCGGTGCTGGTGTGTTCCGCCGTTAACTTTCAGGAAGAAGGGCACGCGACTTTACGTACCTATCCCAGCACCTGTCGCGCGTCAAACATTTCTTTGTGTCCGCTTTCAACCACGATATTCGAAGGGTCAGCAAATATGAGGTCGACCGTTTGCTGCTACGCGATCTAAGAATACCGCGAGTGGAACGTTGAACCGGGGCTTCCTTTCTTTCCACGTGTCCACACAGATAAATCAAGCAACTTTCTTCGAGGCCTCCGACCAGACAGTTGCCGGTTAAGTATGTCGGGAGACACCACGTCCGACGAGGAGGGATCCCAGGAGGATTCGCAACGATACGACGTCGACGATCTAGAAATCATCAAGACCATAGGTGAGCAATCTAACGAACCGGCAGAAGCCTTTCACTGGAAACGGGCTTTCTATTCCGTCGCGATTCCACTGTGTTTAGAAACTACGACCTGTTGAACTCGCGACTTTCACGATCCCTTTAGGGAGAGCCAGTTTCCAAAATTCACTGCTCCGTTTATTTCGAGGTACACTTCTTTTAGAACCAGTGTAGAACCTGTCGTCGCTTCTCTCATTTTGGCAGATGTGAACTGTAAATTTGATGTAGGTGAACTGTAAATTTTCTACCTTTCGAAATTCTCGAATTGTCGCATCTTTGATTAACTCACGAAATCAGAACACTTTGAAGGTCTACCTCGATGTACATAAAACAGTCGATGCACAAATCGACTAACTCCATAAAACAAAGAGCGGAGAAATGCGATGAAATAATGTGCATAGGTTTTTAAAATTCCTTTGGTAATATAAATTCAAATAAAGTGTGCAGAAAATAAATACAAATCTGGCTATCATTTAAAAGATGTAAAATTATAAAAAAGAATAGAATGGCCTCTGAAATATATTATTTATTATTCAGTGGTCAAAATAAATATTGTCATTTAATGGTGTTAATCGCTTATGTTTGGAGAAATTTGTATAAACATAAAAAGTTAGCAACCAAGTGCTTTTACACTTCAATTTCAGATTTTTCAAAAAGTGGAGTTAATCGATTTGTGCAGTGAACGGCTCAAATATTAACGATCGTCAGTGAAAAATTTAATAACACGAGCACTTTGTGTAGAACATTTAAAATCGGCACATAACTACTCTTATCAAAATAGATGAATTTTATCTAAATAAATAAAGATCGCTAGCTTGTTTCTCGGCGTTCGCCTATTTATTTCTGCAGTAGATTTACTGGGAAATCATTTTAACATTCGATTACTCTGGTTTCGATGAGTGGAGTAATTGATGTCCCGAAAACAAGAAAGTGACAAGCAACGTAACGTCCACTTGAAAAACGAGGGGAATTAGTCGTTGTCCGTCGAATCATTACAGTTACAGAAAATATCATGGAATAGACAAACCACCCTCGTAAGCGCGAAAGTGGGCCAGCGAAGAACGAGAGGCTACCGGGTGTATATTTAACTGCTCGTTAAGTTCGAGTTACACGGAAGATCAGTAAAGTGCAGGTGTTTCCTCGTCGATTTTTCAGAACACGATAATATGTTGCTCGACGATGGAGTAACAAAAAGAACGATAAACATTCGTGGACGATATTTTCAGAGCATCCTAATTTCCGCGTGAAACTCGATAATACAGAAACAGCATGGCTTCTGGTTATCGCCGGATAATGTGCGATATCACGCAACCAACACGAGCGTAAACACCGCTCGAATAAATCTTTGCGAACATCTATCTTTTATCGTTCCGTTTACGTTAAATCCGAACTCTTACATTCGATTTCGACTATAAAACAGAACGCGCAAGATCGATCAGGACAGATGTGCCGAGACGTAGAACAACTTTTGGACCCACACCAAAATCCTCGCGATCATTTGTACCGAAACGTCTGGCGCACGGAATTCTAGACTGTCATTTTCGATGCGCGATTAATGACTCGGAAAGATTACACCTTTGCGGATTCTCAAATATTCAAATTTATTTGCAGATTTTTTTTATTTAAGCTTAAGTTGAACTCTCATAAGAGAATTATAAAGCTGTACATGAGGCTTATAGTTAGTTGTGCAAGAGGTTATACAGGCTTATGGTCTTAGAGTATAAGAATATTATGTTGAATGGCATTTTACACTTTTAAAAAAGCTGTATATTGCGAGACACGCTTCAATGTTTGGTTTGTCTTTTTACATTTTTTAATTTTCAGTTACAAATCTTATTAACTTAATTCAGGTGTTGGGAAATATTAAAATCTTCAGACTTTTCCTAAATTTTTAAATTTTTAAATCAAGTCTCTATGACTCTACAAGTTTAAGTCCTCAAATTCCTAAGTACCTTAATGTTTAAATTAAAACTTACAAATTCAAGTGTTTCAATCTTGGAAAATATAAAAATCTTCAGATCCAGTCTTCCTGAATTTTTAAATTTTTAAATCAAGTCTCTAAGTCTCTACAAGTTTAAGTCCTCAAATTCCTAAGTACCTTAATGTTTAAATTAAAACTCACAAATTCAGGTGTTTCAACCTTGGAAAATATTAAAATCTTCAGATCCACTCTTCCCTAATTTTTAAATTTCTAAATCGTCAAATCTCTAAGTCCTCTAATCATTCAATTAAAACTTCCAAACCCTAATGTTCCAACTTTGGCTAATATTAAAATCTTCAGATCCCCTCTTCCCAAATTTTTAAATTCCTAAATCATCAAGTCCCTAAATCTCTAAATCCCTAAGTTCCTAAAATCCTCAAATGTTCCTAAAGTCCCTAATTCTAAGTCCTTAAATCCCTAAACCCATAATCCCTAAATCCTCAACTTATCTCAAATTCCCAAACTCCTCTTTCTTCATTTCTTCTTCTGCCACATCGGACCCGAGAAACGCGTTCGTTTCGTCCGTCCATGAAGTGCTATACATAATTCATGACCTTCGAGTCAACGTCGCAAATCTTTGGCCGCGAAATATTGAATGTTCCATCATTGACACCTGTTCTCAGCTGTTGACGCCAATTATCGGCGGTCGTTTCAAAGTTTTCGTCTCGTCCCTTATTCGTGTTCTGCCAATTTTTGCCACATCTATTACTTTTCGCAAAATGCTGTCACATTTCGACCGACACGTGTTCCGGCCAATTTACCGGTTAATTTCAGAACAAACCACGAACTGTAACACTTGCCATTTCGTTAATTGGTCGTGCTTCGTTTATCGGACCAACTTTAGTCACCAATGTTTGTGAGTAATGGTATGCAGCCATTATACAGTGCATTGATATTGAACTATTCGATTAAATGATCGATAATATGCATCTAGTTTTTTGCGCTTTAACCTTGAATATTTTATGCGACGATAATTAATGACTGTAGGCGCAATTGCGTGCGATTTGTTATTCTAATCGATCTTTTGATTTGTGGCGGATTTACAAACTTCGTGTTCTTTCATTTTCCTGTTTCTAAATTTTTTAAGCTACAAATCTTTGATTCTTCAAGTCTTCGATTCTTAAATGTATATTAAAAATATATTATATTATTATACATACAAATCTTCAAATGTGTAAATCATCTAGTAGACAAATACTTAAATTTATGAACTGTCGAACTGATCTGAGTCATCCATTTTTGTTTGAAACAAGAAATCAAAGATAATAGTAAAGTAAGAATTATTTTTCAGGTACAGGTACATTCGGAAGAGTGGTGCTATGCAGGCATCAAGGTACACCAATGGCCCTAAAGATTCTTTCAATGGTGGACGTGATCAGGCTAAAACAAGTGGAACACGTGCGAAATGAGATCACCGTCCTGAAAGAAGTCAAGCATCCCTTTATTGTAAACATGTAAGCAGCGTTTGCTTTCTCCTTTCTCCTCTTCGATTTCTCGAAAATCCACAACATTGTTTCGTTAATTACAATTAAGAAAGTCACGGAATTTATTGGTCGAAGGAAATTCTCGAAAAGAAAGCGTAACTCGATAGCAGATACTTTCCTCATCTATTGTGAACGATTTACCTCGATCTCCACTAATTACCAATTGATGGATACCTTTCGTGTTCCTGATTCTTTCCTATGTAATTATAGAACTTTAACGTGGAAAAGAGAATTTTAAGAAACGTAACTCTCGAAGTTATTTCAAGCAGAGTTCAGTGAGCTCTGGGCGAAATGAAGGTGTGGGAAACATGAAAGAAGTCATTTTTTCGGGATTATTTTTTAAGTAAATTTTTAGATGGCAAGGTGGTCAAATTACTGAGTTATCAAATTTCTAAATTTTCAAATGTTACATTTCTAAATTTTGGAATTTTAGAATATTCTGAGAATGTGTTTTAACTGTGGGTTTTCTTGCAGGCTCTGGAGTGGAAGGGACGAGGCGAGGGTGTACATGTTGCTGGAATTCGTCGCGGGTGGAGAGCTCTTCTCCTATTTAAGAGCAGCTGGCCGCTTTTCCGGGCCCACCAGCTGCTTCTACGCGGCCGAAATTGTCTGCGCCTTAGAATACCTCCACAGCAAGCACATCGTCTACAGAGACCTGAAACCTGAGAACCTTTTGTTAGACAGCCAGGGCCACCTGAAAATCACCGACTTTGGTTTCTCCAAGAAACTCACCGACAGGTAAATCAACTCAATAACTCTTCAATGAATTACAAATCCTTTTCGCTATTAATGTTATCTTCAAATCTAATTTCATCACTTTTACCATGAGTTTCAAATGAATGTATGAAACGAATCATGTCCGACTTTCTATGTTTTGAAATTGAGTAACCTACTAATTATACGGATGGAGGTAATTATTATAAATAATGTATTTGTAGAACATGGACTCTGTGCGGAACACCAGAGTATTTGGCACCAGAAATAATTCAGAGCAAAGGACACAATAAAGCTGTTGACTGGTGGGCATTGGGTGTACTGATTTACGAAATGTTGGCTGGTTTTCCGCCATTTTTCGACGATAATCCTTTTGGCATCTACGAGAAGATACTGAGTGGAAGGATCGAGTGGCCGAAGCACATGGATCCGATCGCCAAGGATTTAATTAAGAAGCTGCTGGTCGCTGATAGAACCAAGAGACTGGGGAACATGAGGCAGGGGGCTGAGGATGTTAAGAGACATCGCTGGTTCAAATTAGTCGAATGGACAATGGTAACGTTTCATTCAATTTTAATTCTTTACAAATTTATCTTAGTGAGTCTCTAGAACTTCTTGACTTCAAAAGTCGTATGTTTCATTGAATATCAAATACGTTTATATCATTGAATTTTAAAATTGTACATTTAGTTGAAGTTTAAGTATCATGTGTTATGATGAATGTTAAGTATCATGTACTATAATGAATTTCAAGTATTATGTACTATAATGAATTTCAAGTATCATGTATTATAATGAATTTCAAGTATCATATATTATAATGAATTTCAAGGATCATGTATTATAATGAATTTCAAGTATAATATATTATAATGAATTTCAAGTATCATGTATTATAATGAATTTCAAGTATCATATATTATAATGAACTTCAAATATCATGTATTATAATGAATTTCAAAAACATACATTTAATTGAATTTTAAAAACGTACATGTAATTGAACTGCAAAGACGTATATTTAATTGAACTTCAAAGATGTACAATATTTGCAATCACATAAAATTGAGGACATTTTTAATAAAAGAGGTGTCACAACCAGCCATATAGCACGTGACCACATAAAACATGTTATGGTTATACGTATGGTCACATAGCACGTGGTGGTACAGTAATTGAAAGTATGATGCTATCTACAAATTTCATAATTTAAAACCTTAAAAACTTGAGAAGTTCTGATCTTGAAAACTTGGCAACTTAAGAACATGATACTCCAAAATTTCAGAACGTTATAGCTTGAAAATTTCAAGACCTGACACCTTGAAAATTTGGTAGCTTGAAAACGTGTTATCTTGAAAATTTGAAGACCTGACCCCTTGAAAATTTAAAAGCTTGAAAATATAATATTCCAAAATTTGAAAACGTGATGTCTTGAAAATTTGAAGACGTGACACCTTGAAAATTTGATAGCTTGAAAACGTAATATCTTAAAAATTTGAAGACCTGACACCTTGAAAATTTAAAAGCTTGAAAATATAATACTCCAAAATTTGAAAACGTGATAGTTTGAAAATTTGAAGATCTGACGCCTTGAAAATTTAAAAGTTTGAAAATATAATACTCCAAAATTTGAAAATGTCATACCTTGAAAATTTGATAGCTTGAAAACGTGTTATCTTGAAAATTTGAAGACCTAACCCCTTGAAAATTTAAAAGCTTGAAAATATAATACTCCAAAATTTGAAAACGTGATACTTTGAAAATTTGAAGATCTGACACCTTGAAAATTTAAAAGCTTGAAAACATAATACCCTAAAATTAGAAAATGTGAGACCTTGAAAACTTAAAAACCTATCCCCTTAAAAATTTAAAAGCTTGAAAAATGAAATCTGAAAATATTAAAACAGATAATTTGTATGAACAGGTGCCTCAAAGAGCTCTGAATCCACCGATACAACCCCGAGTGAAAGCACCAGGAGACCCCAGTTGTTTCGACGACTACCCAGAAACGGACTGGCGTTCTCAACCCCCTCTGCCACCGGAACAACTGGCCCTATTTCAAGATTTTTAAAAGGAAGATACGGTTCAACGATCGTGTCCAGATTCTCGCCGACGTAAACTCGTTTTGAGAAACTTACGAATCCGGATTAGGATAACAAACGATCGTTGAGAGGTTGGTTTTAACAACCACAGTGTACAGAAACGTGCTTTGAACATCACCTACTTCCTCTCTCTCATTTTGTACATAGCTGTCTTTTTGTATTTTGTTGCTCGTTTATTTATTAATACCGATTGCATAGAATAGTATTTGTTCGTTGTTTTACTGTAAATAGTTAAGCGAAAGCGAAGGATAGATTTCATCGGATGACGATTGTGATGAAATGTTTGTATGTTCCTTCTCACGTACAAGTGATAAAACGTTGATAGAGACTATTATAATTTTATAAGAAGAAAGCAGAATATAAGGTATTGTTGAATTAAAACGACTTTCATTAACCTGTTATAATTAGTAACACTGTTACATATTGAAAGACAATTAAAAGACTGTTTTACAATTTTGGAAATTGGTAATTTAGAAGTGGGGAATCTAGGAGGAATTTAAAATATTCAGCAACTTAGAAATTTAGAAACTTAGGGTTCTAGAGATTTAGGAATTAAATTTAGAAACTTAGGTGTCTGGAAATGTGGGCACTTAGAAATCTAACAATCCAGAAATCCAAGGATCCAGAATTCCAAGGATCCAGAAATCCAAAAATTCAGAAATCCAAGAATCTAGAAATCCAAGGATCCAGAAATCCAAGGATCCAGAAATCCAAGGATCCAGAATTCCAAGGATCCAGAAATCCAAAAATTCAGAAATCCAAGGATCCAGAAATCCAAGGATCCAGAAATCCAAGGATCCAGAAATCCAAGGATCCAGAAATCCAAGGATCCAGAAATCCAAGGATCCAGAAATCCAAGGATCCAGAAATCCAAGGATCCAGAAATCCAAGGATCCAGAATTACAAGGATCCAGAAATCCAAAAATTCAGAAATCCAAGAATCTAGAAATCCAAGGATCCAGAATTCCAAAAATTCAGAAATCCAAAGATCCAGAAATCCAAAAATTCAGAAATCCAAGAATCTAGAAATTCATTTAATATTAATTTATTGAAGATTTCAAATCCTCTAATATTCAAATATCTACAATACTCCTTTTAACTTCTGACAAAATACTTAAAAATATATTTTTATTCTGTCTACTCGTTTCCGATTGATCGTGCAAAGCAAAACTCCTGCGTACAACGGATCGATGCCACAAATCGCGATAAAATCCTCGTTCATGAAATTTTCAACAGATCAGTGAATAATTTACACCGGAACTGGACATGCGACACGATCGAGTTTAGATAAAACGCAATGTTTTGCGTAGGAGAGTCAGTCTTCTGTGAACGGAAAGCAAAGAAATTCCAGAAAGAAAACTCGTTCATGATGATCAGAAAAATAGGCAGCAAGAATCAAGAGTTTTTGTATTTCAATACGAACTACGATACTACAATCCCGAAACGGTTGATGAGTAAAACTGTTAACGTGAATACGAAATCGATCGTAGATCAATCGCCGAAGGAAGAGAATAAAATTGCGACGCCTCGAGATGTTCTGAACGATTTCCTGGAGAGCACGTCTGTACATGGCTTACAGTATTTTGGGAAGATTGATATTAAGGTTGGAGCTGTGGGGAAAGTACTGTGGACCTGTGCGATGCTTACTGGATTTGTTTGTATGTGATGTTTGTTTTGGAGGAGTTTGGTATTATGTGGTATGAGGGAAGCAGAATTTAGGGAATCAGAGATTAGTGAGAGCTTGAAATTTCTGGGTATTCAAGTTTCTGGATTTGTGGATTTTGGGGTTCTTGGATTTCTAGATTCTTGGAATTTTGGATCCTTGGATTTCTGAAATTTTGAATTTCTAAATCCTTGGTATTTTGGATCCTTGGATTTCTGAAATTTTGGATTTCTAGATCCTTGGAATTCTGGATCCTTGGATTTCTGGATTCTTGGATTTCTAGATTCTTGGATTTCTGGATCCTTGGAATTCCGAATTCTTGGAATTCTGAATTCTTGGATTTCTGGATCCTTGGAACTCTGGATCCTTGGAATTCTGGATTCTTGGATTTCTGAATTTTTGGATTTCTGGATCCTTGGAATTCTGAATTCTTGGATTTTTGAATCCTTGGAATTCTGAATTCTTGGATTTCTGGATTTTTAGATTTCTAATTACCCACATTTCCAAACACCTGAGTTTCTAAATTTAATTCCTAAATTTCTAGAACCCTAAGTTTCTAAGTTTCTAAGTTCCTAAAAATTCTAAATTCCTCCTAGATTCCCCACTTTCTAAATTACCAATTTCCAAAATTGTAAAACAGTCCAATTTATAATCAACATAAGTGGTACTAAATGTAAATTGCATCCACAATTATACAACGCAGGTCTGAGTCTAATGGTGATGCAATTTCTGACTCGCTACCGGGAAAATCCGACGAATACGTACATCAAAGATTTCACAGCACCGATATTCAAAGTACCATTTCCGGCAGTAACCATTTGTCCTCTGACGCCGACATCCTTGAGCAAGCGATTAGCCATTTTTGACAGCACTATTTTACCCGCGAATATGAGCAGTGAGCTCGTCATGCACTTTTTGAAGTAGGTACACAGTGTAAATAATTAAATAAACACATGATGATAAATTGAATAATCACAAAATGATGAATTAAATAAACACAAAATGATAAATTGAATAAACACAAAATTATGATAAATATCGATACAGATTTGGTCACCAAATAACACTTCCTTATGCGTCGACCATATTCAACCACACCGAAGAGCTGGAACTGCTGCTGAAGACGAATAAATGGACTATACTGGATTTTTTGAAGATGTTCCATCCCTGCGAGGACATATACGAATCCTGTTGGTGGAACAACGAACGTGTAGATTGTAATAAGTTCATCAAGTTCTCTCACACCTCTTACGGTTTATGCTGCTCTTTTAATTACGTTCTGGAGCAGCACGTGGGACGCGATGAGCAAGTATTTTAATTAACGCAAAACCGTCGCTGGAGTTTGTAAGACTGTACTTAAATATCGAGCTCTGTCAGATCAATAGTGGTTATATTTCACTCTCGTTATATTGCCGTAAACGAAGCTATAACCATCCAGAGTGCTGAAGGTTCTTTTGCACAGTATTCGAATGTAGTACAAATGACAGAGATCCTTTGAGATTCTTCTAAGTTGCAAATGTGAAAGTTTAAAACCCTTTCAACTTAAAAATTTGCAAGTTTAAGTATGTTTGAAAATTTAATAGTTTACAATTTTAAACAATTCGTAGATTAAAAAATTTAGGAATGAGGTCCAAACTGCTTGCCCAACACCAATGACGGTGATATCGATCATTAAACCGATAACGATCAACATCGTTAATATTGAAATTATTCTATGTCTAGATCTCAACCAAAGATAACACCACTAACTTCCGTTAGTTTTGGTCCATGGAGCGGTTTAAAGCTAGTAATAAAAAAGGAAATACTCGCCTTTACTGAGGACGATGATAATAACACCGCGATTCGAGCTTACGGTGTTGGGGTAATTTAAATAATTACAATAGAAACTCTTTTAAATATATATTCACACATTTTTCTCGACCAGCTGCTCATACATCACAGCATGGATTACCCTGGACTTAATACTAACATGTACGCCTTAGAACGTGGACACAATTTAGAGGTAATTATACTAAATTGCTGTAATTTTCATGTCGATCATGCTAGTTATATTAATTTGGGCTACTGTACTTTCCGTTCACTTGCTCACTACACTTTACTTGCTCGGTCCACTTTCGATCCGCTCGCTCGGACTTTTTCTTTGCTAACAAGAAGTTTCAGAAATAGTGAAATTATGCATAGGTCGCCATAAAACCGATGCTCGTAATAATTGCGTCCGGAATATACCACCACAAAGAACAAATTTGTAGAAATAATTAAAAATAAAAATTATGCATAGGTTGCCATAAGACCGATGCTAATGATGGCGTCCAGAATGTACCACCACGAAGAACAAATAGAAATAATTAAAAATAAAAATTATGTGCAGGTTGCCATAAGACCGATGCTAATAATGGCGTCCAAAATGTACCACCACAAAGAACAAATTTGTAGAAATAATTAAAAATAAAAATTATGTACAGATCGCCATAAGACCGATGCTAATAATTGCGTCCGGAATGTACCACTACAAAGAACAAATTTGTAGAAATAATTAAAAATAAAAATTATGCATAGGTTGCCATAAGACCGATGCTAATGATGGCGTCCGGAATGTACCACCACAAAGAACAAATTTGTAGAAATAACTAAAAATAAAAATTATGTGCAGGTCGCCATAAGACCGATGCTAATAATTGCGTCCGGAATGTACCACCTCGAAGAACAAATTTGTAGAAATAATTTAAAATTAAAATTATGTGCAGGTCGCCATAAGACCGATGCTCGTAATGATGGCGCCCGGAATATACCACCGCAACACAGACAACGAACTCGTTCCCGTTTGCATACCAAACAACCAAAACCCACTGGAATACTTACCCATCTATCGATACTCCAACTGTTACGCAAACTGCAGAATCAAGGCCATGCTACATATCTGCGGTTGCATACCGTTCACCTTTGACTACTTAGCGTCGCACCATTCGGTCAATGTAAATAGGCTAAACTAAAATTCTATTTTATTCGAACTCCAAATATTTATCCACAATTTTCAGCGATGCGATATAAACGGATTACGCTGTATACAACAGAATATACAACGAATAAGCATCGTGAAAGACACTCGGAACGAAAATTTTACTTGTTCGTGCAGGACACCTTGCAATAATGTGTTCTACGAAACTTTGCCTGACGCTATTATTCAGATGAGAGGGGGTGATAATAAGTGAGTGAATTTTAAGATGTATAGTTTAATATTTTATTAGCTTGACAGAAGGTTTCGTTTGTATTATAGAGATAACGCGTCGGGATCGAACGCCATTTTGAGGGTCTTCATGGACACGCAGTCGTTTATGATACTGGAGACGTTGCCTGCCGCCGATGAGATTTATCTTTTGGGTAATTAGAATAGTAGACTCTTACATAACGTAAGACTTTACAATCTGGATATAACCTAACATAAATAAGTTAACGATGGTACATGTCAACGATGACATGAGAGTAATGGACATGACCTGGACATGACGTTAACCTTATGTTATATGTTCTTGTTAGGTGAACTATATTGGAGCATATAACTATGTGGAGTAAGTGGATCAAGGGATGTGGGAACTAATTCGATGTGTTAAAGTTTTTATTTCTATAAAGTTGTATGTTTCAAAATTTCTTGATTTACGAAATCTTGGAACTTGGATTTCAGAAATCTTCTGAAAGAAGTCTTTACATCCTCAAATCTATAGAACACTGAATCGATCTATATTTGTAGAATTTCCAATTCCTATATGCTCAAATCATTAAAGCTTTGAATCTCTACATTGCTATATCTCTGGGAGTGCAAATCTCTACATTCCCAAGTTTGCAGAAGCTTAAAACTCTACATCGCCACATCCCTAGAAGCTTGAACCTCCACGTCCTCAAATTCTCACGTTAACAAATTCCCACGTCCCCAAAATCTCCACGTCACCGAATTCCCACATCCCCGAATCCCCACGTCCCCGATTTTCCACGTCTCCGAATTCCCACGCCCCCAAATTTCTACGTCTCCGATTTCCCACGTCTCCGAATCCCCACGCCCCCAAATCCCCACGCTCCCAAATTTCTACGTTCCCGAATTCCTACATCCCCGAATTCCCACGCTCTCAAATTTCTATGTCTCCGAATCCCTACATCCCCGAATCTCCACGTCTCCAAATTCCCACGTCCCCAATTCCACGCATCCCCAAATCCCCACGTCCCCAAATTCCTACGTCCCCAATTCCCCGCATCCCCAAATCCCTTAAACCCCAAATCTCCACGTCCCCAAATCCTTAAACCCTCGAAATCTCTACCTCCCCAAATCCCTAAAACCCCGAAATTTCTACCTCCCCAAATCCCTAAAATCTGCCATTCCCACATCTCCAAATCCCTAAAATCCCGAAATCTCTACCTCCCCAAATCCCTAAAACCCCGAAATCTCTACCTCCCCAAATCCCTAAAACCTCCCATCTCCACATCCCCAAATCCCTAAAACCCCGAAATCTCTACCTCCCCAAATCCCTAAACCCTCCCATCTCCACATCCCCAAATCCCCAGCTGCACTCCATCGTAATTCCAGAAATCGTTCCATCATCTCTTATTGCAGCATCGATTGGCGGAATCTTCAGTCTCTTCCTGGGATGCAGCTTCTTGAGCCTGGTCGAAGTAATTTATTTCTTCGGACTGTTCTGCCGTGCAATTATCTTCAGTCGCAAAGTTAAAGCCGCGTCGTTGAAGGAAGAGGCACGTAACGATTTAGCGAAAAGACGTGGTTATTGAAAATATCGAAAAATTGTTTTCGGAGTGCGGATATTTGGGGCACAGTGTTATTTGTGAAAAATTCGGTCAATAATTAGCTGGGATCAATTGTGCAACACCGACCACCAACACAGAACAAGAATCTGGAGCAATTAGATCTATTTCGAGCGATTACTGGAGCGCCCTGACGTCCCGACTGATCCAACCTCGTAAAAATATTTACTACGTTCTGATTTTGCTTTGATGTTGCTTGTCGTTGCTTCGTGCTGCATGCTCGTTAAACGGGGCCGTAATAAATTATTTAAAGTGGTGAATGTCTCATTATTGAAGGATTAATGTCTACCCATAGTTACACATTTCGGATAACTTTTGGTGATTTTATGACAAAATAAACGTATAAATTTCTGTCTGCTACTCTTATCGAATCTTGTTGAGTGCACAGTCGTTGTAAATTGCACCGATGAAGTTAATAAAAAGTTACAAGATTACAGGAAGCTTGTAAAACGGTATTAATTCTCTAATGGTTTATCAAGGATGTCAACTAGATCAAACGGCTCACGTATTTAGTAATTACCATACATGATTAATCATGAAGCGAATATTAAATACCAGGAAAAGATTTGAATGAAAAATAACTGCTTCTTGGACCTAAGATGGTTACGTAACCGATCACCATCGAATTCTAACATGTCGGTAATCGATTCCGAAAATTGCTTCGTCACTTGACTTCGATATCGAAATGAAGGGACACAAAAATTCATTGTATCGGATAAATCACATTTATTGATAATTATTGGTAAAGATCACAGAAGAGGAAAAGAGGCGAAAGAGTCGCGATACAAGAACGATCAATGTTCATCCGTGACATTCTATTTATAAGTAAAAATATTCCAGGCTTCTCGAAATCGGAGAAACCTGTAATATGATCCACGAACACCAAAAGATCCCAACACGATTGCGTAATGACCGGGAAATTTGATTTTACCTCGCTCGTTTACCACCAGCCAATATCCAGATAGGTGAGAGAGATATGTTCATAACGCTTCTATTTTCGGAAGTGCTATCGAAAACACCGATTTAGTTTCCCTCTGGATGCTGTGTGCCGTGAAAAGAGCTGCGAAGCATCGCGCGCTATTTTCGACTTTAAAACGCCCACGTGTTTCTTGCCCAGTACGTGTACCCCGAAATGTTTTCCTCCGTGTCACTCATTGGCGTAATTAGGCGGGGACCTGGGGGCACCTGGCGCCCCCGAAATACTTATAATTACTCTACACTTAGGAAGAGCAACAGATGTATCGTTTTGATTTGGGAGATTTTTAGATTGAGTTGTTTGATGTTGTTAAGGTTCAATTCCAGAATTTTTAGTTTGGAGATTTGCAGATTGTGGAATTCTCAAGTTAGCAATTTGTTGAATTAGAGAATTCTTTGATTATGGAGTTCTCAGGTTAGGGAGTTCTCAAATTACCGAGTTCTCGGGTTACGGAGTTCTCAAATTACCGAATTTTCAAGCTCCCGAATTTTCAAGCTTCCAAATTCTCAAGCTTCCGAATTCTCAAGCTCTCGAATTTCCTAACCTCCGAATTCTCATGCTCCCGAATTTCCAACCCCCCGAATTCTCAAGCTCCCGAATTCTCAAGCTTGCAAATTCTCAAGCTTCCGAATTCTCAAGCTCTCGAATTTCCAACCCCCCGAATTCTCAAGCTCTCGAATTTTCAAGCTCCCGAATTCTCAAGCTTCCGAATTTCCAACCCCCCGAATTCTCAAGCTCCCGAATTCTCAAGCTCTCGAATTCTCAAGCTCCCGAATTCCCAACCCCCCGATTTCTCAAGCTCCCGAATTTCCAACCCCCCGAATTCTCAAGCTCTCGAATTTTCAAGCTCCCGAATTCTCAAGCTTCCGAATTTCCAACCCCCCGAATTCTCAAGCTCTCGAATTCTCAACCCTCCGAATTCCCAACCCCCCGAATTCTCAAGCCCCCGAATTTCCAACCCCCCGAATTCTCAAGCTCCCGAATTCCGAACCCTCCGAATTCCCAACCCCCCGAATTCCCAATCCCCCAAATTCCCAACTCCCCGAATTTCCACCGTACCCAATTTCCCAAAATCCCCAAATCCCAAGTTCTCAAACAATTCATCCCACAAAAATTCCTCTAACTCCCAATTACGCCAATGCGCAATTTTTTCCATAGCAAACGGCGCCGAACAAAAACATTTCGCAACATTTACCAGAGCAACATTACACGCGCTCTCTCCGTTATAATTTTTCTAATTTACGAGAACCTCATGCTCCGCGATCTCGTTCTGCCTCTGTTGAAACTACGTTATTTTTGTTCTCTGTGTTTATTAAAAATAGCACTACATCCTTGTCAATGATCATGATCGCGGTATGTGCGAAGTCGTACGGAAAAACTGGAGGAAATTATGAAGATCGTTCAAAACTTCTGAAACACGGATGATTGTTTCGTTCATTTTGTATGTTGGCGTTGAAAATGGGCGGGTGTTGTGGCACATCCTGGGGATATTTGGTGGTTGACGAACGGGTGCTTCGTCCTTCTTCACTCCTGGAATCAGTAGAAATAATTTACAAGAAAAATATAGAGAGACAGTTGGAACTTTGAGGTGGAGACTTCAATGATTCTACGACAATAGGCGAGAATGTGATCTCTTAGATTAATATTTCTTATGTCTAAAGGCATTTGTGTATACTTATTATTCTCCATCGTTAATGAACTAGTAATTCATAAACGTAATAAGGAATTCATACATTTTATTCATAAAGGTCTCATACGAGAACTCATTATTATTTCAAGAGCAATTCAAATGCGAACTTTCTGTGATCAAATATAAAGTTAATTACTAAAATAAGCACTTTGCTTCATTTTAAAGTTAAAAATTCAGATGTAGACTTCAACTTACCATTGTGAGGAATGTACTCGAAAGTTAAAACAGTCCTGAATACAGCAGCCACAGACAAATCAGCAGAAGAATCAGAATGAAGTAGGTCGTTAGGATGTTTTTTGTCTCGTGAGCTGGTTGAGGCATTTTTTATCGTTCACACAAAGATCACTGTGACACCGTAAAGAATATCTTTATTCACTTTCCAACGATACTGAAACAAGATAATGTCGGCATATTTGCAATTAAATGCTGCCTCGATCAATTTTTATCGTTACAATCTTCACGCTCATTCGTTTCTGAATCACTCTTTCATTCATTCTGTGATTAATTGCAGTCATTAAATCGGATCTTATTAGTACGTTGACCGAGTAATTTAAATAAAACCCTACCAAGATCGTTGTACTAATAACCAAAATCAGGAAAATGAGGTCCAAAGACCAGAAAAATTCTGACAAAGAGATTCGTGAAAAAATCTGACCCGATTCGCTGGATGAGCACCGCAGCACTTTGCGTCCGATCTCTGACTAGATCACTCAACGCAGGATACTCGAAGATCCCGAAATTCCTCCAGGAACCGTGTGAAATCCCCACCCATTCGATCGTGGACCACCGTTGCACCTTCCGTTGTAACTTCTGGTCCAGGATTGGTAGCTCGGGTCCCACCGCCGACTTACTGCCACGAAACCAACGAGTTCCGACGCCTCGGGTTATATTAAGCATCGAGAATATTAGATACAGTTTCGAAGGAAAAAGATTCGATTCATGATCATCGATAGTTAAGGGTTCAAGGTCTCATATGCCTCCCTTTCAAGTTCGTTGATCTTCAGCAACCATTTTGCATCCCCCAAATTTTTACTATTTTCTTGCAAAGATGTCAAGGTATTTTCTGAAATAATTACATTTGAAAATTTCCTCAAAAAGCTTTGTCTTTCTCAAATATTCTGTTACAAGTCTAAGTATATTGCATTTCAATGTACGAAAAGAATTATTGAATTTTAAAATATCCGATTTGCAAATAAAAGAGACAAGTATAACTTTTAATATAAAATACAGCTGCATTTTTAATTTTTGGAAACGTGCCACGTAATGGAAGTGCGTATCACGATTTTTTCCACCTGCCAACTGCGTGTAGCGTGTCGAATTTATTGGAAATGTTTCCGAGAACTCCCACGCGTCCATTTTGAAAACGTGACAGAATTCACGTGTGGCGCCACGATGTTCTCTGCGTAACCGAATATAATAAAAATACATTCGTAAGCAGGAAAATTTGCTGACCAGTATAAAGCGTTCTTTAATTAAAATTATTACAATTATCTCTTTATGCAAGATCTTTCTAAGAATTTGTTTGTGTCTTTCAGGAATTCCTGAGATAAAGCAGACTAATCAATACTTTTAACAACATGTCCTTCGTTTTGATCAATGACTGGCTATTTTAGACTTGAAGTAAAGCACATTTGAGAAGTTCTAGCCTTTGATTATGCACAGCAGCTCCTCTTTAACTAATCGCGTTAAACTCGTCCATCATTTCCAGACCTTCGTCTAATTTTAACTCGTTAACCAAACTAACTTTGATAAACAATGCACGGATATGTCCTATTCGAGATTCGTTGTGGTTTACGTAAGACTCTTCAAGGATATTGCTAATAGATACATTATGTATTTCTGTCACAATGAGTTTCGAAATATTTATGCTTTCATAAATTAGCAAAAGGTCCTGGGCCTACAAATCGTATAGTATTTGAAATCTCTGTAAGCAGAAATATAAATTAAATCATTTATTAATGTTTATAATATATTTTAGATTAATAACACAACATTTTCATGTTCAATATTTATTAAACTTTCGTTAATAAAACTTCAAATACAAAATTTGTCAGTAATTGCTTTTGATAACACCGCGTTACAGTAGGTACAGAAGTATGGCATGATACTGTAGTAAACCTAAACTATCAGATCTAAAGTTTCCATATCATAAATAAAGGGTAACTCATTACTCCCTAACTGTAGCAAGATCATATTTCTTAAAAAACAACGTTATCCACAGATATTGTATTGGCACAAGTGAAACAGCCCATATCGCTGTATAGAGAGAATCTCCCTGAACTCGAATATACTTCGCACGAATGTACAATCGATTTATCACGAGCGACGTGACTCATTGTCAGTTCCTTAATTAATCACTGCACGTGTAAGTACAATAGGTATAGAGCCGTATAAAACAAAGTACGCAAACAATTGTGTACATACTGAGAAATCGCTTGACTGGTATCGTTGCCGTTGAAAATACTTAAGCCTATTTAACTGTTAACTATTCTATTCGAAGCGTATTCTTCTCATGCTTTCTACGCAGACTTCACGCCAAGGAGAATCCCAGCACATCCTCTAACGAGTAATCGAACAGTCTTAAATCTAGTTTGTACAAGTTGGCTAACTTCCGGAGCTGCTCGTACGTCAACGTTGAATAATACTTCTCCAGTTTCTTCGACGTTGGCTCGCTGTTTGGCGGCTTGGATGGAAAACTGTTAATTGGACGAACGACACACGATAAGTATACCGTTTTATGATATATAACCCTTTAAACAGTAGCTTAGTCACATGTTCTCTATTTTTATATCATCAAATTAAATTTTAGTCACCTGACAGATTCAACGCCCATTCTCTCCAGAACCTCGGTAGCATCCTCCACCAAGCTCTCGTACTTGCTAACAAGGTTATAGTTAACTAAACAAGGTTGACACAACTCGTATATCGGCTTCCAGTGCTCGTTTCTCGTTTCGTTGGAAGAATCGTCCGTAACAAACTCCACGAACTCTCGAAACGTAACGTCGTCTCCCTTTCTCAGAGATTCTTCAGTTGCATTCTGTCTGTATCTCTAAGAAACATTTCATTTGACTTAATTTTATCGTTCTTCAAGAATGATACAACAGTACAATATAACACGTCACTCAATAAGTCCCGGGTCTGACACATATATAGCAACACTAGTAACCCACATTATTTTCCGATAAAACTAACCTTCATACACTACGTGTCAAAATTTCATGGTATTCTGACAGTTAGTTTAGAAGAAGTGATTGCAGAAACTAAGGCTTATTTTGAGAGCAAAGATAAATCGTTTTATATAAAGGGAATTGAAAAGTTAGTGGAGGGTTCAATGTATCATACTGGAAGGTGTATATCGATAAATAAAGTGAAATTTCTAAAAAAAAATTTGTTTTTCGTAGTTAGACCGGAGACTCATTGAGTGACCTGTTGATTTTTAACGAAGATATAATGTACCCTAATTATTTTCTTGCCGAACCGAGTCTGAAAGTACTTAGAGCTCTTTTCATGCTTCGCCTCCAATTTGTTCCTGTAGGCCGACAACAACCTTTCGAGTGGATGTCTGACGACTATCAATTTGTCGTAGGTCATCAGCATCCGCTCGATCTCGGGCAAGGTGTAGTTGCTCAGCCTTTGAAAGGTAGCTGAAGAATGCGCCTGGTCGGCCGGTATTTCCAACGGGTCGCTACCTGGCCATTTCCCCGTGGCCACCATCAAAACTCGTTTCCAATTGGTGCAGGCAACCTGCAATCATTTTCAATGCCAATTAAGGATATAATTTTCGCCTTAAATTCTAAACTGTCAATCACGGCGTAAAGTACACGAATTATGAAATACGACCGTAATCAAACATCAGACACTTGTGCAGGGGAAAGTTACTTTTGTTAGCTAATACTTGTGATATTCTTAAAAGTCCAGCAAACAGGAAGTGGTGCTGGGAAAATATTTACCCATCTTCACACCTTTCTGGTTAATTCTGATATTTACAACTAGGCGATAATTTAGAAGGCAATCGTTGGCCAAAAAGGTGGTTGACACTTGTCTCTTTCTCTTCAAATACTCTGAGCTTACATTTTGTGTTTCATTAAAAAAATAGTGTCACTTTGAGATTTCTAGTATATCAGTATATGATTGCAAGATAATTTTGTCGATGTTATATTAATTTTCGTAAAGTTAACATTGTTGAAACTCGAAAAGGAAAATTACAGTAGATTGCAACTTTGTGTTTACGAAATTTCATGATGTAAACACTTCTATAAATAACAATCTAAAAAGCAATCAGTTACATAAGATTTTAGTAAAGTTTGTGATATCTTAACAAACGACAAACCAGTTTGGCAAAACCAATACAATGATGTAACACGATCTTCAAACCGTAATAGATTTCTACATTCCTTCGTTACTTTTGAATTAATTCGGAGAAATTTGATGACGTAAAGAAACAGTAATACCTTCGGAACGTAACAGTAAAGTAACTCGTGCTGTTCGTCCACGAGAATATTCCTGAAGGATTCCGGATTCAGGTCATCGTTCCCAGCCCCTTTGTTGCCCACGATCTCCTCGCAGTTGTATTGTAATTTCTCTTGACGTTCCACCAACGCCGATCTCGCCAAAGCGTTCGGTCCTGTCCACGAATACAAAGATCCTTCCGACTCAAAGGACCTTCTCTTCTCATCGATCACTGTATTCGCTTTTGTTATCGAGCTTAAAACATTGAGCAGAAGCATCACTGCCGCCCAAACACCACATACTGTCATCGTCCTCGTCCACCCGGGGCATTGAGTTAGTTTCAGTGTTAATTGCGTTTTAAACGTATCTGAAATGAGAGGTGCTTTAATTTTTCGTAAACAATTTAAAAATTTGATAATTTTATAGAAGTTTAAGCTAACTACTACCGGCGTATGTGTACTTAATTTGAAATTAAAAAATAAATATACGAACGACAAAACATAAATTAGTACACACATTTATTCCTTATCTCAATGAAAATTAATTTTGATTTCAAAGAATGTAATTTAGCAAAATGTATACTTAATTTGAAATTAAAAAATGAATATACGAACGACAAAACATAAATTAGTACATTTATTTCTAATCTTGATGAAAATCAATTAAACCTACTGGCACAAAAAGTGTACTTACTTTGAAATTAAAAAATAAATACAAACGACGAAACACAAATAGGTACGCACATTTATTCTTCATCTTAATGAAAATCATCTTTGATTTTTAAGGAATGTATTTTAATAAAATATATATTTAATTTGAAATTAAAAATGAAGTTCAAAAATAAATACAAACGATGAAACATAAATAGGTACGCACATTTATAATTTATCTTAATGAAAATCATCTTTGATTTCAAGGAATACATTTTAACAAAATGTGTATTTAATTTGAAGTTAAAACTGAAGTTCAAAAATGAATATACGAACGACAAAACATAAATTAGTACACACATTTATTCTTTATCTTGATGAAAATTAATTTTGATTTCAAGGAACGTATTTTAACGAAACATGTACCTTTATAATAAGACTTGTGGAGCGATTATTTGATCGGTTTGGTAGTTTTAATATTAAGAACAATTAAAAGTTTGAAAATTTACCAACTTAAAACTTGAAGAATATAAAAATGTAGAAGTCTTAAAGCTAGCTTCACCGAGCAGATTATCTGAGAGACTAAAAGTATCTCCTAAGCAACTGGATCGAAAACAAACTGCGAGAATCGTAAAAAGTTAAATGCACCTAATCTCGTTAAAAAAAGACAGGAAAAAAGTTGTAAGTTTGACTCGAATAAGAGCGATCTTACTCTGATTTATCTGGTTTATCTTTGGGAGCAAAGTTCGCCCGACTATCGCTTTCCATACACTCGTATCATCCTCTTTTTCGCGCAGGGAAGAGCGCCCTTCATGCACTTTTGCCAAGCTTACTCATCCAGTGACATTTTTGTCCGGGGAAATCCACGCGCTTACTCATCGCCCTTATTTTAGTCGGGAATTAAAAGTTCGATTCGGCACTGATATGGAAAAGAAAGGAAACCAGGAAAACAGCTGTGTGACACAGAACGAAAAGCGGAAGGTGTAATAACCAGGTCGAGCGTCTTCGTGTTCCGTTCCAATTGAAATCTCTTTAAAGCCGGTTGTGTGAACGGCCAGTGCACGGTACATTTGACATGTAGATATGTAGAGCACACTTTTCCTTCGATAAGCATCGGCTGCACGACGTTTCACTCGGATTTAAGGTCAGCTTATTTTAATGGAGCAAAAGATTTTATGAAAGAGACAGGATTACGAATAAAGAGTTGCTTCATACGGAACGGGTGCTTTCGTAACTCGTAATCTTTTTGGGACATGGCGTAAGTTTTAATAAAAAGGTATTAGAAAGCAAGGTATTTTTGCAACTTTGATGCGATTAAACCTGTTGCAAAAACTGGTAACTGGAAGATAACTTAAACGCGATAGTTTATCGATTTACTGGAAATTGAAAGTTGAATTTTGCAACCAGGACGATGCCACATTTGTAACATTGTACAAGCTACAGCGGTAATTTCTGCTCTGAATACTCTTTAAATCATGGCGAGTCGAAATTGTAGTACCCGTTACACTAAGCGTATAATCTCCCAGTGAAATATGGAGGAAGAAACAGGTAAGTCAACTTATGATATGGATATTAGATCGTCAAAGACTTCCCAGAAGCTGACCTTGTTCCAACGTTAATGAATGAACAACATCGCTGGCGGGACAAATTAAATCAAATCTCGACAGCTTCGATACGATCTTCATTCAGTGTATCGATTATGCGACTTACGCAAGGAACACCAGCATCGCTGTAAATCGAATTAGTAGGTGTTTGACGCGTCAGAGTACAATTGAGGAACAATGAACAATGTCGCCAATAAAATCCAGCGTTTTGTTGCGCAACGAGATCGGAATCCGTTCTTGACCGTACCAATACCCCTTCCAGTCGACTTTAACGGCACAACAAGAAATAACAGTTTATCGGTAATTTTGATATTGATGCGAGTCACGTGTTGATTAACAATATCTCGAATAACAACCAAGTTCTACAATTTGTCCATCGAGGAAACGCACTGAGCGTTCTCACTCGAATTAGACTGGATGAGAATTTTATTACAGCACGATTTTTTTAGGCGTATATACAACTTAACGAGTTGGGAGTTTGTTTATTTGACTAAACCGGAATTTGTTAGGACAGAAGATCGCGAAAAGTGGAGCTTTGAGACTTTGCAGGTCTTTAATTTTGAAACTTTGAGGCTGGAATTTTAGTCTTCAGTCACTGAATCTTCAGAAGTAATTTTTTAATTAAAAGACATAAACGCAATAGCTTATATGTCGAATTTTATTTGAAAACTTCACATTCGAGTCTAAGGTACTCATATTTAAATATGATCCTGTGAACGTTGGACCGTGACACGTCCCAAGTCCAGCGAAATCCATTTTCAAAAATGGATTCCAGCTCGAAATTTTACCCTCACTAAATAGCTGCTCGAACCGCAGCCTTATTTGCTTTGTGTTGAAAGAGACTGACCTGTTACGTGATGGACCCGTGCACAGTAAAAATCTACGTGGCGTAATCCATGAGCTCATGAACCTCCAAAAACACGTGTTGCGATGCTGGCCGAAAACTCATGAAGCTCGGCCGGTATCTTGGGTAGGCAGATGCGAGATGCTGAACGGAATAATTTTTCAATGAATTTTACTCACGATTGTTGAACCGTATAAACAAATGACACAAAAAAATCACTGGAAGCACCGGGAGGATTCCGAGGCACGCACTGTGGAGGAGTGGAACGATAGTGTGCCGGTGGAAGACTCGGCTATTGCCTCGTCTCGAAAGACCTTCTCTGACATAAGGATGGAACTTGGCGGTCGTTTGTGGAAGTGAAAGAAGCTGTGCGCGCGCGTCAACCACATTTCCATCCTTGTTCCCTCTTTAGCAAGTACGTTTATCGTCCTTTTTCACCTGTTCCCACTTTCGACTCGACTCTCGACCAGAAAATTTCGAAGACCCGTGTTACGGTGAATCCAGTCCTTTTACCTGTATTTTGTTTTCCATGTGTAATACAGACTTTTTGTTCTTTTTGACTGGACGAAATGTTTCGTAAATAAGATTCCTACACCTCGAATTGACGTAACTACGCAGATTTCAGAAACGGCCTTGGTATCTTTAGCAGGTACTCAGAATTCAATTAAACATCCTTTATGGATTTGGCAATGTTTATCTCGGAGAAACTTACTCAAATAATTAACAATTGTTGTTCAAAATTTATGACACTAAATTCTAGTTTATCAAAGATTTCATCTACCAATTAAAAGTTGTACCTTATTTATAAAAAGTCGATATCGTTCGAGATCTCGATATCCATGAATAATACAACACCTATCAATTTAATTACCTCGTATACATAAACTGTCTTGTGTATGCATGAACTTGATAACAGTAATTTTTTCGTTTCAACGTCAAGTCAAAGTTCGTTTAGACAGTTATAAAATTCTGAGATTACAACGCTCCAAGATAAAATATTTGCAAATGTTCGCAAATATAGAGCTGCAAAGAAAAGTTTGGAAAGTGAAAAGTTTGATAAAAGTTGCAACGTTGAAGAAGACTTGAAGAGGGGAAGACTGGTTGAAAGCTACACGATTTGAAATTTGAAGATTGCAACATTATAGTATGTGACCAAATGAATAAAATATGACGTTGCCAAACTTAATCAATTTTGGTGTCCGCTTATCGTTTCGAAACGTGCTACGATTTTATAAAAACATTATCGATTCTCCCGCATGTGATCTTTGATGCAAATCAGAGCTCGAAGGTGCATCCTTGTTAATAAATAACTGCATCAGCACCTGGTTGCAGTGAGTTCATCAGGAAAATCGAACGAAAACAATATTTGTCATTTTGCATATATTATACATTTATTAGAACTCCATGAAAATCATCGTCATTCGTTGGCTCACAAGTGCCATTACCGCCGGAGAAAGTGCCTAGCCTTCAATCGGCGTTCGGGCTGCGGGCAACTTTAGTCTCGCTCCGGCTTTCGTTACCCAACCATCAATAGGAAATAAGTGATCGAACTTCAAGGAGAGTACTAAATTATCGTACTGAGATAAAATTAATCTCGCGATAAATAATACGAGAAAGAAATCGGGGCGCGAATCGCGATACAATGTCACGTTCGTGAACACGATTGTGCTGCATTCGCGAATCAACAAGCCGGAGATCTGCCAAAGGATTTAGGTAACAAATTTTACGAATCGGCGAAATATAATTCCTTGTGCTGTCGTCGACTTTACACTTGACGAAGTTCTCGAACGATTAAAAATAATTCGCATTCTTTCGCCGCGATTTCGTTGCAAACATCTCTGATAGTTTCTTCGTATTGTAATTATTTTGTACGTGTAAGTAACATATCAAAGATCCGCAAATTGTACCAATTAAGAAGTTATTTTAAATTGTGTTTATGAATTAATCGCGCAATAGATATGCAGTAAACGTTCGGTAACGAGAGACTGTCAATTTTCGTTTCGAAACACTGCGTTTCGAAACGTTCGCTATCGTCCAAATATTTAATCTATTAAAATGTAATGTAACTGAAAGCTGAAGTGCTGAATTATATCGTCACACAGAGATCTAGGGACATAGATATCTAAGAATTCGGAAACATAGAAATCTGAAGATATCAGAACCCAAAAATAATATACAAACAGACATCATTTATTTAGAAAACTTATCTAACAAAGCATGCCGTAATCGTTAAATGACCCAATCTATATTCTGTTGAAGGAAAATGTTGCTGCAATTAGCGTTATTGCTGGTAATCGGCTTGATTTTCATTTGGCTGTCATTAAATTACATCAGCAAACTCGTCAACGCTTTGTGGGAGATCTTCCTGCCGTTGATCGGTACCAAACCAGTTGATCTACGCTCCAAGTTCGGCGAATGGGCAGGTGAGAACTGTTTAATGATATTTGACAAACACTTGTACGACGTTGTCTTACACTCGTACGATATTGTGTGCTCAATGATCTTTTTCCTGTTTTGTACTGACATTAAAATTTGCAGTGGTAACGGGCTCCACCGATGGAATCGGCAAAGCTTACGCGAAGGAATTGGCTTCAAGAGGGTTGAACTTGGTGCTGATCAGTCGGACACTGGAGAAATTGGAGAAAACTAGAGAGGAGATACTGCGGGAGAATCCTGCGATCGAAGTGAAAATTATTGTGGCGGACTTTAGCAAGGGAAAAGAAATCTATGGGAAGATTGCGGAACAGTTGAAGGATATTCCTATTGGAATCTTAGGTGATTGAGTGATGTGTCTTCTAAGTAGTAACAAAATCTAGAGTAACCTGTAACTGATTTTAAACCCGAGAAAAAATATAAATTGAGTCCGTGATTTAATATTTGAATAACAAAAATTTTCAGTGAACAACGTGGGCATGCAGTACACTTATCCGATGTACCTCGGAGAAGTTCCTGAGGATCAACTGTGGGACATTATCAATATAAACGTTGGAGCCACCACGTTAATGACACGATTAGTCATCGGACAAATGAAGGAACGTGGAAAAGGGGCTATCGTGAACATGTCGTCCGGTTCGGAATTGCAACCATTACCGCTTTTAACTGTGTACGCGGCAACAAAAATGTACAACAAAGGCTTCACCGATGCGATCAGAATCGAATACTCCAGATTCGGGATAACTGTACAGCACTTAGCTCCTTTCTTCATAAACACGAAGATGAACGCGTTCAGCGATCGACTGCAGGTAAACATCGAATTATCAATATCTAATCGATTTATGAACGAATGATATGACTTTTCGTTTACAGGTAACCACTTTTCTTGTGCCTGACGCGACGACTTATGCGAAAAATGCGATCTCCACGCTTGGAATTATGAATTCGGGCGTGGGATATTGGGGACACGCGATTCAACAAATTGTCGTGTTACTTGTTCCTGAACTTGTCAGAATAAAAGCGGGAGAATTCATGAATAAAAGTTTAAGACAAGATTATTTTAAACAGAAAAAAGTTAACTAAGTGTTCTGACATATGTTGTTTAAAAGTAGTATTGTTTTATTTTGTTGTTAATTTAATGAAGTTTAACATGTAATTTATGTATGATGACTAAAGCGGAAGAGGACTAGAATGTAGAAAAGAACCAAAACAAAAAATTTGTATTATGTAAATAACACGATCAAATTTCATTTATACCTGTATTTTTTGTGTCTATAGACTTTAGAAATAAACGAAGTGTCATTAAACCTTAATATGTTTATACAGGTTTCAAAATAACCTGTTTTTATGCATTTCCAAAATTAGAATATACCATTTATATGCATGTAGAAAGTCAACACCTAAATTCCTGATCATTTTAAACATGTTGCTTTAAATTCTATCGCAGAGAAACAAAAAACAATGCAAATATCGCAAAAACTGCTTTGGGTAAATGATATAGATAATTCAATGCAATAACAATTTTAATCACTTTTTAAATTCCCGCTTAATCCAATCCAGAAGTAAATAAATATTTTCCTATCGTTAAAAAATTGTTATTATGCTATATAAAATACAATGTTGAACAATAACTGAATGACCTAAAGACATAATAATTATTATATAAAGCAGACATTAAATAAGATATTAAATGGTAAGACATGGATCTGCGCAGAAAATCCATAAAAACGATTCAAACGGAGCATCCCTGCGTACGCATTCTTGGATCACGTGACCTCGACGGTCAAATTCCCGGTAGAAGGGGACGTTCATTCTTTACTCATGCTTCGTAAAGGGAAGACGTTTGAATTTTCTATACGCTTCACATCACGGGCAAGATGAGTCAGTAGTTCACGAAGCAGCTTGCACACGCAAGTGTGCCGACACAACTAACTAATCATGGAGTAAGTAATACATATCATTTTAAAAAGTCCCATAAATTTATGTGCAATACCGAAGCTATTGCACAGCACGTCAGCCATTTTGTGTATTATATGTCATGACCGAGTCCTACATACTGAATGAATGCTTTCACCCTACAACTTATTTATTTTTTTATATATTAGAATAATACACTTATTTAATGGTTATATTGCTTTGAAACATATATAAATTGCCAACTTTCAAACTATAAAACTTTACTAGGTGATAGTCACAATGTTGCATCATATAATGTTATTAGTTATTTAATTCAAATTATATAACTATAATGTTTTTCAATGATGATTTGCTTTTATATTATATAGTTGACAAATAATTTTGAAATATTTCTTAATATATTTGAGTCGTAACAAGTGACTTCTTATATAATAAGATGTGTCATCAATATACTTACTTTTAAATAAAATAAAACCCTGTTAATTTATGTATATATTGTAATTATTCATATTAAATGTAATATACGTATTCCAAATTTTCAGAGCCAACATGGCGCTCATTTCGAGCTTTGTCGCACAGACGACACAAATTTCTTTTCATCGTTTTTTAATTCATCTTGATTGGGATCGCATCAATAATGACATCCAATCAGGACCAGGAGATGTGGCTATGGAAGTTGGAACCAGTTTCCCCTAGTGGGACACTGTCCAATGAAATCGAGGATGATTGGGTTTTGTTTAACGATAAGTCTGTAGATCCTATTAAAAATGCTGTTGAACCTGTTATGTACGATGACCATCCTACTCGTGCACAAGTGGCTACAAAACTTCTAGAAGAACTAGATGAATGGATTAAAGAGGGTAAGTATATGTGTAAAGATCTTATTGATAAGAATAATATTATTTTTATCCTGTTCTTGATGAAAAGATATGTAGTTCATTGCTGGTATTTCAAATGTTATCAAAACAAAAGGCATTTCAATTTATTATACTTTACACCGTTGCATTTGATGTTCATACATCTAACATTGGACACAGCAACTTTAATACTCTCAGGAACAAAAAAAATTATTAGAAGGATCTTTTGAACACTATACTGCTGTGTTTCTACATGCATAAATGCATGCATTTTACATTATCTACAAAGAGCTATAGGTCAATTTGTACAAATCAAAATGTATAAATGTATCCTTAACTATTCTAATGCTTAAGAAATGAGTCAGTGCATTATTAAAGATATCATAACACATGTAGACCAAAAAAAATAGACTTTTAAATGTCAAATTACACATAGAAGTAACTGGATATTTATAATTTCGTTGTTCGTGTATATGAATCTATTAAATCAATGTTCTCTAGTTTTCAAAAATCTGCATATTAAAATGGTACAAACTAATGTTCACATTTTGTTCGACTGCATTCTCAATACTCCTATCGCTTTCATTCTTCTCACTTCTTCCACCGTGTATTTCAGTTTCCTTTCTTTTTTTCTGGAAAGGAGAGTGGGACAAACTGGTTAACCTCTATATAAACGGCTTTGGTTGAAGGCCGATAGGGGAGTGACGTGCGTTCAGTAGGATTGGAGTAGGGGCGTTAGAGGGGAAAGTCCAAAGATAAGCAGGAGTGGTCTCTCGCAGTATTGCAAACTGATCGTACGATTCCGTCGATTACTGTTCATTAGGAGTGAACTTTCTGTTGATGTTTAATCATTCTATAAACTTAATACAGTTTATCATCATTTTAAATTTACAAATACTTCGATTACAGTTATACAAGTGGGAAAATTCTATCCCAGATAAAACCCGTCTTATCCAGAACTTCAGTGTTGATCGTGTCAGTGTTCTTAAACGAAGTAGCGAACGTTCAAATTTTTTATCGTGAATGCATGTAACGCTCCGAATTTTTATTTCTAATACATCGTAGACACTTTCCATTAATAGAAAGTTATCCAATTTTCTTCTGAACGTGATTTTTTCGTAACATACGTTAGCGCGATACACGTGTTCCCGATATCTATTTTGGTTACCAGCAAGACTCATAAACTTTATCGACTGCAAGTAGCATGTTAAGTTACTTCAAGAATAGAGACGATCGTAAACGCTGATCTTTAATTGATCGATAATTGATGAAAAGTGATTGGTGAAGTGCATAATAGATATATCCATGTGTATAAATTTGATTTAAAACACAAGAAATACGGTGAAACCAAATAACAGATCGCACACGTGATTAACAATTATTGTATAGATCTATAATATTGGCATCTTTAAAAGTGACCGAAGAAAAAGACCTAGCGTCTCGATGCTGGAGTGTGCTAATGTTGTATAATAGCATGCAGTTCGCATATCGCTACACGTGGAACCGAGAAATAATTGTCAATTCTCAAAAGCTCGTAAAAAGACGTTGAATGAAAGCTTTTATGGTCCTGTAGAGGGGCTTGGCTTTTTCACGTTGAAAAATTTTCGTATTATAATATATTTAAGATAACTATTTTTTTCATTTTTATTTAATTATAACGTACGTGTTTACTACCCTGCCTACCTTCTATTAATAAGGGTTCACGCGAAAACAAACGCACGTGATAATGGCTGCTATATGTTACAGTGGTAGGTTTCCTTTCGCTTACTTTAATTCCTCTCTCTTTCTAGCACCCGTTCCGATGGAAAAATATCTTTATTGCGCATATCAGAGCACTGTTGCCACATTCTTCGTATCATCGAACAACACAATTGGATCGAATCGTCTATAAAAATAGTTATAATGAATTTTGTTTCTTTTTTTTTTTTTATTTTATACAAACACTTTGTTACAAATTGCCACTTTTAGAGCTCCAGATTATGTACAATGCATTATTCACGTTTTATCGCAAAGTGCAGTTTTATTTGTTATGCGTCTACAGGGTATTCCGTGTATCCACCATTTTTGAACTACTTGTAAAATAGTCTGTTAAGCGCGATTCATATACGAAATTGATTTGTTTTTAGTTCACGATAGATTACGATAATTGGAATTCCCAACATTTGACAGAAAGAGGAAAATAAGTCACTATATAATTTTTTCCTTAATGGTATATAATTTAAATTGGGTTAATCGATAATTATTCTTTATAAAAAATAATGTTTACTTTTTATATAATATATTGCCATCGTTATAGCACATATAAAGTTTTAGATATTTTCAAATTTCAAAAGTTTCGGCGGCAAACCGCTAGCGACAGAGCTTTGGAAATCAAATACATAAAAGCAGATCTATTTATACAGTCCTCTTCACAATTTTTTTCCCGCTTCTACAGTCCCGTCCGGTGCCATATAACGGGACTTTCCTATGATTTGCAGCTTTGACTAAGTTCGAAAAATATATGAAGAATATGTATTATTGTTGGATTTGTTTAATATTCTATTGACTATATGTAACAGATTACTGAAAGAGGTTTAAAAATTGTGGACACTCTAGAATTTTATATAATACAACTAAAATGTTTTTATATCTTCATTTACTTCATATTTTAACTAATTGTTAACATGCAATGTATAATAACAATACTCTTCTTTCAAGTAGCATTTTTATGTTTGATACATTATAAATTCCGGTTTTGGTTTATATAGTCATGAAAATAAAAAATCACAAAGTTAACAATTGAAATTATTTTCTAATAAGTTCTGAGAGTTATTGATTGGCTTTTACTTCAATAGTTCTAATGAAGAACATATACATAGCTGTACTTATATAGATCTATATAAGTAAAAAGTATTCTTATCTAACCCCATGCCCCTTGTATTTAACTGAAGATAACTTACACATTTCATATTAGACTCTGATAAATTTCCTCAAAGAAATAGGTTAGGGCTAAGTTGTTTAATACAGAATTGTATTAAAAATCTATAAAAGTAATCTACAAAATATTTTGCTGTTTTTCTTTTGTATATTAGAATCTAGAAATTAAACTATATATTTTATAATGTTTAATTAATTCTCAATTTTTATTTTAAAAGATTCTAATACCTTCAATGACGTCAGATTGTGTTCTAAATAACAGATTATAACAATGTTAGTTACAGTAAGTGTATTAGAAGCCAAAGAAATTGCAAATCAAGAACTTGTTTTTCTAGTTAAACTAGTAATGTCCATGAAATTATATATACATCACTGTACCACTCCTACTTATTCTTCATGCAAGACATAAGTAAAAGTACTGCTAGTTTCTGACTATATACACCAGAAAACTGTATGAGCTATTGTATTTGAATTTCTATTCATAATATTGTATATTATAATTCTATACAAATGAAATTTAACTATAAAAGAGAAAAGAAATATTTTTTTTATTGTAACACTTTTATAAATGTTTTAAAATACATTCATCAACAGGCTTATATGAACGCTATTATTTATCAGAATCTGATAATGTGCTATCAGTACTTTGATATAAAATTTGTATACCTCAAAACATCAATTAAAATGAAAAGACAAAGATGCATTATTATCTCTTTTCATAATTGATAAAAGCAAAACAGACATTTCTGTCTTCATTTTATAATATAAATTTATTTTATATTTACAGAGCCTTTCTCGGATTGGTTGGAGGAAAAGATAGAACTTCCCATTTTTGAAGAGTTGCCAGTTTCTGAAAGTGGACAGATTAAACCATCATACACTGAAATTACAAAAATTCCTCAGCAGGATAATACGCAAACTTTATTGCAAGAATTTGAAACTGTATTGGGAGACGTTGAGGCTTGCCATCAGATAGTCCCTTCATCAACTTCCACTCTTACACCACCTCAATCACCTCCTCCTCATAAACCGTTAAATGTAAATACCCAATTACTTGTTACTTTACAGCCTGTACAACCATTGTATTCCAACCATGAATCAATATACAGCGTCGTAATTCCTGAAGAAAAATCATGCGAGAATGAAGCATCATTGCAATGGAATACAAAAAATGTATCATTAGATCCATTAAATACAGACGTTGCGCATGATTTAGCTGTGGTAGATGAATATGTACGTTTGCATACGGAAGATATTCCACCGCCTAGTCCGTGCACAAGTTCTGGCGGTAGTTACACTTCATCGGAAGATTCTGTCGACGATCCAGATTGGATTATAGAATCAGGCAAAAGTCACTCGAAACAATCTACGTATACTTCAACTAAAACACGTCAAAAACCTTATTCCCGTCCATCTGTAGAGGACAAAAAGGTTCGAAAAAAGGAACAAAACAAGAATGCAGCTACGCGTTATAGACAAAAGAAAAAGCAAGAAATCAAAGAAATACTTGGCGAGGAACGCGAACTCACTGAACATAATGCAAAATTAAAAAATCAAGTAACAGATTTGCAACGAGAAATTGGGTACTTAAAGGGTTTAATGAGAGACTTATTCAAAGCTAAAGGTCTTATCAAATAATCCGTTTATCTATCGATCACAGTTATGTTTACTGATTTTTAATGAATTTATTAATCATATTTTTGACACTAACTTTTTTTATATTAATACTAATAATGTATTGTAGCATATAGACCTAGAATACTATTATTTTCTTTTCTTTAACTAGCCACATATGTAAACACTGTCTAAAAACTATCACAGCTTCTTAGTAGGACTACAGAACTGTCATCACATAATGCATAATGTACTTGCCATCTCCGAATTTATTTGTGGTCCGTTAAAGATTAGGAATCAAGATGCATTAAATAATGATGGAATTTGTAAAGTATTCAGCCCTATGAAGCTCCATAGGAGTGGAAATTTGCTGATACCGAACATTCTATAAATAATTTAATGCATCTTAACGATGCAAATATTTTCATTCCAATTTTAACCCAATCAAGTTGTTTTCTTACTGAAGATATTGTATTAGAAAATAATAAATGGGTTATTATATAATAAAAATTCATATTGTTAAAAATGTCCTCATTTATATTCCACACAAATGTTATCCAAAACTGTTATTAGAATTTAATTATTGATAATTACATCAAATTATGAAAATGAAGTACAAAGTTTGAGCCATATACGATTTATTAATAGCTACGTACGCTGCAGGTATTTTGTATATTTTATACCATATAACATAAAATACTGTTTTTTTATAATGTTATTAACACTTTTATTTGATGGATTTGATTAAAACCAATAAACAACATTATTTTATTGCAATAATTTTATTAAAAGGCTAAAGATAAACGAATTATTATTTATCATTTTTCACTGCACATAAGTAAATTTTTATCTTTATTTACATATACTTAAAACAAATATGCTATTTAGTACCTTAACTCAGAAGAACAGAAATGTATCATATAAATATCAAATAAAACAAGTTTGTCAATTAAAAAATATCAAATAATCTGTACAAAAATAATGTAAAATTTATATACATTATATCTTGGTACAAATTTTAACTATTTTTCTATTCATACTTTTTCAGTTATCAAATGTAAAAATAAATATATTAAATCATGTACTAAATATTCACGCTCATGAAACAATAAAGAAATATTTTATATTAAAAAAATATTACAGAATGAATATAAACGTAATCATAACGTAAGAAGATTGTGAAAGAGAAAGGATTTCTTTAACATCAATTACTTATACATCATTCTATTGTTAATATGATAATATACAACTAATTGCAAATGACTTTCAATTTAAAATGACTTCTATGCAAAATTGCATCACAAACAAATACAAATATTTACATACACATGGTGTACATCCGTGATGAGCAGATTAAGTGCCCGCCAATATTTACGGGTACCGACATGCACTGCACATGTGTAGTGTGTTGGAGATTTCAAATTTTCAAATTCAGAAATTTTTTAAATTTAGAAACGCAGAAATATCAAATCTATAAATTTACAAATGTTATATGGAAGGACATCTTACCATATTGCCAATTTTAATAATTTCCCGAGCCGCGGCAATATAGCAAGAGTCCACTGTATTCATCGGTACCCGCAAGAATATACCGCTTACATATTTGTATACCATTCCCTCATGAGCATAGTTGCCCAGCACTGGTGTACATAGGAATAAAACGAAGATCGTGTATCTATACGGATAAGTATACATATGCAGTATATATATTTACAAATACGTACATATACCCGCATGCATACATATCTGTGCTTTTATACACGTGGCTTTAGTTAATAATATTAGTCGTATTGTGTAAATATGCCTATTCAGAAACTTAAATGTTTGGTGTAGTTTCTGTTATTTTTTGTTATATTAGTTTATTGCAAGTGATAATATATTATATTCAGCGATATACATCTGTACGTGTGCACTTTTATGCACGCTAAATGAAGAAACAGACTTTATTTACTAAAGCCAATTATAGTACAATTATTTACCTAGAAACAAATATTTTAGCAACCGTGATAATTACCATCAGAAATTGAATAATTTATGATACATTTTACAACTGCCTAATTTTATTTTTTTTTATGCATTATAACATACTGTTTTCATTATTTTGATCTACGTTGTATTATAGATTCAAACAATCAATTAAGACTAATAATATTTCTTTACATTAAGAAACCGTATTTATGACATATTATTAATAGTAAATATATTATTAAGTATATATTTTGTAATGGAATTTACAAATGTTCTAAATTTAAATTTTCTTTGTGAACAGAATAGAATGAAAGAACTTATGAACCACGTAACTCCTCACATATTTCGATAATAATGTACAGAGAATAAATTCTAGAAAAAAGCTCTTACAAATAAAATATTATGCACTATAATCGGTAATTTATATTTCAATGAAGTGTTTCAGTTTTACTAAATTCAGAACAAACGTACATATAGATATACATTGTTTACTGGATGTATATGAATAAATATTAATTTGTGAATTTTTTTACGTTAGATATTAAAAAAAGAATATTAAAAATATATGGAAAGAATGTTGAGTATTGTTAATGAATATCGTATAATTATGCAAGAAATAAATCACGTACACGTACAAGAATCTTGAAGTAAATATTTGGTATATAATTTACAAAAAACATTACAATTTTGGTTACAGTACCAGTTAACCCAATGCAATATAAGTATAACTTCTTGGAATGTTGCAAACACAAATCATGAGTATTTATAATTCGGTATGTTATATACGTTTGAATGTAGAAATATTGCGAACTTCAAATAACAGAAAACGTCTCATTTTTGAAGATCTAGACAACTGTCAAGCAGCAGTTAATTGGGTATTAAGTAGCTTTCATTAAACATTGTAAATTTTTTTACTTTAGAATTATAAATATATACAAATATATGGATATTTTAATTTAAAAATTTTAAATAATGCATTAACACAGTCAAGATATTGTTTGGTTACAAATAACACCTTTAAAAATTATTAAAAACAAAACAAAATATTAAGTTTGTATCATAAAACTATTTTACAAGCGTACTTTATGTTAAGAGATTTTACAGAATTATGTCTGGAATACAGATATTACATCTTTCGCACTATCTGTTGCAATACAACATCTGATGCCCTAAGTTCAATGTATATCTATATAAATCATCAATTATTTTTACATATTGAATACTCTAACTCTGTTTACCATACTGAAGAAAAATTAAAGGAATATTGTAACTCTTAATTTTCTTATGTTGTAGTATCACCTTCCTCTTGTTCAAGTCTAGACGAACCACATACACGACATTTACAGCATACAATACACGGGGCAGCTAGTAAAAGCAACGGCGACGCAACAAGTAAGAGCAAACCAAATCCAGCAAAAATTCCAATAACTTGTGTTCTGTGCCAAATAACTGATGCACGTGAATGACCCAATTTATTTTTACATGGTCCTTTGTCATAATGTCTCAATAAAAAGTCATCCTATCAAAACCAGTTTAAAATTAAAAAGTTTTTAAAACAAAATTATTTGTTACTATGAGGAATAATTATACTTACATCTAAAGAAGTCAAGCAGTACCAGCAGAAAATATGTTTACATCTTTTACACATCATTTGAGCACATCCTTCATCCTTTTCTATAGGTACAGAACACATAGGACAGCACTTAATATGATCACCATCTAAGGGTATACCTAATGAAAGATCTGAACAAGGACCATTATGCCAAGATTCTCTGCATATGGAACAAAAATCTGTAGAGCAATTAGGACAATGAACTGGTCCAATAGGAGTTCCATTTGATCCAGTAGCATTTACTGAACATATTGTTTCACAACCTGCACGTGGACACCAAGCACGTGCTTTGTCCATGGATACATCTATATATTATATAAAATAGTGTTAAAATAAATGATTAAAACCTGTAATATATAAGCTTTACCCACCTCTATTCAAGCGAAATTTATGATGTTTTTCTACAAGTTCAGGACTAACAAGACTTGATATTTCCTTCATGGATAATATTGCTCCTTGTTCACATTGTGCATCGGGACAACTAATTTCATATGCACCTTCTTCAATTTCAAATTCAACATATGCTTTCATACACTGCAACATTAAAATATATTATTTCTTAAAAATTGTCATACATAAAATACATTAAATAACAATCAATACATACATCTTTACAATAGGAACAACCACAGCCCTCTATTTTAAATGTTTTGGAAATAGAAGTATCAACAAGGCATAATTTACAAAAAAGGCGTCCAAGCGTTTGTTGGGAGCCTGCAGGAACAAAGTTGCCTGCAGCTAGACTATAACGCGAACTAGATGCCAATGATAACAAACTTGAACAGCGAGAACAAACTCGACTACGATTTATAGGTCGACCTTCTAGAGCAGAAGTACTTAAACCCACAGCAGTTTCACATTTTCTTAATACTCCAGGGCCCAAACTTAACCAGCTGTTACCACGAGCTTCTAAACTTGCACTACTTTCAGGTCTAAGTAAAGGTGCATCCACTCCTTTTCCTAGTGCAGTTCTCTCCGTTAATGAAAGATTCACAACGCTTGCTTCCTTGCGTAACAAAGGTAATCTGACTCCAGAAAGCTTGTTGGACTTTTCAACCTTTTTCTGATTGGTGGTAATTTTATTAGAAGGGTTGACAGATGTCACAGAACTGGTGGCAGTACCCATATCCATTAGTGGAGTTCGTCGTACGACGAGTGAATGTAAGCTGGGCATCCCCTAATTATCAAGGTAAATTTCACTCTATCCGTTACAAGCAAGAACTGTGCCTACTGATTTGTTTGAACAGTTTGCAACAGCACTTGCCATACAATAATAAAAGATGTATATAAATCATAAAACTTGAAAATGTCACACCCATAAAAACATTTGCCACTGTGTATTTCAATGCGCTCATTCTGACATAATTTCAAAGCACTTCTCATATTGTATCTTTCTCTTCAGATTTTTCAAGCTTGATTTTGTACATTTGTAAAGTGAATGAACAAAATACTGACTTCAATTAAAAAATGATTACACTATGCTTTATATTTTCAAATATTCCACACTTTAATATAAATCTATTAAACACACTAAATTTTTAATGTGATCTTTAAAAAAGTACAAGTTCGTGACAGCTACTTAGAAAAATAAACTGGTACTCAATTAGCAGGATATAGTAGTAAACTTTTTGATGTATAAAACAACTAGAAGGTATCGCTGGCTTTAAACGTTATTTATGTTGTACTTGTCAGTTTAAGATATGTATGTCGCAAAAGTAAGAAAATTGCTACGTAATATTTTGCAGATATTCATTATTTGAAAATGTGCATATCTATTCGTACTTTGAATATTAAATCTTCGCGAACGTATGCTTAGTCTGTTTAGATATTATTCGATTTTATAGTTTTCTTTCTAGTTTCACGGACTTTTCACGTACTGTGTCACAAAGTACAGCAAACATGTACACATAAATTACTCACTATTTCCGCCCCCACTTGCTTATACTTTTTTTTGGAGACTAACGAAAGTAAAGATTATCACCGCGTATATTTGTAAGAAAAATTACCGTTATTTTTTTGTAACATAATATTGCATTTCTGCAACTCACTTAACGCTTGACGCAGGGAACAGTGATAAAATATCGTGCAGCATGAAATTAGGAACTGTTCAGTATTAAAATTTTGAAAGCTAGTAAATTTGTAATATAACATTTGTGTATCATTATATATAAGAGTGAATTTTCATAGACAACAAAGGAAGTAATAAGTTACTAAAACTTTGCTCTTTGGTTATTTTCTACTCATTATGATTTATATCATCATTATGCATATATACATGTGTATGTATTGTCGATTCACCGAAAGAACGAGGTCGTTTCGCGCAGCTCGAATGAGCTCAGAAGACTCTCCTACCATTTGTACCACACTCCTCTATATCTCGCTTTCAACTTCATCACTAATATACATAGTGAACAAATTATACGAACAGTGGGAAAAAATGATAACTAATGCTGCTTTTAAGCGATCATATTTATTGACATTAAAACTGATCGTGAAAATACTGAAATGCAAAAAGTGTATGTATTATATTAAGACTTATATTCCTGAATTCATGGATTTTTGGTCCCTATATCGCCATATTCTTCAATCTTAATATTTGTAAATTTCTAAATCGCTATCTTTTTATGTTTTTAATACAAAATAAAAGATCGCTATGTATGCACGCTCGACGTTAGGACCGTTGCAGGTGCGCCTACGCACTTGTACTGTTGATTACAAAGTGTATTCAACCAATCAGAGGCGACATGCGCAGAATGAACGAAAAACAGTCGTTCGGCGGTCCCGTTCTCTTGATGATTCGACAGTAATACTCACACATATAACGATATTAATATATGTATAGATGAGGAATTTAAAAATATGGTAAGTTTTTAAATATTTTGATAATATTCCTTTTATTTTAATTCAAAATTATTATATTACTTGATACATCTACTGATATAAGAGATTCTTTATCGAGTATATGTCTTCATAAGTTTCTAAATCACAAAACTTTTACATGAACATTGTATGTATAAAACGAAACATTATCTAAATCCTAAAAAAAAGTTTAAAAATGACGTAAGCTTTCTTACCACCTCATGTTTCGTATTCGCTTTGCACATTGTGAGTTAATTGCGCCGCAATCAACAATAGCAAATTTCGATACAAACTTTATATACTGCGAATGTAACTACTCATTCATACATAAGCAATAAGACATACCTGTTACCTTCTGTAAATTATACACTAAAAAGCGGGAAATTTGATTTGAAACCGCGTTACTGCAAAATACTATTTTCCTTATTTTTTTATGTTCATATCGTTTCTGATTTTTATTAAGTTATTTAAGTTATGTTATTTGTGAATTTGATGATAAAATTAAAAACGAATTAATATAGCGAATTTTCAATGTATTTTATTTCCTAATATTTAAACAAAATTTTAGATTTCTGTGAGCAGGCATTATTTTTCATTACAAACTCATGTAAAAAATGAGCAATCATTTTATTATACAATTTTATGACACAAAGGTGATTAAAACTTAGAAATAAGATATTAGATAATTATACTATACATTTTAGATTCAAAATCTGTATATTTAGACATCAATATATACTAATTCGAAGTGATTCACGATTCGTTTTTTACATCATGAAATTTATGGAGTATTTTATTATTTAATATTCAAGATTTATTACAATAGTATCAAAATTGAGCAAATTATATGTTAGCAAATTTGATAAGTAATAATGAGAATGAAATAAATTCAATAGAATGTTACAATGTACATGTAACATAAGGAAGCAACATTTGTGAACACTTTTAGCGAATAATAATATCAACATCAGACTTTTAAACAATTTCATGTTTGTCTTTAATTGTAGCAGTCTTCATGACAAATGAATATTGAAATAATTGCTAATAAAAGAAACTTTTGTGACTAGAATACCTTGTTTTGTTCATCTTTAAACAAAATTTGATTACTGATACCACGTTACCGTTATAAATCTTTTTACGTATTACTTCAAATACAAAAGAATTATAAATGTTCAGTAACTAATTTTTTGACTATCTAACAATATAAGGAATACGTTACGGAACATGGCACAGAACTACACAAAATGTTTACACTGAAACGTTACCGGTAAAGATAGGATATAAACCATATATTGTTAATAAAAAATTATAAGTTTATATTTTCTGATTTTATAAATTAAGAAATATAAAAAAGGCGACAAGAGAAATATTAACTATAACTGTACCGCGGTCATCAGAAATTGTACGAATAATTACAATCAAAAACAATACTTATCACTATACAACAAATTATTTTGTATGCGTCATCTATATAACATACCCCGTAATCAGAAACACTTGTATAATTTCAGTAAATATATTTTACATGTAATAGGTTCAATAAATTAAATGATAATTTAGAAGACTGCATGAAATTTCTTTTCATATGTATCGAGACTTATTATAAATGTACGTTTAAAAAATTAAAATAATTAAAAAAATGATCGTACATTTTATAAAGAAATGTTGCTAGGTATACTATACTGTCCTTTTCGGGAATGTGTGTCAACTGCTCGAACCGCAAAGTAATAATTATTGCCTTCAGAGAACTGAAACGAAATGTTGATATTGAAAATATTTATAGCATTTACAATTATTAAATAACGTTTGTTCAACTTACTTGCGTAAGTGTACACGCCATGGGCAGTGGTAAGGCTCGAACATCGCCAACTTTTTTCCACAACGATGTATTAGGAGGAATACCAGTAATTTCTTGGTATGCATATAGTTGGTAACTAGCAATATCTGCGTACTTATCAGACAGATTCATATTCCACGATAGCACTATACCTATATATTTATAATCAATTCTGTACTTTTATTCTTTACTTAAACTACATATACATATTATGTATTCACAATTTTCTAACTTACCATTCGCGACCTTAGATATTTTTAATGATGGTGCAGGCGGTGGAAGTTTCCAAAGAGGATTTGCAACGTAATTTCGCGTATCTGGGAGTGGTGCAGGATGCTAAAACAAATAAATAAATAAATATATAAATATAAATATGTATATATATATAGACTGTGTGTATACATACATAAATCGAAAGTATTTAATACCTTAGGTAACTGTAAATTCGTAGTAGCTGGTGTTGTTAAAACCCTAACTGTTCCATTTGCAACTGTTGATATCCCTGTAACCAAAATGATTAGTTTAAATTCATAATTTGTATCGCAGCATTTATTGTACTAAAACTTACGTACCAGTTTTGTAGGTTACAGTTGAAAACGATGCTCTGTTACATGAAGTTACTGGTCGCATCTGTAATTATAAATTTTTATTAAAATACTAATTTTCAAAATTAATTTTAATAATATATGAATTTGGTAATTTTACCGGGGTAGAATTTGGCGCTATTAATAATTGCCTCGTTGGCCCTACACTACTTTGCATTACATATGTTAATCGTGGAGCGTTCATATTATTCTGAAAAAAAAGGAAGTTATAAATATGTATACATATATTAATTAAAAATATATGAATAATATTTATTTACATACCACTAAGGCAGTAGGTGTTGGTTGGCTAGCTGGTTGTACTACTCTTATACTAGGAGGTTGACTCGCTATAGCTACATTTCCAGGAATAGTTTGAATTACCCTTTGGAAGCAAGGTTGTGGATTTTGTGGTAAATTTATTTGCGATTCACTTATCGTAGATGTAGAAACTGGCGCATTGACGGCTAGAAATTTGCAATTTTTTTAATCATATGATAACATTTATTTTATACAAAGTTAAATATCTTGAGTAAGAGTTAATACCTTTGCTTTTTTCTTCTTCGTCTGTAAGATCAATGAGATCGTTTGTTCGGTTTTGTGCTGCAATATTCGCTGCAACAGTATTTTGACGATTTGGAATTTGATTTGGAAGTTTTCCATTTAAAACTATAGTTTGTTGAGTCGGCTGTGATTGCATCTGTTGCTACACAATTATGCACAATTAAGAATTTGTTTATTAAATAAATACAAAAATAGTAATCTTGATGTAGCACTTACATTTGATATCATTTGAACAGTAGACTGAATAGGTAGTGTTAAATTATGTTGTATATCTACAGGCTTAGTAACAACTAAAGGTGCAGGCGCTAGTGCAGGCAAAATGTTTGGAGACTGAGTATGATTTTGCGACACCACTGGTGGCTGTGCGTTTATTGGTTCTGTTCGCCGAGGAGATCTTATTTTAATACCTTTTCTTGGACTGGTTGCATTATTTGTTTCACTGTTAGGTATATTTGCTGTATTGTTATTTGACATTTGCAAAGCTTTCATATTAGAATTCTGTTGCAATTGTCGCAAATTTTGAATTCCATGATCCTGTGCGAAATAAGTAAGTTTCATTACATAGTTCTAACATAATTGTAAGATAGTTATATATGCATACCGTTACGAAATTAACTTGCAATCCAACTGATCTATTGATTTTAATTGGTGGAACAGGCTTATCATTATTCGCACGCCTATCGGCAGCATTACGACTTAACACCATTTCAAAATCTTTGATTTGTTTAGCTAATTGTTGACATTTTTGACGCGTCGCTTCTTGATTCCTCTCCGATATACGTGCTTGTTCTCTCAGTTTACCAATCTCTCCCCGCATTGTAATTGTTTCAACTATTTTTTGTATTAAAAGTTCCTCTAATTCCTTAAAGAAGTAAGGAATGTTAGAATATTTGAAACTAGTATTAAACAGTTATCTAATATATTTATATCTTCAACATACTTCCTGCTTCAGTTTAGGTAGTTTTTCCTTCAAATCTCTTTGAAAGAATTTATGAACGTAATTAAGATTCTTAATATTTTGAGAATTATTTTCTTTTGATATTAATTCTTCAGGCTGTTCTTGAGAATTTATTTTAATTTTCTTAACACTACCATTCATAATTGTACTGTCAACATCGGAGTAGTTACGTTTCAGTGAAGGAGGAGATAATGGACGTACATCTTGACTCATTTTATTGTGATTTATAGCTACAAACTTTTCTGAATCGTCACTGGATTCTACATCACTGTCATGATTAAGAAATTTCTTTCTTATTATTTCTTCAGCATTTTTTGCTGTTTGTCTCTTTTGTCTTCCAATTTCCTTAGCTGTAACAATGAATTGACTAAAAACTGAACAATCTACAGAAATAAAATTATAAAACGATGAATTTGTTTATATTTACCCTGCTTGTCTTCTTCTGTAGCGTCTTCAGCAGCATCAGCTATTTTTTTTGTTCGTTTCCTTTTTCTTTGTGCAGCTGCTGTAGCTTCATCAGTTGTTTTGTCATTATCACTATTACCTTTTCCATCTGTAGCAAAACCTAATGATTCATTTTGTGATTTTACATTAAATAAATTATCTCTGTCTAATACAGATTCGATAATGTCGCTTAATTTTATTGTACTATTTGTGGAATTTGTCTGTGGAGCTTCTTTTTCTTTACATTGTGCATTCTCTTCAGCAGTATTCACAGTTTGCTCCTGAAGATCAATTTCCAAATGAGTTAACTGATCTTCAGATGCAACTTCTTTATTTAAATTTGTACTATTATTATTTTTTAATTGGTCATTATCACATACTCCATTTTTAACAACTGATTCAACTGATACATTTTCCACGAGTTTAATTTCATTATCATTTTTATTATTAGTTAAATCATTTACTATAATAGAATTCGTGTTAATAACATTTTTATCATCTTCGTTTGATTTCTCATTTTGTACAAAAACATTTTCATCCTGTTTTGTACATATTTCTTCTACTTCATCATTTGTTACTTTTCCGTTTATTATTTTCTCGTTATTTACTATCAATTTTTCTTCTAAGTTATTTAAAACATCTTTATCACGTTTTTCAGATAATTCTACTTGCTTATCTACTGATTCACTTGTATTAAGTTCGTATTTGTCTGATGCAGAGACATTATCAACATGTTGAATTTCTTCTTTATCTATATCAATTGTAGTTGCAGTTGCATTACTTGTATTTATTTTCTCTGTATGTTCATTACTATTATGAGAATTTATCAAGTTTTCCTTGAAAGTATCATTGGATGTACTATTCTCAGTCATTGAAACATTGGTACATTTATCATCATTGGGTAATGAATTTTCTTCTTTAAGTTTTATTTCCTGTTTTGATTCCAATGAATCATTGATGGAAGTAGTATCCTCCTGTCTTCCTTCGTGAACACCAGTATCATTGCTAATACAGTCTACCTTTTTATCAAGTAATTCGTGTGATTTATCATTCTTGTCATTTATAATTAAACACTCATTATCTGATACATTATCTTTTTCATTTATATCATTAGCATTAGCACTTACAACTATGACATCATTATCAACTTCAGTTTTTGAAATATTTGTATTCGAAGAAGATGCATGATTTGGATAAGATTCAGGTGAACTATTAAAATTTCTTGAGATAATACTTGGTTTGAAACCTCTCTTCTGCTGCCTATTATTATATGGTAACATATTATATGAATTGAATTTTCCACAATTCCTTGCCTGTTCAAAAGGAAGAAAATTATTATGAAATCTACTATTATAATCATATGCCTGAAGCCTGTAATGTCCTCTAGGTGTCAAATAGCGATATCTGTTAAAAGAAGGATGGTTGACACCACGAAATGAACGCATATTAGGAGAATTTGTAAATCTCCATTGAGGCTCATAATTTTGTCTACGAGGCATATTGATTGTTGGTGATCTCGCTATTTCAATGTCATTTGTCTTCATTTCCTTTGAAAGATTAGTTACCATTTTTTCATCCAAGGAAACATCACCTGAATAATCCTCTTTTTTACTTATTTCATTCACAATCGTATTATTTTTCACTACATTTTTTTCTAAGATAGGAGGGTTCACATCTTCGCTTTTTGCTATGTCTATAATTCAAACAAGATAAATGATTTATTTTTTGGGTAATACAAAAATTTTGGTTTATATAAAAATTTAATAGCTTCTCATCACAATACTTTATTTCATAATACTTATATATAAACTTACCAATATTACAATCTTGTAATTTATTTTGTTGATTATCTAAAACATCTGCTAAAACATTTTCTGATTCAATTTCATCATCATCAGATAATCTCAGACGTATACTATCATCGGAAAGTGCATCCTCTTCATCTCCATCATCACCAGCACCATATAAAAGCTCCTCTTCTTTTTCTTTTGATAATTCATTAATATGTGTGTTGATACAAGACAAGGAACTTATGGAATCAGGAGTATGTACAGTATCATTTCTTAAAGTTTCCATTATCAGAAGAATGAAATACTTAAGATAGTGTCACAAGTTACTCATTTACTGTTTTTTTAAACCTGTAAATAATGATTATATTTGAAATTTATTTCTTTTTTTAAACTATAATATATCAATTTCCTACATCTATAAAATTTGTTTATAATATAACAAATATATAAAGAGCAAATACCTTCATGTATTCATATTTATTTAATTATGTAGTTAGAGTAATTAAAACACATTGTATATATGTATAATTATTTAATATGTAATATTACATGAAAACGAATATAAACAAAAACACTATAAAAACTATCAGTTTTATTGAATGTTTCAAAATATTGTTTACTTTTATTGTAACAAATTTTTATTATTATAATTTTACAAACATAACTTAACATTAAACATTATTACATAAAATCTTTTGACTGATAAAATAAAACAAATGTATTTGTTTAAGTAAAATACCAAATAAAGTTTAAAACACTGTAATATATGTAATGTTGGATAAGTTTTATTTGAATTTTCATTTTCGATAAAACTATCACAAGACAGTTGAGAAATCGAACATAACTTCCAAAAATCAAGAGTATAAAATTAAAAATCCCATAGTTCCTTTAGATTAATGTTTTCCACTTGATATATTACAGTTAATTATACTATTGTTATCATACAGCACATACATAAAATGAAGATTAATATTGAATATGGCTTTCATTTCAATATATTACAATAAATGATTATAATTTCTTTTTAATAAATATGGGAGGTAGGAGGATATGGGCCCTTTGATGACGCGCTAACATAAGTCGTCCCTGGCCCATAAGTACTCAACTAACAAAAATGGCGGATCGAAATTGTATTTCCAACACCCGTTATATTTCAAATAACCAATATATATTGTATTATCCCAAAAATATGTTATTATTTAAAACAATTGAAAGAACCAACATCAATTTTTATATTAATAATAATTAAAAAATTGTTTTATCCAATAAAGTAGTAAACAATTCGTACTTCAACGTCACCGTCAGCATTTTAAAACCGATCAAAATAAAGAATGTTACTTGTGTAAAGAGAATAAACAAAAATACACAGCACGAGTAGTTCTAATTGATAACCATGCTAAAGTATTTTGTAGTAGATGTTATTTAAATTACGAAAAATTTATGTTCAGAAAGGCGGGCTTCTCGACCAGCTTGTCTATTGAGCGAAGACTGCTGAACATAGGCCCCGACATGTGTCCTAACGAAATTCAACGATTATACACGAAGTCGTCCAATATGGCGTCAGAATTTGACTCCGAACAAAGCCAATTCTTGACAATATGATAAATACAAAAATCAATAAACAAAATCTCTACATTAAAAATATCCATATAGAATGTAAAATTTTATTTTAAAGTTTTACTCACAACTTTTAAGTTACAAAAATAATTAACACTTAAAAATGTTAATACTTAATTATCCCCCACTCCATCCTTGCATTTCTACTACTTAAGACTACTTAACATTTTCATCATAACTTTTGTGTTATTAATTTAATTTTTAAAAGAAAGAAACATAAACAAATTTACAATGTTAATACAAATCAATAAATTTGCATTAATATGCTAATATACTTATATAATAACATGAATATATATAATAAAATTAAAAAAAACAATTTAACATTTGATTTTTAATTTTGAATTTTATATCAATTGTACATCAGATTTATCAAAATTTTGTTAAAATTTACACAACTTTTAAATATTGCTGTATTAGATCATTGATACATAACCCCACTCCTTGGACTTTTCTGCCCAGTGACGAGGTCAACATGCGTCATACTGGTAATACAACGTTGAATTCATCGAGTGGGAGAACCGTAATACTTTCACAACTCACCAGACGATTGATTTTATGGATCTATGTAGAATTTAAGAAACTGGTTGTTCTAATAGTCTTGTTTCTATGATTTTCGTTTTTATACACTAATCGAGTCCTAATTTAACGACAATAAAAATGTTTTTGTTAAAGGTCAAGTTACCAAAATTCTATTTAAAAAATTATATTTTTCAAAATAATTTTTTGTACATGGTTGTTTAATATCGTATGACAAAATTTGACTTCTTAATTTGTTTATTTGTAATTGTATTATTTTTGTTTCAAAATTTTTGTTATTCATTAAATAAAACCGTTTGTCAAAAAATTAAATTATTTTTTCAATTCATATTAATATGTTATTCAAATCAATTATATGCATATATTTTTTGAAAAGTATAGTAACTACGTAATAGCGATTAATTCCTAAGTTATTATTAGTACAATACTAAAAAAAAAAACTCGTTATACAATTGTATAATGTAATTCTCAAGCTTTCTAATATTACTGTCCCAGTGTACATAACATTCTAACAATATTTCGTGTAAAAGAAATATTACAATTATATAATATAATAATAAAATAAACAATGTTATTTACGAATAATAGATATGAAAATATCCTACCATTTCATAACGGAATGATTTTTTGGAAGCAAAAATAAAAAATCACAAATCCTTTGAAAGGTTAATTGTTTTGATAAACTCATAAGTATCAATACTAAGTTATATTTCAGTACAAAGCTAGAAATTGTTAGCTTTCATTTTGTACATCGGAACAACAAAATGGCGTGCCAACGCTATATAAAATGGCAGCTAGTCGTATTGTATATAGTATGACATCTACAATGTCTTTATGTTTGGGACCTGAGGCCCATATTCTTACATATGAAGTAAATGATATGAAATTATAATTTAAATATTATTACTGTTTTATAATAAGTCAAAACAGGATGTGTGCAAATTTGATAGGAGTACTTTCAGTTTCCCAAAACTAGTAAAGTGTCAAATTGTCAATGTGATTCTTGATAGAACTCATTATTATTGTTTTTTAACATCATTCTATCTCTCGATTTTGGACAAATATATTAAATACTTCCAATCATACAATAATTTAGAACAAAAAATGAAATTAACCCACTCTCAAATTTTGACATGTAAGTGTGCATACCAATGATGAACTTACGTTGTGTTACAATGTTGTTGTCTTCAATCAATGATGTATATGCTTTTTGTGTTACAAAAATACGTTATATTTACAATAAATGCCAGAAACGAAGATACACTGTGATACTCGTTCATCGAGTAGCCGCAACACCGCAACCTAAACAAGCGACAAGCAATGTTGCCACATTTATTCGTAACCGTTAGTATATGCACTGCATTCAAACTCAGAGTTTGGATTACATCTAGTATATTTTCGAGTGGTTTATACTTGAAATGTGTATTAAATTGGTAATTAATAAGATATAAGTTTGATTGGGAAAATGTCTCTAAAAAAACTATTGACCTACACAAATAGTGTAATTTACATCTGAAGTTTTTCTGACGCATGCGCTCTGGTGTAAAATACTTCGGGAACGTAGGTATAATGGATCTAAAGTATCCAAAATACTTTTGTATAAAAATCAAAATACTGCAGGAATACACATAGATATCTAAAGCTGATGACGCGATACTCGTGATATGTGCTTTAAATATTAAGGATTTATTTTGTTCAGAATTATTTATATACTTTCTTTGCATATCATCATAACCATATCATATCTCTTAAAAACTATTATTAAGGATCTGAAGCCTATCGCTTCTCAACAAACTGCAGGTTAGGATAAACATTTCGTTATGTAACGTTTCAGAAAAGATTAAAATAAGATAGAATCCAATATACTATCGCTACTGAACTGGAGGTTAAGATTTACAATTTTGTGAAACTGAATTTAATTGCAAAATGATATTAGTGTTTAATCACTTTCGTTACATTTATTAGATTAAAACTTACGTACATTACGAATATACTATCGTAACATTATATTAACAATATTAAGTTCACGTAAATAAAATTAATAAAATAAAATTAAATTAGGAATATATAAAAATACTATTTCTTTCGTCTAGGTACAATACTTTTCATAGAAAATACTAGCAGTAAACTGTACAATAATAATACATATAGCAATCATTTATTTGGTGAACTTTCTATTAACTTAATTGTGAAAGCTGTACATATACTTTTTTATAGTTGGATGTATATGAAAGTGGAATGTAATATACATTAGATTATACACATTTAATTTGTTATAATATATTTATTTCTGTAGTTACATATTGTAGAGCAGGAAATCATAATAACAGGATCTAAGATTTTCTAGATCTATATACATGCTGATAAAATTTGATCAAAATCAGTTAACCGATTAAAAGTTAAGGGAATTGCAATGTTTTACGACTTTCAGTCTATAGCTGTAATCATAGCAGCTACTAGGATTTGTAGGGCCCAGGAAGTCATAGCAGTTAACCTTTATCAAAAACTGATTCAACAACAATTTAATTTCAAATAACATTGCCTGCCATTACAGTTTTTACTCGGTTAATTAACACATGATGACTGAAAGTCGTAAATCTAACCCTTATGACATAAACCGTTGATCCTGATGACGCGTATATGCCTATCCCCAGACTGCATGTTTTTAGAAGCATACTAGAATCACGACAGATGCCTACAGTAAACCATAAACAGTCGTTCTGAGCTCTGATGTGTCTATTTAATTATACTTGCCCGGGTGTTGGGCCCAGGGCAACACTTAAGAAGTCAGAATACTTCTACTGAAATAGTAGTTTAAGAATAATAAGGAATTTGAAACTTTGGTCAGATCCGTACAACGAAAGACTTTGCAAAGTGTCAGCATTAGGGTAGGTAACATTTACACATAAGGGACTTGCCGAAGAACTTTCGAACGATAGTATCAGAATGTTATCGATAATACAATATATCGATTACGTCGTTAAAATAACAAGAGAACAAATAAATGATGGAAGTGCAATAAATGGATTTAAATGATAAAACCTAACCTAATCTATAACGTACGTTAACCTAACCTATTAGGTTCAAATAACAGTCATCTATCAGGTTAGGTTAAGTTTGAAATTTAAACAAGAATAAATAGATATGATTAATAAAATTACACATTGCATTTTATGTCAGTCGTTACTAATAGTCGTAATCGATGTATTGTTAAATATTTATAAGATATCGATAATGTATCGATAATCGATGGTAGCACTTGTAATTTAACCGAAACATACATCATTGTAGTATGTAGCAATCTATAGACATTATACTTGTATGATTACAAAGCAGTGAAGGAAAATTCGGTATTGTTTCTTGTGTCCTACACTAATCTAGTGGATTAATCACTAATTCAGTGGATACTATGGACACTTGATCTATCCATCACTGTTGTATATGTGTTTTGAAACGAACCCTCAAAGTGGAATACAAAATATAGCCCTAAGAATTTCAATCTCACTGGACGTCGCTTAACAAAGGACTTCATTATAGTTTTAATTTTAAGAAAAGTAAATAACATGCGCGTATACTACTATTTTTACGCAAATCAATTGTATTTTTTCGCACGAAATTAGCTTTCCTGTATAAAAACTAAAAATGATATATTCATTGTACAGTATAAAACTTTATATGTATAATACACAGAGTATGCATACATAGAATGTATAAAGTATAATATTGATTAAATATGTTATTTATAAACCGGTATTATATTAGAGATTGTCTGTATTATTTAACATACAATTTTATATAAATTGTCATATACTTAGAATAATTAGATTCACAACTATGATAATTATTATTGCAAAATAGTGTTGAAAATATTTAATATTATTAGTTAATGTAGAAGATACATTAATATACAGTACTACTGTTAAATATTTTTCACACGTTTTATATAAGTTTTCAATAGAGCTCTTAATTGTAATAATAATGGAAAAATACTAGGTAGTTTTCAAATTGAAAAATATAATCGATAGATTAACAAATTAAAAATACGATCGGTAATCATACACACCCATTATGAGTCATAAAATATACACTTTATTGTATGAGGAAGCAAATATATTTTACGCAATTTGACAAGTTCAAAGTGGTTTTATCGCTAATGTGATATGCATTTATCGTCTTCTTGTCACTTTATGGTCATATTTGCGGCAAATAGAAATATATAAATAACAAAAAGAAATAATGATGCGAAAAATACTAAATAAAGGAACACTGTTTATACGCGATCTCGACATAAGTGTCAAAAGGCGTAGAAACCAGCGTAGAACCAACATGCGCAGTATAAATGAAAATTCGTCTTGAAAATGTAATCTTTCACGAAGTGTAGTAAATTTGTATGTATTTTATTGTACGCTAAACGACAAATTATATTGAATTCGTGCACCGTGGCTAACTTCAGTAGACTTCCCACCAGTTGATGCTGCCCCACCTACCTTGCGTTTTCCACTCCATCGACCATATACACGGTGGACAAAAATATATGAATAGGCAAATGTTATGATATAGCGTTGACTCGCTGTCCACATTTGAGTATGATCAAATTCTCAAATTTTCAAATTCTCAATCTTCTAAATTTTTAAATCCTAAATCCTAAATCTGTATATATGGCAGTAGTAATGCCTAATGTATGGAGCATACAAAATCAAAAATTACGGGGTATATGCATTTGGCATCATACGCATGCGCATTGTTCTTGATTACGAAGGAAATTTGAACCCGTCAGAGACAACATGCGCAGTATAAATGAAAAATCATTTGATGATAGATATGATTTCTTGTTGAACAAATAATATACACTTCATTTAGCGAAAAAATAATTTAATTACATGACACTTTGCGCAACAGGAAAATTCATGATCGTAAAAGTGATACCTCTTTAGAAATTGTTTCTAATTTAATGTTCACATATATGGTGGAGAAAAACAAACGTGGAAAACCGGTAATAGTATGATAAGTGTACAAGGTGGAAGAAATATTGCACTCAAGTTTTGCAATACAATCATAAAATGTATAAATAATGTAAAAGACGTCTTTTGTTTAATAAACAAAGTATACTGTGATGAACAAGAATTAGATGTCATTAAACTTTTTGTCCATTGGGTATATGCTGTCGTTGACATGATCTTCATCAAGAGCGCGTGCGTATTACCACAGATTATAAAGTAAGTAGAATTGAACACAGGAGATGCGCAGAAAGAAGGGAACTGGTTGCCTAGTTCATGCAATTTCTCGTGGAACAGAGTATACAAGAATGGTGGAAGAAAGTATAATTGTGAAGATGTGCGGAGAAGAAGATATTTGTTTGTTATTTCGGAAGAGTTGAATAATTAACGAAATCCTAATAAACACGCGCCGAATTGTACAATTTTCTTTAAAATATATCACGATTAGATTGAAATCATAACGTGTCCGCATGCGTATTAATTACTTCTTTTTGCAAACTCGATCGAAATACATTATCCGACGGGAGAGCACTCTTTGGGCTCCAGAGGAAAGAAAAGTTGTTGTAATGGCTGCCGTGTCATGAAATGAAGGTACCGAGCCAGTTTTGTGGTTCCACGATGGAGGACAACTCCAGTTCTGCATCTCAAAATCATAATGGACAGTTATCTAGTGGTTCAAATGTTTCATTGACTAATAAACATCAGGGCAATGACAACGGTAGTAATGGCGATGCTAAGGACGAAAGACCACAATATTCTATGCCTGGCGTTCTACATTTTATTCAGCATGAATGGGCTCGCTTTGAACTTGAAAGATCGCAGTGGGAACTCGATAGAGCAGAATTTCAGGTATAAATTTGATTTATTCAAAAAATCTCCAATATTTAGCAATGTATCTTTCTTTAAGGTACCTTCTTCCTATTGTCACTTCATCTGTCATGTGACAAGAACAAGGCATTTAAAGATGTAGAAAATATTACAGTGTAATTTGTAAATATGTTTAATTTGTAAAAATGCTTTTACTTAATCTAATGTGTGGTTTGTCAGAATATTCTCAGTACTATGATCTTGTATTTTAAACTTTAGAAAATGTCAATGTATTATTGTGCCAAAAACTATTATATTTTGATTAAATTAATGGACAAAGATTATATAGCCAATATTTGTAATCATTATGCACTTAATATTTAAGTTATTAAAGAGTGAAAATTATTTTAATTGTTTACATATTCAGTAGCAACATAAAATGTTACATAGAAGCTTATGATATGTACTTCGATTAATATTATACTCAGTAATCGGAACTTTAAAAGTATATATTTAAATTACATTACAGAGAAACAATTTTTTTTATAATAATTTATTAAAAGTGTAAATTTAACTTTTTTTATATAGGCTAGGATAGCTTTTTTACAAGGGGAAAGGAAAGGTCAAGAAAAATTAAAAAATGACTTAGTAAGAAGAATAAAAATGTTAGAATATGCGCTTAAACAAGAACGGTAAGATTTTTATGACTGTAATTACGAAAATAATATAACTACTTCTGTTGGGTATAGGTATATTATTATTGTTATTCTTATAGAGCAAGGTATCATAAATTAAAATATGGCACTGATTTGGTAATACCAGGAGATGTAAAACCTCCTATTTATGAGGAAGGTAGTAGTACTTGTGCTAATTCTGATGTTGGAGGTGGTGGAGATGGTGAAGCTCCATTTACATCTGTTAGCAACATCAGTTGGAGACAAGGACGTCAAATTTTAAGACAGTATGTAAAATATAAATTATATAAATTTTCATATCATTGTGAAAATGTATATAATATTATCAACATGACTGATAGATGCTGTGTTAATTGTTTTTAAGACGATTTACATATTTTGTCTTAGATATTTACAAGAAATTGGTTATACCGATACAATAATAGATGTACGATCAAACAGAGTTAGATCATTACTTGGTTTGAACAATAATACAGATTCAGAAGATTTGAATACTCCTGCATTAAATGGCAATGAACCATCAAATAAACAAACAAATGAAAATAGTGTTCGTAGAATTCCAGGAAAAAAGGTAGAGGTAAATAAGCTTATTTGAGTTTATTTATTTTATTTTTTTTATGTTGATTTTGTTCTTATAAATTTATTGTTTTATTTTCATATTTTATTCGTTGCATAAATATAGTAGAACTAAGCAATATTAATTTAGTTAGTATATGGCAACACTGACATATTCTTTATACTGCAATGTTTTTATACTGGCAGCAACCATCTTCTATAGCTGAAGCAATAATATTAGATACAGAAGCAGCTGTAATGGCAAATTTTGAATTTTTGGCTCATACGGATATGGATATGGAAGAAGAAGAAGGAGATGTAGAAGATGACACTTTTGATACAAATATGGACCCTAAACCAAATAAAGTAACAAACATTTTTTTCTTATATAATAAATTCAGTTGCCTAATTCTTCCTGGTAAATAATACACCTTTCTTTTTTAATTTTTATTTTTAGCCATCTATTCTTTTAACAGAAGATGTGGACGCAGAAGCTGAAGAAGTATTAAATGAATTAAATCTTCTCACAGAAATAGAAGAATCACCACCAGGATCCATTCATTTGGAGATAGATTCATCTGAATGGAGTTAGTATTAAGCATATCTATAAGTTCATCAACATATTTTAATTTTGTACATATTTCGATAGTACTTCCAACAATTAATGAATTTGCAGATGCAATTCATAGAGGTTTGCAATCAGATCCAAAGCGTCCAAATAAAGAAGGTGATTCTGCATTGGAATTGGGTGAACTAGAGCAGTTGTGTGTTAACAATGAGGCAGAAACATCATACGATGTGAGTTTTGTTATTGAATATTGCTACTTATATCTAGAGTATCTAGACATCTGTAAAAAATTAAGGTTGTACAGATCCTCATGTTTGTAGCCAATTTACCTTGTCCAATTAAAATTTACACAATACATATTTTAAACATCTGTGTTTTTACATAGATGGTAGCTACTGCTAAGGAAACCTTAAGAAAAACGTGGGTTGCAAAATATACATTGCGTTCCCATTTTGATGCTGTTCGAGCTCTTGTCTTCCATCCCACTGAACCTGTTTTAATAACTGCAAGTGATGATCATACGCTAAAGTTATGGAATCTTCATAAGACTTTACCAGCAAAAAAGTAGGTTATTTAAATTCCGAAATTTATAGTCTATTAACTCATTTTGTATCAGAATTTATTTATATTATTTTTATAATTTCAGATCAGCTTCATTAGATGTAGAACCATTATATACATTCAGATCTCATAGAAGTCCTGTATTGTGTTTAACTATGTATGGAAGCAGTCACTGCTATAGTGGTGATTTAGATGGTAAGATTTGCTGTTGGGCACTTCCATCAGCTAACGTAGATCCGTATGAAACTTATGAACCAAGTGTCCTTCAGAAAGGATTAAAAGGACACACAAATGCAGTTTGGGGTTTAAGTATGTGTGAATCCCGATTGCAATTATTATCACTTAGTGCTGATGGAACTGTAAAATTGTGGAGCCCAGAGAATCAATCACCACTACTTCATACATATGTTTCTGAACAAGGTGTGTGCGTTATACTTAAATTTTTCTTATGTATACACGTATTATATTTTATTGACGGAGAATGTTTATTTTATAGAATTAAATATTAACAAAATGTTCTTGTGTTTTTACAGATGGCATACCGACGTCGGTAGATTTTATCAGAGACGAGTCGCATAAACTAGTTGTAGCTTACGAAGGAGCTTGTGTGGTATTTGATACAGAAACGGGTGAAAGCGTAGCTCGTCTTGAGGCTAATGAAACGAAGGGAGTAAATCGTGTCGTGGCGCATCCTACATTACCACTTGTTGTCGCAGCACATGAAGATCGACACATTCGATTTTATGACCATCGATCAGCTACACTTGCCCATGCCATGGTTGCTCATTTGGACGCCGTTACTAGTCTTGCAGTAGATCCTCACGGTTTATATTTACTTTCAGGAAGTAAGTAATAATAAAACACTTTAAAGAAAAATAAAAAATAAGTATATCATATAATTACTAATGTTTTACTTTCAGGTCATGATTGCAGTATAAGATTATGGAATATGGATAATAAGACTTGTATTCAAGAAATAACAGCACATCGTAAGAAGTTTGACGAAAGTATTTTAGATGTAGCATTTCATCCTTCGCGACCTTTTATAGCAAGTGCGGGAGCTGATGCTCTTGCTAAAGTGTATGTGTGAGATGTAAATTAAGATACGCATTTCTACTATCAACATACATCAGACGGAACAGATTTTGTACTCATTCTTTCTAGATAGTTTTACTTGTACGTGTCACACTTCCAATTTCGTTGTAATTTATATTGCTCTAACATTTGGAATACCATTGTAGAAAAAAAATCAAATCAGACGTATAGATTACCTCTTATACAAACGAAATTTGCACATAACCCTTGTCCGCGTCAATTTCTTAAGACAGTGATTTTAAATATAAATACTGCTTATTGATGAGATCTTCATTAAGTAAGTACATTAATTGGGATAGCGGAAGGGGTCTGTCTTGTAGCATATTAGTTGATATAGTTCTGATTATTAGATAAAGAAATACCCCTTATCCAAAATCCAGGAAGCACACTGCCGCAGTAGCATAATATTTATCCCTATGTTAACTATTTATTACCAATATTACAGTTACTGTTGCACAGCTACTGGAGATTAGTACATACTACTCAAGGATAAAGTTGTCCTATATCAATTAGTCTCCCATTATATGATTTTTATGCTACCTTATGTATTTGTCGAGGTTAGCATATAGTAACAAGAAAAGCAACAACAATAATAATAATAATAATCGTAAGTTAATTATAATGTAAGAGACATAATATTAATAACAGTAAATTATAACTGTGTGTTTCTCTGTAATATATTGTATTTAAAAATAGATGAACTGTGTAACGTACTATAATGAATATGTTTTTATTAAAATTCAATTCCATTTCTATTATTTTTCCTTCATCAAATTTATATATGTATATATTTCTAAAATATATATGTATATGTGTGTTCAGTACTAATTTCGCTACGTACCCATTTATGAGGCCCTGCGAGCGAATTCTTCGCATAGATTCCGCGCATATAAAGTGGCGCTACCTGTCAGCGTGACGTATGTAGATCCGCGGAAATTGCCGCAATTTCAAAGGTTGATATCACGTTACTCTTAATTGACCAATGTAATTGTAAATTCCTCGTTGAATTAAACTTGTGAATTTAAAAATATCAAAATAATCAAATTTATAAATGTTTAATATACAAATATTTAATTGAAAAATGTATAATTTATAATTTGTAAGTCACAGCACCGGCAGTTGGACTTTGTCAAGAGATGCATGAAAGAACTTCCGCTTATGTGACCCATTCCTCCATTTTTCGATATCTACGACCCACCCAGGACCATGTACCGAGCCTTCACTTATTATCATTACACCTTCTTCGAATTTATTTTATAAAAATGAAACATGCGTATTTATGTATTCTGTCAAGACATTATATTTCTTAGTTTCTATATTTCAATATCCCTAGTTATAGTTATAAAATAATGGTAAATCTAAAAATTTATTGTATTTCATAAGTAAACTTACAAATAAAATTTATAAAATAAGTAAATTCATAACAATATGTTTATATATGTATATATAAATGTGACTGTGTTTTTACAGTCAAACTTCTTATGTAACGCAATTAACGAAATAGTACGTCTAGAATTTGATATTCTATTTAACACATTGATATCGCTAATTTATTTCAAACTGATTTTATTTGAGATATCAGTAACTCTGTTTGTATACGTAACGCCCTTTGCATATCCAATCAGAATGTAGCAAAACTATCATTCAGGTTAAAGGAACATCTATAAATTACTATCACGTTGATCAGCTGAGTGGATATTTGCAGTGCAACTGTTCTAACATAGCGAGTATTATTTATCGTGACTAAAATTGAGATTATAAAATATATTTGTTATAAAAAACAATGCATTGTAGTAAAATGCATGTCTTTTGATGATTTTAAATATAATTACAAGTTAAAAATTATTACAATTTGCTAATCAAACTACAGTTCACACCCTGTTCATTTCTTACATTTTGGTAAAGTGCATGATAATACTTTACAAAAGAAATAATAAATATTATTTTTGCAAATAACGTATTAATAACATGTGAGCTAAGTTTTGTTAAATAGGTTATGTGATTATGTTGTTTAAAGTATAACTACGATTTTTTATTGTAAATATCAAAAGTTTCTAATATGTTTATCGCGCTCCTTAAGCGCCAATATTAGTTTAAAAATTAAGAATGGAACGAAATGGCGCGAGAGAAATGGAAGAACGAATGTGTATAAGAGCTAGTGGAAAAGCATTGAAAAAGTATGGTAGTACAGCCAAGCATGTTACACGAACTGAAAATTTAATAAAACATACTGTATCAGCAACTGATACTCTTCAAGGAATTGCTTTAAAATATGGAGTCACAGTATGAATTTATTATTTTACTTTATACACATTGTTATTTAATAGACAAAAAATTATGATAGGTAATAAGTGTTATAAGTTTTTTATTTTATGTTTTTTGTAGACTGAACAAATTAGAAGAGTTAACAGATTATGGGCTTCTGATAGTTTATTCTTAAGAGAACATTTACTTATTCCTGTTACACCAGAAAGCCCATTATCATTACCAGTGGACAATACTAACGAAACTGAACATAGTGGAATTCAAAATGTAATTATATTTTTTAAAGTAAATAAGTACAGAATTAGCACTTAACATTATATCATTTTTAAATATAATTTTTAGGTGTCTAGTCCATCTTCAATAGCATCATCTATAGATGATGATAATTCAGTTAATGACTTCTTAGCTAAAATGGATTGTTCTATAGCTAGTGTTAAAAGAGAAGTAAAGCGTACTCAGGGGAATAGTGAGTAAGTTATTTATCACTAATTAATTATATTGTATACTTTTTATTATGACATGTACATGAATTTATTAATAAATTATACTTCAGATTTTGCACAGATGACAATGACCTCTATATACAGCAACGTAGAGCATCTGCTAAATTGCGTAACTCACTTCCTGTGACTTCGAATATATACACAGCACCGTCTACATCAGAACCATTAAGATCATCATCTTCTAATGATATGCATAACTTCCCAACTGCTGTAGTTATGACTCAGGGTAGAAAAGTGAAAACATCATTACAGAGACTTCAAAAAGAACAAGATGAAATATTCCAATTGTAGCAGCTAAATTTTACTAGATCGTAATATGTTATGAACTAATGGCATCATTAAGACATTCGAAGAAAAGATATATTAATAATGAACAATGTACTGGAATCGGTAGAAGACTATTTCATATTTGAAATTTGTTGATCCAGTATTAATGTAAGTTATATTCATTGTTTTTTCATAAACTTTATATTATATTTTCATTACACTCTAATTGGAAATATTTATAGAGAACAATACTGACCATTTCTATTCGGGTAGCTTCAATATTATATAAACAATGAATCAATTAGCTCTCATATTGTCCAAGCATATATTTAAAATATTTTCAAACATATGTCTTAGTAAACCGTATGTGCCTTTGATCCAAATCAATTGTGTTCTAATTTTACAGTTAATTTTTTGTTTAAAGTTTTGAGTTATCTATATGATATCTTTTTTTATGATTTCTATAAACTTTCTGATTATAATTATGTTGACTAAATAGCTCAGAGAAATTACAATTTAAAATGTTACTATAATTTAACATTGATATTCCATTATACGATTTAATTCTTTAAATTAATCTTGTCTTCCTTATGAAATGTTCTCAACATTATTTCCTTATGATTTATTTTAATTTTAAACAGATCAAATGCCAAATTAGGCAGATAAATACAGCTTTGATAACAAATCCCTTATCTTTATTCATAAAAATTATTAAATTAAATATATGAAATATTTATAGTTTATAATGAAGAATAATGTTAGATTTATCCAGAACGTCAATGCTCAATTTCTAATTTTAATTTTGTAATAAATAATTTTGTGATCTGTAGCAACCATTATTATTGAAAAATCCAATGCAACAAAAACTACTGCAATTACATTGTTGCACAAATCATTTCGATATAATTTTCAGTAAAAGTTTTTGTTTTAAAAATTATGTGTAATTATTTTTCACGTTACATAAATTTACTGTTGATATAATTAATAAAAATTTTATGAAAGAAAAAATAGTACCTGTTAATATTATCTATATTTGATATTTTGTTTGATAGTATATTAATAATGTTGTTTGCTGATATTATGTACACAATTTTAGTATTGTTATGTTGTTTACATTATGTTAAATGTAATAAAATTATATATTTTATGAAAGGTATATTAAAAATTGAAATATACATTCAATAAACAAACAATAAATTTATTTAAAACAGAGTATGCTAAATATAGAAAGTATAAATTTTAAAATTTGTATTCAACATTGTTACATGGTCTAACTTTTGTTTTCATTTGTTATGAATCCATAACAATTAACTTAAGTCAGTTTTAATGCTATGCATTAATGATTAATTGTAAATATATTCATGTATGAAGTATTCTGCGTATATAATTTAATAATTGTAGTATAAAACAACAATTGTTGAGTATATAAAATGTACACAATCAATTTTTATATTGAGTGTGCGCGACTGTGTATATGTACATATTCATTAAAAAATATTTAACTGCTATGTATACATGTAAAATAAATATTACTTGCTGGTAAAGTAACCTACATTTAAACATGCAATAAAGATTATTCTTATTGTTATTACTAGTATTGGTTTATTGTCTAGTGCAATCTGTTATTATGTTTACATATATTGTATTTATCCCTATTGGTGCTTATTTTAATATCTATACTTACATCTTATTCACAGCATCTTATTTACATGCAACTTATAACTTATTACTTAGTAAGATTTGGTATGTATTTACATATTATATTACATCATAAATATTACAGTAGATATGTATAAATACCCATATAAATATTTAGTATAGAAGTTTAAAAAATAATAAACCTGTTTTATTTAATATTGTATAAAATATCAACTTTGTTATTAATTATCCTAATAGGATGTGTTACAAACTCATTGCAATCACATTTTAATACATTTATAAAATTGAATGAACCTATACGATTATTACACTGTAAACAATGGAGTCTACCTTTTGTCCAAGATTCCTGCAAATATTTACATATTATACTGTATGAAACACATAACATACAATGCTTATAAATAAAATAAGTGCATTATCAAAATGATTATAAATGTTCACAACATATTTACTTTATTTACAGCATCTGCAATCCATTCTGGCATATTGTCCTCTGATATAAATGAACATGGTTCTGGATTATTTATTCCACACCCTCCATGCATAAGATCCTTTTTTATTTCGCCATGCGAAGTTAATAATTCTACTGAGCCATTAAAAAGATTCTTTCTACAATACTTACACCTCACTTCCATTACCTATGAAAGAAATATAATTTTTAATATCTTTTCTTTATGACTAATCTAACAAGTAGTAACAACGGCAATAAATAAAATTTGTTAAAATATATAATTATATAACTAGTTCAACAAAAAGCACAATATTTGTGTATATAATTTTGACTTTTAAATAAGAACTTAGAGGTTATCGATATACAGAAGATAAATAAATATATACATATATATAAAAACAAAAAAAAGTGTGAATATTTAGCAAGGTATATAAAATACCTCTTTCGCGCAGCTGACAATGTGATAAAAAATTTGTCATTGACACATTTGTTTAGTGACAGAAATTCTTACATGAATTCAAATATTTTCCGTTCAATGAGGGAGTATATTGCGTTTAGCGTATTTTACACCACTATAATGCATGCGAGTTATTCTTGTTTACAAGCCAATCACAATCACTCGACACTATCGAAAACTTATATTTCGTGGCTCATACTTTCTTGTCGAACAAAGAATACGCGTCTAGAAGGAATACATAACCTCAAACAATATTTTAAAGAAGTAGTCAAATAACATCTCCATATATGCAATGTATTTTGAAAAATACATTATTCTGTACAAATTGTTATATACATTTCTTAGTACAAATTAAATATTTTTACTTTATTCCGTAAATACACTGTTATAACTAATAATTATAAAAATAATAATAAACTAATATTATTAATAAATATTGTAATAAGGCATAAACATTAAAATGTCTATGAGAATTATAATTTTATATATTGTATTTTTGTTTTGGAATTATATGTACCTCTAACAAGAAACTTATTTAATCTTCACCTGCTGGAATAGCATCTTCTAATCGTTTAATAAATTTTACACGTAATTCAGTTATATTATCATTTTTAAGTTGGTCCTGTACAAACCAGCAAGCAATTTCCATTTGTACCATTTCACAAGCTCCTCTTAATATCCCAATCAGTATGTTACAGTACTTTAAATTTAAACAATGGTCTGGTAATTCAACAAATTCTGTTAACGGATTTGCTTCAAAACATAAAGAGAATTCATCGCCAGCTGCACTCCAATTGGAAATTGTTGGTGTTATGCCCAAAAATATTTTAAAGCCTGTCTGTATTTTCTCGGCAGTATCTCGAAAATCATAACACCGACCAGATCCAGTACGTGCTAAAAAATCTTCTATCAAGCGAATTCCCATATTGTAGCCCATCCTTTCCAACTGCTTATTGACATCTTCCACATTTTCATAATCCTTCAATAATTGGGCCACCAGTGCACCATATGTCAATGTGAATAATTCAGAATTCTGGAATTTATAATCACATATAAATACGAATAATACACAATACATTAAAATCACAGAGTGAATATCAAATTATATCCATAACCTTACTTATAATTTAATACATATTTTTGATAATTACTTGAGAATTTAAAACAATTTAACAACTTATAATGCACATATTTTGTAGAAATCGATAGTACGATTTTAACTTGTACTTACAACTTTTTTTGAATCAAGTTTCGTGCCTGTTCGTGACATGTTTACACGCACGACTACTATACCGCACTGATAATGATTGACACTTCATATACTCTTTACTTAAAATTAACTAGGAATCTAGGGATTTAAGGATCACGTCATAATTTTTGAGAATTCCAAGAGCGAGGGCCTCTGGTGGCGAACTGGGAAACAGTGTTGGGCAGTCGTGAGATTTTATCTCACGCGAGAGCTTTCTGCGCATGCGTCAGCTGCAGTGGTGGGCAGTCTCAGCGCATGCGCAGTAAGCTATTCGCAGAAGTTCTCAGTAGCGTATACAGTTTGATCAAATATAAGGTATCATTAGGCCCTAATGAGGAAAAAAAATAAATCTGAAGAAAATTGCAGGAAAGAGAATAAAATGGTTAAGTAATATAACAGATTATATATAATAAAAGTAATATTATTTATTTATGACTATTAAATTATTTAATAATTTAATTTATTTATGATTATTATTTTATTTATATTTGTTATTATATTAATTAATTAATTAATTATATTATATTAATATTTGTTGCAAGAGCAAAGGAAAAAGATACCGCTCGACTTTTATCAGATCTTTGCATGTTAACAAAATAAAATCCATTTCTTTCTTATTGTATCTCTGATATTATAATTTTCGCACGTAAGACCTAAGTAGTACAAGCGTATTATATGGTCAGACCATTCAAGTAGTATAACCATATTATATGGTCAGACCATTCAAGTAGTATAAGCGTATTATATGGTCAGACCTAAGTAGTATAACCGTATGATATGGTCAGACCTAAGTAGTATAACCGTATGATATGGTCAGACCTAAGTAGTATAACCGTATTATATGGTCAGACCTAAGTGGTATAACTCTATGATATGGTCAGACCTAAGTAGTATAACCGTATGATATGGTCAGACAATTTAAGTAGTATAACCCTATGATATGGTCAGACCTAAGTAGTATAACCCTATGATATGGTCAGACCTAAGTAGTATAACCCTATGATATGGTCAGACATTTTAAGTAGTATAACCCTATGATATGGTCAGACCTAAGTAGTATAACCCTATGATATGGTCAGACCTAAGTAGTATAACCGTATGATATGGTCAGACCGTCTGACCATATCATAGGGTTATACTACTTAGGTCTGACCATATCATAGGGTTATACTACTTAAATTGTCTGACCATATCATACGGTTATACTACTTAGGTCTGACCATATCATAGGGTTATACTACTTAGGTCTGACCATATCATAGGGTTATACTACTTAAATTGTCTGGCCATATCATACGGTTATACTACTTGAATGGTCTGACCATAAAGCGCTTATACTACTTGAATGGTCTGACCATAAAGCGCTTATACTACTTAGATCTGGTCATACAGGGTGTTCGCTTTCAGGTGGAAATCCTCTTGAGGGGTGGTAGCTGGTGTGATTCGGAACAACTTTTTCCTTTACCAAAATGCTGGTTTAAGCTTAGTTTTTGAATTATTAATGAAAAACACTGACCAATCAGAGGGCGAGAATAGCGCGAGCTCGGATGCGAGAGCGACGGGTGCAAGCGTGACGGTTGGCACTGGTCGTGAACAAGCAAATCGCGCGACATCGGTAACGTAGTTACCACCGATAATGCGTCAGCCGGTAAGTAGTTACAAAATTTACTAAGTATACATTTATTAACGGAACTAAATGTATCGAGGAAACGAAAATGAAGATGAACATTCAGAGCAATTTTGTATAATTCACTCTATACATACATATATAGTTGTATAGTTTTATACAGTCATATATATAACTAACCTAACCCAGCCTAATGTAATCTAACCCAACTTATACATTCATAGTTTACAGTGCAATTATAAGAATTTTTGAAAAATTATGTAAAATCATTAAGGTGCCTCTCATCAGTCACCACTGCATGTACCGGCTAGATACGGCACTAATAGCAGGCTGTGACGTCAGCTGACGCATGCGCAGAAAGCTCTCGCGTGAGATAAAATCTCACGACTGCCCATCACTGGTCAGCTATATATATATATATCGTGAATTATATAATATAATATAATGTGAATAACATGATGGAATATAAGAGATTATTATATTTAAAATAACACAAACGCACAATAACTTTTAGAGCACTAAATGAATTTATTGTATAAGAAAAACGACTTGGAAGGACCTAACCTATCTAACCTACCCTGATCTAACCTAACCTTAGGGCCAGACCTAACCGAATCTAACCTAATCTTGGGGACAGACCTAACCTAATCTAACCTAACCTTAGACCCCGACCTAATCCTATGGCGTGACATAACTTAGGTCCTAACTGATAATAATTATAGTAGTAACGATTATTATAGTTCCAGCGATGATAATCCTTATAATATGCGTAATAATATTGATAGTAATAAGAATAATAAGGATAAGGATGATAAAAGTAGTTATATGCGTAATAATATTGATAATAATAAGAATGATAAGGATAAGGATAATAAAAGTAGTAATATGGGTAATTATATTGATAAAAATGAGAGTAGTAAGGATAATTACAGTTCCAGTGATGATAATAGTCGTAATATGCGTAATAATATTGGTAAATTAAAGGGATTTTGATCTGAATTTTTCTGTCGCTTGAGAATACATTTTATTATTGTATTTTTTGAAAATCTTTAGGAAATATTGTAAGACACAGAGATAGTATGAAATTTATAAATATCGTTTATTATAAAATGTATCAATTTTGTCATGTTATTAACAATCTATATTTATAAATGAGTACAACTTGTTCCATTACTTGTATACAACAAGATATAAATTATTAACTTAATATTTTTTTATATTATACATGGATTATGTAACTTTTATTATAGTTACACATGATATATTTTAGAATGAGAAACTTAATATAGGACGGAGTCCTTAAACTGATTTTTTGGGCAATCACATCAACAATGTATTATCTTTTTATGAATATCATTATTCAGAAATCTCCCATAGCTGCTATAATATTGTATAATGCTGTTCTTGCATCACTTTTTTCAAATACACCTAAAACTTCCATTGCCCTTTGTGAATGTCTCTTTTGTAATTGTTTAGTCAATTCAATTCCAGGTCCCATCATGACAATCTTATGAACCTATGTATACAGGTTACAGTAAATTCTAAAGTTACGAATTTTGTTATATAATATTAATAGTGAACATACCTTATTATAATCTACATTATTTACAGATTCTAAACCTTTATCGATTTCTTCCAAAATCGATGGGTCATGTTCAATGTGAAACATAATTGGTGCAGAACACAAATTAAATGTTACAGCTTGATCTTTTGTAACAAATGGACCTAAATCCAAACAAGCTTGCCAAGCTAATGCTAAATGTTTGCCGAATTTATAGCCTTGTTCTTGTATTTCATTGTTGTGCCCAGCTAATTTCAGTGTACCTTTACAAGATTTTCCTAACAAGGCACCGGCACTTAATACATTTCGGAGAGTCCATTCATTCACAGCATAATCTGTTCGGTCTTCAGGTGGTATAGATGGTAGAGGATTGTTCTGATTATCTCTACGTCCTATAAATTCTGCTTCTGCCAAATCTCTTACTGCACTTGACATCAATTCTACAATCTAAACATAAGCACGATAAAATATGAACAAACTTATACCAACATATTAATAATGTTTATACATACATCTTGATTACGAAGATTTGCTAATTCAGCACAAGAATTAGCTAATAAGTAATCTCCACTTAACAATGCAATTTTATTCCCAAAGTTCATATCATTCAATTCTGAAGTTTCTAAATAAACACTAGGTTCTATGTTTACTAATCCTTTATGAACAAGATGACTAGTACGTATCATTTCAGTGACTTCTGCTAAAGCTCGTTGACTAAATAATCATTCATTTAAAAACATCTTCTTTTTATATGTTTCAATGTAAATTAAAATACAATACCTATGTAATACACCAGCAGCTTTATCTTCTTCCATGTCATCTACGCTTAAATGCCCAGCAGCTTTTGAAATTAACAATACAATAAGACCCCATGCTTGCATATTATTACGTCCATTATATATAACGCTTCTAAAATAATGAACATCAATAAATATACAATTTTGTAATTGATATAAAACATATTAATAAAATACTTACTTGGCTGTTTTTAACAGAGGATGGTTAGATCCTACCAATTTTCTAAGATGCAATGCCACATTTGCTATTTCATCACTCAGAAGCCAACGTAAGCTTAAAAATGATGTTGGATATCCAACAATTTTTTCGGCTTCTGAAACAGCTCTATTCCAATCTGGTTTTTGACTTCCTGTTAGCTTGGCTTCAACCTTATTTAACTGATGTAAATGAAATGTATTCTGCATAGAAATATGCACATTTCTTTGCTTTTTATAGTATACATTATATTCACTACACAAAACTGCTTTGGCTAGATTTCCATTTCTTGGCAAAGTAAAAATAACTTTATTCGTTAACATTTTTCTGCTGTATACACCTGTGGAATTTGTTTTCCCTCTACATTAACATTAGTCCCACATTCAACAGGTATAACGCACATGATTGACGTTTCAAGCTTTCACTTTTGACCTTGTTCTTGTAAAATATCATGTGACTTAACTTTTGGTTAATATAGTTATTCATTTTCTGTTATGTAAAGTTGCTATAGAATTGTATGCTATACATTTGCATAAGCAGTCTCATATATTATATGTTTAATTCAATTTATTAACTTTAGTATTACCCATGTGTATGTACTTGTTACGTAAAAAATGAATAACCTCAATAGTCACGAAAATGTTGATACCACTTGTGTTATCGTTTTGTTTCACAAGAGAACCGTAGTAGCTCGCGCATCTCAGCTAAATTCAGGAGATTCCTTATGATTAGTGTGGTTCTTATCTACCACTCATTTTTTATTGTGTGGTCATATACGCCGTGAACAAAAAATACACGAAAAGTGGAACAAAAATGATGATGCAAATTTCATATATAATACTTTATAGATAACTGTGCTTATCTATACAGTGATACGAAGTAATACTTCAAAGTCGTATATTATATGTATGCAGTTATACAATTTAGTAGTGTGTAACAAACCTACCCCCTAACATGATGAAATAACCTAATTTGTGAATTTCATTCTTACACTTCTATATTTGTGAATAAAAATTTGATATAATGTTAAGCATTGTTTTATATCGCCGTTTGCTACAAATTGGATATAATGAAAGGAAACCTTGGATCAGATCATTTACAGTATGTGCAATTAAACCTCGGAGGAAAATAACTTGTTCAGAAGAAATTTTGTCTAACATATCCATATGTAACCCATTGTATCCTGCCCTTGGAGTTAGGGTAATATTACTAATTTATATTATATTCACAAAGTAACTGTAAGAGAATTGTAATGGTGCTTGTTTGAAGTATTAACTACTTATTAATATTTGGTACTTTTATTATAATTGTTTTAGTCGATACTAGATTGCTAAAAGTTTGTAGTCAAAATTTCAACTATAACATCAGTAATAGAAGCTATATGGTTGTTATATAATTTATCTCTATTATATGAATAAAGAAAAAAACTGTTCATTAATCAATGATGACAGCAAATAATTTTAACACAAATTAGTTATATAACAGCATTAAGCAGTTATCTATTTCAAAACAATTTTTTTTATTGATTCTACAGATATAACATATGAATAATGGGTAGAACATCAAGAAAACGTCATCGAAAGAAGAAGTTAAATTTGACAGAAGTACCTGAGAATAGGGAAGACAGTCTGATGCAACTAAAATCTTGGTTACTAAGAAATAATTGTTTATCAATTTCTCATTTGATCCCATATAATTTTTCTGTTACTGGTAGAGGGTTGAAAACGATAAAGGAAATTAGAGTCAACGATGTATTGATTAAAATACCATATGAAATATTAATAACAACATCTACATTATATCAAAGCAATGTCAAAGATTTATTTTCAAAAACTGAACAATATAGTGCCCAATGTTTATTATCTGTGTTTATTGTATATGAATCTCATTTAAAAAATACATCAAAATGGTACCATTACATTAATAGTCTTCCAGAAATTTTAACAAATCCAGATTTTTGTACAAACAAAGAGAAAAATCTATTACCACCAGTTATCATGAATTACATGTATGAATGTCATAAAATATATAATGATTATAAGTTATTAATTAAATCTATAAATAATTTAGAATCAAATAATAAAGGTAATTGTTTCCACTGTAATATTCATTTAAAAAAAATAATAACGTATGACAGATACAAGTGGGCATATTATATTGTTAATACAAGAGCTGTATACATAGATACAAGTTACATAGAAACAGGACAAAATAGTACTATTAATATTAAACATCCTAATAACTTAGCTTTAGCGCCTTTTCTAGATTTATTTAATCATGATATCTACAGTGCCACACATACATCTATGATTACTGATAAAAATGATAAAAAATTTTATCAAATTACTACATTAAAATCATTTAATAAAGAATCACAGGTTTTTATCAATTATGGTGCACATAGTAGTCTTAAGTTATATGTTCATTATGGTTTTTTTATACCAAATAATCCTTTAGATGAAGTTTATTTTGATATTTCTGATGTGCAAGCTTGTTGTAATATCCCAAAGTTCAAATTAGATTTTATAATTTCTAATAACTTTCAAAAAAACATGGCATTTGTAAGGCAAGGATTGAATTATAATGCTATATCTACATTATTCATATTAAGTACAAAATTGCAAAAGAAATATTGGAGTATGAAACTATATGGAGATTCTCTTACTAAAGAGGATATAATAGATACACATGACATAGCAATGCAAATTTTTGATTTAAAGAAGAACCAATTAGTCCATCAGTTAAATAACATGAGAACTCTAAAGAATTATACCCAATGCTTCTCAATTGCAATAAGTTTTATGGAAGAGCACATTGAAATATTAAATGAATCATATAGTAATTTTTGTATAAAAATAATGTAGAACCAAAAAGCAAGTTGTAATATACATGCATAAAAGACATAACATATAATATGATTTATAATTTTATAACATTTTAATAAATTATTAATATTTATTATAAAATTTTGTTCAATTTTTTACTACTTAAACAGTTTTGTTATTAATATTTAATAACATTTATTTTTTCTCTTTCTACCTGTTAATATATTTTAATAATTAAAACATCAATATATGTTTTAATTCAAATTTTACTAATAATCATAAAATTATTTAAAAGTTTTGAATCAAATATTTTTATAGTGTTGTAGCGGAAATGTAATTCATCGAAAAAAAAATATATTACAAACAAAATCTGCTACACCAATAAAATTTCCGCTGGAAATTCCTTGGTTTACTGGTGGAAAATCAAGTCAGCCAAAGAGAGATTGTTTCCATCCTGGTGTATCCAGTTTAAGTCATGAAAGTCTTGATTTGCAAGATAAAAAACCAGTTACTTCATCAGATATGATTAAAGCAATGCTTACATATATTTGGCCCAGAGTAAGTTATTTTTACTATTTAATTAATATTATGATAACATGTTTATTTATTTGTAGGATGATCCAGAAATAAGGAACAGAGTTAAACTTGCTGTTAGTTTACTTATTGGTGCAAAAGTTTTAAATGTCTGTGTTCCTTTTATTTTTAAATATGCGATAGATACTCTTAATACTCAACATTTAGCAACTACTGGTAATGCTCTTTTAAGTTTAGACAGTGCACCAGAAGCCATTGCAACTGCAGCAACAACATTACTCATAGGATGTATGTACATTAAATTGTTTTACAAATAGTATTATGTTTAAAAATTAATAATTATAATTTTTTTATAAAACAGATGGAATAGCACGAGCAGGGGCAGCAGGATTTAGTGAACTACGCAATGCAGTATTTGCAAAAGTTGCTCAACATTCTATTCGAAAAATAGCTAAAAATGTTTTTTTACATTTACACAATTTAGACATGGCCTTTCATTTAAGTAGACAAACTGGAGCATTATCAAAAGTAACATAAATTTTTATCTTTGATAAATTTTTGTTATTATAATCATTTGTTATTAATCTTGTAATACTTTTATAGACAATAGATAGAGGCAGTCGTGGTATAAATTTTGTATTAAATGCAATGGTATTTAATGTTATACCCACTGTCTTTGAATTGGGATTGGTTAGTACAGTATTGTATTTAAAATGCGGTGGCGAATATGCTAGTATCGCTCTTGGTTGTGTTGGAGTTTATACCATATTTACATTAGCCATTACGCAATGGCGAACGAAGTTTAGAATTTATATGAATCAAGCAGAGAATGAAGCAAGTAATAAAGCAGTAGATTCTCTTATTAATTATGAAACAGTGAAGGTACTTTAACAAGAATATTGTTCTTATAATTAATAATTAAGTTATATAAAATTATATCATATTTATTGGATAAACAACTAAAACCAAGACTTTTTATGTTAGTATTTTAATAATGAACGATTTGAAGCACAAAGATATGACGAATCTTTGAAAAAGTATGAAAGTGCATCCCTTAAAACAAATACTAGTTTGGCATTTCTAAATTTTGGACAAAATGCCATATTTAGTGGTGCTTTAAGTTTAATAATGGTTTTAGCAGCTAACAATATTGCACATGGTAAATATTTTTCTTTAGACTGAGAATATATATAATATAACAATATTATGTAACACAAGGATGTATTTAGGTACTATGACCGTCGGAGACTTAGTAATGGTCAATGGACTTTTATTTCAACTATCAGTTCCATTGGGATTTCTGGGATCAGTTTATCGTGAAGTTAGACAAGCTCTTATTGACATGCAAACTATGTTTACACTGATGACAATGGATACATCTATTAAGGTACATATCACTTATTTTAAGATAATATTGACATAATTTTGTTTAAACGATTAACGTATTTTATAATGTAATATCAGTCCAAAGAAAATGCAATAGACTTCAATATAAACTCAACAAATTCAAATATTGAATTTAAAAATGTTAATTTCCAATATGTCGATGGAAAACCTATTTTCAAAGACATTAATTTTACTATTCCAAGTGGTAAAAAAATTGCTATTGTTGGAGGATCTGGCTCTGGGTAAGTTTCAAGTATAATTTAAATAATTGTAATACAGTAGTTGATAATGTACATTTTCAGTAAAACAACATTGGTAAGACTATTGTACCGATTTTTTGAACCACAATCTGGAGATGTTTGCATTAATGGTTACAAAATTCAAGACCTTGATTTAGATACTTTAAGAAGATCAATAGCAATTGTTCCTCAGGTAAGTGAATAGATAACGTGGAAAACTTTTATGCATTATTAATTTCAAAACATAATTTTAGGATACAGTTCTCTTTCATGAAAGTATCTTTTATAATCTTCATTATGGAAATTTAAATAAATCAAAGGAAGAAGTTTATGAAGCTGCCAAAATGGCAAATTTACATGATTCTATTCTTAAGTGGCCAAAAGGATATGACACACCCGTTGGAGAACGTGGTTTAAAATTAAGTGGCGGTGAAAAACAACGAGTTGCAATTGCTAGAGCAATTTTAAAAGGCAGTCCGATATTGATCTTTGATGAGGCCACGTCATCCTTAGATTCTATCACAGAACATGTAAGTGTATTAGATATAATTTAAATGCTATTGATACCCATTTAATATTTTCACAGAATATCCTTGAAGCATTACGCAGAGCAACTGCTGGACGCACGTCCATTGTTATTGCGCACCGTTTATCCACAGTTATGGATTCAGACGAAATTTTAGTACTAGACAAGGGTAGTTTAGTTGAAAGAGGAACACACGATTGCTTATTATCTATGCCAAATTCTTTTTATAGTAAACTATGGAAAACGCAGCATATGGGAATGCTTAAATCTAAAGAAAAAAATGAACCTAATTGTAGAACTCCTGGAGTTTAAAACAAACATTGTATGATATGCAGGTAAACATATTTATACAGTGTTAACTTTAGAAACAAACAATTGAAAGCAATTTGTGATAGCTTAACAGTAAAAGAAAAATCCATTTTTTAGAAATAATCTACTTAAATATTTAGTACATGATATACCAATTTGAAAAAATATACTATGTACAATGCTTTTATTTCATTGTACATTCTTGGTTCATGTAATATAAATTAAGAATATTTAATATTCCAAACTTATATCCACACAATAATATATGTGCTGTGCACATATGTAGTATAAATACCTAATATTTATAAAAAATTAAGTACATGTGATTTTCTGTAATATAATTGTATAGAAATTTATAAAAATAAAAGTGTTTCAAATCCATATGTTACTAATGAATACAGTATTAAATGATAGGCTCTTTTAACATTTTATATAATTTATATGATATAATTAAAGAAAATAAAATAACTGGAATAAAAAGTTTATTGTTAACTATAAATTATTTACACTGCTTTTTAAGTTTGTAGTATTATTACAAACACATATAGTTCCACATGTAAACATAAGAGTACATGTATTTCAATACATTTTATTAATTAACATTTTACATTTATAAAAATTTGTATGGATTTTAATTACATTAAACTTCTGAAAAATAAATGTAGTTTCAGAACACATTGATTAGTGAAATGTTATGTATTTGTTGCCTTGGCAACTGTTTAAAAACAGTTATGGATACTGACTAGTCTACAATAAGTTTTGGACAAAGCTACAATAATTTATTCTTTTAAACACAAGTATTACATATATTTGAGATGTTAGCTGTGATGTAGAACTTACAGATATAAAATGCAAACTGAAGTTCCTACACTACCTGTAGTACATTTCAATACCAATAAAAACCTCAATAGGTAATCAAAACAGTATTAAACACTTTACAAGCAGTTTGACAGAATACAAATAAATTTTGCTATATTTAAGTAAAAATTCAGATTAATACTTCATATTATTTGCAAATTAACTCTTTTTATTTATTTTAATACTTCTTTTTGGATCATTTTAATTCTATTAATATCAGTTTCACTGCAAATAAAAGATATATTATTTAAAAACATTTTAACACAGTGTATTCATATGTAATTTACAGAAAACAAAATTCTAATTTAGGGAAATCAGTGGAAGCTAAATGTAGTTTACCACACAAGCATATAACATGTCTTTCATCTAAGAAGAACTTGCATCCTTTACTTGGTTGGTATTAAAATCATATTAAACACATATATTTTTCATTTATTATTTTATTTTAGTAAATGAAAAATTATTCTATATTTTCTAAACACTTAAAACTCTTTATGAACACTTCATTTATTCTTAAATTATGTATAGGTCAGCCATATCAAGTTCACGTTCACCGGCAACCTTCTTCAGAACACTTAAAACTTCATAAAAATAGCATTGAACAAAGAGTTTTATCAGCAAAAATGTTGCGCATTAAGGAATTACAAAATCAATTAGCTGATGCACATTATCAATTAAATGTAATAATTTGAATTATCATATTATATAAATAAAATGAGATATGAAATCTTATATAATTACTTACACATTATAATCTTATATTAATTACTGATATATTGAATGTAATTATACCTTTTTATACAGGAATTAAATAACGAAAATAAATTATTAAAATCATTACAAAAAAGGCAAGATTCTGCATTAAAGCGTTATGAAGGAACAAATGCTGAACTTCCACGGATTATTAATTCACATCATGAGGAATTGAGAGTACTTCAGATTAAATATAAAAAATTAAAAACTGTACAAAAGGAAACACGTGATTTACTAAAAGAAAAGGAAAATGAACTTCAACAATTGCAGGTGAATACTAATCATAACATTTAGAAATATAAAGAAGTACATGATTCAATATTTATACATTATTTCTATAGTGTCAAAATAAACATTTGTTGCAACTAAGTAAAGACCGTAATTTGGAAGAAAGGGAAAAATTGCAATTACAAGTTTCAGATTTAAATCATAGAATACAGCAACAGCAAGAAACTATACAGGTAATTTAAAAGTTTAATGTACTATATGTACTATATCTTTCATAACATTAATAAGTTTCTTTGTTTCATTAGACATTGCATAGAAAATTGATTCTTGAAAGTAAAAGCTTAAAACATCAATTACGTATAGAAGTTACTAAGCGAAAAGAAACGCAAAAGAACTTAGATGAAACAATAGAAAAATTGAGAAGTTTAGAAAATTTTCTAGATAATAGAGAACGTAGATTATATTCTAATGGACAATTAGTACTTCAAAATAAGAATAGAAGGTTTGGTACACAATCTCTTACAAATTTAAGAGATATTAGGTATGTGATAAATATAGTATTAAATTAGTGTTTTCCTTTATTGCTCTGGTATGTATAGTAATGTTTTCAGCTCATCAAATCCATTGAAATTGTCAGATAAATGTGAAAAATGGCAAACAAACATACAAGATAATATTTTGGTAATGATTCATCTCATACTGTAATTTTTAAATATTTGTAAATTTTTAAAAATAATAAAAAAAATGTTGTTATGCTATTTTTAGCCTACACTTAATACGTCCGAGGTAAATGATAAAAATATGAAGACAGATGATGAAGTGAATTCAAATCAAACCTTGAATTCTGTAAGGACTGAAACAATGGCAAATTTGGAACAAGTCAGAAAGTATCGTCTTCAAAAACCATTGCATAAGAGAACTTCATCAGATGATTCAGAAGAAAAATTTAAAGACCTAGATTTCACAATAAGTGATAATTCAAAGACTTCAATAAATTTACAAAATTCACAATTAAAAAAGAAGGAGGAAAACATTAATTGGCAATATGATAATTTTAAAAAAATATATAAAAATCAAGAATATCAGAATTCAAATGAAACATTAAAAAAAGAACTAACTAATTCATCTGAAGATAGTGGAAGTGGAAGTGAAAGTGAAAGTGAAAATTTTAAAAATAATTATATCACTGCAGCTAATTCCAGACAATTACATAGAAGGTTTGTATAATTTGAAACATGTATTTTCTTTTATAGTAATAAATTGTCATCTCTACTTATAATTATAATATAATATGTTTTAGATTAATTAATGATGTAGATGATACTATAGATTTAAAAGAATTAACATTTTCTGAACATACAAATAAGTTAAAAATGCAGATCAGGAGAAGTTCTCACAAGAGTGATTCAGAAATAGATACTGCATTTCAAGAACCAATTAAACATGATTTTGCAACAAATATAAGCGATGACCAAATTTACTATAATTCTGACAAAGAAGTAGAAGAATTAACTTCAAAAAGTTTGTTAAATGGATCACAAAAAGTTGATCAAAATCTAACTCATGAAATGCAAATACAAACTAAAAATGCATATGTCCCTTATAACATTAATTGTGTTGAACAAAAAGATACAACTTCAGAAAATGTAGAAAAGTACATACTTGAACCAACTAAAAGAAAAGACTATATTGATACAAATATATCACAAAGTGTATTTTCAACTGAATCATTGTTAGAAACATTGGAATCTAAAGATGAACAATGGAGTCAAGATGCTGCATCATTCATAACTTATGATGAACCAGAATCAATGGACATTCAACCAAAAATGACTCTTTCAAATGAAAATCATGTTAAACATTTGCAAAGAAAGTCTATAGAAAATCCATCAAATGTTTTGGAAAATTTGGATAAAATAGAAATAAGTGAAGTGGATACAATGAACAGAAACATTTTGAATGACAACTGTGATGTAGAAACAAGAAATAAATTAAATAAGCAAGAACCACATATAGAATCAAGAAATGTTGAAACATTATTAAATGATGTAAAATCTCATGATACTGATTCAATTCATGGTACATCTGTTGATGTTGATACCACAAGTAAAATTAGTATTAAACTAAAACCAGCTAATTATATCAAAGAACAGTTATTAGCATCAATGAAAGCTATCGATGATAATGAAAACATTGAATTTTTAACTCAAGATTATAAAAAACATGACATGGCAAATAGAAAACAAATTACAGACAATTTATTTCATGGTATACCTACTCATATGAAAAAGAAACAGGATATCATCAAAGACATATTTGATACTGATACAATTAAAAAAGAATCAATAGGTAGCTGTAATAAATTACACTGATATAAAAATTAGCAAATAAATTCTTCACAAAGTTATAATGAATGATAAACCTTCAAAATAAACTTGGTACATATGTTACTCTGTCTATAATACACATAGTATTATATATATACATATTATTTATTTTATGAAAAGTTACAAACTTAATACAATAAAATATTTAAGAATTTATAATCCTGGAGTTAATATCTTTTACCCTAATTCTTTACCCTAATCTTTTACCCTAAATTAATGTAAGCAAAAACACCTTTTCGTCATGTATTTTATTCTTTTTTTTTATATTTTAGGCGTTTAAAAATGACACTATTTTTTAGTATAAATATTATTTTTATATAATAAATGACAATTTTTAAAAAATCAAATCCATAATTACAAATAATTTATAAAAATACATACATTTTATGCTCCAAACTAAAATATGGAGTATGTATATGTGATATTAGGGATATTATAAAGATGCTCGTGTTTTCTTAGTTGCCATGCGCGTAGAATTAGAAGTACTGAATGCGTTCCATGCGCAGAATGGACGAAAACCGGTCGTTTGACGATCGTGTTCTCTCACCAAAGTGACTATACACTGCAATGTACACAAAATCTTAATTTTATAGATTGGCAATACTGTTTTCAAGATTGACAAGAAAGAAGACAAACAAGGAAGCAACAAGAAGGAACCTGTTATGTATAATGTATGTGTAGGGAAGACAGTGGAATGAAGACACGCCGCGAATACGAATGCCATAATGAACACCAAAACAAACCATGAATATACTTCTAATTCGTACAACAAAGGTACAATTTCATTCATTTTACATGATAGAACTTATTGTTACTTTAGTATAGTAATATTAATGACAAAATGTATAGCAATTCAAACATTATAATAAAGGTGAATTGAAAAACCGTCTGCTGGGCGTCCTTATGGCGTCTGCTAGAATGATGCTTGAAAATTAGAACTTGGTTTTTACGTATAAAAGGAATAAAATTTCTTAATCTTTCAAATGAATTATAGTATGTTACGTGTTGAAAATATATATAATCGCCCATATATATTTTTTTTTGCTGTCAGAAATTATAGCATAAACTGAAGAACATATTTACTATTATTCTGTGATTGTTAATGGCCAATATGACAAATACTATAAATATACGTTATTTGCTGTTTTTAATTAAGATTTAAAAATTAAATTGATACTATATAAAATATATAAATGAGAAAATTAGAAACAAAAAAAAACAAAGTTGTTATAATTGTTATATATATTCAGGTTTGTAATTACTTATTTTAATTTTAAATTTCATTTGTTTCAGGTATTGTGGGAAGTGATAGCCCTGCTGCTTTATTAGATATGCTTGCAGAAGTTGCATCACAAACATTACATTCAGAAAAGAAATATAGTAAATCATTATTAACATCACAATGCAAATCAAAAACAGATCATATAAAAAGGAAGACTTATGAATCACTCTTTACTGTGCCACAACTTTTGTCCATGCCTGCATCACAACTAGTAAAACAATTTTCTATTTTTACAAGCGATGAATTAAAAAGACAGTACTCTTATACATGTGCTCTAGTTGTTGGGTGTGGACAAAAATATACTAGTTTTGCAAGTGAAGGAAGAGCAAGAATGTCCATTAAAGCACATTTGGCAGAACATTTAGAATACCTAAAAACAAACAAAGATGCTTGTAAGTATACATAATTATGTCCCAAAGTAAAAACAAATTATTACATATTACTTGTAATACAAAATAATAAATCATTAATATTGTTTTATAGATAAGAATTTTACAGCAAAATCAGTAAGTTACAAAAATTACAAAGCAAGTCCCCAAAGTAAAAAAAATAAATTTCAACAAGTAAGAAAACCACAAGAGACATTGAATAAGGAGAATAAAAATGTTATTGAAAATTCAACAAATTATTTGAGAAATATTTTATTAAATGATTCTAATTTTAAAGAATTAGACAAAAATAAGAATGTTGAAAAAGTAGAAAATCTTAAAACATTAAATAACTCTGAACAAAAAGATACAGATAGAGCAGATTTCAAAGTTCTTGGAGATCATAGCTATTCTGAACGTTTAAAAGATGAAATTTCTAATGCAAAAGAAGTATCTTTCCATGGTACTTTTGAAAATGCAACAAGTGAAAATGTAAGCATCAATATAAAAGGTAAGTACAAATTCATAAGTTCTGAATATAACATTTCTTTTTTATGCAGATTGTACTTATGGTTGTTGGTACTGATAGTGTTCATATGAAAGAGTATCCTCATGTTACCCAAAAGTTGTCAGAGAAAGTTAATAGAAAATCTGAAACTGTTTATTTACCAGGTAAATATGTAAAATATTTGTGATATTTAAATATAATTCTAATACTATATTTTAATTTATAGAAATATCATGGTCCAATGAAAGTGGCAGTAAAGCTGTAGAAATTACAACTACTAAACCCAAAGGAAAAGCCAAATTTATAGGCACTAGTAAAGAGGAAAGAGAAATGGCATTAGCTTTTATGGATCGGATAAAGAAAAAAGGAAATCCAACAGGAAGTAATCTCGAATGTCGAATTTGCAATCCACCACGAAGTTTTACTGCACCTACAACGTTGGTATCGCACTATCGAAGTCATGCCGGAATAAAGCCATACGAATGTCGTATATGCAGAGCAGTTTTTACAAGGAGGCACAGTTTAAAATATCATATGTTAATTCATCAAAATCAAACACGATTCACTTGTGGTGATTGTGGAAAGAAGTTTAGACACCCATCACATTTCAGAGAACACAGACGTAGACACACTGGAGAAGCACCATTTGGGTGCGATGATTGTGGACAGCGGTATGTAATATTTTATACATTATACCGTATATATGTAATATGTTAATAGTTTAGTGTAATATAAAATTTGTGTTTACATTATTTAGGTTTAAAACGAGAAATACATATAAACGTCATTTGAAAACAAGACATGGTAAAGTTTTAACAACTACTGGTGAGTTGTTGCATCTTTCTGAAGAAGACTTTCAAAAAGTTCGAACTAATAGAAGAAAAAGAAATGACACAAATAAAGACCACATGGTGAATGAAGGTATCATTGCAACAAAAACAATTATGCATTATCAAGACGATAATGGTCAATTGCATGATGCCGAAACCGAAGAATATATTGTAAACGAGGTTGTTGCTGATAATGAAAAAAATTGGGAACCAAATGATACGATCCAAATTATTAAAAATTGTTTTGAAACTTATGAGATTTGTCCAGAATCTCATTTGAATAAGACTGAATCCACAGAGACTGAAATAACTGTAAATAATAGTGTTTCTAACAAAAATAACAATTGTCTCACGGAAGAATTTACAAATAATATACGAGATAAGTCGTTACATTTACAGAATGCTTCTTGTAACGAATTGCACGTGGTTCAAGATGAGAACGGTCATATTATATATGATGATAACACTGATCAGTCGGAATTAATTTATCATAATATCAACGAAATACCATCGTATATTAAAGTAGAATATAATAATTTAGCTAACAATGCAAAAAGCAGAAACAATATGGAATTTTATGAAAAACTTGAATTTCCGGAAAATCAGTTTAAGAATTACATACAAATAATAGAAGATACTAAAACAGATTATTGCAACGAAACATTAAACGATTCTTTAAACGAACAAAAAATTAAATATATACATGACATAAAAGAATCAGAAACGAAATTGATACAAGTAAACACTCATGTTGAAGAAGAAGATGAAAACAGCAATAAACAAATAACTATTACTCAAGATGATACAAAATATGAGAAAGAAGACAGTAATGTTATTGTGTTTGATTACAAACCTTGTCAAGAAATAAAATTGCACAAGATCGATGTATCAGAAGATATAATAAATTCAAGTACTTCACAAGAACCGAATATTGTTAATAGAATGTCATTAAAAACTAAAGATACTTCGTCGACTCAAAGTAAAAATTGTGTATCACAAACAGATAAAAGCTTAGATGACTATCAAACTATAGTAAAAAATTTAATTAAGAGTGGAGTGATTACTTCAAAAAGTAATTATGTTCTTGAAAAGAATAAAAAATTATTAAATCAAAGCGAACAAGGTTTGTATATTCATAATGAACCTTTAACCAGTATAATAATACAAAATAAGTGCGTAAATGTGCTTCCACGACAACTTAAAATTAGTAATAATGTAAAAAATAAATCTAAAATTCAAGTGGATAAACATAAAAAATTCACATTTCTGAATAAACATATGCAAACTATTAATATAAAACAAAATGAAAATCAAAATACCATTTTGTTATTAACAAGTGATGCATTACAAAATAGTATTTTTAAAGTTGAGCATAACAATTCTGCTGAAAGTGAAAATAAAACACAAATATTTGAGACAAGTAAGTAACACCTAATAATACAAGATGCATTTTGAATTCTTCATTTTATATTCATTAAATCGAAAATATTTCATACTAAGAGCAATATGCTTTTGAAATTACGAGAAAGTTTTATAAAATATAGTTAATGAATGTATTAATAGTATGATAGTACTGAAATAATACTTTGAGTTTTTGTACATATAAATATTGTTAACAAAAATGTAGGTTTAATATTTTTTACTAGAGATACAGAGAATATACAAAAATCTTTTTAAAAAGAATGGATTTAATAAATATTTTTACATGATTTAGATTATATAAAGTACACAGTATTAGTATAGCTTTTATATAAAATAAATTATAAAAATATGAATTTAAATGCATTTATTTTGTTTCATGAGAAATAATATTATTTCTTAAATTGTTTAAGAAGTATCATATTATATGTTATAAAATTTTTATTTATTAGTCATTCCAAACATTACAACTATAAATCTTAATTAATCTGCTATATTAACCTTATGTGTATATGATAAAAGTAACACAAATTTGATTCACTTAAGTAAATGAATATAAAATATGGTTACTTAATAGCAATAACATTCGTTTATGTGCCAAATAATTGAAAGCATAGTACAAATTTCTAATTTGATTTAAAAAAAGGGTAAATAAAAACCAAAATCTTTTACTATTGGTAATCATTTTTCTAAAGTTTTCTACAAGTTTTTCTTTGTTTATAACCCTTTGCATTTATATTAATCATTTTATCGAGGATACAATTATCTACATTTACTTGTAGCATACTTACTTGTCAAATAACAAATCATATTTTTTACAAAATATATCATAGTTCATAAAAATGTATATAATAATTTTCAGTGAATTATCTTCTGTGTTTAAATGTTCAAATCCCATTGCAGCTACATTATTTTACAATGAAACTAAAATGACCAGCTATAAATTATAATACATTGTTTTTCCAAACATAGCTCAAGCACGTCTTCCATATAAAAATTATTGTTTATTTGGCATTATATTCTCAATGTTTTTTTTGTAAGGATACAAATGTGAATATCTTAATATAACAATACAATGATAATGAAATAATCTCTAGCTATAAATGTATAGTTCTTATAGGTCATGCATAAGATATAACATAGAATACACATTATACACAATCACAAACTGTTTTTCATAATAGGCAAAAAAATATATTTAATAATTAGTTGTGGATTAATTTTGATATCAATACAAAAATTAAAAGAAAACACTTTAAATAGCAAATAAATTTGAGAACGTAAAAAATCAAACTTTGTATAAAATGATTACACTATAGATATTTAAAGTTTATGAAAATGTAAATATTCAAATTAATTGTAGAAAAATGAACGTATTGTTTATCTGAGTAGTAATTGTAAATATTGGTTAAAAATATCTTTATCACAATCAGCTAAGCACTGAATAGTCAAAGTCAATATTCATTATCAATGCCTTTACACTTTTTGTCATTTGAAATTTGCTGGTAAAATTACACTCTACAAATTCGTATATTTTTCTTGAATCATTACATTAGTTTAGGATATAAATACTCTCCTTAAAAAAAAGATATAATTCTATTGCAATGTGAAAAACAACATTTACAAAAGCCAGTTGTTTATTTATTGTATAAAATATAAAATTAATAAGTAAAAGATTATTTTACATTAACATTTTTACACTGTGAAAGATAATGTGCCTTGTGTATATTATATGGTTAATTATTAATAATGCAAAATCAATTTTTATTATCCATATTATATAATATGAAACAAATGTTGTAATAATTATACAAAAAAATATTTAAGTATAAACTTTCTACTCATTTTTTATTACTATAGTAAACATTAAACGATTATAACGATGTTAATATGAAGAATAATTTTAGTTATACACTGTATTTTTATACTCTTTTTGTACTTAATAAAATATTTAAAAATGATTTTATTATGTAATTGATAATCAAATCCTCTCCCAAATCATATTTTTTAAAATGTAATTTTAGAAAACTCGATATTCAGGTCTTTCTTTATAATACTATAGTTTTAGAAATTTTTACAGTTCCCAACGTTTTACGTCTGTAGATACTTGACAGCAACAATATAAAAAGAAGAGTAAAATAAATGTGGTGTATGGAGGATCTGTAACAAAACACATACAAAATTTTGCTAATTTAAAATTTTATAAAAAATTGATGTATTGAATCCTTTTATGTTCGTATGAAATATAATAAACAAATACCATGTAATATTCTGTAGACATAAATACTTCCAATTTCTTCTCCAGCAAAAAAGTAAAAATTAGATATTACTGATATAATTAAAAGGGGACTTGCTAAAATACAATCGAGTCGTCTGCCATTAATTTCTGATGTATATGTTTTTATATTTATATAAAATTTTTGTCTCCCAAATGATCTCATTATACTTTCAATATTTAATCCAATAAAATTAAGGGCTGCCCAAATAAAAATATTTATTTGCATTCCATGCCACACAAAAACAAATGTAAAGCACAAGAAAGAAGCAAACAATTTATTGTAATTTGACTTTAACAGAGGCACATAAATATATCTGAAAATAAATTGTTGAAATTTTATAACTTCTATATTATTTTGATATATTTAGTTAATATAAATCTATGAGTCTGTTACAAGAATTGTACCTTACTAAAAATTTGTATAAACCTTTATCAAAATACTTCCACATATCAGAGTACAAATGAATCCTTGCTATACATTTAGGCTGAGTTGGTGCTTTTATATTATCTATAGCACATAAAGTATGATTAAGACCATACACTATAACATACTTTATTAAGAAAAATTGTCCCATGCAGTATCCTAATCCATATAAAGCCCATGGATTTAAAGTTTTGACAACCTAGTACAACATACAGGAGTTAATTAAATTTTAATAAAATTATTGCGTCTAAAATTGTACTTTTACCTCAGGGTGATACTGCATAGCATTGAAATATAGAAAATGCAACCAAAAGTTTGTAAAAAATATCCAAAAAATGTATCTGAACACTTGAAGGAAAAAGTACCCAAAATCTGATAATTTCCAGATTTGAAATGGTCCTTTTAGCTATAAAGATTTAAATATAATTTATATTTAATAGATATAAAGTAAATACCTAATTCTTAAATAAAGTGAAATACATACAGAATTCATGAATTCATGATATAAAATCAATGGTCCTAAGGATAATGTTGGTAAATATAAACAGTATGCTAATTTGCATAAAAAATTGTTAAGAAAGTAAAATTTGATATCACAGTCACTGTCTAAATGTTGTTCAATATTGTCTATACTATAACTAATGCTTCTTAACTGAATCCAACACATTACAAGAGTTAAAATATAATGTTCTTCGTCATTAAATTTAAATGTACTTTGAAAAGTACCATCCGGAATTTTCAGAAAATGTATCAGAAATAAAAATAACGTATTTATCAGCCATATAATCAATCTACTCTGTCTATATGTTAAGATGTACAACATACTTAATTGTATGACAATACATAATGTACCTGATGCTCCAATTAAATAATATAAAAATGAAATAGACACAAAGATATACCAAGTACATAATACCTGTAAAAATAACATAATAAATAAGAGGATAATATAAGATAGAAACAGTGAATCATATGTAATACCAAAAAATTCATACCACAACATTTGATAAAGTCTTAACGAAAAAACTAACAAAATGATGAATAAATATCCATGGTATTAATTTAATCATTAATGGTATCCACATTTTCCATTCTTGATCAGAAACATCTTGTTTCTTTCCAATCCACGTCCATCCTGGTGCAAAATCATTATATACATCATTGTAATCATCAAAATCTAAAATTTATGAATAATATTAAAGCAATATTTTAATAGTAAAATATTACAATATTAGTTGCAAATCTTTATAAACAGAATATGTTTAAATTCTTACAAGTACTAGTTAAAAACACGTTATAAATTGAATGTAGAATAGCACTTGTCCATAAAAAAAAGTAAATGAAACATTCGCATTTATGCAATCTAATGATATTTTGGGTTCTCCATGTCATCTTTAATTACGATTTACCACTTCATTTTTATTAACAATTTCCACTTCAGTCTTTGAACTTGTAGCAATAAAGTGTAATGTGTTTATTTACATTTTGTATTTCCTCAGAAGTTAGTTTACTAAATATCAAGCTAAAATTGTACAGGTTAGAAAAATCATTTAAAGACAATTCAAAAGTCTTTATTATTATTTTCGTAAAATTGTTACAGGAGTAATAATATCTAATGAAGTTGAACAAAAACAATTGTTCAAGTATTCAAATTCATTATATGCATATTGAGTTTGATTGGTTCAGCACATTCAGCACACTTCGGATTGTACAGGTAAGGTTATGCATATGTAGTTTGTAATATTTCTAACTTAACCAAGCATAAGTAATGAAATTGTTCTATCATAAACATATTTATAACATGCATAAAAAGTATGAAAGTGAATACATACAAATTGAGCAAACTATTCATTTTGAACAATTAATTTTTTAAGTATAGTCAAAATAAATAATGAAAAGAAATATTTAATTAATGAAATTTTATTCTTAAAAAAAAAATATAATAAATATATGAAACTTGTTAAATTACATACACACAATTACATGTAATTTAAGTATAAAAAGTTGAATCTTATATATTAACGAAAAGCACAATTGGACAATGATCACTGCCATATATCTTATCCCTCATAACATTGTCACAAACTTTATTTTTAATTTTCTCTGATACCAAAAAATAATCCAGTCTCCTGTGTAAGGAAGGATGCAATGTATATTTATATATATATATATATATTCTATAATTAGTAGTAACATCCATATCATTCTACTAATTCTAAAGTACTCACCATCCTATATTTTTACTGCGTGCATTAGCAAAATATGACCAAAATGTATAAGCTCCTGTTTTATCAGGATATAAAGATCTAAACGTATCCACAAATCCTGCAGCCAAAAAATCTGTCATACCTTCTCGTTCTTCTTTAGTAAATCCAGCATTTTTTGTATTCGTTTTAGGATTTGTAAGATCTACAGTACAACAAATTTGAAACTTATAAATTCCTGAAATTATTTACTGCACATAATGAAATTATGTACTGTAGGATATCATTACCTATTTCTTGATGAGCAACATTCATATCACCACAAATAATGACTGGTTTTTTTTCATCTAATTGTTTTACATAGCTCTTAAAGGCTTCATTCCATTGTAATCTTTTTGGTAGTGTTACTAATTTTTGACCAGCATTAGGCACATCTATTAATATGTAATTATTATATATAGAAAATATCATTAATAAAGATATTTGTAGAAGATTTTAATACTGAACAACTTACAAACATTAAGTAAATAGAAATTTGGGTATTCTGCTGTAATTAATCTGCCTTCACTGTCAAATTCAGAATTCTTCAAACCATATTGTATATCAATTGGTTTCTGTTTTGAATATAATGCAACACCACAATAACCAGCCTTCTTACTATCAAGGAAGTAATGATGATATCCTTTCAATTTAACTTCTTCTGGTAATTTGTTTTTATCACATTTGGTTTCTTGTAATGCAACTATATCTGCATCTTCTTTCATAATGTATTCCATTCCACTTTTCTGCATAAATGTAATGTCAAAACATTACAAAAAAAATTACTTGCAAAAAATAATGTAATAAAATGAAGCAAGTATCCTACATACTTTGATAAGTGCCCTTATACCAGAAACATTCCAACTAGAAATTTTTAAATTATATTTTTTTCCTTCAGCATTCAGTTTGTCACAATCAAAATCAGTTTCATTCAAATCTGTGTCTACTTTATTCATTACTGGCTTTGGCTCTGTTTTGGCACGTTTCGGTGCAGGCTCTTCAGTACTGCTTGCAGTACGTTTAGACTTTTTACCAGATGTTTCTTGTGACTTTGTCACTTTCTTCTTCTTTTCATTTTTGTCTTCAGCACCATTTTCCTAATTGAAAATAAAATAAAAGTACATATTTTTGTGTATAAAGCAATGTCAAAATAATATTAAAATGTTACATGTATATTTAAGTAAAAGTGCTAAAATTTTATATTTATAAAATTGAGTATTTTAATGGTACATAGTCATATTAAATTAACAATAACTTTCTGTAAATAAATAGTACAATTATCTAACCTTTGGAGCTCGATTTCGCTTTGGCGGCATGTTTCTCACAGTCGTGTATCTAAACAAACGCTAAAGAAATTGTATTAATATCTGCACTATAATAGAAATATAAAACTAGTTTTTTCAAATATTTTCTTATTAGATTTTATACGAATAAATTATTGCAATCATAGCGTCATTTACTTATTTGAAATATTTACATACGTAACAAAGAACAATTCATACCGGCACAATTTTCAACGCAGTTTGAATACTGCGCGATACCATACAACTAGAGAGAATGACCGATGTGTAGATAAGTTAGAGAGTAAAAACTTGATGCACAAATAAACATCACATGTATAGTACCTGTCAGCAGAAATTATACTTCATTCGAGCAACTTGGCTGAGTTCAAGTGGCTGTTTACCAGCTTCCTCGTTATTTCATGATAGTGTATACAGTGAACAAAAATATATGAATAACTGGAAGAACTGAGGAATATAAAATATATACTATTACTAAAAGATCACTGGATATAGCGGCTTGACATTACAATTACTTGAATAAGGAAATAAATGTGCAGTTTACATGATATTTGGATTCTTGATCAGCTATGGATAAATATGATAATTAATTGAAGTGAGATAAGTGTCATATTGTTAAATTAAGTATGTTCAGTAATAAAAAAAATAATTTACCGCCAAGGCCTCCCATTCCTAATTCTGAACATGTATTGGAAGATCTAAACAATGCTGCTATAGATGATGTAGCATTCAAAATAATAAATAAAGGTTTTATTATTTATATATTCATTGTCAATGCAATCATTAAAGTGATATTAGGAAAATGTTATAAGAAGAAAGATTTTTAATTATTTAAGAGTATATATCTATGTATTGTTACATTGTTAAATGAATAAAATTTTACTTTTAGATGAAATCATTGGAGAAAACCAAACAAATGCAAACATTTCTGATACATATCAAAAAATGAAAATGTACTTAAATACAAAACAACGATTACAGCATTTAGAAACAATGCTTGAAAGCAAAGAACAACAATTGCAAATAGACAATACTGAAATAAGAAGACTTGCAGATGACATTAGAAAACAAGCACAGGCTGCTCTAATAACATGAACTTGTTATATTTGTTGATTATTTCTTGCAAAGGAAACATAAATACATACAAAGTATTTATTTCTAATTTAGTACTAATTTAATCATTAGTATAACAAAATACAACTTATTTGATTATACAGAATGATTATAGTTACTTTTTAATATTTTAATATATATGTGTAAATAATATATTCTTTTATATAAAATATCTATAACATTACAACATGTATAATTAATACTGTATAAAAATAAATGCTACATATAATAGTTGCCATTTTACATTATATATACCTGTATATGCATATCAGTTTAATATGTTATATGTGTATAATATGTTGGAATTGATGCATAAAATTTGGACTAACATAGAATCTTACAATTAGAAAAATGTCTTAATTGTAAATTCTGAAACTTTTAATAGTTGTAAAGGTAATTATAATATTTGTAGATACTTAAAAGGCACTGTAATTATCCTAGTAGATATATCACTTGTGCTTATAAAAAATAAGAAAGTAAGTTTTGATATGATTACGTTGTTTAAAAATATCTTAATAAATACTGTTGTGCATTAAGTAAATTATTAACACTGTTAATTAGGGACACCTAATGTAACATCATACCTAGCTAATGGGTCATTAAGATATGCACACCATGTAAAGCCAGGTGGGTATCCTGAAAAAAAATTGGGCAAATATTTGAAATTAGTATTCTGAATAACTAGTTTAAAACATTATATAATTAACAATCAATTTCTACAAAGAATTTCTTCTTTATAGCAAAGTTTTGTAATTATAAAACATAAGTAAAATAATATGTACATAAATAAGTGCGTATAAAGCAATGTATTTTCGTAAATCGTAATGTGTTCATTTAAACATGTATATGGCGAAAATACAAGTTAAGCTATACTTACACCTGTACCAATTTGTGAATGGTTTTCATGTATTCACAATATGTGAATGATTGCGAGATAAAATATCAAAGCATACTGTCTTTTGTCCAGCTGCATGCAAGCAACAGATCCCTGGATTAGTCAGTGGTTAGTAACAAATACCTATGTTTTAGAAAAATACATACACTGAACTTTATAGGTATATTTGGAAACTAAAACTAACAATATATTTTATGTGTAATAACTATTACTTTAATGAAATAGCTTTTTACATGAATACAATCATACCTCCACCAAGGAAACATATATATTGTGTACTTATCTTTATTTATAACATTTTTAACAATGATATAAAAATGCTTTACATTTTTGTTATATAAAAGTAGAATAGCCTTATTCATAAAAGTATACAATATATTAATTACATTCTTATATAATGTACTGTTACATTCAATTAGGACGGAATTCAGATATGTAAGTTGAACATTGTATGCCTTTTACAACATTATGATGGTTAATCATAGATAATAATTATAAAATGTATAAACAATTGTATAAAATGTTTATAGCTGCTTTAATATCAAGTCTTTACTTGTAATTGTCTTAACTAAGATGTATGCAGGAATTTCTTTTTAGAAATAAAGATAAAATTAAATTTAAAAAAATAAAAATTTTCTAAGTTATATATAATTTATGTATAATTTTATAATATCAACACTGGAAAGCAATAAACATATATTAAAAAAATATATGTTGTATATATGATATGTATATATCATTTCCATCAAATGGTCATAAAAGCGTTTAACAATTATCTTTTCAAAATTTTGAAATAATTAAATTTATGAATAGTAATATAGTAACAATGGAATGATTATACTGTTTCTTTTTTTTTAAGTATTAACGTTATGTATAATTTATTCCTTTAACATTTTTTTATATTTAAAATAATGTGCTACTATATGTTGTAAAATGGTGAATGTCATTAGAAACATTATTCTCTTGTGCGTAAAAGACGAAATATGAAAACCAATTTCAAAATAACTTTTAACTATAACTATCATAAAAAAAATAATATCTATATGTAACTTGCAATAAAATGGTTTATGTGTATATAATAAAAAGTAGATAGGAACATAATAATCAACTGATCAATTATCTGTAATTGTAATTGAACTATATACGTTAAGCAATTTATCCCAGTCATTTGCCATCAAAATTCGGCATTAAAAAGAACGTACGAAATATTAACTTGCCTCTAGGCTTGTATTTGAGATGGTCCTCAATGAATTGACAAGGACAACGGGCGGAGACACAATGTCGTGGAGAAACAGATAGACCGGCGATGTCTCTATTTCGTTCCTGTGAGTCTATAACCAGATCAAGTCTGCGGCGCACAAAGTGGTGTGCCCATCGAGATGCATACCTCAGCAACAGCAACTCCGCCCGTTCCTGTCAACACATACCATCATCATTCAGTACCTAGAGCTAAAGTGATAAATTGATTTTTTATACATTAATAATAAATTCATCTGTAAAGCTTAAAATCTGTTGTATGTAAAAAATAAACTGTTCATGTATAATGAACTGCAGTTATATTTTTTAAATTTAAGTACTTTAGTTCTTGCCACAGGTAAGTTCAGTCTACTCCTTTGAATTATTTCATAAATTTCAAGAACTACACTGCTCATTAAAGATAAATTTTCATTTGATTTATAAGTTTAGTAACCTAAACAATTTTTAACTACTATTATATTATTAATCATATCATTATACCATTCACCACTTTACACATATTCATTAAGTACATATGTCAAATGTGCACGTTTAGATTATTTTTTGATATTTAAATATTATATACAATTGATTTACTGATATCAAATATTAAAAGCAAACTTGTAATGTACACATGTATATACGTGATAAAACGTGCAAGTTTTATATAAATTTAACAAAATAATACAATAAAAAGTAGCATTGAATTATTTAAAATTCAAACAATATTAAATTTCATTTAAAAGAACTTTAAACATTTATCATTCTTATTAATCCAATTTACAGTAAACACATGAATAAAAAATGCTTCTTGATATCAATATGATATATAATTTTAAATGTAATTGATAGTTCTAAAAACAAAAATCTCATACAATTAAGTACAAAGTAATAGTAAGTAGCTGTAACTTCTAATGTGACTTATTTTCGTTAACTTGTACAAATATAAATTTGTATTATTCATTTGATTTTAATAATATTATCTATATTATCTACAAATATAGTTACAAAGCTATTCAAGTTCTATTGCGTTTATGTATGATATTCTCTTATTTAAAGTTCTCTTTAAGAAAATATTTATCATTAAAATGATATTGAAATAATTATAATAAACTATAGTGTAAGATTTTAAAAACTGTTTTCAATTGCTATGAGCAATACTGTCTTTGCTTTTTTTATATGCACATTCAACAATTTTTCTTTAAATGCCTCTGTCTTTAAGAAAACTACTCCAGGAAGGACAAAAATCTCTGCCCTGAACACGTGACTTATTACGTAGCCATTCTTCTATATATTGACACGGACATAAAGCTGATGTTAAATGGCGAGGTGAAGAAGGATTTCCTCCTTCCTCATCAACTGTCCAATCCAAACGCCGACGTAAATAATCCTTCGCCCAACGTTGTACATAACGGCAGAATACTTGTTCACTTTTACCCTAATAGTTTGTATTTCATTTTACAAAAAAATAAAAGAAAATATTGTAATAAGAAATTGCTAATATAAAATAAAATATATTGTTTTATTCATAAGATATGGAAAATAAAAAGATTAATCTCAGCTATTTACAACAAATGTAAATCAATAAAACTAAACTTGATATAAATTAGTAAGTTTAACTAAAATACAATTACCTGGTTAAAAAGGAGCTTACCTGCTTACGAGAGATTCTAGTGGTTGTGTTGCCCTGTATGACAATATCGCTATCATCAATATCCATTCGCTGCTGTAATTCCCGTTTCCTACGCATTTCAGAATTTCCATCTTCGCCGATTATTCTTCCCTCGCGTTCTTCACGTTCTATAACTTCTTGTAATTTTTTCTGTCGTAAAATAAATTTTCTTTACATTGCATAAACTTTAGTAGATAAATGTTTTGTTTGCACCAAAAGCAAACATTTTTGTATACTATTAAGATACAATAAATAAAATAAGTTATCACAAAACATTAAGCTGTAACTATTTAAATTAACTGCATATATAATTACACTTACGATGCAATCTGTGGTATCAAAATATATAAAACAGAGATTGACTTTGTGACAAGAAATCTTCCCTCTATCATCCAATCCAAGCAATATTTTATGTCGAAGTAAATGCTTGTTGACTTGAGCCATACATTTCTCAAGATTATGATTTAATTTTATCTTGATAAACATGCAAAAGAATATTGCAGCAGCATTTAGGACTAACCACATAATGCCGAGCCCAAATAAAGTAAGGCCAGTTACTCCAGAAAATAATAAGCCAAGCAATACAATAAATGCAGTAAATATCCAAAGGACAAGGATTCTTTTGTAGCATACATTGTACATATTAAAACGTACATCATTCACAAGCAACTCCATAATATGTACGTAATCTTCTACTGTAAGCTGTAATAGATATATTACGACAAGTTATATATAACTGTAAAATAATGCAAAACATCATATACAAAAAGAAAATATATTCTTAATTTAATAATAGTTAAACTATTGACTATGTAATAACTAAATATGAAAAGGTATAATTTTATGAATGATTTACCGTTAAGCCTTGAGCCATTAATTCCTCTGGAACTAATTCTGGTCGAAATTTGGCAGGAGTGATCCATGGCCATCTAGTATTAACTGGTAAAAGAGTAACTATAGTATCCCCATTAGCAAAACCTTGTCTAATATTTCCAATAGGTGTACTTATAATATTATTTATAGCACTTCTGCCATTAGACACATCTCGGAGATCGATTGTTTTCAGAGAAGCACTTTTTGGATCGGAAACTTTTATTTCGGACGGCAAATTAAGATCTGGACTTTCGGACGTGATAGACCGACTTAAACCTGATCTATCTAAATTAATCTGGACGGATTCAGTTGATATCACAGCTCCTTTATACTCATTATTTTTCATTTGTTGATTATCTGCTTTATCAACATTTTTACCAATTTTCTCAACATCTACTGTAACTGATTCAGGTTTTATTACAGCCGCAGCACTTATTTTAGTTTTTTCTTCCAAAGTGCCATTATCTTTAGCAGGTGTTTCATCTTCAAATTGGACCCAGTTTTTGGTTCTTGTAGATATGTTAGGTGAATTTATTGTTGAAACATTATCAGTTGTGTCCTGTGAATTCATTTTCACTGAAGAAGTAATAAAAATAATTAATTAAAATTCAGAGAAACTATCAAATATTATTTGTTTTGAAATGGACTATCTCCTGAATCCACAGAGTGATAAATTGTGCATTTATTTTGACATTCTTGTATAACTATTTATACAGCTCATATTAATTCAAATATAAAGTATACAACAATAACTGTTTACAAATCATAGTTTCAAAAAGAAAAAAAAACAGGGAGTGTCCATGGATGCACAAGTTAGGATATAAACATATATTGAAGTATAAAATACCTTTCCACAATAATTAATTGCCAAATCATTATATTAAATATTCTTTCAACTATTTTTATATACTTATAAATACATAATAACAACTGTAATAATAAAAAGTACGTATAAAGCTTGAAATATTTAAGAACGAACTTCGCTTAAATATTTATATATAATTTTTATTATCGAAATATTAAAGTCACTAAACCCACATCAATCTTGTATTTGTTGTATATGATACAAATATATGATTAAGTTTATTACCTGTTGTGATATGACCTATCTCATATCCGTGAGGTGCAAAGGTACGTAATACACGAAATCAAGGTGTGCAGCATTACGATACGAAAAAGAAGGGTGGGGCAAGGAAAACCATACGACACAACGATGCAGATACATTTACCTGTTCGATTGTTATGAATGTGTTAATTTGACCTCTTGTTTATGTATTTGCATAACATTATGTATATGTATTACTGTTTCTAGTACTTAATAAATGAATATACAATAATAATATATTTGCAACAATTTTTATTTGAATTATATGTATACATTTTTAGTATAGTTTGATCGAATGTATATCATATATCTACATATATCCATGCATAATATATATCAGGTAAAATTATTATTAAACATGGCACGTATAGTTATATTGTAAATTTGCTAAATTATATACTTATACTTATTTCATACATATTTAGATTTATATATGTACAAGGATAATGCTATTATAAGATAGTTTTTTTTTTATTAAGGACAACATTTATTCAATAATCTTGTTAATAACGATAATAACTAATGCACTTTGCTTGTACAGATATCAATGTGCAATGCGCAGTTCATTTCATGAGAGAACAGTATTGTTCTGCACAAATCAACTGAACTTAGGAGCTTCTCAATTGCGCTTTGCAACCATTACTCTTCATCAGTCATTTGTACTAAGAACAAGAGAAATGGAATTTAGGGATTTGAAAATTTAAGAATTTTGGACCTTCGAAAGATTTGAAAACCTGAAAATTTTGAAATTTTATGTGTAGGGAGTGAAGGTTAAGTATATAAGTAAATTCAAGTGCAAGTCTGGTTTCTTTGGAGAAAATGGAGGCCAAGGGGAAGACTTGATAACCTCCATACTATTCGTACATTGGCACGCATTATACCTACTTCACAGGAATCGATACATAATAAACCTTTTTTCAAACAAAAGCTTGCTTTTACAAGCTGTCTGCTCTATTTTATAACAAAATAGGATCAATACTTTATTGTAAAGTAATAAATTTAAAAAATTGAAAGTATTTTAAAACCCTTACTTTTACATGTTCTTTTAAATTTATATTTATGCGCGCTCTTTCTACAAAACTTATACCACTATTGCCATCTAGCAGCAAGCGATAATATCAATAGAATACAAACATTGATATCGATCGCGTCTAAGTTATAATTTCATTAATTGTCCAATATTTTTTTTAGAATAGTGTCTCTTGTTTCATATGACATTTTGTTTTTCGTTTGCAATCAGCTTGTGCGGAGAAATTGTTCCATATAACATGTAACAATAGATTCTTAAAATTCGATGTATAAGACGTTAAAACTTCTAATGATCGTGCATTAAACCCGCCTGCATTGGGAGAGCATATAACGTGGGTCTATTTTGACCCTCGATCATCGACCACGCTGAGCTCTAAAACAGCAGCCGGTATTTCAGTTTCTTCGACTGTAGCTCCCATAAGGTGATAGCTCTATCCCATATCTCGTCTGTGTTTTAACATGATGATAATCAGGAGCAACTTCATGATGGTGTGCCGTCGAAGAAATGGCGGATTGTTTTTGCATGGGGGAAGTTGTAAAAATTTAAGCGTGAGGCATGTGGATGTTGTGACGATTCACGAGCAAGTAGTCAATTAAACGCTACTTTCGGTATGAGCGACCACTTTTGGGAACCTTTAGCTGAAGTGTACATCGCGAAGCAGGCCGAGTCCCCTAATCCTGATAGTTACATTTATTGTCTTTGCAGCAGAGTATTTGTTCGGTAAATACATTCGTGAAGCATGGTTCCTTTATTCTATTGAACATTATAATTTCGTTCATATAATTTCTGTTCATGATAGTTTTATTCTTTAAAATATCAAATAAAGAGAATCTCGTACATTTATCGATCAGTGGTGTGACACATGACCTAACCTTGACACCCACTCGAATATGTTAGGTCGCAATATTTTTTAGTAACTAAAAAAAAAACATTTCCTTTGATTAAAAATATATTCAGTATATAGTAATATTTTTTCTTTAATCATTATTTCATGAACAATTTGATTATTAACATTATTTCTTCGTCAGTTTTGCATTTAATTTTACGAAACATTATAGCGAGTAGAATCATAACAATATGTACCACGTGCAAATGAATAAAGTTAAAGAATAGAACATTTTATCTTATTAAATTCCTAGTTTTTATGTAGCTATGACGAAACTATGAAATTTATGAATGTAACAATAAAGAACAAATATGTCAGTATGTTGCAATAATGTATGTTTTAATTAATGTTTGTAACATGAACTTTTCTATTTTTGTTTTTAGAAATCCAGAGGTTTATACAGTCCTTGCTTTAGAAGATGCTAGTGACGATGAAGATATTGATGCTGATTGTATAGGAGAAATGTTAGACCTTCATAAAAGGTCTATCATAGAAACACAGTCTATTGAAAAACATGATGTAAGAATATCTTTCTCTGTTTTGGATATCAATAAACTTATCATAGAACATTTGAACAAGTATATGATTTTGTCTCTTATAATTAGGAAGAACCAGTGAGCTGTTACTGTAGCGCGTCACATACAGACAACAATTATTCCACGGATGAACATGACTCTGTTCGTGATTCGGCTCATCGTCCTGCTGCACATTCCCTCACGCAAAAATTGGGTCTGCACCAATCAGACTCCGGTGCAGACCTTTCTGAATACCATGACCAACATGAGGCTAAAAGCATTCAAAACCTGTTGGCATCTTACGGAAAAAGTTTCCAAACTGCAGACACTGAAGCAGTTGATGGCTCTGAGAAAGCGAACATACTTGTGCAGCATCAGCAAGACAAACATTTAGAATCTGAATCCAATGCAGTGAATATTCGTTCATTAGATCATGATCTTGCAGATGACGTCGACGTTTTGAGTTATGATCCATCCAGTCTTAATGAGAAAAAATTTCATGTAGAAAGTCCATTGTTTACCTTAGGAGATAAAGATTCTGAGATACATAGCACATTGAAAAATGTCGAGTCAAATAATGCACAGACTTATAACGAAGATGTATTTACATATAGCGATGACCATAGTTCTAATGTTTATCCATATTGTTCTACATATTCTAAAACTAAGAGTGTAATGAGCATAGCATGGGACAGGTATTGGGCTGAAAATGGCGAACATTTAATTTGGGCATCTTGGATTTCAAAATATGCCGATTACATAAATCCGGAATACTTGCAAAATAATCCTCATTTAATAAATGACGAAAAATCGGTAACAAAAGAACGCGTGGAAAAATTTTCGGAACAAAATACGTGTTTTCCTAATCAAGCGCACATAAATTGTGAACTTGATCGCTCAAATTTTGAAGGAATATTTAGTAAAAATAACTACACAAATGATGCTGAAATAAAGGCAAAAGACACCTGTAATGTTAATTTTTCATTTGACGATATAAATAAACAAGAAATAAATGATTTGGATGCATTGGAAAATAGGAAGAAGGTATTAAATCTTGAAACTTCACCCGAGACTGGAGACGGATGGAATCCATTGAGTCCTTTTAGCATGGAAGAAAGCTATAATCAACAATCTAATGCAGAAGACGAACGACTTTTAACAAGATGCGATTCGCTTAATGAGTCAATAGCAAAAACAAATGCAACCTCAGATTCTATGACAAATGTTACAAAAATGACCCTTACTAGTTCTAGTTGCGACTCTATTTCTATACATTCTTCTAGTCTTATCAGTTCTGTGACCAGTTCCATTGAAAGCAATATTACAAGTACCAGTTCTGATCAAGACAATGAATATACTTCAGAGGACAATGACAAATATTGGCAGCATTTATGGAAAGAAAATTTCCAGATAGAGTACCAAAAGAATTATGAATTATTTATAGAGTGGTACAAAAGGGAGCAATCTGAACTTAGCGGTCAAAATTACAGTCAAGGCTGTAACACAAAAAACGTAAAGGAAGAAGAAAGCGATGAAAGTATAAACCAAAATTTTATACAAAGGGAAACGGATACTTCCAATAGAACTAATGTATCTGAAAATAAAAATGCGTCTAATAAGAGTGTGACTTATTCTAAGAGAGAAAAGACTAAAAAGAAACGATTAATTATCGAATCGGTAGGAATGCTCATGCAAAATTTAACAATGAAATCAGAGGATAATGAGTCTGTTGTAGATAAAGAGGAAACTGCTAAAGAAGAAGGTGAACATTCAGGAAACGGCAAACACGATGGCCATACTTCGGTTACAGAAAATGAAAGTAGTATAATTACTTCTAATAATGTTAGCGGTGGTAGTATTCAACAAAAGTGTTCCGATGAAGGAGATGGAGATAAACCTAACGAAGATAAACCTGTAACGTTAAAACGAAGGTATTGATTTCTTTTTATTGCACTTCGTGAGTAGTAAATAGGTATTCGATGATTGCAGCTACGAAAGCGGGAGCATTTGTAACTTTATTTGCTTGAAGTCGTAATGCTTTCGAGACAGAAATAACGTTGCCGCGTCATGTGGCACGCGACGACTTTTAGCCATTCCAACTACCATGGAATAGACCACGTTTTATAGATTAATTTTCGTTCATTTTGTAATCTCCTACTTTTTTTGGCAACACTTCATTTTCATTACATTAACGTAAACAAGTAATTATATTCTATTTTAGCCATGAAGCTGATTACGACGATACAGGGGAAGGTTTAGAAACGGTAAAAAAGGCATTTTCATTGATGGGTTATACGTTCAACGAAAATGACAAGCAATCGAAATTACAAGGAGAAGTAGTATACAGAAAAAGGAACATTAGATTGCAAAATAGACAATTAAAAATGAAACTCTATAAACCTAAATCTATGACCAAACATATTTACTTTGATGACAATGGAGTGGAAATTACTAATACTATAGACAAGGTCAATTAAATTTTGGATACTATAAAATTAAGTATAAAAATATGCGGTCATTATTTTTATTAGTAATTCTGTTTGTGTGCAGGTAAAGCAGTATTTATCTTATTGTCCAGTTTTACCATTGGCGGAAACAGAATTACAACCCTCTGAAAAAGGTTCCTATACAGCACAATTTACATCAAGTTCTGATGACGAATGTGATCCTAGCCTTAAGACAAAGTTGCAAAAACGACTTGTATTTAGTAAACCGAGCACAAGTTCAATAGAATCAGGGATAGACAAAAGGCAAATAGATGATACAAATGATGTTTTAAATATATCCGATAACCAAGATAATGTTTTTAAAAATATCAAAGAGGATAAGGTACAGTTTGACCAAAACAAAGCGAGCAATTCTATAACATATGCATCAGAAGATCAATTTCCTGAAAAGGATGATGAGAATTTTGGCGCATTAAATACTGATATGGATGTAGATGAAAAATATAATCACAACGAAATACAAAGTATGAGATTATCTGATGAAGATAGTATAAAAAAGACACAGAAAAAGAAAAAAAGGAAGCAATCTAAAAGAAACATAAGCCTGCCAATAGAAATAGACAATGATAAGACTTTATTGAAGTACTGGTTAAAAAGATACCGCCTATTTAGTAAGTTTGATCAAGGCATTAAAATGGATCGAGGTATGTTTCCTCATGTTGTTAATAAAACAGTACAAATTTATCATTAATACTTTAAGTTTGTATAATAAAATATTTTTTTTTACAGAAAGCTGGTTTTCTGTAACACCTGAAAAAATTGCCGAACATATAGCACAAAGATGCAAATGCGATATCATAATTGATGCATTTTGTGGTGCAGGGGGAAATGCTATCCAGTTTGCTTTTACGTGTGAAAGAGGTACATTTGTATACAAACTATATTCATACAGTCGCATTCATAAAACTTTTTCCCCATAGTGCTCGCAATAGACATAGATCCAATGAAGATCGAACTTGCCCGAAACAATGCGCGAGTTTATGGAGTCGACGACAGAATAGAATTCATTGTTGGAGACTTCCTTAAACTCGCACCAAAGTTAGTTGCGGATGTTGTATTTCTAAGCCCTCCATGGGGAGGCCCCGAATATAGTAAAACTGAAACTTATGATCTCAATAACATTATGCATCCCATTGGTGGAACAAATGTATTTAAACTAGCAAAAGGAATCACAGATCATGTGGCCTACTTTCTACCTAGAAATGTAGATACTATGCAGGTAAAATTTCACGATTTAAGAGAATTCGGAAATACCTCGATTCCAATATTTAACATTTACCATAATTCGTTATTTACCTTACATTTTTATACATATATACAAATTTATAGCTCGCCATGTTAGCTGGAGTAGGTGGTGGTGTAGAAGTGGAACAGAACTTCCTTGACAGAAAGTTAATAGCTATAATGGCTTATTACGGTGAACTGACCAGGGATTGTTAGTTGTGATATGATGTGTAATTTGAGAGAAGATCCACAGCAGCTGTTTGACAAAAGGAACTTCTCACATTTCTTGAATCATTAGCTGTAAATAATAATTCGTATCAATTTGCTTAGGCTATCCTCGAGAAAAGCAGTATTTTTTATTTCATTTAATGTTTTCTTACAAAATGCATATAAAAAGACAACTACTATACTATATCATTTACAGATGTATTTTTAAATTTTTCTATTACTATTACTTTTTTCTTAATATGTTTATGCCTCCAACAGTTACCATTTTCACAAATCTTGCACTTAAGCAAATTGATACTAAAATTTCAATTTGTGAGGACATATTTGTGAAACTCAATAATTAATATGTAAACGTTTAAACAAAAAGATTTTAAATTCATTCTTCCATAGCAATAAGTGTTATTTTTACCTGATGGCTAACTAAGTCAAAAAATGCTAGAAAACTTCTCCTTAATCCATCGTGTAAAATATTATTTTAATCTTAATGTGAACCATACGAAGTATTGTAATTTACATTTTACAACAGTTTCCAAACTATTATTTTACAATTTTTATGTACACTTCTACTAATTTCCTATTAATTATCAATAAATACATTTAAAATACTAAACGTGTTCTTCTAATATGATACATGAATTGTGTAATAAAAATAAAATAAAAAGGTCTAAAAATTATTTAAATTTTTTTAGCTATGAATTATTTGAGAACAAAATATAAATTTTTTTTAATTGATGTGAACGTAAAGCTATTAACTCAATTAAATAATTGAAAATTTTTTATTTTGTTTAAAAATTTTCCCTTTCTTTTTTTTTAAATAACATACAAAAATTGTTCAACTTTTTTTAAATAGAACATTTGAAGTATCAAATTTCTTCGTCGTAAACATGATATACAGTCCCAAAAATATTATCACAATGAAGTATTTTTAAAAATTAGATCATTAATCCTAACTTTCTGTGAAAAAAGAACAAATTGATTCGTATCATCTAAGTAACGCGTGACTAGTATCTTTTCATCATTTGCCTTTTAAAAGTTGTTTACTGGTATTTCTAAATATGCAGAAATATCTTTTTGAGTAACTTAACTTTTTATATTTTCATGTATCAACATTAATTGTTGTTACACCTGATTCCTCGGGTTCTGCTGGTATAGTTATACCGCCCGTATCTATACTTTCTTCTTCTTCCCTTGGAATCTTTAAAAAGCAATGCATCGTTTCTTCGTCTTCTTGTTCGATCGTTGAATCATTTTTAGTTTCGCTTTCTCTCGTTGGCAGTGATCCCTCAAGATGTTTTGATGGTATTTGTATTGTAATTGTTTGTGATGTACCATCTGCAGACGTTGAGGAAGACATTAAGTTTGCTTCTAAAGTATCTCCTACTTTCGAGAAAGCACCCAAACAACTGTATATTAATTGTGCCGCTGCGATATTACCGGGAAAAACTTCGACATTTTCACCATCTGAGAAATTAATACATCACTTTATGATACGCGTAAGTACAAATAAATTAAACAACATAAAAATTGAAATCTACCTTTTTTCTGCATATTTGCTTTAATCAATCCTTTTTCATGATCTCTTATGTGCTGTATGTAACTTTCATTTTTCACAGTTTTAAATGGACACAAATCACATGTAAATAAACCGGATAGTAAAGGATGTCTAGATTTTAAATGATTTTTATAACTACTACTTTGTATCGCAGTATACGAACAATGTGGGCATTTATAAGGTCTAAATCCTGTAATAATTATTTGCATTTGTACTGTTAAATATAGGCATATATCATTTTTTTATTTTATTTATACATACCTGTATGTTGCATGATGTGGCGGCGTAATGTGTTATGATCTCCAGTTTTGTATTCACAAAGTTCACAACTAAAAGGTTTATCGCCAGTATGTTGACGTAAATGCATTTGCAACATAGCTTTTCTAGCACTAGAATGCCCACAAACATTACAAACGTATGGTCGCAACTTTGAATGTACTGCCTGTATATGACTTTTTAAACATTTCGAGTTGGCATAAGTCTTTCCACACATATCACATTTTTTGGAAGTATACCAACGTGTTACTTCCAGTGTCTTACGATCTAAATGCATGACTCTGTGATTACGCAATTGACTCGCTTGTTTAAAGCATTTACCACATTCTGAACATTCATATTCTCGAGTTTCGCTGTGTACTCGCATATGAGTCAAAAGTTTCACCATTGTTGCACTTTTATATGCTTTACATATTTTACAAGTAAACAGACCTATGTCTATAAGAAAGATTTTTATTTAATAGAAAAGGTTGTGTAACATTTTCTCGTTCAAACATCGATGTTAAATACTAACCAATTTGGTGCTTTTTCCAAAGATGTAGACTACACTGCCTCCATTTAGTAAATTTCATATCACGGCAAACAGTACACTTAAATGCAGTTCCATTTTGTGATTCTGTATGACAAAGTGCATGTTGCTGCATTGTTTCCTCTGAAGAGAATTTGTATGGACATCCTCGATAAGAACACCTTGTAAAATGTATTAGTTATACATAACTGAAAGAAATATTTAAACTCTACAAAATTTAATAATGAATTCACATACTTTATATTCCGTTCCATCAATTCAATCATCTTTTTATTGAGCATGTATTCAGAATTTAAAGGTTTCTGAATTTTTACTTGACGTTTTATATCATTGTTTTCAACACTCTGCCTTATGCATTCATCCAATAAACCAGTGTCTTTTGAGTCATCTGTAATATTTTCTTTCCCACTTTTATTACCTCCTGTAGCTGTTAACTGATGATCCTAAAACCCAAGTTACTTACATAATATCTTCAAACCAAACATATAGGAAATAGTTTTTTTTAGAAAAGAAATAAAAATGTTATAAATAACTACATTTATCATGTGTTCTTTGCAATCTTCTATAGAAGGAAAACAATTAGAGCATTCTCCACACATATATAGCAATTTTACTTCATCTGTATTTTTTGATTCTTCTTTTACCTATAAAAGAAATCCATTTAATTATTATAATGTAACATTATTATATAAAAGAATAATTTAGAAACTCACTTCTACATCTATTTTTGGATTCACATGTGTTTTCTGAAAATGTTGTAATAACTGTGTTTTATCTTGAGTGGTATAAGTACATATTTTACATTTGAACGCTGTTACAACTTCCACAAAATCATTAGCATTTACATTATGCTTTTCCACAATAATATTCTTTTCATTCTGTCCTGTAACAACCTCAAACTGTTCTTGAGCATGTTCATCGATGTTGTCAATTATTAAATCTTCATTAGTAATATACTGTGTTTCACAATTGTCATTATCTTTAGATAATAAAACTGTTTTTTCTTGCAGTTCATTTTGATCTATAACTTGACTAAAATCTAATTCTTGTAATTCGCCATTTTGAAATGCATAGACTTGGCCATCCAAGCAAACTAAAGAAATTGATTCTTCTTCTTTTTCTATCTGTGTTTCATCTACAATATTAAGTGCAGTTTGCTCTTGATTAGTTGATGCAGTTTTTACTATGTCGACAGCAGGATCTGATATTGTTTGCAAAATATATCTAGTACCATTTATTTCATAACTTAAATATGAAGAATCTTCAATGTTTGTTTCTTCGTTCATAGTGGTAATGTTTAATTAAATCATATCGGTATAAATGCTTGATATTCAAATCAAAGGTAACATCTTGCCTGTAATGCAAGTAGATATGATTATTACATAAATAAACAACATATAAAATTTATTTTTATTAAAGGTCTTGAAATATTACTTTGAAATAAAAATTTAACACTATGGAGCTTAAGTGATAGAACTGTTATCAATAATAAACACTGCCATAAATAAAAAGTGCATATAGGACATCATACTTATTTAGATTATGCATTACTTTCTTTTTTAAATAAATGTTGTTACAATTATTGCAAATATTGTTACATTTGAAGCCTATAAAATAAAAATATGTAATTATAACATAAAACGTACCCGTATAAATTAGTGGAGAGGTTATTTATGGTTAATTTATATTATGACTTAAAAGTACAACTTTTTCGATAATATTTGAAATCAAATTATCAAATTTGATTAATGTAAAATTAAAGTTTTTATAAGTTGCCATGATTTCTTAATTAAATATATTTACAGCTGTTCAAATTCGAAAATCATGATTCACAAAAACAACTCGCGCGTTAGATGCGTCTGGCTTAAGATAGGAAACAGAACCTTAAGCATTAAACTTAGATACTCAATATTTGTTAAAGTGAAGATGTTTACTTACAAGCGAAGAATTTAAATCAAGTAATGAATAAGAATACTGAAAAAATGATATAAACGTCAAATTTTAATGCATTATCCATGAGATCCGTGATATTCCACCATCTTGCATCACGTGATACCGCGAAATTTAGCAAACCAACTGTGCTCATGTATTTACTAGGTGCAATATCCTTTTTGTTGCATTCAGTAGTAAATAAACAATTACTCTTTTCATTTTTATAATTCATATATTATAAACGTAATATTTTATTGCATTATATAAACTAAATTTTATGATTAATCTATTTAATGATAAATAATACAAAATCCTTCAAGTAAATTATTATTTATGTAACAATAATACACACCACTTTTTTAAATATCAACACAGCACAATAGAATGCTATTTCTTTGTTGAATGCACATTAGGAGTTCTTTCAGCATTTTGTCTAGCAATTTCAGGAAAGAATTGTGAATTATATTTTTGTTTGATAACTGTTTTAGGTGGTGATTCCGGTTTTGCTGTTGGAATAGGATCTCCTCTTAATTTAGCTAATAATGCTTCTGTCTTTAATTTTTCACTCTGTTCTCTTAACAATCTCTCTGCTCTCAATTTTTCTATATCAATGCTTGGTTTTTCTTTATCTTTATGTTTTTCTTTCTTACTTTTCTTAGATTTTTTATGTTTATGTCTTTTTGAAGGTCTACCTTCATTACCTGAATCACTTTCTTCCAAAGAATCTCTTTTACGTGTAAGAGAGCTTGATTTAGATTTTCGAGCTGTTTCTGTAGAACTTGTTTCCATAAGGCTTAAATATTTTCTGATATCATGAATTGGATCATTTAATACCTTCTTTTTTACTTCCACTTCTACATCTTTTTCTGTATCTGTTAATCGTTTGGGTAATTGTTCATACCAGTTCTTTTTACCAGTTGCTTCATTAGTATCTTGTCCAAGATAAGTAAGATAGCCAATTTGTTTTTCATATTTTTCTCTTTCTTCCTTTTTCTCCTTTTCATGTTCTACGTTAGGTTTATTGTAATCAACTTTTCCTTGTTCAAGATCAGCAAAAAAATTAACATGATCTAATTTAGAAGTAGTTGCTTCTGTTTCAGTTTTTAGTACCTCTGCTCGACCATCATATTTTGTTCTTGCTTTTTCTCTCAAAAAATTAATTCTTGCTTCAGTTTCCTAGTGAAATGTAATAGTTTTTATGATCTGTAATATGATTTGTTATTTATAGTATTATTTTTGTTAGTACTCACAGCTTTTTGAGCTCGTTCTTGTTTGATTTTTTCTTCTTCTGCTGCTTTTGCCTCATCTCTACGTACACGAGCTATGTTTTCCTTCGTACGTACATGCCACCTAAAGCAAACAATTTATATAGTTCATAATACATAAAAACATTGATATTGAATGTCTGCATATAAAAAATATAAAATACCTTTTCTTTGGTAGAATATTCATATTTGATGAAATATAATATCTCTTATTACAAGAATTAAAACTATAAATATAAGGTATATATTTATAAAGTTATTTTTAATGCCTTTTTAAAAATGTCTTTATTCTATTGTAATAATAAATATTTGTATAAGAAATAATTATAAATTTACATAAATTTGTAGTAATAATTTAAGAATACGCAATATATTTTTATAGGATGATAACTGATGTATATTAATACGTGATTTTGACAGGTTTAAGGTTATTGTACTATTATACACATAGCATCCAACTATTATTTCATGAGAGAACTAATGATTCCGCGCATCTCGCCTGACTTCAAAGCTCTTTGTCATTAATGTATTGTTAATCTACTATCTGCTTTTTGCTTCATGGTCATGTACAAGGTGACGAAAAATATATTAATAGCGAAAATAACATATGGATGGGTACAGCAAATTTTTTCTCAAATAATGTAACAATATAGAGAAAAGAAGGTTCATATTAGTTGGCAAATTTTCACATGTACAAATTTCTGTGATTTAAAGATTTAGGAATTTGAATATTGGGTTTAAGAAGTATACGAAATAAAAGATCACTGTATATATATGTTCGCTGTCAAAAATATGTAGAGTCTATGGATGATATCCAGTGTTCTAAACTGAATGTAACCAACATGCGCAAACTGAACGAAAACTTGTCTTCTAACGATAGTATTCTCACGATTGTAACTATGGACTACTTCAGAGCAGTGGCATTGTGTTCAGTACGAATTTGCCAGAATTGAATTTGTTTCATTTTAATATTTTCTTACATATAAGTAAGTATAAACTTATTCTTATTGTAAATAAATGTTTCCCTAATTATTCCACATATAAAATAATGTTTTTTATTTCAATCGTATTTTATGTACATAAACTTAACCTCAATTAATTCTGATTTAGTGTTTAGAAAATTTTGTTATGTATTATATTACACATTTTTTACAGGTAATTAATAAATTCAACACAATGGCTGCTACAATGCCAATAAATCCTAAACCATTTTTAAATGGTTTAACTGGTAAACCTGTTATGGTGAAACTAAAGTGGGGCCATGAATATAAAGGTTATCTTGTGTCTGTTGATGGATATATGAATTTACAATTAGCTAATACAGAAGAACACATTGATGGAAATTGTACTGGAAACCTTGGTGAAGTTTTAATCAGGTGTAATAATGTAATGTACATAAGAGGTGTTGAAGAAGAGGATGAAGAAGGAGAGATGAAGGATTAGTTAGCATAAATATTTATATCTCAATTTAGATTAATATTTTTTACTACTAAGGAAAATAAGATAACCATATAATATTAATAAAACCGGATTTTCAAAATTCATTTAAATTTATTTATTAATAGTGTACATTATGATATATTATTCAAAATTGTATAAATTCAGTAGATCATTTTATGCTATGTGTATGTAAATTTAACTACTCCGTGGAACATTTGTTATAATAGGTTTTGGCCTTGTTCTAAAAATTAATTTCTTTCTTACAATGGCTTTCACATTATATTCAGTTTTTATTTCAGAAGCATGTTCTGTGTGTTTTTTTATTAAAACTGCAAATGGTTTTGGAAGTGGTACTTCTTTTCCATGTAATACATGAATACCAATTATAAATATTGGTGTACCAGTTTTCAAAAAGTGTAAATCTCCAATGTATTTATTTGTAACATCTGGGGAGTCAAATTTTAAATCACCTTGTAATTCAATAATTGCCCATTCTTCGAGTTCGCCATCTCTAAAAAATAATAAAATTAGACGTATATGTCATTTAATTATATTATTTAAGATCAGTATAATTGAATTATAATACCTTTTTATGGGTATAATCATACTGATTGTTTTGGCGGCAAATACTATGTTGATCCTATGTGCGTATATCACATGTAAGTATAAATTCATGTAAAGAAAAATCACTAGATTAGGTAAAATCTTAAATCAAATTTTCAATAAAAAGTTAATATTTTTAATACAGACAGAAGATTATAAACATTTTGTATGTAATACCAAAAATTTATTTAAAATGTAACGTTAAAATTTAACGAAAATTTTGTAAGAATCACTTTATTTTGAATCACTTTCGTAATTCAATTGTTCTAGTTACGTTTACGCCATCTATTGCTGGGAAGTAAAACTGTATATCAACTACTTACGTTATCTGATGGCAGAATGCGAAACTAATGTTTTGGCGGTTGTTAAAAAAATATATGTAAAATCATATTTTTCATTTATAATAATATTCCTACTACATTATTGATCGAAGAAAGGAAACGATTCAATAACTTGTATAATAATAAAATAAACAATAACATTTAATATATGTATTTTATATAATTTTACTTGCATGTCAAATAATACACAACACTAGAAGTGTCTTTCAAATGATACCCATTCGTACTTTTCTTTTGTTTTTGGAAAAGATATTTGAAGGACAATGCAAGTACGGAATTAGAAACACAATATACATAGCTGTATGTATAGCAACTGGAATAACAATCATGCGAAGTCGTTTTATTTGTGTATATACTATGTGCAGTTTATATGTTACTGTAGATGTAGAAAGCATATATAGCGTAATTTATTTCAAATATGAAAACAATACAATGGGGATATTTTATTGGTCCTGTGCTTGTATATAAAAGTGCAGAGGAACAATCCTTTATGTTTAAAATGGACACCCCATCACTTGCTAGTATTTCTAGATATATTACCTTACATGAGAAAATGTTATATATCAGATACACGTTCTCTTTGTCCATAACATGTACATCTGTATATGCATACGTAAGAGAGTTTGCTTATTATTAACAATACAAACTCGCATATGCATCTTTAAGAATGTATACATCTACCAAGTATTGTCCAAAAAGGACTTGTATGTCATTATTATTACTATAAACATTTGATCTAAATATATTATTATACGACATAGATGTTAGAGGAATCGGTTTTAAAATATTAGCAATTGATTGTCATTTAGGGGACTACATGGGACCTTCTATCATACTAATTTTCATTGTACAATAATAAATGCTGCGTCCAAAGCACAAAAGTGCCAGTAGAAATGCACCTAGAGACAAAAATAATAGAGTAGATAGAATTTTAACAGTATTAATTTGCTACATATTATAGTAATTGATTTGTACATACATTATAAATAATGAATTAGATAAAACTAATTTTTTATACTTACAAACATAGGCTACATAAACTCCACCACTAGTTTTCACATATTTATGTGTTCCAACCTGTAAATAAATAAAGCACAATTAACTACAATTTTCTAGTACGCAAGATGTTCCTGTAATTGTGAATTGTTTTATATTTTATAATCATATAAATGTTTATGACATACATATTGCAACATTCAAATAATACTTACAGTCACGGCTATTGCAATTACTAAAACTATTATTCCGACGATTATGAATGCAATACCTCGACCTCTAGCAAAATCTGGGCCAACAGAAGATATTTTTCGACAATGTGGACATCGAGCCAAAGCATTATTCAGAGTATTGAACTAAAGAAAATAACATAACAAGTATTAATATATACTTATACATAAACAACATTCTCAATGAATTCTTACCAAAAATGTGTCATGACAGTGAGCACAGCATACCCTACACATTCCAGGCATAGAAAGAACGGGTGGTGTAATTGGACTTGGAGCAAGATTAATAATACGTTTACAATTGGGCCTTGGACAAGCAATACGTTGTGAAGAACTCTTACAAATTAATAAACAATTACAGGGACAGCGAACATACTTCTTTCCTGGTGGTGCATTTCGTATAGGCTAAAAAAAAATAATACTATTATTTTTGATACATTACTGTTTGGTTCAACGAATCAGTTCATGAACATACTGTTGCTTCATTGCACTGACAACACTTGACAACATGTTGATCTTTTTTACCAGATATATCTATCATAGCCTGACAAACTCTGCAAGTAACCATAGGCATACCACCTGATTGATTGCATGATTCATACGGAGGTGGTAGTTCATCAGGGCCTATTGCAGGTACTGTGCTGACAGTAGATTGTGTCTCATCTAACGTAAAATATGAGGCAGGTAAACAAGCAAAAGAATTAAACAAACTTAATCACTCCATTTCCGAGATCAAATATTATTTACCTAAGTCGCTGATCTGTGAATTGTAAATGACATTTTCGTTCTTTAATAACGGCTGCCGTTCACCTTTCCGCCCGTCTCCCATGTCGGTTTATTAATTTATCTTTGACGACAACAATTTGTTTCAATTATTGTTTGACAGTACTCCCGGTGCTCCGATGACAAGGATGTCAAAATACAAATTTTTCTAACACCCTCCGCGGTTCTGCCTGTTTGTAGAACAGAAACCGTCCCCTACAATAGATACGTTCCGTACTAATACATTGTCGATCTTCAATAGATTGGTTTAGGAATTCTAAGAGCACTTTGACATTTTCGCACGTTGGCTGCCCTGTTACTCAATAATAGCAATGTTTCCGAGGCGAATGTATTTTGAGGTTATTCTTTTCTCTTTTTTCTAATAACAACAAAAATCGCTACTAGTTAAAATGCTATATTAAGAGTTGAACATTCCGAGAACTAATGTAATCTGTTTATGAGGCACAATACCACTTTTATCAAACGTTATACTGACACACTTTAACAAGATACGATCACTTCCATTTGCAACTGCATTCTCCAACGTTTACACGGCTTTTCAAAAGTTTGATTACTATTATACATCGTTAAAGCGGAAGTATTCGATCATTGGAGTTGTATTATCTATAAGTTACGTATGTATTATCTATGTGTTGTATATAGATTTACGTAAGCGTCGATAATATATATAAACAAAGCGTTACGGTATCTTTTAAACTTGGACTGTTTTGTTTTGTGTGTACATAAACAACTGATATGGAAAAAATAACCCATTTATGGAATGTAAATCAATTCATTACAAAATTGAATTGTTCACAAAGTACGAACTTGCAAACATTTTACATGTAAGTTTTATATAACTGATTTTTATAACCTTATCCATTCACGAGTATGCAGTTCTTAGAAATGTGTACGGTTATTTTAGTGTAAGCTTTATTTAGTAATACAAAAATGTATTTGTTGTATATATAGAATGTTCTAGGTTTAAACTATCAAACTTTATTGATACGCTGTACAAAGTAAGAAACGTACATTATATAAATGACACATAAGGTCTACGTCTTGCTAATACATCACAATGCAATAATCAGCTTGTGGCATTTAAAGAGACTGCTTGGTACTTGTGAAAGGATTAAATTTAATGTAGATATAATTATATGTAAATAATAAATAATTTTATTATATTTCAGAGGGAAATGTAAAAAATTAAGTAAAGGTGTAATATTACCACCCAAAAATTTTAGTCCATCTGTGATGTGTCGGTATTGTGGATCACTTTGGAATACAGTGGAACATAGTATTCGATTAGTAGAGGGTAAACCTCTTGCTAAATCTATTAAGAAAATTGTACATACTATGAATAATAACAATGGAAGGATACCTATAGTTCGTAGAAATCTAGCAAAAAAATGTTTAAAAAATGAAAAGAACAAATTGGTACTGAAATGTTCAGTATGTTTGCAAAGTACAAAAATTCCTTTTGATAAGCCACAGAGGATAAAAGCACAGAAATCCAGTTCAGAGAGTACTAAAAGTGAAATGAAAAAACGAAAAAAGAAAAAGACCAAAGACAGAACCGCAGGTTTGAATATTTCTGGAGTTTCAAATTTACCTACAGAAAATGTCAAGGTAGAAGTAAAAGAAATAAACACGAAAAAAGAAGGAGGTACTTCAAACTTTATTACACCGACTCCAAAGTTAAAAAAATTGAACATAAATAAGTTGAAAGATATAGTGAATCATGGTGCAACACCTCCAAAGAGAAAAAGTCTACATAGTTTCTTATCAGAATTTTGCTAGAAATCAATTTATTATCAAAGTACTTTATAAAAATTCTAGAATACTATAAATTATTACTTATTATATAAGGAATATTTGACACATTTCTTTTATAAAAAAGAAAAAAAAATGAACATTCTTTTATTGTAATTCCAAAATTCCTATCCTGAATTGACAAAATTGACTGTACATCAAACATCAGACAATTAGTCAATTTTTATTCACTTTAATTATAAACTGTTCTCTACATCGCTATTCATATAATAAAATAAATACACTATACACCATGCATCAAGAGGGAATCGTACAAAGTCGCGCGTTAATTGTTCTTCCATTTACTCCAGTGGAATCTCTTTTCGTACAACCTGTAAGATAATTAAACGTTACATATCAAACAGATCATATCTCATTAAAGATATAATTTATTCGCGGAACAGCTGTTCGTGCATGTTAATGGAAACAAGACGGACGCAAGCTGGAATTCTAACTTAACAATTCTCAACCCTTCTCAATGGTACACGAATGCACGTTTTTCGACTGTGAAAGTCATGCGTGAAGGTCTACTTTCATGCATTTCGTGTTAATTCGGTCAGTGTGTCGAGCATTGGCGTAACTAAGATTTTTGTCTGGAAGCTTCTTTAGTTTTACTTAGTACCAGGTATGATTAAGCGATTTTTGCAAGTTTGAAAATTGAGATTTTTTCTGATTTAAAAATTTAAGAATTTGGGGATTTCGAGTTTCGGGGATTTAGGGATTTGGGAATTTAAAAATTTCTAATATTAGTTGCACCTCTCAGGAACCTTGGATTGCGTGGAGAGGATGAGTCCATGTTTCGGGAGGATCAGATTGAATTGGTGTGTAGCTAGTTACGCCAATGATGTCGAGACAAGAGAAGAGAGGAAGAGGAGTTGTTAGTCACCTGAATGCACGCCTCAAGATAATCCCGCTCGGACATTTCCTGGTCCTTTGCAGGGGGAACTTTTCCCCGGCGGCGCAGTTCTTGCTTGGCATCGTTCAAGTCAAAGATCGCCACGGGATCCAGTTTGCCCTTCAGTACCAGGCCCGCCAAGTATTCAATGTAGTGCTGCCTGCGGGGAAAAGTACCCAGAATTTAGTCGTGCCACGCACGATTCTCTTTCGTTTACCTCGATCAAGTCCCTCCTGTAATGTTCTGGATCACGACCGTACCAATTCGGTGGCAATTTTATCCCTGCACGTCTCACGCAAGTCTCGAGATCGTCTATATTTAGCAATAACAGTGGTTCCAGTTGGGTTTTCCGAATCAATCGGACTAGATACTCTATATAGTGGATCCTGAATATCGAAGGACGCGTTAAGAGAACGCTGTGATAGAAAATTATTCTTTAACGTCTTCAAGATTTCTATCTGCTGTCTTTAATTTTCAAACTCTTAAATTAGAATCACAACTGTGATGGTATATTAATCGTACAAGTATCAATAACAGAAGTAGAATAATCTTGAAGACATCGAAAGAATTGTTCTATACAATAACTCTGGAAATAAGGTATCATGCATACTTTTCATAAATCCTTCAGGCTTTATTTTACTCGCGACTGATAGCTCAAGGTCGTTGTGTACACTTGCATTACTAATAATTGTATTATTAATTACTCAGTCGTTCTGTTTTTGTTCACATACCACTTGAATCATGCTACGAGAGTACAAAAGAAATGAAGTCATCGTCGCAAAATTAATCTTTCGAGCGACCGATTCATCTTTCCATTTGGCTGTATCTCCATTATCGCATTATCGAGACAAAAGGTATTCGATAACGGAGTGAACGTTGATAAGGACACATGCAGAAGTTTCGCAAAACGATTTACCTGCAGAGACCAGCGTGTCCGTCAACCACGTCCGAGTTGCATATCGCGTCCACGACACCGGTGGGAGTTTCTTTCTGTAATTGCACTTTGCACTTGCGTTCTCCAGGCGGACCTTCTGTATCGAAGGCGATTCCATTATCTATCAACAGCTGTTGTAACTGAGCGGGCTCCTTATCTCGAAGATAGAACAGACAGTTTCGCGGATGATGAGCGTGAAGACCCAGCTTCGCGCAGTACGGACTGACCGAGCATTTCGCTCCCATCATGAATGCCTTACCACAACCGCAGCAAAACTCGTACTTGCACTGACTGCACGTGAAATGCATGCAACCTGTGCAAAATTCGTTTGATAATTCGCAAACCTCTCAATTTTGTAAATTTACAAGTTCTTGTATCTTTTGTAAGACGAGCGTTATCGAGTTCTAGTTTAACCAAAGAACTGTCCCGCAAAGTTTACTCACCTCCGCGGGACAAAGAGTAGCGAAATTTGCATTTAGGACAATCTATCCCATTATCTGCCAGATGCTTGGCTAAGCCTGCGGCTTGATTGTCCGGATCGTTCTCATCTTTCCAAGCGGCGAATTGCTCGCACGTAATTCCTTGATGCTGTTTCTCCCACTGAAAGTGAAATTGATTATTCGAGAGGACGTAATTTGCGTTTAACCCTTTCGCTTTGGCGCTTGTGACAAAGTAATCGTTGCTGATGACTTCAAGTGTTCGTATTTCTTGTTTTACGAATTTTCTAACAGAGTTAATTACGCCGTATTATTTCTTGAAAGCAGCGTAATATGTTTTAATATCTTAAACATTACATATGCGAACATTATATACTCGTCTTTCTAAACGACAGAAATAATTTTCAGGCAATTATCAACGCACGCACGTACCGGTCTCCGACATTGAGCGCAGGTAACAGATCGGCAATCGGGACAGATCAATCGTTTCTGGTCTGGATCCGCGTAAAATCCGCTGGAACACTGAAAGCAACATACATCTAGGTTATTTTCGTTCGATCGAACAGAAAGGATCGATTATCTTGCACAAAGGAAACACCTGAATGCACCACTTGAAATTGGGATCCTGCATCAGCGTTCTATCCCTCAGTTTCCTCTGGAAGAGTTCGTGAATAGGCGGGTCTAGAAGTGTCTTCAGCTGTATGTCCAAATTACTGAAGTACTCCAGGACTTCGTCTTCGTTGGCATCCTTGAGATTAGGTTCCTTGCAGAACGGACACACCGCGTCCGTGATGTTCCTGTCGCTGATTTGGATGGTGAAGTAGTTTTTCGCGCACTCGTTGCAGCAACGGTGCACGCATTTCAGCATCGACACCATCTGAAATTCGAAATTCGTCAGAAAAGATCGGAGTCATTAATTCAAATGGTACTTCTTTCTACCTGACTCATCGCAAAGCGACCCGTGCACAGCTCGCATTCCTGTTGCAAGAAAGCCAACGCCGATTCCACGCTGGAACATTCTTTAGCCGCTTGAAGAGCCTCAACATCTCCGAATTTCAGCGCAAGTAAACTAGCAGCCACTTCCGCTTCATCGTAATTTGATGCTTTACCCTCGGCTAACAAGCGACGCGCTATTCTCTGTGAATGAAACGAAAGGCTTCTGAAATTTTGCGAACTCAAATACTCGGCTTTGTAAATAAAATATACCGGGTGAATCGGTAACAGCGTAACTCCTTGCTTGATACTAGCATAACAAAATATTTTTATATATCTTTTTCTAAATGTTATACTCATTGTAAAATACTAGTCCATATTACCATGAATACCCTGTATATCGATGCACCCTGTATGAATCATACATCGATTCGGTAACAGTTAACTTCTATTCGAGTATGCATACGAACACGGAGTAATTGAAAGTGAACTCGAATAAACGAACATGAAGGACAGAATTCGAGTGTCCTTTAGGCGGACAGATTGATGCGAACAATGATATACGAGGACAGACAGCATGCAAAATAGACGAAGAGACTACACCAACGTCTAGAAACGAGCTCTCGACATGTTGACAATGACATCGTGATCGAAATGTTAATATCGTGGTTGCTTGTTAAACGCACGAGCCGCACGAGCGAGTATTAAACGAACGTTAATACGTTAATGGGATGCACAGCGAAGAATGCAAAGCGAATTCTCAGAGTTGTTCGATGTTTTGTGCGACGTTTCAGATATTCCGAGGAGTCTTCTTCGTCTCGAGGACGAAGTAACTGGATGATGGAAAAGTTGTGTTTCGCGATATTAAATTAAACTCCAGACGCGGTTCTTTGCGAAAGAAACGTACAAACCACGGATACAGGCTCTTTCATTTTAACTCTCTTATAAAATCATCGAACTTAACTATTTTATTTAATTTTTTTTATCATGGATTTCTTTACGAATAATAGTAGTGTTTATTTTTTCCAATTAAAGCTTTGCCAAAGCAAGAAGCGATTAGTCACAGTCTCCTTACGAAGAAAACCAAAATGAAGCACTTACCTCGAGGTATAGGCAATCTCTACTTGGAAAAGAAAAAAAAAGGTGAGCTTAAAACTACTGTCAAAACAGGGTTATAAAGGGTGTCAGCCGTTTCTAATCTGTTTATCTTTCTCGATACGTTTCGAGCTGTTTGTAGACATTGGTCTGTCAGCGGCAAGGGATCGACATAGTCGACAAGTGATTTTCTGACAACTGACGTCTACTGACCTCCCGTTCCGTTTTGGGAGATACCCCCGTCTTCGAGTTGCCGCTTCTACTATCCACGTACTCCCTTTCCGTTTTCTCTTCACCCTCGAACCGATGGATACAACTGGCTACCAGGGAGAATCGTTTCTTCGACGTTTCTCCCTGATCCGACCCCCTGTCGCAGCCCGTACTCGCTCTGCGACTTTTCGTTCGTTTTTCGCTCGTCCGCTTCGCCATTTTTACCTCACCCTTCGCGTCGATTCTCTTCTTCTCCCCGATATCCTTGCTTCTCGATTTACTCGTCTCGACGGACTTCTTGACCGTGTCATTCGTATCCCTTTTCGATATTAATTGATCTTTGGACTTCGCCGAAGGCTTCTTGGAAGTAACTTTGTTTAACTTGTAAGTCTTTTGTTCGTCCGCTTTCAAAGTTTCATCTTCGTCGGATGTTTCGTCGTTAAAACTCTGCTCATCATTCTCCTCTAATTGTTCTTCCTCATCCAGCGAGGAGTCTTTCACGTCCGCGTAAGTTTCGCTCGAATTAGAGGCATCCTGGCTCTCCGTATCGCTGACAGACTCGCTCTCGGATCCCTCGAACTCGGAGTCCGATATCTTCGCCTTTATCGCGTTGATGGTTTCCTGCAGGAGGATCTCGGCGTCGGTTAATTCCTCCATGCTGCCCAAAGCGTCGTCGGAGAATTGTTTATCCGTGCTAGATATATCGGACTCCACGATGCTTTCAAAATCCGATATGTCCACATCGGAGTCCTCCTCGGAGTATTCTTTGCTAGACTCACTCTCCGAGTCACTGGATATCGCTGAATCTTTGCCAGCTACGATTACGTCTGGTTCAGCATTCTTCGCCTGAGGTTTCTTCTCGTTTCCGGTTTTCTTACCGGAAATCTGGACAGTTGCATTTTTTACTTCTACGTTCCTGTTCGTGGAACCGTCTTTCTTCGGAGCTTCTCGTCCGGTTCCAATCTTTGGAACACTCTGCGCACCAACTTTTCTGGCAGCTTGCTGACCGTTCATTTTCTTCGCGGCGTCGTTCACGTCGTTAGCTCTCTTGGAAATTGGCTGCGAACTTTTACGGGACTGTTGCTGAAACCTGGCGGTGAACACGGGGATTCTCGACAGGAACGATTTCGGTTTTTCTTTCGGTCTCGAAGCCTGCTCTGTCTTTTTGTCGGCAGACTGCATGATCGATTTCCTAATTTGCTCGCAGCCCTTCGACAGCGTTCTTAAGATGGTCGATCTCTTTTCAGGGGGCCTCGAGTTGCAGGCCTTTGAAATTTGCTTTTGATTAGTGGATGGTTTCGTTTTGCTCGCGGTGATATTCGAGGAGACGTTTCCGACCTGGACCTTCGAACTCTTTACCAGGTTCTCCCTCGGACTTCTCCTGGACACGGTCGATCTGCGAGTCGGCTCCGTAACCTCTTTTACTTTTGCGATTCTACCTTTCGGGCTAATCTTTCCGAAATTTCGTCGAGGTATACCGGTCGGTTTTTTGACCACTTTCACGGGAGACCTCCTTCTGCCGACCTTCTTCGCCGGCGATTTGGATCTCTCCTTCGGCGGTACCTTCTTGCCAATTTCATTTGCATCAGCTTCGTTATTATTTTGGACGTTAACCGCGCTTTCTCTCGAAATCGTAATAGCTTCCGCCATTACGCTCTCTAGTCGCGATTTCATCGATTCCTCATCGGTTTTATTTTCCGCGCACTCCAGCAGGTTAATTGGAGCGCAGTCGTTCACTGCTATCATCGGAGACTCCGTTATTTTGATCTCTATGATCTCGGCCACTCCCGGAGATACTTCGCTAACATTTTCCATCATGGAGTATTTAACTTCTCGAAAATCGGTCAGACTCACGTTCTCCATAGAACTAACAGTTTCTTCCATTTTGAGTTCTGTTACATGGGCTATCGAAGGTGTTTCGATAACAGTTTCCGTAGGATGTTCAATTTCTTGGATATTAACCGAATTTATAGGTAGGGTATCAGTTACTTTATTCTCTAGGATTTCAGGTACCTCTGGACAGGATCCATTAACATTTTCAACGACACGTTTGATTTGGGTATTAATCGAATTCACTATAGGGGTATCAGGTTTTGTTACTTCAGTCTCTATGATCTCAGGTACTGGTAATTCATTAACAATGGCAGGTTTAATTTCTTGGACATGAATTGAATTCACACTCGCGATAGGTACAACAGACTCTTCTACTACGAGCTCTGTAATCGCAGGTATTACAGAGAGAATTGTACTAACAGTTTTTACGGGACACTTAACTTCTTGAACAACCGATTCAAAAGGATTTTCTACTACATTTAAATCGAAATTATCAGAACGAGCCAGTTCAGTCGACACTTTATTTTCACCAGAAAGGGACGTATTGTTATTCGTATCTTTTGCAATATTACAGGAAGGTTCAACATTATCGTGTGTCTTATTATAATTATTTTGAACGTTATTAACAGTGTCGGAATTAATTTCGGTTTTGTTCGGGTTCGATTCATTAAGCGCATCGGTAACGTTATCGAGAGGAGTTTCTAGAATTTTGTCAGTGCTCGCAGAATTCGGCTTGTTAAAGGGAAATTCGGTGTCCAAAGTATGCGAGTTTGACGAGGGATCGGTAATACGAGAGCCACTCGAAATAGTTAAAATTGTCGATCCAGTATTCGCGAGGGCTTTCGAAGCCTCGTTTACGTCGAGGTCGTTCGATATCGAGGATGGAATTGCGGATAGAATCTTCTGATCGTTCCCAAGGAATTTTTCTACCTTTGAATCGTTCGTTTCAATTATTTCCCTCGAATTCTGCTTCACGATCGTCGAGGCATCGTTATTGGTTCCGTTTTTTGTCAGCTTGTCGATTTTCTCCGCGGACGTTGATGTTGATTGATCATTTACTTCTGCTTTCGACTGAACATTAATTTGCCGAAGGTTCGTTTCAGAATCGAGGGACTTACTTCCACAACTTATTGGACGAGTATCGATTTTATCGTTGGGAATGTGGCATGCGACGGAGATGGGCTGCTCTACTTTTTCGGATACGTGCAACGGAGTTTTCATTTCTTGGACAATTAGTTTGGGTCTGCTGGGAACTTCGGATATTTTCGACTCTTGTAACGCGTCATTTTTGTTGGGTTCTTTGGGAACTTCGCGTGGGACACTTTTAGAATCCTTTGAGGTTTCAGCTATTCTTGGATCTGCATAAAGTTCGTCACTGTTTTTGGAATCTACGAGGATTTTACTCTCTAACGGAATATTTTCACCGTTCTTCGAAACTTCGGAGGAAACGATTGTTAAATCAGTCGCTTTAGAATCTTCCGCGAGAGTAGTACAATCTTCAAAGACTTCAGATTCGTCTGAAATTTCGTGAGAATCGTCCTCGACGGTTTTGGAAACTTCATGGATTCTGAAATCTTTGTTCATTTCAAGGTTTTCAGAATCTGAAGTTTCGGCAACTCTAAAATTGTCTGAGACGTTCTCAGGTTTTTTAGAAACCGGGATTTTGGAATCTTTTACCTCGAGGTCAACGATTCCAGAATCCTTAGAAGTTTCTCGAGCAACTGCTTTATCCTCCGAAATTTCAAAGTCTACAGAAACGTTGTCAAGCTTTTCAAGATCTCTCAAACCTTCGTTCATAACTGCTTCTCCATTGTTCGAAGTCTGTTCGACCCTTTTAGAATCTCTTAAAGTATCGTCAGATTCAAAATCGCATTCTATGACTTTAGAATCGATCGAAAGTTCGCGAGAACCCTGCTGAGAATCTCGAAGATTCTTCTCGACGTCAGACATTTTTTCATCGACAGAAACGGGAAGCGGGGAATTGTTCGTATTACAAGGCTCGGTAACCGTTGCGGACAAATTAGTGGTATTACTGTCAAGCAATTTGTGGTGTGAAACAAGTACGTTATCAGCAACCAAGCTGGCATCGATTAATTTCACACGCTCGGCGTCGCAACGCGTTCGCATGTTAGATGACGATGATTCACCGACGCAGGATGACGTTTCGTTCGATAATGATTGTGCAGCAATGGTCTCGTTGTGTCTCATCGCGTTATCGGTCGTGAATGATTCGTCGTTGAAAGATGCATTGTTAGCGCGCGAATCTTTGATGTCGTTCACGGAAGAGCTGCCCGCTTCCTTTGACGAGGATGATCGATCGTTCCGCGCACGAATCTCGGAGCCTCTCGAATGATCGTCGGATGAATCGCTCTTCGTCAACGATACTTTTGTACCAGTTTGCCGAACGTTCGGCGCTCTTTCTTCGTTAACATCCTGGCCGACAATTTCCGGGGAACGCAAACTTACTTTCGGCGCTTCCTTTATTTCGTCGCTCCGCGATTGCGTTACTTTCGCGTCATTTGGGATCCGGCTGTCGTCAAATGTTGCCTCCGCTATTGTTCCCTTTTCTACGCTACCAGAAACGCCATTGTCTTTCTCTCTACCTACCGTTCCGAGCTCTCGCAGTTTCTCGACGTCTTCTGCGCTCGTTGCGGATTCCACCTTTTCAGCGTCTCCTTTCTTCTCTTCTATTGCAACTTTTCTCCGGGCTTCCGAGTTGTTATCTGCTTTCCCTTCTACGTTGCGCGCCATTTCGTCGGAAATTTCGGAGTTCGATCTTCTAGGAGACAGCATCTGCATTGCCGATATGAAGGGACCCAGCAATTGTTCCGGCAACGATTTCACTGCCGATATCAGAGCTTCCACGGAGGCCACTTGCGTTTCGTTGCTGTTCTCATTTTCGGTATGCGTTACAGCATCATTTTCAACCGTCAAAGCTTTATTGCTTGTCCCTGGTACATCTTTCGAATTTATTTTACTCGTTTCGTTGCTGTTCTCATTTTCGGTATGCGTTACAGCATCATTTTCAACCGTCGATGCTTCATCAGTTGTCCCTGGTACATCTTTCGAATTTATTTTACTCGTTTCGTTGCTGTTCTCATTTTCGGTATGCGTTACAGCATCATTTTCAGCCGTCGATGCTTCATTGCTTGTCCCTGGTACATCTTTCGAATTTATTTTACTCGTTTCGTTGCTGTTTTCATTTTCGGTATGCGTTACAGCATCTTTTTCAACCGTCGATGCTTCATTGCTTGTCCCTTTCGAATTTATTTTACTCGGTCCCGTCTCTGATCCGCCAACCTCAACAGCCGATGTTTCTGAAGTAACTGGTTCCGCTGAAACTTGGTCCTTGTTCTTCAATTTCTCGTCCTTCGAATCAGACGATTCATTTGCATTAATTTCCTTCGTCAAAACTGTCTGTCCCTGCATAATCTTTCCACTCTGCTCCAACTTCGTCACATCGGACGAACCAGAAGCGCTAATTGGTTTTACCGGGACCTTCGGAGACTCCATCTTCTGGTTTGTTAAATTAGCTCCCTCGGACCGTGACGAATTTTGCGCGTCGGATCGCGAAAGAATACTCGATGAAGGATCTTTATCCGCGTCCACTGTCCTTTGTCGAGGATCTGAAACCTTTTGGGACGTTCCGTCTTTGTTCGAGCGTGAAGAAGCTTTATCCACTGGCGCGCTGCTTTCCGATGGATCTGAACTCTTTTGGGACGTTTCGTTTTCCTTAACGCGCGATTCTTTGTCTTTTCCTTGATACACCTCTACGTTCACGCTTTCTACCGTTTGATCTAGATCTGATTTCGATACAGCATCGTTTGTTGTCTTCGACTTATCTTTTTCGACATTGGAGACGGTTTTTTCTCCGCGATCGATGTTCCTTGTTTGCTTCGTATCTTTCTTCAGAATCGATAATACCTCCGCTGTTTTGCTCCTCAGATTTTCTTGCAATAACTCTTCTGTCGCACCAGAGGTCTGGTTTTCAACAGCGTTCGTTGAAGCTTTTTGACTACTGGATGTATTTGTTTTTTCTACTTTGTCGTCTTTGGAAGTTAAAATTGTTTCGACTGTTTTCAAATTTTCTGAGGGTGCTGCATTCTCTTTTTCTCCCGAACTTTTTATGGAATTGTCAATTGTATTAGTTACAGTGGGTACATCATGTTTAATCGCAGCCTCATCCGTTGATCGATTATCCTTGTCAGAAGTCTCTTTCACGACAGAGTCCTGCTTCGACAAATTTTCCGACAGCCTCAATTTCTCTTTCTCGATCAAATTTGTCATAGAATTATTATTTCGAATACTGTCTTTGACGGTGTTCTCAACTACGGTATCATCGTTAACTATCGGCGCTTTAATATCGTTCTCGACGAACATCTTCTCGTTCTCCAATGTCTTAACGCGAGCAGTGTTGGCTACTTCGAGGTCTTGTACGGCCCTTGGGACCAGATTTTTATCGATTAGAACGGTTCGATCGTTATTTCGATACAGATTATCAGGCTTATTACCGAGCGTGTTAAGGGGGTCTTTGTCAAGTTGCCAGTTATCGGTCATTTGTCTGAGGGCTGCCAGTTGCTTTTGAAAGTCGGCCTGCAACGCGACGAAATTTTCAACGATTGGTGATATTACCTGCTTCCTGGCTTCCGAGTCCGACACGTTGGTAACCTGTTCGGAAACACCCTCTCCACCGACCGCACCTGCCGCATCTACAACGATCAAACTCGATGACGGTGAATAAAAAATCGTTGTTAAACCGTTGAATTGCCTCCGGAGTACTTTTCATTCGCACCAAGCGACATTTTTGATAGACAAACTAGAATGTGTAAACACAATAAATATAACTACCGGAACATGTCACCCTGTACACTGTTTTGCCCATAAGTAAGCATGGGGGTTTCCACCTGCTGCCACCACGGTGCAGGTGGACCAATCACCACCAAATTCAATAGGGTTCTTTTACTACCTATAGAGAACCTATGTACCAAGTTTCAAAAGAATCAATGTGGCGAGGAGTTATCGTGATGACAGACGGACACATCGTATTCGCATAAACTACCTTTTCAACATTTTCAATGTTCCGGTAGTTAATAAATACTCAAATCCTGAGGCAATCCAACATATAAGAGCGTGGATTTATTTCACGTAAGACCATCCAAAAGTAATCGTGTACATGCAAAAGATGATTCAAAATGAAACTTAATGAAAACCTCACGAGGTGAAGAAAATCAAGTCGATGTCCGTCAGATATAAGTTATGAAATTTCATAACACGTATTTTGTATGAGATGATTCGCTGATTACTTTTGTATGATCAGACGAACGCACAATATTCGCTGACCTTCCCGCGGTGCAGCCTCGTCGTTTTCCACCCCGACCGGAGGACCCCAAATCCTCATCAAGAACGGTTTCAGCTGATTCTTTTGCAGCTCGAACAAAGCCGCGTCCTCGGCGCCGGCATTATTCTCCAACGCCTTTACCACCTCCGCCGTCGTGAAGTTGCCCTTTTTCATGATTTCCTCGCACTGTCCAAAATCATTCGTTTTCTCATCAACATATCACATTTAGCTATTATCATTGTTTATACATTTTCAAATTCTCTAACGCTGCACGAGATCTTCTTTCCTAACATTCCATCAGTAGCAATTATATTTAACCCTTTGCCATACTTTGCCGAGTCTGACTCTTACAGCTCAAATATGACAAACCTTATTCAAACTTTGAACACACTTCAACTTGAAGTTTAGGTCCAATAAATTGCATTATCAAGGATAACTGAAAATAAAATATTTACATTTTAATTTTGTTTGTTCGTTTTAACCCTTTAGACTCCCTAATTTTTATAACCTACCAACCATTTACAAAATAAATAATAGAAGGGGTTCACAATAAAATATATCGTAACAGTGTAGAGTATGTAACAAATTCATTTTTGATTTATTATAAATAGTAAATAAATGATAATATATATGTTCAACCAAACAATTTATTTAAATTTTTTATATGGTTCGTCGAGCCACACTCGACATAGGAGTGCAAAGGGTTAATGTTATAGCCCTTTATAGTTAGTCTTGACTAACGCATTTATTAAATAAATGGTAAGGGAAGGGGTTAATTGTACATGTCTTACTGATCTAGCGCAGCGTTGAATAATATCAGTTTTCAGTCCCAGAAGTTCTGACATTGTTCCCAAAATTACCTTTAGCTGTCTCCGCTGAATCGCCATAGCGACAGCGTTCCAAACATCTCCCTTCGTCAGTCTCAATGCTTCTTTGGCCTCGGTCGGCGAAAGCACCCCGATATTGTTCTCCTTCAGCTCCTTTCCTTGAGTGGTTACCAGAACTTGTACAGTTTCCACCAGATGAGGCCACTGCGTCTTCAGCCAGTCGATAGGGTTGCTAGAGCCCTGTGACAAGGCCACTTGAACGTCGTCCGTGGAGTAACCGAGTCTTTCAGCGTCTCGTAGCAGTTCCACGATCTCCAGACCTTGACGAGTCAAAGTTGAAACGCCTTGGGAACTGGGACCTGCATCTAGGAATCTTGGCTGACTCGATTCCTGAAACAGTAATTGGTTCGTTGATAATTGACACGAGTAGCTGCATCGTAAATTACGTACAATGTAAAATGTGATGCAGGGTCGACGAACAAGAAGGATTCGATCGTCGTAAGATGTACCTTCTGATGAAATGTTACAGGCTTAATGCTATATTAAGGCTACTCTATTAAGACTAACGTACAAATCGGTACGATTAATTTTAACACACTGTTGCAATCGAGCTTTAGTAAAGATCAATGGGGACGTTCGTTGGAATCGGTCGCAGAGTCGCACTAGGTGTAAACGTATCCTTCCTACTTTCACACCGAGGCTACGAAACTTGTCATTACGATAGTGTTAAAAATTATGCTAAGGAACTGGGAGAAAAATCAACGATTCTCGATAGCTGTTTACCCTGGAACGGTAATAAAGGTGGGTGGAGTCGATGGAGTTTCGTCGCGTACGGTCCCTGCTCGGCCCGCCGATCAGTTGCTGAAGATATTGCTCTTGGATCGTGTGCGGGTACAATTCTGGGCTGTTTACGAACCTGCTTTGCTCCTGGAACAGACGCTCCGGATCGTTCCTTTTAGTGGACTATTTTAAAATACTTAAACTTTCGAAGAACTTAGAAATTTGAAATCAAGAGGTCTGGAGTTTCAAATTTCTAAATTGGCAATTTATATTTACACGCACGATTATTGTCCAGTAACTGTTCGTTAACGTCTAATTTTTGATTCATCAAATTCGAAAACTTCGGCTTTAAATGAAATGTAGTTCACGAATCTACGTATTGATTTTTCGTTATACCTCTGCGTCGCTGTCCTCATAATACAATAATCCCTTCGAGGCGGATGCAGCTCTTACGAAACCTGCGCTTCCTCTGACTGGGAGGTAGTCGTACGTCTGTAAAAGCATATTCCATGTCCAATAACATTCTCGTTCCTCCTTTCCTTTACCCGAAATGACAGATTTTTTTTCGCAAAATAAAATACTCTCGTCTTACTTGAGTGGAAATGCTCTGCGGCGGTGGGGAGGTTCCGGTGGAAACCGAATGGCTCTTTGCAATTTTTCCGAGCATCGGTCGTTTTGTTGGATCTTCGACGCTTACTTTTGTGTTATTCGATGCGTCGGTGTTGTCAGTAGACGCTGACACACTTTTTGTCGTTACCAAAGCATTTTGCGTTATCGGGGATTCACCCAACGAATTTTCTTGCGTATCTGTAAATGTAATCAAATCGATGCTGAACATTTCTCTCGTTTCACTTCCATCTTTCGAAACATTCTGGTTGGGTTCAAGGACAATGTCTTGATCATGCACTTCTTCATCCTTATTAAGGATGTCAAAATGGTTTGTTAAAATTATGGGGAAAAAATTATTACGTACGTTGCGAAATGAGGGTTGCAGGTAATTCATTCTATTTATTAGCACAATTTCCTATCTTCAGTAAAATAAATTTGCAGATGGATGATTCGATTCGTTAGCAATTTTTAATCCGGTTATATTTGTGATATATCGAAGTCTAAACTATCGAACCACCCTCTGCAGCTACCTCCGCAAAATGGTGGAATTGCAACCTTAATGTTCTAAACTAGCACGAGGGAGACATTCGACAACGAATTTGGACGTAAAAGAACAGCAGCCAAATGCACGCTCGTGCTTGAAACTAGCTCCTCTTGAATGAATAATAAGTACGCCAGACATGATTGAACACGGGATGAGAATAAAAAAATAGAAAGAGTGGCTTCATTTCAAATACGACTATGCATTTGGTTTCCACTGAGCGTGTACGAAACAGTTTGCATGTCTCTTTATTATTCATCCAAGGGTATACATCGACACAGGGCATTCTTTATAAAAAAAAGAGAGACCAGAGGTGGACTAGGAGTAGGAGAAACATTCAAGACAACAGGTACAATAATTGCGATCACTGATTCGATTTGGTACCAAAGGAAAAGCTGATTTTGCGCCTTGCTCTACCTTTGTTCTTTGCGGATCCACTGTCCCCGCTTTCTTCGCTGTTCGAAATTTTTAGCAAGCTCGTTCGTTTCTCCAGATCGGGGCTAGGGTTGCTGGCCGCCGATTCGCTTTTGGGAACTTCGCTCAGAACGCTCGAAACATCTTCGGAGTTTTCTGGATTGCTCGGAGGCAGCGCACTGCTCTTGGTCTTGCAGCAAACCACGCAAACACGGTCCTTCACGTTGTTTATGAAAGTACAATGCTCGCAAGCCCATTCTTCCTCTGGGATCTCCATCGTAACCCTCTCATTTTTGGTCCTCGAACGATCCTCTTCGCGTTTTTCTTCCTTCCGCGAAGGGACGCTTTTCTCCTGTTGTTTGATCTCGTTAACCTTCTTCGTTGAACTTTCTTCCTCTACTCTGGTCTCTTCCTGAGCTCTGCTGGCGGGTCTCGACACAGGTCGATCGTCGTCGTGGACTTTTCTAGGAACCGACTCGCGAGAGGGTGTTTTCCTGCTGCTCTGATTATCGGAATCGAAGGACGATCTACCCGAGCTTCTTCTGGCGGGAGACCTTTCTACCTCGTCGACGGGGGTGTCTCTCCTCAAGGAGGACTCCCTCTTCGGGGGTTCTCGATCGCGGGAGGGATCTCGACTCTGTTGATTTCTGGACGCAGGACGAGTCACGACCTCGTTAGTTTCCGTTTCTTGGTTTCTCCTCGCCGACACCTCTCTCGCAGGAGTCTTCCTGATCTGAGCGTCGCTGTCGATGGAGGATCTTCTAGAATCCCGACGAGACGATCTCTCGAAGTCGTCCAAACGCGCGTTTCTGCGCACGGACGAAGCTCTTTTCACTGGGACGTCGTCTTCTTTTCTTCGAGCAGATACCTCTGCCTTGTCGAAGTGGTCGTCCGAGGAACTGGTCACTCTGGATCGAGCTGGTAACGTGCCTCGGCGGTCCGACGACTCTTCGTCGGTGCTTCGTCTTCGACGATAATTGCCGTTTTGAACGCGATCCAATCGCAAGTCGGTTTTCGAGAGCCTGCGTTCGTCTTGGTCGTATCGTCGTCGGGAATTCAGCGTGCTCTTCTGGAAGTCGTCGTAACCTCGCGACGATGGCGGGTACCGTTTAGTCGGCTGACTCTCGGACCACTGATCCTCCGTGCTCGTCATCCTCTCTTCCGACATCAGTCGTCTGGAAACACGTTATCACGTTATTTCGCGTAATCCTCATTCGTTTGCGGTTAATTTATTTCATCTTTTGACGTGCACGTTTCATGCAGATGTTCTGCATTTTATGGGATCAATTATTAGAGCTTATTTTGTGAAACATGCATGAGCAAGTGTTTTATTATAGATACATGCACTGTTAGGTATCTTTTTGTCGTTAGTAAGATTAAGAGCAGATCATTTGTTGTCCCTAAAGAATATATGATAAAGGGGTTGAAACTACCGATTGTTAATTAAGAATTAAAATTCTAAATATTTAAGAATCTAGGGAACTTTAATTCTATAAATCTCAGTCAGATGAATTTGCAAACCGAAGTGAACATTTCTCCAAAATCGCAGTCAAACTTACTCGCGACGATTTCTAGGTAACAAGCCTCTACTGCCTTCCTCTTCATGGTAGCTTCTCTGTCTGACACTCCTGGACACACTTCCTCGTCTACTTCTGGAGCTCCGCGAAAGTCTGTCATCGAAATCCGATTCTCCGGAATCCTCCGAGCTAGCGTCGGACGGTGATCCCTGTGATCTTCTGGATCGCGATCTGGAGGCCAGCGATTTTCTGGACTTTATACTGGGCGACGGTGAAGCAGCTCTCGATCTTCTGGTGGATTTTACGCTCCTGGCTGGGCTGTGAGGTCTCGACAGGGAGGTTGGATAGTATGGTGGAAGCATTTGCGATGGAGGGTATCCCATGGGGTAGCCCCATGGCATTGCTTGGTTCAGACTCATCGTCGAACCACCCATGGACATGTCCCATGGGGCGTTTGGTGGGTACCACATCATGGGCACTCCTCCTGGACCGAGATGTGCCATTGATTGTGTCTGAAAGATGATCGAATTAATTGTGTAACCTTTATTCAGTTTACATTTAGTGTGATATGAAAACAATTTACCATTTTACATTCTGGTTCAGAAATTGTATTAAACAAAAAATACTAATTGTAAGGTACTGTATATTAGATAACTCGGAGCTGACCTAGTAAATTATAAGCTGAATATGATGACCTGACCCAAATACGAAGCTCATGGTATTTAAACATCGTAAAGGCTTTAGGAAGCTTCTGGTCCAAGTCCTCGAGATATAAGCACAAATTACCTGATGCATTCCAGGATTCCACATATGAGGCGACGATAAATCGCAAACGCTGGTGGACTGCATCATAGATCTGGGCGGGGGCGGAGGTGGAACCGGAGGCGCCAGTTTCGGGCTGCCTAGGCTCACTGGCCTTGTGTTTAATGTGTCTCTCGAAATGTCAGAGGAAGCGTGTCTTCTTCTATTCGCATCCTGTGCCCTCATTGCTTCTTGGTATTTTCTGTATCTCTCCTGAACAGTCGCACCAATATTTCTCTCTTTAATATTTTATGCCTCCGGTGTAACCGTATTACAAAATCTCTATTAATATCTATGATACTATCAAACAGAGTATGGCCGTAATTCTAACACAGTTTCGTTCTCCATGTTTTTCACATTTAGACTATTTTCTTTCGCTAACTTTGAACTACTTTGAATTTAAATTTTGAATTGAGCACATAACTTGCTAATAATATTTATTAGGAACTAACTGTTTGAGATTTGTAAAGTTATAAAATCAGTTGAAGAGTGGTAAAAATAAATTTACCTGAAGGGTGGACATCTTGTCAGTGCCCGTTCCGGACGCGGATCCGTCATGAGGGGGTGAGTTGACGGAGTGCATGGATTTCGAGACCATTTTCGAATCTAGGGTAGCAGAGAGCGGCCTGGCGGTATTCGGTAGATTTCGCTTCAAACTGCCGACTCTCTCGATCAAGGAGAGATTCGTGGATCCCTGGTTTTGCGTCGATTTAGCCTAAGCGCGAAACCTGAACTTTATTACACGTTCGGGGTTGTAACCATTATCGGACGTGTGGTCTTTATCGTCTTTGAAAAGGTTTTCTTTTTCTGTTCTCTTTCTTAGCACGACGGCGAGAGGAAGGTATTCGAAACTAAAAGGGTTGGCGCGTCTTCACGGTTGAAGGCAGCAGCGCTAAAATTAAATTGCGTCGACGGGCGAGGCTAAATCGATGATAAACAAAGCGTTAGTGGACAAAATAAAATGAAATAAAACGACGGTGTTCCTGAGGATTAATCAAGAGCAACTTAAACGATATAAAGTATAAATAAACATGGCGGATTTCTAGCTGTTGGTTAATGTAGCTGCGGTGTGCTGTAAGCTGAAACTGATGTACACTGTGTGCATGTTAAACGAACAGAAAAAATTCAATGAAAATAAATGATACGGGTTCACCGTAATCATTTATCCTGCCATATTCACCGTCGTGTTAATAATTCCAGAACAAACTACGTTATAACGGCAGGAACCGAACAGTCCGATATTTCCGAGGTTTCGACAATGTGAAAGAGTGAACGGGTTCAGTGAATACGGCAGTAGTGTTTTGCGGTAACGTGGTGTATTAAAAAGAAACAACGACAATATACAATAAAATCTGTCAGCGAAAAACAACTTAGACTATATAATTTACGCGAGTAGTGTGCGTTTAATAACAATCATCGTTGCCTCGGTGTGACGTGTTCCCTTTTCCGCTAGAAACGAATCAGGCGCCGTTCGAAACTACGCTAAATACAACTAACAACGATTAACAAACATCTCCAAATACATATGATCACCGGAGACAAAGTTGCGACTGCTTATTTACAAAACGTCCTCCGGAGGAAGAAAGTCATAATAACATAGAGCTATCTGGATAAAAGGATCAGGAATACCGTAGAACAGCAATTGGCATAATTTGCCTCTGTGGGTTAGGTGGCCTGCAACTAACTGGGTCCGGAGATGAAAATCTCATGGCATTAGATCATATTAAGTAAATATACAGCTTACTTCAGAGTGGTAAATTTCGGTCGCTAAGTCGGAGATTTCAAAATTACTTCCCCTGATAAAATTTACCAATCTAAATCAAACCTAATTCTCGTGATTTCTAAAGAAATGAAATGACACCGTCCTACTCCACAGCTGTTCTAGGCAAAATATGATTCGCGCCTCGCAACGTGGTTTCCGGAGACCTCAAATTTCGTAGCGAGCCCCTGATATCGCCCCGAAGAATCGCACGCTACCTAACGTCGACACGGTGAGGTCAGCCTGAAAGAAAATTCACGAAAAGGGATGAAAGCCTCAGGCCAGGTTGCATCCTACCTGAGCGTTCTTGCGGTTTCGTCTGGGCGGAGGGATCGGCGGTGGACTCGACAGGTTCTCCCCTTTCGGTGGCAAAGGTGGTCGCGTCTTCATCGCGAAATCCGTCAGGATTCTTCTTCGTACGTGGCCCTTTCTCTTGGGGTGCTTGTGGTTCATGTCGTCGCAGGCCTCGCAATAGTTGCCGTTGCAGGTGTCGCAACGGGCGAACACGTTCTCCGTGCCGCATAGGGCACACTTGCTTATGACTGAGGATTTTAGAGGTTGCGGTCGGGTCGGAAATTCGATGATTTCGTAGTCCGGGTCACCACAGTCCCCGGAGAGCGACGGTGGCGGGATCTTCGGTGGGGTCGGTGGTCGTCGGTGCTGCTGTTCCGCTTCCTTCTGCTGCTGCGCCTTTTAGACAAAAGCGTACGTGATTAAGGAAGCAGCAAGGAATGAAATACACATTGATGACCAACTAATACAATTCTCAAATCTAGATAATTGTCTACTTTATTTTTATGTAACATCAGAAAATATTCAATGCAATACTACCAGTAATCATCGTGTCGTGTAAGACATTGCCATATCAACATTTAGGTGTCGTTAAATATTCTCACTTGTTAGTACTATTCTATATACCTACAAATTTCTGTCACCTTCCGTCAATTAGATGATTGTTTTTTACGTTTGCAGTGACGTGTACAAATTCTGTTTACACAGTTACTTAGAAGTAATTCTATAGATTGTTGTCTACTTTATTTTTGCTTGACATCAGAAAATATTCAATGCAATACTACCGGTAATCATCGTGTAAGACATTGTCATACTATCATTTAGGTGTCGTTAAATATTCTCACTTGTTACAACTATTCTATATACCTACAAATTTCTGTCACCTTCCGTCAATTAGATGATTGTTTTTTACGTTTGCAGTGACGTGTACAAATTCTGTTTACACAGTTACTTAGAAGTAATTCTATAGATTGTTGTCTACTTTATTTTTGCTTAACATCAGAAAATATTCAATGCAATGCTACCGGTAATCATCGTGTAAGACATTGTCATACTATAATTTAGATGTCCTTAAATATTTTCACTTGTTACAACTATTCTATATACCTACAAATTTCTGTCACCTTCCGTCAATTAGATGATTGTTTTTTACGTTTGCAGTGACGTGTACAAATTCTGTTTACACAGTTACTTAGAAGTAGTGATTCATACGCACCAGTACCCAGTGAGGCATGGACCTTGCCATGCGCAATCGGGTCGATGGGTTCGAGATGGCCATCGGGCGCCATTTTTCAGCTCCCGGGTTCTGCAACAGATTTTGAATCCTGCACTTTTTCAGCTATAAAAATTGACAGATGTGTAATACATCTTCAAACATGAATCTTCTTCAATCACAAATTTTGTTTTGGTTCCTTTGGATTGTCAAATTACAATTTTGTCCAGTATTCTCAGTGTGTTTAATTTTTACGGGTGCAACAATGCGTGGATTGTTTGGTTGCATTTTACAGGCAATTTCGTATCGAGGTGACAAGCTGGCAGCATTCGATGACTCGTGTTTGGTTGCCAAGCAATGCGTGAATTCATGTCATCGCACCTTGGACTAAGGTGATTTCGCAGACGTACAATCGAGATTTTTCGAGTGGATCGAGAAAGTGTGACGTCACTGGAGCCGGAAGCGGCCAAAATCGCGTCTATTTCTGGGGGGAAAAATCCTGTTCCGCGTCTAGAAATAAAATCGAGCCGAATGGCACGCGACACGAGTATATTTCACGTTGACACGAATACAGGGGAATCCGTAAATATCGTGAGTTTATCAGCGAATCATTCATTCAACCGAGATTCCTTCGACAATACGCGCTTATTTGAACAAGCTATCGAGCAAAGTTTCATTTATTTAAAGGCGCCGCAAGGATAAACCGATCGTTCATCGTTCAACGGCGATGAAAAACTAATTTTCGCGATTCCAGTCCAGTCGAGTTCCACAGGCGTGAATTAGAATCTCGAATTAGAGCCATACGTATCTTTAGAACGTTCGCCCCTTCTGTCCTGCCGCCGGTTCACACTCTTTTGTTCTATGCTGCTGTCCGATCTACTATGCGGGCAACAAACCATCTAATTTCCAAGAATTATAAATTTAGATTGCACCGCGATAGCTGCAGACCTTTATGATGGCTTCCCGCGGATAGCGAAAATTTCAATAATGCAACAGTGCCTTTCAATAATTCAACAGCAGCGGATTCCAATGATATCGTTAGTCGGTTAACGAGTTCATTTGGAAACGAGGATTGTTCCTCGAGGAAAACATCTATGTACTCCGTTAGACGCTATTTCGCTAAAATTGCTAAAGTCTAGAGAAGTTGGACGGCTTCCAAGATCTAGCTCCTGCCCAACAGACTATCTTCTATAAACATTTTTTCAACCACGTAATAATACCTCTCCGGAAACTTTATCGGGCTTTTGGATAACGAGCAGACTTCGTTTAAAAATTCATCTACAAATTTTAAATCTACATCAATCATTCTGCTGTCACGTGTCGCGAAAAATGAACAAAGCATCCAAGAGCATGTTCTAAAATTTGAACTCTTATGAATATTAATTGTCTATCTTCCGGAACACAATTACAAATCACTTATTATGAACCTTCATGTGATTGAAGTATCTTGATTATTAAGTTTAAATAATCTTGACTAGATTTTGAAGAATGTCCTCAAGTTTTGATAGGAGCTGTAAATGAAATTTCTAAGCCTTTCTTTCATGCAAAACTTTCACCGTGACAAATGACCATATAGTTATACCGAACTTATCGTTGCGTGTCTTCATAAACAAACTGACTCTGGTCCCCATTTCCGGTGTACATTGTGTACAAGATAAAACACGAACTTCGTGTGAAATCCTGGAGAATTACCACCACTTCGATACAACCGGAACGACATAAAGATCGTGTATCTTCTAGTTTCGCCTCACAGAAGCAGAATGAATGAAAATTGTGAATCTATGGCGGTGACGGCAGATCTAGAGCCCGTCGAATAATTGATGGCCACGAGTGTAGTTCTTTAGTCATTACTTTGTGTATCTAACGAGTATTCACTATATTTCATAGCAATTGAAATTTTTCTTCTCGTGATATACGACTTGGTTAATTTGATCGTATTGAGTAACCACTACTTTATAAAAATTTTAATATATGAAATTTCGTGCATTGCAATTTGAATAAAGTGGTTGAGTATTTTATAGTAAATTAGTATTTGAATGGCTGAATTTGTATGTGTATATAAGTATCATTAAACTATCGAAAGACTAATTATTCTGAAGTTCCTTCGTTCTCAAATATATTTGAATATAAGTAAAGCACAAAAGAAAGTGGCAACGGAGTTAATCACTCGGGTAAATGAGTGGCCCAACATGGTTGACGTCGAATTCCGTAAACGTAAAAAAAGTAAAGTAGTAATTAGATGACGCGAGAAGAGAACGAAAACGTTATCTTTATGGAATTGTAATGAGACGAAACGCGTGTTTAACGAGCGAACGGAGGCAGGAAATGGAGGAAAGTCGGAGATGTTGTCCACGCGGTCGAGCGGTTCCAGAGGCCGATGCACCACGTTATCGAACAGCACGTAGAAAACAAAGGACGCAGTGTGGCACGTATCGTGGCGTTACGATGCGACGTTAGGTATAATACACTCTCGTGAAAGGAAGATCGCACTCACATTCATGTGGGACCACACGGAGGCGATTTCTCCGATTTTCCTCGGGAACTGGTCGTCACGGTACTGGCTCGTCTAGAAGGAGAGCTGGTTGCATCGCCACCAGCCGAAATCTATTTCCGTAACGTGGCTGCTGGACCGATGCCACCATTTTACCGAAGTCTCCCCGTTCGCGTAAATATATCAGAGACGACGCGCCACAGCTTGCTGCCGCTGCTCGGGATACTGTGCCTTGCCTCTTTTGAACCGCGCTGTACGGGGATCTTGATCTTGTTTTTCGTTCGCTCGAATTCCACGGGAAACCTCGAGGAAATTAGGACGTTCGCGATATTCGTGGAACCTTTGAGACGCGATTGCCCTGCGTCGGCCCTTTTGTTTCCCTCAGGAGCTTTATATGGAACCTTACGATCGAGCCTTTGATTACGTGCTCCAAGGAGATTTTATAACATTTTGGAATATGTTCACATCTAGAATATGTTCACAACCTCTTTAGGTTGTACAGATATTTGTAAAAGGCATTCTTTTAGATTAATATCTGGAAGTGTGTCGTAAAGACATGTAATCCTGCTCACGTAGGAGGAGAAAATGTTTTCTTAAAATTCGTGCAATCGTTTGTAAGACGTTGGATTTTAGGCAAAGAGGTTGTTCATACTGTAGACATCGTAATTTGTAATTTATTCGTGTAATATTTACAGTATCACTGATATTGTACAAGAAATAAATGTTTAACAATCGTGGTAATTGGGATATACAGGTGCAGAGGAATTTATTTCTAGGAGACTATAAGTAGAAATGGTGTTATTTTTATTTAGAAAATTCCCTCTAAGCGAGACACTCCGAAACGCACTTAAAGAGTGACTGCAGTCATTCGATACTAATTGTTATTTATAGTTCTGCGGGAGAAAAGTAAATACGAGAAGAATCGATCAAAAGGATGGAACGTATTGTTCGCTCCATAAAGTGTGCACAATGATCGGTTTACGAGGAAGAAACAAACGTTCGATAACGATACAAATTATAAGCATTCCATTGACTGTAATTCCTTGGCCGGCGAAGAAACCGGGAAAGAAAAAGCGCAAAGAATGCTCGAAAGGCGGAACATACGAGCTGGAAGTCGTAAAACTAAATACAGTCAAGTGTAATTACATGCTAACTGTGCCTGTTCTTATATTTGCATCTGTATTATATCGAGGTTGCATCACCGCTTACAACTTACTTCCCACGTGCGTAGAAACGTTCGCGATCGCGTGGGCTTCAAATGCCGGCCGATAGAACTTTGACTTCTTTCTTTCTACTCGCTTTTTCAGTTTTCAGATCTTCGGAATAAATACTTAATTATTCCTTAATAGTTCTGTTAATAATTTAGGAGTTTTGCAAGTGGAAATTTGAAAGAATCCCAAAATGTTGAGGACTCCACATTTCAAGTAGATCAATCTTCCAAGTTATCTAACTTTCATACCCTAATTTTCGAAACCTTTTAATCTCTAAATTCCTAAATTAAAAAATCCTGAAATTCCTAAATTCTCAAATTTCTCCTGAGACTCCATATTTCAAATATTTCAATCTTCAAAGTTGTCTAACTTTCATACCCTAATTTTCGAAATCTTTTAATCTCTAAATTTCTAAATTAACAAATCCTGAAATTCCGAAATCCTCAAATCTCTCCTGAGACTCCATATTTCAAATATTTCAATCTTCCAAGTTGTCTAACTTTCATACTCCAATTTTCTAAACCTCCAAATCTCTAAATTCTTAAATCATCAAATTCTAAAATTCTTAAATCCTCAAATGCTCTCCACAGACTCCATATTTCAAATATTTCAATCTTCCAAATTAACTAACTTTCAGAGTAAACTAAATCCGTGTCCTCTGACTTTTACAATAAATTATGCAGTGTCTTCAATAATTGGAGAAATGAAGGTGTAAACCGGACGCGTTGCACACGCAGATACAGAAAAAGAGAGGCGGAATATCTTAACAATTCATTTAAGCAATTTATCTACCTGCTTTTCATTCGAATAAAAGAAAAAATTCATTGGTACACCTACGTTACGTCTACTCTCTCAGGCAAATGATCTCATTCGAAGATATCGAAGTCCGATATCTCGGCACGTTGGTCGAAAACAACCATAAACAGTATGATGAAGCCTTAATAGTTCCTTCGGATGGGTTTAAGAGACTCGTTTAAGCGAAATTTTTATACCGGTTTCGTGCAGGGGAAAATAATTAGCGTTTTGGTCGCGTTTATTGCCGTTAAAAAATTGCGGCGAGACATTTTCATTTCGTTCGCGAAATTCAGCATTGCTTTCTTAACGAGCTTCCTTTTTTTACCTTTAGAAACTTGGATACACTGTATATATTTTCTTTAAAAATATTTGTTGGGGTAAACTTTAAATATTTAGCAGAAAGAGAAGACTTGTCATATCAATTCTATTTTAAGTACGTTTTATTTTAAGTAAAATTAAGTAAGTAAAGTAAATGATCTTAATATTGGTCAAATAGTAATGTGATCCTTCAGCAGTCGTATTTTTATAACGCTTAGAATAACCTATAAAATATGTACAACTTTTAATCTTAAAATCTGAATAAACAATCGAATGTGGACATAATCGGTAATTTGCCTTTGGGTCCTCAATACCTTTGTTCGATAAACAGTTAACATCGAGTCACAGCATTCCACCGAATTGTGTTCCGAATGCGTCAGTGAAAGTTGCGTATAAAAGAAGTAGGCAAGAAGAAAGGATGGCCAAACGGAAAATCAGGAGCGTGCACTGTCCACAATTAACCAAAGGCAACGAATCGAAAAAGGTACATAAGACCGCGTACCAAGAGCGTGGTTCACGCTCTTAAAGATTTAAAAGTGATCGCGTCGAGCATATCCTAAAACGGCGCCCACCAATCTCGGTAAGCAGACCCACGACTCGTTCCCAGCTTTCTTTTTTCCCATCGGGTATCGATCAGACGCCCGAATGAAAGTAGTGAATCGAGACCGCGTTCCAGGGGACTTGAGAAGTTACTAGGGCCTCGAATAATCGTTCATTAAAAGAAGATAAGTAAGGACCACCTGAGGAAAAAAGGAAAGCAAATGCGTTTCTAACAAAACGTTTCTCAACGAACATGTGCGAGCATCGGCACAGGTGACGGAGACAGAACATCGCCATTGGCGTAACTATACTGGAACCAGGGTGTTCTATGATTAGGTGGACTTAGTTGGAACTGATGGCACTCTTGTATTACTTTGTTAGGTCAGATATGTCAGTTAAGTAGTATAAATTAAAATGCAAATTTATAGGTCTTCAATTACCAAATCACCGATCTTAAAGTTTCTAATTTTCTGATGTTCAAATCTGTATATTTCGAGATATTTTAATCCTAAGTTCCACATTGCTAGTTTGCAAATCTGCAACTCTCAGATCCTAGATCTCCACATTCTTCACTTCTCAGATTTTTAAATATCTAAACTTCCAGACATTTAATGTCTCAAATCCCCAAATCCTAAATTACCTGATTTTTTTCTACGTTCATAAGTTTGGAAGACTCCAAGTTCCAAAATATGTGGATCTTGGAATGTAAAAGAGTTCCCAGCGGCAGATGGGTAAAATTAGGGTAGCTAAGTGGTCCGAGACAAAGGTCCGCGTTACGCCAATGTTCGCCAGGTGAGTTCACGTAAAACAGTGATACCTACACACCGGTTCAGCCACGGTTCTCCAACCATAGCGCCACCTGAGAGCCAGCGCGGTCCCTCAAAATGGCCGTCCCTCTCACCTCAGATCTTCCTGGAACGTCGAAGGAAGCAGGTGGCGATATTCAGGTTCGAGCTGTCGCGTGGCCGCCTCGGTTGGTGGCGAGACCTCATTTCAGGTGGCGGACACACGAAAACGGTGGCAGAAAACGTTGGTACGCGTCGACGCGGAGCTCGGCGATAACCGGAACTCGCGTTGTGCACTCGCGAACAGTAAAACCGGATCGTTTCGCGCAGCGTCGATCATAGTTTTCAGTCTCGTAACACGCCTTCGGCTACCTGGCAGGTGAATCTATTCCCGGAATCTTTCTGTGTTCGTATTCGACACGGTGCACGCGAGCGCACGCGCGCGGACACGAGGTCCTCGCGGCGGTAAATCGTCGGCACCTGGTGACTTCGATGCCCGGAGAGGCCGTAACCGGAACGGGGAAGCGAGTTCGCGGTATTGTGCAGGATTTTTCGTAGTGTGGTTCCTCGGAACGAGAGTAAATCCCGGAAGAAACGAGAAACTCGCGGAGAGATGTTACGATCGGACCAGCCTCGAGGTTTCTCCTGGAGCACGCTGTTAGGCATGGAAGCATGAGAACGTGAGTATCGCCGCTACCAACGGGGAAAGAAGGGAATCTGGCCTTGCCTCCGCTTTTTTTCATCCTGCTCCAATTGTCTGCTCGCAAGAATTACCGGTTCGATATTTGCCTGGCGAATTATATCGAGCGAGTTTCTCGAAGCTCGTCCCGCTACGATTTATTTCGTGTTCCACCGCGGTCGGTACACGTGTTTGACAAATCTGATGCGCCTCAGGGAACTGGTTCTCGAGTTCGCCAGAATAATTCGCTTCTTGGCATTGATACCGGGCGAAATATCGATCTAGTAGAGTTTGCTTGGAATTCTCTCGAGATTACTCCTGCGGATTAAAGATCATGGACGGTTTAAACTGTTAACCTAAGAAAAAAGCAAGGTCGACGTCTTTTATGGATCTCTTAATATTTCAAGGTCCTCGCAAGTGTATAATAAACACTTCTATAGCATAATAACATTTCTCTTGACGAATATTGAAAACTCTGACAAGTGTACCTTCGAAAAATATCAAAGACTTGCACTCATAGATACATTAGCAGAAGTTTTCAAGTGTAATAGTTGCAAATTTCAGCAGGAGTGTAACTAGCTCCATCAGGGTCCCAGTGTACAGTGTCACAAGTCCGAAACGGTAAACTAGGTCGCGAAAGGCTGAAAACTCTGAAATTGTTGTACTCGTGTGCCAGTATCAATGCCAAGAAGAGAATTGAAATCTCAGGAACACGGAGAACCGTGCAAGTAGTACCAGGCACGTTCGATGTGCTCGTTCAATGGAATGCCTGTTATTCACCGGTACTTTCGCGCGTTAAGTAACCAGACAAACTGTCGCAAACACGGGAACACGCCTTTTTTCCAGCGGGACAACGATGCCGTTAACCCGGTAGACTCGCCGGATTCACGACTTGCGTCCACGTTGATGCATCGTCGATCACACTTTTATTTCACTATTGCTAGAACACCCTATTATGATGTGATCAAATCTTCAGATTAAGTTCTCAACTTTGTGAGTTTCCATGTTCCTGCTTCTCCAAATGATCAAATCCTTAAGTTGCAAGATTGATCAAATCCTAAATTGCAAGATACCTAAACACCCAATCACTTGAACCTTCAAATCTTTACACCTTTAAGTTGCGGCCCTAACTAAAACTTAAATATCCAAGTCCTTACGTATCCATCCATCTACACCTCAAATCTCCAAATCTCCAACTTGCTGAATTAATCAAATCCTACATCTCCAAATTTCTAAATTCCCAGCTTTGAAACTCCCAAATTATCAAATTGTAAAAAGTCCAGACCTTCAATCTCCCAACCCAAATTACCAAAATCGCAAAATTCCATGAAGAAAGCCAAAGTACTCGGCCCATATCGACAAAGTTCCTACGCGGTGTTTGTGATCGTATGCGTGTTCCTTTTTTATTCGATGCGTGTATCGGTTGCCGCGAGTGTGCGTGGAGCGTGAATACCTAGGAGAAGGTGGGCCAGAATGGGGACACCGGTGTTCGAGCGAGCATTATCCAGTGATAAACGACGCGAGGAATGCGATAAATAATTTTCACGCGCGTGACGTCGCGGATTTTCGACGGATCGTGTCATCGGGCCGAGATGCATATCATTTTCACCGCGAGGGAATAAGGCCAGATCCATGCTATCGATTCGTTCACTGCAATCGCGTTCTGCTCTCTGTTCAATCAGGTATCACCTACTATCCCAGTTAGTTTATATCGTGCTCGTAGAATTGACACTCTTGTGATGGACATGGACGATAACCGTGTAAGGCTCTTTTTGATTAGGGTAAACTTCGGTAGAGAAGACTGTGGGAATTCTGGAACATTTGAAAATTTATGGCCAGTTAGAAATTTTGATGACAAAATTAATTCGATAAATGTGAAAATTTGGGAAGTTAAATGTATGTTATTTAAAATGTACCTTCGCAATAAAAATTCGAAATAAAATTAAAACGAAAGAAGAACAAAAAAGAAAGAGGATATAAATGGATCGATAAGGTCTCCAAAGAACGGAAATAAAAGTGTCGAGGGTCGCGGTCACAACGTAGAAAACGAGCATATTGCGTCGACAAAATCTCGCGGAAGATCGCCGGTGCAAGCATCCGATGAATGAAAATCGACGAGTATCCGTAATTGGAAGTGTCGCGTTTTACGACGATCGTTACGATTTCCTCTCGAGATATTGCGTAAGGCGCGATTAAAATACACGCGAGGAATTGCTGATTCGGTCGCGTGTTCAGGAAAAATACGATGTCGGCCGGTCGGAAAAGTACGTAGGGAAATGGAGCTCTCAATGACAAGGAGGAAATTTATGAGCCTTCATAAGCGTTTACGACTACCGGTATGTCGGGGGACACAAATCGATCATGCCCCGTTCTTCGTTAAACCGACGATACCAATGAACATATCGCCCGTATGAAGGCTGTAATTACTTCCGCCTATGGAACGTTTACCTTAATATAACCCGAATTTTTTATCCGGAGATTAAGAAACTTGGCGTATGCAGGAGGAATATTTTGATCTTTAAATTGACAAATTTAATCCTGAAATTTCTAAATCTTCAAACCTGAAATTTCTTCAAAGTCTCACAAACTGCCAACAAAATTCAGAGATCCTTTTCTCTTATTAAATAGAAGAGTATAAAAACAGTATGAAAGAGTATAAAATAGTATAAAAGCAGTTTATGCGGAAACTAATCAACTAAGTCAACTGCCAACAAAATTTAGAGGACCTTTTCTTTCATTAAATAGAAGAATATAAAAACAGTATGAAAGAGTATAAAATAGTATAAAATAGTATAAAATAGTATAAAATAGTATAAAATAGTATAAAATAGTATAAAATAGTATAAAATAGTATAAAATAGTACAAAATAGTATAAAAGCAGTTTATGACGAAACTAAATCACGAATTGCCACTAAAATTTCGAGAACCTTTTCTCTCATTAAATAGAAAAATGTAAAAACAGTATGAAGGAGTATAAAATAGTATAAAATAGTATAAAATAGTATAAAAAAGTATAAAATAGTATAAAATAGTATAAAATAGTACAAAATAGTATAAAAGCAGTTTATGACGAAACTAAATCACGAACTGCCACTAAAATTTAGAGGACCCTTTCTCTCATTAAATAGAAAAATATAAAAGCAGTATGAAGGAGTATAAAATAGTATAAAATAGTATAAAATAGTATAAAATAGTATAAAATAGTAAAAAATAGTATAAAATAGTATAAAAGCAGTTTATGAGGAAACTAATCAACTAAGTCAACTGCCAACAAAATTTAGAGGACTTTTTCTCTCATTAAATAGAAGAATATAAAAACAGTATTAAAGAGTATAAAATAGTATAAAACAGTATAAAATAGTATAAAATAGTGTAAAAGTAGTTTATGACGAAACTAAATAATTATCAGAAAAAATGCAGCGTGCACATGAGGGAATCGGTGTTTAATATCCTGTCGCGCAATAAAAAGCTTTCTCCGGACCGACACTTGTGCCCGTTCTCCGGAAGAAAAGCTATCCAGCGCGTATCCTCGGCAGGGATTTTGTCCCGGGCTGAAAATCATCGCGATCGAGAAGCAACGGCTGAAAAAAAGAATCAGTGCGTGTCGTGGCGAGCGGAAAAGCAGGATTCGTTGATGCGTGAGAGGGACTATCCTGCGTTTATTACGGTATTGTTGTGCTCGCTAACGGTGTGACGTAACGCGCGCCATTGTGGCCGTGCAACGACGCAGAATTCGTCTGTTCCTGGAATCGAAGGAAGAGCAGAAAAAAGGGAAAACCTGGATCCTTTCTCGTAACGAAGTCCATTAGAACCGGTGAAACCGAGGTAATAATTTTCGAAAAATTAGACACGGTTCATTTAGAAAGTTTTCGCGACGACCACGCTCGGACTTTCGTCTCCGAGCGGACACGCTTTTCTCCTCGATGATGTAATTTCTTTGGACGTTAAAGGAGATCGAAGAGGCGTGCGTGAACGAAACACGGGAAACTAGTATGAATGAAATATGCTTTTTTATGAACGGTCATCTGGACGTCCAAGCGTTAACGAGGACGCACGGTACGCACGAAAATGTCAATGGAGTTGGAGATGAGGTGCACTCTCGATTGTATAGTTTGCTTCTTTTTACTACTCTTTATGGTTAAAAATTTGTAGAGTTCGAATTTATGATATCTAAAATCCACTTTAAACATCTCTAGATATTTCTGTTTATCAATTTCCAAACGGAATCTTCAAATCTTTAAGTTCTTGAATCCTCAAATCCTCAAATTCTTAGAATCAAGATGTCTCAAATTCTTCAACTTCTATATTCCCTACAAATCTAAATTTTCAGACTTCATTTTCTACATCTCCAACTTTGCAGCCTTAAATGCTCCTCAATCATAAGTTCCAAATTCGAAACATATCAAAGTGCCTAGATCTCCAGATCCGTGTAAATGCAATTCACTAAACTTCCTAAATACCATTCCAAATCCTGAATTTCCAAATTTCTAAATCCTCAAATCTCGAAATTTCTCCTCTCGAAACTTTCTACCATCTAAATTAGAAAATTGTAGTCCACAAGCCTAAAGTATATATTTAAAGCTATCATAAGCCAGTAATATGGTCTATACGTGTAAACGAGGTCGTGAAATCTGTTGCAATTACCCCCGTCCGCTAGGTCGCCCACTATGAAAAGTATTGGCAACAATTTGTTGCAAAAGCAACGGCAGGAAAGTGTTGGCGGCACGATTATTTTTTTGCCAACACCGATGCGTTTAGTTGATCCTTTAATCGCTCACGATCACGATGCTATCGTTTGTGGATTTTCTACGAACATGCATCGTTCGTGAGCTCATCGGTAATTATATGTACGATGTCGTAAAAATCACTGCAGAACTAATCGAGAACATTATCCTGCTTGTTTGAGTAATATCGAAACATTCGTAAATATCAATGCATCTTGCGAGTGCGTAAGAGATGGGCAAATTGACCGGTAGTTCGTGTGTTTCTTCGTTTCCTTCTGGACATCCTGGCAATTATCGAGAGTTGGGAAACAGCCTCGGTCTGATTCGCGCGAGACTTTTGCATTACGTTAATTACTCCCAATTAAGGCACGCGTTTTGCCAGGATTTTATGCTTTTACCATATTTCTGTGCGAACGAAAATATCGAACGAAATCGCTCTATATTTTTATTTAATCTTGTCTGCAGTTGTGACCAAGTATTAGGGGTACCGAAACGTAGTCAAAATTTTGCTGGCAAGAAACATTTATTTATTAAAGAAATCGTAAATGCTAATCAACAAGACAGCTTCCATCATTTTCTAACGCTTTTTGTCAACGTAAAGAATTGTTTGATTCCTTTTTTCAAAAGAGTCCTTTTCACAGAAAAGCTTCGAAATTTGCTCGATGACTTCAAACACTTTTCGGTACCGTTAATATATGAAATCCTTCTCCTTCTCTTCAGGAGTTCCATACTCTTGAGTCCCCTGAGAAGTCCCATACTCCTAGTCCCCGAAGTTCCATACCCAAAAGTCCTCAAAACTCCCGAAAGCATCTCCGAAAATTTCAAAACGACATTTGCAAGGTACAAAAATTTACGAGCCGGTCAAGCAGGTCGAGCGTTCCCCGCCGATGACCGATCTCGGTTTTTCGCCGATATCCAACTGACTCAAAGTCGTTTTGCTTGACAAGGTCGCACGTGCTGGCTTCCAGAGCGGACTGAGGGCAGCGATCGACATCCAGGGAGCAGGGGAACGTAGCCGAGGACGAGGATATCCCGTGGACCATGTATCGGCCGAACTTCTACGAGAGCACGTGTCTGAGGTGCGCTCAGACCGTGTACCAGGTGGACAGAGTGGGCCCGCTGAAGGACTTCACCTTCTTCCACGCGGGTTGCTTCAAGTGCGCGATCTGCGGCACCAAGTTGACCCTGAAGACCTATTACAACAACCAGCACACGATCAACGACAAAGAGGTGTACTGCAGCAGTCACGTACCGAAACCGGGCCCGGGGACCTTGGACGGATCCTGCGTGGGCATCAGGAGCGCGCTCAATGTGCCCAGGAGCGGTTACGTCAACGAACAGATCAGAGCCGGTGGCGCGTCACCCAGAGGAGTTTATCCGCCCTGGTGAGAAACTGTTTTATTCGTTTTATTGCGGTGCCGGTTCGTGGATTTTGATCGAGAACTTTAATAAACCAAGGTGCCCACAAACCTTTTCGATATGTCATTCGGTAGCTTATCAAAATAAAACAATCTGATTATGCATCTCTGGGACAGAGAATTATTGAGCAAAAATTAAAAATGTCTTTCAATATCAATGCATAAAATGTTTCATAAAAACTCAAAGTAACTTCAGTTCAAAATAAAACAAACTGATTTTGCATCTATAGGGCAGAGAATTATTGAGCAAAAATTACAAATTTCTTTCAGTATCAATGCATAAAACGTTTCATAAAAACTCAAAGTAACTTCAGTTCAAAATAAGACAAACTGATTTTGCATCTATAGGGCAGAGAATTATTGAGCAAAAATTAAAAATTTCTTTCAGTATCAATGCATGAAATGTTCTATAAAAACTCAAAGTAACTTCAGTTCAAAATAAAACAAACTGATTATGCAACTCTGGGACAGAGGAGTAGTGAGCAAAAATTAAAAATGTCTTTCAATATCAATGCATGAAATGTTCTATAAAAAATTAAAGTAACTTCAGTTCAAAATAAAACAATCTGGTTTTGCATCTGTAGGGCAGAGAAGTAGTGAGCAAAAATTAAAAATTTCTTTCAGTATCAATGCATGAAATGTTCTATAAAAAATCAAAGTAACTTCAGTTCAAAATAAAACAAACTGATTATACAACTCTGGGACAGAGGAGTAGTGAGCAAAAATTAAAAATTTCTTTCAGTATCACTGCATGAAACGTTCTATAAAAACTCAAAGAAACTTCAGTCATCGAAATGCGTGCCTCAGACCATTCTAACCTGCTGAAAAATAAAAAAGTTCCAATATAGTTGATCGTTGAAAGGCGGAACAAATGTGCGTTTAGTACCCGTTAATTGCGAGTAGGAGTCAGTAGAGTGTGTTAATTTGGTCCACTGCGAAATTGTTCGAGTCTGAATCAATTAACAAGATAATAGATGAATACCTAAACCGGAAGCTGTGTTGATAGTTATCGAGCCTCGACCTCGAAATCTGTGAAAAAACGAATCATGTTTCTGTCGATCCTGGATCGTTGCACACGGAATAAGAAACGAATGGACGTTTTTTGGTTTATCAGGGTATTAGCACAACACGGTGTTCTTTCGATACTGTTCTATCTCGTTATCGTAGCTGCATCACGAACGGGGGCAAAAAATTCCGATCGGTATTCGTGCTGCATTCCCGGTCTACAATTCAGCCTTCTGGCGAGCAATGGGAACTTGATTAAATAACAGTAACCATAATAAGGAAATTAGCAACACGTAACTCGAGGGGGCTGGAAAACGGGGTCGGTTATTTGCATCGTCGCATTTTCTCTTACTCGATAGGTTTTCTACTTCGATGTTACAATGGTAGATTGTTACGAGTTACGAGTACAATTAATGTAATATTTATAAATGTTCTGTCGAACCCAAGAATGTTCCTTTGTTGTAATTTTGAACGGATTTTTAAGACCACATGAACGTCTCCATAACTTGACGTTCTTAACTATTTGACAATAGCTTTCTAAGGCCAGAAATTTTTTAAAACGCCAATATAGCTTTCTTTAAAGGAGTATTTTCCAGGGGTTTAAACCGTGCACCCCTGCAGTGTGTAATGTTTAGAATCCTTGTGTATTCGACGGGCTAAGGCATTCTGACCCAGTCATTCAGCAGTCTTGCAATGTGTCCCATTATTTAGTTCTTTTGAAGGACCCAACTTACTGTTTTGGATCGCCTTATTAACAAGAATTATTTACAACTTTGGAATGAATGCTAAGAGTCGTACAATCCCATTCGCTGAACCGTTTCACCAATCAGTATTTTTTCCGTATAACAGTTTGTCCTGATGGGTCCTTTTTGGTAACGCCTTTGCATTTTGAATTTCTTACGTTTTCTTTTCTGACTTCTTAGAGGCGAATAGTCAGTCTTAGAGCACCTTCCTTTTGAGATAGAGTCTGTCTTAGAATACCATCCATCGAAATACAATCTTAATACAATCGAAATACAGTCTTAAAGTATCTGTCGTTGGAATATAATCAGCCTTAGTTTACCTTTGTTGAAACACATAAGTAGTGGGATGATGATCTACATCCTTCGTTGACTTGAACACACCAGTGTGGAGGACTCTGAACCACTCTATAAATTCTACATATAATTCCACTTCTGTAACAAGTTGTGGAAGTCATCGAAGATTTACAACCTTCGACAACAATTGTAAAAGTTAATATTTGACCCGACGCGTAACAAGATCTCCGTGTCGTGCGATAACGCAGGTGCGTGGATGGTGTGGGTGAAAGTCCGTGTAGCGATATAACGAGAGTGGTTATTGTTAGCGGAAGTCATGGGCACTTTGACGTCGGGAGTCGTATCAGGAAAAGTGTCGTGACACGTCGGAGAAACGTGTAATTTTCGAACGAGTGGAACGTGATCGGCGCTTAATTAAGCGTTCTTAAATCGCGTTTGATGATTCCAAGGACGTTGCCGATCGCACGTAACCGGTATCGCTATTCAAAAGGTTACAGGTCAAGTGGAGCCAATGGTTCTACCTGCGATCGTAGAAATAATCGATTTATTAGATCGTTTCCCTTTTATTTCGACGAAGGATGCGATCTTATTCGTTGAAAGTAAATTACTACAATCGTACAAAATTAACGGCTCTCTTTTACGTTTTCTGATTTTTAATGCGATCTCGAGACCTCGGAAAGTCGATCGTTCGGTTTCTCCACTTTCCCTTCGGTGTTAAATCGAGATCGTTTATGCGGGGTATAAATCGGTTTTTTATACCGAACGATCGTGTTAATAGCTCTTTTATGCGAGGTTCGTGTAAAAAGTTGCAGAACTTCGTTATTAATTTTCCTTGAACGTTAATCGAGTTTGACATTCGTGCCTATCGTCTTCATAATTTTGATCGCGAGACTCGATAATTTCATCTAATCATATAATTAAAAGAGAAAAAAGTTGACTATCACAATTTATATACACGCCATGAAATTGATCATGCTCTTAAAAATTCTAGATTCCTTTCGAGATTATCAGTAGATGATTAAACACATATTTAATAACTTCCATAATGAGCATTGAATTCGCTATCTCTAATTAGTAGATAAATACTATTAGAAAAGGTGACGTGTTAATATATGCAAATACATGTCATAAATATATGACACTAGCTATTAGAGTTAATTATTATCGAGCGTTGAAATCGCGTATCACAGACATCTACAACTCAATTAAATAATCGAGAATAACTTGAATCCGTTTGAAGCTGTCTCTTCGTATGTTAACAGGGAGCGTGATCCTCCCCTTTCACATCCAAATTAACAAATCGCTCACGTATCTCGGACACTTTTCTACAAGTCACTAGCCGTGCTGAATTTTTCTCACGGACGTCTGGCGACAATTATTTCCTACAAACACACTTTGGTCCGCGGTGAAGCTCGAGTACCGTATACGTGTCAGTCGAGCCACTTGGTTCATCTTCGTTACATAACGCATCGCCACATTGGCCTTAATCCGACCAAGCCTCGAACAAAGTCAGAAACCGCGATTGCGAGTAAGAAGTGCACTTGCTTTTCGACCGGAATGTCAATGGCTGACCCGATTTCGCGGAAATAACTAGCCTGTTCTTGGCAGATTCGTTGCCCGTTCGTGTTTTAATTGATAAGAGGGTATGGTCAACTCATTTGTTTTCCTTTTATACTTAGCTCATTAGGCTGTTAGAACCTGGTACTCGTACCTTTCTTTCCTTTTGACGAGGTGTTTCGAATATGTGTTCCATCACGCATTTGACAAATCTACGTATGTGGCAGAGCTTCAATCAAGTCTCAAAGGCGACTCAAGTTTGCTTGTAAATTTTTCTCTTTACTCGGTGATTAATTTATCAAATTTCAATTTGAGACTCCCTACTCGAAGGATTACCAGTAATTTATGGAAAGATCCTTAATCCGAATTAATCCAGCAGACGATTCGAATTAAAGTTCCTATGAATTTTGACCCAACTCGAGCCGCAAGTTCATTCGGTTAATTCTACGACGAACGTTGCCTCCAAATTAAACGAAGCTCCAGGTTTTACCGCAATTACGCCTCGCAGCCTTTAAAAAACGAGCCAACCGACGACCTGTTGCGGCGATCAGGAAATCAGCTATACAAAACATCCAAATCCTCTGAACACCTTTCTCTATGAAGCAGAATATATCTCGATAATTCGTTTACCGATACCTAGTAACTCACTGCTTGCAAAACATATATAATTCTCATGTATTTGGGGATTTGAACTTTTTGAATGTATAATAGCTGTATTAAATTGATCCAGTAGATTCTACATTGCCACTAAAGAAATTAATATTCTAAAAATAGGAAAGGACAATAAAAAATTAAAAAATTTTAGAATGGTCGACAATCGAAAATTGCGGCACTGAATTTATGAATTTGAAAAGGGGAATATGATTTCTCAATTTGAAAATGCGAATCGGTAGCGATATAACGAGTAAAAAATGAGCAAAGCGAACGTGTGAAATACGTTGACACGACGTTAAAGCATGAACGAGTAACAGCATCGTCGGGCTTTTCGAAAGTCGTTTGTGCACGACTGCCGAAATCGCCGTGCGTTGATTTATCGTTCGGATCGTTTTCTCCGTCGTGCAATGTGCAAGAAACTTGGAAGAATTTCTCGTAGCCGCGTTTCGTGAGCTGCCTCCGGCTTACATAAGGAGCGCGCGTTCACGCGAGACAGAGAGGAGGCGGAGAAGCATCGTCGCGAGTGAATGAACCCCGAAGGAGAGAACGAGCCAGAGGTGTAACACATTCATTTAACCGAGAGACTCTGGATTTTCTCATAACCGATGCGACTCTCGTACACGATGCGTCCTCTTATGGCATTTTTACTCTTTCGTCGGGTGAATCAGTCGGATCCTTTCTTCGATGTCTTTCTCCTTCTACGATTTTTGCTGTCTTCGTAAAAGAGTCTGCATTTTGTTTACAAACTTCAATGTTTCGTGTAAGAACTTTGATAGAAATTCAGAATAATATATTTATTCGATGACGTAATAATTTCGATTTTGTGTTGTCACCAAAAATTGCATTTCGAAAATTAGTTTCGATTAATATTTAAAGGATCTGTGAACAGGGGTGGTTCACCCTGCAAATACAGAAATTTTTGAGAAGAGATAATTGTAGAAATTGAAACGACCAGGTCTAAAGGTTGTTGAAAACACTGACCCAGTTTTTTCCCCGCGTAATCGGTGCATTTGCATGGTAAAGACCGGAAGTGGAAGTACGCGGTTACCCAGACATTTCTCTGTGCTCCGCGGATTAAAAAGCAACTAGAAGCGACCGACTTTTATCCAATTATTTCTTTTTCGGCGAGATGTCAGTCTTAGACGATCCCTAGTCCCCCTGAAGACCCGTTGCATCATTTTGTTGCAGCTACGATAATGTAGACTCGCCTAATTGTGCCAGGCACCTGAACGGACACGGCTCACCACCGGCCACCAATTCTTCCCAACGGGACGTCCACGGGAATTCGGCAGGAGGCGGAGGAGGAGGATCCTCGCCGTACAACCACAATTATTCCGGCGACGGAAGCTACCAGTACGGCAGATTCGACGCGAGCGCCCTTCACATCGCCCATGCCCTTAAGCAGACCGAGCTACAGAAGGGTTACAGCAAGGCACGCGAGAAACCCATCGATTATTATCTGGTGAGTCATTCTCATAGTCGGTGAAATCATTCGTCACGGTCACCGCCATATTAGGAGCGAGTTACCTATTCCGCGCCAATTAAGCCGCTTCGGGTTAATTATCGACGTTCTTGGGATTTTATCGAAATTATTGCTTCGTTTCTTATCCGCGACGGACACGTGAAACGCGTTTCGATCATCGACGCGGATGCTACGACCTAGACGTTCATCGATCTCGGAATATACATATATTGGGGAAATGGGAGGCATATTGGAGGTATGGAAGGCACATTGAGGATTTGGAGATCTGGACAAATTTGTATGCAGACAAATTTGGAGATCTGGAAGAATAAGAGGCAGGGACACCTAGAAAAATAGGTGTGTACAGAATTTTAAAGAGTTAGGGACATAGGGGTATAAAGATCTAGGACTGCAAAAATCTATGAATGCAGAGATCTAAGATTATTCAGATTTAGGGTGGATGTTTAGGGATATAATCTTCGATTATATTTATCGAATAGATATTTAACACTAGATTTACGGACATTTTATGGTGACTTTACTTAAATTGTAACTAAAGTAGAAAAGTAAATAAATTGCAGAAGATATGTGTACTGCCTAAAACATTGATTCTTTTGCTGCAAGTTGATGAAAGTTGACATCTTTACAAAAATTTCTTAACAAATTCTGTCATTTGAAATAGACCTATTATCCGTCATTTCGACGGGTTCCGTAAATCTAGTGTTAAAGATATAGTAGAAGTTCTTCTACACACTGAAGAAGTAACGTTAAACTAATGCTATAGAGATCTAAAGATAAGGGTTGAAATCTCTAGAAACTTACTAATTCATAAAAAGAAACTCATAGAAATCTACAGATGTCTATAAGCAGGAAGTCTTGCTCAAAATGCATCGTAAATCACATGACCCACAATCACAAACTTTTAGAATTTTCATTGCCCCAATTTTCTTTCGAAACCCAGACAATATCAGATATTTGATTTTCACAATTTCTGGACTAGTTAGCAACTTCCTGTTAATTAAGATTACGAACATTCCAGCAGAGTTAAATTAATTCTTTTTATTAGAGAGCAAACGAATTCTGTAATTAACTGCGTACAATGCTACATTATTTATCGAGCCATCAATGACAGCGTTACATGTGCTCACTTTATCGGACGCTAATTACAATTTCAAAATATGTGATTTCTCTACGTACTGAATGTAATTCTCAAAATCATGGTTTTATTAAGTCACTTACAGAATTTTCGATTGTAATCTTGAATACAAAATATGGGCAGGTAACCGTGTATAATGGTTACACGCAGTGAAGTTATGGGTCGTTATCTTATTACATTTATCACTTGAGTTTTGCACTCTTTTATTATCGAGGCATTGACTGTCCAAGGTCACTGTCAAGGTCATTTTCTTCAAATTTCGATCGACGATGGCATTGTATACTAAAGTCAGGCACAGTCGACTACAGAAGATCCTCAAAAATCACAGAAAATTTACAGAGATTATATTACACAGAGTCATTAGACTTTGGTCCGTGCATTTATGGATAAACTCGCTCCATAGGCAAAGATGGCTACCAGTGAACTCTGTTGTATTCCAACCTAAACCAATATAGATATCCTACTCAACTATCCGGTGACCTCATCCTTAACTGCGAATCATACTGCCAATAGTTAGCCCTACATCATCCTCAACCTTACCCTATGAATCATTTTTGAACCCTGTCCTTACCAATTCCAACTCCCTCCACCATTCTTCTAAATATATATATATTCCTGTATTTTCTGAAACAAGAGAACAGTTAAATCTATATCTTAGACCAGGAATCGGCAACCTGCGGCTCGCGAGCCACATACGGCTCTTTAGATGTAAAGCTGCGGCTCTTCAGTTCCATACGCAAATACTATTTATTTTATAAAAAAAAACTCATTATCTAATATTGCCAAGCACTGGAATCGCAACGCATCGAATTACCACGCGCTGGAATTCCAACGCATCGAATTACCAAGCGCTGGAATTCCAACGCATCTAATTACCACGCGCTGGAATTCCAACGCATCGAATTACCAAGCGCTGGAATTCCAACGCATCTAATTACCACGCGCTGGAATTGCAATGCATTAAATTACCAAGCGCTGGAATTCCAACGCATCGAATTACCACGCGTAAGAATTCCAACGCATCGAATTACCACGCGCTGGAATTGCAATGTATTGAATTACCACGCGCTGGAATCGCAACGCGTCGAATTACCACGCGCGGGAATTGCAATGCATTAAATTACCAAGCGCTGAAATTCCAACGCATCGAATTCCAACGCATCGAATTACCACGCGCTGGAATTGCAATGAATTGAATTACCACGCGCTGGAATCGCAACGCGTCGAATTACCACGCGCTGGAATTGCAATGCATTAAATTACCAAGCGCTGGAATTCCAACGCATCGAATTACCACGCGCAAGAATTCCAACGCATCGAATTACCACGCGCTGGAATTGCAATGAATTGAATTACAACGCGCTGGAATTGCAATGAATTGAATTACCAAGCGCTGGAATTCCAACGCATCTAATTACCACGCGCTGAAATTCCAACGCGTCGAATTACCACGCGCTGGAATTACAATGCATCGAATTACCACGCGCTGGAATTCCAACGCATCGAGTTACCACGCGATGGAATTGCAATGCATCGAGTTACCACGCAATGGAATTGCAATGCATTGAATTACCAAGCGCTGGAATCGCAAGGCATCGAATTACCGCGCTCTTCAGTTCATGCGAGTACTATTTATTGTTGGCAAAAAAATTTTGTGGCTCTTTAAAAGCTTTGAAATTTTGTAAATTGTAATTTTTGACTCTTCCGACTCAAAAGGTTGCCGACCCCTGTCTTAGACCGAACTCTTGCACGTCTGCACGACAAAATATCAGCTAGTATTACTGTACGCGTTAAATAAAACCAGCCCAAAATTCTGCTTGGAATCAAAGTCTGTTTAATATAATAAACCTGATCTCTACGGAATACAACTCGAACGTCATTCAAGTTAAAACTCGTAGCCTCTGAAAAGTCAGTTCGCTAATGAAAGCTCTGTCCCTGTAGTCGTAATCGTAATCGTAATGGTAATCGTCCTTGTAGCGATCGATTACCGGTCGAGCAACAAGCTGGCCAAATATCCGGTTCGCGCTCGTTCTCGAGCGTGGCACAATAAAATCAGGTATTTCGCCGGTGTTCAACGACGCGTAGAAATCCTCGCAGTGGCACGTTGGTCACGATCGGTGATTAGTTGGACCGAGCGGACACCGCGAGGTGGACGCATTTTAATGGAAAATCCTGGTTCAGCCGAATTTCCGAACTCTACTTCGTAGGAATGCGAAACCGAAGCGAAGCTAAGCATTCCGTGCCAGTGACTTTCGTGCGCGAAATCGCTCGACAAGCGAGGAATGCGTACCGCGGCGAAAACGGACTCTACATGAAAATGAGATTGCCGTTGCTTTTCCCATCGGGCCGGCATAATATAAGAAGGCCGAGCCGCTAGTCGCTCCACTATCCGCGCGCGTTTTCTCCTCGATCCGCTTTCGCGGATCCCTCGCATCCAGCTAAACGTCTCCCGCTGCTAACGCGTTATTTATAGTAATTCGCGAATGTCGGACCACCTGCGTGCCCGTACTCTTACGAAACGAAAACCGCGTGGGTTGCGCACGATACCCGCCAAAACTTTCCGATATATTTCATTCGAGAGACGATGATGCAACGAGAATTTTTCACCCTTTTATGCATAACACGTCGCTCGATAAGTCCCCGGTCTGACACATATATAGCAACACTAGCGACAGACTCACATTATTTTCCGATAAAACTAACCTTCAGACACTACGTGTCAAAATTTCTCTTTCTCTTTCAAATTTCATGGTATTCTGAGAGTTATTGAGTTGTTCGGAAAGTCATTTCGTTTTGCTTTTTTCTCGATGAAACAAAATACGATTTTCTTATAGCGAATAAATATTTTATTCTATTACATATTGTCAATTCTGGTCCAATACATTTTACCATTTTTCTGATATTAACATAATTCCATGTTCATAAATATTTTGTTCCTTGCTGGCAAAAAATTGATGTAAGTGAATGTCCACCTCCTCGTTTGAAATGAAGGTTTCATCGTTTAAAAAATTCTGTAGTGATCAGAATAAATAATAATAACCAGTTTTGGCACTGTCGTTCTGTTAATACGTCTTCTCTGTATACATCTGACAATTTTTTTCTTGTTTGAATAGCATTTTTACTTTTACGATGGTAAAAAAGTAAAATACGCTGAAAACGCTGCTTCTCTCTCAAGCTCTCGAATTCTCAAGCTCCCGAATTCTGAAGCTCCCGAATTTTCAAACTTCCGAATTTTCAAGCTCTCGAATTTTCAAGCTCCCGAATTCTCAAGCTTCCGAATTTTCAAGCTCCCGAATTCTCAAGCTTCCGAATTTCCAACCCCCCGAATTCTTAAGCTTCCGAATTCCCAACCCTTCGAATTCTCAAGCTCTCGAATTCTCAAGCTCCCGAATTCTCAAGCTCCCGAATATCCAACCCTCCGAATTTTTAAGCTCTCGAATTCTCAAGCTTCCGAATTTCCAACCCCCCGAATTCTCAAGCTTCCGAATTCACAACCCTTCGAATTCTCAAGCTCTCGAATTCTCAAGCTCCCGAATTCTCAAGCTCCCGAATTTCCACCCCCCCGAATTTTTAAGCTCTCGAATTCTCAAGCTTCCGAATTTCCAACCCCCCGAATTCTCAAGCTTCCGAATTCCCAACGCTTCGAATTCTCAAGCTCTCGAATTCTCAAGCTCTCGAATTCTTAAGCTTCCGAATTTTCAAGGTCCCGAATTCTCAAGCTTCCGAATTTCCAACCCCCCAAATTCTCAAGCTCCCAAATTCCCAACCCCCCGAATTCTCAAGCTCTCGAATTCATCAACCCCCCGAATTACACAGTTAGTTTAGAAGTTACAGTCATTTTAGTGTGCCCGGTTTCGTAATTTTGAAGACGATGGATAGAAAGGAATTTTGTGTGTTGATTAAACACTGTTTTTTGATCGGGAAAAATAATGTTGAAGCCAGAAAATGACTTGATAAGCATTTTGGGTACCAGGGAAATCAACTTTCATTGACTGGTATGCTGAATTTAAACGTGGTCATATGAGCACCGATGAAGCTGAACACTCTGGTTGTCCAAAATCAGCAGTTGTTCCGGAAAACGTGAAAAATACCCACAAAATAGTTTAAAAAGACCGTAACATGAAATTGCGTGAGATAGCTGATGTCTTGAAGATATCAGAAAGTAGTGTCTTCAGAAATTTGCATAATAATTTGGGCATGTTAAAATTGCTTTCAAAGTGGGTGCCGCGTTTGCTGTTTCGCTAAGGCAATGCGCCGCGTTACAAGTCGATGAACACAATGGTTAAATTGAATGAATTTCGTTTTGAATTGCTTCCCCACCCACCGTATTCCCCAGATTTCACCCTCAGCGACTACTGGCTCTTTGCAGATATGAAAAAGATGATCCAGGGAAAAAAATTTGCCTCGAATAAAGAAGCGATTGCGGAAACTAAGGCTTATTTCGAGAGCAAAGATAAATCGTTTTATATAAAGGGAATTGAAAAGTTAGTGGAGGGTTTGAATCAATGTATCATACTGGAAGGTGTGTATATTGAAATTTCTAAAAAAAAATTTGTTTTTCGTAGTTAGATCGGAGACTTATTGAGTGACCTGTTACATTCGCTGCCTTCCCACGACTCTCCAGGAATGCGTAAATTTTCAACCTTTTGATGCATCGGAAACATTCTAGTTAAGATCTTTCTTCTCCGATTTCTAGGATTCGCGGAACCACGGATTCCTGCAGGATCGTTCGAGCGGGCAATTTCGTGTTCGTCGAAAGCAATTCGATCGCAAGAAGCGAATAGCGCGGCCCCGTGAAGCGTAAACGATCGCAAAAATTGGCCCTCGTTTTCGTACCTTCGGTTCGTCAACGCTTCTTACGCCTTCCGAGATAGCCGAGAACAATACGATCGAGCCTAGCTCGAACGGTTACCACGGAAGAACGTGTCTTCTTTACTTTGACGTGGCGTGCACGCGAAGGAAAGCTCGCAGAATCGTTTCCGCTTGCGGTACTCTACCGCGCTCGATAGTTAATTAGAGAATCGTAGCTCGCGAAAGAGAGAGAAACATTTTACCGCGCTCGTATCCTGTTAAGGAACAATTGTGGCTTACCTCTCACGCGTCTTTCGGAACAAACGACTCACGGATGCTAATTGGAATCACTGTCGCGGTCAATGCTATACGAGAATCTATCGGTTTTATTGTTACTTTCTTCTACGATTTTGCTACCGATTGTCAAGAACTAATGACTCGAGCTATAAGACATCTTTCTGGTTATCCTCTACACCTTATCATTTCATCGCAGAGTAAATTTGCAGGAATTTTAGCGTGCAGCTGTAGATAAAGACTAATTGTACTATTTGTTTACTTTCAATCTTAATTTAACAGGCTAATCTTCATTAATTTTAATAAGAAGCTCGCAAAAAAATTTAGTTAGTTGGTGAAAACAGGAAGCGGATAATCTCGTGGAGCAGTGTTTGCATTTAATTAACAAGACCGAACCCGCTGTTTACTAGCGAAGAATTAACAGGGATTTTTTTCAAAATCGATCCTGATCAGAACCTGTATAATTTTCCTATTGCAGCTTTTCCGCTGGGAAAAACAAACAGAGGTTCAATCTCGATTAACCAGTCACGCGAGCATCAAAGAAAATTACTGGCAAGATTAACAGAATTAATCTTGCGAACTTTCTTATTGTCTTAATAGCGACAGAGTTTCTCTTATTGTTTTAATGATTGCGGAGTTTTAGTGACTCGTTCGTAAAAGTGGTAATAAATAAGTGGCTGTCGACTTGGAGAACTCCGCTATTAGCCACGGTAGGTTTCCCTAGGGGAAATTGCGATGTAGAAGTCTGACTTCTACCGTTCACATAAAAGTTTGAAAATTTGCACATTTCAAATATTCAAGTTTGTAAAGTTTGAAAATTTCCTTCAACCGATTATGATCATCGAGCATATATTTCTATCTGTTCCAACAAACGTTCTTGAAAACAGGAACTATTAGAATTCTGTGGCGTGGAATGTTGATTAACCAGTCGGTGGAAAAAGTCAAAGGAAGTTACTTCTTCAATGACACGAGTAAACAGATTGACCGAATTAATCCTGTTAGAGTGCTTTCTCGTCGTCTCGAGGGCATACGAGACTTTTACCAGGCTTCGAGGATCGCCGTCTCGAGATTCGCGGAACGATCATTGATTTCAAAATAGAAACTTCTCAATTGTTGCGAGGAATCTTGTCTCGCAAAGAAGAAGAAAGAAAGAGTAATTGCACCTGTCGTTGCAACAGCCCGATGCTCGTCAAAGCAATTTTACCAAAGTCGACCGCAACATTCCCCTTCGGTACAGGCTGCCTCAACTATCGAGTTCCAACAAACTTTCAAATATCAAATATTTTATTATTCTGATTGTTGCGTACTTCAAACACCTCCTATTTAATTTTTAGGTCTAGTTAAACATTTTTATGCAATTCAATTTTTTTTTAAACTTCTGACTTAATCGAATGCTTCAAATAAAATATGCAACTCGTTTTCTGATGATTTAATCTTTCTAATAATTTTGTGCGAATTATTATTAAAGTTAATCTAAATACTAGTATTAATGATAGTTATTAAAAAGGAAGTTGAAGATTCGAGGATAATTTCTCTGAACAGAGTAGCTGTATTACCCTGTAGGTCACGTCAAGATCTCTCCAAACGCAGAAAGCACGCAGAAATGTCAATGCTCTCACATTGTCCTTATTTACGGTTATTTCACGCAACAACCAGTACCGTCGTGTCGTAACCATAACGTAAGTTTCTCGTAAGGCCAAAGAAGTCGCTTGAGCAACGATACCAAACTCGAAGAAGCCCTTTGATTCGTTCGGTTTCGTCATTTCTGCGAGATCGTGGGAATAGACGAAAGATGTCCACGAGATCGCGCAGCGCGTGCTTTCCGACACGATTGCCGCCGGAATGAAAGCAGAAACACCGCGTGAAAGTAAATCGGACAAAAACTGGACGAACCACGGTTACGACGTTTAGGAACGGCCTAGACCTTTTGATAAACCTGACTGTTCGATTTAATTCTATTTTCTCAAGGTTTCACTCTTTTCTTACGTTCTATATGCATTTACAAAATTTAGTAATGTTATACTGACACGTGGTGTAACATGTATATGTGTCTAATTCTACGAGTTATAATGAATTACATTTGTTATAATTCTACGAGTTACATCCTCAAGTGACGTACATTCTTACGTCACCATTTTCAAATGTTTAAACGTTCTACACTGCATTTACAAAATTTAGTAATGTATTATATATTGACATGTGGTGTAACATGTGTTATATATGTTTCTAATTCTACGAGTTATAATGAATTACATTTGTTATAATTCTACTAGTTACATCTCCAAGTGACGTACATTCTTACGTCACCATTTTCCAATTTTTAAACGTTCTACACTGCATTTACAAAATTTAGTAATGTATTATATATTGACACGTGGTGTAACATGTGTTATATATGTGTCTAATTCTACGAGTTATAATGAATTACATATGTTATAATTCTACTAGTTACATCCCCAAGTGACGTACATCCTTACGTCACCATTCTCCAATTTTTAAACATACGTCCTAAATTCATAAATGACTTTATAACACAGCGGAACCACCACAATAAAATAATCTTAAATATATAATTGTTCTAATTACCAGGACCGAGATGAGCAAACGCGTCTGGAGATGAAGCACCGCAAAGAGGAGGACGATCTGTACCGAAAGTTTGCTCATCACCGCGAGGAGGAGGACAGACGAATCCGCGAGGAATTTAGGGTACGTACTTTCGAGTATGATAAATATTATTGTGATTATGGGAGACTCGTTTGATCGAGCAGGACGAATGGGAGAAAGAATTGGAACAACTATCGGCGAGATGGGAGCGGGAAAAAGGCGGAAGAGTTCGAACCCAACAGTTTCAACAGGAGAAAGAGGACTTGGAGAAGAACATGACTCTGCGCAGGGACAAGAAGAAGGAAAGTCTCACGCGCAAAATGCTGGAGCACGAACGGTACTCATTACCTAATTAAACTGATTCTATGCTGTACTACTTGGAGTACATGTCGGGTTCAAGATGGGGTCAATGCCGTTGCGTCGACTGACCTACTGTTAACCCCTTAATCTAGTGTTTATTTTAACACGGACGTTATTTTTATTTCCTTACGTTTCTAACGTTCCTAACTGCTTGGAATACGATTGTATACGGAGTTCATAAAGCTATCGGCATTAAATAAATCGTTCGGAATTTAAGACCTAGAATGAGTCATCGCTGGAATTTCGAATATCTTTTTTATCTCCGGTCGTATGATCTCATTTAAAAAATGGCGCTCGTAAAATCTCGAGGAATGCGACCCTTCTAAACGGTAAATGAAATTGCAAAATTTTTGTTTAATTTTATTGTCTCGGTTGAAAAATGCTTGCGTATGTTCTGAGCAGTTTTGCAGTGTAAACACGCTCTTCATACATAAAATTCCGCTTTACAAAGATCTCGAATACGATACTAAAAATGAAGCATTGCGACCAAAGAACGAAGCTACTTTAAAATATCCAACAGTGGATATCCGGTGGAATTAAATTTTCAGCCGCGAGTAGTTCTCCGAGCTTTATCTCTTCAGCTCTGAATTCTTTAAGATCAATTTTTCAAGCGACGATACGGAGTCAGACGCAAGGTCGTTACAAATTAAGCCATTTCCGATGTTCTTTGTCTTCCGGCCATGTCGTGAGTCGAGCACAATTACCTCAATTAGAGATACCTCGTCGATACCATCCTCGAAGTTCAGCCATGTTGGCCCAAGGCTATTTATTCCAAGTTTCGGCTTTGTGTCGGAACTCCAAGATTCGGATTCAGTGGCGTAACGTTAAAGTTTCATATCCCAACATTCAAATTGTCAAATAGTTATACTATCATATTACCTCGAGTTTATCGAAATATTTTTGAAGGTATTGATGGAATTTGTAGGGCTGCGACCGCGGCGCTGGTGGAAAAACAAAGCTCGGAGATGTTGGAGCTGATCAACGAGGCGAGAAGCGAATATATGCGTCAGGAGAGCCTGTATCTCGACGAAGGGGACGGTTATACCCAGGAAGCACCGCCTATGCCTTATCCGTCGCGAGCACCACCCCCGCAACCCCCAGCCCTAGCCAAGTATCACATCTACAATGATCCTCTGGAGTTTGCTGACATGGATCAGATAGCTATTTCGGTAAGCCTGCTGATCTCCCTTTCAGCGGTGAATCCATGCTGTAAATGTAATATCGACGAGCCTAGCCAGGGTTACAACGTCGGAATTTTAAACGATTCCTCGTAGCCGCGACGATATTTTCATATATCCCGTGTCTTTATCCGGTCTGCGTGCACAACGAGGTCGCCGGTAATCGATTTATGACCTCTCTTTCCTTCGGAAGGTATCAACGATCATGCCTGACAACGACTTTGAGTCGTGGCCATTTTTTACGATAGAGGATCAAGCTGTTTAAGGCTTCGAGTAGGTCGCCTGAACTTTTAGCGAGTAATTTGGGTCAAAGAACTTGTGAAATTATCGTTAACTGCCTTCTATTCATTGTTACCAGTTAAACCTTAATTATCGGAGGTCGAGATTAAATTCAACGGTAACTTTTATCGAATTCAGTTCTGAATTTATCGCCGTAGTAAGAACAATGACTTTAAGGGTTGTTCTTCATTCCTTGTTTTCCTTGCAATAAATCAGGTAGCTCAAGAAGACCAGAAAACCTTCACGGATCTGGTGCGACAGTTGGTGAGCAGATGCGGATCCGACATAGAAAAGGCTAGGACAATATTCCGATGGATCACCGTGAAGAATTTGAACACCATGCAATTCGACGAGAATCTGCGAGGAGACACGCCTATGGGTTTGTTGAGGGGAATCAAACACGGAACCGAGAGTTACCATGTTCTGTTCAAGCGACTGTGCAGGTACGGTTCGATCATACCAACAGCTGCTTCAAAATTAATATTTTACTATTAACACGTTGACTGCCACCCTTATACGGGTGACACTTAAGTATCTATACTGATTTAACATGTATATTGTTGAAAATTCATTCACTCTAACCATAAATTTTTGCATTAATTACATGGATCTATGTAATAAGATATTGTGCAAATATTTCGAAAAATTGATCAAGAATTAAAGCACTATTGAATGCCGTTGAAAATTACTTTAGTGTGGCAATCAACGTGTTAACTATGCCTTGATAGACCTTACTTCGCCTAACTAATCTAAATTATGACCTTCGGTTTGCAACTCGAATATAATTGCATCTTGAAGATCTCAACCTTGCTGATCTAAATAATCTAAACTGTAACTTAAAGAATTTGACCTTCGGTTTGCAACTCGAATATAATTGCATCTTGAAGATCTCAATCTTGAAAATCATACCTTGCTGATCTAAGTAATCTAAACTGTAACTTAAAGAATTTGACCTTCGGTTTGCAACTCGAATATAATTGCATCTTGAAGATTGAGATCTTGAAAATCATACCTTGCTGATCTAAATAATCTAAACTGTAACTTAAAGAATTTGACCTTCGGTTTGCAACTCGAATCTAATTGCATCTTGAAGATCTCAATCTTGAAAATCATACCGTGCTGATCTAAATAATCTAAACTGTAACTTGAAGAATTTGACCTTCGGTTTGCAACTCGAATCTAATTGCATCTTGAAGATCTCAACCTTGCTGATCTAAATAATCTAAACTGTAACTTAAAGAATTTGACCTTCGGTTTGCAACTTGAATTAATTGCATCTTCAAGATCTCAATCTTGAAAATCATACCTTGCTGATATAAATAATCTAAACTGTAACTTAAAGAATTTGACCTTCGGTTTGCAACTCGAATCTAATTGCATCTCGAAGATCTCAATTTTGAAAATCATACCTTGCTGATCTAAGTAATCTAAACTGCAACTTAAAGAATTTGACCTTCGGTTTGCAACTCGAATACAATTGCATCTTGAAGATCTCAATCTTGAAAATCATACCTTGCTGATCTAAGTAATCTAAACTGTAACTTAAAGAATTTGACCTTCGGTTTGCAACTCGAATCTAATTGCATCTTGAAGATCTCAACCTTGCTGATCTAAATAATCTAAACTGTAACTTAAAGAATTTGACCTTCGGTTTGCAACTTGAATTAATTGCATCTTCAAGATCTCAATCTTGAAAATCATACCTTGCTGATATAAATAATCTAAACTGTAACTTAAAGAATTTGACCTTCGGTTTGCAACTCGAATCTAATTGCATCTCGAAGATCTCAATTTTGAAAATCATACCTTGCTGATCTAAGTAATCTAAACTGCAACTTAAAGAATTTGACCTTCGGTTTGCAACTCGAATACAATTGCATCTTGAAGATCTCAATCTTGAAAATCATACCTTGCTGATCTAAGTAATCTAAACTGTAACTTAAAGAATTTGACCTTCGGTTTGCAACTCGAATATAATTGCATCTTGAAGATCTCAATCTTGAAAATCATACCTTGCTGATCTAAGTAATCTAAACTGTAACTTGAAGAATTTGACCTTCGGTTTGCAATTCGAATATAATTGCATCTTCAAGATCTCAATCTTGAAAATCATACCTTGCTGATCTAAATAATCTAAACCGTAACTTAAAGAATTTGACCTTCGGTTTGCAACTCGAATATAATTGCATCTTGAAGATCTCAATCTTGAAAATCATACCTTGCTGATCTAAGTAATCTAAACTGTAACTTAAAGAATTTGACCTTCAGTTTGCAACTCGAATCTAGTTGCATCTTGAAGATCTCAATCTTGAAAATCATACCTTGCTGATCTAAATAATATAAACTGCAACTTAAAGAATTTGACCTTCGGTTTGCAACTCGAATCTAATTGCATTTTGAAGATCTCAGTCTTGCAGATCTCAATCTTGCAGATCTCAGTCTTGAAGATCTCAATCTTGAAGATCAGAAAGTTGAAGTTAGCTAAAAGCGTGTGTTCGTTTCAGTTACGCAGGCTTGCATTGCGTGGTCATAAAGGGTTACAGCAAGTCGGCCGGTTATCAACCAGGCGTTTGTTTCGAGGACAACAGATTCCGGAACAGTTGGAACGCGGTTTATGTAGCCGGTGCGTGGAGATTCGTTCAATGCAACTGGGGGGCACGACATCTCGTCAATGCCAAAGAAGTTCCCCGCCCCGGGCAACCAAAGGCGAAGAACGACAGTCTCAGGTGACTCTTTCAACCAGAAATCAGGGCAAGAACCACGATACGTTTACAATTCTTTCAGCGATAAATTTCCTTTTGTTAATAATAAGTATTCTGGTTCATGTATCTTAATTTAGATGTGGTTGTTAGATGTTCTTGATATGATATAAACTCTCATATCATATACTCGTGTTAATTATTTACAGATACGAGTACGACGATCATTACTTCCTGACGGACCCACGCGAATTCATCTACGAGTTCTTCCCGCTTCAAGAAGAATGGCAATTGCTCAAACAACCGATTTCGCTGAAGGACTTCGAAGAGCTACCCTTCGTACGATCGCTGTTTTTCAGGTAAACCTCGAAAAACCTTCTTTTAAAAACATCGTAAAAATTCTTGCATAATAGTTCTATTTTAATTTAATTCTGACTTGACCTCTTCGCCCAACTCTACGTCTACCAAATTTGTAAATGAAGCAAACTCGCAGCGCTTAATTAATGGCCCTCCTAAAGCTTTTGAATTTGTAAACTGGAAGAAGCAATGGAAAAGAAATTTGTGTAAATTCGACAGGTACGGGCTATACTTTCCGGATACGAACACGAATGCCGTTATGTACACGGACTCGACGGGTGCCGCGACGGTCAGGATAGCCATGCCGGCGCACATGCAGTCGTCCCTGATTTTCCACTACAATTTGAAGTTCTACGACAACGACGGTGACGGATACGACGGTGTGTCGTTGAAACGATTCGTCATGCAGGTAGGTAGTCGTGCCTCGGTGAAACGCTCGATAGGTCAAACGGAACGAACACTTTTCCTTTTTTTTTCACGACATTTCCACGGTTAATTACACGTACAACGTCGTAACAGCGATAAACTAATTAGGGAAATACCGTGAAAGGCGGAGATCCTTGATGGGAGAGTTTTAAGAGTCGGAGCTGCTAATTAATTGCACGAAATTGAAATTAATTGACCAGCGACAGAAACTCGCGAAAACACTCGTCAACAGGTCGATCATTGCCGTTTAGTATTTGTAATAATAATAATGTTTTCCAATATCGGCAAGTGACTCACGAAACTTCTGTCTTTGCTTCTCTTTTTCATACAAAATTTTCTGTCCAAATACAAATACGTAACAATTTAATAATCAGAAAAGGCTATGTACTTATATGCTTGCTACGAAAATATCCTTGTGGAATTATCAGTAAAGTTGAACATTGTTGATCTAACCGCTAAGAAATTCGGAAGGTGTAACGTTTAAAAAATATCTGTTCACAGTCCGTCGTTGGAAACATAGTCGCGTTTCGGGTGCACGCCCCGTGCTCCGGGGCTTTTCTCCTCGATATATTTGCAAACGCGGTAACGCCCAAAGAATACCTAACAGGCGAACCCATGAAGTTCAAGAGCGTGTGCAAATTTAAGATCGCCTGCGAGGAATTGCAAACAGTTATGGTGCCATTACCAGACTGTGCAAGCGGCGAATGGGGCCCCACGAAAGCTACCAGACTGTTTGGCCTCATACCGGTTACTCATCAGGTACGAAACGGTCAAATTATTCCGATATACTACACAAAAGGAAGACGAAGCTATATGCTTCTCTGTTCAATTTAATATAAGTGTTCTTGTTTTTCTATTTTTTTTAAAAAGTAACATTTTCAGACTACCTCTGAAAGTCAGCTAGAGAATGTAATGACAAAATATGCAAGAAAAGTGTAATATAAAATATGCAATATTTTTTGTGATTAAATAATTGCAGGAGGCTCTGGTGTTCGCCGGTCGAGATCATTTTTAACTTCAAATTAAATATACATTTTATTAGGATGCATTCCTTGAAATCAAAGTTTGTCTACTTATTTTTGAACTTCATTTTGAACTTCAAATTAAGTCCACATTTTATTGAAGTACATTTCTTGAAATCAAAATTGATTTTCATCAAACTAAAGAATAAATGTGTGTACTAATTTATGTTTCGTTTTGTTTATTTAATTTTGAACTTCAATTTTAACTTCAAGTTAAATACACATTTTGTTAGAATTCATTCTTTGAAATCAAAGTTTGTTTACTTATTTTTGAACTTCATTTTCAACTTCAAATTAAATACACATTTTGTTAGAATACATTCCTTGAAATCAAAATTGATTTTCGTCAAAATAAAGAATAAATGAGTGTACTAATTTATGTTTCGTTTTGTTTATTTAATTTTGAACTTCATTTTTAACTTCAAATTAAATACACATTTTGTTAGAATGCATTCCTTGAAATCAAAATTGATTTTTATCAAAATAAAGAATAAATGTGTGTACTAATTTATGTTTCGTTTTGTTTATTTAATTTTGAACTTCATTTTTAACTACAAATTTAATGACAAACTATGTAAGAAAAGTGTAAAATAAAATACGTAATATTTTCCGTGATGGAATAATTGCAGGAGGCCCTAGTGTTCGCCGGCCGAGAGCTGGAGATCCAATTCCGTATGTCGCGACCATTAACCGATTTCATGGCGACGCTGCATAAAAACGGAATCGAAGAAAAGCGGCTTTCCAAATACGTAGCACACTCGATCGCCGACGACGATATGGTGACTTTCTTCATCAACTTCCCCGAGGAGGGACAATACGGTCTGGACATTTATACGAGAGAATCGACCAGCCCTACCAATGTTCCTCACGACATCACCGGTGAAAAACATTTGCTCACGCATTGCTGCAAGTATCTGATCAATTCCAGCAACAGGAATTAGCAAGATTCGTTTACGCGTCCGATAGAAGAAGTCGTGGAAGATTGTCTCGCGTGATTATGGACTCAAAGGTGCTGCAAGTTCTTTTCTCTCCCGGACTCGGAGATCTAAAGTGACGCGTAAGAACTAATCTGCGAGATTAGCCTCTGCTTGCCGGTAAAACTACGCTAAAGGTGATGATCGTAAAAGGTGGTGTTCGAAAGTCTATGAAGAAAAGGTACAGTTCTTTTTTTTTTCATTATGTAAGGTGCGAAGAACTTTGAATGAGACGAACTATTCCGAGCTGACGCGCTACCTCCAAGTTCTTTGTAGTTTAATAACGATAAGCCTATTGTGCGAGGATAAATCATCGAGAAGGTACCTTAAGAGAAAGACAGCGAGCATAATCGCGATTAAAGAGTAACTTCTATTTAATGAGATCCTTGTTTAATCGCTCGTCGATTTTTCCACGATCGTTCGCGTTTGTTCGCGCGAGAAAGTTGGCAATTAAAAGTTAACCAGCTTTGCGGCTCCCTCTGACCGAATTAATCAAACTTTCTCGCCCCGGTTCCAACCATTAATCCCAATTATCCGAGCTCGTTTTAATCCAATCCCGGCGATCCCGTTTTGTCCCGTTCGTTCGAGTGGTCGCACGGAAATCGGATCAACGATTTATTTTACCGCGCGAGGTGCTTTGTGTATATAAATTATGCACGCGTTCCGGTTTTATTATTTCCCCTTTTCAGATATGTCGCCAAATATGTTTCTTTTATACTGTTTAAGCGATGGATTAAATTCCAGGACTTTCAAACATTCGGAAATTTTCAAATTTCAAATTTCTCTAAGTCTTATAGTTCAAATTTTAAAAATACCACAGCTTCATGAAGACCTAGAGATTGTCAAATTCGGTGAATACGAGCATTTACTGTCACTTAATTTGTCCATTCACCATTCACGTGCATTCCTTTCTCACTGCTAATGACCATCAACGAAAAATTAAAGTCGTTTCTGGATGGAGATTGTCTTAAAAACGACGAATACGATGTTCCAGGGATCGTTAAGGTTTAGAAGGCTTTTAAAGTGTACAATTTTGCGACCGGTTTTCCGTTCAGGTGCTATATGTTACTAGCTGCACGATTCTAGTTTCCTACCAGAAAAGCGTGGAAATACTAAATTATCTGGAAGTTTATTTTTAAAGTACATCCCTGTACGAATTTGGATTTCCACGTTTTCGATAGCGTAAGGACCACAAGTTACGAAAGCGAATGAAAATTGTTTCTATCGTTAAAGGCTATATAATTGTTAATTTTTGTAATATTAATATTATTATTTTTCTGTCGTTGTTGTTGTTTGAAATTGTAACGACGCTTGCGTAAGAAAGCTTTCCTCGACTCGCATTCCTCTTACCGTGGAATAAAGTATAACTCGAGCTTAATATTATTTCTATGTAACAAGTATGTAAATTAATTTTTATACATATTACAGATAACTCGTGTTATTGTAAAAATGCAATTAATAAAATCTAATTTTTGTGGAAATGTAACTTACTTTTTCTACTGCCGATTATAGTCGATATTTCCCGCCATGGAGTTCGCGACTCCTTCGTTCGATGGCGCCACCATTTTCTATTCTCGTTGAGGGCGCAAGATACGCGCGATTAAATTCGTTGAATAGATCGTTTATTCCTCCTGAAACATTGACAAATCTTTCCAGCTAACAGAATCGGAATTTTCTTTGAAATTTGCAGAAGTGTGTTTGTTTCAATCCTTATCTGCTGATATTTGCAATGAAGATTGAAGCGATCACTTATTCCAACTCTTACTCAATTTATTTCTCTCATAATTACGAGAACTCCGATACTAATAAAATACGAAAGAGAGTAAATGATCGATCAAATAAACACCGATTTAAATTTAACACCGAATAGAATATTAAGTCACGTATTATCGTAACTTCTTTTCTCGCGTTTTCTAACATCACGATACAGCGGTTAAAATGCACTCGTAACTGAAATTCCGTTCGTAGCTGGCCGCATTACGATGTTTTCTCATAATTGTGAAAAGTTTCACGACCGTACGTTTATTAAACGTCGTTTCCGGCTTGCCGCGTTTCGTATGCGCATACACGACCCGAATACACATGCACGGACGAACGTGTTCTACACATTCGCACACATCGCGAAGGGTTTTAAAAAATCAATTTCCAACATTTACGAGCAATTAATAGAGTCGAAAGAGAGCAGACGGTTATCGATTTTCCGGATATCTGATATTAGAAAGGTGTTTGAAAGTTAAACGGCCGCGTGTCACATGACGGCGCATACATCCTATACGAGATAGCGCGCTCTGCCGCGATGAAATTATACTTTATAAAACACCATCCCTTACACACAAATGCTCCCTTCACGGACAAAATTCTCTCTATGGATTTACGACTACATATTTATAACTTTATTCGATGTACGAACCAAATCAACGTGTAGTAACTTTTCATTTTATTTAATTTTATTGTAAGGTGCACACTTTGTTAATATTCCTTGAAATCAGAATTGATTTTTATTAAAATAAAGAATAAATGTGGGTGCTAATTTATGTTTCGTTTTGTTTATTTAATTTTGAAGTTCAGTTTTAATTTCGAATTAAATACATATTTTGTTAGAATGCATTCTTTGAAATCAAAGTTTGTTTATTTATTTTTGAAATTGAATTTTAACTTCAAGTTAAATACACATTTTGTTAGAATTCATTCTTTGAAATCAAAGTTTGTTTATTTATTTTTTAACTTCATTTTTAACTTCAAGTTAAATACACATTTTGTTAGAATTCATTCTTTGAAATCAAAGTTTGTTTATTTATTTTTTAACTTCATTTTTAACTTCAAATTAAATACACATTTTGTTAGAATACATTCCTTGAAATCAGAATTGATTTTCATCAAGATAAAAAATAAATGTGGTTACTAATTTATGTTTCGTTTTGTTTATTTAATTTTGAAGTTCAGTATTAACTTCAATTTAAATACACATTTTGTTAGGATGCATTCCTTGAAATCAAAGTTTGTTTATTTATTTTTGAACTTCATTTTTAACTTCAAATTAAATACACATTTTGTTAAAATACATTCCTTGAAATCAAAGTTTGTTTACTCATTTTTGAACTTTATTTTTAACTTCAAGTTAAATACACATTTTGTTAAAATACATTGTTTGAAATCAAAATTGATTTTCATCAAAATAAAGAATAAATGTGGCTACTAATTTATGTTTCATTTTGTTAATTTATATTTGAACTTCATTTTTAAAATAGGTTTAGTATAAATACGTTTAGCATCGATGTTCAAACTATCAAAAATAATGAAACAAAGAAGACATTCAAAGTCTGCAGACTTAAATTAACTCGCCCGATATAAAGTTTGACCAAAAACAAAAATAAGTAAATATTCAATTTTGCAAGGAATCCTTGATACTCGTGGACACAACGAGTTTAAAAGCGGAGTGGACGAAAACTCGTCTTCTTTCGAAGCCGCTAATTAAATAGCCACCAATTCCGGCTGTCCCTTTAGCGGCGCAACTTCCTGAATACATCCAACCGGAATTGGACGGAAACGAGAAAGAAGTTTTTCTATCCCGAGCACCACTTTGTGATTTATAAGACGATAAATGGGCCATTGTAATTGCAGATGAGGCTATTTACTATCGTCGTTTGTATTATTGTAAACGACAGCGGAGACGGGACACGAGAATCGCATCGCTATTAACCAAAAACAACGGCTCCTCAATGTCGCGTATTAACAATTTCAACCGAGGAAACTTCTCTTAAAATTCAAGGCTGATTTACATTTCTGTCAGTTTTGAGATTCCCACGTTTTCTACGACAGTGTTCTCTCTTCTGCAAATGTTTGCTCTACGATATACTAAAATTTCTTCGCGGATCATTTGAGTCCCGACCTGGCAATAGTTTTCACTCAACTTCCTAAGAATCCAATAAAGAACATAGTACCCTGCATTTTAATTAAGAAACACCGTGTAGATGATCCGGGTCTCATGGCGAGATTAGAGGCAGAGGCGGTGGGCGTCTGGCGCGTAAAAATGGTGCTCTCTCGAAAAGGCAATAGCTTTTAGGCGTCCGTGTATTTCAAGCGTCGTCCGAGAACGACGGCCACTCCTCCGGTCGGGCCTCCGCGAAATTTTAATGCGCCCGGGAAGAAAAAGTTGGCGAAGACGGGAACGCGAATCCCGCCACGACAACAATCGACGATAAATAAGCCTCTATACGAGGTTGGGGGACGCGGTTCGCAATTATTCGGAGGTGTGCCGGGGATGCGTCAACTTTTGCGCGAATCGCACCGTATGGTCGAGGTTGTTACCTTCAACGCTTGATGGAAGATTGAATGCAACGTAAACTTAAACCACTTCCTGTGGGGGTGGAACACTTTCAAAGAATACAGACTGTATCTCGTGATTGGTACAGTACTGGATATTTACAGGGCGGGTCGTAAATGCGTGTTCATCGGCTGCATTTACATACGGAAATAACCGAACAAATTTTACGTATACCTTCCAACTCCAGATGATTCACCCCTGTATCGACTTCTTAGTTATATCATTTTTATTTTATTTCATCACTGCATGAGTCACCTGTTTAATTCGACAAATATATAAATATTTCTTAACGAAATCATTATATGTACATATGACGTGTAAATGTAATGGAACAGACAGTAGCGACAATTAACCTTTTCCAGTTTATCAGATGCATCAGTCAAGACTAACTATTCAAGACTATAACATTAAAACGAACAAACAAAATTAAAATGCTGTATTTTATATTCAGGGATGCTTGATAATGCAACTTATAGTTGGACCTAAATTTCAAGTTATCTTGAAAGAATTCAACAGATATTTTAATCAAAAAGTTTTAAGGTGTCAATATCAAAAATTCCTTCGAGCACAAAGAGTCCATAAATGTACAAAACAACATTATATTTTTGCAAGTAAATTTTCTTAACAAGAAGGGAAATTCAGGTGGTCAATTTCTAATAGTGCAATCGCCGTATCGCGGCTCATAAAATGGCGGAGTGTTTGTCGATTCGTTCGAGTCGGGTTATCGCGATGTAGAAGCATTTAGAGATATTCCGTGAAACGCAAGAGGGTATTTGGAGATAGCGAAAGAGGAAAGGGGAGTCAGGGAATATCGGGCATCGAAGTGGCGCGATGTTTTCGAGGGTTGCGTGACCACGTAACCGTGAGTCACGCGCGAAACGACCTCCAACCCCCTCGCGAACCTTGCGAATCCGTCGGCGTCGTTTATTCGTAATACCCGCGGCAACGATACGCGTTCACCCTCCCTTCACGCAGATAAGAACGCGTTTTCACGCTCGACCATCGTCATCGTTTCACGACGCATACCCACGCAGCCTTCGTTCTTCCTCTCCCCATTTTATTCCGCAACTTCTGACAGTCGTCGACTAGACGAAATCGAACGGTGCATTATTTATGCCAGACCGCGGTAATCTGACGCGGTTACGAGTTTCGAGATAGGGATGATAATTAGCGATCGATAGGTTGCCTCGGGAAAACGAGGGGTTTCTTCGATTTCACGGCTGTAAATGTTTCTACCTAACGATCTTGCATATATTTTTTAACCGACTTCGAAAAAGGAGGAGGTTACTCAATTCGATCAGTATATTTTTTCTTTGTTGCACCAGTTCAACTGTTTTCGCGAGTTTCACTAGTTGAAAAGTGGAATTATGTTTACACTTTTATTTCGTGGCAAGAAATTTAGTTAAAACCGCGCTTTACGATTCAGCTGTATACACATATTCAGAGATGGTTTTACAATCACATTAGCGAGGTTTTTGATACGGAGACTTTTGTGTACGTCAGAGTAGACGCGTATCGCCGAGTTTGCTTTCAAACTGGCTTGTGGCTAGTATAAACGGATTGAAAAATAAATATTGTTTTATCCGATGTACGCGGTCGCGTGTTTCGTCTCTTTTTATTTTCGACTATGAATCCTAAGGGGAAAAACAGCAGAATTACATTGTGGTCCGGTTCTGGAGGAATTAAAAATTTAAGGTAAATATTTTCGGTGGTTCCGTGAAATATTTTCCAGTATTTATCACGCATTTGTCGAGTACGAGATCAAGTTTCCTTTTAGTACGAAATACGGACCCCTTTTATTTCTACGATATTTATGTTTCGATGCATAAACCGACCTCAAAGCTCGGCCGCTTAATAAATAATCGCATCATATAGGATTTCCGTGAACTTGCTTCCCCCTTAATGATCGTTAAACATAAATGCAGGTCATACAGAACCATATTTGAGGTTGCAGAAAGGAGATTCTTTATATTAAGTAAACCCCGAAGAAAAGCGACGTATTTCAACCGTGATGTACGTCAGCCAGTAAATAAATAAAATTTTCCCTCTTCTCTCTGCTGAAAAGAATAAAAAATGAAATGGATATTTACATCTCTCCAGTTTAAATCGATGATTAAAAACAGGTTTTGCGAGCTACGGTTCGACAACAAATATAGTACCTTACAAATAACTGCTAGTTGGTTCATAATTAATAGCTTATCGATCGAACAAACATTTATCCCTAAAATATTTAGACGATTGCATAAATATGATTGTCCTGTCCTATTTGCGGAAATTCCTGCTATATGCGACTCTATTTCTAAAAAATGGTGACAGGTTTCGAGTTTCCAAATTATGAAACGGGCAGATTTCAGTATCGAACATTTGCATATTTATCGAGCTGGTTCACCGTTCCGTGAAACTTTTCATCGACCACCCACGACGGAAAGGGGTGAGCGCCCTCGACTCCGTCCACGCGGAAAACCGTCCCTTTTATCTTCGATCCGTTCGAGTATCACCATCGAATGCCACATCGACGCGATTGTCCGCGGATTCGGACGATTCTCCGGACGATAACGCATCCGGACGAATTTTCTTCAGGGTCGGTACACGGCTTAGAAAAAGCTGCGACCGCGATTGGACCGCGAGATTGCACCCTCCCGAAAGCGTGCGTGTCTCGCAGCGACCTTTTCCTCTCTGGAATCTTTCCCGGCTTTCTTTTCATCGTCTTCCTCCGGACTCTTCCTAGCGGCAGATGCTGCCGGATTTCAGCGATCTGCTGATAAGGTGAGAGGAAATAGAAAACAAGGAGCTGAGGCCTCTTTGTGTGGGAAAGCAGATGCGACTCGGTTAACCCTGCTGTTCTTCCTCCTCTGACACGAAACGTTTCTACTATTTTATACTATTCTACATGTATAAAATTTATAATGTTGTTTGGTGAAAATGTTATTATAGAGCTTATTGTTTGACAATGCACACGTGATTGAATTAGAAATTCATGTTGAAATTATTTGGTTAATTACTATGCTAGAATGTCAAGGATAGCTCCATATACTGGCATCTCTGGACATGTGTACATAATGACGTTCTGATTACCGTCATTGATGTGTCGATACATACAGATGACGTCCTATTGCGTTATAAATTTTAAATGGGTCCTAGCAAGCCAATCGCGATGTATTGCCTTAGTGATGAGACCAGACAGGGTGGTTGCAGTAAAACAAGTTCAATCCTGAATTAACCAAAATGTGATTATAAACTGAATCTCCTCCTAAATGAAAAATCTCCTCATGAAAAACCTTGTCTTATATGAAAAATCTATTTATATGAAATTCTGCATATGTGTTTGGTGACATCAATAAACAGTTTGATCATTCAAGAAATGTAATGTGATTATAAATTGAATCTCCTCCTAAATGAAAAATCTTCTCCTAAATAAAAAATCCTGTCCTAAATGAAAAATCTGTTTATATGAAATTCTGCATATGTGTTTGGTAACATCAATGAACAGTTTGATCCTTCAAGAAATGTAATGTAATTATAAATTGAATCTTCTTCTAAATGAAAAATCTCCTCATGAAAAATCTACTTATATGTAATTCCATATATGTGTTTGGTGACATCAATGAATAGTTTGATCCTTCAAGAAATGTAATGTAATTATAAATTGAATCTCCTTCTAAATGAAAAATCTTGTCCTAAATGAAAAATCTATTTATATGAAATTCTGCATATGTGTTTGGTAACATCAATGAACAATTTGATCTTTCAAGAAATGTAATGTAATTATAAATTGAATCTCCTTCTAAATGAAAAATCTACTTATATGAAATTCCACATATGTGTTTGACAACATATCAACGAAAACAGTTTGATCCATAAAGAAATATATTTGAAACGAAGCAGTTCTAGCACAATAGACAGAAAATTGATATACATAGAATAAAGAGGAAGACTACCACCATCGGCAAGAATATTAAATTAATGAACACGTTCGGCGATGCCGGGCGAGGAGGCTGTTAAAAATTCTAAGACGCTCGTTGCTCGGCTACGTGGCTCGGATGAAGTCCATTTGGCTGGTCGTCACGACGGCATTATGCAAAAACGAATCTTATTTTCCGGCTAATAGCAAAGCCACGGGGAAAAACGCCACGCCTTCTTGGTCACTATTATAGCGATATAATGTACAGAGACGGCGGGGAGTTTTTACGACGGTGCGTGCGAAATTTATGTGCAATATGTGGCTCATCGTTTCGACGAAAGGCGAGGATAAGGTAGAGCAATGGAGAGAGCTGACGAAAAGGGACGAAAAAAAAAAAACGAACAAAGGGAGAGGAAGTCACGAAACACACGGTGCATAATGTCGACGACAAGAACATTCGGAAAAAAAAGACTGAAATATTACAACTGTCGAGATTTATGCGATTGTGAGTGTGTACAATGGCGTACACGGAAGACTCCCTCGTGGAAAATGGCGGTGGGAAGAAACTGTTTTATTAACTTTTCACGCATTTCTGTGAAAACTAATTTTAGGAGGAGAAGATTAGCACTTGAGGTGGTGATTTTCTAAATTGGGGATTTGAGAAAATTTGTGATGGGAGTCAAGGGTATTGGGAATCGAGAGTTTAGGGAATTAGGGGATTGGGAGTTTAGCGAATTAGGAATTTGGAATTTGGAGAATTAGAGATATGAAATCTAGGGGATTTGGAATTTGGAGAATTAGAAATATGAAATCTAGGGAATTTGGAATTTGGAGAATTAGAAATATGAAATCTAGGGAATTTGAAATTTAGAGAGTTAGAAATATGAAATATAGGGAATTTGAAATTTGAAGAACTACGAATTTAGAACCTAAGGAATTTGAAATTTGGGGAATTAGGATATGGGAATCTGGGGACTTTGAAATTTGGAGAATTAGGAATTTAGAAAATAGGGAATTTGAAATTTGAAGAATTAGAAATATGAAATCTAGGGAATTTGAAATTTGGGGAATTTGGAATTTGGGGAATTTAGTATCTAGGGAATTTGGAATCTAGGGAATATGGAATCTAGGGAATTGGGAATCTAGGGAATTTGGAATTTGGGGAATTTGGAATCTATGGAATTTGGAATTTGGGGAATTTAGAATTTGGAGAATTTGGAATTCGGGGAATTTGGAATTTGGGGAATTTGGAATTTGGGGAATTTGGAATTTGGGGAATTTGGAATTTGGGGAATTTGGAATTTGGAGAATTTGGAATTTGGAGAATTTGGAATTTGGGGAATTTGGAATTTGAGGAATTTGGAATTTGGGGAATTTGGAATTTGGAGAATTTGGAATTTGGAGAATTTGGAATTTGGAGAATTTGGAATTTGGGGAATTTGGAATTTGGGGAATTTGGAATCTAGGGAATTTGGAATCTAGAACATTGAGTATCAAGAATCTGCAATCTGTGAAATTAACAATTTCCAAATATACAAAATTTCAAATTTAAAAAATTTCCAAATTAAAAATTGCAAATTTTCCAAATTGACCCTCGAAAGTGTAATAATTTAAATATAAAAAAATGTCCGTATTGGGTCCAGCAAAAGTTCGAACAGCGTATACATTTTTGGTACACATTTAATTAGGTTTCCGGTCTCTCCACTTTACCTGGTTTCGAGCTCTCGAAAGGACCAACGTCGATAGTTCGAACGTAGCCTCGATTGCTTCTCGAATTTCCATAATCGCTCGTATTTATCGCAAAAATTCAGCCGTCTTACCGTTTCTCTCGTTTCCTGGGAACTCCGTCGGGAAGGTCAACAATCTGCATCATTAAAATGCGGCGAACGAGGGAAACCCGGCGAAATTTCGTTTCATCGAGACGCATACTAAGCGCGGAATTTTTGTAACACTTTATTGCAGGTAACAACCTTCCGCAGGAAGTTCTAGACGAGAAAAAAAATTCGTTGACCGTACGTTCCGTGTTAACGACGTCGCTCGATGAAATGTAATTATTACCCCGAAACGAAAACGCGAAATTTCATTTTTGTTCGCCGAACGTTTCGTAAATTGTTAACGGATCGGCGAAATAGTGGCGGAAACTTTGTTGGGCCGTTTTAAAAAACGTTTTGGTCAAAGTATGCTGCGTTTGATCGATCAGTCTACGACCTTGATTGATTTTAGATCGAAATGCACCCTTTGGAACAAAACGTCATTTAAAGCTTTAATCACATTTTTCAGCGATAGAAAACATTGATAAGCAGAATATAATATATTTCAAACGTTGAAACTGTACTTCACTTTTACGATTTTACATTTAATTAATTACAGGGCTTTCGAGCACTGGCCTACATCGTAAAATTTCACGAAATTTTGCAAATGTTTGCAACAAGGTATTAGTTCCGCGTTTAATTAACACGAAACCTTTCGAAAACTAATCCGCGTGAGTGCAGAATTTAAATCTTCGCAATCGAAGCTTCTATAATTTTGCGTTCGATCAAACGATCAAGAAAGTTATTTCGAAAAGTAGCCCATTTAACGTTTCCTCGAAAAATTCCTGCCGAAATAGCGTGTGCGTCCGAACGATTTTGTACATGCAACGATATTCCGTGCGATTTAGCTATCACGAAATGTCCTTATGTAAGCTGGCTAGCCAGGCTACCTCCGAGTGCATTGTTTTCGAAAGTATTCGTCGGGAATGCGAAACGATTCGAACCATCCGATTACTTAGCGAAAACGTGGCCGAGTAAGATGCAGAAAATTCTTGAATATAAATTCTGTCTAAATTCTTCTGGAAAGCATATCATTTTCTTGAAGTACCGGCTACGCAAGAATAATGCCTTCGAATCATGAATAAACGAGGCACGTTGCAAACAAAATAACGCAACACGGTATTCCAGCGACTTTTACGATCTGTTTTTCTGCTTTGTAAACTGTACGGACTGCGATAAATTATACAGATTCGTCATTTTATTTGAAGTAGTTAAGCTGTAATACAATTTTTTGGACACGGACGGATTATTGCGATGTGAAGGAAATGTTAAGCATATTTCAGGGAGTCTTGATTGTGGAGATTGTTGTTGAAATTGAAGACGAAATTTAATTGCAGTGGAAATACGAGTTTGGTTATAAGATTTTAACTCTGGTGCGGCAGGAGTCGATGTTTTTGTAGGACAAGGGGTTGAATAATAAGGTTCCTACAATTTTTAATGTCACAATTCTGCAAGTTATTCCACAATTTATTTGCAAGATATTCCACGAGTTGTTCTTGTAAGACAAGGGGTTGAATAATAAGGTTTCAACAATTTTTAAATTCACAATTGCAGAAGTTATTTCACAATTCATCTACAAGATATTCCACGAGTTGATGTTCTTGTAAGACAAGGGGTTGAATAATAAGGTTCCAACAATTTTTAATATCACAATTCTACAAGTTATTCCACAATGTATCTATAAGATATTTCATGACTTGACGTTCTTGTAAGACAAGGGGTTGAATAATAAGGTTGCAACAATTTTTAATATCACAACTCTACAAGTTATTCTACAATGTATCTAAAAGATATTCCACAAGTTGATGTTCTTGTAAGACAAGGGGTTGAATAATAAGATTCCATCAATTTTTAATATCACAATTCTACAAGTTATTCCACAATGTATCTATAAGATATTTCATGACTTGACGTTCTTGTAAGACAAGGGGTTGAATAATAAGGTTCCATCAATTTTTAATATCACAATTCTACAAGTTATTCCACAATGTATCTATAAGATATTTCATGACTTGACGTTCTTGTAAGACAAGGGGTTGAATAATAAGGTTCCATCAATTTTTAATATCACAATTCTACAAGTTATTCCACAATGTATCTATAAGACATTCCACAAGTTGACGTTCTTGTAAGACAAGGGGTTGAATAATAAGGTTCCAACAATTTTTAACGTCACAACTCTACAAGTTATTCCACAATGTATCTATAAAACATTCTACGAGTCAACGTTCTTGTAAGACAAGGGGTTGAATAATAAGGTTGCAACAATTTTTAATATCACAACTCTGTTAGTTATTCTACAATGTATCTACAAGACATTGCACGAGTTGATGTTCTTGTAAGACAATGGGTTAAACAATAACCTTCCAACAATTTTTAATATCACAACTCTACAAGTTACTCCACAATGTATCTATAAGACATTCCACAAGTTGACGTTCTTGTAAGACAAGGGGTTGAATAATAACTTTCCAACAATTTTTAATATCACAACTCTGTTAGTTATTCTACAATGTATCTACAAGACATTCCACCAGTTGATGTTCTTGTAAGACAATGGGTTAAACAATAACCTTCCAACAATTTTTAATATCACAACTCTGTTAGTTATTCTACAATGTATCTACAAGACATTCCACGAGTTGATATTCTTGTAAGACAAGGGGTTTAATCGTTGTAAGACAACAATTAAAAGGTTCCATCAATTAAGGTTCAAAATTTAATGTCACAATTCCACAACTTACTCCCCACTTCATCTACAAAATATTCCACAAGCAGAGGTCCCCGGAAATTCCAAAAGGGTTTGAAACGCAAACCTGTTTGCGAGTAATAGCAATGAAATAAATCGGCAAACAGTATTCAAGTAAATATAGGTATACATATTGGAAGGGTCTCGAAAACGAAGCATCGGTGAACGAGTTTAGGGGAGGTCATGACGGCCGTGAGGGATGTTTGTTCTGGCTGGGAAATGACAGCTGACCCGCAATCCCGGTGCTTGGAATCGCTTTGCCGAGAGGGAACGAGACGGCTCTGACGAGCGACAGAGACAGAGACGCGAGGGTGAATCCTTTCTGCACGATATAATGGCTTCAAGAGCCACGGACGGAAATGAATCTTTCGCTCGCTTACAGAGTAATGCACTCTTGATTATCTAATGCCGACCAGATCTCGATCGGCACTTTAAGGATTATTCGGAAAAACCGGTTCGTAAATAGCTGCGACGTTTCACATCCACGCACCGCAATTTATGCAATTTCAACCCCCTCGTACTGAAAATTTAAAAAGACCGACATTTGCAAAATTATCCGAAAAGCGACAAACTTTCGAAATCTACAACTTCAAATCTTGAAATCTGGGAAAAGTCGCAAGCTTCAAATGATTCGAAGACCACAGGTAAAGTAGAAATTTACAACCCCTGTCGAAACCCATAATTCAAAATATGAAAACAGAGAATTTCGAAGACCAAAAAACCAAAGAATTCGCAAGTCATTTTGTATAATATTTCGTCGTTATAAATTTATTCGGAATTCGCGTCGAATCCTCCTGCAGCGAAGGGCTTAACCTCATGGATCGGTTGACGGGTAACGGGCCGCGTGGGTCAACGATGACCCATGGTCGACCTTTCGTACAGGGCTGATTGATATTTTCGCTGGCGAGGGGGCGTGTTGCGGGCGAAACACTGGGCGTTTCTCTTTTTAATATGCAAATGAACGGGTCGAGGGGTGCTTCCGGCTTTGATGGACACGCTTCGGCAACGTATACAGGGTGACCTCAACGAAAGATGAAAGAATTTCGAATCCGATTACGTACATACTCTTTAATCCATCCTACAATATTTTCCCTCTGAAACACTATTTCCAAAAGTCTCAGTAAAAAATCCACAAATTTCGTCCTTCTTAATTATTTACGATGAAATCATTTTTTATACATATTCATTCAAATTGTATTTTCTCATTTGTTTAATTAAATCATTCTTTGACTTCGTTTATAAAATATATTACTATGTATAAGTATATTGGGTCGTTCATTTTTGATAATTTGTAAAAAACTATCCTTTACAGCCTCACTTATTATTTAAATTGTACTCTCACTTGTTTAATTAAATCATTCTTTGATTTTCTCTACAGAGTACATTAGGTTATTCATTTTTGATAATTTGTAAAATAACTATTCTTTACAGCCTCACTTATAATTCAAGTTGTACTCTCATTTGTTTAATTAAATCATTCTTTGATTTTCTCTACAAAGTATCTTATTATATATAAATATATTAGACCATTCATTTTTGATAATTTGTAAAATAACTATTCTTTACAGCCTCACTTATTCAAACTATACTCTCGCTTATTTAATTAAATCATTCTCTAACTTCGTCTACAAAATATATTATTATGTACAAGTATATTAGATCATTCATTGTCGACAATTTATAAAATAATTATTCTTTATAGTCTCACGTATGCAATTCTTTTAATAATACAGTGTACTTGCTGATCGATAAAAATTAAATGTGAAAGTTATTTTTCGGAGAACATGTATTGATTTATTTTGGAAATAATAAATTCTGTCGATCGTTTAATTCGATTGCGGGGTGTCTCTAAAAGGTAATTCAGCGAAAAAATTTGGTGCTCGCTTTCGGAAATAAATGCAAATTTTATTAACACTCTCCGCGGCGATGTCGTGTCGACAGCGACGCGTGTTATCGTATAAAGATCTCGGCATTTCGATCTCTAACTTTATTCGTCTCGAAAGTGGGCATTCTTTTTTTCAACAGATCGTCAAGAGGTACAATTTGAATCGCGGCTCGTTAAAAGAGCACATTTCCATTTCTGGTCCCTTGCTCTTCGTTTCAGTGTTTTTATTTGCGTTTCTTAATTAGGGAAGAAAGCAGAAAGAAGCGAAGCGACGTCGCCGAATATTCTTCGCGAAATTCGTTTTAAAAATCTTCGACTCGAGAAAATTGTCAACGTACAAACGAATTTTATGAACCTCTTATATACTTTTACATAAAATTACAAAGAATAAAAAATCCAGTTCATGTGTTTAAAAATCTTTCATTTATACAAAGTTCAAAAATGCTCAGCGGAAGCTTAAATTAACGAAGATGGCTGAATTTTTGAAGCGTTCAAAAACTTATTCCGTCTTGCCTCAATTATTTATTCTTGACCCTCTCTGTCCGCGTTAATAGCGAAGATATCGACAAACGATCCGAGAACGATCTCGAATGCGAGCTTAAATAATATTCCATGCACATGCAAAATACACGAGGGACTGTTAAATTTTTCATACGGGAAACAAGAGAGTTCTCTCCCGTATATTTGATAGCAACCTGATCAATAGAATACTTTTACCGGTGATCATCCGGAGTCCGTAGGAAATTATTATGCAAGCAGCGTTTCAAGATGACTGACGTTGAATCATCGTGTCTAATTGAAACGAGTTTGGAAACTTTCCGCATTATTTTTGCATGACTACTCGGGTGACGAGGCGGTGGAAAAATCAATTTTAATAGCCTCGTTTCGGACGTACTTGTCTAGGCGGAATTATGCATTCGACGTATGTAACAAAAATATCTAAACATATATGAAATGTATATTTACAGTGAAACACCGAAATCTGGAAAATGACTTTCACCGGTGAATGTCAACATTTACATAGTTGCTTGGTGTACATCCGAAATATTTTCTAAATATACTTATTTCTGACTTACACCGGTAAATGTCGACATACACCTAACCTAATCTAACAAGAACTTAATCAAATATTCGATCTTTTACCGGTGTTTTTGGTATGTGTTGACATTCCCCGGTGAAAGTCGACATTCTCCAGTTTCGGTGTTTCGCTGTAACATATACATGTACAAAAATAATTACAATACCGTGGAAAGTGCGTCCAACATGAAACATACTCTTTCGATGTATAAAAAATGAAGGAAAAATTTGAGTAACCTTTCGAATACAGGAAAAAATGTATCTTCGCAGGTAGATTACGTACATACTCTTTAATCCATCCTACAATATTTTCCCTCTGAAACACAATTTCTAAAAGTCTCAGTAAAAAATCCACAAATTTCATCCTTCTTAATCGTTTACGATGAAATCATTTTTATATACATTCATTCAAATTGTATTTTCTCATTTGTTTAATTAAATCATTCTTTAACTTCGTTTATAAAATATATTACTATGTATAAGTATATTGGATCGTTCATTTTTGATAATTTGTAAAATAACTATCCTTTATAGCGTCACTTATAATTCAAATTGTACTCTCACTTGTTTAATTAAATCATTCTTTGATTTTCTCTACAAAGTACATTAGGTTATTCATTTTTGATAATTTGTAAAATAACTATTCTTTACAGCCTCACGTATAATTCAAATTGTACTCTCACTTGTTTAAATAAATCATTCTTTGATTTTCTCTACAAAGTACATTAGGTTATTCATTTTTGATAATTTGTAAAATAACTATTCTTTACAGCCTCACGTATAATTCAAATTGTACTCTCACTTGTTTAATTAAATCATTCTTTGATTTTCTCTACAAAGTACATTAGGTTATTCATTTTTGATAATTTGTAAAATAACTATTCTTTACAGTCCCACTTATTATTCAAATTGTACTCTCACTTGTTTAATTAAATCATTCTTTGATTTTCTCTACAAAGTACATTAGGTTATTCATTTTTGACAATTTGTAAAATAACTATTCTTTACAGCCTCACTTATAATTCAAGTTGTACTCTCACTTGTTTAATTAAATCATTCTTTGATTTTCTCTACAAAGTACATTAGGTTATTCATTTTTGATAATTTGTAAAATAACTATTCTTTACAGTCTCACTTATTATTCAAATTGTACTCTCACTTGTTTAATTAAATCATTCTTTGATTTTCTCTATAATGTACATTCGGTTATTCATTTTTGATAATTTGTAAAATAACTATTCTTTCGCCGGTGAAAGTCGACATTCTCCAGTTTCGGTGTTTCACTGTAGCATATACATGTACAAAAATAATCACAATACCGTGGAAAGTGCGTCCAACATGAAACATACTCTTTCGATGTATAAAAAATGAAGGAAAAATTTGAGTAACCTTTCGAATACAGGAAAAAATGTATCTTCGCAGGTAGAATTGCAGACCGGTTGATAATTCTATATACGGCGATTTCAACGTTTGTTCGAGGATCTCTGTTTATCGAGCGCAGCGTGCACGATCGCGTTACTCGCTTAACGTGCATCGAATAAATTACCACAGAAATCCACGTGTTATGCGCATAAATATCGTTTCTGTCCGATCCTCCAAGTGTTTACCCGATTATCCGCTACGTGTTCGGTCGAAATTCCACGTCGTCTGATCGTTTTTACCAATCGGTCCTTTGTGCTCTTCTAAAAACCGAACTTCCCTTCGTCGTGCTGGCATACCTCGGCGAATTTAAATCGGATGTCCTGGATATTATGGTAAACGTCGGTCCGCTCGGCCACGGACCAGATGGATAGCAATTATTCCGTTTTCATAAAAATCGGATCGGATAAAACGTTCTACAGAGATTCCTGTATTCGATCAGCGCGCTCATAGTTTCTTTCGAGTCTCCTCGATTTCATCGGCTATCCGGTATTTCTAGCCGAGAGTGTACGAGATCTGTGTAGCAAGTTTCAGCGGACGTATCGGTACAAGAAGCGGATAATGTGATTAGGTAGCGACAAAAGAGCTATCGTTTGTATAATCCTTTCAGGTACACCGTGTCATTAGCTGGACCAGAAAGAAACTTTCTTTATACATTTCCAGTATTTGCAATTTGTTTATTCGATACAAAGGATGCCGGGGAATCGGGTTATCGGACAACTGTTCGAACAAGTTTCCCGGATTTATTATGGTACGGCTTCTTAAAGTTTCATGTCGAGACCCACTTTCGAAAACAATCATCTATCGCGACCCACTTGCCTGTAATGGATAATTTAATAGGACGTCGTCATAAAGCATTTTGCCAGTCAGAACCAATTTGCAGATTTTTAGAAAATTTGCTAATTCGAAAATCATCTGTCATGAAGTTGCAATAGCGTACACATTTTCGTACAAGCTTTTATGTCCGACCCACATTCGAGGATAATCTGCGAGTATTCAAAGGAGAGGAATGAAAAGTTTATAGAAATTACGTGAACGGTTTCTAAATAATCGTAAGATTTTTATGAGGAAAAAAGTAGCGAGTACGATATTCATATAAATTCCACCGGGTCGCGCATAATCAATCTTCTTCCGATCGATGCTAATATAATCCCAGGCACTGCATCTTATTACGTGTCCATCGGTACAAAAAGAAAATTCCCGTTACACGCGTCGATAATAAAAATTTCGACAATCCATCGTGCACGCGGCGTCTTATTAGACGGGATAAAGACGTAATATGATCTCATTACGGCATAACGGAAGAGCCATCAGAATCCATCTAATCCCGTTGGTTACAGGGATAAAGATCCCGCGTGAAATAAACCGAAATTGGCGCTGGCGTTAAACACCGGTTAGACGATAATTTACACTCGTCGACGGAGCGTTTTATACCGTCATCGTCGGCGGGACAGACGCGTGAATAAATTAGACATTTGAAAATGAACAAGCTCTCGATAACCTTTCGCCCGTGTCGAGCCCCTCTGTCCCCCCTGACAGAGGAAAAGAAAAAAGAACGAAATATTTACGAGCGCTGGAAGACCTTTCGAAAATTTTCGATCTCCTAAACAGGTTTGAAACTCGCGTCAGATCAGACGCGAGATAAAACAGCGTCGGTCATCGGTTGATTCGCTTTCTGCCGATCAACCGACATCCCGGCGAGTCATTTCACCGTGGCCACCGATGGGAACACGGTGAATAGTTTGATTCGCGCCGGAAACCGGTTTTTATCGAACCGTGTCCTCCTCCTCTTCCTGGTCCGCTATCTTTTTGCTCGACAATTTGCCTGTGCATCGATGCTTTTCGCACCGATTGATTTCGCGAGACGTGTGGCCAACGGCTTTTCGGTTCTGACACCGATAATTCTTATCTTTCGACTTCTTTCGCGGCTCTTGTCGGCCTACTTCCGATTTTAATAACGCGTCTACCCTTAAGGGAGGACCCCACTCCTGAGTCCCGAAAATCCGCCTTAAGTTTGTGAATTTTTAGGGGTGTAAGGTTTATATAAAACAAAAGTATTTTTCCACAGTTCTCACTCAACAATTTACAATTAGCAAATATACAAAAATCTGCACTCTGTTCATCGACACGCTCGCCGATCCTTGCCAATTTTCGACTATATCGACTCACATTCCTCGCTCTGTTTATAAATCGCCGATCTACCAGAGGCTCTCCCACTCATCCTATTTATTACATTTTCTGTACTCTACAAATCTTACAGGGGGAATATCTTGATTAGAATACCAATTCAAAGGTTTCATTATACATCTTTTGTATTGTAGAAAATATTTTTTTTATTTGATTTTCACCACAAAATGGCGGTTTCAATTAGAGGAACACCTTTCGTAGAACGGGCTCCATCGGTGGGCCCGAAACTGGTCAACCTAGGCAAATGCCAAAAAAACATCATCATCTACACTGTTGTAGTTATCGACTATCATAGGCATTTTTAAAAATATTGATTTCTTCTGAAACCTTTATTTTTCTTTGTGAAATGTCAATTTTTCTTTACAAAACAAATTAGAAATGCAAATTATATGTTGCGTACTAAGTGGTTTATATAATGTTATGATAAAATAATTCTTATGTGTAAAAATGATTTGAATGATAGAACTCAATTTTTATATTATTTACAATTGTATTGTTCGTATTATTTTCAATCGATATTGGAGAATCATTATCATTGCTTTATTCTCCATTTTCCGAATACGTGGCATTTTTAAGCTTTTAAATATCATTTGTAGTTTGGTTTTTATAAGCGTTTTTCCAAATCGTTGCATATTTGTCAAATTCGACCGGTTATCTTCGCGTAGGGACTCGTTGTTCGTCCGGCACTAAAAGGGTTAAACATACACTACCATAAGTATCCTGACACTTTCGTTACATAAAACACAGTTGAACTATGTACGAAAGGTATTTAGTTTTATCATATCATTTGTGTCGTAATAGAATTCATTTTTAACCGACTTCGAAAAAAGTGAATTTTAGATTATCAAAACTGTAACGAAAGACGTAATTGTACAGAGAGTGTAAAGGAATAGCGTATCGATTGTCGACGCGTCGTCACGGAATAGATCGAAAAAGAAAGATTTTATCGCGCTTGTTACCTTTCATAAGTTTCCTTTTGCGATATCGACCTAGATGCAAATTGATCGCGAGACAGAGCGCACGTTCAAGATAGTATCATCGATAAAACAGGGAAAAAGGAGCAAGAGAAGAGCGAACACGAGGGGCGAAAGAAATACAAGTGAAATGTTGAACGAAGGAAAAATTGACAGGTACACGGTTCGGTACAAAGCGTATTGTTTTTACACGGTCCCTCGTATGTTGCATCTGCTGACTTCTTTCGTGATATAAATCAACGGCATCGAAGTTCTTCGGATTCGTACCATTTTTCCGAGCGCACGTGAAATAAACTTGATCTCCGTGCTTGTTTCCTGTTTTTGTTTCATCGGCAAAACGGTTCGTATAATATTTGTCTCCGGCCGGCAAATAGCAACCGTGGAATCAAATTTAAATGTTGATCTTGGGAAAAAAGTAACCCAGATAATCCTTGTAATTTATGACGATTATAAAAATGTGATTTACGACGAGGTGCTTGTCGCTGTCGAAAGCCGCGAATTTCTGGTATTATTTTGGCTAACGGTGCTCGGAAAAATTCACCGCTAAATTTCCAGTTTAATGTCAATAACAACGCACACGCGGAACTAACGCGATGTATATCGTGCTACAGATATTAAGTGAAAATGGAGCGCTAATAACCGTGCGTGCACGAGATTATACAATCGTACCTTTTTATATTTATTTCGCGAACTAGTTTCCTCGATCGGTTTATTCAAATACGCTCGATAAATCTGCATATTGCTTTGCCCCGATTCGATCACTATTAATTACGCTTTATGTAAGATAAATTTAGAAGGTGTTTGCTTAGAATCTATAAATTCTCTTATATTTTCCAGCTCTTAACATTCTATCGGGTTTATTGGATTTCGAACCTAATTTCCACGTATCTAATTTCCTGTAATGTCTTGTCCGGGCAGTTAAACCATCGCCGCTACAGAAAGTGGATTATTTCTCCAGCGAAAGGTACAGCAGTTAAATTTATTACGGCCGAGCAATCGTAAGCGTATTCCCGAAGGCGTTTCATATTAAATTTCCATAATTCGTGAATATCTATTCGTAAAATCAAAATTTCTGAATCTGTTCATCAGAGGTATTGCGTAAGAAGCGATACCTTCTCGAATCCAACGCGAGATTCACTCGAACAAGCAATTCCTTTTTTTTCGAGTTTCCTGGTGGCAGCGGCTTAAGTAACAAGCTTCTGGTAACCATAGACCTCCGTCAGAGAAACGACTTCGCGTTTATGGTGTACGGGTGCTATAGCCACTTTCGGCCCCTTGGGTGGGCCCACAGATGCGTGAAGAGAAGAATGGAAAGGGAAACATTGTGCGTCACAACAAACTCCGTCGATCTTCTCCACGCTGCCGAACTGTCCCTAACATTTTCCAAAGGCGAATAAACATTTCTGCCGGTTGAAAATCGATGCCGTAACCGTTCAAAGAAAGAAGTCCCACTTTGTGGACTTGCGGGATTGCGAAACGACGTTAAACGAGCCCGAGGGACCGAGCTTCCGGTCCGCCGCAGGAATTAGCGTCGCTACAAACCGAACCGTACAAGACACTCTTTCAAATTGAAATTTATTACCGCAGCTACCGATAATTTCCTTTAATCTTATCGAATGATAAATAACGGAATAAATTTCCTCGGAGAGAATTTATTCGCGAATAGAGTTGTTTACCATTCAAATATTCGAGTCGTGTTTTAAACACCTGAAATCTGCCATCGAGGATACCTGTTCTTGCTAATTCGACAAGCTTCTTAATTAATACTTCCTGATTCTTTCCCTCGATATCGCCAAGAATGGACGATTAATTTGCTTTAACGAGCGTTCCATGAGAAACGTTTCGTGTTTGATGTTACTGTACGCTATATTGTTAACACCGCTTCGTTTAATATTTCCGCGTTCAATAGAATAATATTCCGTGTGAATCGATGAAAAAGTGCAGCGCGAAATTATGCAGTTCCAAACTGCAATTAGCATTTCGCAGAATAAATAAACGTTACGCGAAGAATAATATTATCTATTGTGGGCAGAAATTTTGGGATTTGGAAATTTAGATAATTCGGTAAATTACAACTGTAAATTACAATTTACACGGACGAATATTCAGTTTTATTTGATTAACATTTCCGCGTGTGTCCGCCATTTTAAAGGTCTTTGCTTAACCTAAGAGGTACCGCACGAATAATTTCACCAAAATCGAGGTATCCTTGGACCACAATGTTCCTGCTTACACGCGTCAAGGATTTTGGATGTAAACAGTGTTCTTTGTTCGCCGAGGCTGGCTACAAAGTTTCCCTACATTGCAGGTAGCTGCACCGGGTTCTAGGATGACACCGACACTCGATACTAGCTCCAGAAACGTTCTGACGCTGTCAGTAGCCTTGAAACTTTAAAATATTGAACGACTACGTTACGTTACCTTAGCTTCGCAGACAAACGCAAGGTACCATTCCATGATCCGAGAACGCGTTTCTGTATTCTCTTTTCCCTGCCGTTCTTCCGAAATTCTCTTTCATGAAAGTATCACGACCAAGCTTGCGAGTGGACTAGAAAAATGTCCGTGGCAACTGCGTATCTTGTACGATACAGAAATGTACCGAGAATCTTCTTCTCAGTTTCAGAAATGATAGTTCCACATCGGAGTATCCCTAGAACTTTTATATTCCTTATTTCAGGATATTTCTACAATTTCAGAAGATAAGAATTTTGTAGAATTTATTTTTAAAATTTTGTACGATTTTATAAAATTTGAGAATGTTGGTTTGAAATGTTCTTAGATCCTTAGGGTAGTAAATCTGTGTTAGACCGTAGATGTTATCGTACGAATCAGCATCCGAGTGTAGTAAGAAGAGGACCTGGACCACGCCTGTTTTGTTAGAAGGAAGATGAAAGTAGCGTTCCATTCATTACGCTCCAATTTGCCGTACGATCGAGGGCCCGGTATCGTCCCCTCGGAACTCATCCGTGTTTCTCGTAACTCACAGTGGGTGCTCCCGGTTTCTACACGCGATCATCTAATAGGAAACATAACCGTTTCCTCTCCGAAACATCCCGAGCTTCGAGACGAACGATTCGTCTCGGACACGGTGCTTCCTTTCACTACGTCGCGTTTCAGCACAGGAAGAAGGGTTACACACCTCTTTTTCTTACGAGACCCTTTTTTTATTCCAGCGTTCCTTCTGCTTTTATTTACCTCGAGGGCATTTCCATCGCAGTGGGGGTGTCCAGTCTCGAAGTTGCTCACAATGAGAGCTAAATTCGAGGCTCTCTTTCTCTCTCGACGAGGCCTTAAAGAGAAGATAGTCAGATACGGGCGTATAAAGAAGAAAGAATCCGCAACAATGAGCCAACAATGAACCAACGTGCACCCTGCTGCCTGTCAACCGATGGACTTCTGCGTTTTGTGGGAACCCCATTTATATATTTCCCTAACATACCTGACTGGACAGAGTTTCTCAAGCTTCCCTGCCCGTCGAACCGTGACAAAAATCTATAATTTAATAGCCTGAGGATCGTTATTAACGCGTGAACGGACATCTTTCGAAACGTAATTACATAGCCGAGATGAAAAATTCGTAAATTTATTACTTTCCCTCTGTAACGCGAATTTCAAATTGTTTTGGTCGATGAAACACCGATTAGTAATTCGTTCGCATCGAACCAGCTGCCTTAATTACTCCGAAACTTTCGCTGGGAGATTAAACTTAAACTAAAGCGTGCATCTAATCCAAGAAGCTCTTTGCAACTTCTAATTATTTAAATATCTACTAAATCCGTCGAAAATTCGCCTGGAGGGCACTCGCGTTAAAATTTCCTTTTCGTTTTTTCGTTCGAAGAAAATATCGGGCTGAGGATCGCTGGTTTCGTTTGTTAAAAGGCACAATATGGAATAATAGGATTACATAAACAACGGCAACAAGCCATTGTGGTGGGCAGGCAGGCAAAGTCGCGGAGGTAAAGAGGACGGAAGACGGTGCAGTTGGCCGGGGAGACACATTCGCCAGATTGCGTGTCGGTATTGAGCCCGATACTTTGTGGATTTCGGACAATAAAAGCAGCAGCGCATCACCGGCAACGACATCGGGTGTCGTCGTCGCCTTTAGACGGTTACCCTTCGCCAAGCAGTTTCATTCAAACAGCGACACGCCGGTGCTTTCTATAGGGGCGCCACCGCAGCGTCACCATCACCACCCCACAGGGGACTTCCATGGTTAGATGCATCCTCTCCACCCCTGTGTCCTCGATGGCCGGTGCATTGTCAAAATATTGGCGTCGATCGGATCGCGCTGGCTTTTGTGCCTTCGTCTCATGCCCCGACCTGACTTTTCCCCACGATTCTCTCCGAGAACCTCCTCGAACGTCCTTCTTCTGGGCCTTTCCTTACCCAATATTCCCTCCTCCTTTGTCCGGAACACCGATCGACACGAGCTGCTTCACGGATTCGCGTGGATCCACCGCAGATTTCGAATTTGTGATGTCGCCGGGTGCCATTGTCCCTGCGACTCCAGGCGAGGATCGTGAGAAGAAGATAAATAGTCCTTTCCTCTTGCGGTATTGTACGTGTTTCGTTAACTCTCTTATAAATTCCTCTTATTTTTAACGGATGTCATTTGATTCTTTCGAAGGTTAAATACTGCAACTTTTTCTCATCTCTTTTGAAACTTCAAACCCTTCGGAAGTACGATTACTTGCCAATGACCCATCCATCTGCATGATCTCAAACATGACACATTCAACAAAATTTAAATAAACTACTGTGGTATGTGTGGGTGCATATTATGAAAGAAACTTGTATAATTGAAGTTCGCATGTAATGAAGATTGCTAGAAGATTGTCTTTTGGGTGTGATTGAATGTTTTGAGGAACGAAGAGGCTTTGAGAGAAATCGTGAGATAAAAACCTACGATATTTATAATTCGAGAGATTCCATTTGTGTTGTGTTTAATTAATTATATCTATTTATTTGTTAATAAATTTCATTAATCTTCTCTATTATTCAATATTATTCTACACTACAAACAAAAGAAGTTAATCTAATACTCGATTTAATATTCGGACGCCATGGTATTTGCGAAATTACAACAATAAAAAATAAGGTATTTAATTTTACATATTTGTAAACTAGAATATGTGCTGTAATTCATTACGGACCAGAAAATTGCAAATAAAAATATAAAGCTTTAATTTCGCGAATACCATGGTGTCCGAATATTAAATCGAGTAACTTTATATCCAAATAAGTAACGCATCCAATAAATAACGTGAAAAATCCTCCAAAAAATAATTACAAAAAAGATTGCAAAATTCTCAACCTCGGTGTCTTCGACCTCCAGCTAGAAATTTATTAGCATCTACTTTATAATACACGTATAAGTTACCGTACAGTTCTCCGGTTTTGTTTTAAATAATCGATCAAGCCTGCAGCCAGTGGCCTAGGAGCTCGGATACGCGTATCATATTCACTCGTTCGTACAGTAGCTATTGTTCCTAATACACTTGACGAGGCAGGAACATTGCGTACTCACACTATGATTTTGTTGTTACATACGTGCAGTGTACCAATCATTTTCGCTACATCGGCTGCGTGTATTCGTAACGGTTCACCGATCATTGTCTCCTTAGTAATAGACATTGTTCAGGCAAAAAGTGGATTTTAATTCGCGTTATTATGTGGAGCTGTTCGGTTCTAAGTAGGACGATAATTTCGTGTACAATGTATGATCGGAGAAAGCCGGTTGCTTTACTGTAAAGGCACTTGAGTCTCAATGTAGCATTGAATCTCATTTTACTCAAGAACTATAAATATCTCAAAGGTAATCCATTGTCAAAAAGTGTAATCCTGTCATCTCCGTAACAGTGAGAAGAGAAATTTTTTACGTTTTTACAAGAGAAACACCTGTACCGATCAAACGAATTACACTTTTCGAAGTGGAAAATATGTAGTGACACGATGCGTGAAACGAGGCCCTTAAACTTCTGCCGACCGCATTCCCGAAACGTCTTATGCTCGTTTCAATATCAGGTGACTGTTCGAGACGCGCAGGAGAAATTTCAAGAACGAAGGAAACAGATTCGCGCGTGATCGAAAAAAAAAGTTGGCACGTGTCCCTCGCGTCGTCCAGATTGTCTCGTAAGGCTTGTGCCTCGTTAAATATCGTTTCTGTGGGTGGAAGGAGAGCGAAATCCGATGCGAGGAATGCGAATCGGCTCGCGTGTACGGCCCTGATCTCGCTTTCGTCGCAGGCGGCTCCTGGTGATCCTCGAGAAGGGGTGAAAAAGGGCGGCAGATGGGGCGGCAATCGTTTCAATCGGCCGTATGTCAGATGGTTCATGCAGATGAGACCCTACGTGGCCGTGTTTAATGCGGCTAATACTCGCGGCAAACAGCGTGAATCGTTTAGCGAAGCCGCTTATGGCAGGGACCAGTTCATGATTGCCCTAAAGAGGTTTCATCGACGCGCAATGGGGCGAATGCCGCGTACGATACTTGCTTGGCTTTCCGAGCCAATTACACTACCGCCAGCTTATTAATAGTCGTCGAAGCGCGTACGAGTCGCGTGCGGTGTATTAATTCTAATTAATCGTCGAACGCGTCGTCGTTTTAACGATGCATCCGAATATGTACGATTCGAGCTTTTGTTCCTAAGAAGGTGTCTATGCAGGTTCGAAGTACAATGGGACTGATGCAACGCTTACGATTAGGAAACCTGCGAATTATCTTCTATTAATTGGTATAACTTTGTGACTTGCCACCTAATAATCGAATTCTCTCCCGCTAGAAATATAAAAGTGTTAAAGAAAAATCCTTGATAACAGAGCTTATACGAGGCGCCATTTTCTTTGGCTGTAACAGCGGCAATTACGAAAGTAATTTAAAAGAAAAAGAAAGGTAGTAAAGGAACTCGACACCTCTGGCAACCGAGATGAAGACACGATGCTCACCGCAGAAGCTCTCCGAACGATGCTCGTCCTGGTAATTGATATTTGTTGTTCCCCGCATGACACAAGAAACGTCAACACTAGACGATGTACATACACGGTTAGGTGTATCGTGTGCGCGTTTGGCGAAACTGTTTCGACCGCGACGCGGTTATGGCCGGCAGTTTGCGGTCTGCCAGGGGACGTTTGTAAACGATGAACGATAAGCGATTTCTATGGAGCCCCTTTTTAGCGTCGTTCTCGTCTTTTTGAATTCCTAGGAGACGGCGAGAGGACAAAAAAATAATGCACCGCGATAAGGCGTCTTATTGCCTCCGGCTAAGACTTTTCCCGTTCGTCGGCCGGGAAAATTAATTGTTGTTCCACCTTCTTTGAATATCGTTGCCATTTATCTTGGCCGTAACAACGCTGTTTAATCGCGTGTAATAGTTTAAAAACGGCAAATCCGGGAACATCGCGGTAAATGACCAAAGAACGTATAACCTGCGAAATTCGCATGCTAGCTGAATTCTCAAAGGAAATTCTTGAAAAGGACTGTAGAGTATAAAAGCTAATTGATTTTTTGACGCCCAATTAACGACCCCTTAAGTGACACTATCCTCCTCCTAATTGCCAGTAGTATTCCTAAAATTATAATTTGAGCATCGTTTCCAGTAAAAATGACTCACGGGAAGACCGCCTAATGTTCCCTCGTTTGTCCTTAATTCGAAACGTACATAAAATGTCTAAAAGATGACTGTCTCCGAACATCGTTAACATTTCGAACTAGAATCAATTGTTATACCTCATCGGGAAAAATGAAATGTGGAACACTCTAGGTCGACGTCGCGTTACGACAACAAAAGTTTCGTTACGGCGCATTCTTCATCGTCTGTTTAAGAACGTTTCCCACGCGAAACTTCGTGGCGGACGATTCGTCATTTTTAGTACAGTCAGGAGGCAGATCTGCTCTCCCTTAGGAAAATATGATAACCAAGACGAAAGACTTCCTGCCTCTGCTGATTTTTAAGGACTTTCAGAGATACGAATATCTGTGCACGGGGATTTGCGGAGGATATGCAAATTTTTGGATGCTACAATTTTTGGAGGTGGAAATTTGAAGAGAGTTGGAAATTTAAGAATGTATGTGGAGCTAGAAATTTCAGATTTATATTTGAGCCATTCGCTGCATAAATCGATTGACTCTTTTTGAAAAATCTTAAAGTTAAGTGTAAAAGCACTTGGTATTATGCTAACTTTTTATGTTTATACAAATTTTTTCAAACATAAACGATTAACATTAAATGACAATATTTATTTTGGCCACTGAATTGATTCTTTTTTATAATTTTACATCTTTTAAATGATAGCCAGATTTATGCATACTGCAGACTTTATTTGAATTTATATTACCAAAGGAATTTTAAAAACCTCTGCACATTATTTCATCGAATTTCTCCGCTTTTTGTATTGTGGAGTTAATCGATTTGTGCATTGAACGGCTGATTTATTGTTGGTGTATAAATTTCGAGGTGTACTAATTTTTGAGATTCGAGAATCAGAGAACGTGGAGATTTGAAAGTTGTAAGAGTTGAAAATTGGCGAATGCAAAAATAGGGAATGAAAGAGGTTTGCATAAGAGTGTGCATCGAAAGGAAGATTAGATTGCACGGGAGTGTACGATCCGGTGATTTCCATAGGGGATAGAAAAGTACACACGGTGCCCGAGGAGGAAATCGTTCCGAAACGGGTTAAAATATTAGCCGCGACAACGGTGCTCATCGAGCGAAGAGAATACGTGTCCCTTTTCATTATTTGTGCTCTCTCGTCTCGTTTCTTCGTACGTTAGCGGTGTGACGGATGCGGGAGAGTATTTCTTTGGTAAACGTCGCCTCTTCTTGTACAGCCGGTGGCGTATTCCGTCCTTTGTTCCGCGGTATACGTATGAAGCGTGACAAAACGCTACGGACTTAAGAAAGTCCCCGCGTTTTGTCACGCGGCAACATTTGGACGACATTCGTGGCAAACGAGTCGTGACGACACGCCGGGGCCAATTCCCGCTTCAAAAGAATATTCACAATGGCCATTCCGCTGCTCATCCTTTATTTTTAACGTGTCCTCTTCGTTGGGTACCTTGGTCTGCTTAACGCGGACGTAGAACGCCGCGACGCCGCGATAATGAATAACCGCGGGACGAACAAACGCTTTCGTCACCTGGAACCATCAGCTTTTTTCGACTCCGTGCTTCTTGGATCATGCCGTTTGGAATTGTTACCTTTGGTCCCGCTCTTTCGAATTCTAAGCATCTCTAACGTTTATAGAATACGATTGTTCGCGTTCAAAGCACCTTGGTTTTTCCTTGCCCATACCGATGAGCCGACTGTCACGAATGACCTTCGGTTACTAATTGATTCTGAGACCAGTTATGCTTATTTCTATTATCTCTTCGAGTCTGTCTATTTCTTAACGTTGACCGTGACAGTGAAGATACGTGCTGTGTAAACTTATTATTCCCACAATATTTCTATCGATCCTAACCTCCAATATTTCCAATTAGAAATATTTCCAATATTTCCAATGTAGTAATTAAATAATATTTAGCATGATTCGTAAGTATAATATAAAAGCAAGTAAATTAATCTGACTTAACGCCTCGTTGATAATTAACCGCGCAAGTGAACGTTCATAAGCCGCTCGAATTTGCTCGCAACGTAATATCGTTAATTAGTATACGGTTATCATGGGGCGTTTCGTTTATCGCATCGTGAGTCATCGATGACCCACGGAGAACTCGCTCCATGCTAATTGATATACTCTTCTACGTGCCACGATACGAGACGCTTCTAATATCTCCGAACGGTACATAATTATCGTGTGGAGTGCACATGTCGTGATTTAGTGTACTGATAATTTGTTAATCTCTATAATAAATTTTTACGAGAACTTTTTTTCGTGTGCCTTATCAGGTCGCTCAAAAAATAACGATTCTTCGTATGTTTTCACTAACATGTATTGGGTGAATAACATTTGTTAGTGAGTTCATTGATGAACATTTATTGGTGAGTTTGTTGATGAACATTTATTGATGAACATTTGTTGACGAGTTCATTGATGAACATTTATTGATGAACATTTGTTGATGAGTTCATTGGTGAACATTTATTGATGAACATTTGTTGATGAGTCCATTGGTGAACATTTATTGATGAATTTATTGATGAACACTTATTATAGTGAGTTCATTGATGAACATTTATTGGTGAGTTCATTGATGATCATTTATTCATGAATTTATTGATGAACATTTATTGATTAACATTTGTTGATGAGTTCATTGGTGAACATTTATTAATGAGTTCCTTGATGAACACTTATTATAGTGAGTTCATTGATGAACATTTATTGATGAATTTATTAATGAACATTTATTGATGAATTTATCGATGAACATTTATTGATGAACATTTATTGATGAACATTTGTTGATGAATTTATTGATGAACATTTATTGATGAGCTGAAAGAGCCAAAAATTAGCAAATCCAGAAATTCTAAAACAGAAAAATTAGCACAATCTAACCAATGATCATGCATCTGAGAAAATACCCATCAAAATGTAACTACATAATCGTTTAAAGCATAATAGCGTGAAAGTCTGAATAGCCTTTTTTCGATCGTACCTCGGTTTTTACGGGCTGAAATCATCGATCAGAATCAAGTTAGGGGCGATTCTTTGTGGAGAAGTCGTCGATTGGTATGGTAAATTCATTAGGAGAGGCTGAAAGTGGTGAAACGATTAAAGGATAGTTTACTGGAGGCTGGTACGAAGACAAATCGAACGGAATCGAGCGTCGGAGCATGATCGTTAATCATCGCAACTGCCACAGTCATCTTCATCATTATCATAATTGTTGGCTGCCACGGCTGAGCCGATTGATTCGTCGATTTTGACCGATGCATTCTATCACATTCAATATTCAATCGGGAATTAAATCGATTTTATAATCGTGCTCGTTAGTGGGGATCCACGTTGTTGCATCGGCCGTTACAGAACGATGCCGGATAATTGAATTTTCCATTTCAATTATTTTCAGTCTCGTGTATCCTAGAATACTGGCTTTGAAATATGGTTTACCCGGTACAGAAATGCAATTTGACACCGCGTTCGATTTCTATCATATTGATTAAATAGCTGTAAATGCGACGATGGCTAGAAAATGTGTCGTAACTGCTAACGTCGATAGAATCTGTGGTAATACAAGAAACGTAATTATCGTACACGCGAAAATGCATGAAAGTTGTAATATAAGAACACTTCGAAACTCTATTCCTGGTAATTTCTCTTTCGGAAGAGAAATCTACGCAATACCCGTTGTTTCTGTTCAGGACATTTTGGTCACCGTTAGAGTCACAAAGAATATTCGATCCTTTAAAGACTTCGACTAGCGTCGGCATTCCGGAACTATGTCCCATCAAATTTAATGGCCGCAATAGAGGACACGGCACTTGTAAAATAAATTACGTCTCTTTTTTTCTTCCTCTTCCTCGTTTTTTAACGACCGTCGCGTCTTAATGTTACAATAAATGTCCGCGCGGTGACTGATTGATACTCACAATAGAAACTGGCTGCTAGTAGAAATGATCGATATCATCTTGTGCGGACAATGTGAGCACGGTTTACAACCGATGCCAGGATGAGGGTCATTTTTTAAGCGGCACGTTTCTGCCGCCCATCTATCGATGTAAAATCACGTGGATTCGAGATATTTTACGAGAACCGTTGTACCTGGTCCAGGGAAATCGATCATCCGTTGTTTCCTACGTAGCAAGAAATTACGAAGAGGAATAGAAATTTCTCGATCTGCAAATTTGTAAATTAATTCCCCGCGATCAAACAGCAATGTAATGACGTAAATCGATGATAAATAAAATACAAGCCTCGAACAATTAATGTAAACCAACTCGTTAAAATTAACAAGGTATCAAATATTAATGCAATAATCAAACAGCCGCTACAAACAGACACAATGTATCGATATCTGTTCTAAAAAATAAACATCGATGGGACGCGTGTCGATGGGGTTGAAAGTGGTATCCCTGAGAAATTTTAGTCACGCGACCCCACGGGGTGGATAAATGACGCTAATGCAACAACAAAGAAGGCACAAGAGTGCATATGGTGGTTTCGATGTTTATTCACGGTGGTGATAGCGCATTGTACACGCGAAACGAGAAGAAAGAACAAGAGGAAGAGAGGAGATTGACGAAACGATCCGTACCGAGTGTGTGTCGTTAATAATATCCGACGGACTACAATGGCCACCATGTGGCAGGTTGTTTCGCGGTAGACTGAATGAGGCTGATTAAATTGAAGGGTCGATGAGAGAAAAAAGGGACCACACTAGGGCGTGCTTCATCGCCAAGAGTTGTTACTTGTTTAACATTTGTGTGCGCCGCTTCGATCCAGGAGCGTACCGTGACGGTGCTTTAACCATTACCGACAATTATTATCTGCCGATGATGAAACTTTCACGCGCGAACACTTTAACCATTAAGCCGCCACGCTCCGTCCACAATCATCTTTTATTCCTCTTTTTACTATGTACTTTAGGCTCTTGTCTGAGATGTTTGACCAAGATAAACATGTCCAGTGTTCCTAAACCATGTTCTTCAATTAACTCACATAAATGTTGTTTCTTCAATAAACTCACCAATAAATGTTCATCAATGAACTCACCATAATAAATGTTCATCAATGAACTCACCATAATAAATGTTCATCAAGGAACTCATCAATAAATGTTCATCAATGAACTCACCATAATAAATGTTCATCAATGAACTCACTATAATAAATGTTCATCAATGAACTCACCATAATAAATGTTCATCAATGAACTTACTATAATAAATGTTCATCAATGAACTCACCATAATAAATGTTCATCAATGAACTTACTATAATAAATGTTCATCAAGGAACTCATCAATAAATGTTCATCAATGAACTCACTATAATAAATGTTCATCAATGAACTCACTATAATAAGTGTTCATCAATGGACTCACCATAATAAATGTTCAATCAAGAAACTCACCAATAAATGTTCATCAATGAACTCACCATAATAAATGTTCATTAATGAACTCACCATAATAAATGTTCATTAATGAACTCATCAATAAATGTTCATCACGGTACTCACCAATAAATGTTCATCAATGAAGTTACCCTAATAAATGTTTACCAATGAGCTCACCCTAATAAATACTTACGAATGAACTTATTAATAAATGTTCATAAATTCCCGACTTCCTAAATTCTCCTCCCAAAATCCCAAACCCCAAAATTCCCAAATTTCCAACTCTCGAATCAAAATACTTAACCTTCGAATCCCCCCAAACTCAACCAGATCATCCGAAAGTCATCCGCGAATGAGACAGCTATTCCAGGTGGTTTGACTGCAAGAAGGGTGACAGGGTGGGCCAAAACCTCTCGTCAGGGTTTGCTAGCAGGTCAAGAGCAACGGTGCTTGTTCTATAACTACTTTGACACGTTCCCCGTCGTTGTTGTCAGTGAGTTTCGCCTTAAAGAACCGCGGGACGCCGATGTACCGCTGAGAGCTACACGACATCCCGCGGTTCCTTACCTCGAAACGCTCGGAAACTCTCGAAAACGCTCGAAAAGCACCGCGATCGAAACGGTGCCGCTCTCGCGACCCTATGATGGATCGTGTTTATGCGGATAACCCGACAGCTCCGTGACGCACGATCGCCGATCGATCAATGTAAAAAATAGCCATTAAGAACCGTACTTTTGTATTTCCGAGTCTATGTTGACTCTCAGAGCCTTTGACGCTCGACAATCTTTTTGTGCTTCCGAACTCGTGTATCTTTTCGAGGTTGATCGATATTTGATGCTCTGCGAAATGAATAAAGCTGCCATCATTCGTCGAAACTTGCTAAGTTTTCAGGTATCGATTCCCAGCAAGAAATTAAACGTTCGATGAAATTATTTTATTCAATCAGCGATCGTAGAGTTTCTTTCAATTAAAACACCGAGTGAAGTTAACCAGTTTAAGGTCACGTACCAATGCCTTTTTAATATCCGTTGCAGTATCACGCAGTGGGTTTGGAAAAAAAGCAGAATAAAAAATATTTTTCGTGCAGCTTTAACGAGATGCTGTTTTTAATACGAAGCGAAGTTGCGGGGCCTGAAAATGCATTGTCGCTTTTTGTTCGATGCAGATTTTTTCCCACGCAATATCGGAAACAGTTTCACGAGGATGAAGTAATTAGCGATGATATCGCGAAGTTTAACCGTTGGAAACACGTGCACCGCCCGTACGATGAATTTACTTTATTAGGGGCTCAGATAAACCACTGGGAAATATTACATTGTATTATCGATGTAACCAAGTTCCGAACAGTTTTATCGTTTATTACGCAATGAGCTGCCGGTGAGTAGATTATCGGGGTCATTTAATGAATTTCACCGATATCTCGTTCGGTTGTTATCGTCGTCGGCAATATGTTCCTTCGTAGCTCGTTAACTGATCGTTCCTACGTTCGACTATGCGATTAATTATTTTATATGAGTCGCTTTAACGCATATTCCTCGTCAGCGGTAATTAGCGTTAATGAAATAATAAGAATGTTATCGCGGATAGGAAATCGCACAGATACAGGCAATTACTTTGTTAACATGTTCATCCCTTACTCTTCACTTTCCTTGCACGAATATTTTAACCATAACATTCTTCTTCTTACACGTTTCTATCAAATTCTTATTCTACAAACAATATGTACAAAATCTTAGATTATGATCCATTAATTATGTGAGACGTGTTTCATTGATAAATTTAGTAACTGTGGGACTTTAACACTAAAAGTGGCATGTAATGTGCAGTTAATTTGAAATTACAAATGAAGTTCAAAAATAAATAAACAGACTTTGCTTTCAAAGAATGTATTTTAATAAAATGTGCATTTAATTTGAAATTAAAAATGAAATTCAAAAATAAATAAACAAATGATGAAACATAAATTAATAGCCACATTTATTCTTTATCTTGATGAAAATCAGTTTTGATTTCAAGAAATGTATTTTAACAAACTGTATATTTAATTTGAAATTAAAAATGAAGTTCAAACATAAAAAACAAACTTTGATTTCAAGGAATGAATTCTAACAAAATGTGCATTTAATTTGAAATTAAAAATGAAATTCAAAAATAAAAAACAAACTTTGATTTCAAGGAATGTACTTTAACAAAATGTGTCTTTAATTTGAAGTTAAAACTGAAGTTCAAAAATAAATAAACAAACTTTGATTTCAAGGAATGTATTTTAACAAAATGTGTATTTAATTTGAAATTAAAAATGAAGTTCAAAAATAAAAAACAAACTTTGATTTCAAGGAATGTATTTTAATAAAATGTGCATTTAATTTGAAGTTAAAACTGAAGTTTAAAAATAAATAAACAAACGACGAAGCATAAATTAGTACACACATTTATTCTTTATTTTAATGAAAATCAATTCTGATTTCGAGGAATGTACTTTAACAAAATGTGTACCTTATAATAAGAAACTTGTAGAGGTTTGGTAGTTTCAGTATTAAAGACGATTTCAAAAAAAATTTGGACACTGAAGTAAATATTGCCACCCTCTATATTGTCTAAGTTCAATTGCTTGCCTATCACGTAACTATAGAACATTATTAAAAGACTATTTCGAGAAAAAATCAATTTGGTCACTGCAGTAAATACTGCCACCCTCTATCTTGTCTAGGTTTAATTGCTCTACTATCAAGTAACTGTAGTTCCTTATTAAAAGACTTCTTTTCAAGAAAAATTTAGTCACTGCAATAAATACTGCCACCTCTATATTGTCTAGGTATAATTGCTTGACTATTAAGTAACTGTAGTACGTTATTAAAAGCCTTTAATTTCAAGAAAAAATAAATTTGATCACTGCAGTAAATGCTCCTCTATCTTGTCTAAGTTCAATTGCTCTACTATCAAGTAACTGTAGTACGTTATTAAAAGACTTCTATTTCGAGAAAAATTTGGTCACTGCAGTAAATATTGCCACCCTCTATATTGTCTAGCTTCAATTGCTTGACTATCAAGTATCTATAGAACATTATTAAAAGACTATTTCGAGAAAAAATCAATTTGGTCACTGCAATAAATACTGTCACCCTCTATCTTAAGTTCAATTGCTCTACTATCAAGTAACTGTAGTTCCTCATTAAAAGACTTCTATTTCAAGAAAAAATCAATTTGGTCACCGCAGTAAATGCCCCTCTATCTCTTCTAGGATCAATTGCTCTACTAGTTTCTCTAAAAATAGTGGAAGATCGTAGCAAAGAGCTGCTATAACCAAGATACGAATCGGCGATAGAAACCGTGAATGTCACAGATAGCGGGATGCCGCCGCCGAGAGTGTCGGATTAATGGCATCTCGACGGGGTGCAACAATGCCAGCGCCCCCGAAATATCGCTTCGCAAACGCTCCATTTTGATTCGTGGACGAAACGCTACACCCCTCCAGAATGCTCCAATGTAAATCCACGCGCGTGTACCTACAAATCTACATCGGAGAGAAGATTTAAGGCGATTCATTGTGCGAGAAGGGATCTCTGGAATCCTCGCCATGAAAACGTCCCTCTACGAGCCCCCTATCTGCAATTTTCTCTCCACGAACCGTGTAATCGTAAAATGGCCGATTTCCTGACTGCAGGAATTTGCGAGCTTGTTTTTGTCCCATCTTTTAGTCATTCAACAGCTATCGCACGGTAACTAGATATGGAACGCATTCTTTGAAACGGGGGTTAAATTTTCAATAGAATTTGAGACTCTTGAATTTAGGAGTTATTTGTAATTTCTTTGGTTATCGAGTTGTTGGATCTTTGGAGGGAAGTTACTTGGAAGGTATGGATTGTTCAAATTTCTCCGGATTCCGAGGAATCCAGAGGTATGGGTTTCGGAAATTTCTTGGAAGCCTGTAATATTCTGAATTCTTTGGATTCCATGAATTCGCCAATCTCTCAATTTTCCAAACTCTCAAAGTTCCAATCTCTCAAAGTTCCAATCTCTCAATTTTCTAATCTCTCATATTTCCACTCTCTCAATTTTCCAATCTCTCAATTTTCCACTCTCTCAATTTCCCAATCTCTCAAATTTCCACTCTCTCAAATTTCCACTCTCTCAATTTCCCAATCCCTCAAATTTCCACACTCTCAAATTCCCAATCTCTCAATTTCCCAATCTCTCAAATTCCCAATCTTTCAAATTTCCACTCTCTCAAATTCCCAATCTCTCAATTTCCCGAATCTCTCAATGTTCCAGTCTCTCAAATTCCCAATCTCTCAAATTCCAAACCTCTCAAATTTCCAATCTCTCAATTTCCCAATCTCTCAATTTCCCAATCTCTCAAATTCCAAACCTCTCAAATTTCCAATCTCTCAATTTCCTAATCCCCCAATTTCCCAATCTCTCAATTTCCCGAATCTCTCAATGTTCCAATCTCTCAAATTCCCAATCTCTCAATTTCCCAATCTCTCAAATTCCAAACCTCTCAAATTTCGAATCTCTCAATTTCCTAATCCCCCAATTTCCCAATCTCTCAATTTCCCGAATCTCTCAATGTTCCAATCTCTCAAATTCCCAATCTCTCAAATTCCAAACCTCTCAAATTTCCAATCTCTCAATTTCCCAATCTCTCAATTTCCCAATCTCTCAAATTCCAAACCTCTCAAATTTCCAATCTCTCAATTTCCTAATCCCCCAATTTCCCAATCTCTCAATTTCCCGAATCTCTCAATGTCCCAATCCCTCAAATTCCCAATTTCCCAATTTCCCACTTCACACTCCCAAAAATCCAAGCACCATGAACGTACCGGTATCCCGAGTCCCAGCTACACCATAACACAGCAGGTTTCGATCAAGCCCTCGCGTTTAATAGAAAACTGGCGAACGATCGAAGACTCGACGGTCAGTCTCGCATTAAGTACGTCTTCGATAAACCTTTCGGAAGTTGGCCGGTGTACTCGATCAGGATAGGTTCTCCCGTTGTCGAGCAACTTCTGCATCGAATAGCTTCGAAATAGCCGATAGATATTTACCTCCGGGCGTCCCAAGTATTCTCGAAATTACATGAAACTCCCCGGATATCCGGGGCTTCGCGTGATCCGTGAACGACGCCAGGAATTCGAGCAGCTCGCCGCCAGGGAAACTCAGACCTTCCGCGCGGATTCATCGGTATCCTCGACGCGTCTCAATCCTCTACATAGCAAATATTAATGATTCGATTGTCTCGCAATCGTTACTCTCTAAATATTCATCCTTTTGTTCTCCTAGCTTTACAACAAGGCTCGTACGCTTTCATAGATTAGCATTACGTTCGTGCTTGCGTTTGCTTCGCTACCTGGTCGTTAAATCTTGATTAACCCAAGTTCGATGACTTCCGATGATTCAATTTTGGTGTAACGCGAATAGGAGGGCAGTGACGTATAATAAAAGCTGTTTATGACCAAGTGTCTGTAGTTGATAGTTTCGACGAAGGTCATAGGTCCTAGCAATTTTTATCATATCACCTTAACAACTTAACATACATTTCTCTGTATAGTTGCATTATTTACAACTAGTTAATTATTTGTACAACGTGAAGTCAACTGAAGACAGTTCAAATGTTAGATACATTACACAGATTATACAGATTCTTGATTGCGTAGATCACAATTATAATTGAACCAAAAATTCAATTACAGTGAAAATACGAATCTAGTTTATCATGTTTGAACTGTAGTTTGCATCACGAGTGTGATACGTGACTGTAGGACAAGTGGTTAACATCGTAACTACTCTGCTATATTGTGAAACTGCTATATTTAAGGGTTAATACGTATTAACCCTTAAACGCATATGGTTGTATAAATACAACATACCGGGTTTAATTTTATAAATTATATACAAAATGTAGGAAACCTGCAGTAGTGTTGCAGATATGCCACGTGTCAATCAAAAACACAATAGCGTCATCTGTTCGTTTGAATCAATCGTTTTCAAGGTATTTTGTTAGTTGCTTTCTTCAGGTAACAGAAAGTCATGCATTTAAGGGTTAAAATAAACGGAGCTGAAAGATTAGAGGTAAGACGTGAAATGCGACTGATGCAGAAGGTATCCGAAGAGGTGCATCTGGGAGGAGTGGAGCGATTTCTCGAGATTGGACGAGTCGAGCGGACGTCGAAGAGGCACGCGTGTGTACTCGCGTGTAGTCCGGTGCACGCAATGTTGACGCGGCGATGAAACGAAGCATACAGGGGCGGTCTGCAGGCGGTCTTTCTACCACGAAAGCTCCGCCTGCGAACATTGCTACAGTGCATGCACGAGAAACGTCACAAACCATGAACCGGTGTCCGTCGTTCGCTCGAAATGCATCTGCCGGCACGTTTCAGCTATCCGAAGATGCAGCCCACGTGTCGCCAACGGGTTATTGGTATGTACCGAACGGCTCGTTCTATGGCCGCCTTTGGATTAACCACCTGGATGCTAATTCCTCCTCTGTTCTTCCTATCATTCAATTTCACCTGATTTAGCAGTCGACGCGTTTCAAGTTGCCGCCATTCGGCTCGAATCGATTTGGATCGAGTTATCATTCATGGTACTAATTCGATATTGGCAATTGACTTGAGATTTTTTTTACATGGCGATTTGAGAAAATTCAATTTGATATTCAATTTGATACACTGTTGTATTACTTATACATTGATATACATTGACAGATTCATTGATGGATACACTGTTGTATCACTTATACATTGATATACATTGACATATTCATTGATGGATACACTGTTGTATCATTGTTTGAAACACTGTTTAGCCCCTTGCACTATGACTTATTTGTCAAGTGCATCAGACAAAAGTGCACAATTAAGCTATAATATTAAAATAGACAAAAAAATTGAGACATTATTTCAATGTCTTATTATTGAATTGTTGATTATGCAATCGAACTTGAATTACCTTTTAAATTGCGATTTGAGAAGATTCAATTTGATATTCAATTTGATACACTATTGTATCACTTATACATTGATATACATTGACACATTCATTGATGGTTACACTGTTGTATCATTGTTTGAAACACTGTTTAGCCCCTTGCACTATGACTTATTTGTCAAGTGCATCAGACAGAAGTGCACAATTAAGCTATAATATTAAAATAGACAAAAAAATTGAGACATTATTTTAATGTGTTATTATTGAATAGTTGACTATGCGATTGAACTTGAATTATAATTAAACTTGAACTCTAAATTGAACCATACTAAAATTTGAGTAAAATTGATCACAGCCAAAGTACAAGTGCGTCACAAATAAATTCTGTATCCAAGAAGAAAGATATATTTTGTAACATTTAGCTGTTTTTATTTAAATATGTTTGTTTCTGTTAATTAGTTTCTGATCTCCCTCGAGCATCGAGATAAATAAATTTTAAATTTAATCAATTAAATACGTTTAATGAATTACATTAAATTACATTAAATTATTAAACCCATTTCCAATAAACACCCTCAATTGTTCGACTTTTCTCATACAAATCCAGTTAAATTGCCTCGTGCAAACAGAATTTTGTAAAAGAATGGAAAGAATTTTCGTTACCGGTTTACAAGAGAGGTTGAAGTAAAGACGTTTGGAGAACCGATGTTATCGCAGACACGTTATCGTTTCCTGTTTGTTCACTAGCTTATTGTCTTCTCGAAGTAATTCCACTATGCCATAGTTTATAGAGTTGAAAATTGTGGAGGTAACTGATCTGATTTGTGGAGAACGTGACTGGAGAGTGAATTTCTACTTTCACCTTCGACGTCGATTGTTTGCTTGTTAGCGGAGTACCATGAAGGAGATTCGATCGAGATCTTATTGTATTCGATACATGTTTTAGAGAAATGCTATTGTAAAAGGTTGAGCGAGAACAATTAAGAAACTCGGTTCGCGAAAGAAGGTAGCTCTTTTGTTCGTTTGGAAGTGACTCGTTGCACGTTATCGAGGAATTAGCAACCTCGGGAGACAAGAAAAGAAATATACAATTGTACGGTGGTCACAGTCCACGTCGTGACTCCTGTTCGAACTTTCTACCGGATAGCGTTCGGGTAGTCTGTATGCTAATGCATCGGTGCATCATGACACGATACAGTTTTCCCAGATGACCCTCGAGTGAAAGTCGAGTACGCTGGCTCGTTCGATCGATTCCACTCCGCACGGAAATCCTTACGTCGAAATGGCCGATAAACGACTTCCGCGAGGGACCAAAGACAGATTACCGTGATTTCGGAAATTTTTCAATTTCGCTAAACTCCCAAATTCGGAAACTGTAGATTTAGGAATTTGGCAATTAGGTTTAACCGGAGAATTCGTCAAGTTTACATATACAAACTCCCGAAATTTCTCAACTGCCAAACTACTAAAATTTGCAAATACTCCAACTAAAATTGAAGCAGCGAAAGTCCAGCTTGCTTACCGCCATTTTCCCTAGGGAAGCCAGCTCATAGGTAGCCGTTCGAGTGTCCTATCCCCGCTAACCTTGCTTCGCCAAAGAGGATTTCAGCGGGAACATTTCGTGCTGCTTCGACAGGGTTCGCTCGTGGAAGCAAAGGATTAGATTTTCCACAGAAAATTCTGGTGTTTGAGGTAGACGCGAAAGCAGGATATTAAAGAGGATATATCAAGCGTTATTGCGCTAGTTCGCCGTAGTTAGGTTTCTCCCGGAGCACAGGGTATTCGAATAAATTTTCTCGATGAAACGTTGTGGAAAAGGATTTCAGTTTGTTGCGTTAGTACGGAATATTTCAACCATATTTTCGTTCGTCCTCCACGCGAATCGTTGATATCGTAACGAGTTTACAAACCAAATTTGCGTTATCTCAAAACTGTTTACTCTCTTTCCTGTTGTATTATTTCCACTTCTCTTTTACCGTTGGTCGAACTCCGGGCTTTAAAACTTTCTCTCGTGTTGCCACAAGCGAATTTTTCTTCTTCGACTCCTCTGTTTTTTTCAATCGGCTAATACGTAAAATAAACTATGGTACTCTGTTAAATTAATATTAAAAAGAAGCCATGATTTTAGCGGATAAAGTTTATCGCTTAACAGGTTGGTTTTACCAAAGCTCCAGTATATAGAGGGAACACCGGTTACAGGTGGTCCAGCGAAGTTTACAGTTTCATTAGATTTACAGCGAACGAAGAGGCGGGTTCGTGGCACACTTTCTTGTTCGAACGGCCACGATTTCTAACTTGCGTCGTTACACGAGCTCTATTCTTCGATCGTGCAACAATAAAGCGTTTTCGAGCGGAGAGAAAAAAAAGGGTAGCTTGACCATATAGAGAGAATATATTGACGCATAAATCGTTGCTCGTTATGTGCCGGTGTATTCGAGACGCTCGAGTCTTGAACTTCGTTGCTAACAACGAACGAGACAGCTAATATAATAACTCGGAAATAAATTCTTTTCGTTCCTTTGAGAATTCGTTCATTTTTATTGACCAATCAATTTCGTGTAATAAAGAACTTATATCGTATAATACGAGGTTTCTACCGCGGATAAAGTACTCGTACCACAGTGTGTTCATAACGAGTAACCTGGTCTCCGCCAGAAGTCAGAAAAAAAGATAATTTTCGGGAATTTTTGAAGTAATGGTACAAGTTATAAGGTCAGAATAAAAGAAGCTTTATTAGGTATGTTTTGTAAATTTTTATAAACAATTTGCGCTAAAAATGGCGGCTGTAGGTGCTAGCAAGCAACAAAACAAAGCATCATTTAAGCAAAAAAAAAAAAAATTGATTTTTCCAAAATTCTAGAATGGCGTTACCCCTTAACCCTTTGAGGCACAGGATTTCAGATCAAAAATAAACCTACGTTGCACAGAAATATTATAGGGTTTTAAATAAAACAAACTTGCTAAATTTGTATTAATTAATAACATTATGTAAAAATATAACAAAATAGTAAGAATTAATTACATTGTTAAGAATATACAACATAAACAATAAAGAAAAATTTTTGTACTACTGCACAAGTTGTATGGTGGAACAAATGAAATCCTACTATACATTTGCAAACAAATTTAACCATTGATTTATATTATAAAAATCGTTACTCGCTTATGAAGAACTAATTTTTGCAGAAATTACCTCTGCGAATTTTAACGTGAAACTAAGAAAAAACAAATGTGAGTGCTATTAACCTTTCGTTTACAACAATTACTCGGCCGGTAATTGCATATTGAATGTTGCCAACACAATGAATACGTTTGTAACATTATTTGAAAACATTACCAACTGCTTTACGTAAATAAAACCTATGCACATGCAGCTACTGCAAGATTTCTTGCAGGAGGGACACTTTTAATCCCACCGTGCCTCAAGGAGTTAAATTGCTGCTCACCGGTCATCTATATTCGTTTACGATTTATGCATTTCCTTTCGTCAAAAATTTAATCCGCATCGATACGCGTTTCGCGACCGCGTCGTTGTCCTCGTTTCCGAGTCCAACGGTCAAGTAGAATCGTTTCATCGAGTTTTGGAATTCAGATCTACTACGGAAACACCTAAGCCATTGTTATCTCAGACAGGGTATCTTGTCTAGGCAATTCTCGTTAATGCGTTCCCGATTCCCCACGATTAGCTAAGCAGCCGAATAACGGAGTACTTACGTCACCGTTTCAAATTTTCCTAAAGTACTATACTCCGACCTCGGATAGAATTTTTGAGAATTGAGTTACGTAAGCCCAGTATTGCTCGTTACATTTCAAACCTGGAATCTAAAGGACTCGTATCGTTTTCTGGGAATGGAAACCTTACATTGGAGTGTTAACCCTTTAGCCTACATAATTACCAGAGCTGTCTAGTTACTGCAGCATTAAAGCAAATAAAGAATGTTGAAATATCAAATGTAATTTGGATTTAGCAATCTTAAATTATGCAAACTGCAATTAGTATCAATCTTTTTGCAAATACGATTTAGTTTTGACATTTGAACTGCAACATGCGTCACGAGTCTGACTCGTCGGGTTAAAGCGGTAAATAAAGAAAGTTGCATCGTTAAAAGTACTTGATCAAAGTTTCACGAGTCCGAAAAAGTTCGACCAGGTTGATCAAGGATTCCAATTGGCACAGTCGGTTAATCTTTGACCGGGATCACCAGGAAGTGATATCACCTTGACAACCCGTAAATACGTAATGAAGTGTGGAAACGCCGCATGCTCGGACCCGTGAACGCCTCCATTCGTCATTGTGCTCGCCATGCCGTGCCTTCGAATTTATAATCCCACATGCTCGTCCGGCACACTTCTCCCGTGATTCATCGTCTTACGTACGCGCTCCTGACAGATGGACGACCATCGAACTGGATGAAACTGTTACGTTCCTCGCGTCTCTTTATTTTTTGTACGACTGCAACGATCGTATCGGTAACCTCGCCGAATCAAGTTTGCCAAGACGTGATCAACTTGGTTGCAACTCCGAGAGACACGTTTGTAAACTCTAACTAACTAATCTGACCTAACTAACTAAACCTAACCTTAACTTTATCTAACTTCATTATCGAGAGCTTAAGTCGGACTATGGAGCATGTTAGAGTAGTTTGGTGGAGCAGATTATAGCAGAATTTTATAACGGAATGTTACAGAGTTAACCCTTTGCACTCGAAGATAATTTTACTGTTTTTAACACTAAAACTACCAAACCGGTCAAATGACCGCTGCACAAGTTTCTTATTATAAGATACACATTTTGTTAAGGTACATTCCTTAAAATTAGCATTGATTTTCATCAAAATAAAGAATAGATACGTATACTAATTTATGTTTCATCGTTTGCTTATTTATTTTTCATTTTTAATTTCAAATTAAGTATACATTATATGTCGGTAGGTTTAGTGTTAAACAGCAACTTTAAAATGTTAATTAAACTGTTAAATGACTTCTTTTGAAGTTACTATTTCCACTATTATCTATGTTCATACATCACATAAGCACTATTACAGAATGAATTATATAATGTTTCTTTTAAATTATTGTATGGCGCCTAAGAGTGCAAAGGGTTAATATAGAGAATAAGAAAATGTGACTGTACCATAATACTAGAAGTAGAGTAGTGTATGAAGCTTAATCAAAATAGACAGAAAAATAAGAAACAGTCTAATTTCGAACGATGTCGAAAATTCCTGGTTTCCGTTTTTGTGGGGATTCCTGGTATAGTTCGAGAACCGCAGAATAGATGGCGCCACGTATCTAATGTAATTCTTCCAAACTACCCCTGTTAGAGAAAAAGTTTCGACTATATTCCAACGAACGGTCTTTTCAAAGATATTTTTGATGAGAAAATCGAAGTTTTGTAGCTGGGATTCTTTTTCCTCGCGGTGTTTCCTATTCCCGGTAGAACGAGAATCGGTAAGCGTTCGTGACACTGGAAGCGCTAAAGTTTCTAGATCACACGAAAAGGTGTTAATCCTTGTGGATCGCGCCGAATGGAAGACGGTAACAGGTGTTAACGCCTTCTGTAAGCATCGATGGACTTTTAAGCATTATCGTTCACGGAACTTGTCTAGCGTACAAATAAGAAACGCGTTAACACAGAGGTAGCATTATTACCTAGTATGTACTCGTTTTTATCAGATCGGAGTCAAAATTTCCTAGACGATAGTTGCTGTACGAAATTTTCTCGTTTACAGATCGTTTAAGAATTGTAACGAAACATCGTATACATAGGTGTTCTTAAAGTCGGCATTATCGTAAACGCATCTTCGGTGGCTGGAAGAAATATTATAAAATAAAAGTGATTTCAGGTTCTCGGTGCCGTACATTATCGTGATGAATCTCCCTTCGTCATTCATTAAAATTCTTGATGATAATAGATTACGACCTCACAGGACCTTATCTCGCGGGTGATCTTCGAAACCCGAGACGGGAAATTGGGCAATTAAGCGAATAGTTTAGTAAAATGCATCCGTCGAATTCATTTTGTTTGGTATTTCTTACGGTCACGCATACTTCCTTCGGTGTTCATTCATAACGCTCGCTGCAGCTTCCAACTTCGATTAATTACACTTTACGTTGTCGTTCCAGCAATCTCGTTTGTTCGCGCAATTACTAAGTACGATTAAGCTTTCTTTTAAAACGGAGCTCCGTATTTTCCCCAGCAAAGATCACCGTCTCTCCGTTCTTTCTTATAGCGAGATGCACCACATCAGCAGAATTTGTGGCAGGCTTACAATGAAAGTGTCTATGGTTGTTCGAATTAATCTGTCACATCTTTTCAAAGGTCAAACAACCATTTGATTGGTTACTTTTGAATGACACTCATGATAGACCAACTTCCGTAAGCTCAATCGCTAATCAGATTGGACAAGACAGAGAAATGAATTGGTTCACAAGAAACCGATGAGAGAACAAGTTTAGTTCAAACAATTATACTAAGTTTAGTTCAAACGATTCAACTTACAAAATAAGTTGTTTCAATCTATAGCGAACAGACATATTCAGAGTAAAAGAAATTAAAAACAAGTTGACGATCTTCTTCTTGGTTTTTTTGGCCTTCGCTGCGAAGCAGTGATATTGTGTAGCCAAGTCTTATCGAGATCTATTTAGAAGTAATATTGTTCACAGATTAAAACATCCTTAGTTCTGTAAAAGGAATGAGGAAACGTGGAAAGTTAATCTAAAAAATTAACGGTTATTTTCACGTTATTTGTACAATAACTATATAAATAATTATGACAAAAGAAAAATAAAACATGTGAAAGTGTTACATACGTGTCTAAAAAGGATCTGTAATGAAAGCAATTTTCTAACTAAAAATATAAAACTCACTAGTAAATGCACCACATTAGCGTGGTTGAAAAACCAAAACCAGTCATAAAATCTCTCAACTTTTCATTGAATTTAGTGCTTTCTGTATTAGTAAAAAAAACAAATGTAGCACATTGTTCCTCATATTTAAGAACCTCGAACAACAAAAAGTTTGCAGTTTACGCAAAATTGTCGACTTTTGTCCGGTTTTTCGGCCCAAATACCCGCCATGGACGACAAGGTGTTCGATCATGAAAAAAGTTGGAAAGTCCTGCCTCCGCGACCCCACTCCGTCGACCGGAAGCGTCTCGGTACAAACGATGTTCCGAAAAGGGAGACGGTGGGGGTCAAAGACAACAAATCACGAGGGTTGTCCGTTGGAAAGCGTAAGAACACGAGCACTCGCCACGACACAACCCCGTTGAAGAGTTGTTCGACGGCGAATAAGCTCAGCGGAGAAGGGGAGAGGCGGTTGATAAATGCGCGCTCGTACTCCTAGGAACCAGTTTGGTGTTTACCTAGTAAGTAGCGTTGTCAGTCAGCTGGTTCGTTGCATCTTCGGCGAGGAAGCCGGCCGTGGCGGCAAAACGTAGTCCGTCTCGTTCGCTCTCGGCGGAGGGGAATCGTGGGGATCGGGTGGGAATAGGAGGGAATAGAGTCGGGAGCGTTGGAGGGATAGATCCTGCGGGTGGTGGAGGTAAAATTGGCCGGTGGTGGGGCGAGGAGTGGGGTTAGCTGCACGCCGCCAGTCACACAGGGTGCGTGAGCATCGTCGGGATAGGGATTCGGAGTCGGAGTCAGTTGGTGTCGGACGTTCGTGGTGGAACGTCGACGTCGCGTCTGGCTCTCGGTCCGCTCGTTCGTAATTTCTCACGAGGACCAACGCGGTTTCGACGCAGTCTTAGAGTGAACGCGAACGGGAACGTTAAGTGGTTATGACCGATCGGTGTTCGAAGGAGAAACAACATCGTCGGATCAGTTCGAGCAGCGTCCTCGATCATTAACGCGTCCGTCGGTGCGAGATCCGACGGCGGAGGACATTTCGGTGGATCGCGTTCGCGAAAAGGGCACTCGCGGTGAACGGTGTCGTGTCGAGTGACTATGAGTGCGTGACGACGGGACGACGTCGTTAACCGATCGCTGAGCAAGTTCGGTTGTCCGTGCGCGAGGAACGCGACATAGTTCTCGGAATGGAAACGACTCGGCGGTGTTCGTTGGCCCTGTTGGGTATCGTCTGGTGTTTGTTCGCTAGCGGAGGGCTGATACGCGCGAGAAGCATCACCAGTCTGGAGGCACCGAGCGACTGCGAGTGGAAAAAGGACGGCGACGAGGGAGAGAAAGAGCTAGCCTGTAGGGTCAGGACGATCGCAAACGTGCCCGGCCTAATTGGCAATCTCTCGAGCATTCAATTGGACTCGATCAGCTCTCTGGCCTTGGAATGCAGCGACGTGTTGTTCTTCGAGAGCCAGATAGACGGACCTCGCGGCTTCTTCTCGCCGCTGCCGCGTCTGGAGAAGCTCCGCGTGGATTATTGCAAGATTCGCAATCTGCCGGCCGGCGTTTTCTCCTCGGCCCACAATCTGCGTACGTTGGCTCTGAGGACGCACAACGGCGACTGGTCGGCGATGACTTTGGAGCTGCACGGAGACTCGCTTCGAGGATTGTCGAGTCTGCAACATCTCGATCTGTCGGACAACAATCTGTGGACGCTACCGTCCGAATTGTTCTGCCCCGTGCAGAGCCTGACCACCCTGAACCTGACGCGCAACAAGTTACAGGATATCGTCTCCCTGGGTTTCGCCGACTGGGTCGAATCGTGCACGCCTAGCTTGGAAGTGTTGGATCTGAGCAACAACGACCTCGGTGCGTTACCGGATCGAGTGCTGAACAATTTGCGCAGCCTAACGGTGCTGAGGTTACAGGAGAACGTGATCGACGCCGTGGGCGACGACGCGCTCGCTGGTCTTCACGCGCTTCGTTCCCTGAACATGTCCAGCAATAAATTGGTCGCGTTGCCGCCGGAATTGTTCTCGAAGACGAAAGAGTTGAGAGAGTTGATCTTGAGCAACAACTCGTTGACGGTGCTGGCCCCAGGATTATTGGACAACCTCGACGAGCTTCAAGTGCTGGATCTGAGCAGCAACGAGCTCACGAATCATTGGGTGAATCGAGACACGTTCTCGAGGTTGGTGCGCCTGGTGATTCTCGACCTGTCGTTCAACGGACTCTCGCGAATCGACGCCCACGTGTTCAAGGGCCTGTACAGCCTTCAGATTCTGAAGCTCGAGCACAACGACATCGACACGCTGGTGGACGGTTGCTTCGGCTCTTTAACGAATCTCCACTCGCTGACTCTGTCCCACAATCGAATAGCCAGATTCGATCCGGCTCACGCGATCGGCTTGAACACTCTCGGCCAGCTGTTTCTCGACACGAACAAACTGAGAACGTTGCACCGTCACGTGTTCGATAACCTGACCGGCCTGCAAGATCTCTCGCTCAGCGGAAACTATCTGACGGAGATACCGTACGCGGTTCGCGTGCTACGCTCGCTGAAGACCCTCGACCTTGGCAACAACCACGTGTCCAGAATAGACAACGACTCGTTCGCCGGACTGAGCGAACTGTACGGGCTTCGGTTGGTGGACAACAAGCTGGAGAACGTGTCGCGCGACGCTTTTGCCACTTTACCGGCTCTGCAAGTGTTGAATCTGGCGAACAATTATATCCGTCACGTGGAGCAGAGCGCGTTCGCGAGCAACACGGTGTTGCGCGCCATCAGGTTGGACGGGAACCAGCTAACCGAGATCCGCGGAGCGTTCACCAGCCTCTCGACCCTGGTCTGGCTGAACGTCTCGGACAATAAGCTGTTGTGGTTCGACTACAGTCATTTGCCGACCAGCATAGAGTGGCTGGACATACACGCGAATCAGATAAGCGAGCTGGGGAATTATTACACGGTGCGGAACACGTTGCGTATAAAGATGCTGGACGCGAGCTACAACCAAATCACCGAGATAGCCGAGGTGAACGTGCCCGACAGCGTGGAAACGCTGTTCCTGAACAACAACAAAATACGCGCGGTAGCCTCCGGTACGTTCCTGCAGAAGAGGAGCCTGCAGAAAGTGGTGTTGTACGGGAACGAGATAAGGAATCTCGAGGTGAGCAGCCTCGCGTTGCAAACCGTGCCGGAGGAGGAGGAGTTGCCTCAATTCTACATCGGGAACAATCCGATCCTCTGCGACTGCACGATGGAATGGTTGCCTAGGATCAACGAGATGGCTCGTCTTCGGCAACATCCCCGCGTGATGGATCTCGACTCGGTCACCTGCGAGATGGTGCACGCTCGAGCGACGCCTCGGCGACCTCTACTGTCGCTGAAACCGAAGGACTTTCTCTGCCGATACGACGCGCATTGTTTCGCCCTTTGCCATTGTTGCGACTTCGACGCGTGCGACTGCGAGATGACGTGCCCGGACAATTGTTCGTGTTATCACGACCACAGCTGGTCGAGCAACGTGGTGGACTGTTCGAACGCCGGCTACAAGCGTGTCCCGGAACGGATACCCATGGACGCGACCGAGATCTATCTGGACGGGAACGAGCTCGGAGACCTGGGAAGCCACGTGTTCATTGGTAAGCGACGCTTGGAGGTGTTGTACCTAAACAACAGCGGCATCGCCGCGCTTCACAATTGCACGTTCAACGGCGTGGGCGCTCTGCGCGTCCTTCACCTCGAGGACAATGCCCTGCGCGAGTTGCGAGGCTTCGAGTTCGATCAGCTGGAACGGATGTCCGAGCTGTATCTGGACCACAACGCGATCGCGACCGTGGGCAACACCACTTTCCGTAAGATGAAGAATCTCGAGGTGCTCCGGTTGGACAGCAACCGTATCGTCGACTTTCGACCGTGGGAGGCGTTGCCGAGCGTCGGCGACAGAGCCAAGGTCGCCCTGGAGGGCAACGCTTGGAGCTGCGAGTGCGGCAACGCGGCCAAATTGCGCGGCTGGTTGGCCGAGCATCGCGGCGATCCCGAGAAGATGTACTGCCGCGACGGCGTCGAGACTCTGGCGCAGGCTATGAAGCGTTGCGGCGATCCGTCGACCGAAGCCGTCAGCCGTGGAATTCAGGAGATCCCTCTGCTAGGTGGCAACTTCGTGCCGCTTTTAGCCGGCGCCTTGGTGGCCGTGATCGCGATCTGTCTGTTCGTCGCTCTCGCCTTCGCCTTTCGCCAAGACGTCCGTCTGTGGGCGCACGCGCGATACGGTCTCCGTCTCGGCAAGATGACCACGCCACCCGACGAGGAACGCGACCGTCTCTACGACGGTTACATCGTCTACAGCGAACGCGACGAGGACTTTGTCTCCAGATTCCTGGCCGCTGAACTCGAACAATCCGGGCTCGCTTTATGCCTCCATTGGCGAGATCTGCCTCCGGCGAGACCGCAGGAAGCGGTTCCTCCGGCCGCTGCGGCCGCCAGACGCATCGTCGTCATCTTCTCGCCGGTGTTCCTGGCGAACGAGTGGCAGCACGCCGAGTTCCGTGCAGCCCTGAGGACCGCGCTCGAGAACATCAGACCCAGCTCGAGGAAGAGGCGAGTGGTGGTGTTGTTGGCCACCGACGCGCCCGCCCGCGATCCGGAACTCCAGCTGTTGCTGCAGACGTGCACGGTCGTAATGTGGGGCGAGAAGAGGTTCTGGGAGAAGCTCCGGTTCGCCATGCCCGACTCCGTGGGCAAACGGCGAGACAGCAAGAAGGTGAACGACCGAAATCGCAAACCGACTCGTTACACCGCCGCTCCGTCGGCCGGCGACGTGTGGACCAAGCCTAACGGCGTTTTGGTCGCGCCGGTGCACGCGCCCACGCCCACGCCCACGCAGTCCACCTATGTCAGCTCCGCGTCCAGCAGGACCGAGGACGAGGACAGCGGCGCGGAACATCAACACCAGCACCAGCTACAGCACGGTGGTTACAGCGCGTTGCACGCCGGAAACGCGCGGCCGGCCAGCCTGTCCTCCAGAGGCAGCCATCTTTACAGCACCATACCGGAACCACCGGTGCCCACCGCACCTCCCGGTGAGGTCTTGACGCATCCGGCGAATCCTCGTACTTATTTCGTCTAGTACGGACGAACGTCGTCGGCCGCGACCCACCGTCGCGGTACATGGACTCTGATCGAGCCTGCGATTGTAAAAAGTTCGTTGGAGGGTCGCGGACGCGGACTGGCCGGAAACGTTGTGTAGCTATTTGTACAGTTTCGTTCGTTGCTCGCGATCGACCGATCCGCGTTTCGCGAATCGCTCGGTCCGTTTGCTCTTCCACTAGAATCGGTCGGTTCGAAATCTTCTTCGCTGTTTCGATCTTTGACCCCTCCGACTCGACGCCTCTCGTGCTCGATTACGTTACCTCGGCGTTACACGGCTGCACGCGTAAGTACCGTTTAGTCAACCGAATTCGCGACCGTTTCGAGCTCAACGTTTTATCGCTAACCAACGAGTAATATTGGGTCGTCCCGAAAGTTCGTGCCGATTTTGAGGGGAACTGAAACACAGCTCATTTAAATTTATTAAATTATACAGGTGCCATTCTTCTCCGTTTTTTATATAACTTGAGAAGTCTTTCCAGAACGTCTTAGGTTTTTTGGCGAAAAATTATTCTAAATAAAATTTCATGCCGCCTATCGAAAATCGGCGCGAACTTTCGGGACAACCTAATACGATATCACCGAATCGAACGGGTTCTTGCATCGGTTGAAATTGTGATTCGCGAGCGTCGGGTTCGAAGGGTTGAAGGGTGTATCGCAACGAGAGTTTGACCTCGCGAGAAAATTTCTCGAATGGTCGCGAGGTTGTGACTCGACGTATGTAAAGGTGATTGACGATCGAAAAGAGACAGTTCGTTTAACCCTGCTGGTCTCTTCATTTGTAGGGCCACGAAAGACTAGCGTATCGTAAACCCCTCGATTACTCAAAATTCAGAGATAAATATCGCAAAAAAAGTAAATAGAAAAGCGCACTCGTAAAAGGAATTTCTTTTATGTTCGAATAACCTGGATAGAAATAACTGGAGAAATTTAATTTTAACTGTTAGGTAGGCAAAATACGAGTAGTCCTTTAGATCTCGATGCAACTCCAATTACGCGATTCCTCGATTCTTGACATAGATATATTTTTTTAGCTGCAACACGCGCACTTATAAAAAGCTTGTCAAATTCCTCCGAAAGTGATCTCTTTTTCGACGAATTTGTTTCTCTTCCAATTTCGAACACATGGTTCTTCGAGTTATTTCAAACGATCGCCTCGCGCGTCGAAGTATCGCGAAATACAATTATCAGCCAGCAATTTTTCGTTAGCGCAACGGTTCGTTCTACAACGATCCGTTAAAATGAACAGAACAACAGGGTCAAATACGTTTTCCTTTGTAAAATAGAAGATCGAGTCATTTATTTTTACGTACTAGCCGAGAGGGAAGATCGTTTTCCTTCCACGGAGATCTACTTCTATGAATGTATTGTACATGTGTACGTGTACCTTGGCGTAACTGGACAGGGACCAGGGTGGGCCTAATTAAACTTGTACCTACGTACAACCGTTGTGGGATACTTTGTATAGGAATTTGTATATACTCAAATTTCTAACTCTCCGGTTTAACCCTTTGCACTCCTCAATTTCTTTGACCTACCGACTCCTTGATTTACAAAAAAATATATCAAGATAGAGACTCTCAGTAAAATATATCGCAACAGTGCGAAGTGTGTGACAAATACATTTTTCATTTGTTATAAATAGTAAGTAAATAAAAATATATTTAACTAATCTATTTATAAATTCCAAGAGAAATGTGATGTCGAGTCACACTCGACAGAGGAGTGCAAAGTCGTCGAAAGTTTGAAACGGCCGATTCTAAAATTTTCAGAACAGAAGACTAATAGCGAGAAGAATCCTAGTTACGCCAATGTAGACGGTGATAGGCGAAGAGAGTAAGCTTTAGGTGATAATGGCAGTCAATGAGGACATAGATTCCAATTATTCTCGTCGCTGGTTAGGGCCTAACACGGACAAACGCAACCCCGGTTCGAAGTAGATTGTTATAGCTCTTCTTCGTTGTTGTTGTTGTTGCACGATCAATGTCCAGGACACGTCTTCGCGCTGTATATTTTCCGATCGGTACGATACAGAGAAAGAGCGTGGATTCGAGGTCGAATTTTTCCGCGCTGTCGAAAGTTTGACGCGACACGAGGAGAGTTTCGATCACCGGTTGAAAAATAACTGTTTCTCGATTCGGCAGTTTCGCCCGTTTCGGCCGCGACCGCACACCTCGATCGATCGATCGCGATGCGACCCGCCAGCTGTTTCTCGATGCTGTTATTTATTTTACGTTCGACGAGAATTTCCTCGATTATTCGTGATTTCGTTTTTGTTTCGCGACGATACGTATTAACGCGATCGCGTTTGCTTTCGTTCTTTTCACGAGAAATCTACACGCGTTCTTTTCCTTTCGCGCAGATTTTAGTAGATAAACTCCCCGGGAAACTCTCGGTACACCTTTTATTTATGGACGTTCGTTTTGCTCAAAAAATCGATATCTTCGAATCGTTTCGAGCGGAGTTTGCAACATTATTTTCCGAACGTTGTATAAACTATTGGTTTAGTGCGGAGCACGATATTTCTTACGTTTCATTTTCTTCCAAGATATTCCGTGAGTTTCGATTCTTCGACAAGAGAGAAGAGAACGGTGTGTTTCTTAAATTCTGAAAGAGAATCATATATTTATGTTTCGAGGTTAATTTTATTTCCAAGACCATCGTTTACCTTAGCGATCAAGCGTTTTCCTCCGGCGATTAAAAGCGTTTCTTTTAACCCTTCATGGAATGGAACGTTAACGTTGAAACAACCGATCTCGACGATAGCACACGATGTTATTCGAACGAAAGTTAGCCGCATAATCTTTCCAACGAAAGAGTTTCATGCTCGAAACTCTTCAGAAATAATATTCGGAGCTATAGATCCCTTCGCAAGAATCAATTTCTTTAAAGCACGTCCGAGGGTTGTTTCAACGGTAAGCACCGGATTTTTGCGTCAATCGAAACAAAATTTCTGTACGATGATCAAATTATTTTCTGTTTGAAACTTTACAAATGTGTTCTTTAGGTTAACGGTGACAATACCGAGCGAAAATGTACTATCATTTTGTTCTAAGGGTGAATTAAATGGTCCGGTGAATACGAACGCATGAAATACGATACGCAATTAATTATAATTATTCGGAATATGATCATTTATTTTCCAATTTAAACGTTCCAGCTGCCGCTTTACGAAATTAATCCGTTGATCCTATTTTTATTAAAACGGTGGCGGTAATTGGTAAACCCCACGGCATTCAACGTGTTAATACACCGTGTTGATTCGTAGCCGACGATCGAGCCCGCGTTCGCGATTACCGATAATATCATGGTTCGCGTGTCGATCGAAACGGAATTAAATGAAAAGAAGACGAGAATGATACGCCGTCGCGTGCGCTCCAAATCTCGAAACGACCTCTTCTTCGTACTAATCGTATATATATTTTTTTCTCGACTCGAGACGCGGAGCAATCGCGACCCTAGTTCTCATTCCTGTCGCTCGTTCGTCAATTTATTAGTTAGAGAAAGGATGGATTTAATAATTGAATAATCGAAGGAATCGTACGGTCCACGTACATCTTCGTCGATTTTGATCGAACTTCAATTTTCTGCGATGTTCAGCCATTTTTTAGAAAGACTTTTAGTAACTGTATTATGGAGTATTTAATTTTATAGTAGCTGCAGAAGAGCGTGTCTCAATCTGGTATATTATTTGATAGTAAACATTGCATCTAAAAATTTGAGAAAATTTATTGTATCTAATTGTTGCAGAAAATTTCAATGTGTTCCATAATTGCAGCTGCAATTTAATTTTGAGAAAAATTTGTAAAACTGATCAATTACATTGGTGTAGTTCATTCAGTGCCATGATAAGACAGGTTAAAACTTCAAATATTTTGTGTTGACTTCAAATCTCGTTACGAAATGCTTGATTAACCTCAGCTCCATTTTCTTACTGCAACCATACCTTCCTCTAGTGCATCTTTCTTGAAATCAGCTGATCATCCACCGAAATTCTGATTAGATCTATACAGGATACAAACGTAGAAGTTTTTGATGGAAATCGACGAAGCAGATATTCTCGTTACGATAAAAGAGAAGAGAGAATGAATAAAAGACGTCTAGCGAGACAAAGCACACCTCGTTCCTAAGATTCACGACTGTCTTGGAAAAAGCAACGGTCGCCAAACGCTTATTAGTCTGTAAGTGGATCCTCCTGTAAATACTTGTGTATATCTAAGAGAGAAACGTTGTAAATAATTCACACGCACACTTGTCGAGCACATCAAGGTGGCCAGGCACTTGTACCTACGAATATAGGGCTGGTCTCGTACGAGAGCCGTGTCACGACTATTCGAAAATTTGCGGATTTATCGATTCTGTACTGTATTGTTGTAAATACGCTCATCGGATCACGCATATACTATATATATACATATATATATTGTATTCACGATCTGTTACGTGATTATTAAATTAATTGCCACTTTCCATTTCAGCAAAGAACCATGAGAAAATAAACACGTTTGTTTTGTAAAACCGGTCTTGTTCTTTCGTTCCTTTCCTGTATGATACAATTTGCGTAGTTTTGCATTTTTAAATACTTCAGAAACTTCTCGATATTGCACAATAAGGTAAAGGTACCAGTAGTTGAATTTTCTACGGAAACAATGGTAACCCTTTACTCTATCAATAAATGGCGAGAATCAATGCATGGAGACGTTCATTAAACCCTTCAGATTATGTACCACCACTTTTTAAAAAAAGTTAAGTTATACAAGTTTGGTAAATATTTTTGAGAATTCGGAAAATGATCCAGTAATTGACCACTCTTGAAAAGGAAAAAACTAGTAATTGACCAGCTTTTTTCGTTAGTAATTGACCACTTATATTCGAAGCAAGGTTAAAAGACTAATGCTGGAAATCAGTTTATTATCGTTTAATTTTAACAATTAGCAAATCATATTTAAACAATAAAACGAAGAAATTAACCAAATTCGAACTTTGACCAACAGTTCTATTCGCATTGTCGATCAATAGTGATGTATTCGTATTATCGTCGGTAGATTGCTGATTTATATTATTATGACTCTCCTGAATCGGTACTGCTGGAATAATGTTATCGTATAAATAGATTCTTCATCTGGGATGGTTATATCAAAAACGGAGACGAGTTCATTATTGTCCATGTTGACAAGGTCTCTAACTTGACCATGTGATCATCAACTAGATGCCAGTATGCTATAACATGCAGATTTATATTTTGTGTCTCTAACAAAGTGAGGTGTAAAACAAATACATTATAAATCGTAAACAAATGTAAATGAGTAATGTCAATAATTGACCATGCCTTCTGAAAGTTGTACATTAACAATACCCAAAAATTGACCATTAAAAAACTATTGCTTTTTTAAGTTAGAACGACAAAAACAATGTATTTATTAAATTGATAAAACATTGTAAGCGCTTACACAGTAACATTCACAAAATGTTCGCAACATATAAATTTTTGATCTGAACTATACAGCTATTCTTAACAGAATCGTTAAGGAAATAGAAATATATCGGCACATTACTTATTGCAGTCGGATATTCGCTGCTAATAGACACATTGCACTTCACAATTGTTCCAAAATTTAAACAACATCGTGACATCTAAAAGTTACTATCATCCGAAGGGCGCAACTTATACGAACCTTATTTCATCATTTTTTAAACAAAATGGTCAACTACTGGTACATGGTCAACTACTGTTACTCTTACCTTACTGGTACTCTTACCTTACTTACAGTATATGATTTTCAATGTTCTCCGAATGAACTGTGTTTGAACCCGAGGTCAACGGCTCCAAAGTTTCCTGTTAGAAGCGCGTCAAACTTGAACGTGGTTTTAATTCACACCGACGTTAATAGTTTCCTCTTTAACCTCCTTCGATTTCGATCATCGAATCGAGAACAGTCTCGATCGGACACAGGTCCGCGTTAATTCGAAGCGTGCTAGTTTTTCCTCGAGCGTAACTCAAACCGGGCAACGTTTTCCCACGCGCGCACTAAATAACGTCGACATTAAGCGAGCTAGACGGGCTGGAAAAAAAAGTATAGGGAAGAAGAAAGGAGAAGGAAACGCGAAGTAAAGAGAGAAGGGTCGAAGATAAGCAAGAACGAGGAATAATTTATCGCATTACCCGTATCGCGGAAAACTGCGACGCTTCTGTGAAATAAAATGTTAAATACGGCGGGCACATGTACCGCCGACAAGAACACCTTTATCACGCTGGTCCACCGAAATAGACCTTTCCACGGTGCTAGCCGTGATAACGCGGGAAAACACCCCTTTACTATCGCGGAAAATTATGGTACCGATTCGACAGACCGCAATCGAGAAAATATTTACCCTTTATTTACCGCTCTGTCGCGTGCCAACCTTTCTTTTTGCTTTCGGTTACTTCTACATTTAGCTTTTCCTACAAATTTTACGGAATATCAACCCTTCATATTTACAAATATTCTTGGATTGGAAAGTTCTTGGATTTCCTACTAGAAAAAATTCCAAACCCTTAAATTTCCTGATTCTCAAATTTCTGAATCCTCAAGTTCTTGGATTTGCTACTTAAAAAAATTCCGAATCTCTAAATTCTCTTATTCTCCAATTTCAGAACCCTCAAGTTTCCAATCTTGGATCCTCAAGTTCTCAGATTTCCTACTTAAAAATATTCCGAATCTCTAAATTCCCTGCAAAATTCTCTTCTTCTCTTCTTCCCAAATTCTCATCCTCAAATTCACAAATTTGTACTATTCTGAATACATCCTGCAGCCCTCCTCTCAAAACCCTAAATCTCACCTCCATAAATTCCACTCGACCTCCCCAGAATTTATCTACTCGATCAACGATCGATATAACGAAAAGCAGTCGCAGAAGATAAATATTTTTCAGCGGATAGGTGAAAAATTCATCTCCATCCATTATGCTCGGAACGAGATGGCCACAAATCAGTCGAGGAGCAACGTAGACGCGTATCAATCGACACTGACTCGCACGAAACGTAAGGGGTTGCAACCCCTAGGCTTCGAACGTGGCCAAGAGGGCAACGAGCTCTCTGCTCGGAGGAATTTCGCGTTACACGGTCAGGTCACGTTCCCGAGCGAGATTCGAGGGCATAAGTTACGGTTCGTTCGTAAGAGGATGCCGTGGATCGGCTTTTTAAAGGGTCGTTCTCCATGGACCCTCGCAAAGTAATAGTTTTATCGGGAACCAGCCACAGAGCCTGAAATCCCAAAACGGTGGGATTAGCTCCTTATTTTTCGCCTTTAGTCGAGTAATTTTAATTGCTGGAATTACTATCGATTGGATTAAAACCTTCAGTGAAATTAAAATCTTTTGTGCAGATAGAAAGAAATTCGCACCCTTCGAGTCTTCTTAAATACTTTTGAAATAAGTCGAAAATCAAAATAGTTATTTTTAGATAAAGTCTATTTTGATTTTGCTGTCAGTTATTTTAAAATAAAGTCTAACTCTTCTTAAATACTTTTGAAATAAGTCAAAAATCAAAATAGTTATTTTAAGATAAAGTCTATTTTGATTTTGCTGTCAGTTATTTTAAAATAAAGTCTAACTCTTCTTAAGTCGAAAATCAAAATAGTTATTTTAAGATAAAGTCTATTTTGATTTTGCTGTCAGTTATTTTAAAATAAAGTCTAACTCTTCTTAAATACTTTTAAAAAAGTCGAAAATCAAAATAGTTATTTTAAGATAAAGTCTATTTTGATTTTGTTGTCAGTTATTTTAAGATAAAGTCTATTTTGATTTTGTTGTCAGTTATTTTAAGATGAAGTCTATTTTGATTTTGTTGTCAGTTAATTTAAAATAAAGTCTGACAACTGACTTAAAATATTTGAAAATATTCCACGATAAAAATGAGAACGTACTCGTTTAATTTCTCTCCGTTATTTATCTTTAATTAGCGGTATCCACGTATCCAACATTCATAAGCGAAACGAAGAGGAATAATTTGCCGATGGATAGGAACGTGTTAACTCGTCGGTTAGTCTCGAATCGAAGAACAATGGCGGAGAATTTTTCAGCCCCTACGAAAGACGAACAGCTTTAAATTATCGATCCACTTGGTACACGGACGGCTTACTTTGATTATTAAACGCGTTCACATGACCCACTATCCCGCTCGGTATCAGTCTGCTCTTATTATTATTCCATTTGCTCGCGGCACAGCTCGGCCGGCAAATGTAATTTGCTCGAGAGCATCCCACCGAAGTCGTAATGTCATTAACCGTGCCAGTGATCGCCACTTTTCTAGCATTCGTGGCCCGTGGTCATTCAAATATTTGACTACCAACCGCGTTTCCGCACGCTTAACCCTTTCTTTGCGACCTCCATTACGCGATTATAGACGCTCGCGAAAATTTCACGAATTCTGCTACGATTTATTGCCACGCGATATTACCGTGCTTTAAATTGTTTGTTGTTTACGGGTCGTCTTACATATTTTATTACCGTGCGTTATATTACTTGCGTGACACGTTATATGGAAACCTAAGACTTCTCTTCGAGCGAAAATTCATTTAAATATAACAGTACGAAATTAGTATAAAAAGAATACATCCCTACAGAAATACATTTGAATAATTTCTACAAACACTGTGTTCATCAGTCTCATCATTTATCCATAAGATATTCATTTTTAAATAGACACATTTTAATCGACGTTTCTTTTAAGTTCGAAAGATTTCAGTAACGAGTTGTTTCCGGCAACGTCGAACAGATTCGATACATGAATCATGAGATGGAAACTTACTGTGTCGTGTTTGAGAGCAATATTTCGTGCTAGGAACATTTCGTCCTGATTTTAGCAGTATTTCGAGCTTCTAAATTAATCAAGAGTACAATGGCAGAGATTTCAATCGTTTACACACGAGTTTAATGAAAAATCGACCGTTTCGATTCTGGCCGGCCATATACGCCTGAAAGAACTCTAGAACAAATTGAACGGGTATAATTGGAAACTGATACCGTCACTCATTATACTCTCCTTATCGGTTTTAATTTATTCCGATCCTTCCAGACTACTTAATTGGTAAATCCTGCTCGGCGATAAATAGATAATTCGTATAATTCAGCGGTTCGGAAATTATTTTAACAAGGTCGCAGGGTGATTCAAGAGTTCTTTGTTTTATATTATTTTAAATTGGAAAATTGGATCGAGAAAAGTAGCGTTAATACATAATTTGTAGGTTTACAAATTTACAATTGATAAATTTACAAATTGATTTATTTGTACAAAGTCATATCTATTGCAGAACATTGTCATTAAAAGTAGTCTTCTTCAAATTTCTACGATACCCAAAGTTTATCGAATCTTTCATCATTGCACTCAGCGCCATTTTTATCAGGTTTCAAAATGTACACAAACAGATATCCGACTTCCCGAAGATTATTTTTGCAAACATGCGTCAACGACACACCCATGAGATATTAAGACAATATCCAAATTAAAAGGTCCCAGAAATTATTTATTTTAGAAAGTGCCTGCAGCAAGTGCATAAAAGAATTGTGCAAACACGATTCTACGTCCAGGGAATATAATACATAGAGGATGTTCGGATCGGTAGATAAACGCGAAAGAGAGAAACGAAATCAGCTCCCGGTTCGAAAGAGCCGATAGTCGTGTTGTCCACGATAGCCAGGTACAGGTTGGCCTTATCACGAACACCGGTGTACCGTACACCACAATTTCGAGACTCATTTATTTCCCGCATGGTTCGCGCGCCTTCATCTACACATACAGATCCTAAGGTCCGGTGTAACGTTTATCCTTGCGGTTTAAACGTGTGCTTTTCAAAATATACTATTATTGCATTTATTGTGTTAATTTGTTGTATTAACTTGTCGTGTTAAGGTATTGTATTTATTGATTGAATAATGACGGACTAAAGAAAAGAAATGGAGGGTAAGACAAGCTCGATGTTAATTAAGACGAGTGAGTAAGAGAGAGATGAGTCATGTACAGATTGTTTCAGTGTTTCGTCTATCATTGTCATTATTTTTTAACCAACTTCGAAAAAGGAGGAGGTTACTCCATTCGATCAGTATCCATATATTACGTAATCGTATGATTGAATGAAATAGAAATTACTTCATTAGGAAATAGAAATTATTTTATACTTTTCAATGCATTTCGAAGTCGGTGTTTTTTCTTAAAATTATTTTATACAGCGATGTATACTATCGTTAATTATATTTTTGTAATTAGTTGCTTCGGATAATGCATTTTACTCTCGTATCAAATTTACGCATCGATTGCACACAATATTGAGTTTCAGCATCAAATTTTAACCTCCAAGGTAAAATAATAATTGAACTACTTAACCAACGTGGGGAAATTTTCACTATTAATGAAAATCGCCTATTGCAGTCTAATCGCCAATCTTTAGTATACACTTTATTTGATAAACCGACAGCAGCAAAAAAGCTAGATAATTATTCGGAATAAATTCGTAAGAGAAGTATAGGTAGAGGAAGAAACAACCACGAATGATACATGGTCTCGACAGAAGGTGGCGTTCCCCGTGGACTCGCTAATAGAATCCATCGGAACCGATAAAATTGCTTATCGTCGCGCGAGACGCGTTGCAAATTTATCTTCGAATCGTATTAACTGCAGGGTATAGTCGAGGCAGGCGCCAAACTCGCGACGGGAGGTGCAATTTGTTCGTTTTATCCGGAGGGAGAACGTTTCTTATTTCCGATCCCGAAGAGCACGAGAAAACTGCTCGTTTTGCGATAGGCTATCTGAGCGGCCACGGGCAGAAACCTCCTCGCTTCGTCCTGAGACTACATTAGCCCAACATCCTTCCACCGAGCACGTCATCGTTCTAATTAATTCCAACGCCCCACGCTCGATTGATCAAGATATTGTGGCCGGCGCAATTAGCGGCCACTCGTTCGACACTTGATTGATGCAGCGGCGCCTCCGTTCGTCTCGTTCGACCACGGAATCGAAAACAATCCCTTATTCTTACGCTCCCGAATTTGGGTTATGGAGTTTCTTCTGGCAAGTCTACTTACGATGGAACTTTGAAAGTATCTTTGAAGAGCAATATATTAATTTGAAAATTGATAGCAATGCTAAGAACCAATGTCACATAATCGTGCGTACGAAGTCTGAATATGAAGCGGTGAATTTATTGTGTTGTATAATCATTGCACTACCTGCTTGTCTAAATCATCAAAGCAAACGAAAAACTGTATGAAGCAATGAATAAATTTAAATATTGTTTTTATTTATTAGAACAATTCGGAACAATCTTTGTGTTGTCATATAAATTGATCTTAATGTGGCGCCATTACAGCTGCAGTAGCCATAACATTTCAAATATAGATTGATACGATTTAAGCACAGGTACTTAATTAACCTTGCTCTATTATATAATCATTGCACTACCTGCATGTCTAAATCGTCAAAGCAAACGAAAAAACTGTATGAAGCAATAAATAAATTTAAATATTGTTTTTATTTATTAGAACAACTCTGAACAATCTTTGTGTAGTCATAAATTAATCTTAATGTGGTGCTATTATAGTTGTAGTAGCCATAATATTTCAAATATAGACCGGTACGATTTAAGCACAGGTACTTAATTAATCTTAGCCTATTATATAATCATTGCATTACCTGCATGCCTAAATCGTCAAAGCAAACGAAAAAACTGTATGAAGCAGTAAATAAATTTAATTATTGTTTTTATTTATTAGAATAACTCTGAACAATCTTTGTGTTGTCATAAATTAATCTTAATGTGGCGCTATTATAGCTGTAGTAGCCATCACACTTCAAATATAGACCGGTACGATTTAAGCACAGGTACTTGCACTATGAACCCCTTGCACTATGACTTATTTGTCAGGTGCGTCAGTCAAAACTGACTAACTACAGCTACAATATTAAAACAGACCAAAAATCTTGAAATGTTACGTCAATATGTTATTATGCAATTGTTGAATATGTAAACTGTAATTGGACTTGAACTCCAAATTGAAGTATATTAAAAATTCAAGTAAAATTGATAAGATTGAAGTACGAGTGTGTCACGAGTCAGACTCGTCAAAATAGTGCAAAGGGTTAAACAAACTTACCCTATTATATAATCATTGCACTAAATTAGATGTGCACTAAACACTGCACATCTAAATTATCAAAGCAAAAAAAAAAACAGAAATTCAACATCATCGATCTACTCGAAATCTGACTGAGCCTAATTGGTCTCCCGCAACAATAATAAACCTAGAACGTCCTTCGACAACAACAAACCTGTACCGTAAGATAGCAATCGTTCTTCGCGAGGTGTGTTCAAGAAGCGACAAGCATCGAATTCGTAATTGTGTCGCGTGTTTGTCGCGGAGCGTCGTGGCGAACACGAAGAACGTTTTCGAGAGTCATCGCGGCAACACGCGGGTCCGTCGACGATTACGAAGTTATTCCGTATTAAGTGGCCATTCCGTCGCCCTCCTCTCGCATACCTTATTAGGACTGATTACGCCATAACGGCCGTCGACTCGATTCAAGCCGGGCTCGTCGTACGGAAACGTTGACGAGTCGAAAAACTGCATCGTAACAGCCTCGTCGAGTGGCTGTGACGTCTTATCGTGGTTTTTTCGACGTGAAAGGTGTGAAATGGCTGCCTCCACCCCCGGCTGTCATTCGTCTTCTGATCCGACTACACTGGAAGCCGGATTATAGAAACTCCGTTTAACCGATTATGTATCGTGCACATCGTTCCAGGTAAGTTTCTTTCTTTCGAATGAAGATGCATCGTTTTGTAAATGTTGTTAACCCCTTGACATACAAATAAAATGTGCGTAGGAAACCATTTAATTTGGCTCAGTTGGGAACACTGATGTACAAGCTCAGAAACAGGGCGTTTTATTTTGAAATTTATATTGCTTTATAACATTCAATAGGGTTGATAATTGTCTGAGCGTTAGCGAAGACTATAAGATGGAAAATGTAGGGAAATTACCCACGCTAGGCCCAAAACTACTGGACTAATCTCAACCAACTTTTGAACTTAGCATCCTCATGGCATGGGGCATTGCAGATGAAAATTTGGTTGAGATTAACTTTGACTAAATTAGAGAGCGACTTGACAATATTCAAAGGAAACCATCCGTTGTTGAAAGGAGATTTATGGCATCAAGAGATTCGTAGTTTTTAAATACATCCTACTTTGAACATAAGTTGTAAATTATCTTTTCATATTGTTTTCCTCATAAATTGCTTGAATTGATTCCATAATTTTCACATATCACAAATTTCATCCACAAAAATAACAAAATTTTAAAACTTAATACAATTGACATAATTTACATGAAGCATAATCGATAAAATAAACAAACTAAATATTATCAAAGTTATAGAAGTTTTTAACAGCATAAAATGAAAAAAAGCTCGAGGCTAATGGTATTTATATCTTTTCAAATCATGGAATGAACGATTGATTTTTATTGGTGTAGCACAATCGCTCAGACTTCACTGTTATCAACAGTAGTCTAGTTAATCAAATAATACCATAAAATAATAATTTAATAGTTTACAATGGAACATCTCAGAGACGTCATTGTATGTCAAGGAGTTAAATTTTACGCTTGTTTTCTGTAAATGTCGGAAACGCGAGAAAATTGTCCTTGTAACAATTAATAATGACCTTGTAAAATTCTATCGAAACGCAATATTAATTTTGCATTCTTTGCAATATAAATATATCGAGGTATAATATAAAATAACGGTTCGAGGAATGTCATAAATCGTTTCATAAAAAATTGATCTTTTTCCTCTTTGTTATAGTTTGTACCTATCGTCCGGTAAGTTGAAATGCAAACAAATAGAACGTTGCTTCCGACTGTCAACTTATCAAACGCGAATTTTCACATTTATTATCATTGTTTATTGGTTTCGAAAACAATGCGATGCGTCGCGAACTCGTTCGATTCATCTGACAAATTGACGTATTGATCGACACTGTCCACAATTTCCGATTTTACAAACTAGCTTTTTATCGCGTAGCATTCCACTTCATTAACGATTTGGGGAATCGAAAGAAGGGTTAATTAATACTGTGGAAGATTTGTCCGGAACATTTATTATGAATAATCTATATCGAAAGAAAAGTGAAAAATGTGGAAGTAGGTTTAAGAACGTATTCTTTTCGCTTCATCAACGTAATACAATGTAAACTGCTCGTCTTTCGAAAGCTCCCACCGCGTTCTGGTCCACCGAGACCACATTCATTCTCGGTGAATAACAATGTTTTGCGGCTTAAACGCAACAATTCCCACGGCGGAGAAAAACTCGAGCAAGAATTTCCCATCGTAGCCGATCAATTCGATCGACAAAGAACGACTGACTGTTGAAATAAGATGGCAAAAACACGATTACACGAAGAAACGATAAAAGGTCTAGGCGAAACGATAACAACGAAAACGGTGGCTCGTATTTAATTTGGAAAAAGCATTTTCATGGTCCCCGCGACCGTTTGCACCATGAAATATTATAAGTGTCACCTCGCAGACACAATGGACCCGAAAGCTTACCATAAAAATGCGGGTTCGTATACCCCCTGGCACTCTGGCGTCCCCTATCGACCCGGCTAAACGCCCCAGAAAATCAATATCGAATATAAACAAGCAACACGTTCGATTCGAACCCATTCTAATAAGGCAATTTTAATAATAACCGTATTCACCCTCCGTTCTTCCTATTACTCTCGTACGAGCGAATTCGATCAGTTAAACGGACGAGTTTAACGTTCTACCGGAGTCAATTGGACATCTGTTGATATCGAGAACGATTGCCGCAATTTTAATCTTTCCTATTAGATTTAGTAATATTTAGGGGATTCTACTTTTATGATCTTTTAAGGGAAATTCGACGCTTCTAATTTGATCGTACATTAAAGTACGAGGGTCAATAAGTAAAGAGACAAATTCTATAATTTTACCCCTGTCGAGTGTGGCTCGACATCACATTTCTCTTGGATCTTACAAATAATTTAGATAAATAGATTGGTTAATTTTATTTACTATTTATAATAAATGAAAAATGTATTTGTCACATACTTCACACTATTTTAACAAATTTTACTGAGGACCCCTATCTTGATCAATTTTTTGTAAATTAAGGAGTTGGTAAGTAAAAGAAATTGAGGAGTGCAAAGGGTTAGAACTATTCAATGAATGTGTACAATCTTTTCAGGGGTGTTGGCAACCTTGGGATATGTTTCATAATTTTATAACCTCAAAATATTCAATTCACCATGGCAAGTCCACTAGAAGATCGCACCTTAGAAGAACAGCGCTCAGTCATTAGATTTTTAGTCGCAGAAGGTGTAAAACCAAAAAAAAAATTCGCACGGTTCATACAACTTTTACCGTACTGAATCAACATTCTAGAAAAAATTTCACTTGGTTTGACACCTTCTGCGACTAAAAATCTAACGACTGAGCGCTGCTCTTTTAAGATGCAATCTTCTAGTGGACTTGCCATGGTGAATTGAAAATTTTTAGGTTATGTTGACATAAAATGATGAAACAGAGCATATCTCAAGGTTGCCAACTCCCCTGAAAAGATTGTACACATTGAATAGTTTTAAAATTATAGAATTTGTCTTTTTACTTATTGAATGACCCTCGTATTAGAAGAGTTCTGAAGTCCCATATGAATCATAAAATTTTGAAGTTTTTGTAAATCCTAAATTGTGTGATTCTTGAAGTGCAAACATATCAATTCCAAAATTGCTGAAGACGGTATTCAAACAGCAATAACAGCAAGTATTAAAATATTAGAAGATTTTTTACAAACTTTCTGAGGTCCCATATGAATCATAAAATTTGGAAGTTTCTGTATATTCCAATTGTGCGATTCTTGAAGTGCAAACATACCAATTCCTAAATTGCTAAAAACGGTATTCAAACAGCAATAACAGCAAGTATTAAAGTATTAGATTCTTTACAAACATTCTGAAGTTTCCATATGAGTCATAAAACTCTGAAGTTTCTGTATATCCGAATTGTGCGATTCTTGAAGTGCAAACATACCAATTTTCAAATTACTAAAGACAGCATTCAAACAGCAATAACAGCAAGTATTAAAGTATTAGATTCTTTACAAACATTTTGAACTTCCCATATGAGTCATAAAACTCTGAAGTTTCTGTATATCCCAATAGTGCGATTCTTGAAGTGCAAACACACCAATTCTCAAATTGCCAAAGACAGCATTCAAACAGCAATAACAGCAAGTATTAAAGTATTAGATTCTTTACAAACATTCTGCAGTTCCCATATGAATCATAAAACTCTGAAGTTTCTGTAAATCCCAATTGTGCGATTCTTGAAGTGCAAACATACCACTTCTCAAATTGCCAAAGACGGTATTCAAACAGCAATAACAGTAAGTTGAAATAATCCAGTGCAGAAAGCAGAGTATAGGAGGGTTCTTAAGGGAAGAATCGCTTTTAATAGAAGCACGGTACACAATAAATCATTATTATCTTAAAAGATTCCGTTTAATCCGTCGTAACGCAGCCGGTCACGGTATTGTATAATTACCCGGGGCGAAGACTGCACAGAACCGGCGAAACAATTCGTTTCATCGACACTCTAATTGGTTTCCGTCGGAGCGAACACGGACGAGCAAAGAACTCCTTTAAAATCCACGTAGCTGCAAAACGCGAACAGAGAACTATGACTGCCGTAACTTACCCTTAAGGCTCTCCAAGTAATTCAGCGAGTGTTGCAGATGCACCCTTCGGGTAAATCCTCGCGACATTTCGCTGCTCTCGATTAACGTACTGCTGCGCGAGCAACATCGGCCACCTTCCGCGCTAATACTAATTAAACGAGCTCGCTCATCTTTATTAACGCGTCCTACGCTCGTTTCGCCCCCTTACGCAGCGAAAATCGTCATCTCTCCTAACGATACTACTGTGACAATAACCCAGCCAAGTATTAACGATTTCTAATTTTCAACTATCGCGTAAATGTACCGGTTATGGTCGCCAAGCACCTTCGCTGCAGTTACCGTACTTTTCTTACTTCACTTAATTCAACTGCTATTAATGTTCTCTAACTGCTGATGTTTTGGGTTAAACTGTGTTTTGCTGGGACTTTTACAAGTTTGGAAGTAGTCTAAGGAGACAGAGGATGAGCAGAGGGTTTATTAGTTACAATGTGATATTTGTATAATGTGATGTCTGTAACTAATGTACTGTCTTTAATTCATTGCTGGAAATTCTGTTTATTGGAGTTCATTTCTTAGGCATTCAATGTTGTCTTCATGCATTAAGTACGTATATATACTACATTGCATATTGCACAATAAAGTATTATGTATTAAAACGTCATATACTACATCACATACTACACTACATCACATGCTACAGAATAAACTATGATGTGTTAAATGCATCTTATACTGCATCACATATTACATAATAAACTATGATGTATTAAATGCATCATATACTATATCACATATTACACTACATCACATGCTACACAATAAACTATGATGTATTAAATACATCACATACTACATCACATGCTACACAATAAACTATGATGTATTAAATGCATCATATACTGCATCACATATTACATAATAAACTATGATGTATTAGATGCATCATATACTACATCACATACTACACTACATCACATTCTACACAATAAACCATGATATATTAAATACATCACATACTACATCACATGCTACACAATAAACTATGATGTATTAAATGCATCATATACTGCAACACATATTACATAATAAAGTATGATGTATTAAATACATCATATACTGCATCACATACTACACAATAAACTATGATGTATTATATACATCACATACTACATAATAAACAATGATGTATTAAGTACATCATATACTACATGACATAATTACATAATAAACTATGATGTATTCAATGCATCATATACTGCATCACATGCTACATAATAAACAATGATGTATTAAGTACATCATATACTGCATCACATGCTACATAATAAACAATGATGTATTAAGTACATCATATACTGCATCACATGCTACATAATAAACTATGATGTATTAGATGCATCATATACTACATCACAAACTGCACTGTCTAAAACATAAAAGATCTTCATCTATTAGAAATGAGAATCAGATTCATAAAAAAACACCTTACAGTACAAAGATTAGATCTCGCAAACATCAAACGTCATAAAAGTTACACTTAATATTTGATCGATAATTTTGAGGAATAACGAAGAAAGAAAAAAGCGAAGGACTTTGGCAGAAAACAGTATTATCGGTGTAGGATTAGTCTGTAGCAGTAGGAAAAACGGTGACGACGCTTAATTCGCAGAAAGGGCACTTATTAGCCCTAGACGCCTTCTATCCCGAAGAGTACTCGTGAACGTCGCGACTATCGCTCCAATTGTCGAAGACAAAAGGGGCGGCTGAGAAGGTAAAGGGCGTTCGCTCTCGTTGGATGCTCTTCGAATAAAACGGACCATTTGGCAAGGGCTCGGAAGGAGGGTAAGGGCGAGAGAACGGAGGGTAAATATGCAAGAGCGTTTCTTGCTTCGAAGAAAGAGGACGGAAACTTTACTCGAAACCCTCTCTCGCAGTTGTGTTATTACTAGCAACCCCCTGACTCGTTCTCTCTGTCTTTCCCGCGACGAAATATCAGCGTCAGCGCGTAGATTCTTTGAAATTACCGCACGACGCGTTTTCGAGCAGCGACATTAGGAGAAGCCGGGTGTGGAAATTCCACCCCCGAGGAAATTTCCTTTTCCTTCGATTCTCCCTGCACGAAAGTCGACGCTGGCTAATTTATTATCGGCGGATTGCGTGTGCACCGGGCTCCAATTATATGTTTCGACGCCGCGCCGTGAGGAAAATGTGGAAACCCTTATAAATAGGAAATTTCTGAGGGGGTGGTTGCCGAGGACGCCGGTGGTGGGACGTTGCCGACGGTATTTCGCGAAAATTCCAGCTTAAAATTATCGTGAACCGAGAATTTCGCTTGGTAAGGCCAGCTGATGTAAATATGGCGCAGCCCGGGAACAGGCTGCAAATTCTTAACGTGCCCAAGTAAGACACGTATCGTTTCAATATAGCGAATTCGTCCACCATTTTTCCTTCGCTGCGAACAATAACGTTTCTCGATAATTTAATTTGCTTCGGATTATCGGACATCGACGAGCTTTCTTCCTCGATGTCCGATAAAGCCTTATCGAGAATGTAGCCCTTGGCCACGGTAAAATATCTTCGCTCCTATAAACATTTTGACGCGGGAGCTTAGGGTTACTCGATACATCAAAAAGAAATTCAGACACATAATTTCTGCTTTGATTCGAAGTTCAAATAGGCAAATGCTTCAGATAGGCATATGCTTCTACTTAAATTAATATACTTTCGACTGGTAGACATACACAGCAGATGACTATAGCCATTCACAGACAAATTTGCAGTTCGAACATTTAATCAGAGATTAAAACTCTAAAATACTCTACAGTCCGAATCTTCGAATTCGCAAATTAGCAGAACGGTCGAAAGCGTCTAATAAATAAATTGAAGGTTTCCAAAAAGTATAATTTGGTACGGTGATCTTGTTAACTATAAAGAGGAACTTAAAACGGCAAAATCCAAAGGTTCCACGAAACGTGTACCGTGGTCAGAGGGTTAATTACAAAGTGGTCTTTTATCGAGGAGCAACTCGAACTTTTGTTTACGTTCGAATCCACGGGAAAGGACTAGAACTCGAAAGGCCATACGTCATAATTAAACAGAGTCCTGGGACAGGACCACCCGGATCGTGGGCCACCCCTATCCATTAGGCTCTATTAAATCAAAACGAACGACGACCGAATAGTCGCGGGCGTGTTCATGAAATCGCCCGTTTTCGATCCGTGGATCCGGTGATCTATCCGCAAGATCGATACGTCCGGTGAAATAATTGGAAGTTGCAACTCGCTTGTTTTCTTCGCGCCTGGTGATTTATGGCTGTTGCGCCGCTTCGACTGCGAACGAATGAAAGAAACTGTTTCTCGTTTGTGTTGAGATTTATGCAATCTGACGGGTCTGCTCACTGGTCAGTATTATTTACAAAAATCGAAATTGACGTATTTGGGGAATTTTGGAAGTTGGAAATTTTAGAAGTTTGAGGGGAAAGTAATTGGAAATTTGGAAAGGGAGGGAAAGTAATTGGGGATTTGGAAATTTGAGAATTTGGTGAGTAGGAAATTTGGGAACAAGGAACTTTGAGAATTACGGAATTTGGGAATTTTAGAAATAGGGAGCTGTGGAACTAAGGAATTTTGTAATTAGCACTAAACCTACCGACGTATGTGTACTTAACTTGAGATGAAAAATGAAGTTAAAAAATAAATAAACAAATGACAAAACATAAATTAGTACACAAATTAATTCTTCATCTTCATGAAGATTAATGTAGATATCAGAAGAATCAATTCAACAAATTGTGTCGTTTATAATAAGGATCTTATAGAACGGTCATTTGACCGGTTTGGTAGTTTTAGTGTTAGGCCATTTTTACACTAGAGAATTTAGGAACTAGGAGATTTTTGGAACTACACGATTTTTGGAACTAGGAGATTTTTGAAACTAGAAGATTTTTTGGAACTAGAAGATTTTTTGGAACTAGAAGATTTTTTGGAACTAGAAGATTTTTGAAACTAGAAGATTTTTGGACCTAGCAGATTTTTAAAACTAGGAGATTTTTGGAACTAAGAGATTTTTGGAACTAGAAGATTTTTGGACCTAGAAGATTTTTGGAACTAGGAGATTTTTGGAACTAGGAGATTTTGGAACTGAAGAATTTAGGAGCTAGGGAGTATTAGAACTAGGGAATTTTGACACTAGAGAATTTAGAAACTAGGAGATTTTTGGAACTAGGAGATTTTTGGAACTAGAAGATTTTTGGAACTAGGAGATTTTTGAAATTAGGAGATTTTGGAACTAAAGAATTTAGGAACTAGGGAGTATTAGAACTAGGGAATTTTGGCACTAGAGAATTTGGGAACTAGGGAATTTTGGAATTAGGGAGTGTTGGAGCTAAAGAATTCTGGCATTAGAGAATTTTGGAACTGGGGAATTTGGGAACTAGGGTATTTTGGAACTAGGGAGTGTTGGAACTAGGGAGTGTTGGAACTAGGGAGTTTTGGCACTAGAGAATTTGGGAACTAGGGAGTGTTGGAACTAGGAAATTTTGGCACTAGAGAATTTTGGAACTAGGGAGTGTTGGAACTAGGAAATTTTGGCACTAGAGAATTTTGGAACTAGGGAGTGTTGGAACTAGGAAATTTTGGCACTAGAGAATTTTGGAACTAGGGAATTTTGGAACTAGGTAGTGTTAGAACTAGGAAATTTTGGCACTAGAGAATTTTGGAACTAGGGAGTGTTGGAACTAGGGAATTTTGGCACTAGAGAATTTGGGAACTAGGGAATTTTGGAACTAGGAGATTTTGGAACTAGGGAATTTTGCCACTAAAGAATTTTAAAACTAGGAAATTTGAAAATTTTAAAATTTGACAATTCCTTAATTCGACAATTTATAAAATTAAAGTCAGAATATCTGAAGATTGATAACATTCATCCATGACGATAGAAAACTCGTTAAAGAACAGCATTATATAAGAATGTCATTGGGGTTAATTGTGAGTTGATTGTAGGGTGACTTTATTGAGCCAGATGAATCAGCAGATTTTGAACGATCGCTCGAGGTTTGGAGCTCGTTTGCAAAGGAAACGCGTTGCGTGTCGTGGTTAGATCGTTCCCGAATGAAGTCTGCAATCTTTGCGAACGTTACGAGACGAATCTTTGAATGAAACCCAAAGGAAATCGACCGTAACGTTATTGATTAACTCATTCGATGTTTCGTTAACTTATGCAGACAGAAAGGGAACTTAGGACTTTCAGAAAGTTAATTAGATCGGTTGATTAACGGCTACGGAAAGCAATCAACGCTTTATCGTGCACGTATGACAAGCGGAAACATAGCTCAAGATTTATAGGCTTTCTAAAATTAACATTTCAAAGTGTTCGCTTTATTAATACGCGAACTTTATCGTGAAAGTTGTGAAAACCGATGGAAACAATGTTCACGGTGAAAGTTCTACGTGTCAATTGTCTTCTTTTAATTGAATGGTTAAGGTGATGTTCGTTTTTGTGTGTTTATTCTGTAGCTGCACTTGTAGGTACAGTTGGAGTTAAAATTAGAGTCAGAGTCAAGAGTATGGTATTGATAATATTAGAAGATGGAGTATTATCGAATTCTATATGTATATTATATATATCTTCTTTATTAAACGCCTTATCGTGTCAACAGTTTATTTCTCGAGAAACACAAGTCATAGAAACAAACGGATCACAGATTTGGAATCAAATCACAAAAATTTTTTTTTTAATTTAAAATTTAAGCTAGCAACATTGTATTTAGTGAACTTTTGTAAATTTTACTAATTTCAAACCATGTAAATATTAATATGTACTTTTTAAAGTCTTTATTATTAAATTTTATTAATCTATCATTAATATGTCGAATGTTTCGACAGGCTTATCTAGTGTGATAATAAAGTAATATTGAAGCTTAGAATACTCAATATTAAGAATACTAAAGTTTGGACCTTAGAACACCAAAGTTGCAAAGTTTCTAAAAATACTAGAGCTTAGAGTACTAAACATAATCCAGAATACCAAAATTTAAAACACGTAACCTAAAAAATTTAGCACTCGAACCTAAAGTAAAACCTAGAACCTAAAACCTAGAATTTAGAACCTAGAATCTCAAACAAAAATTTGAAAAACCTAATATTCCTCAATGACCTCCTTTCGCTCCAAGAAAACCGGTAGACTAGCAAAATCAGTGAGGAATCGCGATCGAGAAAAGCACGATGTTCTTTCTGTGGGAAAAACGAGCAGCGATTCGTCAGGGATCGCAGGCAACACGTGTTCCGGTCCGTGACCAATTTAACCGGATACCACGCGGACTACCACGAGTCTAGTTTCTATGAACCACCCTCTACCTCGGCCGCCCAGCGAAAGGAAAGGAACGTCAGTTGCACGCGTGCATCTGGGATCATTGTCGGCGAGATCTGTGAAGGAGGAAATCGCTTCGAAATTCGGCCACCGTGACAACGTTTCGTCGGCCCTCGGGATACAGCAAGACGATGACGCATTGAAATCTGTACTTCGACTCGACACGCTGAATAATTCAGATATGCCCTATTTTTTCTCAACTTATTGTTACGCTGTCCGTTGCATTTGCCCCATGTGCAACTTTACGTCGATGTACGGCTTCGAGGACATCTTACGTTTCTAGGTTTATTGGGTATGTTCGTTCTTAGGTGTTATTCAAGTTTATTGTCGAGTTTAATAATTATTTAGTTTGGAGGAATTATTTGTTAAATAATTTATGTGCAATTTTTCGTTGATATAGGACTTCGAGGGAATATTACATGTTTCAAGGTTTATTAGTTAGGTTCTTTCTTACGAGTTCAAGTTTATTGTCGAGTTTAATAATTATTTAGTTTGGAGGAATTATTTGTTAAATAATTTATGTGCAATTTTTTGTCGATATAGGACTTTGAGGGAATCTTACGTTTCAAGGTTTATTGGCTAGGTTTTTTCTTGTGTGTTGTTCAAGTTTGTTATTGAGTTTAATAATTATTTAGTTTGGAGAAATTATTTGTTAAATAATTTATATGCAACTTTTCGTTGATATACGTCTTTGAGGGAATCTTACGTTTCAAGGTTTATTAGCTACGTTCATTCTTACTATTTCTTCAAGTTTAATAATTATTAGACTTGAAGAAATTATTTGTTCAATAATTTTGTTAATGTGTTCCATTTTTGTGATTGCATTCATTAAATCAATTGTCATAATACTTCAACAAATTATTTATTAAATAATTTTGTTGATGTGCTACATTTTTGTAACTGCATTAATTAAATCAATTATCATAATCTTTGAACAAATTATTTGTTGAATTATTTGTAAAATAATTTTATTAATGTGCTTCATTTTTGTGATTGCATAAACTACATCAATTATCATAACACTTGAACGAATTATTTGTTAAATTATTTATTAAATAATTTTGTTAATGTGCTTCATTTTTGTGATTGCATCAACTACATCAATTATCATAACACTTGAACGAATTATTTGTTAAATTATTTATTAAATAATTTTGTTAATGTGCTTCATTTTTGTGATTGCATCAACTACATCAATTATCATAACACTTGAACGAATTATTTGTTAAATTAATTATTAAATAAATTTGTTAATGTGCTTCATTTTTGTGATTACATCAACTACATCAATTATCATAATACTTGAACAAATTATTTGTTAAATTGTTTATTAAATAATTTTGTTAATGTCCTTCATTTTTGTGATTGCATCAACTACATCAATTATCATAACACTTGAACAAATTATTTGTTAAATTATTTATTAAATAATTTTGTCAATGTCCTTCATTTTTGAGAGTACATCCATTAAATCAATTATCATAATCCTTGAACAAATTATTTGTTAAATAATTTTGTTAACGTGTTTCATTTTTGTATTTACATCAATTAAACAATCATCGTAATTGTTGTCCTCAAATCAATAATCACATAATTACGAATATTAAATTATGATATTTAGTACGATTAAATCAATCATTACCATAACTAAATACACATTTAATTACAATTATCAAATGACCAATTAAAAGGCACACAGCTTTAATGTACAGTGGTATTGTATGTACGTACTGTATGTAGTGGTATTTAATGTACCGTGGTATGTTAAACCCTGCGTCATTAAATTTGATAACAGTTAATGAATGACGGATCTCGTAGAAGATGAATGGTTACGGAACATAGTAAGATCTTGAATTTTTGGTCGGCTTAGGAATCGCGCACAAAGCGGACTCGAGACGTGCAAATATTGCTCGAGTGTCACCGTAAGATGGCAAATATTTTGTTTCTCGTCGCTTGGGAAACACGAGGTTACGCCACTCCGGTTCGCGAGAGTATAGATCGTGGCTCGTGTCAAGGAGGGGATGTTGGAAGCGTTTGTTGTTTGCTCCGAGCTACTTTCCGCCTTACTCGCTTTCTTTCCTTTTTCTGCCATCGCTGTCGCGCGAATTAAGAAAATTAAAGCCGCTGTATCTACTGTTTTTCCTTTAAGCGTCTATCATTGTCATTTCCTTTAAGCAAGTCATTGAACTTGCTTTATTCAAACTATTGAACTCAAGTAATCGATTATGTCGATCGAGAATGAAAAACATACATGCATGTTTCAGTACAAATTATAGGAGCGAAGTACAATTTTCAAATTATAGTTTTCAAATTATATATGTGATTATAAATGTAGTAAGTGTGATATAATTATTGTTAAGTATGATATAATTGTTATTAAGTATGATATAATTATTGTCAAGTCTGATATAATTCTTATTAAGTATGATATGATTGATATTAAGTCTGATATAATTGTTATTAAGTCTGATATAATTGTTATTAAGTATGATACAATTCTTATTAAGTCTGATATAATTGATATTAAGTCTGATATAATTGTTATTAAGTATGATATAATTCTTATTAAGTCTGTTATAATTCTTACTAAGTCTGATATGATTGATATTAAGTCTGATATAATTGTTAGTAAGTCTGATATAATTCTTATTAAGTCTGTTATAATTCTTATGAAGTCTGATATGATTGATATTAAGTCTGATATAATTGTTATTAAGTCTGATATAATTCTTATTAAGTCTGTTATAATTCTTACTAAGTCTGATATGATTGATATTAAGTCTGATATAATTGTTATTAAGTCTGATATAATTCTTATTAAGTCTGTTATAATTCAGACTTCAGACTTCATAATTCTTATGAAGTCTGATATGATTGATGTTAAGTCTGATATAATTGTTATTAAGTCTGATATAATTCTTATTAAGTCTGTTATAATTCTTACTAAGTCTGATATGATTGATATTAAGTCTGATATAATTGTTATTAAGTCTGATATAATTCTTATTAAGTCTGTTATAATTCTTATTAAGTCTGATATGATTGATATTAAGTCTGATATAATTGTTATTAAGTCTGATACAATTTTTATTAAGTCTGATATGATTGATATTAAGTCTGATATAATTGTTATTAAGTCTGATATAATTGTTATTAAGTATGATATAATTCTTATTAAGTCTGTTATAATTATTAAGTCTGATATGATTGATATTAAGTCTGATACAATTCTTATTAAGTCTGACATAATTCTTATTAAGTCTGATACAATTCTTATTAAGTCTGATACAATTCTTATTAAGTATATAATTGTTACTATAAATCAAAAGATTTCCAAACCCACCAAGAAAAGAAAGTTAACACAGAATTTGAAGAAGCACATAATTATAACTATGCCGAGAAATTATTACGAGGTCAAAGGGTTAATTATTCGATGGGAACGAGGACACGTGTCAACCGTTAACGAGATGACCCGATAACGCAAATTAAATGGCACACCGGATCGCTTGTTAAAGGACAAGCTTATTAGAAAACTCGACAGTTTTCTTCTCGGCCGTTTCCCTTTCCTTTTTCCATCCTATCAGTGGATAGAAAACGTGCTGCGGAATACATTTTTTCGAACCCTCGTAACGAACCTCGTGCCAGGGAGAGGGACGAAAAAGAACATCGATACCTAATGAAATCGAGAAGTCGATTAAACATGCTCCAACGTATCTACGTAACCACCGATGCGTTCGGGGCTTTCTTCCGGGTCCTTAAACGAAATTTTACGAGCTTTTCGCAAATTACCGATTTTCTGATAAGTGCTGTTAACGATCGCTTTGTTTGCTGCTTTAGGTTGATTAGATTGCTTTGGGTGCTGGAACGTTATTTTAAAGATAGGAATGAGTTATTTTGGACTTTTGGTAAATTGATGATCAGATCTGTGAGTTTGGGAGTTTTTAAATTATACAGCTTTTCGAGGTTTGAGTTTCTGGAAATGTAAAGCAAGTTTGAACTTTCTGAATGTTGATTTCAAAGTTTGAACCTTTGAGAAATGGTGGATACTTGAAAATTTAAGGGTTTAAAAATGAAAAGCAAGCTCGAACTTTCTGAACGTCGATTTCAAAGTTTGAACCTTTGAGAAACTTGAAGGTGAATACTCGAAAATTTAAGGGTTTAAAAATGTAAAACAAGCTTGATCTTTCTCAACGTCGATTTCAAAGTTTGAACCTTTGAGACCCAAAAAGGTGTATACTTGAAAATTCAAGGGTTTGAAAATATAAAGCAAGCTTGGACTTCCTCAACATCGATTTCAAAGTTTGCACCTTTGAGACCCAAAAAGGTGCATACTTGAAAATTCAAGGATTTGAAAATATAAAGCAAGCTTGAACTTCCTCAACATCGATTTCAAAGTTTGAACCCTTGAGACCCAAAAATGTCCATACTCGAAAATTTAAGGGTTTGAAAATATAAAACTTGAACTTCCTCAACATCGATTCAAAGTTTGAACCTCTGAGACCCAAAAAGGTGTATACTTGAAAATTTAAGGGTTGAAAATATAAAACAATCTCGAACCATATAAACTATGTTTGAACCTTTGAACCTTTGAAAATGAATTGAATTGAAAAAATCGCAGCGTTAGGAAATAGAATACGTGGTAAAGAGCAGCTGTTCGATCGTGAGCCATTCGGTGCAGATCTTGAAGAAAGGTTGAGTTCCGTTGGCTAGAGCCAAGTCCTGATGGAAACTGACTGTGCCAGCGATCTGCGAGTGACTGGAATCTCTTGGACATTGGAATGAACAGGCAAAAGGACAAACTTCATGGGAGATGCCCCGTGAGCGGGCGAGACGAACTCGGATTAGACATGGGTTATGGGGGTCTGTGCGCCACCCGGCTTTTCGGCTTCCATTCGCTTCAGGATCCCTCTCGAGTGGATACACCGACTGCCTTCGGGTACCTTTTCTCCGGCTCCCTCAGGAAACCAGCTATCTCGTTACAATTACTACGTCTTTGGATAACTTAACTATTTATATGAATCTTTATATACATGTAGACTCGAGTTTTCAGGGATTAAACACTTGAGAGAGATCTAATTTTATTTCTAATGTTTTGTTTCTTGCTATCATAATTATGAAAGTGGTCTATGTCATATATTTTTGGTTTCGAACTGTTTAATGAATCGCATTTGAATAAATTAAAAAATATTTTTATATTATGCGACATTTAAATTTACAATTTTGTTAGTCTTGATTAATGGAAATTTATTATAGATATGAAATTTTGTGTGAATTTCATAGGAAAATGTTGTTTTTAAACCTTGAATTGACTTAGATCATTTTCAAAATTAACACTAAATGAATTCCGTATAACTTTGTAATTACAACTACTATCTAAGGGTTCATTTTTGACGATATCGTAAAAATTACATTGAATAAATTTAGTTTAAAATCATGTCGTGTAAAATAAGCGATAAATTCATTTTTTTTCAATTTTCACTTAGACCACTTTCATAATTATGGTCAAATATTTGCTTTGTGTTTTATTTCTGAAAAGTTATGCTTGAAGTATTAGCTAGTTTTCGTACGTGATTTCTCGAGCAAAGTAGTTTGTTTCATAAAGAATCACGTCTACTTGCTACGTGGTTTATCGTTTGAAAAGATCCGCGATCCAACAAAACACGCGATGAAAAGGTTGGAAATATTCTTTATTTCATATTCGTACTCGCACGATGATGTCAACGAGCGAAATAGACAATGGTTTCCCAAGCAGGAAGCGCAGGAAAACCCAAGCGACAAAGAACGTGCCAAGTTTACCTGACGCACTCGATTACGTGTGAATGACCGTCTTTGCACGTGGAAAACGGTAGCTGAAACGTTGATCGGCTTCTAAAAGAGCAACGGGAGACTCTCAGGTAAAATTAGCGAGATATCGATGAGCGACGCACGTTTCTGTTCATCTCGATGTTAACGAATCTCGTTGCATTTATCTTGCACGACATCTCGAGCGCTCTTTCTTGAACCCGCTATTGAAAGAAACTATTCTACGGGCAGAAAAAGTAGCTTATAAATCAAGATAATTGATTCGGTCTATTCAATTCCTTATCCTTTGACGAGGAGTTTCGCGAAACGTTTCTACAGCTTTAACAGGGTTTATTCGCGAACTTCGGACCCTTTGTAACTCTATATCGCCGTGCTTTCTTCTCCAAGGAAATGTAACTCGTTAGCCAGGAAAATGTGGAAATGTACGCGAGTGCAATCGCAGGAAATTAATGGCGAAGTGCGTTTTATTCGTTACCGTACTCTGAATACAGATATTAGACGAGTCAATTTTATTTTAAATTCATTTATTTCATTAACCCTTTGCGCCCGAGAGGTAACTCACGGTCACCATTATGTTTAACACTAGATTTACGAAACACGTCAAAATGACGGATAGTAGGTCTATTTTAGATGATAGAACTTGTTAAAAAATTTTTGTGAAAATGTCAACTTTCAGCAAAAGAATCAATGTTTTAGGCAGTTCATATATCATCTGTAATTTATTTATTTGTCTACTTTAGTTAAAATTTAAATAAAGTGGCCATCAAACATCCGTAAATCTAGTGTTAATACAATGATTTTAAATAAGCATTTTTTAACATGACGTGTGATGTATAAACATAGCGAAACAAACAATAGGGGACGTTATTAATAAAGACATAATAACCTCAAGAAAATTCATTTAAGTTTTTAACTCCGTTTTAGAGTTACTACTTGTTAACAGTCAAATTACCTTCAAGTGTTAACTGCGTCCATTTTAAGATAGTAGAATCGAAGACTCCTCACTAATTTATAGCCCAAATTTAATTTTAATTTGACATCCCCGAAATTTTATAAATAACTCCATTAATTTTTATGGTACCTAATATCGTTAAATCTGAAAAAGTTTCTCCTCGGTGATTTATTTATAACTCAAAGATCGATAAATTTGATATCCAACGGAATAAAGCGAGGAATTAGGAACGATAAGAAAGTCTTTCGTTCGGAAAATTGAGTGTCCCATTTCCGTCAACGCCATTACACGCGTTTGGATTTAGTCACGATTGCCTTTTCGTGTATTTTAACTTTATGTAACGAATGGATGCTGGTCTCGTGACAATACAAGTTTTCGATCAATCCCACTTTCCCGGAAGGAAACAATCTAACCGGTACCGTATCGAATGAGAAACCAGACCAGTCCGAGTGAATTAGGGAGTCAGACCCGCCATTGTGCGAATCGAGCAAATGATAGATGGAGCCTTGCCTAAGAACCGAGACACAGATCGTTTGCTTCATGAGAAAGAATCGTGAAGTAGATCGAAGTACTTCGATAGAAAAGGTGCACCTATAAACTACAAGTTTAAGAATCATTTAACTACAAGTTAGATCGCATTGTGATCATTGATGATACTTATGGACAATAATGTGCTTTATGTAAAAATTTTAGTAATGAAGTAGTTTGAGGGTACTAACTTTCTTTCTTGTACAATTCAATAGAGATTGTAATAATTTCTTAAGTAACTGAAACAATGTTCGTTTGCTTCGTGAGAAAGAATTGTGAAATAGATAATGTGCTTTATGTAAAAATTTCAGTAATGAAGTAGTCTGAGGGTACATCCTTTCTTTCTTGTACAATTCAATAGAGATTGTAATAATTTCTTAAGTAACTGAAACAACGTTCGTTTGCTTCATGAGACAGAATCATGAAATAGATAATGTACTTTATATAAAAATTTTAGTAATGAAGTAATCTAAAGATACTTTCTTTCTTCTTTGCACAATTGAATATAAATACTAATAATTTCCTAAATAACCAAGACACCGATTGTTTGTTTTAAGAAACAGAATCATGAAATAGATAATGTACTTTATATAAAAATTTCAGTAATGAAGTAGTCTAAAGGTACTTTCTTTCTTCTTTGCACAATTCAATATGAATACTAATAATTTCCTAAGTAACTGAGACATCGATTGTTTGCTTCATGAGACAGAATCATAAAATAGATAATGTACTTTATATAAAAATATCAATAATGAAGTAGTCTAAAGATACTTTCTTTCTCCTTTGCACAATTCAATATGAATACCAATAATTTCCTAAGTAACCGAAACACCGATTGTTTGCTTCATGAAATAAACAATGTACTTTACACAAAAGTTTCAGTAATGAAATAGTACCTTCTTTCCTTTTTACACAATTTACTAGAAATAATTTAACTCTAATAAGAATTAGAAGATTGAGCAAAAGACTCTCGATGAAATTGCCAGCTCGTAAATAATCGTAACCCCAGATTGAAAAGGTGTAATTAAGGAATTTTTGGAATTAAAAGCGGTAGAAATAATAGGAGCAGTGCGAGGGTGAGCAGAGAAATCGGTGCGATTTAATTGCAAAGAAACGATGGTCCTTCCGTGAAGGGAAAACCATGGCTATGCGGCGAATAGTAGTAAATCAGAGGATCAAGCAGTGGGTTTCCGCGGTCGCCGCTATTATCTCTTTCCGAGAAATGTTTAACCGAATCGCCGAGGGTAAATCGATGGCGCAGTTAGGCATTCCAGCTTCCGCGGAGAGGGCGAAAAAAGCTTGTCAAATAAAAGCCTACATTTCGAGGCTCGCGGAACTTTTCACGAAGCAATTACTTTGTCGCCGCGAGAGATCCTCGTCGTTAACTTTCGAAGCTCGTCGATCGTTGCGAACGTTTCACGATCCCGTTGCCGAGGAATAAACGGAGCGAACCGAGGAGACCGCGAGGAGAGGAAGAGGCTGAAAAACTGGAAGGTCGGCTAACGGCGGATAAGCGAGACGAATCGTGGTCCGGCCACGACCAACTGGAAAGCGTGACGATTAACGTGGCAACGCGACCCTTCGGAAGAATCGAACCTTTCGAAGGAAACGCGTCAAGCCTCTCGAATCCGCGGCGAAACGACAAAGGAACCAAAACCTTCGGCTCCGTTATTTCGACGAACTCGGTAACTCGAGAATGACTCGCCGATTTCGACTTCTTTTTAGTCACGACACTCGAAAATCGGTGCAGATTCTACTAATTATGTCTCTCCGAAAAAGATTCCTATAAATATTACTATAACATAGAAGTTTGTTGTTGAAACTGTGGGACGAAAAATCAGGTCGCACAGTTTTATAGGCCGCGATAAATCATCGATTTTCGACGTGATTAATGATGGTAACCGGTTAAACGTGATTTATGCTCGACTATTCTCACATTTACAGACAATATAACCGCATTACAATAACTCGATACATTGAACACGTCGAAGAAATAGTTGCTCTAAAAACACTTTTCAGCCCTACATTCACTTTGGATAAATTGTTCGTTCATGCAAGAAAATTCTTGATTTACATCCATCCTCTAAAATAATATTCTTGACAACAGAAAATGTGAAAAGTAAAAAAGCTCGATGCAACCTAAAACAAGAAACGATGAGAAAAATGGTCGAAGCGAATTTTCCCGGTATCGAAATCGATCGGCGGAATTTGCAGACGTTTCGATCTCATCAGTTCCGTTTCCGGTTGGTCGGGAACGTTTGGCCGCACAAAGCGTTTCACCGGGATCCAATCTAATTTCTCTCGAAAACGTTTAACAGGTTCCTCAAACGTAGCGAGCTGCGGCGTCGCGACGTCTTAATGGAACGTCAAGTTTATTCTGCGCGGTGGGAATGCTCGTTGCACCGGAAGTGGCGTTGCGGAGGAAGCTCGCGTTCCTAATGGGTTGTTCGCGACGACCCGGTTTATCGCGTTCGATTTTTCGCGCGCGTCCGAACGCGACAAAAAGTCCCGGGATCAAAGAAACAGAGAGAAGCGAGGGAAGAAAGCGTCGAGCGGCGAGCAAAATGAAATTGATGGCGAAGACGTCGCGTTTCCGGTTCGCCTTTCGAGGACGTCGCGGAAAGAAGATGGAAGAGGACGCTTTTTCGACGATCGTCCAAGGAATTGGAACACCGAAAGCGTCTCGAAACATTCGTTTCAATTTAATCGCGCCAACTCTGCGCTTTTTAAATGCTTCGCGTTTGAATTATCTTTTCGCAAAAATACCGATTTCTGGCGGTGAGGTTATGTGTGTCCATAATTACATTTTACACGACATGATTTTAAACTAAATTTATTCAATGTAATTTTTATGATATCGTCAAAAATGAACCCTTAGATAGTAGTTGTCATTACAAAGTTATACGGAATTCATTTAGTGTTAATTATGAAAGTGGTCTAAGTCAACAATTTAATATACATATAACTATATAATATAAGTTGTTGTTTCAAATAAAAATCACAATTTTTTATTACTTCAAGTCAATTATAGGACATTCAGTTAATTTTGAAAATGGTCTAAGTCAATTCAAGGTTTAAAAACATTTTCCTATTAAATTCACACAAAATTTTATATCTATAACAAATTTCCATTAATCAAGACTAACAAAATTGTAAATTTAAATGTCGTATAATATAAAAATATTTTTTAATTTATTCAAACGCGATTCATTAAACAGCTCGAAACAAAGAATGTATGACTTAGGCCGCTTTCATAATTATGGGCACACGTAACCTTGACAAATTCTTATCCGACGAAAAGGGATCGATGGAGTTCGCGAACCGTGTAATCCAGAGTTCCTCGCCATCCCCCTAATCAACGATCCTCGACATTTTCATTCCGGCGGTTCACAGTCGATTTCGTTGATATTCTTTGAAACGAGAAGGAAAGTTTGTCGAGACGGTCCTTTGTTAAGATTTACTGGAGGATCGTCCGCGTGATAAATTTCGATTACGTGGGCCGCGGCAACCCCTCGAAGAAAAGGGTTGCGGCTGGTCGTAGCGGGTCGTTGGTGACCGGAATAATTAGGATCAACGGGAAAGAAAATATCTAAGCGTGTCACGTAAGAGCGTTTTCAAAGGAACCAACCCTGGCACAAATGTATTCACAGCGGGGTGGTCCGAGTGTGCGGTAAGAGTCAAAAGACATTAGCACAAAAGACCGCGGAAACGGCCCTTCAAAAGAGGCACCACCATCCTTCCGCTCACAATTAGGAAGCCGGATTAGTATAACGAGTTTTCCTGCCGTTTACGTACGAGATGCGTCGCCTTAAGACTTTTAAATGGCGACCTGAAAACCACGTTACCTCCCAACCAGTTCTCGACACCGACTATTCGGAGGAACGCCTTTTTCTTTCCTGTTCGCTTCAAGCAAGAACAGGTGCACAATGAAATTTCACTTTTCTTTCTGCAATTTAGGCTTTTCTTATGTAATGTGTTCGATTTTTTCGATGAAATATGGAGAAATTTCTACATTTCCGAATTCTCAAATTCTATCTCTGTATACATTTGTGCCTTTATTTGCTATTTACAGAGTCCTATATACTCGTGTTCTGTCGCTATCGAGAAGAGTAGTCTCAGGGGCGGATCGACGAAGAAGGACCGTAGGTGGAGACGAACTAAAAGAGGTGGAGATGAAGAAGAAGTAAAAAAGGGGGTGGAGAAGGTGGGAGTTAAAGAAAAGAAAGTGACGCCGGTTGCGTGCGGGTGGTCCCCTAAGGCATAGGTAGATCGCAGGGACGTGACGCGTTTTTACTTGCTTCTTAGAATACTTTCTTCGCCGATTTTCTCCATTTTTATACCGCGATCACCGCCGTGCATGAAACCCTCGAAACTCGATATGCGTTAACCGATCAATGCGACTCCTTGTATCCTTTCATTCCTCCTTTCGACAAACTTTACGCGATTACGCTTTCGTCATGCCTTTGTTAAATCAATTTACCTGTTCACTCTTTTATTATGTATTATGTATTATGTACATCATAAATAATACAGTTCAAAATCACAGTCCATCAAAGTTACAGTCCAACAAATTCATTTGTGTTCACTTTACGAACCTCATTAAAAATATGAGTCTATTAATTAGAATATTAACTATGAATATTTACTGTAAAATACAAGACTTGAATTTCTTCATTGTTCATATTATTTCAAACATCATATCAACAATTAAATCGTAAATTAGCTGTAATTTATATATAGTCTAACATATTTATTTGTGTTCACTCTTTTAACTTCTCTTTTATTCGATGAGCCTTTATATACTTCGCAAGTGTATTACGTACATTGTACATGTATTATACATCATAAATAGTACAGTTCAAAATCACAGTCCACCAAAGTCACAGTCTAACAAATTCATTTGTATTCACTTTACAAACCTCATTAAAAATATGAGTCTATTAATTGGAAGCTTCAGTCTTGAAGCTTCATGTACATATTATTTCAAACATCATATCTATTAGAGATAAAAGCGATACACGAATTAACTTTTACATTTGTCTCCATCTAACGGTATTAATTATTATTAATTATATCTTCTTGCATTCGCATGTTTCGATTCAATTTTGTTCTCTGATTTTGCTCACGTATTTTGACTGTGATTTTTGTAATCGTTCTTGAATAAATAGTTTTTTCTGTTCTGTATATAATTAATTACGACACTTAATTCAACCACGGATCTCCTCGTCTTCAATAATATCAACAATTAAATCTAGTTGTAAATCTAGTTATAAACTAGCTGTAAATTGATATATTTTGAGGTAAAGCAAAAGTATTGAAATGTTTGTGCGGGAAACTCGAAAACAAGATAACCGAGAGGAAGAGAAAACAGTCGGAAATATTTTCGATGCCGATTTCGATCATTCGCCGCCGGGCGGGTTATAATTCCGTGGACTTTCATTTCACGCCCGGCCAACAAATGTCCCATGGCACAGCTGTTTTTGACAAATCCAGTAATCATATTTCATCCCCCGGCGAAAGTTCGCTGGCTAGCATCGACTGGCCGTATTCAACGTTTTTCAACGACCGACCACGCGTTATCACGCGGCAAGTTTTCACCATTTTTTTCCCTCGCCGAGCAGAAAACGAAATAAAAATGCTTGACACCGGATTTGCCAGACGAATATACCCCAATTAGGTTGCACGAGTTTCGATAACTTTTTATTAAACGCGTTTAGCGCGAATATCGTTCCGGAAATTTACAACTGACCTTATTGCTCGATACTGTGCGTCGAAACGTCTATTCGAGCCCTGCGAATGATACGCTGTTATCCTGTCGTAATCTGTTTATTTTCGTAGAAAAAATTTAGGTTGCTTAAAATGCATGGAGATTAAATAAAATATTAAAACGGGAAATGTCCTTTATTTCGGTTATAACAATTTCATCCAGTGATTTGTGATTACTCGGCCGAGCAGCCATCCAATATAACGAGAGAGCAACGTTTATGCAGTAACTTCATCCCGTATTATTTCTCTGGTGCGCCATTCGCAAATCCTGCGAGAGCGCGCAAAAATAAACGATATTCCAACTTAAGGAAAACAGAGGGTCCGTGAACCCTCGTATAATTTAATTAGGAGTTCATTAACGAATTACAGTATAAGTCCGCAGTTAAATCATCCGCGCAGGTGTATCGTGAACTCTAGTTATTCGCTCTTGCTCCGAGCTGATTTACCTCGTAACAAATCTCGAACGAATCCGTGAGAGAGAATTAAATATTTAAGAAATAGAGGCACTGTCTACTACGCTTTGCGATGACGAATTACATATACAAATTGTTTTCGGTAAACACGATTACTATCAAATAGAATGGCTACCCATCAAGACACTACAGTAAATTATCTGAAAAATCTGAACGTTATCTGTACGATGGCACAGCACCGTACAATTTAGGGTCGTTTTACCTGCGACGTTATAACCATAGATAGTAAAAAGGCAATTTAGAAATACGTTTTAACATCTACCATAAAGCAATAGCAAACTTATGCATCCTAATTTCAATCCGCGTACCGCTGCTGATCTACCATAAAATTCTGGAAAAACCCAAAAAGTACCATCCCTACTGCGAGATCTTTTCTTCCACTCCTTACTTCCACCCTTGTTAATTTCCAGAACTCCTAACCCAATCACAATTTCAAAATTCCTTCTTTTTTCCATAGTACCATCCTCCTTTTCCCATCATCCCACCATCGACACCTAGCCAAAAAGTCTTCCTTGAATTTCTTCATTGTTCATATTATTTCAAACATGATATCATATACAATTCAATCGTAAATTAGCTGTAATTTATATATAGTCTAACATATTTATTTGTGTTCACTCTTTTAACTTCTCTTTTATTCGACGAGTCTTTATACTATAATTCGCAAGTGTATTACGTACATTGTGCATGTATTATACATCATAAATAATACATTTAAAAATCACAGTCCACCAAAGTTACAGTCCAACAAATTCATTTGTGTTCACTTTACAAACCTCATTAAAAATATGAGTCTATTAATTGGAATATGAACTATGAATATTTACTGTAAAATACAAGCCTTGAATTTCGTCATTGTTCATATTATTTCAAACATGATATCAACAATTCAATCGTAAATTAGCTGTAATTTATATATAGTCTAACATATTTATTTATGTTCACTCTTTTAACTTCTCTTTTATTCGACAAGCTTTTATATAGTTCGTAAGTGTATTACGTACATTGTACGTAACAAAATTCCTTCCTCCTTTTCCCATCATCCCACCATCGACACCTAGCCAAAAAGTCTTCTTTTTTTGAAACACAGCGAACCACAGGCAGATCAAATCGAACACCAGAACATCTAAAACATTACACCAAATACACTCACTTCATCTGTAATAGTTTAAGTTACAAATTAGTTGAATAAATTCTAAAGTGTTAAGTTTAACTCATCAGCCACTTTTACCACCAAACAAAACTTGTTCTCACGACATTAAGTTGCCGTCGAGACCAGCGATCGATTCGGGTTCAATTATTTCAAACCTGTTAAATTATTAATAAATTTATCATATAGCGACATCTTTTAGTATTAGAAATGATGTACGATGTTAGTAACAGAATAATTGAACATTGTTTCTTCCGTCTCGTCGTTATGAAAATGTAAGCGTTCGTGATATGTTTGATAAGAAGAAAAAGTAATCCTTATTTAAATAGTTAATCTTTAAATTAAAATGTTTGTTGTTTATGTTCGTGTTTGAAAGTGTATTATTAGTTTTGTTATTTTCCATAATTCTGATTTTTTACCAAAACCATCACCACGAGAATCCACGATCGTACACAAACAATTTCGAACGAATTATTTATCCGTGGTTCCTTTGTAGCGCTGATATATCCCCGTCAGTTTTAATACCGTTTTAAATTATCGTCGAGTTCACGCAACGGCAAAAAAAATAACTAATGAACCAATCAACACGAGCCTTAAACCCGAGAGTAATTTATATCGAAGGCAAAAATCGTTTGGAAGCGACCAGAAGCAGCGAACAAATTGAAACACGAAAGTCGACTGCTTCCATCGAATCCCCGGATTACAGCGCGGAATATACGAGGCAGCCGAGCCCGCGGAGCATCTCCGATGTATCGAGCGTCCGAAAAAGAAAAGGGAGGAAAAAAAGAAGTAGAAAGACACAGGGTCCGTTATATTTCATCCTGCTTTACGATGCAATATATTATTACCATTTTCTATTATCTCGTCGGACGTTGCGTCGGCGCGGGTGGCGCTGAACAAGCTCGGCACCGAAACACGTCTGCGAACAGGAACCACGTGCGACACGTTGCCCCAGAAAAGGAACAGGGTGTCCATTTGTACAGTCTGGCCGACTCGTAAATCCGCAAAGGGGACCGAGACAAGGATGAGCCGAGAAACCGAGGAGGATGGAGCGGTCGAGAACTCGAGATAGGATCAACTTCAATATGTACTCGCAAATCTGAGTTCAGCCCAAAACAACGCTTTCGTTTCGCTGCTCATAAAATCCCTCCTTTCTCTGTACTTAAGTACCGGATCGTACATGACCGACGAATTTCAGCAGCATGGGGAGCTAAGGTGGACAATTTTCATGGTGACGGTCTATGAAGGGTTCTCTAGCGAGAGGAACCATCGCACAGTGGGTATTTGGGCGATTAAGAATAGTTTAGTAAAATGCATCCGTCGAATTCATTTTATTTGGTATTTCTTACGCATATTTCCTTCGGTGTTCATTCATAACGCTCGCTGCAGCTTCCAACTTCGATTAATTACACTTTACGTTGTCGTTCCAGCGATCTCGTTCGTTCGCGCAATTACTAAGTACGATTAAGCTTTCTTTTAAAACAGAGCTCCGTATTTTCCCCAGCAAAGATCACCGTCTCTCCGTTCTTTCTTATAGCGAGATACACTTCTGTTCCCTTGGCCTAAACAAATTGTAAATGGTATTTATCTACTAAATTTAATATGTAATATTCCAAAAATGTGTATTGTTTTTCAAAAAATCAAGGTCATTTTGATTTTTTAAATATTAACATTTATTTTTAATTTCAGAATATTGTAGCCAACGTTAACCCTTAACCTAGAGTTTCAATTTTGATACCAATCTTTTAAACCGAATGTTCACATTACTATTAGTTTTTTTTATAGGTTGGCTGTACGTATTTTACTGTTGAATAATATTCTTTCCAACGAAATTAAAAAAGAAATCAAATATCATTATTGTTTTATTTTATCTATGACATATTACTTGCGCGGCAAAGTGAACAAGTAAACACATTTTACTAAAAGTTTTGTTGAATACAAATTTGATATATTTTCTTTTTCTGAAGAATATAAATACTTTTGAGGTAAGTGAATATATTATTTTCGCAATGATATAATTAAAACAATCAATGTTTCGCATTATTTCATGCATAGGTATATCTGATTTCTCTATGGCGTTAATGCCTGAAGTATCAAAATTGATACCTGTTTTTTTTTCTAAATAAATATGTAAAATAAATATTGTGATTTTTTTAGCTATTTTTCCCTTCATCTAGACCCTCAAGCAAACACAGTAATATTAAAAATAAATCACTTTCGTAAATCAGGCTACTAAGGGTTAAGACGAATTTAAGGACCTATTATGTTATAACTTTCAACCTATTAACGATGCTAAAATAATTTTGTCCGGTTTTTCGGCCCAAATATCCCACTGTGCATCGGGGAAGTTCGGCAAGGCTTACGAACGAGTTCAGCATGAAATCGAATCATTTACTTTGGTTCTTGTCCGCTCGGAAGTTCGGAACGAGCGATGTTCTGAAATATATCGGTCCCCAGTTCCAAAGTGGCACGATTTAATAATTCGTCCATATCCACAAGTTGGTCGGCCATTAAAAGTTCCCTATCGTCCGTGTACCCGTTATTCGAGCCATTTCGAGACCGTCGAGGCTCTGGTTGGCAAAGTTCGTCACACTCGATTCTCGTCTCCCATCGATACGATCGAGGCAATTCTCTTTGTCTAGGAGACATCGGTTCTCGGACGCTGGCATCGAAGCAATCGCGAGATTGCCGCGGTTTTTCCGACCCGTCGATACGCGTCGATGAGTCTGCCCGCTTCCGCGACCGAGCGTCCCTTTCCGTCTTTATGAAACGGCCGCGTTTTCATGCAACGATCTCTCTTACGGCGAGTACGCCGACCGGAGGGATCGCCGTGGTTGGTCTTTGCGAAAAAAAAACCCATAGTGGAAATTGCTGTTACGGCTGCACGACCGAAAGACCTGCACGCTTCCTCCGCGAACGTCGGAAAGAGAGAGAACGCGAGCATTCGAGCGATCACCATCTTTCCTCGCAACGTACAACTTGTAGCCATGACCATTATCCCTGCCCGTGGATCCACTATGCTGCTCCACTCACGTTGCCAGGCTATGAATTCGAAAATGAAAGTCCTTCGCTTCGCGGAATCGATCGGGTTCAACGGATCTTCGAGTCTAGGAAAATACCGAGTCTTTTGCAAACTTGTACCACGATCTGAACTCTTTCAGTCATTCGATATGTTCACATTCGAGAATTTTAAGAATTTCAAATTGCTAAATTAGGATTTTGAAGCTCAGAAAATTACAAGCTTACATATTTGAAAATTTCGAAGTAAAAAAGTAGAAACTTGGATACCGGAGGGTACGAACGGATCGTGACGAGGTACTTGGCAAAAATAGCCAAGAAAAATGGTGTCCGAGGTGACCTTTTAATCTTCCGGGACATCTTGCGGTCCCTTCGTTAGCTACACGATGCGAGTTTCGGATGTAATAAACGTTATTGATAGAGATTCACGAGGTAGATGATTACGGGTAACAGACACCTGTCAATTTTACGTTCCTTTGAAAGCATCGGGCAACGTCGTCGAGCACGTATGAATCACCGAACCAGCTGATTTCCAAAAATGGCCAACGACGCGTAATTATTTTGATACGCGATACATGTCGACAAACTTACGATATTGTCAAGAAGCTTCAAATGTAAATTCAGCTATGTCGTCATTCCAGTTTTCTCTGCACTGTCATATAAAACTAACGCTTTACTAATGATATTAATAACTCTAATCATAAAGACTCGATAAAAAGGACATATTGCGATGAGATACGATAATGACTTGATGATAGTGATGATAAATTTGATTATAGGATAACAGCTAATGATGGTCGACTTAATACTCGATAATAAGATGCATACGATTTAATAACGATAAACTTGCAATATGCTAGGGTTCAATAAGGGCTTAGTGCTAGACTTAATAGTATGATAATATTTGATAAGCTTGATAACGTGATGAGACTCGATGACAAAGCTGATGCTGTGATAATACCGATAAATTTGATAATAGCACTTGCTGAAAGAACTCGGAATGAAATGATATTTATCCCAGGAAGATTTCGTACAGAAATGTTTAAAAAGAAAGTCCCAGCAGAGTATTTCCGATATTCGGTAATACATTAACGAACGTCTTGTAACAAGAACGTAGAACAAGGTAATTTGGTGCAAGGCGATATTAACGTGTTCCTGTCTTCCGTTTCGCGCCGTTATCGATAGGTAATCAAAATCGACTATCGAACGGAAGGACCTCCCGGTAAAGGAGAGTGCACGGTTAAATCGATTACAAAGGAAGATAAAAAAGAAGAAAAGCGGATTCGAAAAGAGAAGGATCGGTGGGCACGGACGGCTGTTAAAAATGGCCGGCGTAAAGTGCACGAAGCGTGCAATGGTAACCGGGTGGAGGATCGCAAATACGTAAGAATGGCAGACAACAGCCTTTGGTAAAAGGGCGAACGCAAGAAGAGGAGGGCAGAGAGTCGTTAGGTGCCCCGGGCAACGGCCGCCATATTTTATTACTTAAACGGCATGCCGGGTAGGTTGTTTGTTGGTTAAACAAGGAATTAATGCCGCGGTAATCTGTCATTACGGATACTCGTGCAGAAGGACCCGTGGTTGCATGCTGTTCTCCTTCTGTCCTCTTTTCTCTCAGCCTCTTCTCTTTCTCCTCGCTCGCAACTTTGCTTTGTCTATCCCTTTTCTTCTCCCGTACAACTTTCCTCCGTGTTCCGCATAATTCCAGATTGGTTCTTGCAAAAACACCGGCGATGAAAAAAGGCTACAACCGAGAATCGACGTTGCACATTGTCCCTCCTCGGTTGATACGCACGAAGCGTGTCATTGAAGCGCGACGCCATCGGCGATCCATCATCGAAAATGCCAGGAAATGAATAATGGACGAATCATTGTGCCGCTCCGAACCGTTCCAACCTTCACCGATCGAAGTCATTTACCGATCTTTTCCCATCTTGTATTTTTAAATTCCTGCAGATGATATCCTACAATTAAATATTAAATATTATCCTACAATTATTATCCTGCAGAAATACAATAATTCAGTGAAACTACAAAAATTAACCCCTTGCGCTATGACTTATTTGTCAGACGCGTCAGACTGAACTGCTGAATTAAGCTATAATAGACAAAAAAATTAAAATGTTATTTCTATATGTTATTATTCAATTGTTGACTATGCAAATTATAATTGGACTTAAAATTAAAATGGTATTAAAAATGTGAGTAAAATTGATCACGGCTGAAGTACGAGTGCGTCACGAGTCAGACTCGTCAAAATAGTGCAAGGGGTTAAAACCAGCGAGAAAAGGAATATCTTTGAACGATCGTAAGATTCATGTAGAAAGGAAATTTCCTGTCGATCGGATGGAAACGCTGAGCGGAACGTTGGTATTTGTCGAAAGCAGTGTTAACGCCGTGATTACGCCTCCTCCTGCCAATTACCAGACTCCTCGTCTGCTATACGTATAGCGATAATAATCGACTATCCGTCCCGCGTATCCGAACCTCTTCGTGTTATTCAATCGCTCGACACGCGAACTCGTGTATTCGAATCGACCACTTTGCTTAGAAAGAACCGGCTCTTTCCGATCATTTCATACCTGCCATTAGATGAATTTTTATGAAACACGATTGAGTCGTTTTCGATTGTATTCTTTGTTGCTTAGACTTTTGTCCTGAGCACCATTCATTAAGAAAAGCGTAATCTGTATAGAAAACTAGTTTCCAAATTTCTAGAGCTCATCCCAAGGTGCCATATAATCTGGAGCTAAATATGCGTACTCCGGTATCGCGAAAAGACGATTCGGAGGGTCCCACGATGACAAAGTTTTCTAGGATATTACGGTTCGGCGTGGAATATCTGTTAGGTAAATTGGCTGAAACTAGGCTATCTCGTTTCCACGTGTCACGGAAGCGAGAAAATTCTTGAAGTGCCCGGTGGGAGTATGGATGTTTAGAAAGCGGGAACATCGTACGCATACACGTCTCGTGGCTTGGTGGCTGGCTGTAAGTGTGTTTACGTGTACATGAGGGTGGCTCTTCTTAAGGGCTAACGATGCGTGGTAAGTGAGAGATTTAGGGCGACAGCGTTGGAGGGGAGCCAGAGTTTCGAAAGAGCATTAACGGGAGTGCTTAGAAAGAGCACATTTTCTTCCTAGATTTATCGCTGTTATTTAATCGTAACGCTTCCACGCTATTGTTTCTCAACACTCGAAACAATCCCGATCTAACGCTGTTTATTACCGCGCTATTTAAAGCTCTACAGTCACAAGTATTTACGGTAACGATCGCTTCGATTCGTGCTTCGTTACTTCTTTGCACTTGTTATCTCGCGAAATTTATCTAATATTGTCACGCGATGGCGACAAAATCTTAACTGACCAGCTAGCCGTTTTTCACCGGTGTATTTATATACTTCGGTATACTACAAATAATTTGACTGTAATTATAGCTGAAGATTATTCACGCGGATAATACTCTTTTGCGTCATGAATAGCATGTTACTATTCGGATGTTTATGTATTTATATCGAAATCTCTGAGACATGCGATCTACAGACGGATCTCGTGAACTACGAGGGTCATTCAATAAGTAAAGAGACAAATTCACGTATGAAGTACATGGAAAATGAGTACGAATGTTTATGCGTTTACGATTTAAGGTCAAAGCATGAATACGAGGGCCATTCAATAAGTAAAGAGACAAATTCTATAATTTTCAACATTCGTACTCATTTTCTATGTATTTTACGTGAATATACATAAACACCTACGTTACACACTTATTATCTCTTATCTCTCCGAAATAAATAAATCCTCCCGAAAAGATTACAAGATGATCGACTGACATCCATGACATAAGCGTCGATTATACAACGAAAACGCGTGAATCGGGATCGACGTATCAAAATTGATTAAGACGCTCGTTAACGCGTCCCCAGTCGATGTTTAGAAACGTTTCAACGAACCGTTGTCCATCCAGGTGGAACACGACGTGGCTCGTTGAAAACGTCACCAGGAATAATCGACGTCTAGCCTCGAAGGCGATAGCTATCGACCAGCTAATTGTAGCGAACAAGCCGCACGCTGCTCGCCCTGTCTTTAAATGCAGGAAATAATGCATTTCGTGAACCAGTCAATCGGTCATCTTATTACGGGACGCATCGAGCGATGAGCAACTATGACTAAGGTGGCCGGATCATCGGGTTCGAACAATTAAATTGTCTCGAGTGGAGAGCAGCTGTGCCTTCTCTTCGACTAACAAGGCGGTAATAACCTACCTCTTCGGGGTTAGGCCTCTTTTTCTAACGCTTTGTTGCTCTATCGGATGGTATCTTCAGGACCGTTTAACTTCAACGACTGGTAATTTAGAATTTTTATTTTGTCATGTGGAATGTTGGGAGCTTCTTTTCGAGTTTTCAAAATATTCATTTTTCAATAATCTTACCCTACTACTTTTATGCACAGCATAATGAGATAAATTGGGTAATTAGGGTAAGATTATTGAAAAATGAATATTTTGTAATTTGTCAAAATATTGGAACTTTCAAACCTTAATAACTCAAAAAGTTGCATACAGGAATATGCGAAAATGTATAGGGTGTTCCATTTAAAAAAATTGAAGTGACCTTCCAGTGACTCTTCAAGGTCAAAATGATATTCCCAGTAAATAGAACTTTTTAAACCCTACAACTTTTGTCTGAAACATTTTTCGATAAAACTTATATCTTTCAAAATATTCAAGGTTTCCGACCTTTTTTATACACCCTGTATGTAAGAAAGACATGTCTTTGTTACGATTAATAAGTTTTTTGTATGCAACTATCGGATACTTTGAAACTGCATCTTTTTATATAAAAATTGAAGAGAAAGACGAATATTTTATACAGTTCTGAAGTCATAAATTGTTTCGATAGTTTAAAATTGCACTGCAGCAATACACTTCTTCTGACACCAGTTCGTTCCTCGTGTTTAATATAAGAGTGTCCATCACACGGTAATATTTTCCGATAAGTTACTGTCGAAAGTTTAGTTGCGGAGAGGAATACGAGTTCCGGTTGGTGAGCTATCCTAATAAATTCCATAGCGAGTGTAATTACCTCTCGTGTAGCTCTATCTGATCGATAATCGTTAACGATCCGGCGAAAGGGTCGCTGAAAGAAATCCACGAACCGAAGCACGGTTCTCCTCTCTTCTCGAGAGCATCAGAGCTCGCGATACCTTTCCGCGGAATAATGCGAATTATAGGGGCATGGAATCGGAGCCGGGGCACCGATACATCGGTCCGGGAATAATGTAAAATAAGTTTGCGAACAGGTAATGGCCCTTTACTTTACTTTGCCATCCTTTGAGATAAGAATCTCGTGCGGCGAATCGCGTTCCGTTGCACTCCGAAAGCTCGCGTCGAAGAAGCCCGCAATTATCCGACAGAGAGATCGATGCCTGTTCCTGGTGTTTCTTCGCCCTCCGACTCCCTTGAACCCCCCTCGCCTCAACCATCCCAAAAAAGGATTCTTTCGTTCTTTCCTATCGAGTACGCTTTATGATCCCGATGCCGCCGTGGACCAGCGTCGCTGCTGCCAACAAATAGCTACCATTTTTTGCACTTAACATGTTCCTATCAGCGTCGCGTATGCTATCGCATTAAGTATACGTTATTTCTTTCGCTATTGGAAATAGGCAAAGGTGGGTCAATAAAGAAAAGCATATCGATGCGGCTAAGTACACTCGGAGCTTCCTTCAGATAAGTACGTATACGCGAACTGCCTTTCTCGGAATACCATTATTCCTTATTATTCCTCAAACCTCGAATCTCTCAGTCGATATATTTCCTAATTACCAAATTTAAACCTTTGCACTCGAGAGGCGCCTGCCATTCAATTTAATACACTGATTTAAGAGAAGCATTATTCAATTAATTCTATAATGCTTATGTGATATATAAACATAGTGAAATAGACAATAGTGGAAATTATGAGTAGAGAAATAATAATTTCAAAAGAAATCATTTAACATTTTAATTAATATTTTAAAGTTGCTGTTTGCAAACAGTAAAATTATCTTCGAGTGCAAAGGGTTAACATTTCTCTACATTTACGAGTAAATGTATCTTCCTACATTTTACTCGAATTTTTATTATCCTAAGAGTTTCAATTTACCTATACCGATATTTTGAAATTGTGGACATTGGGAAATTGGTAGAAATAGAAAGATAAATAAGGGAAATAAGGTACGGTAATTTAATAAAGTTAACGGGATCGAATGCGGAGGTAAATGGTCTCGATTCCCGAGAGTAAAGTTTTTAACCTCTTCCTCGTCGAATTGTTCTCGTTCCCAACGAAACGACGTGTCCAAAGGTATCCGAGAGGATTATCTTCTCTCTTTCGGCTTTTATACGCGTGAACGACCGATTCCTGACGCGGAGAACGGACCCACGTCTCTTCAGTCTCAGTCGGATCAAAGCGAACGATCCTCCTGATTAAGATGGAATTAGGAAGAGAGAAACGTGGATGGAGAGCGTTATTTTGTTCGATTTCTTTGACGAGAGCACCTGCTGTTTCACGGACAGCGCAGCCATCGTTTCTAAATCCCCGCTTCACGGTTGTGGCCATTCATGCTTCCTTCTATAATCCCCGGATAATAATTCTATATCTTTCAAGGTCACTTATGTTTATATTTCAACTTGTCTTCCTCACGAAATGCTATAAGCTTTTAGTTAGTCATACAGGTTAATCAATAATCTAAATTTGAGCTTCTTAAAATTTAACAGGTAACTCTTTCGAAAGTGACGTTCTATCTGAATATTTTAAAGTTACAAAATTCTGAAGCTTTCATCCTTTGCAGTATTTTGACGAGTTTAACTCGTGACATAGTAGCTTCGTCCATGATTAATTTTACTGGAATATTTAATACTTCAATTTGAAGTACAAGTCCAATTATAATTTTCATAGTCGACTGCATTATAATATATTGACGTAATATTTCAAATTTTTTTAATATTATATTAGGGGTAAAAGTGTTCAAAATTTCTGCGATGACTAAAGTTTTTCTATGAAGAAGACTCTTTTTAAAAAAGCAATCAAACAATTGCCTTTACATTTACAAAAAATGTTTAAAGTCCCAAAATTCTGAAGCTTTAACCCTTTGCAGTATTTTGATAAATCTGACTCGTGACGCACTAGTAACTTCGTCTGTGATTCATTTTACTGGAATTTTTAATGCACTTCAATTTGGAGTACAAGTCCAATTATAATTTTCATAGTCGACTGCATTATAATATATTGACGTAACATTTAAAATTTTTTTAATACTATATTAGGGGTTAAAGTGTTCAAAATTTCTGCGATGACTTTAAAGTTTCTCTATGAAGAAGACTCTTTTTAAAAAAGAAATCAAACAATTGCCTTTACATTTACAAAAAATGTTTAAAGTCCCAAAATTCTGAAGCTTTAACCCTTTGCAGTATTTTGATAAATCTGACTCGTGACGCACTAGTAACTTCGTCTGTGATTCATTTTACTGGAATTTTTAATGCACTTCAATTTGGAGTACAAGTCTAATTACAATTTGCATAGTCGACTGCATTATAATATATTGACGTAACATTTCAAATTTTGTTAATATTATATTAGGGGTGAAAGTGTTCAAAATTTCTGCGATGACTTTAAAGTTTTTCTATGAAGACTCTTTTTAAAAAAGGAAACAATTGTCTTTATGCTGACAAAAAGCGTTAGAAAATAATGTAACTTATCTTGTTGGTTAGCATTTAAGATTTCTCTAACCTTTTCCCGTACTTTTACGAGTCTGACTCTTACAGCTCAAATATGACAAACCTTATTTAAACTTTGAACATACTTCAACTTGCAGTTTAGGTCCAACTATAAATTGCATTATCAAGGATCCCTGAAAACAAAATATTTACATTTTAATTTTGTTTGTTCGTTTTAAAGTTATAGCCCTTTATAGTTAGTCTTGACTAACGCATCTGTTAAATAAATAGTACGGGAAGGGGTTAATAAATAAATGTTTCTTGCCAGCAAAATTTTGATTACCTAATATTTGAACAAAGTGGAAAGAAGTTTGAGAATACGAATTTGGAAGAATTCTCGCGACAAGTTTGCGCGAAGCAGCAGGAAGGGAGAGAGAAGGATAGAGGCTCGTATATAATAATACAGGTCGTGATCGTTTCCCTGGCCAACATTAATAGTACTTATCTTCCGTACAGCGTACACTATACGTGGTAATTACCGTCCAATCTTGGAAGGACCACCGGGTCTCTACGATATAACTCTTGCCAGTTTGCTACTTGAAGGCGTGCGTGTTCGTTTTTCGACGAATCCCTTTTTGTGCCCTGCTCGTTCTTTTTCCTCCTCTTTTCCATCGTTCTTCTGCACCGTCTCTCTCGCTCGTTCCCTTCCGAGCGAAGATCCTCCTATGAGAGCGGCTCGAAACGAGCGTGGATTTAAATTTAATTTAACGCTTTCACGTACCGTCACGATAACGAGCCACTGACAGCCGATTATAATAATCATCGTAGTAGAAAAGTATTTCGTGGGGATGCGTTTCAGGGCCGAACAGAGCTGTAAAGCCGACAGATTAACCCGTCAACGTTGTCCGCTCTCTTCCAACTTCTTCCCACTCTTCTCATCGACGAATAATTAAGTACGTGTTTATTCTCCGGGTAATTGATATTTCGTCGAGGTTTCGGCGTCTTTGCTGTCAAACAATCTAATATTTTCTATTATGGAACCCCGTTTCTAAATTTGTCGCTACCATGGAGGCTATATCTATTTCTGGGTGCAGTGAAATTCCCTGTAGGGAATTTTCGCATCTTGGAAATTTAGGATCTTGGTAGCAGAGATTAGAAAATTCGTGTTTCGTGTTCATTTTAATAGAATCGCTGATCCTACGGAGCTGGATGGTTTAAATAGAGTCACGTGAATTTTGTTAAATAAACAATATAAATTGAACAGAAACGGTTTATTAAACAATTCACACGCACACAACGACATTGGACGATTATAATAATAATGAAATGGTCGAAACTTTAGGTAATACTGAAACTGTAGTTGACAATTCGCTATTACGTTCGCTTATGCTCACGGAGTGCTAAGCTAAGTACAAGTGATTTTTCAAGAAGATCTGATTTTCAAAATCGGAACGGTAATAATTTCGAACTTGAATCCGATCGGTGCGCTAGGACTAATGCCGTGCAGGAGAAGTTAGCGCGGGTAACGCGGTTGACAATTTCAAATAAGTATAAACGTTCGGAAACGTTAAGGATAAACTATCTTGTCGGAACAATTCGAGAGTTTAAAATTTCGGGAATGCAGGAATTGCAAGATTTATGAGTTATGGGTGTGGAAATTTGGGCGCTTGAGAATTTGGAAATTTGGGAATCGGGGTGTATGAGAATTGTCAAATATGGAAATAGGAAAATATAGAGATTCATAAATGTGAGAATTTGGAAATTTGGGAATCGGGGAGAATGAGAATTTTCAAATGTGGAAATAGGAAAATATGGAATTCGGTAAATCTGAGAATTTGGAAATTTGGGAACCGGAGAGTGTGAGAATTGTCAAATTTGGAAATAGAAAAATATGGAATTCGGTAAATGTGAGAATTTGGAAATTTGGGAACCGGGGAGTGTGAGAATTGTCAAATTTGGAAATAGGAAAATATGGAATTCGGTAAATGTGAGAATTTGGAAATTTGGGAATCGGGGAGTGTGAGAATCGTCAAATGTGGAAATAGGAAAATATGGAATTCGGTAAATGTGAGAATTTGGAAATTTGAGATTTGGGGAGTATGGGAATTGTCAAATTTGGAAATAGGAAAATATAGAGGTCCGTAAATGTGAGAATTTGGAAATTTGAGATTCGGGGAGTGTGAGAATTGTCAAACATGAAAATAGAAACCTACAACCTCGAAAATTCAGAAGTTTAGAAATCTGAAACTGTACTCGAAGACTTGAATCGACACACTCCAACATTAGGAAAGTGTATTTAGAATCTCCAACTTTCCCAAATTTAGTACCTCAGAAACTCGCAAAAACCTTCTACCCCAACCCTTAAATACTCCACTTCCAGCTTTCCACATTCCGATTCCGATTTCCAGCAACGTAGGCCTCGAAGCAATTCAGAACTAGCAAATGAACAAAGGATTTCAACACGAAACAATATTTGAGATCCTTTAGCCAAACACGCAGGTCCTGGGTTACAGGTACGAGGAAAAAATTAGTAGGGTCGTAAAGTTTCTTCGTGACGAGATTGTCGAGTGTCCAAGTCAGATCCGTGGAAATAACGGACAATATAAAAGTTACAACATAGCCTAAAGGTTTCTGGTGCTTGTTTAGGACGGAAGTCTGTTAGGCTCTCGAGTGGCGTTTCCTTAAAGTCGTCGGAAATTACTGACCGATGTGTTTGGACAGTGCAAGGCGTAAACGGGGCCGTTAACGAAAAACGAAGCCTCCATAAAGCGACATAATGGACGACCTTAAAATCATTTTCCTGCCAGCTACGGCTAAATGTCCTGTTTAACTGTGAAATATGACCGGCCGTGGCAGATGCAACGTAATAAAATGGTAATAAGTAGCTGCCTTTGGCTAAACAACGTCGTATTGAATTTTCCAAAACCGTAAATATTTGGTTACAGTCAAAATCGGGGCTGTAATATCTTTCTATTATCGACAAGGATTTGTAGATTTTTCAAGGATGTTTGATAATATAAGGACGTTTGATAATATAAGGATGTTTTATAATATACTATAGTATTCCTGATAATCAAGGATGTTTTATAATATCCTATAACTAGGATATTAGCACTAAAACTACCAAAACGGTCAAATGACCGCTCCACATGTTTCTTATTATAAGATACACATCTTGTTAAATTTCTTGAAATCAACATTGATTTTTATTAAGATGAAGAATAAATGTGTGTATTAATTTATGTTTCATCGTTTGTTTCTCTATTTTTGAATTTCATTTTTAATTTGCTCAAATGACTCCACAAGTTTCTTATTAAAAGGTACACAGTTTGTTGAAGTACATTTTTTGAAATCAAAATTGATTTTCATCAAGATGAAGAATAAATGTGTACTAATTTATGTTTCATCGTTTGATTATTTATTTTTGAACTTCAGTTTTATCTTCAAAATAAATACACATTTTGTTAGAATATATTCCTTGAAGTCAAAATTGATTTTCATCAAAATAAAGAATAAATGAGTGTACTAATATATGTTTCGTTTTGTTTATTTAATTTTGAACTTCAGTTTTAACTTCAAATTAAATACACATTTTATTAGAATGCATTCTTTGAAATCAAAGTTTGTTTACTTATTTTTTAACTTCATTTTGAACTTCAAATTAAATACGCATTTTGTTAGAATATATTTCTTGAAATCAACATTGATTTTCATCAAGATGCAGAATAAATGTGTACTAATTTATGTTTCATCGTTTGTTTATTTATTTTTGAACTTGATTTTCAGTCTAAAATTGAAAGAGAACCGTAGAGAATCAGAAGCAAGATAAAGCGTAAGAAGAGGGTCCCTAATACGTCATGTATTCAAAATGGAAGTGTAAACACGTATCGAAAGGAACTTAAACGCTATGTAATCTGATAGAGAAGTAGTCGGAAAGAAGCCGGCAACATGTTAATGGATGGAAGAAATGTAGAGTAAGGAAGGGGAGTTAAGGAAGCGATACGTTCTATCAGCGGGTTGTTGGCAGAGAGGTTCGTTAACGGCCGCGTGAAACACACAACATTCCAAGTATTTATCGGGTTCCCATTAATAGTCGAGCCACGGTGTGTCGTAGAGTTGCTCCGCGCTCGAGTGGAGACCACTTAAGGGGCTGAGAGAAGCGGAGTAGCTAGCAAGGTGCAAGGATACACGAAAGACGATGATCGCCGGCAGCTGTTGTCTCTTCTCCGGATCCAGGGTGAGCCGAAGCGTTAACAACAAGCTAGTAACACGGTAGACGACAGCAAAGACCCCCGAGGAGCTCAGTCGAAGAGGGGCGAGAAGGCCGCGATACCGCTCGAAAACTTTCAGACTGTTCGACGAAAGGTTGATCTCGTTAAATATGAATACCGGAAGACAACGCTATCCCGCTTCCTCTTATATTTCCAAAGAAAACGATGCTTCCTCTAGCTATATACGAGTACAGGATGAGGACACCTTTTTCGTGGTTGTTTATTGATTTTAATGGAGGTTAACTCTGTAGATGCGGTATCTTAGGTAAATTATTTTATCGATGCCGATTCATACACCCTTGGACAAAATGTGCTATCTTTAATTTCTTGAAAACTATTTAGAATTTTTTAATGTAATTCTAATTGTTAGGTTGCAGAGAGAAGGAACTTCTTAGTAAATATGGTTGACATTGGTAGCTTCTTGAGCAAGCAGAAGAAATATACAAATACTGGCGACGAAATGATTCACAAAATTTATACATATATTTTCACAAAAAAGAAAGTTACATTGCAATTAATACCACGTATGGATTCACGTTCTTAATATTTAGTATCTGTTGCGCGTCGGGTCAAATATTAACTTTTATAGTTATTATCGAAGGTTGTAAATCTTCGTTGACCCTATGGCGTTTCCATAACCTGTTACAGTACTGGAATAGTTTGTAATATTATTATTGAAATAGAATCTATAGAGTGGTTCAGAGTCCTCCACACTGGTATGACCAAGCTGATGAAGGTTGTAGTTCATCATCCCACTAGTTGCAATGGTTGTTGTGTGTTGTTGCAGTTGATAATTATCGCGATTTGTAAGATTAAGTATACTTCAACCAAAGGTAGTTTAAGACTGTTTAGTTGTGTTTCAACGGAAGGTAATCTAAGACTGACTAGTCGCTTCTAAACAGCCAGAAAAGAAAGCAATGGAGGAAACTCAAAACGTGAAGGCGTCACCAAAAAAGGCCAATCAGGACATACTGTGATTTGGAAAACTACTGATTGGTGGAATGGTTCAGCGAATAAGATTGTTTGACTTTTAGCATTCATTCCGAAGTTGTAAATAACGTTTTGTTAGTACGGTGACCCAAACAGTCAAGGGATTTGGGTCCTTGAAAAGAACTAAGTAATGGGACAGACTGCGAAACTGTTGAATGACTGCGTTAAAGTGTCTTGACCCGTCAGATATACAAGGATTTTCGTAAACGTTGCACGCCGCAGGGGTGCACAGCTTAAGACCATGGAACCAACTTCTTTAAAGAATGATATATTGGCGTTATAAAACATGTGCTTTTCTGGCCTGTTAGAAAGCTGTTGTCAATAGCTAGGAACGTCAAATTATGGAAACGTTCATGTGGTCTAAAAGATCCGTTTGAAACTGCAAGAATGAAGGGTTTGACAAAATACCCATAAATATTACTTTGATTACGAGCATCTCGTAACATACTCCCCCCGTTGAGAGGGCACCGATCAATAAAACAAATCTGTGCACTTAGCTTTGAACTGTAGAGTGTTGACTGGTATCGCCTACGATTATCTTGATGTTACCGGGTGTACCTGTTTTACTTGATTGAAACCAAATGGTACTCGTTGGATGTCTTGAACGAAACGGTTGTACCGTATTGGATGTCAATCATCTGGAGGAAGTTGTCTGATTCTGGGTGCATCATTGCACCAATAGGTCATTGCATTAATGGTGCCCTTATTTTTTCGAATAATGTTTTCTTTCGCTTGAATACTGAATCTTTGATCATCTGTTTGATGGTTTGACTTCCGCTTGTGTAGTACTCGTTAACGAATCGCCAATAATAAATCGTTGAAATATAGAATAATAAATCATTGCGTCTGATGTGATAAACATGAATGAATGTGGTACGCAATGATCTTGTCCGAATGACTAACATGTTGTAATTTGTTAAATGAATAATTTAGCTCTTGCGACACATTTAAACAGAATGTTGATTATTTTGCTTTTAGTTGCGAATTCCTGATGATAACAGTTTGATGAAAAATTGAGAATGGAATCTGTTGCATGTTTAAGTTTGACTCATCAATCTTCAAAGAATATCAAAATTGTAAATTTATATGAAAGGCAGTTTGAAACACTAGTGTATTGTGGTTTGTAACTTATAAAGTGTTTTGAAATTGATCCGATCAATGGAAGTTGGGTTTTCCGTCTCACTTAGCATTCTAGAATTATTAGAATAGACACTTAACATGTATGTCAGTTGTCCTTACAGAAACCTTCGGTCATATCCATCTCGAGTTGTGATTAGCGTCAGGGTTGGTCTAACGTGGGCGTCACCAAAGGTTACCACTTTTTAACCTGTGACAGGGGGCTAGCCTAGTCTAGCCCCTTAACCAGCACGAGAAACACTTCCCATGTTCGCTATCTGACCTTATAGAAATCTCCTTCCTTGCATCTTATAACAAATCAACTCTCTGTTCGTATCTATCTTAAGTTGTGATTAGCGTCAGGGTTGGTCTAACGTGGGCGTCATCGAAGGTTACCGATCAGTGCACTTTTTAACCTGTGACGGGGGGCTAGCCTAGTCTAGCCCCTTAACCAGCACGATAGACACTTCCCACGTCGGCTATCCGAAAAACCTGCAGCTGAGGTGCACGTGGGCAGCCGTTGTTTGGCTAAGACCCGTCGACTTGGGACCCTGTCCTTGAAGTACGCATACTTCGCGGACCGTGACACCACAGGAGGTATGTTCTAGTAATCCCGAAACAGAGAGTGATAAACTGAGAAAAATCAGTTCTATGTTGTCCGTTTAGATTTTCCCAAAAGTTGAATGAGAGGATGAAAGTGTCTGTGAATCATAAGTTGACTTTCTTACGGTAGGTAAACAATATGTGATGGAAAGCAAAGTTCCGACTATATGAGAATTTCTTTCAGGAAGGTTTTGTTCAATGTTAGATAAGCTTTAAACCTAAAAAGTTATTGCTTCAATATGTGCTGGTTACTTAAATAAATCGAAACTAAAGAAGTTGCCTCAAACTGCCAGGAAAAATCAAAAAAGGATGAGTCTCAAAGTTCGAAATGTTTGACTAACACTGAGTTGTGATAGTTTGAAATCTCTGAGTTGAGTACCATATATCTGTAAATTGTCTTAGTGTTGCATAGAATCTCCAATTCAGGAAGGTCGTAAATCTTCAGAATTGAACTATTCCATGAAATTCTGATCATATCCAATGATCCAAAATCATTCTATAGTATAGGTTCCAAAATAATATTCTTAATTGTGGTTTTGATATTTTGTTCCGTAAAACTAAACGACAGTAATTTTCGTGACAAAAGAATGTACAAATGATGGACTATAACAATCTGTGCTCTTCCAAAACAACAGGGTCTCATCAGGTAATATACTAATCGAGGGTCAAAACCTGACGACAATGGTGCGCTGTAGACGACCATGTTCTGCAATTGACTTCAACTAACAATAAATCGACATCGAGTTCCATTGAGTAAAAGTTTGATTATGATCATATATATTCCTAGAATCGGGGTTCTTTTTTACCGGCATGAACAGGTGTTCCACGTGTTATGAAGAATGCGATTGGATTTTGTTGAAGGAAAACAGAAGAAGAGTTTTTCAATCGATCTTGTAATTGAGAATGAATAAACTGAGAAATAATATAATAATTAAATGTTATTTGAATAGAATCACAGCTTTAAATTATAATCTAAATGGAAATTCATGGGATCTGAGACATAGAGCAACAATGTAGACATTTTCGTAAATGCTGAACTTGTAGTTCGTTATTTACCGTTCAAATTGATATATGATTCATTACAAACTAAATGAATTAAGTTACACGTGGTACGACATATTTTGTATGAACTAGGGAGCTGGCAAGCTCCCCCCGATGAACCAATTCAGATTAGATGTTTGAAATATGAATCTCGATCAACGTAAGATGAAATTTTAAATATTTAAGATTAATGAGAACTTCGACTGTACGCTATACCAAATCTGAATGATTAAAGGAAACCTTAGAAAGGTCAAAGAGTTTCACATGTGCTGAGACTCAATGTGGTTTGCCTAATAATACATAAATTGAACATACTGATGTCATGCAAATTGAACTTGAAAACTCCAATAAAAAACCGAAACGATATTAAACCAAAATTCCATGAAATGCAATTGAAATAGAACACGTGCTTTGCTGAAAGATAACATCCTTGATATTAAAATTACATTATATTGTCTCTCAACGCACAATTGTCAAACAAAGTCTAAGAATAAAAGAGCCTCTGATTTTGCTGCATACACATTTCTGAATTCTCGTATCGAATTAATCTGAATGCTTTGAACTTCCAATGAAAGAAAGGAACTGATGCCATGTATAACTATTTAATTTGACACCAAGTGTGTAACTTTATTACTGTACAAGGATATTGACTTATAAAGTTAAGGCAAATTGAGTATTTCTTTAAACTCGGCTTGAAACTGAGAAACCTGATTAACGTCTTAAAATGTTTTAAGATAATATGACCAAAATTCCACAAGTGTAGTGTAGATGCTCTGGCGTAATTTGTGCCAATAATGTCTGAATTCAAATGTATGCAACCGTTATGCAGTTAAAAGGAACTAATTCCAGAACTTATGACTTTCAAACTAAAGACCAATTTTTAACTGTGTGCAATTGTTTAAGAAAGAAAATGGATAATAAATCCATCTTACAGAAAAAACACGTGTAAACATTATGATGATGGTTTTATGACCATTAGGGTAGGTAAGCACGAGACAGGTAATGCGCTAAAACCACGGATTGAAGGACCCGACGGACACTTCTTTCGAACAACAATATAACCTTGAGTATGACAGTATAACAATTAACCTGAAATTTGAAACTACGTGTCTGTTTAGATCTACGGAACAATCGGAATTAACTTTCGTTGAATTGATTGAACATTAAAGTCAGGCAGTTGTGTTTGCATGAAAGAAATTATACATCGTACTTATATGTATTTCCGTAATTGTTCAAATTGCTCGTGTATAAAGAAACCTGTCTGATGTTGTTACTTCATTTGTGTCGCAAGCTAACAATGTTAAATTCTTGTACTTGATAATTGCCCTTCTTCTGAGCTGGCGGAATTTGACATGACTGTCTGACATCATAAAATCATGTAACCCAAATATCAAAAGAATTGGCGAAACGACTAAACGAGTCTACTTTAAAAAAGCGGAATCATGTACTGATTGTTGACTTATCTTGTTGAAGCCTTTGGAATATCCTTAGATCGTCCTTTGATTTATATGTTTTCAAGTTGTTTACACTTAATAATCCGATTGACGTACATGGGAACACACCAGTGTGGTCATTCACTATGATTTTTCAAACACTTGTAATACACACAATGTAACACTTAATCCGGATGATTGCACTGTCAACTGAGTTTATACACTAAGCAAGTTCGTGGTATCCGGCTCGAAGGACCAAATGTTGCGCGTCGGGTCAAATATTAACTTTTATAGTTATTATCGAAGGTTGTAAATCTTCGTTGACCCTATGGCGTTTCCATAACCTGTTACAGTACTGGAATAGTTTGTAATATTATTATTGAAATAGAATCTATAGAGTGGTTCAGAGTCCTCCACACTGGTATGACCAAGCTGATGAAGGTTGTAGTTCATCATCCCACTAGTTGCAATGGTTGTTGTGTGTTGTTGCAGTTGATAATTATCGCGATTTGTAAGATTAAGTATACTTCAACCAAAGGTAGTTTAAGACTGTTTAGTTGTGTTTCAACGGAAGGTAATCTAAGACTGACTAGTCGCTTCTAAACAGCCAGAAAAGAAAGCAATGGAGGAAACTCAAAACGTGAAGGCGTCACCAAAAAAGGCCAATCAGGACATACTGTGATTTGGAAAACTACTGATTGGTGGAATGGTTCAGCGAATAAGATTGTTTGACTTTTAGCATTCATTCCGAAGTTGTAAATAACGTTTTGTTAGTACGGTGACCCAAACAGTCAAGGGATTTGGGTCCTTGAAAAGAACTAAGTAATGGGACAGACTGCGAAACTGTTGAATGACTGCGTTAAAGTGTCTTGACCCGTCAGATATACAAGGATTTTCGTAAACGTTGCACGCCGCAGGGGTGCACAGCTTAAGACCATGGAACCAACTTCTTTAAAGAATGATATATTGGCGTTATAAAACATGTGCTTTTCTGGCCTGTTAGAAAGCTGTTGTCAATAGCTAGGAACGTCAAATTATGGAAACGTTCATGTGGTCTAAAAGATCCGTTTGAAACTGCAAGAATGAAGGGTTTGACAAAATACCCATAAATATTACTTTGATTACGAGCATCTCGTAACAGTATCTCATTGTACACATATGTTATCGTCAACGTATTTTGGAGGATTGTCGGGGGCAATTAGCCTGTGCTATTTTACCTTTGAACGATTTATAATAGGAATAGACTGAGGTCTAAGCGAAAGTTTGGAAATTTTGTTTTCTGTTATGACGTTCCGATGATATCTTCGTATTAAAATACTTGTTTTTACTTCTAGAATAAAGATCCTGAGATGTCATTCCTCTATTTTTTCAATTAAGTACATTTTAATCTGGGGTCCACTAGATTATGCATTTACGGAATTTTTTGTCACTTATGCATTTAAGGGTAAACTCTGTAGATGCGGTATCTTAGGGAAAATTATTGTATCGATGCAGGCAATTTACGGGAGTAAACGTGAAAATTGTGTAAAAATTTGTCGAGTCGCGAAAATCGCAGGTAGGGTGCTGCGTAGACTTGTCCTTATCGAAAGGAAGCGTTGCATCGGCGGGAGTCGCCAACGAGTGCTCCGGGTGAGTAGGCGTACGTGACGTTCAGCGTAACAGTTCCAATTTGGCGGGACAGTAAGGAAATTGGTTCGATCATAGCAACTCACGTATTTACCCACTCGCTCGGATGTTTGATCGCGGATATATTGGCGAAGAGAGGCGAAGGCACGCACGGTGGTCTCGCGGTGTGGTCTTTGGGTCGAGAAGAGTCCGCTGATAGCATTCTCACACACTCTCTTCCTCTCTCCTTCCCGCTTTCGCCGTATTCTTCCTCGCTCTCTTCTCTCTCCGTCTATCCTTCGACTTGTCTCTTCGTGCTCTTCCTGCTTCCACTTATCTTCTCGTCCTTCCTTCCCCATCATTTTCTTCCTCTTCTTCTCCCGCTTCTTTCTGTTCGTGTTCTTCGAGAAGCACGAGAGAGGCTTGCACCCAGTTCCCGAATGAGCCGTGATTTTTCGCAAGCTCTCGCTAGCCTCTCTCAGCGGTATAACGTACAATTACCCGAAGACCAGATTACACGGGGCATGGGAGAGGCTCTCCACGCTCGTTATGCCATCACAAAGGCCCGTTCACATTGGCCCACTCGAGAATAGCCCCGAAGGAGGCACCATGGAGGAGCCTTATCGTTTCCTCGGTCAGAATCGGTGTACGCGTTGCCTCTTACCTGCCCTCCACAATTCAACGTGTTCGCGTCTAGATCGATATTTCAGGTACTCCCATGGGAGTGGTTCGACTGCCATTAAAACGGATCCTGGAAAACTACTCGATCTTTTCGTCCTTACTCTTCTTCCCTCCTTCTTTTTCTTCGCGCCTCCCTGATCTGTATTCCGTCTCCAGCGTAATTTGTTGTTCAAAACAACCATGCCCGAGCGTTTGATCTTTCGCTATCGATCGCGCGAAATTGCCTCCAGAAGCTTTCGGCTGGCTGGACCGAAAGTGAATGCAATTGAAAGTTGCCAGTATCGGCTATCCACTGATTTTAATCGCTCCACCGGATCGGTAGTTAGATAAATTAATGGACTCTCGATAAAGCCGCCAATAATCTTCGGTAATTACTCGGACCATTTGATTAGCTTCGTCTTTATTTTCAAGATGAAATCTTCGGAAACTTAATAGACTGCTTCGTAACTTCGATATTACAATTTTAATCAAATTACGAACAAATTATTGAAATTTGTATTTTTCAGTTCGGTCAAACGCTACGTGTCGGAGTTGAAAACGAGGGCAAGACAATCTGGTGACAGAGAGTTTGCGGTTTCCCTTCACGAGATACGCGAGATTCCTTGTAAGTACTTATCTGAGCTTTCCGAGTACTTTTATCTCCCGTTTTTGTTATCGGCAGCTTATTCTGCCTTTTACCGTCACAAACCGGTAATTTTTGGAAAACTTGTCAATTTTAGAGCTCGTTCCCAAATTCCTACGTCTTGAAATTTTAAAATTTCTAAGGTTTCAAGCTCGCAAATTGAAAGTTTCTGAATAGTATCGTATAACTTGCTTTCGAAAATTCTATGAACATCGTACAGCATCGCACTTGCCTTTATCTCGATGTTATCGTTAAGTTTCTGCGCAAACTTCCCAGACGAGCCTATGTGATGCATTGCTGTATACGATACGTAATTATAGGATCACTGATCCAGACTTTGTTGCTCGGAAAGGTGTCTTTTACTTTAGAAACCTTCAGTCTGCAACGCGATCTAAACGTATCCGATGGTTGGGTCATTTTCTTGAATTATCTAGAAACACGAACCCCTTATTGCCGTGAGTACAGTGTAGCATAGCGCAGTGCTCGGTTAACACTGCAAACTCAACAGAATGTGGCCTTTTTAGAGAACCCTCTTCGCGCGAAATTCACACGAAATATTTTCTAGGAGCTCCTCATTTTTTTACCACATCTAGTCGAGATCACATTTTCGAATATTATTCAGCTACATTACTTTCGTTTCTCTTTTGTTTTCAGTAAAAAAATTTTATTCGTTATAAATATGTAAGCTTGACATTAAATGAGGCAATATAATTTTTTACTGTAACATAACAAAAAAGAGAAGCTTCGTTTCTGTAACTTGGAAAGTAATATTTTAGTTAATGTTGTCTTAGTCGATCGTGTGAATACTCGAAAGCGATCAAGTTGGAGGAAACTTAGGCAGTCTATATTCATAATTACATGCAATCGAAGTCATTTGATTATTTGAATAGTCGAAAGACACTTGAGTAACTAGGAAATATTAAACTGTCTGCAAGATAAATTATTCGAGTAATCTTGAAACGTGGTAAGTAACTAAATATGTTCGAGTAATAAAATACATTCGAAGGAGCTGCTAAAAATTACCTTCTGGTATCACTTCGGTTTGCATATTTTATCAAATTCTCAGAGGACCTTATTTTTTACTGGACACATAATTTATATCATTTTTTAATTCTCTAACTCAAGGTTGATTATTAAAATTATTACAAGTGTTAAGTCAAAATTTACAGATTGACAGCCTAATAGTTTTCATTAGGAAAAACATTTTTATTAAGCAGAATTTTATTGGGACAGCTTTAACATAAGATGTATGGTGTTGATGAGACTATCTGCAGTTGTGTAGCGAACGGTGATATTCTTCAAGCTGGCTTCATGGTTTGCAGCTTTTAAAAAATTTATGAGATGCAGAATGAATAAGGTTTACAAGTCGTATGACTTTGTACAATTTGCACAAAATTTCGCCGCAATAATACCGTAACGAATTAGCGTATTTTCGTAAAGGTCGACTGTTCGTATTTGACATAAACGTCGAACAAAGCTCGTCTCGTTAAGAGAGTGTAGGCAATCGATCGGGCACGGTTGCATCGAGCGGACACAAAGCGACAAGATGGGGTTCTCGCTAATAAATACACCGTTAGCAGGAAACATAAACGTCCCTATCCCTCGTGAACAGTTCTCGGGTCTCGACTAGCGACAACGTAATAAGCCAAGCGAGCCTCGGGGCTGCTGGCCGGATGCTCGCTCGCGGACACTCTCGTTTCTCCACGAGAACCGCTCGTCCAATTACTGATTAACGATCTCGCCTCTGTAGAAAATAATTATAAAAGTTCCAAGAATGCCACTTAACCCCGGGGGCGCATAGCGCGACACCGATAGAACAGGGAGAACAGAGCCTTTTGCTCCGTCCTCGCCATCCTTGCGACCTTAGACCCTCCAGCTAAACACTCGCTCGCGATCTACGCTCTCTTTCGATGACAATGTTTCTTCTGATGTCTTTGATTTGGGGAAAATGAGGATTATTAACAGGAACCCTTTACACTCCTTTGTCGAGTGTGACTCGACATTTCTCTTGGATCTTACAAATAATTCAGATAAATAGATTGGTTAAATATATATATATTTATAATAAATGAACAATGTATCTGTCATATACTCCATATTGCTGCAATACATATATTTCACTGAGAAGTTTTTCGTCTATTTTGTAAATAAAGGAGTAGGTAATAGAAATTAAGGAGTGCAAAGGTTAATTGTGAGGGAAGCAGGAATTCTTCCTTCAGAAAAGTCTTAGTTCAACCCTTTGCACTCGAAGGTAATTTGACTGTTTACATACAGCAACTTTAAAACTGAGTTAAAAAATTAAATGAGGTTATTATTTCTTTACTAATAATTCGCACTACTGTTTATACATCACACGTGTCATGTTATAGAATCAGTTAAAAAATGTTTATTTAAAATTATTGTATTAAATATAATGGTGACTGTGAGCCACCTCTTGAGCGCAGAAGGTTAACCCTCGAAATGTTTGCTCATCTATGAAATTCTAAATTTGCAAGCTACTCAGAATGTAAGAACTATGAATCGCAAAGTTGGATTTGCAGAGAGTTTGAAAATTTGATGCCTCGGTAGAAGAAATGCATCGGCTTTGATCGAGCAAGCAGCTATAAAGTGATAAATCGCGGCAAAGCCACGTTTCGAGCGTCCGTTTTGATGGTCGGGGTCCTGGTACACGGCGTGGCTGGTTTTAATGATGCGACCAGAGGAGCATCGAAAACGTGTCCTCGGGTTAACCGAATGCATCGATGCCTTACCCTCGTTGGTTTCCGGGTTAGTCCGACGTAGAGGAGCTCGTTGGAACCGTAGATGGAAACGCGTCGATGATAAATTATGCCGAGGTGCGAGCTATCATATTTTACACGTTGCTCCTTTCGGCTCCTTCGCTTCCAAATGATTCGCAAGATGAGGCTGTCCCTTTTACTTTTATTCTCCTTACTTCTTTTTCGGTTATTAATGATAACGGATCGGTCGGTTTCTATTATCCAAACCGTGCTCGGATAAATAAGACGTTGGCGTTGGGTCATCCATAAATAATGTCGTTCGAAAATACTTATTTCGCTCTTTCAGAAAACTTCATTCGGGAACAGTTAATCCGAGATTGTCTATCGCTTTAATTCGAACCGTGATCCAAAGAGTTATGATCTCGGAACTAAGTATCCGTTTCTTCATCGAGCTTTCGAAATAGAGGACATCTTAACGTAATGCTGTTGAAGTTAATCTCCGGAGTTACGGGTGTTTTTCTTCTTCTTTGTTGCCGTAAAGTTTACGGATAAAGAGATCGGAAAGACAAACGGTACCGATAGCAACGCGAAGAAGAAGTTCCAGCCTTATCTATGATTTGTGTGCGCGGGATAAAAGATATAGGTATCCGTGGGTTAGCAAAGTGAAAATTCTCTCTCCATCTTATCGCACGCTTCAAACTTAACAGAATTTTAACGCGATCAACACGAACCGTCACGAACAATTAGTCTCTTAGCGTTTCTACCTGTTTCGTTTATGGAACGATTTTGCTCGTAGCGAAATCAACATTTAAGCCGTTCGAAGCGTGAAATTGAAGTATGTATTTGGTATGCGATGCGAGTTAGACATCCTCGATGTCCGATTGCTCGTGTAATTGTTTTGTAACTTCCATGCAGCGCGCGAACTTCGACGCGCCCATATTTTTAATTCGATTCGCTTGGAATTCTGAAGCAAGATACCGGTGAACGGAAATTGATGTACTTTAAACGACTAAGCAATGCTGGACTAAACAACGGTTTATCTCTGTTCAAAGATCAAGCTTTTGTCTCGACTTTTTATCCAGGACTGTATTAACCCTTTGCACTCTGTCGAGTGTGATATCACACTTCTTTTGGATCTTACAAATAATTTAAATAGATTAAATGTATATATTTTTATTAATAAATGAAAAATGTATTTGTCACATACTGCACACTATTTTAACAAATTTTACTGAGGACCCCAATCTTGATCAATTTTTTGTAAATTAAGTCGGTAGGTAAAAGAAATTGAGGAGTGCAAAGTTAAAGCGTATTGCAGTATAAATCTTAGTATATCAAACATGAATCGCTTCTTTCATTCATGCCATGCGACTCTAATCGCTTCTAGCAATACAGGATTATAATGATTTCCCAGAGAATTGATATTTGTCGACACAAACGACCACTGTTCGATAGTCCAACTGTTCATTATTCTCCCATAAAAAATTAACTGCATTTCAGTTACTCCTAACTGGTCGAAATAACCCTTGTTCATCTTTACGTACCTCGTGTTGCGTCGTGTTTGCACGAATCCAAGATTTCGCGAAGCACGTGCAAATTAACTGCGCCCATAAAAACCGGTTCGATAACCCAATCGAATTTTATCATCCGAAACGTGCCTGTAGAGACACGCGGATTTATTCGAATTTGTGGAATTTCGGAATCAAAGATTGTTATGGTAATTTCAAATACCCGCGGTATACTTCACCATATTGGCTATTTGCATTTGTTTTTTACATTACGCGGGATTGCGTGCTCTCCGACAAGAGACAAAAGAGTGTCGTCCGGCAGGGGACTTCAGACGAGAACGAGGAGTCACGAGAACGCGTGGTACACCGCGACATTTTGTAAAACGACTACTTAAGCGACCCATTTTAAATAAAACCATTTCTGTTAATAAAACTGCGTGTTCACTAAATACACAACAAAGATCGTAAATTTGAAGTCGAAAAATTGGAGATTTTGAAAGGGTTCGGAAGGAGAGAGGAGCCATCTCGGGCAATTCGAATCCCGGTCTCGCACGTACGATTACAAATCAGCCGTCTCTCTCTGGCCATGGTCCGACCAGGTGTTTTCCGTGCACGTACAACACGCGTTTCCTTTTACGTGGCTCACAGCGCACGCTCACATGCTCGCACGTTACTCGCACCAATCTTAATACCGTCATTTTTCGGACTCGCCGATAATTCCGGCTAGAGATAGTCTCACGAAGATAAGGTTCGCCTCCTCCACGCAGGTGCCTCGCGGGCCGACTCTCGCGAAAGGGGTTGAGGGCAATGGAACACACGATGAGCCGGTTGTATGAGCGGGTATCAACGGGAGAGAGATAGAGGGAGAGGAGAGTAGAAGGGGTATCCGAAGGGAAGACAACAAGCGGGCAACGTAGTCCGTATCCCTTTGTTCGACGCGTGGCAAGATAAATTCAGCTAATAAATGACCGGGGGCTATTTACCGTGGCGGTAGCGCCTCGTTATCCGGCTCAGGGCCGTATATATAGAGGCGCACACAGTCGCACGGTGTTTTGCAGCATTTTGAGCACGACTCGGTATCGGTAAGAGGCCGATAAATCTTGAGGCTCTCGACTCCTCCGGGCTACGGAGTCATCCCGGTCTCCTCTTCTCTCTTTAGCTTTTATTCCGCTCTCTCCTGCGCTTGGAACACTCGTCGCTGACTGAGAGGTACCCGGCTATAATGGAGAGTATCGGCCCGTGCAGCCTCCACGCTCGCATTCGATCTTCCCTTCCCTTAACCGAGCTTCCACGGAAACTCACGGTTCAATTTCACGATTTCACAATTTCACCGCGCCATCACTTTTCGGACTTCCGTATTCGGAACACGAGAATTTCAGAATTCGTGCACTCGAGAATTATTTTAACCTTTTAGGTACGACGCGCCACTATAGTGGCTGTTATTACGCAAATTTTTCCAACATTTTATTTTTTTCTCCAAAATTAGGGATGTTTTAGGTTAGGCCGATAGCCACTGATTAGAAACACTGCCACAAAAAATTTCAAGGTGTATCCTCCGTTTAGGCTGGTTGCAAGGTCCAGAAATGATGTTCCGAGAAAAATGAGGTTAAAGTTTCATGTGCACGCGCGGGATACGGAAACACGTCTAGGGATAGGAGTTTTTCGAATTGTTAGATCCGGTTTTATACGCAGAATTTTTTAAAATGATAAAAACAAAATCGATTTTTTTAAGGTGTCGTACTGGTCTCCCCCTTTAAAAGTTTGAAAACGTAGCAATCGAGAAGTTTGGAATGTTTTCTAACACAGAATACCGTAATCCTAGTCGCTCGAGAGCCCGTTCCCCTTTTCGAGGTGTCAAATCCAGCCAGATCCGTATCTAGTCACACCAGCCGGTTTCGTGGTTCCAGCGAACGTTGCACGCGACAAAAGCGGCAGGTATTAACGTTCCAAAACGAGCAACAGCGGCAATCCATATCCCTCGTCACCCGAGATTGCGATCCTCTCTCGCATCCGTCATAAATTTGTGGAAAGCGGTATCACTCGCGAAATAAAGTGAAAAGCCTTCCTATTCCCGTTCGGGACGCGGGACTTTTATCGAGCGCAGAAAAAGAGATCAGCGGAGGAAGATACCGTGTCCGGGACTAACCCCTCTGGAGGCAGTCTCTCGTAGCGTAGTCCTGGCGTTATCTAAAATCCGCTACAACGCGACATGACACCGGTCGGAATCACCTCTCCCTCCGGATGTTTCACGGATTTTTGCGAATTCCATCCGCCTCGCCCTATCACGCTCGGCAACAAGCTGATGTATCGCGGCTCGGTGCTGGAGATATTGTCCTACCGGTGAAGGTGTGCAGCGCAGAGAAGAACACCGTGAGATCGCCACGAAAGACGAGAGAGCGACGGAGAAGGAGCCGTAGCATCTCGGAAGAAACCGAGCCGGAGAGGGACCGAGAGGGTAGGACACTAAGGGCGATAATTAAGACGGACGCTGATTTCGCGATAGCGGCGAGCGTCCTCACGACGAGGACCCACCCGCCCTCCTAAGTATGGGACATAACTGTACTCCCTTACACGCGCGATATAAACACATACACTTCGATGACCACTGCGGGTACAGTCAACGACAAATCTTGCTAAAAATTTCACGAGAAAAACACCTTCTGCTACTATTGTGATTTATTACATTTTTATGTTTATAGATGTTCAATTCAAGCTTTGTGTTCAAGACAAATATTCATAGTTTTATGTCTAGTAAAAATATAATTATATATCGTATATGTAAGACGATTATACATCATATGTTATATGATGCTGTTATATGTTACATATCATATAATGCAATTAAACATCATATGTTATATGATGCTATTATATGTTACATATTATATAATGCAATTGTACATCATATGTTATATGATGCTATTATATGTTACATATCACATAATGCAGTTATACATCATGTGTCATATGCTATTGTACATCACATATCATATAATGAAGTTATACATCATATGTCATATAATGTTATTGTACATCACATGTCATATAATGAAGTTATACATCATATGTCATATAATGTTATTGTGCATCACATATCATATAATGCAGTTATACATCATGTGTCATATGATGCTGTTATATGTTACATATCATATAATGCAATCATACATCATACGTTATATGATGCTATTATATGTTACATATTATATAATGCAATTAAACATCACATATCATATAATGCAGTTATACATCATATGTCATATAACGTTATTGTACATCACATTTATAATACAATTATGCATCACATGTCATATAATGCTATTATATGTACATATATCACATATATAATTTTTACATTTATAGATGGCCAAGTTCTAAAATATTAACCAAATTTATGAAACTCCTGTTCCATTAAAAAATCGACCCGAACGAGAACCGAATGTAAATATTGAAACATTAAAGGTAAACCCTTCTGGTTTCGGCAGTATTATTGCGTACCCCTACAGTGTAACCTCACTAATTAGTAATGTACATTACGTTGCTGTAGTACAGTGGTCAATAAATAGAATATTGGTAAGCGGTGCTTACCATTTGCCTTTAATGTTGAGTAAATTTTGATTGAAATCACTCGAACGGTTTACATTGCTTATAGGTAACCATAAATGACAGAACCCGTGTGTTTTGGTACTTGTGATTCGGGTAATTTTCATTTTACCGGTACACGAGTTCTGCCAGAAATTAAATTACAAAATCACTCGAATCGTAATTAGCGCCATGTTCCGATCAAAGTCAACTCTGTCGATCGAAGAAATTTTCGAGAGTCTATTTCGAAGCTGGCCGAGCTGAACTCGATAGGAAGAGTGGATTCGGTGGAGAAGGTGGTCGTTGGAGATCCTCCCGGTCGAAGATCATGCTCCTCCAGCATGGATAATAGATAATTTTCTTCCCTCGTTCTTCGTCATTATCGTGAGCACAATGCACGAGGATGTATTCGTACACGGTGGAAAGAGAAATGGTTGGCAGACAGGAAGCAGCCTGTACACGGTAAAGGAAGGCGAACGAAGAAGCCGCTCCTCTCTGCGCAAACCAGGGGTCCCTCTCTCTTGCCGTTGTTTGGTTGGTGGATCTCGAAGCTTATCGTGATCTACCAAGCAAAAGGGCTTGCTTCCTTCAATTAACGAGGAAAAATGGCCGTCCCGAGCCTACATCTTTATTTTCCGCGGCTCGTATCGGTTCCACCGGTGAATTATTAAAACGACCCCTTTCTCTCTCTCCTTCGCACTCTTTCGCCGAGTGTCCTGTCGATAGAAACGATCGTTTTCGGCCGAGCATGGGCCACATTCCGCCATGCTTCTCGCGTAATTTGGATAAATACTTGCGGCGATTCGCGGTACCCCATTGGCCGCTTTAAACCGCTACACAGGATATTTTACCCGCAGAATTCGCTGCTCGGTATCGGATTACCTAAAACGCGGCAATTCTCTCGAACTGCAACTTTATCGATCAGTTTCCATTCGTTTTACCGTTCTAGTGTCTCTTCTAATCCTGATGGTCAATTGATAGCTCGCCATACTTTCTGATAATCAGCAACTCGTCAAGAGTGTATTCAAAGCAGTTGCGAGTGGTGCTCTATTTGGAAATTTGCAAAAATGTTACGTTTTTTCGAATTTTGAAAAAGTAGAGTATATTGTGAATATCAAATTTTTCTGTTTTTAAATTGAGGCAATTTGTAAATCTTCAAGTATGTATATAAAAGAACATGTACAAAATTGTATATCAAGTTTTGAAATTAATTAAAAATATTTCAAGTACGTATATAAAAGAACGTATATAAAAGAACATGTACAAAATTGTATATCAAGTTTTGAAATGAATTAAAAATACTTCAAGTACGTATATAAAAGAACATGTATGAAATTGCATATCAAGTTTTGAAACAAATTAAAAATATTTCAAGTACATATATAAAAGTATGTATATGAAAGAACATGTACAAAATTGCATATCAAGTTTTGAAACGAATTAAAAATATTTCAAGTACATACATAAAAGTACGTATGTAAAAGAACATGTATAAAATTGCATATCAAGTTTTGAATTAAAAATATGAATTATTAATATGAATTAAAATATGAATTGAATTAAATGAATTGAATTCAAAATTAGTATGAAAAATCAATATGAATTGAATTAAAATATGAATTAAAAATATGAAAATATTAAAAATATGAATTGAATTAAAAATTAGTATGAAAAATCAATATGAATTGAATTAAAATATGAATTAAAAATATGGAAATATTAAAAATATGAATTGAATTAAAATATAAATTAAAAATATGAAAATATTAAAAATATGTATGAATTAAAAATATTTCAAGTACATACATAAAAGTACATACATAAGTACATACATAAAAGTACGTATGTAAAAGAACATGTATAAAATTGCATATCAAGTTTTGAATTAAAAATATGAATTATTAATATGAATTAAAATATGAATTGAATTAAATGAATTGAATTCAAAATTAGTATGAAAAATCAATATGAATTGAATTAAAATATGAATTAAAAATATGAAAATATTAAAAATATGAATTGAATTAAAAATTAGTATGAAAAATCAATATGAATTGAATTAAAATATGAATTAAAAATATGGAAATATTAAAAATATGAATTGAATTAAAATATAAATTAAAAATATGAAAATATTAAAAATATGTATGAATTAAAAATATTTCAAGTACATACATAAAAGTACGTATACAAAAGAACATGCATAAAATTGCATATCAAGTTTTGAAATGAATGTAAAATGTTTATGTGACCAAACTTCTAAATGATAATTATAGACAGTTAAGTTTGTGAATGAATAGTTCCCACGAGCTAATGACAGGATGACACGCGGAACAGATGTTCCGGTATACTAAAGCTGACTGTTGAGATCGATATAATCCAGAATTCGTACGTTGTATCGCATACTTGAAACGGATTAGACGCACGGTAGAGCCACGTGCAGCCGGTGATCTCCGATGACAAAAGCTCCGTTGCGAATCGAACGTTCGCTCCCGATACCTTCGACACGTGAGAAGCGTCTAATTAACGGGCTCGATCGCTCGCCGGCCTCAATTAGGCCAATTAATTCGTCTCGTTACGGTGCCGCGCGCATTTGCATCCTCCGCATTTTTCACCAGCTTAGGTGGGTCGCGATTATCCTACATTTGCGTTCTTCCATTTAACCTATTCCGCCGTTTACTCCAATCTCTTTATGTTACAATTTACTATTTCTAACTTCTTTCATATAATCTTCTATAATTATACTTTAAACTAACTTCTTTCATGTAATCTTTTATAATTATACTTTAAAATAACTTCTTTCATATAATCTTTTATAATTATACTTTAAATAGTTACAGAGATGTAGTGTAAATGTTGTAATTTAATGTAGATATTCATTTTATGAGAGACAGATGAGTAAATAATTTTGTGGCTCTTAATGCAAATGATGTAAAATTAAAATAGAAAGCGTCAATTATTTAATCACAATGCATATACATATATACATATATACATATATACATATACATATAGTTTATATAATTGCATAACGTTTTGTTAAGAGAATATATTAATACATATTCTTATGTATTATTATAAAGAATATGTATTAATATATTCTCTTAACAAAATTATAAATATTAATATATAGTATAAATATTAATACATTAATTCTTTATAATAATAATCTAACAAAATAACATTGCATATAATAACAATCTAACCTCTTCTAAAAAAACGAGATAATATATAAATAAAAAATGTGTAGATTGCATGCAACTCATTTTGAGGTTAACAACCCTTCCTCATAAACGAAGTTCTACCTTTAACACAGTTATAAATACACAATTCATCTCAAACCAGATAAACTCGTCAAATAAACAAGCAAAATTGTAAAAGATTTTATAATCCTTTTGTAGAAGATTTTATAATCTTTTACAATTTATAATTTTTACAATTATAATTTTTATTATAATTTTTATTATAATTATAATTTTTACAATTTATTTTTTACAATTTTATAATCTCTTCTAGCAAAATTGTAAAAGAAAATTGAAGATTTGATTGAATGAAAACATCCGTAGAACAACTACAGGTTCTTGCGTACCATTTTTGCTGAGACCTGTACCGATACATTTTCGCCATCGGACGAAACTTTTGTCGTAGCACGTTCATCAACGGATTTCTTTGAACGTGCTCGCGGAGGCACGTAGCTACGGGAACTTTAATTCAATCAGAAAGGATCGGGGAGCGTGTGCGCGAAATCGCGTACCATAATTCCATCCTGGCCAGGCTATCGGCTTTGCTGAAACTGTCTCGAACTCGTCTCTGCCGATTCCCGACAGTCTGGAAAGTTCCGGCATTACGGCCAGCATTTTTCCTTTTAGCCTGTGCCTCTCTGCACCCTCCCGCCCTTCCCGGGATTAAAACCCGTCGAATGACCAGCGAAAATAGCGAAACTGTCCGCTTCCGCTTTGTACGACCCTCTCGGACAAGTGTATCCGACAACAGACGCTCGCCTGGATTATCCTTACTTTTTTCTTTCTTCGCGGCGATACTAATGGCTTTGTTGCTTTCGGGAAACCGATTAACCGACCTTTGACATGGTTTCGGGTTCATTAGGATGCGGTGTACGACGTCGACGTAATTACCAAGGTTTCTGGTTTTTCGAAATGGCGAATTAGCAGTTTGGGAACTTTGGGTATTTGGGGATTTCAGGTGTTTGCGATTTCGGAGATTCGGGAGTTTTGGGAATTCAGAATTTTCAGAATAAGGCACTTTGGGAATTCGGAATTTTCAAAATAAGGCACTTTGGGAATTCAGAATTTTCAGAATAAGGCACCTCGAAAATTTAGAACGCTGAAACTTTGAAACTTTGGTGAAATTCGAGATTTAGGAACTGAAATCTTGGAACTTCGAAGATGCAAGAAATTTGAGAACATGGGACAGAAACATTAGAACACTCGAGACTATAGAAATTTAGGAAAGGAGAGCAAAGATCGAACGTCCCATTTCGTGATAAATCCAATGAAAACGAAACACCATTCCCCTAAAATTTCATTTACCTCCATTATCGATTACGGTAACAGTATTTTGTAAAAGAAATTCGAGTGATTTCAAGAACTGAAGGGGCGTGCCGTAATCGAATAATCGCTCTCGAGGGGTAAAATTCAGCTTTTTTATGGAGCCAAATTACAAGAACGTCCTTCGGAAACGGAAATCCCTTGTCGCGAGGTGTTCGATGAAAGGCGCGCGATATCGAATAACTAGAATTTCCCTGTTCGAAATACGTTTTACGATTCCGCACCGTGTTATTTGCTGGAAATATCTTTTCCCGAAAGATTCACCTGAGATTACTATATCGAAAATCATAGCTGTCATAAATACGTTACAGAGTATAATTTATTAAATATCGAGTTCCCGCTAAAACTTCCTTGTTAAAATACGTAATATACAACAGGATTTAATTACGGTATTATATCGGGAAATACAGTGACGAGTGTGTACACAATTTAACGCGAACTCAACGAGTCGTTCGCGCAATAATTGCCGGCATATTACATTTTCTGTGGAAATCGATTTTGTTATTGTCGTTTATGCTTTCAGCTCGTATTTGATTGTGCACTTTTAATTCTACTTACTTGTTTATTGTATTGCTTTATTTTTCTACTCTTTTCACAGTTTATGTCGTTGTACTATGATTTATTTCAGGTGCGTCAGACAGAAGTGGCTGTCAATATTTTATTGTGAAATTGTACTGTTATTGAACTTATTTAATGTTATTGTACAACTGTACTGTTATTGTACAAATACAATGTTATTGTACAATTATACTGTTATTGAACAAATATAATGTTATTGTACAATTATACTGTTATTGCACTAATTTAATGTTATTGTACAATTGTGCTGTTATTGTACAAATACGATGTTATTTGTATTTATATAAATACAATGTTATTGTACAGTTATACTGTTATTGCACTAATTTAATGTTATAGTACAATTGTGCTGTTATTGTACAAATACGATGTTATTTGTATTTATATAAATACAATGTTATTGTTCAATTATACTGTTATTGAACAAATACAATGTTATTCTACAATTATACCGTTATTGTACAAATACAATGTTATTCTACAATTATACCGTTATTGTACAAATACAATGTTATTGTACAATTATACTGTTATTATACAAATATAATGTTATTGTACAATTATACTGTTATTATACAAATATAATGTTATTGTACAATTATACTGTTATTGTACAAATACAATGTTATTGTACAATTATACTGTTATTATACAAATATAATGTTATTGTACAATTATACTGTTATTATACAAATATAATGTTATTGTACAATTATACTGTTATTGTACAAATATAATGTTATTGTCAATATTACAATAATGTCAATATATTATTGTACAATATGTTATTGTATAACTATGTCAATATGATATTGTACAATTATGTCAACATATTATTGTACAATTATGTCATCATATTATTGTACAACTATGTCAACATATTATTGTACAATTATATCAACATATTATTGTACAATTATGTCATCATATTATTGTACAACTATGTCAACATATTATTGTACAATTATATCAACATATTATTATACAATTATGTGAATATGTTATCGTACAATCATTGTACGTCCTCCAAATCGAATCGTACTAAAAACTCCAATAAATTGATCACATCCAAACTACATCTGCATCCGTCTCCTCAAAATAGTGCAAGGGATTACATACCGATCCATGGTAAAAGAACATAAATCCCCAAAAAGAATAAGGTCATTGAAAGAGATAGATGTCCATTTATCTAGCTGCACTAGTAATCTTCGAAACAGTCTTCTGTTCTCTTCTCTATCGAATACGGCTGCTTACGTTCGACTATTTCCCGATTGTCGTAAACGCGACAAAGGAATAAAAGTCCGAGGCACGAGTTCCCGAGAAGGTATGCATCCGTGTTTCGATCGTCGACGGGACGTCAAAGATCGGATCTCGGTATAGAACACCGGTTCGAGACGTTTCACAATATTGTCGATCGTCGAAGAGCCGTGACAGCGAGAGGTTCGCCGTGATTCGAAGAGGAATCGTCGGAAGAGGGGGTAACCCTCGTCACCGCAAAACTCGACCGAAAATCGAATTCTCAGGGCATCGAATGACAATTTGGCCCTCGAAGCCCGGGCTGCCGGAGCAGATAAACCCAACTAGCGGCCAGAGGGAAAACGGGAAAACAGGACCAACGGGATAGAAAGCGACGACAGGACCGGGAAGAAAAAAAGAGGAGATAAACAGGGACGGTCGAGAGAAAAGAGAAACGATGTCGTCTAACGTTGTCCAAGAGATGTTATCATCGCGGAGGAGGTTACGGCACGACAGGGGCGTAAACGATGAAAAGGTGCCCGGGACTAACCAGACTCTAACAATCGTGTCGCGTATTCTTTCTCTCTCTCCCTCGCTACGTCTCTCGATGATCCGCTCGATCCGATAGTTTCGACAGAGTTGCAATTTGCTCGATGCGGTCTCAACCCCCCTTCTTCTTAAAGGATCCTCCACAACGGCTGGCCACGACAATGAGATCCTTATCGGGATCAGAAACGTTTCCTCGAGACCTCTCGCTCGTCTCCTTATGCAGCTGTATACCCGACAATTGTATTTCCAAACGAAAACGGTGCACACTATGCGAGGACATTGTTTCTTTTTCTCTATAACCAACTTTTAGATCGACTCGGCTAAGAACGCAATTTTCGATAGGCTGAATTCAATGGAAAGCTTACGTTCGATCGCGGAAATTAATTCTTTCTCCAGTTTGCACCGTCGCACAGTGGAGTATTTGCACCGAAAAGGCGGACAGGAGTATTTTAAAATTGACGCGCTCTTTAAACTTCTATAACTTTATCAAAATTCAAAAATTAATAAATCGAAGACTATTTTAAAGCGTGAACTCACTATTTTTCAGATTTTTAACTGTTTTTATCACAGTTAGTACGGAAAAGGGAGAAATGGGATATAAGAGTACTTTCATTCGCATAAATTCCTTCACATTTCGCACATACTACGAACTGCAGATATTTTTCTTGCAATTTTTAAACATATTATTATTATTACAGAGTATTGTCATTTATATTTAACCCTTTTAGTGCCGAACGAAAAACGAGTGTCTATGCGAAGGTCGAATTTGACAAATAAGCAACGATTTGGAAAAACGCTTCTAAAAACCAAATTACAAACGATATTTACATGCTCAAAAATGCCACGTATTCGGGACGAAATGGAGAATAAAGCAATGATAATGATTCTCCAATACCGATTGAAAATAATACGAACAATACAATTATAAATAATAGAAAAATTCAGTTCTATCTTTCAAATCATTTTTACACATAAGAAAGGCATTGTTTTATCATAACATTATATAAATCACTTAGTGCGCAACATATAATTTGCATTTCTAATTTGTTTTGTAAAAAAAATTTGACATTTCACAAAGAAAAATAAAGGATAAGAGATCGATTGCATAGTGCGGGCGATAAACGGATTTTATCTGCTGCAAGACAAGCAGTTGTAGGTATACTACAACATTGCTGAAACAAAATTTTATTATTACAAATATATGTTATGATTATCAATGAACGTCTCTACACGCCTACGAGTAAAATCCGGTGACAATTAAGTTTCAAATTGCTTTAAAATCCACAGTCGGACGAAGTCGGAACCAAATTTGTTTGCATTGCAATCAGGACATGTTACAGAATAAAATGACACCAAATCGGGACACACCCGAAAGTATAACAAAATCATTAATGAAGTTTTAAAATCGTAAAAAGAGATGATTAAAGTATCGATCGTATGCAAACATTAATTATTAGACAAATATGTACGATAACAAAGTAAAACCTGTTGGAAAATGAAGGTTATATTTGTCTGAAAAGTTTGCGTATAATAACAATGTATTTTTCCAAAATAATGAAAAACTTTGAATATATCGCGTTTTGGACAATTGTTAGGGAAGGAAAGCGCGTGATGAAATCCTTGTTTCATTGAAAAACATCGCATAAATCACGAAAACGATGTTGATACATTGTTTCTCATATATTTAACTAACTCAAGCATTTTACACTTATTGCAAAATTTTTAAAATCGTGTTATGTCCGCCTTTTCGATGCAAATACCCCACTGTGCGTCGACTCAGGGTGGATTCGGAAGAAGGTCCGAAGCGACATCAAGCGTGAAACAGACTATAGTTGGGCCATTGTAACCAATCTCTTTTCCACGCTGTAAAAGTTTTCCGAGCGGCGGTGGGCTGTCCATGAAAGACAGGAGCAGAGAAACTATCTCTGCCGATAAAAAGAATGGATCTTTAATAAATAATGGGCCGAGTCGGCAGCGAGGAGACAGATCCGGCCCCATTGTAAAGCGTTTCTTTTGGCTCGGTGAAACCAGCCAGAGAAACGAGAAGTTGAAGACGCTTTTGGCGAGACCGCTGGTGCTCTATACGATTCTCTTCCCGTGTTTCCTTTTCTTTTTCCCCTCTTTTTGCGAACAACCGGGGAAAAGTATCGCGTGCCTCGCGACCACGATCGCCGAACAATTTATTCCTCGCGAACGATCCGACCTGGACTAGCTCGTATTTCAGCAATGATATACCGAGTGCCTAGCGATTTATATCCACTCGATCCGGTTTTATTTAATTTCAACGTTTTACTATGCTACATTTTCGTCTATTAATCAGCTCCGACTTTTATAGCCTTCCGATATCTAATTCCGTTACGCTTTCGTAGATCAGAAATTTAAAAATGTCCGCATTCTTGAACCTCCACATTTAACAAAATTGAAATAAAAGGATACCCTAGTACGAAACTGCAGAATTAATAACGAGGTTCGAATGAAATTATCAGCCACGTTTCCACTTTTCGAAATTGAATACCATAAAAAAAATGATCCCATCTTAGAGCTCTGGGCGAAGAAACTTTAACGTTGAGCTTAACGAAGCTCTGTCTTCCGTAAAATTATTCGAGCGTTTATTCGTTCTTGCTTACCGACATGTCATTTCAATAACAAATCGTCCTAACTAAAGTAATGAAAAAGTATCGGCGCAAATGTTTGCTCCGTTCCCCAGTCACTGTTGTTTTTGCGATTGAATGATTCCCGGCTGCAAATCAAACCGTGTAATTAAATCCATTCGGATATTTACTGTGAAAACAGCCGCGTTTCGTGTATGATTTTAATGACAGTTTATAAACATTTTGTAACGTACCGAGCAAGCGAAAATTCATTCCGGCCCGGTTGTTTTCTCGATAACGGAAACGGTCGTTTGTTGAAAGCGTAATATAATAAACAATTTCTATTGGGGTACAACAAATTAATACGTTCGAGTAAATATACCTACTGTAACGTTGCCGCTTATTTTGTTTCGTATGTGCATTAATTATGCAGCGATTAATAAAAGATTTATGTCACCGCAACTCTGATGCTGTTCAAAATTTCAAGAATTGTAAATTGTAACGTAACAGGGAATTAAAAAATTACCCCCGCAGGACGTAAGGGTTGTAAACAAGGAAGACGGACGTTGTCAACATTTAAGTAGAGACTTTTTACGTAACTTTTTCAGGACTAGGGCGAGTAACGTCCACAACGATGCGAAAAAAGTTGGCCGATGCTTTCATCGGGCCTCGCCTAAGTGCACCGTAACATCCTCGCTCATTAACCTCTGAATGATTATCCCATAACGCTTTACCTATTGGCTGATGCTCGCCAAGTTAATGCCACGGATACGTTGGATCGATATCGCGACTAAATTAAACGTCGAGTCCGAGTAAACTTCTCGAGCACGTAACCTGCCACGATAACTTCGTTTCGAGAATGCTCGATTTATATTGTCTATTCTCCCGCTGATGAACTGCTCCGATTATCCGATCACGATCGAAATTGAGCGATCAAGTGCCACTATAAAGATCCATCCGGTCGTCTAATTGTTGCAGAACATTAGACTCTTCATGTATGTTCGGTGAGCAGACAGTTAACGATAGAACACATCATATGAGTACTTATGAACGTATAAACACATGAATGTACAACTGTGTGAAGATGTGTGTATGTACAGATACATGTATGATCATATGCATACATATGGACAATGACCATATGTGTACATATGAACAATGATCATATGAATAAATACAGCTATATGAACATATTCATATACATATTATATATAAGAACATGTTCATATGTGCAGGTACTTATGCATACTTATATGAACATATGAATACTTACATGAACATATGCATACTTATATGAACGTACACATACATACATGAACATATACAACTATGTAAACACACTCATAAATTTATATAATAAGAACATATCCATATGTGCAGGTACGTATGCATATTTACATGAACATATGGATACTTACATGAACATATGCATACTTATATGAACATACTCATACATACATGAACATATACAACTATATGAACATACTCATACATTATTATATAAGAACATATCTATATGTGCAGGTACTTATGCAAACTTATATGAACATATGAATACTTATATGAACATATGCATACTTACATGAACATACACATACATGAATACACATGGACATACATAAATTGTCTGAATATGTGCATATATATAAGCTTGTTCATGGAATGTATATGAAAATAATTGTAACCAAAGACATTTCGATGATACGATTTTATGTTTGAAAAGTGAATTCCGAAGTATGTCGGAGATAGTTGGACACGGTTCGAAACAGCGAAACTGCGGGGCATTCGCGAAAGGTTAATTGTACGGAATAAAGGAGGGTACGTAAATAATTTTTCGAGAAACATTGCCATCCTCGTTAACCTTGCAATCCCTGATACTTAGTTCTCTCGTTACTGGTCCGGTGAAACCGACTGTTCGCTCTTTACGACCCCGAGTGCAGTAATGAAACATTCCTTTCTTTCCGAGTCAACTACGCTCAAGTTTAACCTAGTAGTTCATGCGACTTTAATCATTTATGTTAAAAAAAACAACGAAGCACGGTACCGCTGAAAATGCACTGGTCTTTTCTTCCAGTTTGTTTATGAAGACTGAAAAATTTACGGAGCTGGCTTTTCCTTTTTATGAAAATTTGATGAGGGAAGAATTTGGGAATTTAAGGAGTTGGAAGTCAGGGATTTGGAAATGTAGGACAACGGGAATTTGGAGATTTTAGACGCGGAATCTTAAACGTTTAGATTTACCTTCTTAAAAGTTGTAAACGATGCACTAAGTACGGAGAAATAAGTTTTCATCGGTAAGGAACACCGATCGCGGTTAAAGTTATTCAATTTTCTACTATTAGATACTATTAGATACTATTGGGTCTTCCCGAAAGTTCCTGCCGATTTTGAGGGGAACTGAAACACTGCTCATTTAAATTTGACACACATTTATTAAATTATATAGGTGCTATTCTTCTCCGTTTTTTATATAACTTGAGAAGTCTTTCCAGAACATCTTATGTTTTATTAAAACCTAATTATAAAAATTAAAATTATAAAAATTATTCTAAATAAAATTTCATGCCTATCGAAAATCGGCACGAACTTTCGGGACAACCTAATAGTTTACTGTCATTGATATTTCGATTGGAACGGTAATAATACGGCGATAATATTAATAGCGGATACCGGTATGTAAATGACGGTGCTGATACCGAAAGTATTAATATTATTTGAGCGTGAGTTACGCGAAGCCGTTGCATCTCGTATTAATGTACTGTAATGTAACTTCTGTTGCTTTGCAACTGATGTATGCGCGCAATAAATCATCGTGAATCTTATTTGGACGAGCAGACACTGGCTCGTTCAACAGGTCTAATTTGCGAACCATCGTCCCACGATAACTTCGCGCTCTGAACGTTTCTCTACACCTCGTCGCTCCTTTTTTATTCGTTTTCTGGACGCTAGATACACTCGAGCCTTTTTTCGGAATAAAGCAAACTCTCCCTACACGCTCTCAACGATTACGCTCGAGTCTCGAACACCGACTATTGTACGAACGTTGCTTTTTCACCGGCGATTTCAAGAATCGATGTAGCCTCTTAATATTTTTCCGCTTTTTATCGATGCCTTTGTTCGCGTCTCGTTAACTTCTTACGATGAAAAGACGAGGAATAACAGGATGAGGTAATTAAGCCGTAGTCGAAAGAAATGGACAGTTTCCTCCGGCAACTAATCTCTGTCCTCCGTTAATACCTACGTACGCTTACATAACGCGTTAACAATTTTCGCTTAATTACAATGTCCATTCTCGATTCGCATAAAACAGTTTGACCGCGTTATATTCCCTGGCAGAGTTTTACCGCTCCATAAGCGGTCTCCGATTAATATTCTTGTCCGGTTGACCGATTGTTTATGGGTATTTCCTGGCACGCAATTTGCGAGACGATTTAATCGGCGAAAAATCGAGAGAGCGCAACTACGGTAGCCGTTACAGTGACTGGTAACAAGAGTTTAACAGCGAATCGCGTGTAATAGTTCTTTTATCTTTTTGGCAACGCGCTTTCATTGCCTCGTTAAAACGCGCCGACCACTCGAAGAAGACATTAAAACGCTGTACCACTCCATAAAGATAAAAAATGTATTTAAGCGTCAGCCAATCCTGCTTGACCTCTCGCGGAACACGCGCTCGTCTACTTAAAATCGTATTACATCCAGGGTATTCCTGCTCAACTTTTATTAATACTTCTCCGGCGAAAATGGCTGACCTTCGCTCCACTACTCGATAATTCCACGGTGAAACGTATAATCGATCCGTCAATTTTTATTTTTAGTTCTCAAAATGACATTGGACTTTTCGAGATCAACCGATTAAAACAATTTTATTTTATTCTTACCGAGAACTTTGTTGTGTTCCTACAACTTTAAACTGATGTATAAGTTCTGCTTTACGATAGTGTATCATGAAATCAAGTTAGAGTTAGTTATAAGCTCGAATTTTTGTTAAGTACATTATTAAACCGCCCACATGTCTGAAAGTGACTACTTTCAGCAGCATTAGTCATTTTCAAATATAGCTTGAAAATGACGTAAGCAACACTTTTATGCGACTGTCGATACTCGTTTTTTTTATTAAAAAAGATAAACGTATGCGAAAGATTCGGAGAAAATATTAGTCGGACAACAAATCAGTACGGACGTATCTAAAACGAAACAACGATTCATGGATCGTTCCCATTCATCCGCATGATTCGCGTTTCCCCTTTGATATCGCTTTGGCATTCACGGCTGCTCGTGTTCAATGGCGAAGATAAATCGGAGCCTTTAAGAAAAATTGCCCCCGGTCCTTCCAACGAATTTTATCTAGCCGCTAAGCCATCGATACCGATCGACCTATCTTTCTTTACGTACATTAATAACCCCGCGACTTCGTTAGCGGTTCCCTTTTTATCTGCCACGATAACTTGGACCCAACTTTTGGTCAACAGCCTTTGAGCGACTGGAACTTCGATATTATTTCTCTCGATACTCGTTTAAATGAAAGCAGTGATTCTTTTCAGAATTTTTTTCAGTTGTATGAACACCTGATGCGAACAAGTTCAATGTACATATGTAGCGTAGCTTTAATGTAAATGTATGTAATGTAACTTTTATATAAATTCATATAATGTAACTTTTATATAAATTCATGTAATGTAACTTTAATATAAATTCATATAATGTAACTTTTATATAAATTCATATCATGTAACTTTTATATAAATTCATATAATCAAACTTTAATATAAATTCATATAATGTAACTTTTATATAAATTCATGTAATGAAACATTGATATAAATGTATGTAATGTAACTTTTATATAAATTCATATAATGTAACTTTTATATAAATTCATATAATGTAACTTTCATATAAATTCATATAATGTAACTTTAATATAAATGTATGTAATGTAACTTTTATATAAATTCATATAATGTAACTTTTATATAAATTCATATCATGTAACTTTTATATAAATTCATATAATGAAACTTTAATATAAATTCATATCATGTAACTTTCATATAAATTCATATAATGTAACTTTCATATAAATTCATATAATGTAACTTTCATATAAATTCATGTAATGAAACATTGATATAAATGTATGTAATGTAACTTTTATATAAATTCATATAATGTAACTTTTATATAAATTCATATAATGTAACTTTAATATAAATTCATATAATGTAACTTTTATATAAAATCATATAATGTAACTTTTATATAAATTCATATAATGTAACTTTAATATAAATTCATATAATGTAACTTTCATATAAATTCATATAATGTAACTTTCATATAAATTCATATCATGTAACTTTCATATAAATTCATATAATGTAACTTTCATATAAATTCATGTAATGAAACATTGATATAAATGTATGTAATGTAACTTTTATATAAATTCATATAATGTAACTTTAATATAAATTCATATAATGTAACTTTAATATAAATTCATATAATGTAACTTTTATATAAATTCATATAATGTAACTTTTATATAAATTCATATCATGTAACTTTCATATAAATTCATATAATGTAACTTTCATATAAATTCATGTAATGAAACATTGATATAAATGTATGTAATGTAACTTTTATATAAATGTATGTAATGTAACTTTAATATAAATTCATATAATGTAACTTTAATATAAATTCATATAATGTAACTTTTATATAAATTCATATAATGTAACTTTAATATAAATTCATATAATGTAACTTTAATATAAATTCATATAATGTAACTTTTATATAAATGCATATAATGTAACTTTCATATAAATTCATGTAATGAAACATTGATATAAATGTATGTAATGTAACTTTGATATAAATTCATATAATGAATCTTTGATATAAATACATATAATGTAACTTTAATACAAATTCATATTTACGTGTTTTACTTTTTTCTCGTATCTCCGGATGCAACGCGTCTCGGATCTTTCATGGCCGGTTGTTTTTTGGCACGGAGGATCTTATAAATTTGCTTAACAATACGAGAACGTCTATATTCGTGTTGATTCCCCGGACTAGAAAGAGAAATATATGGTTCGGAGGGTGCCACGCCTAGCTTATTCTTCCCGAAACCGCTGTCATTCCTCCAGCTGGCTTAGATGCCTTCTCCACCCATGGCCTGTATTTCTAATTACAGGCCGCCGCGTTTTTCTTCGACGGAAAGAAAAATTATGGATTCGTACCGGCTGTTTTTGTGCATTTCTGCGCTCGTTAGTAAACTGTCTGCTCGATCCTACGATCTTTACACGATCGATCAAAAATACTAACCTTCATCCTTACAAATTTACAATTGTGGTATGTGTGTGTATCTGTACTCTGTAATTGTATGTTTAGTATGGGTGCATATTATGAATGAAGCTTGCGTATGATTGAAGTTTGCATGTAATGAAGATTGCTAGAAGATTGTCTTTTTGGTGTGATTGAATGTTTTTGAGGAACGAAGCGAAGAGGGCATTGCTTCGAGTGAAATCGTGAGATAGAGACGTGTGAGATTTGTAATTCGAGAGATTCCATTTGTGCTGTATTTAATTGGTTATATCTATTTATTTGTTAACAAATTTGTTATTATTAAATATTATTCTACACAATCGGTAATATATATGATATATAATCAGTTACCATCGGTCTTCAGTACAAAATTCGAAGATACAAAAATACGGAGAAATCTTGTAAGGGTATAGGGCAGGGGTTGGCAACCTTTTGAGTCGGAAGAGTCAAAAATTACAATTTACAAAATTTCAAAGCTTTTAAAGAGCCACAAAATTTTGTCTTGCCAATAATAAATAGTACTCGCATAAATAAAATTTTTTGATAATCAAAAATAATCTATTTTTACATATATAAGTAGTGTTTTTCACGACAAAGAAGATAATATATGTATGGCAATGTTAGATAATGAGTTTTTTTTTTTGTTAAAATAAATAATATTTGCGTATGCAACTGAAGAGCGTGGTAATTGGATGCGTTGCGATTCCAGCTCTTGGTAATTCAATGCATTGCAATTCCAGCGCGTGGTAATTCGATGCGTTGCGATTCCAGCGCTTGGTAATTCGATGCGTTGCAATTTCAGCGCTTGGTAATTCAATGCATTGCGATTCCAGCGCTTGGTAATTCAATGCATTGCAATTCCAGCATGTGGTAATTCGATGCGTTGGTATTCCAGCGCGTGGTAATTCAATGCCTTGCAATTCTAGCGCGTGGTAATTCGATGCGTTGGAATTCCAGCGCGTGGTAATTCAATGCATTGCAATTCCAGCGCTTGGTAATTCGATGCGCTGGAATTCCAGCGCTTGGTAATTCAATGCATTGTAATTCCAGCGCTTGGTAATTCAATGCGTTGGAATTCCAGCGCTTGGTGATTCAATGCGTTGCAATTCCAGCGCGTGGTAATTCTATGCGTTGGAATTTCAGCGCGTGGTAATTCAATGCGTTGCAATTCCTGCGCTTGGCAATATTAGATAATGAGTTTCTTTTGATAAAATAAATAATATTTGCGTATGGAACTGAAGAGCCGCAGCTTTACATCCAAAGAGCCGTTTGTGACTCGCGAGCCGTAGGTTGCCGATCTCTGGTATAGGGGATGAAAAGTGTACCTACATAGCTTGTAAAGATCCAACTTTTTACTGACACCGTAATAGAACACATAAAGTCTTATTTCCGGATTTCGAACTTAGAAAAAGTCCACTTAATATCCGTAACACTTTAATCTCCGAAAAGTTGGCAAAGGAAAATCGAAAATAGAAAGAAAGTTGAATGGCCGAGAACGCTTAACGGATCTTTTGTCAACTATATCTGGAATATTATAGCTATGGGTGTGAGAAGTTGTCGAGTACGATTCAATGGTTTTGAAAAGTTTTTTACGGTCCGAGCAGAGTGAAATTCTCGGCTGGCTCGAGCTCGTTTGCATGACTTTATTGCACGAATCGCTGAGCAATATTAAATCGCATGAATATTTAAAGATACGTCTACGTTTGTCAGGAAAACTTCCCTTATATTATTACCCTCTTTTTTAGCTCCATTAAGCGTGCTTTTAATCGGTCCGCTAAGCTGTTGCAACTTTCCACCTCGGCTTTTAAACGGACCGCCTCGATTTCTTCATCTTCGAAACTTTACGAGAAAAAGTTCCGCGTTAATTATTCATCGATTTCGATGTTCCGTGAATCTGTATCCGATAAATCGTTCCAGCGAATTGTTATATTCGCCTGATACCGATCACTCGTTTCAGCTTCGATAAAAATTTCCTCCACTAATTATCTTATCGATTTTATTAAATAATAACTTGGAATTCTGGAAACTTTATCGGTGCCTTGGAATTTTAGAGAGTTTCGAAATTGTAAAATATTAGAATTTTGGAACTTTGGAAATTTACGAGTTTGAAACTTCGGCTGCTATTTTGCGACTTCGATACTTTCGAATTCTGCAAGCTTCTGACTTTAGGATTTTGAAAATTTAAGACTATGGAACTTTAATACTTCTGACTTAGACATTCAACTTGGAATTTTCAAATCTAGTCTGGACATTAAAACTAAAATTACCAAACCAGTCAAATGACCGCCTTACAAGTTTCTTATTAAAAAGTACACACTTTGTTGAAGTACATTTCTTGAAATCAAAATTGATTTTCATTAAGATGAAGAATAAATGTGTGTATTAATTCATGTTTCGTCATTTGTTTCTTTATTTTTGAATTTCATTTTTAATTTGCTCAAATGACTCCACAAGTTTCTTATTAAAAAGGTACACATTTTGTTGAAGTACACTTTTTAAAATCAAAATTGATTTTCATTAAGATGAAGAATAAATGCGTGTATTAATTTATATTTCGTCATTTGTTTCTTTATTTTTGAATTTCATTTTTAATTTGCTCAAATGACCGGTCCACAGGTTTCTTATTAAAAGGTACACACTTTGTTGAAGTACATTTCTTGAAATCAAAATTGATTTTCATCAAGATGCAAAATAAATGTGTATACTAAATTATGTCTTATCGTTTGTATATTTATTTTTGAACTTCATTTTTACTTTCAAATTAAGTACGCACTGTATACCGGTAGGTTTATTGTTCAGACTGTGAGACTGGGATTTTAGAATTCAGACATTGAAAGTTTATAATGAGAAATAATATTTGAATCCACAAATGTTACACCTGTAATGTTTCATCGATGTATGAACTACAGCTGTAAAAATTTACCTGTTAAATTTAATTATAACAGAAGTGAAATATGCCACAGTTGTCATTTTCTGACAATTGAAATTCAGCAGTCTCTTTATACAACTTAACACATTTTTTTCTAAATAAATATTGTAAATCAAACTCTGTGGAAGTTCAATACTATCCAAAGAAATAGTGTATTTGACTTATGAAGGAGCAACGATATGCAAAGTCCAGGAGCCCTGAAAAAACGCATATCCGAATAGGAGCGAATGACCGGTGATAAAAGCGTGGTCCGTCAAAAAAGCAGTTGCATCAGGGTGGTATTAAATCTCGTTTTAATCTTCGATCGATGAACTCATTTCGCATTGGCAGACCGAGCGTTAAAAAACGCTGGTGCAGAAAGTGTAGAGGCGAGCAGACGCGGAGCAATTATACAGGGGATTAATGTGCGGCTTGATTTTTGTTTCTTGTTGATGGCGTTGTTGATGTTGTTCCAGGAACGAGTGGTGGCAGGTATTCGAGACGGAAAGCACTTGGAAATATTGTTGTTGCCCCGCCTAGAGCGTTCCCGTGGTTGCTTTAAACGTCCTACCTTAAATTCGGCCCTCGTTCCCGCTACGGTTAAGGGCGTGGACTAAGTAGCCCGTCGAGCCGTCGTTTATTCCCTGTTTAGTATCCCCGCTCTCTCTCTCTCTCCCTTTCTTCTGTTTTTCGTTAATTGCGCCAGCGAACCGGCGAACCAGAAGAGCACGCTTCTCACCTGTTGCAAACGTATAAATATTACAGGCCCGTTGCGTTCGTTGCCTACGATTCGCCTACTTCCATAAACCAGCCAAGATAATCATCGTGTCCGTCGCGAGCGGACGCGAATTCAAATCATCCGGCCGTTTGTTTTCCTCGTTAAACGGAACAACCGTTCCAGCCGGAAATTAATACGCCCACGTACGCTTCACGAATACTTCTTTACGGGAAATATCCACTCGTACATATTTTTCTCTGCTTCCAAATTCACCTTTAACGAGCTGTCATGTGATCTCAGGATTTAGGAATGTGGACGTCTGTGGATTTCGGGATATTTGGGACGCGGAGAGCTTTAGGTCTGAGGATTTCAGGGTTTAGGAATTTGGAGATACAGAGATTTGGAGACGTATGAGTTTGAACAAGTAGGTTTTAGATATTTAGAGGTACTGGATTCTGCGGTTTTGAGGGTCTTGGCAGAGTCATATAGGAACGTGAACACATAGGTATTTAAGGATTTAGGGGTTTGTAAATTAGGGGATGAAAATTTGAAGATCTAGAAATTTGACGATATACAGATTTAAAGGTCTAGCTATTTCGGAGTCTAACAATTTGGAGAAACAGAAATTTAAATTTTAAAAATACATATAGAAGTCTAAAAATTTTAATATCTAGAGTTTTGTAGACGTACAAATATGAATACATATTCGAGGATTTAAACACTAGATACAAAAATCTAAGAATTCATAGAAGATTAATCTATGACATGTCAGAAAATTGATATTATTATAAGAATTTATAAATTTATTAGAAAGCTTGTATCGACATAGAAAGCGTAGGTCGTCGCAGCTCGAACAGTTTTACAACGGGGTGAATCGTTCCTCTCTACCTGTGTACGTCGGCTGTTTCGTCTGAAGGTAAGCGGCGATAAAAAAACGGCGAAAAAAGACGCAAGAAAAAAGAGAATCGATTATCCATCGGTGAATTATGATAATTGCACGTTTAGTTCGTGGCCGTTTTATTCGGGGGACGCACGGTTGAACCGTTGGCGCGTGGTAGAGGAACCAAACGGATCTCGGGCTTCTGGAAAGAAGCTTTTTTACACGCGACCATGTTGATTTTAAAAGGATCCTCTGCAAAAGTTATTTCGCTCTTTTTTACCTGCGAACCGCCTGCTAAATTCCTTCGTTGTTTTATACCCCACGATGTTACGGCCAAATCTGCACTTTGCTATACGTCGAAAACTAGAGACTCAGAAATTTATAAAAATCGCTAGGATTTTCTAGCGATAGAAAAATTTATATTGCTAGGATAGCGATTCGACAGATAGATTCCATAGTATAATCAATTATAATTATCTAAATTATCTAAATTATAGATACATAGACAATTATAATTATCTAAAGATCTAAAATTTCTAGGTTTGGAATTTAGGAATGTATATTTAGGAATCCAAGAATCTATAGACAGAGATTAAGGATAGGCAAAGAAATCTAGAAATGCATCTACATCTTATCTTGGATATAGAAGTCTATAAATTTACGACTACACCTCCAGATATAACGTACACATCGAGTTTCCGTTTTATAGTCCAAACAGTTTCGTAAATAATTTACGAAAATATTTTCGTTGCTAAAGAGGGAATATTTCTCCTCGCAATGAATGATGAACGCGTTCATCTTGCATCTAAGAAAAGAAGTACCAGACGAGCTCGGCTGTATCCTATTACGCGACAATAGTATGAAAAAAGAACGGTAAACAGTAACTAAAATTGTCCGTACCCTATCGAGAGATGCAGAGAACACGAGCACAAAGATGGAAGCTGCGTCAATAGCTCTAAAACTGGAATAGAAACGAAACAGGCAGAGAATTCGTTAATAATAGTTTAGCGGCAATTTTCGAAGCGTTATTTCTACAAAGCACGTGTAGCTTCGACGATAGAGTATCCATTGACGTCGATAGACACTTTCCCGAAACAAATACTGACGTCAACGGTATACAATTGACGTTAGCTATCGGACACGATATCAATTTAGAGATAGACCGGAAAGGAACCTAATTAAACTTTCACGATAGGGCCAGGTATCCCCCAAATCGTTTCTAATCTACCGATCTTCGAGTTCTCGTTCGTCCTGAATCAACTCGAGGGACCTTGTTCGATATCCCTCTCGCTCTGTTCCTTCGACTTTTTCCGCTTGCGGTCGTAGATAAACTACAGGCGGCCCTCGACTTTCGCACATTTTTAACACGTTGACACACGTAATCTTCAATTGCATTCAGTAGTGCTTTAATTCTTGATCAGTTTTTCTAAATATTTGCACAATATCTTGTTACATAGATCCATGTAATTAATGCAAAAATTTGTGGTTAGAAGAATGAATAAAATTTTAACAATATACATGTTAAATCAGTATAGATATTTAAGTGTCACCCATATAAGGGTGACGTGGCAGTCAACGTGTTAAAGATTCAATTGTTTAATTGTCTGCGATTGGATGTCCTCCCAGGGGACAAAAGAAAAAGAACAAAGTTTCAGTCTTGCATTAGAACGTGTGTTTTACTAACTTATTTGTTTAAATTTAAATGTTTCGCTCTTATAAATTGATAAGCATGAGCCAGAAATGTAAAAGCTGCACCTGAAAGAACTTAACACGCCTCTTTTAACTTTATTATGTATATATATTGATAAATAAATACTTTAAAACACAGTTTTTGGGACATATTTTTTTACATCCCTCTACTTTCGGACATTCAACATTCGCACACACTTTCAGGAAGTCGAGGGCCTACTGTATCGGAATTAAATACAGATACTGTCTTTAAGCGAATGTTTCAAAAGGTAGATGCATTATGCTGGCGTTTTAGCATATTATTCTGCTGCTTTGTTAGTCCATTCTACTAATCTTCCATTATACTTATGCTACGTAGCTATTCTATTGTTCTACTCTGCACCAGTTACTTCGCGGCTCTTGCAACGTTGCCTCGATTAAGGGACGAAGTCCTTATCCTCGAAGTTCGTCCAGGAGGAAGTCGCAGGTGTGTCCCGAAGGATGCAACGAGGCCAGTGTATGTCTGGAGCGATTGTTGCAACGATTTCCTATCCATCCGCGGCCGCTTTCAAGCCCCTTACCCTCGAGTCCCGTTCTATTATCAATTTCCGTGGAAAGCCCTGAAATTCGCATTCGCACGCAGCTCCGCGAACAGCCCGGGGACATTTGAACTCATAGCCGATGCCAACAGAGGCGAACCGCACACGGTTACGGCAGTTGGTTGCTGCTACGTCGAGGGCCAATCAAATTCTAACAATTACCAGTCCGTAGTCCTGGTCTGGTTTGCCTCCTCCGGGCGAAAACCGGCTCGTTTTACAGTCGGACCAACCAGTGCAAACCGTGCGCTTCAATCCTCTCTTTCTCTCTCTCTCTCGTCGATCCCTTACTTCCTTCCTTCCTTCCTTCATTCGACTACGTACCGCCGTAAACCCAAATTGCATTATTAAAATCTAATCTACCTTCGGCCGAGTACGTATGCCACGGCCATCGGAAATCTGATACACCGATCCTGACGGCCGAGTGTGCGCGGAGAGACAGGAAATAGATGGACAGGATAGAGAGACGAGGAGAACCGGATTGGGTACTTGGACGAATCGGCGAAAGAGAGAGAGACGGGAGACGGATTAGAGTTGCTTTTCTCCGGGTCTCTTCCCTCGCTTTTGGAAGGGATAGATCGGAAGATTAAACGAGGATACCTGCTCTTATTGAGTTCTCTCTTGGTTATGAAGTAGTTAGCCCTTAAATCGCGAGCGTTTCGAGCTAAATCGCTCGAAAGTACCTTCGCATATACCCTTGCTGACTAACTTAGTCTGCGACGTACGATTCCGAGTGATAAGACTGCTCCGGTTACGACCGAAAATCTCTGTGACGTCATATGTGCATTGTACAGATACTGCATATTATTCGGTTGCATGGATTTAATTGTACAGTAATTTCGGTATCACAAAACAACTATGATCAGCAGTCTACTCTATTCTTTCGTTACTTCGCTACTTTAACAGTTCTGCTATTTTACTGTTCCACTGCTCTGATATTGACTGCACCCTTCGTCACGTATCCGTCATATTCTAAAAGAGTTACATCGATCGTGTACCGCATAAACATTGTATGTCCACTTTCGCCGTGCAAGAAATATACTGAACAATACGAAATTATCGAACGTATTGACTCATTCAGTCTTCCAAAGACTTTAACACGTTGACTGCCAGGCGCATTTTTATGGTTTGCCCAATTTAATGAATTTTTCATTATGCGATGCATATTATGTTGAAATATTATTTGCAGTAAATAAAGTGAGTTATAAAATTGTTTTTGTGTGTTCTATATTGCATTAATTTCTTCAAACCATTATAGTAACAATGGTATCACTGGTTCAATTTTTGGCCTCTAGAGATAAGACTTTTTTAAAAATGGAATATACAAATTGCCATCACGCTGGCAAAAAGTCATAAATAACGATGGCAATTATATTATTCAATAAAGTTTATTCAAAGTATGATAAAATTTATTCTTCTGTTTCATTCTAAAAACGGACAGAACTTTCCGGTAGACCTAATATAAGTACATCGAGTCAGGTAATTTATAGGTTAAGTTGAAAAGCTAACGCGAACAACGGGCTTAATTCGCATCCATGATGTATCGAAACGAGGATCCAGTTAACGAGGCGTATAATGGGATCGGCCGTTATCGAATGATTAAAATATCATCGGTCGTTGAAATAATCTCGGCCGATGGTGGTGATGATTTTAAACGCGCCGTCGAGGGGGATATTAACAGGGTTCGACTCGGAATTAAATTGCGAATTTAGCGACGCACGTTGCACAATCTACCGATGAACCTGATCTCGTTATTATGAACCGTCCCCGCGTAATATGATCGACGGCCGACAGAATCACGAGTCGCTTCCGGCGACGGCTGTTTGATTTATGCGACGCGGAGAACCCAAATTTCAAATCCCGGGTTACACGTTCTTGCCCAAGGTACATTCGGGTTGGCTTAAAGACTATATTTTTATAGTTGCACTGTTTTTATGGTGGTCTATCTTTCCAATTTGTTCTTTGGGTTACTTTTATCATTTTTAAAAATTTTATGAGGGTGTTCCAAGATGGCGGAGCTGGTCTTCTAATTTCTGAAGATCTAGTGGCACGGATTGTTGTATTTATGGGTCCCCAAATAACTGTGATGGAAATAACTAGGCTGTAAATTCTCAGATCTTCAGATACATATGTTTGCGAATTTCTGGTTCTCCGAATTTCTAATTTTCCGAATTTGGAAGTTGCTGTATTCCTACGCTCTCAAATTCCTATGCTTCAAATTCCTACGCTTCAAATTCCTACGCTGCAAATTCCTACGCTGCAAATTCGTGCGCTGCAAATTCTCAGATCTCCAAATTCGTACATTTGCGAATTTCTAATTTTCCGAATTCGGAAGTTGCTATATTCCTACGCTCTCAAATTCCTATGCTTCAAATTCCTACGCTTCAAATTCCTACGCTGCAAATTCCTACGCTGCAAATTCCTACGCTGCAAATTCGTGCGCTGCAAATTCTCAGATCTCCAAATTCGTACATTTGCGAATTTCTAATTTTCCGAATTCGGAAGTTGCTATATTCCTACGCTCTCAAATTCCTATGCTTCAAATTCCTACGCTTCAAATTCCTACGCTGCAAATTCCTACGCTGCAAATTCCTACGCTGCAAATTCGTGCGCTGCAAATTCTCAGATCTCCAAATTCGTACATTTGCGAATTTCTAATTTTCCGAATTCGGAAGTTGCTATATTCCTACGCTCTCAAATTCCTATGCTTCAAATTCCTACGCTGCAAATTCCTACGCTGCAAATTCCTACGCTGCAAATTCGTACGCTGCAAACTCTCAGATCTCCAAATTCGTACATTTGCAAATTCCTGTTTTCCCAAATTTCTAATTCCGCGACTTCGTAAGTTCCTTGATGGAAATTGGTGTAAAAATGAATTATCTAATATTGATAACTATTTAATAACTTTAACACAATTAACACAAATTAACACTGAATGAATTTATTTTGAAACATGAAACAATAACTAAAAAGGGGCTCTTAAATAAAACACAAGATCTTTTTTCAAATACGTGTTCAATATCGTAATTGCAAAGAGAAACAGTAAAAAATAAATTTATAGATATTATTTTATTTAACATTTGAGGATCTATTTAAAACGAGCGGTGTCATATAAATGGTAGATAAATATATAGACTTAATTACCGACTCATTTTTAAATTACTGACATATTTGTAATTTATTTTTGCTATTTTCAACATTGCTATATTCCTACATCCCCAAATCCTAGAACCCAAACTACCAAAGTCGAGTTCAAATCTCTTAACACATTAAGGACCGCAAAGAAAGCAATTTTTGTGAAACTTTCAGAAATTATATAATAAGATGCATTCTAGGTATTATTGAAAAAAATTATGTTTTTTAATACTTACAAACTTTTATTTAAAAAATTAATTTGTACGAAATTTTTAGAAATTGTAAGATGGAATGCACTTTAGGTATTAAAGTTTAATACATTGTCTATTCGTGTAAATAATTAAGTACACAAAGTAGATATAATGAATCAAAGTAGGTAACATCTAAAGACAGCGTCTAGAAAACACGGGTTATTTCGTGATCCATCCGTAACAGACGGAACGCGAAACACGAGAAAACTCGTGAGCGATCCTTAATTTGATAAGACGCTAAAATTCTTACCGCAATATGCTTATCTCCTAAAGACCACAAAAATAAAGAATTGGTTATATTTCCTAAGAAGTCGCGATTTGTTGTTGACTGTAGCAATTTACGATGATCGCGTGAGTACTCGGTATTTTGCATTTCGTACATCTCCGCTTCCATTTACTTGATTCGTGCCGCAGCATCGAACTGCACCGCCCTTAACGACTTGGGCCCCCGTTAAATTACGCTAAATTATTAAAATATGATAATCTTCGGGCAAATTGCGGCCAGATGAAATCTGCGCCTTCGTTAAAAACGTCATCGTGTTCGTCGATATTGATGTAGCGCCGATCGGGGGCAGGTTATATAAATTACCACGCCTGTGGAAATCTGGAAATTAATTGAACGCAGTCATTCTAGGAATCCGCTCTCGTTAATGCTCTCAACGACCCGTTACAAGCCGATAATGCAAGAATTCTTACAAACTGGTTAAACTGTAGCAATCTTACCGCTGTGTTGGACTTTCAATTTTAATAACGAGCCGCAAAATTTTATGACTTTCGTTAAGTAACTTATATGCTGCAAACTTTGTGTACGCTGTATTTATTGTTCATAAAATTACCGAATAAGAGTTCGAATTTACTGCAGTTGTGAACGTGTTAAACCATCGTGCTTGAATTTGAATAAAATTTATGTACAATGAGTATTATTACACATGATTGCATGTCGAATGTGGGACTAATCTTAATGTGTCTTTTAATACAGAAGTGTTCTTTGACTCCTGACCGTTCTTTGATAAATATCGGTCAGGAAATTGTATAGCGGAAGCTGTAACTTAATATTGTGTGTAATTATGTTACAATGCTTGTTGGGAATTCGGAAGCTTAACCCTTAATAACCTAGAGTTTCAATTTTGATACCAATCTTTTAAACCGAATGTTCACATTACTATTAGTTTTTTTTTATAGGTTGGCTGCACGTATTTTACTGTTGAATAATATTCTTTCCAACGAAATTAAAAAAAAAATCAAATGTCATTAATGTTTTATTTTATCTATGACATATTACTTGCGCGGCAAAGTGAACAAGTAAACACATTTTACTAAAAGTTTTGTTCAATACAAATTTGATATATTTTCTTTTTCTGAAGAATATAACTACTTTTGAGGTAAGTGACTATATTATTTTCGCTATGATATAATTATTTTTTGCGAGTGCATAGGTATATCTGATTTCTTTATGGCGTTAATGCCTGAAGTATCAAAATTGATACCTGTTTTTTTTTTCTAAATAAATATGTAAAATAAATATTGTGATTTTTTTAGCTATTTTTCCTTTCATCTAGACCCTCAAGCAAACACAGTAATATTAAAAATAAATCACTTTCGTAAATCAGGCTACTAAGGGTTAAGAATTCGGGGGGTTGGAAATTCGGAAGCTTGAGAATTCGGAGGGTTGGAAATTCGAAAGCTTGAGAATTCGGGAGCTTGAAAATTCGGAAGCTTGAAAATTCGGAAGCTTGAGAATTCGGGAGCTTGAAAATTTGGAAGCTTGAGAATTTGGAAGCTTGAGAATTCGGGAGCTTGAAAATTTGGAAGCTTGAGAATTCGGGAGCTTGAGAATACGGGAGCTTGAGAATTCGGAAGTTTGAGAATTCGGAAGCTTAAGAATTCGGGAGCTTGAGAATTCGAGAGCTTGAAAATTCGAAGCGTTGGGAATTCGGAAGCTTGAGAATTCGGGGGGTTGGAAATTCGGAAGCTTGAGAATTCGGAGCTTAAAAATTCGGAGGGTTGGAAATTCGGGAGCTTGAGAATTCGAAGGGTTGGAAATTCGGAAGATTAAAAATTCGGGAGCTTGAAAATTCGGAAGCTTGAGAATTCGGGAGCTTGAGAATTCAGAAGCTTGAGAATTCGAAGCGTTGGGAATTCGGAAGCTTGAGAATTCGGGGGGTTGGAAATTCGGAAGCTTGAGAATTCGGGAGCTTGAAGATTTGGAAGCTTGAGAATTCAGAAGCTTGAGAATTCGAAGCGTTGGGAATTCGGAAGCTTGAGAATTCGGGGGGTTGGAAATTCGGAAGTTTGAGAATTCGGGAGCTTGAAGATTTGGAAGCTTGAGAATTCAGAAGCTTGAAAATTCGAAGCGTTGGGAATTCGGAAGCTTGAAAATTCGGGGGGTTGGAAATTCGGAAGCTTGAGAATTCGGAGCTTAAAAATTCGGGGGGTTTGAAATTCGGGAGCTTGAGAATTCGAGAGCTTGAGAAAACTTGACACAAGTTTTCACCTTCTTCAACCTGATAACTATTTTTTCATAAGCCAATATTAAGGAGAACACAACGAGTGTCATCGTTTAACAGAGCTTGTATCAACTACAGTTTCCGGGTTGAATTTAGTGCAACTGCTGATTCACGTACATCTAGAAACACCCACAAAAAAGCTGAACTTTGCTGTAATAATGAGGATTACGTGGCAAAATCGAAGCGTGGCATTCATTAAAAGATAATTAAGGGCAGCCAGGAAATAATGATCAGACTGCGGATTGTCTCGCGAAAACTGAATAATTCTCTCGAAGATGCAAGAATTCTGTGGTGCTAATTTAATAGACATCTCGGAAAATGTAAGTTTTCAGGTTAACCTAATAATCGTACTCTACATTGGACATTTTTACTCTGGAAGAAGGAACCACCTTGACCGTTTCTCCTCGACCGTCCCTGTTTTTTCGTTCGGAACTGCAAATAGATTCGCGAGGCTTCGATTCCCGATCGAAGCGAAAATAAATTTTAAAAGCGTAACCGGGAATATCTTCCTCGAATCTCGCCCGATATCGGATCTCGCCGACAAAACACTGCTCGATATAAAGTACCTCATTATTTCTTATTAATAGTCGTGCAATTAGCAAGTAGGTAGAACGCTCGTTTATTACGGAATAAGTTGCCGATGTAGCTGTTTTATCGAAGTTCCGATCGGTAGCGATTCCTAATGATATATGGTAAAAGAGCGGAGTTATAATTAGTAGAAGAGGTAGCTGCGAAGTGAGCGCACACGCGTGGCGTGACCTATTACCCTATAACCGATCGGATCCAGATTCCAACCCCGTCGGTGGCCATTCTAGCAGGTAGCCGTACAAATTAGCCAACATCCGAAGTACGTTGAATGCAATCGAGCGGTAGAATCGAAGAATGGTAGTCGTCCAGATGCGCATCCCGTTTTCGTGCACCGTGTTGGTGGGCGAAGCGGAAAAAAGAGCCACGTTGCTCGGCGAAAGGGCAACAGGAGGAGAATAAGAAAAAAGAGACCGCGGAGAAAACTAAAGAATAAGAAGGCAGGGCAGAAGCATCGAAGAGGGCGCAGGATAAGGAGACGGAGATAGAGAGGCGCAAGTGCGGTAGCCAGCAACGGTCGGATAATTTATTATGGCATTACTCAGTGGCGGACACCTGAATGGCCAATGGGGAGGCCACGTATGTGTGGCTCGCCGGTGTGTCCGGTGCCTCCTCCTCGCATAGTTGATATTATTTAGCCGGAACGGGCGCGAACGAGGGAGATGCACCCGGACGAGAGATAGAAGAGGTAGGTGGGAGAGAATGCACCTTAGCCGCGGCCTAAGGTCCCGCAACGCATAGATCATCCGGAGAGGAGGTTGTATACCGGTTTCGTGTCACGTGCATCCACCATTCGACTCCGCGAATTTGCGGACACACCGGCAACAGACGACGAACACACAGAACTGCACGCGTTCGTGGAAGACCGCCGCGTCGCGTCGTGCCATGCCGAGGGATTTCGTTGCTCATTGATATGGACGAAGCCCTGCCGAGACCGAGATTAACCGACACAACTGCGATACGTCTTGTTAGCGGTGCACGCCTGTTCGCTTACACGTCCGCTAAATTAACGCGTCTTACAGCCACCGAATAAACTTATACCGACTCCTCAAAATCACCCTCCTAATCTACCCCTTCGATGAAAAACTCTCTTAACTTGCCACCGAAACACGCATTTATATTTTCTCTTATAGGTACGCACCAGTGGCTTTGCAAATACGATCTTTGAACACACCACACAAAGTGAATTGTTATAGTTAACCCTTTACTCTGTCGAGTCTCACTCGTGACGCACTTATAGCTCAAATGTGATAAACCATACTCAAACTTTGAACATTCTTCAACCTGAAATTTAGGTTCATATAAGTTGCATTATCAAGGATCTGTAAATATAAAATATTCACATTTTAATTTTCTTTGTTCGTTTCAATGTCATGGCTTTTATAGTTAGTCTTGACTGACGTATCTGTTAAATAAATGGCACGGGAAGGGGTTAATGTATGTGTATTATATATTTTTTAAAAATTATGATTTAATCGTCAAATACTTCATTTGAATGTTCTCGTGCACAGAACACTTCGCAGTGTTGTATCGATAATACATCGTTCACGTCAGACCCTGCCGTCCAGGGAAATAGCCACACGCAGAATTCTACCTAAGAGAACATTCCGAAAAATTTGTGATTTTCCATATTTGCTATATTGACTAGATCGATCGGATATCGAAAAGCGTGTTATTTGACGAGTTAAAAATTTGAAACGTTGAGAGTAATAAATATAATGCTCCTATGATATTTAATTCGAAATCCTTGAAATTCACCCGCATACATATAACCGATATCGATTAGACCGAATCGGACATCAAAGATTCAGACGCCTGAGTGAGCTGCCTTCTATAGATCATATTGGCCTCGAACAATAAGACGAGTACCGTACGAAATAAAATATCCGTATTTCACGTTCCATAACCGTGATATGGTGTCATAACGTATTCTTCATTTCGATACATGTTCTTTCTAAAGGAGTCCATCTAACTTTTAACCGAAAACACTCTGTAACTTCGAATAAACTTTGTCTTTAAAAATAGCTCCCTACAACAAATATAACACCTGTAATATAGTAATAAGCTATCATTATCACCACTGAAAAAATAATGAATCCAAAGGTGACGATAGTGAAGCATATAACTTCTGATCTTGTGAAAGTAGATACACGTGTTTCTTTTCCGCGAGTGTTTGATTGGGTGCAGTGCACGGCGAAGAAAAGCTAGGATTAATCAGCGTTTTCGCGACGATGACAAACGGCTTGTGGTCGCTTGTCGCGAAAATGAGTCGGTTCGGATGTGCAACACACCGCGACACGTTATGGCCAGCTCTTGTGTGCAGCCGTTAGGAGAAAGCCAGTTTATATACGCACGGGCTACCATGCACGTTCTCTCGAGTAACAATGAAGCAACAGGTTGCCGCCCCACCAAACCCTCTATGACAGATTGTGCAACCTTGATGGTCCGTATAACCCCGGCCTGTCAGCCCTTCACACCCACTGGCCATTTTATGGCAACCGACCAACGAACCGGCCAGCCTTTTACGAGTCCCTTTTAAAAACAAATAGAAAACCGCCCGGTTGATCGTAAACTTTTCTTCGAAACGCATCGTGTTCACCCACACTCGTGACTCGCTCCGCTGTTCACGACATCCTCGCTCAGGATATGCATTTCTTCCTTCTCCGACGTTTTTTTTACCCCTTGCTTTTCTCGGTTGGCTGCTTCGTTTACAATCGGACCTCTGTTATGGCTTTTCGAGACGGAATTGAAATTGGACGGAGAAGCAATTTGGACTAAGTGACTAATTGGAATTTATTAGAAGGAATTTTGAGACGAGAGATATACTTTATACAAATTACCTATATTTGTCTTTAACTACTAATTGTTTAGAATGTAAAGGATCATTGATGAAGACATCGATGTTAATATTAATTTTGTAAATGTGGCTCAAGATTAACATCTTCTCCCACAGCCAGTGAGATGTAACCTCCTGGAGTACAATGTCCCCGTATTCTTCAGAAAAAAGATTACGTAAAACCGTAGTAATAACGAGATGTAAACGAAGAAAACATAACGAAGGGAAGATTGGCGACACGTAACATGAATATGTGGGAACCGAGATAGCGACATATGCAATTAACGTGTTTCCGAGTGCAATCCTACGATTGTAACGAGGAAAAATGAATAGAGAGAAGAATTAAATGCGAACGGACACGATCTGGTCATAGACACGTCCCTGTGCTCGATTTCCTACTCGATTTCAACATTATTTCCTTTTCCGATGTTCTCCAAACAATGCTTGTCTATAAAATGCATACATTCCACTATAAAATGCGTGCCACGTACGAAATACGTTTCTGCTCCGTTCTTCGATCACAAACGATCGTTTGTATTTTTCAAGTTAGCGATGTGTTATCTTGCTTTTGAAGATAGGGGAAGGTAGCTTAATTTGGACCGCTGTGATATTCAAAGATTGATTAAATCTGTGCGATTTTAAATAAGCAACTTGTTATACGCAGATATAAACGAGTATTAATGTAATTGTATTAATTAATGTAATTGTGTTTGTGAAGAAACGTCTCATGGTTACTTTGAGAGAGGTGTTATTCGACTACGAAAAAAATTTGTTATTTTGATGTAAGAGTGAAAGTCAATTGGTCCAAATGACAGTAAGAGTGATACGTAATTACAGATGTTATTATATCATCACAAAGTTCACTTATCTATCTAGAATTTCCTGTTCAAATTTTATGAGATTATATTAGTCTGACGTTTTTGTATAATATTAACCCCTTGCACTATGACTTGTTTGTCAGGTGCGTCAGACAGAATTGACTAATTATAGCTACAATATTAAAACAGACGAAAAAACTTGAAATGTTATGTTAATATGTTATTATTCAATCGTTGACTGTGCAAATTATAATTGGACTTGAACTCCAAAGTGTATTGAAAATTTGAGTAAAATGGCCGACATAAAAGTGCGTCAGACAGAATTAACTAATTATAGCTACAATATTAAAACAGACGAAAAAACTTGAAATGTTATGTTAATATGGTATTATTCAATCGTTGGCTATGCAAATTATAATTGAACTTGAACTCCAAAGTGTATTGAAATAAATGATTTTATTTTGAAGATACACTTAATGAGTTTCTTTTCTATTACTTAATTTTTATTCTTTCGTGCTTTTACATAGTGAATAATATAAAATTGGTCCAAATTAGGCTACCTTCCCCTACTTATATCGAGTAATCTGATTTTCCCGTTGCGGAGTGTATAAATAATCGAGGCAAGTTTATTATGTCGATCGTTCGACGAGTGGATGGGCGTAGCTGCGATCTCGAGAATTAAAACGCGTGCATGCGATACATAATCAGTGTCCCATATTAAAGTGCTCTGATGCGTGACTAAAGCGCCGCGACGTCGTGCAGGCTGGTGTCTAGGAGGAAATTCCGATGATTCGTACTATAGGATTCGATTAAACATTATACGAGCGAAGGTGAAAGTAGCCAATTTCATGGTGCAGTGAACCCAATAAAGACACGGAATGCGTGTCGGCGATGGCCGCGAAATGCGAGATAGCGTCGGTGTGCGTGCCGCGTTACGAGTCGATTTTTTACCCGGCCCGAATCATTTTATGGCCTGGCATGACCGACGATGCTTATCATTTTTATTGACTCGTAAAGCTCGGATCGAGAATCAACGTCGACGCGGGGAGAGGAAAATTTCTGAAAGCTCACCGACGCTGCCGAGCAAAAATGGACCAACGGAGCTTTTGATCCACGGTGACGTCGTGGCTATCGAACCGTGAATCCTTACCGAATCGACTCCCAGGAGCTCCAACGGTTTAATGAAACAGGACGTCGTGCCTCGGCAAACACGCGACGAAAAGCCAATTACTCCTAAGAGACGGACCTACCGTCTCTCTTTTTTTACCCTGCAATTATCGCCTTTATGCAGTTTCATCGACCCCTCCTTACACTCGATGAAGTTTCAATTGTCCCGTGAAACGAGGCGAGGACGAGATCGACAGTGGTAGCTTCAAGGTCTAATCACTGATTTTGCAATATTAGGAATTTAGCTAAGTACAGAGTTTCGTAATTATCGAATTCAGAAATAGGTAGAAAGATTGAGAAATAAATATACGAGAAGATATGAAGTTTGCAAAGTTACAAGTCTGAAAATTTCGAATTTATTTCAAGACCGAATACCTACAATTTACCTTATTTAAAAACGAATACCTACAATTCGTAAATTTCGAAACTTGGAAATTTCAAACCGTCCATATTTGAAAGTAAAATTGCTAAAGGTTCTTTCGCACGAAACCCGCAATATTTTGCAAAATATCTTAAGGCACGGTATCTGTAAGTCCAAAGGGATTCGCCACCCTCTGATACGTACTCGCCGTCGAACGGAGCCAGAGTGGCGCTTATCAAAAGCACAGCTTCCGGCCGGAAACGCTCGAAACTTCTCCCTCGACGCACTTAAGAATCTAATAAACGGTATCGCGACCGAAACGGTCCGTTGCCGGCCGCATGCGTTAAGACTTCTGGCTTATTGGCTCATGCATTCTCGTTTCCACCGCTCCTGGATCACGGAGTTGAACGAGTTTCTCCGTTAATTCGCAGTTGAAGGGTTCTGCGAGGGCGTACGCAGGGTTAAGGGAAAGGCGCTGCTTCCCGAGATACGGATCTAAACGTGCCTTCGCCGACCAAACGGTCACCCTTACGTTCGACATGGAGCCTCTCTTTTTTCATTAGCTTCCTGCGCCCTTAATCAAGCTTCTTGCTAAGATTGTTTACTTTGTTCTTGGTCAGACCTTATTCAAAATTGTGTATTAATATTGGAAATGGTGGAGCAGTATTTTTGAAGATTTCTTTATGTGCAAGATTGTGTTCTTCTGGGTTATTTGTGTCTCACTGTAAAGTCATACGTTCAATGATAAAATACGTACATGTAAATCATATGTATGCATGTATGTATATATGTATGTATGTATATGTATATGAATATGAATATGAATATAAATATGTATACGTACATGTAAATCATATGTGTGTATGTATATGTATATGTATATGTATATGCATATGCATATAAATATGAATATGAATATGAATATGAATATGAATATATATATGTATACGTACATGTAAATCACATGTGTGTATGTATATGTATATGTATATGAATATGTATATGTACATGTAAATCATATGTGTGTATGTATATGAATATGAATATGAATATGAATATGAATATGAATATGTATATGTATATGTACATGTAAATCATATGTATGTATGTATACATATGTATATGTATGTAGGTATGTATATGTATATACAAAATGAAATATGAAACACATATGAAAAAATAAACAAATTTTTTTCATTAAATTTTTAATTACCTCCTAAATTAAACTAAACATATATTTAAGAGCCCCATATCGATCACAGCCCCAAATTACACATGCTTTTTATTTTTCAGAACCGGCCGAACATCATTGGGATCTTCAACCTGTAAATCGTAAAATAAACGAAGCACTCTCGTGCTCCAAAGGTCAATTGCAACCCCGTTGGCATAATAAAATGGCAAAAAAATATTTTTTAATATTACGTGCCGGTGAATATTCCGTTAAATTAGATCGTCGGAACGGCTAGTAATAAGTACTGGAAACCGGGAGATCCTCAAGAATATGAATCTATCCTGCTCGTTATCCGTCTTAGAACTAATTCATCGCGGTATGGAAGCAGTCCGAGCCTTGGCCAACTCGAGAGAGTCTAACCGTGCCATTCTGGCTATATCGCGAACCGCTTGTTTGACTTTGCAATTGCACCGTGCCGCCACCGAAATGCAACTCCTTCAGCCGCGTTTCGACGGGCAACACGCTGAAAAAGACCGAGCTGGCCAACTTTTCGCCTGGCGAAAATTTCAAAGGAGCTTTTTTCATGCGGCTACCTGAAAAGGAACCAGTTTTGAGTAACCCTGAAAAAGGATTTGTTTTCGCAAAGGGTAGAAACGAGTCGGAAAACTGCGGACCGTTGCCGCTTCGGTATAGGGTTACTGATTATCGCCGTTAATAATTCTACGCTCTTTCAAGCCGAGGGTGCTTTAAATTATAGTTGGACTTTCTTCTACAAAGCTGCTGTTCGGTATTTCGGAAATAAACGGAACGGTAGCTGAAATTTGGAATTTGATAACATGAAAATTTGACGATGTAGAAATTTTCAAAGTATAAAGATTTGGAACTTCGGTATATTTGAAACTTGATGAAATCTGAACATTCAGAACTTTGGTAAAATTAACAAATTTCATTCTCTAAATTTGCGTAAAATTTAGTAACTTTACAATACTAAAATTGAGACTTCCAAGAAACTACCTTGCTCTAACCTCCACAGTTCTCCACAGAATCCTCTCTGCACCCTCAAAAAAGTCCCAGTTTCGCCGAGCAGCGTGAAATAATGGACTCGCACGATATCGAACGAGACATTGTACGCAAAGATATTTCGCTCGATTCGAAGGTTAAAAGGTAGCAGCAAAGTGTCTCGTGGTTGATGGTTAGGGAAGCGTTATTTATACAGGCACTCGACCCAGAACGCGGAGGAGCGCGTGTTTCCGTTCCAGGTTGCAGGAAGTAGCCGCAATAAAAATCGCGAGTTCGCGGCGACGAAAGCAAACGTCGAATGATAAAAACTTTGCAAACGCGGTGGCAACGCAAAAAGGTCAGTAACGTGGCGGGGAGAGAGAGTATTGATCCGGCTGGCCGCGGCCCAATTACAATATTTTATTGAACTATAACCGTGCTCGCTTGTCGAACGCAGAAAACTGTTACGTCGTTTATCGCCTCGTTCCAGACATTTGACAGGGAAATCGGTAACGACGCTGGCGATTACACTACCAACAGATCGATGATCATTTTTTCAACCGATCGCTTTAAAACTTGTAACCTTTTACAAGGGTGGGTCGATAATCGACGAGGCAGAACTTTTCTCCGATATTTTTCATGAAATATTTCAACCTTACGAAAGTAAAAGTAGTTGGTGTTATTTTGAGATTCTTTGGAACGTTACTGTTAAATTATTAATAAATTTAGTTTATAGTGACATTTTACAGTATCAGAAATTATGTACAATGTTAGAAATAGATTAATTGAATATTAGAAACTAGATAATTGAATATTGGGACTTCCGTCTTGTTCGTTGGATAATGTAAGCGTTTCTAATAGTTGTGTAGAAAAAGCAATCCCTGTTTAATTAATTAATCTTCAAGTTATAATATTTGTTCTTCTTCTTCTTCTTCATAGGTGTTTAACGTCGCGTCGACTGCATGGTCATTGGCGACGGCTGTATCCTTAGGAACTATAATTTGTTGTTTGTGTCTTTTATTAAATAATTTGTGTATGTTTAAAAATATATTAAGTTTTTAATGGTTATCCATAACTCTAATTAATTAACAGTTACAATCGATGTAAAGATTTTTGCAAAGTCTCAGAAAAGATTTCGATGAACGGAATTGGAGAATCGAAGGTAATCTTGAACTTGACCCATTTTTGAACGGCCGAAGCGTCCACATTTTCCCGCAAGCGTACGGTAACGTTATTAATTACACTGTTCTCGCCACGAACCACAAAATTCGAGTGGCTGCACACACAGCGAAACTGTTTTCAGTGGTTTACGTTGACTTTCCGCCTAGGAAATTCTCCGTTTCGAGCCGTTGCTCCGCTGACCTGCTATAACTTATTATTCTCGCTGGCGAGAGCAACCTCTATTTAACGCAAAACGAGGTTTCTCCTTTTCAAACCACCACCGTTTCTACAATAATTACAATTTTTAAAATACCTTTTTATTTACGCGCAAATTAAAAGTTGTTTTCAATTCCGGCTGTTCCAGTTCTAGCGATCGATGTTTTAGCAAACGCGCTGTAACGTTCGTATCCCCTGAAAATAGCGAATTCTCTTGGCGCGCGAGCTTGGCAACTTTTCCATTAAAAAAATTGTCTGTTTCTCGAATTCTGAAATCGTCGAAACCTTGAACGTTCTCAAATTTCTACGTCCTCGAATCCATAGCTTTTTATATTGCTAGGTCGATCCTGAGTACCCAGATTGCAAAGTCCTTGCATTATGAAACGAAAAGGTTCGCAAACCGTGGCACAGTGGGGTATTTGTACCGAAAAACCGGACAAAATTATTTAACGTCGTTCATAGGTTGAAAGTTAAAACATGTTGTTGTTTTAAAATGGTCGTTGAATTCGTCTTAACGTCGGCTACAATATTCTCAAATTAAAAATAAATGTTAATATTTAAAAAATCAAAATGACCGTGATTTTTTGAAAAACAATACAAATTTTTGGAGTGTTATATATTAAATTTAGTAGTAAGTACCATTTACAATTTGTTTAGGCCATTTTTTCTCAGATTGTTGGAAACCGTTCAAAAGTAGAGAACTTAGTTTTGTACACATATCACATTAAGATTTACTACATTCATATTTTAATGTAGAATATGTGGATTGAGCAGCAATTTACTAAGAAAATACATATTTTCAAAATATTTTTAAACCGTTTTACCATTAATCTTCATCAGAAAATAGGCGTACGTGAAACGCTGCGAAACGTTTAATACAATAAAAAATACATCGAAAACATGTCCCGAATATTTTTTTTGAGGCGACGTAGTAATTGTACAGTTTTAACAAAAAAACAAATGTAGCACATTGTTCCTCATATAATTAAGAACCTCGAGCAACAAAAAGTTTACAGTTCACGCAAAATTTTGAGATCGACTTTTGCCCAAATACCCCACTGTGGTCCCAAATTCCTCGACAACCTAGAGCTCGTATCCCAGAACGTCGAGGTCCCAAAGCAGTTGGCAAGGGTGATAAATTAGGCATAGACGCAAATTAAAGAGGTAAACGTCGGAAGGATGCTCGCGTCGAGTTTTAAAGCGACTCACGTTCGAAGAACCGGTTGCCGCTTTGGCTGCTCTCTTTTCGGGCAGAAAGGGGCTGAAGTATGCCTCGCCATTATCATCGATGTTGCAGTTGAATTTTAGCAGCCGGTGGGGGCTAGTCTGTCCAGCGTAAGCGAGAGGGCTACCCTGTGGTTAGGGTGTGACGAACGAGTGTACGTGTCAGCACTGCAAACCACCCTCATTTAATTTGCTGAGAGCCACTGTATATCAGCCACGTTCCTCCGCTGGGATGGAAAGACGGCGGAAAACTTTCCGTCGAGCGTCGTTTATCTCTTCGTTGCTTGATTACAATGAAGAGCTCGCTTCTCTTTCGCTCTTTCCTTAGGGACGCAGACAATTCGCGCGTAATCGCGAGACGATGCGAGTCCGATACCGTTACCTTCGCCAACTCTGCACCGTTTATCGAAGCAAACTTTTCGAAAACCTGATTTTTACGACGGGACGCTCTTACCGCCTTCAACTTGCTCCAAGTTGAAACATTTTCGATCGAAACATTTTCATTATTTCCACTCTTGCTAATAATGGTCCATAGATATATGAGTCGTTTATTTTGAAAGTGGCTGTTGAGTAACTTCCACAGAGTCTTTTAGAATAATTTATTTATAAAAACGTAATAAAATTGACAAGAAAAAACTGTTGAACCGCTTGATTTCTATGCGCGACGACGACTGCACGCGGAGGAGACAATAAACAAAAAACTATCGTCTGTGCGATTAAAACAATGGCAACTGTGCCACACTTCAGGTCAATTCGAATAAAAAAAAAATATACACAGCGACCAAACAGATATGGATTTCAAAATACATTAGATCATTGAATCTAACAGTGGCCTAAGTCCATTTATCTTAAAATCGAGATATTTAAGGGTTTGCGTTTCAATGAATTTAAAAATATACGTATAGGACATTAATGAGTCGTACTGCTTAAGTGTATCTAAGGGTGTTAAATTTATAGTTCCTATTAAAATAGTGGCAATTATTAAGTGAATAATATGCGTTTTCTTATCAAGAATGGAGTTAGGCTACTTTCAAAATTAACAACCAGATTCAATATAAAATTTGAAGATGCCCAAGTCCATTCAACATAATTTAAGATGCTTCAAATTGAAAAAACCAATACTGAATTTATTTTACATATCTTTAAAACACTTCAGGAACATAATTTATGCGATTCAATTAACTACATAACGTGCACAATTACAAACATAAATTTATTACAAAACAATTTACTACTCGTCTACATTTTGTGTGTGTAAAAGGGATTTGAAGTAATCATGATGTTCCAGTGGTATATATCGTAATAGGTCCTTGAATTTTGCTGTTGTAATTTGTTGTTTTTGTTGTCAAAAACTGAGGTTAAATTGTAAATACTAATTAATTAAAATTACCTTCATCACTACTTTTCGACATTATCAATAGTAAATATATTATCTTGATTATTTAAGTGTAAATGGAGTTAGGCCACTTTCGAACTACACGGTTCGATTATTAAACTAACTCTGAAAACTTATGTGTCAAGAATTATCGTATTTGCTCGGATTATGAGCAACCTGAAATGCTTTACTGATAAATAACATAAAGTTGTACACGTAACCATGATAAAAAAATTGAAAAACGGAGTTAGGCCACTTTCAACTTTTACATGAAAGTTATTCTGTAACTAATCAGTGAATTTCTGGATTTAGGACACGTATACTTTTCTGTACTCTGTCAGACAAATTGGCGTACTTTGAGTACTATATTTTAATCAAGGAGTAAACAGGGAAAATTGACGACCAATTTACAGATGTCATGACAGACGTTTATAGCGTTAAATAAATAATGCTCTGCTTCTTTTTCGGGAGAGTTTTTTCAGTCTTTCCGTAGATAGCGACTATTCGTGTCAGGTTAATCTAAATTTCTCGATATAGAGATTCTGTAAAGTTTGAAAAGCGTGGTTCGATTTCGCGTAACCTAGATGTAGCCGAAAAAAGTCCATAGTTTACGATCGACTAATTTCGCGAAATGTTTTTCCTGCATAGCGGGTGAATTAAATATCTTAAAAAGGTGCATAATTAATGGAGAATTAAAACATTTACGAATCGCCGTTCGCCTTTCGAAATTTTTCACTAGCTTTTCCTCTCGGTTCCCGTTATTTCGACGACTTTTCATATTCGCGTTGAAAAGTTGATGAGTTTCCGCTGTAACGAACGAAGCCGTCTACTTAATTAACACGGATTCGCGAGCCAAATTGAAGCCATTCATTAATAATAATTGATCGAGCATTAATTATTAACGTCTATCAGTCATCCTAAAGAATTAATTACCTAAACATATATGGCTATGGAACGTCGATACGCGCCTCTGGAAACCCCTTTTATTCCCTCTGTCTCTCGTATTTTTTTCATTTAATACCCCGCAAAAAACGATATTCGTTTTTCTTTCTCGTATTAATTAACGCGGATTGGATAATCGAGATTCCCGCTGTAATTCCGCTAAAATCGCGGACGATGTTCGTGCGCGAGGAAAAACGGGACGACCGTGTAACATCTGATAGAAACGTTTCCCGCGGCAAATTTCATTTCGGCCGAATATCATTTAGCGCGAAAGTCGCAAACTCTGGATTAAATTTCCGCCACCATTCTCTTTCTCTTCCTCTGTTCGTTTCGTTCTTTCTCCTATCCCGGATATCGCTAACCAACCTCGCGAAGCGTGCCAAACAGGCAAACTTGTAAAACGCGTTTAGTCACCGCGGCGCGACATTTTAATCTATTAACGCGATTCGATCGCTACTCCATTTTGGTTACGGTAGAAGAAAAACCTCCTGTCATCGATATTTTATTAGTTATCTTCTATGTACTATCATCAAGGCAGAAGGTAAGGCAAATACAGTACAATGCTTACTTTTATTTTCTTTAGCTAGATATATTTTCTTTGGAATTATTTAAGCTTTGCATATAACCTAACGTGATTTCAAAGGAGGCTCTACTTTGACGACTCTCACTCTTGACGTATTCATAGTTCAAATGTGACAAATCCTGTTGAAAGTAATGCTTTTTAGCTTCAAATTTAGGTCCAACTATAATATACATTGTTAAATATAAATTGTTAAATATTATATTATATTGTTATATTGTTATATATTTATATTGTTAAATATTATATTATATTGTTACATTGTTATATATTTATATTGTTAACTATTATATTATATTGTTATATTGTTATATATTTATATTGTTAAATATTATATTATATTGTTATATTGTTATATATTTATATTGTTAAATATTATATTATATTGTTATATTGTTAAATATTATATTATGTTGTTACATTGTTATATATTTATATTGTTAACTATTATATTATATTGTTATATTGTTATATATTTATATTGTTAAATATTATATTATATTGTTATATTGTTATATATTTATATTGTTAAATATTATATTATATTGTTATATTGTTAAATATTATATTATGTTGTTACATTGTTATATATTTATATTGTTAACTATTATATTATATTGTTATATTGTTATATATTTATATTGTTAAATATTATATTATGTTGTTACATTGTTATATATTTATATTGTTAAATATTATATTATATTGTTACATTGTTATATATTTATATTGTTAACTATTATATTATATTGTTATATTGTTATACATTTATATTGTTAAATATAAAACACTCACAATATTTCAATTTTCTTCATTCGTTCCAATATCATAGCTGTGAATAGCTAGTTTTGATTGACGGATCCGACAAATAAATTGTACAGCAATGGCTTAAATAAAATGTACGAAGATACGTTGAGTTGGATCAAATTAAAACCGTCTTCTTCTAAATAACAAAAATCAAGTTACGTTAAATCGAATGAAGCTACATTAGGTTATTAGCTTAAACCATGTTAGATCAAGCTGGATTGCTCGTACAAAGTTGTTAACTATCGACATCGCTGTTCTAATAATATCTCTACATGCATCGAGCAGTACATAAAATTTGCAACGATTCCACAGATATTAAAAATGCAGCAATGGTATAGATAAAAAATGAAGAATGAAATTGTTGCGTGCAACAGCGCAATTATAATCTATCCCCGAGGTTTATTCGAACCTGGTTCGATCGCGACAGAAGAGGAATACGCTGCAGGCGACGATTTCCGAAATAGAATTCGAAAAGTAAATCGAATCGAGGGGATGACGGGCGCGATATATCGAATTAAATAACTCGGTTAGCGTCCAACAAAAAACGAGAGGGAAAAAAAATGGAAGGGAAAAAGCGAAAAGGTTACTTTGCGTCCTACCTTTTTGACGAATTTTCCCTAGCCGGTCCGAGTTTCGTAATTTTGAATTCGCCACCACGCTTTTCCGCATAATTTTTACTTGAAATTACACCGGCTAGCTCGCGGGACCATTCTAATTAAATTTGCGGTGCCGTTTATCAATCCGAATGGAGTACGGTTTTCACGGTGGTGCGTGCCGTGCATTTTCGTCGTTTCCACAACCGCCTGCACGATTTCCCAAATTTTCATCCTGTTCGTTATTTTGTAACGAGTCGGCTCGCGCGATAACAACGTTAAGATGGATATAGCATCGAAAGAGATTTCGATCGATGTAAGCGCTCGTTCCGAACAGGAAATTCGTTCGAACCGATACGAGCTTTCGCTGATTCTTTTTTTTCGCCCGTGATTTATTTGACATCAAAATTGAATTTCCAGGACCTTCTTTTAACCCACTGCCAAATCGACCTACCAAAGATACGATCTTATAAATTCCGTGGTGGAAATTACCGATAGAGAACCAAAAAACGGGTTAATACGAAGTCTGCCGAAAAATATACTATGGTCACTCGATTTAATTCTTTGCGTTCAAGAGGAGCCTCAGATTTGAGGCTTTCGATTTAATACTGGTGGAATATACTATAATATTAAACAATTAAATTAAACACTTATAACTTTTAAACTCTTTATATTTGTAATTATGAAAGATGGGAAGAAATATCAGATCAACACGACACACGATAACAGAATGTAATATAGAAATTTCATGAAGAAAACTAGCACAATTATTTTATTTTAATATTTGAGAATCTAAAATTGAATGGAGTAGCATCGAGTTAATAGTCGATAATTTAATATTCATATTTATCATCTAATTATCGACGTTTTATAAGTTATCGATTCAGATTTATTTTTGCCACTCAATTACGAAAATTCGACAAATACAATAATTTGAAATGAGCAGTATTTAATTAATTCTATAATAGCTGGTGTGATGTACAAACATAGTGAAATAGACAAATTAGTAGAGAAATAATCTCAAAAGAACTCATTTAACATTTTAAAGTTGCTGTTTACTTTAACATTTTAAAGTAAAATTATCTTCGAGTGCAAAGGGTTAAACGAATATACCTTAAAGATATAAATAAGCGATTCACGGAATAATTATAAAACAATCGTTACTCGAATCCTTTCAGAATTCTCGCAGAGAGTAGTCCGCTTAAAAGCTCGATTCATTCGGTGCATCAAGATGTACATTAATGGTCAGCATCGCCGATGAAATTAAACGCGATGTTAATCAAATGTCGAAAGAGCGCTAAAAGGACCAAGAAGCCACGTTAATTCGCCTCCTACCACCGGTCTTTTATTAAGCGTAGAATAAATTAAACCGCTTTACAACAAATTACGGACGTTAAATGATTATCCTCCGCTATAACGATAATTCCTTTAACCGGGAATCCGCAGGAGTCCGAAAGAACCGGTGAAATGAGATACGCCACGAACAACTGCAGAGATTCTTCGTTTGTGTCTGTACTTTCAAAAAGATGGTTACAATGTTCGAGGTATTTTGAAAATTAAATCTACTTCTTCTTGTATAAACTATGACTTCCAAGGCGATGGTAATGAAAAGAAGATGACTTTTGAACGAATGTTACTGAATGAATGAAGAGTTAATGGTTGTCGAATGTCCAAAAGTCAGAGTGAATGTCGCAAAACTATGACTTAACTTCCAAAGCGATGGTAACGAAAAGAAGATGACTTCTGAATAAACGCTTCTGAATGAATGAAGAGTTAATAGTTATCAAATATCCAAAAATCAGAGTGAATGTCCCAAAATTATGACTTAATTTCCAAAGCGATGGTAATGAAAAGATGACATCTGAACGAATGCTTCTGAATGAAGAGTCAATGGTTGTCAAATATCAAAAAGTCAGAGTGAATGTCCCAAAACTATGACTTAACTTCCAAAGCGATGGTAATGAAAAGAAGATGACTTCTGAATAAACGCTTCTGAATGAATGAAGAGTTAATAGTTATCAAATATCCAAAAATCAGAGTGAATGTCCCAAAACTATGACTTAATTTCCAAAGCGATGGTAATGAAAAGATGACATCTGAACGAATGCTTCTGAATGAAGAGTGAATGGTTCTCGAATGTCAAAAAGTCAGAGTGAATGTCCCAAAAGTCAGTGAAACTAGTAAAATAGCGTTTCCCCGCAAACTAGTTCGTTCCGTAAAGGTAATTGGTGACAGGTATAGTTTTAAACCGCAGTGGGAACAATCTCGTGCTCGTTAGTGAGCGAATTCGCGTGCGATTCTAATTTTCGTAATTGGCTCGCGAGGCCTGAAGTCGGAATCAAGTCGTCACCTTTCTTTTTAATCGCAGCGAACGAAGCTACGATACGGGTTACGTGGCCGGTCGCGTTATAAACGTCCCGTGGTCGAGCAATTTCGTGAAATTATGGCGATTCGGCCGGGGCGGTTAGGCCGCGCTGTTGGAAACGACCATTAATATCGAGCGTGGTACGTTAAAGTAGCCGCTTTCTCGCGTTTCTGCCGAGCGTGTTGAGCCACGCAGATATGAAGCTATCAGTTTTAAGTTGACCGAACTAACTGTTCAGACACGAACACCAAAAGCCGACGGCGTCTTTCGGTTCGCGAAGCGTCCCGTTTTTACCTTTCCGTCGCGCTCGCCTACGCGCCTCTGTTTCCTTTTTTTTTTGTTTGATCGCTGGCAAGAATCCGAGCGACGGGAACCCCCCGAGGGAAAAGAAACGCCGAAGCTCGATCAAAGAGAGGAGCTAAAGCTTTTTAATTCACGGTACATCGGGAACCGTTCAATCGGAAGTAATATCGGTGATTTCGTTACGTCCGCGCGTGAATCGCGAGAACCAATCAAAGAACCCGGTTTATCGCTGTTAATCTTCGCTGAAATTGATGAATTTACGGCCTCGATGCTCTCTAATTTCATATTTCCTTCCGACACCCCGATTTTTCGCCATAAAAAACGCTTCATAAATTTATGTTACAACTCTTTGCATTCGATACATTATTAAACACTTCATCTTTTATCTAGAATGATTATATCTTATTTATAAGTATTTCGTACACCCATTAAAAGATAATTCTGATGATTCTTTAATTAACTCGATGTTACACAAATTACTAACCCTTTGCACTCCAAGATAATTTTACCGTTTTGCAAATAGCAACTTTAAAATATTAATTAAAATGTTAAATGACTTCTTTTGAAGTTGTTATTCCTCTACTCATAATTTCTACTATTGTCTATTTCACTATGTTTATACATATATCACATGAGCACTATTATACAATTAATTAAATAATGCTTATTTCAAATTATTGTATTAAATCGAATGGCGCCGGAGAGGCGCCTCTCGAGTGCAAAGGGCTAATATTCCTAAAATTAACTGTTAAATTATTAATAAATTTAGCTTTAGCTTATAGTGACATTTTACAGTATTAGAAATGATGTACAATGTTAGAAATAGAATGATTGAATATTAGAAATAAAATAATTGAATATTGGTACTTCCATCTTGTTCGTTTGATAATGTAAGCGTTTGTAATAGTTGTGTTATGTAGAAAAAGTAATCCCTGTTTAATTAATCTTTAAGTTATAATGTTTGCTGCTTGTGTCTTTTATTAAATAATTTGTGTTTAAAAATATATTAACAGTTTTTAATGATATAAAACTATTATATGCTACAAAACCATAATTAAACCATAATAAAACTGTTTAATGATATAAAACCATAATTCTAATTATTTAACATTAATCTTTTTTGATATGATGCACTCTTAAATTAATAAACCACGTCTAAAATCATTAAAGAACAGTATCTATACTCCGGTTTTCCAGAAATTTTTTCCCCGGATAATCTAAAGTACGATGATCGAATCTTCGTTCGCGAAAAGAACCCTCGGCCTTCTTTTCCCCGTCGCGACAATAGTCTCCCCTGACAGGTAAAACATTCGATGTCGTAATTAAACCGACATTCTTTTTTCGGCCGATCTAGGTTAGAGCCTGAAAACCGTATTCACCAATCCGAAAACTGCGAGTTTTAATCAGTTCTCTTCGTGGACAGTTCTACTTCCAATGAAAGGGGTTCGGTCTAACGAGCAGGAACGTATGTTCGATAATTCAAGAAAATCCTTGATTCTACGCTCGCGACTTGCACTTACAAATGAACGTCGCGCAGTGGAAACAGCGTACGTAGTCAGACACGATGCATTAATAACTTGTTTCGCGATATTAACCCTTAAATGCATGATTTTCTAATTTTACCCGAAGAAATCAACTAACAAAATACCTTGAAAGTTGATTCAAATTAATTTTGAATCTATTGTGTATTTGATTGGTACGTGGTATATCTGCAACACTACTCATCGCAGGTTTCCTACATCTTGTATATAATTTCTAAGATTAAAACTGGTATGTTGCATTTATACAACTGTATGCATTTAAAAATGAAAATTGAAATTGATCAACCCCTTACAACCTCTAACTTTATAAGTTTAAGATGCTTGTTAACCTTGTACTGTAACATCATGTCATACTTGTGAGTATAGTTGGAATGTTATAAACCAAACTCGTAATTTTATAGTAATTGAATTGCAATTTTCTAATCGTGAATGTCCGCCTAGAAAATAGTAGATTACGTCAAAATGAATTCCAGTAGTATCGAATAATCTGTGAAGTAGAAACTCGTTTGAGTAAGAAAGTATCGACGTATTCTCGCAGCATCCTCGCAGATAATTTGTTAGGTAATATCGCACGAAAAGGTCGCATTCGGAAAGTTTGGAAGTCGGTAGTCAAAGTTGGTCCGTTCGGATGGTCCGTTCGGCGACACGTTAGAAACACCCTGGCGAGTGTTTTGAAAAGTTTGCGAGCGCGGACCGTTTCGATAAAACTTGAAACAGTTGCGCGCGTGCAGTCACGCGAACGTGTTACGAAATTCCGCTTCGTTTCGAGCACGACGAGCCGTTGCGAATTTCATTATCCAGCGAGCGTCCATCGGTTCGATCCGTTCCTTCGCAGTTTATCATTTTTGCGCGTCGAAAATTTTCAACCTACTTTCCTCGACCTTTGTTTCTGGCTCTCATCTTTTTCCCCTGGCTTTTGAATCGAGATCCATTCTCGTCGGGACACACGGTCGCAACTTGCGTCTCTTTGTCCGCAGCTCTACACGTAAGCTACATTGTGCAGCACCGATTCAGAAGCAACGAAACGGGAATAGGTTTTTACGAAGCACAGAATGAAGTTATCACGTGCAACGTTAGCAGGCCTCGTTTAGAATGTGCATCAATTATCTGCTCCCTTATACGCTCTAACAAGTTGAAGTACAAGCTGCTTGCCGAGCGTAACGTAAATTCCTTAACAGTCTTGCAAGTTTCGCGAAGGCATTGAAAATTCTTGGACGCGTATCTTTTCCTTCTCGCCCTTTCATCCCGCCCGTAATTTAATAACTTCCTATACAATTCGTTCCGAGTACTCGCGAAACGCGTACCGGGCTACGAATACGTTCAAGTGGATAAATGTAATTGCTGCAAGAACTGCTATTTCCTTTATCGCATGAATTAACCGGACACGACGAGTTAACTCGACGTTCATCAACTTTATACTGATACATTCCCTGACAAACCTACTCATGCACTATTAATACAATCTTCCGATAAAGTTCCTTTAACTCGCACTATTTTAATGAGTTTGACTCGTGGTGCACTCGTGACGCACCTGGACTGTGATCAATCTTATTCGAATTTTTAATACATCGATTTGGTGTTTGAACCTAATAAGTTGCATAGTAGAATGTGTAATATCAAACAGGACTATTAGTTCCTCACATTTTAGCATTCTTTGTCAGTTTTAACCCCTTGCGCCATTTTGACGAGTCTGACTCGTGATGCATCTTGACTGTGATCAATCTTATACGAATTTTTAATACATCGATTTGGAGTTTGAACCTAATAAGTTGCATAGTCGAATGTGTAATATCAAACAGGAGTATTAGTTCGTAAAATTTTAGCATTTGTCAGTTTTAACCCCTTGCGCCATTTTGACGAGTCTGACTCGTGATGCATCTTGACTGTGATCAATCTTATACGAATTTTTAATACATCGATTTGGAGTTTGAACCTAATAAGTTGCATAGTGGAATGTGTAATATCAAATAGGACTATTAGTTCCTCACATTTTAGCATTCTTTGTCAGTTTTAACCCCTTGCGCCATTTTGACGAGTCTGACTCGTGACGCATCTTGACTGTGATCTTACTCGAATTTTTAATAAATGAATTTGGAGTTTGAACCTAATAAGTTGCATAGTCGAATGTGTAATATCAAACAGGACTATTAGTTCGTAAAATTTTAGCATTCTTTGTCAGTTTTAACCCCTTGCGCCATTTTGACGAGTCTGACTCGTGACGCATCTTGACTGTAATCTTACTGGAATTTTTAATACATCGATTTGGTGTTTGAACATAATAAGTTGCATAGTCGAATGTGTAATATCAAATAGGACTATTAGTTCGTAAAATTTTAGCATTTGTCAGTTTTAACCCCTTGCGCCATTTTGACGAGTCTGACTCGTGACGCATCTTGACTGGGATCTTACTCGAATTTTTAATACATCGATTTGGAGTTTGAACCTAATAAGTTGCATAGTCGAATGTGTAATATCAAACAGGACTATTAGTTCGTAAAATTTTAGCATTTGTCAGTTTTAACCCCTTGCGCCATTTTGACGAGTCTGACTCGTGACGCATCTTGACTGGGATCTTACTCGAATTTTTAATACATCGATTTGGAGTTTGAACCTAATAAGTTGCATAGTCGAATGTGTAATATCAAACAGGACTATTAGTTCGTAAAATTTTAGCATTTGTCAGTTTTAACCCCTTGCGCCATTTTGACGAGTCTGACTCGTGATGCATCTTGACTGTGATCAATCTTATACGAATTTTTAATACATCGATTTGGAGTTTTAACCTAATAAGTTACATAGTCGAAGGTATAATATCAAACAGGACTATTAGTGCCTCACATTTTAGCATTCTTTGTCAGTTTTAACCTCTTGCGCCATTTTGACGAGTCTGACTTATAACGCATCTTGACTGTGATCTTACTCGAATTTTTAATACATCGATTTGGAGTTTGAACCTAAAGTTACATAGTCGAAGGTATAATATCAAACAGGACTATTAGTGCCTCACATTTTAGCATTCTTTGTCAGTTTTAACCTCTTGCGCCACTTTGACGAGTCTCACTCGTGACGCATCTTGACTGTAATCTTACTGGAATTTTTAATACATCGATTTGGTGTTTGAACATAATAAGTTGCATAGTCGAATGTGTAATATCAAACAGGACTATTAGTGCCTCACATTTTAGCATTCTTTGTCAGTTTTAACCTCTTGCGCCACTTTGACGAGTCTCACTCGTGACGCACTCGTACTTCGGCCATGATCAATTTTATTCGAATTATTACACTTTAATTTGAAGTTCAAGTCTATACATTAGCATAGACTATACATAATAGCATACTGACATAACATTTCAAATTTTTTAGTCTGTTTTAACATTGTAGCTGTAATAAGTTCTAACTGACGCACCTGACAAATAAGACACAGTGCAAGTTTTAATATTGAACCTATAATTAGTTCTCTCTGACCATTCACAGTTACGCAAAAGTCTCTTTGTCGACAAAAGAATTTGAAAGGAAAAGAAAATGAAAGTAGCCGATATTAAAGTTGATCAAGGTAATAATATTGTTCGCGGTCAAAGATTAATGGTTGAAGGTTAGGCAAAAAATATGATCATTTTAAGTTACCCTTCGGGGGCCGGTTGTGGTCGAAACTCTCTTTTAGTACCGCTCTTAACTTTCTAATGCTTTTTACGTGGCCTGTACAGCCACTATCAACGCTAACAGCAAGTTATGAATACAGAGCTAGGTTTCTAAGTGCATTAAATATGCAGCTCTGATAACGGCAAAAGAGATTAAGGAAGGTATATAGGTAGAAGCGTACAGGTATGTGGTGCCGGGTTTTATGAGTCGACACTAACGACTTAAAATGAAGCAAAATACAGTGAGACTTCGTAGAAATAACAAGCTTTGCAAACTTCCCGCGATATTGTCTTTTACAACCCTCTGCGCCGAAACCGCGTTAAGCAACACCGTTTACGAGATATCGTTTTACATCGACGATCTTTTAATTGGATGATTTTATTCTATTTTACTTGCGTAGTTGGATTAATTGTACACGCATCGTTTAAGGTACTTTAGGTTTGGAACTTTAAATCTTCCAGATGAAGTTATCTACTTAAAGATATTCAAAATTAATTAAAACATAAGGATATTCAAAATTGATGTCTACTTAAAGATATTCAAAATTAATGTCTACATAAGGATATTCAAAATTGATGTCTACTTAAAGATATTCAAAATTAATTAAAACATAAGGATATTCAAAATTGATATCTACTTAAAGATATTCAAAATTAATTAAAACATAAGGATATTCAAAATTGATGTCAACTTAAAGATATTCAAAATTGATGTCTACTTAAAGATATTCAAAATTAATTAAAGCATAAGGATATTCAAAATTGATATCTACTTAAAGATGTTCAAAATTAATGTCTACATAAAAATATCCAAAATTGATATCTACTTAAAGATATTCAAAATTGATATCTACTTAAAGATATTCAAAATTGATATCTACATAAAGATGCAGTGATTTAATGTTTCTGAAACATCTTTCCCAAAAATTGAAGAGAACATTAACAAAACTGAAGCCTAGACATCCATCTTAAGAATCTCATAATAAGATCTTAAACTTCATCAATTCCGCAAGTGGCAAATTTGCAAAATCAGTGTGAAAAATTTTGTGAAAACATGAAAAGTACTAATCCTCGAAGGTAACGAAACGTACGTGTTCTATCTAGGTATCTCGGTTTCCCGTGAAAAATTGGAAACAGCAAGAGACGGTTGAAGGGCTGTCCAGTCGTGATAAGTGTCCAACTCGCTGACGCCGTATCTTTCAGTATCTGGCGTGGAAAGGACTTTCGTTCAGCGTCCGACGGAAAGTTTTCGATGGTATGTAAAACATTGGCTCGTCCTTTTGCCTTCCATTCGCTTCTCATCGGTCGGCGATCGAAAATTAAGGGAGAGGAAGGAAACTCGTGGCTTTCGCAATTTCGCCAACGAGGAGATTGAACGCGAGTGCACGAGCTGCAAGTTTCCCTCGGGGACTTCGTTCAAAGTTATTGCATCGTCGAGCAACATTATCAAATTGAATTTAGCCTGTTCACGAATACGAATAACGAGCTGCTTTCGTAATTCGTTCGCGTTCCAGCACCACGCGAACCATCGTGCTCCTTCCTCTCGTTTTCCTCGTTTAAATATTTAACGAGATATTAGTCGCGGTACCATCCTTCGTTAAATTGTCCGCGTTTAATTAATTGTTCGAGGCTAAAAAAGCCGTTGAACGTTGCGAAATTAACGAAATCGACGCCCCTCTGTCAATATTGCATCGCTGCATAGTGGAGTATTTGCACCGAAAAGGCGGACATAACACAATTTAAAAAATTTTGTAATAAGTGTAAAAGTTCTGGTGTTTGAGTTAAGTATATGAGAAACAATGTATCAACGTCGTTTTCGTGATTTATGCGATGTTCTTCAATGAAACTGAAGGATTTCATCACGCGCTTTCCTTCCCTAACAATTGTCCAAAACGCGATATGTTCAAAGTTTTTCATTATTTTGGAAAAATACATTGTTATTATACGCAAACTTTTCAGAGAAATATAACCTTCATTTTCCAACAGGTTTTACTTTCTTATCGTACATATTTGTCTAATAATTAATGTTTGCATATGATCGATAATTTAATCATCTCTTTTTACGATTTTAAAACTTCATTAATGATTTTTTAATACTTCGAAGTGTGTCCCGATGCTCTTGGTGTCATTTTATTCTGTAACATGTCCTGATTGCAATGCAAACAAATTTGGTTCCAACTACGTCCGACTGTGTTTTCGACGAATTTTGATAAAGTTATAGAAGTTTAAAGAGCGCGTCAATTTTAAAATACTCGTGTCCGCCTTTTCGGTGCAAATACTCCACTGTGCGCCGGTTCAATTTTCCTCGAAGATCCCGTCTTCGCTTTGTTTTATACCGTGTACGCTTTCCCGCTAGACCAGGGATCGGCAACCTGCGACTCGCGAGCCACAAACGGCTCTTTGGATGTAAAGCTGCGGCTCTTCAGTTCCATACGCAAATATTATTTATTTTATCAAAAAAAACTCATTATCTAATATTGCCAAACGCTGGAATTGCAATGCATCGAATTACCACGCGCTGGAATTCCAACGCATCGAATTACCACGCGCTGGAATTGCAATGCATTGAATTACCAAGCGCTGGAATTGCAACGCATCGAATTACAACGCGTTGGAATTGCAACGCATCGAATTACCAAGCGCTGGAATTGCAACGCATCGAATTACCACGCGCTGGAAATGCAACGTATCGAATTACCACGCGCTGGAATTGCAATGCATTGAATTACCAAGCGCTGGAATTGCAACGCATCGAATTACAACGCGCTGGAATTGCAACGCATCGAATTACCACGCCCTGGAATTGCAATGCATTGAATTACCAAGCGCTGAAATTCCAACGCATCGAATTACCACGCGCTGGAATTGCAACGCATCGAATTACCAAGCGCTGGAATTGCAACGCATCGAATTACCACGCGCTGGAATTGCAACGTATCGAATTACCACGCGCTGGAATTGCAATGCATTGAATTACCAAGCGCTGGAATTGCAACGCATCGAATTACAACGCGCTGGAATTGCAACGCATCGAATTACCACGCCCTGGAATTGCAATGCATTGAATTACCAAGCGCTGAAATTCCAACGCATCGAATTACCACGCGCTGGAATTGCAACGCATCGAATTACCAAGCGCTGGAATTGCAACGCATCGAATTACCACGCGCTGGAATTGCAACGTATCGAATTACCACGCGCTGGAATTGCAATGCATTGAATTACCAAGCGCTGAAATTCCAACGCATCGAATTACCACGCGCTGGAATTGCAATGCATTGAATTACAACGCGCTGGAATTGCAACGTATCGAATTACCACGCGCTGGAATTGCAATGCATTGAATTACCAAGCGCTGGAATTGCAACGCATCGAATTACAACGCGCTGGAATTGCAACGCATCGAATTACCACGCGCTGGAATTGCAGCGCATCGAATTACCACGCGCTGGAATTGCAATGCATTGAATTACAACGCGCTGGAATTGCAACGCGTCGAATTACCACGCGCTGGAATTGCAATGCATTGAATTACCAAGCGCTGGAATCGCAACGCATCGAATTACCACGCTCTTCAGTTGCATACGCAAATATTATTTATTTTAACAAAAAAAAACTCATTATCTAACATTGCCATATATATATTATCTACTTTGTTGTGAAAAGCACTACTTACATATGTAAAAATAGATTATTTCTTTTTATCAAAAAACTTTATTTATGCGAGCACTATTTATTGTTAGCAAGACAAAATTTTGTGGCTCTTTAAAAGCTTTGAAATTTTGTAAATTGTAATTTTTGACTCTTCCGACTCAAAAGGTTGCCGACCCCTGCGCTAGACAAATTCCAGCTCGAGTCGGAAAACACTGTAAACTCTGCGTTAGTTATTTGAAATCGTGTCCCGGTAAAATGTTAACCGCGAGAACCGTCGAAATTGCAACGTCCGAAAATCCCACAAAATACGAATTAAATACGAATGCGTCCATGTTCGAATTCGAGGTAATTTCCAAAGAATCTCCAGCGGCGCAAAACTGTTCGTCTTCGTCTTAGCTATCGTTGAGAGGAGCATCATGGCGTCTATTGGGCACGATCATGATTGATGGCGAATCAAGCACCTCGTTCCTCGACTTCTTGTCCCCTGTTTGTTCTTCTTATCGAGCTCCGAACGCGATAGAAAGTTACTTCCCAGGAAAGCTTGTCGGGAGACGAATTTCGGGAAGCAATTTAACGGGCGTCGTTAACGCGGCCCATCCGTTCCTCGACCGCTTAATATCGACGATTAACACACCGGTTTACGTCGACGATCGCTCGGCTTATCCACCAAACGAGAGTTTCTCTTTCGCTCGGAAACTGACGGAGGATTCAATTTGACGCGAATTAGCATTTTGTCGGTGTCTGTTTCGCGGCGCGTGACAGGAATAAAGGACTTGCCGCGTCAATTACAGACGGGTACGGTGACTGTTTTTACGACGGATCGACGAAGCACGGAGCTCCCGGTAATTGACATTGTCATCGCCAGCTATCGGTTCGTCTCCACGAAGAAACAGCGAGATAACGCGAGACATTGTTTCCAGCTAGGGGAAACCTATCGCTATTGCGGATAACGGTGTTAGAAAAAGATAGACTTTTTATACACGAGTTTCGTTGACTGAAATAAAAATACTTTATGTATTTTGTTCCTTGTATAGCCACAAGGTTAATTTTCAGAGTTTAACGCTGAAAAGAAACCTTCACAAGCTTCTTATTATAATATGTACATTTTGTTGAAGCACTCCTTGAAATCAGAATTGATTTTCATTAAGATGAAGAATCAATGTGTGTACTTACGCTTCGTCGTTTGATTATTAATTTTTTAACTTCAGTTTCAACTTCAGATTAAATACATATTTTGTTAGAATACATTTCTTGAAATCAAAATTGATTTTCATCAAGATAAAGAATAAATGTGGGTACTAAATTCTATTTCGTTTTGTTTATTAAATTTTGAACTTCAGTTTTAACTTCAAATTAAATACACATTTTGTTAGAACGCACTCCTTGAAATCAAAGTTTGTCTATTTATTTTTGAATATCATTTTTAATTTCAAATTAAATACACATTTTGTTAAAATACATTCCTTGAAATCAAAATTGATTTTCATCGAGATAAAGAATAAATGTGGGTACTAAATCATGTTTCGTTTTGTTTATTAAATTTTGAACTTCATTTAACTTCAAATTAAATACACATTTTGTTAGAATGCACTCCTTGAAATCAAAGTTTGTATATTTATTTTTGAATATCATTTTTAATTTCAAATTAAATACACATTTTGTTAAAATACATTCCTTGAAATCAGAATTGATTTTCATTAAGATGAAGAATAAATATGTGTACTAATTTATGCTTCATCTTTTGATTATTAATTTTTTAACTTCAGTTTCAACTTCAGATTAAATACATATTTTATTAGAATACATTTCTTGAAATCAAAATTGATTTCCATCGAGGTAAAGAATAAATGTGTTTACTAATTTATGTTCCGTTTGTTCATTTATTTAACTTCATCTTTAACCCCTTGCACTATTTGTCAGGTGTGTCAGTCAGAACTAATTAGAGCTGCAATATTAACCCTTTAGACTCCTATGTCGACTGTGGTTCGACGTCACTTTTCTCTTAAATCTTATAAGTAATTCAGATAAATAGATTGGTTCAATACATATATATTCATTAATTTACTATTTATAATAAATGAAAAATGTATTTGTCACATACGCGCACTGTTACAACACATTTGATGGAGAAACCCTTTCTTGATCTATTTTGTAAATGAAAGAGGTGGTAGGTAAAAGAAATTAAGGAGTGCAAAGGGTTAATACGGACAACAAAGTGCGAAATGTTATGTCAATATGTTATTATGCATTCATTGACCATACAAATTATAATTGGACTTGAACTTCAAGTTAAAACGTACTAAAAATTCGAGTAAAATTAATCACACCCAAAGTATGAGTGCATCACCGTCCGACTCATCAAAACAGTGCAAGGGGTTAATTTGAAATTAAGAATATTCTTTTACATTTATCATCAATTATTACTTCCCTAAAAAATGAACTTAAGTCCTCAACCTCGAAAGCTGAAGCACGTTCGAAATCCCTCCAAAGAGTCAAAAACGCGATAATCGCAATTTGGAGCAGTAGTTCCGCGTGTCTGAGGGTGTAAGTCATCGACTGTAAGAAAAAACAACCAGAGGCGCGAAGAAGAAAAGGTAAGTCTCGGAAAGCTTGCCCTCTCGCGACAAGCCCGAAAGATATATTGTCGCTTGTATATTTACGAGGAGCCGGAGTTATAAATCACGGGTTCGTCTGCTTAGCAGGAGTACCGGGCATCTCGCTCGCGCACGCGTCGCTCCTCCTCGCTCCCGATCGGTCGCGCGGCCGCCCCGCGTCACCGGCCAATGTCGGCCTAATGGTTTTTCGATAATTGTCTAACTGTTTCGCATTGCTGGCCGCTGAAACACAGCCACCGTAAACGCTTTAGCCCGTTTAACGAGCGCCCCGACCTCGCCCTGCGATACCTCTGCTGTGCACGGATTTCCATTCCGTCTCTCTTCTGACGCATACGCGAAACGTGGACGGAATGAGAATCACCTTGGCACGCTTACCGTCACGCCCATTCCCCCGTGATTTTCCTCGCCGATTATTACCGCGATACGATCGCCCTGCTTTTTGTTTCCTGCCTTACTAACTTGTCCACTACATTCCTCTAACACAGGGATCGGCAAACTGCGGCTCGCGAGCCACATACGGCTCTTTGGATGCAAAGCTGCGGCTCTTCAGTTTCATACGCAAATATTATTTATTTTATCAAAAAAAAAAATTCATTATCTAATATTCCCAAGCGCTGAAATTCCAACGCATCGAATTACCACGCGCTGGAATTGCAATGCATTGAATTACCAAGCGCTGAAATTCCAACGCATCGAATTACCACGCGCTGGAATTGCAATGCATTGAATTACCAAGCGCTGAAATTCCAACGCATCGAATTACCACGCGCTGGAATTGCAATGCATTGAATTACAACGCGCTGGAATTGCAACGCATCGAATTACCACGCGCTGGAATTGCAATGCATTGAATTACCAAGCGCTGGAATCGCAACGCATCGAATTACCAAGCGCTGGAATTGCAATGCATTGAATTACCAAGCGCTGGAATCGCAACGCATCGAATTGCCAAGCGCTGGAATTCCAACGCATTGAATTACCAAGCGCTGGAATCGCAACGCATCGAATTACCAAGCGCTGGAATTCCAACGCATTGAATTACCACGCGATGGAATTGCAATGCATTGAATTACCAAGCGCTGAAATTCCAACGCATCGAATTACCACGCGCTGGAATTGCAATGCATTGAATTACAACGCGCTGGAATTGCAACGCATCGAATTACCACGCGCTGGAATTGCAATGCATTGAATTACCAAGCGCTGGAATCGCAACGCATCGAATTACCAAGCGCTGGAATTGCAATGCATTGAATTACCAAGCGCTGGAATCGCAACGCATCGAATTGCCAAGCGCTGGAATTCCAACGCATTGAATTACCAAGCGCTGGAATCGCAACGCATCGAATTACCAAGCGCTGGAATTCCAACGCATTGAATTACCACGCGATGGAATTGCAATGCATTGAATTACCAAGCGCTGGAATTGCAATGCATTGAATTACCAAGCGCTGGAATCGCAACGCATCGAATTACCAAGCGCTGGAATCGCAACGCATCGAATTACCACGCGCTGGAATTCCAAAGCATCGAATTACCACGCGTCGAATTACCAAGCGCTGGAATCGCGACGCATCGAATTACCACGCTCTTCAGTTCCATACGCAAATATTATTTATTTTATCAAAAAAAAACTCATAATCTAATATTGCCATATATATATTATCTACGTTGTTGTGAAAAACACTACTTTCATTTGAAAAAATAGATTATTTTTTTTTTATCAAAAAACTTTATTTATGCGAGTACTATTTATTGTTGGCAAGACAAAATTTTGTGGCTCTTTAAAAGCTTTGAAATTTTGTAAATTGTTATTTTTGACTCTTCCGACTCAAAAGGTTGCCGACCCCTGCTCTAACAAGGTGCCTATGGTATTTCACCGAAACTTTAGGATGAACCGTCGAAATTGACCCGGAGTAAAATAGCTGGATTATTATTGTAGCAATTAAAGAGGACCGCCGAATCGACGGCCGTCGTCCAATCTAGCGAGCGATACTGAGAGCAACGGAAGCATGAAAAGAGCTTATATTTAAAACGAACAAAGTTTACGTTCAAACGAATCTTTCAACGTGTAATAAATACCACATTATTTATAACGAAGAGATCTTCAAATAGATTACCGCGTCTCGACGATCAGTTAGTTAAAAGATATGTCACGGTGCAATAGGATCCGTGTGACAGCTAAATTATTCGGTTTTAGAACGTTGAGACTAATAAAGACAGGCGAGCTTGTACCAAAAATGTAGCACTTGTTTATCGCGCTTAAACATAGAATCCGAGAGGTTAATAGAAGATTATCGATTGCGGTAGAAATAGAGAGAGATTAAAAATTGTACTCGAACAAAATCTTTGTTGGAATCCGGGTTTGAGGAATAAAGCCACTTTACTAAACTTACAAGTTTATTGGAATTAAACCCTCAAAGATGACGCCGAACTCAACTGTTACAGAAAATAGTGTGAAGAGAATAGAAGCAACGACCACCTTGCAACAAACTGATTCTCTGAACAAACTCTTACAGAATTTCTGGACTCTTTCTGCCCGTGCCCGTGATCTGTGACAATATATATCTATTCTCTTTAGTGGGGGAGGACGGCCTTAGCCCTTATGACTAACGGTGGATGCACGCTGTTTTGTGCAACAAGAGAGTCATTTGCCTATGACTTATTATTTGTTTGGAATAGGTCATCTTCGCAGAGTAATCACTCTGTATAATATAAAAGATTGGAAGGGGTTGAAAAGTTGGTAAAGTAAATACGATCGAAAGTGTCGGATTGTCAGCGAAAGGTAGAGAGTCGTCGATTAGAGTACGCAACGCGTGTGCGCGGCGAAGGAGTGAATAGCGAGCGTTGCCACGGTTTAGAGCTCGTCACAAGGTAGTTGGCGAGGAATTATCGTGGCGAACGGTCGTAAATCGTGGCACGTTTGCAACTTGGCGCTGCCACAGAGTAAATAAAGCGTTTTCTGCTCGTTGTATAACTCTTTTCCCCACCGATAAATATTTATGACCGCGACGGGCAAACGAGCTTTATTATGTTCCGACCCGAGTCGAAAAGGATCTCTCCTTAAAATTGTTGTGACCCTAGTTGCAGCGCGTGTTCAGAACGAGCCGAACCAGCTACAATGGTTATACGACTGGTTGTAAATCTTAATTCCTCCCTTGCATTTCTCAAACATACATCATCGACGGGGTTTTCGGCTTATCTTTAGTGGCCCGGTGTAAAGTCCCACTTATAAAGGTGTTTCCGACAGCCTTCGAGCAGCGAACTGTGTCCCTTTTTGTCGTCGCCCTGTCTTCTTTACTCTCGCTATGTCCTTGCCACCTCTTTCTTTTTTCCACGGTTATCTGTGTACACGCTACAAACTTCTTCGTGCACTTCCGACGTTTCTTCGTCCTTTTACGATGTCATAGTTTACCGGCTGGATGACTAAAGTCAAGACGCGAGAAAATAGGGACGGTTGATCAATAATTCATGCGACTCGACGAGCCGCGAGAAGAACCGTCTTGTTCTCGCAATAAAACGTCTTAATAATGTTGGATGTCGCTTTAGTTTAATCATTATTTTTATTTCTTTAGATTAGTCGGTATTCTTATCGCTCTAAAATAGCCATGTTCCTAATGGAATATACTAAATATTAAACAATTAAAATAAACACTTATAACTTTCAAACTCTTTATATTTGTAATTATGAAAGATGGGAAGAAATATCAGATCAACACGACACACGATAACAGAATGTAATAAAGAAATTTCATGAAGAAAAACAAGCACATAAAGCAATATTACAATTATTTTATTTTAATATTTGAGAATCTAGAATTGAATCGAGTGGCATCAAGTTAATAGTCGATAATTTAATGTTCATATTTATCGACATCTAATTACCGACATTTTAGAAGTTATCGATTCAGATTTATTTTTGCCACTCAATTATGAAAATTCAACAGTTCCAAACTCAAGCCCGTCATCTTTCCGTACATAATGTTGGAGTTCCAGAGTCAGGGATAAATCGAAGTGAATTCAATAAACAATTTATTGTTCAACAATATTCTTAGCTAAACCTTAATCTAGTACTCTAGTTTTAAAAGTTGTTGTTTTCACAGTGAAGTCCGGATAAAATCTGATGAGAAACGGTGTTGAGAAGGAAAATGTAAACTATTGGTTGAAACTCTGAATAATACGTCCAGCTCCTAGTTATCCGACAATCCCTATTGGTCCTTTTCGTCATTCCCACTACCTTCAAGACCGAATCCCAAATCTCCGAAGCTCCCCAGTCCAGACTTTTTATATTACATCGTACACGCAATTTTAAAACAGAAGTTGGAATCGCAACGTAGTACCTAAGTATTTCTTGTAATCTGGTTAATAAATCGGAATCTAACAATAATACATTTGTGAAGGTACGCGATAATAATTGGGGCGAAGCGTTACGATTCGAGGGGTATCAGTCGTAGAATTAAAAAGATTTTTCTTACCACCAAAAACGTGAAACACGGGTACGTACGGTTGGAAACGCGAGTTTCCACAGGTTCGCGTAAGTAGCACCCACGGCACGCAAGGAGCACTTTCCATCAAGAATACCACAATTCATGTTCGGCAAGCGGATCGGAGCGAACGTTTCTGCCGGATCCACGTTGTATCCGCCTTGGGTTACGGGCTGCCAATAATTTATAATGAAACGCCATATCTTTTGTTGGCCGGAGAAATTGATTATTGCCTGTTGTTTCCTCGCCAGCGAATCAAATTTCACGCTTGTAAATCATGTGGGTTTAATATCGCCTCGGTGGTGTTGCACCGGCATGCAGCAAATAACCCTCTTTTCTTTTTTGCTCCTAATATCTTGCCTGAACTCTCTCATCCTCCGGTTCGCTGTTAACCCACCCTCGCCATTCTTGGTCCACCCTCGCGATGCATACGCGTTCTCCCATTCGTTCACAGTTTTTTTTTTTGCTCTTCCGTGACCAAAGCCGCTTTCCCGCTATCGGCCCACGGGACAGTTTACGCGTTCTGACCTTCGCGACTAATGGTCCCGGTGAAAAGGTATCGCGTCCTCGATAAATGTCGCTCTCTCGTGGCAGTCGACCATTCGGATAAACAGTTTTTGTCGATGCTCGCGATTTCCACCTGTCCATTCTTGCCTGCCCGATTAAGTCCTCCGGCGAAAGGCTGTCGTGTTTCTTTTTATCGCCGGATAATGGACGCGAGGGTAGATTCGTGCGAAACGAATCGCTGCCAATGTTTCTCGCTGCTAGAAATCCTTCGGATATTCCGCCGCTATAAAGAATTTATTATGCGCTGCACGAAGCGACTGATGGACAGATTGAACGTTGAATGGATTACTGTTGAAATTGTTAGATTCCGAATTAGCTTTATTCTTGTTTCTAACTACAGTTTTTAAAACTATCGTGACGAACTTACTTCTAATAATGCTTAATAGAAATTACAATAATGAATGCTCAGGAGAAAATGTGTGTTTCATTTATAAAGTAGCACCTTTTGCTTCCATAGTCCCAATAATTACAACCAGCGAGATTTATATGTTACAAATGTTTAGGTATGAACCACCCTTGTACAAACGTCACAATCTGACCCTGAAATTATATTTCGTCGCGCGATTAGATCCTCCGGTCCGTCCGAAGCCATCGATTTATCTCCTCGAAAGTTCACCGTTTTTCCCCCGTAAGATTTATAAAGGAAAGTTAGTTTTCAACAAGTATTCGCCCTCCATTTTAAGAAAATATCGATGTCGTCCCCATCCATGTTCTTTCGTTTCATCGTTAACAACAAAAGATGGCAAATTTTTCTCGTTTCGATTCGTTTTTCACCTGAACGGGTCTCGAGTGTCCTTTAACCCCTCTCAAGAATTTCATTTCGGTTGTCCGTGTCCTACTTTTATCCTTTCTCGATTGTTCCGCACATTTTTGAGAAGTTAGCTCGATCTCCTGTGCGGACCGCTACAGGAATTACGAATAATTCGTCGAAAACGGTAAAAAAATAGAAAAAGTAGAATTTGACCGGAAGAATCGATCAATTAACGATAAATCAAGCGCATTTGTGCGAACGTCCAGTGTGCTTTCGCGTGATCCACGTCGATAACAATAATCTCGGATTATCGCCGACAGAACGGGATCTACGGTAATCGGTTGCGTACACGTGGCGCGAGTTTAAAACGGCCACGCAGAGGATTATGCATAATTTCTGGCTCTGTTCGTCGATTCGATCCCCGTTTGGCCCAATTTCCCGCTGTTCCAGGCCAAACGTATCGAACGACACCGGGTCAAGGCCGATCGTGTCTACGATCAACGAAAAAAACTTTCCCTATCGTCATCGTGATATTCCAGTCGCATTCAGCTTCAGATCATCCAAAAACGTACAAAATTGTTTCGTTTAATCGTTTCTGGGTCGGACACGTTCGGCTTTTGAACGCCTCCGCGCTAAAAATTGCACGACTCTATCACGTGATGGTATCTATATTTTAAAATACAGTCGCGGACAAAAGTTTTAGAACGACATAGATTTTCGTGTTTCGTATCTTTTTTTATCGTGAGTTTTTTTGGAGCATTCTGTGTAATTATTTTTCTTTTCAATTTCGGATGAACAACGTGAGATTACGTGAATGACAAACGGATATGTCTGCTGATTTTTATTAACCCTTCAATGTATAATATTGCAGTATTGTAATAAGAACAGCTTCAAAATATATCGTACTGAGTAGTGACACATGCATGAGCTTGCAGAACAGTTATATTTTTTGGACCATTCTGTGTAATTATTCTCTTTTTCAATTCCGGATGAACGTGAGATTCATGAATGACACGTGCTGATTCTTATCAACCCTTCAATATATAATATTGCAGTATTGCAACAGGAACAGCTGTTTCAAAATATATCGTACTGAGTAGTGACATATGCATGAGCTTGCAGAACAGTTATATTTTTTGAAGCATTCTGTGTAATTATTCTCTTTTTCAATTCCTGATCAACTTGAGATTACATGAATGACACGTGCTGATTCTTATTAACCTTTCAATATATAATATTGCAGTACTACAATAAAAACAGCTGTTTCAAAATATATCGTACTGAGTAGTGACACATGCATGAGTTTGCAGAACAGTTATATTTTTAATATACACATGAAATATACACTTTTCTGAGTAATATCATTACCTATTAATAAAATATGTATCGAAGTCTCATTTTTCCTTACTTTTATTAAATGATGCATGTAAGAATTAAATTATTATAGTACCTTCAAGATTGTACCTAAACCATGCACATAGCAAAACGTTAAATGCTATAGAGATCATACAACATATTTAAGGTATTTGTAGCTATGCATCGAGTCTTCAATAGTAGGACAATTCTAAAACCAGCCAAAATTGCGTGACACAAAAATGGATTCCGCGAGTGGTTTATTTTACATCCTGTCCGTGCTTCTACGAATCGCGTTCGCTAAACGAACATAACAATGATCACATTCATCGTATCAAATGCACAGTCAGTCTGGATCCCCACCGCGATTCATTGTCGGTGCGCGTGTGTCCGTGCGTGATCGGTAGAAAGTGATTCTGACACTCGGTTGAGAGAGCTGTTGAAAATCGTCAACCGTTCATTGAACGTCGAGGCCATTCTTTAACGCGCCGACTCATTCCGCGCCTGTTCACAGTTCACTCCTACACTTTTACTGCCACGTTCTCGCTTCGAAGGATTAACGTCCTACGTCCTTCGAACTTGCAATTTTTATACTTGTAAACTATGGTGAATTTCTGAAGTATCTTACAAAATATTCATTTTTCAATAATCTTACCCTAATTACTCACTTTATCTCATTAGGCTGTGCATAAAAGTATTAGGGTAAGATTATTGAAAAATAAATATTTTGTAATTTGTCAAAATATTGGAACTTTCAAACATTAATAACTCAAAAAGTTTTTAATCAAAAAATACTTTATCACAATGTTTTAGAAAGCTCTCCAGGTAAACTAAAAGAACATGCAAAAATATATAGGGTGTTCCATTTAAAAAAATTGAAGTGACCTTCACTTGACCTTCCAGTGACTCTTCAAGGTCAAAATGATATTGCCAGTAAATAGAACTTTTTAAACCCTACAACTTTTGTCTGAAACATTTTTTGATAAAACTTATATTTTTCGAAATATGCAAGGGTTCCAACCTTTTTTATACACCCTGTATACTTGTTAATTATGGTGAATTTCTGAATGTCCGAGTTGGGAATTTTCAAAAGTGGAGTTCTGTGAAATCGAATGGGTTGTAACGTCCTACATTCTTCGAACGAGAACTTGGAATTTTTATACTTGTTAATTGTAGTGAATTTCTGAATGTCCAAGTTAGGAATTTTGAAAAGTGGAGTTCTGTGAAATCAAACGCGTTGAAAATGATTTGAGTCAAAGTTTCCCCGACCCCCGTAAAAATGGTAACATCCTACATTCTTCGAACGAGAGCTTGAAATTATTATAGTTATAAACTATGCTGAATCTCTGAATGTTCGAGTCACGAATTTTCAAAACCACAGTCCTGTGAAATCGAATAGTTTGCAAATGATTTGACGCAAAGTGGCCCCATAAAAATTGTATAGGGTAACGATAGTGACGTGTCTCGAATTTCGAGGGGAGAACAAGTTTAACCGCGTTTGATTGACGGTCGATCGCGAACCGGTTCTCGATAAAGTCGCTAATGAAATTTGCTAGGAACTCGGTTGGGCAATGGAGAGACACGCGTTATGATTTATACGGTGTCCCTGTTTCTGGCCGGTATTTCCTGCGACATTAGTTAGCAAACTGTAGAGGCAGAGTTGCGCAAGCCTCAATTAAGAGGCTCGATAGTTGGAGTCCGATAAGCGGCGATAGATCGATCGCACGATTTCTGCACTTGCATGTTCGGCCGGGGCTTATTCGTATTTATAACGGTGGCCGTCGAGAACAATGGCTGGTCCGATGAACGATCGGAAGGATCAAGGCTCGAGACACTTTGCGGTTCACTGAACGTCTCGGGCCGCGGCGATAAAGAAGAAGGAAATATCATTTCGCCAAGGAAAGTGTACGCGGAACAAATTGCGTTCGCTCGTATCGTACACGGATTTTTCGAGTAATCTCGTTGTAATTGCGTCCACGATCGGAGACCGCGCAGCGAAACGGTTCGCTTGTCGGACAGTTAAATGGCTTGAGTAATTTCAAATGAAACGTTTGCCCGCGGAGAAATTACGGAATCGAGTTGCATAATTCTCCCTAGTTAGAAACGATATCGTCAGGTGTTCAGGAAATTGAAGCATTGAACCCAGTTTCAGGATTTTTGTCGACCGGTCGCGCAGGTAGCTATTCTTACCGTGCTCGAACTGGTTAACAATTTTCTATATTCTATCTATAGTCAACGGTCTTTTAACCGAAAATATCGTGCACTCGGTTTTATCACTCCAGGCTTTTTCAATTTCCAATACTGCACTTTTGCTGCAATGGGAACCCCATTACCTTGCATTAACCCATTTCGTTCCATCCTTCTCGTCCCATGACATTTATTCTATTAATTTCCGATTTCTCTCTTCGAACTGTACCCTCTATTATTTTTGGATAATTAAGTCGAGGTAAAGGAAACGTCTACTTCTTAATTTTCCAACTTTCCCAAAGGATATAGCCCAGGGATCGGCAACCTGCGGCTCGCGAGCCACAAACGGCGCTTTGGATGTAAAGCTGCGGCTCTTCAGTTCCATACGCAAATATTATTTATTTTATAAAAAAAAACTCATTATCTAATATTGCCAAGCGCTGGAATTCCAACGCATCGAATTACCAAGCGCTGGAATTCCAACGCATCGAATTACCACGCGCTGGAATCGCAATGCATTGAATTACCACGCGCTGGAATTCCAACGCATCGAATTACCAAGTGCTGGAATTCCAACGCATCGAATTACCAAGCGCTAGAATTACAATGCATTGAACTACCAAGCGCTGGAATTCCAACGCATCGAATTACCACGCGCTGAAATTCCAACGCATCGAATTACCACGCGCTGGAATCGCAATGCATTGAATTACCAAGCGCTGGAATTCCAACGCATCGAATTACCACGCCCTGGAATTGCAATGCATTGAATTACCAAGCGCTGGAATTCCAACGCATCGAATTACCACGCGCTGGAATTCCAACGCATTGAATTACCAAGCGCTGGAATTCCAACGCATTGAATTACCAAGCGCTGGAATTCCAACGCATCGAATTACCAAGCGCTGGAATTACAATGCATTGAATTACCAAGCGCTGGAATTCCAACGCATCGAATTACCACGCCCTGGAATTGCAATGCATTGAATTACCAAGCGCTGGAATTCCAACGCATCGAATTACCACGCGCTGGAATTCCAACGCATTGAATTACCAAGCGCTGGAATTCCAACGCATTGAATTACCAAGCGCTGGAATTCCAACGCATCGAATTACCAAGCGCTGGAATTACAATGCATTGAATTACCAAGCGCTGGAATTCCAACGCATCGAATTACCACGCGCTGGAATTGCAATGCATTGAATTACCAAGCGCTGGAATTCCAACGCATCGAATTACCACGCGCTGGAATCGCAATGCATTGAATTACCACGCGCTGGAATTCCAACGCATCGAATTACCACGCGCTGGAATTCCAACGCATTGAATTACCAAGCGCTGGAATTCCAACGCATTGAATTACCACGCGCTGGAATCGCAATGCATTGAATTACCACGCGCTGGTAATTTTTCGTACAAAAATTCTGAAAAAATTCTAAAACCTTGAGGTCCACATAGCGCATATTATAGAATTTTTTCAGAACTTTTGTACGAAATTAAATAGGCAAAAAGGGCCAAAAACCGGAATTTGGTTTTTTCCCTTTTACTACCCCCACGAATGAGATAGGGAGTTGAAACTTGGTGTGAGATGTTTTTTTTGGATATGCTATCGACTGACGAATTGGGTTTCTAATTCGACTCAAGGGCACATTTGACTACCTTATCCGGCTATACCTTTTCTACCAGCGAGAGTATTTCCACGAGACAGCCAGTCGTTCGACTAACGCTCCGGTGGTTCGCGTAAAGCGCAACTTTACGCGAGAATAAATGGCCCACCAAACGTTACACCGTCGAACAAATACGCTGGAAATGAACTTCGCAGGCCGTTAAAAAATTGTTTCATCCCGTTCCAGCAACGCGTACCGAGGTTTTTTGATCCTCCGCTGATGCCGTTCGTTCCAGTTGCCGTAAAACCGATCCGGGAACTACGGGTTCGACTCGCGTAACCGCGCACTTGCTCGATTAGCATAGATCCCGTTTTCTCGCCGGTAATCGAAGCTTATTGTTATTCGCGGGGATCGCTCGAAGGCCGGTTATATTTACTCGGGACTCCGCTTGATCACCGATTGTCCGCGCGAGCATAAGATAACAACGACTCGCCTTCGTTTAACCTCGCGGTTAAATGGAACGCCGGACTTTTATGCATAATCGACCCCGATCAATCTGCGACATACCTGCTCACCGAATCCGCCAATCGACTTAAAACAGAGTTTCAGAGTGACGCATTCTTGTCAGGATATGCTATCTGTTAAAGGTTCTCACAGTAATAGCTTATGCAAATTAATATCGCTATTACTAATCTTAATAGCTTATTCAAATTTAAAAAACAAGTATGTATATTTTATGTCAGTATGTATTTTTTAATGATCTCGATGTAGCAACTTCCTATTTATTATTATTAAAGAATTTTATAAGTACTTCAACCCTGTTTATAAATGACCATGTTCAAGATAGATTTGCATATGAAGTTTGAAATAAATAATTATTTTTTTTAATATGTAAGTATATATACCATGTTCAAAATATATTTGCATATGAAGTTTGAAATAAATAATTATTTTGTTTATAATATGTAAGTATATACATACAGAGCATGTTCAAGATATATTTGCATATGGAGAAGTTTGAAATAAATAATTTTTTTTTTAATATGTAAGTATATAGACCATGTTCAAAATATATTTGCATATGAAGTTTGAAATAAATAATTTTTTTTTAATATGTAAGTATACAGACCACGTTCAAGATATATTTGCATATGAAGTTTGAAATAAATAATTACTTTTTCTAATATGTAAGTATATAAAGTAAGTTTCGTTAGAAGAGAGAAAATAATGGAAGCAGAAAGAAGTATTTTCCCAGCCAGTCCCACGATATCCAGGGTTCGAGTTAGGCCCCGATTGTCGGACTGATTTTGGCGAAAGAACAGACGCACCCCCCGGAATAAATACGAATAAACGAGCCGAGAGTTCTGTTATCCGCTTGCATAACGAATACGAGGCCGAACGCGGCAACGATAAAAGCTATCGTGCACACGTTTTGCAAACAATAGCTTCGTCGCCTTCTTCGGCCTCGTATCGCAGAAATTGCAACTGCGCCGAAGCCAACAATATGGAAACTCAGTTTGCGAACTTTGTCTTCGAGTTAACTTCGGACGCGATACAACCTTTCGAGAGCCACCCCTATCGCGACCGAGCGAAATCAAATTGTTCGAACAACGCCGGCCATTCGCGATACGAGTGCACCTGTTTTTCGACATATGGCGATTTACGTAACGATCCACCATTCCGAGCTTTAAATTTTCTGGAAGGGCTGGATCGCTTTTAATTTCTGTTATTACGTCTTTATGGTTGGACGTACTGATTAAAATGCTCGTTCTTCTTTTTGCGATATAATCAGGATTTTTTCGAGATCTTCATTTACGTTTAATAAATATCAGAATTTCAGTGGACTGTCACATGTAGTACATGGGGTATTTAAACATGTATTGTTACATATAGTATATGTTGCATTTACACATGTTACATATGGTACATGTTGCACTCACATGGTGTATTTAAACATGTATCGTTACATATAGTATATGTTGTATTCATACATGTTACATATGGTACATGTTGCACTCACATGGTGTATTTAAACGTGTAATAATACATATAGTATATGTTGCATTCATACATGTTGCACTCACATGGTGTATTTAAACATGTATTGTTACATATAGCATATGTTGCATTTACACATGTTACATATGGTACATGTTGCACTCACATGGTGTATTTAAACATGTATCGTTACATACAGTATATGTTGCATTCATACATCTTACATATGGTACATATTGCACTCACATGGTGTATTTAAACATGTATCGTTACATATAGTATATGTTGCATTCATACATCTTACATATGGTACATGTTGCATTCACATGGTGTATTTAAACATGTATCGTTACATACAGTATATGTTGCATTCATACATCTTACATATGGTACATGTTGCACTCACATGGTGTATTTAAACATGTATCGTTACATATAGTACATGTTGCATTCATACATGTTACATATGGTACATGTTGCACTCACATGGTGTATTTAAACATGTATCGTTACATACAGTATATGTTGCATTCATACATCTTACATATGGTACATATTGCACTCACATGGTGTATTTAAACATGTATCGTTACATATAGTATATGTTGCATTCATACATCTTACATATGGTACATGTTGCATTCACATGGTGTATTTAAACATGTATTGTTACATATAGTATATGTTGCATTCATACATCTTACATATGGTACATGTTGCACTCACATGGTGTATTTAAACATGTATCGTTACATATAGTACATGTTGCATTCATACATCTTACATATGGTACATGTTGCACTCACATGGTGTATTTAAACATGTATTGTTACATATAGTATATGTTGCATTCATACATGTTACATATGGTACATGTTGCATTCACATGGTGTATTTAAACATGTATCATTACATATAGTATATGTTGTATTCATACACGTTACATATGTACACATTGAATTCACATATTGACACATGTCCTCTATATTTCCTAAACTTCTCCAATATAAAATAACTCATCAAATTTTACTTTTTAAAAAATAACCCACCCTACCGCTTTGTGAATTTTTAAACGCCTCAATTAAAAACTGAAAGTTTGAACGATCATAAAATAATAAAAAGACAGATAAAGCGATTAAAGAGTGCTGCTTACAGGTACATTTAATTAGAAATCGAACGTCCAGTTGTAAATCTGTTGAACTGAAAAATTCATATCCAGAGTATTAACGGTCCGGAAACTGAATATGTCATATTGGCCTTCTGCATCGCGCGCGTAACGCACGACGGGAAACAAATCGAGCCCAGTACAAATACACCGATAAAATAAAAGGGAGATGGAAGGTTGTTGGTCGGTGTATTCGATGTCGATCGTTTTGTATTCCGTATACATCGCGGACCGTGAACATACATATTACTCGTGAAAATATCGGCGATAATAATTGTCACGCACTCGGAACTCGTCGATTTGTTCCGTGCTCGCAGAGAAGAGTCATCGCGCGCTAAAGGTGAAATGTGCCGAACATATCAAGTGGTATGTTAACAGCGTTCGTTGCCACTGTTCGAGTGCTGTCGACGCTCGGTACGTTGTTCTACCCCTCTAATCGATATTTCTATATTTTACGCATTACAAATTTACGAATCTGTAGATTAGAAAAATTAGGAATTTTCAATTCTTGTGGTTTGCAAATTTTATTCTTGAAAGGAGATATGGGACTTATAAATGTCTAGCTGCATTTGCAAATTTGAAAGTTTCTACATTCGAAAGTCAGAAGACTTGATATTTCTATATTTTCCGCATTACAAATTTACGAATCTGTAAATTAGAAAAATTAGGAATTTTCAATTCTTGTAGTTTGCAAATTTTATTCTTGAAAGGAGATATGGGACTTATAAATGTCTAGCTGCATTTGCAAATTTGAAAGTTTCTATATTCGAAAGTCAGAAGACTTGATATTTCTATATTTTACGCATTACAAATTTACGAATCTGTAAATTAGAAAAATTAGGAATTTTCAATTCTTGTGGTTTGCAAATTTTATTCTTGAAAGGAGATATAGGAGATTTGGGACTTATAAATGTCTAGCTGCATTTGCAAATTTGAAAGTTTCTATATTCGAAAGTCAGAAGACTTGAGATTTCTATATTTTACGCATTACAAATTTACGAATCTGTAAATTAGAAAAATTAGGAATTTTCAATTCTTGTAGTTTGCAAATTTTATTCTTGAAAGGAGATATGGGACTTATAAATGTCTAACTGCATTTGCAAATTTGAGAGTTTCTATATTCGAAAGTCAGAAGACTCAAGATTTCTATATTTATAAAATTGTTAAATGTTATAGAACTTTCAACTGATGTACATATTTTTATTAACGGGGAAACAATATTTACAATAAATAACTAAACAATAAATACGTAAACAATAAATACGTTGTGATATGATATGAGAAAATAGCCAGGGAATCACTCAACATTCTTTAATCATAAAAGTTCATAGACTGTGCTCAGAAAGTGAGTAATTAACGATTTTGCATACTCATTATCGTGTATACATATACAATTACAAATAAAATTACAACTTAAATTATAATCGTAGCTCTTAGCTCGATATAGTTTTCTAATGTTAATTTCGTGAAAAATATTAAGAAAACGATATCGATTACCGGGTCACACCACGTGGAGGTGGCTACGATAGTGACCCACCCTAACTCCAAATCCCTTCCACCCTCCAAATGCAACCTCATTTATCAGAAGGATAAATGAGTTTGACTCTACCTATCTCGTAGGCTCGCATATACAAGTCCTTTACCACAATCCAGTAAAAAACTTGTGTCGCACGCACATACATTGATTTAATACAAATCGCATATATACGCTTAACTTAATCTAAACGCCGCAGTGTACCTCTTCTTCTAACATTGCACTCAAATAATCTATAACGAATTGAAAAAGCAAAGAGAAGAAAGTTAGAAGAACTTTCTACAAAGGGAAAGAAAGTTAGAAGAACTTTCTAACTTTCTTTGTTCGGTATCTTTCACCAAGAGACCTCGCCTGCCGTGGGTCAAAGGGTAGCCCACAGTGGCTTACGTGAACCACGGAGACAAAGATGAACTGAAAGTACCTTACGTGAGTTCGAGTGACACTCCCGAAATGGCGGTGGTGTAACCAGTCTCCCCTTTCTTACCGCGGGGGGGTTACCCTTACCGGGATGCCCCTTGGCAGTTAGGCGACAGATCTAGGTGCACATCTGTTAAAGATTGGTGCCGGCCAGATCGGCCCCGCCGAGATGCATCGTTCAAACTACACCGGTACCCCCAGCCCACCAATGCCGCGTGTTCACAGCGCTATGAACCCCCAATGATCCACTTGGGGTCGGAACAATTGGCGAAAAATAACGGGGTATACTACAAACTAACGCGCACAAAGTTTGAGTTGAGAGTGCAAGTTAAAATTAAAGATACTTACACTTACGCATACATTTAACTTAAAACTAACGCACGCACAAAATTAGTTTAAAAATAACGCACGCAGGAAATTCGCTTAAAAATAACGCACGCATCCCTCGATGATCCCTCGATGCAATACGATATGTTACGCAACTTAAAATTAACGCATAAGTTGAATAAATCCATCGAAGGATGTCTTCAATGATGACCTATTTACCTATAGAATTTAAAATAGATAATATACGTGAGAAATATACAATTAATACGCATATAAATACACATAATTAATACACATATAAATACACATATAAATACACATAATTAATACACATATAAATTAATAAACTGCTTCCATAAAATTAAAACCTGAAACAGACAAAAGTGATTAAGACAAACATGAAACATAAATTCCTTGCTTAAAATTAAAACCTGTAAAATACAATAAATAAGACAAACCTGAAACATTAAAAATTATTAGAATACAAAAGCCCTAAATGTGCCTTCTGTTCTAAAATTAGAACAAAAGACACTTACAATTTGCGCAGGTTTTTTGTCACATATCGTGACGAAAAACCTGCGCCCGAGCCCACCCTGTCCTCCCACAGCTCGGAATTAATGCAATCAAGATATGAAATTTCGAAATTATAGTCGTAGCTCTTAGCTCGATATGGTTTTCTAATATTAATTTCGCGAAAAATATTTAGAAAACAACATCGATTACCGGGTCACACCACGAGGAGGTGGCTACGTTAAAGAGTGACCCACCCTAACTCCAAATCCCTTCCACCCTCCAAATGCAACCTCATTTATCAGAAGGGTAAATGAGTTCTGACTCTACCTAGCTCCTAACTTAGCTCGCATTTACTTAATACGCTTAACTTATTCTATACGCCGCAGTGTACCTCTTTTTCTAACATTGCACTCAAATAATCTACAACGAATTGAAAAAGCAAAGGGAAGAAAGTTAGAAGAACTTTCTACAAAAGGAAAAGAAAGTTAGAAGAACTTTCTGTGAAAAAAAGGGTTCGGTATCTTTCGTCAAGAGACCTCGCCTTCCATGGGTCAAAGGGTAGCCCACAGTGGCTTACGTGAACCACGGAGACAAAGATGAACCGAAAGTACCTTACGTGAGTTTGAGTGACACTCCCGAAAATGGCGGAGGGTTCCCATTTCCCTTAGCTTTTGGCCCTAGAGAGGATCCCCTACCGTAATGCCCCTTAGCAGTATGGCGACAGATCAAGGAGCACATCGGTGCACGAGAGGTGCTTCCTGAGCGGCCCCGCCGAGATGCATCGTTCGCACTACACCGGTACCCCAGCCCACCAATGCCGCGTGTCCACAGCGCTATGAACCCCCAATGATCCACTTGGGTTCGGAACAATTGACAAAAAATAACCGGGTATACTATAAGCTAACGCGTACAAACATTCAGAATTGTGAAGATGAGTGCAAATTAGAATCAGATGTACTTGCAGAGCCTACGAGAACACTTAACTTAAAACTAACGCTCGCATAAAATTAGTTTAAAAATAACGCACGCAGGAAATTCTTAAAATTAACGCAAAATATACTTAAAATTATAAATTATAATAAATCCCTCGAAGGATGTCTTCAATGATGACCTATTTATTACCTGTAGAATAATTCAATGTAATAATAACAAATAGAGAAAGGAATGCAAGATTAGTAACATGTTAATAATTAGGCATACACAATTCATATAATACACATGCAAAATTCATATTAAAAGTACACATATAAAATATAAAATATCGTTGACAAATATTTAATCGCTTAACTCAGGACCTGAAACATACAAATACAATTAAGACACATATAAATAGATAAAATTAGAACCTGAAACGTAAAAACATTATTAAGACAACTGTAAAACATTCAAAATTATTTACATCTAATTGAAACCAGAAACTTAAGACAAATATAAACCGTTAAAAATTACGATTAAAATTAAAGCTGGAACATTCTGAAAAATATAAAACTTAAATTAAAATCACGATCAGGTATGAAATCTGAAAACCAGAATCAAAATTCTGAAGAAATCGAACGAAAATCGAAAACAAGAGTGGAGACAACACGCAACACGTCTGTCGCGGTCGACAGGTAAAGTTCGAATGACTCGCCGCGCCCTCGTACTGCTTCGCTCGCTCCTCGCTTACCGCCTATAATCCGGTACGAATAGATATCTGTTGTTATTACTCTCGCGCCGATGTTCCGTTTCCGAGAAATACATTCCGAAACACGAAATATAATTATTACGAAGTACGAAAATCTCAGAGCTCGAAAGAATCAGGAAAAATTCAAGAACATTAACAAGCAAAATAAAAATTCAATAATGTTTAAAAATAAAAGTTCAGCCTGAAAATAAAAACATTTACACATTTATTAATTTACTCTTGCAGATATGTTGCAAAATTATTTTTAATTAATATATTACGATATATTTTATTGTAGTTAATAATTTTTTAGATATTTATAAAATTATTGTAACTATTTAAATTCGTCGTTTTTATTAACTTACTCTGGCAATGTTGCAAAATTATTGTTAATATATTACGATATATTTTATTATAATTAATAATTTTTTAGTTATTTACAAAATTATTGTAACTATTTAAATTTATTGATTTTATTAATTTACTCTGGCAATGTTGCAAAATTATATTTAACATATTACGATATATTTTATTGTAATTAATCATTTTTTAGTTATTTATAAAATTATTCTAACTATTTAAATTCGTCGTTCTTATTAACTTACTCTGGCAATGTTGCAAAATTATTGTTAACATATTACGATATATTTTATTGTAATTAATCATTTTTTAGTTATTTATAAAATTATTCTAACTATTTAAATTCGTCGTTTTTATTAACTTACTCTGGCAATGTTGCAAAATTATTGTTAATTAATATATTACGATATATTTCATTGTAACTCATTATTGTACATATTTATTTAATCTTTCAAACACGTCTTTTACAGTTCAAGGATAACAAAGTACTAGTAAAAAATGAATTGAACATTAATGACATTCATTTCTACGAACACTCATCACCATTTGCAACCCCTCACTCCATTCACGCTTCAAGGAGTAATTATAAACATAACGGGTCATACAAATAATATAGAAGTAATGCCTACAATGTCCAACTGTGTAGAGGGGATGAAGGTAAATATCGAGAAGGTATGATGAACACGTCGAGGATAGAAGAGCAAGAAAGCGTGTCCAGTAAGAATCAGCGTATCGAGGCAATCGTGTGGGTTAATTGAGCACAAATTGGCCGTTTTACGATCGATCGATCGGTGCCGATAATCGGTCAGGATCCAGGCCGTAAAACGTCGGTTTTACGAGGGCGATAAATCGCGAATCGTAATTGATAGCGGCGCTTACAATGCGCGGGTAACAATGCTTACAGGAACCGTCGAAAGACCGTGGCCGGCAGGAAGTTGGTATTGGTGCAAGGACGTGGAAACAAGGACACAGTTTCAGGTGGTCCGCGAGCTGTCCTGCATCCAACAATGGCCCGGCTACAGGACTGCAACAATGCCTCACCCTCGCTGGGGCCACTTTGGTTAATTAATTGCCGGCCTCTTTGTTGACGAACGTGTGTGCTCCGACACCGATCCCCATATTCCCTGCTTTCTGCCTGAATTAATTAACAACAATTCGCCCTGCCGCGCTAAAAGTGGTTAATTTCGACTCTGTCATGACCCAGACAAGATACCGCGAGCGAGCCTTCCTGTTATTTTCAACGGAGAAATTCGCCAGAGAAATTAGAAAAGTAATTACATTCGTTTGTGTGACCGACATCGCTATTAATTCCTGATTCCTGCAGGACGATGCTCGCCTACCAATTCCACGCGATAATTTCCACCAATGAGGGAACTCGCAATTTACTTTGGGGGATTCTCTATCATATTTCTGCAATAACGAAATTCTGTTTCGACCTTCGCCGACTCTATTCGACTGCTAAGATATAATCGCAAAAATTGCCACGTTTCCCAAATTCGCTTTCCAGCATGTTAAAGCTGAAGTCTTGAACATACTTTCATAGTTTTCAGAAAACCCTACATCCTTGAAGGTTATTGTTTAATTAACCCTTTGCACTCGAAGATAAGTTTACTGTTTTGCAAATAGCAACTTTAAAATATTAATTAAAATATTAAATGACTTCTTTTGAAGTTATTTCTCTGCTCATAATTTCCACTATTGTCTATTTCACTATGTTTATATATCACATGAGCACTATTATACAATTAATTAAATAGTGCTTATTTCAAATTATTGTATTAAATTGAATGGCGCCGGAGAGGCGCCTCTCGAGTGCAAAGGGTTAAGCTCTGGGGCCTACGAGTGCTCCATGTCTTAATACCGAATTCAACTATAGGTTCTTCTTCTTTTTAGTTTCCATTTTGAATATAATTATTGATCTGATAATCTGTACACATTTTTATTTCGCATAACCCTTGAACACAGCACTCTCCCATAAATTCCTCCAAAATTAAGGGCAGACATTGCCGTTATCTCGTAAGTCATTTATCGTCGTAATTAACGAGTAGCGTAAACTATTCCAGTATAAAGGTAACCACGCATCGTTTACATCGAAAGTCCACCGAGAAACCATGTAACTCAAAAGAAACGTATTTGCATCGAGTTCGATTTCCCGGCGTCTCGCCAACGTAACCCCGAACGAGCATAAAGGGCCGGGTTGAAAGAGCGGCTGGAAAATGAAAGGGAAAAAAAATGTAATTACAACGGGGAATGATAATGAAGTTTACATTTTAATAACCCGCCGTGTCGCCAGATGGTCTCGAATGCAATATTAATACATTCCCCTCGCCGCGTTCGCAGCTACCGTGTAAAAGTTGGTGTGGGCGAGCGCGCGTGTGCACCCCTGAACATCCCCGTTGAACCGCGCACCAACACCGACCAGTCGCATCCGTGGAGGAAGAAGAAGGCGAAGAGAATGTACGTGAGCCGAGGTGTTATTGCATTTCGCGAAGAATGCAGTCCACGGCGTCATAATATATTTGCACGGACCGGAGCGACCCGGGGCTACACGGCGCGGCGACGCGTCAACGCGAGCTACGACGACGACGACACGAATCTAATTTATAAGTTATGAGTCTGTCCGTGGCCGACGATCGTCCCGTGGCATTTTTTTCTCCACGATGCCTGGCCCACGGCCGACTTTCAATTTGCAACCGTATACTCTCTGCCGCGAAACACGGGTAACGAGACAGATTTACCGAGCGTGCCGCCATCTCCGCTTCGCGAATTTCTACGTACACGTAACATCGTCACTTGCTCTTTCGACTTCCTTTTAAACGGGACAACCAAAAAATATGGGCTTTATTCGCGACGGAAACGATGGCAAGTTGTTCGCAAAAACTAAATTTTGGACTCGTGCATAATTTTCAACGTAATTCAGTATTACCGAAATTTGAGACATTTTTAAGTCCCACGATTCTCGAATTTCGACGAGTGTTGTGCGATAAAGAGCAAATATGGAAGCAAGTAAAGTACACTCTCTGACTCGTGATATCCAAATTGCAAATTCTCAAAGCCCAAATTTGACACAGAACGTTCTGTGTCCTTGCAAGCATTCGGAAACGTGTGGAGGTGATAAATCTGCCGGACGGTCCGATTGCATCGCGATATTACTACTTGCAAGTAGTCACGGGCAAACTGAATTAACGATAATAATTTAACGGCACGGTCCGGTCGAGAGTGAACCGGATTACAAAATTCCAGTAAACGCGGAAGCCGTTCAGAGTTCGGTAAACTCTTGGAGAGGAGTTTAATTAGCATCGAGCCAACTCGGTACAGCTCTAAATACGTCGATACAAGTTCACGCGGGAACAGAGAACGGGTCAAACGTCACGTTTGGACACGATAACTTGCTGTTTCAACTTTCACGTTGCCAAACATCTTTTTCTTTGGGTTCAACATTTAGTGGCAGCTATGATTGCTACTCGATAGTTAATCCTTATCCGGATAGGATATTTACGTAACAGGAATGTATAATGAGAATCTAGTGCAATATTATATAGCTATTAATACGTAATCTTGATCAAAAATGGATACAGTTTAATCATAGAATATATTTACGAAAATTGCTGTCGGATTCTAAAATGATTTGGAATAATTATTATAAGTGGATTATATTAGGAAGACGATATGAATCTTAATAGAATAAGAGTTGTTGACGTCTTATTATTAATGTACAAGCCAATATTATCGTTTATAGAATTCCTGCAATTATAAGAATAAATTAAACACTGTTATATAGTAAGAACCCTTAAAAACTCTTCAGAATAACTTAAGAGTATCTTCCATACAATAAAATAAAGAGTGAGCTTCATATAATGCCGGTACTGGTATCATTGCTGCATCAAGAATATAAGCAAAATAATATAAGATTAAATAAATAAAAAATTGAAAAAGCAAAGTAATCATAAAGAACTTCGACATCGAAACGACCTTGACCTTATGAAATATATAGATCCCTGACCGAAGAGAGTGTTCTTTAATTGCGAAGAAGAATGGTCCGAAGGGTGAAATAAGGAGCACCCTATCGGTAGTCGAAAGGAAGAGTAGCGTGGATGATCCGAGAGGAAAAGGAGATCCTTCTGGCTCCTCTAGGCTCGTTGTAGCTAATGTTACTTTTTACAAAAGCAAGTTGGCAGCCAGTTTGCTTTTGCACGGCCGCCTCGACGAGCCAACCCTCCTCGAGTAGGCGGAGGTTCGACTCTGCAAAATGACTTAATGAACGGTATCTTCTGCTGCTGCTCTCTAATCATTCCGGCCACTTACTTCTTGCCGTCAGCCATTTACTTTCGCAACTGGCGCTTCTTCTTCTTCTCCTTCTTTCGCTCTTCTCTTTTTCCCTCCTCTTGACGGGATTCGATAATTACGGGAAAATCTTGTCGGAACGCCTACGTGGATCTAGTTACAGAACTCATCGCGTGCCGTTGCTGCTCTTTTTCTTCTCTTTTCAACTTTGTATTTTTACAGTCCATCCCCTTGATCCTCGAACGGATCGGGTGCTCGTTAATGCTCGGTTTAAATTAGATTAGATTTGGGAATTTGGGTATTGGCAATTTCGAGGTAAACGTTTCATTCGTTTGATCAAAGGTCTTCCGTATCACGCGTGAATTTTTTAATACCCAAGTATTCGAATTTCCATATTTTCTCATATCCTCGAATCCCATATCATCGAATTTATAAATCTTTCAGTCTCCCAATAAATCTTGAATGTTGCAATTTCAAGAGCAGTCTCCATATCCTCGTACGATCTCGGCCGACTTTATCCGATCTCCAGTCGAAGCACCGTTACGGCATCCCCGATCGCTGTCGATTACCAAGCAAGTATCTTCCCGACGCGACGTTTCGGACCACGTATCTCGGAATTATCGAGCGATAGTTAACATCGTTGTAACTTCCTTGAAAAGGGCAATCTGGCGCTTGTCAAACGTAAAGGTCGACTCGAGAGGAAGCATCTCGTGCGAACCGACCGCACAATTCCGCGCGACCTGATGGCCATTATCATATTCCTCGCGTATCATATCGAATTTATGGCTAATAAAGGCCGATCGAATAACAGGCTTGCCGGGTCTCGAAAGGTTCGAGCGAGCACGGAGGTAGGACCCATGGGCCCGGTTGTTCGTTTTCTCCGTCCCAGCGTCGTTCGCCATCCCGGCCAGTTGGCTCGCTTTATAGTCATGCCAGTTGGCAATGGTGGCAATTGATATGCACGCCATTGATATATGGGTGCATATTTCACAAGGTTGGCAGAGCCACGGGCTCTCTCTCTCTGTCCGCTGGTTTGTTATCTCGCGCGTTTCTATCCGGCTCTCTGTTTCGCTTTTTTCTTTTACAAAGCTAACCCGCCGCTTGTGCCAAGCCAGGCCAGATCGGCTACCAATACGCGCAATGAATTATACCCGTCCTTTGTTAAGCTCCTTGACGCGTCTTTGATTGGAAGCCCGCTGCTTCCACGGAAAAAATGAACAGTCAGGCTTACGCGGAACATACGAGAGACCTTCGACCTCGACCGACGACCTCTCCAATATAATCTGTCCCTTCACGAAATTTACCTTCCGCTCCATCGGTGGACACTCCGAAACTGCATCATCCCCTTTTGTTTGCCAAACACTCGCAACTTCCGACACTTTGTCGATTGGAATTTCCAAATTCGATTCGATATCTGCAAATTAGCTGGGAACTTCAAAATCGAAGTTGTCTTAATAGCCGCATCAAAAGTTTTTATCTTTGGGACCCTGTTTTTTATAGCTTCACCAGAAGATACAGTATGTACCAACATAAGTTGTATAACTTGTATACAAATTTTGGACTTGAAAGGTAGTCTCTTGAGTCAAGACTCAACTACTCTCTCGTTAGTACAGAACTTGTACAAAGAACTTGTTCATTGTTAAACTCTTATACAATTTATTTACCAGATGCATCAGTTAAAACTAACTGTACTTAGCTATAATGTTAACCCTTTGCACTCGAAGGTAATTTGATTGTTTACATACAGCAGCTTTAAAACTGGGTTAAAAAGTTAAATTCGACACCCACAACAGTAAACAACAACAATAACAACAAAAAGTTGAATGAATTTTCTTGAGGTTATTTCTTTACTAATAATTTCCACTATAGTTTGTTTCATTACGTTTATACATCATACATATCATGTTAAAAAATGCTTATTTAAAATTATTGTACTAAATATAATAGTGACTGAGAGTCCTCTCGAGCGCAAAGGGTTAAAACAAATAAAGAAAATTAAACTGTGAACATATTCGATTCTTAATTACGCAAATTATTGTTGGAAATTTGATTTTTAAAAATTGTAAAAATTTGATTTTTAAATGATTTCTATGTCTCATTTGATTTCTAAATGCGTCACGAGTGAGTCAAAGTATAGCAAGGGGTTAATTGAATCTTAAATTACGTCAAACCTGGTGTTTTTAATCTCAAAACGAAAATAATAGCCTCAACGAAGCGTATTTGTCTTTTAAATAGCGGGATATAAATTGCGATAGGTTGTTGGAAACGAGCTTGAACATGCCCGCGACGTGTTTCCGCATTGTTTCAACTAGATCGGTGTGGGACAAGCAGGGATGAAATAAAACACGTTGCCTCTATGATCGCCAACTTATAAAGCGGATTATCAGAGCGAGTTCTCTCTATTGAATAAATTCATGAGCAACGCCGGTACAATCGGCTATAAATTACGCGGGTCCATTTTTGTCAATATTCATAACGCGCGTAGTCGCGTGACGTTCGCACTCGATACTCGGTTACTGGTATTGTTGCTGACTGAAAACCCTGGCGACGCTTTTATCGCTCGAATCCGTTTCTGGGCAGATTCCTCGAACAAGTGTTCGATCTCACCATTTTCTTCGGAACAGAGGAGCTTGGAAGAATGGTCAGACCCTGAGAGCACTGTACTTTTCGAAACATCTATTATGTTCAGTGAGAAGCAATATTTAACAGCAATATCATATTTATCTTCTTCCCATTTGATCTTGTTGGAGGGAACATTTCGAACTCAGCTTGCTGGCTATCCCGAATATGTTTATTTTTGTGAAGCTTTAAAATTAATTTTGCTTTACTAATTCAGGGTTCAACCCCTTAAGTTATGATTTTATTAGTGAGTATCAGACAGGGTGGCTTAATTACTGTTGTAACATTAAGACAGACAATGTTCAAATGTTAGGGACATTTTCTGTATGGCAATCATTGATGGAAGGGTAAGAAGAATTACGTACGTAGGAAGAATTACGTCACATGTGGAAGACGATATTGTAAAACAAAGGGTTAAAGAGAACTTGTACTCACGCCAGTAGATTGAACACGTACATATAAATTGTCCGTTTCAAATAAATCTACCCAAACTTTCTGACTAAATTTTCTTTCTCCCTGGTTAAATTTACTGACTGGGAAATATGTATGAATAGTCCGATTTGACGTAGGGGTGAAGGTTAGTATTCCTTGCGAAGCGTGTTTCTTAACGTCAAAAAATTCGGCAGAATGTTAAAAAAATATTGTCGCGGTAATAAATAGCAAACGTAAGAATGCCCTTTTGTTTTACGTGACACGTACGAGGCGGTTCGTGAGTACAGAAAAATGTCAGCAACTTTATCAGGAGTCACGCATTCCCAGAAGGCTTATCATCGGCTGCCGACCTAATTATAATTGCCGTTCTGTGTTCGTCGGGGTCATAATGATAATACGTTTCCGTATTTTTACATTGTATACGCCGTGAGTCGAATACCTAGAAGACGCGAATACACTCGGTATTATGGTGTTTCACGAAACCGCGTATATCTGCAAGGAGAAACTGTACAGTCAAACGAATTCGTAATACGAAACGGCGTAACGCGAGATACATAATTTCCACGGAACACGTATAGCTTAATCTTTGGTTAAAAAGGAGGTAGGAGAAAAAAGAAATCGGCCGAAGGGAAAATCGGGGTATATATCGTTCCATGAGCTCTACTATCTAACGTCGCACGCGATACGCTGCTTTATTTTAAGCCGCGCGTTTAACCTTTAGACAGCTTTTTAATTTCGCGTCAACTGGAGGTCTGCTTGTCAGTGTGCTTGTCAATTGTTGCATTCGAGATAATCGTATACACCGAAGGAAAACATGCTGCCCTCTAGAATATTCAAACGGTTCCTCCATTGTACTCGGTTTTAAAATTATAGAATTTGTCTCTTTACTTATTGAATGACCCTCGTATGTGGTCAGACAAGGTGTATTACAAATATATTTCTTTCATTTGAAGGGTTTCATTGCACCATTCTTTGAATAGTTTTAAAATTATAGAATTTGTCTCTTTTTTTAATGAATGACCCTCGTAAGAGACGGTGCAGCTTCTGGAAGAGAAGTGAGACATGCAAAATGGAGCAGAGCAATGTAGAAGTTGAAAGATTGAGAAACTCCATCATCGACAAATTTATAACTAGAAATGAAAACCTAATAATTGCAGAATCAAGAAATTGATCATATGGATTTATTTTGCTTCCATAAAAATTCTGGCTACGCCAATGGCCAGCCACAGTCTTCAAAAATCGATAACCATAGACATCCACGGGAAGTATTCTTGCGTCAGTCCCAACCGACTTTGATATCCACTCTACGATTTCCTTTGCCTCTCCTTTCTCTCTTATTTGACTTATTTCCGCGGATCACGGCGGCCGTTCCGCAAATAAGTCGTCTCCTCGGCCTTTTGTGTTTGTAAATCAAAAAAGCAAAATCTTTCGTCAGAAACTGAATCAGCCAGCGGGAAATCCTATCTTCGTAGCGGTTCATAAAACGCGAGCCCTATGTGAATCCTTTCTGCCTGCCACACGTATTCCCGTGCAAAAACGTCTTTTGAAGTTTTCTTGGCGGAAAGCAGGCCAGAAGGCTTGCCATTGATTTAATGGGTGTACCTTCAGCCGCGGTTAAACACCGCATCAAACCGCACCCTGCTCGATTTCTTCCTCTTCTTCTTCTTCTGGCTTTCTACTTTCGGAACAAGCTTCTTTCGATTAACGACTTTTCTACGATCGTTATCGTTCTAACGTCTCTAGGACCTAACAAGCATTTTCATCAACCGTGTCGCTGCATCTGCTCGCTCGTTCTGTTTCAGGAATTTAGAACTTTGGTTCATCAAATTTTCGTCTTCATTATTAACCCTTTGTGCTCGAAGATAATTTTACTGTTTGCAAACAGCAACTTTAAAATATTAACACTAAACCTACCGACATACAGTATGCACTTAATTGGAAATAAAATATAAAGTTAAAGAATGAATGTACAAACGACGAAACGTAAATTAGCAGACACATTTATTCTTTATCTTAATGAAAATCAATGCTGATTTCAAGAAATGTACTTCAACAAAATGTGTACCTTATAATAAGAAACGTGTGGAGCGGTCATTTGACCGGTTTGGTAGTTTCAGTGTTAATTAAAATGTTAAATGATATTAAACGCCTTATCGTGTCAACAGTTTATTTCTCGAGAACCACAAGTCGTAAAAAAACGGATCACAGATTTGGCAGCGTGATCGAATTAGTCTAAAATCAAATTCTTGTCAACCTGTAAAAAATTTTTTTTGTGACAGAAATTTTTTTTTTTAATTTAAAATTTAAACTAGCAACATTGTATTTAGTGAACTTTTGTAAATTTTACTAATTTCAAACCATGTAAATATTAATATGTACTTTTTTAAGTCTTTATTATTAAATTTTATTAATATGTCGAATGTTTCGACAGGCTTATCTAGTGTTAAATGACTTCTTTTGAAGTTATTATTTCTCTACTCATAATTTCCACTATTGTCTATTTCACTATGTTTATACATCACATAAGCACTATTATAGAATTAATTAAATAAATGTTTTAAATTAGTGTATTAAATTGAATGGCGCATGACAGGCAACTCTCGAGTGCAAAAGGTTAAGTTTGTACAGTTTCAAATTTCCTAATTCTCCAGTTGCAACCTTTCTAGTTGTTTTCAATTGTTTAATTGATTTCCTAATTTCTAAATGAACTTGAACTTAAAAAATCTTTAATCTAAAAAAATTTCGAGCCATTCAGGCGTCCATTTTGGTCCAGAATGATTCTGTTCACCCAGTTACGCCAATGTAGCTTCCGTTATAGATCCCCTCGAGTCAACCGGAATAAACCGAGAGCAACGTCGAACGACAAAGGGAATCCTTTGATCGAAAGAATCAGCCACGAAGACAAGTTTAAACGAATTATTATCGGAGAAGGCGCGTACGTCGCGGAACGAGGTCGCAAGAGCGACGGTAATTTCAGCGAATTCGCGATACTTCTAATGTCAAACGATCCAGCGTCTGAGAAGCTTGCCCAGGTAAGCGAGGCTGATGAGTCTAATTAGCAAATCGCAAACGAAACACGCAACTTCTCTTTTCGCCGAGTTTACGTTCCTCTGAAGTAAAGGCGTTTACGAGTCTCAGAAAATTCAATCTTCCGTATGAAAACTTCTCGTTCAATCTACGAACCACAGGATACTTGGTTCGATAATTTCGCTCGATTCTAGCACGAAAGTTTCTCTCGAAGATTCACGATGGCGGAAGTTGATTTCGAATGCTTCGTAAAAAAACTATGCTTCTAGAATATTATGGGTGAAACTTTCTTTTCCACGAACGCGTCGAAGCCGACGTCGGAGACAGCGGAGACGGCTGTCCGCGTGCAAAACGAGCGGAAACGCGAGGAAGAGGGTACGGCAATGTAATTAAAATATCGTTCGCTACGATCGTAGCTCGAAAGCCGGCAATTCGATGTTCGTGCACCGGCAGTACTCGACGTTTTTCTTGTCCGCGTTTAATCCGCGTGAGTGCACGACAGAGAAGCACAGCTGCGGGCAAACGCGGGGAAAGAATCAGTCCCCGACGCGACGCGTCTGCCCGAAGATCCGTGGGATTAGCGTGGCGACGTTGTTCTAAGTTCGGGACATGTTTGGAGAACAACGCAGAGGGGTGTGCGTGGGCGTATGGCGAAAAGCCAACGTCAGACAGACACTCCGTTTTCTACGACCCGGCCAGACAAATCGTTCCACCTACAGGCTCGTTCATATATTCACAACTACTTTAGTTACAACTATAGTTAGTTTAGATAATTAAATCTGTAGCTCTAGGAGTAACTACATATGAGTTACTCCTATCTACAGGAGTAACTCTAGTCTCCCTAGTTTCTTAAATAAATTTAATCTCTTTTAGGATAAGGTGACGTAACTGTGACACGAGGTAACAGACAACAAATATATTTGACAAAACAATAACAATGATAAGTCTGTTAACTACGTACAAAAACAATGAACTTGAACTGTGATAATATATGGCGGTAAAATAAGAGCTACGACGGTCAGGACTATTCTGCCGAATTTTCCAACGAGTCCTAACCAGGAAGAAAATGGCCACATGGCCCTAAAAAGGCAAACAAGGGCTTACGCGACACAAGCCTAGGTCTTCAAGGACCTTGAAAACTTTCTACGCAATTTATGGAATTACTGCCACACTCTCTATAAATAAATAAATATCTCTAGTTTCTAAAATCACTCCATACCTACTCAAATCGCCGAATATATAAATTCTCGAATCTCTGTATTGTGAAATTCTCATATCTCAGATCTGAAGAACTCCAGGTTTCTGTGTTACTAGATGCCCAAATCCCTAGATTCCTGCACGTTCCAACTCCTACGTCTCCAGATCACCCCAAATCTCTGTGACCTCAAATGTCTACGTCCTCAAATCCGTACATACTCCAAATTCCTACGTTTCTAAATCCCTGCATACTCCAAATCCCTGTGTTCCTAAATTCCTGCGTCCCTATGTCCACTGTTAAGAACGAGATCGAGGTTGATTGACCAACCCACCTCACAAGAATTACATTCGCTCTTAAACAGAATATTAATCGAACGTTCAAATCCTCTAATCTACGTCCAAATCTCCGTCTTCATATTTGAATTGCACTTCCCACGAATATTTCCATACGAACGTTTCAGAAATGACCGTATATCATGTTTAATAACGAAAATAAACGGGACGTTGCAAGTGGAACAGCCTGTACGTACACACGCTTTGTGTCGTAGAGGAGTATATGTAGCACGTGTCGTCGACACGAACGCCGGATGGCCGGCATTCGGGAGATATGTAAGATTCCAACCGCCCACATCACGACAAATTGTTGCTCAGCTGATCGGGCCGACCCTCTGCTCGTTTAAACTTTAAATCTTTTTCGGACGGTTCCGTAGGAGCCGGCGGCCCGATACACATTCGTATCGGTCGTGTGATTCATGCCACACACCGTACCCGTAATGACAGTCCACTGGCAAATTGCTGGCTCCGGGACGATTTCCGATGATTTATCAACCATCGCCACCCGTGCGTCGAACGCGATTGTTCTACTTGCGATAACGGCGATTGATACCGGTTAGTACTTTGCTTTTCGATCAAGCTGATTGCTCGACAACATTTAATTGGAGCCGTTTCGAGGGACCCATTGCGCAACGGCAGGTGGTTCGTAACGCCTAACCCAGGGGTTGGCAACCTTTTGAGTCGGAAGAGTCAAAAATTACAATTTACAAAATTTCAAAGCTTTTAAAGAGCCACAAAATTTTGTCTTGCCAATATAGTACTCGTATAAATAAAGTTTTTTGATAATCAAAAATAATCTATTTTTACATATATATAAGTAGTGTTTTTCACGACAAAGAATATAATATATGTATAGCAATGTTCGATAATGAGTTTTTTCTTGTTGAAATAAATAATATTTGCGTATGCAACTGAAGAGCGTGGTAATTCGGTGCTTTGCGATTTCAGCGCTTGGTGATTCGACGCGTGGTAATTGGATGCGTTGCGATTCCAGCGCTTGGTAATTCAATGCATTGCAATTCCAGCGCTTGGTAATTCAATGCATAGCAATTCCAGCGCGTGGTAATTCGATGCGTTGGAATTCCAGCGCGAGGTAATTCGATGCGTTGCGATTCCAGCGCGTGGTAATTCGATGCGTTGGAACTCCAGCGCTTGGTAATTCAATGCGTTGGAATTCCAGCGCTTGGTAATTCGATGCGTTGGAATTCCAGCGCTTGGTAATTCAATGCATTGCAATTCCAGCGCGTGGTAATTCGATGCGTTGGAATTCCAGCGCTTGGTAATTCAATGCATTGTAATTCCAGCGCGTGGTAATTCGATGCGTTGGAATTCCAGCGTGTGGTAATTCGATGAGTTGGAATTCCAGCGCTTGGTAATTCGATGCGCTGGAATTCCAGCGCTTGGTAATTCAATGCATTGCAATTCCAGCGCTTGGCAATATTAGATAATGAGTTTCTTTTGATAAAATAAATAATATTTGCGTATGGAACTGAAGAGCCGCAGCTGTACATCCAAAAAGCCGTCTGTGGCTCGCGAGCCGTAGGTTGCCAATCCCTGGCCTAGCCCTCTGCATTCGAGATTTTGCGTTTCGATAGCACAGATAAATTCTTTAACACTAAAACTACCAAACCGGTCAAATGACCGTTCTATAAGATCCTTATTATAAATGACACAATTTGTTGAATTGATTCTTCTGATATCTACGTTAATCTTCGAAGATGAAGAATTACTATGTATACTAATTTATGTTTTGTCATTTGTTCATTTATTTTTTAACTTCATTTTTCATCTCAAGTTAAGTACACATCGGTAGGTTTAGTGTTAAGCTCTGCTTGCGAAGCTAAGCTCTTCCGAGAATTATCTTCGCAGTATTACATGTCGTTTATGGCTTCGAAAATGATCATTGTATATAATTTCGATCTTAAGCTCGCGCTAATCGGAGTAAACCGTTATTAGGTTGCTTAATGAGCTTACGCTCTTGTTCTGCAAATATTTGATGCTCGAAATCGGTTACGAATATCTCTGCAATCGTTTATCTAATACATTCACTTTTTGGAAAAAGTTCAAATGTACTTTTACTAAATGTGCTGGTAACAGCAGCAGAAATTTAAAATGATATAATTGATCAGAACGGTGGTATAAACCTGTAGGTATACAGAATTGACTACGTCGGTATAAATTCGTACGTATATGCAATAAGTGACGTAAACGTCTTCCTGATCACTGTACGCGTTTATCAGACCGATTACATAAATTTATTGTGGTATGTATGTCTGTACTTTGTAATTGTATGATCAGCATGGGTGCATATTATGAATGAAGCTTGCGTGTGGTATGATTGAAGTTTGCATGTAATGAAGATTGCTAGAAGATTGTCTTTTGGGTGTGATCAAATATTTTTGAAGAACGAAGCGAAGAGGGCATTGCTTTTAGAGAAATCGTGAGATAAAGACGTACGAGATTTATAATTCGAGAGATTCCATTTGTGTTGTGTTTAATTAATTGTAACTATTTATTTGTTAATAAATTTCATTAATCTTTTCAATTATTAAATATTATTCTACATTATTGTACCCCCTTGTCGCATAAACTTAGATATCTATATAGGTATAATTAACGTGTGACATGTTGCAGAGCGAAGAGGGATTAAGAAAAAAAGGAACCGTTTCGTAATAAGCAGGGCGTGAGAATCACGCGTCAGAGAAGAAAAACGAAGGAATTAATCGGAGTTAAGTCAGCATCGTCTCCGGAGCACATTTTACGAGGCAAAGAGAGTTAACGCGTGGGTGCGACGTATGTTTCGACCATGGTTCATATCTATTCGAGCAGGGGCACGTCCGCGTAACGTTCACACGATGCAATATTTCAGAAGGAGGATCCTATTACGTAACCAAGTGGTTTCACATGCTTCCATGCGGTTTGCTGTAATCACTGGGCACACGTGATAAGCCAACCTGCAAAGCTTGCTTTCGGTGCATAATTACGAGTGCACGCTCGTTCAACGGTGAATCGTAATAATTAACTCGATATAATTTAATTAGCAAACCGTTTAATCGCGATGGTGATACTAGATACAGCTGTATTATTTTCGTAACGTGCAAACCACCGTAAACGATACCTTTCTACCTATAAATCATCTCCTAAATCATGAGCGCTCGCGAATTTGCATAACTGCAACTGATAATTATTATTAATGGACTGGATGCAGTTACGGATATTCTTTCTGACGACTATAGTATTGCTGTATCAAGAATTTAATTTAATTAAAAACATTTAAAGATTTTGGAGCTACTGGCATATAATGTGCACTTAATTTGAAATTAAAAATAAAGAATCAAACCATGAAACATAAATTAGTACACACATTTATTCTGTATCTTAATGAAAATCAATTTTAATTTCAAGGAATGTATTTTAACAAAAGGTGTATTTAATTTGAAGTTAAAAATGAAGCTCAAAAATAAATAATCAAACGATGAAACATAAGTTAGTATACACATTTATTCTGTATCTTAATGAAAATCAATTTTAATTTCAAGGAATGTATTTTAACAAAAGGTGTATTTAATTTGAAGTTAAAACTGAAGCTCGAAAATAAATAATCAAACGATGAAACATAGTTAGTATACACATTTATTCTGCATCATAATGAAAATCAATTTTAATTTCAAGGAATGTATTTTAACAAAATGTGTATTTAATTTGAAGTTAAAACTGAAATTCAAAAATAAATAAACAAGCTTTGATTTCAAGGAATATATTTTAACAAACTGTGTATTTAATTTGAAGTTAAAACTGAAATTCAAAAATAAATAAACAAGCTTTGATTTCAAGGAATATATTTTAACAAACTGTGTATTTAATTTGAAGTTAAAACTGAAGTTCAAAAATAAATAATCAAACGATGAAACATAAATTAGTACACACGTTTATTCTTCATCTTACTGAAAATCAATTTTGATTTCAAGAAAAGTACTTCAACAAAATGTGTACCTTTTAATAAGAAACTTGTTGAGCGGCCATTTGAGCAAATTAAAAATGAAATTCAAAAATAAAGAAACAAACGATGAAACATAAATTAATACACATATTTATTCTTCATCTTACTGAAAATCAATTCTGATTTCAAGAAATGTACTTCAACAAAATATGTTCCTAATAAAAAGCTTTGTGGAGAACTCCATTTTCAGCAAAGTAACCATACAAAAATTGGTATATTTTTACATCTGTTCGTCTGAAAAGACATAAAGTAGCAAAGAGAAAGAATGCAACGTAATCGAGCAATAAGAAGGCTCTAATCACTGGTATCGCTGTTAATGTCTCCGATAAGGATGCTCAAAGTCGAATAAAAAGATGGCGAAACAAAGAACGACGTTAATCCTGGATCTCCACGGAGCAGAGCGTAAGAAATAATTGTCCGCGTTTTTGTCGGTATAGTTAGGAAGGAATTAAGGGGCACTAATTTATACGGTAGACAGAGGAGAAAAAGCCGCGAATATAGCGGAGAAAGAGCCGCGGTCCGTAAGCAGTAACCAGGCGAGAGATAATCCGGAGGCTTACGAAGCCGAGGACGGATGACGAGATACGCTTTACGACCTCTACGTCAAAGTTTGACGGGAACAGAACGAACGATGTGTACGAGTATCCCTCCACGCCCGTCAACATTTTATTCTTGGGTGGTGTCTTATAAATAAATGCGAGACGTTTGCAACGCGAGGCCCTAAATCAACCGAGCGAACGATCGAACCGGTCGTCGGACTTCCCTTTTGTTTTTCGGAACTGCTCTACCCAGAAACGGGGGAATAAAAATATCCAGGACGAATATTAGACTGTAAACCGAGACTCCGACTTTATGGCCGCCGTTCAATCCCATAAACGGGGAGCGCAATCAGCGCGCATTCGCGCCCTCCGGTAACCAACGTTTTTCCTTCTAGGTCGACTCTTTTGCTTATTTTACAATAAACCCATTTACAATTCCAACCTTATAATTCCCAATGCAAAGAAACTATTGTAAACCCGATGAATGAATATACTTCATTTTGTTCAACTCTTACTTTTAATGACAAAAATTAATCAAAATTATACAGAAAAATACTCTTAACACATTGAGGACAGGGCTCTGCGCGTTCAACACGCCCTCAAAGACCGCACATTTTCGAACGCTCTAAAAACATGCTTGGCATGTAACAGGAATACGCAGATTACTAATTTGCATTTAGTATTTTTAAATAATACTATATATATATAGTTTATGTATCTGTTTATCATATAAGATTTTTTACATTTTAACTATTATTTATTTTACGAATTTGAATATTGCTTGAATAAAAAAAACATGAAAACGAGATATCTCGTGACCCATCCGCAACGTTCAGTTTGCTAAAAACGAGATATCTCGTGACCCATCCGCAATGGTATTTAGTTAACAATAACTAAATGAATTAATTAAAGATGAATCGAAATGCTCGGTGCGAAAGACAAACTGGAACTGCTTCGAAAATAAAATAGTTTTAAGAAAAAAAATACACCGACTTCGAAATGCACTAAAAAGTATAAAATAATTTTTATTATTTCCTATTGAAGTAATTTCTATTTCATTGAATCATACAATTACGTAACAGATATGAATGAAACCTATTTACTCGTTAGGTAGTATATTAAATACATTTCAACCTTTTCGGAGGCGGCGCAAATTTGGTTCGCATGTGGGAGCTATGGATCTAAGAACCTATAAATGGAGCCTACGACGCGGGAATTATCAAATTTACCAAAAAAAATATACTGATCGAATTGAGTAACCTCCTCCTTTTTGGAAGTCGGTTAAAAAAGGATCGAGAAGGTGTGTGTACGAACATGAAAACCGCGCCTCATTTGTTTTCCTGACGAAATTGCTTGAAGTAACATAAAAGGTTTTTGTACGCGTATATAACACTATGCAACTACAATTTTAATGAAACTAGACTCATCAGACGGATGACACGTGGCCTATTTTTGATTCTCTTACGATACCAGAAATGGAAATCAGCGAGGGTGAACTGAATCTATCCTGCAGGCACGTCTACTCGCTGAAATTGCTTCAACGTTTGGACAGTGAATTCTTTCGATTCAACGAATTCTGATGGATTAAAAATTCCTTTCTCTCCGCATGGAAGAGCGTTCATGAAAATTTCGTTAGCGTTCGTTTGTACGTTCCTTCGCTGTTTAGGGATCAACAGTTATGGTTCAGATTTCACGTATCTTTATTACTGTTTCGAGTGCTTGATCTAGATAAACCGTGGAGTTTAATGGTGCTATAAAACCGCTATTAAAATCTTCGTTTTACGACGTTCGAATGGTAATCAGGTGTTAATGACTTTAATTCTTCAATTATCACTCGTAATCGTAGATTGCTTGTTAATTATTCAACAGCTCGTGATTTACTCGAGTCGTAATTAGGATAAGAAACGATTTTTTGGATCTTCAGTTCTTTAAACTTCTGTATTCCCTAAATCTCCAACTTTCGAAATTTAAAAAATTTTCAAACTTCTAATTTTTGGCAGAAACTAACAAGTAAACCAAGAAATTAGTCGCTTTAGGGTACTTCACCCCCTTCCAACATACCTAGACCAGTTTCTGTCTTCCATTGAAATATACTTTCATACCAAAAATCATCAAAATTGCTTACTGATCTCGAAAATATCGCAATTTTTCCATTTTACCCTCACACTTTGAGGGGTTGTTTTACACCCTAAATATATATTACCGCAGATAAAAAAAAATACGTGTCCCCTAATTTTTCACGTACTATAACATATCCAAATTTCAAAAAACTCGGAGAGTGACACTTCGCTAGATTTACTTGTAAGTTCTGAACGAAGTATCCAATTAGCGGAATTTCGTACGAAAGACAGGAAAGTAGCACGCGTTTCCGATTTCCATTTAAAAGATGAAGGGGTCTATCAATCGTTAATGTCTTTCACCGCCCACGGTAATAGCTCTATTATGCCTCGGGTCGTTAGACTACCGGATACGTACACGGTATATTCATAAAAGAGTCCTTACGATCGCGTGCAAGAGTCGACCAGCCGCGATCGAGCACGAAAATATGATTCGAGTCGAAAGGTAGGCGCGCATTTTATCAAGGACCGTTTCTATCTTGTCGAGAGATCGTGACGTATCGATGCGGCCCTATCGATGCGATCGTTCACTGTCACCGCTCGCGTGATCCTCCATTTTTTTCTTTTTCCCTTTCGCCGTCTGCATGCTCGCTCGTTACTCCCTCCATTTTTAACCCTCGTTCGACACTGCGACCTGCAGCTGTACCCTACGCTTTTTCCTCTGACTTCATAAATACGTTTCTTATCCTTTCTTCTTTCACCTTTGCGAATTCGCGGAATTTTCATTGTGGAACGCGATACAAGTATATCAATAAGCAAGTTTTTATTAATTCGATAAATGAGCCGTTCAGTGCACACATTGATTAACTCCATTTTTTGAAACATCTTAAATTTAAGTGTTAATGCATTTGGTGTAGTCATAACTTTTTAGATTTATAATAATTTAAGATTTTTCAAAAAATGGAGTTGATCGATGTGTGCACTGGACACCTCAAATATGTCTTTGAATATAAACATTTTTAATAGAGTAAGTTTTCATTAATTCGACAGATATGTCTTTGAATAGGAACATTTTTAATATAGCAAGTTTTGGTTAATTCGATAAATGTGTTTTTGAATAGGAACATTTTTAATAGAGTAAGTTTTTGGTTAATTCGACAAATATGTCTTTGAATAGGAACATTTTTAATATAGCAAGTTTTGGTTAATTCGATAAATATGCCTTTGAATAGGTATATTTTTAATAGAGTAAGTTTTTGGTAATTCGATAAATATGTCTTTGAATATAAACATTTTTAATATAGCAAGTTTTTGTTAATTCGATAAATATGTCTTTGAATAGGAACATTTTTAATAGAGTAAGTTTTTGGTAATTCGATAAATATGTCTTCGAATATAAACATTTTTAATATAGCAAGTTTTTGTTAATTTCACAAATATGTCTTAGAACATAAACATTTATAACAACATTACCAACTTGTATTTATTAAAATAATTATTGTTAAACACAGTCTCTTTCATCGATCTATTCAATTCACTCTTTTCATCAACCACATTCACCCCTTCAATCAATTACCTACCTCATGTACAACCATCCTTGAATGTTTCATCCTTGCTTGATGTACAATAAATACAACTCACTTAAGTAAAGATATTAATGAAAAATTACTGTCAAAATCAGTCCACCTTACCTTGATCAATAAATGATAAACCCCAACAATGGAAGTGACCGTATTAATATACCAAATCACCGTTTAGTCAAATCGTAGAGGAGGTGAAAAGTTGAAACATTTGGAGGATTCGAGTTTTAACGAGGATTCCAGAAGGGTTGTAATTGACGGGGTGTGAACCGATGCGTCGAGTCAACCAGACACCCCATGGAAGTATGCGGACTTTCGTTCCGTCGTCCTTACACACGGTATGCTTTTGAAGTCGACGTTGCAGCTACTGTTTTAAGGGCACCGACCCATTTTATACCCGGTGTCGGGCATCACGGACTGATATTACGCCCGCGAGAGAGTTACGTCTTTGATGTCGAGCAACGCTCGTATTTCGTGCCGCCAGTCATTTCGGTAATTCTTCCTCGTTTCCTACGAGTTGCTTCTTCGCGCTAATTGAGTCTTCGAGCCTGTTCATTTCCTCGCGAATAGCTCCGCCCTTTGTCGCGACTTTTCACTTTTACCGGGTTTATTTCGTCGGGTTTTATATTTATCTTATCTTTGTAACTTTAGCATTTACGCAAACGTTGCTGTTAGAAATTATGGATTACTTTACAATGTCTTCAAAATCTGCAGATTCATCTATTTTAAAAATGTATAAAATAATTATGACCTTACATGATCATCATATGTGTATTTATGTATGACACTGACAGCGAACATTAATTACGAGGACATATTGTTCTTTTATGTACATGATTATTATTTCAAGAACATTTTAACTATAGACAGATTGATTGTTTTAAAAGATCATATAAAGAAAAGATGCAAATGATGTAAACAAGAAGACTATGTATGTTCTAAAAAACATTTAAGTACCTACATATGTTTTAAAAGCAAAGTGTTCCTCACTTCGTATTTCCAACGCGATAAATATTGTACTACTACATTGCTCCGAGCTAAGTGGTCCGTTTGGCCAATGCCAAGGTAACGCTGCCAAAGTTTAATGTTTCGAAAAGTAATACCGATTTCGTAGGAAAAAAGGGAAGAAAATCGCGCAGCCGTCGATTCTAAACAAAAGAATGATCCAGGCTCGAAATAACGTGATCAATCATCGAAGAAGTAAGAAAGCTCGCGGCAAGCTGACGTTGAACAGTCTCACAGTCCCGACGGCGCTGCATCTCGTAATGATCCGTAAAATTCGACCGTTCTCGCATAAATTTCCATATTTCCTAGGGTGATATCATGCTTTCTCGAGGTATTCGGATTGCAATGCTGTGTGTACTGTGCGTCTTCCTTTGGAGACACATTCGACTACTGTTACAAGTTCCTCGGAACCAAAAGTAAGGCTAAAAATTTTTACACAATCTCGGTCAGATTCCAAAGTCCACAAATCTTGAGATTTCAAATTTTTTGAATGAGTATGTGAAGTGTTGCGAAGTTAGTTCTTGCTCGTTGAAGTCAGATTTTCCGTCGACTGCACGATATACAGGCTCGTGACGCAAGAACACTCAACGAAAGAGGATCGTAGCTTATTGGAGAGGAGAGCCGGGGTAGGATGCACAGACGGAACAATGCAAATAAGCCAATTACGTCAATCCTGAGAAATCGTCGAGCAAGAATGAGCAAATAGAAGCAGAAGAAACGAAAAGGGGCGGGAGAAAAGGAAAGCGACGGAGATCGCGGAGCTCGATGAGGCCCACGAGCGCATGCAACGGAATGCATGCGCGATGCATTAGGTAATGATATCGGCATTATGGCCGAGCCTCGAACGAACGAAATGACGAACGGGCCGACGGATTGGAACCGGGACCCATCGGGCCCCATCGAAGGAGGGCCATGGGGTAATTATACAAGCAAACAAGGGGCGGTCCCAGCAAGATTATAGGGTACCTCGTAGCTGCCCCTCGCCGTGTCCCTCCTGGCCCCGACGTTTCCACGTAATTACAGGGCCAAACTGCTCTCCCTCCCATACTCCCCTCCAACCTAACCCCTCCATCAATACCACCCGCTAGTCTCCTTCTCCTTCGCGTTTTAGCATCGATATCGACGATTAGGTTCACTCGAATTTCGATATTTGCCCGATGGATTCTGTTATACCGTATCGGTCATAAGTGTATATCCTACTCCCTCCGTCGTTATTAGCTATTATTATAATCATTATTATTATTACTATCATCATCGCTATTATTATTATTATGTTGGATGACCAATCTAATGATTCATTTAAGATAAGAATATCGGAACCCATTTTAGTTAGCCTTGTTTCTCCCTTTTTCTATTTGCCCAGAAAACTTCAAGATTCAGTAATGCGTCATAGTAGGGTAATTGGTCATCCATGTTAAGGTTCACAGATAACCCCTCTACCTAATAACCCCTCTATAACCCCTTAGGTACTTATTGTATAAGTACCTAAAACCTTTAAAGATCAAGAGACTTATTTTTCGATCCTCCTGCGTGTCGGTTTCCGTGAACGTTAATTGTATCCGGAGTTGTATTTTTGAAACGTCCGAAATATAATTGTTATTTTATATCGGCGTATACGTTTCTCACCCGGATCCCAACAATTATTATTATTATGGATACTACTATTATTGTTACTGTAACCGTTTCATTATAACCAAATAGCATAAGTGCAACTTAATGATAAGAATATGCAAGAACTGCACAATGCTATTCCCACAGTCCGACTGTCCATTCCTCCCTTCCCTTCAGGTCAAAACTCCTAACCGAACGAAGAGATTCACTCTCGTAAAGTACTTCACTCCTATCAGTTCGTAAAATATACGTTTTGTACTCATTAAATCTGCACAATTCAAGTTATTTTCCTTTGCACCTCTTGTAATCGGGACCCAACCTTTTTCCTTCGCGGTTTGCACCTCCTATATCGGGTGGGATATAACATGTAGATCAGTATTCGAGGGAAGAATCAACTGTACCATCGAGCATGTTAATCGATGTACCCGAATGATCCAGCACCGATAGGTTAGGTTGATGGTCTCCACGCAAGTTCGAGTCGATTTTCGGACTAGGTTTCACGGCTCGATTCGGAGGAACCCGAGGTAGATTGCAGTCAGAGTCGGTTTATTTTGAAGAGAGCGAATGCACCGGCGTACAGGAATTCAATTTGTTCCTTCGTCGCAATTACAGAGCCAAATTGTTCTTCGTGGCATCCCCGGCCGTACGTCTTTCGCTACTCCTTGAAAATACCACCGGCTAATCCGCCGTTTTTCGTTCTCCCTCTTCCACGCGTTTTCGCGTCCTTGCGCTCCTTGGCTCGCGAAAAAAGTTTCTTCGGGGGATCCGCGAAGCGAGCAAATTCGAACGCGATATTTTCGTTGTTTCTCCTGTTTTTTCAACGGCCGTAATTAAAGTGGTATCTCGTTGGAATCGTTTAAAAACGTGTAAACACCGTTCGTTGCACGCGCCAGCGTTTCATCGTGACTCGTTTTGTTAAACCGTATCAATTTATGGAGTAAAACGAGACACTCCGTGTAATTTTGACGGAACGAGCATCATGCTACGGAGCCAAACAATCTTTCATTATTCCGAAACGCATTTTCACGCAAACCCCGCTGCATTTCCGTTCACCTTTGTTTCGCGAAAGCTCTCGTATTTTTTAGTCGGATGCGGACGGAATTTTTTATACGGCACTCCGCCGATCATCACCGGAATTAATTCGTAAAATAACCGCTGCAGCTTCGATAAACGGCATGATTTCTGCTTTTATCGAAACATACTGCTTTGCGTTATTAACGAACCTTAAACTATATGTCGATTCAGAATATTTGGAAAACTGTCGCATGTATTATTAGAACAGGTACTTTGTGAACTTCTCTGTACATCTGTTGAATATAAAATTTATCGGTGATATCTTGAAACGTTCAAACTTTCCTTATGCTCTCGTTATTAAAAATACAGTCTCCGCGAAACTTATATTTCTAAAAAATTTGTCACGTTACTTTGAAAAATAAGTGCTCAAAGGTAACGACGAAGTCTCGAGAAATTAACGAGGAGAAGGGAAAGGTAGCACGACGTAATTAGCGGCTAGCTTAATTAATCTTAATTTGCCAACGTAATTTATGTCATTTCGCCGGCCACCGCGGCGCATGTAACCGTGGACGCATTAATACTAAATCCAGCCTCGATTTTACGATGATTGTTTAATGCATCGAAGGGTAAACGAAAGGTGATTTATAACCGCGTAGCAAAACGCATTTTATAGTTCGTCGAACGACGACAGCTGCACGTATTTTGGGGAACGCGAACGAGAACTCGATGACGGGCGAAGAGGTTTTGCGGCGGGTAGTTTGATGATAAAAACCGCTAGGACCGTGTCTTTCGATGTCTCGATTAAATATTCATCCTCATCCGAGCGAGACACTTGTTGCTTACAAATAGAAAGCTGTTCGCGATATACCGCTTTTCAACCGCGAAACAACGTGTCAACGAATTCAACGAGGTATAAGAGGCTCGATCGATCAGCGGACGGAACAAAAAGCTAATAGAGTGTTTAGCGACAGATTAGTCTTGACCCAATTACAGGTAAGTCACCGGCGCGGCGCTTAGATTTGATTGCCGGCTCAAATGTGACATGACTACCAAAACGTGCCATCAGTGTTAACCACCTCGTTATTCGTTAACCGTAATTGGGGCAGCGTTCATTTCGTTACATACCGTTTATTTACCTTTCTTTCCCTGTCGAATATAAAACCATTACCAGATTAATATCCGGTAGCACCGAAAAATCGCTGTTTCATAAAACGAAATTCATATATCACGACAAATATACTACCTCTGCTATACTCTCATTACTTACTTTGATCGAACATTCTTGTACACGCTCGAATAAATAACCCTATAGAAGAAGCGGAAATTGAGTAGCTCAGTCGCAGTCGATAAATATTTGAATAAGTAGAGAAGTAGAAGTTCGCGCGTTAAAGGAAAGAACAAGTGTGCGAATCCGTAAAAGCGTGCAACCATTTCCGGTGACTTGTTAGCATGTAAGACACTCAATGAAGTAAAAAGCGTACATTTACGTCAAAGTGCTGGCTCGCAGCAGAAAGGAGACTGATAATGCTTTATTCATGCCACGCATTTGACTTGTTATCCTTTTTCAGCCTCGAGTACCTTGCCTTATGAAATACAAGCTCTTTTTCAGCGACCGGCGTAAAACAATATATGGCTTGTAGTCGTGCTTAGAGAATTCCCTTTAATTCAACGTGTCTATGGACTACCGATAAATTAACTGCCCGGAAATTTCGTTTATAGGGAAAGGACTAATTAAGCTGTTACTGTTCCGATTTGTATGCTAAGTCTTTCGGACATGGGGTATTGGCATAATAAATATAAGGTATATAATAATTTTACGTATGTTGAAATTTTTATATACTTATGGATTTTCTTAGATTTCAACTTGACTTTCTTAGATTTTTTTAGACATCAACCTTGCGAGACTATAACTTTACTGGATACAAATTTTCCTAGAACTCAATCTTCTAACCTGTCGAATTCTAAGTCCTAAACTTCAGAGATCTATTATTGACGAACATCCCAACCTTGCACAATGCCACTCTGCAGACTTCAACTCTTTAGATCTAAATTTCTTTGTAATTCCAATCTAATTCTATCACAAATGGCTTAGAGCATAAATATCTAGAACTACACGTGCCTAAATTCCACCCTAACCAAATCGCAACCTGTGCAGACCGAAATATCTTTGAATCCACGTGTCATATCCAAATGTCCTTTAACTCCCATATCTCCAGCCTCTGTAAATGCTTACATTTCTAATTCCGTATATTCTTTTGTGTACGTCGATACTTTTGTCGGAGGTAATTGGCTTTTCCCGTTGAAAAGGTTTTCGGACTAAAAGGATATTTCGATTGGACGGTGTTCCCTTCGAATTTCCGATAATGTGGAGCAACAGCCGTGAAATCTGGTTTAGTATTTATCACGTCAGCACGCGTTCCCGTTAAAATTGATGACGAAACACCCGGACATTTCGGCAAGAGCCATCGACTGGCAATACCAATACCGTCTGCATCTGAAGTTCAAGTTAGCGGAGACAAACTTCCCAGCGGAATCCTACATCGGCGTTGACGGGTTTCTGTTGAGGCCAGCTCGTTCACTTCGCCGTCTAACTTCGACCTACTTCTGCGTCTCGGTTTCGACTCTATCGGGAGCACGCCAGTCACGAAACCAACGGTGCAATTTAAATATTTTATATGCAAGGCAAACATATTTGAAAAAGTGCGTTGATTCAGCTAATTAGCTCGACCGACATCCTGCAAGCGGTGCAACGACACAGCCGCTGTTTTAAGTTCGATAAAGTTCCTCTCTTTCCTCCGCTGAAGAGTTTCTCGTTTTTCTTTTTTTATCGAGACGCTTTAAACTCGGCTGCCGAAGAAGTTCATCGTTTACCGTAAACCGGGGATAATTACTCCACCGTGTTCGTCGATTAAATGTTTGCTAAATGAACGCTGTGTGTGCACCGATGTTTATTATTTATTCTTTCGGTGTCTTTTAGCTCCGGTACAGTTGTTAGCTTCGGTATGGAACTCCACTCGTATAAATCCACTTGCTTTTATTGTCGATACTGGAAAATATTCTACACGGTGAAAATAGATCGAGTGAGTTCGGTTTAAATTAGTTTGACTTCAGCTAGGTTTAATTTACCTCGTCATGTACGAAGATTCGCATTAGAAAATAGTGACAGTGGCTAAGTTAACAGAGGTCGTACGAAATTATATTGCGCAAGGTTATCGCAGACGATTATAAACGAATTAATGCAGTTCCCTGAACCGAGCGCAACGAATCTCCGCTATCAGCGAAGGAACGAAATATATAATTAGAAACAGAACAACTGCGTTTTATGGCGAACGATAAATATCCTCGAATACTTCCTTAGGAATATTCGTCTTGGCACAGTTAGCTGGCAAGCAACGTTTATTTTTACGCTCCGTAGTGCCAATATAATTCATACGCTGACAGCTTTCATTGTGCCGCAAAGCGAATTTCGAATTTTGAGGATTTTATCGTGGGTCAGATTTCTGGATAAACTAATATTTCATGCATCGGATAAGGAAAATAAATAATGTTACTGTTAAATTATTAATAAATAAGCTTATAGTGACATCTTACAGTACCAGAAATGATGTACAATGTTAGAAATAGAATAATTGAATATTAGAAACAAAATAATTGAATATTGTATTTCCATCTTGTTCGTTTGATAATGTAAGCGTTTGTAATAGTTATAATGTCTGCTACTTGTGTTTTTTATTAAACAATGTGTTTGTGTTTAAAATTATATTAACAGTTTGTTAACGATTTACCATAATTCTAATTATTTAACAGTTACATGCGGTCAACATAGTATTCGTTAGGGACAAGGGTATTATTCCATTCTGCAAACGTAATAGTTGTGTTATGTACAAAAAGTAATGCTTATTTAATCAATTAATCTTTAAGTTATAATGTCTGCTGCTTCTGTTTTTTATTAAATAATATGTTTGTGTTTAAAACTATACTAACAGTTTGTTAACGATTTACCATAATTCTAATTATTTAACAGTCACATGCGGTGAACATAGTATTCGTTAGGGACAAGGGTATTATTCCATTCTGCAAACGTAATAGTTGTGTTATGTACAAAAAGTAATGCTTATTTAATCAATTAATCTTTAAGTTATAATGTCTGCTGCTTCTGTTTTTTATTAAATAATGTGTTTGTGTTTAAAAATATATTAACAGTTTGTTAACGATTTACCATAATTCTAATTATTCAACAGTCACATGCGGTCAACATAGTATTCGTTAGGGACAAGGGTATTATTCCATTGTGCAAACTGTAGGTATTTGAACAAGGGAAATCGAGGTAGAATATAAACGGTATATTTGATCGGAGTGTCGGATCGATCCAAAATCATGGACGAGGTTGCATTTGCAGATTGCGTTGCCGAGGAAAGGGAGTCTATCGCGAATCCGCGAATGAAACATTTACGCGGCGCAGGGATGCAAGTTTCAGGAAGCAGGGAAAAGTTGCGTGTAAAGTAGGAAAAATATGGGACAGGGATAAAGCGAGCGACGTCGGGACAAGCAGTGGGAGACGCGCGTCTCGGCTGAAAAGGGCGAACGAGAAGAGGACCAACTGGAGCTGGAATTCTGGGATGAAATTTCTTGGCGCATAACACGAACGTAGCATCGTTCGGCTACATCCGTGTGCCAGCCGAATTACGTGCGTCTCTCTCTCTCCCGAGTCTCTCATTTGAATAAACGCAGCCGAACGACACGGAGCACTCGTCATTGTTTTACGACCGGACGAAACGGTGACAAGGGAAACGGTCCGGCTAACATCCGAAAGAGGCGTTAGACGCCGTGAAACGTGAAATATAAATAAGAGAAAAGAAGAGAGGTTTCGGTAAGGGCAACAGACAGCCGGAGCAACGACCACGATCTCGGTCCCGGAACAACAAAGTATCTCTGTCGGGATAACGCGGAACGTGGGTGGATCATTTTGTGTATACGCGTCACGCGACTCTCGCTCTGTTCTCCCGCGGCAAGGGAATGCGAGTTCAAAAGCCGCATATCGGAAATACGATTCACCTTCTATTCCCTGATCGAGTGATACGAAGGAGCACGCGGATCCTGGCTGATTTTAAGAAACCGAGGGATGCATCCCGACGGCAGGGAATTTTCAAAGCTTCTCTGCTTCCCTATCGGATCTTTCGATTTATCTGCGAGTGTCTTTTCATTACGGACGCCCTTATGATCTGCATTGCAACAACCAGGAACATTGCTACCATTTCAAACTGTTAAATAATCAGAATAATCAAAATCAAAAAATTAATTCTTTGCACTCGAAGATAATTTTATTGTTTACAATTTTTAAATATTAAATGAAATGTTAAATGAGTTCTTTTGAGGTTATTACTTATCTACTGATAATTTTCACTGCTGTCTATTTCACTATGTTTATACTTCACTGGAGCACTATTATAGAATTAATTAAATAATGTTTATTTCAAATGATTATATTAAATCGAATGGAGCCTCTCGAGTAAGCTAACACACTTTTAAATACAGACTATTTAATATTGAACAATACACATTTTAACTTTAAGATTAATTAACACATTGACTGCCACGTTACCCTTGTACGGGTGACACTTAAGTATCTATACTGATTTAACCCTTTGCACTCCTCGATTTCTTTTACCTACCGACTCCTTAATTTAGAAAAAATTTATCAAGCTAAGGGTTCTCAGTAAAATGTATTGCAACAGTGTGAAGTATGTGACAAATACATTTTTCATTTATTATAAATAGTAAATAAATAAAAATATATATATTTAACCAATCTATTTATCTGAATTATTTGTAAAATCCAAGAGAAATGTCGAGCCACACTCGACAGAGGAGTGCAAAGGGTTAACATGTATATCGTTAAAATTTTATTCACTCTAACCATAAATTTTTGCATTAATTACATGGATCTATGTAACAAGATATTGTGCAAGTATTTAGAAAAATTGATCAAGAATTAAAGCACTATTGAATGCCATTGAAAATTACTTTAGTGTGTCAACGTGTTAACAATTCAGGAAGTACTTTATCGTATAACAATTACATCGAGGAAATTAATTTGCCACATATCGTTGATATTCAGGAATTAACTGAAGAACAACGGAAAGATTCTGAATTGCAGCAACTTCTACGTCACTTCAACTACGGCAATTGCGTATTGATCTTTCTGATACAACTATTTTCTGTGACATTTCAACAGAAGTTACTAGACTTTATGTTTCTGTTCTTCTTCTTGACCGACAACTCTGATGAGCACCACATTTAACAAAAACTACCAAACGGCTCAAATAACCAGTTCGAAAGTGTTTCATTAGAAAATTAAAATTTCAAACATAGTGAACTTGATCTTGTAGATCGTACCAGCAGAGCTAATTCTACTCAAACCGTTTTCCACATCTCGCGATTAATATCCTCAGCAAAGATTGGGTGATATCGTACACGAAATCCTGTTTTACGCGATCGCGAGCTTACATGGTCGTGAATCGCGTACAATATTAAAGAGACAAGCAGGAATATTAGAGGAGCGGCGTGGGGTAAATTCGCATGGTTATTTTATGCGCTGCGGACACGGCGTTTCAGTGGCCCCGAACGAACGAACGTGTGTCTGTCTGGGCCGACTCAACAACTCCATCCAGCTTTCCATTATCGCGTCTGCTCATGATCTATCAATCTTGAGCCGCCGCCGTAATAACAACTGGGCCAATTTGCATGCGAACCTCCGTATTAAGGCCCACACCAGCGTAAGAAACGGAGCCCCGAAAACACGATCGAAATTCGACGCGGTAGCCATCGCCGTTGCTAATTTTCATTGCGGTGATTCCGCGAGTTCTCTCTCTGTAAATCACTGCTCGTTACACGCGTAATTTGATCATTCGCGAGAGTGGAAGTTTGAGAGTCTGGAAATTCGATGACGAGTCGAAATTAATTTTGAATATTCCGTAAATAAGGTAAAAGTACCAATAGTTCACCATGTACCAGTAATTGACCATTTTGTTTAAAAAAATGATGAAATAAGGTTTGTATGCGTACTTCAGATGATAGTGACTTTTAGATGCCACAATGTTGTTTAAATTTTGGAACAATTGCGCGTGAAGTGCAGTGTGTCTATGAGCAGCGAATATCCGAGTGCAATAAGTAATGTGCCGATATATTTCTATTTCCTTAACGATTCTGTTAAGAATAGCTGTATAGTTCAGATCAAAAATTTATATGTTGCGAACATTTTGTGAATAAATCAGTTACTGTGGATCATTTTCCGAATTCTCAAAAATATTTACCAAACTTGTATAACTAAACTTTTTTTAAAAAGTGGTCTTGGTACATAATCTGAAGGGTTTAACGAACGTCTCCATGCATTGATAGCGTAAAGGGTTACCATTATTTCCGTAGAAAATTTCTCTTAACCGGTCAACTACTGGTACCTTTACCTTAGGAGGTCTGGATGATCAGAAGGTGACAGAAATTCCACGGAGAAACCGAGCACGATCGTCGAACGGTTTCCGTTCGATCATGGCTCCCGTGGAATAATCGCGAGGAAGCTCGCGTTCCGCGGCAATTTCCTGGAGCCGCGGTGTTTCTTGCGGAGGAAAGCGCGTCGGGATCGCGCCGGTTGGAATTTTACGAGGTTACCGGGCGCAGAAAAGCATTTATTATTTGCGGTCTTAGAAGCGATCCTCGTTATCCTCGTTACTAAAGGCGAGCGCCTCGACAAGAAGCCTTCGCCAACAGAAGAAGTCCAAAAGCGGTCTCTCTGGCTGAGAGAGGGGAAAAAGAGAGACTGGAACGATCCGGAGGGACGTAGAATGGGTATACCGGGAGAAGAGAGGAAGAGAAAACAATAAGACGAAAAGAGGAGGAGGTTGAGGAGGGTCGAAGAGGAAGAGGACGAGAGAAACCGTGGAGTGGCGGGTCAGAGAAGGATCGAGGAAAGAGTAGATAGGCACTGGCGGCGGAGTAATAACGGACTGCTCACCATGATTATAGAGCACGAGGCAGCCGGTACGTTGCTTAAATCAACAGAGAACAGAGCCGGAGGTTTCACCTGCCGAATCAATTTTTACCTCGTTTCGTGTCTACCCCTCCTGTTCTCGCTCGATCCTTCTCCGTCTGGCGCTATGCAGACGCTCTTCTGCATTATACCGAGCGTGACTGGTTTTCCTGCTTACCGATTGCTTTTTCACCGGATCGGAGAACTGAAATATGCTCCTTACCTTCCTCGATCCGTCGTCTACCGACTCGATCCTTTTTCTAGCGACCGAGACGATCAAATTACTCGCGAATAGCTCCGACAACTTTTCAAGGACGAGCCTTCGTATTCCTTCGTCTTCGTCCTTGGCGACCAGATCCTTTGCAGATTTCGCTATTGTCTCTCAGAGATTATTTAAATATTAATAAAACAGCGAAACTGCTAAACAAGCGTGAAATACGTACATAGTATAGTACAGTAGCGAATTAATGAAACAGCAAAATAGTGGAATAACGTAATACATCGCGAATTCCAATATCTATCCATAATATATCATATCATAACAGCATCGCGACTGAAATTATAACCAATCTCCAACATCTGTCGCTAATAACCCCATGCAGCTGGTATAATATTAAAGTTGTATATTGAAAAGAAAAAGATGATCAAGAAATGGAAGACGAATGAACATGGAAATAATAAAAATATCCTTCGAAAGGAAATTGGATTTTCCTTCCATTCGTGTCTGTCGATGAATCCGATGGTATTGAAAACAGCGTAATACGAGACGTTTCAAAAACAGCGTCGAGTGAACGCGCGGCTTGGTTTATAATAGCGATGTTTTAACGTATACAACGCACTCGCAATTTCTAAGGACTTTGTAGCAGAGTCTGCCGCGGATAAGCTGCTGACAAGCAACTTTAACGATCACCCAGTTTCTAAGTTTACTTAGAAGCTGCTCGAAGTAATTCGTTCCGTACTCTTGGAGCATACCGAGGGAACGAAAATTTCGCAAATGTAGATCCTGTTAAGTAACGCTCGCCGGTGATATTTAACTTCTAATAGTCTCTTATACCAGCTTGTAAGAGAGAAGATAATCGAAATTTCTTTGTGAAGTCCTAATTAAGTTTCTGAATCCGAGAGAATATTCACGGAGTGCCCCAGATTCTTCTGAAAAAACTCGATGATTTATTCCGGAAAATAAAAAAACGAAATTTTCTACAGTAGCGTCTCGTTATACCTCCGCTTATACGATCGTATAATCCCCATTGTTTCATTCTAATATTTACTTGCGAAGCTTATCGTATAAAAAGCGTATAGTTTCTCTCGTAAAATCCGTCGTCCCATTTTTGAATCTCCCTGTACGCCCGCCGAGCGGATATACATCCTTTTAATTCAATTAACTTCTGTTTCTTTGACAGCGTCCCTTTTATATCAAACGCATCTAACCATCCCATCCCCTTCGGCGTCAGGGAATCCAAGTACTTCGGCCGCATTACGTTTCATTTTCATTAAAACGCAGAAAAGTTGTTTGACGTGGAGCAAAACGAAACGAAAGAGAACGTAAAAGAAACAATAACCTCCGAACGTAGAAAGAAGGAAACGCGATCGAGAATTATCGGTCGAGGCACAAAGGATCGACGCAACCGTGCATGCGACGTCTCGCTCTCTCCGCGAGGTCTCCTCCTTCGAGCATGCTCTAAAAGCTTTCCGCGACATTATCCGGAAACTTTCAGTCGGTCCAACGAACATTTCGGAATTTACGAATGGCTACATTATTCAGGGACGCGAGAGGGGTGTTAGAGGACGCGATACGGTTTTCTTATTTCCCGTCGACTGTCAACGGAAAAGAGATCGAGGCTCGGCCTACCTTCTTTGTCCCGGCGAACAGACAACACGGTCAGGTTTATGCGAGGACATGAAACCAGCCGTGGGCAGGATATCGAGGACTTTACGCGAACAGAACACGACCAAGGTTCGCCACGGAGTCCGAGAGGACGTTTTCCCTTTCCCGACTCGCAACCATGAATTTCCTCTATTCCCCGTTTATGACCTCTTCCCGTGCAACCAACAACCACGCTTTTCACGTGGACCAAGTATTCGCAGACTGGCCGTCTTCGAGCACGTACTTGAATTCGGTCTCTAGCTTCGTCGTTAGACGGGGATACGACCAAAGATAGCGCCGCGAATAGCCCTCGGACCGCCGTATATATTCGCCCGCGAATTGATTTCCCCCGAATCGATTCTCCTGGAGAAAAACAAGCGTTTACCGAGTGTCCTTCCGTTTCGGACGTCTCGTAAATTGCCGACTAACGACTGCGCGAAATTACGACGAATCCATAAGAAAGTTTGTAGATTACGCGAAAACGGGACGGGACTATAACATGCAGATTTATATTTTGTGTTTCTAACAAAGTGAGGTATAAAACGAATACATTATAAATCGTAAACAAATGTAAATGAGTAATCTCAATAATTGACCATGCCTTCTGAAAGTTGTACATTAACAATACCCAAAAGTTGTCCATTAAAAAACTATTGTTTTTTTAAGTTAGAACGACAAAAACAATGTATTTATTAAATTGATAAAACATTGTAAGCGCTTACACAGTAACTGATTTATTCACAGAATGTTTGCAACATATAAATTTTTGATCTGGACTATACAGCTATTCTTAACAGAATCATTAAGGAAATAGAAATATATCGGCACATTACTTACCTTATTGCACTCGGATATTCGCTGCTAATAGACACACTGCACTTCACGCGCAATTGCTCCAAAATTTAAACAACATATGTCGTGGCATCTAAAAGTCACTATCATCTGAAGTGCGCAACTTATACAATTATATATACTTATACAAATGGTCAACTAGTGGTACTTTTACCTTAATAGTAGGGAAATGTCTCTGTTCGAACAAAGTTTAACTTGTACTCCGCCTACCCTCTAGTATAAAAAGATAACCGAATTCGTTTGAAAGAATTATCTGAGCCTTCTAACGCCATCGTCGAAACGAGTCGTCGTTATTGACAGAATTCGAAAAGCGCGATAACGAAAGCTATTCCAGCGGGAGCCATCCGAAGGATATTCGGGTCGAGAATTAGCCGTAGTTCGATCGTTGAAAATTTTATTCGCGACTATTATCGTCGAACGGATTCGGTCGGACGAGCTCTCGGGCTCGAATACAGCTGCGAAATTTCATCGGGTAATGTTATTATCACGACCGTGACGAGTCGGAATCGATTATTAATAACGCGTTAACGCGTGCAACGGTACGTCGGGAGGTGCTTTCCGCTCGGGCGGGGGTGCGCGCGGCGCGCAGTCTGACCGGAAGTGAAAACTCGCGGCGCGAAATAACGCGAAATCCGCTCAGCTTGCCGGTTATCAGACACGACGAGCCGTTCGAGAAGCATTAAGCGTACATTAGCTTTTCGCTCTTCCCTCTTGTCAGCGCTGTACACCTACACGCGAGCAATTCGATCCGCTCGCAGCTGCCATCACGATCCGCTCGCACGTGCGCCGGACAGCTTCGCTAAATTGGAGCGCGAGTTGCAAATTTACTCGAGCTGGCCGCGCGATTTCCTACGCGAGACTGCCGAGATTCGAAAGCTGCAAACGGTACAACAGCTGCCGCGACAAGACTGCCGATTTACCCCAACGCTTTAACCCAATTCTCGATTAAGGCTTTCCGATCACCTCGTTCTTTCCATTCATCTTTAACATCGAAATCTTCCCATTTCCTAATTTACAAACTTTTCATTTATAACTGTTCCTATCCTAGTTCAAAGTTGTTATGATTAATTTCAAATGTCCCGCGCTACGGTCCGCCATATTGGTCGCTCTTGTTTGATTTTCCGAAAAGTACTTCAGAGCAGAGTCACGAAGTGCATAAAGGTTTTTGTAAATCGATTAACAGACCCGTATTTAATTAAATTTTACATTAAATAAAGTACGCAACAAAAGTAATTAAAACAGAATAAAGAGGTGTTGGAGGTGGTTAGCCACGCTGAAAGGTGGTTTTCGAAGAGGAGATATAACGGGCGGTCTCCAACGAGATCCTCGTTGCAGGTCGACCGCGTGCAGTCTGGCGTGAAATGCATTACGTATGCATCGCGGTATCGCGGCAGGAATCCGAGGGCAGACATTCGGTAAATCGCGCGGGCCAGAGCGGGCACCATCGGATTTCCTCGAGCGGAAACTGGTCCACGCCGGAAGACGTATAAGTCTCGAGCATTATGAATTCCCGGTCGCGCTCCGGCCACTTTGTCCGCGCTTTTTCATCCCTTTTCTTTATTGAAATCGACCGACGTGCTGCGAGGTCGGCGAAATTAATCGCGAATGCCACCGGAAAGATCGATCTCCGCGCGCTGTACGGGAGCCTAATTAGTCGCCGATCTGGAACGATCCGACGTGGAAAATTCAATTCGTTTCTGGGAATCGCGATCGGAAGATAACGAATCGGAGAAATGCAACTGGATGACGTATCGGGTTCGAAGCGATTTAAAATGATCGTCATTGTCGTTTCGATCTTAGATCGTTGACTGTGAACTGAAAGCTCCTTAGCGGTGGATAAGAGCAGGATCAAGCTGTTTCGACTGTAAAGTCCTATAAATCAAGATCAAAGGGAGACCGTCCATAGATTTCTGCAAGTAACCGAGTCCGTAGGCAGTCGGACAGTAGCTAATAATTAATCAGATTATGACCCATTATGCCTACGTGCATGCACGTCCATTTCGAGTATAATCAGAACGCGCAGGGTCAATACGACAAGACTGTGCAGATATGACGATGAATCTCGGATTCATTATTCATCGGTGTTTGATCGCTTTAACGCGAATCTTAATAAACCACGAGACGGGAATGCTCTTCCTTCAATGTTTTTCTTTCATTTCGTCTTCGGTTAGAGACGTTCTGTTCTCAAATATCTTACCGTGTCGCGTTTTACGTGACGATATGTTTAGTCACCTATATTTAGCGACCAAATTTTTTTCCGAAAAATATCATACTTTTCGGATCCTTGAATTCTTGGGTTTCCGAATTTGCACACGTTCAAAGCGACGAATTACCGAATTAGTTTCCAATCATGTGAAAATTCCAAATCCGAAGCCATTGTAAGTAATCGGAACATTGTACACATCTGCAAAATCGAGGATTTCGATTGATTTTATGGCATAATAGGGCATAAATGATGCACGCGTATGAGAGTATAATAATGTCCCTGCAGAGAACTTGAAATGGTACAATGGAATACGACGACAGAATAATCCGACAACGGGAAAATAGGCACACAACGTGGTTACCATCGATCCCATTACATTTATAATTGTCCAACGATAGCTGATCGCGAGTATTATGCGCGAAGTGGAAATGTGTCTGTAGGTTAGAGGGAAATCTCGATCGGCCTCGGGATGACGTTCGCTCAAATCAAATTAATTGTGGTTCGACCGCCATTGCTTGCCGATAGAAAGCTCGATTGTAATCGCGCGGCAAATTAAATATGCAATCCGAACGATGCTAAGTGGTGCGGCATACCTGAACATTAATTGACTTACCTATATCGATGGATTATTCATTATGGGATCGCGTTACAAGTTTACTTATTCATTACGGATTATATTGCCCACTTTCAACTTTCTGTGTTGAAATGTTTTAAAAATTGCAAGAAGTTTCTGTCCATTAAAATACGGAATGTATTCTATTAGACTCAAAAACGTAGAAAAACATTTTCAGGGATATCGCGCTGCTCATAAATTCCCCAGTTCGAGCGTCCACTTCGAAGGTAATAAAAGAACGGGTACGCGGAATAAAAAGCATCCGTCCTACGCGATAAACTGTCTGGATGTTTTCGCCATCTCCTCCCTTTTATTTCATACTTTTGATAAATCTGTACTTTTTTTCCTTCGTTCCGGTTTCCTTTTCTGTTACCCACCCTTCGAGGCTGGTTTCCTTTTTTTTTTAATAAAAACGACACTTCCTCGCCGGCCCGTTAGGTCACGAACATCCCCTTCGCGGCGATATTTATGCTCCTACGTCACGAGAGAAATATCGTACGACGAGAATCTTGCGAGAACGCGCGGGTGCATCGAAGTATGTGTGTTGAACGTGCACGTTCGTGTACGACACGTATATACACGTAAGCGGGTATTCAACCGAGTGTAAGAACACATGGACGCGGTTACAGGGAACGGTGCCGCGTGTTTTTGTCCGTGCGTTAATTAAACTCGAACTTCAGCAACCGACTGCACCGAGCCAGACGTAATTTTCCGCTGCGTGACCATTCTGCTTTGATCCTCGGCTCGAACGTATTCCGGTCACTTTTCGGCCGGGCCAGAAAATGTTTTACGCCAAATTACGGAACTTGGAATAAACGCCGTACCATCGCTTGTTACTTTGCCCCGAGGTTAACTCCGGACCACCTCCGAAAATTTCTACTTCTTTCCTCTTCGGAGACTACTTTTTGATCTAATCGATCGCAGCTGCGATTCCTGATTCAGAAGAACTTTCAGTAAGATCTGTAATATTATTCGCAGAGACCACGAAATCAATCAAAAGCTCCTTTGCAATTTACTTGTTCATTTCGAGCGTACAAACAACCGAAAATTGAATATTCAGTAGGCCACTCGATATGCAATTTTCGTGTACATATGCATCTCGAAAACAGAAGCTCAAATTGCGAAACGCGACGGAACTTGTCCGATTTGTTTTGTTGCGAAAAATTTGCTGTTTTCGGATCGTGTAACGCGTCCGAGCACTCTGTATACGAAACGATCGGAGCAGCATAATGTTGGCGTAACGGAGCAACCTTGTTCGAAGCGCACGGTCGCGCCGTATTTCACAGGAATAAAGGGAGGCCATAATCGATCAGTTGGATGTTGAAAAGCGGCCCAAGCAATTTCGCGCGAAGATATATACAGCCCGACCTCATCGAACGTCAGGTCAAATGCAAAGAAGCCATTACAACACTTTGCATCCTGACCAACTTTCTAATTTCTCAATCTCCTTGAAAATATGCAAGTCTATCGAAAAGTTTCGCTTTTCTCTCGCCCTTGTTAAACACCCTAACGATACTGTAAGTAGAATTACTCGAAATCGGATTTTAAAAGCAACGAAAAAAAATGGAGACTATAAAGAGACATTGAATGAAATTTAAAAAAATGCGGATCAAAATGGGACTTTGAATAACGATACTGTAAGTAAAATTACTCGAAATCGCATTTTAAGAGCGACGAAAAAAATGGAGACTATAAAGAGACACAGAAATTATGTGTTTGTGTTTAATAATATATTAATAATATATTTCCATAATTCTAATTTTTTAACAATGTCTACTTTGTCTATTTAAATATTTAAATGAACAGACAATGTATTAAACTTTAATACTTAAAATGCATCCCATTTTACAATTTCTAAAAATTTCGTACCAATTAATGTTTTAAGTAAAAGTTACTATAAGTATTAAAAAAAATATTTTTTTTTCAATAATACCTAGAATGCGTCTTATTATATAATTTCTGGAAGTTTCACAAAAATTGCTTCATAAATAACAAAGTAATGTGACTTTAGTACGTAAAAGTTAAAGTGTTAAGAGCAACGAAAAAAATGGAGACTATAAAGAGTCACAGAATGAAATCTAAAAGAATACAAATCAAAATGAGACTCCCTACAGCTGAAAACTAGTGTTGAGTCTCGTAATTATATCGTGAGAATTAAAATTAAATAAAGAGACTAAATTCGACCATGAAATTACAGCTCTATTATCGCACTCGTGACGAAAGGCAGTATGAAGATAGATGATCAAGATTGCGGCGTTCTTCGCGAGGGTGCGACACGTAAAGATTATTTCCGTAAATAAGGTGAAGGTCTCGCGATACGTTGCAAATAAACGTGGACGTGTATGTTACCAGAACAATCAGCTGACGAAAACAAATTCGAGTGTCCGGCATCGATAAAAGGGAGGAGAAAAGATTACCCCTGTCGAGGCCGGTCAAACGAGAGAACGACCTGTAAGAAGAGTTAGCAGGTAACATTTCTCAGGCGAAGGGAACCATAATCAATCCGATGGATGTTGAAAAGAGGCGCGAGCTATCTCGCCTAAGGATCCAAAATGGTTCCGAGTCCAGTTTTCGAGCGCGAGAAAATCGTGGAATATCCCGAAAATGATAGCTAGTCGAGCTGTCGATCTAACGGCTAACGATGACGCGTATTTATTTGTCAAACCGTGTCGTCGAAAGCTTCGAGCGAGTTTACCGGAACGAACGATGACGTTCTGCTGGCGTGCACGAACCACGGGAATGGGAAAATGTAGATTCCACGAACCGTGATATTTTCACGCGATATGACTAGTGGATCGATGAAATAATAAAAATAGCGCGCTTTTATTTATCCACGAAATTGTAATAGTTCTGGATGCTCGACCGATTCTCCGTTGGCCATGAAGCATTTTTATGCTCCGTGTTTGCGTACTTTCATCGATTTTTGCTTTTCGAGTATATGTCCTTTGCGCAAGGACATATATTTCGAGAATTTTTAAACCGTCGAATCCCGAAGATAAAGAATTTAATTGCCGGTAAAATCGCGCGAGTCAACGAAGATAAAGCATCGAAAAGGGAGAGCGATTATGGAAAAGCAGAGAGAAGTCAAAGGATCACGGCTTTATCGTGGATCACGTAGGAAATCCGATCGAGAGGGTAAAAATCCTTGCTATTTCCATCCAATTAGCAGGCGTAATCCCTTTCTATTAGCGAAAGCTCGATCGAGCGTCCAGCAGGATCGAGCCGACCGCACACGGGAGGAAGAAACTGGCCGGTGAGCTCTCGGAGAAGAGAAGTGTGAGAAAAGCGAGACGGACAGAGAGAAGGAGGGTTTGCACACAAAGACAGAGGTATACACGGAGAGAGAGGAAGGCAAAAGGCGAGGAGCCATAATCGATCCGGCGTGCGCTGAAAGAAAGGAGGCTATCTCTCGAGTCGAAAAGAACAAGAAGCAACGACGTGTCCGAGGCTTCAGGGATGGTGTTGCGGCCTCTCTCGCAGCGGGAAGTCGAAAGTTCGTGCAGAAGGGACTACGTCGGCGTCGTTCCCGGTTAACTAGATGCCAGCCGAGATTCCACGGTGAAGGGTTGGACGGACGAAGCTGGCGGAGGTAATCATAAAGCCAGAACGCGATGAACGAGAAGAAGATATAGGAGAAGAGAACAAGGACGAAGAGCAGGAAGAGGAAGACGAGACGATGGCCGCGGGGCTGCCAGCGCGGCCTGGAAGCGTGTCAGTAAATTTAACTTAACCGAATGCCAGGGCATAAACTCTTTCTTTTCTTCTCCTTTTGCCTCCCCTCTTCGACGCTTCTTCTTTCTCTTATGCGTCTCTCGAACGCGCTCATCGGTATACGTCGATCACCGAAACCGAAAGTCGTTACGGAACCGAAGCTGTCCGAAGGAAATTTTTCCTAAACATACCTATTCAGGTATAACGAACAAGATATACGATCGCAAGGTTGGTAGCAAGAAAGCCTTCGGATTCTCCGCTGGCTTCTCAATTATGGACTCGGTTTAACTTACGAAGGAATTAGTCTAAGCATTCGATCTTTGAGATACTAAACTCGATGGCTCTTAACGAGAGTAAACCCCGTGTAAAAATACTCTGGTATAAAATCCCACCCTTACTGGCCGAGATACAATGTGCTTAACGTACCGCTGGTATACTGGCGTACCGCGTTCGTACGCTTTTATTTACCGGTGGACACAAGCAGATTTCCCTGCATCGCTATTTCATCCGATTCAGCGTTACTACCTTTTAATAGACTGTAAAAAATCGAGGGTACAAAAAGACACGAAGAAAATGATCGAAAAGAACAAAGAGAATCGAGTGATGTTCCATGGAAGATTTATAGACTAAACAATTTAACAAAGGTCCATTGTTAATTCATTGTCCGGTGTTAGACAGTGAACCTCTGGTTCAGCCACGGTCGAAGGATAATTTATTCAGGCAATCGGAATTCAACCGAAACAGAAGAATCTACGCATACTGCAGCGACTACATACCGTCGATACGCATACCACCTTCGTCTCTTTAACTGCCTTCCTTCCTGTTACTTTAACCGGCCACTCCAACAGTCTACCACGAACGATCCTGACTATCCTCCTAAATGTTCTTCAGGCTTGCCTTCGGATGCCTCGTAACGTACCACGAAGGGGTCCTGAGCAACCCGAATTACACACTGCCACGACCACGAGGACGCCTCGTTCTCGCTCAGGAGATCCTTATCGAGAGAGCCTCATCGACGACCTACGACGAAGGAGGAGCACGTCGGTTACTTCGCTCCACGAAGGTCGGAGGTTGAACGTTGCTCGATCGACAGCTGCCACGAAGTCGCCTCCACCTCCTACGTGGGCGAGATTCCAGCCGGACGTTTTTCTGTTGTTCGAGCCAAGGAAACTCGTCATACCGACGATCAGCCGTTTGTCGATATCGTCGACTGCTGCCAGATTTTTCTTCCGGAGTCCGTCGACTTCGTTAACCCTTCTGTTCACACCCCTCCGAACTCGTACAGCTATTTTACGCGCCTTATTTAATTTATTAGTTTTGGGTCTTTAGGTTTGTATTCAATCACGCACGTAGTTGCCTTAATGCATTTATTACAAGGTCTGCATAGAATGATGTCGAAAAAAAAAAAGAATAGATAATAAATATACATTCAGTTTCCATATATACATGATAGATGTCGCTTACATATAAAGCAAATTTCTGCTACAAGAACTAATTACATTTACTCTCCCAACAGCGTCGTTGGCGTTTGATGCACAGGTGACGATCATTGATTCTCGTTTTATACAGTGTTTCGTATCGAGACCTTCGGAACACCGATTACGTTCAAACTTTATGATTTAAAAATAGACTTAGTGTTCATGCAGCGAGAGTCGACAACTTCGGTATTTTACGAGGTGAAATTGCCAGAGAATTCCGCTGAACATTAGGTTGTTCGTAAAGTTCTTTTCGCATTTGTCACTCAAAGTTTTACATTGTTGCGCTTAAGTAAACATCCAGATCACTCCATCATTAATTGCCAGTCATTTTGTGGCATTACAAAAAGATTGTTTGCTAAAGGATTGTTTGTTTAATTCGACGCGCTGCGATTCCAGTGTTTGGTAATTCAATGCATTGCAATTCCTGCGCGTGGTAATTCGATGCGTTGGAATTCCAACGATTGGTAATTCAATGCATTGCAATTCCAGCGCGTGGTAATTCGATGCGTTGGAATTTCAGCGCGTGGTAATTCGATGCGTTGGAATTCCAGCGCTTGGTAATTCGATGCGTTGGAATTCCAGCGCGTGGTAATTCGCCGTGTGGTAATTGGATGCGTTGGAATTCCAGCGCGTGGTAATTCGATGCGTTGGAATTCCAGCGCGTGGTAATTCGATGCGTTGGAATTCCAGCGCGTGGTAATTCGATGCGTTGCGATTCCAGCACTTGGTAATTCGACGCGTGATAATTCGATGCGTTGCGATTCCAGCGCTTGGTAATTCGATGCGTTGCGATTCCAGCGCTTGGTAATTCGATGCGTTGGAATTCCAGCGCGTGGTAATTCGATGCGTTGGAATTCCAGCGCGTGGTAATTCGATGCGTTGCGATTCCAGCACTTGGTAATTCGCCGCGTGGTAATTCGATGCGTTGGAATTCCAGCGCGTGGTAATTCAATGCATTGCAATTCCAACGCTTTGCAATATTAGATAATGAGTTTTTTTTGATAAAATAAATAATATTCGCGTATGGAACTAAAGAGCCGCAGCTTCGATTGGGATGTTCTACCACATCCCTCATACTCTCCAGACATTGCACGATCGGATTATAATTTGTACTTTCCCTAAAAACTTTTCTTGGTAATAAAAAATTAATTAATGAAATAAAAAATGGTCTTGCAGAATATTTGAACAGTAAACCAAGTAAATTCTTGCAAAAGTGGCTTTTATGAGGCTTCCAGAAAGATGGCGGAAGGTGGTAAAACAGAACAGGTTATATATTACTTAAGAGTTATACACTGAACGCAAAATATTTGAAACTTCCGTTCGAACGGAAGTTCGATACTGTACGAGCGAAGATATTTAAGATTTTAATCGAGGCATTAGTTTGTCGAAATTGTCGAAAAACGAACGCTTAATTGCTCGGAGGTTCGATTCGGTGTTTCTCGCGTGGCCGCTACAAATCGGCCTCAATTAATACGAAGACGGCTGGCACGGCCTACAGGAAGTTTCAATTGAAATATACGCAGTTCCATGAAGTTCCATTGTGCCGAAATTCAGAATCAGATTGCTTCATTGTTCCGTATCCAGCTGCGGGGTTACCGTTCGTTCGGTATCGGCGTCTGGTGTAGCCTAAGTTATTGCGCGAGACTTAATTGGATGCAAAAGGAGTTACAAACTTCGGTAGGGACCATGGGTCCCTCGAACACGATCTCACGAATCCCGCCCGTTCCCTCCCTTTCTGTTTACATTCTCCGTTCTTCTTCGTTTCTGTTTCGTTCTCCCTAATCTGCCCGGTCTGGTCCTGCGGTATCGCGTACAAATAACGCGGGTTGCCCGCGAGTATTCGTGAGAAACGACAGGGTTGCACGGGACGAGAGAGAGAGAGGTTCCGAAGGAGAAAATTAGGGACAAACGCGGTCTGGGAAAAGACATCGGGAGAAATATAGAAGCGGGAAGGAAGAATGGAAGAAACTGTGTAAAAAAAAGGGTAGAAAAAAACGAAGATGGCGAAGAAAGAGAAGGTCGAGCGCGTGTTGCCTCTGTCCACTTATTAGCCGCTTAATGGACCGCGATGTACGAGCCTCGAACGTATGCTGTCTTTCTACGGGGACCGTCAAAAGAGGCGGGAACGTCCCGTTTATTTAGCAAACACGCCAAACCGCAAACCCTATTTCTTCGGGCGGTTTAAAGGGATTAAAAAACGGCGAGCGGAGAACGGGAGACGAGAAAGACGGAAGGAACGCTTCGGGAACTTACGAAAGAGAAAGAGCCAGAGCTCAATTACGGTGCGACGGAAATCGATGGGCCTTTTCGACCTCTCACGGGAAGTAATTAAAAGCGCGCGAAATTTGTGGCCACCCTTTCGTTTTCACCCTCTCTCCGCTTTTTTCTTCGACATTTTTTTTATCTTTGTATCGATAGTATCGGGGTGGACAAACAATTTTATCTTATTATGCGTTCATACGAAACCTTTTTATGTGTGAGGATAAATTAACCCTTTGCTGTCGAAGGTAATTTGACTGTTTGCAAACAGCAACTTGGTTAAAAAGTTAAATTACTTTTCTTGAATTTTCTAATAATTTCTACTATTAATTCAGTATGTTTATACATCACACGTGTCATGTTAACACTAAAACTACCAAAATGATCGTTCCACAAGAGCCTTAATAAAAGACACAATTTATTGAATTGAATCTTCTGATGTCAGTATTGATTTTCATCGAGATAGAGAATTAATGTGTGTAATTTACGTTTTGTCGGTTGTTCATTCACTTTTTCACTCTGTTATTCATCTGAGATTAAGTACATACTATACGGCCAGTAGGTTTAGTGTTAAAAAGTGTTTATTTAAAATTATTGTATTAAATATAATGGTGACTGTGAATCACCTCTCAAGCAAAGGGTTAACAGTCGTTGAATATTGGTTTATACAGTCTTGAAACAGTCTCTCCAAGCTGTTAGGCAAATTAGATAAAGTAATGGATATTAATAAAAAACTGATTAATGAAAATTACATTTAGAAGGACGTTCTCCTTATAGATCATTTTATAATTAGACCGGTGATGTTTACTTACTCATGTGATACGTAGTATAAATAAGTCGTGTAATTTAGGAGATCCATAGTCTATGGAATACACGGTTGACGTTTACTTTGCAGACCGTGAAACGTTTACTTTGCAAATATGAAATTTGTGTATCTGTTCTTGTAAAATGAAATTCGTGGAGTGGACAAACAACATGGAAACGTGAACGGTGTATCTGCACTTCCCTTTCGAAAAATCAGAACTTCGCCCCGGAGTTATTATTTCGCGAATAGGTAACAAAGCGAAAAGGGAACAGAGAGCAATATCAGAGGGTCTCGCTTCGAACACGGGAGAATACATTTCAGTTTCGAAAGCCGATACACAATATCGCAAGGAAGTTACCGGGTCAGTTATTGACACTGCCAGACCGCCGACCATTATTACGAGCATCCGAAGTCGAAATTCATGAACAATCCGTACCCCTCGTCCGCGTTTCCGGAAGTTTAACACCGGTCGGTAACAAAATCTCTCCGCGGCTACCTCTGTCTCTCTTTCTTTGAACGGTATTCCAATAATGCAAACAACGAAAGCTCGCTCTAGCAAACTATTCGCAACGGAGCGCATCATCGCTTTAAGATTGGGGTATAGCAAGTTCATCGTACAGACCGGAAGGAGAAGATAGTAGGTCAGTTATCGGCACCTCTGGACCGTTGTAACCACGAGCTACGAGCATAGTTGCGAGAACCTCTCGCGCTGCAGTCGAGTCTCGTGCAATAATTTAGGTTACGCCGGATACCGATACTGGAGGGACTAACCCTCTCTCGCTCTCTCCTCTCTCTCTCTCCCTTTCTCTCCCTTTAACTCCTTGGTACCGGGAACAATATGCGCTAACCGCTTCGAATCTTATCCTTAATGCCCGGGCTTAATGTACGCCCGTATACATATATCGATCTTGTTGATCGAGGTGGCTGGTATGCGCCAGCAATCTCGTAAATTCGTGAGAAAGTTAATTAAACGACCCTCTGACCGCCAACTACCGCGGTCACGCGTAAACGTACGGAGTCATTCGGCTGCACGAAAGATTAATCACCTGTAAAGCGCTTCTGAGGAAACATCAAAAGTAACTGAGCTAACGAGGGAACATATCGAACCGCGACACACCGATTTTAACACTTTAACACGTTGACTGCCATACTAATGTAATTTTCAATTGCATTCAGTAGTGCTTTAATTCTTGACGAATTTTTCAAAATATTTGCACAATATCTTGTTACGTTTATTTTCCATAGATCCATGTAATTAATGCGAGAATTTGCGGTTAGGAAAATTAATAATTGTTAACAACATACATGTTAAATCAGTATAGATACTTAAGTGTCACCCATATAAGGGTGACATGGCAGTCAACATGTTAACGACCGCACGTCTACGCAGTCAAACGTGGCCAGGGGCCGGCAGTATTTTTGAAGAATTAATTTTAAAGAACTTTATCGAATTCATGAAAAAGTAATTGTATTTCGTATTGAAATACGAAGCCAGTAGCAATATCCACACTTGTTTACATTCATAAATTATCACACAAAGAGTGTGGTACTGACCAACAACCTTCGGCGGTAGCATCACACACATGTTGTGTGAGCGGTCGTTAAAGTGTTAATGAAACTTATGTGAAAGATAGTTCTCAAGAAAATATTTGACACGTATTTTTTTTTATCGGCCATCGTTCACATTGAAGGGGTGAAAGTAGCCCTCGAAGTTGGGGGTCGAAACCATATTTTTGGGAATATCTCCGGAATTAAAGATAATTGAATTCTTTTTTTTGTAAACTGTTCGTCTTTAAATAGGAAATTTTTGCGAGTAAAAAAATTTCAAGAAACTTTATTTGTTTAAATAATATTTAAAAAATTTGTCATTTTTGCATTAAATGTTGATCTATTTTTTTGCAACTTCGTGTACGTAAACTATGGACTAAAATAGAGGATACGTGTTTTTGGAATTTGTTGTTTTTTGCAATGTTTATTAGATATATAATTTAAAATCGCTTGCTATGAAGAGGGGTAATCAGCATTTTTAATAAAAATATAAATATTTTTACAGTTTTAGACATTTTATACCTCTACATATGCCGTTAATTGATTTCTGAATATTTATAAGTGTCGTAGGTATAAGCGTGTTATAATCAACGCCCTTCAATTTGAACGATGACCAATAAAAAGAATACGTGTCAAATATTTTCTTGAGAGCTACCTTTCACATAAGTTTCATTAAAATCGGTGTGTCGCGATTCGATATATTCCCTCGTAAGATCGAAAACGATCGATTTCGGTACGCCTTATTCTTCCTTAGTGTACTCTTTAATAATATATGTTTCAAGGAATGACCTCGGTTAGGTTGTCGTCGCAGAGTGCCTTTTTATGTGTACCAAGGGACGCCGAGTTGACGACGTAAGAGACTCTGAGACGTCGGGAATTCGGAGATTTGAAAAGTTATAAATTTTCAAGCGAGTCCCAAGTTTTGCAATTCCCAGTTTTCTCGATCCTCGAATCCGCGAGCAAATTGTGAAATTCTCGAGCGCTAAACTTCGAAATTCCCAAATTCCCAGCCGCTAGCGAGTTAATTAGAGATTTATTTGTTGCGTCGTCGCGATTCCCTCGCGTCCGGATTGGCTGGTAACCGTTGACTTTTAATTATCACGAGGCACGAGTCGAAGAGAACGAAAGTAAAGCACGCGATGTAACAATGTTGAACACATTGCGAGGTCGAATTCGTACGGGGCAATAGCAATCGTTATTAAAGCTGATGGACGGGCAACGGCTTAGCCCCGATTCTTTTTTGCTGTCAATAAAGTTGGCCGGCTGACAATGAGAGCCAACGAGCCCATATAAGCTGGTAACTGACCGCGAAATTAACCTCACTTTAGAGAGGTATGCGTGCTCGCTCGATGCTGCCACTTCGTGTTATTTATTAACTGCAACAACGCTCCAACGAAAGTTGTTTAAATTGGGACAGATTGGCGTGACGTTCCTCGGAAAGACGAATAAAATAGTTCGTGATAATCTCCTTAACTCGCCAACGTATCGTCTTCGTTGCCGTGCTTTCTCTCGGAACAATATTCTTTTCTTCAATTATGCAACTCTAGCAAGATCGTCTGTCTCTTATTTTTATCCCCACTGCGCAGAAATGATTCGCGAGAAAGGTTTCAGCATTACGAATATTTCAGAAATTTCAAATAAACGAGTCCATGGATAACAGCGCTTTCAACGACCCTGTTATAAAGCTAACACAAATTCCGACTAAAAACATCACCCGAAGCTATGCCCGGAATCAGAAAAAATGTACGAAGGTATTATTCAAATAAGAATAAATTTACGAAGTCGACCACTTACCTTCGTTACGTTCGCAAAAAATACCGGAGGAAAATGTGAAATGTGAAAAGAAGCGATGAAAAAACTACCTCGCGCAAAAACCAGTGTTGCTGTAACTTAACCAGGGAAATCAAAATGATTCATCCGTGTGATTTTATATCGATATAGAATATCTTGGCTCAAAAAGAACTCCAACGAAGCGCGAGAGGTTAAACGAGATTGAATGCGGGTTAAACGAATAGAAACAAGGTACGACTCGTTAAGATGTATAAAGTAAATATAAACGGTGAATGATCGGACATTAAATTGAAAGCATGACAACGATGGTTTTACGGAAATTACCCGGTAGGGTAGAAGAAACACGGAATGTGAGTCATTAAGCCACGTCGAACAATCTAATTGACAACGAAATTAATGCAGTCAGGGCCAATTTATTTATCGCTTACTTCTGAAAGCTCCTGCTGATACTGACCGGTTGCATTCGTTATTAGAGGCAAATACGATAATGATTAATGCGAAAACCGGTTCCACGAAGCAGCAACTTAGAAAAAGCGTCCGAATATGGTCGCCGTATAACCTCGACACGAGAAAGTAATTCAAATTACTCGCGCCTCGCACGGCAACCCTTTCGGTAGTATCGTTTCGTGTCCTTCTTCGACGATGAATTTTGCAGGCTAGTTAATTACATCCACGGCTAACTAGATTTTCAGATCGAGCTTTCGGCGTCTACAAATCCTGGACGTTCACCTCTGATGCCACCGAGAGGCTAATTAAAATTAATAACCGCTAATTTTTCCTTGTTAATAAAGAACGCTCGACGACTAAATTACGAGCCAGTGAAATTACTCTTTATACGCCGAAATTCAGCGTGATTCAACCTTACTCGAACATTTATTTCATTAATTTCAAGTTGTAAGAATATCACGAAAAACGAGTGGAAAACAGAATCAAAATGTATTGTCAGGATTTAATCAAAAATGCAACTGCAAATTGTAAGAGTATCACGAAAAATGAACAGAAAATAGAATAAAAATGTATTGTCAGGATTTAATCAAAAATGCAACTGCAAATTGTAAGAGTATCACGAAAAATGAACAGAAAATAGAATAAAAATGTATTGTCAGGATTTAATCAAAAATGCAACTGCAAATTGTAAGAGTATCAGGAAAAATGAATGGAAAACAGAATCAAAATGTATTGTCAGGATTTAATCAAAAATGCAACTGCAAATTGTAAGAGTATCACGAAAAATGAATGGAAAACAGAATCAAAATGTATTGTCAGGATTTAATCAAAAATGCAACTGCAAATTGTAAGAGTATCACGAAAAATGAATGGAAAACAGAATCAAAATGTATTGTCAGGATTTAATCAAAAATGCAACTGCAAATTGTAAGAGTATCACGAAAAATGAATGGAAAACAGAATCAAATTGTATTGTCAGGATTTAATCAAAAATGCAACTGCAATTTACAAGATCTCGATAACGAATGACTCCCTTATTTATTCTCATTTTAAACGCTTACTCTTCTCGCTCGCTTTTAAACAAGCGCCTTATATATCGATACATACGTATAATCGACACAATCGATACATCATTATGCCAATGAACGCTATATGGTGTCAACATTGGAAAAGGTGAACAAAGAAATGTTTACAAAGTGTGATTTTTCAATGTAAATTTTCCAAGGTTTTCTGCATTTTTATGTTTATAGAAAAGATAATATTTAGGGTTCGAAAAAAATTTTTGAAGTTTCGCAAGTGTGAAAGTTGTATACAAAAGTGAAAAAGTATACGAAAGAAGGAATTAAATTGAAAGCGTTCTATAATCGAGCGATATAATTCAATAATCGACTTCTGTTGATTGTAGGCAACGTCTAAGACACAGCAGACAATTTCCGTGTTAATTAGAAAGGCAATTCTGCCGAGGGCTCTTAACGATTGTAATGCATAGCATCAGAGATAGAAACGTCAGATGGAGGACGCCGACCAATCCATCACCTAGCCATTTCCTGCCCGCGTATCTGTACAATGTAGTCGGGCAGGGTGGAAATCCATCGAAAAACCACCATCTTTTTCTTCGTCTAATTGAACAGCGTGTCACGACCGCCGTTTAAGTGCTATCTCCGTTCAAACACTTCTAGTGCGATCTTTTCGAGCTATTAAACTATAACTTTCTAGTGATCGACACTTCAACAAATTAATTTGATACTCTTTGCTACTGTATTTTTAAGTGTTACAACCGCAATTCGTCGATAAAATTATTTATTTTTAACCCTTTGCACTCGAAGCTTACTGTTTGCAAACAGCAACATTAAAATATTAATTAAAATGTTAAATCTTTTGAAGTTATAATAATTTCCACTATTGTCCATGTTTATACATCGCATAAGCACTAATATAGAATTAATTAAATAACGCTTCTTTTAAATTATTGTATTAAATCAAATGGCGCCTCGAGTGCAAAGAGTTAATACACGTTTTTAATTTCAAACTTGCACCACCACTTTGTGAACATTCATGTCTGCAAATAAATAAATTCTCGATAAACAAGTACATAAAAATCGCGTTAAAGTGGAAATAGCTCTTCAGCCAATGAAGTCGTTCAAACGAAAGAGAACCAGCGGATCCTTAACAAGATATCTTCGTCGCTTTGCATCGAAATTGTTCCGCAAGTTCGTGCTTACCCCGTAGTATTAGCCGGGGCAAAATAGCGCAAAATAGTTTCGACCACTTGTTTTCCCATTTCGTTCGAGTTAATTCCGAGAGCGTGCTTAAAAATTTGAGAACGCACGATGCGATAACCGCGGAAAGAGAATTCCTAATACGACACGGATAAACCGCTTGCCAGATAGTTTCGCAATCTCGAACCGAGTGGAGTCGACAATTCGAGACAGACTGCTCTATCTTCCCTGTCGTGGTTCGAAGTACCACGGAGCGTAAACAGATTAAGAAGTTCCTTCGCGTAAACAAAGAGATTCATTCGCGTACTCTCGAAGATGCATAGTCTGAAAGTTATCACCAAATACTTTATCTCTTTGAATTTGTGGAAATTTTGACCTTGGCTTTCACCTTGCTCTTTCAAAGTCAAATCGCGTGGTGAAACAACTCTGTCGAGAGAATGCATCGAAAGAACCATCAGTTAGAACTTACTCATTTTAGCAATAAACAATATTACAATCTTACAAAGTAAATATTCCAAACTCTCCACTAAGGTCTGAAATAGTCCAGGATCCCAAAGTAGCATTCGATGTAAAATCCTTCGCAGAATAAAAGAATGAAAAAATTGAAGAATGGGTTGCAACACGAGTGGCAAAAAGCTTGACCTAATCACAAGACACGATAGAAGTGTCTGGAGAAATTTCGTTGTCAGACACTCGTCCCCTCTCGAGGAGCTCCTCCGCCAAACAGCAATGCATTTTGATAGCCCATTGTTAGAGGAATGACAAGGGAAGAGGGAAGGCGCCGGAGACCATCGAAAAGTTTCGAGAGGGCGTTTCGGAATGGACACATAACGGCGGAGTTTGCGTTATTCATGAGTTTCATGGTATCCAAGCTTGGTATAACTGATGGAAGACGGGGTTGTAAGGCCACGATGGCCATGTACCAAAGTTGTATCAACGAACGGCCTCAGTCCTCACCGCGTAACGATGATAATATGCTACGTGCCTCGTGTCTGAAACGACAACTATCCGAACTGAATACAAGCTCTCCTGTAATCGTACATCCTCCCTTCGCTCCCACCCACCTAAAGCTTGTTCGTCTTGCCACCCAGTAGATGTCCGACACCCCGTTGTTCCTATACGCGATCAAACGTAAACCGGAATTTCGACGACGTTCCGATCATTTCTTTTCCTTGTAAACGTCGCTTTGTTGGACAAATTAAAATACATATTGTTCAGGGAGTACTTTAATGTAATTTTCTGTGCGTGAGTTTATGTATGTCCGTCTGCAGCGCATGCAGGAACGACGCACTTGCAAAAAGACAAATGAATAGAAAATCGCGAGTATGAAGGCGTTATTGCTGCAGTGCGCGAAATCGAAATGTTTATTAATAATCCTGTTTAATATAGAAATAAAGTTATAATATTTTGTTTAGTAAGTAATTTAAGAAGTCGTTCGTGTTTATTTATTATGAAAATCGAACCATTCATTTAACAGTTTATTATCCAAATAGTTGAAGGATCTTCGAGGCTCGTGAATCTATAATATCTACGTGTGTGCAATGTTCTGGAATGTCACGACCTTTCACCATAATGGCGCCCTCTCGTTCCTCGCTGTTCTTCAACGTCTTCGATATTTAGCAACGAGGTACATCGTTCGTAACGACGATGACCGGCAGCAGAGAACAAGCTACAGAAACTCGTTCGTTCCGTGATCCGTTCGTTAGCAACGAGAGAGGCAGCGATACGTCGGGCAGGATCGATCGACGTCGATTAGACCGAGAAATTGCTTTCGCCGATACGAGCAATTCTTTTCCTCTGAATTCGTAGCCGACCTCTCGCCTCCCCGTTGCAATTACACGCGCCTGCTTTTAATGAATCGAACCTTTGTTCCGCGATCGCGTTTCTATACACGAGAAAATCGATCAATTCTCCCTGCTGAATGTTTTATCGATACATTAACGGTAATTCAGCTAGCTACGTATACGCGACATAGGCGAACAACTGGGTAATTTCTTGAGGTAACGTATCGATGAATTTCGGTAGGTTTCGCGTAAATATAATTTGACCGATATTTTTGTAGAAAATCAGTTGCACGGAGCGAACGCGATACCGGCGAGGAAATTAATTCCAGGGAGCTCCGGTTTCGAAACGCGATCGTTCAATAATAAAGGTATATCCCGGGAATGCAAATGAAGTATGTATGCGAGTCGCGTTTGAATATTCGGAAACCAGGAGGCCGTGTCTTTGATCGCAGGAAATTTTCCCGGCGGCCTCCTGAGAAAAATCGCTTCGGCGAGCATCAGGCCAGAGTCGTCGGATAACTCAGAGAGAATAACATCGTTCGGTGATTCGTATGCCGGCCCTGTCTAAGGATTTTTAGGACACTCGGTGGTTCGTTCTTAGTCACACGTCGGTAAGGGAATCGGTACGTGACATTAAGCAGTAATGCCACGTGGCACGGACGTCCACACGGCACGGAACAACTTGAAATAGTATTACGGTCGGTCCCGCGTCACGCTACCGCTTCTCTCCGGCCTTGTCCACCTTCAAACAGCCTCATCCCGAATGTACGGTATAATATGTCACGGGCCGCATGACAAAGAACCGGAGAAACCGCCGGAAAGGGAATAAAATTCCTTTGCGTGAATTTTAATTGTCTGCTCGAGAACAGAAGGAAAAAACGATCGCGACGAACCTTCGTGTCGGTGTCGCTCGATATCCTCGACAATATTTTTCTCCTCTCTCTCTGCCCCTGTTTTTTATTTTTATTCCCCGGTTTAATTTATAGAGTGGATAACTGCAGCCTCTCTCGGATACACAATGACAAGTCCGAAACGCTCGAAAAACGGAATAGAAGTTGTTTACTGTAAAACGGGTTGACCAACCTGTGTTTACCTTCGACGCCAGCAAACAGAGGAAAAAAAAGGAAAAATGAGAAATGGTTTTTCCAATATCGTCGAATGATCGCGCGCCGGCAACGCGTGAAATTTATCTAGCCGGCAGCAGCGGCCTCAATAAATAGATCTCTCGATATTCACTCGATTTTAAATGTAAATAGACCTGAAATCACGAACGAAGCCCGGCTCGATCGCTCTCTAGAAACGTACCAACGCACGCCGATATGGATGTATCGCGACCTAAATAACGTCGTCACACCCTCTTTGGGCCCCTGTGTATTCTGCCTAATTCCCTGGCTACGCGTAAATATGTATTTCCAATTACCATCGATATTAATTATGCGTTTACCAACGCGAATCATTTTATTACCGGCCGCCTTAACTTACGTTTATTCGAAAATTTAGAAATTTTCGAGAACCGTGCTGGAACTATAATTAACGAAACCGTAAATTAAACATCCGAGCGCGGAACGAAACGGAATGGTAAATCGCTGCGACGAAGGGATCGCGAAAATAATTCGAAAAAGGAAAAGTTGGTTAAGTTATTAGCGAGAATAGGTTGAAATACAAAGGGTTAACAATGCGCTGAGCGACTTACGAACCAAGTTACGTTAACTTACAATCGGTGGACGCTTTGAAGTAGACCGCATCCTTATCGCTTTGATTGACGTCCCCTTTTCGTGGTGCTACCAGGCAAGAGGCATATTTACATGAAAATAAATGCACCTTGGGCAGGAACGTCGAGTACGAGGAAACGGAAAGGACGATGGATTCGATTCGGCTCGTTCTGAAATCAAGCCTACCCTCGCAGACCTGTCCACGAACGATAAAATAATTCTACGGCTCGTTCGCTCTGTTTCGAAACGATACACCGCTGAAAAGAAGTCGTTCCGTGATTTGTGAACGGAGTATTTTTATCTGGCGTGCGAGATCTCGCGACGAATCGATTAAACGCTTTGCAAAACGAATCTGCATCCCGAAAAAAAGAGACGGCGACGACTTAATGCGAGCTGACACGTCGTGTTCGCGGTATTACGTAAAGTAAGATCGAAAACGATATTGGAATTTCGAAACTTTCGTCACGATATCATTACGACCGCGATCAAAAATGGAATCGTTGCTAAGTATAGAAAAGTCCTTACTCGTTTATGCTATGCAACTTTAACGCTCGAGCGAGAATAAAAGACGATACGGCAGTAAAATTGTTGGAACTTTGTAATGTTCAGCAGAGGATCGCGAAGAAATGAAATTAATGACGCGATCGAAGAGTTAACGAGAGGAACAAGAATAATTCGATGGAAATAGGGGAAGGTAGTCTAATTTGGACCGCTGTGATATTCAAAGATTAATTAAATCTTTTTAGATAGGCAACTTATACGTAGATATAGACGAGGTTAATGTAATTGTGTTTGTGAAGAAACGTCTCATGGTTACTTTGAGAGTGGTGTTATTTGACTACGAAGAAAATTTGTTATTTTGATGTAAGAGTGAAAGCCAATTGGTCCAAATGACAGTAAGAGTGATACGTAATTACAGATGTTATATCATCACAAAGTTTACCTATCTATTTAGAATTTCCTGTTCAAATTTTATGAGATTATATTAGTCTGACGTTTTTGTATAATATTAACCCCTTGCACTATGACTTGTTTGTCAGGTGCGTCAGACAGAATTGACTAATTATAGCTACAATATTAAAACAGACGAAAAATCTTGAAATGTTAATATGTCATTATTCAATCGTTGACTGTGCAAATTATAATTGGACTTGAACTCCAAAGTGTATTGAAAATTTGAGTAAAATGGCCGACATAAAATTGCGTCACGAGTCAGACTCGTCAAAATAGTGCAAGGGGTTAAGTATAAAATATTTAAGTTAGCCAAGTTGGACCGAAAACAGTTGCCGAAATTGAACCGGTCCAATTTCAAAAACCACATTTCTTTTATAGAAAAAATAAATAATGTAGTATCGTAATGTTATGGTGTGCAATATAAAATTATAAAATGTGGACAATGAAATTGAAATATCACCGCGAGCAAAGAAATCGAAATCCAGATGGTCCTTCGTCTTCCAGTGCGCTAATAGCCTAGAAAGTAGTGGAAATAACAAGCAGTCCTTACAAATCGCGGTTAGATCGAATAAACTTAAAAAAGTCAAAAAAATAAGTTCACCAAATTTTGTCAAAATGTCGAAACGTCAAGAAGAAAATAGTGGTTCATGGTTTTGTGCATTGTGTGACGAAACCAAGGAAGAAATGATACAATGTATAAAATACACTTGGATTCATACTCGGTGTGCTGGAGTTAAAAAGTTCTATCGTTGTAATTGTCGTTAAGAAAACTAATGGTCCAATTTAAGAAGCTAGCAGTCCAAATAAGGAAACCGGTTTCCTAAATTGGACCGATAACAAGATTTTTTGAATTTATTTTTTACTATAAATGGTATTTAAAATTTAATAAATGATTTTATTTTGAAGATACACTTAGCGAGTTTCTTTTCTATTACTTAATTTTTATTCTTTCGTGCTTTTATATAGTGAATAATATAAAATTAGTCCAAATTAGGCTACCTTCCCCTATATGAGAGGCAATGTTTTGTTAATTCCACGGCATAGAGCGGAGAACTTTGTTTAACTGGAAGAGAGACGTAACGTTAGTTTCTGTTGTATAAACGCGTTGTTTCAATCCTGCGCCGCGAAACACGGCAAACAAAGGGTTATTATGATAGTCGTAGGTTCGGTCCGGATAAATGGCGGCAAACAAACTTATCGCGAAATCGTGATTCGCGATCGCGTTTTGCACATAATAGCCATCACGGCGTAGGACAGTGGAAATAACGCGGAAAACCCGTGTGCGGAACGGCTTACGGCCGTATTGTCTGACAAATATAGTCGCGAGAGCATAGGACGTTGCGTTTCTATATTTACATATCATGAGCGTCGATCGCATTGTACGATACGAGAGCCACGATGTTCGATGTTAATTTATTGCCGTTGATTTTATGATCGAGCACGAACCGCCACCCCGTACGAAAAGAATCCAACTCGATCAGCCAGCTCGATACGTGCAAATAGACATCGCGGATATTTATTTCGATCGAGCCGGTAACAGGATAGATTTACACGGTCACACGGTCTCGTAAATCCTTCGGGTTCGGTAGGGAGGAAGCGCTATTAGCCAAATGTGTCGTTCGTTACCGAGCCCGTTAGGCGTGCGAATGGAATTTTAATTATTTCAAACGATCGCCCGGTATTCTATGCGACGAATCGGCGACGGCGACCGGTTCGTACGATCAATTTTTTTCCCCCCTCGACAAACGCAACACCGATCACCTTTGATCTGGAATTTAATTGAAATCGCCCGGACCGGACAGCACGGTGGAGCGCGAAGGTAACGTGGCATCTAATGGGATCGAGCAGAAATACGCACTCGGCGCTGTTTATCGATCGAAAAATCGGACGCATCGAATTAAAGAAGGGATCGAAAGCACGTGAAATCCGATGACACGGTCGTTAGTCACGCTCCTTCCGAGAGGCATTACCTCCTGTGTATTATACATACATACATCCTCGACGCGAATTTCGGAAAGGCTCGACCGGTTCCAACGGCCCTTACACCGTCACAGGGTATTCATCCACGGACGTTCGCAAACACTGTGCTATCGATACGGTTTTAATAGTTTCGGCAGATGATACGATACCGAGCAACTGATGGCGATATAACGCGATATCATCGCTGTAATCCAATGCGCAATGATTCAACGTATTTCGCTTCGACGCGTTGTGATCCTGTAATTCACCGATTTATCATTCGACGCACCGTGATTCGACGAGTTCGAATTCGAGGATGTTAGAGTTGTGCTTCACCGTGTCACAGATGAACGAATCGTAATTCAGAGCGTTGAGCGACTCGATGATGGATCGAGTATCAATTCAATTCGCAGCGATGCGACACGCGTCGATCTAACGCCTAATAATAAAATACGCTCGTACGCATGCATATAACGACCATTATGCCGTGCAGTAGGAAAACGCCGTTCATGTATTATTTCCGTCGCAGATCATTTGCGAACATACGCACCTTAAGAGTATATTCGAACATACCGTGTGTGGGTGTACACGTGCTGACACACGTTGAAGCTCGCGAACACGTACATACGCGTATGTACATATGTGTAAGAAGTCGGAACGTGAACAGCTATCTAGGCTGAACCTTTCGAGGTTGACTTCTTGAGACAGTGGAGCGGAAACACGAGACGTATAGCATGGGCTCCACGAGGCGAGTTAATCCCTTGAGACAACTGGGAGCCACGGCGTGGAATGGGAATGCCGAGGGAAACCTAGTGGTGTATTCTCACTCGCTACTCGACAATGTTATTATTACGCTCCCTCCGTCCGCATTACGCGGATAATTTATGTTGGTCTTTACGTATAGCGTAACGCGAGCAACTTGTCCTTTTCACGTGTATACACGTCCATGCCGCCCCGTAATAAATGCATATAATACACTCTATGGCCGTAATCATTCACTCGTGTGATAAACACTGGGACACCTTCGAGGATCCACGGTTTGTTGCCGACATCTTTTTCCCCCTTAGTCTCCTACGAATGGAGTATCAGATGGAATAAAAAAAACACTTCCTTTTAATCGCCGTTCGATTCTTTCACAGATAAATGCCTGAAACACCAGGCGTGACTATAATCCTAACCATCCATCCTACTTACGTTATACAAAAAGTCTGAAAAGTTGCGTATCGCTTCATTACCGTTAAAATAACAAATATAAATCATACCGTGTCACATCCAGAATGTTAAAACAAATATTCATACACATAATTAAAATTCTACCGGTGCGATTGACCCCACGAAACGATCCTTTTCCACCTTTCCCTCGTATCCGTCCCTTTGATCTACTTCGCACCAGCGGCTCTACTCTGGCCGCAAGTACACACACACGTGGTGTCTATTTGCGGACTGCACAATAATTCTTATCCGCGAAACAGTCGGGCTGGCACCACGCGATATTATTTCATGTGCTTAGGCGTCAACAGGATCGTAAATAGCAACGTCAGACGCCGCCCCCGTAGTTTCCACCGAGAGTCCCGTCACGAGCCGCGCGATGGGAATCGACCTTCCTTCCACTAATCTTAGTCGGTAAATTAAAGACGCCACAATCTACATCTTTGTATATCGGGTCAAATATTAACTTTTTATAATTGTTGTCGAAGGTTGTAAATATTCGTCGACCCATGGCGTTTCCACAACTTGTTACGGTAGTGGAATTATATGTAGAATGATTATTATAAAGTAGGATTTATAGAGTGGTTCAGAGTCCTCCACACTGTTTCAAGTCACTGAAGGAGATCCCACTAGTTGTAATAATTGTTGAATTATCGTTGTTAGAGACTATCGTTTGTAAAAGTGAGTATCTTTCACAGAAGTTAGTTTCAGACAGTCGCTTCTAATCAGCCAGAAAAGAAAGCAAGGAAGTTCAAGATGTGAAGGCGTCACTAAAAGGGACCAATCAGGACAGATTGTTATTTGTAAAATATAGTGATTGGTGAGATGGGTCAGCGAATGAAATTGTAGGACTTTTAGCATTCACTCCAAAGTTGTAAAACGTTTTGTTAATAAGGTGACCCAAACAGTTAAGTGATTTGAGTCCTTCGAAAGAACTAAGTAACGGGATCCGCTACAGGGGTGCACAGTTTAGGACCATGGAAATAAACTTCTTTAAAGAAAGTTATATTGGCGTTATAAAAAAATGTGCTTTTCTGGCCTGTTACAAAGCTATTGTCAATAGTTACGTCAAGCTGTGGAGACGCTCATATGGTCCAAAATACCCGTTTAAAACTGCAAGAAACGCTCCTGGACTCGACAAAACACCCATAAATATTGGACTAATAACATTCCGAGCAACTCGTAACAATCTTGGAAACAGGGGAACAGATCATTTCGTATTAATGGAAAATGTAGTCGTAGAAAATGGTGAAATATGAAACCCTAGTACAGCAGGGAGTAAGCATGATCTTAATCGATCATCAAAAAAGTGTGATTTTAAATTCGAGTAAAGTACTAATCACGAAAATTTCCATCGGAGGGTTCCGAGGACAAGAAACGTCGGATTTAACCGGTGCTTTTCGTATAATTTCTCCGTGTTGAATGTAAATTCGTCGTCCTGTTCGAGGGTACAAAATCGAGGAGTATACGGCACTGGGCTCGCGTGACTATGACCGCGAGCACGAGCGAATTTATACCGAAACCACCAAAACGTGACAACGAGCAGGAACGTTAGTGACGACCGGCAAGCAAGTAGAGAGCAGCAGACCAGGGGCTGGGACGACGAGTCTTAAATTCACATTAAACATTCATCGGGATAGAGCTCGCTGACAGCAGGCCGATGGAACGGAGATACGAGCATTCCTGATCGAGCTAATGCGATACTGAAAACTGGTCGAGGTCTTTCGCTGTCGACTTTTTCTTTTGTTCGGCTTCCCTCTAACATAAGTCCCGGGACTAATGCTCGTTTCTACGAGGTTCGATCAAAAATTCCTGGACTACTTTGCCGGACAAAAACATCCCTTGTTAAAAATATATTTATACGATGCTTGTTCTTAAACCGTTCGAGAACCGGCCACCTAAAACGATTCCCTGGAGCTGGAATTTCTTTGCGGTTTATATTGAAAAATAAGTTGGGAGGCATTAGATATACCGGATAACGACGATTCTTATTTCATTTTCGATATTATAATGAAACTTGATCGATGAATCAAGTATAGATTGTGAAATATAGATTGTACAATAGTGCTTGTTTCGTTAAAAAATAGTAAAACCGACACTTGTTAACGCAAAAACGCGTTTCTAGATCAGACCCTCCGCCGAGTCGCGTTTCTGGCAAAAAGGTGCTGGCAAAAGCCCGAGATAAACGCGTTTCTACGGCATCGAAGTCATCTTGAAATTAAACCGCGACGTCGATGGCGAGAACAACGATTATATCTAAGTACTCGCAACAACGGCACCTCCGAAGAAATGAATTCGCAGAGTGGATAAGAAACGGAGACGAGGAAGTACACCCGGTGGCAATGTAGCTTCTGCGCATAAGAATGGACCGGGAATATCTTGTTTTGTATTTTAGATCCTTTCTATATTTAAACATTTTATTTTCAAATTTACCAATTGTTGAATTTCTAAATTCCCAAATCTTCGAATCCACATGTTGCTAAATCTCCAGATTGTCAAATCAGTAAATCGCATTCCCGCATCCACAGTTGAGATCCTTACATTTCAGAGTTCACAAACGTTCAAATCCCCTAAGTATCGCACTAAAAGGGAGCAGTATAACATCTCAAACGTAACAAGTATGCTACAAAATGTAAATTTGTGCAGAAAAATTCTTACCTTTTTGATAGATATCGGTCTTTATTATGAAATGTAATATTGATACGATTATCACATAGTCCCAAATCAAATGTGATCAAATAACCTAAGAAGGTGCATGTGACCTTAAACATTCAATTAAAAAAAAAAACGTTCAAATCCCTAAATCTATGGAACTTCAAATCATTGCAAAATCTGTGTTAAAAAATATAAAAGTGGGAATGGTTGAGGAGTATTTCCCAAGAGTAGCGTTGCCGGACAGTGTACGAAGTCAGGTGCATTTATTCGATTTCTCGACGCTAGGACTCAGTGCGTTAGCAAAACGACTGAGGCGTGTAATAACGAGATGTGAGCTATCATAAGAATGTGATACGAAGGCGGCGACAAATATCACGAGCACAACGGGCACAAAGAACGGGCAAAAGACGCGTAGAGAAGCAGAACGGAGCCGAGAAGCAGATGGATAAACTCGTTGCACAGATCGTTTAGCCATCGCCCGCGGCTTTTTCTGATTGCTTCTCTCTGCCTTCGCCAGCCGTGATATTATACCGAGCAATTGAATTTCTTACACCCCACTAAGTGCTTCTCGCTACCACGTTTCCGTCTCCCTTTCGCTCCTCTCGGCCCTCCGCCTCGTTACATCCACCGAAATTTAATCAATCGAGATTTTACAGCCGGTATCGATAGCCCAGCCACGCAAACGAGAATTTCAAGTGATTCTGTATCGACCGTGAAGAAATAAAGGTCGCGCTTTAACCCGGGCCAAAGCCGTCCCATTTCATTATCCAATTTTCCTCGGATATCTCATTACTCGGATAAAAAACGATGCACGCAACTTTCGCTCTGTAATTATTCAACGACCGCATTGTGCGATTTCCTTTCGAAGATCTTTATGCTTATGCTGATTATGGGTCATAGCCTTCGAGTACCAAAACTTTCGAATTTCCGCATTAGCTTTCGATTATCCAAGTTTGTATATTAACACTAAACCTATCGGCGTATAATATGTACTTAATCTGAGATGAAAAATGGTGGTAAAAATAACTGAACAAGCGACAAAACATAAATTAATATACACATTAATTCTTTATGTTGATGAAGATTCATACAAATATCAGAAGAATCAATTCAATAAATTGTGTCATTTATAATAAGGTTCTTGTGGAACGGTCATTTGACCGGTTTGATAGTTTTAGTGTTAATAAACGTGAGAATTAAAAATTTACAAATTTATAAATCTTTGAATTTTCCCCCAAATCTCCAAGACTCTGACATTCTTAAATTTCAACTTCCCAAACCCTTAAATCCCCCAAAGTCCAACTCTTCAAATTCCCAAACGAAACCCCTAAACTCCAGCTCCCTAAATCCCTAAACTCCAACCCTCTAAATCCCTAAACTCTCAAATTTCCCAAATTCCCTCAAGCGTAAAATCTAAAAATTTGTAACAGTCCGCATTTAAAGTTGTACCGCTCTGAGAAAATAAATAGGCGCCATGTTGTGCGTAGGGAGCCATCTTAAAAATAGTTGACGATTTTACGAATGCACTTTCGACGCGTTCCCGGGGTTCGATAGTGTATAGGTACGGTCGTTAGCTTCGGGGAAAAAGCTAATTAAAAAGCAGTAAAGGAAGTGACGCACGTGCTCCAGGAAAATCTGAAACACCCCTCGGGAGCGAGCCCTGAACAACGGTGCTCGTTAAACGGTTCGTCAGCATGGAAATGATATTATAGAGTTGAACACTTCCAGATAGAGATACGCAAAAGTTTCCATCTTGTTTAAAACACTTTTATCGCTGTTTCTGAAGGATAAGAAGCCCTAACAATCGATACAACGTTGTTAATTTTGTCGATATTTATTGACAAACTGTACTTTTCACGTTCGTTTAATTGTCAATACGTTCGGTCTGTAGTTGCCAGTCAACGATGTTTAGTCAAAAGAAGTCTTCAGCATCATTATATTCGCTGTCAATATTTTGTCGATACAAAAAATATTTTGTTTTTCATCAAACCATTTCATCAATATTTGAAACAATCGTAATACGTCAATCTGTTCTCTACATTCAATAAAATCGACAATGCTGAAACATTTCTAGTCTAGAGATCCGGAAAAAAGATTACCAACAAATTCAGTGGCAGTTCGAATACCAGCACGTTAAAAATAAACACATCAAAAAACAAAAGTGCGAACAAAATTTATTTCGCACGAAAAGTGTTTCGCCCGCAATTTTTTCGGACGTATAATTATCTGTCGAACCGCTAATGTGGAACAATTAGCAGGCATTTCCGGGAGGCTGGAGAGGACAACGATTAAAACGGGACGAGAACAGTGGGATATTTTTAAAGCAGCCCTAAATTTCGGAGCGTCCGCTACTCGCGCGATTAACAACACGTTGCGAGCGATTTGTCGGCGTTCCAGCGCGAAGAAGCATCGCCACGGTCCCCGACGAGAACGAGCGCTACTATTTTTGTGCGTTCTTCCATGTGATACGCTGCTCGAGACGCGATTAGTGCTTCCAGAGCCGAGACTTCTCGTGTATTTAAAGGATCAATTTTACAACGGGGTATTATGCTCTGCGTGTCACGTTCGAACAGTTGTTCTTTTAGCTCGGTGAAAATAGCGACACCGTGCATTGCATTCTATACGAAATGTTACTGCATCGCTACTTTCCTCCATTTTTTCTTCGTTGCCGAAATACCGTTTATCAAATTTATTTATTACAATCAATTTTGATTTATTTACCCACTGAAAATGTTCGTGGAATTATTTTATACGTGCAATGTTTAAAATCTTATTTCTTAACATCGTTTAACTAATAATGAACATTCTCTCTGCTTTCGTTCTCCAAGTAATTTCAACTTGTCTCCCACACGACTGAGCAAGAGAAATAAAAGCGTGAACGTTAAAGTATAAATGGAGAAATACGGTTATCGGGTGAAGAAGCCGAGACTGAAATTAATATATCATTCGTGGAACAACGCGTACTACATACGCGAACGAAACAACACACGTGGCTTCGATAAACTTCCTCGAAACGGCACAGCTTCTTGAAACGATCCGAGTTTCGCACATTCCCCCTTTCATGCGCGTACATATGCATACGCCGAGAGCAAAAGCTACCCCCGCAGACAGAGGAACGCGAACAGCTGCTGAACTTGCACCGAGTATCAGAAATTCATTTGTCCCGCGCGAAGCCGAGAATATAATTACTTTCAATTAAAGTGGTACGAGCCTGTAATATTTATCTCGGCTCGATTCAATTAGATCCTCGTTAAAATCGTCCACCAATTTCCCGTGTTATCATATCATTTAACTGAGACATCGTTTCCAATGTCTCTTCACATTCGATTAAAGTTTGTTTCTATGAACCCAAAAAATAAGGAGAGTAATCGCTCGTAAAATTTGCCGGATGTTCATCCTCGAGGATGTAAGGATAACGGGTGTCAGGTATCCGCGCAGGCCTCCGAACATAATCGGATTAAAAAAAAGTACAGAGCTATAAAATTTCACGGGTTAATTAATATATCGGTGTCGCGATGTTCCACGGTGACAAGAAACATAGATTACAGTTATTTGCGGGGCGCATCATCGCGACCCTCGACAATGAGGAGCGCGGTGACGTTGCATCAAAGTTTCAGCAGCATCGAGGAAGCCCCGCGAATGTTCAACCCTGTTCTGATCGGCTTAGCTCGCGTGTTACAAGGGCGCCTGTATAATCGAAGACGAGTGGAGAAAGTTTAGGCGCAATGTGGCTTTCATCACCGCAGGGGAAGACCGTTGCTCGACAAATGAGACCCGGCGACGTAGCCTCACGCTGCGAACCCGTTAATTGGACACGTATTATTAACAACATGTCGCCTCCTCGTCTCTCCCGTACTTTTTTCTTCGATCGATCGAAATTTTATAACATAATCTCCGTTACGTGACTTCGCGCGATCATTAAGTTCAGGCTACTTATTTCGAGTGACTATTAAGGAACTAATTGCTTCTTAATTGCTACGATAACTGGAGAAGAGATAAAGTAGGTGGAAAATTACTTGTCATATAGAACGTAAATTTCTTTATACATGATTACGTACATATATGACTACATGTGTACATGACTGCATAGATATATGACTACATGTATACATGACTGCAGACATACATGACTACATGTATACCATACATGACTGCATCTACACATCACTACATACATACATACATGATTACATACATACATGACTACATGTATACATCACTACATGTATACCATACATGACTGCATCTACACATGACTGCATCTACACATGACTACATACATACATGACTACGTACATACATGACTACATACATACATACATGACTACGTGTGTGCATCACTACATGTATACATGACTACATACATACATACATGACTACATGTGTACATCATTACATGTATACATGACTACATACATACATACATGACTACATGTATACCATACATGATTGCATCTACACATGACTGCATCTACACATGACTACATGTGTACATGTCTATATGTTCCTAATTTTGTACAAATCTGTTGCAAGGATAAACAGCCCCTTCTAGCAGAAATTGTCCCTCCATGAAGAAGAGCAACGAAGAAAAAAAAGTTTACAAAGTAAAGAAGTAGACAAAGGGCGAAAAATTGCCACGAAGCAAATGAAGCAATTAATATTGTAGAATTAATAAAGGTAGCAAAGTTGGCGACAAGGTCGGCGACCGAGGCGTACCAGCATGAAAACGGTGGGTAAAATTTTGATGAAACCCTTGGCGGTGGCGAGGGATAAGGTCTACCCTTTGGTTGTACGGCGTCGTTGGCCAGGAGAAATATGTGGGGGGAATTTCGCGATTGCGAGAAGGATGTGGTATTCGGTCATGCCTAATAAACGATTCGTCCTTAAGCATCGCGTGTTCCCGGTATTCCGGTCGAGGGGATTCCCGAATTCCACGTGTTCCAAGGTCGTAACGGTTCCAGTCTCCTGGAATCGAGAAGAAAAGGAACGAACACGACGGTACGACACGGTCCCAGCGAACGGAGGAAAAAAATAGACTGCACCCTTTGGCCGGTTAGTTAACTTGGTCGAAGAAAGAGAGAAACAGGAAAATCTCACGAGAGAAATCGTCTGAAGTCCTCCGACCAAGAGTGGCTGATTCGTGTCGGTCATTTGGGGTGTGAAAGCGGAGATAAGACCTTGGCTGGCTTTGGTCCGAGATCGTAAATTTTTACAACGACTGGCCGGTGTCGATGTTGCACGAAATTCCTGAACCGCCGGCGAAAAATCGAGCGGACCATCTCGAGAACTCCAAGCGAGATAAGCATCGACGAACCTTCGATTGTCTCGTTTATTATGCGAGAGGTTCGTCTAATTTGGTCCACCGGAAACTGGCACACTTCGTATCTTCTCCGAGTTATCGGATTCGTTTAACTTTGATCGCCGTTGATCGACGTTTATCGACGAAGACCATAGTTTAACACGAACATAGACGAAGTAATTGCGAATTGAAAAGCATTCGATGCACCTCGAGTATCGGAATGCCACGTATTTCTCGAAATAAATCCGTAACTAGAATTTTCAGGTCAGCCACTCTTAACTGGGTTTATTCAATTTTTATAACTTAACTACTGTTTAAAATTTCATGCAATAAACGTTATTATAATTTAGTATCAAACCTTCCTCTCTCCCATACAATAATTCCTGGTGTCAAATACTTCGATACAAACATTACCGACAAGATGGATAGGTTAAGAGAGAAGCGTCGACATCGTATTTGATCCCGATGAAAACCTCATTTTTCGACCTTTGTGCCTTTTCCCGGGGTGGTAGATTTCGGTCGAGGGATTGCAGCATCTCCACGGTGGAAATATCAAGACCGGCCGGTATTATTGGGCAAGATGAAGTTATTTGGGTTAGGTCGGGTCGGGTTGCGTTATTGTCTGTCCGGCTTCGAACTAGCTCATGTAATCATAGAGCAAAGCTCCTGATCCTCCTACTCGGTTCTGTGTGTACGTGTGTATATATCTATATCGGTAAGACGCAAAATGTTACGTTTCCTTGCCGTCGCTGGCTTTTCCTTCCATGACCGGCTGAAATTGAAAAATGAAATTGATTCCGGCCTGGCCTTTGCTGCCTCGCACACGGTCTTATTAGATCTATTTTCTTCGGGCACGGGTACGCTCGTAAAGTTAAAGCGATTAAAGAGCACGCGGTAAAGGTTATTTTTTTTATCGGTTAGGATGCGAGGCGAATAGCTCATAATTGTTTTACGACGCTGAATACGTTTAATCGCGAACGACATAAAGCAACAATTTTCCAGAATAACAGTATCGAAATTACAGATCGCGTCAGTTTTATCTAAGATGCATAGTTACAGATCATTTCAGTTCGAGGACATTATTTACTAGCTTCTTCCAGGCAAAGAATTCCCTCGAAGTCTGAGCCGGTTCTGAACATTTGTTTTCTCTGCTCGGGTTCACGTAATGACTCGTTGAGGAGGTCAAACAAAAAAGAAGTCCGAGACGAGTTTTGGACTATAGAGTAAACCCGCGGGAAAACCTTCCGGTCTGCTATTTTTTCAATGGTTCAAGATTATGCAGTGTCCGTCTACTTGTCTTGTTGAAAATAGCAAAAATAAATATACAAGTATGTCGGTAATTTGCCAATAAGTCGGTAATCAAGTTTGTATATTTATCTACTATTTATATTATACCGCTCGTTTCAATTAGATCCTCAAATGTTAAAATAAAATAATATCTATAAATTTATTCATTACTGTTTTCTCTCGGTTATATTGAACACGTATTTGAAAAGATCTGGTGTTTTATTTAAAAGCTCCTTTCTGGTTATTGTTTCATGGTTTAAAATAAATTCATTCAGTGTTAATTTCTGTTAATTGTGTTAAAGTTATTAAATAGTTATCAATATTAGATAATTAATTTTTACGCCATTTCCATTACGTCTCGACATTTGTTAGAAAAAATTGGGTGTTTAGTATTCGAAGGATCGTTAGTGAAAAAAAGGGTGAGCACGTGGAGTAAATTTTACCCCATGCGGACACCGAACAGATTTTAACGCCTGTACTCCCACGTTTAACATTTCTGAAGGGAAGATTAGTTAAGGCTATATATAAAAATGATGAATTATTCGGTCACGGAGAGAATAAGACGGACGAACACGACAGATAATTGGTGCTCGATCAATCGAGCCGGAAAACTGAAGGTAATAAAAGGCGGTCACCGGCAAGAAACATTGAGGGTGAACCTGGACGGTCGTCGTCGTCAGGTGTAAAAAAATAAAAAACGACCGGGACACGTCGTGGTCCCCTCTGATCGAGCGCGTAAAAAAGCGAAAACATCGATGCGAGTACAAAACAATACCCTTCCCAACAAAACTCGAAACGTGGCGTCGCGACCAACACGGGTATCGCTTGAAAAAGAAAGAATCATCCCGCCGGTGAACATGGCAACAATTTATTAAGGTATCCTTTTCCACCGGGGCTGACAAGTCCCGGACAAATTGAGCGTGCGTTAACTCGATGGATGAATACATTCCGCTTGATGCGAACCGAGGACTTCAGTGACTCTCAGTCGGCATTAATATGCTCGACTATCCTCCAATTGATATTATCGCACGCGTAAATTAGCGAAAACGGTTATGACCGTATTTCTGCGTCGAGAATATCGATTTACGTCTCTTATACTTGGCGAAGTAACTGGTTGCGATATTGGAATATTAAATATACTGATACAAATTATATATCGAGTATGTATCGAAATTGCATTCAAAATTTGGCAGGAAAAAATTTTATGGAGTTGCTTGTAATCTTCTTTATTAAACGCCTTATCGTGTCAACAGTTTATTTCTCGAGAACCACAAGTCGTAAAAAAAAACGGATCACAGATTTGGAATCAGCGTGATCGAATTAGTCTAAAATCAAATTTTTGTCAACCTGTAAAAAAAATTTTTTTTAATTTAAAATTTAAATTGCGCTAAATATTAATATGTACTTTTTAAAGTCTTTATTATTAAATTTTATTAATCTATCATTAATATGTCGAATGTTTCGACAGGCTTATCTAGTAATCTGCATACATTTGTTAGTTTTGTATCGAGGTTAACATACTTTACCAAGTGGGACATGGCTTGTAAAAACAATCACTGGATGATTGATGAAGTTAATCATCCATCACCAGATAGTTCGAAAGTGTCAGAGGACCCTCAATACGAAACTTCTCTAGGAAACTAATTGGAAGTCGATTTTCGTGGACTTAATGAACACTATTCGATTATTGACAATCAAACAGTATGAGGTATACATGTGGATATGGAGTTAAGATGCTTGATATATGTAATTTGGAAGTTTATAAATACAAAAAAGGGAATTTAAAGCCGATGAGATTTACATACAAGTTGCAGCGGGGTCACCCGAAATATACAGGGTGTATAAAAAAGGTCGGAACCCTTGAATATTTCGAAAAATATAAATTTTATCAAAAAATGTCTCAGACAAAAGTTGTAGGGTTTAAAAAGTTCTATTTACTGGCGATTTCGTTTTGACCTTGAGGAGTCACTGGAAGGTCGCTTGAAGATCACTTCAATTTTTTTAAATGAAACGCCTTTTATTTTTGCATATTCTGGCAGCTTAATTCGAGAGCTTTATAAAACGATAAAGTATTTTTTGGTTAAAAACTTTTTGAGTTATTAAGGTTTGAAAGTTCCAATATTTTTCAATAATCTTACCCTAATTACTCACTTTATCTCATGCTGTGCATAAAAGTATTAAGGTAAGATTATTGAAAAATGAATATTTTGTAATTTGTCAAAATATTGGAACTTTCAACCCTTAATAACTCAAAAAGTTTTTAATCAAAAAATACTTAATCACAGTGTTTTCGAAAGCTCTCGAATATGCAAAAATATATAGGATGTTCCATTTAAAAAAATGGAAGCGACTTTCACGTGACCTTCCAGTGACTCTTCAAGGTCAAAACGATATAGCCGGTAAATAGAACTTTTCAAACCCTACAACTTTTGTCTGAGACATTTTTTGATAAAACCTATATCGTTCGAAATATTCCGACCTTTTTTATACACCCTGTATGTGAAGGTAAAACTCGTTTTAGTGTACCGTAAAAATGAAGGCTACTAATCTGAAACAGAAAGAGAGGCCGAGCGTTTAATGAACTGCTGGTTAGAGAAACACGAGTGCACGATAAATCCAAGATCGTTTGGACAAGGAGGCGGTGACGGGAAAACGAGTGGAGGTAGGAAAAACGTCGAGGAGGAGAGAGAAAAGTCGATCGTTCGTGGCTCGATGAAGCGTGATCGGTGAAAACATCTGTTGTAGGACGCGACGGCGTAAGCCCGCAGCTTCGGTAGAGCGCAACGGGCATATTTATTTCGGTGATTCCCTTTCGACGAGGAGCCTAAAAATTGAATGCCGCCATAAATCATCGGCGATAAGAGAACGAGTTCTTAATGCGAGGACATCACCGCTACCAGGACCCAAAGTTTCTCGTGTCCTTTATACCCTGTGCTCCCTTTCTTGATCCTGCTCTCTTCGTTTGGCCAGCGTCTTTCTAACCCCTTTTCTGGACCACCTCGTGTTCTCTCCTCTCTTTCCGAGCGAGAGCGTATCAACGCGCAGCATCTACCACGCCACCTTCTCGGCTCCGGACGCCGGGTTTGTGTTTCTTGTGTATCCTTCGCCGCGAGATCAGATAAAAAGCGGAAGATGGGAAAGCGAGTAGTGGAAGGAACTCGGTTTAGTTTGTCACCATCGTTTAAAGAAAGGTGGAGGAGGGGAAGAGGAACGTGGCCGACGAAGGAACACCGAGGATTTATTGGACTTGTCTCGGAGAAGAATCAAGACTCGTTGTGCTTGCCACGAGACCAGTCCTCCGCCAGAAAGCCAATTAAATCGGTCGACAGTCCCAAAAGAGATTCTGAGTCCCTCGAGCTCCTACGTCTCCGGCGTGTTTCGTTTCTTCCTTCTTTCACGTGCCAGCCCTCTCTTTCCCCTTCCGAGCTCCGAAAACCGCACTGACCTTTAATCCTTCTCGCGCGTTTCTTTCTCGCGAACTTAAATCGGACGTCTTATCTTCTGACCCGATACGACATGCCTCGCGACTAATGTCCGCTCACCCGACACTGCCACACCATTTTCTACCGCTACGAAAGACGTCCAGCAGAGCGAAGGCTGGATAACTGTCCGTATTTTCGAGAGATTGATCGGTCAACCGCTAAAAACACGATCTCTCTTTCGACCCAGAAACTGCACTTCCCTAGAACGTGTACCTCGACAGAAATCGACGATTTCGCGATCTAATGGAACCCTCGATACCTCTAACAAAATATTGGGACTTAGGTGTTCCAGAATTTCGAAACTAGAAAATTCAAGATAACCTGAGAACTTGTACGTCTTGGAATTTGCAAAGTTGAAAATTTAAAGATTCGTATAACCGTTGTACGTGTTCCAGTAAAGAAAGCTTTGCATAAAACGACAGAGCAATGCATCACGAGAAATGTGTTGGTTTAATGTTTTTAACAAGTCGACTCTCTCGCGGAGTCGTTCGCGAGAAGCAAACCGGCGAACGGGACAAGCCAGATCGGTTGAATTATTCGCGATAGTTGGTCAACGAGATCGTTTCTAACTGTTAGCGGTTTTCAAACTGTTTCTGGACGAGGATAACGGTTCTACGCTACCACAAATCGCGCAATGTCCACTGGACATCGTGTATTCAAATAGAATCCTTGACTTTATGATTCTCAGCGAACCTCGTCTAACGTGATTCATCTGGCGAATATATACAACACAACTTTCGAAGTCAAACACGTAATTCGTATACGGTACTGGAACGCACAAGTCAAGTTACGGTACATATCTTTATTTGCATGACTATTTGCTGTTCAGCGTCCATCTTACTACCGTTTCGTTCCTCACTTCTTCGAATTTCCAACATTAATACCATTAGATAGTTTCCGAGTACCATTCACTTTGTTTGTGTTAAACAGAAGTCTCGGGTTATTAAGGTCACTTACTTAGGTACCTGTGTTAGAAGTACAGATATGTTATTATGTATGCATGCATGTATGCATGTCTGTATGTATGGTTGTAAGCATGTATGTACATGTATGTATGTATGCATATATGTATGTATGCATGTATGTCTATCTATATGCATATATGAATGCATGCATATATGTATGTATGTATGTATGCATATATGAATGTATACACGTACGTATGTATGTATGCATATATGAATGTATGCACGTATGTATGTATGTATGCATATATGAATGTATACACGTACGTATGTATGTATGCATATATGAATGTATGCACGTATGTATGTATGTAGGCATCTATGTAAGTATGTATATACGAACGTATATATACATATGTATATAACGCGTGCAGACATGTGATGATCCAAAGATATAGATATAAAGAAAAGACCACAGTAAATATCCAATAAGAAATGTATGTTTCTAGAAAGCAGAGGACGGTGAAATCTAGGAAAGACGTAAAGTTTGTATAAATGTAGGGATCTAAGAAACGAAGTAGTAAAGCATTATATAAAATTTATGCTGGAGCTTCAGCAGCATACGTGTTAATATTATTAATATTAATAGCGTAGTAATCCGTGAAAAATAAGCGGGACCCCCGCAGGGATTCGAACCCGACCCCAGCACAGATTAATAGCTCTACCCGCAACACCAGCGCTATCCACCGAAGTCCCCCGTTTCCTCTTATTGGATCCAACGGTTCCAATACCGCATTTTCATTTATTTACCAAAAATACCGGACAAACATCCACAACCGCCAAACCGCGATAAACGTTAACAAGCGAACGAACATCGATAGGTTCCCTTGTCAGCGAGCTATCGTGTTTTCAGCGACGTCTGGTCGAAGGCAAACGTTTCAGATAAGAGTCATGAGAGTCCGCCACCAAAAAGGTGGCATCTCGACGTCCAAAGGGAGCAGTGTCGCTTTCCGAGTAAGGAAAAAAATCAGATCCAGCGACACGAGCTGACACATCAGTCAACTTTATCTTTCACGAGCTTCCATCGGAGCCACGTGAAACTTAAGAGCCGAGCAAGCTGTGCCCTTTTTTCTGCTCCGGGCAGATGGTCGTTGTTGCTTCGATCGCTGAACGGAATGCGTATATACGATGTTTCGTACTGCACTTGTTAAATTCGTCGCATACTTTCCTCCCCGTAAGTTACACGCATCGCCACGTGCCGTATTTTACCCCCGAACGGTTCCATTTTCTATGTACCGGACCATTCTTATCAATTGATACGAAAATACATTTGCATTTTCTTTCTATTTAAGAGGGAAAGAGCGTGCAGTCGAGCGTTCCATTTAAAAACTTAAACTCGATTTAAAATTTTTCTCTCTAATAAACTATTTATGTCATTCTGTTTCGAGTCATAAGTTAATTCGTTTAAGAGAATTCATTTAACGTCAGAGATTAGATTTTTGCGTAGAAATTACGTAAATTCGCGTAGAAATATCGTCGGCAAATTCGGGTAGAGTTTATCCAAAAATGTGTAATCGGTTCGGGTAGGTCGTGGAAGGGTTAAACTCGGAAAGAAAATCGTGTGCCAACGGCATAGCATTATTACGAGCGGGCATACAACGTAAATCCGTAGTTATTTAGGTCAACGATAAGTGTCCAGCTGGTAACCGGCTTCGTGGTTGGCTCGATGCGGTGAACGTTTTAAATTGATAAGGACTTTTCGACGTGGAAAGTAAAATGCAAATCAAACACGTGCGCTCCGCGAGTTATCTCTTATTAACAATGAAAAATGCATCTCTCGTGGCCTGCATTGTGCCGGTTCATCAAGCGCATTTATTTCATGCAACGTTCGTTCACCGTATGGTAAGGAGAAAAAGGGGAAAAAAGTGCTCAAGAGCGAACGTTAGCCAGGGAAATTTCTTGCCGTTTTATCGTATTTACCCGCCGTTCGCTCGTTCCGACGTAATAGAAGTCAAAGACGTAAATCTTCCGGCACTGCTTTTTAATTTGCGTAGTTCTGTTGTTCCAATAAAGCGAACCTTTTTTCACAGCTCCGTTACGACCCGCCGGGAAACTGGTCGATTTCACTGTTGCTAGCCAGAACTATCTGGCTTCTACAAATCAACGAACCCGTTTCCAACCTGTTTGTTAGTTTGTACGCGGAATTGCTACCTCCTAATGGAAATGAAACACGAATAAATTACGCTACCGAGTAAGGAGTTAATTTCAATATAATCTTTAAACTGCTCCGGGTAATGAAAAAGTATTGATCGTTGTAATTAACGAGTTGATACCGCTGCCCACACCGAAAGATAATATGGCTTCTATAAATTGCACGCAAGGAAATATCAATTTTTTATCGCTTCGGAAATAAATATTACGTTTTAAGGGGTCGTTATTTGCATTTTGGGTCAATTGGACCAGCGATACCACAATCAAATCTGTATTACTACAAAAATGTGTGTCTCTGTGTCACACGCGTATGGTGTAACCTCTTCTGCATTTCTGATAAACTACTACGGGTAGTTAACACTAAAATGAAGTTAAAAATTAAATAAACAAAACGAAACATAAATTAGGACATACATTCATTCTTTATCTTGATGAAAATCAATTTTAATTTCAAGGAATGTATTTTGGCAAACTGTGTATTTAATTTGAAGTTAAAAATCAAGTTCAAAAATAAATAAACTAAACGAAACATAATTTAGTACCCACATTTATTCTTTATCTTGATGGAAATCAATTTTAATTTCAAGGTATGTATTTTAACAAACTATGTATTTAATTTGAAACTAAAAATGAAGTTCAAAAATAACTAAACAAACTTTGATTTCAAGGGATGTATCTTAACAAACTATGTATTTAATTTGAAGTCAAAAATGAAGTTCAAAAATAACTAAACAAACTTTGATTTCAAGGAATGTATCTTAACAAACTATGTATTTAATTTAAAGTCAAAAATGAAGTTCAAAAATAAATAAACAAACTTTAATTTCAAAGAATGTATTTTAATAAATTCTGTATTTAATTTGAAGTTAAAACTGGAGTTAAAAATTAAATAAACAAAACGAAACACAATTTAGTACCCACATTTATTCTTTATCTTGATGAAAATCAATTTTAATTTCAAGGAATATATTTTAACAAACTGTATATTTAATTTGAAGTTAAAACTGGAGTTCAAAAGTAAATAAACTAAACGAAACATAAATTAGTACACACATTTATTATTTAACTCGATGAAAATCAATTTTGATCTGAACGAATGTATTTCAATAAAATATGTTCCTTACAATAAGAAACTTATGAAGCGGTCATTTAACCGGTTTGGTAGTTGTAGTATTAAAAATGAAGTTCAAAAATAAATAAACAAAAAATGAAACATAAATGAGTACATACATTTATTCTCTACCTTGAAAATCAATTCTGATTTCAAGAAATGTACTTCATCAAAATGTGTACCTTTCAATAAGAAACTTGCGGAGCGGCCATTTGACCGGCTAGTTTCAGTGTTAAAGAGTTAGGGTAATACGAGCGAAAGTTGGGATCCTAATATTAATAAATCGGTAGACAGGTGAGCAAGTCTCTGTCTCGTTACGCAGGTATGGCCCATGGGACATGGAATACCTTGGCTGTTTGTATAGTAGCAGCCCTACTTCCTGGCGCCCCTATTGATTCCCCTTTATCCCGGAGCTTCTAGTCACGACATCGCCAAGAGGCACAGGCAGAACCTCACAGTCAAGGGGGTGATGTTTAATTCAAGTCCAAGCACAATGCTTCCTCAAGAAGCGTCTCTCTCTCACTTTCCATATAAATTATTCCGCGGTCTCGCATTCAAAGCTCTGCCCCGGCCTCCTTTCCCCTTTGCCCTCGCTACGCAAAGGAATGCGCCGAAACGATCTCGCGAAAAAAAATCTACGCACCTTTCTACAAAGTGTCTGTCCTCCCCGTGAAAAGAGGCTGCCTCCTTTGAGGCTACGTTGCCCCGCTGAAACATTGAGTAACCCCTGCCTGGAACGGATTTCGAAAGATAAGCTTCGCCTAATAGCGGCTCCGCTGATACCGCGTCACCAAACTTTCCTTTATAACAGACAACTTGATGGAAATTTCTATGCTGTTTGTTTCCACGGTGCTAATTATGTTCTTCGAATATCCGAGAGAAATCCTGCCATTTCTTAATCGCTTTAACGCCTTCGCGGACGTGGTCGTCAACCCCTTGCACTATTTTAACTCGCGTGACGCACTTCCTCATCAATTTTACGCGAAAGATCGATACAATTATTTGAAGTCCAATAATTTGCCGAGTCTGTCTTAATATTGTACCCGTGACTAGTTCCAGCGATTCCTTGTTACAGTCACTCGTTTTCCTATTTTCGAATCTAATGCTCTTCGAGCAACGCGTTGACGTACAGCTCTGAAAAGCTTCGGTCCGAATCTTCTCCGTCTAACAAAATATCAACAACCTTTCCATTTTCGAGGTATCGTGAGAGCATTTTCGTGGCCGCGGGCAAAATTTTTCTCTTTTACGGTTGTACCGTGATCGGGAACCTGTTCAAATACGTCGAGGAACTCGTGTGACGTGTCCTTGTGATTCCACGGAAACTAATCCCTGTGTTTGAGCGGGTGAAAAACCTAGGGGTGGACTTTTCCACCGGTCCGAGTGCTTCCGTGAAGAAAAGAAAGCCCATCCTGAAATAATATTTGAGATATTCGTTGTTCGGGAATGTCGGAGAGCGGCGCGACGCGCACGAACAAATGACCAACAAATATGTATACAAGTCACTCCAGGAACGAGAAGCTTGCCGCAGCTGCCTTCTCTTCGAGAGGATCCTCCTTCATTTGCATCCAGCTTGTCCGCGGTTTCACGTTGCGTTTCGAGCGTTCAGCGAATTGCTCAGGTGCGACAGAATGGAAATAATAACGAGCAGGTGCGCCTGGCCTAATTAAATTTCGCGCCTAACGCGCCGACCTACGCTCGTACGTTACCGGCAATCTCGAAATTTTTTCCTTTCTTTTTTCGCCTTTTCGAGACCATATGTCTCGGCACGCGATATTTTACCGTGGCATCGTGTTACCACTTTTTCCAGCTACACCCCCTTCTTTCAACGACAGATTGAAACGAAAGCTCGCGACAACCAATTCTTTTTATTATTTTTCACTGGCTCTCCTAACTAATTATTAACCTGCTGTAATTTTTTGGCTGTAGGCTTTAGAGTATGGCTATAGTTTTAGAAGATTCGCTAATAAGTAGGAATATTCTCTGCCTTGTGATTTCATATTTTTATTATTTTTCACTGGCTCTCCCAGCTAATTATTAACCTGCTGCAATTTTTTAGCGTATGGCTATAGGCTTTAGAGTATGGCTATAGTTTTAGGAGATTCACTAATAAATAGGAGTATTCTCTGCCTTGTGATTTCGTATTTTTTTCATTTTTATTAACTACCTTATTAACTACCGGAACATTGAAAATGTTGAAAAGGTAGTTTATGCGAATACGATGTCTGTCCGTCCGTCCGTTATCACGATAACTCCTCGTCACATTGACGGATTCTTTTGAAACTTGGTACATAGGTTCTCTATATAGGTAGTAAAAGAACCCTATTGAATTTGGTGGAGATTAGTCCACCTGCACCGTAGTGGGAGCAGGTGGATAAAACAGTGTACAGAGTGACATGTTCTGGTAGTTATATTTATTGTGTTTACACATTCTAGTTTTATTTGCTGTTTGAAGAGCGAATACATGACTGATCGAACAGTTAACGTTTCACTGTACCGTCGATTAAGGGTTGTCCCACAGCATAACACAAAAACACATCGATCCATTCATGTTATCAATGTACGTTACTTATAAACTATACATAATATAATTATGAGAACGTATCGAAGGTGGATGATGGTCTATGTCGTTAATGTCTGTATATGTAATTTGCTAATCGAAGACAATTTTTACTAAATGGTACTCGGGGTGATTTCGAGAAGAGGCAACCAGGGTTAAATCGTTCGGAAAAAAACACGAAGAAATGGAAGAACCGCGAAGTCACGGCTTCGCGTACTTGCCACGGTACACGAAGGAATATAAATTTATGGAAGATAAAGTTTGACGAGGACGATGGGAAGGAGCGGTCCTGCAATGGTTTCAATGCGCCCCAAGGCGTTTTACTTTTCGAAGAACTTTGTTTTCTCACCGAAATTCCGGCTGGCAGCTGCAACAACAGCATCGAGGCTATGCCTATCCTTTCACTGGAACTTTACCTTTATAAACCGACTGGAAGTTCGGGGACAAAGTACGGCCGCGGAATAACAGGAAGATACGGAATCCTGTTCGCAGTTCGCAGGCGTATATAATTTTTTCTTTCTTTCTTTTTTCAGAGCTAAGTACGACCAACCTTGGTCGCAGAAATTTCGAAAGTTTACTTTCGCTGAGCCGCGCCACGGGCGATATTGAAACGCGCCAACGAGAAAAGCGCCGGCGATCGACCATCAAGAACGAACAAAAGAGAAGAAAACGGAACGGGTGAATCGAACCCCTTCGTAGTCGATTCAGGATCTGTTGGACTTCGGGAGCTGCATTTAAGCGAGAATGCTCGAGCATATTCGTTATTAATCGTAACAACGCTGTGCAGTTATGGACAGGGAGGTTACGAGGTTTTATTCGTTTATTGTCGTTCTTTTCTTCACGTAGAATATATTTAACCAGTTAAGCGTGGAGACCTTTTGGCAAAACGCGCACCAGTGTCGCGATAATCAAACGAAGACGAGTTAGCTCTCAAGAATTTATGAATCTGTCTCAAATCATTTACACGTCTTATTTGTTTATTTCATTTCGTGTTGACCTTTAAACATTTTAAACATATAATTTAGTTTCTGTCAAAATTACAATTTAAATATCAAATTGTAACAACATTTTTGCGTATGATATAGTCGTCATCATACAAAATTCTGCCACATCTCCATGACGGATATAGTCGTCAAACACGCTTAACTGGTTAAAAATTAATAAAGTATGATAAGACATAATTTATTTTCTTCAAAGAAGAAGGAGTCTGAGAGATTTTCTCCCAATATGCCCGACATAATATATGCGATAGTTAACAGAACAGAGGGTGGCGCGAGGTATCTAGTGAATTACGAGATTCTTTTTAATTTTCGCCGCATAAAAACATTCCATCGTCATTGCATCACAAGTCTCAGGGCTGTCAGAGCGTTAGAAGAAGATTAATTCGGTCATAAAGGAGTTAACCGCGAACGCGTGCCTTTGAAAGTCTAGGACCACAAAACGATAAGCGTGAAATTTCGTGAACCTCGTCTGGTTCTCGGTCGATACATAGAATTATTATTTGAAAAGCTCTTCTCGTAATGTCGAGAACATTTACTTTTCCGACCAAATATTTGCCGCGGGACGATTTTAACATCTCAAAGCACACACACGTATACACTCATCGGCCCGCTATGACGAGCGGTATTTTTTTTTTCATATTTGAAAAACCTTGTATTCCATTGTGTACTCAAGAACGGTTTCTACGCAGCCATCCCGTGTACAATGCAGAACCAACGAGCGGCCATTGTTTCTATTGTTTGTCTATGCGTTGCTCCGCGTTGTCTACGGATCTTTAATTTAAAACACGAATTTCCATACGGTTTTCGTGGTTCCTGCTGAGTCCGACCGGACCGAATCATTCTCTGGACTCGCTCGCACGAAAACGAAACTGTTTATCTCGCCTCCGCTCACCTACGCCCTAAATCATCCTACGATCCCTCTCCTAAACGAATTCCACCATTTACCGTATCGTTAAACACCTATTCTATCCGTGTCTATGGACGACAATCAAACCGCCAATTCCTAAACCACCCATAAACCACAGCCTCTATCGTCGATACACACGTGGCTCACGGACTACCGTCGCAGCCATTGGCGTAACTAACCCTCCTATTTGAACTGGACCACGAAATTTGGAAATTTCAGTTCTGAACAATTTGGTAATTTACGAATTTTTGGAGGTGGAAATGTGAGAACTTGAGAGCTTGGAAATTTCTTAGAATTTTGAGGTTTATAGAGTTACGAAATTGAAAGTGTTGACAATTTGGAAGTTGAGAATTTAGAAGGTTGAAAATTTGACCACTTGAAATTGTGAAAATTGAAACAGAATTGTGGAAAAGTCTATACGGGAAGAATGAGTCCATTCGGTGAAGTCCAGTCTTACTTCGTTACGCCAATGGTAGCAACCACGATACGACAACAAAGCCTCGTCCCGAAGATTCGTCTAAATCGGCAGCGAACAATCGGTACAATCAACGTGTAACCCTCTGCGAACAGTCGCGACGAACGTTCGCGCCCCTACCCACCGACTCGACTCCGAAAAGATCGCGTGAAAAGTGCGAAAAGTTCGCTTTCTGCTCGACCAGCATCCGACAATTATCGCCACGGGGGTTGAGCTCGCATTCTCCTCGCGTGTAACCTCGCACACACACGCGCGCACACAGGTGGTTCGTGTGGCCGCACGACGAAAAACCGGGAAGAGAGACAGCGAAGAGGGAGGCGCGAGCGTACAGATGATAAATTATCGAGCGACAACAATGGGAAGAGGAATCCTCCCTATCTGCATGGCGACACCATGGCCGAAAGGCCAAATATTTACACTGGCCAGTGGCAAAACTCGAAAGTAATAGATTCGAGATGACTTTTCATTTAACCGAGCACAAAAGGTTGCCGCTACGGTGGACTACGCTCCTCGCAGCCACCCGCTGGCTCGTGGCCTGCCAGGACAATGTCCTTTCTCTCCTGCCAGGGTCCACAGGACCCCGAACGATTTCCATGGAACACGTCCGGGCCGGAGGCTACGAAACGTCGCTTTGTGGCCTGCCGTTTGTCAACCCAACGGACGCTAATTGTTATTGCCCGCTAATTTCCTCGATACAGATCCCGAACTTTCCAAGAAGGGCGTTCTCAAAACCCTCCCCTATGCGTCACATTCACGCCTTCGATACCATCTATTCGCCCCACATCCAATATTATTTTATTATTATATTAGGTCGTCCGGAAAATTCTTTTCGTTTTCTTAATAGGTGTTAAGTTTAAAATATTTTGCGTTCAGTGTATAACCTGTTCTGTTCTACCACCTTCTGCCATCTTTCTGGAAGCCTCATAACGCCACTTTTCCAAAATTTTCTTGGTTTACTGTTCAAATATTCTTCAAGACCATTTTTAAACCTTCAAGGCTTTAAACCTCCTAAACCAATTACAGACGGTTTGATCAGTCATAGAATGGTCCCCATAAACATTGCAAACCTCCTTTGCAGTATTTTCAGGTTTAACGCCTCTTTTAAAACAGTAAAACATGACGGGACGCAAATGTATCTTTTGATGTTCCATCTTTCACAACGGAAAAAATACGGGATTCAATTTCTACTGATGCTGAAAAGTCCTCTTGTAATGCCACAAAATGACTGGCAATTAATGATCTGGATGTTTACTTGAGCACAACAAATTGGAGTATCTAGATGTCAGATATTGGATATACTACATTTCGGCCATGTCAGTTATTGGTGTAATTACCATAAACTTGTTTATTTAATTTTCTTAACATTAACAAAATTTAAATAGCTTTTGGTTACGTCAATTTAAAGATAAAGGATCAATTAATTTTGATAAAATATTAGCGACTATTTTTATTGATTTTAAATATTTTTTTATTTAAATTGTTTGAATTCTTTCTCTTAAACTGTCAGCTATTGGGCAACTTACCTTAGTTTCAAATACACGAGAAGAGTAGTACAAAGATGATAAACAAACGTTGCTATCGAATGAATTGGTAAAAGTTAATACCCGTAAAATACATAAACGATTGCCGTGACGTGTCCGGGTTACGTTCAATGCGGAAGCATTTTATGGGAAGCTGTTTTGTCGCTCGCAGATAATTGTTATCGCTTACCAATTTTCCACATGTCACCGGCTTTGAAGTTTAAAAAGCGAAATATCTGTCCCCGATACGCGATACACCACGAAACAGGGTATCGAGCGAAAGTAAAACAATTCGCGATTAAAAGTCGCATCATCCCGATGCCGTCGTTTAATTTCGATAACATTAATGCGACGTTACCGGTTTACTTGCAAAGCTGATTTTCGAGGTGGTAACAAACACGTTTGCAAGCTACTGTCCCGCCTACAAAGGATCAAAGGATCGTGGCAAAGGATGACAGAACTTGCACGATCTTTGCGGAACCGTCGGGGTAACCAACAAAGACGCTTTGTAGACTACCGTCGTTTGTGCGAAGGAGAAACGCTAATTATTATCTTTCGCTAATTTCCCAGGTGCCACGAACATCGAGGGATAATTATGGAAGGCCACGTCCTGGAGTGATCACGAGATTCTTCTTCGAACAAATGAGCTGGAAACCTTTTCAGAAACGAACATCCACTACACTTTAATTACCAACTTGCTAATGCTATTTACTATACCGGGTGCTCGAATTGCTTCGATGTCTTCTAACATTCTGTTTCTCGTACAAATTTCTCTTCAAAGTTGAAGTCATCGATAATTTTATTAAGTGAGAAGAAACTCTCTTTGTTCATTTAATTAAGATTACAAAATTGTCTATGGTCATTTGCTCCGATGTAATAAATGCAATAGTTGACTCATTTAACTCTGTAAATATTCCTATGCTAATTTCTTGAAAAAGGAGCAATGAAAATTTCTTGATAATGGAATCATAAATTTTGCTCGACAAGTCCTACTTGTTACCGAAGATACGAAACACGTTTCAGCATTAATCGTCCAGAACGAGGCTCTTCCGTTTGGTTGTCCCTCGTCAAAGTCGCGCACCACTCCCGATACATTACGACTTCCTGAAAAGTGATCAAGACCCTGACACGTAACACACGAGGACGTGTAAAGGTCCTCAAGAGCGCGAAGATAAAAAATAGGAACGGAGAAATCGTTATTACAGTTTCGGAGAGGAGAACAGCTGTCCTTGACATTGAACATACTGCGGTATGCGTGCACGCTTCCGGTCGAACATGATCGTGCCACGTGGTTGCGGAGGTGCGAGAGCAGCTGTGACTTTTACGAAAAGCCAACTTCTGACCTCGTGGTGTCATCATCGACACTTTTTGCACCGCGATCTCGTACCAGAAGAAACATCGTCGACGACATCCTGACATTCCCCAGCCCACCGCTTTTGTCCCTTTGTGAATTTATAGAGCGACCTCTCCGGCACAAAGCGAGTTCTCTTTTCGACTCGTCATTTCTTCCATTTTCCTCTCTGCCTCGTTCCCGTTCGATGGCCTAACCTCCCGCGCGATATATCACTGATCTAAATTCCTAAGTTAATTATACGGAAGCTCTACCCTGAACTTTGGAATCCGATTCCGAGGAAGGCGAAACAATCGACCGATTCTATTGCGATCAAACCATTCGGATTTCGGTTTCTAGATCGATAGTAGCTGTGAGTAAAACGTCAGTTACGGTGATGTGAAAACAAGGACAATATTTAGAAATTTTAAGGTGGGTTAAGAAATTGGGGCTCTGGAGTTTAATGATCGAGTGATCTAACACGAAGCTATACAACGCACGGTTTCTATAAAATTAACACTAAAACTACCAAACCGGTCAAATGAGCTTCATAAGTTTCTTATTGTAAGGAACACGTTTTGTTAAAGTACATTCCTTAAAATCAGCATTGATTTTCATGAAGAGAAAGAATGAATGTGTATGCTAATTTATGTTTCGTCATTTATATATTTATTCTTTAACTTCATTTTGAATTTCAAATTAAGTACACATTATACATCGGTAGGTTTAGTGTTAATAGATCTAATTTATTAACAGAGTATGTACCTCTTTCTACTCAACGTCATCGTATTAATTTTGACGTCGAATAGCGTTATTTTGCATCGATGCTCGCGAATGGAAACGAGCTCTAAAAGCGAGCCAGCTGAAAAGTCTGATGCCGATAAAAATTCGTCTTTCAGCCTCATATGCATAAGCGGGCGCTATAAACGCTAAAAGAAGCATTGTTTGAAAGATGAACTTTGAAAGCCTGTGAAAAATAAGCTCCATCCGTAGAGCTCTTAGGGTATCGGTGTCGCGAAGTGGAAATTTGGTGAAAATCTTTTATAGACCGAAAATGTCGTTCGACGCATCGAGGAAAGTGTCCCAAGGTAAGGAAGAAAATCCTGGATGGCCCGATGTACTTTAGCGTGTCTCGGAACAAGGAGAAAGATCCCAACAGACGGATCAAATTCCTGAAGGAGGAAGTGTTTGAACAGGACGCCTGTACAGAGCCGGTCGGTTGCTAATGGCTGTGCACACTGGCTCGAAAACAGCGACGTGCCACGTAATGTTCGCATACAGATACCTTAGACCGTCACCATAGTCGAGTATTAATGCGATAACTAACAATAACAAGGTTGAACCCTCTCTCTGGTGGGCCTTGCACGGCTACGAAGCGCACACATCGTCTATGTATTTTCGTGATTCCTGTACGCCTCGGGCAGAGCAGAGGCTCCCTTTATAGGTCTACTACACGACACACCGAGAACTTTGATCGTCCTGTTACACTGTGGCAAACCACCGATACAGTCGGCCCTGGATAATCCCTTTTCGAGTACGGACCGAAGGGTACTTTACCTTCGGGCAGGTTTGCCCTCGTCCAACAATCCCTCCTCGACGTTCTTTCTCGCCTTAGGACACCAGAAACGCGTCGCGGGATTCCGCTTTTCATTACTATAATAGAACGCGTGTTTCTACGCTGCACCAATCCTTGGATCACGCCGCTCACTTGGGGCTAATAACTGTTCCTCTTTCCTTTTACGCACAGTGAAATTTTTTTCCACCTTGTATCTGTATTAAAAATTATACTGTTTGGATTTTCACTATCTTCGGTATCTATTTAGCATGCAGTTACTAAGTACGTAACACTTCCCTTTTTACGAAAGAATCTTACGATCTGGGAAAATAATTTTGTAAAAGCGCGCAACTTTCTACGATAAAAGACGTTTAGAGTTTGTATCGTAATGTTTCTGGAGATGAGACGTTTCGAGGAGCCTAATGTCTGAGTCTGACAACTAATGTCGGGGCCAATTACGTTAATCGGTGCTGGTATAATTGCACGTTTCCCTCGTTCGACAATCCCTCGTTCCTGACAATCTCACTCGCCATAGGGTATCCATACGAAAGATTTCATTCCGGGATTACGCTTTCTCATTATCGTAATTAACGAAACTCTGTTTCCTGCTTGCAAAAAATTGTATTGACAATTACGAGAATCTCTTCCAAATCCCATTTACCAAAATTGTTATTTCGTAAGAAGTTTAACCCCTTGACATACAAATAAAATACGCGACGACGCATACGTAGCCATTTAAGGTACGAAACCATTTAATTTGGCTCAGTTGGGATCATTCATGTACAGGCTCAGAAACAGGGCGTTTTATTTTGAAATTTATATTGCTTTATAACATTCAATAGGGTTGATAATTAATCAAATAATACCATAGTTTACAATGGTACTTGAAATGAATGACGTCTCAGAGACGTCATTGTATGTCAAGGGGTTAAGTTTCGTAAGAAGCGTAAAGGCAACTAATATAAAAATGTAATTACATCGAAGAAACTCGGTCGAGTAATAAATAAATAAACGAAAAATGATGTCACGTTTTGTTAAACTTAAACCTTCGAAAGAATTCCCTTTGACGCGGTTTAAGCGACGTCGAGAAAGAGTTTGATCGTCGCGTTACACTTCGGCTAACCATCGACCGATACCAAGAGAGAGGATAATCTCTTTTCCGAGGAGAGATTCCGAATCCTCTGGAAGTCTCACCTCGAGGCAGGCAGGTGCTCGACCACGCAGCACCCTTTTTCAACATTCTTCTTCTGGTCCCGGTGAAGACGGTTCTCGGTGACATTGTTGACCCTCTGCCACATGGCGTTTCGCATATGGCGCACGTTATCCGTGTCGGTTATTTTTACGCGTCTCTAAGATGAAATTCAGCACGGTAAGGTGGATAGAGCCGACAGATTGGAGGCTGGCCACGCGAAATCGGGAGATTACAGCTGCGTTCGATTTCACTCGAACCGATTCACTCGGCCTGTCTTTCGGTAAGAATTTCAGGAAGACACGCGCGACACGTGCAACACTCCATGCAACGCGCGACAGATTGTAACCATCGCTCGAGTTGTTAGCAGCGGCAACAATTCGGATATCTATACTATTCCGCTCTGCTGCCCTTCGTTCTTTTGCTGAGACTTTCAGACTACTGAATTCCAAAGATAGAGGTTCTAGAAATTTTTTAATCTAGACATTCGACAATCTGTATTTGACAATCTTAATCTCTGCATATAGTTGTATAAATGCAACATACCAGTTTTAATCTTAAAATGTAGGAAACCTGCAATGAGTAGTATTGCAGACATGCCACTAATCAAATACACAATAGCGTCATCTGTTCGTTTTAACCCTTAAATGCATGATTTTCTAATGTTACCTGAAGAAATCAACTAACAAAATGCCTTGAAAACGATTGATTGAAACGAACAGATGACGCTATTTTGTATTTAATTGGTACGTGGCATATCTGCAACACTGCTCATTGCAGGTTTCCTACATTGTTTACATAATTTATAAAATTAAAACTGGTATGTTGCATTTATACAACCATATGCATTTAAGGGTTAATTTAAATCAACCTCTTTCGAAGTATTTTGTTAGTTGATTTTCTCAGGTAAAATTAGAAAATCATGCATTTAAGGGTTAACTCTAAGGAGTTAAATATTTGAGGATTCAAGGATGAGGTTGTTGTTTATTATTGAAAACGTCGTGGTCATTAGGCCGTCAAAGATGAGGAGAAACATAAGAATATGAAAATTTGATAAGTATATCCAAATCCTACGTTACAGCCAAGCACGTGTGCAAACCCAGTTACCTACATAAGGGTTAAGCTGAATGAAAAAATACGATATCCGTGCCCCATAAAACTGCAAAACTTTAGCCCATTACCCGCTAGAATTTCCCTCGGATGCTACTATAAGGTTTCTTACTTGTAACTGCAGCCGGAAAAGGATTAATATAAGCAGAGGGTAAAGTCAATCGTGTGAAGTCTCGCGTAAAGTGTGCTTCGGGCATGGAAATCGACGTAGTTTAATCAGAAAACTGCAGGGAACGGGGATAACGTAAGTACCCTCCATCGGTGGAATGTAGGGGCATTTAAGTAGATGGAGGGTATAGACCCCTGTCTACTCCATTTGCTTTGAGCTCGAGGGACCTCCCCGATATATATCCCAATATTCTCGGTAACAATGATGAATCACTGCGGAGCAGCTCTTGCACAAGAAGTTGCACATCCACTGTGCTTGTAACGTCTCTCTCTCTCTCTCGTCCTGTCCCCTTGAATACGGACTTGGTTTAACCGTAATAATGCGTTCCAGTATTTGGTCCAGTTACGTAAAGACTGACGTAACAGACGGATAAATAAGAGCATCTCAGTATTAATGCTTACTCCGAAAACTTTCGAGTATTTGCTTTCGCAATGGAAACAGAAAAGGCACGGGGAAAAAATATCGCGGGATTTTCAGCGAACCGCGAGATTGCGAGCCGCGGAGATGCCACGCAACGAGATGGTTGCGATTAACTATGACGAAGATTTACACGGAGATTTTCCGCGAGTCGACCTGATATATTTACCAAATTTTTACCGCGCAAACTTTCGTGTCCTTTGACTGAGACTTTTTTATGAGATTCGGGATTTTGGAAATTAAGCACGAGATTTATAGATTAGAGAACTCGTTAGAGTAATTGGAATATTTGTAAATTGAAGAGGTTGAAAATTTCGACCGTATTTGTTTCGCGTGGATTTCGAAATTGGCAATCATCCATAAAGCGGGTAAAACGGTATCGGTGGTTTTAATCTCTCCGGCTCGCCACATAAAATACCGGGGACATGTATAATGCATGACAAATCATTCTTCCCTTGTTTGCCGACCACGTAATCGCGTGTATGCAGCCAGGCGATCGTTATATTTCTTTCGCGAAACACTGTTCCACGTCTAGCCCAGTCCTTTCTCTCGACATTTCGTTAAATCTTCATTTACAGTCGCGACGTTTCATCTCGCGACAAGTTGCGTCGTGAACGAGACGCATCGAAGGGAACGAAGAAGAAGCAGAAGAGGAAAAAGAGGAGGAACGAACGCGACTATTTATTGGCACGATAAATCAACAGCCGAAGCCGCGTTCGCGGCGACCAATTAGCGTTGGATGTTAAGATCGTTGGGTCAGAACCCATGTAATAATGACGAATCAGTTCGGAGCCGGTCTGGTGGCATAGCTGACTGCCTCTCTTATTAATAAATTCGCTTCCCATGCGACGTCCTATGAATCATTCGATAGGCAACAGGGGAGATTCTATTAGACTGATTGGTTTATGCTTCTATGGTTCAACTCGCGCCTATTCGTCTTCCTTCTTAGGACCAACGTTCTGCCTGAACCAGGCCATTTTTATTGTGCCATTGGATAAACAGCAGATATTCCGTTAAGATGATTGTGTCGAGACAAAAAAGTTACTTTCGGTACCCGGATGTTTATCCAAATACTCGAAGTCTGACGAGTACTCGGACACCTGATTAGTCAGAGCTCTAACGGTGTTAATCGAGAGACTGACGATTTAATTAATTTAAAAATCGTCGAACAAATTCGTACTCGACGTTCGATGCCTCTCGATATGACGCATCGTTTGATCCCCGTTCGACCTAGTTCGAAGACCACGTTTAATTCGAAAAACATGCGCCATCGCTGTTACCTATCGTGGACGGTAATCCACAGGTCCGCTTCACTTCACTTCCCTAACCCCAAAAACCCGTACTTACTCGCGCCCATGATAATGCTAGCTATCTTACGTTAAATCATACTTCATTCTTGCCTGGGATTAACTCCCCTAATTTATTGACTCGGTTTCCAAACAGGGGAGCTTCAAATCCCCGTGACTCGTGGTTAACATTGTTTCGCAGGGGCGAACCTCGTATAGGGTTATGCTAAGTCATCGTACGGTGAAGCACGTACATACCGCATGTTTGTAATCGTTGCTGACAAGATACTTTATGCATATTTGTTGCGGGGAATAATTGATGAATCGCCGTTCCGATACGAGATAATTGAAAACATTGCATCTTATTCCATACTGATATAATTATTACGTTCGAATTCGCAAATTAACTTAGTAGTTATTTATTTAACATTCGTTAAAAATTCGGAGCCTTCTCTTAGTAATTATTTCTCACTTACCTGTAAAGTTGTTGTGGTTAAGATTTTGCGCCGTTACACCATTTGATTTCGTCAGAACTGTCAAAGGAAATAAAACTTGCTAATACCAATACGTAATTGTTAAAACTTTAATATAAATGTACTTACGGTAAACAATGGATTAAATTCGTTGATAATAGATGACTAATTAACACAAATTCACATTAGAATTAATTATACAGAAGCTAACACACGATCGGAACCGCACGTTCAAATATAATTCATTCGTGCGGCTGTAGCGGTAGTCTGCGCCACCTGTACAGAAGCTACCGAACTATTTTGCGCGGTACGATTCAAATTTTCGCGCCATATAACGTACGTGTAAATAGAACTTCGAAAACTAATATTGTATTAAATTATATAACATGTGTTTATCATCGTTACGAAAAGAAAAAATAAATAACCTTGTCGATTAGAAATAATTAGAAACGTATCACTGAAGGTATACCCCGCACAACTGACATTCGAGCCGCCATGTTGGTGCCACCTGTACAGAGGCTACCGAACCATTTTGCGCGGTACGATTCAAATTTTCGCGCCATAAAACGTACGTGTAAGTAGAACTTCGAAAACTAATTATATTAAATTACATACCATGTATTTATCATCGTTACAAAAAGAAAAAATAAATAACCTTGTCAATTAGAAATGTATCACAGAACGTGTACCCTGTATGTACAACTGACATTCGAGCCGCCATGTTGGCGCCACCTGTCGGAGAACTACCGAATCATTTTACGCGGTATATTAAATTCAAATACTTCCGAAACAGTGGATATAAAATAAAAGTGTTAAATAAATAAAAAAACAAGTTGAATATTCTGAGATGTAATTTTATTCGTATGCGAACAAAAATGATCCATTAAGATATGTCGCTGGCATCATTTGGAGCACAACATACACGCACGTTTACATAATTTCATTGTCGTCCATTACATGATATAAAAATTGTTGTTACATCATCGCGATAAGTAGAGTTGAGTTTTACATTCGACCTTTAAACTTCGAAGCGAGCACATCCTTATATACAAAATATTTTTCATATTATTTATTACTAAGTATGTTCGAGTAGAGATATGAGTATGAAAAATTTCCAAGTAAAATTGATCGCGAAATTCGTTAAAATACGCGTTTAACACTTTCTCGTTTCCGACAGCAGCTCAAGTTCCCGCAGTAATTTTACAATTTATTATAATATAGTCTTACGTGTAAAAATTTTGTGACAACACCCCCTTTTTAAAGCACCGATACCTCCTTACTTTTTATATCTTCACCGATCTGCGCAATTTCATAAAATAAATACTGGGCTCGATTCCTTACAAAATATATGTATCAGAATATTACACTTAATGTAAATGTACATGATAAAACGCGTAAAAAATATACCATGAGTTCCTCTATCGAGAGGCACTAACGACAAGGAACACAGAAGTGTTACATAGATCATGCAAGACTTGTTCGTACATTATCATATATTCAATTCTGCACTTTAGAAGATCCTACGTTTATCGTTCGATACTTGGCAAATGTTTTAGTCTTAATTTCCACTCGATAACGAAATTGATGGTCTAAGATACGTGTAGGTATAACCGGGAACATCTGATGCAGATGAAATCATACAATAAACTCCTTTTCGATAAATCAATTCTTTATGACCGAACAGAAATATCCATCGCGAATGTTTATTTTAAAATCTTTTCTAATGCCAATAAATCAATCGTTTAAAAACATGGTAATTCATAAAAATCTCGTATTTACACAACAGATTACAGATACCCCTACATGTATCTCGAGATATTTCACAGAACTTCGAAACACATTTACACACACAATACGCATACGTACAATTCGTGTTTGTGCGGATCCCTACAATTATTGTATTACAGGCAAGAACTATGCTAAATCAACGAGAATTCAAACAAAATACGACAATCAGATCATTACAACAATTTTTTTTGTAAAACGCTCGTGGAAATATTTTCTTTTGCTTTCTATTGATACACTCGAGCGCAACTTCTCTTGGTTCAAAGCAAATGTAGTCTTCCATCGCTTGCCTTTAATCTTAGAACCCAAAGAAAACGCAAGAAAAGCCTAGAGAGAAACTAAGAAAAACTCGAGAAGAGCCACTGGTAACTAAGTTTTTTTATTTCAGGTTTTGTGTGAAGCTCCTCTTAATACTCTCCACCGGAAATGACCAAATGACTTTTGAAATTTGAAAGAGAATAACTTTCCAACAAGACAAAGGCAAATGATAAGACATTTCTACGCATAATTTTAATCAAAGAAAGCTTATATTTCACGTTGTGGAATGAGTGTAAAAATAGAAATGTCAAGAAATAGCTTTTTGTGTATTAACCTGTTAACTGGGCGGGACGTATAAATACGTCAATCGTAAACTGTAGCGTGTAACTATAGCGTATGAATACGTCCTTAAAATATGTTGCGCCCTTGTAACGGGACGTATAGTTTCGTCCAACAAAGTTATTAATCATCGATACATGTTTCGACATGAATTTAAAGATACGGAGAAAATCAGTATCATTTCGCTCTTGAGAGTAGTGGACGTGTTTTAAATAAAAAAAAAATAATATGAAAGTACGCTCTAGTGAAAGAGTTCGCGCCCGTTGTATGCTGCGTAGTTATAAAAGGAACTCCCCGGTTAACAGGTTAATTTACCAGAAGGACTGCAGCACAGATTCGTAATAAAAGAACATGTATTTACTGTAAGTCGACAGTTGGACAAATTAAATAAAGAGACATTTCTGTAAGAAATTAAAATGTGAAAAACTTGCTTCCCCTCTGTTTATCATTCATATTTCGAGTAAATCAACAATTAAGGACAACTAGAAATTATCCATTTACCGGCACATTTTATATTTATATAAAATCTATTATGTGCCACGCATATATTCATTTCATCTTATACATACACACAGAAAGCAGATCATTATAATGTGATTTGAATCGTTCAAATATATCGTTTCATTTTTTTTTCAATTTGTTATTTGCGAGTACTCGTATTTACATTTAGTACTGTAGATATTAACAATTGCTAAATAGTCGAGTAGTTAATTAATTCGAATAGTGGATGGAATGAGAGTATTGTCAATTAAAAATTAGGATATCACGAATCTTACGAGATTCCGAGTTTACGTTTAATGTTCCACTATTCTTTAAAGAAAAGCGTTAGAATGATATATATTTTACATTCGCGGTATACACAAATTACAGGCTATAATATCGGTATGTTTACAGTGTCGAAACATATGTACTTTGTTATAATTAAACATGTGGTAGTTCTTTCTAATTATGCATTGTAATCTCCCTGTTAAAAGTAAAGAAAAATTGAAACTCAAGAAAATTACATATTGTTATAACATTTTATCTTATCGTCGACACCTTCATACTTTAAAGAACTCTTATTTAGATATAATTCAATATTTATAGATAATTAGTGCGTGTATAACAATAAGCCACGCTATAAGCAAAGTTATTGCAATGTGCTTGTATTTAGAAATAGCTGTTTACTATAATTTAATTATTCGTTTTACAGTATACATATAGACATATGTATATGTCCGTACATTGTACTTTGCATGCTACTTTAATATACTAAATAAATCAAATATAGAATTAATAAACCAATATTTCATACCTAATGAGCTTCAATAAATGAAATGCTATACGACAAGCACATACAATAAGCTTACAATAGCCAAATTATTCTAAATAATAAACTGTTCTTAAATTTAAGTATATTTTTCTCTTTGTTGTAAAGGTCACTTAAAGGACAGGATATTGGATTTTTGTATATTTACAACCTAATATTTATGAAATATAATTATTGTAGGTGAAATACCGCATAATATTATGTGCCAAAAAAAAAAATAAATTTTGAGAATGTTCAAATCATCTTTATTATTGTTTAATATTGCAACTTGTTATTTACTCTATTTTTCAATATCATTCATGTTTATATTCGTACATAAAACACAATTACTTAAGATTGCATACGCAATAAAGTAAACTGATTGGAACAATGGATATTATTCAATTTCGTAATTAGCTTTTAAGCAGTTGTTTATAGGTAGATAAGGTCTTGGTATAATTTTACATTATTTGCATATATTTTAAGATATCTTTTAGTCTAAGATACAACTTGTATTATTCAAAATTAGCTTTGTTCCTTAAATGTGCTTTATTTACTTTTTATTATCAAAGTATGATAGAGTTAAACCCTTTATTTCATATACGACAGATATCTTTTTATGTTTGGTACTATTAAAGCTTAGAAAGTGCATTGATAATATTATATGTTAGATAATATACTGTAATTATTTGTTTTTCATGGGCTATATTTTCACCAGTCAATTTTTAAATTCAGTATCAGTTAAAATTCACTGTTCTCTGATACATATATAGATATATATTGTGGCACATAATGTTATATTTTTATTATATTCATTAAAGTATTTGTTATTAATATTCAAGCTTTCCAAGACAATAATTTTCCGTTTATTTGTGATAGAATAAAAGTACGTTATATTTGTTCTGGACATAGTATTCTGAGCATATATCTGAGTATTTCTCAAAATGTACATTACAAGAAAGATCTAGCATATGTATGAAAGTACACCAGTTGTAGTGCAATAACATATTATAGCATACTATTACAACTTGACTGTTTAATCTTGGACCATAACACTGTCAGATGGTAGACACCTGAAGGTTCAAGATTAAATGGTACAGCTGTATTTACTTATCATTCTTCATGACATATACAAAATAAAAACAAGTAGAAAGTGTACATTGTAATTATAGGGGAACTATAAAATATATGTAAATTTCATATTGTTGTATAACATAAAATGTTTGGAAATAAACTAATAGTTTTTATCTTGATAAAACAGCCAATAAATTTTGATCTGAAGTTGTATGATATTGATACAACTAAATTAGAATAATTTATTATAAATGATAAATGATTAACAATCTTTTGTAACAAATAAGAATTTATTAACAAATTCATAAATTAGCAAATCATATTATCAATTGTTGATTTTACTATAAATTAATTTTCATTAGGAAAGATTTTCAATATCAATAAAAATATCTTTCATTAATCACAATAAGAAAAATAGCATTTGAGATTCTTTTTTCTAAATATGACTACATTTTCATATACTTCGTTATAATTCATAAAATTACAACGAAGAAAATTGAGCTAACATTTGTTGGAACGTGGTTGTTCCAACAGTAGTAGACATTTGACTAATACTGTTGAATAAAGCTTCTGCTTGCAAATTTTCTGGCAACCTAGTAAGAAATTGTGCTCCATGTACAAAATCCATTTTCAATAATTCTTCTTGATATAAATGTAACACGCCAAGTGCTGTTCTGAAGAGGAACTCATCCCCATCTCTCAAAAAAACATCCCAGATTCTACATGCAACATCCAGAGGCATTGCTTTGGCATATATAGTATACAACCAATCCAACAAATATAAGTCTGGACTAAGACCAGCTACTGTAAAATGAGAAAAAATTTTTGGCAATTTATGTGCAAGTGCACTAGAATATACCTTATAATAAATATCCATTTGCTTTTGATCTAATGTAAAAGCAGCTCTGTGGCAAGGATGATTTAATAAATTAGCAAAGCAGGTAAAGGCATCTGGAGGTTCCATGTTTAATGATAATACAGCACCTATAAAACTCATACCTTGTACATAACCTACATCAGGTCTATAAACTGCGTAGGCTGCCAAAATACCTTGAAGACTATGAGATAGTGGTCCACCTTCTTGAAAGACACATAAGCTAGGAAAGGTACGAGACACATCTAATTTGATTGCAGCTAATGGTTCACTTATAGGATTTGACATTGCTTTGTCTAAACATATATTATAAAGGTGTGTCGTTATATTTAAATTATTTGGAATTGCTAACTTCCATACTTTGCCACGAACACTAGGCGGAAGACCACGCCACCATAATTCACGTACTTTTTTGGAATTTTTAACACTTTCAAATTTAGGAATAATATGTACATTCCAAGTATGAGAGTCTTCTGCTAATCTTTCTTCTTCTTTAAGTTGCAATTCTCTTTGATGCTTACGTTCTTTCTCTTCTCGTAGTTCTCGCTTTCTTATAGCTTCTAATATAGCATTATATTGCTTACGATGACGTTCTTCCTCTGTTGCATTTTTGGCTGGTAAATTTGCTGGTCTAGGCTGTTGAATTAAAGCTAAACTTCCCCCCACTTTATCTATATTCCTTGATGGACTACTTGTAGGTGTAGATTGTTGAGAATCCTTGTTCTTCCATAAGAAAACATTTTTTGAAAAAAGTGTATTCAGTCCCCAACGCTTGGACTTTTCAGCTTTTTCAGCAGTTTGCTGATCATCAGAACTCAAAAAACTGCCAGATGGGGACACTTCGCTAAGGGAAGACACAGTACTGCTACAAGAACGTGGTAAACTGTTTCTAGGACTGCTATTTGCACTTCCACTTTCCAATTTATTATATTTATCTTCTTCAACTTTAAAATTTTCATTTAATGATTCTTCTTTATAATCGCATGGAGAATCTAAATATTGTGATTTATAATCAAGTTGTGGTTCATTAGATTCTTCCAAAGAATATATTTGTTTCGTAGTAGGATTATAAGCTAAAGACATACTTTCCAATGCATGACTTAAACTAGTTCCAGCAACTCCCACAGAAACTATGTTACCAGCATCATACCATTTATTTTCTCGAATATGGACACATAGTGCTTTAGTTTTAACAACTGGCATGGAAGCCACATCACAGGCTAAAGCCTCATTAACATTTACACTGTTACAAGATATAGAATTTCCATTCAATGACACCAACTGTTGTTTTCCAATTTTTGGAACAATATTGTTTGCGATATAGCAGTTAGAATCACGTCCAGCTACTTTCAGTACTTGATAATTGTTTGACATGTTTCCACAATGAGACACAATACATGGAGAAACATTTTGTGTTGTAACAGAATGATTATTTCCATTTAAATGATGAGATGCAGGATTCTTCATGATTGATGCCCTTTTCCTAACCTTATTGATACATTAATTGTTTCTCTGGTAAGGGCAAACCAACCAAAAATCAATGTTTCATTCAGAATATTTGTAAACTTGTATTTATGCATATTTTCTCATTGCTTTTGAATAATGTGATGAACATATATCGTCGATATATGCAAATGTAACAATGATTCGATGTAATCACACACATATAAAACACTTATCAACTTTGACATTCTTATTGCATTAGAATAATTCTTCTTATAAAATCGTCTTAGACAATAATTCCATCATGAATTTTGTTCTTTCATTAATGATAAAGACGAGCAAATTTCGACCTTGAATTTTTCAATCAAACTTATCCATTATAAAGAAAGGCCTTGCCCTCAGTTTTTATTTTCGTACAGTTTTCATTCTACTTAACACGTTAAAATGTATTCAGAACAAATATTTCTATTTGTTAAGCAAAAATATTGATACACGTTAATATAAATGTGGTAACATTCCATTGATAAATATTTAATATAATGATACTGTACGGTGCAAAGGAAACTGGACCCTTGATTATACTGACAAACAATATATGTATATTGTATGTACAATACACGGAAAGGAATGTTACATTTTGTATGTTGAAACGTAACAAAAGTGTTCAATATACTCTGAACTATTATCTCGATCACGACAAAAATATTTTAATTTCTGACAATACAGTAAACCACGATGGAAACTTGGAACGCGTGGTCACTGATCTTTAACACTAGCGACGATAATGAAATCACGTGATATCAAACCATTACCCATCATTAAATTGATATTTATATATATATATATATGCATCTGATTCTTTTTATTTATAAACAGATTCGACGTATGCGTCACCTTGTTATTAAAGATATTTTAAGCTTCGTATTCATCAATTATGAAAAATAAAAAATTATTACAATTATAAAACTTATGCCTTTACTTAGCAACTAAATTAGCTTGATTATTTATTAAAGAATTATGACAAAGCAAATAAAGAACACATAGTGAACAATAGAAAACATGCTTCTCTTTATATAAAAATAATTATCCTTCTTTATTGAATTGACCTTTTCGTTATGACTGTATATTAACAATTTTTAAACATTTTATAATTTTATATAGTAAAATAAATAAGCTTTTATTAAAATATCATTATTCAAAACAATTATAATAAATTTATTTATATAGTGAATTTTCAATCTAACGAAAAAAATGGAGATTTTTTTTGTAATTGAAGACCGTGCTTTAACTTGTAGTAAAAGTCCCTAGGACATTTGTCTCAAAACAGCTGATTGTAGAAATTGATGAAAACGAAAAATTGTATTAATTGAAACGCTGCTAAAAAGTAGGTTAAAAAAGGTCAAATATCAGTCGCGTCATTGTCAGGTTTCAATAAACAGTTGTGATCATTTTAGTAAAATATAATTGTTAAGTGTCAATTTTTCAACATAACAGATGTTTATTGTAAGAAATGTCACAAATTGATATCCAGGATTTATTTGATAAAAGCAGGTAAAACAACTATTTGTATACAACAAATTTTATTAACATTACATTAATAATAGTATTGATTTGTCACATTTTTAATAATAAATAATACTATGAAGATTCAGTAGTGAATGTGATCAACTTTCTAAAGTAATGAATTCAGTTTTTATTATCATATGGATACTTTTGAATTAAACACACATGTAATAAAATGTTATAAATATAAATGTATTAGCAATAATGTATCAAATTAAAGAATTCTATGCGGAAAATGCTATTTTTAACAAGTTATATTGCATAAGAAGTATTTGAAGATATTTTGTCATATATATTACTTATTTCACAATAGTATAAATATAACAAAAACACTTGTCTTATTTATAGATAGAAGCATTAGTAATCAATGTATTCAAATTTTAATGAATATCAAGTAGAATATATCTTGCATTATTTTCATTTTATTTATAATTTAATTAACATTACTTTAAATATCATAAAATTTAAATGAAATACGTTATTTAGGTTTCCCAGTGGTTGGCATCTTGTGTCTATATTTTTGTATACCCCAGTGGGTCTTTTACTTGTATTACTAAGGTTATTAACTGCTTTACAACTTTGGCTCCTTGCAACTCTATTACCTGACTGTAATAATCTCAGAATATTTTTAAGCCATGGATTTAGTTTTGCTTTTGGAATTGTGGTAAAAATTCCTGAAGGTGAAGTCAAAAACAAACAATCAAGAATTATAATTGCTAATAATGTTTCTGTTCTGGATCACTTTGTATTGTATAAAGCTACGCAAGCACTAAGTCCTAGTGTATGGGAACTACCAACTGTGCTTAGTAATGCATTGGGTCTACAGATGATGGATATGACCAATAAAGAAACTTTAATCGCCAATATAAAGCAGTTTCTTTCTACATCAAAATGCAGCATTGCATTACAACCAGAATTTGGTACAACCAATAGTCGTGTTGCTTTGTTAAAATTCAATTCTTGGCCATTTACCATAGAAACATCTGTTCAACCAGTTACAATTAAAGCATGGAGACCAGAATTTACATCTATTCATCTTTCTTCACTGGCATCTACATGGTGGACAGATGTCTTCTGGTTTATGTTTGTTCCTTATACAGTCTTCACAATTAAGTACCTGAAAATTAAACAAAATGCAGATTCTGAAATACTAGTACGGGAAGTAGAGAAAGATATAGCAACTAGTCTTGGACTCCAGACAAGTTCTCATACTGTATCAGATAAAGCAGAATTTGAAAAACGTTGCATCATAGAAAAAACACAAAATAGAAGATTTAATAGAAGTTCTCCAAATTCACAAGTTATGCACAGTATTGAGATCCAGAGAATGGTACGACAAGTCAGTGAAGTGCTTCCATTGGTCCCTCACAATGTAATTCTCAGAGACCTTTGTAAGTAAACAACTAATTTAGTTTTAATTATAATTATTAAGATATTATATTAATACTTTTATAAGTTTAAAAATATTAATGCAATAATTATTCTTACAGTGAAAACACGCAATGTTGATATTACAATTGCCAATATACTAGATGGCATAGTTACTTATACTCCAGATTCAACTCAAGCTACTGTTCCACCATCAACATCATTAAATCAGTTACAAATAAGTACAGTTAAGGATAATAGTAATATAGGAACTTCTTCCTTCCAGGAAAGAAAAGCTAAAATGTTAAGAGAAGCTAGGGAAAGGTATATTCAAAAACATGGACTTAAAAATTGCTGACATTCTTATTGCAGTTATATTCTGGTTATTCTATCTTTATTGAAAACAACTATATATTGTTTTGTCATATGTGTATTTACTATTACATAATGTGAATATAATTTTATTTCTAAAATATAGTAGTACATTATTATAATTACCTATCCTTTTTTATATACACCTGCTATTAATAACAATTATACAAATAAAATATACACAAAAATGAATAAAATATATCATAAAAATAGAAAAAATATGGAATTATTTATACTATGTTACTATTAATATTATTGTAATTTATATACTATGGAAGACATATTTTATAGACTATGGAAGACTTTCGGTTTCACAAATAGTACATTATTATGAAGCAATGTACTATTGCAATAATACATTAATTCTGAGTATATTTCTTTTTCAAAAAAACTTACTTGGTCAAAATATAGACCAAATATATTAGCGGCTAATCTTACTAACGACTGATACATACATATTTTATATCAAGAAAATCTTCAACACCGTGACTGGAACCCTCTCTACCTAAACCTGACTCTTTTACTCCTCCAAAAGCAGCTTCTGCACACGAAATCATTCCTTCATTTACACCAACCATTCCAACTTCTAATTTTCTTGCTACTCTAAATATTTGTGATACATCTTGTGAATAAAAATATCCAGCTAAGCCAACAGGAGTATCATTAGCTTTTTGTATAACTTCTTCCTCAGTTTCAAATTTATTAATAACAGCTACTGGACCAAAAATCTCTTTGTTATATATTTCCATGTCTTCAGTTACATTTGTTATAAGCGTAGGAGCATAAAACAATGGTCCTTTTTCAGGTAATGGCATGCCACCGCAATGTACTTTTGCTCCCTTTTGCACTGCATCAGTAACTAATTTATGTACCATATTTAGTTGACTTTCTTTAATGAGAGGACCATGTGTCACTCCTTTTTCACTGCCATCACCCATTTTAATTTCACTTTTAATTTTTGACAAAAACATTTCAACAAATTTATCAAATTTACCAGCTTGCACGAAAAATCTATTTGCAGAGACACATGTCTGGCCAGTATTACGGAATTTACTTGCCATAGCACCTGATACAGCTGTATCCAAATTTGCTGAATCAAAAATAATAAATGGTGCATTACCCCCTAATTCAAGACTAATTCGTTTCATAGTTGAAGCACATTGTCGATAAAGAATTTTTCCTACAGTTGTAGAACCAGTAAATGATAAAACTCGTACTTTAGGGTTCTCACATAATTCTTTACCAACAGCAACAGAATTTTGTTGACCTGTTGTGAGCACATTCAAAACACCATGAGGAATACCTGCCTTTTCTGCAAGATCAGCTAATGCTAAGGCTGTAAGAGGTGTATCTTCAGATGGCTTAATTACACATGTACATCCTGCAGCAAGAGCAGCACCTGCTTTACGTGTAATCATAGCATGCGGAAAATTCCATGGTGTAATCAAAGCAGCTACCCCTACTGGCTGTTTTAACAAAAGAAGTTCTCTAGTTGGTACTGGTGCTTGTAATACTTCCCCGTTAATTCGTCTAGCTTCCTCTGAAAACCACTCAACAAAAGAATTTCCATAATTAATCTCTGCTTTAGACTCAGCAAGGGACTTTCCATTTTCTTTAGTCAAAATTTTTGCTAAGTCATCAGAATGTTTCACCATTAGATTATACCAATTTCTAAGTAATACACTTCGTTCCTTTGCAGTTGTTTTACTGAATGTTTCAAAAGCTGCAGATGCTGCATTAACTGCTGCTCGAGTATCCTCAACATCCATATCAGGGACATTATTAATGACTGATTTATCAACAGGATTATAAACAGGAAACGTATTTTTGTTTATCGCACCTATCCACTTTCCATTCACATATGCTAAATCCCTTAGAAGATTCAGTGAAGCACGGTTGACATGTATATTTCGAATCATTATGGCAATAATCTGCAATCAAAGAATTTATAAAAAATTATAAAAGCAATAAACAATTAAAATATTAATACAAAATTTAATAATCTTTAATTTATATACGAATTTATCAATAAAACATAATAAAAGTACTATTTATAAAAGTTTAACGCTTACCTTCGAGCACGGGAAACAGAAGATTTATATTTTTGAACTAATATAAAATTCTTTTATAAGCGGTTATTTTCGCCTAGCACATCAATACATGTTATCAATTTTATCAACAAATTGACCTTATATAACTTGTCGCTACTTTACTCTGATTAAGGGTGTTATACGTGAGGTATATTGTTTGATATATCACATACAGCCGGCTCGCCGGCGTCCTTCAGTCAATAAAACTGATATCGGGTATTTGTTTTTATAGCAAGATCACATTCAGAAAAATAAAAAGTATACAAATATTTCATACATTATGAGTACAAATACGAAGAGGACTATTTACGTAGGTAGGAAACTATTTGTCAAATATATATTTATAAATATAACCTATGTCACACATGTTGCAATACATTTTATATGCTTATTCTATTATTGTTGTTACTATTTAGGAGGATTAGCCGAGGAAGTTGATGAAAAAATATTGCATGCAGCATTTATACCTTTTGGTGAGATAGTTGATGTGCAAATACCACTAGATTATGAGTCAGAAAAACATAGAGGATTTGCTTTTATTGAATTTGAAAGCGCAGAAGATGCAGCAACAGCAATTGATAATATGGTACATGTTTAAAACAACATACATAGCTGAGTGAGTTATTTAACAATATGATCTTGCAAAAAAATTGACTAAATATTTATTCCAATTTTTTCCAATAATTTTGACATTTTCAATGGTTTGATTCATTGTTATAAGATCAACAAATATATGAAGTAAATATTAATTCCCTTTATCTAATCATTGTATCAATTGCTGCTAATATTTAAATCACCTAATCCATTTGTCAAACTTTATCTTTAATAAACAGAATGATTCTGAATTGTTTGGAAGAACGATAAGAGTAAATATTGCAAAACCACAAAAAATAAAGGAAGGTTCATCAAAACCTGTTTGGGCCGATGATGCATGGTTACAAGAGCATGCAGGTGAAACACTTAAAAGCGATGATAATGGAAAATCAGGTGATACAGTTCAATGCAAAAAAGGAAAACAAAATCCTCAAGTATATTTTGATGTTACTATTGGAAAACAAGAAGTAGGCAGAATTATTATGATGTTAAGAGCTGATATAGTACCTAAAACTGCTGAAAATTTTCGTGCTCTTTGTACACATGAAAAAGGATATGGGTATCAAGGAAGTACCTTTCACAGAATTATTCCAGAATTTGTATCCTTTGTTTAGTTCTTTACATTTTTATTATTTTGATTTTTGTTATATAAATAAACTTACATAAAATATAGATGTGTCAAGGTGGAGATTTCACAAATCATAATGGGACAGGAGGCAAATCAATTTATGGAAATAAATTTGATGATGAAAATTTTGAATTAAAGCATACTGGACCTGGTACTCTATCAATGGCAAATTCTGGTCCAAACACAAATGGATCCCAATTCTTCATATGTACTGCACGTACAGATTGGTTAGATGGAAAACATGTAGTATTTGGACATGTTTTGAGCGGTTTAGATGTTCTAAAGAAGATGGAAAAATGTGGGACAAAATCAGGAACTCCTACTCAAAAAGTTGTGATAACAGCTTGTGGAGAGTTAACTTAAATAATTTATAAAATTTATTTTGTAATAATTATGAAATAAATAAATTTAAGATGAATTAAACCATTGTAATATTTTAATACAAAAAATTGAAATCATTATATATATTCTAGATATTCTATTCCATAGTATTTATTTGTATACAAGATAAAGAACTATTTTTTATGATAAACTATAATCTAGTATTATAACTAGCAACAAGTACAGTACATATTTCTAGGCATGGTTGTATTTAAAAGAAAGTGTCATAGTGATATATTTGAAAATGAAAATTATAAATAGCATTTGTAATATCAAAATTACCTATTGATGCAAAAAAAAGCAAAAAAAGAATGTTTTTGACCAATAATTATCCTAAATATTAATATTTCGTTTAATATAATATTAATAAATAACAGATACTTTATATATGTATGTAACAAAATAATGTAAATAAATTAATGAATTCGTTTATATAATTATTTTTATCAGCGTAAAAAATATGCAACATCACGATCATGATACTGTTAATATGTAAATGGAATTATACATATTCAAGTAACCTATAATAATTTTTATATGTTTTTTTAATTTGTTAAAGATTGTCGAGCGAATTTAAAGTACATTTTATATCTCTCATACATTTCATTATTATGTTATATAGTTCGTTAAATCAAAGTGTCCGAAAATTCTGCACCAATTTATCAAAAATGAATTGTAAACGATTAGAAGGAAAAACAGCAATTGTAACAGCATCAACTGATGGGTGAGATAACATATTCCATATAATTTATAATTAATGATTTTATCACGCAAGTTATTCTATTTTTTGTAATCATATATTATGTTGTCTATATGTAATATTTAAACTTTGTTTTTTGTTTTTATTTAGTATTGGTTTTTCAATAGCAAAACGTTTAGCTCAAGAAGGTGCCAAGGTAGTAATTAGCAGTCGTAAAGAATCAAATGTAACAAAAGCTGTACAACAATTTAAATCTGAGGGTTTACACGTTTTTGGTACTGCGTGTCATGTTGGTAAAAAAGAAGATAGAGAAAATCTTTTTAAAAAAGTAAGAATCACTTTATGAATATGGTTCTTTATTAAAGAAAAAATTGACAACAATTTCATGATAATATTACAGGTAAAAGAAGAATTTGGTTATTTAGATATTCTTGTATCAAATGCAGCTACCAATCCTAGTATTTCAACAGTTCTTGATACCCCAGAGCAGATATGGGATAAAATTTTTGATGTCAATGTTAAAAGTACATATCTCTTGATGCAAGAATCTTTACCTCTATTAAGAAAGAGTAAATCGCCTTCAATAATCATTATATCTTCCATAGCTGCATATAAACCGATAAATGTGAGTAGTGTTTCTAATTTTATTTAACAGTAATATCAATATTATACATATATATTATTATTTAGTTACTAGGAGCATATGCTGTTAGCAAAACTGCATTGTTAGGACTTACCCAAGCAGCTGCTGATTCTCTTTCACCTGAAAAAATTCGTGTTAATTGCATAGCACCTGGAATAATAAAAACTAAATTTTCACAACCAGTATGTGTTCATATATATTCCTGTAAATTATGTATGAATATGTAATAACATATATCAAATGCATTATTTATTGTTTACAGATTGTTGAAGGTCCTGCAGGAGAAGCAAGTTTAACAATGATACCAATGCAAAGATTTGGTGAACCAAATGAAATAGCAGGTGTTGCTGCATTTTTAGCAAGTGATGATGCTTCTTATATCACTGGTGAAACTATTGTAGCTTCTGGTGGAATGCGGTCCAGACTTTAAATACCTCTTATAACATATTGGAAATGGTGTACTTAAAAATTTTTTAAACATTGTATAACATATATAAAAAAGTATAAAAAAAATATACATGAATTCTAAAAAGATATTTAGCAAAGATAATAAATATAAAACATGATTTTTAATTTTGTATATCCAGATATATTGAAAAATAAAGTATAATTGTTATATTCAACGATTGATATTAATATTTAAAGCAATTATTTCTCATGTGTAGTATTTTAAATAATACATAGATACACATCTACTACTTATATAGCTATATATGTATATCTCACAGCAAAAGCAATTAATGGTAATGGCAGATGAAAACATGGTTCAAGACGCAGTTCGGCCAGAAGGAAATCAAAATGGTGATAACGAGGATTGGGAAAATGAAGAAAATGATGAGAATGATGAAAATTGTAACGATGCCGGTAAGTAATAGATTTCTGTACAAAAAATGACAAAAAATTAATCTTCTATCTTAATCAAAATTTCGAAATAATTCTATATATTTATAAACATTCTTTAAGAATAACTGATAACTGATACAATATTTTTGTTTCTATTATATAAAATATATATGTAACAATGTTTTAATTTCAGAATTTGAAGCGATTAACGCTCAGTTAGATCAACTTAATTCAGTGTTGGATAACCTCGAACAAAAAAATGATGATATTCGTGCAGAATTAATTCAATTATTGCAGTCAAATCGAGAAGCAAGGAAACAATTTCAAGAATGTCAAGATTCTTTGAAACCAGATTTGTAATATTTCGTTTTAAACAGGTACATAACCTATAATGTATATAATTTGAGTGACATGAATCATATGCATATTTAAATACATACATATATTAAACCAATATTTTTATTGTTTCAGATTATATATTGTAAATATATACAATAATATAATATAATATAATACTATGTACTATTTAGTACAATTTCGTATTACTTTCATGTTTAGAAATTAAACATTCCTAACAAAAAATCATGTAGAATTACTTTTATGTTTATGTAGTATAATAGTACAAATATAAAAACTTATATACATATACTTATATTGTTTATATACATATGATTGTAATCTCAACTTTATTTTACTACATATTTATTGTATTATATAATCAGTATTAACAGAAGATATTAAAAGTTCTTTAAACATTTCTGAGTCAAAATCTTGAATGAGGAACACATTGGGTTTATTAGACAATAAATGATCAAGTACAACTTGACCTCTAGTTCTGTTACCACTCAATTCGATGTCGGCATGATATGACACTATATTTTGTGCAATTTCTGGTTTCAACAAAATTCCAGCTAAAATTGCATCACACGAAATATAAGTAGGAAAATGTTTCTTCCTTGTTTTGCTACATCCATTTTCAATAGTATTCATCAACTGCATGCAAGGTTTATCTATTTGACCTAATACAGATTTTCTCCATTCCTAAAAGATATTAAAATTGTTTATTATATTTTTATTATATCATGTAAATAATTATAATTGCATTATATTTACATGTGAAACTTTAGATTTCAAACATGTTTCCCATGGTAACAACCATAAAGGTTTTTTATTACTATTAAAGACTATATGTACGCTTTCTGGATCCATATAAAAGTTGAATTCTGCTTGAGGTGTTACATTGCCTTGTGCTGACATAAAAATAAAAATATAAATAAAGGAATGAGGACATATGCAAAATATTCATTGAAAAAAGTACCTGTAATATTTCCTCCCATGATATAAAGTTCTTTTATATTGTTAACAAATTCAGGATACATTTTCATGGCTAATGCTATGTTTGTTAAAGGACCCAAACATACAATAGTTATTTTATCTGGACATTCAGATGTAATTCTATTCAAAGCACATACAGCATGCTCTGTTTGTAATGCACTTGTGTCTACTTTGGTCTGGTATACATCTCCAAACCCATCACTCCCATGATACTGATCTTTGGATGCTTCGTCAACATTTGGAGTGCACAGTAAGGGTGCATGGGCTCCTTTAAAGACTGGAATCTATGAAATAATATATGAAAAATGTTAATATAGCTTTCATAAAAATAAAATTTAACATTTGTAATACTTACATCTGTTGTTTTACAAACTTCTAAAGTTCTAAATACATTTTTTACTACATTGTCCACTGCTGTATTCCCATTTACACATGTAATTGCTTTAATTTGAATTTGTTTTTGTTTATGAGCTGCAATTAATATTATTAATGCTAATGCATCATCTACACCAGCATCACAGTCAATGATGAATGTCTTTCTTGTCATTTTAATTAAATATTTTATTTATATTAAAATGTAAATATTATTAACTTTTACGTAAGTATTTAAAAATTATCTTTCTAACTTATTACAGCAATGATATGTATTATTTAACATAATCTCTTTGTAATATATCACAATTGAACTAGTCTTAATTTTTAATTAAAATAATAATGTGAAGATATTACGAAATGAACACATGTCAATCATTCATTATCTACTACAGATAAAAACAGAGATGGCACAATTTGAAATTAATTTTACCACTTCTGCTATATTAGACTACACACGCATAAATAAATAAATATTTTAATTTATTATCACAGAATTTCTTAAAGAATACAAACAGTAATTAGATTAAACATGTAATTCTATAATTGACATAATATATATGTACATATATATACGAATATTTCCAATTACTATGTAATACGTGCACTTAAAATTTGGGCAAAATTATTTTTGATAAACTGAACAATTTAGAGAAAATTTTATATAAATTAAAAATTAGTGATATATTCTTCATACAATATAAGTTACGTATAAGAAAATATCAACAATATTTGACTTATCTAGTGTAAAATAGGGTTTAAATTTTAAAAATAGTGTACAAAGGTTGTAGTAGATGGCGTAATGTTTAGACAAGAAAACAGAATTGATAGTAACAGGAATTGGTGACTTTATCTTCGATTTTCTTTTTGTGAAAATGAAATAATTTCTTAAAAATTGACAGAACAACGTTGTAACACGTATAATATTTTCATACATTAAAGAATAAATAACATATTAAAATGGATGAAGCGAAATTTCTAAAACGGTAAAAATTTCATCACGTAATTATGTTATTAATTATGTATCAAAATATTGTTGTATAAATGTACATTTAAATTTTGTATAATGCAATCTTTATAAATAATATATAATGTGGAACTACATTGAACTTTTTTTGAACACTTAGGAAAGTAAGATCTGGAGCTTTAGATGTACATCCAACAGAAAAAGCTTTGGTAGTAAATTATGACGTTGAGGCATTAATTCTTGGTGAATTAGGGGATCCTATGTTAGGAGACCGTAAAGTAAGATTTTTAAATAGTTTATCAGGAAATATTGTTATGATGATATAATTAAAAAGCTTATTTACAGGAATGTCAAAAAATAATTCGATTAAAGAGTTTGAATGCAGATACAAATGTATCACTTTTAGCTAAGGAAGTAATAGAAAAATGTTCTTTAATACACGAATCAAAACTCCGTGAAGTAGAACAATTGATTTATTATCTACAAAACCGAAAAGTAAATGACAGTAGCACAAGTAAGTTTTATGTTATATACAAAAATTAAGACATTTTATTTAATTTCCTTTATTATGTATTTTTTTATTATAGGTAATGATAACAGCTCTCAACCTTCAAGACCTACATCATCAAATTCTATATCTGCAGATAATACAGAAATAGAACGGGCTGTCATTAGTAATGTTGACAGTTATATAGAACTATTATATGAAGAAATACCGGGAAAAATAAAAGGTTCATCACTGATTTTACAGTTGGCCAGGGTACCAGATAATCTTCATGAATTAACAAAAAATGGTATAGCATAGTTTTTAATAAATAACTTTCCATTTATTTATTTACTTTACTAATTCATACTCACTTTTTTAGAATCTTTATTAAGTGCTTTAGCACGTGTTTTGAGAGAAGATTGGAGACGTAGTATAGAACTATCTACAAATATTGTCTACATTTTTTTCTGCTTTTCAACATACAGTCAGTTTCATAATATTGTTCTTGAATACAGAGTAAGTGAAAAGAAGTTACAATACATTAAATATAGAACTATATTTAATAAGTAATTATTCATTCTTAGATTGGGTCTTTGTGTATGGATATAATAGATTTTGAATTAAACCGATATGATCAATGGAAAGAGGATATGGAGAAACGTAGGCGCCATTTTGAAAATACTACAGGATTAACATTTTTTTCAAGTGCAAATGACAACTCTGATAAAAAAACAAAAATTGTTGATGATATTTGGAATACTGATGGCCCTTTAGATTATGAAATTAAGAAACGATCTAATGAAATAACTACTGCTGTATCTGAAAGTGACATAAAAAAATTGAAAGAGGAACTTGAAAAAAATCGTAAAAAATTCAAAAGTTTAACAAAAAAACAAGAACAGTTATTACGAGGTATTAACAGTTTTATATCTTAATGCTGGTAACATTCTTTTAATACTGTATATAAATTTATTTTACAGTGGCTTTTTATTTATTACTAAATATTGCTGAAAATATGGAAGTTGAGAGAAAGATGCGCAAGAAAAATGTAATTGGTATGCTGATTAGGACATTAGATAGAACAAACACTGATTTGTTAATACTTGTTATTGCATTTTTAAAGAAATTATCTATATTTCGTGAAAATAAAGATCTTATGGTAAAGTTTTATATAAAAAATTTTGTTCTATATGTTAATAATAATGATTTAGTAAATATAATTGTCCATATTTTTTTTATTATTTATGTATTACTTTTTTAGGCCGAAGAAAGTATTATTGAAAAAATACCCAGACTTCTTCAAAGCAATAATACAGACTTAGTTTTGAGTACTTTGAAATTATTGTTCAATCTTTCTTTTGATGCAAAACTCAGAGCAAAGATGATAAGAGTTGGTTTACTATTAAAATTAATTAAACTACTAAGTCAAAGTGACATAAAAAATAAAACTACTATTTTGGGCTTATTGTATCATGCTAGTATGGACGATAAAGTGAAAGCAATGTTTACAAACACTGAATGTATACAGATAGTAAGTATTGCAATAAAAATTATGAATAAAGTTTTATAATATTTTCTATTCTATAATGATTATTTTTTAGGTAACAAATATGATTTTAAACTCTGAAGACGATCATCCAAAAATGGAATTAATAGCACTTGGTATAAATTTAGCAATTAATAGTAAGAACGCGCAACTTATGGTGGAAAATAACCGCTTACAAGGTCTTATAAGAAAGGCATTTAGAAATCAGGATCCTTTGATAATGAAAATGATTCGAAATGTTTCTCAACATGATTCAACAAAAGAAAATTTTGTCGTGAGTAGTTGTTTGCGTATTAGAAACGTTATCCGATATATACGAATAGTAAGACCTATTTTCAACATTAATTAGGAATTTGTTGGTGATTTTGCCATGGCGTTAAATCAATCAGATTCTCAGGACTTTGTATTGGAAGTGATAGGTGTATTAGGCAATTTAGAATTACCAGATCTGGATTATTCACAAATACTTCATCGATGTGATTTAATACCATGGATACGTAATAATCTTGTTCCAGGTTATTGACTCGTTCTATAGTTACATATTTTCCTGATTTTTAAGTTTTCATTTATCTTAATGCTATAATAACTTTATCGCTTAGGTAAAGCACCCGATGACCTAGTACTTGAGATTGTAATTTTTCTGGGTACGGCAGCTCACGATGAAGATTGCGCACGATTATTATGTAAGGCTGATATATTGCTTTCTCTTATCGAACTTCTGAAAGGTTTGTATACTATTAAAGATAAGAAATAAATGTTTATTTTTTTCTTAAGAATAATTTTTATAGCAAAACAAGAGGATGACGAAATGGTTTTGCAAATAATTTATGTGTTTTATCAAATATCAAAACATGATTCGACAAGAGATTATTTAATACGAGAAACTGGTAATGGTAATTGTCACATTTTTTGCTTCATTCTTATACAATAATACAGAAAACACTGTTTTTCAAATTTCGTATACTGGAATATTTGTTATTTGCAGAAGCACCTGGATATTTAATAGATCTTATGCATGACAAGAACCCAGCAATTAGAAAAGTATGTGATGCCTGCTTAGATGTTATTGCTGTAAGTAATTTGTTGAACATTTATAAAATAGTAATTCTTAAATAGCAAATAAAACTATTATGAAATTTTAGATGTGTGATAAAAATTGGGCAGCTCGTATAAAAGTGGAAAAGTTTAGATCACACAATCAACAATGGTTAGAAATGGTAGAATCCATAACAAATGATACTAGCAATCATTTGTTTCCAGAAGAAGATGATAGCCTTTCACCATTCATGAACGGTGATCTTTTGAAACATACGATGTTATTTCCTTCCGGTATGAGTTTTACTATACTTTTAATATAATTGTCCACATTATGATTGAAACAATATTGAATTCTTAATAGGTAATATAACATCGTTTAATGCCGATGATCGATTCTCACTTATGAAAAATTCTTCAGAATCATCAGAAAATCAAAGTCGTCCAGTCAGTAGGTGCGTTTTTACCAACAGAATCATATATTATAATAAATAATAACAATTATACATATTATTCATCTCAATATAACATGTATCCAGGTACAAAGACTTTGACGAAATAGGTGAAGTTATGACTCGTTCTAAGTCTCGTATGTCTGTTGGTTCCGGTATTGAAGATCTTTATTACAATTCTAAAGTTAAATTTCCTGAATCAGAGAGTTCACACGTATTGATATAAAAGGTAATCCGCATAATACATAATTCTAAATTAATTGTAATTTAAACGTTTTATTATTATCTCTTATATAGATACAGAAAGAGTGTGTTACTTTGTGATAATTATCTTCGCATCTTTGCAAAATTAGAAATCTTTTTATAAATTTAGAATATCCTATTTTATGTAACTTTTAGGTATTATATATTCTACACAGTGCAAGCAGCAAAATTGGCGTCTGTAGACACGGAATCACTGCATATGCATTTACTGAGCAAAAGTTTTAAAACGCTTTAAAAACTGTACATGATACATTGTTTTGATCTCATAAGTTAATTGTATACGTAGAAACATTGAGTTTCGATTAATATCTAGTCTTGTAAATTTATAAAATGATATAGTTAATATTTATAGTTTTTTTTTTACTTTGTAATATAAACATGTGCAATAACAACTTCTGCAAATGATTATTTTTAGTATAGTTTTAACATAATATGGTACTAGATAAATATGTCTATAACACAGTATTTAGCAACAAAAGAAGAATTTAAAAACCCCAGTCGAAATTAATTTATAAAAATCTATGTTATATTAGGATACTTTGTAAAAGTTCGAAGAGAGCTTTTTTTCAATTACCGAGTACACATTCCACATATTTTTTTTAAGTCTATAATTAACAATGTATTGATGTAAAATGTTATATGTATTAAAAAAGCATGTTATTTATAAATATTTATTCTTCTCTATATCATAATAAATAATTTGCAAATTACAAACTATAATTCATTTCTTTCAATACACAATTTTTATTTATATTATCAAATGATATAGAGTAAATTTACAATTATTGAAAAATCCTTGGTTTATTATTTGAATTTACACTTTTTCTTACAATAAGATGATTATTTGGCCTAAACACAACAGTATAGCTATTGTCACCATCAGTATAAAATGTATGTTCTTTTAAATCCCAACTAATAGGGCTATCTAGAAATCCTTGTACATGTAAAGAAATCCATGGCACAGTGTCCTGTATTGATACATACTTTTTTACAGCATTATATAAATTTATTATCGACTTTCTAGTAAAAAAGCCTGTCCATTGTAAATATAGTACTTGTCCAACTTCTGTAAAAGGAGACGGACACACGTATGTATTTACATAATTATCTTCTTTATTTTTTCTGAAAATAATAATTAATTATCTTATATATTGAATATTTTATAAATGTTATATATATTTTAAACATTTATCCAAAATGTTTTGTACATACAAATCACCAGAAATACTGAAAACTCCAAGCCACTCGAAGAATTTATCATTGTCAGAATCATTCGAAATTAATGGTATCTTTAAAGAATATTCAGCTTTTTGTACAAATGTTTGGTGACAAAGAGAAACGTTATATCCGCGTTTATAGAACCATGCTGCCACTGATGATGGGCATAAATTTTCATCTTTAAAAATAAAAGTAATATTAAAATGAAATATGGAAAATTAATATATACAGATACATTAAATATACCGAGAAATGGCATTACCTGGTGGATCCCACGATATAATTACATCGAATTTTTTATTAAAACACTCCTTTAACGCTTTTTGAGTATGTTCGTAATTCTTTTTGCCAGGTATAAAACTTTCACACTTTAAATCAATAGTTACAACTTTTCATTTACATTACCGGTAAAAAAAAAGAAAGAAAATATGTACAAAACTTATAAATTTTTAAATGAAATGTACAATAAAAAGTAACAAAAATTGTTTGATATTATAGTTTTTAAAAATAAAGAAATATGTTAACACTTTTTTTTTAATTTTTGATATTTTTAATTATTTTAAAAATACAGTAATAATTATGTTGTATTTTTTAAATTACTTTATTTTACAAAGATGTAAAGAATATTTTCTTTAACTTTTTATTATTATTTAGCCAATTACAATATCTTATTCAAGCAAAAGATAAGCTTGGACTTGTATCCAAATTTATATTAGTACTTTTCAACTCTTCTCTGAAAATATTTAATTCTGTAGATGATATTCCTTCCCAACTTTCTAATTCTGATAGGCGTCGTAAATTATCACAATTTTGCATTAACAACTGCACGGTTTTCATTGACAAATCATGACTATATAATATTTTTAGCTCTTCTAATTTGTTCATTGGGTTCTTAAAAAATATTGTTCTCATTGTTTCATCTCCAATACCAGTTGATGAACCCAATTGAATAAATTTAATATTTGTACAATGAGAAAGTAAAAATTCTAGATGCATGTTTGCACAGTCTGCTACACATTTGATTCGTTCTAAACATTGAAATGGAGGAACTGCCAGCTTTCTTGAATAAACAGGTGCACGTTCTAAGAATTCACAGTTATAAAAAACTAGAGTTTTTATATTTGGACAATATTGACTTATATCAATAAGTGCATTTAAGTCAATTTCATCTATATGTTCCAAGTGCAAATTCACAATTGTGCGACCTTTTATTTCTAACAATGTTTTTATCCCATGGGCATAAAAGTCACAAGATAGAAGTTTCAATTCTTTTAAATAATCAAGAGTTGCTAGAATTGTTAAGTCAATAATTCTTTCATTACGCAGTAAACAAAGACTTGTAATATATGGACACATGTCAACTAAAAGATACAAATGTTCCATCTCAAAGTTTCGACATTCGAATGTCCTTATATGGAAAGTACTTTTAGCATCAATTTCATTTTGTTGAATAAGTTCTAAGACATATCCAAATTCATCACATCTGCCAATATCTTCTATATTTAAATGTTCTAAAAATAGATTTGCATAACCAGATATAGTCATAGAAGTTCGACATAACTTAATTCGTTTCAAATTTTTACATGAAAGTAAGGGTTCAACACTACGTTCTGTAACAGATCTGGATGCAGTTACATCTAATGTTTGTAACTTTTTACAATTCTGAGCTAAAGCTGCTATAATGTTGTCTGTACAATCAAAACATAAAATAAAACACTGTAAGTTTGGCATGGCAGACACTCCATTGATAATAATTTTCTCAATATCTGATGTTCTCCAACCAGCAGAACCTGAGCCTAAATCCAAAACTTCAAGTCCAACCATATTATGTAATTTATTATAAAGAACATGTCGTATTATTTTTGGCCATGTAGAAAATTTAATTCTTTTCAAATTGGGACCTATAGCCACTTCTGTTAAATAAAGAGCAACTGTCATTTCTGACAAAAATGTTGTAGTTAAAGCATAATCATTATATGTACCCCTAGTTTCCTGTACTAAATTAACAATTGCATTTAATACTGTTTGAGACATTTCATCATATAAATGTTGAGGTATGTTTGAACTCAATAAATATTTCATAAATTCTAATGTTGATCGTAACTTAGTATGCCCATACTTTGGATTAATCTTCGAAATTGTACAAATATGTTTTGTTAAGTGTCTACCAAAATCAATCACAAATTCTCCAATGGAATATAATGCCAGATTCACTAGTGTGGGTATCTGATTCTTTTGTGGCATTTTGGGCTTTTGTTATGTTTCTTTTTAAGACTTACCATAACGTGTATGTACTTTACGATCAAAGAAAGAAACTTTGCCTTCTAAACCAAGTTTTTGAAAATCTTCTGTTAGTAAAGACAATATTAAATGTCCAGTTGGAGTAATAACTATTAAGTTATCCAAATCTATTTTATTTCCTATGGTCAGAAGTGACAATTCCCCTGAAAAAATTCATTTTGTTATTAATAAAATCAAATAATTATAATGATTCACATTTTATAATATAAAAATAAAGATTTATTATAATTTTTGAATGTAAATAAGAAACGTATAAAAAAGTAATTTGATATTTATAATTATTTACCTTTCTTTACAAACGCTTCAATAAACTCCTTGTTTATCAACTCAAACACGTTTAATCCATCAATTCGATAATAATCACTGTCTTCCGAAATGCAAGTTCGCAATTCATCCGGAATTCTAATTGTATCGGGAAGCACCAAAGACACCTGGCACAAAGCCAACAGTAATTGCGAATTATGTAAAGATTTCTTAATATATAACCTTCACAAAATTAGTAATAATTAGAATTATTTTCTACGTACGGAATGGTTAAAATAATGCGATTTAACCACATCTGGTATATCGAGTTTTTTATAATCTCTTTTTTCAGTCATGACATGATATTGCGGTGGTTTAAAATTCCATACTTCAGGACTTAGCATTTTCACTATAAAATAGTTATTTCTGAAATATAATTAGTTCTATGTCACCGCCTTCGATATTCATGAGTACCATGTTTATACAGTTATTTTCAAAAATATTTTACGGTTACACGTGCTTTTAATATTTTGGTTCTAATACATATTTTTCAAAGAAGCTTTCACCGGCCTCGGTAGCGCAGTAGGTAGCGCGTAAGTCTCATAATCTTAAGGTCGTGAGTTCGATCCTCACCCGGGGCAATTTTTTGCCATTCTCACTTTTATTTCACAATAATCCGTATTTATAACATAAAACCTTTTAATTTATTAAATATTTGAACTCTTTAATAAATTTTTAAATTTTACAATGTTGAAAATAATTGATACAATCTATAATTTAAATATGTATCAGCATACCCTCATCACTTAAAGGCATAGAAATAAAAAATAAATGTACAACATTTAATTTGTTTTAGAAAATTGTATACTTTTAGAACGTTTACAGTGTTTAAAATATAAAGTATAAAAGTTATAACAATTATTTTTTTCTTCTACATTCATTTGGATTTCTTCTCATCCAATATTTTATGGAACCTTCTGGTCTTATACCTAACATAGCTGACTTAGAATATACATCGCGCATAATAAATGGAGAATATCCAGCTACATAATCATCGTGCAAAGGGTCATTCTTAGTACGTGCAAGTCTTGAAGGTCTTTGATCCGGCAATGGTTGATCTTCACAAAGAATAGGATTGTTTGCGTGTTTCCCACCTTTTGGTGTTGGCAAAGAAAACTGTAAATTTACAGAATTATGGTATAAAATATTTTTATCTAAGCCACTCTTGTAGAACAAAAATATTTAAATATTTACCCGTTTCCCTTTTTTTGAAATAGGTTTTCGGAAATTGATATGAATTTGCTGTTTCCCTTCTTCATTTAATGTGACTGCTACCTTCTTTAATGTTTTATTGCCACAACTAGGACAAAAAACTTTTGTCATAATACTAGTAGTTTTGAAACATGCATAACACCTAAGGATAAATGTTCTCATTTGTTTTATCATTCTTCCATCTAATGCAACTACATTCAATCCAATTTGTTTTAAAACATTTTGCATTGCAAAATCCATTGTTAAACATGCAACAACTGCAGGTTTTTCTTCAAGAAGTTCTGAGTCAATTTCTTTTTTTATACTGCAAATATTTTCTGTAATAAAAGTTTTATAAAGATTATCTATATACAAATAATTAAAATACTAGATATAATAAAGATCTTACGAGGTGTAATCCAGCCATTATCATCGTCGTCATCGTCATCGTCATCACCATCGTCGTCGTCGTCGTCAGCATCATTATCACCATCATTATCATCTTCATTACTTACATGTTTTTCTATTTTATCATTTTTATTTTCATTAATAGGAGCAAGAACATTATCAACATCATATACAATATTATTACTGTCTTGGACTACAAATTCTGTCAATTCACAATTCAATTTTGAAAATTTAGTAGATAAGTCTTCTGTTTTATCTACATCAGAATTTGCAGTTTCATAATCTGATTCAAGGTTACTAGAAGATTCGCTGGAATAAGATTCTGAATCCTCTTCATCATCAATATCTTTTACATTATTTTTCAAATTTGTGTCTACCTTTTTATTACTACTATTTTCTATAAATTTACTTTCTTGCAATTCTTCTGAATCAAGTTTTGTTGTATCATCTTCATTATTGTTTTCCTGTAGATTACATTTTACACATTAATTATTTAATATAATTTTGTTATCTTTAAAAAGGTATATTTACCTTTTTCTGTGGTATATAAAAGCCAGCTAAAGGTTTACTGAGATCCTCAGCTTTTTCAACACTGGTATCTACAATTCTTTTTACTGCTGGCTCACTTTTTAAATGATCTACACCTACTTTTTCCTTTTCTAATTGATATGTTAATGCTATTACTTTTATATCAGTTGATGACAAGCTGGCATAATCACCAGTTTTTTTGGAAAATTCTGTAACTATAATAACACGTATATAGTATTAAATTCATAATGTTTTAAGGTATTCTGATAAAGTTGAGTTTTCTTACCAAATTTTATATTTTCAGAATGTGCATGCTGTATTGATAAGTCATATGGTAGAACAACCAATCTTCTTAATTGTCTTTTATTTTTAACCTCATTCACTACATCTTCTTCTGTAATTATATTAACGCCAATATCCTGAAAATTATTTACTTTTATAATTAAACTATTATGTTATTTATTAAAAGTAAGTATATCAAATAAATACAAAATATAATATGAAAATTATTGTGGTGTAGTAAAGCTATACATCAGTATTATTCGTATTTTAAAGAAAATTTCACCTGTAACGCTGCATTTCTAATAAAAGCACTTGTATCAACAATCAAATATTGTATTTTCTGCTTTTCATTCATATTAAATAAGTTTTATTTAAATAAATTTTACAAATGAAACATGTCAACGTGCTTCTGGCTATTAACTGTAAGGCATATTTCTATGAATGTTACGTCTTTGATTACATACAACAATGTGAGAGTATACTTCTTTTGTGTACCTCGAATGATTATTCAGTATCAGCCTGAATGCGATTCGATTACATATCCTTTATATTATGACATGTGCGTGTCAAATAAAACAGAAAGAAAAATTTATATATGCGAGGTATATAATAACTTATCATATATAGTAAAAATCATGTATTTTAATTTCAATTTTATTTATCCTATCAATATAAATACATATAATTATCTGTATAAATAATTAGTTTAATGCCTTTTTATTTTATGAGTCCATTATATAAAATATATATGAGTAAGTATGTTTTTAATTTAAATTTATATTATCATTATTTTAAATAATATTTTTCATATGTAGTAAATTTTATATGTAGTAAATTTTACATTTACCAACTTCAAAATAAGTATTTAACTGTATAATATAAGTGCATGTTATAGCCATATTTATTTGTATTATGGTAAATTCTTTATGTTTAAAATAATAAACTAATATTATTTAAATGCAATTAAATTTTTAAAGAATTGAAGTATATTAAACTATTAATTAATATTTTCAGGATTTATTTGATGAATATTTTGGGTATTGATCATACTGATCAAGATGTTTGCTTTAGAAAAAGGGAATTCCCTTGATGATATTATGACATTACAAATAAAATATGATTGTTTACGTGAAGAACTGTTATCTGCTGCTCAATTTCACATTACTGAAGGCATGTTAGAAGTTCTTAAAGAATATTATGCACAATACATAAATTCAAATCGCAAATTAAGTCAAATTAAAGATATAAGAACGTTATTGAATGTGTTGGAAAAACGAGATTGCCTTAGTTATAGTAATATAGAACCACTTTTTTATATTTCAAGTAACTTCTTAAATGATTTTCAAATAAAAAAAAAAATAGGAGATTATAAACTTCATATACAAAATATGCAAACTGCTCCACTTATTAACATGTATCAAAATACAGATGGTAAGTTTTCATTTTACTTTTTTACAATAAGAGTATTAATAATAATTTTCATATTTTTATCAATAGCAAATAAAGATAAGAATGGAACAGAATTATCAAATATAAGAAAAAGCAGTATATCACAATCAAATGTATTTACTAGTGACCCGAAATGTCAAGCATCACAAAGTAATGTAGAAAATCAAAATCCAGCTTTAGATGAGAAAGCAGTATTACAACAAAGATGTAAGCTTAAATTAAGATTCTTACAATATATTTGTTATTATTTATATAGTGAATTAACAAATTATTTGGCCTTTAGTATTATTACAAATTAGTGAAAGAATTGGTCGTTCTTGGAGAGATACTGCCCGATACTTAAATATTCCTGAATACCAGATTGATGCAATTCAGTGTAAATATCCATGCAATTTGAGGGAACAAAGTTTGGAAGTAAGATATAATTAATAAATATTTTGTCCATAGAAACGTTTTTACATAAGTACAACTTGAATATTTTTGTAGGCTTTAAAATTGTATGTATCTCAGTATAATACTGGTAGTTGGGAATTGAATTTAATACGTGCATTGGAAAAGGCAAGACGCAGAGACCTTAAAGAACTTGCTGAGAAATTTATATTAAATGAAGGTAAAGATTAAATAATTTACATAGGAAGTAATTAAACAGATTAAACAACAATTTTCGTTTTAACTTCACAAATGTATTTAAGGAAAATCAAAAATAAAAGAAATAACGTGAAGAAACAGTACTTTATATTTTTCATGTATTTATAAGAAAAACTTAAATATAATCATTTTTCAAACAATCGTGAGAACATATTAAATATTACTACACTATCTTAAAGCAAGTTAGGTTGCTGTATTTTGTAATATTTTTATGGATTTAAAAAACGGCAACCTAATTTCATAGGTTTTTTTCTTTTTCAAAGAAATTTAATATTGCAGTCTTTGTTGCTTGTACAAGTAACATAGGAGAAACATACATAGGGAAAACAGTTTGATTACATTTTTTTATGTTAATACTTGAATTGTTCTTTTTATAAATACAGCAGCCTGTGCGTATTTTTTATACTCTAAACTTAAATTATCTATTACATTATTATAAACTTTTAAATTATTATGATATAAATCGTTTTAATACATTTATTGAGTTTTTCAATGATTTTCGTTAAGAAAATATTTAGTTATAATGAAAATGTAATTTTAAAAATCTTTCCATTGAATCTTCACTTAATTTTTAACACAGTATTCCAAATTTTACATAATATTCCTATTATTAATGCATGTTTAATGTTACTTGATCAATTTTAGTGACATTAAAATAGCATTTAGAGAGTATATGCATTTTTTGTTTGACTTCCTACTTTAACCATAACATCTTTATGTACTTGATAGACTATAATAACCTTAGATGCAATTTTTAATCTTTCTTTCAATTTGCGCCTATAAAAAGAAGTATAATTAATAGTTCAATGTCATATTATTAAATATTTTTAATACAGATAGATATGAATATTATAATTTACCCAATCTCCATGACACTATCTTCGCTGTTGGAGTTTGTAGTCCATACACCAATTTTATCTCCTTTTGGCCTCACATTAACAACAGCTCCACAGATATCATCAGAATATCCATTAAATGCTTCGCCAATCATACATAATAAAGTTTCTAGCCAAAAGTAATCCAAATCTACATTTCTCTGTTTCTTATCTAAATTTATAAGCCATCTTCCACCACCTTTGTTAGCATCATCTTCCCACATGGGTCTGATTCCTTGTTTAAACATGCTATAGTCACATCCTTGTCTTAATTCTGATGCAGGTTTTATATGATTATATAAGCTGTCATGAAACATAAGTTTTATTAATCAATAAATTGTCAAGACAAAATATTAAATTATTAATGACGATCCATATATTTACCTCCAAAAATCTTCAGCTGTATCAAAGCTCGTAATTTTTCTCTGACTTTCTTCCCATGTCTTATTTCTATCAGGTTCATAATACCAAAGGGTCCATGTATGTTGAAGTGGATGTTTAATTAAAACCTCTGGTGGAAATTCATCGAAATTTACTACCTCCTGTTCCTTCCTCTCTACTTCCTGTAAATGATTCAAGTCCTTTTAACCTATGCACATTGATTACACATAGAAATTTTTTAAATTTTATTAACTTGATACATATGAATTATATGTAAAAAGTACTGCACGAAATGTAGTATGCATTGAATCATTGTGGTGAAGAAATATAATACGTCTTTTTAAGCTTAGACAGGTTTTACCATGCATGGGAACAGATGGGAGAAATTGGGAGTGCTAAAACAACGATGCTATTTTAAACGAAATCGTGAAAATTTTGTTCTAATATTTAAATTAAATGTGTACTTGAGCAAACTATTATATTATTTTCCTGGTATTTATAGTACCACACAAAATTTAGAAAATATACCTCAATTTCTTCTGTATTATTCGTAGCCATGTCACACGAACTACATTCACGAGATGTTCACTCACCGAACTAACTGTAAGGGCATCTGTCGGTAAAATTATTATACCGAAATTTCCTTTCCCTAAGATAGAAATATGAAATTGCATCGATGTGTTAAAGAGTTATCGTAACAAAATTAAAAAATAATTTAATAATAAATCTAACTATCATTACTTATGTTATATTATAATTAAAAAATAAATTATACGATTTTGGTAATGTATATAATTTTGTATCTACTTTTTACTTTATCTTCTTATTTATAGATGAATAATATTTCAATATTAAAGAAATCTTTTTAACATAACATATTTTATTTGTTAATACAACACCAATTGCATTTGTTTTTTTTCCTACTTTTTATGTTTATTCAATTATTTTATCCTAATAAAATTTTGAACTATCTTTTGTTACCTTAGTAATTAAAAAGTATAGCCCTTGACCATTTAATTTAATAATATTATTAAAAATTATAAATGTATGTATATTAGATACATACAGATTATTTCAATATTTATTATTATAAATATATTATTTTCAGTTCACTGAAAAACCGTACTCAATTTCTCGTCTTAGCTAACTTCAGTAGATTCTCCACCATTTATATATATAGTGTTATCTAGTTAATATATGCTTTCTTTTTCATTGGTCATATACACGACGGATAAAAATATATGAATAGAAAGAAAAAGAAGTAATGAAAGTAGAATAGAAAATAGAATATCACTTGGTATACATAGCGTTACGAATGTCGCAAACGCGCATGTCACGTTGTTCTTGGTTACGAAGCTTTCTTAACCAAGCAGAGTCAACATGCGCAGAACGAATAAAAACTTGTCGCTTAATGAGTATGATCTTCCATAAAATGGATTGTATTATATTTTAATCATTCAAATATGTTATATGTTTAAAGTCATTTACAAAACTTCAGCGTTTTTTTTCGCAATGCCATGTATGGTTAGAAAAATAAATATAAATTATTTTCATAATATTTAGTGTCTGTTTAGTATAAAAAGTTAAACATAAGGATTGGTAGTCCTGTGTGTATAGCAGTTGATAGCAGTTTGACACTAACCACTCTCGTAGTCCTATATGATGTATTTACATTACAAGTTAGAGAACGTAATTTTTCTCTAAATATTATCAGCGCTTTTCTCTACATTATGAAACGCTCGGTAAAGATCCATTTCTTTATTTTTCATAATTTTGCAATAATAGTAATATATTTACATTTATTCCATTAATGGTATTTTTAAGGAAGGTTAGTTTGACAGCGGTTGTTTGAAATATTTATATGTATTTATCATATACATACACTTTTTTAATGTTTATAGTATTAAACGAATGATCCTAAACTACAATTTTTAAGCAAAGTTAAATTTTAATACATCTTTTCATTTTTAATTCATAATTTTTCGATTTTCAGATAACAGACGAAAATGGAGAAACAAAGCGATCTTTTGTCAAGCAGGAGTGTATTAATTTTGGATACGAAGGTTCCTATCCTGTTTTTACTTCATCATCTTCAACCTCTTCAACTGTCACGCAACCTTTGCCAGGGCAACCACCATTACCTCCAATGCCTCCACCTTCTACTGGTGTTCCACCACCTCCCCATGTATTTGGACCAGTGCCTTCTCAAGTTACACCTATACAAGCATGGACACATCCTCCTACACCATGGCAATGGATAACACCTCAAACATCACCTTTACCACCTCCACATCCACGTGACATGACTACAAACACGTTCCAAAGAGAACTGCCTCTAAGAGGTAACTACATACGACGTGAAAGGTTTACTCATAATAGAAGCAATATATATGTTCAACGAAGTAACTTTCATCGTAAAAATAGACGCCTTGCACGGTTTGGACAATCTCAGGGTCAGTTTGATCAAGCAGCATATTTTGGTGCAACATTGAGTAATACTCTTGGTTTGGAATGGCAGAGAAACAATTACACTGCATCTACTGGTGATGCTATTATGAGTCATATGCCTGTTCCTCTTCCTAATCATCCTCTACCTCCTATACCTCCAGGGATTTTAACAAATAGACATGGTGAAGAAACATCAGATCAGGATGTAAAAATTGTGTTGGTAAGATAAGATAATAATTTTATTTATTATTTAATTATATGTCATGGCTTACTGTTTATTTTAGGAAGAAGTTGTAGTTAAGAAAAATAAGCAAAGAAAACCTATGTCCCAAAGTTATCCTAGTCGACCATGGAATAGAGAAGATGCAGAAAGAGCTTTAAAAATAGAGAATGAATACAATAAAACAGTTAAAGCTCAGAGTTTAATAATAAAGTTTCCAGATCCTGATTTAAATAAAGATATTGTTAGAGAATTTCATCCCGGTATACAGAATATACACTTTCAAAGTCCCAGTGGTCCTAGATACTGCTTTATACAAATGGCAGAAAGTGTTAATATCGACGAAGCTATAAAAGAGTTGGAAAAAATACCTTTTGGGGTAGGCCATTTAAAAGTTGAAAGGAAATCTTTGAGAGATGAGGATAATCCAATGCCTGAGGAAATAGATCCTTACACATTATATATAGGGAATTTACCAGAATCTGTTAATGTTAACGAAGTAAAAAGTAAATTTCCTACAGCTGCTCGTGTAGATGTCGGCTATGCACAGAAGATGAGAAATACACGGTAAATCAGATTTACTTTATAACATTTAATGTATTAATTGTATATATTCTTATGGTGTATTGATTTTACTTTTAGATATGCTTTCATACGATATAATAGTGTTGATGAATCTATATCTGCATATAAGCAAGCACATGATTTAATGTGGGATACCAGAAGTATTATTGTTAGATTTAGGAGGCAGCGGGGTAATACTTGTCTTCCTGGAGAACCTAAGCCTAATGTTAAAAAAGTTAAAGAAGAATTAACTAGTAATTCACAAGTAAAAAAAGAACAGAAAGCTAATCATGTTGATAAAAATATAACAAAATCAGATACAGATATAGAAAGTAGGTTACAAGATAATTCTAGTAAAGTACAGAATAAAGTATCGTCTCAAAGTCAGGAACAAAACACAAATTTACAATCTCCTTCGTCTTCTACACCAACCTCTATTGCGTCGGTTAAATCAGCGCAACAACAACAGCAGCAGCCATGGGTAATGATATATAAACATCATCCAGTACGCAATAATATATAAATGATGACTAAATTAATATTCTCTTTTCTAGACTGATCAATTACCTCAAATACCTTCAGCATCTGAAGCTCCTCCACCTTGTTCGTCTAACAGAGAACCAGTCACGGAAACGATAATGCTCACAGAAATCAAAGAGGAACCAGAAGACTATGAAGAAATGGAAATATCTTGTAATATTAGATCTGATGAAGATATAGACGACGATGATGACGACGATGACGATGACGATGACGAAGAAGAAGTAGATGATTCAGATGATAACGATGATGATAACGAAGATGATTATGAAGAAGAAAACGATATAGAAGACACGGATGAAAGTGGAAGTTTATTTAACGACAAACACAAAGAAATCACGAAAGATAATGAACCCTCAGATGTACGTATAATTTACTTAGCAACATTAATTTTTAAATAAAACTGACTGTAATAATTTTTATTACAGCATCTCGACCAGATGTTCAGTGAATTGGAAAATATGGCTGGTGATATTGGATTCTAAGACATTTCACGAATTTGTATTTCTTCCGTATTGATCAATCTTTGATTTTTTAACGATTTAATACCAAGCATAATGTGTAAATACCTCTAGTTTAAAAGTGTTAAGAGTGAGACTGCATTTATTTAAACGTAATTCAGTAATTGAGTCGTATTTAAATATTTTTGTACTTGTACGTTTTTATTTTATAAATTTTTACGCTTAAATATCTCACACAATCCTTTGTGTAGAAAATTGTGAATACAATTAAAATTATTTTTTGTATTTTTAGTTAACAATTTTTTTATACGTATTCATTTAATTTCTTTATTATTATTAATTATATACATATATAAATTTTTTTAAGACTTACTTCGTAAAAAGGCAATTTTAATGTTAATTTGAATTTTTTAAAGCGAATTATGATGTTGCAATGTGCATTCCAAATATCAAATTAGAATTAACATTTACTTAAAAAATGTTGATCCCCATTTTTTTAATAATTTGAGTTTATAGTTTGTATAGTCATGATGTGTGTTTCCAAAATAAGACTTTGAAACAAATTTTGATATATATTGCAAACATGATACATTGGAAAAATGTTTTTTATGTAAAATAAAAAGATTTCGATTTATATAAAGTAAAAGCGTTTGATTATAGTCAAATAAATCGGATAACTGTTACAATAGTTATTTGATTCAAAAATTGAATTATATTTCCGGTAATCAGAAGTGCCATCTATTTCCTGGCGTTTCGGCGGTAACAAAGCGCGGGTATCCTTACTGGTGTATCAACTCTTTGAAGTGTCGGTACTTGTTGCACCGTTTAGTTTCTACAGCTTGAAAATTTTAATAAATAATCCGAAAAAATGTTCGAAGCACGTTTGGTACAGAGTGCAATTCTGAAGAAGGTGTTAGATGCAATAAAAGATCTTTTAACCGAAGCTACCTTCGAATGTTCTGATTCAGGTATTCAGGTTCAAGCTATGGACAATGCTCATGTTTCTTTGGTTTCTCTTAATCTCAGAAGTGACGGTTTTGATAAATACAGATGTGATAGAAATTTATCAATGGGGATGAGCATTGCATGGTAAGATTGCAATTTCAATGTTAATTTTGCAAAGGTTATGTCTTTTTAACAAGAGACAAATGTGCTATATAAAGAGAATAGTTGTTTCTACAATTTATCAGAAATAGTTTGTTTGACATTATTTTTAAATAGTGAATGAAAACTTGTCATATTTTTGTAGTATGTCCAAAATTCTACGATGTGCTGGCACAGAAGATACAGTGACCCTAAGGGCATTGGATAATCCAGAAAATATTGTATTTATATTTGAATCACCGAATAAAGAAAAACTTGCCGAATATGAAATGAAACTTATAAACATGGATCAGGAACACCTTGGTATTCCTGTAAGACTCTTTACGCATTATTATACAATGAAATTTAATTGGAACTAAAGCTTTCTTGTAAATAATTTGTTTTATATAATCTGTTAATTATTATAGGAAACCTCGTATTCATGTGTTGTAAAAATGCCATCCCAGGAGTTTTCCCGTATTTGCAGAGATTTAAGTCAGTTTGGGGAATCAATAACGTTTGCATGTTCTAAAGAGGGCATAAAGTTCAGTGCTTCTGGAGATTATGGGCAAGGTATGTAAATTTTTTTTTCTCTTATAAACAAAATAGGATATATATATTATAATCATATAATATAATCTACTTATTTACATTTTACTATTTTAAATAATATATATATGTATATACTCACATTGAGAGTGTAATAGTTGGCATGCCTCTGTAACATTTTACTGTTAGGATTCTTCCAAGCACAACAGTTACATAGCAACTGATTGAAATTAAGTAATGTCCTAGGAAGTATTTACTTATTTTGACCTTGTTATTATAAACAAGAGGTCATTTATGTATCTGTTTATAGTTTTGTATTATAGGACATGTACCTTCATATAATGAAAGTCATTAAATTACAAGTCAATTCTGAAAAATGTGTATTGCAAAATGTAAAAATAAATCTGTACAATTCACATTATTATAAATTGTAATTATATGTATTTATGTAAACTACTTCTTTCAGCTACTATTAAATTAGCACAAACAGCAGATGCCGATAATGAAGAAGAAGCAGTAGTTGTTAATATGCAAGAACCAGTAAAGTTAACTTTTTCATGTCGTTATCTTAATTGTTTTATAAAGGCTGGACCCCTTTGTGCTCAAGTACAGTTATCAATGTCTAATGATGTGCCCTTAGTATGCGAATACAAAATTGGAGATATTGGGCATATTCGATATTACCTAGCTCCAAAAATTGATGATGATGAAGAAAATTAAAATTCTTAGAATTTTTTTTGATTTATAAGTTACAACATCACTCATACAGTGTATCATGGCGACAGTTAATTTCATGGAAGACAACTGATTTTTGTAACTATCACATCACTAGGAACAAAGTATTTTTGAAATATTATTGAATACAGAGCGATAATGTTGTTCAGCTAAAAGAGGTATATTTTGATATTTATCGAGGAATGATTAAGAATAATTAAAATACTTTGAAGGTAATATATTTAAATTTTACATTTAAAAGTCATTTGGCTCGTCACAGTATTAGCGCAACGTAGAATTGACACTAAGATTCATAGTAGTGACACGATCATGATTAACATGGTAATGTAGTGTCATTTTTGTAAGATTTATATTGTTATCGTTTAAACTGTGACAATGTTTTGATAATATTGCATCTTTTATATGTAAGAAGAACTCAATATATTTCCAAAACATTTGATAAATTTTGAATTACGTGTTATCCCTTATATCCTAGCCTAATCGAAATTGAAAGTTTTTACTTATTTTAATTATCTTATCTCTTATACTTTTTGTGTATAAGCTAGTTTAATATAAAAATACATAATTAGCTTACGAGCTGAGGGAATAAGAGGGCTACCTTGGATGGAATAGCCTAGAAGTATACAGTTAAATCTTACATAATTTGGATCTCGTATAGTTACTAAGTAATTAAATATTAATCAATAGATGTTGATTTATACTATGAATTATTTTACACGCTCGTATGCGAAGACCTGTATATCGTCATTTCTTATTCTTACACGCTTAAATCAATATTTCAATTAAAATAAATATTTTTCGTATTCTGTTCTATGTTTAAAGAACGAATCAAAGTCGCAACGAAACAATACACTTTGGCAATAGTGATCAGCCTCTTTGGTTGTAAAGCCCTGATATTGCTTTTGTGTTTAACAAAACAATTTCGCATTTGCAAAAAAAAAAACAAACGTATATCCACATAATAAATGATAAATGCGTATTCATATCGATACATATATAATTACACAATTTTAATATAAGTGGAGAATATTAAAATTATTCGTTTGAATTCGATGAAACGTATTAAGCATTTAATACCTGCTCATTTTCAAAGATGCCACGAACATCGGTAGTGTCTAATTGTTTGGACCAATTTGACATGTTTATGCAAGATTATCGATGCATACACTACTCCTTCAGTCTGTAAACATAATTCTAAAAGTATAAGATGTTTCGTGACGTTTACTTTGCAAATGAGATATTAACAAGAAAAAAAGAACATGTACAATTGAAAATCAAAGAGACTTAAGCATTCGTGTTACCATTACTCCCATATAAGCTAGGATGTACATACTTGTCATGCAATGTCCTTAGATGCCTTAGTAAATTACTTTTTACGTTAAAGCCTTTTTTACAATAGGAACAAAGAAAAGGCTTTTCCCCTGTATGCGTTCTTTGGTGGATCACCATCGATGCATGGCTTGGAAATTCCTTTTGACAAATGTTACACAATTTTTGATGACTGTGAACCCTTTTTGGTCTAGGAGGTGCTGAGTTATTCATTAAAGCTAATTGTTCTTCCGTATGTTCTGTTTGTATATGACGAACCCATTCTTGAGGCGTCGAGTACATATTACCACAAAGATCACACTTTAAGGGTGGAAAATCTTTGCTATCGTCGTCTACATCACCCTGTCGTAAGTTATACAATATTATCATTTAATAATTAAATTATCAAATATTTTTATTCTTACCTTCCTTTTTTTTCTTCGATTTTCAGTCATATCAGCGTGCGTAAATTCAATATGTCTCACCCAGTCTGACGGTCGATTAAACGTTTGACTACACATATCACACGTTAATGGCGTGTATTCTTCTTCCTCGTCTGCGCTGTGTACGATTTCCTGTGAAAATCAGTCGTTGACATTGCATACATTTATTTCATAAGATCAATGTTTCGATTAGATCACATACCGGTTTAATATCGATCTCATGGTCTATCGTTAATGATTCCGATGGATCAATGGTTTCTTCCCAGATTGGCTCGTCTTTCACTAAAAGCTCCAAATTTAATTCGGTCTGAAACGTGAAACACAATAATTTCATTACATTCGCTAAAATATCGTTACTAAACAAATTGTCTCTTACGTTTTCACCGTCCTCGCTTTTGGATTTATTAGATTCCACGTCACTACTGGTGGTTTTCCTTTTCTTTCCATTCGCTTCCAGATTCTCCTTATTCTTATTTTGTTCATTGTTCTTATTTTCTTCTAACACCTTTTTGGTTTCTGGCTCGCTAATTTTCTCCTCGACTTTTTCGATACTTTTTCTCTCTGAGGTAGGTTTCTGAGGTTGAACGTTATTTTGTACCGGTGTACTCTGTTGTACGTTCTCAACGATCTTTTCCGTGGCCGGTTGTACCAGTTTGATCTTTTGAATTTGACCGGTTAAAGACGGTTGTTCTCGTTTGTCTCGATCTACCTTCTGGTTGTTCGATTGTATATTCTCCTTTTTACTTCCTGTATTGGATCTCCATAAACCGCGGACACGCAATATATCGCCCGCTTTTAAAACACCCTCTAGCTGATCGTTTGTTACAGTAGCTTCTCCACTGTACATATACTGGATCAGGATTTTTAACGTACGATATCCAATTTCTGTCGGTAGTACCTGAAATATGCACATAATGTTTTATCTCGTTATTTATATGAACATTAACTAATCTGTAGAAGATCGAGTATACAAACCACGATTATCGGTGCATTCGTATTTGCCCCGAAATGACACGTCTGAAAAATGTGACTGAGGTACGACGAGCAAGCGGCAAGGACAAATCGATGAGCCGCCACGTGCCGGCCGCAGGACGTTGCTAACAAGACATCTGCGAAGGATTCTGAATGAAGTAACGTCGCGACGGAGCTATGCAGATGCGCGCCATAGCTGTGCCACTTGAGTTGATAATTCTCTGAAGCGGCAATGGCCATTTTTTCTATATTATCAACAGAAACAATGATTAGTTAATTCTCGTTAAACAACAGTGAACATATAAGCATTTCAATATTAATGTCCCAATGATGAGCCTGTTGCATCGACCGTGTTCTCGTACGTAATTCGCTGCATCGTACGGTCAATGAAAGGATTTTAAAACTTCGTCAACATTCGTAAATCAACTGTTACATCTAAATTAGAATTAATTATGTATTATAATATTCACAATTCACAATGATTCGTAGTGACAGAGCTGTAACAATAAAATTAAAGTATATTCTACATGTGTTGTTATTCCCCGTGTTATTATTAATAATTTATATGCAATCTAAGGTAATTATAAAATAAAGATTATTTAGAATTAAATTATAATTAAATTTTATCTGAAATAAATACAAAAAATATTCTTGAATTTTAATTGAAATATAATGTAGAATTGCTGAATATAAACAATAATAAATTCCCGTGAAATATATTTTTATTTCTATTTAAAATGAACTGTCAATAACTGAAATTACTTTTTAATAAAATAATCGATGTCTTGACTTCGAATTGATGTACACTTTCCGACTGCGGCAACGAGTTATTCACAACCGTTTTTTAATTCTGTTCTGAATTCACCGCAAAAATAAATGTTCACCCTATGTGTAACCTTTAATTAACTGAAAAGTAATTTTAATTACTACGAATTTATTTTAAACAAAAAAATAATGTTTAAATAATTTTGCATTGCCTTTACACTTGATTTAAAAATAACTGTCAAAGATTATTTCGATGGAAATAATTTAGAATTTTTTAATCGGTATGATTGGTCACTCTATGTATACGTAAACAAACAATCACTGATCATTAGTGATTTTCACGGCAACAATGTTCGTTCAGGAACGGTGCACAATAATCTTTCTTCCCTTTGATCGATGCCAGTCCGCGGCGTCCGAGCGTTTTCTCAACGCAGTTCTTTACGATGTTCCGCAAGACACAAGAAAATAATCACTATGAAAAATCCTTTCGATCGATTTACGTTGCAGCTTGATTCGACAACGATAATGAAGTAATTACGCATTCTTCTCGCAACCCTGTAACGAAATTCACACCCTCGTCTCGGTGCCCGTTGACGTTCGTTCGACGATTAAACACATTGTACACAACTGTTTTTCGTCGTTGAAAAAACTCGTCAGGCGGGAGGAAACGTTATCGACGCACACGGAGAGTATAGATCATTTCGTTGGTCGAGGATCATTGATCGTTTCGTACCGTTGCACGATATTACTGGTCGCACGAACGTCAACGAGAGAAAGAGTCTCTTTGTCCGCGAAGCGTTTTACCGCGTCGCAACGTGGTTACCTGACGACATCGGGCAGAACTTCGGTACACGTCACTCGGCTTCTCTCTCACGTATTTTAATTCGCACGATAATCCTCGACGAGATCCGCGGCACCACACAGTGTGTCTGGCACGCGTCGTTGGTGTTTTGAAAGGCGCTTCGCGCGGATACGGGACACGGGGCAGATATGAGCATCGAACCGCCGCGTAGGGGCCTAAAAATCGATATTTCGGTCTTTGCTCCATCCTCTCCGGCGGTGCAGCCGTGCTCGCTTTCGCGGCTAGGTAGGGTGCCCCCCTGTTCATCATCGATTTTCCCGGCTACCAATCGCACGCATCCATTTATCGCATCGATCGCCCGAGCTGATTTCAGCGTTTGCGTCCGTCCGTCCATCCGCCCGCTCCACGATTCATACCCGTGCACCCCGCCGCATACGACCCGCCACTCCCCCACACCCTCCGCGATGTTCCAAGCTTCGTTCAACCTCCCACCCTGAAATCACCTCGCCAGCTACTACCTTAAGCCGTACGGACGAGACTAAACGTGACCCTTCACGATTCTTTCCGCTACCGACGCCGCCGACCACCGTGTCCCTCCATTTGCTTCCTACACGACAATCCTGACGTCGGCTTCACGCCTGTTGATATTTCTCTCTTCTTCGCGTCTCTTTTCGCAAACCTTTTAACTAAGCTTTCGTCAACCCTCGGACGTCAAAGACGGGTCAATCGTGACCCAGACCTATTCAACAGCGGTGTTTCGGTTAAAGCTGGGCGTACGAATTTTTCATTGAAATTCTCATATCATTAATATATTCAAATATTCAAAATTTAAGAAAATGAAATTTTAACTCGTTGTCGCCTTATCAACGATTTGCCATCTAATGATTAATATACGATAAAGAGTATATTAGCCTTCCCTAAGGAAAGATTTTTTAAGATCAATTCTCAAATTTGCAAATAATTAAATTTATATATTAAAAAATTCGAGAATTTGAAAAAATAGAAAGTTGAATATTTAAAAAAGCAGAAAATAAAAAATTTCAAAAGTTCGAAAATTTTTTAATTGAAAGTTTGAAAAATTATAAATTTTTAATTTTCTCATCTGATCCCCTGAAATCGAACTTAGGCGTTGAAAAATTCTTTCGCTTATACTAATCTTTATCAGAAGTGCAAGTACATACCAAACGTTCCCTCGTTATAATATAAAACACAAAATTCCTGCTAAGTTTGATGATAAATTTTATAATCGAATTTTAAAATTTGTCGTATCTATGTATAATTCACAATATGAACTTTGATGACCTTAGAATTCGATCGAACGCATTATCATTCAAATTGCATTCATGTTTTCGAACAAATGATTTGTTTACTACAATAATATACCGTTTTTGATTAATGCAATTTTTTCTTTCATAAAAAATGCAAGTTCACAGAAAATCTTTCTTTGCACGAAATAATGAAATAACATCGAAAGTAAATTTTCGAATAAAATATGCTTTTCACTTATGTTATGTAGTTTAATAAACAATACTTGCCTTTTATTTGCTAATCATTCCCTAATATTGCAGTAGCATGTCATTAAAAAATGCACGAGATCTATAGATCTTGGAAGTGATATTGTAAGGTTAATGCATCTGTATATGCAGCAAAATGTTAGGATCGTCACGGATCTGTTCCTGATTATACCCGAAGATGGCGTTCATAGTGGGATTCTTCGATTTTCAAGATTTTGTTTCGATGTGTGCAGGTGTACGTGTGACGATGACTGCATTGCGTCGACGACCCATTTTGTAATAGGAGCAATAAGTTGTACACCCTCCTTCTGTTAAATAATCAATCTTATCTATTCGGAATGAATTATAATTCTTTCGTTCTCAAAAGCAATATTTTGTATAGATATTATTTTTGCTCTTAGTATGACTTTGTCTTTGACATTATATTAAGACATTTATAACATTGTTGAAGATATCTTTAAATAATTTATTCTTCAGAATCTTCGAAATATTTTCGATGTCTCGCACGATTTTGATTAATATTACATACATTCTTACAAATGAAAATGTAATTCTTACATGTCTAAAGTAGCGATCTTGTTTTATCGGTAACTTTTTAATAAGTGTTCGCGTTTAAAATCAAAATTAGTTTTGTATTAGATCACGTGGCAATAGGATCACGTGGCGCTTCTGCATACTCCGTTAGAGGGAACCACGGATAATCTTGAGCAAACACAACGGCCAACAATCTTTCCTTGTAAATACATACGCTATTGTCATCGGACTAAGGTCGATTGACCAAAACGATGCCACGGCTTCCCAGATCATAATGTACTTTGTGGATTTGAAGGTTATATCGAAAGTACACAAGTGTTTATATGTCACATTAAACTGACCTAGTTTATACATGAATTTTTGCTTGTGATTTTCTTGAGTTATGATCTTGTGAATATTTTTGAAATCAGTACTCCTTGTAAGACAGTGACGATAATGTCTCGAAAGTGAGTTCATGGCTGTTTTTAGAACATAAAAGATAGGGAACGAATGCATTCGATTTCCTGAAAATGCGAATTTTTACAAAATATGAATTTCATTGTATTTCCAACAAACAGAGCAATTAGGTTAAGTTGACGAGAGGTGTACAATTTTCTTCAACTGTTGTAAAAGATACATTTGCATGGTAAAGTAGTTTTTATTTGTTTATAATGAAGTGTTTATGAATTATTTAGATGGTAGATTTTCGAGATTTAAGTATTTGTAAAGAATATCTTTCATTGCTAATTTCATTGTTCATAATATCTATTACAGTCTAGTGAAAAACAGAACAGTAAGTCAAAATGAAAAATGATCGTCCAAGCTTTTGGATGCTAGCGTTAAATAAAGATTCTATGGCCCTAATGAATCATGCGGTGCAAATTGGGCATTATGTACTTGTATATATGAACGACGTGTAAAGTAGTCTGTTTACTTCTGCAAGATGCCACACATTACACGAAAATGGGAACTTTTCCCTGGTAGAAATCGATTTTGTTGCGATGGTAGAGTAATGATGGCACCTCAAACTGGAGTCTTTTATGTGACTGTGTGTCTCATTGCTGGAACAAGTGGATTATTTTTTGCTTTTGAGTAAGAAAATCTTTTCATATGTATAATTTTATGTATATATATCAGAAGAACAAAACTTTAATGGATTCGTATTTTTTTTTAGCTGTCCATTCTTAGCAATTCATATAACACCTGCTATACCAGTTATTGGTGGTTTATTGTTTATTTTTGTAATGTCTGCATTGTTCAGAACAAGTTTTAGTGATCCTGGGGTTATTCCAAGAGCAACACCCGATGAAGCTGCCTATATTGAAAAACAAATTGGTACATATGAAATATAAAAAAAATAAATACATAATTTAAAAATTCATAATGTTATAATTTTAATTAAATTTATTTGGTATTAAAATTAATAAAAATTATCGTTTTACATGTTGGCTAAAGAGGTACCAAATAATGGTAATTCTAAAATGTACAGACCTCCACCTAGGACAAAAGAGGTATTAGTAAAAGGACAGCCTGTAAAATTAAAATATTGTTTCACTTGCAAAATATTTAGACCACCAAGGGCTTCACATTGTAGTTTATGTGACAATTGTGTAGGTATGTATATTTGTTAATTACTCATTATGAAAGTTACTTTTATGAATATACAAAAATATAATTATCATTTTAGAGAGGTTTGACCACCATTGTCCTTGGGTTGGAAATTGTGTTGGTAGAAGAAATTACAGATATTTTTATGCTTTTATTGTGTCCTTGGCATTTCTTTGTGTTTTTATATTTGCATGTGCCGTTACACATTTGATAATGCGTAAGTATCAATTCAAAAACTGGAGAGTAACTCAAAAATAGTTATAGTTTGACCTCGAATTAATGATTATAGTTACAAGAGATGATAGACCATTTCTAGAAGCAGTAAGATTAACTCCTGGAAGTGTTATTGTAGGAGTTATATGTTTTTTCTCTATTTGGAGTATTCTTGGCCTTGCTGGTTTTCATACATATTTAACTACTAGTAATCAGACAACTAATGAAGATGTAAGTATTGTGAAATTTTAAATTGTCAATTATATAATTTTAAAATGTTGAAATAGTTTCGAAGTAATTGTCATTTATAGATTAAAGGATCATTTTCCATTAAAAGAGGGCAAGAAAGTTTTAATCCTTATAGTCAAGGAAATATTTGTGGAAATTGTTTCTATGTACTATGTGGACCAGCACCGCCTAGTTTAATTGGTAATTTTTCATTTCACTTTTACGGCATGATTTACATAAACATAAACATTATTTAACGCGGAACTATCGATTTTTGTAGATCGAAGAGGTATAGTAACACCCGAATACCGTGCAGAGCAAGAAAAAGTTAGCGATGATAGTGTGATTACTAATAATAAAACATATGGTACAGTGAAAATTGTGCAACCACAGGTATTTGGATGCTTATTGAATTTACATTAATTTATGTACACCATGTATATTTTTTATTTATATAAAGTTCTTTTGTTTTTTATCGTTGCAGTCTAATGGGGCAACTGTTCAGGCAAATCCTAGCCCAGATCTTACGGGTTCTATGAACAATCTCGTTTCTGGTCAACATTCGCCACAAATTGAATCGATGAACGGTGAGTTAAGCCTTTTAAGGCATACTATCCGCTACCCCGAGGATCTTCCGAAGTACCCACGTCAATATATCAATGATACTTACGTTCCAACATATCCCCTACAGCATTGTTTTCAGGATTCTGTAAAACATATAAAATATGATACTGATAGGGGAAATCCAGATTTTCAAAAATATCCATGTAGATGCGAGGAAAATATACATAAGTATCCTCACAGGTGTAGAGAAGAGTATCACAGATGTTCGGATAATAATTTATTATATGATCAGTGTGTCGGTGATCAGAAATACGGTATCGATCTTCAAAAGTATCCACAAAGGTACTCTGAAGATCCGATACGGCATAAAGTCGATGATAAAAGTATTTATACTGATCTTCAAAAGTTCCCACAATGCTATTCGGAAGATCCATTACGAATTTCTCAGTCTCAGCAAACTCTTAAGTATAATAACCTAAGATACACTGTTCATGGTTTAAAATATCCGATATCAAAGAATCTCTTGCCAACTGTTGTTATGTCTCGAATATTAGGGGCAGGGGGGATGCCAATTATTGGCCAAGCTGCAATTGGACTTGCAGTGAACAGATTTGGTTCAGGACCATTGACCAATACTTTCTCTTATGCTGAAAATTCTTTATGTCCTAGCGACGGTACTGAAGAAGATCTTTTAAATCGTAGATTTATCATGAGTTCAATGAGTGACAATGATGATATTTAATATTTTTCATAATAACTGCATTTTTAAAATAATAATATAGCTATTGAAACGAAACTTGGATAAACGGCCATAGAGTATTTATTAGGGAAATTCTTTTAGCGTGTTAAAATCAAAATAACATAAGTTTTAATGTTTTAATTGTTCATTATTAGTAGCTTACAATATACCAACCTTTAAATATGTATGTATATTAGCAAAAATAATGATATATAAGATAATATACATATATTAGTAACATTAACAAAGATAATTACTATTATCATGGTTGTTCATGTTTCATCGTGCTATATCTTATACAAATCTTTATGAATGAAACACATTCAAGTTGAATTTGATTGTTATCAACAGAGATTTATTTATTTTTCGACTGTTCAATTTGGTACTGAGCACATGGATATTTTTTTTAAAAAAAAAAAAGAAAGAAGATGTTAATATCCTTGTTATCGTGGTATATATCTTGACTGAAAAAAAGGACTGAACTGTTAATTTCATTGCAATTTTCAATACTAATACGTGAACATAGTTACTTGCTTTTATAGTACAGTTGTATTAGTGATATGTGCTATATTTAATTTCACGAGTTATTTTTTATACTAATCTTTAATACGGTAAATTAATCTAGATGTAGATCTGATCGATTATTATGCATATAGATTTACATTCTTTATTGTTTAATCATATTTCTACATGATTGAATAAATTGTATTTCTTTGTTGTTTAAAATTACGTCCTGTTATCGAGGGCTCAGAGCATACCGTTTGGTAAGTTAATTTTGTTTTATTCCATTCATTATTGTGTGTATGTTTAATATGAATGAATTGGTATTTATTAATAGCTGTCAATAAACACTTTACACTCAATGTGTATTTCCCACACTTTTAAAGACACTAATTTTAGAATGTTATATCAATTCAAAGGTTTATGGATTGTGACTAATTTATTAGTTTATAATTATCTGGAGTTTTATTATGGGCACTGGAATAATGAAAATACGTGTATATAAATATACATATGTTTGTATATGTACAAACAAATACGCACATGTTTAATGTATAAATTTAGAAGGATATTTTATAATTTTATAACTGTATGTTAATACAAAAAATGACATACATTGTAAGACAATTAGTACATAACTTTTTCATTGTCACTTTTCACTATTTTAATTGGACACTTGTATGGATAGGAAATGCATTTATATGACACATCAATGCCTGGGACATTTATTTTACCTATTGCAGTGTAGTATCAGTTTATTTGTTTATGCAACAAAGATACACAGCCAGTGCTGCACTTTTGCAATGAGTTGCATAATATAGTTTTTTGTTGCTAATGAGCGTTTATAACGGCTTTTCATTGAAGTTTAATACCAATTATTGAAGTTCTAATATTTTTCGTACATTATACATGAAATGTATATAAATTCCAAATCGTTTAGATTATGTGATTATTGTTAGAAATTTGTTTTTAGGTAGCACCACGAACAGTGTGAGCCAACTTGTTACCAATGAAGTACCACTAGCGTCACTTAATATAGCTCCAATTGATATTGATGAAATTGCTCCGCTACCTCCTCGGCAGAGTGTTGTGGTTTCGTCCACGTTGGATACGTCCTCTATACCTTCGGTAACGGTAACAACACCTTTGTCTGCATCCAGACTTAGATTGTTACAAGATACCACTATGATAGAATCTGCTTTAGACTTAGATTCGTTGGAAGACGCGAGTGTTGGTAGAGGAAGTCAAGCAGGGCTTATAAAGATGGGAGCAGTATAATTATTAAACTTACACTTTTTATCTAATTAGATTCATCAATTTTTAAAATCACTGACACTTATTGAGAGTAGTGCAGGTTAAATTATGTATTTTGTTTGAAATTCAATACTAATCGTGTACTTTATGATGTCCAAAAATAGTATAAGATATAATTGTTACATGGTTTGCAGTCAATTTTTATAACTTCATTTATATAACTTTATGTTAATTGAAAATTTGATAAGATCTAAATATTTATTTTATTTAATCTGCACTATTTATTCGTTACATTTATCATTGTTAATTCCATTCCAGCCATTTATATCAATTTTCTTCATCATATGAAGTTAGTAAATGAGAATATTCTCTACTTGCAATGTAACAGTTATGTATAAACAAAAGATTATGAAAAAATGGTGACTTACCTACTATGATATTCTTAATATTATAAATAATTATACAAAAGATACGTGTGTTAAGAAAATTGTACTACTTAATTGTTCTAATATGAATTTATACATTTTTCTTTTTGTTAACACATGCTCCAATTCTTTCATTTTTATAACAAAATATATTAAACTAACAACTCTCACTTCCAAGGAAAATAAATTCTATGTTTAAGTTTTAATTTAACATTGAAATGTTATAGCTAAAAAAAAGAACTTTTATGAGTTAATTATGGACTATTATTTTAATTTTTCATATTGGTCAAATATTATATATTTTACTCAATTTACTATGTACAGTGTAAAGAATTTTGTAAATACAGGAATTTTTATAAATTTTAGTACAGGTTTGCAAGTATTTAAAAAATTCGTTAAAGGAATGTGAATTGTACCAAGCATTTAAAAAATATAAGTACCACTGCCTAGTTTATGAATAACTCGTGTATCAACATCGCATGTCATTATTTAATTTAATGTAATCAGGAAGTAAACATTATTTATATAATTATTGTAAAAACAGAAAGAAACGACGCTGCTGTCATTTTATCTTATAAGGTTTGCCATTATATTGATTTTGGGAGTATTGCCTTTTTGTACATAATATGCGTGTATGATACTCTATGTATATATTGTGTAGATGTTATTATATTAAAATAATATACTAAAGTTAAAAATATATTAACATGTTATATCAAATTATACCTACCTTACACAGTCTTCAATTTTAAGGAAGTTATTTTGAACATATGAAGATTCTTTTTATTCAATCATTTGTTTTAATTCATTGTAAACACTTACAAAAATATTTAATCGTAACATAAAATATTTAAATGAAATAATTAATATGTAATGCATTTATAACATTTATATCTTCTATAATACATATCAATAATTTAATACTTTTACAGAATAATTTACAAACAACGTGCTTTTTCAAAATTTTAATGTGTATAAGTATATGAACATGATAATATCACATTTATTTATCAACTTCGCCATGTTCAAATTCTATACTTCATGTATTAAAGTTCAACATAAACCCATATTTTTTATACATTCGATTTCATATTAATAAAATTATGTATTATGATAGAAAGAATCACAATTAAAATTGCAATACTGAAACCAGTAAAATATATTCTAGTTTTGTAACTTCCAGCTGTATCTTTACTAAGATCAGTAGGTTTCAGATCAATTTCGCTTTGACAGTAAAATTCTGTAGGATCTGTTTAACAAACGTGTATTACAGTATATGATCAAAATATATAATTATTTATATTATGTATAGTTATATAATATTTACCTGCTTGGAGCTCTATATCCTTTTGAACATTACTTTCTTGAACTTCTAAATCAAGAAGTTCTTGTAATGATAAAAGGGCTTCTTGAGGTCCTTCACCAGGAAACAAGTAGTCTGATAACGTTATTTTATTTTCTGGTAATGCTATTAACACTCTTCTTGGAGGTTCGTGTAATGTTATATTTTCTAAAATTAAATATGAAAATGGATAAATATTTTATCACGCATCTCTTCAGTTGTTTATGAAATGTACCTTCTGGAGATCCATTTTCTTCTTCAATTAAACTATCCCAATGCATTTCTAATCTACTTGCTAAGGATCTTATAATATCTTGTTTTATTGCTGTGTTAGCTTCTTCAATATTTGCTTTCTGATGAACAAAAGTTCTACTCACTAATTGTCCTATAAGTCGTATTGATGCACTGCATGGCTTTGTCCTTATATCCAAGTTAATATCTTTCTCTTGCTAATAATCCACAAAATAAATTGTGTTATATCTATTTAATGAGTCATAATATAATTTTAATGCATTTGGTAAAAATGCTTTAATTAATATTTAAAAAGTTAAAAGCCATAATTTCAGTAGCAGCATTAGATACAAACACTTACACATGGAATGTATAAATCAACCTGTATTAACTTATCATTAGCATTTTTTTCATTGTTTTTACATGTTTTATTACCATTTTTGTTTTTATTAATTGTTTCCAATGTATCCTCTGATGATCTAATTTCTCCTTCAATTACAATAAGAGAAGATTCAATTACATCTGATACATTTTTTAAAATATCCTGTAAAATTGAATTATTCTGTTATGTTTTTATGTATACATTTTATATAAATACTGGAATAATGTTTGTTTTACGCAACCAATACCTGTAGTTGTTTTTTAAGGGTTTCCGGATCTTTATCAGCAGCAATAAGAAATAAACGATCAAAATCTACAAGAGCTTCAAGCTGATGCCATTTTGTTGGTTTTGCTTGAAATTTCCATTCTGTTGGTTTTAACATCCCAGTTTTATTGGTTTCCACAGATTTACAAGTATATTTTTGAGTGATGCTATTTAAACTTAAGATAAGATGCTCTTCATTACTATTACCACAAAGATATTTATTATATGACAAATTTTTCTGAATTGCTGCAAGAATAGATCTAAATTTCTGTATATTAGTGTTATTATTCAAGGCATCTTCTGGACCAACAATAAATGTACCAAGAACTTGCATTCCACCAGGTAACATTCTTGTAACCTTTAAATAAAAAATAAAAAATGTTTAATATTTTAGTTTTTAATTAAATATATAAATGTTAACATACATGTTTTGCATGATCTGCAACCCAATTTTCAGGTATATCTTTCACTGATTTAATATAACTTTCAGTAGAATCTTGATGAGTATTGGTTGTAGAACTAATCAATGTTTCTTCCACTACATTTTTACCAAGCGGAGGTGGTGTTTTTGCTAGATGAACAATATAATCTTTTTGCCCAGCACTCTGAAATTTTACTTCCATTATAGATAATCTTTAATATATTGTAGAATTATGCACTGCAATGGTAAAAAATGACCAAATTTTACATCTAAAACTTTTTAGAATTTGCATATTATTATTGGTAATTAATTTATTTCCTACTCAGTTCTAAAATTGATCATTTTTTATTGTTGCTCATTAAATTGCGCAAATAAATTGATAAATATTCCTAGAGAATATTATATACATATTAATCGAAATAATATTGCATTATTCTGATTAACAGGTGCATATGTTAAATGAGTTGACATTAAAATGAAACATACAAAATTCGAACCTGTCCCAAAATTAATCCTATTGTATATTCATCTGGTTTTGCTAAAGATGTTAGGTAAGTATGAAGACGTTCTTCGGCATATACAGTTCGCCCCATTATTTCAAATACTTAGTTTTATTACGACTATACCGTTATCACTACTGACACTACGACACGGTACACGTCCTCCGTTCAATCACTGACTGTTTAACGAAAGACAGTATCCATCAGAATTATCATATATTATATAGCGCTGCTATCGCTTTGACATGCATAATACGTAGCCGCAGTAGTGGGCAGCAGTGGTGGGCAGTCTCAGCGCATGCGCAGTAAGCTATTCGCAGAAGTTCTCAGTAGCGTATACAGTTTGATCAAATATAAGGTATCATTAGGCCCTAATGAGGAAAAAAAATAAATCTGAAGAAAATTGCAGGAAAGAGAATAAAATGGTTAAGTAATATAACAGATTATATATAATAAAAGTAATATTATTTATTTATGACTATTAAATTATTTAATAATTTAATTTATTTATGATTATTATTTTATTTATATTTGTTATTATATTAATTAATTAATTAATTATATTATATTAATATTTGTTGCAAGAGCAAAGGAAAAAGATACCGCTCGACTTTTATCAGATCTTTGCATGTTAACAAAATAAAATCCATTTCTTTCTTATTGTATCTCTGATATTATAATTTTCGCACGTAAGACCTAAGTAGTACAAGCGTATTATATGGTCAGACCATTCAAGTAGTATAACCATATTATATGGTCAGACCATTCAAGTAGTATAAGCGTATTATATGGTCAGACCTAAGTAGTATAACCGTATGATATGGTCAGACCTAAGTAGTATAACCGTATGATATGGTCAGACCTAAGTAGTATAACCGTATTATATGGTCAGACCTAAGTGGTATAACCGTATGATATGGTCAGACCTAAGTAGTATAACCGTATGATATGGTCAGACCTAAGTAGTATAACCGTATGATATGGTCAGACCTAAGTAGTATAACCGTATGATATGGTCAGACATTTTAAGTAGTATAACCCTATGATATGGTCAGACGTAAGTAGTATAACCCTATGATATGGTCAGACCTAAGTAGTATAACCGTATGATATGGTCAGACAATTTAAGTAGTATAACCCTATGATATGGTCAGACCTAAGTAGTATAACCCTATGATATGGTCAGACCTAAGTAGTATAACCCTATGATATGGTCAGACATTTTAAGTAGTATAACCCTATGATATGGTCAGACCTAAGTAGTATAACCCTATGATATGGTCAGACCTAAGTAGTATAACCCTATGATATGGTCAGACGGTCTGACCATATCATACGGTTATACTACTTAGGTCTGACCATATTATAGGGTTATACTACTTAGGTCTGACCATATCATAGGGTTATACTACTTAAATTGTCTGGCCATATCATACGGTTATACTACTTGAATGGTCTGACCATAAAGCGCTTATACTACTTGAATGGTCTGACCATAAAGCGCTTATACTACTTAGATCTGGTCATACAGGGTGTTCGCTTTCAGGTGGAAATCCTCTTGAGGGGTGGTAGCTGGTGTGATTCGGAACAACTTTTTCCTTTACCAAAATGCTGGTTTAAGCTTAGTTTTTGAATTATTAATGAAAAACACTGACCAATCAGAGGGCGAGAATAGCGCGAGCTCGGATGCGAGAGCGACGGGTGCAAGCGTGACGGTTGGCACTGGTCGTGAACAAGCAAATCGCGCGACATCGGTAACGTAGTTACCACCGATAATGCGTCAGCCGGTAAGTAGTTACAAAATTTACTAAGTATACATTTATTAACGGAACTAAATGTATCGAGGAAACGAAAATGAAGATGAACATTCAGAGCAATTTTGTATAATTCACTCTATACATACATATATAGTTGTATAGTTTTATACAGTCATATATATAACTAACCTAACCCAGCCTAATGTAATCTAACCCAACTTATACATTCATAGTTTACAGTGCAATTATAAGAATTTTTGAAAAATTATGTAAAATCATTAAGGTGCCTCTTATCAGTCACCACTGCATGTACCGGCTAGATACGGCACTAATAGCAGGCTGTGACGTCGCTGACGCATGCGCAGAAAGCTCTCGCGTGAGATAAAATCTCACGACTGCCCAGGACTGCGTAGCCGGCCAACCATCATTATGAAATGTATAGAAAGCGATGGTAGTGCCCTCGCTTTATGGTAATTTTTGGAAACATATTTGGTATATATAATATTTTTCAAAATTAATAGATTGTTGTAAATATATTTAAACTATCTTCAGTAGACATTTTAAATCGTGTAATTAAATTTTTCATATAATACAAATTCATAAGAATTAATAATAAAAATGTCCATCCTCTAATGGAATGTAAGTGTAATGATCCCATGTAAATAAGGTTTGAAAGATTTTGGCGGTACAACCAGCATTATCATGTCTCGTACTTAAGTGTTTTCTATTTAGTTGTGAAATTATAAAGGAGCGTGTTGGTTTGCAATTATTTCTGATGTTATATCTTTCTTACGTTTGTTGGAGTTTGCACAAGAAGAATTGATATTATAGAAGGACGATAAGTTGTGCACAAATCGTTAATAAACGTAATCAGTTTTATTCAATATGATATCCTTTAGCTTACGAAATGCTGGAACTTACGAGAGAGAGAAACAAACAAAGGTTGAAGATATAGAAGTACAACAAATATCTTTAAATAATTGTATGGTTGACGAAAGTGAAAATACAGGTAATGTAACCAAATGTATTTTAGTAAAAATGTAGCACAGTTCTAGATAATAAAATAAAATTTAATTTTCACTCTCTAGTGATTGAAAATATGATAATTCAAGAAGCAAGCACTGATAGGAGAAAACTACGCAATGGAAAATATGTTAATGTAGAAATGTCTAGCTTAAATAAAATTAATGGTGATACTACAAAACATCGTTCACCACAACAGAAGATTCAATCAAAAAAGTCCAGCAAAAGAAGAAGCAACGAAACTGAAGTTCTGGAATCAAAGGTTCCTATGTTAATAGAAGATAATACAGTAATGCCTGATATATCAGACACTAAATTAAAGGATGAACAAGAAGATTCAAGCGATGAATCTGAAACTAATACACTTAAAAAGACCAAAACAGACAATAATAATATACCTATAAAAGAACCTATAATGTTGCAACAAAAACCTATTAATGTCCAACAGAAATGTGAATATTGTTGTCAAAAATTAACAAGCACAGATATCAAAATATATCCTGGTCATCCTAATGGAGCTGTAGAGGAAATGATTGCATTGACAGATCCTAAATTATCTTTATTTACAGGAGAAGAAACTATGTTTTATGAAGGTGATGAAAGGCCACAAAATAAAATAACACATTTTTGTGTATATGATAAAAATGGACACTTATGTCCTTTTGATACTGGTTTAATTGAAAAGAATGTTATACTTTACTTTTCTGGTTACATGAAACCTATTTATGAAGAAAATTCATCTCCAGAAGGTGGTATGCCTACAAAAGATATAGGCCCAATAAATGAATGGTGGGTGTCAGGGTTTGATGGTGGTGAATTAGCATTGATAGGATTTAACACACCATTTGCAGAATATATATTAATGGAACCAGCTGAAGCATATGCACCATTTATGGATTCTGTGAAAGAAAAAATCTATATGAGCAAGATAGTTATAGAATTTTTACTGGACGAAATTAATCCTACTTATGAAGATTTATTACATAGATTGCAAACCATTGTTCCACCAAAAGGATTATCTAGGTTCACAGAAGATTCTTTGTTACGTTATGCACAATTTATCTGTGATCAAGTTATTTCCTTTGATGCATCAGCAAGACCAGAAGATCCTCTATTGATTACAAGTCCATGTATGCGAGCATTGATAACACTTGCAGGTGTAACACTAAAGAAAAGAATTGCATTACGTAGACCCCACTCAAAAGATCAAAAGAATAAAAAAGTTACTTGGACCAAAGCCACGACTACAAAATTAGTTAATAATATGTTTGAAACATTCTTTTCTGATCAAATAGCCACAAACGGTAATAAAGAAATAATGGGACCAAAAAGACAAAGATGTGGAATATGTGAAATTTGTCAACAACCAGACTGTGGTATCTGTGCAGCTTGTAAAGACATGATTAAATTTGGTGGATCTGGAAGAAGCAAGCAAGCTTGCAATAGAAGAAGATGTCCAAATATGGCTATACAAGAAGCAGATGATTCAGATGCAGAAGATGATGATCTTAATGACATGCCAATGGAAAATACGAAGATCACTCAAAAAATGATTTTAAAAGAATTTAAGCATGTAGAGAAAGAAATTACATGGATAGGAGAACCAGTTATAGATGATGGTAGAAGAACATTTTATAACTCAGTTATGGTAACTGAAGAAGAAATAAAAGCAAATGATTATGTATTAATTGAATCAAATGATCCTACTGTTCCATTGCAAGTAGCTAAAGTTATGTATATGTGGGAGGACAAAAGTGGTGCTAAATTGTGTCATGCAAATTGGTTTAGAAGAGGCAGTGATACTGTACTTGGTGAAACATCAGATCCTTTGGAACTGTTTTTACTTGATGAATGTGACAATGTACCATTCACTTCAATAAAGTCTAAAGCTACTGTTCTTTATAAAGCCAGTCCCAACAATTGGAGTGAATTAGGTAATGACACTATTTATTATTTAAGATATTATATATTATATACATAATATTTATTAATTATGTTTCAGGAAATACGGATATACCATTAGAAGATGAAATACAAAATAAAGATGGAAAAACATTTTTCTATCAAAAAAAGTATACCCCAGAAACAGCGCGTTTTGAAGATCCTTCTCCAGATCCTATTTGCCCACGCAAAGAAATCAGTCATCGATTTTGTCCTGCTTGTGTGCGATTCACTACATTACAATGTTACTATACACCAAAGGTTTTTGATCGGGGAGAAGAAAAAAGTAATAAAGAAGTAATATATAACACAGTAAAATATAAAGGCGAAGATTTTACAGTTGGGACAGCTGTATTTTTAATGCCAGGAGCTATAAAGTATAAATATACATCTATAAATCACATTTCTACGAAACCAAAGAAAGGAAAGGTAGATGAAGATATGTATCCCGAATATTATCGAAAATCATCAGATCACGTAAAAGGATCAAATTACGATACGCCTGAACCATTTCATATTGGTTATATAAATGCAATATATGCAACGACTAATAGTCAGTTAGTCGCATCCTCCGAAATATGGATTAAAATAAATAAGATGTATCGACCAGAAAATACACATAAAGGACTTACACTGATGCAACAGGTTGATCTTAATATGCTGTATTGGAGTGATGAAGGTAAAATATTATAATAGATATATTCATTCATAAATTACATACACACATTGATAAATCTAATTTTAATTTAAACATTTTAGTTTGCGACGTGAGATTTTCAGATGTGGCAGGAAAATGTTATTTGATGTATTTAGAAAATCTAGATCAATCTCCAGAAGAATGGACTGCTGCTGGCCCCAATCGTTTTTACTTTTCACAAGCTTATAATGCTTCAGAAAAAACTTTTGTTGATCCGCCAAATCATGCTATGGGTATTGGAAAATCTGGAAAAGGGAAAGGGAAAGGAAAAGGAAAAGCAAAGTACAAAAATAAACAGTTAGATAATGATAATAAGAAAATAATTAATAAACCTATAGATTATTGCACTGTACCAAAAAAATTAAAGACGCTAGATGTTTTTGCTGGTTGTGGTGGTTAGTGTAAAATTTAATATTTTCGTTTTTTAAGCATTGATCGCCATTTTTAAATTAAAACTTCAATTGCAGGCTTATCCGAAGGATTGAGACAAGCTGGTATTATAGACAATCAATGGGCGATTGAAAAAGATGAACCAGCTGCATGTGCGTATCGACTTAATAATCCTAATACAACAGTGTTCTGTGAAGACTGCAATGTACTTTTGCGAAAAGTTATGAATGTAAGTGTAATTATTGTTATAGACGAAAATTCTAAGAAAAATATACACATATGAATTTTATAATATAGGGCGAACTTCGCGATAACAGTGGACAGCGTTTGCCTCAAAAAGGGGAAGTAGAATTATTATGTGGTGGACCACCTTGCCAAGGTTTTAGTGGCATGAATCGTTTTAATTCACGGCAATACTCATTATTTAAGAACTCTTTAGTAGTATCTTGTTTGTCCTATTGCGATTATTATAGGCCAAAATTTTTTATTATGGAAAATGTCAGAAATTTTGTATCTTTTAAAAAAAGTATGGTACTCAAGTTAACATTAAGGTGCCTTGTACGAATGGGTTACCAATGCACGTTTGGTATTCTACAAGCTGGAAATTATGGTATTCCGCAAACAAGGAGAAGGTAAAAACGAATTTATGTTCATTAGTTACACGTTTATTTTTTATTACTTAACGTTTCTAATCCTCAGTTATACATTTTTAGATTGATAATATTAGCTGCTGCTCCTGGGGAAGTTCTTCCAAAATATCCAGAACCGACTCATGTGTTTAGTAAACGAGCATGCCAATTAAGTGTTATTGTAGATAACAAAAAAGTAGGATACAATTATTATTTGCATTTCAATTATGAAATTATCTATACAAATTTCTTAATATTTTTATTTTTTGATAGTATTCATCGAACTGCGATTGGACAGAGTCAGCACCGTATAGAACAATCAGTGTTCGTGATGCGATGTCTGATTTACCTAATATCCGAAATGGATGGAATAAGGAAGAAATTGCTTATGGCGATGAACCAATATCTCACTTTCAAAGAAAAGTAAGTTGCCACATGTTCATGTAATATTAATATAAAAATATTTGTTTATTAAATATTTCACATTTATTTATAGATAAGACCTAAAGAACCTGATGCTATATTAAGAGATCATATTTGTAAAGATATGGCACCCCTCGTTGAAGCACGAATAGCACATATTCCAACTGCAAGCGGATCTGATTGGCGAGATTTACCAAATATTGCAGTACGTTTAAGCGATGGAACATATTCAAAAAAATTGTAAGTATATTTAACATCTAAATCCATATATAATGCAGCTTAAAATTTTTAAACAATAATAATAATATGTTTATGTTACAGAGAATACACGCATAATGATAAAAAATCAGGTAAAAGTTCTACAGGAGCACTTCGTGGAGTATGTAATTGTTCTGCTGGCAAAATATGTGATCCGATGGATCGACAGTATAATACTCTAATTCCTTGGTGCTTACCTCACACTGGAAAACGTCACAATCAGTGGGCAGGTTTATATGGGAGATTAGAATGGGATGGATTTTTTGGTACTACTATTACTAATCCAGAACCTATGGGTAAACAGGTACATGTTTATTTTTTTGTATTAAATTATCCTGTATTTAATGTCCACTTGTATATTAAATTTCTTACTTTGTTAATAGGGTCGCGTTTTGCATCCTGAACAAACAAGAGTTGTGAGCGTAAGAGAATGTGCCAGATCACAAGGTTTTCCAGACTCTTTCCGATTTTATGGAAACATACTCGATAAACATCGTCAAATTGGAAACGCAGTCCCACCACCATTAGGTGCTGCTTTGGGTCTTGAGATTAGGAAATGCTTAAGGACTGAAAATATTGATCAATCAGAAAACAATTAAATGACTTTAGTAATTAATAACATTTTAAACATCGTGATAATTAAATATTACACTCAAGTTTAATACTAATACAATAAGTTATAGATTATTTTTTTATCTACATGTATTTATCATAATGTGTTCAATGAAAATATGTAGATGCTTTTATTTTGTACATGGTTAAAAGTATTATGTAATACTTACGCAGTATGCACTATGCAATACTAAAATTATAAAATGAAATTAAGAAGTCAGCAGTATTTTAAATTAAACGATTAAAATTTAAATAAGCCGTACGTATTGAGAGCTTGGTATATGTACATATTGTATCTTTTTATAAATATAAGTTGAAGATAACATTTATCAATTACTTTTAGAAGAGAAACTATGACAAATAAAGTTTTCAGACAACATAAGGAATGTTACAATATAAAAATTTACAATTATTTTTATCTATTTTAATTGTATACAAATGCACAAAATGGATTCCATATTTCAATTACAAAGTATAATAAATTTCTTTGTAACACATATAAATAATGTAAATAATTTTGGTCTCATCCCTAATAATACTTCAAATTCTTATTAGTTGCATGCTGTAATAATTATAATTGATAAGTAGATACATTGTTTAGTTCTTAGTAGTACAATTTTTAATTCTTTAAACTTCTAAAATTTTTAATTTACAAATCTTCAAATTCCCAAATTTCTAATATTTCATATCTGTTGGATTTTTAACACGTCATCATTTCATGGTTGCACGCACCGTGCACACTAACGCATCATGAGTTCTTCGGCGGGCACTTGATTTGTTCATACTGATTTAAAACAGTAATACTCGGATTACATGTTTGAATAATTTAAATAATATTTAGATCTTTTAGTGTCAATATGTGGGCAGATACTATTTTAATCGTATTTATTAGTATCTGTACAGCTTTATTAGGAGAAGGTAAAAATTGTTTTCTTAACTTTGAGGTTATTTTTGTATTTTCATATTATTTTGAAATTGTTTATAGGTTTAACATGGCTAATGGTTTATAGAACAGAGAAATATCAAAAATTGAAATCAGAAGTAGAAAAGCAAAGTAAAAAGTGTAAGTTGCTGAATAATAATGGTGTCAAATGAAATTGGATTATGAACACTTTGTCATCAATACAGAATATTTATTAATGACAATTGTATGTAATATATTTCAGTGGAAAAGAGAAAGGAAGCTCATGGAGATTCATTAGATAAACACCAAAAGAAAAAAATTGAACGAGAAGAGGAAAGATTAAAAAATAATAACAGAGATCTATCACTCGTAAAAATGAAATCAATGTTTGCAATTGGTTTTGCATTTACTGCTCTTTTAAGCATGTTCAATAGCATTTTTGATGGTAGAGTTGTGGCAAGATTGCCTTTTGTTCCAATTAGTTGGATACAAGGTTTATCCCATAGAAATCTTCCAGGAGATGATTATACAGAATGTTCCTTTATTTTTCTTTATATACTTTGCACTATGAGCATTAGACAGGTAAAGACTTCTTATGTCATATTTCTAAAATAAAAAGATTCTGATTTGGTATTTTATCTAACTATAACATTTTTGAAAAACTTAAAACATTATTTTGTTATTTACAGAATATTCAAAAGCTACTTGGATTTGCTCCATCTAGAACAGCAAGTAAACAAAGTGGAAGTATTTTTGGCCCTCCACCTCAACAATTTAAATAAATTTAGAATTACTTAAATTAATAAAATATTTCTCATTCTATTTTAATTAATGAATGATTGATATCGAAAGAGATAAATTTTCATATAAATTAAAAGTGGAGCTTAATATATTATAATATATACTTGATGTGTATATTACCTTTTTGAATATACAGTTTAGTATACATATTATGTATATTTAATATTAATGTCTTTAATTTGTATATAATATATTGTTTTATTGACTATTAAAGAATTGTTGATAAGTAATTATTTAAACATGTAATTGTTAGATGTATAAAGAAAAGTATGATTTTTATAGAAACATAAAAATATAAAGATAATCGAAAATATTTAAAAATATTAATGAGAAGATAATAAAATGTTTAAATATATTGTAAAGGGAGTCTTTTAATTGGTAGAGTAACTGCAGTATATTTTAGAAAATAGGTATGACTCATGTATTCCATCAAGCAGTTCTTATACAACAATCAATGTTATATACAAACATAACAATCAATCATATACAAAAAAATAACCACTACCTTTAATTCGTAAAAAATATTTAATACAATGGTATGCTAGCGATCGCGTTTGTCGAATACATGTTCAACTTCACACGTGAAAAGGTATTCTACAAACATCAGATCGTTTTGCACTTCACTATTTCAAATTATACATACACGTCTTTACTAAAAACTTGCTTTCTTTTATATTATTACATATTATTTAAGCCTAAAACAGTCTCTTGTTATTAGAGCTAGCGAGATTTTATACAAAATGGTACAATTATAATATTTACAATCGATCTACATACACGACTAAATGTAAGATATCTTAATTTAATAAAAAGTTATTTAACTTATTATTTGAACTTTTGGTGTTACAATATTCCGTTGTATATTACCCTCGATTCATTTCAACAGTATTTTAATTACATACATATATTCATTAGTAGAAAGCGATTAGACACCCATGTGGCAATCTGAAAGACAAATGCTTCTTAAATTGGAATTTGCACTTTCTGCTCATTATAGCGTCATACACTTTGAAATCATCACTCGTCATGCCAATAAGATTAAAATCTACGACGATCCCGTACATTTTAGTTTTTATTATAATTACCTCAACCATATTTTCGGCAGTGGCTACTCTCTGTAAATTATGAACGAAAAAGGAAGACATGTCAATCGAGATTTTGTTCTACGAGACTCCAATTATTAATATGTTAAGAAAACAGATAAATAAAAAGTATCTTTAATATCATTTCAGACTTCATTAAATATCTGTTTAAAATTATAATAAAAAGTAATGTGTAGGAACCTCTTGCCGTCCAGCAGCCGACGAACCTATTTGTTTTTCTCTCATTGTTATTTTGAATTCAAAGCAGCTTTCGATATTAAAATTCTGCACGATATTGTTCATAAAAAATAAACCTATCACGGAATTTTTTCTTGTAATATTCACTTTCCATATTACACAATGCAAAAGAATCGAAAGTTATTGTATACCATTCAATCTTGAGAAAATATACGTGTATAAATGTCATATTATCTGCCTGATTCTTTGCATAATTAATAGAAAATTGCACGTTATAATCAATTTCCTCGACTAATATAAGCTTGTGTCGAATATAATTTGATATTTTCCATACGATCTCGTTCCGATACGATTTTTATTCATTCTCGTTGGTTCACTTTAAGTAGAATGAACACTCATATTATGCTACCCACGAAAATTCCAATAAATCCTTTCATCACTTCAACTATTTTCAAAACGGTGGACAGTTCACTCCGGGATGAAGATACTGACATTTATCACCAACCCGACAGTAACCATTTTTCGAAAATTGTCTGCACACGGGAGGTTGTTTTCCACTTCCTCTCCATCCGCCACCTCCTCTCCATCCTCCTCTTCCCGGTGGTCCCCCACCGCCTCTGTACCAACCAGGTCCAGGAACTCCTCTACCTCTGCCGTGCATTGGACCGCCACCTCTGGGACCTTGGAAGTTAGGCCCAGGACCGTACAAAGGACCAGGTGGTCCTTGGAAATTATTTGGATTCATATTATTGAATCCCATGTCTTCTGGACCCATCATACCATAACCTTCTTGCTGTTGATTATACATAGGCGGTGGTCCTAGCATTCCAGGCGGCACCATTGGACCACCTTCCATTCCGGGTGGAAATGCATTTGGCATATTGCCCATGGGATTCATTCCCATAGCATCAGGGACTACAACTTTTCCATCTCCAGTTCTCCAACCTCCTCCTCCGGCAGACATTGGACCTCCCATTTCTGGACCTAACGGGCCCATGTGAGACGGTGGCATCATCTGCTGAGACATTTGAGGCATTGGTCCCATTGATGCCTGAGGACCCATAGGCGCCATTACTGGCTGTTGATTATGGGGGAACGAGGAATAGTGGAAGTTTGAAACTGGAGGTGTCTGAGGCTGCAACTGCGGTTTTGGTTCTGGCCACGGCATGGAAGTAAAGTCTTTCTCGCTTTCTTTATTTCCTGTGAGGTCGTCCAAAGGAATGATTTTGGGTTCGCTATATACATGGTGACGCTCTTCATCAGGCTCCGCTGCAGAGTCTGGAATCCTGCAATCCAAACATACTATATAAGAAAACTATTCTACTTTCAGACAGAACATTTTATGTAATCATGTTTTGTGCTACTCTGATCAATAAGTACAATCCATGTTTTAGATTGTTCTTTGGCTTTGAGTACCTATTTCTTTTACTATAGCATGAGTACTATTATTCACATGATTACAAAAATAAATATTCATGTGTTATAACATGCAATTTATCAAATTTTGTATTACTAACTATTGAAATATATACTTACATGCTTCGGTTGAAATATAACGCTTGTAAAATGCCTTTCTCCCGAGCATATTGAATATCTTTCTCCCTGCTGTCTTTTCCGGGCTCTACTAAGGCAGGAGGTAGATCGATCGGAATTAAAGGTTTCCACCTTGTTCTCTCCTCCATCAAATCTTCATTACCTATAAAAATTATTAAATTTTATTCCAGTGTTGTTAACAACTAAAATATGGTAGAAAATGTTTGATTATGAATAACATACTTAATTTTCTGGCCATCTGGAATGCTTCCCTCTCGTTTTGTTTTTCCATTTGTTTCATATCAGTGAACGTTTTCGTCACGTTCACCCTTTCTGTTTCATCCAACTCGAAGTAACGCACGGATTCCAAGTCCGTTTTCCATTTCAACACTTTTTTCGGCCCTTTACGTTTCTGAAGCAATAAAACGCTTCTCAGTCCATCGACATATCGTATTTCAGGATAAGCACCGACATTCTCTTTCTTTGTAGAATCTGACATGGAAGACGTATCCTCCGGAGAATCGGAAGTCTTTTCTTCTACATCGTCGTCCGGTGTGGGTGCTGAAAAGACAATAGAACATTTTTATATACACAGTCAAAAAAATATAAAATATAAAACAAATTGTGGAACTTACTATTGCTTCCATCATCATCAACGTCCGCCTTAAATACTCTATTTTCTTTTTGATCATCGGACGTTTCTTCTTTCTCTTTCTTAGCATCGTCGTCCGAATTCTCTTTCTCCTTTTGCTCCTTATCTTCGTCTGTCTCCAAAGTGTCTTGGTAAAACTGCAAGAAAAAGTATGATTTAAATAAATGTGATATTGTCAAATAATTTTTCGATAAAATTTATAACAAATAGTTTTAATTATTATTAAAAATTGTGAGTTGTTTATTAAATAAATAAATAAAAATATTTTAGTGTAATTAATAATTTTATAATAATTAAACGCACCTTAAAGTTAGGCTTGACAACTACAGGTGATTTTTCATCGGCACTTGGTGGTGAGGTGGGTGGAGGTGTAACATCACGATTATCGTTACTGGCAGTTTCCTGTTTCTTCGCTTCCGTGGGACCGTCTTTCGTGATGGATGTTCTCCGCTTCCTCTTCCTCGGCTCTTTACTTTTCGTCGATGCAGTCAAAGCATCCATAAACATATCACTTTCTTGCAAAACCATCGCTGGAAAAAAATAATAATCACCTATTAATTCAAATAAAAGACAACAGAAAAATATTGATATGTTAATTATCTTATCAGAAATTGTTGCGCTAACATTCGAAGTAGTACAACTGTTAATTAATATCGAATATAAATACGTATATTTAAATAAAGAAATTTTTAGTTCATAATCTTGTTATGTCCCCAATTCGAATGTAATAAAAATAAATGTCCAAACGTAATCCTGTAAAGTAATCTTTAATTACAAAATGTTGTTCCTAAAAAGTTGCAAAAGATTAACAAAGTTGCGTGAAGATTGATAAACACTTGATCGTACTGAAACTAAGTAAAGTTAGTGGAGAACGGACGAAGACATCAATAAATCTGTAACAAAATTAAAATTGTATATTAAAATTGGAAAATCGACGTAATCTTCGATAAAGTATATTATAATACACGAATACATTATGTTATATTTTAATATCCATAACATCGATAAATTATGATAAGTAATCATAAATGTACTAATAAATGTCTTATGAAAGGAATAAATCGATGTAATCCAAAGTTTTAAGCAAAGATAAACGCGCACCCGTTTAATATTAACATCATTCAAAGTACGTGAACTCGTGACGAGCAAAAGGCGTAAATATAAATGTGGAAAACATTATAAATGTGTATTTTTTTACAATCTACGTTTGTTATCTGCAACAAGGTTTTTCTTGTTTCATTAATCAGATACATAAAAAAACAGCAATCGTTCGATCGACGCTAAAGCATTTCGCTCCTAAAGCGCGATATATTTTTCAAATTTTCTGCGATGCGAGGACGCATTAATTATCATATAAATTTATAGTTTCAGTGACATGCAGAAACAAAAAGTTGAATTTTTGTTTAATGATCAATATATATTTTAATGCCTTGAGTAACATTTCTCTCGTTTCAAAGATGTTTTTAATAACTTTTACATAAAACAAGAATCAGTACGAAAACTCGATGTTCGATTTTTGATTATAAATCAATGTTAGATTTAAAATGCAAGAAAAAAGATAAAATACATTCATAATCGTCGAAACGCATTTGATAGAAGTAATAATAACAAACTGGGGAATAATATATGGGTTTTAATTGTACGGCTCCAATTTTATTTCCATAAACCTTTAAAATCACGCTCGTTAGTCTGCTTCGTTTCAAACGCGTTCTGCAGAAGTCGTACATTCAACTAGTTTATTAATAATAAATAAATAAACATTTAGTTTTATAAATAATTGCTTCGAACGTGTACACTCTTTATTCGAACAAATTTTACGCAATCGAATAATTTAAAATTGTTTCATTCTTTTTACGTCTTTTCAAGAGAAGCGACAGAGAATGATTTTCCTCGGCAAAGAAATGATAGAAAATTCGTAAATAACAATAACTGAATATTCACAAAAAATAAATAACAACGTAAACATAATTACAATAATATAAATAAAATTTAAATATAATACATACTATATTTAGGACAACTTTAATTCGAATTAGACGTACAAAAATTAATATTAACATTTTATTTTGAATGACTATCTTGTAATAAGATAAAATGCTAACGCATACACATTTTTTAGAAAGCGTTTTCTGTATATCGAATAAAAGAAAATATAGTAGCTGAAATAAAATAAGGTAAGCTACTCGTTCGTTTAATATCTTTTTCAAGTTCAAATTGAAACACCGCACGACGAGAAAATCGTCGACGAATGGCGCGGATCTAAATATGTGGAACGGTTAATATAATGCGTGAGCGTAATGCATTGCCACGAGAAATAGTCTGGCCTCATACGCGATAGCCGACGTAAAGACCATTGCAAAAACATCGTCCTTAGTACTCGAGCACACCAACAAGTGCGCCGTTGCGCAACTCCGCCGTAATTCCCGCCTATTCTCTTCCGACGCGTCTAATTCAAACAAATTATTTTTAAATCTTTCTTTCTCTCTCTATTTAATTATTCAAATTGTCCAATATCGAATTATATCAACTCTGTCGTATCGATTCTGTTTTCTTCGTATATTCGAATGTAGGATTAACTACGTATTTCTCTTCGAACCGCAATAGGATTTGTTTCTATCAGATAAGAGATTCCCAAAATGAGGGTGTGGGATATTTTGATCTTGAAATTTCGAATGATTTTGGGTGGGTCGCGTTAAATATTAAAATATAAAAAAATTAAAAGTAGTGTAGCGATATTTTTTATTCAACCCCCCTTTCCTTTTTAAAATAGCGTTACAAGCATGAATAATATATAACTCTGAAAACACTCTTGTACAAATGGATTTCAAACTAACTGTCATTCAGAGAAGTTCGTATACACCAGTGATATGCAGATCAAGTGTCCATCGATGAGCTCACGGGTGCAACGACGAGGTGTTGGAAATCCATAATTTCAATTTTCACCTTCAGAAATTTAAGCTTTTGGAAAAGTGTATTAGAGATCTGGAAACTTGAGAATTCGAGGATTTATACTTAAGGGAATTTGGAGTGTTTCAGATTCGGTGGTTCAGAAATGGAATTTGATAAGATTCAAAATTTCGAGATTTTCGAAGTGAGAATTTGACTACCCATCAGCGCCCGCGAGTGCACACCACTTGCCCATCACTGGTACACACGATAATGTATCTTTCGATTTATCTATCTTGTTTCAACGTATTGAACATGAATTTTTGTTTGAACTCGATAAATTTTAGGATAAATAACAGAATACGCATCGAGCACAATCATCGAATAGGAAACATCAAAGTTTCGTTTCTCCTGTATTTTCTTCTTTATATCTTTTTTCCCATTCCAGTAACGTTTTCGATTCGTTTAATGCGCGATTACTGGCAAGGAAGAAGACCTTCTTCGCCATGCCGACGTTGTCATTGGAAATAGACGAATTACACGTCGTAAGAAGAGACTCGTTGATCCTAAGGGGCGGCTTGTTCGAAGACGTTGAGTCGGTACGCAGCGTCGTATTTTTCATGCATTTTTTTCGGAAGTGCTTTTCCACGAAATTCCACATTCGTTTTCAAACGAATTTCCTTCGAACATCATGCCACGCATTTTTTGTTCGCTTTTCCATGTATTCATCCATACATACAATTACTTTCTGCTTCTCTTTTTCATCTCTTTCTCCGTCTCACTCTCCCTCTTTCTTTCTCTATTTCTCTCTCGCTCTCCCATTCTCTCTCATTCTTTCTCGCGTTCAGAAGGATATCTTGGGACTATATGCCCGATGCAAATTTCAATTCTCTCTGATGAACGTATTTCGATTGATTGTGCGAATTCACTGTGAATTAAACAATGTTACAGAATTGGAAATGACGTATCTCAAGTAACAATTTTGTTTGCCCTGTGCAATGACACTTGAAATGGTATCACAATGTTAAGACATTGCATCCATTTATTAAACAATAAGAAATTATCAAAGCAGAAACCTTATCGTTTTTGATGTAGTACGAGTAAACTACAATATGTTATATCAACGTTATCCAGCACAGTGATTGGCACCAATGGGTACACTATCTCTTGTTATATTGCTACGAACGAGACTGTAGCAAACGATAATAGAGAAAGGCTTTTCCACACAGCATTTACAAATTTACAAATTTCGAGATTCTAAACTAAAAACTGTGTACTTTCTCAGTTTGAGAATTTCTAAATTTATATATTTGAAAATGCGAATCCATGAACCGCCGTACGCTACAACGATAAGAGGGCGCCACTAGCGTACAAGAAAGTTCATATGAAGGAAACTCGCTCGGACCGGCAATATAAGTGATGGCAATATGTTGTGCCTCGAGGGCGCTATATTCGCGAGGTTGTCAGGAGTGGAAAGATGAATTCGATATTGTCCTCTTTCTTGCACATCTCGTTATTGCACCGACCGTGCATCACTATTTCTTCGACGGACACTTAATCTGTTCATCACTGAATATAGCGTAACTTTACTATCGCAACCTAGTAGATCGTTTCAACATACGATACCATTTTGAGTGTCCAGATTTGCACTTTCAATTTTCTACGATTAGTCACCGAGAGGATGGAAATCTGGATGGGCTCACGGAATTGAGTGTTTTGCTTTATCAAGCATTCAGTGAGCAAGATGTATAGCAGAAACCCAAGAGTTAAATATTTCCAGATTTCTGATCAATTTATTTAAATGCTTAATAGGGTGTACATGTACAAGGGAAGAAGTATGGACAGACAAGAGTTGGTTTGTTTCCTTACCTAGATAGATTAGTAATATCCATGGTGACTTCTATCGGTGTAATCAGTTTGTTGGAGAACGGTAAAACACACACCCCGAAAAGATATATCGATAAGAACACACCTTTCGTTATTCTTTTTTTTTGTTTTATCCAAATATTCGTAGAAGAAACTGCACAATTAATTCGAATGTGTCGCTTATTAAAAATATTTTGACTATACGAATTTACCACGTGGCACTAGAGCGTTTAGATATTACGTACGATATTTAGTTAGTACTTTATCGAAGATTACCTGCTGAAGCTTCTTAATATAGCAAATAAATCGATGCTCAAAGAGATGATCCTAATGTCTTCGTTCTTCTAACGTGATGTTAATTATCGAGGCAAGCACAAGAGAAATCCGTTCGATCCACTTCCATGTGGGTCGAGTGATATGTTTTCTTATACCTTCTACAATATTCTAATAATTTGTAGGAAAGTAATACAGGGTCCTATTATATACTATAAACTAAAATATATATGCCTGAAAGAAGTTGTGAATTAATAAAAATAAGTAAGAAAACTATGTAAATTTAGCGAATGAAGTGAAATATCAATATTCACGCAACAGATATAAAGTATATAAATATATATAGTTTGCTCGTATTTCTCCTGGAGCCAACCACCTGCAAACTCAATATTAAGAAGTTAGTAATAGAATGGTATAATAGAAGAAACTGATATTCAAAGACTAGTTATTTTAAGTTCAATTTAGTAACTTGATTTACTTCCTAATTTCTGCATAACAAAAATTTAATCATAAAACTAAAATCAAGAAACACTATATTCAATACTTTTACATTGTCTTTTTTATGCTTTCACAGAATGAAATAATTTAAAAGATTGCACAATGTACCAGTTTAAATAATTTTAACATTAGAATTACGTGTTAAAATATGCTAAGTGTTAAACTACTCGCTAAAATATAAATTACTCGTGAAAAACGTATGCGCACTAATAATAAAAAAAAAGAAGCTAATTTAAGTTTAAAGTATCTAGTCTTAGAACATCAGCATTAGATAAGAATTTTAGATAATATATACCTTTGTCCCTAAAGAATTAAAATTAAAGTTAACTTGTAGAAAAAAATAATATACATGTACTTGCAAAGAAATATTTGAAATTTTAGAGATTGAATAATACTTACGTTTTGGTTTTGGTGGTATCAATTTGATGCCTCCTTTCTTTTCTTCGCCTGGAGGAGTTGTTGGCGAGTCCAATGATAATTTCGCTCGTTTATCCGCTGTTGGAATAGCTTCTCTAAGTGGAGATGGCCTTTTTAAAACAGGTAATTTTTGGGGTATAACCTTCTTATCAATGATAGGATTTGGTTTTTTTGCTGATCTAGGTGGAGGAGGTTTTACTTCTTCCTCCAGACCTGTTGATCGAAATTTAGAGTTAAATGTTTTCACAGTCTTTGGTCGTGATGTAGAATCCTGAGAATTTTTCCTACTCTCAATAGAAATAGAAATATTCTTTTTTTCTGGGATCGAAACAATTTTCTTTGAATCAGTCTTATTTTCTTTAGAGCTATCTCGGGAATCCGTTGACGATTTTCTTACGACTGCATCTCCGGACTTTTCTTCTTCCAATTTTTTCTTCGGTATTTTCCCCAATTTGGAACTCAGTGCTTGACCTTGTACTTTTTCTAGAGTTGCTTTATCCTTCTCTGCCTGATCTTTCTTCTGTTTTTCTTTTTCTCGTTCTTTATCGGTTTTACTTTTACTAGAGCTATGTTTATTGGATGAATTGGATGAGTGATGTTTATCCTTGTCCTTGGAAGACTTGTCCTTGGAACTATAACTTTTTGAACTACTACTACTAGAGCTAGAGCGATGACTACTGGATTTATAAGATGTGGAACTACTACGATGCGAACTGGAACTGGAGGTATGTTTAGAAGAACTTTTAGAAGATGAAGACGAACTATGATGATTTTTTTTATCTGAACTACTAGATTTTTTTTCATCTTTTTTAGTAGAGTCCCGATTTTCTTTATTACTAGACTTACTACTTTCACTACTACCATTGTCTTTAATGTCTTTAATGTCTTTATTGTCCCTACTCTTAACAATGTCCACGTCGAGATCGTCCGTGGAATCTACTACAGTTTGTTTCACTTCACTTGAAACTTGGTCTAATTTTTCAGATTGTACATCTGCTTCACAATCTTGTCCACTGACTACACCATCACTAAGTTCCATAGATGCTACTTCCTCCTCAGAATTTTCTTTCACAGGAGGTGTATCATCCACAACATCTCCATTAACTTCTACTTTTGTACTGTTTGCATTTAAAACACTATTAATATTTGCAGCGTCTGTCTCCACTTTCGTAAGAATTTGTTTGCCTTCACGAATTGTAATTTTATACACAGGAACTGGAGACTGAGAAGACGTAGATACCACAACAAAAGCAGGCTTTTTTGATTGCTGTGTTGACAATTGTTGTTGTATTTGCACCTGTTGTGGTTTGCTAACAACTTGCAACTGCAAGGATTGTACAGTTGTCCTCTCTTGCAACTGATGTTGTTGTTCTTGCGATTGTTGTTGCTGCTGAACATGAGATACAGCAACAGTTGACGTAGAGTTTGGAATAAATTGTAGATCTTGCACCTGAACCGTTGCATTTTCTGCACCATCAGTAACTTGTTGAATACCACAATGAATGGAATACTGTTGTTGCTGTGGTTGTGTCGACTGAGGAACTAAACTTTGTCCCAAAGCCCCAGTTGTTTGTACCGGAATCGTCATGATTTGTGCTGGTACAGAATTCGGTGCAGCTTCTCCTTTCACTATTTTTAACCACTGCTCAACTAATCGACTAGCCAACACTCTAACACCTTGATGACTACCTTCCTTTGATAAACCTTTTATCAATTTTGGACAATTGTTGCTCTTTAATCGTTCAATATCTACTGGACATAACAAGAGAAGTTCAAGCAGTTCTTGAATCAGAGCCCAATTTTTTGCAAGAATGCCATCAGTGAGCCACATATGAACGAGATTCCATCCTCCAGCACCCATAAATCTGAACAAAGAAAAATATTGTTTATATTATAAATTACATTGTACTGTATCACTTTTTCTCTAATGATACATCAAATAATTTAAATAAATGAAATTGTGGAACTCTCATCAGTGAGTACAGCCCATGTATTGAAACTGTTCATTGGTTTAGAGTACCTATTTTTTTTAATCTAGCATATTTATTATATATCACACAGGAATACAAGGTATGAATATCTGTGTGTATGCAATATGCAATATAAAGAATTTTACTCTCAACATAAACATTTGTGCAATTATATCTTCTTAAAATGAATATTATTTATTTGATGTATAAAAAATTAATAATACAGGTAAAAAAGAGCTCATATACTTACTGGCTAAGTAAATCAGTATTTGTAGTTTTTAATATTTGTATGTAAATGCATTTTGAAACAAGTTTCTTTGAAAACTTTGTCATTAAATTAGTCAATCGATGAACTTCTTCTTTACTTTTAATACCTCCAGTTGGCCCCAATAAAACGCTAAGACATTTCAATAAAGATAGAGGATCTATACGTGGCTGAAAAAGCACATGTAAAATGTCATATATGTTGAAGTTTTAACAGATTATACATAGTAATGTAATTGTGTGTAATTATGTGTAATAATGTAAAAACTTAATCCACCAAAATTCAAATGTTTTAAATGAAATGTCATGAATTCGACTTTATATTTTAATTTTTTTTAACTAATCAGGATTAGGTCTCACAGTTTCATTAACAATATATGTGTTTTATACCAAGTACGACAAAGCAGTTTTTGAAAATTCAATAATTTAAATATTCTAAAATTTGAGAATATATCCCTGATGCCACATGGATAGAAAATTCCAATCTATATTTTGGTATAGAATGATTATATCAAAAATTTATTAAATTGAAATTTATCTGAATACTTATGTTATTTGCTTTTCTGAATATTTAATAATCCAAGTTCATTTAAATTAATATTTACTAAAATACCTTTCCATTATATGGGATATTTTATAACCTCATATTATGTAATGATGAAAGTATACATTACATTAAAACATTTCAATATGAGAGGATAACTTGTTAAATATACATATAAATGTAAGGAAAAAGCGATAGAATCATTTACCTTCACCATTTTATTACTCAATACGAGTATTAGTAACGTATATTACATTAATTTTTAAAATAAACTCTCATTAAACTACCTACATCGTGCGAATATTAAAAAGTCGGTAATGCCACAAATAGAATACGAGGTCAAATGAATGAAGGTTATTGATCCTAGCGCTTTCCCCTCCCATTACACGTCAATCGTAATTCATCGCACATGGCGCCCTCTCTAAAGAAATTTACAAACTAAGAGGAAAGTGATTGATTCGAACAAAAAAACTAGACTTACCATTTTGATGTTATTCTTGACGATTTAACGCATATTGAAGTACAAACAAAGGATCATGTCGTAAATCTGCAATGAAACACAAAAACATTCGTTCTTTTAATGGTGAAACGAAACACAGTTTTTCGAGGCTAAGCATACGCGACACCGCCATATTGTTCAACATTCTAACGAATATAGATTGTATTTAACTCAAAAAAATCCACGTCTACGAATAAAAAATTATATCTAAGATCATTACCTAAGCCTAAAATATACTTTCACGGACAATTGTTCGTTAACAAGAAATTCTTGAAATGCTTCGTAATTCTCATTGCCCTTATCATTCAACTATACAAAGAATCTGCCCTCACAAAACGGAAATGAGAATCGAAAGGATTTTTGTACAGAATCTTTTACTATTTTAATTATTTCGTTATTTTGCATTCTTCAATAAGAAATATCTATAAATACTTCAATTATGTAAAAGAAGCTACAAATAGCGAAACTATCAATGTAAGAGGTGAACTCTTCAGTCAACGGCGATCACTCGATGGTCAACTGGCGAATCTCTTCCTGCGCAATACTTCTGCGCATGTCCCACCCAGAATGGTTGCACAATCAACCAATCACGTTTCGAATCCCTTTTAACATCGACCAATAACCGTTACGACCCCACCCTTTCACTTGACATCACCGAGCAACTTCTATTTATAGCTCACCATGATGATCCATTTATATTATATGAAAATTATTACGAAAATTGTAGTTTTTTCCAAATATATGCAATCACTAACACTTTTTATAGCGTTCCGATAATATTTTGTTTATCACTCTTGCAATTTCAACAGAAAATAGATACCTCGCATGCAACTTCTATCGTGAAAATCCGACAGTTCCAACGATACAATTAAGTTACATCACTACTGTATTAATTGTCCTATACAGTCTAACCCTCAAATATTTTCCTATTAAGTTTTTTCTGTTTTTATTATATTCATTACGAAATATATGTATGTAGCGATATAAAAATGTAATGAAAACTGTACCAGACTCAGCTAGTTGTTTTAAATAAAATGCTGTCAAAAAAGAAACTTCGGCTTTTTTGAACGACAGAAAAGCCACTCACATTTGATTAATAATTAAATCCTTTTTATGGAAAATAAATGTTCACAGCAGTGTATAAGAAATTTAACATTTCCTATACACGATAGCGACGTGGCCCTACGTTTTGATGAAAATAGGCTACGCATCAGCAAACGCTACAAGATTGTCCGAAATCCGTAAGTATCTTCTTCTTCAGCTGCCATCTGTAATCAAACATTGTTTAAATTTTACTTTTATTACCTTAATGTCGCTTTTCTTGTAATATCTTGTTGAACAATTCCAAAATTTACTATTAACTTAAGTAAAATTATTCTCACCTAACTACGTAGAACCTGCTGTTACGCCCAAGTCGGAAGTATCTTATTTTCGTCATCCGAATCAAATGTTGGTTTATTTTATTGTGTATTATATTATTATTAGAGACAATTAATTATAAATATATTGCTATAAAATATTAAAATGAAAATAAAAGAATAATAATTAATTTTTTAAATATGTCCGATATTTCAATGCAATGAAACAATAACTTTTTTGACTAATCCTTATATGAACTTTAAAATGACTTTAATCATACGAGCAACTTTTATGAAACACAACTTTGATAATAACTTGTAATATGCTATAAATAATGCATATTTAAAAAAAAATGTTGATATATGTTCCTGAATGCTTTAATACAATTTAGTAATAAAATGCTTCTCGGTACTAGTTTATTGATATCGAATAAAAATTGGTTTAAATATTAAAAAATTAAGTACAATAGTGACATATGAAAATAAATAATATAAAAGTATTTTAATATTAATATAAGATGTTTAGTTAGGCACAATTACTAAATTTAATTGTATCTTATATGATTATGTTTTTGCTCATGAGTTCCGGTTTCATTACATCGCAGGAAATACTACTACGAATATCGGGTAATTGTATTATTGCCGATATCAAGAGTTTTAAAAGATATATTCAAATAAAAAAACAATGTCATTGATATTAAATAAATTATTCTTAGCTGGATCAATTTTTCGAAGTAATCTAACTGCAAAAGTAAGGGATAACATAGTAATTATTATTAGTATTTATACATGATTATGAATTACATTTTAGGTTATTTCTACGAAATACATACGTTCTGCGTCTACAAATTCCGAAGATGTAAATGTAATAGAAGAGAATGGAATAAAATATCAAGTTTCTGGTATTACAAAAGACAGAACTAAAATTATTCCTGTTGAAACTAGTATACAATATTTACAGAGTACTCGTAAGTTTTCAATAAAAAGAAACTCTAGGAGGATCTTTTATTGTATATTGTATTTTATTTATAAAATCATATTTTAGCTTATAAACTAACTTATGGAGATTATCCAGTGTGGAAGTTCTATAGGCGCAATTTTAAAGGACAATTTGCACCGAAAAAGACAAGGAAAATGTGCATTGTAAGTATTTTTAAAGTAAATTGAAGTTATTTTGATCATTGTCAATGTTATGATGGTGTTGTTAATCTTTTATAGAGAGGTGGAGTGATTTCCACTGGTAACCCTTGTCCAATCTGTAGAGATGAATATTTAGTTCTTGATTATCGTAATGTTGAGTTATTAAAACAGTTTATTTCCGAATACACTGGAGAAATCTTAAGTTATAGGTAGGTAGTTTTATTTTTCCAAATATAAAAGAAATTACAAAACAATTACATACAATATTATTAATTTTTGTATTTCATTTTACAGTTATACTGGTCTTTGTCAAAAAGCTCATAATAATCTTCTTGCTGCTATAATGAAAGCAAAGGACTATGGATTACTTACATATGATGTTCATTATAGATATTTTGATCATGCAGAGTGGCAAAGTTAATTATTAAATTTTAAATTGTGATTAAAATTTTGTATTTAATAAGAACGCAACAATGAGTAAGGAAGAAATAAATTGTACATTTGCAATAGTAGGTGGTGGTATTGCAGGAGTATCTTGTGTTGAAAGCATAGGTTTCCTTGCACCAGAAGAAAGTACTGTTTTAATTACTGCAAGTCCTTTAATAAAGGCAGTCACAAATATAATTCCTCTTGGTAAAACTTTAATGCAGTTTAATGTGGAAGAGAAGGATATAGAAACTTTGACAAATACACGCAATTTTTTAACAGTTATTCACGATTTTGTAGTGAAAGTAAATACTTCAAATAAACAACTTGAGACAAAAAATGGAAGAATCATACATTATAAAATGTTATGTCTTTGCAATGGTGCTAGGCCTAAGCTTGTAGCAGAACATAATAATTTCGTATTAGGAATAAGAGATACAGAATCAGTTGTTCAGTTTTCTCAAAAAATAAAGTCTTCAAGAAAAATTATAATAATTGGAAATGGAGGTATTGCTACTGAAATTATACATGAAGTGGATGGCGTTGAGATGGTATGGGTAATTAAAGATAAACATATTTCTGCAACATTTGTTGATCCTGGAGCTGCAGAATTTTTTGTAGATAAGGTATATAAAACCAATACATCTACAAATGTTAATACAAATACTGTGACAAAGAGGATGAGATACACAATATCTGATCCTACAGCTGTAAAAGCTGGCCCAGCTTTGGGACCAGATTGGCACAATAATTTTGATATAAAAGGTACTTATTTGAAAGCTTCAAAAGTACAGATAGAATATGAATGTGAAATGATTAAGATTCTTAATGAATCAGAAAAAAAAGAATTTGATCCTATGCAAGAATGGCCTGTGTATGTTGAACTAACAAATGGAAAGATTATTGGTTGTGACTTTATTGTGTCAGCAACAGGTGTAATACCAAATACCAATATAACAGGTTTAGAAGATATTACAAAAGGAGAAGATGGAGGTCTGTTGGTAGATTGGAAACTAGAGACTTCAAAGCAAGATGTATATGCTGCAGGAGATGTATGCAGTGCAGGATGGGAAATAGAAAAACATTGGTTTCAAATGAGATTGTGGACTCAAGCTCACCAAATGGGACGATATGCCGCTAAGTCAATGGTTTCAAAATTAAGAAATGAAGAGTTTTTACAAGATTTTTGTTTTGAACTTTTTACTCACGTTACTAAATTTTTTGGTTACAAGGTAGTTTTACTTGGTTTATTTAATGGACAAAAATTAGATAATAAATATGAAATACTGTTACGTATGACTAAAGGGCAAGAGTACATAAAACTCATTCTGGAGAATGGTAAAATGCAAGGAGCAGTGTTAATTGGGGATACCGATTTAGAAGAAATGTGTGAGAATTTAATACTTAATCAATTGGATTTGAGTGACTATGGCGAAGATTTATTAAATCCTGATATTGACATTGAAGATTATTTTGATTAACCATATACAATAATTTTTGTATTTATTTCATGTAGCGTTGTTTATTATAAATAGTACAAAATATTCATATACATTTGAAATTTTAATTGCAATTTCTATTTATTATCAGTCCATGACATGTACAAAATATACATGAAATATTTGCATTCATAAGAAACAAGCACCGAGTTACGTATCATGTAACTAGTACTACAAGTCTTATGTTAAAAAAAAAGTTATTTTGAAAAATTAACATAATTTTACACATTTTGTAAAAACTTAAGTTCATATAAGAAATAGAAACATTCTACAAGTCAGATCTAGATATATAAACATTACATAACATATTGTGAATAGCAAAAAATAAAGTTATAACAATTAAATATTGATGTAGTTAAACGTATTTCTTTGTTTCATTTAACATTCGTTTGGTTCACATATATTTAAAATTCCTCTAAATAACTTTACATTATTTATTTAATCGTCCGTGAATAAATTTTCTTTTACTAAGTTACTTCTTTGTTTAATTTATCTGTAAATCTAACGCTTTTTTGAGCAATTTTGTCAGTTTTGACATTATTACATAAAGTAGATTTCGTTGGTGTAACAGATTCTGCATTGGGAGTTTCAGGAAGTACATTTTCACATTTTTCAATTACACTACAATTCTGAGTAGAATTTATAGTTTCAATCGTGTCTTCGCCAAAGTTTTTCACTTCTAGTGCTTCGCGCAAATTACTGACAATACTTTGCATATTATTAAGCGATTCCGTGATTACCTGAACTCCATTATTTCTATCGCACAATTTACGCAAAGTTTTTGTCGCCAGTTCTATTTGTATAAGACAAGAATTTATAATTTCTTGTTCTTTAGAGGAATCAACGTTTTGATCGTTGCATGTATTTTCAAGTACAGAGGTTTCCAATGAAAATTGTTGCAAACTCTCATTTAGATGTTTCTTCACCGGTGTCATGTTTATTGAGATTCGACTGTTATTTAAGGAATCTTCGAAAGTTTCTGTATTTTCGTACTGTTCCCAAACTTCTTCCGATGTATATAATTCCTTTATTGAGTCTTCGATATCGTAATCTCGTAAACGATGGACCCACTCTAGAAATCGCATTGGTTCCCAAAACGTTTCCTTCATACAGTCTCTATTTCTTATACGAATTACCGATTTTAAACTCTTATTTTCAATTATTTGTTGCTGGTCAAATTCCTAAAATGATTACATATATAAATAGAAATTATCCACTTGAAAATAAAATTGGTACAGTAGATACGTACGTAATTAAGACCAACTTCTCTACACCGTTCAGTAGCTTCTTTTACCAATAACTGTATTTCATGTAAGCTAATACCACCATCGGTTATTGCTTCTGTGCTCGCTTTCATTTTCAGAGCATACTCAGCATCTGCTGCCTTCTCATTTAGAATGTTTTCTAATTCTTGCAAAAATGTTGTCTTGTACGGTGCAATGGTAACTTTTTTTTGCTCCAATTGCATTTGTTTTAATCTATTATTTGTTTCAACCTCGTTCGCCAGTAATTCTTTCTCCAATTCCAATTCTTTTTTCTTTTGATAAATTTGTTCCAGTGCAATCTTTTGTTCCTCAACCGTAGAGCCGAGTATCTCAATTTTACGTTCATACAGTAATTTCTGAGATCCCAATTGCATCTCAGCTTCTCGTTTGGCATTTTCCAGTTCTTTTATTGCCTTCTGTTTGCTTTCGTCTAATTCTGCTCTTAATCTATATCAAAATAAAATAAAAAAACAACGTTGATTATCCATTGTACACACTAGTTATTATCGTCGAATAAACATATTGGTTCATACTTCTCCTCTTGTACTTTAAGAATTTCTTCATGAGCAAATTCGTAATCGACTGCTTGCGTAGAAATTTGAATATTGCTACATTCATCGTACGGGTTTGAGACTTTGAAATAATGATTTCCGCCGATTACTAATCGGTCACCATGCTTCAGAATAACTTTACCAGTCACCATCTACAACAGAATGAATCATTTATTTTCAACAATTAACATAAAATGTTAATAACATTTTTCAAATTACCTGTCCATTGACGTATGTATCTCCTTGTGCTTCCGACGATAACATAAGTTTTCCATCAGTATTTTCAATGGTACTGTCAAATAAATAAATTATCAATCATATCATATCGTACTATATCAAATATGTATCATATTCCAAGAATAATGTTAATCACTCGCATATGAAACACATTCGTCAAATTTTTAATACGTGGATTCAGACATGAAGGAACATGCGTCTCGATATAACACTCAGATACATTTCGCTTTCAGAATACAAATTTGTGTGAAAATATTTACACCGTGCAATAACACACTGCTCAAAAAATCCGTCATGCAATTTTATACAAAATATCTGTTAGTACCATGTTACAAACGAAGATAAGCATGCGTTAGTGAGAGATAAACGATCAAAGAAAACAAAAGTCAAAGATATTTTTCTTATACCATGAATCACAAACAACAGTTAAACTGTGCATCGTGCACAAGACAATGAGGAAGACGAAGAAAAACAGATAACGCAAACAAGCTCGATAGGTGGATTTTTACAAATCACTGAATCGCAAACGATCCATGAACTAACCAGTGTAAAGGCCTAACCAATGGTCCATCCAACATGATGTCCAAATGTTTGGAAGAACTTTGATTCTTCCCGATACGAACCAATCCTGGAGGAATCAGATACAAAAGCGTACCCGATAACATAGGATCGGCCGCGAGATTTATCAGACAAGGTTGCTTATCCTTTTCGTGAAAATCAATCTCTATAGCAATACCGCATTGACGCAAATATTTTAACTCAGAAATTTTCTTTTCCTCAGCGTCTCGCAATTTCGTTTGCCATACCCTGCAATTATACGTAGCTGCATATTAAGTTTTTTATCGACCAGCAAAGAAGTCATCCTTCGATGCATTTTCCCAGTAATCGTTTTTATCCTAGCTACAGTATTTCGTCATTGAAAAGTAACTGAACGGTTTAAATAGTATTTTTCATAACAACCTATAGTAATTAGCGATGTCGCGTTAAAATTAACGTACATCTGAGAAGTAGCGAGTTGTTCCTCCGTTTTCTTCAACTGATTCTTCAACTTATCAATTTCTTCTTGTTTCTGTTTGATTTCGTCGTCATTTTGACCAGTCGATTCGAAGAGGCGTCGAGGAAAGACACCCAGCTGTTTTTCGTATCCCTCGCGAACGCCGCGCAGTCTCAACACCTCCGCTTTCAGTTCGCTAAAAAAATTGCAATTAGGTTAATAAACGCTCAGCTACCAAAAATAAATATATCGACGACGTACTTTTGTTCCGATTTTACAAGCTTAATGTTACTAATTCAAACTATAAAGAATTATATGCGCATTACCGAATTAATCTTTCATGAGGGTCCTCATTAATTCGAACCCGATTGACGATGGCTCGAGCTTGACAAGCATAACGAAGAGTTGCAAGTGTTTCTTCGACGTGTAAATTAGTTGGTGACACAGTCCCAAGCATCGCAGTTTTCGAATTTCCTCCAAGGCTTTCCTAAGAAATTGAAAAAATAAAGAATTAGTTACATTATTGTATAAAAATTATTTATAAAACTTTATTTTTTGTTTATAAAATTTCAGTTTAATTCAATGAAATATAGGTAGATTTAACGTGTAGCCAGTGGGTCTACAGAGTCGAGCAATCAACAAACTTAGTCTTATCACTCTGATAATATCGGTTAAGTTTTATGAGTTTTATCCAGCTAAATCTCCGCACTTCTTACGCATAAAGAACCATTATCAGTACGTCGTGTGATAAAGCATAGTCTTAGAAAAAAAGAAGAATAAATGTGGACTAATCCTTCACGAATAATACTCGTTCTTATCGATCACACCTTGACGCGTATTTCCCAACATTATCCTACTATAATAAATAAAATGATAAGGCATTAGATAAAAGCTGGAATTTCTCGTTGGTATGTATACACAAAGGTGTGTCAATCGGTATCATTAAGTTTACGTTCAACAACGGAAAAAACATTCCTTCGTTTTTTATTATTAATTGCTTTGCATTCATCCTTGAACTCGTTTGTTAGCACCATGCAAAAATTGTTGAATTTCTAAACGCGACAGTCCACTTTATTCAGCTCAAGAAGTATTATTAAGTACTCTTTCCTTAGAGAACGTAAAACTTCGATATCTAAGCTGTAGTTTAACGATGATTCTAATCGGAATTAAAGTATCAGTCTATTCCGGTGGTTAAGGACTGATAACGTATCTAACGCAAAATTCTGTGCATGTATTTCGAGCACCATTTTTCAGCTTAACACGTGTTATCTCTAAAAAAAACGAAAAAAAAAGATTACACGTCATAAACAGCTTCTATGCAATAAATTTAAGAAGAATAAACGTATCTACGTTCTTTTCGCTTGATTACATAAGAAATTCGAATTAAAGAAAATGCAGTGTACATAATGGACTAACTTGCTGCGAGAAGTTTTTGGAGCCTGTTTGTAAAGATCGGATAAACAAATTCGTTATCCATATCTTCTGTTTTATCGAATTTTCAGTGACAAGATGTGATTATCGTTCGATCTGCATCCATTACGATAGGTCCGTATCGATATTGATACAAAATTTTCGTATTGCAAATATCTTCGAGATAGTTGACGTAACATGAGATATCGAACAAACAGAAAAATCATTTCATTCGAGTACTTTAAGTATCGACAATTATAAATAACAACCTTGAAAGATACATACATTTTTTGTAAAACGAGTAGTAAAACAATAGAAATAAATCGAAACATGTGTTATCGAGTAGTCTAGTATCTAACCAATTATAAAAACGACTTCTTCGTTCATGTCGTTTTGAATAATTTTAGTATACCTATAATTTGAAATATCTGTGCATTTTAAAATAAATTTTTATGTTATTGATTTATTTTTTACTAATATTAAAAATATGAAAGATTAAAATAAGTATAGGTAGACTCTCGTTATATCGCCACCTTCACGTTGTACCGGCAATGGTCGTCCATTTTTATTGTCGGTATATCGACGTCTTGTATCGTAAGAAACAATCTTCGTATCGTTGGAATCCGCAGATATCGTAATATAAAATATAATTAATTAGTCAAAACCAAGAATTTTTCCCTATTATAATTTCTTTCGTGGCAATATAATAAGAGATATACATATTAATTGAGATGACAATTGGCGCGAATCATGCGTCCGTGTAAATACGCACATTGCCAAGATCACATGGCGACGCGAAGCTCTGCACGTCCGCAGCGAACGTGTTAAAATGCACATCTCAACCTTTCGAAGCGCAAATTTCTACAGGATAAGATCTCGAGAAAAGTGTTTTGTTTTAAGGGAATATAAAAACAGAATAGTATAGTTTCAGTTTTGAAAAGTCATGGTGCATATCAGGAAAAAAGGTACTGCCCTAAAGAGATAAAACAGAAATGTTTTCATCGTTCGATACTATTCGATAAGCAAGATTACGGTAAACGAATTTGCGCGTTAAAATTGTAAAAGGAAAGAAATGAAAAAACATCGAAGGACAATGTCATAAAGGGATAATGCGTGGAAAATGGGAGTTGTAAAATTTACAAGAAATTCGCGAAGGTGATTGGAAGAAAAGGAGAGGGGTCAAAGCGGTACCGAAGGGCGTTGCAAAGAAGAGAGGAGCGGAGGGAAAAGAGCCGGCGGAGAGGGGAAAAACCGACTCATAAACATTGCGTGCGCGGTGTCCGTACTCCTTCAGTTCAAAGCAAAACATCGCAGCATTTCGAGCAGAACGCGATCTTGCTTTTTACCAGCCACTCGTATTGTTTATTATTATTTGCCGTTGTGTAACAACGTCGATAGTCTTGTCAATGAGTCGTTACCACCGTTGAAGAATACCGGAAACAACGAAAAATCACCTGGTGAAATTGGCGGTTTCGATTTTCAACAAAGATTGACGTAATTAATGAGCCATTCGCGGCGCTTTCTTTGTTTGTTTTTCAAACGACAGAGAATCGAGACGAGGAGGAATACCGTGAAGTAATGCAAGCTTCCTGTATCAATCGCAAAAGAAGATCGAGAAGTATCTTGAATGCAAGTTAATTGAAGAGAGAAACATAGGTGGATAGATTTTCACGACGAACAGATAGAAAGTCATTTCGTGAGAAAGCTTCGAAGATGGATCTGGTTTACATTCCTGAGGTCTTGACCTACGGGTTTTTCAGGGCTCCTCAGTACCGTGACTACGAGCAGCCCTGGAATAGAGATTACTTCAGTTATGGTACGTCTTGACTGAACCTATACTTCCATTTATTATCGCAGACCATATGTAGACAATCCAGATCGTTTTAAGATTCAAAAGAAAGCTAAAAGAAATTCTGAAAGTCTCTTCGAAATTATTACGTAAAATATGTGTAGCTTTCATCGAAATCAAAATTTCGCTCGTAATCAGATTATTTGCAAAAGTTTATCAGTCACTGTTACTGTGCAATAAGAGTCTTCATTCTCAATGAGCAATTGTTTACCGAGTCTCGATTTTTTCGCTTTGTTGAAATATACAATCAATCTGTCGTTATGGATCATTCATTTGTGATTTAACAATGGATTGTCTTTTCTGTAAACATGTTTAAGAACGACAGTATCTACAAACAAATAAAGATTTTACAATATTTATACTTCTCGAGAAATAGAATTATCTCGCGAATTACGTTTCCTCTCTCGCGTTTAACTTATACGACATTAACACTGGTTAACGATGAATATTAATGTACGGTACTGCATTTCCTGTCTCGTAAAAGAATAAATATTCAGCGTCCACAATGGAACCATTTATCGCTCCTCGAGATATTAATCTTTACGTTCAAAAATGTCAATTCAAAGTTTAACATAAATGACATAAAATAATCAATCGATCAAATAAACTCGTTGACGTTGGACATTAATCATTCGAAGCTATCGGTACTTCAAGCAAGCCGAGTAATGCTAAAGTTTAATGAACGGAAGAAAATGACCATATTTTGAAATAGATGATCCTATATAAATATAACTCAGGTATTTTTACGCAACGTAGTTGCCCCTCCCTATGCGTTTCCGGCGGGAACTGGTTGTCCAAAGGCGCAGTAGTCTGCATTATTTGTCATGCATTCTGTTCTAAAATTATCGTTATCATCGCTGAAATTCAGGGAAAAGTCGAATCGCTGTAGATTATTTTTTAAAGATAGAACGCGATAAAAGTTTGAAAATTAATATTCATCGACCCTCGTAGTATTTATAGTTAATCAGGGTCACATATGGTTATTTTTACGGGCCACTGACGATGACCACAAAATTAACTCGGATAATCTCAATTTTCACTGCAGAATCAATCGTAGTATAAGTGCAGGCTAGTCTATAAAAAGCGCGTTTCAAACACGCAATGGCAGCATCCAAACAAACTGCATCGTGGATGCTGAAAAACATGTTTACGATCGCTAAGATTACGAGCAAGGTAGATCGAGACGGTAATATAATACGCAAATGATCGTAACAATTATATCTCGATGCTGATTTTACTGCACCTGGTATATGCATATATGTAGACAATTAATACTCTTTTTACCGATATTGGAAATATAATGTACACAGATTTACGAAATCTCCAGTGTTATTATATATTCTGTATTTATAAACAGCCTTGTGATAATTGCTTTCGAGATGTTTCGCTTTTAGAACCGGAATTTCAAGTTGTCCAATTAGCATATTTCATTTTTCTGTTGTTGCCAAAGAGATGATTACGATTGATATTGATGCAGGCAAGGATTTCGGTGTGAAATTAATTTTTCTGATAGTTTAAACAAAGAAATGATTGACTGTATGCTTATTAGATTTCGAAACTGGGTCAAGTACTTCACGATGCAAATAATGCAAAAATACGTTATTAAATTACTGTTTCTATTTGTACCTTGCTTTGATTCATAATAGAATCTAGTTATGATCAAATGTAACAGGGACGTGTTATTAGAGAGGTATAGTTGAATGGAAGATATAGCACGGTCGTAAATTAATGCGAGATAAAATCTATACAGCCAAAGCTGTCCACATCTTAAAGTATATTTTTACCTCTGTTATTTTATTTTCGTCAAATGCATCATACAATGTAATAAATTACAATCTAGATTTCGTATCCTGAAATCGAATTTACGACTGCGCTATATTTTCGAAACTTGACTATACTCGCGTACGTGTGCGGCGTCACGTGGCTTCGTTCAATGAAACGTAGTACGTGCAGTGACACACGGTTGCTTTCGAGAAGTCTTTTGAACCTTACCTAATAATAACACGTTGACCGCCATAATAAAACCCGATCATATCTAGTACGATATGTTATACCTGACATTATTCTAGATACAATCATTTCGCGTTACAATTTTCCATCATCTAATTTGCGTACTTTAAATAACGTAGTATTATGCAGGAATATAAAAATAAAGTTTGATATTGTCATTCGTGGACCTATAATTAAACGCGATATCGTCCCAAGTATTTTTTTCTTTTTTACTAAACAAAATAAAAGATGATAGAGGAATAAAATTATTTTACAGATAAATCGACACAAGCGCATTCGCAGCGATTGCCACAACAACATCATGAACAAAAGCTATTATCGAAAGAGAATTGTTATTTGTGCCGGGAAAATAAAAGAAGGAGACTGGCTGCTTACATCAGGGGAAAATCACGAAAGAGTTCTTGTCATGAAATCCATGAAGAAGAAGAGGAACTCGACGCAAATGTTAATGAAGAGAATAACACCAACAACAATTCTTGTGTTTCGTCGGAACACGTTGTAAAAGATGATAATGAACTTTCAAAAGTTGACGATAAAAAGTGAAACAGACACTGAAGAAACGCGTTGCAATTGTAACGTGTTTCGATAAGATAATCGCGTGTAAAAATATATTACTAAACTTGTAAGACATATTTTACATGTCATAATTTTAGAATTGTAATTATTTATTTAGTATAGGCATTTTTATAAAGAGTGAAATTTTTAATTTATACCTATATTGATATATTATCACCATTTCATGTATAAGTAGTAACTTATTTAAAAGAATACTTACATTATTTGTAATGTATATATAAGATGTCATATTGTATATATCATTTAGTAACATAATATCATGAAATAATAATAAGGTATATATTTCTTTTTATAATTTCATTTTTTTGTACCATTATTTCATGAAATTAATGATTTTAACATTATTCTAAATGACAGAATACTTTATATGTACATAAAATATTTGCAAAATGTATTCATTGAAATAACTAAATGTATATTTACTATATACATTTAGATTATTGAAACATGCATATTGTGGATAGACTGTATTGGAAAAAATATTTTTTAAGAGAAATACATTTCTAATTATATTTGCTTATGTTTGTATACATGTATTACAAATTTAAAGACTACTAAAAAATATCCTTTGTAAATAAATCACGAGCAATAAAATTGTCTGATTTAATAATAGTTTTTATTAATAATTTAATATTACCTACCTTTAGCAGCCATGTAAGAACAGATTCACGATACGGCACAAATCCCCGTTTGCGATTGGTTGTGTTTTCAGCAAGGGATGCAATTACTTTTCCTAACGTAAGCAGCGATTTATTAATGGATACACCTTCCTACAAAGTATAGTAGTTCATGTTACCACATAAACGAAATTATTATAGTATATAATTAAAAAAAAATAAGCATGGTATAACGAACCTTTAGTCTATCTCCACTTGCACAAGTCTGACTTAGTCTTTCACTGCCGGCCAAATCAACTAAATTGATTTTACTACGGCGACTAGCATCTATGGATTCATTATTCAACTGACTATTTACTTGTGTCTGTGTCAATATAATACTAAATATACTATGAGATCTTGAACTTTTTTCATTCATCCCAGTTGCAGCTGTAGCTCTCTGTGAATTTCCTACTTTAAGCCAAGTCTAAAAAAAATATAGCAATGCAGGAATAATTTTATATGAGAAATTATTTAAACAATATTATATTAATTACAAGTAATATTAACATACCTGTAAATCTTTATAATTTTGCACACAATGCTGACTTAAATCAACAATATATGGACCAAAGACAGGGTGTTCTCTCACTTTGAGAGGAGCCCTTTTTACTCCATTATTAATGTTAGTTAGAAGATCATGTATCTTCTCATTATAAATCTCAAAATAACTAATTTCTACCGTAATTTTAGTATTTACATTAGTAGATATTCTTGCAAATATTTCTTGACAAAATCTTGGAATAATACCAATCTCATCATCTATTGGGTTTGCACTTATTTGTAAAGATTCTTGACCCATCATGCTATAACTTTTACCAGACCCTGTTTGTCCATAAGCAAATAAGCAAACATTATATCCTTCAAATGCATTTTGTACCAAAGGTAGAACCATAGTTCTAAATATAATTTCTTGACTGGCATGACCAGATTTAGTTGAGTCTGCATATGATACAAAACAATGATCATACATGAAACTATGTTGAATAGATTCACAAGTGACAATAACATTTTGACCATTCACTTGTACAACTGATGTAACCTTTGAGTCATTTAATTCTCTAAAATAACAAAAAATAAGGAAAATATTGTAACACTATACAACTTTAATAATAAAATATATAAAAACTTACTTTGCATGTAAAGGTCTAACACGTATGCCAACAGTTAAGTTACTGTTTTCTTCCTCATACACTGTTTGGTCTTCTACACCAAACTCATTAGATTTACTATATGGTATTTCCACTTGCACTGCACTAAAGCAGTCAGGGGTAGCTTCAGTTGAAATATTATCATTAAAATAACGTTTTATGGGTGTTCTGTTTGGAGGCAAAATGTTTATTTTTGTATTGCTTGTAGCAGTACGTGTCTTATATTGTTTGGGAGTGCAAAAATGCATATTAGGAGTTTTATCATTTAATGAAGAATTAGATGCAACTTTTGTTGAAGTTTTACATTTCACATCAGATACTGCTTCTTCAGAGAATAGAACTTGTTTTCTTCGGAGCACATTCATAGACTTTGAGCGATTCATATTTACAGTAGAAGGTGTATTTGTCAATTTTGAATTTCCAACCACATCATCATCAAATAAAATTTGTTTTTCGTGCCTTAAATATTTATTTTCATTTTCATTTTGCATCTCCTTGTGAGATGTAGCAACGAATTCAGGACATTTTTCTTCTCTAAAAAGATGATATATGAATAAAATAAATATTACTCAACATTAATTTAAGACTGCATTAAATACTAACCTTTTATTAAGAAAATCAGTATTTTCTTTATTAAAATTAATGGGTGAACTTGAAAAAATTGCATTACAAAATCCATGTCCGGAAGATTTTAAAATATTATGCGTCATGTTAGTGAAATATTTTCAAGTCTTTTAAACAAAGACCATTTGTGTGATGGAAAATTTATTACTTTTTGACTAACCTCATTAAATCCCGCCAATTGACATAATCACAGACATTGAAACTATTTCAACAATCACATGTTTTATCACTCATATGTATATACATGTAATGCAATATAACCAATTTGTCATAGAAACGGTTTAATGACACAACAAATTTTTAATAGAACTTATAGAATTTGGTAATCTAATATATGCATAAACATCATGTGCTTATGCTTGAACAGTAAATTTATTTTTAAATCAATAAATCTATTAAAATAGTATTTATATACAAAAGTTATGAGTACTTTTAAAGGTTCTTGAAATAATATTTTAAATTTTAAATTTTCAAAATGACTAATATTTCAAATCAATACTACCAACATTTAGATATAGCTCGTTCGGTAAATCAGATTTATGTAGCTTCAAGCGCCATCTCCTGCTGTATAAAACAAATAAATAAATTAAACTAAACTAAAGCAAATGCACTTACTACTTTTATTAATTCTGTATATACCTGCTCTAATTGTGCTTCTGATACTCTTCATAGTCATTTTTTAAATTATTAAAATTTTAAAATGTTTAAATTAGAAGTTTGAATTGTCTTCTAATATGAGATGGGAGCAGACGTAAGGCATAAAAAAGGCACTGAGTGATAGATCTATTCTATACCACGTTTGTGATATGATTAATATTGTTGGTCATACTGGCAAAATGATAGTTTGATTAGGGAAATGGTTTTAAAGCAAAGATGGCAGTGAAAGGTTGTGCACGAATTTTCCTCCTCTTAATTTTGTGTATTTTCCTGTTAAATTCGTGTAACGGAGCCGCGACAGACATTGAATTAGATGCAAAAGCACAGTTATTGCACAGACTTGACAGTTTAAATCTTTTGTTATATACATTTTTATTAATATTAACTGTTTTGACAATATGGACATTTAAGCATCGACGACTTAGATTCCTTCATGAAACTGGTTTAGCTGTTATTTATGGTAAGTCGTCTGCTACAATTATAATTTACGTAATTCAATCATTGATTTGTGCCTTATTATGCAAGTTTTTATTTTAATTTTGGTATATAGCTATGACAAGCGTTTTGACGTTTCATTATTCCATTCATACATATATATTAAATATTTTACTATTTGAAATGTATATTTTGTTATATAAAAATATGATACATTAACAATTTTCACGAATAACATTTTACGCAAATATAGGTGCAATTATTATTAATTGTAATGTAGTGTCTTTTCTTAAAAACTATCTTGAATAAATATTTTTCTGTTTACAAAAATAAATTTTAAAATGTAGTTTTAAGAGTATGTTGATATTTTATTTCTTTTGAAGAAGATCAAGATAGTTTTAGCACAGTAATTATTATTTAATAAACCTGACTTGAATTTTTATATGTACAAATGTATAGGAAAATCTATTTATAGGTGATTATATATAACATGTTTATAAATATGAATATAATTCTAAAATCAAAAAAATAAATAGAATTCATGTACTTGTTAATTTTGTATAGATCACAGGGGAAATTTCTCTTTATAAATAATGGTGTACCAAATGAATTTTTTTAACTTTGTCAAAAATTTGACTTTGTTTATTATAAATATTTATATGCATAAATGTTCTCTAGGTTTAATTATAGGAGCTATAATTCGTTATGGCTTTACATCGGGTAGTACCATTCTCCATATGCCTGTTGTGCCAGACAACAGTAGTAAATACAATCAATCAGTTCCTCCAGATACGTTATGGTTACGTTTTCCAGAAGATAAAGGAGGTGGCGATATTAAAAACAAAACATTTGCTTATTCATTTAGAGGAGAAATTTATAAGCAGGATAATGAAATTGATCTGAAGGTATAACATTTTAACCAAACAATTTAAAAAAATATATTATTTAAAATTAGGAGTTATAAAATGTAATTAAACTTTGTAGGCTACCTTTGATCCTGAGATTTTTTTTAATATCATTTTGCCACCAATAATTTTTCATGCTGGTTATAGTTTAAAACGTGTAAGTAATATTATTGTTGTATTTATATTTTGTTTTATTTAGAAACAATATGTGGAATAATAAATTTTGTAACTTTTTGTTTCAGAAATACTTCTTTAGAAATTTAGGAGCAATTCTTATGTATGCTTTAATTGGAACATCTATATCAGCATTTGTTATTGGGTATATTTTTGTATATATAGTAAACATAAGTGATTAATAAGTAGCCACATATTTCCTTATCGTAACAACCAGTTTATTTACATCTTTTAGAGCTTTTGTATTGGACATTTCTTCTGATAATTACATGTCCATAGGTCATTTAGATTGAGTATATCTGTTGTTTTTTCCATAAACTGTAGATATAAGAAACAATTCTTTGCAAGACAATGGGATATTTTTTTGATCGTACCTTCTTTGTATATATATATATATATATTTTGTTCCTTTTTTTTTCAGAGCTTTGATGTATGCCTTTGTACAATTAATACCACATCTATCTGCGTTTACATTTTTGGATACTTTATATTTTGGTGCATTAATATCTCCTACGGATCCATTGACAATAATTTCTATTTTTAATGACTTACATGTAGATGTGAATTTATATGCTTTAGTTTTTGGAGAAAGCGTATTAAATGATGCAGTTGCAATTGTACTTAGTGGGTATGTACATAAAAGTATAAAAATATATTTTATGTTCATGCTTGTTTAAATGCATACATAAATATAATTGTATATTTCATTGCAGTTCTATACAGAATTATGGAGAACGTTATCAGTCTGGATCAGGTGGATTTGAAACAGTAGCATTTTTCCAAGCATTTGGGGATTTTGTTGGAATATTTAGTTTGTCTTTATTTATCGGTGCTACAATGGGCTGTATTACTGCATTATTAACTAAATTCACTAGAGTCAGAGATTTTCCTCTTCTAGAATCAGCATTATTTGTTCTAATGTCCTATAGCACTTTCTTAATTGCTGAAGCATCTGATTTGACAGGTAAATATATATTAAATTTAAACAATGTTTCTATCACACTGTATAATATTCTTCTTAATAATTAATAAATTTGTATATAGGTGTGGTTGCTGTCTTATTTTGTGGAATTTGTCAAGCACATTATACATACAATAACTTAAGTCCAGATTCTCGTCAACGAACAAAACAATTGTTCGAACTTCTAAACTTTTTAGCTGAAAACTTTATATTCAGTTATATTGGTGTTTCGATGTTTACTTTTCCAAAACATCATTTTGATCCAGGATTTATTTTTGCAGGATTTGTATCCTTAATTCGAAATACTGTTTCTTTGTTTATTCTAATTAATATTTTATGTTACATAATTTTCATATAAAATCCTTAATGTTTTATTATAGCTTTGCGCGTTATTAGGTCGCGCAGCCAACGTATATCCATTGTCTTTTATATTAAATTTGGCGCGAAAACCGAAAATATCATTAAATTATCAGCACATGTTATTCTTTGCTGGCTTACGCGGAGCTATGAGCTTTGCTCTAGCTATTAGAAATACTGTGTCTGATGCTCGTCAAGCTATGTTGACAACAACAAGTTTAATTGTTATTTTGACAGTTATCTTTCAAGGTGGAGCAACAACACAGTTTTTAAGTTGGTTTAATATCCCGTAAGTATTAATTAGATTTTATTATAAATATTCTTGCAAATTTTGTTTTTTAAAATTATTTAATTTGGTTTTAGAGTTGGGGTAGATGAAGAAATAGAAGGATTATCACACAATGGAATGCGTAGTGTAAGTATTTCTAATTTTTTGTTAAATTATTGTAAAGTAATAGTATTAGCACAAATTGTACAGAAGTAATGAAATTGTATTTACACTAACAATGTTATGTGTGCTAGATTGCGTTTCTAGGCATTATTGATATAGATGAAACTAAAGTCGTGTTTATTAATAGCTTTATTCTAGAAAAGGCTATGTAAATAATCATTGAAATGTAGTTTAGCTTATTTATTGCTACTATTTCTTTTACAGGAATGCATTTTTTTATGTATGTTTAAAATTCTTTTAAGTGCATATATTCATGGCCTTGTTACTCATGACAGTAAAATGAAACTATTATTTTTTATTATTTAAAAGTAATAAATGTACTAAATAGTATAACAAATGCAGAAACTTTAAAGGTACTATTAAAATACTGAAAATTGATTAATTTTTATTGACTTTTAATATACTGAAATTGAAAGAAATATATTCATCTGTTCTTTCTTTATCTTATTTTATATGAAAAAAAACTACGAAATCTTAAGCATTAAAAGATAATTATGCTGCTAATACTTATTTACTTTGTATATAATTTTTTTACAGCATTTTGAAAATTGTCAAAAGCAAAATTTTAATAAGATTTTCTTTTAAAAATATATACTTATATATTTAGATTTTAATATCAGAAAGCATCTCTGTACATATACAAATTTATTAAAAGAAAGTCATAAATTTATAATATCAATAGAATGAATCTAAACATGAATTTTCAGAACTTTAGTTGTTAGCTATAGTTACTGTATAGTATATCAGATAATGTATATGTATAAAGTGATGTAAATCATAGAATCTTATGCACTATTTTTTAGAAAAATTTTAAAGTGAAAATATTTACGCATGACTGCTTTGATTCAAATTATTCTCATACTGCTACATTTTCTATTCTGAATATTGAAATATCATTCTCCAAACTACTATAACATACACTTTTATCATGTATCATGATTAAAAAGTTATGCAACTTTTCCTGTTTATAAATTATGCAAGAACATTATAGTCATAAATGTTACTTCTCCTAGTTACACTTAAGTAACATTGGGTTATTTATGCACATCGAATACTAAAATAATAAATAGCTTGCACTGAAACTTAACTGTTTGAGAATTCCAGCATGTTTAATTACAGTTTGTAATGAAATTGAGAAAAATGCTTTGTTAATCCTAAATTATTGCTCTTCACAATTAATTTAAAAAAAAAAACTGGAATTTAACATACTAATGTTAATAGTCTGGTGGCGAAGGTGGCTTTGGAGATCTGGACATGCATAGGGAGAGAAGTCCTCCGGTATGTTTTCATATTAATTCAAGAATTGAGTTATACTATTTATGTGGTGATTAACAGCTCATGTATTTTGCACAAATATATAAACCATTTTCTATATCTATACATTAGGATTAATTTAGTTCAGTACTATTTTTTAGCACATATTAAATCGTTTCTTGCACAATTATACAATATACAAATAAGTTTGCACATTGATTGTGCATATTATGAATATTGTATTATGAGTTGCTTTCTGTCATCAGTACAGATGTATAAGATAATGATATTTGAAGTAGCAATGATAAAAATTATCTTATTAAAATGTTTGCAATGTTCTCTAATTGTTATGCTGTAGCAAGTGTTTTCCATAAAATTATTAAAGTTTCTTAAACCTGCAATTACAAATATATTAAATTCTGCTGTGAGGTATATACTAATTGCAACCTTTAAACAAATTGAGTTTAAAGTAATATATGGAATATTTATTTTGAAAAGCGCTATTTACTTATTTTTAATGCTTTGTTTAATTACTAAATTTAACGTTGTAAAAACTGAAAGGAAAATGTTATTAATGACTTTGTAAATGCTTGTATTTAATTATTGCAAATTAGAAATTTGGTTTGGATTTAACTATTTGTAAAACGTATTATTTATAAATTAATGTTGCTAAAATTGATTTTATATTGAAATTTATAATTTTATTTTTATCAAATGTGTGGTCAATCTGCTAATTGCATGTGCTTAAACATTTTGTTCTGTATCATTTTTGTTATCCATTCTGTATGTTAATGATTCGTAGTGTATAAAATGTTTATAAATACTCATATACATTTATATTTATTAACAAAACATACACAAACATAATTAACAAGATATACAAAGATAATGATAAACAAGCAAGCATGTTTCTTAATACCTATTAAAATTGTTAAATTTAATGTATAAATAATTTAACTAATTTAAAGTTATTTTCTTACAAATTTACAGTAAGAAATTAATTAGAATATAGCTTTTAAAATATTGCAATACATGAACTTCCAAACTGAAATAAATTTGAAAAAAGAATGTCATAATCATACAGGATGGATAACTAAAATATCCTTCACATTTCACAGTATAATTCTATGCAGGATGGATCATTACCAGGCAGTGGCATAAAACCTAATGAAAAAGCATTACTTGCCAGAATCTGGGGCGATTTTGATACTCGCTACATGAAACCATTTTTAACACACTCCAGGCCTACGTTGCTGGAAACTTTACCTGTTTGTTGTGGACCTTTAGCTAGGATTCTTACAACAACGCAACAAATGACGCAGGTATGAAATATGATCTGGTAACAATAATTCTTTGAAGAGTGGATTATAATTGTTCACGTAAAATGACAGTATATTTTACATTAAGTTTGTTTCCTTGTCTTAGGATGAAGCAGTTAGAAAAGCAGATTCAGATTCAGATTTTTGTCTGGAAGATCGTGAACTCGAGCGACGAAGGACTAGTGTTCAACCGGTGAGTTTTCATCAACCTAATCTCAATTACACTATTAATCCGTGCTATCAACCTAACAGCACAGACGTCACTAATCCTGATGAACCTTATGTAATTCTTAATTTACACAGAAGGTAGAAGTAATGAATTTAAATTCAAACATTTCAATTGAAGTTATATGAAAGTATTTCTTATATTGGTATAAATGGGTTTATCACTTATACCTAATTTTTGTTGTGATTATATTTTAAACACTTTTCAAATTATCTCTTCGTTATAACATTTACATATAAATATACTTAAAGAAAAACATGTGTACAACATAAACTTTCCATTTTATATGAAAGTAGCAGTTACATCTCTAATATGCTCAGCTTTTTATTAACATTCGTTACCATTATACAAATGTTACTTAACACCTGTCCACTCCTAACTTAACAAACAATTGCTTATATTAAATTCTTTCATATAAAATGTACGAAAATATGCATGAATACTTATGTTTTTTCACTGTAGAAACACAGTGATACACATCTAAAGTTATTAAATAACATACGTTTTATTTTCACCTTTAAATATAATTTATTTGTTACATATATTTATGTACAGTATCTGTACATTTTACATGTGTTTTAATTAGCCATTCAAATATAGTTTTATTCATGTAGAAAGACTATATTGTATTATTGTCATATAGGTATTTATGGATTATTAACGATGCCAACAGTGTTTCTGCATTGATAAAGGTTCAATTAGTGATAAAATAATACTGAAGTTGAAACGCCATTGTATAGGCGAGAATGTACATATAGTCTTCTTACCAAAGTTATTTTACAGATGCAATAAATGTATGCAACTATTCTAGTCATTAATTACCTGTAATAAACATATGAAGAATTAATGGATTAGAATTTATTTAAAATTGGTGTGTGTGTAATATTGGAGTTTAACACTTCCTTATCCATGTAACGTAAATTAAATATTGAGAAAACTATTTTATTTTTTATTTCTGCATATGATTTTGTTTCATTCGAAAATTATGTTTAATGCCTAATGTTAAAGTCGTACTTTTGAATATTAAATAAAAAATACATTTTTTAAATTTAATTTTTGCCTGACCTTTTTTTGTCTATTTGAAAATTTGTTTAGTCTCCATTTGATCGCGTTCTTACGATTTTTTTAGAGAAAAAGAAATGATGATGATGATGATGAAGACCTAAGAATCATTGGAATGGATGGGTTTATTCCATTAAGAACATTGTAACGAGACAGAAGACATTCAAAATAATATTTTGAGAAGATTATTTTTAAACAATTTATAATAACTATTTGGGATAGAAGTAACAAACATAATTATTTTATATTTTTTAAAACTTTTTAATAGCACCTTCAATTGTTTTTTTTTTTTTTATATTAATATTACACAGGATTTACATTATAGCTAATATTTTTGTTACGTTTATAAGTGTTAATGTCTTATTTTTCTATTTAAAGAGATTGATATATTTAATATAAACAGTAATGTTTATTCTTTTGGTATTTATGTCAGTAATGAAAAAAGTATTATTTGATTGTTATGTTAGTTGTTTGTTTCTCTATTTTTTAATGTGGTTATTTTTGTTGTACTTGTAAATTGTTGTTAATATAATACATTTCATTGCACATGCAAAATACCTACAAAATTAAGAAATGTATTATATACATATTGTGATGTTTTTGAAAGTACTAACACAAGCAAAAAAGTTATAGTACAAAGTCTGAAAAAATTTTGATGTGTATAAAAATTTGCATAAAATTATTAAACTTCTTAAACATATTGTAATGGAACATTAAACATAATTTTCAGTATTCAGCCGCGAATCATTTAATTTTTTTTTAGCGTACTACAGTAATGTCAAATTATTAAAGATATTAAAAGTTGTGTCGTGTAAACGTTACACCTTGTAATTTTCACTTTTTTTCCTAATAGTTGTAGTTGATTTCGTACTACTATACTGAAGAAGATTAGATTTACACTTATCATTTAATTAATTAATATTATTGCATGTAGCCTGAAGAACCAAAGTACTTGCTAGTCATTAATTTTCACATTGAAAATGCTGTTTAATAGGTGCTGCTTGCACATTACTTATGCTATTAGTAACAAATCATTTCTACAGAAAAAATAATCTTTCATATTTTTTTTTTGGATCATTTACAAATACTTTTCATTACATAATTATACGTTGCCACGGTTAATCACTAATGTATACTTTATAGAACACTTAAAATAACTAAATGATTGCACACGTAGTTTGATTGGTACTTTATTGGTATATTTAAATAAAAATGAGGTGTGTAGATGTTTCATAATTTTATGTAATCTGTATTTGCATAATAATAGTACTATTAACATTTTGCTTTAAATTTTTGTATAACATATAATTGTGCAATCGATAAAGTAATTACTTTTAATAGTAATAAATCTTTTACAGATACATTCACATTCTGATGATAGATATTAATTCTAAACAAATTATTTTTCCGTTCTTATATTATTTATGTTACCTTGTAATTTGATTTGTGGTTCTTATTTGTATTTGGTTTCTCCACAGACACATATAAGGAGCTCTCCAAACAGAATGCATTTGTAAAAGCGAATATAATATAATTTATTCAGTTGTATACATTATTGAGGATCTGGCTACAATCATAACTTAAATATTAAGTAATTCCTTATTTACTGTTTAATATTTCCTAAACAATTGTACTATTTAACATTAATATTATTTTATATAAATCCCAAAATCAGTATGTTTAATTTTCAATAATTTTGTTATTAAAAAACTTTTATTTTTTAAAAATGATACGAAACATATGTGTATGCTTTCTAATACATTGTAATTATTACGTCAAGTAATATTCAGTGAGAAAAGTATAACATTGCTATGTGCGTATGCGATGTTGGTGTCAAACATTATTTTTACATATTACTGTTGTATTATAGTTTCAATTAATGTTGATTATATTTTTCTGCTGTTTGTTTTCTTCTGCAAATATTGTTAAATATTTTGGACAACAAAAGACAGTATAACAGAAATTGGATGTAAGTATTATTACAAAAAGAAACAAGTAACAAGGAGAAGCTGGTGAAAAACTTGGGTTTTATAAACCATGTGATCATAATACATTCTAAAAATTGTAATAATAACATTATTCTATTACAATGTTAAATTGTAAAAGAAGAAGAATTATTACAATCCTTCTCCTTATGTGATAATTTGTTTACTGTAACTATAGTATTTGTATGACAAAAATTTCATTCCAAATACTTGTTTAATTCTGTGTATGTTATGTCCAATTTTAAACAATGTTTTAATTGAAAATTTTCGCATATATATGTAAAATTGATATCCTAAAAATTGTATTTGGTATATCATCAAATAATATGTAAGAATCTAGAGGTGGATTCTTGATGTATTTAATACTTTGTGGGGCAGCTGGGAACTGTGATGGGAGAAGTTAGTCCGGGACCACTACCATTGCACACACGCGTCGCCTTGCCAGGTTTGGTCGGCAGACATTTATAAAGACTAATTGACATTGGTAAATAAACCTATCTTTTTAAATGTGTAATATTCTGTGTGCAACTGATAAATGTATTTATTTAAAAAGCTTGTGCAAACTATTATATCCAGTAATCTATTATGTATCTATTATACATAAAATTTAAAAGTTATTTCTGTTATCCAATTTTATCATTCAATTATTTAAATTCATTTTTGAATGTATTAATTATTAAAATTGAAATGGGTAAACGTTCTGTCTACCCATTTATACTTTCATTTGATAATCAATATAGCCATCTTACTGTCCTTTGATTGTTGCTATAAAATTAAATTCATGTTTCAATTTATAAGTAATTCAGATATTTACAATATGGATATATATTATTTAACACAGTATGTTACATTTATTGGTTGTACTAAATTTAACCAAGTTAATTATACAAATTATACAAATTATACAAAAAGCGTTTACTGGTAAATGTTATTTATAATTTTTTTATTATATAATTTACTATTCAATGGAGGTCCTGGCTTAGCATGAATAAAATATGATAATCTGACATCAACTTATATTTGCTAAATGTGCATTGTACATTCAAATATAATAATTCACAAGGATAGTGAAGTATAATAATGGTAAATTAGGAACTTATATATTTCCTGAGAGACATTATATTTGTATAAACTTATGTTTAAATTTAAAATATCATAAATCTTTTGTAAGTTCATACTACACTATTCAAAATAAAATAAAGGACATCCTTGGTTTTTAACATATTTGGATGTATTTCCAATAATGTGGAATTAAATTTGTAATACACTTGGTCATAGAACTTAATTTGTTCGGCAAATTGATTTTGCTGCCATATATAGTCATATTTGCATTCAAGGTGCAGGACACTTTATGTATCGTATATAAATCCATACTTTTTATACTATAATTTGTAATTATGTGTGAAGTTTAAGAATCGAAGGAAAATAAATTATATAAAGATGAAAAAATTCAGAGCAAAATAATTTATTTGAAAAATTTAAATACGCATTAATTAAGATTAGTGCCAAAGTTTACTTAGCAGTTTTAAACAATTACAATGGTGTTTTGTACTACTTTCTTTGGAAATTATTGTAAATGTTGGTGTAATATCTTTTAAATTTATATATTATTTTAAGAAAGCATACAAAATGCATATTATAAGCTGTGTCAACATAAAAATGAAATAAAACGACTCTGAAAAATATAATCTAATTATTTTGTAGAAATGTATGTTATTATCAGTTAAAGTAATATTTTATAAATTATGTTTATCATTAAATATTAGTTATAATGTAATGAATAAGTATGTTCAAATATGATTTATGACCATTACACATCACAATATTTTATGCAACAGCATAAAACAAGAAAGTAACAATAAAAATACATGGATTTTTATTTTAAATGTTGGCTGTGAACATTTAACAGAAATATTTGAATATAAATAATTTACATTTTAAGTACAAACATTCAAAAGCAGCATATTAAGAAACTATGTCACAATTACAATTAGTAAATTATTTTAATTACATGAAATAAATCATACCTATTGATTTACAATATTACATAAAAGAACAGGATACTAGCAAATAGTATTAAAAGCCTTTTTTATGTATTTATGAATTGAAGAACATGTAATAATCATTGCAATGTATACATGTATGAAATAATGATGTGATATTATGTACTACACTTTACTGTGTTTAATAAAATATTTGTAAAACCACATTTAAAATATATTTTCATTTTAATTTTATATATTCTTATAACAAATCTATACAATTACTTGGTCTTTGATTATTTTTCTTATATCATCAGTAACAGAAAACATTGGACCATGACCAGGTATAATAAAATCTGCAATATTTGCAACATAGCATCGCATTTGAGATTGAGTTTTTTGCAATTCTGTAGTTCCAAGATCTTTCCAAATTGATGGATCTAATATATCTTCTTCTTTTTCAAACAAGTCTCCTATAATGCAAATTAAAGTATATAATCAGTTTAAAATATTTTAAAGATGTACTAATATATGAATGAAGAGACCTGTTATAGCATAGCATGTAGTTTTAGTCTTAACTAAAACAGTAACATCTTCAGATGTGTGGCCAGGAGTTGCCACAACTTTAACTTCAGGACATATTTGATACTCTTCTGTATTTGTAATAATTATAATATTTATACATTAAGTAACATATATTACTTTTGAACTTCAACATATTTAAGACACTTTACCCTCCTGTAAATTTTTATCTAGAAACATTTCACCACGATGAACACAAGTTCCAACTATGTGTTCTGCATTTAAAAAAAGATTATTATTCCCTATGTGATCTGCATGACTATGAGTACAGATAACATAATCAATATCATCAGGTTTCATATCATACTGTGAAAGGGCTGAAATAAAGTTTTTATTAGAATATTATTGTAAAAGATCAAATGAAAAATCGTTGTTTGATAATATTTTATCATAAAATAAACTTTACAGTCGTTGATAAAATTATACCTTGTAATATTTTATCTCGATCCCAGGCTGTCATAGTATCAACAATAATATTCTTTGTTGCTTTTATTAATGTACAAGAACAATTTGCTTTCATTACATTGTTCTCAAGTTTTTCGGAATATCCACTAAATAAAACAATAACTTGACACATTTTATCAAATTGAAAGATAGAACTTTATGACTTTATTTATATTAACTTCTATGTTATACAGCGTATATTTTATATTTTATATAAGTAATATTAGACACAATCATTTCGTTAAGTAGAACTCATTATTCGTCCAATACATGCCGGATCAAAATGTTGTAGGTTATGTATGTATAGACTGAAAGATTCATAACATAGCAATCATTAAAATGAAATTGGTAAATATAAATATTGCATTATTATTAAACTATTTTAATATAATAGTAAATTTGTTTTTTACTTATTAACAATGATTATACTTAATAATATCTGCTACTGTAATTCTAAGTTATGTATACACATTTATAATTAATAAAAATTATTTAAGACATAATTTTTGTTTACAATTTTTTATTATTACTCGTGATTTGTAGTAACTATATCTTGTTAATATTTATTATAATTATAGTATTGTTTATCAAGTGAACCAACAAAACCATGTTTGGTTTTGAGTTTCAAAGGGATTACTTTAATGTTGGATTGTGGTTTAAATATGCAATCCATACTACATTTTATGCCAATGCCCATGGTTCCTAGTGCAAAATTTAATTCATTATCATCTTGGCTTCCTCGTGATAATCATCAAGACTGGCAAATAGAAGGGGTTTGTATATTTGAATGTTTGAATGAAAATATAAACAAAGCTGTATATTTGATGTACAAAATTTAATTTATATGGAGTAATTGTATTTTAGGAGTTAAAAGAATGCTGTGGTAGAGTGTTTGTGGATTCTACACCTGAATTCTCTCCACCTCTGGAGAAAATAATAGATTTTTCTGAAATCGATGCTATCTTAATATCCAATTATACTTGCATGTTGGCTTTGCCTTTCATAACAGAAGATAGTGGTTTTAAAGGTATTATTTATGCTACGGAGCCTACATTACAAATTGGAAGATTTTTTATGGAAGAGTTAGTAGAGTTTATTGAACAAACTCCTAAAGCAACATTAGCCAAACATTGGAAGGAGATGTTACATGTATTACCTCCTCCACTTGCAGATGCTCTTAAGCCTAAATCTTGGAAACACATATATTCCATGTCTGCTGTTAATACTGCTTTATCATATATTCAAACAGTTGGATATGACCAAAAACTGGTAAGTGTATTTTGTCCTATCCTAAAATATTTGTACATCTTCTCTACTTTTATAGGACATATATGGAGCATTAACAGTAACACCTATAAGCTCTGGCTATTGTTTGGGTAGTAGTAATTGGTTAATTTCATGTGATCATGAGAAAGTTGCATTTGTAAGTGGATCTTCTACATTGACAACCCATCCACGACCTATGGAGCAGGCTACATTGAAACATGCTAATATGTTAATACTAACAGGTTTGACTCAGACACCTACTGCAAATCCAGACACTATGCTTGGAGAACTTTGTATGACTGTAGGTAGGTAAACATTTTTATATTTATTTAATGACTTAATATTTATAATATATTTATATTGAAATTAAATTTTGTAGCAATGACTCTTAGAACTGGTGGATGTGTTTTGATTCCATGTTACCCATCTGGAGTAGTATATGATTTATTTGAATGTCTTAGTACACATTTAGATAAATCAGGCTTTTCACAAGTTCCTTTATTTTTTATATCACCAGTAGCAGAAACTTCTTTGGCCTACTCAAACATTTTAGCTGAATGGTATGTTTCAACATATTAAATTAATATTAAATATATCTAAATTACTTATAATCATTGCATTTTAGGCTCTCAACAAATAAACAAAATAAAGTTTATCTTCCAGAAGAGCCATTTCCTCATGCTTTTCTTGTTAAAAATGCTAGATTGAAACATTTTACATCTACATATGCTGAAGGTTTTAGTTCTGATTACAGACAACCTTGTGTTGTCTTTTGTGGTCATCCTAGTCTTAGATTTGGTGATGCAGTTCATTTTGTTCAGTTGTGGGGCAATAACCCACAACATACTATAATTTTTACAGGTATTTATTATTATGTATATGATACACGTATTAAAATATTTAAAATATTTGATTATGATTTCAGAACCAGATTTTCCATATTTGGATGCATTAGCACCATTTCAGCCATTAGCTATGAAAGCAGTACATTGTCCAATTGACACATCTCTTAATTTTACTCAGGCTAATAAATTAATTAGAGATTTGAAACCTGAACACTTAGTAATACCGGAATGTTACACGCAACCACCGATGACTGCACCGCATAGAACAGATCTCGTTATAGAACCTGTAGGAGTAAGTGTAATGATGCTTTAATGTAATATTATTAGTATATTAATAATTAATTGTTCTTCCAACGTTTTTGCAATTTTAGGAAAAACCTTTAATCACTTTTAAACGAGGTGAAGTCATAAAGCTTCCTCTAAAAAGGAAGAAAGGACGAGTATTTATTGAACCTGAATTAGCTGGAAATATAATTCCAAATGAAATTCGGCCTGGCTTGAGTCTTGCTTCTGTTACTGGTGAATTGGAAGTTAAGGATAATGTATATACTATAAAGGTATGTATTACATATACACACATTGTAGAATGTATTTGATTCATTGACAGTGTTATGTTCAGAATATTGAAGACAGACCTAGCGGAAAACGTAAAGTATCTTCCGGTTCCCCTGCACCAATTAAGGAAGAAGTTCTTAAAGAAAGGAAGCATGAATATGGTAATTTAGATCCACAAGAACTGCTTCAAAAACTTAATCAAGAAGGAATTCAAGGAGCCAAGCTGCAACATAGTCCAACAGCTACTAGTATTCACTTGGTAAGAAAGATATTTGTTAAATAATTGTTTTTCATAAAAAATCGACTCTCTTTAAATGTAATTATTTACATTTTTAGCAAGATGAAGATACTTTAATTCAAATAGGGGACAATTCGACACATATTTTTTGTAATGGTGATCAAAAAATTAGAAGACAATTGAGGACTATCATAATGCAGTGCCTTAAAAGGTTTTAAGTTAAAAAACAAATAATACTGAATTTTTTTATATAATGACAATTTCAATTGTAATTTATTTTTTTATACGATTGGAGTTTCTCTCAATTAATACCAAAAGAAATTATGATGTTAAGTACTTTCAAATAAATGTAAGTAACATTTACATTAGTATTACCTGTAACTACGTACACATTTACATACATTAAACTGTACATAATATCTACAAATATACTTGTGTACGTGGCAGTATTACATGATCCATTTTATTCATTACATTTTTGTATGCAATAGCATATATAAATAAATTTTTAAGAATCATGTACAAATTAAAAACACTGGAAGTAACATATTAATGTATAATACATAACTTAGTTATATGCGAGATTCTCAATAAATTACATATGGCAAAATCTGTTTATAGTTTCATATTATATATGACTAACAGTAATACTACAGTAATACTAAAAAATATTAGTTACTTACTAAACTAAACAACAAAATATCGTATAAATCAAGGTTACAATAGTTTGTTTACAAAATCTGTTAAATACAAGAGAATAATACAAAAAGCAAGTGTATACAGTGTACACTACATGTTAATAGCGTATAAGTCAATAGTCATCAAAGTAATGACTATTATAGATTTAGAGGTAATAAAGAGTATATTTAAGTTCTTTGCTCTAAAAATATAACCACTAAAATGACTGCATCATCATGTTTTGCTGCATTCTGAATAATATAAATTCGGATATAAACACAAACAGAAATTCAATATATGTTCAGAAAGAAAAGCACATTATTTTTACTAATTACCGAAATAAAATGTATCACAATTTCAGACAAAGAAACGTTGTTTCCATTTATATTTTATATATTATGTAATGTATTTTATTATTCATGTGCTCAACTTATCGATTTTGATTTAATATTCATATGATAAGCACTTGATCATTTATATTCAGAGTGCAGCATATGTGAACTTAGTTAACAGTAACCACACTGAGGGCTAAACCGGCGCAAAATGATGCAAGGAAGAACTGCAACTCTGTAGTTTTGAATGAGTTATCACCAGTAATAGAATGGTACCAACGTCGTGTACGAGATTCGCCATTTTTCAATAACTGTTCAGCTTTATCCAGTTTTTTATCGACGTACCTCTCGACCTGAAACAACATCGTTAATCGTTAATGAAATCGATTCTTTAAGATATACTTGCAAATATTATAAAGTGTATGTAAAAATAAAATAAGAATAAATTTTATGAATTATATTTATTGCAAGATATAACTAACTGTTTACAGTATTTCTATTATTTTGTGCTATCATTTTTCTGTTACATATAATGATACACAAATGTGTATACATACCTTGAGCAATTAAAAACTAAAATAAACATGAATGGATACTAGACACAAAAACTTTTCATTGCTTGTGCATATTCCTTAGAAGCATTAGATTTTAATCACATACACATAAAATACAGTACTATAAATATTTGTACCACATAAGTCTACAAACTTATATATTCGAAAATTGAGAAAAAATCTTTACTTAATAATTAAATAGTTTGACTAATTTAAGTTACGAAATTCGTTTAATTCCTAAGTATTACCGAAAGTGAAAATGCTATTTAATACATAGTGCTAATATAAAAAAGGAAATATTATCTATTTGAGTGTATGAATTTAAATATTTTTTTATTCACGATGCTAAGCCAATAATGAAACCACCAACGAAACTTGTTGCCACAAATGAATTGTTTCTACACCATGTTCCTACCTGTGAACAACATAGGGAATATACTTGTATATATTAATAAACTAATATTAAAGACATTAAAAATATCAAGAATACAATATCAATATCTTGCCTTATCTAGAAGCTTTGGTCCTTCTCCAGTGACTTTTTCTTCTACTTTATCTGTAATTTTTTCAGCTTTCTTTTGTATTTTATCCCAATTGATTTTTATATAGCCTTGATGCGCTGCAATTTGTAACATTATAATTCCTCCACCAACTGCAACAGCAGCTATTTTTCCAACTTTCATTGTCACAAAACCAGTAAGCCTATAAGAAATTAGATCAACATTTTTTTATTGGACTATGACCAAATGTTTTTAAATATAAAAAATTATTTAGAAAAAATTAAATTTTTATTTATCCTTTATATAAACATATAATGCTAACCATCCTGATGTTGTTCCAATAATAATTTGTTTGGTAGCAGATTTCTTGCTCACATCTCCTAAAATCTTATCAATTAGACCTTTTGCTTCCTTAGAAAGATCTACACCACTTTCTTCTCTGTTTGCATCATTTTTACTTTTCTTTGTTACTGGAAGACTCATTTTAATACTGTAACAGTGTATCAATTATACTCTTTTATTATAAAATAATAGTTCTGAATTTACAGAAAAAATGCAATTTCATGATTCATCTATAATGATTCTTTAAACTTTTAATTCTTAATGTTGTTAACAATGTACAAGTATAAATACTATTATCACGTCTCTAAATAATAGCATCACTAAATCATTCTTTGGTTATTCATCAGAACAAAAATATATCGATGATTACATTGCCAAGAATTTTTAATAATGACTGTTATACGGAAAGAAATCATTTTTCTTTTTTTAACGAACTGTTATGCAATTTAAAACATGTACATGCCGTCGAATAACGATACAAATTTTGAAATACAATGAAAAACAAAAACAATCTACCGTTTAAACAATTTTGTTCCTTTTGACTTAAAGGTGTTCTTGTGCAGTTTAGGCATGATATAAGTAGTTTAAGGTGTGTCCTTAAATATAATGATATCTCATTGTAGTTAGTATTTCACGTACAAAGCTCACCTAATTATTTAGTCACAAAAATGTTTAATAAAATTTGCGCATAAACCGATCTGTCAGATCGAAATCTCCGGTATTTCTCAAAATCACTTTCAGTGTGCACTGTGCGAACGTGACAGTAACTGAATGACTGATGTACCATCAGAATTGATGATAATTTTTTTATTCGCAAAATACGAAATATAAAAATGTAAGTATAATTGAATTAAATAAATTTGAAGTTCTCAAATTTTTTAATTTTTATATTTTTAAACTTCCAACTTTATGAATTCTTCTATCCCCAAAAGTCCAAATTTTGAAACTTTTAAACACTTGTTAAATGTCTAAATTCACAAATTTTCAAAGAGCTTTACATTTTCAAATCATATATTGTCGAATTTGTACATTTAAATTGAAATGGAAATGAAAACCACGAAATGGATTAAAATTAAATAAAGAATTTAATTTTTCGCGCTATTTTAGGACGTGAGCAGGAATGATATTCTTTAACAACGCCATTATATGTCGACGTGAACCATCGTAATGGTCTTCCGTCGCGTGATTCGCCATCCTGGTTTAACCTGATTGCCGCTTCGAAAAACTAATTGTCCCGATGAGGTGACGAGGTGTCGAGAGTGTAAATTTTAAAAACTCTCAGAATTTCATGCAAAGCGGCCTGTTCTACGTGTAAATATGTGTCGTTCCTGTTTTTAATGAGTATATTTACCGAGTGTGAAAATGGCCCAGGAGACTGACGATATCAACCTGACTCCTCAAGAATTACAGATATTATCCGAATTAGACAGGTAATTTTCAACCAAATCAAGTCTGCAACAATAAACCTCGTGTCTGTTTCTTAATTCTTCGTATGCCAACTGTATTTTGCGCGTGTACTTTTCAAAATATAACCTAAAAGGTTGTTTGACAGAATAGGCGCGTAATTTGATCGGTTCATTTGGACGTACGTGCTAATGTACAATTTACTGATATCTGTGTTAAACGTTCGAATGTATCACTTTTTAATATAATAAGTAATAATATGAGACTGTTTATTAACATGAAGAATATAAGAATATACACATTTATAATGATACAAATTATATTATTTATATTTTTATGTGACATTTATTGTTATAAACTTTAATTGATCAATGTATTATTTTGAATATATTTGCAGTCGGCAGTTTGGATTTTTAAAATTAAATTCACCAGAGCAATCAAAAAAGAAAGCTTTAGTCGTACGTGCAATCAAATACCTAGAGAGGATGTTAGTTCAAGCTCAAGCTGAGAAACAACGTAGAAAAGCAGATAGTACAAAAATAAATCCGGATGAATTAAAAGATGATGAGGAAGACAAAGGGATCAGTATTGATCCTAAAACATATTGCAAACTGGGACACTTTCATTTACTCTTGGAAGACTATAGCAAAGGTAATTAATTATTTGTACTATTTTGTTATCAACTTATATTCATATTTTAATATATATTTTCATTCTTTTTGTGTCTTGACAGCTATGTCAGCGTATCAAAAATTTTATTCTTTAAAAGGAGATTACTGGAAAGATGCTTCATTTTTGTATGGACAGGGGCTTGTCTATTACCACTTCAATGCTTTTCAATGGTAAGTTACATTCTACAATTGTTTATGCATGTAGTTTTTTTAAAAATGTTTTCACTTTTCCATATATAAAGTGGAATAGTATTAAGTTGTACAGACCAGACATGTTTACGACAAACAAAAAATTATGTAATTAATATCTTATTTTCTTTTTACACTAAATTTGTAATACATCTGTTCTTATGCTACAATTGCTTGACTAATCAATTGCAATTGAATGATTAAGGAATTCACAATTAGTTAAGTTTCAATTTAAAAAAACAAAAGAAAGATTTTAGACTGTTCATTGAGCTTATAATTTGCATAAGGAAAACAAAACAGTGTGCATAAAAATGTGTGCAGGAAAATATTGTTGTTCACCTTGAAAAGGGGACGTCGACCCCTTAGAAGATGTACACATAGGGTTCATCGTTCTCGTCTCATCCTTTTTATTTTTATAATTTCGCGCGCATTTCTGTTGGTAAAGTAATTTCGTCCCTGCACGTCGATAAAATAGATCACTGAATAATCCTGGCAAGGTAGAATTTGGACGAGCCGATAGATTCCAATTTCTAAGAGTTACCAAACGAATTCTCGGTTCGAAAATAAATTTTGACAACAGATGTCCTGAATTTTCCTCTGATAGAGTAACGCGAAGTGCCTACGTGCCAAACTGTTGCAGAGTTATGGCGTCTAGGAAAGTGGGCGGGGGAGAAGTAGGATACGTATGTATTCTATTCCAGCAACTAAAATAATAATTTAGATTTCTTATATTTTGTACACATCACTGTAGAAATTATTTATTTGTTAATGATTAGTTACATTTTTAGAATTAAACTTTTTATGAAAGTTTGATAGAAAAATAGAGATATATATTTTATATATTCGATAAATTAATTCCTGGTCTTTTAATTCTTATTGAATTATTATTAATATTGATATTGTTGACAAAATTATTTGAAAAACAAGATAAAAACATTATTCATATTTAATATAGATTTAGTAACTGTCGATTACAGCATACTGCGATCGATTTAATATAGCTGCTCAGGAAACGTAGTTTAACCTTAATCAACATCAATTATTTCGAGTACAGATATGCTCGAATTTCATTACGTACGATCGAATGCGAGTGTAACATGACATTTAAGCATTTGCAAATCCAGAAATCGAATTGTTCTCATTAATTCCTCGTGAGGTGCTCCAAAATAACTGAGAAGATCATATCGCTGTCAAATACCAGTTTAATAAGGTTATGTTCGTCATTCTCGATTAATGTTCGTGTCAGTGACCGGGTCAACAGTTTGATTGTCATATTCTAATAATATCTTTATGCTATCAGATGAGATTCGTCTGAATTAATGTATTCTTATATTATGTTCAATTGTTTAATTCGTTCAATTATTACATGGCATTAAAAATATTGTTCCCGTCGTTGTAATTCAACTGTATATGAATACGTAACAGTATTGTTGCTGTTGACTTGACATTTCCTGTCAGGCAATCGGCTTTATAGACGGTTAGGAGTGAGAATATCGATTTCCTGTTCAACCCTCCTTAACTCAGATGGGTGTAAGATTCCCGTGGAACCAAGCTTATACAGGACTTCCTTTCGATCTTTCAGCATTCCACTTTATTATGATTCCACATAATCGTTATCAATTTCTGTGATTGACAGCTTTCCGCGTCCTTCAGTCAATAATTAATCGATCGATAGTGATGTTTTAATTCTCGAACAGCGAGCAGTAATTTAACCCGTTGAACCTTTGTTTCACGATTTTTTGTTTTCTACGACGCATTGCAAATATGACATGTAACGCAATAAGAAACATGACAAGTGAAGGAAGATTTAATATCGAGTTTGGTTTTAAAGTGACAGAAGTAGAACTTGTTGGACATTTCTTTTATATCGCCATTTTAGAAAAAACAATTGTGCGGTGATGACATAGTGCAACATAGAGCGTCTTTCGTCTTTGTCTTATTCGATAAACCGCAGACTTATTCACCGAGTGAAATTGAATGGAAAATCCTCTCTTTGTGGATTCACGAGGCGGTTTCCTAGGATATATTGGGTTTCAAAGCGTCCGTTCAGGTGTGCACAGTAGGAAGTACATAGGCAACAATTATTTGTAGGCCACTTGAATGAGGAGACTAGATTACATGTTCATACATTTTACTTCGCTATTACCGATGAGTTTACACTGGAAGAAAGGTACGGTTTTCCGAAAACGGATTCATTCGAATTACATTACTTGTTCATTTGGTTATATTGTTATTCGAAGTTTCAGTTTATCCTGCGCGTCGAGGATGCGCAGAAGCGCATTAATAGGTGTGTTTCACACTTTTAATCACGTTAAAGAGAAAGTCTTACAAAATCGTTTTAACTTGATATTGTTTTGGGAAGTAATATTGTATAAATATATATTGCTTAAGTACTCTATCGTCCTTCAGCACGAAGGGAAGCTGCAACCCCTTTCTCTGATCAACGAATCTTTTTTCACTATTTCACCCCTGGTATTGAATGGAGCCGAATCTCCCTAAGGGTGATTCACATGACGCGTGACTCGCCAGTTTTCTAATCACTCGTACGTGTATGACTCTCGTGTATTGTGCATTGTGACTGTATATTTATAGCAATCGTTGTATTATGCAGTCGTCGGACTTTATGCACGTTTCTGTTTTACGATATCGATTTGCTTGCGTTACACGTGTCCCTGCTTTAACAATCATGAAGAAATATAACTGGTTCCTTCTATGGTTTAATGTGCTATTTTAGATTTATTTGCCTAACTTTAAATCACTGCGTAAAGCACCTAAGTTGTAACCACATACAATCATATGTAATAACCACATATTGCAATATTGTGTATGAGGGAAAAATAGTGATAATAGTATTTATATTTTTAATAATTTTTAATTTTGTGAATTTGCAAATTGGGAAAGCTGTAAATTCTGAAATTTACAAATTGAAAAATTGTGCATGTTCTCAAATTGGGAAATTTGAAAATGCCGAAATTTGCGAATTTAAATTGAGCGAATAGGAGGTGGCAGCGTCGCGCTCGTTTTCGGGTAGCCGCGTCGGTTGAAGCAAGGTTCGTCGGAACGGCACGGCACGGCAGTTGGGACATTTTGTCCGCCATGGGAGAGTGGAGTTGAGTCACGTGCAACGCATAGAGATGCGTTGCAGACGATCGATTTTACAGCCTCTCCTTCTACGCACGTGTTCGGCCATGTATAGTCACATCGAACCATTGGGTTGTTACATATCAGATGATTAATTGGGAAACAGGAAGTCTGCTATAATTCGACGATACGAAAGAGTATTACAACGTATCAGTTTGAAATGAATGTTCGAGAAAAATAGCTGGGTAAAGTTTCGATTAATATACTTAATATAAAATGACTGCCTATCGGTTACGGCAAAGAACCGTTTTCTTCGTTTCTAAGAAATCATACATATAAGACTGTGTACTCCGAGTATCAGTCTACTTACAAATGATGCACAGCTCGTCTGTGCTCGTTTTTACTCCAGCTGTTTCTGAAAGAATGCTCGTCGTACGTGTATAACCGCACGTCCATCAAATATCAATGTCCCCTTTATCCGTATACGAGGGGTGTCCAATAAGTTCTTGGCCTTGCAAGGTGTACGTATTTCCGTATTCAATATTTTTCACTGCTGAATATACAAGAGACAAATTATAATTTATTTAATAACAAATATTAAAATTATAATTATAATTAATATAAATTATACAAATTATTTATACAACTTATAATTAATTTAATAACAAATTTTTTGTTTAAAATAAGAATATAAGGTAACAAATTTCATATTTAATTTGTGAAGATCGAATCTCTTCTCTTTAACTTTGTTCTTAACCAAAAGAGTGGTACTCGGAGTGCACATATTTCCATGGTTTACATATTGTGCCTAACTCGTTTGCAATGCGACGCACGTGTCCGCGTTAACGCAGGCATTTGAAAAACCTTAAAGGCACAAACGTGCCCGTATATAAAATTCACGGACGACAACGGTCAATTAATTTGAATACTTATCTTTGCCAGTGGCCACGTGTTTCGATGCGGGGAATTAAAGTAAGGAAAGGAGTCGTTATGCAGTGGTCGGTTCGCGTTTATTCGCCCTTATCGCAAGGGGGACCGTGAGTTTCCAGGTAGCCACCTTGCACGTGAGACTTCTCATGAGTTGGCACACGTGTGTTTATGCCGTTGCACAAACGATACGCTTACACACACTCGCGTTGCACCCTGTCGCGTTACGTTCTCGGCAAGGTGCATGCAACCTTTGACCCAGATCGTACGGTCGATATTCCCTGGCCCACATACGCTTCTACAGATTAATATTTTTTTTCCACGCGAACTCGACGATCCTCGATTCCTCTCCCTTTCCGCGAACTTCGTCGCACGACATTTTTCCAATTGGCCTTTAATTGTACGCCCTACTACTTGCTAACTCCGATATTTTTTAATTACGTTCTGTGCCACTTTAAAATTCTAAAACTTTGGGAAAACCTTTTCATTATGATTGAAAAAATAATGGAACGTTAGGATATAGAGATCATACATAGAGATTCATTACTACAGGGATTTGAAGGTAACTCGACAAAAGTTAGAGGTATGAGAATTTATAGATGCAGGAATGTGGAGAGCTAGGAATTTGTGCCTACATGCGCCATTAGTAGTAATGAAGGTATTAATAAGAAAATACTGTCATTCTTAAAATTTTCGAATACATATGCTGTCTTTCCCCTTAAAATTAATTCTGCGAAAAAAAAATTGGTTCGTCTCATTAATCGCGTCGTTAGTTGTATCCACCGGTGGACAAGGATGCAAATGAACGACGATTAACCGCGGTGTGGTTAATCGAATCGCCAGGCGGCACGTAAGGTCCCTTTGGTTGGAGCGACTCTGGTCAAGGTTTCCGATGATACAGTCCCGTGAACCTGACGCCTGGATGGCAATGACCTCTATTCGCACCGGCGTCGTCGACGACAACGTTTCCGTTGAAATTCCTCGTGTTCGACGACGGGTCGCGTCGGTACACCTCCGAAGGGTCAGGTGGATCGTGCAACGGCCGGTTGGCTTCTTCAGGACTGCGCGTAACTCCCGTGTACGCTCGCATGCGAGCGTTACCGTGGAAGCCGGTGGGACAACGAGGACAACGACGTCGACAGCGGGCGGCAGGGAGTCGTCTCGGTATTACTTCGCGGATCGTTCGGCGAGGTCATGGTCAGCCGGCGTGCTGAAACCGAGAGTCAACAAACTCTGGCCAGCGACGAAGCGAGTGCTGCGAGTCAGCCAACCGACCACCAACCGAACAGGAGACCGGTAAGGGGTACCAGTCGGCCATTTAAAGCCAAGTACACATTTCGACACCGTGTACGTTCCGATCTATCTAGGATCGACCGGTTCTTATCAATGCATTACAAGCGGACTTCAGCTTGATTGGATAGCGGTACTTGCAAGTAGATCGCAACTTAAACGAGATGGATACTTTAACCCCTTAGCTCATCATTTTTCCAGTCAGAACTGTCTGATCATATTAAACCCTTACACTATTTTGACGAGACAGACTCGTGACACACTCATGCTGCGGTTATGACCAATTTTACTTGAATTTTGAATACATTTCAATTTGGAGTTCAAGTCCAACTGACGCACTTATGCTTTGACCAATTTTACTCCAATTTTGAATACATTTCAATTTTGATCTCCAACTGTAATTTGCATAGTCTGCATGATAACAAATTCACATAACAGTTCAAGTTTATGTGTCTGTTTTTATGTTACAGCTGAAATTAGTTAGTTCTGACTGACGCTCTTATGCTTTGACCAATTTTACTCCAATTTTGAATACATCTCAATTTTGAGCTCCAACTATAATTTGCATAGTCTGCATGATAACAAATTCACATAACAGTTCAAGTTTATGTGTCTGTTTTTATGGTACAGCTGAAATTAGTCAAGTCTGTCTGACGCACTTATGCTTTCACCAATTTTACTCCAATTTTGAGCTCCATCTATAATTTGCATAGTGGACCGCATTATACCAAATTCACATAACATTTCAAGTTTGTGTCTGTTCTTATGTTACAGCTGAAATTAGTTAGTTCTGACTGACGCACTTATGCTTTCACTAATTTTACTCCAATTTTGAGCTCCAACTATAATTTGCATAGTCGACTGCATTATACCAAATTCACATAACATTTCAAGTTTGTGTCTGTTTTTATGTTACAGCTGAAATTAGTCAGTTCTGACTGACGCACTTATGCTTTCACCAATTTTACTCCAATTTTGAGCTCCAACTATAATTTGCATAGTGGACTGCATTATATCAAATTCACATAACATTTCAAGTTTGTGTCTGTTTTTATGTTATGGCTGAAATTAGTCAGTTCTGTCTGACGCCAATTTTGAGCTCCAACTATAATTTGCATAGTCGACTGCATTATACCAAATTCACATAACATTTCAAGTTTGTGACTATTTTCATGTTATGACTAAAATTAGTTAGTTCTAACAGACGCACTTGACAAAAACATCATAGTGCAGGAGCTTAAAAATCTTACAAAAAATGTTATTTTTTAATTACTACAATTTGATATTGCAATTTATCCGAAAGATGTCCCGCATTCTAATGTATTCGCAATGTAAAAATTTTCTGAACACCACATCGTGTTCAAGTTGTGTACCAGGCTTAAATGGACAGTTAACCAGCCTGCCAAACGTAACCCTTCTCTGATCGTTCAACCGTGAGTACCCCGCAAAAGCCGCTCGCTGCTAGCGGATTCTGTGTGTACCCTTTTCTTCGCTAACCTTCTCTTCAGCCTCCACTTCCTGTTTTTTCCTTTCCTTGTTGTTCACGCGACCATCCTTCTCCGACCACTTCAGGACATTCGACGCTAAATATAATGCTCGATCATTATTTATAGCCTGGACTGTTGTTGCGTGAGATGCTGTACTATCCGCGGCAGGTGCGGCATTTGTAATCATCGTGAAGCGGCCGAGATATCCCTGATCTTCCGGGAATATAGATCGTCGATGATTCGTGATATTCGAACGACCTTCGTGCTACTACGCTGTAATTTAGATGGAAGCGATTGGAATAGCCCGGTGCTATCGGTCTCCTAATCATGGGCTGCCAAAGCTGTGACATATCAGAATTTACACTTCAGAACATATCCTAGGAGTCTTGAGACCTAGAAAATTTGCAATATATGTCTCGACGTAATACATTTGTTGACAGTACCGTTGTACTATTTAGTTTCAAAGAATGTCTTATGTAACGCTTCGTATTCTTGTCGCAGTTCCTGGTGTTTAGTAGTCCTTCGATGCACGCGTGTACCCGTTTTCACACGCATCGAGGTGCTTACCTTTATAACGTGTGACACGTTAGAATGTCACGTGTAGGGTGTGCCTAACAAGAGGAGCGCATGACCTTCAGAGGTCTGACAACTATTCACAGGGCCTGAAACTTAATAATTTCTCGAAATTACTGATTCTACCAAATCGAATAGAAATCAAGAATTTGACCCGTTATGAAATTCCATTTTCGGTTACCTGCGACTTTAGATCGATACCGCAATGAAAAAGCGTTAGAAGCGATTTTCAGAAGCGTAGTTTTTGCTGTACTTGGTTCGGAAAGATATTGCTCCATTTATTAACGAGAAAAGGGATTCTGTATTTACGTATCGCGTTGAAGTACCACGGTATGTGTTGGTGTGTATGCAGCCCGAAGCACAGCGAGTTTATCGACATTGGTACTCGTGACGTCGGGATTCGCGGTAGCAGCGCCCTGGACGAGTCCGTGCCTCCGCGAGCTGTGACGTCATTGGGTAGCGGGGCGAGATTTTGACCAATGACAGCGCGCCACGTCATAGCCAGCCTCCGCTCTTCGGAGACGGCGAGTCACGTGACGTCACCTGGGACGACACGGCACTCCGCGAGTTGAATGACCCCCACAGACCAAGTTCAATACACCGACGAGGAAAGATACGACCCGCAGATCCGAGTCCACGATCATAGTTCCTTCGTTGCTTGTCGTTTCGTCCGTGTTTGGCCTCTGGGAACAACTCTTCCTTCTACGTTTCGCGCGTTCGACCACCTCGGCAGCGTTCGTATCGTTTCGGCTTCGCTCGGCTTTCTCGATTCGCGATGCCGCTTGGTCCGTCCATTCGGACAAACTCGCGTTCGATTCGGGGCGGACAGTCGCATTCGGTAATAATTGCTTCTGCGGCTTCGAACAAGGTTCGAATAATAAAATCGAAATTGTTCGAATACCGAACTGAAATCTTAATTATCGAACTTTATTTTGAGCACGCGCGTACTCTTTTTTATGGGGTTGATTAAAGTTCGTTTGTATTGCAGATTACTTTTTTTTTAGGACATTTTACTTACATTATATATTTTTCAAAAATTAAGGAAGTCAGATTTTGTTGAAGTATGTGCGAAGTCGTATTTTCTGGATTTTATTTTGTATTAGTTTAAAAGGTTTTAAAAGTATAATTTCATAAATTCAATAATAAAATAATGATAACGTGTAATAATAGAAATCTGTTCTCTTCTCAGACTTTCAGCCAGCAACGCGTAATTTAAATTGCGCGAAATCGAACGAAATTCAAGCAGGTTTCTGCGTTACGATCGGACTGAATAAAAAGTCGCATTTATTTCGGGCGAAACGCATCACTATCGGACTGTTTTTATTCATTTAGCCAGTGAGGAAGTTAAAATTAGTCGTCGCGACGTACATACGATCGGGGAGTCAGTGACTCCTTGTTGCGAATGTTGTTCCCGTTGCACCAAAGAAATCAGTTATGCGCATTGGCGGAACCAGAATTTTGGTCTGTTTGAAACCACTCTTAAATTGTGATGTATTGCGATGCATTACTCTTGTCGAATACTGTGTAGCTTTGCGTTGAGTGCCACTCGTTATATGGCCGTATGTTCTATTTCTGCACGCTGTATTACGATGCGTCATATATTGTCATGCGCTGTATCGCTATGCGTAATATATTAGTGTGCGTTATATCACTGTGGGTAATAGTACCACGCGTTATATTGTCGTATGTTTTATTTCTACGCGCTGTATCACCACGCGTTATATCGCCGTGTGTTCTATTTCTACGCGCTATATCACCACGCGTTATATCGACGTATTTTCTATTCCAACGCGTCGTATTACCACGCGTTATATATCGCCACGCGTCGAATCACCACGCATTATATATCGCCACGCGTCATATTACCACGCGCTATATATCGCCACGCGTCATATCACCACGCGCCATATTACCACGCGCTATATATCGCCACGCGTCATATCACCACGCGCCATATATCGCCACGCGTCATATCACCACGCGTCGTATCACCACGCGTCATATATCGCCACGCGTCATATCACCACGCGTTATATCGCCACGCATTATATATCGCCACGCGTCATATCACCACGCATTATATTACCACGCGTTATATCGCCACGCATTATATATCGCCACGCGTCATATTACCACGCGCTATATATCGCCACGCGTCATATCACCACGCGTCATATATACGCCACTCGTCATATTACCACGCGCCATATCCCCACGCGTCATATCACCACGCGTCATATCACCACGCGCCATATATCGCCACGCGTCATATCACCACGCGTCGTATCACCACGCGTCATATATCGCCACGCGTCATATCACCACGCGTTATATCGCCACGCATTATATATCGCCACGCGTCATATCACCACGCATTATATTACCACGCGTTATATCGCCACGCATTATATATCGCCACGCGTCATATTACCACGCGCTATATATCGCCACGCGTCATATCACCACGCGTCATATATCGCCACTCGTCATATTACCACGCGCCATATCCCCACGCGTCATATCATCACGCGTCGTATCACCACGCGTCATATATCGCCACGCGTCATATATCGCCACGCGTCGTATCACCACGCGTCATATATCGCCACGCGTCATATCACCACGCGTCATATCACCACGCGTCATATATCGCCACGCGTTGTATCACTACGCGTGGTATATCACCATGCGTCATATCACAGTCTGCAATATAGCACCTCGCGTTATATCGCCATATGCTCTATTCCACGCGCTGTATCACCACGCGTCATATATCGCCACGCGTTGTATCACTACGCATAATATATTACCATGCGCTATATCACTGCATGCAATATAGCACCTCGCGTTATATTGCACGACCACTCGCTATATCGCCGAGTGAATAATAATCACAAGATATTTCAAGATTACATAATATTCCTTTGTGTAGTATATTGTTACACATTATATTGCTGCGCGTGACATGATACATCGCGTTATATTGCCACGCACTATATAGCCACGTATACTCTACGTACATCGCTATATATTATTAAATACTCGTATACCGTCGGTTTATCCTATGTTGATAATCTGCATTCTATGGGGGTTAGGTTTACCCTGACCCGTAGGTAGTTACGCCAATGGTTATACGTCCGTTCCGACGTTCATAGGGATAAAGATTTCCAGCGACACGAATGTCGTCTGGTGCATACACGCAAATACATTGAATTCCAGTCGGTCAGATTATTCGATAAATAAAGTTTACTAGCTGGTAAATTATGACGCCGACGTCTGCCGTCTATTTTGCTCGGTGTATCCAACCGCTTTGAAAAGGTCCTTTTAAGTATATTGTTGGCCAGGTTGAATATCAACGGGAAATATTTCTTTGGTAAATACGGGGTGGTCTGCTAGAAACAGACCAGCACAACCGTCTTCCGTTAGGTTCCCGTCACGGAAGAAATATATTAACGAAAGGGAGACGGCTTTAAAAGGTGAATGCACCGTGGAATACAATGATCGTTTGTCTTAATTCTTTTCTCCTTTTCGTTGTTGGAGTTACTATTCATCTTGTTGTCTATAATAAATTTTGAATACGAATATTTATTTCGTTCACAGTGGCTGTCAATTAGTTCCTAACGCTGCTCCATAATTTAGATAAACACTATATTTATAAGCATTATTTTTCGAAAGTTAGTAAATGAACATTCTTTCGAACCATATCCATGTACAAATGCAAATCGAATTATGGAAAACACGATAAACATTTCGTGAGCAGTCGCAAAGCGACGAATATATCGGATCGCTATCTATACACGGACATATTACAATTTACTCGCAATGTATAAGCGGGTAATATTCGAGCGTGGTTAAATAATCAGTCTAGGTCCACCGCGTTTCCTGTTCGAGGTATGACACCATGCTGTGCAATTTATATGCATCCATTTGTAATGAATGTCGTGAAAGTAAGTTGGCACGATGTACCCGTACCGAGAGAGGAACGTGGGCATCTCACGAACACGTGGTAAAACGAGGTGCGTGTTACGGCCACGTGGCCTGGCATCTGATAACATCCACCTAACGTGAAATGTACTTGCCACTTAGGCTAACTGGCCATTTTCTTCCATCGCAAGCCATCCTTAAAAAGATCCCGTGGATCGTAGCGTGAAAAGGCAGCGCAAGATCTGATGCAGTCGAGCGACTTCGAATATCAAATCGGGGAGTTAATACACCTCGGGTTTCTTTTTTAAAATTTCTGGGATACTCTAAATCTTAATATGTATTCTCTCTAGATTCTCTCTAAATCTGATGCAGTCGAGCGACTTCGAATATCAAATCGGGGAGTTAATGCATCTTGGGTTCTTTTTTAAAATTTCTGGGATACTCTAAATCATAATATGTACTCTCTCTAAATTCTCTCTAAATTATAATATAGACCTCGAAATTTATGTTAAAGTACCTATTAAAGTATTATATTAAAGTACATTCTTCAAAATCAGAATTGATTTTCATCAAGTTCAAGAATAAATGTGTGTACTAATTTATGTTTCGTCGTTTGTTTCTTTATTTTTGAATTTCATTTTTAATTTGCTGAAATGATCGCTCCACAAGTTTCTTTATAAAAGGTACACATTTTGTTGAATACATTTCTTGAAATCAGAATTGATTTTCATCAAGATGCAGAATAAATGTGTGTACTAATTTATGTTTCGTCGTTTGTTTCTTTATTTTTGAATTTCATTTTTAATTTGCTGAAATGATCGCTCCACAAGTTTCTTATTAAAAGGTACACATTTTGTTGAATACATTTCTTGAAATCAGAATTGATTTTCATTAAGATGAAGAATAAATGTGTGTACTAATTTATGTTTGGTTATTTGTTTCTTTATTTTTGAATTTCAGTTTTAACTTCAATATAAATACACATTTTGTTGAAGTGCATTTCTCTTATCAAAATTGATTTTCATTAAGACGAAGAATAAATGTGTACTAATTTATGTTTCATCGTTTGATTATTTATTTTTGCACTTCAGTTTTAACATCAAAATAAATACACATTTTGTTGAAGTGCATTTCTCTTATCAAAATTGATTTTCATCAAGATGCAGAATAAATGTGTGTACTAAATTATGTCTTATCGTTTGTTTATTTATTTTTGCACTTCAGTTTTAACTTAAAATTAAATACACATTATATTCCGGTAGGTTTAATATCAAGTTCCTCACAGCTTGAAATAACAAAATAGTGCGACGTCCCAAATGTTCTTACGTCTCGGTGTTTTTTGATTTGAAAATCCTCAGCAGTTTCACAAAATACAAAAATTTATATATTTGTAGACAGTAATGAATATTGTACATATGATTTATCGGTGGTTTACGTAGAAACAGCAAAAGGAAAGACCTCGACGTAGTATCGATATTTACTTATCAGTGTTCCACATGCAGGGTGTTCGCATATGCACATCTTTCACGCGTCCGATCGATTTTTCCGTCGTAAAACGTTGAAACGCCACGGCGTAACCGATCTATTCCGGCCGACTTATCGATTCCGTTGAAAGTAACAGTATTTCCGTAGAAAATCGAATTAGGACAGATACGAGGGATTCCGACCGCTTACGAGTCTCGATTTTTGCCGGAACGATAGTTCGCCGAGATTCTAGCTCGTGAAACGCGAAGAGCACGTGATTTCTAGTCTGGCACGTGTGTGCGTCAAAAATAATTAAATCCAAGTTTAAAGTCGGCTCCCTCCGACATCGGAAGAAAGAACGGTGAAAACGAGATTGCACGGCACCGCCGCCGTGTGTATTTTGGTAACGAACCTCTCTCGCTCTCGGAATTTTCGTCTTTTCCATCCTGACAAACGCACTCCTCCTGTTCCACTTTGAACAGGGGATCGTAAAATTACACGACATCTTTTTTTATTTCCACTTTCTTTAACGGATGCATTTACAGTTTATTCTTTACGAGCTGGTGTTCTCCATCGTTTCAAGGTTTGCAGTTTAGGATTTTAGGATTTGGGGATTTGGGGATTTTGGGAGTTTGGGAGTTTGGGAGATTGGGATTTGGGGATTTCGGGATTTTGGGAGTTTGGGGATTTTGGGATTTGGGGATTTGCGGATTCGCGGATTTAGGGATTTGGGGATTTGGGGATTTTGGGGATTTGGGGATTTTGGGAATTTGGGATTTTGGAATTTTGGAAGTTTGGAATTTTGGGAGTTTGGAATTTTGGGATTTGGGGATTTGGGGATTTTGGGAGTTTGGGAATTTGGGATTTTGGGAGTTTGGAATTTTGGAAGTTTCGAATTTTGGAAGTTTGGAATTTTGGGAGTTTGGAATTTTGGGAGTTTGGAATTTTGGGATTTGGGGATTTGGGGATTTTGGGAGTTTGGGAATTTGGGATTTTGGGAGTTTGGAATTTTTGAAGTTTGGAATTTTGGAAGTTTGGAATTTTGGGAGTTTGGAATTTTGGGAGTTTGGAATTTTGGGATTTGGGGAGTTGGGGATTTGGGGATTTTGGGAGTTTGGGAATTTGGGATTTTGGGAGTTTGGGAGTTTGGAATTTTGGGAATTTGGAATTTTGGGATTTGGGGATTTTGAGATTTTGGGATTTGGGGACTTGGGGATTTTGAGAGTTTGTGAGTTTGGGATTTGGGGATTTGGGGATTTTGGAATTTTGGGATTTGGGGATTTGAGGATTTGGGAATTTGGGGATTTTTGTCATTCACGAATTTTGGGTTTTCGAAATTTAACATTGTAGACATTCTTATTTCCACCTTCTCTGACGGGTGCATTTGCAGTTTATTCTTTACGAGCTGTGTTCTTCATTGCCATCGTTTCAGGACCTGGATTTTAAGATTTTAGAATTTTTGCCATTCACAGATTTTTTATTTTAGAAATTTAACATTCTAGACATTCTTATTTCCACTTTCTCTAATAGATGCATTTGTAGTTTATTCTTTACGAGCTGTGTTTTTCATCATCATCGTTTCAGGACTTGAATTTTAGAATTTTAGGATTTTAGGATTTTTGCCATTCACAGATTTTTGATTTTAGATATTTAACATTCTAGACATTCATATTTCCACTTTCTCTAACAGATGCATTTGTAGTTTATTCTTTACGAGCTGTGTCCTTCATCTCCATCATTCCAGGACTTGGATTTTAGAATTTTAAGATTTTAGAATTGTTGCCATTCACAGATTTTTGATTTTAGAAATTTAACATTCTAAACATTCTTATTTCCATCTTCTTTAACAGTTGCATTTGTAGTTTATTCTTTACGAGCTGTGTTCTTCATCTCCATCATTCCAGGACTTGGATTTTAGAATTTTAAGATTTTAGAATTGTTGCCATTCACAGATTTTTGATTTTAGAAATTTAACATTCTAAACATTCTTATTTCCATCTTCTTTAACAGTTGCATTTGTAGTTTATTCTTTACGAGTTGTGTTTTCCATCGTCATCGTTTCAGGACTTGAATCTTAGAATTTTAGGATTTTAGGATTTTTGCCATTCACAGCTTTTTGATTTTAGAAATTTAACATTTTAGACATTCATATTTCCACTTTCTCTAACAGATGCATTTGTAGTTTATTCTTTACCAGCTGTGTTCTTCATCGCCATCATTCCAGGACTTGGATCTTAAAATTTTTACCATCCACGCATTTTTGCTTTTTTCATCATTTTAGACACTTTCACAATGCACAATCTACAGAACCCTTTTTATAAATTTTCAGGTTTGTAAATCTTCGATTGCAAATATTATAAATTCGAGGATTTTTAAGTGTACATTATTCTAAATTCGAAATAGTAGCCTTAGACTTATTCAAGGAAAACGCGCATTTAAGTATATGCACATATCATAAGTGATGACTAAACGGTCTGCTACACGTTACATCGATAATTATTGTACATCTGTTGCGATAACTCAGGCATCGAAGAAAGCTACTTAAGTGCAAGAAGCACGGGTTTTTTTACTCGAATACAGCGAATGGAATAGCTAAGGTGATCGAAGGTTGTTCACATAAAAACAAGCACCGCAAGAATGATTACTTCACTGGTTGAACTTACATTACGCTTCGACCATGACGCGATTCCATAAATATTAATATTTTATGACCGGATAATTCATGACGGAGGAAAACGTTATATTTCACGTGAATCGTTGCAATTCTAAAGTGTTAGGTTCAAGACTTGTATACTTCAAGACTTGTATACTTCAAGATTGTATATTTCAGTGAAAAGATGTCGATTATCGATACAATATTGATATCTTATTGATTTATACCGTTAATTCTAACGGGAGTGACAGATCTTTGCTATTCAAATCTATGAATAAATTTTAAACGAAATCCGATACGTAATTTTATCTTTGTTTTTCTTTAAACGAAATCTAATCTAATTTTAACCCTTTGCACTCGAAAGAAATTTAACTGTTTGCAAACAGCAACTTTAAAACGTCGTTAAAAAGTTAAATAAATTCTTTCAAGCTAATTATTTCTCTAATAGTAATTTCCAGCACTGTCTCCTTCAATATGTGTTATATTATGGAATCAGTTAAAAATAATTATTTCAAATTGTTGTATTAAATAAAATGGTGAGTGAGAGTCACCTCTCGAGCGCAAAGGGTTAAACGTAAATTCAGTTTGAACGATAAAGTTCTATATAAAGTTTGATTAGATTAATCATTTATAAATTTTTAACCCAGCAGAAAGTCGATTTTAATACCTTGTATTAAAAATAGTGTAAAATAGCAAAGTTGGCGTAGCTGATAAAAATTGCAAACTGGTCGATAAGAAGTCTAAACGTTCCAGTTCTCGTTAGCGTATCGTTGCAAAAGGCTAGCGACGAACAGCCACTTTCGTTCTCGCGGACGAGCGGTTCTCCTCGACGAGGAGGGTGAGAAAAAAAATTGAGGATCACTGGCAAAGAGAAGTTTCTTCGTCCGGTACGAATAGCGAACGTGAAACGAGAAAAACGAAATAGGAAAGTGGCATGGTGCGGTGTGTATTTTAGTAACGAACGCCTAAGGGAAAAGCTTCTGTGTTTGAACAAAGACAACGCACGATTTTTGGTGTCATGTTGAAGCTTTTCTCCTACTCGGTTATCCGCTGGCCCTCCATGAAATTGTAGCCACTCCGAAACGTCGTTTCTGTCCGCATTTATATTTACGCATTCATGCCACGCTGTTGGACCGCCTTTTACGTTTTCTCTATACGGGGTGCTCCAAAAACTTTCGGGATAAATTCATCTATAATCGCGATTTATGCAGGAATGTTTAGGTTAGGTTCATTACAATAATTTGGGAGAGATTTCGGGATGTTGATCCTTTGCAGTCCTCAATTTCTTTTATCGACTCCTTAATTTACAAAAAATATATCAAGGAGCTCTCAGTAAAATGTGCAACAGTGCGAAGTATGTGACAATCACATTTTTCATTTATTATAAATATTAAATAAATAAAAATATCCTTAATTTACAAAAAATATATCGCGATTTATGCAGGAATGTTTAGGTTAGGGTCATTACAATAATTTGGGGGAGATTTCGGGATGTTGATCTTTTGCACTCCTCAATTTCTTTTATCGACTCCTTAATTTATAAAAAATATATCAAGGAGCTCTCAGTAAAATGTGCAACAGTGCGAAGTATGTGACAAACACATGTTTCATTTATTATAAATACTAAATAAATAAAAATATATATATTTAACACTAAAACTACCAAACCGGTCAAATGACCGTTCTATAAGATTCTTATTATAAATTTGTTGAATCGATTCTTCTAATATCTGCATTGATCTTCATGAAGATGAAGAATTAATGTGTGTACTAATTTATGTTTTGTCATTTGTTTATTTATTTTTTAACTTCATTTTTCATCTGAAATTAAGTACACATTATAGTAGGTTTAGTGTTAACCGATCTATTTATCTGAATTATAAGATCCAAGTGATGTCGAACCACACTCGACATAGGAGTGCAAACCTTTATGTCGCGTTGCAGTGTGCTTAAAAATATTTAATCTCCTGATGTGTAATTTAAAATAGACGAATAATTGCATAAAGAGGTATTGGTAAAATGGAAAATTTAGAAATCTTTAATTGAAATTTTAGTAATCTTTTTTTAAACATCCTGTACGTAACGAATTGCATCCGCTTCCGTCTTTCCATTTGAAATGGTAATAGTACTTTTAAATAGACTTTTTCGAATGCGGGAAGCGACATCCTCGCTCGAATAATGTTTCTATGTTCGTGTTATGTAATTCTTGCGTTCAACGATCTGCCTCTTTTATGCTATTTCATGTTATGGCTTTGGGTCTCTTTTATCTGGAAACTTGAACATCATGGTACACACTCATGGGTTGGTATATATGAAATCCAGTGTTATAGATATAATTTAATAGTTTGATATACACGTGCACGTTCAAAGTAATACATGTACTCCTTTATGAAAATATAAATTATAAATGAAGTTGATATAAGATTGAATACAAACATGATTATAAAGTGTTAATAGCAGGAAGAAAAATAAAATAATATGTAATATATAAATGGGGAAATAATGTGCATGTTCAAAGCAAAAATGTATTCCTTTATAAAAATGTAAATTATAAATTAAATTCATATAAGATCGAATACAAATATGATTATAAATAAACTGTTAATATAAAGTATTTAATAGAAAGAAACAAAATAATGTATAATATATAAATAGGGAAATAATGTGCATGTTCAAAGTAAAAATGTATTGCTTTATGATAATATAAATTATAAATGAAATTCATATAAAATCGAATACAAATATAATTATAAATAAACTGTTAATATAAAGTATTTAATAGAAAGAAAAATAAAATAATATGTAATATATAAATAGGGAAATAATGTGCATGTTCAAAGTAAAAATCTATTGCTTTATGAAAATGTAAATTATAAATGAAATTCATATAAGATCGAATACAAATATGATCGTAAATAAAATGTTAATATAAAGTGTTAATAGCAGAAAAAAAATAAAATAATATACAATATATTATATATTATATTGTACATTATACATTATATTATACTAGCATACCTAACCCACATAATCTACCTAACCCACCTAACCTACCTAACATATCTAAGCTACCTAACCCACCTAACTTACCTAGCCTAAAATATCTAAAACACCTAACTTACCTAACCAACCTAACTTCCCTAACTTACCTAACCTAACATTAGAAACTTGAGTGTCCAGAGATTTTCAAATTTGACAATTTAGTTCATAAAAATATGAACTAAACACATTTAAAGTAAAAATGTATTCCTTTATAAAAATATAAATTATAAATGAAATAGATATGATCATAAATAAAGTGTTAATATAAAGTGTTCATACCACAAAGAAAAATAGCAGATTTTTATAATAGGCACCCAACATACATTATAACCTGTGATGTAATAATTTAACGTCAGAAGATAGCGTGCACATAAATCCGAAAATTCTGTTGTAAGAGTAAAAGTTCTACTTAATCCTATATTTGGAATAGTAGCGAGAATCCAGTGCCCTTGTGAAACGTCGCGGCCTTATACCATAGAGCCGTGCCAGATCACAGACGTATAATCAGACAATTATGCTCATAATAATAGGCTTGAATTCGTAGTAACCCTGCCACGTAGAGATTCGCTGTCGGGGCCTTATTTACTTACGTGTCTTATGGGAAAGTTTGCGGGGTCGTCGCAAAAAACTGACGTACAATTTCGCGACGTTTATGGTTATTCTAATTTGTCTTATACGAACGTGAGTTGTGACTCTATTCGGAACAATTACACTTTTTTGTAGCTTCGATAATTTGGTAACGTTGTTCTGTGAAAAAATATTCAAGCACGGAAAAGAAAAGAATTAAGAAAGCTATTAATTAAATTTGTATAAAATAGTCATCTCTCTCACGGGATGCTTGCGTTAGGTGCCCATTTACAAAATGTCCGCCATGGTTTCATAATTGACTGCATAAACGCGTAATCAATATTCTTAATACAAAATGGTTACACCGAGTCTGATTGTGAAACGTAAATTCCGACATGACTCGACGACACAAAAATATCACAAAATGACACTTGGATATATCGATACAAAGTTTGGTGAAAATGACTGCATAATCAGTATGCTTAATATAAACCGACTCTTCGATTTAGCAATGGATACACCAGGTAGCAGCTTAAAGAGAGATTAACTTGCAAACTGTTTCCCCAGAATTAAATTCCATTTACGAGAGTCGGAAGATCACGTCGATTTGAAATTTAATGGAAATAGGTCAACCTGTATGTTATTTAAATTCTCGGAGTTCGTATCGTTGCTAAGAATAGCCTTGCAAAAATAAAGGGGGCAAAAAAGATACTTTATGCACCATTCGAAAATTACTGCTATATCTTATCAAATGTATAAACTCGTACAAAAAATATTATTGAAACGTCTAATTATATGAACTGAATTTTGTGATGCATGAAATTACACTGATCGATCACCGCGTGAATATCTCCATTAGAAAGTTTGGAAATTTGAAAATGGTCTACTTTAATGACAAACGTTTAACAATAGAATAAAATCGTAAGACGCTTTTAATTAGAGACGTGCACGCACGTTGTGCACGAAATTGATTCTAACCGTTGTATGTTGTTCACCACCTGAGATTACTTGGTGCTTCGCTTTGTGCTTCGCTTTATGTAGGTCTTGGTCTTTGTGTGACGTTCTCTTTCGCACGGAGAACCTACTCGGTACCAACATGCGAGAAACAGATTAGCAAACGCAACTCTGCATCGTGGTAATTCGGTGTAATTTGTTAACTGCTCTGGGAATGGTATTTCTCGTTTTGCGTGGGGTACAAATTCTTCCGACGTGTCTGTTCTGTCAAATTGAATTGTATTCGCCCGTCTGTTATTTTCGTTTGCATATTTTGTATACGTAAATATATTTAAATTCAAAGAAATATGATAGTACTTAATTCTGTATCTCGGGAATTAAAATTAATAAAATTAATACGGTTATAAAAGAGCTCGTCAGAATAAAAAGAGGCGAAATAAAATTATGTACGGAGACGAAAAGGCAGTTAGACTTTACCGCACGATGAACACCGGTGCCCATGACCTCTACAGCGGACACTTGATCTGCCCATCACTGCATATACTATGTCATATTTATGCCTAGTCGAGTAATTTCGCTGAAAATACGTCCAGTTTTAATTGCGAACAGGTGAACAACGGTGATTAAAGGAACGATAATAGATGGTTATGACGGGAATACGGGAGAGATGCAGTTTGTAGAGTGACACGAGGTGGGTTCATCGGGCGGTGGCTTGTCGGCGAGTGTCACGGTACTGTTCTAAAACAGGGCCACTACGCATGCGCGATTCCCCTAGTTTCTCTCTCTCGGCTGTCTCCGTCGCTCCGCCGAAGTAGTAATACCGTCGGCTTCCCCCTCCACTGGTCTCCGGGTACCCCCTCTCCGCCTACCTTTCCTAATCCCCGTATGCCCTTCGCGCCAGCCGCGTCAGTTGCGTGAGAGCCTTCAATGGGGGAGGTGCTGTTCGGCACTTACCGTGCATAGCACCCTCTCCTCTCTTATAATCACTGCCATTAGTAATAATATATATATATTATATATACATATACATATATATATATATATACTATATGTACATGTAAGACACGTATAATTGAAGTATAGGAAAATAACAGAATATACGTGTCACGAGAACCGTCGAATCGATGATTTCGATCGTGACAATTGAGACGCGTACGGTTCATGCAGATTAACGTGAACCGAGCCGCAGATCTGCTGACAAAGCGCACCGTGAGGGAAACCGCAAGTGTTCGTATCGAAGTGAGGTGAACCTTCACGGACCGATATTATTGTGTTCGTTCGAGTGGTCCGCTTCGCGCGGCGGAGTCTCGTATTTTTTTTTATTGTGCCTCGACACACGTCCCCTCGCTCCCTGACGCGTTCCTTCGACGGCCTTGTTTTTCCGTGTCCTCCTCCCCTCGCGAGGCATATCGTAACATGTCGCGTGTGACGTTGTAACCGAAAGCGACGGCTGGATTCTGTGCACGACTCGAACGAGGAAGTCGGTGAACTTGTGCAGCGTGCCCACTGGTGATATTCTTGTTCCAACGTCCTCTTCCCGTTTCAACCAGCGAGGGAGAGAGAGAGCGAGAGAGAAAGAGAGAGCCTGCTGCGACGCGTGCACGGCCTTCCAGCTTACATACGGCGTCTTCCTGACGCTGATTGAGATTTAAATTCCACGGACCTTGGGCGATTTAAATGGTGAGTGAACCGTTGCGTTGCGCTGCCCGACTCGATGCGTGTACCGTGGCCGTCGCCGCGTTTCGTTGTCATCGGTTGGCACGCTTGCGAATTGGAAGCGTGCTTTCCTACCGATAATACCCCGACCACTGTGCACGCTGTTTTGCACGGAGATTGATTATCGCGTGCGTGTAAGTACACGCGTTAACGGTGCATCGCGAATCGTGCTCGTGCCTCGGCTCGTATCGGCCTCGTTTCACGCTCGAATTTAGGAGGCCGGCCACGAATTTTTGTCGAGGGCCACGATCGATGCCTCGGGGACGCTTTCGTATACGCCCTCAACTCGTCCTTTGACCCTTAAACGAGCAAGCGCCGTGTGCGTCCTTCGCAAAATACTTTTGTTTTCAATAATTATTCCGAATACCGTATACGTCTATTTATGTCCTGCTCGACTCTCTTGTCAAGGCCAATGTTCTGAATCTTTTTTTTCTGCGCATATCATTGTCGCTACCACTAGTGTTTATATAATCATTTTTTTAATAATGATTTTTCGTGACTCACGAGTTAAAACAAATTTGTTATACATTTTCACATTCTAACATAACCTCACTTAATATAAGTACATGTATTAACTTAACCTATTCCAACTTTAAGCAATATAACCTAATTAACCCAGCTATCTGACTTAACCTAACTTAAACTACATTAATTTAACCTAATCTAATCTAAAAACGGACTTGGGCTTAATGTAGCTTTACCTAACTCAATTTGTTCCAGAATTATTATTAATCTGCTGTCAGAATTTCTTTAAGAAATTGGAAGTTGATTTTGTTAGCATATTTTAGGGACATTTAGATTATTTTGATATTTTCATGCACTCTTGGAAATTATAACAGTATTTTAAAGAAGGATTTCATACACATTTAGCACAATAGAAAATTAAATTTAATTTATCGATTTCAAAATGGCGAATAACTTACACGTTTGTTACTAGAAAAGCACCATTTTTTTTTGGACAACTTTCTTGGTCGAATTCACTCCGAATAATGGACGATATTAGGATATTACGAATTAACGTGACCCCGTGATAGAATTGGTCAGGCTTCTTCCTCGTCACCTTGACCCGCATAACCCTTTCTCGCGATCGTTGAATTACTTACCGATGGATGGTACGTTCCGACAAATGGATCCCGTTAAAATATTAAAAGAACGCGAGTATTTCGATCGTTTAGAATACGTGCAGGTACCTAGGTTTGGTTGCGCGGCGACCTTGGATAGGACCTTGATTTCCGTTGAAAGTAAAGTTTCGCGGAACGTAACTGAAAACCGCGGTTCGTGAAAACCGTAGAATGCAGCGGTGTGGCCGTCATGGGAGGCTAGCGAACGTGGAAACAATAACGGTGTGTATTAATCGGCCATAGTCTGAGTAGGTCAATGCAACAAGTCGCGTAAATGCCAACCTGGGATATGATGATAATGCGTGAAAGGTTGAGGAATACCGGCGTGCTTGTAACTGTCGTTCAATGCGAATCGTTAGTAAGTGAAAAACTAGGTCGTCGCGTGCGTGTGTATGCGCCTCGTTCCTCTACATGTTTCTCTACGTATCCACGTGCACCGTTCCAAGTTCGCACTAGGGCGACAAATTACGATATCTAATTGTCCGAGCGTTATCGTTAGTTTTCTCCTGCGAAACAACCTGGGGTATTGCGAGGAAATGGCTGTCAGCTCTGGGAGGCAGTTATCGATTCATTTTCAATTTTATGTATTTACGCAATTAGAAATTTTTTAATTTATATGTTTGCTCAATTAGAAATTTTCAAATTTATATTTTTGCTCAATTAGAAATTTTTTAATTTATATTTTTGGTCTGTTAGAAATTTTTTAATTTATATTTTTGTTCAATTAGAAATTTTTAAATCTATATTTTTGCTCAATTAGAAATTTTTAAATTTATATTTTTGCTCAATTAGAAATTTCTAAATTTATATTTTTGATCAATTAGAAATTTTTTAATTTATATTTCCGCTCAATTAGAAATTTTTAAAGTTACAAATTATAAAAATTAGAAATTTTCTAAATTAAATTTATTACCATAACCTTCATTTCTAAATTATCAAATAATGGCGTCCTTCAAAATGGCGTTAAATCTACGGCTTCATGCTATTTTTACGTGGATGCATATTTTACTTTTTAATATAACAAAAGTAAGATATGTTGAATCTTTTGCAATTCAAACATATATTAATTTTATAATTTCTATAAGTACAAAGGTTAATCTTGTTATGCTAATTTTGATTGTTACAATCTTCCACTTTGTTTATTGCTTAATTTACCAAGCAAAGACTAATTTTAATTGAGTACAAAGTTGGAAAGAAGAAACGGTGTTGTGGACCAACCGCTTTGCCCCGCTAACGCTGATACGCGTATCTGCATGTTATATCGCGTACATTTGGTCGCATACGCTTCTTTTGTGTTTACGTTGCCCACGTACAGGGCATCCTTGGTTGTTTAACGAAAGAGAGGTGTCGTGTTTCAAAGCGGAACAAGTCACCGTGAACACGTTTTCTTGTGTACCATACCACAGAGAAATGTAACGAACCCAGTACTTATACAGGGTGTTTCATACAATTGGGACATCTACGTCATTAAACCTAACCTCACAAAAAAATTTTATTCTGTATTTCTAAGTTCTGTACATTTGCACATTTATTTTGTTAATTCTTCACTTCTTTATTTTTCATTTTATAAATTTTTTAAATTGACATTTTGCATGTGACAAAAATTTTAATTTAAAAAGAACTGATTTTTCAAATATTTACTCTTAAAAAATTTTTAATTTAAAAATAAGATGAAATATTTTTCTGTTTATAAATTTTTTATAACACAAATTGTACATAGAGTTGTCACCTTGTATTTTTTTAATTAAAGAAGCTATTTGATTTGTTAAATATCTAAATTAAAAAACTTCAAATCTAACAATAAGATGAAATTTGTGTGTATTAAATATTTTTTAAAAACACAAATTGTACACAGAATTGTCACCCTGTATTTTCTAAAATAAAAAAGCTATTTGATTTGTCAAATACCAAAATTAAAAAAACTTTAAATTTAACAATAAGATGAAATATTTTTCTATTTAAAATTTTTTTAAAAACAATTTGTACACAGAATTGTCACCCTGTATTTTTTAAATTAAAAAAGCTATTTGATTAGTCAAATACCAAAATTAAAAATGTCAAATCCAAGCACAATAAAATATTTGTCCATCTCGAATATTTTTGAAGTACTTGTGTGAGTCACCTTGTACATCACGAAAAAAATGGTTGAAAAGTAGTGTAACATCGTGCAGGAAGCGGAACGTGTTTTCTCAGGATTAAAACAGTGTCCCCAAAGATACTGTTATGCATAGGAATGGCGCGTTCTAAAGAACGAATTCGTAGTGGTGAGGCTTGAATTTTTTTTGCCTTGCACGGTTTAATTAAAAGGAAGGAAAATACGGTTGGATCGCAGAACGAAAGAGAAAAAAAGATACGGCGTGGTTTTCGCTCGAGATACAGCTAGGCATAGAAATGAGATTCAAGTTGTGCCGTTTTAAAATTCTAGTTTTATCGAGGGATCAAATCGCGTTTCTCGAAACGTTCGACTTAGGTGAAACTTGGCTGAGAATGCGTTCTTAGCTTTTCTGTGTTCTGGTCATTTAAATACTGGCTGTTTAAGTACACTTGGTGTTTAATAGAAAATTTTCTTTTAAACAGAAGGTTTACAAGGTTTGTTTCATTTAATTTATATTAGAGTTGGTTTAATTTTTATTTGTAATTGGTAAGAGACTTTTGTTGGACTGCTATAGATAGGTTATTGAAAATGGCTATATAGGAAGAGGTTACAAGGTTTGTTTTATTTAATTTATATTGTAGTTGGTTTAATTTTAATTTGTAGTTGCTACGAGACTTCTGTTGGACTGCTATAGATAGGTTATTGAAAATGGCTATATAGGGAGAGGTTACAAGGTTTGTTTTATTTAATTTATATTGTAGTTGGTTTAATTTTATCTCATAACTGGTAAGAGTCTTTCGTTGGACTGCCACAGATAGATTATAGAAAATGGTCAAATAGGGAGAGATTACAGGGTTTATTTAATTTAATTTATATTGTAGTTGGTTTAATTTTATCTCATGACTTGTAAGACTCTTTCATCAGACTGCCAAAGATAGGTTATTAAAAATGGCTACATAAGAAGAGCTTATTTGAAGCTTATTTGAAAATAAGCAATTTTAAAAATTGTTTGAAAAGGAGTTAAAAGTATTTAAACATAGAGATGTTTCTAAATTGGAGAACCTGTTCAAGCGAGATACGTGGTTTTCAACAAATAGAAGGTTCAGAAGTGTAGATTTTTTCACGGAGCATCTTTCTTTGATTTCTTATTCGATCGGTATAGCCAAGAAATTCTGGACAATAAGGTACAAAAGGAGGAGTAGGCGAGTCAGCGTAGAATTTAAATTCTTGATCTCACGGTCACTGACCATGGCATTCAGGCAATGCCACAGTGTTGTTGAACGAGTTGAAGATCAGTGCCCCTTTGCTTCCCGCCTCGATGAAAGATCCAACAATCAATGAGTCACTTATTCGTACCAAAGTTGAAAAAGAACGCTCGGTCAACGTGCGATCGATTTGCACTCGACGTTTTGTCGTTGAAAAAATAAACGCGTTAAAGATTAACTTCTTTCAACATCCTCGTTTTTAATTTAATACTTTGACTCTTTTATGCGTTCTAACTAGTGTGTCGTGAATTCTAGATCGCGTTGATTAAGTCCATCTTCTTACTCCAGAAAGCTAACATATTGCGAGACTATTATTGAAGCTACGCGATGTTCACGAGAGACCGTTTAATCGTACAAAAGAAATGATACGAATGTTAATTACTATTAGAGGCGATTATAGTGGGATTTCAGATAAGATATTTTTCATACACGATACACAACCCCTGCGTTAATTCCCTCTAGAATCACTAGTGCGTATAATCAGCGCGCTCCTGTTAATCAGATTACTACGTTATTGCATAGTACCGAGCAATTACCCCGGTAAACTACAACTCGTTGCTTTTCGAATAATTAAACTCGATAGATCTATTAATAGTTCCGATCGCATAAAACTCTGCTATAATTCAACACCGTCTATCGTTCAAATTATTTATTATTTCTTAGTAGCATACCTAACCTACCCAACCCACCTAACCTACCTGACATACATACCATACCTAACCAACCTAACCGACCTAACATACCTAACCGACCTAACATACCTAACCGACCTAACATACCTAACCGACCTACATACCTAACCGACCTAACATACCTAACATACCTAACCGACCTAACATACCTAACCGACCTAACATGCCTAACCGACCTAACATGCCTAACCGACCTAACATGCCTAACCGACCTAACATACCTAACCGACCTAACATACCTAACCGACCTAACATACCTAACCGACCTAACATACCTAACCGACCTAACATGCCTAACCGACCTAACATACCTAACCGACCTAACATACCTAACCGACCTAACATACCTAACCGACCTAACATACCTAACCGACCTAACATACCTAACCTAACATGAGAAACTTGAATGTTCAGAGATTTTTAAATTTGACAATTTAGTTTATAAAAATATTTATATAGTGTAGTCATCACACAGAGACACACCGAAATATGACTTTTGTATTTATATAGTGTAGTAGACTAATTTTTTATTAGTACTTTTTTACTAATTAAGTCACTCAAACTGAGTCAAATAGTCATTTATAAATTTGGAGATTCGAAACTTTGGGTGTTCAGAATTTTTAAAATTGATCGACTAATTATCTTACCGTTAAAAATTAAACTAAATTAATTTAACACTTCCTTATATCAAGTGTGTGATATAAGAACGCAAGGTGCAGGAAGAATTCGGTCGTTTTGCAGCGCGATGACACCTCGGCACAATCCCAAAAATGGAGTAATCATTTGTAAATTTGGAGATTCTTTGGGTGTTTAGAATTTTAAAAATTGATCAACTAATTATCTTACCGCTAAAAATTAAAATAAATTAATTTAACACTTCCTTGTATCAAGTGTGAGATATAAGTACGCAAGGTGCAGGAAGAATTCGGTCGTTTTGCAGCGCGATGACACCTCGGCACAATCCCAACGGAGTAATTTGCACGCGAAACTAGTTTTCCAGCACACGTTGAAATACAAGGCTGCGAGGGGGCAGGGGGATGTGTAGGTACGCACAGTTAGGCACAAGTACGCGTCTCTGTCGGAGAAGAGGCAGAGCTTGATGATACAGGTACTAGAGACCAGGTCGTTGAACCTAGGTTCCTCTTGTGTACACTCCACCGCTGTCTTCCGCCCGTTTTCGTTTCGGTTTCTTATAGTAGGAAGCCTCCTGGAATCTAAATGCGACGGCTCGGTAACAAGTTCAACATCAAAAGAAACTAATTAATTATTTATCTCGCGATTAAACCGTTTTATCGTTTCATCGCGACGTTATCTTACCGAACGTGCAGCGCCTTCATTCCTCACTTACCTAACCTTTTCATTATTTAGTTTTATTTTACTTCATACTTGTTCATATATTTTTTGGGAGAAAGATTAATTCCTCATTTACCTAACCTTTTCATTATTTATTTTTATTTTATTTCATACTTGTTCATATATTTTTTTGGGGGAGAAAGATTAAACATTAATTACAGGATTTAAAAATTGGTTATTGGACTTAATTTTTACAAGATTGATTATTGGATTTAATTTTTACAAGATTGGTTATTGGATTTAATTTTTACAGGATTGGACAGACTTTAATTTTTAATCCCGTTGCACCTGTTTCGATTTCCTACTTCTTGTAATTTAATCTTTTATTATTTACAATTTAATAATATTAAAAATTATATCGAAGTCGCCTTGTTCGAGATACAGTAAAGACTGGATAACTGCAACGAACGATGGACTGGATAACTGCAACGTTACTATCCCCACCACTTAGGGGGTTCCCCCTTGAATTTTGACACTTGACGAGTGAGCAGCGTATGTAATGTAATCCGAACCGGCGTATCGGTGAGACAATACTAATGTAACAGTAAAACTTTTTTATTTTTTAGTTTTGTTAAATATTATTTTTACCAATGTAATTGTGAGATTCTCCTGATCAAAATAAGACCAAACACGGCATAATTTGAACAACATTTGTTTATGTAGTAATATTGTTTGTTTCTTGGAATGTATTGAGGTACGATTTTGTATGGAACCAAAAGCCATTACTCGTCGGACTTTTCTAAAAATTTAATTTTTAATAGCCTCTCTCATTCGCTTTCTGTCCTTTCCTACGTTTAGCGGTCGACGCGAGTCAAATGTAAATAAAGAATCGACACCAGGACTCGATAACTGCAACACTTGAGTCCCGACTTTGTTGCAGTTATCGAGTCGAGGTGTCGATTCTTTGTTTACATTTAGCTCGCGTCGACCGCTAAACGTAAGAAAGGAGAGAGAGCGAATGAGAGAGGCTATTAAAAATTGAGAATCGACACCTCGACTGGATAACTGCAACGAAATCGGGACCCAAGCGTTGCAGTTATCGAGTCCTGGTGTCGATTCTTTGTTTACATTTGATTCGCGTCGATCGCTAAACGTAGGAAAGGACAGAGAGCGAACGAGAGAGGTTATTTAAAATTAAATTTTTAGAAAAGTCCGAGGAGTAATGATCTTTTGGTTTCATACAAAAACGTACCTCAATACACTCCAAGAAACAAACATTATTACTACATAAACAAATGTTGTTCAAATTATGCCGTGTTTGGTCTTATTTTGATCAGGAGAATCTCACAATTACATTGGTAAAAGTAATATTAAGCAGAACCAAAAAATAAAAAAGTTTTACTGTTGCATTAGTATTGTCACATCGATACGTCTCGGCCGATTGTTTTCTTTCCTCAGACCTCTCTCTCTTTCAATCTCTGTCCTTTTCTACGTTCGGCGCTCGACTCGAGCGAAATGTAAACACAAAATCGACACCAGGACTCGATAACTGCAACGCTTGGGTCCCGATTTCGTTGCAGTTATCCAGTCTTTACTGTATCAGGAATATATTCGAATCGATGATCTGGTTTATTTGTTAAATTAATAAATGATAAGAAAGTTGTAAAATGTTGATGAGCAAAATTAAGTTTGGTTCTAATCAGAGGTTCATAAGCGGTCGTATGGTTCTGAGAGTTAACGATTTCCGGCATGTTCGTGGAATCCTGTTTGAAGTTAGTCACCAACTACAGTTAGTTTCCTGGCCTGCCATCCTGCTTGATCAAGGCGGTGCACACCTTGTCGGCTCGGATGCGTCTCTTGTTCGTGCACATCCTTTTTTACTTATACCGACCCTTCGTTCTGCCTAACGTCTAGGCACGGTCTATGTCTATACTCTTCGAAGACCTGAACAGGAAAAAAGAACGAGACTATTCCCCTTCGTCGAAACTTATATTCTCATACTGTATACTCTACGTCAACTTTGTCCGATTATTTCGACAAAATTTAGGTTTATTTCAATGTGTACGTTCGAAGAATTATTTCATTTCATCTTACGTAACTTTACTTAATTTAACTTTAATCTAAACATGATTACTTTAATTTCTTTGACTTAGCGACGTTAAGTTTGATCTGGAAAATCGTGTCTGTACATCTAACACGTAACACAATTTTAACCTAACTTCACTTAATTTAATTTTAATTTAAACATGATTACTTTAATGTCTTTGACTTAGCGACGTTAAGTTTAATCTGGAAAATCGTGTCTGTACACCTAACACCTAACACAATTTTAACCTAACTTTACTTAACGTAACTTTAATTTAAACACGATAATTTTAATGTCTTTGACTTAACAGCCACATTAACCTTGATCTAAAAAATCTTGTCTGTACACCTAACACCTAACACAATTTTAATCTAAGCTTGAGTTACTTTATTTAGTCAAACATGTACCCAATTTTGTCTTAACATTAACATAAACTTAACCATCGCTTAACACTGTTCCAATTAATATATCCAAACTCTGAGTTGCCCTTGATCACCTAACTTAATGTAATTTCATTTCTAATTTACCTCAACTTCATCTAACTTAATCTAATTTACCCTGATTGACCTCAAGTTCACTCCACTCAACTCAACATAATTGAATTTATATCTAATCTGCAAATTGTCTATGATTATTTTATCTACAAATTATTTATAGAAAATAATTATTTAAAAATTTAATTATTATTTGAATTATTTAACATTCAAATTCAAAGTTTATTGAATGGCACAATTTCTGCTGTATTTTATCTACAAATTATTTATAAATAAAATACAACAGAAATTGTGCCATTCGATAAACCTTGAATTTGAATTTTACCAAAATTATTATTCTACAAATTATTTATAGATAAAATACAACAGAAATTGTGCCATTCGATAAACCTTGAATTTGAATTTTAACCTTTGAACAGCCAAAATTTGTAGTTGATGAAAAGAGCAGTGAGTGCGAAGCAAAACAATATTTGGATGATCCAGGGTACACGTACACATTGTACATATATGTGTTTGCGTGGTTCGGTGAAAAGCCACGGAACGGCCCTGAGAGTTCACTACCTTCCCCGGATCGTTGTGAACGTCGCCGGGTGACCGTGCGCGTGTGCGTTGCATGTCAGGGCTGGTGAGCCCCGGAGAGAACGGTCCTTTCTCGGCACACCGAAAACTGGTTCCGTATGCTTTCGTGCACTATATCGAGGGCTGGCCCCTGTTTCACGACCGCCGGGACTCTATCTGTCCTACAACCGAACGGACCATAGAGTCCCGAGGAGACGAATTGACCCGAACCCTCGCGTCGCAACGGTTATACTTTTTCGTTACGCGGTAACACTTCCGAGTCTAATTTCCATTTCAATTTTACGGAACGATGACCAGCAAATTTTCTCCTTTAAAAATTTGAAAGTTTGCAACTTCGAAAATTTGAGATTGGGGTTCTACTTTGTCACGTCTACGGAAAAGCTCTTCGTTGGAACGGGTAATAAATCGGTCGTTCGTTATCGGATTTGCATCGGACACGCCGCAAATGACGTAGAATCCTTTTTATAGCGTATTACACGCGATAAGGAAGAAACGATGAAAAATGGAGGTGCACCCCGGTCGGTGGACAATTGGTCAGTCGAATCTGGCGGTGCAGAGGGCGCGTCGTTAGGAACGGTTTAGGATCGAGTTTTCGTGTTGGGGTGGTTCACCTTCCCCTTCGTCGTCCTTTCTCCGGCACGGCTACCTCTGCTTCGTCTCTCCGCCATTTTCTCTCTCTCCCTGTTCCCTGGTCGTTGTTCTCCGTCTAGCGGGAGCCCGCGGGAGTGACCCTGAAAGTTCAACAGCCCTCCCTCGAATGGCGCCCCTAACCGTCCCCTCCCCTCTCTCTTTCTCTCTTCCTCTCTCTCTCTCTCCACCCTCGTTCCTCTTCTCGTGTCCCTTCCCTTTGTGTTGTGCAGCGAAACCTAACTTCGCTTAGGCCACGGTTGCCGGCGCAGCCACCGAGACACACACCGTTCCTCTGCTCCGTTGGCCTCTTGTGTCGACGGACTTCCATGATGCGTGTCTTACCTTCTTTCTTACTCTTAACCTTCCGCGATGCGTTCCTCTCTTTTTCCTCTTCGTAGGCCGTGTTTTAGATACCACGGGAATGAACGGACGTCTATGCCATCCGGCAGCCACGACCGTGTTCCGAGGATAAACACCCGAACGGGTACCGGATTGCTCTCCGACATCTTTACTTTTTATTTTGATACTGCCAGAAATCGAGAGGCCTACAGAACTTCCTGATAAATTTCCTTACGTCGATTACATTCCACAAGATTATATTAATTCTCCAATTTTCAAACTTGGCAATTCTTTAACGCTTTGCACTCGAGGGCTCCGGAGCCATTTAAAATTTGTTTTCAAACTCGAGGCTTCCGCTATGGAGGCAAATAATTTTAGTTCATAATGTAAGGACAAATGGATTTCAGAACAATGACTCTTCTTTTAACTAAATCTGTTGAATTATTAATAAATTTAGCGTTAGCTCATAGTGACATCTTACAGTATTAGAAATGATGTATAATGTTAGAAATAGAATAATTGAATATTGGTACTTCCGTCTTGTTCGTTTGATAATGTAAGCGTTTGTAATAGTTGTGTTATGTAGAAAAAGTGATCCTTATTTAATTTATTAATCTTTAAGTTATAATGTCTGCTTGTGTTTTTTATTAAATAATGTGTTTGTGTTTAAAAATATATTAACAGTTTATTAATGATTTTCCATAATTCTAATTATTTAACAATATCATTTACTTATGTGTGAATACGATTTTTCTATTGAAAATGCTTCGAGTTGCTGGTAAAATAAATAAAAATTTCAAGTGCAATAGGTTAATTCTTAAATTTATTTATATTGTATCCAACTTCAAACTTTGCAAAATGTCAATATTAAGAACCGATTTTTCCTCCTAATATATAGACCACTATTTCTCTATCCACACAAGAAAATATCGCTTCAGTTATAACATACACGCAATTTAATGTAGTTTTCTTCTCCAAACAACAACGCGGAGGACATATGCCAGGATGCATTGCATAAGCGTTCGAAGGTTTAAACCTTGACCATAACACCGTCATCGTGCAGCAGTGGTTCGTGCACTTGATAATGTACTCAATTATATGTTTTTTCATTTTCCTTCGTTCCATTGAATTTTTAATAGTCTTTTTCTTCCACGTTCAGCAATACGCGAATCGTCGCTACACCCACATGTTATTTCCGGTTTGCGAACAATGTCGTGCAACCGCAAATATAATACCTATCATCACGTAAATCATTCTTTGTTCGATTTTTATTCTCACGATACGTGACTATTCTTTTTGCAGCTGTGTTTTGTGAAATTTAAACCGATTTGAAATGTAACTTCGCTTCGAATAACTTCGCTTCGAGTAAATAAAATATAGCGATCGATACTGGCTCTATCGATCGTTAGAAGTGACACGCGATTTAGAATTTTTAACTTTATTTTTAAAGAATTCGAATGTTAATTCAAGCAGTGTAGAATACATGCTTCATAACATATATGTTCGCTTTCGTGTAGCTCATTAGTAACTGAACAAGTATCTCCATGTAAGATCTGATTCATAATGGGTGGTTTTCAGCGCTGTCAAATTAACGGTTAATAGCATGTTGTACAACGCTATTACGAATTTGTCAGATTAAGTAATATTCCCACTTCGCAAGTTTTGCTTCTGCCATTTAAAATAGACGTCCTTGCGAGCATATCCGGTCGTCTATCGATCTGCTTTTAACTTTGACTGTGCATTTTGTATCTGCTAAGCTTATTTCACCTTCGTAATTATTTTTAGGCTCCGAAGTTTTCGCGAATAAAATATTGAATAGTTTGTAATGGAAATGGGTGTAAAAATTAATTATCTAATATTGATAACTATTTAATAACTTTAACACAAATTAACACTGACTGAATTTATTTTAAAACACGAAACAATAACCAGAAAGGAGCTTTTAAATAAAACACAAGATCTTTTCAAATACGTGTTCAATATCGTAATAACCGAGAGAAAACAGTAATGAATAAATTTATAAATATTATTTTATTTTAACATTTGAGTATCTAATTGAAACGAGCGGTGTCATATAAATAGTAGATAAATATACAAACTTGATCACCGACTTATTGGTAAATTTCCGACATACTTGTATATTTATTTTTGCTATTTTCAATAGCTTCAGAACGTTCTAAACATGTCTTCATAATTTTTGATAGTTAGGGAAGTTTATATAACTGATGCAATTCGCTTTAAAAGTAAAAGCGGTGTTTTTCGATTACGGAATTTTAATCTCTGACACGGCACGGTGGTTGCGAAACGTCGTAAAAGTAGCCCGGAAATGAAACTCGCGGTACGGTTTGTTTCGGTTGCGAAATCGGTAATTGAGTAAGGTCAAGAAGACAGCTGTTGTTAGCGGAGGCAATTTTTGTCGATCCATTGCGAAATGTTTTGACGAAAAGTGCGGTCGGCGTCGCAGGAAGTCGAGCAGCCCACAGGAAAGCTGTGTTTGCCGGTGACCGCGTTAAATCGGACGTGTCCGTGATCGTGGGAAATGGCGCGAGGTGTAGCGACAATAAAAGGACCAACCAGCCGGAGAAAAGTGGTATAATTCCTATCAGGAAGCGGAACGAAAAACGAAAGCCTTTCCGCTTTGACAATAAAGGACATTTTGCGTTACATTTTTATTTTACATTTACATGGGGAAATATTTACTATCTCTTTTATCTTCCCCAAAACACATTTCTTCTAAAATATTAAATATAAAATATTTATAAAATTTTCAAATATTATACATTTCATATTTATAAAATTTTTAAATATTTCATATTTGTAAAGTTTTCAAATATTTCATATTTATAAAATTCTGAAACATTTCATATTTATAAAATCCTCAAATGTTTCTTATTTATAAAATCCTAAAATGTTTCTTATTTATAAAATCCTAAAATGTTTCTAATTTATAAAATTTTTAAATATTTCATATTTGTAAAGTTTTCAAATATTTCATATTTATAAAATTCTGAAACATTTCATATTTATAAAATCCTCAAATGTTTCTTATTTATAAAATCCTCAAATGTTTCTTATTTATAAAATCCTCAAATGTTTCTTATTTATAAAATCTTCAAATGTTTCTTATTTATAAAATTCTCAAACATTTATATTTATAAAATATTCAATTTTTCTATTTCCAAAATTCCCAAATTTTTTATCCGCACAAGAAGTATAATAATTACTCAAAAAGTTGTGAGTGGAATGTTCAGAGTGTTGAAGGCACAAAAATGAGCCTAAGAAAGAAGTTAACGGTCGAGAAACAATTTGTGTCGCATACAATGTTTCGTCGCGTATTTTTCGCACGTCAGGCGGAGCTAGTGTGCAAGGTGTTAATACAAATTGCATCGAGTTGTCGGACACGTTAATCACAGTGATTCGAGTCTCGTTCTATCTTTAATATCTCGGCAAGGTGTATTTAGGCGAGCGCCGTTTTGTTCCCCTCTTTGCGTTTCGTTCGGAATAATAAGCGAGTCGAGTCTCTCCATCCCCCTCTTTTCCTGTAATTTTCTTTTAGCGCCCGTACATTTCTAACGTTTATCAATGACCCTGCTCGTAATTATAGGCGTGTGGCAAATTTTATTCCTTTCAACGTTTCCTCGAACTTGCAAAGCTTCTTATGTTTCAGTAATTTTACAACTTTTTTTTTTGCGTCAATTACCTCTTAATCTTTTGCTGTTCTAATCAATCTGTGAACATCAAGGTTTAATATTATTTTGAAATCGCGAGTCATTTATGATGTAGAAATATTTAATAATATTTGAGTACCTTGGACATGTTCGATGATCGTAAGACAAAAATGTAATTAAAAGGTGAAAGAAAATATATCGTTGAAATTCCATCGGTGTTTCAAAGTATCAAGTCGTTAATATTTTTAATGGCCTCCATTAGCGGTCACGAAAATTATCTCTGTAATCTTCTGTAATGTATAACCTGAAAAATAAAGGCATGAAAAATTATAAACGCAAATTCGGCGTACCTCGCAAAGCGTTTCAGGGATAACGTTTCTCAAGATCATTTCTTATCTCCTAATTTCCGCTCGTTCTCGTGGAAGGAGGCTCGCGGACGCGCTTCCTGTTTCTCTTGGCTCCACTTGTCAGCTGATGATCTCCAGTAACGTGTTACCCGGCTCATACATACGGTATGTACGTACGTACGTACTTGAAGGCCTCGTCCTTCATACACGAACGCAGCCGCTCGTTCGCACGCGTACCAACACACGATGCGGGAACGGTAGCACTGGCTGAAGGGAGCAGGAAGGGGCCAGAGGGGAGGGATGCATTGCCGCATTCTGCGAACGTTATACATGCGGCGCAACTTGCAGCCTCGGCCTGCACTCGTTGCAGCGTCGCGTAATCATCGCTTACGTCACCTCGGTGTGTGCCGTTGGTGAGCGCGTGCATGTAACCGTGTGTGTCATTGCTCTTCCCTTTCGCTTTGTTTCTCTATTTTCCGCTGTCCTTTTTCGCGCCGCGCCGCTCCTCTTCCTTGTTTCTCCTTCGAGCCACTCACGCGCATGCGCGGACACGGATGCGCGCGCAACCCTACATTTCGTGCACGGAGGTCGAAACTAGAGGTGCTGCTATCGATTATCGCTTGATTATCGATATCTTATTCATACCTTGCGATTTTGTCGTTACGATACTCTTCAAGATAACTACAAGTCTACTTAATACTTTACATCTAATTCGAATAAGCACATGATAGATGCGTCGCATTACGCAAGGTTAGGTTTGAAGTTTGTACGAGAAGTATCTTAATGACATGAAAAGTATATCGAATTAAATGACATGTTTTGCTGCTTCACTCACAGGTATTTAAGAATGTACAAGATATTATCAGTGTTTTACATTGCTATAACAGAACGATGATTGTCGAGATCCAAGTTGAGCAACGTTGACTCCTTATGGGGCAGATTTGTGAGGTTAGAATACGCCATACTACAGTGTTGCTGTCCATAGTAAGTTTTCCAAGAATTAACGGAAAGGTAGAAATAAAATTCTTTCGTTTCACTCCTACGATATTTAATTCACTCGTTATGAAATGTTCTAACACAAAATGCACGTTGTACGCAGCAAGTTTGTAGCAGCGACAGGCATCCTTTGATGAATAATGCAACAATTATTCGTTGTCAAGAGAGGAGCTGGAATTTGCAGTTGGAAAGGTTAAAGAGGAATCTCATCGACCATGTTTTATGGTCAGTAAAATTTATTCGTTTTCTTTTGGCGCCTTTGTTCATACTTTATTGCGCAGGCTCATTCGCTGTGACATGCGCGCGCATCAGTGAATTCAAACATTCGGTATATAGCTTTTCTATTAAAAAATTAATTAACAAATGTGTACAAACGTAATAAAACTTTTTATATCCGTAGGTTCGTTTCAAAATAATTTTTACGTATTATACGTCTCAACGAGGGTAACGAAAAGGGGAAGATTACCTTAATTCGAAAATTAAGTGACTCACCTAGTATACGTGCCCATGGTTGCGTTATTAATGCACGCGATAATTCCTCGTTGCATAACATAATATAGCACGTACACGGAAGTGGCGGGGTAATAATTAATCGTTAAAAGATAGTATAAATCGAACGCGTACACGCGTTACCACGGTGCAGATGCGTGGATCTTTATCTGCTGGCTCTTTACACGCCAGATAGTTTAATGCGTTCGTAGCTCGAAAGAGAGGCGGCTGCATAATGATAAGCTTCGAGCAGAGTGCTACTCGTTCTGGCTGGATGTGATAAGAAGCACTTTTTGTTTGATTAACGTGGACTAGAAATGGAACCGATCCAATAATTTCTTATAATACTCCAGCCATTGAATAATCGACTATGTTAAAGGCGACGTATATTTTATTCTTGAGCACGTTAATTTTTAGCTGAGCATATTGTTAAGTCTCGTTATGTCTACCTTTTATGACCTTCCTTGACTTTATCGTTCTGTTACATTTCTTTAATTCTACTCTTTTTTAGGACACGAACCGGTAGAGTGTTAAACTGTTTTTATGGAACGTAATGAATTACGTGTATGTTCGCAAGTTGATTTACTCTTTTTACGAGATTAAAAGGATGTAAAACAAGATTGAATAGATGGAAATATCTTGGCAACAATTACCAGACAATTAATGAATCTCTTACTTCCCTGTAAGTCAGGATGTGCGCGTTAACGCGATTATAATTTGATTACCCGAGGTTAATTACCTCTCCGCTAATCTCTTAAATTAAATCACGTGCATACGCGATCTGAAGATAACAAAAGCAGGCTCAATGGGAACGTTTCGACCTCGATCATTTTCGTATCCTTCGAGGTCTTGCGGATACAATTCGAGTCTTCGATCGATCAAATTTTTAGCGAAAGAAACGAGGCATTTCGCGGTCGAGTTTCCCTTTAATCGTCGGAATACCCGTGCCTGACCACTCTCGTGGTAATACCCTGTTAAAGTCGTTAAACGTTAATTGGCAATCAGCAGCAGGAGATTGCCACCTGTGCGAACTTCCACGGTTTCGTGGCGAGCATATGAATGGAAACTTGTAAATTATTTTTCGCCTTTGCTCGCTGTGCTTGCTGACCCGTGTATCTTCCGCGAAATCTTGCATCTATTTAAACGAGTAAACTTTTGAACTCGTTTGTTAATCCACAGATAAGTTCTCGTGTTTCATTGTGAAATATCTTCTGTAGGAGAGCAAAATTGTGACGAGTGATGGTAATGATCTTTGGTACATAAAAAGTGGCGAGCGACTATAGCTACCTTCGATACATACCGAGTGCTCAAGGTTGACTATAATCACCTTTAGCGAGGAAAGGGTTAATGGGAAACGAACTAAGCAATTTTACCGTGCACGATAAACCTTGAACGTAATGGAACCGGCAGTTAAACGCGCTTCCGACGGCGCACGCGTACCACCGGAAGTCGATTTATTGTTACGTTTTGCTGTGTCCGGTTCTTCGTTTCCGACCACCTTTCATCGAGCCCACTTACGGAAAAGAAAATCGATAATGCTTTCTCCCCTTCTGTCTTTGCACGTGCGAAAGGGTATAGCCGGATAAGGTAGTCAAATGTGCCCTTGAGTCGAATTAGAAACCCAACTCGTCAGCCGATAGCATATCCGAAAAAAACATCTCACACCAAGTTTCAACCCCCTATCTCATTTGTGGGGGTAGTAAAAGGGAAAAAACGAAATTCCGGTTTTTGGCCCTTTTTACCTATTTAATGTCGCTCAAAAATTCTGAAAAAATTCTAAAACATGGAGGACCATATAGCGCATATTATAGAATTTTTTCAGATTTTTTGATTATAAATTGTAGTCGTGAAAAATCAAAAACCGAAAAAAAATCCGAAAAATTGCGATTTTTTAGTGAAGATGTCGGAGCACTACTTTTATATTAATATGGTAGTTAGGTATTAGTATAACTATTATTCTCTAATTTTTTCAGATTTTTCGGTGAGGTGCGCCGTAGTTAAAAAAATCAAAAACCGATTTTTTCGCGCGAAAAACCAACTTCTGCTTCGAATTTTTATGTCAATTTGCCATAAAAGATGCATTAGGCTATTTTAAGAGGATTCACATTCGCACAATTGATTTTGAATTACAACAATGAAATGAACATAATTAATTAGTTTTATGCTATGTTCTTTATATACTTAAATGTTTAACGGTCTTGCAATGAGATCGGTAGCGCAGCGGTTAAGGCGCCTGACTGGTAAACCGGTGCATGCTCTTTTTGGCGCAGGTTCGATCCCGCCTGAACTTATATACCTTTTTTCTTTTTTTTTTTCTTTCAATTATTAATTTTTTTCATTCTAATTATATAGCAATGAATACTACTTATTTAAAAACATTTTTAATACATTTTAAGAATATTTCAAGGTTTGTTTTTTTTTTAACTTGAAAAACTATGACAACTTTAAATTCATATTAAAATAATTACGGGACATTTTGACCACATATCTTAATTACGCTACGATTTTATATTTTTTCAGTTAAGAACATTTATTAGTCCAATTTTCAAATATTTCATTTCTGGTAACGAAGTAGTAGAGGTCTGTCGACTACTTATTGTTATAGGTATTTTGTTAATCTTGATTAGTTGAAGATTGGCTTTTCCCTATTCAGGTATTCGACTTGATGTTTGAAAAATGGTTAATTCAGTTAATCCTTGAAATAATTGCAATGTACAATATTAAGCAAAATATTTCAAACGGAGCAAGTGATACCGGTTAAAAATGAGTATAGCGATGATGACTGATCCATTCGACATAGTATTTCTTCAACAATGCAAAGCGGTAAGGTACGAAAAATAAAATGTTTAAAAATAAAAATATATAAAATTGTTGCCCAATTAAGATACGTAGTCGAAATACTTAAAATTATTTTTATTTCAACAGGTAGTGGGGGTTTTAGTGGGTAGTCTGCGATTAACGTAGGAGTCCCACACTAGCCTAAGGAATGTGCGTAAATGCATTTCTCCCACTGAAAAGAAAAAACAAAAAAAAAAAAAACAAACTTTGAAATATCCCTAAAATGTATTAAAAATGTTTTTAAATAAGTAGTATTCATTGCTATATAATTAGAATGAAAAAAATTAATAATTGAAAGAAAAAAAAAAAGAAAAAAAGTATATAAGTTCAGGCGGGATCGAACCTGCGCCAAAAAGAGCATGCACCGGTTTACCAGTCAGGCGCCTTAACCGCTGCGCTACCGATCTCATTGCAAGACCGTTAAACATTTAAGTATATAAAGAACATAGCATAAAACTAATTAATTATGTTCATTTCATTGTTGTAATTCAAAATCAATTGTGCGAATGTGAATCCTCTTAAAATAGCCTAATGCATCTTTTATGGCAAATTGACATAAAAATTCGAAGCAGAAGTTGGTTTTTCGCGCGAAAAAATCGGTTTTTGATTTTTTTAACTACGGCGCACCTCACCGAAAAATCTGAAAAAATTAGAGAATAATAGTTATACTAATACCTAACTACCATATTAATATAAAAGTAGTGCTCCGACATCTTCACTAAAAAATCGCAATTTTTCGGATTTTTTTTCGGTTTTTGATTTTTCACGACTACAATTTATAATCAAAAAATCTGAAAAAATTCTATAATATGCGCTATATGGTCCTCCATGTTTTAGAATTTTTTCAGAATTTTTGAACGACATTAAATAGGTAAAAAGGGCCAAAAACCGGAATTTCGTTTTTTCCCTTTTACTACCCCCACAAATGAGATAGGGGGTTGAAACTTGGTGTGAGATGTTTTTTTCGGATATGCTATCGGCTGACGAGTTGGGTTTCTAATTCGACTCAAGGGCACATTTGACTACCTTATCCAGCTATACCCTTTATTCTGCTTTACAAATCATTCATATCCGATCTAAAAGAAGTAAGTCACGTTAAGTAATAATATAATCGTGATTTACATCTCGCAATTCTTTTTCATTCCAAATATTTTTGTGCACCCGTTTATTGCATTTTTCCGGTATTAAGAAATATTCCGCGAATCGCGTCGAGACGCGTAGAGGGTTAATAAAAGCGCCGACTCAATTTTCTCCAAGCCTTCGATCGACCCTGTTAACCCACTCGAGGCAGGAATCTTATTATAACACGATACTAATTGGAATCTTTTCCACTAATTAGATCACATCTTATTTTTAGCTTCAAATTAATGTCAAAATCAATGTCAGTCGAATTCTATCAGTTATCCGACGTACCTTCGATCGTATCGCGTACAAGACACATATGGTACGTCATCTTCGGATAATATGGGACATGATGCGTCATCGATCCTGGTGAACAGATAAAACACTCTGCGTTACTGGATAGTGCAGAACGCACACGGTGCGTCTTGAATTGCATTAAATAGTACAGCACATGATTCATCCCAGTTTGCATGGAATAAACAATATAGAATACACGGGGCGTTTAATTACCTACGTTAATTAGATAGAATAATGTAGTAGGGTCATCATTTGCATCAGAATCTACAGAACGATGCGTCATAATTTGAATTTATTAAACAGCATATCACGTACGTTTTTCTTGGTTGTGTCAAGCACGAAAAATATGACACACCTGGCGAGTCATGTATCGTATGAAATGTGCAATATATGACGCATGTGGTGTGTCATTAGCGATAAACCTACCGACGTGTGTGTACTTAGATTGAAATTAAAAATGAAGTTGAAAAATGAACAAATAACCAAACATAAATTAGTGTACATATTTATACTTTATTTTGATGAAAATCAACTCTGATTTTAAGGAATGTTTTGACAAAATGTGTACCTTACAATAAGAAACTTGTGTAGCGGTCATTTGATGGGTTTGCTAGTTTTAGTGTTAAAAATGAAGTTCAAAAATAAATAAACAAATAAACAAACATAAATTAGTATACATATTTATACTTTATTCTGATGAAAATCAACTTTGATTTCAACAAGTGTATTTTAAAAAATGTATAGCTTATAATAAGAAACTTGTGAAGCGATCATTTAATCAGCTTGCTAGTTTTAGTGTTAAAAATGAAGTTCAAAAATTAATAAACAAATAAACAAACATAAATTAGTATACATATTTATACTTTATTCTGATGAAAATCAACTTTGATTTCAAGGAATGTATTTTAACAAAATGTAGACTTTATAAGAAACTTGTGGAGGGGTCATTTGAATTGGTTTGCTAGTTTTAGTGTTAAAAATGAAGTTCAAAAATAAATAAACAAACAACGAAGCATAAATTAGTACACACATGTATTCTTCATTTTAGTGAAAATCAACTTTGATTTCAAGGAATGTATTTTAACAAAATGTATACCTTACAATAAGAAATTTGTGGAGCAGTACTCTCTGCACTTACGATATTGTACACATATATTAAAAGATCTTGTGTTTCATTTAAAGTTCTAGTTGTTTCACGTTTTTAAAACAAATTCATTCAGTGTTTAGATAGTCTTAGTCGTGATAATTTACATTAAATAGTTATCAATATTATATAATAAATCTATACACCCATTTCCATCAGTATTGAACTTGGTGCGTCATGAATTACGGTAAACAGGTGTACCACGCAGTATTATTGCCTAGATATTTAAACAGTATTACACTGTAAGACGCACATGTTGCGTCGCGTGTTAAAGCAGTAATTAATGTATGACGCATAGTGCGTCGTCAGCTGCATTTCATACGCACCGTTGAACATGCAGCACGCATCATCGATCGTATCAGAGAAGCAACAATATGAAGGATGCATACCTCGAAGCGTTAATCGACGATTTCACGCGCGTATTCAGCGCGCGATCACCGACGCGTGTTGAAGCGTGTGCCGGTTCCGAAGGCGGTTGCAAGTGTCGCGATCGCCAGACGAAGTCCTCCTGCACCATCGAGTAAGAACACACGGGTGCACGAGGGCGAGACAATAAATGAGTAATGCTCTCTTTCGATTGAATAACGAGGGTCGACGAGCATCGTGTGGGGCTCGGAAAGAGTTCTACCCTTCTCTTCGTATCAACCCTCGGTTTATTGCGTTCGTCGAGTCGATGATTTTCGGGGAAACGGTTTAAACTTCTTTTACCAGTTATCATGCACGCGAGTGACCGTGCTATCGATTCGCTACTCCGGTTCCTGTTACGCTCTTACAAAGCTATCGACGGACACCAATAAAGATCACGTTACAGCTGTCAAAACACGCGCGTGTTTAACGTTACCTATATTTGTTATTTGACTCGATTTGGGGTGCAAAGGGGACGTTAACTCGTACCGTTAGGTCTCGCGTTTCTGTAGGAAAAATCAGGAATAACGCGAGCGGGATAGTTTTGAAATACACCTAAGTCTGTTTTTACACGGTAGATTGGTTCCAGAAGAAGCCGTGTAAAAAAAAAACCGTGTAAAAAAAGACATTGATCTTATACAAAAATGGGTGATTTGTTCCTAATCTCTAAAACCTATTAAAATTAGTGAAAAACAAGAATTTTTAAGAACAAGAATTCATGTTTATTTTATTAAATCAAATATATAATGCTTATTTTCACAAGCATAGTAATTAATGATAAAAAAGATATGCACTCTAATCTTAAAAGTAATATAAATTAAATGTATGGCAAGTTCAGGAACTAAAAAACTATGTTGTGAACGAAAAGAATAGGTTATATGAACATACTTCGCAAAAATTAAATTTGACAAAAAAAATTTAAGTACATAAAATTTCAAATCGTGCTAAATGGAATAAAATCGTGTAAAAAAATTAAAAATATTCAATTTTCAAACCGTGTTATATCAAAACCGTGTACAAAAAGACCGTGTAAAAACAGACTTAGGTGTACAGTAAAACCTCTTTTTGTGCGATACTTTTTTATGCGGTATATGAATCGGTATATTATTATCAGAAATTCGCACAACATCAGCGGAGAAGGTTTGATACTTATTGAATGAATTTTTATACAGTTCTCCCTTGTATTTATTTCCCGTTTTTGTTGCACTAAATGTGAACAATTCTGCAAGCGTTTTATTAAATTTTTCACGTGTCTATAAAAATGGACGTCACATGGTTGGACAAGAGGGGTACATTTTGGCGGTATGACTTTTATAGTGCATGTTGTCATCTTGTTCACCTAAACTCTAAATTTCTAACATTCCGGTGATCGACTTCGTGCAATTTGCACTTGGTACAAGATACATATCGCACTCTGAGCACAACTGAAAATTCTCGGAGATTTATAAATTCGTCAAGCACGAAATTCCAAATGCTCGGAAAACAAATTCACCGACTCGAAGATGGTTCCCATTGAGAAGAGGGAGCAGACGCTGAGTTTGCCGCATTATTCGAGGTGTGTCATTTCCATCAGTTTTGATCGTAGTCTGCGAGAAGAGAAGAAAAAAATCTATACCCCTCGGTTGTCATCGTGTAGCCGGGCCTCGGTCGAATGAACAATAGATCCTCGTACGTGTAGACTTACACTCGTACACGCGTTTTGCAGGGGTTTTCACGCACATAGAGGCTACCCTTTATGCTCCGGAACAAGTGTACGTATGTAGGTATCAGTGTTTCTGTAGAAAAGTACACTCGAGAGCGAATGAAGGAGGAAGGATATACCGTGTTCCCTTTCTGCTCACTGAGCTGGATCGTGTGTTCCCGCTTGAAATTTTTAAGTAGCCCCTGATTGAAAGACACAGGAACACGGAGATATAGGGGTAATTAGAGCGATTCGTGGAATTCACAGTCGCGAAAACGTGGATGTTAATTGGCGGGATTGCGGCTCATTGTTACCGGCTATGAAATTCAAATTCTTCGACGAAAATTGCGTATCATCGATCAGTTGTACATTGTACGAAATCTATCCGAAACGTAATTGCAATATCAAATTGTAGAAATTAAACGAAAACATTTTTTGTAAGGTTTTTAAGCTATACTATGATGTTTTTGTCAAGTGCGTCTGTTAGAACTAATTTTAGTTATAACATAAAAACAGACACAAACTTGAACTGTTATGTGAATTTGGTATAATGCAGTCGACTATGCAAATTATAGTTGGAGATCAAAATTGACGTCAGACAGAACTGACTAATTTCAGCTGTAACATAAAAACAGACACAAACTTGAAATGTTATGTGAATTTGGTATAATGCAGTCGACTGTGCAAATTATAGTTGGAGCTCAAAATTGGAGTAAAATTGGTAAAAGCATAAGTGAGTCAGTCAGAAGTGACTAATTTCAGCCATAACATAAAAACAGACACAAACTTGAACTGTTATATGAATTTGGTATAATGCAGTCGACTGTGCAAATTATAGTTGGAGCTCAAAATTGAAATATATTCAAAACTGGAATAAAATTGGACGAAGCATAAGTGCGTCACCAGTGAGACTCGTTAAAATAGTATAAGGGTTAACTCTTTGCACTTGAAGACAATTTTACTGTTTTGCTAGCAGCAAGTTTAAAATATTAATTAAAATGTTAAATGACTACTTTTGAAGTTATAATCATTTCCACTATTGTCTATTTCACTATGTTTATACATAAGCACTATTATAGAATTAAATAATGCTTCTTTTAAATTAGTGTATTAAATTGAATGACGTCTGCACTAAATTTATACATCACATAGGCACTATTATAGAATTAATTAAACAGTGCTTCTTTTAATTTAATGTATGAAATTGAATGACGTCTTCACTATGTTTATACATCACACAGGCACTATTATAGAATTAATTAAATAATGCTTCTTTTAAATTAGTGTATTAAATTGAATGACGTCTTCACTATGTTTATACATCACGTAGGCACTATTATAGAATTAATTAAATAATACTTCTTTTAAATTAGTGTATTAAATTGAATGACGTCTTCACTATGTTTATACATCACACAGGCACTATTATAGAATTAATTAAACAGTGCTTCTTTTAAACTAATGTATGAAATTGAATGACGTCTTCACTATGTTTATACATCACACAGGCACTATTATAGAATTAATTAAACAGTGCTTCTTTTAAACTAATGTATGAAATTGAATGACGTCTTCACTATGTTTATACATCACACAGGCACTATTATAGAATTAATTAAACAGTGCTTCTTTTAAACTAATGTATGAAATTGAATGACGTCTTCACTATGTTTATACATGACATAGCACTATTATAAAATTAATTAAATAATGCTTCTTTTAAATTAGTATATTAAATCGAATGGCTCACGATTAAGAACAACCGAAAAAAATCAATTTACGAAGTTCTGAAAAGCGAAAGATGAAATGGAAAGTTTCGAAGAACAAATCGAAACGGGCAGATAATCCGGTCGCGGAAAAGAAGAGACGGGGGCAGTTGTACGCGTTCAGAGAAGGGTGAAGAAGAAAGGTAGCGTTCACCGCCGCCCTCCCTTCGCTCAGAGCTCTTGGCTAGCAACCTAACCCTTCGAAAGCCTGACAGTCTGAAAAAGAGGCGCTGAAGGGTTGCTGGTGGATATTCGAAGTTGCCAGATGCCGTGAACAGGGTGGATCGAACCCCCTCGACCGATTAACGACTCCCTTCCGTTTTCTACCCTTTCTTTTGTTCCTGGTTTCGCTGGCAGCGCACACGTGCACCACGGACACCCGTATGCACACCGTCTCGTCGCTGAGAATTTCGACCACGCTAAACGCCGTTCAAGAAGTAGCCACATTATTTGTTTAATTGATTTCGAGATGTCTTTAATCGGGTACGATGTGGGAAGGGGTTCGCTTTCAAAGTATATGCTTCTCGTTACTTTCGAGAGCTGTCGAAGGATATTAGGCGGAATTCGGGGAGCGTGGGTTTGTAATAACGTCGTTTAACGCAACATTTTGCAGATACGCCTTATATCACCGTGTTGAATAACTGACAGAATTTTAGAATATTTATTTAAGAGAAAAACGTATTAAACTTTAGAAAGAAAACTTGTGAACCGCTCGTGTACAATGCGCGACAACTGGGACGTAGAGAAGACAAAAATTGACTATCATTCATTTGTTCATTCATTTGTTAAAAATGGCAACTGCACTTCAGGTTTGTTCGCAGCAACACAAATACACAGTCAAACAAAAAAATTTCAAAATACAAAAAATCATTAAATCTAACACACCGCACGAACCATAGTCAGGCTGTAGTCCAGACCATAGTCAATATCACGTGTGATATTCTGTGACAATCTCATGCATGGTATAACAAAACGTGTTTCACATCACAGTGTTAGATTGAAAAATTTCTAAATTGAAGAACGAGTAGTTTAGAAAATTAAGATTTGCAAAGGTGAATGGTGGAGGGTGATGTATCGGGAGTAATTCGTAGTATGCGACCCGAAAGACATTTGAATCGTCAGGTTACATATTTAAAGATGCGAAACCGCAGATAGACGATATTACGTTTCAAATAGCAAGAGGTGATTATATTATTACCGTATCATAATCCTCGAGTGTTTTCCAGCTTGTTTCACGCATCTGGTATCGTAATAATTATTTTAATTGCAACCCACAACCGCGTTGCATAATTGCAAGGCATCGAACGGTATAATCTCGCTGACACTGAAAACAGACAAGCTAACAAGGTTACCGTGACACGTTCCCGATTTAAACTTAGCGCCACTCTTCTTTCTCTAAATAGCCGAAGGAAGGCTTACGACATCGATTACACGGTGAAACTTCTCACCTGTGCGGTTATCTCCTCGGCTAATCGTACGGCATTGCGTAAAAACATGGCAGAAAATCGTTCTCGAAACATGAGCTTTCAACGAGTCTCGTTTATCATGTTTTTTTTTTCTCTTTTTCTCTTTTTAACGCCACGTTCGCGTGAAAAGGATAATTACCGTTTCGTTGCGAAGCGAGCATCCGTTGAAAGGGAAATGCAATGGGGCCCATGATTAAACGGGGCTCGAGATTTTTCAATTACCGGAATTATTCCTGTTATTTCAAGTTTTCGTTTCAACGATACGCTATACTTTTCATTATTTCGACCGTCGACGCACTTCGCTACAATTTATTTAATATCGTTTCATTGCAATTTTAATTATGCAGATTGTTAAGTTTCAGAGACTGTTTACTCTCCAACGATTGTAAATAAATTTGCAAGGTTGTATGGCTACTACAGCTGTAATCGTGCCACATTAGAATTAATTTATGCTAACCTACCCAACCCACCTAACCTACCTAACCCACATAACCCATCCAACCCATATAACCTACCTAACCCACCTAACCCACCTAACCTACCTAACCTACCTAACCTACCTAACCTACCTAACCTACCTAACATACCTAACCCACCTAACCTACCTAACCTACCTAACCTACCTAACATACCTAACATACCTAACATACCTAACATACCTAACATACCTAACATACCTAACATACCTAACATACCTAACATACCTAACATACCTAACATACCTAACATACCTAACCTACCTAACATACCTAACCCACCTAACCTACCTAACCTACCTTACCGATCTAACCTACCTAACCGATCTAACCTACCTAACCGACCTAACCTACCTAGCCGATCTAATCACCTAACCTACTTAATTACCTAACGCACCTAATCACCTAATCACCTAACCATCTAATTTACCTAACTTACCTAACTCGCCTAACGTACCTAACCAACCTAATTTACATTAAATGTTAAGATGTCTAGTTGACAATATCTGGCAGTAAGCATTAGCCTCGAAAGAGCCGGTGATCCGAAAAGTGAAATGCAATTACCAATGTTGGCAGCATCGGTAAACATAACGTCGTCGAGTGCCATCAGGCAGTTGTAATATTTGTCTTCCCTCGACGGGCTTGGTTAAAAAGCGTTCTCGAGGGTAGCCCAAAAGAATGTCGCTCGTTTCAACCTCTCTCTGTCCCTTTGCGTACATACCGACGCAACACAGCCTCTTGATGAAGTGGCCTTTATTGCAAGTAATTCGACGAAAGCGGTTGCTTGGCTGTTGCGATCGCAAAAAGCGTTTCCGTGTCACTGGGATCTCGGTTGCTGATTGTTCAACGTTTAAATATTTGACATCGGATTTATTCTTCTTTAATTTTCATTTTTTAACTCATCGTTATCTGTATCGCTGCGTATCCTAATTAACAACGTTTTGCACTTTTATTCGTTTGAAAAATGTTTTTATTAATTCATGGGAGGCGGAGAGTTTTTCTTGAACGAAGTCGGAAAGGTCTTTCGTTATTTTCATCCGACGTTATCTGTATTGCGACTTATATATTCTAATTAACAACGTTTTGCACTTTTATTCGTTTGAAAAATGTTTTTGTTAATTTATGGGAAGCTAAAGGTTTTTCTTGAACAAAGTCGGAAAGGCCTTTACGGTTTCATTATTTGAAATAAAGAAAATTGATATCGAGGGGTACGGCTAGGACGGAAATGGTTGACAAAAGAATTATTCAAAGCTGAGTTTACATTCTGTATGCGCGCGAGTACAATGCTCTTGGAACATGTGCGTTTATCGAACGACCGTTTTACCACGAGTTATTTTGGTGTGTGCCTGGCGGCTTTCAGTTCGATCGGAATTGTTATCGGTTCTTTTCCCTACCCGATGCGCGTATATATCACAGGCGCCTGGCTTTTACGGTAATTTTTCGTTTTTACCCGTGAAACGACGTTCTTCGCGTCCAGTTACACTTCTACCTGTCGATCGTGAAAAATGCTCCATTCAATTCGACGTCTATCGAGAAACTACTGTTATCGATAACTCATCGTTTCTTACGCGATTTCGTGACTAACCATTTTCGAGATTTCTTGCAAATTCTATTAATTTTACATTCTTTTCGATTTCGTTCTGAAGTCGAACTTATCTCAGACAATTTTCAAATTTATAATCGTATGTGTTTGCAAATTTTCGAATTTAAAAACTTTTAAATTGTATGTAAATGTGTTACGTTTTATAATGTATTATTGTCACATTCTTTTTAATTTCATTCTGAAGTCGAACTTATCTTGGGACAATTTTTAAATTTATAATCGTACACGTTTTCAAATTCTTCAATTTAAATATTTTTAAATTGTATGTCAACGTGTTACGTTTTATAATATCGTGTTATTGTCACATACTTTTTAATTTTATTCTAAAGTCGAACTTATCTTGGGACAATTTTCAAATTTATACTCGTACACGTCTTCAAATTCTTCAATTTAAATATTTTTAAATTGTATGTCAACGTGTTACGTTTTATAATATCGTGTTATTGTCACATACTTTTTAATTTTATTCTGAAGTCGAACTTATCTTGGGACAGTTTTCAAATTTATACTCGTACACGTCTTCAAATTCTTCAATTTAAATATTTTTAAATTGTATGTCAACGTGTTACGTTTTATAATATCGTGTTATTGTCACATACTTTTTAATTTTATTCTGAAGTCGAACTTATCTTGGGACAATTTTTAAATTTATAATCGTACACGTTTTCAAATTCTTCAATTTAAAAATTTTTAAATGTTATATGAAAGTGTGAGGTGCTTTAAGGGAGTCAATACCTTTAGACAGAATAAAATAAGCTGATATTTGTGAATATTTTTCTGTAGGACACCTTTGTTTTGCATTTTCGAAATTTCAGGTATACTTTCATAATTCAGGTAATTTTTTAAGATTCTAAAGCTATTGACCACCTTAAAAATTGTTAAACGTTATATGAAAGTGTGAGATGCTTTAAGAGAAGCAGTATCTTTAGATAGAATAAAATAAGTTGATATTCGTGAATTTTTTTCTGTAGAACACCTTTGTTTTGCATTTTCGGAATTTCAGGTATACTTTCATAATTCAGGTAATTTTTTAAGATTCTAAAGCTATTGACCACCTTAAAAATTGTTAAACGTTATATGAAAGTGTGAGGTGCTATAAAGCCGTGTTATTGTCACGTGCTATATCGCCAGGTGTTACGTCGTTCTCTAAGTTACGACACGTAGAACTGTAGCTGTCGTTTTGTTAAATCTTGCATTGGTGTCTTTGTTGAAATCTACAAAAGGAACAATATTGGATAATAGCGAATTTCATTAGTCTTGCAACTGACAACCAGATGTCTTGAATCGAATATAGCAATCGTTTTATATAACTTGATTAACATTCATTTACATCGATATGGACGTTATTACATATACTTTTATGTTATGAAATTCTGTCTAGCCTTCTCATGCTTCGAAATTATGGTTTTACTATTCATTGTATCGTAAAAAGTATCGTAAGGTTCATGCTAACGAATGTTTCTTTTTGTTTCAGGTAAGTGGTTTTACATGTTGTATCATCTAGCACGGAACAAGTGAGTAGATTAACTATTTGGTATTAATAAAAATTTCAATCTTATCATGAGTTGTAATAGCCATCGTTTGCGAGAAGAATGAAATCTTTGAAACATAAGAAATCACGATCAATCGAAATTATGTTCAGAGACAACCACGAAAGTATTTGAATCGCGAAATTGTTCTCTGAGAAATTGTATCGTACTTTTCATAAATAAGAGTTCTTTAAAGGCACTGAAAGACTGATAAATAGGTAGGTCGTCAAGATGTGGGACACCCTGTAGAAAGATCGATAAAGAGAGCGCACATTTTCCATTGCGTAACGTTGCACAACTCTCTCACGACTAGTCGTTGCATCTCGGTTCATAATTAACATTGCGGATGCAGGTAGCGGCGGTTCGACAGGAAAATAAAAATATCGTAACAGCCGAGGTTGCAGCACGCGAAACACAGGGTCATTCGTGTTACCGAACGATTACCCCTTTCTTCTTCGATCATGGTACAGCTTTCTCACTTTTCAAACTTCAAATTTCCATGCTCTCTATTTTCACTTGTTAGAATTTTTCACTTTTCTAATTTTCACTTCTTCTAATTTTTCGACTATCGGAATTTTATAAGGGTATAAAAGATTAAAATTTGTTAAGCTAAAACTGGGGGAGCAAGATCGGTATTTAATTTAAGGAAATCATAGAATCCGGTGCAGTTTTCTCACTTTTCAAACTTCCAAAATTTCCGAGCTCTCAATTTTCACTTTTCTAATTTTCACTTCTTCTAATTTTTCGACTATCAGAATTTTTTAAGGGCATAAAAGATTAAAATTTGTTAAGCTAAAACTGGGGGAGCAAGATCGGTATTTAATTTAAGGAAATCATAGAATCCGGTGCAGTTTTCTCACTTTTCAAACTTCCAAAATTTCCGAGCTCTCAACTTTCACTTTTCTAATTTTCACTTCTTCTAATTTTTCGACTATCGGAATTTTATAAGGGTATAAAAGATTAAAATTTGTTAAGCTAAAACGGGGGGAGCAAGATCGGTATTTAATTTAAGGAAATCATAGAATCCGGTGCAGCTTTCTCACTTTTCAAACTTTCAAAATTTCCGAGCTCTCAATTTTCACTTGTTAGAATTTCTCACTTTATAAATTTTCATCTCTTTAAATTTTTCGACTCCCGAAATTTCATAAGGGTATAAAGATTAAAGTTTGTCAAATTGAAACGGTGGGAGCAAGATCGGTATTTTACTTAGGGAAATCATAGAATTATACCGGTGCAGGTTTCTCACTTTTTAAACTTCAAAAATTTCCAAGCTTTCAATTTCTAAATCCTTCAATTTTCACTTCTTCAAATTTTTCGACTATCGAAATTTCATAAGGACATAAAAGATTAAAATTGATGAAATTGAAACGGCGGGAGCAAGTTTGGTATTTTACCTAAAGAAATCATAGAATTCGTTGCATCTTTCTCACTTTTGGTTGAGTTTTTATAATTGAGTGGCAAAAATAGATCTGAATCGATAACTTATAAAACGTCGGTAATTAGATGTCGATAAATATGAACATTAAACTATCGACTATTAACTCGATGCCACTCGATTCAATTTTAGATTCTCAATTATTAAAATGAAATAATTGTAATATTGCTTTATGTGCTTGTTTTCTTCGTGAAACTTCTATATTACATTCTGTTATCGTGTGTCGTGTTGATCTGATATTTCTTCCCATTTTTTATAATTACAAATATAAAAAGTTTAAAAGTTATAAGTGTTTATTTTAATTGTTTAATATTATAGTATATTCCATTACTTTTCAAGCTTCAAAAATTTCCAAGTTCTCAATTGTCACTTGTTAGAAATTCTTGATTAATTTTCATTTCTAATTTTTCGAGGACTGAAATCTCATAAGGACATAAAAGATTAAAATTTATGAAATTGAAACGATAGGAGCAAGATTGGTATTTTACCTAAAGAAATCATAGAATCACTTCGCTGCAGCTTTCTCACTTTTCAAGCTTCAAAAATTTCCAAGTTCTCAATTGTCACTTGTTAGAAATTCTTGATTAATTTTCATTTCTAATTTTTCGAGGACTGAAATCTCATGAGAACATAAAAGATTAAAATTTATGAAATTGAAACGGTGGGAGCAAGATCGGTATTTTACCTAAAGAAATCACTCTGGTGCATCTTTCTCACTGTTCAAACTCCCAAAATTCCATAAAGACATAAAGGATAAAAATTTCCCAAGTTGGTGGATCGGTATTTTCCCTAGGGAAGAGTAGGTTCCCCTGTAACCAGAGAATGCGTTTCGCGAGCAGGAAACGCTTTGACAGTTACACGATCAAGATTCAGCGCGTTGTCGAGAAGGTTGTAAGAGGGCAAGGGAGCGGATTTCCCTCCAAACTCAATTCGCTATTCCATTCAGAGCGTTCTTCTTTCTCGTTCTGTTCACCGTTGCTTTCTTCGCGTCGCGATGTTCCAACCTCTCGACTTCCCCCGTCTATCTGACCGATTGCGAGCCTCGAATACAACGGTACATGACCAGCATGAGATGCATAGACGATGATACCTTCACGTAGTGTTCTGAAAGAACTTGCTGCCGTATGGAATGCGGTATTTAAGTGTCGCGATTTCTTACATATGTTTTTATCAGTTATTAATTAGATACACCTATACTCTATCAGTTATTAGATACAGTAGAATCTCTTTATTCTTTCAACTGTGTTTTGTGGAATACATAGACAGATACATAGATTATTAGTTATTATATACAGTAGAATCTCTTTATTTTTTCAACTGTGTTTTGTAGAATACATAGACAGATACTCTATTAGTTATTATATACACTAGAATCTGTTTATTCTTTCAACTGTGTTTTGTGGAATAAATAGACAGATAGATACACATATACTCTATCAGTTATTAGATACAGTAGAATCTCTTTATTCTTTTGACTGTGTTTTGTGGAATGCATAGACAGATACTCTATTAGTTATTATATACACTAGAATCTGTTTATTCTTTCAACTGTGTTTTGTGGAATAAATAGACAGATAGATACACATATACTCTATTAGTTATTAGATGTAGTAGTATCACTTTATTCTTTCAACTGTGTTTTGTGGAATATAGACACCCTCTACCATCCTTCTAAGTTCCTTAGAAATCCATGGATAGCTTCTACAGTTCCTTAGGAATTCATAGACACCTTCTACAGTTCCCTAGGAATACAGACACCTCTACAAGTTCATCCATCTACAGACACTTCTGCAATTCTCCAAAAATTCATAGACACTCTGAAAATTCTCTGATAGTCCACAGATGTAGCTAGAATTCTTCAAGAACCCCTATGGGATTTCTAGGTATTCTCAAACTACCAACCCGTTCTCTTACATCTCTAAATATTTCTACACTTCACAAATACCCTTAGAATTCGCTATATTCTTCCAGGGATAGAGAGGTACCTCTGAGTAAACCTTAATAGTCTCTAGATACTTGGTTTCCTCTAAGATTATCTCTCGTATGCCTCCTACATGTCCCTACATTCTTAGAACATGTCCCTCCATTTCTTTCGAACTTGAAAACTGTCGATAGTCGAGATTTAATGCAGTGCATTTTTGCACGGTATCTATGATCGAGCGAACATCCTCCCTTGTTTAACGTGCCGAGCTCTGTACACGACTAGCTCAGCCTCTTCGCATCCCTTAATGCGGCGCTCCTTAAAGGGGATAGGGCATCCCAAGTATTGACCCGTTTACCCTTCGACTTTCCAGGTGTCGAGGTAATGTACCTATTCCAAGCGCCGCTAATTAATCGATGTAATTATCTGCTAATTCGACGTCGTGTTAGTGCAAATAATTTGTGGTAGACCATTTTACTGTCGGAGGTCAATTACCATGAATAACATATATAATGAGTTATCACATATGTTATTCATCTATAAATTCTTAAAGACTCTTACTAAAAGAGTGACACAACTATTATATGAAATTTGTGTTAGACAATTTTACTGCCGGAGGTCAATTACCATGAATAACATATATAATGAGTTATCACATATTTATTTATCACATATGTTATTCATCTATAAATTCTTAAAGACTCTTACGAAAAGAGTGACACAATTATTATATGAAATTTGTGGTAGACAATTTTACTGCCGGAGATCTATTACCATGAATAACATGTATAATGAGTTATCATATATTTATTTATCACATATGTTATTTATCTATAAACTCTTAAAGACTCTTACTAAAAGAGTGACACAATTATTATATGAAATTTGTGTTAGACAATTTTACTGCCGGAGATCTATTACCATGAATAACATATATGATCCGTCATTTATCATATATGTTATTTGTCTATCTATATAAACTTCTGAAAACTCTTCCGAAAAAAGTGAGACAATTATATGAAATTTATATGAAATTTGTCGATAAAATAACAACAAAAATCGACGATTCAAATATCTTACAACACCTATTCCTTGATGTTCGTTGTTATTCTGACAACACCCTAAACTTTGTGACACATCGACATCTTCACACATCAACATCTTCACGCATCAACGTCATCTTCTCACATCGACGATGTCTTACAAAATAGATTAAAGTCCTGATGAAACTATAAAAACCAAGTACCGATACTAGGAAATTCGCTTAGGAAACGGTAGAAACGATCCGGACACCCGTACCCCGAGTTTAGAGTATGATTCGATTTGTAAGGAGCAGAGGTCAACGAACATCTTGGACGGCGACGAATGTTGTTTCTGTCGGTGGAATTTTGCAAGGCAAATCCGAAGGCCTGGGCCATCATCTCGGAGCTAGGTCCACGGGTTTGCGCCCACACGAACCACGAAAATCGATGATTCCCCTGTGGACCCGCCTCACCTTCCACCACCAGCCTTTTCATCCCCTGTTCACGCTGTTCACCGCCATCCCCTCGAGCTTAGTTGGGCTAGGTTAGGCTATATTCGTGTTTCATTTTCATTTACTCTCTTACCACGTTGGAATGTACTAAATGCTACGTTTATGTGGATTGACGTGTGACGGGATTATTGCACTTAAACGGTCTTTTATGGGAATGTCAGGATTCGAATGTTATAGGATAGTAATGGATCACTTGGAGGAAAGAAAAGGAAGAAGAAATCGAATAGGTTGTTAGGTCTATTTGATGTGCGTGTTTTTGGTTAATTATAGAGATCAGTAATTTCGATGTTAGTATAAAAGCGAAAGGTAAAAACCTGATGTGAGTAAAAATTGGTGTTCGAAGATTGAGGTAAAAATGAACTAATTTATGCGTTAATCTCTGCAAATAAAAAATCTACCATTTGAACAAAATTAATAGCAATTTATATATAATAAAAGCAGTGCATCTAAGTAGCAGTTGAACATCTATGCCAGGGATCGGCAATCTGCGGCTCGCAAGCCACAAACGGCTCTTTGGATGTAAAGCTGCGGCTCTTCAGTTCCATACGCAAATATTATTTATTTTATCAAAAAAAACTCATTATCTAATATTGGCAAGCGCTGGAATTGCAATGCATCGAATTACCACGCGCTGGAATTCCAACGCATCGAATTACCACGCGCTGGAATTGCAATGCATTGAATTACCAAGCGCTGGAATTCCAACGCATTGAATTACCACGCGCTGGAATCGCAACGCATCGAATTACCACGCGCTGGAATTGCAACGCATCGAATTACCACGCGCTGGAATTGCAATGCATTGAATTACCAAGCGCTGGAATTCCAACGCATCGAATTACCACGCGCTGGAATTGCAATGCATTGAATTACCAAGCGCTGGAATTCCAACGCATCGAATTACCACGCGCTGGAATTGCAATGCATTGAATTACCACGCGCTGGAATTCCAACGCATTGAATTTCCACGCGCTGGAATTCCAACGCATCGAATTATCACGCGCTGGAATTCCATCGCATCGAATTACCACGCGCTGGAATTCCAACGCATCGAATTACCACGCGCTGAAATTCCAACGCATCGAATTACCACGCGCTGGAATTGCAATGCATTGAATTACCAAGCGCTGGAATTCCAACGCATCGAATTACCACGCGCTGGAATTGCAACGCATCGAATTACCACGCGCTGGAATTGCAATGCATTGAATTACCAAGCGCTGGAATTCCAACGCATCGAATTACCACGCGCTGGAATTCCAACGCATCGAATTACCACGCGCTGGAATTCCAACGCATCGAATTACCACGCGCTGGAATTGCAACGCATCGAATTACCACGCGCTGGAATTCCAACGCATCGAATTACCACGCTCTGGAATTCTAACGCATCGAATTACCACGCGCTGGAATTGCAATGCATTGAATTACCAAGCGCTGGAATTCCAACGCATCGAATTACTACGCGCTGGAATTGCAATGCATTGAATTACCAAGCGCTGGAATTGCAATGCATTGAATTACCAAGCGCTGGAATTCCAACGCATCGAATTACCACGCGCTGGAATTGCAATGCATTGAATTACCAAGCGCTGGAATTCCAACGCATCGAATTACCAAGCGCTAGAATTGCAACGCATCGAATTACCACGCTCTTCAGTTGCATACACTAATATTATTTATTTTAACAAAAAAAAACTCATTATCTAACATTGCCATATATATATTATCTACTTTGTTGTGAAAAACACTATTTATATATGTAAAAATAGATTATTTTTTTTGTATCAAAAAACTTTATTTATGCGAGTACTATCTATTGTTGGCAAGACAAAATTTTGTGGCTCTTTAAAAGCTTTGAAATTTTGTAAATTGTAATTTTTGACTCTTCCGACTCAAAAGGTTGCCGACCCCTGATCTATGCTATATGCTATGTATTTATAAAGTTAATGGATGATACAATGATGAACTCACAATTACCAAAGAAAGGTTTAACGAATCAGACTGTAAAAGTACAATTGAAATTAGTCGAAATTGTTCCCAGAAATCTTTAATCAAAAGCACCCCATATAATGTATAAAATTACGAATGCTCGAGATTAATTTGACGCTAACGACAAAAGAGGACCAATTGTCGCGAGTTTCTCTCATTCTAAATTTCTTCGGATTGCAAGAGAGCCATCGTTCGGTTTCCATTTTCTACTCGGCATAAATGCGCCGCACTCTTTCTACCTTTCCCCGTTTTCTCCATTACTCTACGCCGTTTTCTACCCCATCTCTCCACCATTACCAGCCTACCCTTCTTTCTCCTCGCTCTATTATTCTTCTCCCTCCGTCAAGCACATTTTTTTTACCATCGATTTTCTTCGCGTCTCTCTTCGTTACTTCTCTCCTTTCTATGTTTGATCTAGTCCTCGTTTCGATCCATGGTTTCGCGTGTTGCATTCGGTAGGCGACAGAAATACGACTGTCGTGACCGTTTTGCTGCTTTTTGTCTGGGGTAACTCTTCGTTCTATGGCGGTGTTTAAATCTTCTGGAAATATTTGCAGCGGGGTTTTGTTCTGGAAATATGTTTTAGGAAGCAATCATTTTTTTCCAACTTTCAGAAATAGAGATCTCTAGAATTTACTGGGATTGTCTAGAATTATTCAGTAGGTTCTAGGTAATTCCTGAGTGCTTAGACATTCCTACAATTCCGTAGGGTTGCCTAGAGTTCAGATATTCCTAGGATTCCACGAGTTGCCTCTAGAATCTAGGCATCCCGTGCCTGCAAATTCTCTAGCATTGCCCTAAGAATTCCTTAGTTACCTCCAAACATCCCCAGAATTCCTTGGATTTCAATTTCCCAAATTTGCAGTATCCCAAACTTTGCAGTTTCCCAAACTTTGTAGCTCTAATTTAACCCTGAACTTCGAACCGATGTCTCCAATAATTTTCTCTTTCGCATATTTCGCGTTACGGGTCCAAATGACGCGTTCCACCTGTATGCAGTTCGATGACGAGCCGGTTGAACAGTCATTAATTCACGCGTAACGTCACCCTCGCTTGGCGCCCATCCAATTTATCACGCGCTTCGGATTTACGTCGAAGGGTTGGAAAAATTGGAAAGAATCCCCTTCGATTCGGTCAAATAAGACGCGACAATACAGGTGGATGTACAACCTTCATACAAAAAGCAGTTTCGATGCATCTAGATGCTCCTTTGATCCTCGATTTAACGATAACCTCGTTTACGAGATGATTGCTCGAACTCCATAAAAAGCGAAAGGATGAAGCGATCTTTTTTCCCGTTTTTTAATCTCTCAATTATTTCTTCTTTGAACTTTGGTAATTTGTATAATTTTATTTTGACGTCAGTCTTATTTTTAGATTGAAATACCTTTGGTTATAAACTGCTCAGATTTATTTCAATTTTTCTGTTGATATTACTGAGGTACACAGGGTTCTGTTAGTTCATTAAAGCGGAACACGTAGGATATGCTATTATTGAATTGAATATTCAATACGCGACGCACGTGGTGTGTCATCGGTGCATCAGTTGAGGTAACGTTGTGGTGAATCACCGATCGAGCAGATAATTGGGACCGGATACATATGACTGTCGACTGTATCGAATAATCTCTACATAATACATACGATCTGTCGTTCGTTATATTGGGTGCACAGTGCAGGACGCATCTGGTGCGTCATCTATTATATTAAACAAAGTGTATAAGACGCAATAGGTGCATCTTCTATTATATTAACCCTTTTAGTGCCGAACGACGATATATCGTCGTTTGATACACTTGCGAAAAGTGCCAACGACGATATATCGTCGTTCATGCGTTGGCGTTGTGCTACACGCATCCGAAGAGGTACATATCATTAAATAATTTTATAAAACGTTAAAATGATTGAAATTCGATGGACTACAATTGAAAAAAAAAATGAATTAATTTTTTTTGTTTATTATATCTTATGTTCATCAGCGCTGAAGCTCTGTATATGTTAGAGCGATAAAGTAGAAACGAGACACGGGATTATTTGAGATCGGTTCCCAAGAAAGTTTCTTGGCCCCCTCGGTAATCGCAATCTCTGTGTTTATGATAGTTATCAGACAGTTCAAATTACACGTCGTCGTGCATCGACACGGCGAAACTAAAATCTTTCTTTCAGTCTTTCGTTCAGTCTTTCTTGGTCCGTCTAATGAGTAGTCAGTGTTCGAAAATCGTCAGTAGTTGAGTTAGCAGCAAAAATTTTTGTGAATTTTGGTGCTACGATTTTATAAAAATTACACCCTATTACTGACATGGATGACGCAGAATTGGTCCGAATTATCGACGCGTTAGATATAAATGACGTGGACCAGCTGCACGCCGCACTTTCTTATGGGCGATATTGGTTTTTTTTTTCTTATTATTGGAAATGGCATACTATAGTGCAATACCACGTAACCTACAGAAAATTGACCAAACGATGATTGGTGGAAATACTGTTTATAAACGAGTAGCTGGTTTTTATTATTTTTAACACTGTTTATATTGTTATTTTTTATACGATTGTCAATAAGTATTATAATATAATTTGCATTTATTATTCTGCGATTCTTCCCCAATATGCTGCTTTTTCATTTTTTTAATTATCATTCTTAGTTTGGTTTTTATGGGCTTTTTACGGACCCTTAGTAAATTCATCAAATTCGGTCGGTTATCTTCGCATAGGCATCAGTTTTCGTTCGGCACTAAAAGGGTTAAGCAAAGAGTATAAGACGCACCTGGTGCGTCATCAATTATATTAAGCAAAGAATATAAGACGCACCAGGTGAGTCATCAATTACATTACGCAAAAGAATAAGACGCACTTGGTGCGTCATCTACTATATTGAGCAAAAGTGTAAGACTCACTATGTGCGTCATCAATTTTATTACAGTATACGACGCACCATGTGCGTCATCAATTATATTCAGCGAAAGTATAAGACGCACTATGTGCGTCATCAAACTTATTACAGTATAAGATGGACTGTGTGCTTCATCAATTTTATTACAGTATCAGACGCACCATGTGCGTCATCAATTTTATTACAATATAAGACGCACCATGTGCGTCATCAATTTTATTACAGTATAAGACGCACCTGGTGCGTCATCTATTGCATCAGGCAAATATAAGACATACGAGACGTATTCTGAGTAAAATTTCTTTCCACATAACATAATTATGAACTACTTTAATGCTCACATATTTAACCCTGTCCTATAATTTATTTTTCATATGCATCAGTTAAAAGTACCCATTCATAGCTACATAAAATCAGCAAAGAAAATTAAATTGTATTTTATATTCAGTCATCCCTGGCTATAGAAATTAAAATTGAATCTAAACTACAAGTTAAAGAGTATTTGAGTAACGTTTGAACCGTGCGTCCGACTAAGGGTTGCAAAAGGGAACATCGTAGGTGTATCGCAGAAACACGCTAAAGCGATAAGTCAAAGAGAATTTGGAGGCGAAAAGGGTTTACAACTTGTTCGTAAATATTCATAAAAAGCCTCGATGAAGCGGGTAAACGAGGGACGACGTACCGCGTTGGCCCGCCCGATTATTCGTCCGTCCTCCGTACGGTATTAAATTCGATCCAATCAGAAGATATTCTTTATGCGTTTGAAATCCAATCGGTGGGACAAGGAGCGAGGGGTAGATGGACGGGTAGTAGCACATTTCGCACGGCACTTTCAATTCAACCACAGGAGGATTCAATTTCGCGTCTCCCCTTGGACTGCAAGAAAGGGACATCGACGGATCACTACCTTTTGTCTTACGAAGGGGGTGAAATCGCGAGAAATAGACAAACTCCTCATAATATTTACAGAAGTACTAGAAAATATATCACGGAATTCTTCTACCACCGATCGATTATTACCTTTTTACTCAGCAAAAGAAGCAAAATCACTCCAAAAAGAAGCGACTCCCAATTTAATTCGAATGAATCTTTCGAGGCCGCTCGTTTCTTGACCTCCTCTGCCTTTTTCTCCTTCGAGAAATAAAATATTCGGGGCTTGGAGCGCGAATCTACCCACGTGCAACGAAGACGGGACGTAGGTGGCCCTACTAATTTTTTTATCGACCTAACCGTCTATAGTCTACTCTCCCTCTACAGGTATACGTCAACGAACTATTATAGCTTTTTGATTCGTCCTCTCCTCTTTCTATCTCTTGTATCCTCTCCCACAATTTACTGACTTGAAACTTTCGAATTATGTTTAATTTTTATGTTTGATTTTTATGTTTGATTTTTATGTTTGATATTTATGTTTAATTTTTATTTTCAATTTTTATGTTTAATTTTTATTTTCAATTTTTATGTTCAGTTTCTATGTTTAATTTTTATGTTTAATTTTTATATTTAATTTTTATGTTTACTTTACAAATTGATTTACTCGTTTATTGTCTAAAAGTATTTATTATCTCAAGTATAAATTTAAACATAAATATGTTTCTTGTCTCAAGTATAAATTTAAACATAAACGTGTTTATTGTCTGAAGTATAAATTTAAACATAAATGTACTTATTGTCTCAAGTATAAATTTAAACATAAATGTATTTATTATCTCAAGTATAAATTTAAACATAAATATGTTTCTTGTCTCAAGTATAAATTTAAACATAAATGTATTCACTGTCTCAAGTACAAATTTAAACATAAATGTATTTATTGTCTCCAGTACAAATTTAAACATAAATGTATGTATTGTCTCAAGTACAAATTTAAACATAAATGTATTTATTGTCTGAAGTATAAATTTAAACATAAATGTATTTATTATCTGAAGTATAAATTTAAACATGAACAACAAATATGTTCTAAAGAAAACAATGCAACCAAACGTTCATGCTCCTCAATTATTAATTTGTAACGTCGCAAATGATCAGTGTTAAAAAACAATTCCAAACGATCATAGTATTTAAAAAGTTTGAAAACGCGGAACGTAGATCCTCGAACGCGTGCATGGCTTTCAGCCACGTGTTTCGAGTGCGTCGACAACGGAAGAAAATCAAAATCTCCCCGGTTTCTTTTCTGGAGCCGAGACTCAAAGAGCGCGAATAAAACATCCCGAACACGGAAAGCAAGAAATTGAAGCTTCCTATTCTTCGCGGGATCACGGAACGAAAAGAAAGAAGAAACACGTTGAATGGTGCATTCATTGTAGAACTCGGTGGGCAGTTTGTTCAGAGTTGGCGAAGCATAGAGATAGAAACAGGCGAATAGCCGTTGAATTTTCTTTTCCGCTCGAGAAAATTTCGTCGTTCCCCCATATACTTACACCCCCGTCTACCCTTGACAAAAGCCGTCTTTCACGGCGCCTTTCACGGTGAAACCGGCTGCACCGGCATTTTACCATAGTATTTTAGAAAGGTTCCTTTTACAAACTGGAGCTCTAGTTAAGTTTTTGTTGGCTTCCAGCTTCGTCGTCGAGAGACGCCGAGGCCTTTCCGCTCGCGTTCCATTCGCTTCTGCCGATCGGAATCCATCTAACCGATTTTGGGATCGTCTCGGGGATCCTCGTTTCTTTTATGCCGAGTCTCGCCCGAAAAAAAGACAAAAACGCGCCAGAAGGTTTCGGGGACTTACCTGAATCGGCGAGCATAATCGAGGAACGACCACGGGAACACATTTCGTTTCCTAATTCGTGTATCTCGCTTCCCTCCTTTTTCCTTAACATTCGCCGGTTCTCCAGAGAATTCGGAACTTTTATTAAATTGCAAACTTTCGTGAACATTTAATATTATCTTGCAGAAATAGTTATCGAGTTGCATTAATCATTTTTTTCTGACTGAAATTCGGTATGTAACTTTGTTCTTTTAAATGGAGTTACACATTTCAGAGCTTCGAATTTGTTATACTCAGAAATGTTGCAACCATTTCCTCATGAAAACAATATATGAAACTTACATAAATGCCTTCTTGCGATACTTGCAGATCTATCACTGACCGTTAGCCATTACATAAATCTCCTTTCCAATCTCCAGTTTCCCTGTCATAAATCATAATATTTGAAAACATAGCAAATCCCTCGGAGCAGTAACAGTCGAAGGGATCTTTGTGCAGCCCTGACCCAGAAAACAGTCTAACAATCGAAAAACAGGGAAACGGGAGGTGTTGGCCGGTCGAAAGTAGCCATTAAGAGAGTGATCCTCGGTGAGCCGCAGGAAGACGCGTTTTGTAAGGGAATACCATGAGGTATCATCCTCCAGCTGGTAAACAGCTGCCCACATCCTGTCTCACGTACGGGCCCTTTCTCGTCCTCTTCCTTCCTGTCCTCTTCCCTTCGAGACGATACTTGCTTCTCTCTTCTCCTCTTTTTTTTCTCCTCCTTTCCTCTGTGCTCGCCATGGCCACGCTGGAAGAAGGGCACCTCGAGTGGTAGGAAAATGGTGGTGGACAGGTGTATCTCGATGCACAGTGGACATTCGCGACGTCGAGTGCCCGGCACGCGACTACACGGCTGTTTACCCATTAAAAATCGGACGGGCACTTGGCTCGCGACTTTAAGCTTCATTCACAACGTATCATAATGATGCTTAATAAACATGCTTATTAAAAATGATTATTAAAAGTGATTATTAAAAATGATTATTAGAAATGATTTTTAAAAATGTTTATTAAAAATGATTATTAAAAATGTTTATTAAAAATGATTATTAAAGATGATTATTATAGATGATTATTAAAAATGATTATTAAAGATGATTATTAAAAATGATTATTAAAGATGTTTATTAAAGATGTTTATTTAAGATGTTTATTAAAAATGATTATTAAAGATGATTATTATAGATGTTTATTAAAAATGATTATTAAAAATGCTTATTAAAGATGTTCATTTAAAATGTTCATTTATAATGTTCATTTAAAATGTTCATTTAAGATGTTCATTTTAAGATGTTCATTTATAATGTTCATTTAAAATGTTCATTTTAAGATATTCATTTATATTGTTCATGTAAAATGTTCATTTAAAATGTTCATTTATAATGTTCATTTAAAATGTTCATTTAAGATGTTCATTTATAATGTTCATTTAAAATGTTCATTTATAATGTTCATTTTAAGATGTTCATTTATAATGTTCATTTAAAATGTTCATTTTAAGATATTCATTTATATTGTTCATGTAAAATGTTCATTTAAAATGTTCATTTATAATGTTCATTTAAAATGTTCATTTAAGATGTTCATTTAAAATGTTCATTTATAATGTTCATTTATAATGTTCATTCATAATGTTCATTTATAATGTTCATTTAAAATGTTCATTTAAGATGTTCATTTTAGGATGTTCATTTTAAGATGTTCATTTATAATGTTCATTTTAAGATGTTCATTTATAATGTTCATTTAAAATGTTCATTTATAATGTTCATTTATAATGTTCATTCATAATGTTCATTTATAATGTTCATTTAAAATGTTCATTTAAGATGTTCATTTTAGGATGTTCATTTTAGGATGTTCATTTTAGGATGTTCATTTAAAATGTTCATTTAAGACGTTCATTTAAGATGTTCATTCAATAGTTCAACGACAAAGTAGCAAAAAGGCAAACGAACACGAGATTTGTATGTAGCGATATAAGAAGCCTTAACGACGAGAAGAGGTAAAAAGAGAATGATTGAACGAGGTAATTTAACATAATTATATATATGTGTTCAGTAGTTGAAATTCAATTGGAGTTACTTATTTAGAAGCAGCTGGCGATCGAGTATGTACAGAGTATTTCTTGTAATTCTTCTCAACAGCTTTCAGAACTTATAGGGAATCGCACCGATCACCTGTTTATCGAGACACATTTACCCTTGCCATTTCGCTGTCGGACGTAAAATATAGCTTGGAACGTGAAGGTGCATCGTTATCAGATTCTCAAGGCTATCTGTGCGATGACGATGTACAACAAAACAATGCAAACGATAATTCTAGAATGGCAATCTGTAAACCTACTTTTCGTACGAATGCAACTCTTCGCTTCGGTGAATCGAATCTTTCGAGTTCCTGATTTTCTGTTTATCAAACTCTCAGATTTACGAATTTGTGTTAGGTAATAATGGAGAATATTATTATAGGAATATATTTAATAACTGATGATAATTGAAAACAGAGCAAAGAAATATACAGAGTTTTAGATTCTTCGACAGCGACTTTTATCTGAAAAAGACAGTCATATTTAATTATGTAACTCTTTGTTTCAAGCTTCATTTCAACCTATATTCGTACCAAGCTTCAATCCAATGATTTGTCATCCACACCACGTCAGTCAAACCTCCACGCAGTTCACAGCACACCGCATTTCCAAATTTACGAATTTACAAATTATCAGAGATCCCAAAATCCCAAAATCCCAAAATTCTAAAATCCCAGAATCTCAAATCCCAGAATCCCAAAATCCCAAAATCCCAAAATCCCAAAATCCCAAATCCCAAAATTCCAAAATCTCAGAATCCCAAAATCCCAAAATCCCAAAATCCCAAAATCCCAGAATCCCAAAATCCCAAAATCCCAAAATCCCAAATCCCAAAATTCCAAAATCTCAGAATCCCAAAATCCCAAAATCCCAAAATCCCAAAATCCCAGAATCCCAAAATCCCAAGATCCCAAAATCCCAAAATCCCAAAATCCCAAAATTCCAAAATTCCAAAATCCCCAAATCCCAGAATCCCAAAATCCCCAAATCCCAGAATCCCAGAATCCCAAAATCTCAGAATCCCAAAATTCCAAAATTCCAAAATTCCAAAATTCCAAAATCCCAAAATTCCAAAATTCCAAAATTCCAAAATCCCAAAATTCCAAAATCCCCAAAATTCCAAAATCTTAAAATCCCAAAGTCTCCAAAAACCCCACAATGTACTCCATTAACCAAAAATAAAAGTAAAGCGATAAAAGGTTTGAAACAGTTTGATCACACATCGATGTTCGTCCATAGAAACGACTGAAAGGATTGTTTTCACGATCGCGGATGTATAATGGACAGACAGGTGGAACGGACACCTTTTAATGCCACGTATATAAGTACGTGTCCAGTACGATTGGCTGGCACGAATTGTCAGGTCGCAATTTACCATTTGCATTCAGGGTGGCTCGTATTTTATGACCCGTGCCTTGTAATCGTTAAGCCGTTGCCTTGACCAGGATGAGGGTTTTCATAGTCATCGATGTTATCTTGGAACACGTCTTTTGATGCAGAAATATCGGGAACGTCTTGTCTAACCTTACGCTTTTGCAGCTTGCGATTTATCCTTCTACTGCATTACTATTTGATGTATAATAGTAACAAAGCTCATTTGTATTTTACAATAAAAGCTCATTTATAATTTCTTATAATAAAAGCTCATAAAATATAAATTTTACAATAAAAGCTGATTTGTATTTTACAATAAAAGCTCATTTATAATTTCTTATAATAAAAGCTCATTTGTATCTTATAATAAAAGCTCATAAAATATAAATTTTACAATAAAAGCTCATTTGTATTTTACAATAAAAGCTCATTTATAATTTCTTATAATAAAAGCTTATTTGTATCTTATAATAAAAGCTCATAAAATATAAATTTTACAATAAAAGCTGATTTGTATTTTACAATAAAAGCTCATTTATAATTTCTTATAATAAAAGCTCATTTGTATCTTATAATAAAAGCTCATAAAATATAAATTTTACAATAAAAGCTCATTTATATTTTACAACAAAAGCTCATTTATAATATCTTATAATAAAGGGTCATTTATAATTTCGCAACATTTATAACTTCTCAACAAAAATACTTCAATCGCAATAAAAAATGCGATTAATATCTCGTCAGATTTTATCTCTGCTTTCAAGATTTTACACCTCGAGGATTTAAAAGCGAAGTTGTCGAAGCTACAAATCTTCCTCATCAACTTCGAAGACATAGCTGTTTGAACTTGAACTTCCAAAGTGCACTCTGCGCATTCGATTCCATTAACACCGACATATCAATATAAAATCGACGTACTCATAAAATTAAATGCGTGAAACCGTGTCAGACAAGTTGAGTATTTTCGTGGGAACCCTTTGAAATCACGATAACGCTAACAAGCGATCACCGTAATAAAGCGAAGGCAATATTTATCGTGTAACTGTCCGAACGTCGATGCTCTCGCAGTTCTTTCTGTCGAAAGGCACGTGGCTGCGAGCGAATACGACAGATGCATCTCCGTAGCACGCGCCACGCAGGTGCAGCTGAAAGTGCAGTTGAACTAAATCTTGTTGGACAAGGTGTCTGTCGGGACTCGCTTCTGTTCTTACCCCACTTTACTTTTAGCGATCCTCTCTTTTCGAACCGGTCGAGGGCACTTGGCGAGCGACTGCGTTCGAAACGCGGTCAAATTTGCGAATCCCGCTTTAATCCGGGGAGACCGACTTTACGGGTCGTTTAATCTCTTCACCATTAAGGGCTGATTATCAATACGTAGGGAGACGATGAGATTTAGGTAGAAGATGCACTCTTAGGAATCGATTAGGAATTAAGGATAGACTCATAGGAATATTTGCTTATTTAGGGGTTACTTTAGGTTATTTAATTTGGGGACTGTTAAGGGCTGATATTTGTTATCGATGCATAGGTAGACGGGATGGTTTAGATATAAGATGGACTCAAGAATCGATTAGAATCCAAGGATAGACTCATAGGAATATTCACTCATTTAGGTTATTTTAGGTTATTTAATTCCGTGCACTCTTAAGGGTCGATCTTTGTTATCAGTGCAAATATAGATGGTGTGATTTAGATGTAAGATGGACTCCAAGTATGGACCCATAGAAGTATTCGCTCATTTTGGGGTTATTTTAGGTTATTTAATTCAGTCACTCTTAAGGGTTGATCATTACTACCAGTGCATAAGTAGACGATGTGATCTAAACACAAAATGGATTCCAAGTACGGACCCATAGAAATATTTGCTCATTTAGGGGTTATTTTAGGTTACTTTAAGTTATTTAATTCCGTGCATTCTTAAGGCCTCATCTTTGTTATCAGTGCATAGGTAGACGGTGTGATCTAAACACAAGATGGACTCCAAGTATAGACTCATAAAAATATTCGTTTATTTAGGAATAATATTAGGTCATTTAATTCCGTGCACTCTTAACCCTTTGCACTTCTCAATTTCTTTTACCTATCGACTCCTTAATTTACAAAAAATATATCAAGATAGAGGTTTTCAATAAAATGTATTGCAACAGTGCGAAGTATGTAACAAATACATTTTTCATTTATTATAAATAGTAAATAAATAAAAATATATATATTTAACCAGTCTATTTATCTGAATTATTTATAAGATCCAAGAGAAATGTGATGTCGAGCCACACTCGACATAGGAGTGCAAAGGGTTAAGGACTGACCATTACTCCCAGTACATATGTACACGATGTCATCTGAACGTAAAATGGCCTTCAACTATGGTGTTATTAGATGCATACCCTTATTTTAAAGCTTTCAATATAGTTTCATGAGATTAAACTGATTAAGGAAGAATGAATGTCGATTTACACTTGCTCCTTTACACTTGCTGTTGTTAACATATTATTGTAGAACCTGTACTCTTATTTATTTCACTGTCTTAGCTACTTAGTTGAAACTATCAACCAGCCACTATGACTCTTATAATCAATATTATAATCAATGTTATAAAATTTTGTTGCTAGTGCTTTTGTAAAAATATTTCGTTAAAATAATGTCGACCTGAGTTAACGCTTCCACATTCACTTCGTCATTTTTCCACCTTATTACAATCTAAACCGCATTTAAATACATTTAACGACAGCAGCGATAACAATAATTTGAACCAATAGCTAATTTTTCCTCACTGAACTTCACTGATGGCTGTCGAAGCATTTCCGAACAAATATGCACTACTTGTATGTATTATCTAGTATTAAACCACTTTCTCTAACTTTTGATAAACTTAGCAAATTGATTATCAAAACTTTTGCGTCGTCGAAGATTCAAGGTATAGCGAATGGAATAATTTTCTATAAATAAATAGAACGTAATATGGTAGAAAGTGTCAGGGGTTATCAAATTCCCTAATTATCACATCGTAATTTGAATGATCATTTTGGACGTTTGAACTTTGCTCGAAGATTATGCTAACTTATCGACTTTCAAAAACTAATAGAGTTCTAACAGTTCGATGTGCTAATTAACACCATTAAATTCGAGATAACTTATACTTTCAAGCTTCAAAACTTTGTTGTATATTTGAAGTCTCAAAGAAATTTTCAAGCTTCAAAACTTTGCTGTATATTTGAAGTCTCAAAAAAATTTTCAAGCTTCAACACTTTGCTGTATATTTGAAGTCTCAAAGAAATTTTCCAGTTTCAAAACTTTGCATATATTTGAAGTCTCAAAGAAATTTTCAAGCTTCAAAACTTTGCTGTATATTTGAAGTCTCAAAGAAATTTTCCAGTTTCAAAACTTTGCATATATTTGAAGTCTCAAAGAAATTTTCAAGCTTCAAAACTTTGCTGTATATTTGAAGTCTCAAAGAAATTTTCAAGCTTCAAAACTTTGCTGTATATTTGAAGTCTCAAAGAAATTCTCAAGCTTCAAAACTTTGCTGTATATTTGAAGTCTCAAAGAAATTCTCAAGCTTCAAAACTTTGCTGTATATTTGAAGTCTCAAAGAAATTTTCCAGTTTCAACACTTTGCTGTATATTTGAAGTCTCAAAAAAATTTTCAAGCTTCAACACTTTGCTGTATATTTGAAGTCTCAAAGAAATTTTCAAGCTTCAAAAACTTGGTCTACCTAACCTCGAAGCAGAATATCTGTCAGAAAGAAAATTATCGTTAAAATATAGGACCCAAGATTAATTGTCCCTTTAATAACATCATCTGTGACGCTTATCTACTTTTATCAAAAAAATGATAGAGTCGAAAATGAAGTGGGATATGTACACACATTTCGCTTATCTAAACAGCCTCGAGGGCTTTCTACAGATATCTAGTTTTTCAAATACGATAACAATGCGGCTCTTTCTCCCCTTATTCTCTGAAATCTATTTCAGATAGTAATTGAATGATAAAGCTGGTGATAATTTTACCAGACCGACTTTATTTCCCAGAAACAAATGGAACATTACTTCCTTTAGAAGAATATTTTCAAATCATTTTCCGATATCAAGTCTCTATATTCTCATACATTACACATTTCTGACTTCTACAAATTTTATGTATTTCATTATTTTTCTAACTTGCGAGCTTTTGAGGTATGAAGAGAAATTCAAAATTTAAAAGAACATTGTAAATAATTCATTGCATCATGAACATTGTAGATAATTCATTACATCATGAACAAAATATACAACATAAGTATGTTAACATATGTGGAGGTGTTCACATGTCTTCAATCCCAGTCACAAAGCTTATTTATCAAACTAGAAATTCAAAATTTGAAAGAACATTGTAAATAATTCATCACATCATGAACATTGTAGATAATTCATTACATCATGAACAAAATATACAACATAAGTATGTTAACATATGTGGAGGTGTTCACATGTCTTCAATCCCAGTCACAAAGCTTATTTATCAAACTAGAAATTCAAAATTTGAAAGAACATTGTAAATAATTCATCACATCATGAACATTGTAGATAATTCATTACATCATGAACAAGGTATACAACATAAGTATGTGAACATATGTGGAGGTGTTCAATATACCTTCAACCCCAGTCACAAAGTTTATACAAGTCTCTTAACATCGCAGATCTCAGGTTTAACATCTTAGGTCCCAGATTTAACATCGCAGATGTCTCTCTATTCTCATACATTACACATTTCTAACTTCCACAAATTTTATGTATTTCATTATTTTTCTAACTTGCGAGCTTTTGAGGTATGAAGAGGTTTATACAAAAGGTCTAAAGTTTTGACATCTCAGATCTCAATTTTAACGTCTCAGGTCCTAGGTTTAAAAATTTGTCCACTTTCCCTCTGGCGTTCATTTCATTTTTACTGAATAATCACTTTTACTGATCTTGGAAGAAGCTCGGGGTGTAGAATAAAATTTTTCGAGAAGGTGTTAAAGCGTTGAACGTGTCTCGGCAGTGTTGAACTATGATAGGATTCAGTCACGGTACACCAGGTACGTAACGGTGAAGTTGCAGAGCGGAAGGGGTAAAGATAGCGTTGGTGGTAGTAGGAGTACCGTTGCACACGTTGCATCGCATGGCAAAAGTACCGGCAATTTCCAGCTGCACAACAATGCGGTATTACGAAAGCAAGCTGGACCGAGGGAGGCTGTATGTCCCTGTCTCTCGTCTGTCGCAATTTACGATCTAGTCTGGTGGTCTTAGACGTGCCTCGCGATCGAACTTGCCGATATTCCTCCGTACCTTGTACACCCCGTCTCCTGCTTACCTCGACCAGTAAAATCATCGTGGAGAACATAGAAAATCCATTACGATATGCACACCGGGGATTACGTGGGAGAAAATCGCTGTTTTTCCTTTGCTTTCGCGAAAATATCATATCTTTATAAACCATCATTTATTTATATAAAACAGAAACGATATTTCGGACGAATAGACGGGGTTCTGTTTCGGTTTTTGGAATTTTATCAGAGATAAGGATATCGGTAGACTTTTTTAAAAATAGTATCTTCTACCGTAAGATAAAGATTTTTCAGACGTTTTCACGTTACTCATTGAGCTTTCGAAATATTGACCCGACGAATATTAATTAGAATCCAGACGTTATTAATCGAGGTTCATGAATTATTTGATGACGGAATTAACTTTAAATACGCATTCGATATACGATGGCTGGTTAATGAAAATTATATTCCAGCACATTTTACATACTTGTCCATCAAGTCCCCCATTTGTAACGTTTAATTTAATTGGATTTATCGAGGGGATCGAGCCTGTGTATCGATTAATTTCCACTGCATGAAAATACGCCTCTAGATGACACCGCAAATGGTCGTGTACGCGTTGCAACTAACTGCATCTGCACCTGCATCGACCATACAGCTGCGGCCATCTTTCATTCTTCCTTTCCTTTTTTCACTTCCCTTTCGATACTTTCCAATTTTCAAATATTATTCCTTAAATTTCGTACATTTACAGACTTCTCTATCTACAATGTTCCTACAAATTTAAAATTTCTAATGTCACAAATTTTGTGGCTGGAATTGAACACATATTGAATACCCACATGTATGTTAGCATACTTATGTTGTTTATTTTGTTCATGATGTAATGAATTATCTACAATGTTCATGATGCAATGAATTATTTACAATGTTCATGATGTAATGAATTATTTACAGTGTTCTTCCAAATTTTGAATTTCTAGTTTGATAAATAAACTTTGTGGCTGAGGTTGAAGACATATGAACGCCTCCACGTATGTTAGTATACTTATGTTGTATATTTTGTTCATGATGTAATGAATTATCTGCAATGTTCATGATGTGATGAATTATTTACAATGTTCTTCCAAATTTTGAATTTCTAGTTTGATAAATAAACTTTGTGGCTGAGGTTGAAGACATATGAACGCCTCCACGTATGTTAGTATACTTATGTTGTATATTTTGTTCATGATGTAATGAATTATCTGCAATGTTCATGATGTGATGAATTATTTACAATGTTCTTCCAAATTTTGAATTTCTAGTTTGATAAGTAAACTTTGTGACTGGGGTGGAAGACATGTGAACACCCACATGTATGTTAGCATACTTATATTGTATATTTTGTTCATGATGTAATGATTTATCTACAATGTTCATGATGAAATGAATTATTTACAATGTTTTTCCAAATTTTGAATTTCTAGTTTGATAAATAAACTTTGTGGCTGGGGTTGAAAACATATGAACACTCACACATATGTTAGCATACTTATATTCTATACTTTGTTCATAATGTAATGAATTTAAATAAAATAAAGAATAGTAACAATGCAGTAAATCATGTAATATCTACATCTCGTTAAAGTATAGCAAAAAGGTTTACAGACTAAACATCCACAAACATGTAATTATCGTTGCATACAGCTCTTGATGCACCGAATTGAAGTAAATTAAAGAATACCAGTAATGCAGCAATCCGTGTAACAATATTTGGATCTCTCGAAAGTGTAGCAAACTTATTAACAAACTAAACATCCACAAACATGTAATTATCGTTACATACAACTCTTGATGCACCGAATTTAAATAAATTAAAGAATACCAATAATGCAGCAATCCGTGTAACAATATTTGGATCTCTCGAAAGTGTAGCAAACTTATTAAGAAACTAAACATCCACAAACATGTAATTATCGTTGCATACAACTCTTGATGCACCGAATTGAAGTAAATTAAAGAATACCAATATTGCAGCAATTCGTGTAACAATATTTGGATCTCTCGAAAGTGTAGCAAACTTATTAACAAACTAAATATCCACAAATATGTAATTATCGTCACATACAATTCTTGATGCACCGAATTGAAATAAATGAAAGAATATCTATAATCCAGTGTAGCACTTCCAACTATCTGAACATTGATTTAATGAACAATATTTAAATATTTTATTGAATCTTTTATAACACGTTTTAAAAACTCAAAAGATGGCAAAAGACTAATAATAAATCAATTAAACTTTAACGGCATTCAGACATTTCCAACGCTCATTCGTCTCCACTTGCAACACCTTCATTCACCCTATTCACAACTTCAACGAATTATAATAAACATATAACGGGTCTTATAAGTAATATTAATCCAACAATAAATAAATGCCTATACCAGCAATCCACATAAAAGTATTTGAATCCCACGAAAGTGTAGCAAACGTATTAACAAGCTAAACGAAAGAATATCTATAATCCAGCAAATCCACAACATTTAAATCCCAAGAAAGTACAGTATTTAAATAAAAGAGTGTAACCCAAACACCCACATCGTCACTTATCGTTGCATAATGACACACCGAATGTAAATAGAATAAAGAATAATGCAGCGATCGATATTTGGAATGCGTCAAAGTGTTAATGCAGTTTCTAACGCGAAACCGCGTCGAAATGCAGATGCAGTTGGCAGCGTAGTGTGACGAGTGCGTGGGAGTGCAACATGGGGCGACAAGAGCGTAATGTGGGTCACTAGGAAATTGTTAGTCGTCTGTCGTTCTGACAGCCTTCCTGTCCCGGTACGCGCGATGTGGGCGCCATTGTCTGATCCCACGACAGGATGTGTAGGACTCGAATACTAAGAAGGGTGCCAGCAAAAGTTCAGGTTCGATCGCTCCTCGAGATGCACTCTAATCGCGATACAGGGCTGCACAAATACTTTCTTCTCCCCTTCTTCTGCTTCTCTTATTCTCGCTTTCGATATTTATCCCCTCGAGTCATGTCCTCTCTCTCGATGTTTTTCAATTTTTTCTTTACTTCTCTTCGGATGTGAGTTTTATTTTGGATCAAGCATTTATTTATTTTTTGACCTATGCAAATGTTAAACCCTTAATTTTCTGGACAGTTATATGCAACTAGGTAATTATTTCTACGATATGAAAATGTAGAATGTTAAAATGTTAGGTACATTATCCAGATTACATAGATTACAATCAGAATTGCAATGAAAATAAGTGTTTACCATATTCAAACCGTAGTGTGCGTCACGATATTATACGGTAACAGGTTAATTGCTGCTGCATCGAAAGAGAATTTATAAGTCAGTCACCTCATAAAAAATAAACAATCCCTTAAAAATATGAAATCTCCACCCGAGTATTTTATCTGCAATTTAACCACCCAATAAAACAAACCTCTATATCCTGAACAGTAAGTATCTCGAGCAAGTGGAATCGTTACACAAGCATCCGAGTTTTCCTGTTCCAGTTAGAATTTTACGATGGATCGCGTGGGTGTCGAAATGGTATCTGACACGTTGTAAGGACACCCATGCACCCCGGCCAGTTAAAATGCCGCTATTATTGCGTAACAGCCAGCAAGATATAAGCAGCTGACAACGATACGTAATATCGTAACGGTGTAAACAGAGAAAGGTTCGGGTATTCGTGTAACTTACATACGCCTGGAACGCGGCGCGTTTACGAGTTTCTTCGAGCGTATGATAATTGCCTTCGTGCTCGTTCAATTTTTCTATTTATAGACTCATAAATGGAACGCGTCTTTCCATTTTCGTTTATCGATTGATACGATATCTTTAACTTCTTTTCGTATATTTTATTTTAAGTTACACTTTGCGCTCTATTCTCAAATTTGGGTTACTGCAAATTTCGTATATTTTATTTTAAGTTACACTATCATACCTAACCCACCTAACCAACCTAACATACTTAACGTACCTAACCTACCTAACCAACCTAACATACCTAACCCACCTAACCAACCTAACATACCTAACGTGTCTAACCTACCTAGCGTACCTAACCTAACCACCTAACGTACCTAACCACCTAACGTACCTAACCACCTAACGTACCTAACCACCTAACGTACCTAACCACCTAACGTGCCTAACAATCTAACGTACCTAACCACCTAACGTATCTGACCACCTAACGTATCTAACCACCTAACGTATCTAACTACCTAACGTATCTAAACACCTAACGTACCTAACCACCTAAGGTACCTAACCACCTAACGTACCTAACCACCTAACGTACCTAACCACCTAACGTACCTAACCACCTAACGTACCTAATCCACGTAAGCTACCTAACACACCTAACTTATCTAACCTAAAATTAGAAACTTGAATGTTCAGAAATTTTTAAATTTGTCGATTTAGTTTCGACACACTTGGACTAAAGTGCACTTCGTCCCACTTGAACGTTTTATACCGTTCCCATACGTCGTTTGTTCCGTGTCAGGTTTTTGTCCATGATACATAGATTTAACGAGTAAGTTCGACGGTGGCAATGATTGTAAGCAGTGTATAAGGGGTCTTGCAACGCGTTGACGCTGCTACGAGAAAGTCGTGGCACGACGTGCGTGTCTGCTCGACCATCAAGATAAAGCAAACTGTAACGAGGAAGTTATTAAACAAAAGAAAAGACTGTTGTTGTGTTTGCAACACGGAAAGAGGATTTCGTGTTGCGACATTTCGCGGCCTCGATAAACTTGCTTTCTGCACGATATCGCGAACAGACGAAATTGCGAAGTCTCGATATTGTGTAACGCTGCTTCACGGTGCTTTTGTGCTTCGGATCTCGAATTTCGTTAGGTTTTCGTTTTAGATATTGCAATGTTATTTGAAGTTTAGATGTTTTTGTGTTTTATAATTGTTGGATTTTGTGACACTTTTTGGAGTTGAATTTTAATATTCAAACGTGTAGAAAGGAGTGTGTAGAATGTTTGAGTATGTAGAAAGTTTGAGGATGTGGAGATTTGAACATTTAAAAAATTGAAGATTTAACTGCTTCAAATATTGAAATACAGCTATTTGAAAATTTATAAACTTTCAAATTTAACAGTTATGTCGAAATGAGTATGTAGAATGTTTGAGTATGTGGAAAGTTTGAATGTGTAGAAATTCGAACATTTAAAAAATTGAAGATTTAAATGCTTTAAATATTGAAATACAGCTATTTGAAAATTTATAAACTTTCAAACTTAACAATTATTTCGAAGTGAGTATGTAAAATGTTTGACTACGTAGAAACTTTAAATATGTAAAAATTTGACCTTTTGAAAAATTAAAGATTTAACTACTTCCACCATTAAAATTCAGCTGTAGGAAAATCTATAAACTTTCAAACTTAACAATTATGTAGAATGTTTGACTACGTAGAAACTTTGAATATATAAAAATTTGAATATTTAAAAAGCTGAAGATTTACCTGCTCCCAATATTAAAATTCAGCTATCTATAATCTATAAACTTTCAAACTTAACAATCTCCAAAATAAAGTCCACTACAAGTAAATCCACAAAATCCACCAACGTACAAATATTTATAGAAATAAAAATCTGTGTCAGAAATGAAAAAAGTAATCCCGAAATAAAGCAAGAATTTCGCAAAAAAGAAAATAAAGTTCTCAAAGAGCAAACATAGCGGAGTACATTGAAACGGAATCTAAATGAAGTCATTAAAAGCATGACGAGGTCGGTATCGTCGGAGAAGATCGCAAGGACCTTCTCATTATTGTGCGTCGAATAGTATTTTGGATTTCGTGCACTCGTGTGTTCGTGCACGAAAAGACTGGTACAAACAGTGGCTATCGTAGAGTTCCCTTTTTCCTTTTTTTCCGTATCGCGATGCAGCAGCCTCGAAGGGTGCATTTTAATGCACCCTTTGCACCGGAGAGCCCTTTAACACCTCATAAATTAATTGCACCGGGTATAACCTATTAATGATCGTTTTGTCCGCTTCAAGACCACCCAAAGAACGACCAAATATTTTATACTGGGTGCTCCATATTTTAACAATCTTATATTTTGTTGTCATTTCTTTCTTTCAGATTTGTTTTTTATAGATTTCTTTTCTGGGGAGTTCTTAGATAGATTTCTTTTTTCTATGCATTTTTTGTATGTTCTTCAAGAAGATTCTTAATAGACGTCACGTAGAATTTACTTGAACATTGTAACTGAATTTTATTGTTATCTTATCTTATCTTTGGTGGATATCGATTAACGGTACACGATCTTGTGCAAGTATATTATGGAGTCAATAATAAGTCATTATTGATAATTTGCTGTATTGTTTAGAAATGCAAATCATTTATTTTGTACTTGAGCTGATTATTAAAAGAAGAAAGAATAAATGTAAAAGCTACTTCAGGTAATTATTAAAAAAGAAAAAAGAGCGAATGTAAAATCTACTTCCAGCTAGTTATTAAAAGAAAAAAGAATAAATGTAAAATCTACATTTCAAATCTTACATTTTACATCTTCAGGTAATTATTAAAAAAGAAGAAAGAATAAATGTAAAATATTCCTACTTTAATTAATCACTGCCAGAAACTGAAACACCATTTAATTCAACCACTAGAAAAATGACTTTAAATACTGAACTTTCTCACACATTTCAAGAAATGAATTCTATAATACAATTTCTGAGTTTCTTTTTTAAATAAATTTCCCAGCTCATGCAGACGAAATAGACAAGACACGTCACAGTGCAAAGACTGAAAGACTCTCGAGTATAAGAATAAAAATAGGATTGAACGTCTCGGTATTTTTTCGGTACCAGATGATAAATATCAACGTGGCTAGTTCTCTACAAACTGTCCTCTATTGAATCGATGTTTCAATCTATAAATACCCGGGTCAATGGCAGTGGCAACAAACAAACGACAACATCTACCGTCAGAATCAGTATTGGATTTCGTTTCTGTTTCGTCATGGTTGAGATAGGTCAGTTACAGATCGAGCTCCACTTCTGCTCTATTCTCTTGTTTGCCAACGATTTAATTCATTCACTCGAAACAAGTACATACCTTAACGATTCTACCATTTCGGTGGAGATCGATAATTTATCTACATTTTATTTTAATTCACTCGACGATGTACTATAATAAGCAACGACATACTGTTTTAATCAACCATTTGGACGAGTATGTTCGTCACGAGGATGACGAGAAATTACATAATGCTACTGCTTGCGGTTCTTCATTTTTTTTGCCTAGCAGCTGCTTCATTTACGAAATAGATCAAGTACTATATAGGACATACAAATGCAAAGAATTAGCTCTTTAACACTAAACCTACGGACGTATAATGTATATTTCATTTGAAATCAAAAATGAAGTTAAAAAATAAATAAATAAAGGAAACATAAATTAGTATACATATTTATACTTTATTCTGATGAAAATCAACTCTGATTTCAAGGAATGTTTTAACAAAATGTATACTTTATAATAAGAAACTTGTGAAGCGATCATTTAATCAGCTTGCTAATTTTAGTGTTAAAAATGAAGTTCAAAAATAAATAAACAAATAACCAAACATAAATTAGTATACATATTCATACTTTATTCTGATGAAAATCAACTCTGATTTCAACAAGTGTATTTTAAAAAATGTATAGCTTATAATAAGAAACTTGTGAAGCGATCATTTAATCAGCTTGCTAATTTTAGTGTTAAAAATGAAGTTCAAAAATAAATAAACAAATAACCAAACATAAATTAGTATACATATTTATACTTTATTCTGATGAAAATCAACTCTGATTTCAACAAGTGTATTTTAAAAAATGTATAGCTTATAATAAGAAACTTGTGAAGCGATCATTTAATCAGCTTGCTAGTTTTAGTGTTAAAAATGAAGTTCAAAAATAAATAAACAAATAACCCAACATAAATTAGTATACATATTCATACTTTATTCTGATGAAAATCAACTCTGATTTCAACAAGTGTATTTTAAAAAATATATAGCTTATAATAAGAAACTTGTGAAGCGATCATTTAATCAGCTTGCTAGTTTTAGTGTTAAAAATGAAGTTCAAAAATAAATAAACAAATAACCCAACATAAATTAGTATACATATTCATACTTTATTCTGATGAAAATCAACTCTGATTTCAACAAGTGTATTTTAAAAAATATATAGCTTATAATAAGAAACTTGTGAAGCGATCATTTAATCAGCTTGCTAGTTTTAGTGTTAAAAATGAAGTTCAAAAATAAATAAACAAATAACCAAACATAAATTAGTATACATATTTATACTTTATTCTGATGAAAATCAACTCTGATTTCAACAAGTGTATTTTAAAAAAATGTATAGCTTATAATAAGAAACTTGTGGAGCAGTCGTTTGAATTGGTTTGTTAATTCTAGTGTTAAAAATGAAGTTAAAAAATAAATAAACAAACGAAGCATAAATTAGTACACACATTTATTCTTAATCTCAGTGAAAATCAATTCTGATTTCAAGAAATGTTTTAACAAAATATGTAGCTTATAATAAGAAACTTATGGAGCAAACATTTGATAGGTTTAGTATTTTTAGTGTTAAAACGTTGACTCTCACGTCATCCACATTTGTGTGACACTTAAGTTAAACTGATCTAACATGAGTACTATTAAAAATCTGTTTACTTTCCTTAAAAAAAGTTCTTCCATTAATTACATGCATCTATGGAAAAGAAATGTGAAAATATTCGATGAAATTTATTAAAAATGAAAACACTGATACAATTTTCAATTTTCATGGTTAATTTGACCAGCGTCACATAGAAATTACTTGACTCCAGAATGAAAGTTTAGAAGTATCCTACATCTGAATAGCTGTCCGTGACGATATAACGTGATTCTACTGTATCTCAGAAAGAATAGTCGAAAGGAAGAAACGGTGATTCTCGCGATTCCGCTCGCGGATCTTTCGCAAGGGCCGAACCCGAGTCACTGACATTTCTGTTTCTCCCACACGATCGTCTGTAACAGAGTGACTCATTCACGAAGACAACGAATCCCGAAAGGAAACTCGAGTGAATGAAGCGATGAATGGTGTTTCTCGTGAATAAATTTACTACCGCCTTTACGCGATCTCCTTTTGCCTTCTACTCGCTCTTCTTCCACCTTTCCTTTTTTTTTCCTCCTCTTTTTCTTTTTTATCTTACTCGTTCTACTTCTCATTGTGCCAGGTCGCTGCGCCAACTCGCTTCAATTAATTTGTCGTCGTACTCGGCACGGAATTAACGTTCTCGTTACTTCCGCTCGTCCTTCCCGCTCCGCTAATGGAACAATAGCGTGCATATTTCTGCCTTTATTACCGCCCAATATCTTCCGCGACATTTTTCGGATCTTTTGTTTCCCTCCAAAATTTTCTGCCATAACATTTGGGTCAGCGTCGAGGAAGAAGCAAAATTTTTACAAAACACATCTCAAAACTGTGGTAAGGTAAGTCAATATCTGACACTCCATCAATAACTGACACTCTTAACTTTGTAATTAATTAATAAACACTCTATAAATAATATCTGTTTCTCATTGTGTGTATTATGCATCTCTGATTTATGAGAATCGTTATGCGTGAACTTATCCAAATTTTGCAATTATTGTTTACAAGTCGACACGTAATTTTCATTAGCGGCTCGATTCTTCTGTCACTTAAGGTTAGAAGCACGTCATGATATTTTGCTTTGTATTTATTTTATTCAATTATTTTGAGAGCAACCTTATATTTCCCTGTTCTAATTAAAGATTATAGTGTTGTTTTTTCTTTGAAGACTTTAAATAAACCGTCTAATTTTTTTTTTATTTAAATTGTTTGAATTCTTTCTCTTAAACTGTCAGCTATTACTTACCTTAATGAGAAATGGATTAGAGTGAAGGTTTGAGTGAGTGATCGAGTGTCAGTAATGGTGTTTAATTTAATCTTTTACTGTTGGTAGCAAACGTGATTGTAATTGAAGTTACCGATATTCCATGGCGGTTTGTTTTACGTTTTGGGATAAAAGTAAAAGTTGGTTGATTAGTGACCGCAACAGAAAAAGAACATAATTTTGAAAAGCAGTAAAAGCGTTAAACGTTAAATATTAGTTTAAAGTGTAAAATAAAGTTTGTTCTTTGAATCTATTATACATTGAGTTACAAATATTCTTTTCCTACAAAACCGTTTCCCAACGCAGATTTAACGCTGGCCTCCGTCCAGCGCAAAAGCTGAAATAAAATGACACTGACATAGCTCGCTGCTCGCCAAAGTTCGATTTAAAAAGACCACACTTTCAAGATCGTCGTTCTTCAACGTTCCTTTATCGGTTAATAACCGTGTTTAAATAATAGCTTCGGCGATCCTCGTTAGACACCGAATACGAAGCTCCAATCGAGCCTGAACTCGCGCGATTACGCGAGCGTGCTTTCGGCGTAACGAGATCGCGCAAACCTGTTCCGTAGCCGTGAATTTTTAACGAATGCTATTTTTGTCGACGAGTCGCCGGGTCCAGGGCGGTTCGAACTTTCAACGGCTCGGACCTTGAAGGCATCTTAAGCCGTGCCTCGTATTAATTACACGCTCCTGATCACCCGATCCAATTCTTTTTTATTTTAAACGGGACGCGTTAATAGCCGACTGCTTAATGGCCAACTATTACGTTACATCGATGGAACGCTTTAGTGAATTATTTATTAATGACGCATCGTGTGCGTCGCCGATCTCTAGGAACGTCAATCAACTTATATATATTATATTACATACATGACATTTGTTTCAATATACAATGTGTGGAGAAAAAATGTACAAAGATTTTTGTGGAGAAAATTGCACTGTGACATGTCGAAAATTAGTGACGCACCAGGTGCGTCGCCTATCTCTAGGAACGTCAATCAACTTATATATATTATATTACGTATATAACATTTCTTTCAATATACAATGTGTGGAGAAAAAATGTACAAAGATTTTTGTGGAGAAAATTGCACTGTAACATGTCGGAAAATTAGTGACGCACCAGGTGCGTCCTATATCTAGGAATGTCAATCAACTTTTATATATTATATTACGTACATGACATTTATCTCAATACACAATATATGGAGAACAAAATGTACAAAAAATTTTATGTAGAAAATTGTATTATAGTACATCAGAAAGTTGATGACGCATTATATAATAATCATTATGTTACTTATTATATAATGATCATTAAGTTTCTTATTATTTAATGATTATTAAGTTACTTATTATTCAATGACCATTAAGTTACTTATTATTTAATGATCCTTAGGTTACATATTATTTAATGATTATTAAGGTACATATTATTTAATGATTATTAAGTTACATATTATTTAATGATCATTAAGTTACTTATTATATAATGATCATTAAATTATTTATTATTCAATGACTAGTAAGTTACTTATTATTTAATGATCATTGAGTCAGTTATTATTTAATGATCATTAAGTTACTTATTATTTAATGATCATTGAGTTACATATTATTTAATGATTATTAAGTCACATATTATATAATGATTATTAAGTTACATATTACTTAACGATCATTAAGTTACTTATTATTTAATGATCATTGAGTTAGTTATTATTTAATGATCATTGAGTTACATATTATTTAATGATTATTAAGTCACATATTATATAATGATCATTAAGTTACTTATTATTTAATGATCATTGAGTCAGTTATTATTTAATGATCATTAAGTTACTTATTATTTAATGATCATTGAGTTACATATTATTTAATGATTATTAAGTCACATATTATATAATGATTATTAAGTTACATATTACTTAACGATCATTAAGTTACTTATTATTTAATGATCATTGAGTTAGTTATTATTTAATGATCATTAAGTTACTTATTATTTAATGATTAATAAGTTACTTATTATATAATGATCATTAAGTTACTTATTATTTAATGATCATTGAGTTACATATTATTTAATGATTATTAAGTTGCATATTATTTAATGATCATTGAGTTACATATTATTTAATGATCATTGAGTTACATATTATTTAATGATTATTAAGTCACATATTATTTAATGATTATTAAGTTACATATTACTTAACGATCATTAAGTTACTTATTATTTAATGATCATTGAGTTAGTTATTATTTAATGATCATTAAGTTACTTATTATTTAATGATTATTAAGTTACTTATTATATAATGATCATTAAGTTACTTATTATTTAATGATCATTGAGTTACATATTATTTAATGATTATTAAGTTACATATTATTTAATGATCATTGAGTTACATATTATTTAATGATTATTAAGTTAGATATTATATAATGATTATTAAGTTACTTGTTATATAATGATCATTAAGTTACTTATTATTTAATGATCATTGAGTTACATATTATTTAATGATTATTAAGTTGCATATTATTTAATGATCATTGAGTTACATATTATTTAATGATTATTAAGTTACATATTATATAATGATTATTAAGTTACTTATTATATAATGATCATTAAGTTACTTATTATTTAATAATCATTGAGTTACTTATTATTTAATGATTATTAAGTTACTTATTATTTAATGATCATTAAGTTACATATTGTTTAATGATTATTAAGTACCATATTATTTAATGATCATTAAGTTACTTATTATTTAATGATCATATGCAGAAGCAACGACGCACCTGTTGCGTCTTATATCAGTAGACCACGACTCACCAGGTGCGTCTTACACCTCGAAATCTGCGTACCCAGCCGACCGCGTAATCTTCTCTCAATAATATTATAAGCAACCTGTAACGTTTATAATATCAAACCAACTTTTTGAACATCTGAATCCTTGATTACTACCATTACGCAAGAGGGGTTAGAAGAAACGTCTGTCAACGAAAATTACACGAATTCGGAAAAAATGCACTGCGGTTACTATTCGCGTGACGTGTCCGGTATCGTGACTGACAATCAGTATCGGAAGACCTGATGGTCGTTCGTCGACCCCGAAAGAATACGTGCCCCTATGAACAGTTGGCGATAAATATTTAGCACGCATTGTCTGGATTGTTCGTCGATATTTTGCAATCACGAATACGCGGTAACAGAAACGGCCGAAAGAACACCGTGTTTCCTGTATTACCTGCACAATTCATTTTTCAGTTTTATCGCGTCGAATCGTGAGAAGCGACTAATTCTCTTTTATGTTCCGTATCCAATCATTCGAACAAGCTGCCAAATAAAAGGCTATAGGGAGAAGCGTTATTTATGTTGTATTGTTCTGATGTTTGCCACGTTGTTTATTTAATGCATTTAAAGAAAATGATTAATAATAACTAACCTGATGATCGTTACATAATAAGTAACTTAATAATCATTCAATAATAAGTAACTTAATAATCATTAAATAATATGTAACTCAATGATCATTAAATAATAACTAACTTAATGATCATTAAATAATAAGTAACTTAATAATCATTAAATAATATGTAACTCAAGGATTATTAAATACTAAGTAACTTAATAATCATTAAATAATATGTAACTTAATGATCATTATGTAATATGTAACTTAATAATCATTAAATAATATGTAACTTAATAATCATTAAATAATATGTAACTCAATGATCATTAAATACTAAGTAACTTAATAATCATTAAATAATATGTAACTCAATGATCATTAAATAATTAGTAACTTAATGATCATTATATAATAAGTAACTTAATAATCATTAAATAATATGTAACTTAATGATCATTATATAATAAGTAACTTAATAATCATTAAATAATATGTAACTCAATGATCATTAAATAATATGTAACTTAATAATCATTAAATAATATGTAACTCAATGATCATTAAATAATTTGTAACTCAAGGATTATTAAATACTAAGTAACTTAATAATCATTAAATAATATGTAACTTAATGATCATTATGTAATATGTAACTTAATAATCATTAAATAATATGTAACTTAATAATCATTAAATAATATGTAACTCAAGGATTATTAAATACTAAGTAACTTAATAATCATTAAATAATATGTAACTTAATGATCATTATGTAATATGTAACTTAATAATCATTAAATAATATGTAACTTAATAATCATTAAATAATATGTAACTCAATGATCATTAAATACTAAGTAACTTAATAATCATTAAATAATATGTAACTCAATGATCATTAAATAATTAGTAACTTAATGATCATTATATAATAAGTAACTTAATAATCATTAAATAATATGTAACTTAATGATCATTATATAATAAGTAACTTAATAATCATTAAATAATATGTAACTCAATGATCATTAAATAATATGTAACTTAATAATCATTAAATAATATGTAACTCAATGATCATTAAATAATTTGTAACTCAAGGATTATTAAATACTAAGTAACTTAATAATCATTAAATACTAAGTAACTTAATAATCATTAAATAATATGTAACTCAATGATCATTAAATACTAAGTAACTTAATAATCATTAAATAATATGTAACTCAATGATCATTAAATAATATGTGACTTAATGATCATTAAATAATATATAACTCAATGATCATTAAATAATAAGTAACTTAATGATCATTATATAATAAGTAACTTAATAATCATTAAATAATATGTAACTAAAGGATTATTAAATACTAAGTAACTTAATAATCATTAAATAATATGTAACTTAATAATCGTTAAATAATAAGCAACTTAATGATCATTATATAATAAGTAACTTAATAATCATTAAATAATGAGTAACTTAATGATCATTAAATAATAAGTAACCTAATGATCATCAAATAATAAGTAACCCAATGTTCACTAAACAATAATTAACCTAATGACCATCAAATAATAAGTAATCTAATGATCATAAAATAATAAATAACCCAATGATCATCAAACAATAAGTAACCTAATGACCTAATGATTAAACAATAAATAAGCCAATGATCATCAAACAATAAGTAACCTAATGACCTAATGATTAATCAATAAGTACCTTAATGATCGTTAAATAATAACCTAACGAACGTTGTTTTCAGGGCCGTGAAAGCATTTCAGCAGGTGCTATGGGTGGAACCAGGATTTCCACGGGCCTGCGAGGTTCACCTACGACTCGGCTTGATGCTGAAGGTCCATGCTGACTTTGATGCCGCTTTGAAGCACCTGACACTCGCCCTGATCGATGCTACGACACCTGCCTCCTTCTCCAAGCTCGAAAGTGAGTCTCAGTTTTCGCCTACACAACGGTACTGTTCACGAGACAGAAAAAAAGAAATATATGCGAACAGCTGTCAACCGTAAACCGTTTTTACATGGAAATTTTACTCCTCTACCACATGTTGCTTCGTTCGACTTTCTTTCGTACTTCGATTTCGTTCAATATTTCATTGATTTTTATTCACAAATTACTCCTTGTTATTTCACATCGATAAACATAGAGAAGACATAGAGAATATGAAATCTTCATGTTTTAAACATCTTCAAAATAATAAGTAACTTAATAATCAATAAGTTTTCAACATCTTCGAAATATGAAGAAAATTTCATATTGATCAACATAGAGAAGACATAGAGAATATGAAATCTTCGTGTTTTAAACATCTTCAAAATAATAAGTAACTTAATGATCAATAAGTTTTCAACATCTTCGAAATATGAAGAAGATTTCATATCGAGCAACATAGAGAAGACATAGAGAATATGAAATCTTCGTGTTTTTAACATCTTCAAAATAATAAGTAACTTAATAATCAATAAGTTTTCAACATCTTCGAAACATGAAGAAGATTTCATATCGATAAACATCGAGTTTAAAATGCTGTTTTCTAAAGAAAACTTCAAGTTTTTAATCTGTAAAGTTTGTCAATAATTGCTAAGATTAAACTAAAACTAAATTAACCACTTAAATTTACTGAAATCAATAACTCTTGCCTGAAGTACAAATTTTGAAGTCTCCATCGTAAATTTCGCAACGTAAAGTTTAGCAAAAGTAGATCGATGAAAGTCGAATATTTGCAGGTAACAGCGTAGAAAATAATCCCGTAGGTTTTGCGTGCGCACTTTTAATGAATTATTTAGCGAGCCACGTTGAAATCGATACTTCCGCCGCGTGAGAAGCCCCTATTACATAGCTGCGCGGCCACGTCTTAACATCTCGTCCCCCGATCTTGTGCTCACTTTTCTTTCGCGAACTTGACCCCCATTTCTAACGTGATACAGCAAATATCGTGTCACGTGTGACTGCGATAACTCGTATCACGTGTTACGCGGTGTTTAAGGGAACAATAAACGTCACCGTAACACCGTCAACGCTATGGGAGGGTCACTTAATGACTGACATTAAACGCTTCATATAATCCGGCAACTCGAAAGATCAAAAAAATATCATACATACTTGCATTATATTCACTGTATTTATTTTTTGTAATTTTCAAGTTTGCAATTTTAAAGTTTGCAATTTTCGTGTTATAAAAAAATTTGTTCGAACGTGTTCTTCGTGATTAAAGAAATCGATAAGTCCTTTACCGTTTTTTGATCTGAAGCTTCGTTTTCGAGATATCGACGATCGGGCGCGGAGGGTGCGATCAGCTGATCGCCCCGGAAGTCGCGCCGGAGGCCACCGGAAGTCGAGCGCTGCATCTTCAATCGCTCGTATCTCGAAATCTACGCTTCTGATCGAAAAACTGTAAAGGACTTTTCGACTCTGTTTGTTACGAACAATTTAATACTATTTGCACAAAATTATTAGTCCACTTATTTGGTTTATTCGCTAGTTCACACATGAATTAATATTCTATTTATTTAAACACATATTGTATTCGATATTCAACTAATAAAAATGAATTATTTGTGAAATGTTCGTTTGTTGAAAATTTAATTTGAATAACTGGAGACCTTTCAATTTCAATAATAAACTCGTAAAGAATCGGAAACTTTTTCCATGAATAAAAGACCGGTGATCTATTCACTGAATATTAATTAAATAACGGGAATGCCCGATGATCTTTCGGGAATTTATTTTACCGCTTCATCCGCGTTACCTCGGATTACCGAGAAGCTGGAGTGAGTCATACCTCTATTCAAAACCGGAAAACGACTCTGTCTGTTGTGCTGTTTAAAGTCTGGATTTAGTACGCGGAATAAAAATACACTTAGATAGGAGGCACGATATCGCGATAAAATTTCGCTCGCACAGATTGTAAACGCGTCACTGATTATACCAACGCGAGTCGCTTTTGAATACTCGGTGAACGTCGCACGTGCTTCTCATGGTAATGCATCTTACATTTGCATAAATTCTGCTATAAAAAGATCGATAGAACGGAATTTAAACCTTGAATTCTACCATCTGATATTCTAAACTTGAAAGCTTTTTTGAGATCGACATTGAAAGCTTCTTTGAATCAAATATTTTTAAATACATACAATTAATCGTGAAAGTGTTCATCTTTAGTGCTTTTGAAATTCGGTATAATTTCGGAAACTAAAAGGTGCCATCAAAAATTAAAATAAATTATAAAATGTTATGATTTCAATTTTAAAAAAGTTTCAAGATTTAAATTCGCTTTTGGAGTATGCAAAAATATTTGACTGTAGGTTTTGTTAGTCTAGAATTGATAATGAACGTCCTAATACAGTGTTAAATTTTAAAAAGTTTTTCTTAAATCTTTGAATTAAATATTTTTATATATGTACAATTAATCATGAAAGTGTTCATCTTTGTTTAAAGTGCTTTTGAAATTCGGTACAATTTTTGTGAGAACTAAAGGTGCCATCAAAAATTAAAATAAATTATAAAATGTTCTGATTTCAATTTTAAAAGTGTTTCAAGATTTAAATTCGCTTTTGGAGTACGCAAAAATATTTGACTATAGGTTTTGTTAGTCTAGAATTGATAATGAACGTCCTAATACAGTATTAAATTTAAAAAAGTTTTTCTTAAATCTTTGAATTAAATATTTTTATATATGTACAATTAATCATGAAAGTGTTCATCTTTGTTTAAAGTGCTTTTGAAATTCGGTACAATTTTTGTGGGAACTAAAGGTGCCATCAAAAATTGAAATAAATTATAAAATGTTATGATTTCAATTTTAAAAAAGTTTCAAGATTTAAATTTGTTTTTGGAGTACGCAAAAATATTTGACTATAGGTTTTGTCAGTTCAGAATCGATAATAAACTTCCTAATACAGTATTTAATTTTAAAAAGTTTTTCTTAAATCTTTGAATTAAATATTTTTAAGTATGTACAATTAATCACGAAAATATTCAACATCTTTGTTTAAAGTGCTTTTGAAATTCGGTACAATTTTTGTGGGACTAAAAAGTGCCATCAAAAATTAAAATAAATTATAAAATGTTCTAATTTAAATTTTAAAAATGTTTCAAGATTTAAACTTGCTTTTGTAGTACGCAAAAATATTTGACCATACGTTTTGTCAGTCTAAAATAAAATTAATAATGTACGTGCTATTAAACTATTAAATTTTAAAAAGTTTCTCTTCCAAAACTTGTTTTTGTAGTACGAAAAAATATTTGACCATACGTTCTGTCAGTCTAAAATAAAATTAATAATGAACATGCTATTAGACTATTAAATTTTAAAAAGTTTCTCTTAAAAAACTTGCTTTTGTATTACGCAAAAATGTTTGACTATAGGTTTCGTCAGTCTAAAATAAAATTGATAATGAACATGCTATTAGACTGTTTTAATTTTGCGATTGAATCATGGGGAAGTCTGATTCACCCAGAATGATTTCCACCGAGTGATCGTCATCGAACTGCTCCTGTTTACCACGAAGTCGCTTTACGTCTTCCTCCAAACGGAAGCGACACTTGTAAAATATAAAGCAGGCCTACAAGTTTCTCGGTTCAGTCTCGCATTGATCCATCTTGTGTTTAGAGAGAAATAAAACCAGGAACACAATTTTAAAAATGGTGATTTAAGAACTTAAGTAATAACATTTCGTGCAACTATTCAAAGTTCAATTTTAGTGCAACACTCTTTGTATAAAATTTAATATTTTTACAGACATTGTTACAGACATTGTGTTACAAAAATTAAATTCTTATTATGTCTGTGTGTTTTAGTAAACTTTGACATAGTTCATTTATTGTTATAGACATTGTGTTACAAAAATTAAATTCTTATTATGTTTGTGTGTTTTAGTAAACTTTCATATAGTTCATTTATTGTTACAGACATTGTGTTACAAAAATTAAATTCTTATTATGTTTGTGTGTTTTAATAAACTTTCACGTAGTTCATTTATTGTAATAGACAATGAGTTACAAAAATTAAATTCTTATTATGTTTATGTGTTTTAGTAAAATTTCACGTAGTTCATTTATTGTTACAGACATTGTTACAAAAATTAAATTCTTATTATATTTATGTGTTTCAGTATACTTTGACATAGTTCATTTATTGTTATAGACATTGTGTTACAAAAATTAAATTCTAATTATGTTTGTGTGTTTCAGTAAAATTTCACATAGTTCATTTATTGTTACAGACATTTTGTTACAAAAATTAAATTCTTGTTATATTTATGTGTTTCAGTAAACTTTTACGTAGTTCATTTATTGTTACAGACATTGTTACAAAAATTAAATTCTTATTATGTTTGTGTGTTTTAGTAAACTTTCACATAGTTCATTTATTGTTACAGACAATGAGTTACAAAAATTAAATTCTTATTATGTTTATGTGTTTCAGTAAACTTTCACATAGTTCATTTATTGTTACAGACAATGAGTTACAAAAATTAAATTCTTATTATGTTTGTATATTTCAGTAAACTTTAACATAGTCCATTTATTGCTACAGACATTATTACAAAAATGAAATTGTTATCTTTGTGTGTTTCAGTAAAATTTCACATAGCCCATTTATACGAAGTCCAAGGAAAATATCGTCTAGCGAAAGAGCATTACGAAGCCTTGCTCAAAGAAAAGACACTACCCTCCCACTTGAAGGCCGACATTTGCCGCCAGTTAGGTGAGTTGAATTCTTATAATTCCTCCAATCCCATAAATTTCCCGCCAAATTCCGTCGCCATGAAATTTTTCAATTAATCTCCTCGCAGTCGTACGTTCGAAAAATATCTGAACGTTTCATGATTTTCCAACTGCGCATCGATGCCACAAAAGCGCGGTTATTAAAAAATTCTTCGGTCCGCGCCATAATTGAACAATGTGGGGTCACAATCGGATCTTTTATTTATCCGCGATAACGTTGGCAACGTTCCCGGGGTCAGAAACACAGGAACTGTAGCGGTCGTGGTAGGGTTAATTAAAGCTATCCCCCACGAAATTGTTTTCATCGCGTCGTCGCGAGCTTTCGGCTCCTAGGATTCGGCTTAAGGCTCGGGCCGAGTGTACGAGCAAGTAGCAGACACGTGTATTGATTTATTCCGGGTTGAGGTGGCCTGGCGATGAGATGGGGTGCAGAGAGAGAAAGAGAGAGAGGCGGGGAGAGTGTGCGTATTCGGCCGAGAGAAGAAACGGGTGGGAGAGAAAGGCTGAGAGAGGGAGAGCAAAAGGGGTGGCTTCTGATTCGATAAGGAGACGAGATTGTGGGAACCGTTCTAGCCCGATGTTCTTCTTCGATTTTGCCCCCCAATTTTCTTCTCAACCCTTCTCTACTTTCTCTTTCTACGTACCCTCTTTCGTTACTATTTCTACCTCGACCTCTCTTTTACGATCATGCCATTCGCAAGATTGCCTCCTTGCTTATATCCAGGGATAACGTGTACTGATTTCTTTTAATTTTACACTATCGGATTAGGCTCGCTGCGCACTGCGCTTGCGCGGCTGGGAGAGTTAATGGCTTGTCAATTTCGAAATTTACTGCCCTCACAAGTCTTTCAGATTGGACATTTAAAACTGATATATTTCTGAACTATTAATTTTATTTATTTTTTAATGTGGAGTACATTGTCATGTACACTAGAAGTAGTGAAGTATTAATGTATATTATAATGTACACTCAAGTACTGAAACATTAATGTACATTATAATGTACAGTAAAGTACTGGAATGTTAATGTACATTATAATGTATACTGAAGTACTAAAACATTAATATGTATATATTATAATGTACACTGAAGTACTAAAATAGTAATGTACATTATAATGTACACTAAAGTACTGAAATGTTAATGTACATTATAATGTACACTGAAGTACTGAAGTATTAATGTACATTATAATGTATACTGAAGTACTAAAACATTAATATGTATACATTATAATGTATACTGAAGTACTAAAACATTAATGTACATTATAATGTATAGTGAAGTACTAAAACATTAATGTATATTATAATGTGCATTGAAGTACTAAAACATTAATATGTATACATTATAATGTATACTGAAGTACTAAAACATTAATGTATATTATAATGTGCATTGAAGTACTAAAACATTAATGTATATTATAATGTACACTGAAATACTAAAACATTAATATGTATACATTATAATGTATACTGAAGTACTAAGACATTAATGTACATTATAATGTATAGTGAAGTACTAAAACATTAATGTGCATTATAATGTATACTGAAGTACTAAAACATTAATGTACATTATAATGTATACTGAAGTACTGAAGTATTAATCTACTATACTATATAAATACTTTTATAAACTAAATTGTCAAATTTAAAAATCTCTAAACACTCAAGTTTCTCATGTTAGGTTAGGTAAGTTAGGTAGGTTAAGTTAGGTTGGTTAAATAAGTTAGATTGATTAGGTAAGTTAGGTTGGTTAGGTAAGTTAGATAGGTTAAGTTAAGTTGATTAAATGAGTTAGATTGGTTAGGTAGGTTAGGTTGGTTAGGTAAGTTAGGTAGGTTAAGTTAGGTTGGTTAAATAAGTTAGATTGGTTAGGTAAGTTACGTGTGTTAGGTATGTTAGGTTGGGTTAGGTAGGTTTCTTCCAAAAAATGTTTCTCAAAGTGTATCACAAAGTGAACGTTACCAAACGTCAGCTATTGAACTTGACACACTCCCGAAAAGAGCCAAAAGCACGAAAAGCAGAAAGAAGGGAAAAAATTTAGGACACGGAATGTTCAAAGCGTCGATGCATTAAGTCGTCAAAAACATTTTTACCAAGTGAAACATGAAATGTGTGTTGCGAGCGTGCTCGACTTCCGTTTAATGAGATAGCACTACGTGACACAGCAGGTAGAGTCGAAAGATTATACAGGTCAAGTCGCGCGTCGTGCTGACCCACTTATACCTCGTAAATCCCTCGACAACCAAAGGTTCTGCTTACTGGAAAACTGCGAAGGGTGGACTTTGCAGGGAGGAACAGTTTAAGAGCAACGGTCAAACCGATTCGGATGTAAGCTATAAAATTACGGTGGTGTGGAAATTTGGGAGAGTAGGATTTTAGAAGTTTAAGTACTTAGTTGAGGATGCATTTGGGGTGGTTTGGGGGTGGAAGATTTTGGGAGGTTAGGAGTTTTTAATTTAGAAGTTTGGGGATGTGGGAATTTGAGGATTTGAGGATTTGAGGTGTTAGAATTATGCACAGCGATTTACGACTATTGGATGTTAAGCCAATTAATATTTATTAAAACAATATTACAATAAATTATTAAACGATGTGATGATGGCAAATGTATAACTAGGAATGACAACAATGGCAAAATTCACGTATTATATAAATCAACTATATAACAGTCTTTTGCTAATCGATTCATGATCGTGCTACAATTTGTTATCTCAACATGAGAATTTGACGATTTGAGGATTTGAAGACTTGAGCATTTGAGGATTTGACTATTTAGGGATTTGAGGATTTGACAATTTGAGCATTTGAGGATTTGACTATTTAGGAATTTGATTATTTGAGGATTTGAGGATTTGACAATTTGACCATTTGAGGATTTGACTATTTAGGGATTTGAGAATTTGAGGATTTGACAATTTGAACATTTGAGGATTTGACTATTTAGGGATTTGACTATTTGAGGATTTGACAATTTGGGAATGTGGAAATTCAGAGTTGTGGAAATTCGGAGCTGTGGAAATTTGGGGATGTGGAAATTTGGGGACGTGGAAATTTGGGGACGTGGAAATTTGGGGATGTGAAAATTCGAGGAGGTGGAAATTTGAGAATGTGGAAATTCGGAGCTATGGAAATTTGGGGATGTGGAAATTTGGGGACGTGGAAATTTGGGAATGTGGAAATTCAGAGCTGTGGAAATTCGGAGCTATGGAAATTTGGGGATGTGGAAATTCAGAGCTGTGGAAATTCGGAGGTGTGGTAATTTGAGGACGTGGAAATTTGGGGACGTGGAAATTTGAGAATGTGGAAATTTGGGGACGTGGAAATTCGAGAATGTGGAAATTTGGGGACGTGGAAATTTGGGGATGTGAAAATTTGGGGACGTGGAAATTCGGGAATGTGGAAATTTGGGGACGTGGAAATTCGGGGATGTGAAAATTTCGGGATGTAGAAATTTGAAGATTTGACAATTTGAAAATGTGAAAATTTGTGGGATCAGAAATTTATGGAGTTGGGAACTTGGATGTTTAGAAACTTGTAAACTTGGAAATTTGAAGCTTATGTTTACAAACTTGAAAACTTAGAAATTTAAGAGTTTAAAAGTCTTGCAATTTAAAAAACTTGTATAAACTCAGAATTCAGACATTCCTAAATATCTGAAAAGTCAATAAATTTATAAATTTGTCAATAAGAAAGGTTTACACCCGTAAACTCCACCCTGAAGATTTATAACCGAAGATGTTTAGGTCCCATGGACCCACAGTGACAACCGAGGTTAAACAAAGACCGCCCAACTTTTTGTAAGCATGAAAATTGCAGTAAACCTTCCTCCGCTGACCCTCTAAAAACGTGAAACGAAGAAAAAAGGTAATTGTCCCGAAAATTTCGCACGCCCCTCCGTACGGGTCCCAAACGGTACAGGACTCTTTTACAACCTGTTTACTGCTTCTCGCGTGTCAACCTCTCGGGACCGGTTCGATACACTCCTGTTTTTTTTTTTCCGTCATGACTTTGTCCATTCGTTTACTTCCATAACTTACTTCTGGGTCGTCCATCTCGCGATTCGTGCTTTCAGGTTTTCTGAGGAGGTTTTCTTCACGTTTTCTAAATCGGATTGGATTTAGGCAAAATTGTGGATTCTTAGATTTGTAGATTTCTATATTTTTGTAGTCTTAATTTTACAAGTATCTAAAGCCCTAAGTCCTTCTAATTGCCACATCTACAAATCACAAATTTGTAATCGTAAAAATATTGACAAATTTATAAATTTATTAACTTTTTGGATATTTAGAATTGGAGTGACTGAATTATGAGTTTATACAAATTTTTAATCTTGTAACTACTTAAAACCACAGGTCCTCCTAATTGCCACATCCACAAATCCCAAATTTCCAATCCTAAAAATATTGATAAATTCACAAATTTGATAACTTTTCAGTAATTTAGAATCGAAATGTCTGAATTCTGAATTTATACAAATTTTTAATCTTGCAACTACCTAAAATCCCAAGTCCTCCTAATTGCCACATTCAGAAATTTCCAATCCTAAAATTGTGAAATCCTAAATCTTTAAATCATCGAACTCCACATTTCGCAAGTTGGTCCTACAGCGATCTCCCTGCAGGTATACTAGCAGTATAATCGTCGAGCATAAACCGTATAGACGAGTCTCTGCGCCGATTTCCTTGAACTCGTGCAATTTTATTGTCGTTGCACGATTATTATGCCGGTGTAAGTGCGTTGTAAACATCAGGGTCGGTCCGTGCAGCATTGTGCATCCGTTTTATGGAGGTTCACCCTGGAGCTTCCACCTTTAAGCTTTGTTACACACGCAATTTCACTGACCTCGAAAATTATTTAACCAAACAGTTATTGCTTAATTTTATGTATTTATAAACAAGTCGTATCAACTACTACAACATTTCATTTACAATTAAAACGTGAATAAATATACGAGTAAATTTTGGAGTTTTGCAAACAGATTACAAGCTTGAAATTTTATTTATAGGATTAAAATAAATAAATGCAATTGGAATATAATGTTCAAGTAAATCTTTGAGTTTTGCAAACAGATTACAAGCTTGAAATTTTATTTATAGGATTAAAATAAATAAATGCAGTGGGAACACGATATTTAAGTAAATCTTGGAGTTTTGCAAACAGATTACAAGCTTGAAATTTTATTTACAGTATTAAAATAAATAAATGCAATTGAAGCATGATATTCAAGTAAATCTTTGATTTTTGCAAACAGATTATAAGCTTGATATTTTATTTACAATATTAAAATAAATAAATACAATTGAAGCATGATATTCAAGTAAATCTTTGGTTTTTGCAAACAGATTACAAGCTTGAAATTTTATTTACAATATTAAAATAAATAAATACAATTGAAGCATGATATTCAAGTAAATCTTTGATTTTTGCAAACAGATTACAAGCTTGATATTTTATTTACAATATTAAAATAAATAAATACAATTGAAACATGATATTCAAGTAAATCTTTGATTTTTGCAAACAGATTACAAGCTTGAAATTTTATTTCCAATATTAAAATAAGTAATTGCAATTGAAACACGATATTCAAGTAAATCTTTGATTTTTGCAAACAGATTACAAGCTTGAAATTTTATTTACAATATTAAAATAAATAAATACAATTGAAACATGATATTCAAGTAAATATTTTATTTTTGCAAACAGATTACAAGCTTGATATTTTATTTACAATACTAAAATAAATAAATGCAATTGGAACATGATATTCAAGTAAATCTTTGATTTTTGCAAACAGATTACAAGCTTGATATTTTATTTACAATATTAAAATAAATAAATACAATTGAAGCATGATATTCAAGTAAATCTTTGATTTTTGCAGACAGATTACAAGCTTGAAATTTTATTTCCAATATTAAAATAAATAAATGCAATTGAAGCATGATATTCAAGTAAATCTTTGATTTTTGCAAACAGATTACAAGCTTGAAATTTTATTTACAATATTAAAATAAATAATTGCAATTGGAACATGATATTCAAGTAAATCTTTGATTTTTGCAAATAGATTACAAGCTTGATATTTTATTTACAATATTAAAATAAATAAATACAATTGAAGCATGATATTCAAGTAAATCTTTGATTTTTGCAGACAGATTATAAGCTTGAAATTTTATTTCCAATATTAAAATAAGTAATTGCAATTGAAACACGATATTCAAGTAAATCTTTGATTTTTGCAAACAGATTACAAGCTCGAAGTTTTATTTACAGCTTTAAAACAAATAAAAGCCCAAGAAAAATTACACGATTTCCACAAAGGAGTTCGTAAAACAATTGAGAACCACAATTAAAAAGGCGCAGTAAAAATCTCGCTGGATTTAATAACATTTGACGAAACGTTATCGCGCTAAAAAAGACTCGTACGCAAAAGTTGGCAGAATGAATGAATGAATGGCGAGCTACGATTAGAGTATATACATAGTGGAATGCTTTAATTTCGCCGGTTGGTTTATGAACACCGACCGACTTAATTCCATTTAGAATCGCCGTGCATTTAACGTCGCATTCTACGATTGTGTAACAACTTGTTGCGATATTCTCGTTTTCCCACGGCACGTATTTAATTTGCACTCTGCTCCCGTTTGTGTACGTCTATATATATATTGTGTATAATGGGTGCACGGCCACGAAAATTGCTTCGATCAAAATTACATCGAAAATATTTGATAACGTGTTCGTTTGTTTCGATTATTTAATAATGTTATTGTAATTCGCTTTTAAAACATTTTTCACACCGTCTAAACGGTTTTTATTCAACTTTAATCGTTGTCGTTCTTTTTGATCGAAATAATTTAATTATAAATAATAATGTAGTTTAGTCAAATTATAAAATAGCTTACCTACTTCAAAATCAGACATTGTAATCGATAATCAAGTATTAGGAACATTAAGTTCAATGAACAAGATTATTTAATTTATTAATGTTCTTAATAGTTGATTATCGATTACAATGTCTGATTTTGAAGTAGGTAAACTATTTTATAATTTGACTAAACTACAATATTTAAAGTCAAATTATAAAATAGCTTACCTATTGCAAAATTTGTAATTGCAACCGATAATCAACTATTAAGAACATTAATAAATTGAATAATATTTTTCCTTGAACTTGGAGCTTTACATCGATGTATAATGAGCGCCATTTTGATAACGTGTTCGTTTCTTAACATTTTTCACGTGGTCATAAATGGTTTTCATTCAACTTTAAACATTGTGGTTCGATCAAATTGTAAAATAGTTTACCTACTTCAAAATCAGACATTGTAATCGATAATCAATTATTAAGAACATTAATAAATTGAATAATATTTTTCCTTGAACTTGAAGCTTTACATCGATGTATCATGAGCGCCATTTTGATAACGTGTTCGTTTCTTAACATTTTTCACGTGGTCATAAATGGTTTACATTCAACTTTAAACATTGTGGTTCGATCAAATTATAAAATAGTTTACCTACTTCAGAATCAGACATTGTAATCGATAATCAACTATTAAGAACATTAATAAATTGAATAACATTTTTCCTTGAACTTGAAGCTTTACATTGATGTATCATGAGCGCCATTTTGATAACGTGTTCATTTCTTAACATTTTTCACGTAGTCATAAATGGTTTACATTCAACTTTAAACATTGTGGTTCGATCAAATTGTAAAATAGTTTACCTACTTCAAAATCAGACATTGTAATCGATAATCAACTATTAAGAACATTAATAAATTGAATAACATTTTTCCTTGAACTTGGAGCTTTACATCGATGTATCATGAGCGCCATTTTGATAACGTGTTCGTTTCTTAACATTTTTCACGTGGTCATAAATGGTTTTCATTCAACTTTAAACATTGTGGTTCGATCAAACTATAAAATAGTTTACCTACTTCAAAATCAGACATTGTAATCGATAATCAACTATTAAGAACATTAATAAATTGAATAATCTTGTTCATTGAACTCCTAGCTTTAAACCGATGTCCCATAACTTCCATTTTGTGATTCTTTTCTGTCATCAAACACATACTGTTCAATTAAACATTGTTTACCATAAATGTTTACCACAATTATTGTGTACCACATACTGAACATGCTAAACATATTTAATATCGAATATATGTACGACTCTTTACGCAATAATTTAATGAAAATAAACAGCGAGCTTAGCAAACTTTGTCAGTGAAGGATCCTCAAACTAGCACCATTTATCTCCATAATATCTTGTTCGCAACAAAAACTATGAGTTACAAAGTTGTGCAACAACGGTAGCTCACAAGTTCCATCAGCAAACAAGTCCTATACACGGCAGATAATAATGAACGAAAGAACTGGGAAATAAAGGTGTACCGTTACAGCTCTAACAGCTGCCTTTAAGTATGAAACGTGCGCATAGAACCTGCTTATATTTAGCTTCTCCGTAGACAAGCATTGAAATAAAATTTAATGAAAGGTAATCTGTTGAAAAGGCTGTAAATTAGAAATTGATTTAAACGACCGTTTAACGTTGAGTATTTTTTAATGGACCTTCATAGAGAAACGTTTCGACTATTTTTGAAGATGGAAGCTGTGCATGGCTCTACGCCTATGTTTATAGAGGGTTGTAATTCGAGACCGCCGAGAAGGGAGAGTGGGGTAAAAGTGGCTACCCTAGGTTATACCTGCGAAAATCTATTCAGTTCGGTACTCGTCTAGTGTTGAGGCAACACGTCGTTTCGTGGCAGTACATGGGGAACGTTGCTCCCATGGCTTCCTTTTCCTTTATTTCCAAAATCTAGAGCCTCTGAGCTTTGATATCATAGAGATCCAAAATTCCTCTGCTTTCCAGTCAAACTCCATCGTTTAAGTATCAAAATTTGAAAAATCCTAGAGATTCACAACTTCAAGCTTTTGAGTCAGACTCCATCATTTAAGTAGCAACATCTCAACACTACTAGAGATTCACAACTTCAAGTTTTTGAGACAGACTCCATCATTTAAGTAGCAAAATCTGAAAAATACTAGAGATCCAAACTTCAAGCTTTTGAGTCAGACTACATCATGTAAGTAGCAAAATCTCAAAACTCCTAGAAATCCAAGACTTCAAGCTCTTTAGTCGGACTCCATTATTTAAGTAGCAAAATCTCGATAATCTTAGAGATCCAAAACTTCAAACTTTTGAGTCAGACTTCATCATTGAATGTATCAAAGTCTCAAAAATCTTAGAGATTCAAACTTCAAACTTTTGAGTCAGACTCCATCATTTAAGTAGCAAAATCTGAAAAATACTAGAGATCCAAACTTCAAGCTTTTGAGTCAGACTACATCATGTAAGTAGCAAAATCTCAAAACTCCTAGAAATCCAAGACTTCAAGCTCTTTAGTCGGACTCCATCATTTAAGTAGCAAAATCTGAAAAATACTAGAGATCCAAACTTCAAGCTTTTGAGTCAGACTTCATTATTTAAGTAGCAACATATCAAAAATCCTAGAGATCCAAACTTCAAGCTTTTGAGTCAGACTTCGTTATTTAAGTAGCAACATATCAAAAATCCTAGAGATCCAAACTTCAAGCTTTTGAGTCAGACTCCATTATTTAAGTATCAAAGTCTCAAAACTCCTAAAGATCCAAACTTTAAGCTTTTAAGTCAGACTCCATTATTTAAATATCAAAGTCTCAAAACTCCTACAAATCCACAACTTCAAGCTTTTGAAGTAGACTCCATTATTTAAGTACCAAAATTTCAAAACTCCTAGAGATTCACAACTTCAAGCTTTTGAAGCAGACTCCATTATTTAAGTAGCAACATCTCAAAACTCCTAGAGATCCAAACTTCAAGGTTTTGAGTCAGACTCCATCATTTAATTATCAAAGCCTCAAGGTCCACAATTCCAGAATTCTAAAGTGCCAAAGTTGTGAAACCCCAGAATCCTAAAGTCTCAAAACTGTGGAACTCCTGAACCCTGAAAGTTCAAAACTGTGAAACACCAATATTCTAAGGTAACAAAGTTGTGAAACCTCAAAATCCTAAAGTTTCAAACCTGTGAAACCTTAGAACCCTAAAATCTCGAAACTGTGAAACACCGATATCCTAAAGTTCCAAAATTGTGAAACCTCAAAATCCTAAAGTTCCAAACCTGTGAAACACTGGAACCCTAAAATCCCAAAACTGTGAAACTCCAGAGCTCTAAAATCCCAAAACTGTAAAACTCCAGAGCTCTAAAATCCCAAAACTGTGAAATACCAAAATTCTAAAGTTTCAAAACTGTGAAAACCCTGGAACCCTAAAATCCCAAAACTGTGAAACTCCAGAGCTCTAAAATCCCAAAACTGTGAAACTCCAGAGCTCTAAAATCCCAAAACTGTGAAACTCCAGAGCTCTAAAATCCCAAAACTGTGAAATACCAAAATTCTAAAGTTTCAAAACTGTGAAAACCCTGGAACCCTAAAATCCCAAAACTGTGAAACTCCAGAGCTCTAAAATTCCAAAACTGTGAAACTCCAGAGCTCTAAAATTCCAAAACTGTGAAACTCCAGAGCTCTAAAATCCCAAAACTGTGAAACTCCAGAGCTTTAAAATTCCAAAACTCTGCAACTCCAGAGCTTTAAAATTCCAAAACTCTTGAAATTCCAGAGCTCTAAAATCCCAAAACTGTGAAACTCCAGAGCTTTAAAATTCCAAAACTCTTGAAACTCCAGAGCTGTAAAATCCCAAAACTGTGAAACTCCAAAGCTCTAAAATCCCAAATCTGTGAAACTCCAGAGCTTTAAAATCCCAAAACTCTGAAACTCCAGAGCTCTAAAATTCCAAAACTGTGAAACACCAAAATTCCAAAGTCACTAAACTGTAAAACACCAAAACCCTAAAATTCCAAAGCTGTGAATCACCAAAACCCTAAAATCCTAAACTTGTAAAACCCCGAAACCCTAAACATCCAAACTTGTGAAACACCAAAACCCTAAACCTTCAAAAACCTCCCAAACCCCCAAAACCTCGACCCATCTCTCCCAACAAAAATTTAACAAGTGTCAAACCGAAGTGTCCAAGTGTCCACATCAGTGCAGTGAATCTTCAACTCCAACTACCAACTGCAATCACAAATTAACATCTGCGACCGTCAGTAAGAACCCACACCCCAATTACCCATAAAAACAGTATCTAACCCATATTTATCTAATTACCCATAAAAAATGTATCCAACATAAAAGCAAAAAATAATTCTGATTACACATGAAATAATAATAAGAGAAACGGTGTTAAAGCATACGTCGCTTGTTTCAGGATGGATGTACCACGTGGTTGACTGTACAGTGTTAGGTATAACACGACAGCAGAAGCAGGCGATCGCTATTCACTGTTTGCAAAAGTCCATCGAAGCGGAACCAAAGAGCGGGCAAAGCCTTTACCTGTTGGGACGTTGCCTGGCTGCCTCTGGAAAAGTTCATGATGCGTTTATCGCATACAGGTAATCTGTCCTATGACCATCAGGCTTTAATCTTCAAATTATTACGTGGACACGTCGGGCGGACAGATAAGCCTCTTAACGAGCCAGTCTCGCTAATTCCTCTACCTTGTTGCTCTTTATTTTTCATTGTAAATACTGCGGTACGTCATTTTTGTTAGGAGAGAATTTCTGTGCAAAATGCGGAGATTACAGGTTCAAAACGTCTAAGCTTCTTTCGCATCTTTTGTGACGTGAAGTTGTGATGAGTCGGCACTTTTTCATTTTGATACAAGTTTAATAAAATTAACACTTGTTTGAGGATGTAAATATTGTAGGAGAAAATCATTTTTGTATTGAGAGAATTTTTGGTCAAAATGCAGAGAGTACAGATTGAAACGTTTACATCTAAGCTTCTTTTATATCTTTTATAGTGAGATGAATTTGTGACAACTCAGTATTTTTCTTCATTCCAATACAAATATTAGTTCTGAAAATGTGAATATTGTAGAAGAACATCATTTTTATAATGAGAGAATTTTTGGTCAAAATATAAATCGTACAGATTAAAACATTTACATCTAAGCTTCTTTTATATCTTTTATAGTGAGATGAATTTGTAAAAACTCAGTATTTTTCTTCGTTCCAATACAAATATTAATTTTGAGAATGTAAATATTGTAGAAGAAAATCATTTTTATAATGAGAGAATTTTTGGTCAAAATATAAATCGTACAGATTGAAACATTTATATCTAAGCTTCTTTCATATCTTTTGTAGTGACATGAACTTGTAAAAACTCAGTATTTTTCTTCGTTCCAATACAAATATTAATTTTGAGAATGTAAATATTGTAGGAGAACATCATTTTTATAATGAGAGAATTTTTGGTCAAAATATAAATCGTACAGATTGAAACATTTACATCTAAGCTTCTTTTATATCTTTTATAGTGACATGAATTTGTGACAACTCAGTATTTTTCTTCGTTCCAATACAAATATTAATTTTGAAGATGTAAATATTGTAGGAGAACATCATTTTTGTATTGAGAGAATTTTTGGTCAAAATACAAATCTTACAAATTGAAACATTTACATCTAAGCTTCTTTCATATCTTTTATAGTGACATGAATTTGTAAAAACTCAGTATTTTTCTTCGTTCCAATACAAATATTAATGTTGAAGATGTAAATATTGTAGGAGAACATCATTTTTATAATGATAGAATTTTTGGTCAAAATACAAATCTTACAAATTGAAACATTTACATCTAAGCTTCTTTTATATCTTTTATAGTGAAATGAATTTGTAAAAACTCAGTATTTTTCTTCGTTCCAAAACAAGTATTAATTTTGATTATATAAATACTGCAGGAACATCATGTTTGTAACCATAGAATTTCTGCTCAAAATACAAAGCTTGCAGATTAGAACATTTACTTCTAAGCTCCTCTTGCATCTTCCACAACAAGAATTTCTGAGTCATCACAAATTTTTCCTTACCTTCTTCTTCCGATACAAAAGTTAACATTGAGAATCTAACATCGATTTCTTTACAGAAATTCCGTGGAAAAGTCCGAGGGAAATGCTGACACTTGGTGCAGCATAGGCGTGTTATACCAACAGCAGAATCAGCCTATGGACGCATTACAAGCCTACATATGCGCGGTACAATTAGACAAATCTCACTCGGCTGCGTGGACTAATCTGGGCATTTTGTACGAAAGCGTTAGTCAACCGAAAGACGCTTTAGCGTGTTACGTCAACGCATCCAGGTAAAGTAATCCGTCGGTGTAGAGGTGGTTGGACACCTTTCCGTTCTATGGAACCGAGTACTGCGTGTGTGTGTGCTGTGTGTAACGCAATCATGTAACTTTTGTGTCCGTAGAAAAGGTTTCTTAGATCATGAAGTTTCAATATTTGTGACGGGAATCTCGCAGGCATGATCACTCTAAGCATATTCGAACAATCCTCTGTGTAGAGAAATATCTGCTTCTTCTATCTACTGTACTATTCTATCTTCACATTTTAAATACTTGAAAATACTGATCATTTAAAACCTTCAAAAGTAACATATCTTCGACTATGATTAATTGGAACTCTGGTTTAAAATTCTGCTCTCAGGTTTGCATGTTCAAAAATTGTTAGGGAGTCAAATTTAAAAAATTACAGAATTTATAAAATTGTAAAACCCGACGAGGGTGCAACTCGACGATGATCATGTCTGTTACAAGAAGCTTAACAATCCCGAATTTTATTTTCCACTCTCACTATCCGTCTTCCGTGATTTCGACAAATGTACAATATAATCAATGTACTCTAATCGAATAAACATGTCGTAACACAGCTCCTCTTCCATTTCACCTAATGATCTACGATTTCTAAGTAAAGGGTAGAAAAAGTTCACACCTTCCGACACCTCGCAGTATGTTTCTGTTTAACCCTTAACCGCCATGATTCAGAGATACACGATGTACAGTACATTAGATGTAACTTTGTCGGGGGTGAAATCAGGCCCTATCATGGTACTTGAGGGTTAAGATTAGAACTCTCAATTGTCGGCCATTTTTCCACTGTATTTATGTACATACTATACCTCTTACAAACGTTTAAGCTGCATAATAAGCGCCTTCATTCAATGACGTATCGCTCATTATAACGCGATGTACCAGAAAAATAAGTAAGTCGTTGGAGATGGGTTAGCGTTCAAAGAAAAGGAGAGAGAGAGAAAGCTTACCTATCCACGGAGTCCAAAACGAGTGATAAATCATAGCTCTTTTTGTTCCCTTTAGGGGTAATAACAACACTCCAAATTGCGCGGGCTCGTTGGCGAGTCTAGGTGGTGCCAAGTCCGGTGGCAACACCCCGATGAACCCATCCCTCCAACAACGGATCAACTTCCTGCAGAGTCACCTGAGCCAAGCACCAATGCCTTCCGTCGCTACCAAGTGAGTTTGTTTAATCGCAGAAATCAATTACAGTAGACTTCCTCTTCGTTGGTCCATGGACCTGTTCCCACCACAAGATGGGACCTCAGCGATTCATTCAAGCCAAAAGTATATTTGCAACACTGCTTACAATGCACCAGAAATATAAAGAAAAACCTCCTATAAATTCCCAGCTCATCTTGTGGTGGTCACTGCTTTAACGTATGGCCAGCTTTTGTGAAAGTATATGTACAAGGTATGTATGCACAATTTTGCCACGTAAACTACTCTATTTTGTTAACGTACATATTTTATATCAGAGTACTTTAATAGGTTACAACTGGCGAAATTGCCATACACTGTACATAATCGCCATGTAGTATTTTTTGCTTTGAAAGAAATTTTCATTAATTATTGACTCAACGGAGGTAGATTTTAGACTCAAATCATCTCTGCTAACCTACTGTTATATTGTCACCGTATACAAGTTCTTTTTCAGCTCAAATTAAGGACATTGAAAAATCCCAAAATATCCTAAAACCCATCTATGGCAATATAATGAGAACTGTAAAGGGGGAGTCTACTGTATCTGTGAATATGATGATCGAGCTATATCTTGCATTGTTTTGTCCGGTTCTGTTGGAGGACGATATGAGATTCGCGATGTCCCTGGGTGATTTATAGCGAACCTCAAGTTTCTGGTTGTAACGTGTACTCCTTTTGGAAGGGTTCAACGTTTTGCCAGCATTGCTGTATCGTCAGAGGACCTAAACGGGTGATCGATGTCAGTATTGATCCGATGCTGATAAGTATTTCGAAAGGAAATAAACAATGACACTTGGAAGCTTTCAGTAATTTCAAGTGTACGAGATTCTCTGGCTAAAATGTGTGACAAATACCTGAATGTTAAATATGTAAGATACGAACGCATTGTTTCTCAACAAAAATTTTTTAATAAAATGGGAAGGTATTTAATTCCTGGATGTATAGATAATCAATGATATAATGGTAAGAAACTGTTATTCATATGATGGTGATATGTAACACGTTGATTGTCATAGCAATCATACTTATTTTGCTGTTATGTCATTTAGTTGAATTAAATACACAGTGTAGATCATGACCTACATAGCAATCAACGTGTTAAATAGCTATTTTTATAATTCTTGTAGAATTATATCTGTTTAACCCGTTAATACCAAACAGATATTATTATTTACCTCAGCACGTCAAGTGTCAAACCAATGTACTATTTTAAAGAATATATTTTTGATTCTTGGAATTAATGGGTTAATTTATAGCTATTTTGTATGATAACAGCTTTATAATACTGGATTATATCTTTCAAACGAATTAAATTTTTTAGTATCGGTCAATATTAACTCTATGTTGCTATCAGCATGTTAAATATTTATTTTTATAATGTCAGTAGGCTTGTTGCTGATTTGTAACAGCCTTGCAATACTGGTAAATGGTTCGTTATGCAATACAAATTTTTGTCATGGATATATATATAAACATATATGTCTTTTTTTTTAATTTTTTCTCTTAGTTTTTGCTTTTAAAATGGCATTGAGTTGTGAATGCTCGGTACACTTTAATTCGCCATTTGTTATCTATAAATTTTTGTTGAAATCAATGCATAACAAATTTAAATTTTAAGTTGTTAAATACCATTGAAATTGTGATTTTAATTATGGTATTACATGTACAATGTTGTTTGAGGTTTCCAGGTGTAAATACAGTCAATCCTTTTGAATGTTTCAATGTTTGCAAATAATTTAATTCGTTAATATTGCTCTTCCAAAAGGACACGCCATTCGTTCATTAAAAATTCATGACATTTAAGAGCAGTAATATGAATTGTGATAACAGATTTAACAAATATAAATTATGTAGTAACCTAAATTAATCAAATAAGTTGTAATATAAAAAAGTAAATGATTTTATAATGTGTCCAGTTACTGTTTCTATGTACTTGTTTAATTAAGAGTTGTTCACTGAATTAATGTATTATAATATTTTGCTATAAGCATTCAACTTGTTATGTACAACACTGATATCACTTATTTAAATTGATTGCTTTTACAACATGATATAGTTCAGAGTAAACTTCAAACAAATTTGGAGCCATAACAATACTCACATTAACTGAAAAGCCTTTCGTAGCAGACCTTCCTTCTAATACATGTTTTAAAAGCTTTGCAAATTATATAAGTTCAATTATAAGTCTAATCATTAATTAATGCATTATCCAGATACTCTTTTAAAATTGTATGAATCTGAACTCTTAACCTACTTTCCGCAATTAACATGTATTATTTACAATTTATAATTTACCATGAATTACAAATAATTTATGATAGAAATTTGTCTGGGTTACAGTCCAAATGTAGAAATTAAATTATTTATTAATAACACAGATTTTATTTATTTGATATTACCTTATATTTTCTTCTTTGAACTATTTGATGACAAAGATATTTTCATGTTTTTTTCCTCCATATCAGTTAATGATTTTTACACAATGCATTTTTTATGTCTAATTGTCTCTATCAAGATTCATTGACATCAATAAATGATTGTCAAATGGATGAATTGTAATGATACATACACCCATTAGTAGGTGTTAGTCTCATTAACATTTAACATTTATATTTTTAATCAAGGAGGCGGCAATTGCCGTCTATAGAAGAGGCTTGGAACTTACCCATCAGCGCTGAGATGTCTAGCAGGCAGCAACAGCAACAACAACCACCTACTGGTCCAGGTTACAAGTACGGTACAACACCTGCTGGGCCACCACCTCCGTATCCCCAGGGACAGGGACAAAACCTTAATACAAAAAGATTTAAGGTAGTATTTTAACTTTAATATGTAAGATCCTAATTACTAAGGTGATTAACATTTTCAGCCAGGGGAAGAGCCAATTTCTCCAGGTTCGCAACAAAGGCCACCACCATTTTACCTTACGTCACAGCAACTACAGATGCTACAGTTCCTTCAACAAAATCATGGAAGTTTAACACCACAGCAACAAGGTTTGCTTGGTCAGTTGCAGCAACAGTATCGGTGTATGCAACAGCACCAACAGCAAATTAGATTGCAACAACAACAAGCTGCACAAAGAGGGTTAAGGCCTGGTCAACCTGGTTATCCCACTGGCTACAATCATGCACAATTGGGACAACCTGGTGTGATCAAGAACTATGGAATACCTCAACAACCGGTACTTTGATATATCTACTGCAAAATTTCAATTTTTAGATACTTTACTTCTCATAAAATACAGTTAAAAGTAATTCGCATTATTCTTTTTAACAGCTGCAGCAAGGTGGAACCGTTGCATTGCAAACTGGCTTCTCAGACTCCAATGTTGGTTATAACACAGCAGCTACTGGCAACAGCCAAACACCAGGAATGCCTTACAAGTCCGCTTCTGATCCAAATTACCCTCAGAGGCAACTCTCGTCCGGCCAATATAACCAGTACCAGCCTAACCAGTATACCGCCCAAGGATACACTCAGATATCATCGACAACAAGTAATTATCCAGAAGGTTCAGCCGGAAATAAAGATCTAGGAGTAACGGATCAAGAATTACAAGCTCTGTTATCACAAAAAGATATTGCAACGTCGCTAGCGGAAGATCTGTTGAAGCATTTCGGTTCGGAGGACTTGGACGTGAAGGAAGAAGCGCCTAGTATTATGAACAATGGTACTCTAAGTTCGGGTCCGTTTTCACCGTCGAACCTAGAAGAAAATACGGAGAAGATCAAGGAAGTGAAACTGGAGAAAGTGGAAGATACTCAACCGTCGTCCACATCGAAAATCGAGACGTACGAGAAGAACAATTCAAAGGCACCTACCCCGGTGGTAGAAACAGTGAAGTGCGAGGCGACGTCAAGTACAAATAAAATAGAACCAATTGCGAGAGTTGAGCCGGTTCTCAAATTGGAAAGGTTGTGTGAATCGCAACCCGAGCAAGAACTTAGCATAGAGATGGACTCGAAATCTATAATCGATGCGTGTAAGGGTCAGGGGTTAAAAGGTGTGCCAAACTGCTCTATACTAAGCGATCGTTCGCCACCACCAGCGCCACCTGAACCTCCGAGTCAAAGGCTAACCAAGGAACAGCTCTTGCCACCGACTCCTAGCGTTTATTTAGAAAATAAGAAAGACGCGTTCAGTCCACAACTTCAAGAGTTTTGCTTGAAGCATCCGATAGCTGTGATCCGGGGGCTAGCAGCGGCTTTAAAGTTGGATCTCGGACTGTTTTCCACGAAAACGCTGGTCGAAGCGAACCCGGACCACGGCATCGAGGTGAGGACGCAGATGCAGCAAACCAGCGACGAGAACTGGGACCCTGTTATGGGCAGGAAAGTTTGGGGTTGTATCAGCCATAGAAGTCATACAACCATCGCGAAATACGCACAATATCAAGCCTCTAGCTTTCAAGAAAGTTTAAAAGAGGAAAGGGAGAAGGCTCAGGGTATACACACTTCGAATCTGTCCGATTCCGATTCGAAGGATAGCACTGGGGCTGTTCGGAGGAAGAAGAACGCTTTCGGATTAGCGGGTCGACCGGGCTCCAAAATGCTGCGGTTTGGGACCAATGTAGATTTATCCGACGAAAGAAAGTGGAAACCACAGCTGCAAGAGTTGATGAAATTACCAGCGTTCGCCAGAGTTGTGTCAGCTGGAAACATGCTCAGCCATGTTGGTCATGTTATCTTGGGCATGAATACTGTTCAGTTGTACATGAAGGTATCAAACATCAGTTCATACAAAATATATTCTCTTTCAGAGCTGCTTAAAAGTATTATTCACTAATTTCTACCCATCTCTACAGGTACCTGGTAGTAGAACACCTGGTCATCAAGAGAATAATAACTTTTGTTCCATTAATATCAACATTGGACCAGGTGACTGTGAATGGTTTGCGGTGCCTGACGCGTATTGGGGTGTAATTTGTTCGCTTTGTGAACGAAATAACATCAATTACCTTCATGGTAGTTGGTGGCCCTCTTTGGAGGACTTATATGAAGAAAATATTCCTGTATATAGGTTTTTACAGAGGCCAGGGGACCTTGTCTGGGTTAATGCGGGTAAGGAAATTGCATACAATTAATAGAGATGCTGGGTTTTAGTGTACGTTGCTACTTATGTCAATTTACATGAACAATTTTATTTAAATGTACTGCTTTCTCAGGATGCGTCCATTGGGTTCAAGCTGTTGGTTGGTGTAATAACATTGCATGGAACGTTGGTCCTTTGACCGCTCGTCAGTATCAACTAGCAATTGAACGATACGAATGGAACAAGCTACAATCGTTCAAATCCATAGTACCGATGGTACACTTATCCTGGAATCTAGCTCGGAATATTAAAGTGTCAGATCCCAGACTGTTTGAATTAATTAAAAATTGCCTGTTAAGGACAATGAGACAGTGCTGTTTAATATTAGAGTTTGTAAAAAGTAAGGGCGTCGAAGTTCGATTTCATGGGCGTGGAAAGAACGAAGCTTCGCATTATTGTGGACAGTGTGAGGTAAATAGTGCAGTTTTTATTAAATGAAAGTACTTCTTTTTAAATAAAATATTATTTGTAAAATTGACATACAATATGAATGAATTTAATATTTTGTTTCAGATTGAAGTGTTTAATATCCTGTTCATAAGAGAACAAGAGAAGCGTCATGTAGTACATTGTATGGATTGCGCACGAAAACAATCTCCATCACTAGAAGGGTTCGTTTGTCTAGAAGAATATAGAATGCGTGACTTAATGGACGTTTACGATGGATTTACATTGCACATGTCGTTAACTACTCCCTCATCCGCTCAGTCTAGCCAATCCTCCTGAGGTTACATGCAACACAGATATTTGGACTTTTTAGGCACTCTGCAGTGACTTTGATAGTACAATTTCTGTGTTTGTAACGTATCCGTTTACGATAAGCATTAATTCAGGTACCTGAGAGCTACTACGAAAGATGACAAAAGTAAGTGGAAATTAGGAAATTTTATGCGTTGAAACTGTAACAATAAGTCAATCATATGTTTCCACTGTTAATTTTAAGGCAACAACATAATATGGTGGTATCATATTATAAGCAATTTGAAAGTTTTACTGTTCTAATAATTAGCACTATTTGTACAGATAATTACTAGACGATATTTCGGTACTTTTTAATCATTCATATGAAACAATGAATCGAATATGAAGATTGAAAGCATTTGATATAGCTCTCGGGTATTTAAAGTCGAAGCTATGAAAACGGGAGAAGACTGCGTTTTTCTTTTAATTACGCGATGTCATGTAATCCTTTGATAATATCGCCAGAAAAAGTCAAACTTGTCTAAAGTTTTGTAGCATTTTAAAGGACTACGGAACGAGCATTATCCATTTAAATTTATATCGTGAATAACAAACTTTTTTGTTAGTTGAATCGTGTGCATTGAGATTCTCAAATAAATAGATGAATTTAGTGCATAAAAAAACTATGAAAATGTTCACTGCCAGTTGTGAATATATTAAAGGATTACACTTATTAGTCCAAAGTGATGAGGGATAAGCTATCGTTAACTATTGTTATGGTTTAGAGTATAAATGTAAAATATTGCAAAGCTGCTCAAAACGTACTTGTACATTTTTGTATACAAACGGATCATAACAATTATTGGTTTTTATGAAATTTCTCAAGATATTAGCTCGGTACGAATGTCCTACTGTCAGTTTAAAAGCAGTGATAATAATTTCATAGCAGTCTTGAAAACTGCTAAATTAATAATCTCATACTTTATCAAACATTAACAAAATGACTGGCACATCAGAGAGACGTTTGACGTAAGTTTCTAACTTTATAAATTTATAAATTTTCATAAGAATCTCTCGCTAAAGACCACGTCAAAAATTTTCTAAAATATACAACAGTCAAAGTGTTGAATAAATTTTCTAAAAACGCATGGAACCTTACGCAAACAGTATAGACATTCGTAGCAAATATCTTGCTTCGAATATAAATCAATTAATTGTCGTTGCGGCTCTAAGATATTTGTACAGTTAACGTATGATTTATAATAGCAATTTCATGGATATAACGACTTCCGTATTTAAAACGAAAGAATGATGATGTACCGCGATCTGGTTATAGAACGGCGTTTCTCAATTTATCATTTTGTGATTGTTTTCACAAACAACCGAGAAACGTGTCAATTCGTTAGGTATAATATTGGAAATCATGTGCGACATTTTTTAAATTTTTTATTTTATTTTTTTGTCACAATCACGAAACGATAAAACAAAAATATTTATTGATCATTAATCATGAATGAAATTATTCCGATCAATTTGTAATTATGTTAAGAATTTCGTTGATTTATACCTTTTCGAAAAAATACGCATAGATTAATATTTTGTTTAAGCTAATGTTTAATTTAATGTGATCGTAGAGCGTTTGAACAATTTTAAAAAATCTTCAGGCGGTGCATAAATTCCATCAAGATCATTTGAGACAAAATTGGGAAACGCTGATGTATAATGTGTAACTCATAGACATATACAGATAAACTGAGTGCTTTTATGAAGGAGATATAGAGACTGAAGATTAGAAATAGTCAAACTTGACGATTTAGAAAGTCCTGAGTTTTTCAACTGTCAAAATTTCAAATTCAGAACTTTGAAATGATGAGAATACAAAAATTCTCTACTAGTTTACATATTAAAAAGTGAGACTATTTCCTTCTTCTTTTCTTGTATTAAACTCTTGTTATAAATCACTCAGTCTACCTGCTATAAATCTATGGTTTAACATCGAGTGATCATGTTTTAAAGGAAAAAGAAAACGTACCTTCAATTCAGTCTCGTCAATTCACATTGGCGTTTAGCAACGCCAAATGTACGTGCCAGAATGAACCTAACTAACCACAAGTGTATAAATAATTGCAATCCTGTTCCGCCGAAAAAAGAAAAGAAAAAACAAAAATGTATTTTCACAAACGCGTGAGAGAGAGGGAGAGAAAGAGAGAGAGTAAATGGGGAAAAGAAGAGAGCGGTAGATAGTACATACGAGTCGTAATAAAATCATCGGGAAACGATGTATTTTTGAAAATTCTAGAAAATGCTAGTTCCACCGAGTTAGTTAATGACGAACAACAGCCGCATTTCATTTTATACGCGCGACTAATTTCAACGTTGCGTCGTTCAATTGCAATATAATATATATAATATATATATTTCTACATATAATACCACAGTGGCCGTGTATAACGCTAGTTTCTGGACACGTAGCAGCTCCGACATCTTGTACTCTGTTCACGGATAATCGTACTTCCTATATGAGCTCTCGGTAACCATTCCAAGTGCATTCCTCAAATTTTAATTGGATTTAGTTGATGGGTCATATTGTTATGAATGTTCCTATGTTTTAAACGCAATCAACCATAGTTTAAACCGATATTTAATATTAAAGTTTCGATAAGGTTAACCTTATTTTTGTATGTGAGTTCAAATCTCCACCATTTAATTTTGTTTTTCTTTAATTATGTAATATATATGCTGTATACAAACAGATAGTAAGATTTGTAATCGCATGATCTATCAATATACAAGAATCGGACAAAGTTTTTTGGGTAAAGATTTTTTTAAGAGTTCACTCGGATTCGATCAAACGTGAAACAGAGTACACATATGGTCTTTCGATAACCATAACCGGTTCAGAAGCTAAGAGTATTTTAATCCATGCACTCAAATGATCTCAATGCATGTAATATTGGCAGCCGAAAGTGACGGTGAGCTCTGCCAATATTTCGAACTGACTTGACAACTTCGATTAATGATTAATAAATTGTGTATAAATATATATTTAATGTAAAGGATAAGATTAGGTAATGCGAAATGAATCGAAACAGACGGCTCAAGAGTTTCGATATAGTTGATATTGAACAAACTAGAAGTGGTCCTTCGTGTACTACTAAATGGGCAATGTACAACTTCGAGAATACTAGTTTTAACTAAGGTTACTATGATTATAGGAGACGTCAAGAAAAATAATTTTGTTAAACATAAAATTTCACATCTAAATTATCTTCAGATCCAGTATGAAACAAATTTACAAACATAAGAATGTATAAATTTTCTAAGTTCCTAATTGCAAACTTTTTAATCCATGTCATTAACAAAGTAAAAACTATGTCACACTTAAAATTATTACTTCTGGACCTCCTATAATTGTGCTGATTGTAACTTTGGACTAAATCGGTGCTCTGAAGATTATTCATTTCCTTTAGAAGCCTGTGTTGCTGTGACCGATGAAACTGAGTTTACTCAAACTCAAAATTAGAAAATTTATTTCCTTGATCATTTGCAATGCTGTGTATATTAATAGCGAAGTAGTTAACAAAATAATTTGACCAAATTTGAATTTAAACAGGAAAGTTTCCAACTGTTATATTCATAGCAACATTGCAATGATCTAAGAACTGGATGTGGTTTTTCTAAATTACAACCATTTCATGGGAAGCTCATAAAAATAAGAATTAGTTATATATATGTTAAATTTTTAATAACGTGATATTGAAATTGCAACGTTTAATGATATATGGATCACAGCATTGGCAATTTAAATTTGTTTGCGATTATTTTAATTGTCTAAAGAAGTTTCAAGTTCTTCTGGTAGTATCATTGGTTGATTTAGTGAAAATAATTTCTGACATTTTGGTAAAAAAATTTATAATTGACCACTGAAAATTTTGACTGTCTTATCTGTCATCGAATAATGAATTATTTCTTTCAAATCTTTGTTTTAATTTTCCTTTCAGCATATTTATATGAATATGCTGCAATTATGAAAATGATCTGGAAATCTGATACGTAGCTTTAAATGATTGGCAGTATTATTGTTAATAAAATTTTACCATGAAAATTATGGTATTTTAATTAATCAAAAAAATAACATCACTATTTGAATTAAAAGTGATACTGTTAATAAAGGAATGGAGATTTTTTGAATAACTTGCAAACAAAACACTTGATTTTGAGTCAAAAGAAGAAAAATACACAAAGGATCATTAGATATGTTAAAATGTACTATTTGAAATAGTAAGACTGGTCAATGTAAACTTTCAAATACCATTTGCTTATTAATTTACATTTGGTATTTCAAAAGTACACGTTTGCCAGTTGATGTGTCTAGCGTAATATTTTACAGCTTTCCTTTTTTTTTAAATTGCGTATCCCTGTAATTAACAATGAATTGTGAATTTTAGTTTAATTAGAGGAAACCAGAGAGAACTTGACTAGAGGGAACTCAATCGATAGATGTATTAAATTATCGTTTAAAAAAAATGTAAATAACATTTGATTCCTTTCTGAAAGCGGGAGTAAAAATAACAGGAGCGAAAAATTGTATAATATATGCGTCCTGTAATAATCACTCAAGTTTATCCTGCACGTACAGATCTTTGTATTTTCATACGGAGAACAATGTTGATTTTTAAAGGTTATGCAATTTAGCATTGCACACAAACACTAGAGAATTACCACAGAGGAGATTGAGACCCCCTAGAGACTTCTTCTTAAAAACCTCTTGAGCTTCGCAAATAAGAAAAAAGCACACGTAAAGTCATATTTTCACTAAAAACAAAAAACAATGTACGAGGAGTTTAAGTTCAATACCTACAGCGTGGGTTAATCTAACAGATATTAAAAGAAGAAAAAGATTTATTTTTTCTGAACAACTGACTGTAGCGAAGAGGGAAAAGTAATATTTTCGAATTTGTCCGTAAATGTATCATGAACCGTAGCAAGTTGTAGCGAAGAAAAAGAAAATAAGAGGAGGAAGAAGAAGAAGATTCGTATAGCTTAAAACTTGTAAAACTGTGTGTATTTTAAACGTGAGAACGTTCACTGCCAAATTGTGATAAACAGATCCCACCTTTAACCGGAGCGTTTTCTTAACTTCTGATCGCATTGACCAATTATTTCCTCCTAAATAGTTACCGTGAGTTCTGCACATTCTGATATAATAATATATATATATATATATATATATATGATAGTCATCTATATTTTTCCTTAACGTTTAAGATTATATAGCGTCGAAGAAAATATAGCGTTGACCAATGCAGCTAGAATCGAAGGAAACCGCTCCCTATTTTAAGCGTGTAGCATTGTAATAATAAAAAAAAAAGGAAGAAAGGAAAGATCACATTGATATTTTTAAACGGGCACGTTTTACTATTTAAAAAGGTAACATCTGGACCGCCTATAGCGCTTTTCTATAATATTGTATGTTTACGTGTACAGTGCCTTTATACCTTAAAAAGAGAGGAAAGGAAAAAATGAATGGAATAAAGAAAGAAAAAGATCTTTTAAAGAGACACCTTCGCTTTCGAGAAATCAATGTGTGTATGTTATTATATAATAGTAGTTCTGTATATTGTAGAGTATGGCATTTCTGTCACGAAATAAATGTTTTTATTTTTTTGTTTAATCCGACATATTAATTTCTCGAAAGAACAAGGCTTGCGGTCCCTCCTTACGTGTCGTAACATTCTAATTAGGTTCAGATTGTAATGATTACCTAATTATATTATATGTAATTAGATTATTATTACGAAGTATGTTGTAAAAGTGTACAGTTGGATCGGGTGATCTCTTTAAGCGGGAGATCATGCTGTAGCTAGCCTTATTATTATCATTATTACAACTATTATTATCATGGATTATTATTACGGTTAATTACAATATATTTGTGTTTACCATAACAATGTAATATACAGTTACACAGAGCTCAACTGTGCTGTACATTATGATTATCAACATGAACGCTGCTGCCCTGCAATTATTATTAAATTGACTTTTCCCAAAATTGTTTCGCCATTCCATGATTTATCCCTATGATGGTATATGTATACCGAGTTAGAAATTTTATTTTTACATTTTAAATGATTCTTGCAAATTACTTAAATTTTGTATCGTTTATTTATTAATCTATGATTTAGGTGAATACTTTTCTTGCCGTACCTTTTTGTACATAATTTTGGATTTACAGCTTGTCAAATTAGTATTTATAGTTACTTCATATGTAAGATTAATATGTACAGAAATCGGATTTGAATTATGCTAAATAGAAAATTGCAAGTGTTATTTAATTTCAAACTGGATATGTAAATAAAAGCGTTGATAATTTGATACTGAAGTCATTTTCAAACATAAATAAATTATTTTATTTACACGTATAACTTTTAAAACAAATCCAATGGCTTAATGATCAGTCACTTTTTTTTAAATCATACTCATATGGAGTATAAAATTATAATGAAATGTTATAAATATTTTTTTCAGAAACCAGACATAAATTGCATGCAAGATTTCAAATGGTCCCAATCTGTGTCATTAAATTTGCCTTAAAAGCGTCAAATAAATAAAAATAAATAAAAAATATAATCTAATAAATACAAAAATAAAAAAAGATAAATAAAAACGATTCAAATATTTAACAATAATGCTGTCATTTAGATGTAACTAGTATTATTCAGGTGATCTGTTTAGGTATTATACCCTGTATATGGAATACCAATCCAAGGTGAACCGTGTACATAACTAGGCACCCAAAAATTGGCAAAAAGAATTGATATAAATAAAATACTTATGTCCTTCTAAGAGCTCTCATTTGTTTACGACGTGCTTGAACAACACCATACACAACTGCTGCAAGGCTCCTGCATCTTGTGGTGTGTTTAGTTGTGCCTTCTTGTTGCATGGACCCTTTACCTAGTACGAAATAAGTTTCCATGGTCCCTTTTCCTTTCACTTCGATGAGTCCTCTTTTCTGCGTCTGATATCCTCTTCCCTCCAAAAACTATTTTAGCCAATATTATGAATTAAGAGTTTTATATGTATGACTCTAACTAGAGGTGCAGAGCACACTTACCCTAGCAATGTCTTGTGGAACTTGTATTTTCCCCATGACCCCTGTGGAGTCCATACGAGAAGCCAGGTTCACCGTATTACCCCAAATGTCGAACACAGGCTTCCTGGCACCAATTACACCGCCTACCAATGGACCACAGCTAATACCTACTCTTAAATCGAAATTATTAAATGAGTGAATGTTGACGTCTTCGAGACGAAGTCGCATGGCTACCGCATAATCGACCAATCTACACAGATGTTCCATATCATCTTTAGTTTTGTCCTAGAAGAAGAAAATTGATTAACTTAAGTTATTTCAAAATTCGATTTACATTTACAATAAAAATTACATTTTGACATGGATTAAGTCCAGAGGCTGCCATGTAAGTTGCACCGACAGTCTTTATCTTCTCAATACAATGAAATCGGTTTTCGTCAAGGAGTTCGTCGAAATCAGCTAGAAAGATAATTTTATAAACTTTGTGCTGAAGATCTTAATTACAAGAAGCACTTCATTCTATAAATGAATTCATTTTTATGAATTTTTGAAAATGCATGCAAAAGTAAGGAAGCAAATGTTTGATATCAATTTCCTTACATTTGTATAAATAATTACAGTGAGTAAGAGGAAAAGCAATTCACTGCAAGAATGTGACTTTCTTACCAATGATCTCATTTAATAAACGAATGCACTCCATTCCTTTGTTAACGTCTTCCGAATAAAATTCTGTGAAATTTGGTACACTGGCGAACATCACACCAACTTTATCACGCGATTGCGAATATAATTCCTGTAAAACGAAAATACATATAGTTTTATTTAAAAGAAAAGGACACAACTATGTTACCTCTGGTGCTCGCTCCTGCGTTAAAAAATGATGAGCCACGTGATCCGGCAAAATATTTTTCAAAAGCTGCATATTGTTATGCCGAGATTCGATCATATCGCTCAGCTCCCGTTCAGCCTGCTGTTTCCACAGAAAATCCAATCTGGACGTCACTTCTACCAATCTGCCATGGTACGTGACCATCACCAGGAACACTAACAGAAATGTCAACATTTGTGCAGATAGAGGTATTGATGGCCTAAAAATTCACGGTACAAATAGCAAATTATTTCATCGTTAAAATTAATTAACCACAGACATGAGTAGTTAACAGAACAACACAGAAAAATAGTTATATAAGTGGGCAACACTTGCTCATGTCTGCGTTTAACGAATCGAAATTGATTAGGCTTCATGCACAAACGTAGAATACGACTCACGAATCCTTCTCTTTATCGGGAATGGTGAAGAAATCTTTACAGACTACCAGGATCAGCACAGCATAAACAGTCACGATAATCGTGGCCAGCGCAGTTTTCACTAAATAGTATAACTTCAGAGCCGAGGCTAACGCGATCAGACATAAAATCCACGTGAACACTATGTACTCTGGCTGTACACAAGTTGTCTCCAAGACAACTTCATCGTAATCCATTGTATAGATAGGTTCTGCTTGAGGTCCCGTTTCCGGTGTGGACAGTATCTTCCTCGAGACAACGTCTTCACCCCTACGATTACGAGCAAATTTTTGGTAATGTCTTTTAGACTCGAGTCTATGACGTTGCTCGTATCTATAAAACCTGAAAAATTCTTTTCTTCTTTGACCTTTCGCCAGACCAGCCCTGCCATCGAGAATCCTCGTCAGCTCCATCTCTACGCTGTTAAAGCTTCGCGGTACAGTTTCGTTTTCCTTAGCAGAGATCTTCTCTCGTTCTTCGAGGGATTCGTCGCGGAGAGCCGCCTCTAGAAACGTCAGAATAAATTGGTCGAGGCCGACCGTCGTCGCTACCAATCGTTCGGGTTGCAAGGTTGGGGTTTCCAGCTGTTGTCTGATAGCCAGAGCTTCTGGGTATCGTCGAATTGACGTTGGACAGGCTAAAATGCCGACGATTGACGTCAAAGCCATTAAACTGATCACGCTACATATGAAGATCGTTCGGTGCTGCTTGTTATGCACCAACATGGAGGAGGCATGCTGCAAATACGCTGGCAGGCTTTTAAACTCCTCAGCCATCACCAGAATGGACGATGCTATCAGAATGAGTGTAGTCAGCAACAGGCAGACTAGAAGAATGACGCAGCTGTGGAACAGTAACGTTGTTAAACAATGTCTGTAGTTATCCAAATCTCAAAATTTTTATGTGAACGAAATAGACATTTCTTTTCCTGCATCTTCTCTTGTCCGAGAGAAACTACTTACTCTGGTAATATTACAGCTTGGCAGATGGCAATAAATATCCACACGACGAAGCAACAAATCATGTTTGATTTAAACATATCCTCGCGTAACTGACCAAACTGCGCGTACAAAACATAAGTAAATCACCGATCGTACAAAATTGATCTAAATAAAAGAATCATTAACGTGTTAATATTAACCTGACCTTTAATTCGAGACTTTCATCATTATAACGCAAAGTCCAAGCGTTTATGTTCGCCGATCTCATACGTTTATTGCTCGCCGTTTCAAGACCTGCAGCCTTCTCCGCATTTGCAGCTTTAACCTTAGCAGAACCATTCTCTTCTTCCAGGTACTCTGATTCCAAATTACTGACCGATGTCGCGGTATTCAACTATGAGAACAGTAATGAACAATGTGATACAGTATGAAATTTTTTGATATTTTAAAGTCTTTAAAATACGTACGTTTTCGAACGGTATCTCCGGTGTCCAGTCAACTCCAATGTCGTCTTCTGTCGAACAATTTGGAGCACTGCTGTTCGCAGACAACGGATTGTTCAGTTTGAAGCTCTTTTTACCTTTATTTGCATCGTCCTCGGACCATATCTTAGGGCGAGCAGAGTACCTCCGCCTAGATCTTTGAGGTTCTACTTGTTTAATTAAATACGTCACCACGTTTCTCTCTTTTAAGTAATTATCTCTTTCTGTCCCGTTTCCTGGCTCCACTTCATACACGTCGTTCAAACAGTTTAGGGTGTCCTCTGAAATGTGCACCCTCCTGAAATATCAGTACCTTTCTTTAACATCTGTTCTAAATTTTTTGAAGATTTATAAAAATTACTCAAATCTATTAACTGCTTATAAAGTAAAATCTATTAAACTTTACCCTGGTATGCCTCCACTTTCGAGATGATTGGCCAACGTTACATCATAAGACCAGACATCAAATTGCCACTTTCGAAGTCCCAACACACCACACAGTACTGAACCACTGTGGATCCCTATTCTCATATTTAAGTCGACCTGAAAGTTAATGAATTAATTTTCTGTAGAAATTTACAGTTTTTATGTATACAGAAGTCTGAAAGTAGATTCAGATAGTTTTCTCTTTTGACGTTGTAATCCAAAGCCTATTACACCTACACAAGTCTCAGATTTTCAACAAAATGTCCTTTTACCTTCGTCGTATATCGCACATCTCTTATCGCTTTAATCATGTGCAAGCCCATTTCGACGCAGCAATGAGCATGATCGCTCCTGGCAGTCGGTAATCCGGAAACACAGTAGTAACAATCTCCGAGCAACTTGATACGCAGACAATGATTTTCTGCGGATAGCTTGTCGAAACGTGCAAACAAATCGTTTAATACCTTGACGAGTTCCTGGGCACTACACTGGCTGGCCAAAGCTTAATCATAAAAACAAAAAGCATTTATCGTTAATTTATTTATGATTATATAGGAAATTTTAGAACAGTTTCTGATACGATTGCCTAATTATAAAAGAAGTTTATAGGGCGCAATATTTTGGATCGTACCGGTGAAGCCTTTGATGTCAGCGAAAAGTATGCTAACATTTTCATAGCGATGGATGTATATTCTGTGAAATTGATTAGGGGTAAAGGAGATGGTTCCACCTCGGGCAGTTTCACGGGCTATATCACGGATCATTTCCTTAGCCACGAAATCCGGTAAAACTGAAACAAAATCACTTATTAAAAAGCGAGAATATTTGAATTCAATGAAAACTATCCTTCTCTTGGAAGATTTTTAAATAGTGGTTAAAGAGTCGCGTTTGGTTTCTCTTTTTTCATTTTGCTTTGTGCCATTGTATTTTACTTGTTCTTCCTAAACAAATCATCGTTGGAAGATCGATAATACGTAAAAGCAAAGCACAGCTAGAGGCTATCGGTAAAACATATCTGGCGCAATCGAGTGAAAGTGTCTAGTGACCCTTTTCGACACTCGGCTGAGCAAGTTACACGCGCTAACGAACCACGTACTTGCGGTACAACCCCCATGCGTCTTTATATACTACGTGTTCGACACACACGTATAAATATACTTAAATACGTATCGAACGTACGTACATCGATACGTAATTACACATGTATATTTATGGCTGTCATTAATTGGCTGATCGTTGGGTTGATTGTATGAACATCCGTGGGACGCGCTTATTTTACACCCGTTTTCCCAACACACCACGGTTTCACCTCTCTATGATATAATAATTGAAAGCTATGTTAAATGTTGCTAAAATTTCATGAAATTTACCTTCTATTTATTTCACCACTATTTTTATTTATCAAGTATTTTGTAAAATAATCAGTGTAATATTTTAGACAGTATAACTAATTAATATTAAATCATATTTTAAATATAACTGTGCTTTTGCTAGTACAAATATTGTAACTCAAGTTTGTATCTTTAGTATAATATATCCAACTGATCATTTCTACAAGATACTAGTCTATGTAAACTAACAAGTTAATCCCTTTAAAGTTCAAAAGACCTCGTTTTTTAAATGGAGAACTCTAACAAGACAAATTGTCAGTGTTCCTCACCAGAAAGGAGCAGCTTCTCCTGTCGATTATTTTCATTCTGAGTTCGTTGCCTGGTTTCCATAGATCTGTGCGTTTCCAAGAATGCCTGTCTCTGTCCTCTGTCCGTCAAATATTTGGTATACATGCCTGCCAGATTCATTGCAAGATAAAGCAAAACATTGGTCGTCAGCATTCGAACTATACACGTGACGTCGTGCAGCTGCAATTTAAAAATTAAATATATATTAACTGGTAAAAATGATATGACATTGTAAAACATTCAGATAACTAAATCCCCAAGCTTATAAACTTTAATATTTCTAAACCTGCAAATCCGTAGGTCTATCCTTAAGTCTGTATATAAATTATTTGTACATTGTCAAATGCCTACAGCTCCATAAAAGCGAAAAATTCTTAAGAAAATCGAACAGTTATGCACGTGGCTGTGCACATGTTAAAAAGGTCTATGAGCCCGTTTTTACCCTCTAAAAACGCCCCTTGCAAATAAAGTACTAGATTCCGTTATTGTATTTCGTGCCAGGTGTGAAGCAGAACGGTGTACGATTCTTACATAGGTAGGATCCCGCAATAAAGTAATTCCAGCCATCACCATGTGGGTCAAAGCTGTCCCGTAACCGGCGAGGACGCACCATCTCAAAGGTAACGGCAGCATGGCGTACGGTGCATACACGACAAACAATATGTACCACATAAGACGTTGTTGATTGGAGAAATCCAGACCGGCCCCTATAAAACCTGCAATAGACATTCTTTTTGACGATGCTTGTACCATTGTTAATGTTAAATAATAAACACAGGATCGCCGATCGATAGTAACCCATGCCTGGTATGTATGTATAAGTTTGTTCTACGGTTCGCTGAACATTCAAGCAATTCGCTGGACCGCCAACGCACGAGCCAATGGAGCAAAACTCTATTCGGTAAACGAAGATACAATCTTACCAAGAACATGTGTGTACATCTATCTATGGTTACATGTATAATATACGTATGATACAGGATTAAAAACACAAAGGGAGCTTACGAGATAGGCAATACTCACTAAACTGTGTAAAAGATAAACTTGCAAATCATGAGCAAAGATGACTTATGCTTAGGTTCATATTTACTAGTATTATTTTATAATACCGTTACACAGTTTAACCCTTTTAAGGGTGATAATCACCCGCCATCAGGGGTCTCTGATCGCTTCTATATAAAAACGTGAATAAAGGAAAGAAAGCATAGCGTAAACATAGTCGTAGCAAAAATGCTCATTCCTTCAATTACGCATATGAACTTACTCTAATTAGAAAATTACATATACATGCACAGTTCTTAATCCTACAAGCATACGCAAATTAAGACATTCACACTCGCATGAGTTAATTTTTGGTTGAACATATTTTCTACAAACAGAGATAATATACTATCTAAAGGTGTAGAATGCAAGTTTCAAAATTTCCTGTTTGCCTAAAAATCTTGTAGCATACATCTAGTGAGTATTACCCACCCTATTCTTTCAAACAATCATATCGAAAGTGCAGTGTACTTTCTATCCAGCTCCATAATTGAAAGAACGGTTTTCCGAATCGTTACCTTGCGAGTTGATCAGTAACCAAGTAAATATGGAAGCCCAGTATAAATAATTATTGGAGAAACACCGCCACCAGCCAAGAATGCAAACCACCATGTTCGCAGCCATGCAGCAGATTGCCCAGGACAAGGACTCGATTAAGCCGGTGCTGTTCTCGTCCCTCTTCCATAGCCATATCACCATAAGAATAATCTGATGTATGAAATAAAACGAAAAAGAGCAACATGCAGCAGGTGTCTAGGAATCACAGTCGCAAAGGATAACTGAAAAGGAGATCAGTTTTACCTTTAGGCTGAGGTCAACGATATTGAGCATGAGCAACGATTTCTGCCGCTGACGATTAGAGTAGTGCAGATAGGATGTTTCCAATTGTTTGCTGTGGAAGCTGTTCGACAACGACGGACAAAATATTCCCTTATAGAGTACTCCTTTCTTGAAAACATCTGAAAATATCCAGTGGTATTTATAGCCGAAGGCTATACGTACAGAATAAATTAATAACACGCGCCACCAACGACTCGTTGAATAATTTGCTTGCGACACGAGGGCAATTATTGAAAACAGCCAACTGCGAGTACAATGAAACTTCGTTTGTTAACCGGTGCGGCTTGACCCTTCCTGCTTTCCTTCGGGGTTATTCGTTCAACCATTTTGGAGAATTTGTACAAAGTTGGATAGATAGATTCTTCGTTCAATTAGATATGCAATTCTAATTTACCCTTGGAAATTTTTTACCCTTATGACTAGTTTTCTAAATAATTCTATTCTACTGTAATACTACAGACTACTCTACCATCTCACTATCTTGCTACAATACTACTACTTTACTATTCTACTACTATCATTCTAATGTAATACTACCCTACTATTTTACTGTTACACTATTTCACTGATTTTACTGTACCCATGTGCTTTAACCTAGAGGTAAACGTAGGCCCTCCCTAAGTCAGGTTTCTCTAAATAAAATAATGCATATACCTCAACACGTGGCAATCCGAGTTAAAGAAATCTTGTACCATTTCAACGAAATTGTTGCCATATGGTTCTCGGATTGTAAAGGTTCAATTGTACTCATTTAATTAGCCTTCAGCCTGTGCGCCCATAAAGAGAAACCTGGCGGTTATTTTTTGACCGGTGCTCGACTATAAATCTATACAACTCATAATCTTCAAACATCTGACAAAAGGTAAATTCTAAAACGTAAAAATTTACATCAGGTATACGTTTCATTCTGTACCCCAAAAAATAATCTTCACAATTCTATACATAAAATGAATTCTAATACTTTCTGATACTTAGAACCTTCAGAAAATTTGTAAATCAGTAATTTTCTGTTATCGGAATCGCTCAGTTACAATTTCGCTGGTTTGGAAGTTTTGTTGCATGAAATCGGAGGAGTCAGACCTCGTTGAGTTTGAGATTCGGCATCAACTGGTTGTTCGGGAAGAACCACTTCCGGGTCCGCTGGAATTTCTGCATCCTCGGTTGGCTCGATCGCTTCTTCAACGTCTGGAACTTCCGTGTCGTTGTTGGAATTCCGGTCCTGCCATGCCGCCAATCCTTCCCTTCCCAGCCTCTCGGAAGTCAGCTTCTTCACTGCCTTGATCCATAATTGTTTCCTCGGGGAAATACTCAACCTATCGATAGTAAAAGATTCTCATCAAGTGTCTGTCAAAAAGAAGTTTCGTTGACGATGAACATTTAGAACATCTAGGATATTCAGATACGAATACACATCGGACGTGTAGGTTTTGTTCAAAATTATCAGGGACTCTAAACAATTTCCTTTTAATATACTAGCTAAAATATTATATGACTGATCATTTCTGAGAAGATTGTTTAACTGAGTCTTCAAAAAGAATTTAAATATTTAAAAGCCTTGTAAAGTCTTGTAAAAGCAACTTTACATTAACTACCTTTACAAATTCCAAGCATGAATATTCTGAATAGCAAGTTTAACAACTTGAATAATATTCAATATTCAGGAATAATAAAGTTAACATTTTGTCAATACACAAGTCAATTTATAAGATAAATTGTTAACGCTGTTAATATAGCAAACTCTGATAGAATATTCCTTAATTTTTTAAATCTCTAACGCGTTCAAATTTATTGAATAGTTGAGCCGTTTCACTGGACGAGCCCCTAATTATTTTGAACGGTGTATAAATAACGTAGTTGCAAAACATTTATACAGGTCACGATAAGTAGGTAAACAACTTTTTTATCAGAAAGTTTCCAATGTGATCGTCAATTTTATATGAATAACAAGAACGATTCGTTTTTTATCGCATGAATTATTTTTGTGTAAATGATTTTTTGTTTATGGTAATTGTATTTAACATTTCACGAAATACGATAAGTTCCATGAAAATAACATGTTTTTTTACAACATATAACATTAAATTATTTACATCGATAATATGACTTTAACAGTCGTTTCGATAATTAAATTTTACAAGCAATTCTTTGCGCTTTATCCGTGCAACAATTTATAGGAACAAAATAAATATTTTTTGAATGTAAATTATTAATTAAATATTAGTTTACGATTCTAATTTCAATAGATGGACAAATAATAGCGTGTATACACTTAAAGCGGACATACTGTATAAACGATACATTATAATTAGTGCATACATATTTTTAAATACGCGACAGTATTGATCCAAACGCAGCTTTTTAATAGACAAAAAGATTGTCTCTCATGATAAGAAGATACACCATCAAAAACACGAAATCTTCACGATACAACGCTAACATGAAACTTACCGAACAGTGTTATTGTGTTAATGTTGTGTCGCATTAAACAAAGAAATAATTGAGTCTTTTTCGTACTCATGTAGAATGTACTTATGCAGAGTGTTGCTAAATTAGCTAATAAAATTGAGCGAAGCAAGAGTCTTAGACGAGATACTCTATTTTTTAAATTATAAATCATTCTATATTTAAATTTATAGATTAAGTTCTGTCATTTTAGAGGAAATTATCTAAACTCGTTTATCTGGTACTGTACGATCGCAACGCCTTCTTTCGTTCGATCTAATGATCTACCTTCCTATTGCCATTTTCTTCACGCACACTTATCGTACTTCTCACAATAAAAAAAATTTAAAATACAATGTGTTAACGACGATTTTCCCTAGGAGATCCAATGTGCTATTAAATCATAAAACGTTCCAATATCATCAGGTAGGTAAGACTTCTTCGCTTCGTTCAATAGTGTTTCTAAGACCTGTAAATTCAGCAATACTCTGTACATAACGTTTCGTGTGAAAAAATGAAGAATAAGGGAAAAGATTAATGTTAAATACTTACTCATTGATGCCCGTGACATCACTGTCCAGCATCATGCTCCAGGTCTGTTCTGTAATCATTATCCCCCGGATGATCCGCGAAACGAACAACCGCTCACGTTGTGATTGTCAGCTGTGCAATTGCCTTAGTATCCGGCATTTTCACACACCTTAAACCAGAACTTGTTAAGAATGGAAGCCAATTTCTCGAATGACCCGCCCGGCGTGGTACAAAGAAGAAGAAGAAGAAGTAGAAGAATTTTAGCGAACATTTTTTTTACTTGCGTCACTTTTAACTGATCAAAACATCGAAACAGAATAGCAGAGCGTTGTTCCTTCGTGAATTCGAATTAGCCAACGGATTTCCGGCAGGAGAGCCAGACGCGGAGGATCCCGAGTATTCGCGACACTCTTCAATGACATTTTTTGAAATTTCATTTCCTGTTATACTTTTGTTTCCTTTGCTTTGTTTTCTTTTTATTTGCTGGTTTATTTTCTTGCTTTCGAGAATTATTCGACTGCCACTAAAGTAGAAAGGGGTGATAGCGATCACTAGCGGCACTAATAATATTAAAATAATAGAGACTCTCGTTATATTGCTAGATTCTCTTCTTTCAAAATGTAACGGTTTGTAAATGCGCGGTAGTGGGGGTCACAATAGTGCGCACCCGCCAAGATGGCGGAAAAAAGTGATTAGTGTAAGAGTACACAACGGTAGGGGAACACTACTATGTATGAAAATTCGTGCTTAGGTAGCGATATAACAAGAGCCTACTATATGCAGCCGTTACAATGGGATAAATCTCAATATTTTCCATAATATTGGATATTGCATTAAATTAACCACACTGCTGTAATTACATAGAGCTTGGGGCCCTCATTATGTTAGCTGCCCTATCAAAAATTATTACAATACGTACAGTATCGCACATAATTTTCATAGAAAAAATTGTAATATACCTCATTAAAATTTTCAGACTTGAATATCTGACTTCATAAATTTGCAGAAACGAAATAATAAATATACACGTGTCTTTTTTAAGTGCGCATATTCACTTCCATGGAGGCAATAAAAAATGCTGCGAGATGTAACAGTTGCATGTCTCAAGTATATCGTTTTGCAATAATAATGGTGACCGCCACTATCCTATGATCGCCATTACCCCCATTTTCCCTAAACTACTCTAGATAACAATTAACAATTGTTCCCTCTCTTCTCATTCACAGATGTACGATGAATTAATAATTAGTTCCTTTTGTTTGCACACTTTATATTTATTCCTCTTCACTAACCCATTAATTCTCGAGACATCAATAATCATAAAGGAATATACATTTAAATAGATAAGTTACATAATTAACATATTTGCTGCTCGTTGATATGCCATTATACCCGGCAGTGAACATATTAATTTTTCAATTTTGTAAAAAAAATACTTTTTAACTAGTAAATAAATATGACAAAAATGTAGCTAGAAAAGACTAGAAATATTGTTGATAATTTCAGTAATAATAAAATATATAGTTCATTTATGCTTGACGTATCATTAATACGTAGTGAATTACTTTATGTAATATAATTGCTATAGAATACAATGAAGGACTACAGAAAATAAATATTTACTTACAATTCTGAATAAATAGTAAAAATGGGAGGAAAAGTTCTATCATAAATCGTACGTCAAAATGTAGCATATATTTGATTTGGGTATTAATCGGTTAAAGAAGTATGCGAACGGAACATAACCGTCATTTGCAAGGTATAAATCGACAACTAGATTATAAGCATGATTTATACCAAACGGTTAAGATGCGTCCCCCTCGGTACTCTTCTCGTCATGATACCAAAAATACGATCTTGACTTTTTATTCATCGCTATGTGCTTTTGCACTTAAACATAAATAGACGAACACTAGAAAACGTGTTTAACAAATATACCACATTCGTTGAGTCAAAATAAATTCTTCGGTATCGAAGATAAATTTGAAAATACCCGTCTTAATTATCAGCGATGAAGTACGATTAAATCGCGAATAAAAAGATTCATGAATACCAATGGGGCTCGCGTTAAATGTGATTAAGAAGAGAGAACGCTAAAATATGAAACTTTGAATAATCAAAAACCGCTAAATTTTGTATTTTGCGTTACCTGTCGATTCCCGTCTACAGTTGGCAAGAATAAACGAACGATTCCGTGCGGTTGCCTCGTTTCAGCATCAAGATTGCCATCCACGAACGGAAATGACGACACACGACGAAAATCGCGAAGTGGCATCCGCCAACGATAAAAACCGCGCTCTCCTCCGAGTAAAATCGGTTATCGAGTCGGTACCTGATCTTCAAACGAGTGAGTATAACGCGTACTTGTCACCGCACGATGGCTCTCTTGACGTCAGACACCTTGCTTCATCCCCTCTTGGATGCAATGAAAAAGAAGGGATGATCGAGAAAACATAGCAAGTAATTGCAAATATAATGTATGTCTAATTACTTTCGAAGCGTAGCAAAGTTAAAAGTCGATTTAGGCATCGATAGGTCGAGCTTTGGAATGAGCTATCGAACCACCGGTAGATGTCTTTTTATTATTCTCGATCGTACCACGATTGAAGACGATTTTTGGTCGAACCCAATTCTCTCTTATACTACTGTAACAAGCAAGGATTCAAGGGAATGGTTCTCATGGAATAAAGTTTAGACATGTTCATATAAACATTAGCATTTATTGGCACCTTTTATCAAGTTATCAATATCTAGTGATATCATAGACTAATCAAAATACTGAAAAAACAACTGATTGCTTAAAATAAATTCATAGAGTGGATACTTTATATCATTAAAATCATTTCTGTCTGCCTTACATTTGCTAAAAACAACTAAAACGCATACAACATATTATATCTTTAAACGGTAATAAAAGACATTACAGTAGGAAGAAAATCAATATCAATTAACAAAATTGTCTATCACATACCAAACAAAAAATGTAGTATACTATCATACATTATCTTAATAACTAAAAAAAATTACGAATAGGAAACAAATAATGATAAAGAATAGCGGCATATTATAAGTAGAAAAAACGGAATGCTGTTAATTTTCGTCGAGCTATTTCTATAGTCTCAAACGCCACAGCCAGCTTCTATGCAACTATGCTGTTCTTTAACATATGACAAAAATAAAATTATTAAATAATAAAAAATAAAGTATACAAACAAAAATATATGAAAATCGTGTATGCGATTACTCTGTAATATCATAATCAATTGTCCTAAGAGATATAAATATACACATAATGTATATATTTATATTTCTTAGAAAATTAAAGTAATAAATAATTATTTTCAAACGAATAAAAAAATAATATTTCAAGAATATAATTATCGATATAAATAACATATATGTATGTATACGCCTATTCATCTTTCCGTTATTTTCATAACATATATTTCTATTCTGATATAGTTATCGATATCTTATACGTATTGCTAAATAGAAAGGTTATTGTTACTGCAGTTAGTGTTATATACAAACAGCTATGTCTTGGAGCATAAAACAATAAAACTGTATAAAGGTTTTTAGCACGTATTTTGGGAAATAGTTATTCATACGTACATATATTTTTTAACGAAATTCAAAAATTAAATTACTTATTAGTTTTGCTACGCGATAACCTTGTATTTGTTATCAATTATCAAGTATATTTAGGTATATCTATACACATTATGGACATATTTAATCAACGAATACGGCTCTGCCCTCGCTTACTAAAAGCTGATCAATGTAAATATCTTCGGTTGTATTAACGTCTATTAATTTTAAACCCAATACGGTGTCCGCTGGAAAAAGTCCATCAGGTTTAGACTCAACGACTACCGACACGAAATTTTTTTCCACGACTAATTCCTGAAACCTTAAGCTGTCTTCAACAGACCAGTCAACGTCGACAGGTCGTATACCTATGAAGTAATATTTTAGTACACCTTGAAATCAAATCAAATGTAAAAGGTGACAGGCAATTACAAACCAGCGAGTCTTGCTTTAATGGCTTGATATGGTAGTTCTAAAAATTGACTTTTCAATGGTTGCAACATGTTTAACGGTAGCACTGACACGTCTCCAAAATCGCAGAAGTAAACGCTAACCATATTTTGTTTAATTACACTTGAAATGCACACCCTTGAAAATAAATGAAGATATGTACAAATTGCTTGAGCCTCAATATAATTTTGATTTAATATAGAAACTGCTTTTATCTATACCTGTACCAATGGCCATCGCTATGTCTGGCTGCATAAAGTTTGCCTTCTCTTACTGATTCAATAGATGGTGCAGGACCTTTGTATTCTGTACATGCTTGTTGTAATTGTATCATCATCGCCTAAAAATATATAAGTTTATCAATTCCGTCATTACTTTGATAAATTTAAAAAATAAAATACTTACTTCTAAGGCACGTTTATCCTCAAATGGTTGAATAGTAAAATTTCCGGGATGAGCTGCCATTGTCACGTGTATATCAAAATATTCGCCGATATCCGAAATTTTGGGAGGTTTCAAAGCTTTTACGATTTCATCGTCTTCATTTGTCGAGTGTTTAGAATTTAAACGTTCTATACGTTTTCTTGGCCTTATATTATTGTTTCCATCGCCATGTGTTCTAAAATAATAATAATAATTATCATTTGATATTTTAGTGTTATTAATAATGTATAGTTCTTTTCAAATATCATACTTTGCAAGCTCTTCAAGAGCTAATGTGTTGTTGATAGAGACAAGCATATTACTCGGTTGAATCCGTTTAAATAACTCTACAACTGGTATATTGTCTTCAAACGATACCACTTTTACGAGATATGGTTCGCCTCTAGGAGCAAGTTCTTTAAGTTTTGCAACCATCTTTTCATTAATCATTGATTTATCAATGTTATGAAGATGTACCTTTAATGCCTATTATAAAAACATCGATGATTATTATAAGCGATATAGTAAAATTTTTATCAAGAAATTATAGATTGTATTTTTACCTGTGGAGGATATTTTGCTAAAACTTCAGATAATTTTTCTAAACAAAGAAGATTGTTCTTCGTAGTAGTAATAGTTTTACCAAAATCAATTAAAAATACTTTTAATTGATTGAAAGGACAATTAGCCACAATTTTTCCTCTATACCAATTATTATTTACTGAGACAAAGTAGGTTTGGTTAGGATCTGCAGTAGTTACAGCACAATTTTCCAGATCTTCTGCGTTTAATCGACTACATATTAACTGATTTAATAATTTGACCAAAAACTTCATACTTTCAGACTGTATTTGTACATAAACATCACCATCCTGTTCTATGTGGGAAATAAATACTTCGGATACTGGTACGTCCTGTACATGAAAAGAAATATTTTTATAGAATTTTATTTTCTAAACTGCGTATTAGACTTTTAAATAAAAAATACTTACTACAGTTAATTTAGGAGCAACTACGATATGTTCTAAAATGTGTTTAGATAATTCTGTATTTAAATTAACATCATCACTTCCATATGTATCATAAAATATAACCGTTGCGGATGGTTTGTCTTGTTCTTTACTACGATTTAGTACTTCAACGTAGAATGCACGATGCAGCAAAAACTGTTCTATATAATTCACAACACTATCGCAGTCGCCAAAATCTTCCAAACCAGCAAGACATAATCTCAGTGCCTAGTTTTAAGTTCATAATAAAACATTAATAACATAACGATACTTGTGTTATGATAAAATAAATAAATATAATTATACCTGAGCAGGAAGCACACAGAATTTTCTGTCCAACGTTTGTAAACGACTCTGATGGAAAGCAGCTTCATCGCCATGATCGATAAATGAAACTATAACATTTCCATCAGTAGCGTCATAATCCACGCAACGAACTCTATGCCATGATTCGTCTTCCAAAACAACATAGTAATTTCCAACTTCAATAGTTATCGGTTTAATATTTCGAGTATTGCTGTAATGTTCAGCTATTTCAGCAGTCATATTTTCGAATTGTTCCTATATATAGCAATACACGTAAATAAATATAAAGAAATGATACATAAGAAATAAAAGTATGTTTATAAAAAAAATATATTTAGGCGTACACTGTATGCATCGTCTGCAATTCGAGCCCAAATTTCTGTAGTACTTATGATACATGTAACAGATACAAGCCAAGTATCTCCTTTTGGCAATTCCAATTGTCCAGGTGCAGCAAGACCAATTGGATTTAGTTGTATCTTATCTGCTTTTTGAGGTATGATATTTTTCATCTAAAACACAATATTGAGTTGTAATCCTGTTATTCAAAATCTAAATACAGACAAATAATTTTGAAATTTGCTAAATGTATTTACTTTTTCAGGAGATAAAACAAATCGACGCAAAATTATAGAATTATCAACGCCTTTTTCTAAAACTATTGCTGGACATTCTTCAACAATTTTCTCCCAATTTCCTGGCAAAATTTCTTCATACTTTTGTCCATAATATATGGGTACTTTATGCATAAAAATACCATTTGGATGGTCATTTATTATAGATAAAACTCTATCCTTTATGATATTTTTGTCTTTAGTTTCGTTCAAACTGAAACCTGATCCAAATTTTTCAATAAGGTCCGTCAGCGCAATTTTTGCCGCAATCTTTTGTGCATCTTCGATGGTACGTGCTTCTTCTGGATAACTTAAATACCCATGTGGACCAATCTGGAGAAACAATTTTAGTATTTCATGTGTAAAGATTAACATTATACATGTGATTATGATATAAAATGTATCTTTACAAACCTGGACTTGTGCAAATATAAATGCATCTTTAGTACTTCTAATCGGTGACGGATAAATTTTATATATTGGTTCCGGATAATTTAATGCAATAGCTCTATTTCTTAATTCATCTCTTGGATCAATGGAATGTGGTTTTGGCACAATCTTTCTGATATTATCTAATGAAGTCTACAAACAAGCACAAAATAATCAATATATAATGAACTACTCTTAGATTACTTATAAAAAAATACTATAAATATTTACAGGTGAATTTATTATTGGTTGTTGAAACTGTGTTATTTTACTATCTGCTAAAACTTGTCCAGGAGAAAGTGGTGATAAAACTTCAGATTTACAAGAAGGTGAAGATAGTGTTGGAATATTGGTATTCAAGTTTAGCGCTGGTGGGACATTAGAATTAACCTTGAGTCTTTCACTTATATTAGCAATTTTCTTAAGTGTTTCCATATTGTTATTAACAGTCTTTGGTTTCTGATTTATCACAGGTGGCACCAACTTTGTATCAGTTTTTACAATTTCCGTATTTTTAGATTGATTGACACTTTGGTTTGTTGCCACAACAGAATTCATTTGTCTGTCTTTCAGTCTCTGAAACAGTGCACAAATAATTTTATTTTATTTAATAGATTAACAGATGTATAGTACTAAAGTAAGATATATAAATACTAGTATCATTTACTTTGCTTGGAGAGCTTGGTGGTACTCCATAATTGGATTGTATGTATCTTGGCTTTTCATCATTCCGATAGATAGTAACTTTTGCTGGCATTGGAGGAACAACTACATTTTGTCTAAACGTACATTAAAATAGATATAGTTAACATTGTAATTTAATACTTTGCAAGCTTCAATGTATATTATATTTGTTAATTCAAACATTCACTTTACACTAATATTTTCTAACATAAAATAGAAATCAATTCCTCAGAAAATGAAAAAATAATTTCCATTCATTCTTGTCACTTATATTTACCTTCCACTTGTTTGTGAATACAAATTATCATTAGTTCTTGGTGTAGGACGCATAGATTTTTTTGTCATCAAAGGTAAACGAAATGGTGTTGGTTTCCGAGCATTTACCTATAATAATGTAACATTATTGTATTGCATAATATAATAATAGTACTGCTTATATTTAAAAAAATAATGAAAAAAATGTTACCAATTTTTTATGTTTTTTGCATACTGTTTTTTGGCGTGCAATCAATCTTGTAATATGCGCAGATTCCTCAGTAGGTATAGCCTCTACATAGATTTCAGGACCTTTCTCAACAATTCTTATACCAGGAACAGTTTGTAAAAAAGCTACCAAAGTCTGATATCCTAACTTTCGAAACGGTATATTATCATCAATGAGCATTCTATAGTCTTCTAAAAAATGCAAATTTAAATCTTAATTTAATATTTCTGACAGATAAATAAATTTATTATATCATATTTAACGTACTAAATGTATATAAAACAATTAAAAATATTGCAAAAACTTACTACTTAAATTTTCTATTTTAACACCGCCCTTTGAAGATATTAGACATGCACGTAAATTTTTGATTACTTCTTCCTTTTCCATTATTGCTCTTATATAAATTCAAAAAATAGTAATAATAATACGTAAAACTTATATATGGTAATAATACTTAAAATCCTGAAAATTAATAAAATAAAATTGTTAGTTACAATTAAGTTCATTTGCAAATCTTATCATCAATTGAAAATGTGATATTAAGAGTAATACATGTTTTTATACATAAAAAATATTCATAAATAAAAACTGGCCTATTTATATTACCCAAGAATGTAATAATTTTGTTAATGTTAACAAAAACTACAAAAATATTTTAAATCTTTTGAAATTATTGTTTAATCACGCTCGGTTTTTTTTTAATTCAAATAAATTTTTAATTTAATGATATTATATAGTACATTAACCTCTATAAATTTTTAAAGAAAAATAATATTATAAGCACTATACTGACACTACTGTATTATTTTATAAAGTAAGAGACAAACAAACAGCGAACTATCATTAATTGCGAACTATCAAATATCGGATACGCCGGCAAATGGCGATCGTATCGGTACTGTAGAAATTGATACGATACACGGAATTGTCAAACATTCAAACAAAAATGAGTTAATAATTAGTGAAAGCAATTACTTGACACTAATATTTAAGCATACTTAACAATTTAAGTAATACTTTAAGACCAAGGTACTTCCCTTATATTATCAACAAACTTTCCTGGGATTCACTTTATAAACTTTCTGATAAAACATTAAATGTATATATAGATAAACATATATAAAGTTTTAATCTATCTATTCTACTAACTTAACATTATGTACACTTTCACTTTCTCGATTCATTTGACGTTTTATTATCATAAAAAGATGTAATATAATAATTGAAACTAAGATTAATAGTAACGTTATTTATCATATATAAATACCAAAAAAAAGTACAATACATAATTTGAATGCTGTACACGCTCATTTCTCTAAAATGAGTACATTGTTACCTTGACGTCATATAAATTGATAAAACCAATTATAGTTCCAGATGACATGTAACTAGTGTATAAAACCGAACATAAAGAGGCAATTGCAACAGCTGTACAACGAAATAAATACAATTTATATATGTTTTACGGATATTAATACCTGTAATAGCACAAGCTAAATACTAACAATTCTTATTCGATTAAACTGTACGAAGAATTTAATGAACGATGAAATAGTTCGCAAAAAAAATTTAGGCCACCGTTATGCAGACGGAAAAGTCGAACGTACCGTCGTTCTCTCAAACGTCTTTCACATATAAGGAATCACAACCGTTTTTCGCGGACGTACTCAACTTCACCTCTTCCTTCGAAGGTTCACCACTATTTGACAACAACTCGATTGATCCTAACATTCCCTCCTATTTTTCGTTCACGAAGATCCGTTTCTAAACTCCATTATTTCTCCGCAGAGTAGCTTGCCCAGCCTATCATTTGTTAAAGTAAAACGAAATGCCTTGCTCAGCCACTCAGATTCGTCCTCCCTACCCTACACTCCGTTGTGACGAACCAATCATCTGCTAGGATTTATAACAGCGGTATATTCAAGAAACAACGAACATTCATCATTATTTCCCATTATTTATAAAACTTTTTTGTATATTATTTGCACTTCGTATAGCATATATTATCGTGAAAATTAAATTTTTAATTGTATTTAAAAATATTGATTCGGAATAATTATGTCAGTTCAGAATTGTGAATTGAAATTTGATTCCTTGTTATCATCGCTGTTTTCTGAGTAGTATTTACACCGTTTCAAATTACATGAGACATATTATATTCATCTAATTCGCTTTAATATGGTTAGATTTGCTTCTTAAATATTACTATCTTGATATTTAAAACTAATTAAACGAAGTCTAATTATAAAATTATAACTAATTAAAAAAGTCGATGCAATATCAAAGACGCTTCAAAATTTTAATCTTACAATTTTTAAGTAATAAAATTATTATCTAAAGAATAAAATGAAGGTTGTATATTATAATTTTCAATACTTCAAAACAACCGCGAAGATTATTTGTGCGTAGTTACAATGAACTTGTTACTGCGTTTATCCTCATTAAATATGTGAAAGACTAAAAAAGTCAACGTAAATAACGTTGTCGCCATAAGAGTAAATGATAAAAAAAACTGTTTGAAAAAACCATAGACAAATGGCTCAATATAAGAGGTTCTTTACCAAGGGTTTTGATTTTTTCAACCAGCTGTAGAACAGATGACACCTTGCAATACTTTTTAAAACTATAAAAGACACATGTTTTAAAGACTTTAGGTTATAGTGGAAACAGATGATTCTTAAAGCAAAATAGAATACATACTTTTCGCAAGGTTGACCTGAAATTGGAGAAAGGATACTTTCCCCGGTGCCGGGTCTTTATGGCATATCATAAAAGTTGGTGCTATTGAAAAATTTTGACTCTGTGTTCACAAAAGCGATGATTAACCTAATCTCCTAAACCTTAAATATTTTGAACTTGTTTAGATTGGTTGTCAAACGTGAATAAGAAGTATTAATCATGGTATTAGTAATCCCTACAAATCTTATTGAAGGGTTCGAACACTTATTGTAACGAAGTGCGTTTCTGACGGAAAATGTTATTTCGTGATGTGATATTTCGTGATGACCTTGGGTTAAGGAAAAAATTAGACTACAGTAGTAAAGTGCAGTGACATTTCAATATAGAATCACCTAGAATTCTTATTTATTATAAGAGTATAATTTCAGGGTTGATGAGTAATCAAGGGTCTTATGCGTAATTGTGTACAGAGACAGGATTAAGAGTTAGTTATCCTAACTAAACAAAAAATATAAAAGTGTTTGTTAGCATGGAACGGTATACGATTTATTCGGAACAATAGAATTTAATTGTGTTACAATTAAGAGAATCTTGATGATGTGAATTACTCACCATTTCCAATAATAAGTTAGAAAGTAGTAACAATCTGTTTCATTTGTTAGCCTTAGATGTATAAGGTATTAAAAGGATAAAAAATTAGAGCTTTATCACGGTATTTATGTTTTGGCAGGTAGTAGGATTCTGTTTACAGCCGAGGGACTTTTTTATTTGGTACCAGTCATCTTTACGACAGTACGACTCATTTATTTTTGACTACGCACGAAAAACATAGTCAGTCATCAAACTGAAATTACAAAACAATTAATTGATATAATATTTAAGTCTAACGTTTACGAATTTAGGAACAGATATTAACAATAAATTCACGAAGATCCAGGTGATACTTTCTTAAATGTAAAAATTTAACTTATAACCTTAACGATCGTTAAAATAATTTGCTGCGAGAAATAAAAATTGTCGAGCACATGGTATATTACTTCTTTGTTATCCGGTGCAAGTACTGGTACCATAAAAGCCAGGTTTCCTATATTTTTGGAAATAGGAAAGATGTTCTCGTAATGTAAGCGCATGGTTGTAAAACATCTGGTGTTTTAAGGCATAATAACCTTCCCATTCTTCCATAATAGATGGGGTACTTGTGTCTAACAGGTAAACAAGCGCCTGTTGCTACAACATAGTCATGAATCTGTTTTAGCATCTAATAAACATCCATTCATATGAATCTTGAAATTATAACTGCAAGAATATTATTATAAAAATTAACTTACTTTCGCAGATGTAAAAGTAATTTAACAATATCTTTTTAAAAATACATACACTTATTCGTTAAAAATTATTGTTGTCATTGAACCAGAAAGAAGATATTTTTAAATGCGCTCCAAGCGTGTAAAACGTGCGCATGCAATGTGCGCAATAACTTTTAAGGCGAATTTTATTGTTAGGGGGGCAAATTCGTATGATTAATTACTATAAAAATAAAATCTGTAGACTACGTGTGACTGAATAAAAGATTGAGTACCTCGCACTAATACTCAACAGTGAGAAAGCAATATTTCTTATTCAACAATTCGACCAATGTAAACGAGGTTTGATTATTTGAAACAGATACAAATTGCTAATCTTTTTAAAAAACGATAAGCTTAATTTAATCTAAAGTCACTCAGTTTGCTATAAAACTCTTAATTTGGCTACACTGCTTTCAATTTTTTTTAATTTTCACCTAATCATCATTTTTTCTAGAGAGACATCATACTTGCAATTGAATAATATGACCGCGCGAATTGATTTGATTGGCTAACTTTAATTGTTAATAACTCTATAAACAATGATCGAAGCTAAAATTGGAAAAGAAACTTCTGATTTCAAATTATACCATTTTATACACTGAAATATTAATTAATAACTATGGGACATATTATGTGAATTTACGTAATATCCTTTCTAATATTATAACTGTTTATAAAACTCTAATTTTCATTTTTGTTCATTTTTTTCCATAAAATTTGCTATCCCTTTAAAACGTATGAACTATCGAACAAACCTTACCCTACCCTCTATTATATTAAACATTGATTACTGACTACGTCTCTTATTAATAAATCTTTTGTATTCAAAGCATTAAATTTTCTATGTAATGAGAACGTCATCATATATGATTCATATAACATTTATGTTTATTGTAAAAGAAAGTCAATGTAAAAGTCATCTAATCTGGTTTAAATAATTTATTTTGCATATTTCTATTACAATTTTGCTCGTTTTACACAAGAAATAACGATACAAACATTACATCAATATTAAAAAAAGAAGAATGAAATATAAACAGGTTTAGGGAAAGAATAAACGCATATGATATATTTTTAAAGGAAAATTTATTATCATAAAACTTGATGAAAAACCCTTTCATGATCAATTATTAGTTTTGAATAACAATTTATTCCTGTCATTCTTGCATGTAATCGCTTAAGCCACCATAAAGCGTCGAAAAGAAATTTGTTTAACCAAGGATAATTGCAGAATGAGGAAGAAAAAACTGAACATCGTTATGAACAATTAAGGAAGAATAAAATAAAATCCTAATTTAAGATGTTTATTCCTTTTTGGAAGCCACAGCCTGTTTGGCCTGATGAGCTTGCAATACAGCTACGGCCTCTTCAACCTTGGCTTTTAGCGATTCATTGTGCTCCAACATGTGCAGGAGCTCTGAGTTGTCAATTTCCAACAACATTCCAGTGATCTTTCCAGTAAGTTGCGGATACATACATTGAATCAACGGGAAGAGACGCTCTCCCAACATTTGTTTTTGCTCTTGTGGTGGAGCAGCTGCCAACATCGAGGCAGTTAACGGTTCCTGACCTTGGATGTGAACAGCTTGCTGAACAGGAGTAGGAGCAGGGATTGCCATTGCCTGCGGTGGATTACGCATGTTTGAAGTGTACTTGTAATTTGACGGACGGCTTTGAGCTGAAACTCCCACTGCTGGACCAGCCATAGAACGACTTTGCATGTTCGCACCACCCACTGCTTGTTGGCCTAAGAAAATAAACAATTAATAAGAATGTGAATTATTTTTTAATGATTGTATAATTCAGGCATAACCAAGCATAATAGGTAGCACTTGAGATACACTTGGTCATACCTGGTATAATCAGTTATCATTACCTGTGATAGGTCTAGCAGATAACGTGCTTCGCATAGTACCAGCTTGTGCAGTAGGAGCACGTGGTGTAGTTCTAAATGGACCTTGCATCGTAGCGAAGCCAGAATTTCCTGTTTGTGCATTGGGTCGCACTTGATTCGGTTGCGCTGGCCAGCGTGGAGTTGCACGAATCTGGGCCATCTGTGCAGGTCCATAAAATCTTTGCGGTTGTGGAATCGTGGGAACAAAATAATTTCCGGCACCACCAGGCGGGAACATCTGACCCATCTGCTGCATTCGCATATTCGCTAAACGTTGCATGTACTGAGAAGCAAGATGCGCTTTACGATCTTCTTTACGTTGAGCCAGAGCAACATACAATGGTTTAGTAACTATTATACGTCCGTTCATCTCAGTTACAGCTTTAGTAGCCTCTTCAGGAGCTGAAAAGCAAACGAATCCAAAACCTTTGCTACGCCCATCTTCCATCATAACTTTCGCAGAGGTGATGGTTCCGAATGGTGCGAATTCTCTGCGTAATCGCTCGTCATTTATGCTATCATCCAAATTCTTTACATAAAGATTTACACCTTGATAACGACTCAAACGTTCTAATTTCAATTGTTCGAACTTTCTCTTAAGTTCTTGTTGACGCTCTGCTTTCTTCTGCGCCCGTCCAACGTACATACACTTTCCTTCAGCCACCTCTTTTCCGTTTAATTCTAGTACTGCTTGTTCAGCAGCGTCGGGATCTTCAAATGCTACAAAACCAAAACCTCGAGATTTTCCATCATCTTTAATCATTACTTTATGACTGGTGATGGTCCCATATTTTTCAAACATTTCTTTAAGTTTATCATCTGTCATATCTTCTCCAAAATTCTTCACGTAAACATTGGTAAAAAGCTTAGCTTTTTCTCCCAATTCCTTTTCACGTTCTTTGCGGGGTATAAATTTACCAACATATACCTATACATTATAAATTACAATAAATAATTTGACTTTAAAAAAAATACATAAATACTAGAATTATAAAATTACCTTTTTTCCATTTAGCAACATGCCATTAACTTTATCAATAGACTTGTTTGCTGCCTCTTCGGTTTCAAAATGAACAAAACCATAACCTTTAGAAACGCCAGATTCATCCTGAGCAACTTTACAACTAAGTATGTTACCAAAAGCAGAGAACGTATCATACATTGCTTTATTGTCTATGTTTTTGTCTAAATTTTTTATGAATACATTTCCAACACCGGATTTTCGAAGAGAAGGATCACGTTGAGACCACATAATACGAATAGGCCGCCCCTTAATCATGTCAAAGTTCATGGTATCAAGTGCACGCTCCGCTGAAAAACAAAATACAAATTATAATATATATAGGAGTATACATATATAAATATATAAAACTTTATTTGTACAAAATAGATACCTAGAAATAAAAATATTAACATCATTTTTAAATAATTAACAAAGGAAATTTATATACTTCATAATCAATAATTTTAAGATTACATGCCCAATATGCACATATGTGGATCATCTTTTGTTAAAGAGAATTAGATTTATCTTATCAATATACAAAAAGTAATTATGACGTTTTAATTGCGACTTATATTATCACATATACATATATGCGATATGCGTACATATATATATATATAGATATACATATATCATTACATATATACATAACAAATAATAATTAAGCTTCACATCAAAATTTACTACCTATATAAAAATTGTAGACATTCATGTAAAAACGTTAAGTAAAATTTTCAACTGAATATTATACACGACATGAAAAGGAAGATAACGGAAAACAAAATATGATTCATGTAACCGTCAAATTATACCTACTTTGTTCGAAGTAGGTTTCAATATGGTGGCATTATATGATCCGAAACACGTGTCAAGTGCGGATACATGATGTAACTAAAGATAAGTGTTAGAAATGGTCTTAAGAATTTAGGTCGAAGAAATATAAGAATAATTAAAGGATTTACTCACCGTCAGCGGGTTGCTGAAAGTTGACATAAGCATAACCGAGCGAACGTCGTGTAATCATATCACGACAGACGCGTATCGAGAGTACAGGCCCAGCCGATGAAAACTTCTCGAAAAGCATCGCCTCGGTGATATCAGCATGCAAGTCACCCACGTAAAGTGAGGCCATAGGATAATTCGGAGCACCCGGATTCATTTTAGTAGTATTCCCACGTCGTGCAGCTGCTTTAACTTGAAAATTCTCTGATTTTTGGTTTCTTCCGTTCGTTCAATATGGCTTGCGCTCTTCCAACCACGTTGCTCTTCGTAACGCGATGATTACTATTTTTTTCCACACTTTACTTACGTTTCGCGGTTTTCAGCTACGGTTTTTCGATTTTTTTGTTTATATTTTTTGGAATTTTTATATTTTTTTTTGGTTTTTTTTTTTTATAGAAGAGTTATTTCACGAATGGAGGTGGGTTGTGTGACCTATTTTGAGGAAAAAGGAGACACAACCACACGTGAACACAACTCTACTCTTAATGAGGAAGAGGCATTGAAAATAGTTCCCTTTATGCTTATATACCGACCACCGAACGCATCCACTTTGGAAAAGTAGTTCCTCTCACGAATTACGCGACATCTATAACTGAATCTAGGGTATTTTTCAAATAAGTCTTACAAAATGCGATATTCAATTTTCACGAGTGAAATTAATTATATTCATTATGTGAATTACATTTTCTAGACGAGAACAATAAGTTTGATGCAGTATAACGTTGATAAATTATTAAATACAGTGACAAATTTCATATCATTTAGGGACATTTTGGAATACTGGACATGCGTAACGCTATGCACTTTATTTTAAATATACGCCATTATTAAACTGGAAATGCGTCATTTAATTAATCAATAATGATGTGAATTCTAAATATATTTCAATTATGATATTCAATTTAAATATCATTATTAATATAATCTTTTCTGTATAAATTAATTTATACATTAAATAAGTAAGAAGATAGTCCTTATCACAAGAGAATGTACTTTTTAGATGACGAATTTTCATTTGTTCTACGCATGTTGTCTCTGATTGGTTTGTAATACGCAAGCGCTTCAACTACATTTGCGATGACCTTAGTATATATCTAGTGATCTTTTATTTTGTACACTTTGGTGTAACAAAGGCTTTCTTTGCATAAAGATAAATACATGGAAAAGAGTCTCTTATCATTTTCTTTCACTCCTAGGGATCAAATTCATATTTCTCAATCTCCTAGTTTTCAAACCTCCACGTTTTTAAATTTTCGACTTTATATAGTTCTAAATTTTAGTTCACCATGTATGTAATTACAAAATGAAAAATAAACTATAGATTGGCATCACATTGGTGACAAAAAGCCTTCTGAACTCAGCTAAGATGCGTGAAAGAAATATATTTTCTCACGACCAGGACGAGACTATACACTAGGGATTTGTTAAGTTGGTAAATTGATACTAGTTTTATAAAATCGAAGTTAGTTACGAACGACTGCAAAGTAGTTTTTGGAAGTATTTTAAAGAACACGATTTCCTCGTGTAGAATAATTAATAAATCACAAAAATGAATGCTCTAAAGCAAAAATTCCGTAAGTATTCAATGCACACAATTGTGTGTTAGAATTATCTCCATTATGTTATATAATTATTTCAATGTTACGTATTTTGCAGCTGGTTTACAAAGATGGGCATACAACATATCTGGTTTTAATCAGTTAGGTATGAAGAATTGATGTGCTGTCATAATAAATACACTTACTAAAACTTTCTCTTTTTAATATATGTTTTGAAATTTTGCAATATAAAGTGTGACATCTTGTCACAAGTTAGAATATTTATTAGTTCTGAACTCTTTTATAATTTTAGGTTTATATCGAGATGATTGTCTTCAAGACACACCTGATGTAACAGAAGCATTAAGAAGATTACCAGCTCATTTAAAAGAGGATCGTGATTTTCGTGTTATCAGAGCTATGCAGTTAACTTGTGCAAATAAAATTTTACCAAAAGAACAGTGGACTAAACTGGAAGAGGTAATTTAATTAAACAAATATAATTCATACGATAATGTATTTTTCTTTGCTTTTGGGAAAAATATATTTTATAAGCATACCTCTTATTGTTAAACAGGATGTCCCTTATCTTCAACCATATTTACAAGAAGTAATAAGGGAACGTATGGAAAGAGAAATATATGATGCTGAGTGAAGTGTAAAATACTAGAATGTAATAATTACAGTTAGTGAAATTAATATATATCTTATATATAATTTGTTAAAATTTAAATCATTCACTTGTATCTATAATTAATAAATATTAAGAAAATTAGACCTTCCAGTGTAAATAAATGTTATTACCATAAGTCTGATATGTATAAATTTAATGCTTACAGCACAAGAAATACACGTTTCCTGCATGCAACAATTTAATGTACTTTGAAATCTCTGTTTCATCAATATCTTCTTTTGTTTGAATAAAAACATATATAGCTTTGAAATTTATATTTCAGATTAATGAAGTTTATCATATGTTTTGAAGAATGAAAAACAGAAGATAAAAAACTCAGTTTCACAATATTATATTTTAATAAACGTAAAAACATTGTTTAGGTGACAAAAAAGATATTTGTGGAATACACTGAAGGTGCTATAAATAATTGGAACCATCAATTCTGGTTTGTTAGGTATTCCATTGACAATATTTCAGTAGATAATGGTCTATGTTCTAAAATGTTTCATGACAATTGAATGACCTTGATCAGTAATAATTCATTCCAAACAAAAAACTGTTAATATATTATACAATAAAATCTTAATTGTAGTTATAGTTGAATTTGTTAGGAAAATAATCGAACGAGATAATTTTTTAGCCAATTCAACAAAATGTATAATTAAATTTCTCCTAAAATGTGAGAAAATTTGTTAATCAAATCAATATATACATAGAAGTTTCAATAGCTAATATATATAATAATTGACAGTTCAAAATAAGAAAAACGTAGGTAGACAAGGTTTTTATTTAACGATATACGTAGGAGCTGATTATTCGTAATTATGTTCGCATCAATTCGTAGCTCGTTTAACACCCTTTACGCAATGACTTATTCATCGTTCCCCCACGACGATCTAGTGCATAGTTAACGCGTAATATATTGTTAATGAATGTGATTGTGAATTCTTGCCACTGTTAATCGACATAAAATAATTCGAATTTGCACTAAAATAATAATTGGTCTATTATACGTGTAAGAATTTCGCGGGCAAATGGCGGATCAATATCTCACCCCCACGCGGATCTAAGCGGCATTCCCGATCGCCAAAGATTTATACAAAGTAATTATTAATTTTGTGAGTGAAAATATTTATCGTCAGTTTTTCTTTCTTTTTTCTCTTAAGGACTACTTCATTATTTTTTTTTGTCATTAAGTCATGTAATACATATTTTCCACATGACTAGTAAAAAAATGGTTTGAAAGGGAGAACCGCACGGAAAATTGTGCGGAGGGAATGTTCCAAAAAGTGGTAATGGGAAATTGTCATTTCTAAAATTGTTATGCACTAAATTTCGCGTAACACGCTTGAAAGCTTTGCTTAATTCAATCATTCATTATTTCTCATTTACGCAGTTCGTAATAGTAGCATGTACTCTCTAAATTTCCATCTTGTGTCGTACTAGCACCCCTTTTGATAACGAATTTAATTTCTATCTCTTAAACGTGCAAAAAGTGAGAGAATAATAATTCAGGAACGTGAATTTTAATCTAGACTTGAAGCGTTACTGTGTGAACAGTGAAAAAGGTAATATCACTCTTTCAGAATTAAGCGAGATAAAATTGGCAAAACGTTCCGATTTATCAATTGAATTCCCTTCGTGGATGTTAAGTACCTTGCTGCTTAAACATCATTTTGAGACAGTTATGACGTGCGTGCGAAGGTAAATAAATTAATTGCATCGCTTTCAAGAACTTTTCTATTTCGATATGTAAAATTTGAGGGACACTCGATGTACCTGTGTAAAATACATACGTTTTGGTTAATTACAGATGCCGGAGGAACAACGATCAGCGTGTTTCCAGACAGTGGAAACGCTGATAATGAATCTCTATAAAGTTGAACATCATATTTTATATTTAATACAAACTAAAAAATTTAAAAAAGAGTTTATATAATAATTTCTTTGATGCAGTTAAACAGTTTTAACTGTATATTATTATACGATGAAAACATAATGCTTAATATACCAGGTGCTGAGCCAAAATACTACCTCTGTTACATGTACAAAGTTACAAAACTGATCGTATTAGAAGTAAAATAAAAATATTGATTATGCATATGAATGTACACATATATATGAATTTCAATGTAAATGGAGAAATATATACTGATTTATAAACATTCACGTGTGAACGTGTAATACAAAGGGAGTTAAATCAGTTCTTCCTAGATACATGTCTCATGTTGGATAACGTATCACTTGTAAACAATATGGCAAAAAGAAATTTGATAATAATAATTTATTGACAAATGTGTAAAGTTAATAACTCAAAAAAATCATCTATTAAATGAACAAAAATGAGTATTCCATATGATGAAAACTTGGTATGGATAGTAGTGGTTGGATTTTTAGTGGCCTTTATTTTGGCATTTGGTATTGGAGCAAATGATGTTGCAAACAGTTTTGGAACGAGCGTTGGTGCAGGAGTACTTACAATAGTTCAAGCATGTATTTTGGCAACTGTTTTTGAAATTGCTGGAGCGATCCTAATTGGCTATAAGGTATTTCAAAAATTAATATACTGCTTATAAATATAAATAATATATTTTATATAATATGCACACTAGGTCTCCGATACTATGAGAAAGGGTATACTAGATGTTAAATTATATGAAGGCCATGAAAAAGAATTAATGGTAGGTGCATTGTCTAGTTTAGCTGGATCTGGCATCTGGCTTTTATTAGCAACAGCATTGCGGTTACCTATTTCTGGAACACATTCTATTGTTGGTGCTACTGTTGGATTTTCACTTGTCTGTAAAGGTACTGCAGGGGTTAGTACAAATATTATTTTATTGATTTAAAAGTTAATAAATAATATATTATGATGTAATAACTATATTTATAGGTGAAATGGATAGCTCTTACAAATATAGCAGCATCATGGATTGCGAGTCCTGTACTTAGTGGAATTGTATCAGGTGCTATATTTTGGCTTCTAAGAAAATCAGTATTGCAATCTAGCAAGCCTTTAGAAAAAGGTCTTCATATTCTCCCATTAGCATATGGTCTCACTGTTGCTATAAATGTTCTATCAGTTGTACTCGATGGACCTAAACGTAAATGAGTTTTATGTATTTGTATTTTAACATATTTTAGTCTTTTATATAAATTGAATTAAATGTTATATTCTTTGTATTTATTTTCAGTTTTAATGATGGATAAATTGCCATGGTGGGGTAGTTTACTAGCTGCAGTAGGTTTTGGTTTATTTTCAGCCATCATTGTTTATGTATTTGTTGTTCCATGGCAAAGAAAAAGAATATTACTTTCACTGAATAGCAACGAAAAAACAACAACAACAACAAAGTTTGGTACCTGTGATAAAAAAGAAACTACAGCATTATCTGTTATTTCTGAAGTTCCGTGTAGTAGTAATAGTAGTAGTAATGGTAATGCAAAAGAAGCTGCGCCAAAATTACGTGGTAACAGCAGTGCAAGTCCTCTTTTAATGGTAGCTGGATCAGATATCGAGGGTGTTCAGAACGAAACTGAAAGAAGAGTTGAAGAACAGCCAGAAATATCTAAACTGTTTGCCTTTTTGCAAGTATTAACTGCAGCATTTGGTAGTTTCGCACATGGTGGTAATGATGTCAGTAATGCAATAGGACCACTTATTGCACTTTGGGCTGTATATGCAGAAGGATCAGCTAGGCAAGAAGCAGAAACTCCAATGCTTATATTACTTTATGGTGGCGTAGGAATATCAGCTGGTCTTTGGGTATGGGGACGTAGAGTTATACAAACCTTAGGACAAGATTTAGCACGTATCACACCAACTACTGGATTCACTATAGAGGTATACAGTAAAATTGAAAGCTTCTTCTCTGTTGCCCACAAAAGTATTTCTTTTAAAATTGAAATTTTTTATTTAAATATATTTCGTTTTACATTAATTATAGGTAGGAGCAGCGGTAACAGTTTTGTTGGCAAGTAAGGCTGGTTTACCTGTGTCAACAACTCACTGCAAAGTAGGATCAGTTGTTTGTGTCGGATGGGCTTCGAGTGGTGGTGAGGGAGTTTCATGGAAATTATTTCGGAATATTGCATTCGCGTGGGTGATTACTGTACCAATGGCTGGCTGCTTGTCTGCAGGATGCATGGCTATTTTCAAAGAAATACTTAGTTTGTGATTTTACTGTCAGGGCAACTAACACATTTTAGTGGAAACCATCCAATGCTACTATTGTCAATAATTTATGCAAAAATAAACGATCAAATGTAATTTAAAAAAAAAATTAATTTTTACCTATATATAATACAGTTATTAAATACCTGTTTAGTCATACTTTTTGATTGATTTAGCATGTGTTCAATTATAGTTACATCAATACATAGTAGTGTTGTTATGGAAACAAATTTAAACAAAATTTTTTGACAGAACGTTTTATACTGATATCTTTTAAGGATTTATTTGACCTAATAATTGTATATTTTAATATGGAAAAATTACCCCTTATACCAGGATATACAATTCATGATTCAAGTGTAAGTTATATAAGTAGTTCAAATTGGTGATTGAGTTATTTTAATTATGTTCAAATCAATGGAAATGATAAATAAAGAAATCTTTCTTTAAAGATTACAGATTATAAATTATTACAAAAATTTAATTTTTTAAATGGTTATCGTATAGTATGTGATAGTAATGTTGGTATTGGAGGAAGACCAATAGATGCTGCATCCACTGCATATATAAAAGAGGAGGATTCTGCACAGTATGTAATAAATAATGTAAATGTGTAACATTCATTTTCTAAGATTCAAATTTATTTTCATAGGAATATTTAATTCCTACTGTTTTAATTACTTTTGTTTTATTATTTAACACTTATGTTTAACTTTAATGTCTAGCTATGATCCATCATTAACATATGGCCGGGTAAAGGAGTATGCATATCGACAATTTGTCCCACATTATGCATTATTTGCCCATAAATGTCTTTGCTTCAAAGCTTTCTTTCGTCAGGGAGTTTTTAACTCTCCAGATGAATATTTTCGAATACGTCATGTGAATATAATTTACTTTCTGGAGGATGATACAATATGTGTAATGGAGCCCCCAGTAGAAAATGCTGGTTTTAAGCAAGGGAAACTTGTAAGACGTGGAAAAATTGTAAAAAATACAGCTGGTGATATATTTCATTGGAAGGATTTTAACGTTGGAATTGACGTATGTACGTTTAATACATTACTGTATCAGAATACATTAATGTATCATATTTTTTTTTAATAAATAATTATTATTTTAAAATAGAATTGAATTTTTGTTCATATTTTAGTAATCCTTTTTAATTATACTACATTTTAATTTCAGGTATTTATGGTGTAGTTTATCATATTATTGATTGTGATCTATTTACTCAAGAGTTTTTAAACAGTCAAGGCATTGATGTTGGAGACAAGGAAGAACCTCCTGTAGATCCTTACACGCAATTCCGTACATCTAAGCAGACAAGACCAACGCACGTTACATCAATTCCAGATGATAGCAGGCGACGATTCTTAGAGTATGATAAAATGGTGTTATCATTTACTGCCACTTGGAACGATGAAGTTTATTGTATAACGTACTTCTTAACGGATGATACGATAGCTATTCGTGAAATACAAAAACCTAATAGTGGCAAAGATCCAGTAGTGATGTTACTGAAAAGAATGAAAGTACCAAAAGATTGGAAAAATTTACCATCAACTTATCCTGCTATATATATGGAATGTGGCGATCCTGAAATAGTTGAATACTATACGCCAAAAGATTTGATAGTAAACCAAAAAATTTTATAATAAATTTGTGATTATGGTGAAGTCTTGATACATGACCTTAAACAAGGCTGTAGGAAAATTAGAGAATGGGTTGTATAAGTGGAATTTATTTGATAAGTCAGAAAACAGAGCCATGTAGCGAGACTACACTATAACAATAAGATCCTTTGATCAATATCTTATTTATTATTTTCAATTTTTTATTACAGATAGGCGAGACGATTTTTATATTCAACCGGCGCTTTTTCCTGCACAATTGTGACGCCTTCACACGAAAATATTACTCAGATATGTTGGGAATAACGCAGCCAAAAGAAATTCCTATTCCAACCAAGAAACCTAAATCAGCGCCAGAATATAAACCTCCACCGCATATAAAGTTCGGTGCACCTGACGATACTTACGCCTCTTGTCTGTCATTCATTCTCAAACCACCTAAGAAGGACACTGTTCGACAACTACTTAATTTTCCAAAAAAATTGCGGTACTCCATGCAGATGGATGCGGTACACCCAGAAGACAGAAATCGTGATTTTATTTTAGAATACAATTTAAGCGAAGGTACGATTCATGTACAGGAACTTGAAAAACGTAACTCTGGACGACGCGAAGGTTGTTTTCTGAAAGCAATGTTGGTTCCAAAGCCAAAAACCGGAAGAGATGATCCAGAATATTATACCCCTCAGGATTTCTTCATAGGCGCAAGAGTTAATTTTTTTAATCATTACTTTATCATATGTGGCGCTGATCTTTTTGTGTATCGTTATATTGAAGCGAATCCTGAGAAATTCCCACGAGAAATACAAGATAATATTCGTGATTATTTTGTTAAACAAAATTTACTTAGCGATGATATAAGTACCGAAATTAAAAAAATAGAAGAGAGGAAAGAAGCAGAGGCTCGTTCGATTAAAATGGTCGATGAAGACGTTAGAAATGTTTCTGATGTAGCAGAATGTTTAGAACAACTTGAAACTCAAGCTAAACAAAAATATGAAGGGGAATATGGTGAATTAAGAGAGCGTACACCACCACCTGAAGAATTATGTCCAGGATTAATAACAAAGAGTCCTGAGGAATCTAATCAATATCAAAATACAAAGACATTTCCAGAAAATGTTAAAAAAAGGGAGGTAACATGGAACGATGGGGTAAAATAATAAAAAATAGCATAACTTTTTGACTAGTAATCACGTTTAACACAATTTTGTTTTCAAAGTCACTGCAATTGAACTACTTGTCTTTAATTTAAATATTTTTTTTAATAAAATTATTAAGAAAATTTTTTAACACGTAACTACTTATGTTAAACGTAATTATCATCTAGTATTTTGTAGTAATTTCAATTAAGAGACTCCCAATTGAAACTAAATTCAATAGTTCTCATTCTTTGGAAAATTTACTACCTACGTGTATGGTATTTTTTAATAGTTAAATTTGAATATAAAATATATGATTTGATTCAACATTTAATCAAACATGATTATACAATGTAAATACTAAACAGTGTAGTACATTATGAGTATACTATTCGTATGTCTGTATATTATAATACAACAATAATATACAGATATGCAATTTGTATACATATAGCATATATTGTATTAATCATAAAATAAAGTTCAGACAAATCTTTGGAATCCAAACATTTTTAAACAAAATTCTAAAACATGATCGAAGAGCATAATTATTTTTTAATTAAATACTAATTTCTCATAAAATAGTAATTAGTAAATTATTTAACAAAATTTTTTTAAACATCATTCAACTGAAATACAGAAATTTAATAGATCTTATACAATTATTCTAGTTACTGAGACATTGCTAGATGTCCATTTTTTCTGAACAACTTATCCCATCTTAAACTATAAATAAGATATAATGATTGAAAATCATCAGCCATAAATTTTTAACGTTGATATATTACTTTAATAAGATGCGTTTGTTTTTTTTTTGCAACATTCACAATATAGAACTGAGGAAAGAGACTTCTACTGCAGTTAGATTCTCTTCCTTGGTATCTATTCATTGTTTACGCAAAAGTAACTATTATAATCAACATACTTTGATTAAAAAATCCGCATCACATCGCGTTAAATTCGCTCGTTAATTTTTATACAATTTAATTCATCAAACTCAAAATTTCATATTACTATATCATGATTATTTTATGTATGAAATATCTTGTATGACCTGCTAAAATACTGTTAATCTGTAATAAAGTATAACTTTGTTTTTATAAAACTTAAGAAATAAAATTTTATTACTTGACTGCTTGCTTTCAAATTTTTTTAGAAATCAACTATATATCACTATTTGTATATGTAACTGTCAGAAAAGTAATCAAATCTACAGATAAAATTTATTATTTCATTTTAGTTCACTGAGTTCATATTAGTTAAGCAATTTTTTGCTACACTAATGTTCAGTTTTCTACATACAATTTGTGAAAAATTGTCTAAGTTTAGTGCTATTACTTAAGAAGTTTTTAAAACAGACGTGAAAAAGTATATGTATTTTCTGAAGTATATAATGACTTGAAGAAACTTCTGTTTTTTGATAAAAATAACTCAAATTTGTAAACTAATGAAACCGTGACAAATGATTCTTTACACATTAAATGAAAAGGAAAATAACATATTTCTTTTAACAATGAAGAACATATCTCATGAAATTTCCATCAAATAGTATAATAATAATCATCACCGTATGTGTTACTATAGAGTAACTGTAATATTATTTTCTTTTTGTCATATAATATTTTAGATCATTTTTGCAGTCCATGAATAATATAATAATAGGTAATATACATACAGGCATATATACATATATCAATTTATATTGATATAAACATACATGTATGTATATATATATAATTTTCAATAGATATAGAATATGCATAAAATAATTAGTTGACAATAATTTCTATTATTATCCAATGTTCAAGCATAATTGTTACAAATAAACTTAAAATGTCGTAATAAGCCCTTGCACCTTTTTAACAAAGAAAGGTGAGTCCTTCCAGCCACAGGCACCAAGTTACATGTCCATCAAAGTTTAAAATGGTAATTGATTTAAATGACACTTGCTTACAATATTGTTCTCGCATAGATTTTTTTCATTATCAACAAAAGTTTAAGCATTTTACAAGGGTTAGTTCACATATTACAGTTTTTTCTTCTGTTCCATATCTTTTTTTTCTTTCATTTTTTAATTTGTACGTTTAAGAAACACCTTTCGATGAATAGCACGCAACACCACACTATATGCTTATAACTGTCAGCAAGTTTACCCAATATCCCTTGAAATTGAATTATGTTCCTCTTCATAGTAGTTATGATTAGATAATATTTATAATGTCGACGCGACGCTAATTATCATACAAGTTGATTATTTAACAGAAGGAAATAGTCTCAATGATGAGAGTTTTGTCACAGGAATTAGAAGCCCTTTGTGTATCCAAGAAAGCAAAGGTAAGTAGTAAGACGATAATTAGTCGTAACGTGCTTCCTTTATGACGATTACTATCATGAATAGTATTATATTCTTGTTGTATCCACCGCTACTGGCGTGAGCCTCCTCTACCTCTGCTACGACCACCATCTCGATCCTGTAATAAAAATACAATTTTTAATATTATTTATTTAAATCAATTTTATTTTGTGTATTGTAAACTTATAATAATTTATACAGTTACTTACTTTGCGCTGATGATGTAAATGCGGCTGATGGGGATGATGGTCTCTTGGTAAATCTGAATGTCCCCTATTCCTATGATTGGAAGAATGATGATGTTGTATAGCATTTGGTGGTGCTTTGCGTTGATCCTCCTCTGCTTGCTTACGTTCATAATGTCCAAAATCATCGAAAATACTAGTTGAATGACGATAAGTATGTAATATACGTAACACTGTCACACCTTTCGCATGAGGGACTTCTTGTGCATCCCTCGAATTAGTCACTGGTTTATTTTCATTATTTTCTAGTTTAATGTGACGAAGTTGCACATTAGGAACATCCTTAACATAAATCCAACGTACTCGAAATTGGCCTTTCCATTTATCTTGTGACCAAACAGAGCTGTTGCTCTGATAATCAACAGGTGACACCATTTGTGCCATGCCACAGAAGTGACCAGATCCATTTACAGAAAAGAACAAATATAAAGGAGCACCTTCGCGGCTGGCTTCTCTATATGCTTGATCCAATCTTTTATTACCATGTTCTGTACTACACCAAATCTCATATTTGATGGATCTATGAATATCATCTTCAGAATAAGACTTGATTACAAAAAACCTAGCTCCAGGAGCAGTTTGATCAAATTCTACAGGATTATAATCATTCTTCACCTTTAACTCATCTAAAACAGGATGTGATTGTGACTGGGTAATTTGCTGTTGTTGTGGCTGTAGTTGCTGCTGTTGCTGATGTTGGTGTTGCTGCTGCTGTTGTTGCTGTTGCTGCTGCTGCTGTTGCTGCTGTTGTTGATGTTGATGTTGATGCTGATGCTGTTGTGGAGGCATATGAATCTGTGATTGTGGTGGAGACGGAGGTGTTGTAGGTTGTCTGTTCCAACATGGTGGAGGAGGAGGAGGTCTTTGTCTTTGAACCAATGGTGGAGGTGGTGGTACAGGAGGTTGTACCTGTGGCGGCGGTGGTGCTGTTGGAGGAGGTGCAGAAGATTTACCTTCACCCCATGTTCCAATATCCATATTATGCTTTCCTGGCACAATAGGAGGTGGTGGCATTCCAGCCTTCTTTTTCATTCCTTGCGAAGATGAAAGTGGAGGAACTGGTTTGGCAGGCTGACTCGCAACACTGGCCCATGTTATCTTTCTAGGTTCCTTTGTTTCCGGTTTTATTGATTGATTAGATGTAGTTTGTTGATCCTGACGTGGAACTTCTCCACTTCCTAATGACAAGCCTTGTACACTCTGTTCTATAGTCTTAATCTCTGTATTGCTAGGTGTTGGGTAGTTTTCATTTCCACGTGGAGCCTGATAATATTCTTCATAACGTGTTTTTCTTGGAGTGCCCCAAGCACTAAAGTCACCATTCCCATGAAAATAATTAAAAGCAGGTTGACCAAACGTACTAAAACCACCTCCTGCACTAGCAGAAAACATTCCATCCATGCCATATGCATCATGACCTATTTGACCTCCATATCCAGAAAGAAATGCAACAGGGTCTGTTCCATTTGACCAAGTACCATCCCCAGCTCCAAATGTCTGATAAGGGAATGAAGTACCTGCATAGTAAGGACTATATGGATCACCGGTACCAATTGGATAACTTGAGTGATGCGTATTATTGCCTCCTCTCCATGAATCGAATCCAGTATCTTCTCCACCAGCATGTTCTGTCTGCGGTTGTTGCTGGTGTTCTTTAGGACCATTGCTCACTATCAGGGATGGAATTTTATCTCATTAATGAACCAAATGTATATCTCTTTTCAAAATAAAAAATTAATGCTCTAATATAAAATATTTTATAATCGTTTTCAATTACTTATTATTTCAAATTGTACAATTCGATTATCATAATATGCACACATAAATACATACACACATGTACACAAACATACTATTTCAATATTACATACAAAATATTACTTATTATAATATATTAACTTATTTATGCATTACAAAATATATAATCATTTGTAAAAACAATACTACTTTCAAAACTTCTAGAATAAAAACTGTTATGATAATCCACAAATAATCTATCACAACAATCACACATTACTACAGGAAAAATTAAGAACTGTTTTCATAGTAATAAGTACGATAAATTTCTGTTTATTTTTTTTGAATAATTATTTCAAATATTATACATTGACATTGTATACAGTGCAATAACATACTAAAAATGTTGAAAGTATTATTGGATAAATAATAAATATTTTTTGTTGATGTTTTGAGTAAACCTTTATTATTGAACTATACAAGGGAAAAAGCAACTCAAAAATATATTAAATTAAAGAATTAAGGTTTAATGTGATATCAAATTTTCATTTGTATTCTACAGAAATATTAATTATACATATAGTATACACTTTTTATGAACATAAATTTATCACTCAAACAATTTTCCTGATAACTTATTAATTTATTATAATATTATACAAATTAACAATATTACAATATTGAACCAATTCTTAAATTCTTTTTAAATATTTAATATTAATCATAATGTCCAGAACAATATAAATTCGAAAGAGAAAAATAAATGTACAATAATTTCACTGATAATTTAGAATATTCAAAATGTATTTCATATATATATGTATGTATGTACATATATATATATTATGTACATGTAAAACACACATCATAGACACATACATATATAGATATTTATCAAGCATTGATAAGAACATTTTAAGAAACATATACATGTTACATGACTGTGATATCAAGATATTTCAAAAGAATTATGCATAACGCGTAAAATAAATATAAAAAATAAAAAATTCAAGTAACCATATAGAAATTTTTACACCAAACAATTCATATATCTTATGATTACCAAAAATGAAAAGGAAAATAAATAGAATCGGAATACAAAGTCTCACCTTGACTGTTAGTTTGTCCTTTCATCCGCTGCATTCCGTTGCATGGAAAAATATACAAAATTTAGAATGGCTGTCTTCAGTGAAAGGTATCTGCAGTATAGCGGTGTGGTAGCAAGTCAACACACTGACCTGATTTGAAACAGCACCTGCCAATCCAGTTGACATAACCTGTCACACACTCTGTCTGCCCTTCACAGACGCCAAATAGACGACTGTGCTTTAATAAAATCAACTTTTCAAATGCAATATCACAATTACATACAACAGCGTTATGCCACTCAAGTACGCGGACACTTCTTTCGCGAAGAGAAGTCTTCGAACTAGGAAATCCGTGAAACCTGAGACCTCCGCGTATTTTCACGAAATGTCTTGCCGCGAGAGAGTCTCAGGAACCCTTCCGTATTACACTTCGCAATAGATAAATTTGCACAAAATTCTCAACTCCGAATAATAACTACGTGACGTGCACTGACCTCTCGTATGTATTAACAGATTGTCTAACTTTCGCGTCTATAAGATCCCTATACGACGAATTATAACCCTTATCACGATTTAGTGAAAAAGAAATAGATTGCACCTCGTTCCGCGAGAGAGTACCCTAACTAGGCTTTTTTGCGTATACAATTCTATTCGGCTCTGTATACTATGTACTCTATGGTAATACGCGTGCGCTTTCACGATTGTCACGTCAAAAACATACTTAGTGAGCAAAAAGTTTTATGATTTATCATTTTTTTTTTATTTCAGTACGTTCAATTCATTTCTATATTCGCATATTTTACGTATATATTACAAACATTATAATAAATCATGATCTGTTCTTGCTATTCGTTTTTTTCTCGCGATGTATATGTTCACAGAGGCAGAAACAAGTAGAATTTCCCTAGGCTATTGTATTGCGCAAGAGTCATCTAGTTAGTTCTTTATAACCTAGAACACAGTATAGAAAATTACTTGCAGTAGTACTTTAATGTAATAAAGTTGACAACGCATAGTTTATTTAGTTATATTTCATTTCATATTTTATAACTATTGTTACTTTAATTACATAGAGCAGTAATTGTTGATAAAATTTGTTGCTTAATAGTTTTGTTAATAAATTAAATGCATTACTTATTTCTAAATAAATAGAGTCAAAACATTTTTCTACATATATTCATTGGTTCATACATATAAATAAAACAAAAAATGTTGACATTTCATACATTTTTCTTAAGATTATTTATTTTATATAAATGTATAATAATGTATAACATGGCCACAAAAACATGTGTCAAACATAGTAATATATTAGATGTTTACACTGATTGGTTTAATCATTTCAATACTAATGTAGTACTACAGTACAATATATTTACTTAGATAAATTAAAAGATGTAAATGCAGAAAATGATAAAAGTCAAAATTAATTCAATTTCAATGTACAACACAGCTAGGATCTCATAACATCATTTTTCTTACTTTTACAAATTTACAATCTATTATACTTCTACTTAACATCTCTTCATCTTCATTTCATTGTTACTAAGCAGTCACAATCAAAATGAATTCTTTACTAAATCTTAAACATAAATGTCACACAAATTCATGTTTTGCTTGTCTGATAACACATTATGATATATAAACTGATTTAAATGTTCAAAATTGATTTCTGTTTAAAAGTTAGTATCGTATATATTCAATTTGTATACATATTTATGCGAAAAATTGAATCTTTTACTTATTATACACACTGTAAAATGCATAAAAATAATAAATGTTGCATTTTGTAAATTTAATACATTACAATTCTGTCATGCAAATATTTGTCAACATTTTAATCTTGAACATATACGATACATACATTCGAATATCTCGTACTTTTATATACTCTGAATGAAGAGTCTTTGGTTATAAATTTTTTTTGGAGCAAGGTAGACTCTTGCAAACCATCTTGCATTCATATGGATTACCAGCACCATTTTTCACACAAGATGTAAACTTTTTACATTTGCTTAATGCAAATTCAATTTCTTGTTAACCATGAAAAAGCTTTAAGAATTAAATATGTCAATGTTAATGCATATAAAATTTTTTCTCTCTGTTGACGTTGCAACATATCAAGCTCAATAGCCATTACACGACGATTTAATTTTCCTACTTGGCGACGTAAATGTTGTATTTCTTCACTAGGTGGAAGAGAAACATCAAGTGCATTATAAGATGGAGTTTGTTCTCTGAAATGCAGATATAATATTAATTGTTCAGAAAAATACAGTGCATAATTCTGCAAGTAAATAAATTCATACCTCACATGTCTAACTATTTGTGTTTCTGTAGGATATTGTCCATGAGATCTAGAGGATACAGGATCCTTAGCTTCTGGTAAATATGAAGTTGGTTCTTCTTCGTCAACAGCAGGGAAATAATGATTATCTAATGTCAAGATTCTTGGAGGAGTCTATTTACAACAAAAAAAAGTTATAGATGCTTACATATATATCACAAGATGATAACAAGATGTTCAATATTTACCTGTACTCTAATTAATCCTGGCTCAGATGGCAGTACAGCATTTTCTAGCGCAATTTCTCTTGGAGGTGCTTTAGTTCCTACATGTTGCTCTTGTCCTATAAATTCATTATATCTCATATTATTTTAATGCAATTATTGTTATTTCAGAGACTCATAATTAATAATTTCATAAGATATATATTAAATGTCTGATAATTCTATATTTACCAACAACTAAAATTCTATCTGGAACATGCATTTCAAATTTTTCTGCTGGCATCACTTGATTCCAACTAGAGCCATTTGTACCAGGTACTTCTTCATCCGTATAATCTCCGCTCACACGTATACTTTTTGGAACTCGCATCTTCTTATTAATGTCCAAAGTAAAATTTGGGTCATAAAAATTGTCAGCCTCTCCATTAAAAATAGGACTATGTGCTTTTGACATTTTACTAAAAAATAAAAAATAAAACTTAAACACAATGTAACAAAAGGAAATCAATCATTTACTTTTATTTTGAGAAATAAATACGAAATATTTGAAAAAAAAAAAAACAATGAATTGTTTGTCAAACATAATAAATGTTTGCATCATAAAACAAAATGAAAATTTACAACACGACTTTTAATTTCTATTAAATCGAACAAATAAATAATACAGCAAATTATACATAATTAGTAATTTAACAGTATAATTATACTACAAAAAAGCAGTGACGACATAATACAAAATTTAGTTTAATCGTTGTGTAATAACAATGCAACGCAAAATACTGTGCCGCACATGATACTTATCAATAACAATTATGACAGCAAACAAATATAAATATTCAAAACGTTATTATCAAAGCTGGCTTACCTTTCAAAGCTGAACTTTTTATACTTTCTCAACCAGTGAACATAAATTCTCAAATGAAGTTGGCTGTATAATATTGTGCTAAATCAGTGCTGTTCACAAGGAGTCTTTAGGGAGCCTTTGCGGGGCAAGTTCTCCTCACTCTTTTCTTATATCATGTATGTTCACACACATTTGTTGTACATACAACCTTAAGTAAAGATGGAATATATATTTATCGGCGAAAATAGGTTTGAAATAACCATATGGCTGAAGAATCGTTAGACTGTGAATAAAGACTAACGAGAAATAGGAATGATAGGAAACTAGAACATATAAGGGCCCCTACTTGTCGACAGTACTGTTCAAATGGTTGCGGTATCGTTCCAAAAATCGTGGTCAATACACGACCAGTTTTTGTTCATTCTGCACATGTAAGATTTGATTGGTTTGAACGCACTTCATAATAAAGAGCAAAGCGCATGTGCCTTCACATAAAAGTATATACCCAGCGATTTTTTTTATTTTGCACACTCTCTGCACCAAAGTCCCAAATGTTTAGGGCGGGAGAACTAGGGACTCTACAATTAACTCGAATTGTAACTTTATCTAACTATATATTAAACTTGATCTAACTTCAACTGAAAGTTTTGAAGCTTTAAAACCACAGTCAATTAAAAAATTTTTATATTATTAACTCCTCCAGTATAAATATATTTTGTTCACTGTATATATGACTCTCGGAATAAGAGTGTATGATAGACAGTATTTTAAGTAAATGGTGGGGAACATACTGAAGTTAGCCAAGATGCGCGAATTGAGTATGATCTATCGTGAAACAAAAAATGGCAGTCGAGAATAATCGATGTGTGAACTATATCGATTGAGATAAAACTCCCGCCAAAATTACTAAAAGCACCTGCCATTGAAACCTCCAGTTGTTTTTGGGTTCTCTCTTTTATATATAAAAATCTGTACATAAAACGTTTAAAAATTTATACTCGTTATACTTTATGATATTTTGATATTGAAAAATATGAGTGAATCACAATGTAAGTGTCATTACTGTCTATGTTTCAAAATAAATATTTTTTTTATTTTTTTTTTGTTTATAAGTTTTTGACTGTTACGCATTCTGACACATTTTTTTATTGTCACACAATATTTTTGTAAATATCAAGATGATTTCTATTTAACTTCAATACTTTTTTTCCATTGAACATTAACATTTATCAAAATGTGTTTGTAAAATTGTTTAGCACCTTCAGTAAGTAGAAGTAAACGTCAAAGAGTTGATAAAACAGGAAGATTATCAGCTTTAGAAAAATTGAAACAACTAAAAGGCAGTAAACATAAATATGAAATAGATGAATTAGAAAATGTTTACGAAGAAGTTGATGAAAAAGAATATAGTAAAACAGTAATAGAGAGACAAAGTGATGATTGGATTGTTGATGATGGTAGCAACTTTAGTATTATTATTAAACTAATAAATATATATTACATATATTTCTATGTAAAAATTATTACATTTTCTATTTTCAAAGGAAACAGTGGTTACGTAGAAGATGGTAGAGAAATTTTTGATGATGATTTGGATGATGAAAGTATACAAGAAGCAAGAAAGAATAAACTTGCAGGACCAAAAAAAAATAAGAAAGATGAGAAAAAGAAGAAAGGAAATATTCAAAATATGATCATGAATATGCCTTCTAAAAAGAAGGTTGACATTGCATTAGATCATGACAATATCTTAGGAGATTTAATGTCAGAATTAAAAAAGAATGATACCCCGAAAAGATCAGAAACAAGAACTGTCAAAAATAAATTTTGTGTTAGCACTCAGTCAAATGATATGTAAGTAATTTTATCTTTTATGTTTAATAGCTGTATTTTGATGTATATGCTACTTTCTTTATAATGAATCACTATTTTAGAAAGACTTGTCCGAAACAAAATCTGCAGCCAGCACCTGAACGCACTAAAATACAATCTAATAATGATAGTGATGATGATTTAATGATGTTTGATAAACCTATACAGAAGAAAACAAATGCACATAAACAAACAGAGTCAACTGGTCAACTACAAAGTGTTATATCAAACCAATCTAGTAGTCAAACAATTATAGATGACGATGAAATTATTGATAGTTCAAGCAATACAATATCAGATATAAAATCAAAAGAGAACATTAAAGATACAAGTGCCAGTCAAATAATTGAAACTGAAAGTGAAGATCTTAGTCAATTTATGGGTGATGTAAGTTTATTCTTACTGTACTGAACATACATTTAGAAATGAATTATTGACATTGTAGTTGTTATATTGATCTATTACAGTTTTCTAATACAGATTTTGAAGATCAACACACTAATCATACTGAAAAATCAGTGCCACCCATCATTCAACAAAAAGAAAAAAGTAAATTACCTGCTCAAATAAAAAACAAAGATATTGAAGCAGAAATGTCTGACTCAGAAAGTTTTAATAAGATCTTAGATAGTGACTTTGAAATGCAAATCTCAAATGTTGAAGTATCTGCAGAAGCATCTGATACTACCGAATTGCCTTTACCACTTGTAACTAATTCAGATAAAGAAGAAGTATTTAGATTTTATTATTGGGATGCATGTGAAGATCCATACAAACAACCTGGAATTGTGTACTTATTTGGAAAAGTTTTTGTACCATCCATAAAAGAGTATCGTTCTTGTTGTGTTACAGTAAAAAACGTTCCACGAAGAATTTATCTTCTCCCTAGATTATATGTATGTATGAACATATTTTCAAATACAGTTTTTTTATCTTAACTTTTAAACTTAAATATAATGGTACAAATTTCAGATAAAAACTTCTTCAGAAGAAAATGGCCAAGAACCACAATTAAATACAATAGAAGATGTATATAAAGAATTCAATCAGTTTGCAAATAAAGTAGGAATAAAAGAATTTCGTTGTAGCAAAGTGACGAAATATTACGCTTTCGAACAAGAAGGCACTCCAGCAAAGTCTGAGTACTTAGAAGTAAGGTACTCTGCAAATTGTCCAGCTATGCCTTTTGATTATTCTGGACCATCTATAGAACGCGTTTTTGGGACTACTGTAAATGCTTTAGAATTACTTTTAATAGAAAGAAATATTAAAGGTCCATGTTGGTTAGATATTAAGTGCCCGTTACCGACCGGTGTACAAACCAGTTGGTGTAAAATAAAGGTATTACAATCTAATTTTTAAGTAAAATTTATTACTGATAGATACAATGTTAGACACTAACAATGTACTATGACATTTTATAGGTAAACTGTATGAAGATAGAAAACATATCTGTTTTTTCTGAAAGTCAAGCATTACCACCATTAGTAGTAATGACTTTGAACATACAAACAGCTTTGAATTCTAAGCAACAAAATGAAGTAGTTGTCGCTGCTATACTTATACATCATAAATATCATATTGATAAAGAACCACCGAAGCCACCGTTTCAACAACATATTTGCTGTAGGTTTTGTTATTTCAATTTAAAATTTAAACTGTGTATTTTTTGGACGTAATGTACATGTTATTCTACATAGTAATCACGCATCCACGCGAGATTCCTTGGCCAAGACAAGCTCGAGAAATGCTATCAAATATTTCATATACGAAAGTAATGAAATTTGAAACAGAAACAGATTTACTTGAAGAATTATTAAAAATAATCAACACAGCAGATCCAGATTGTTTAATCGGATATGATTGTGGTTTTCAATTTGATGTATTAATGCATAAAATGACATCATTAAAAGTTTCAAATTGGAGTAGACTTGGAAGATTAAGACGTTCAACACCTCCTCTTATGAAGGTATAAAACTGACATCTTTGCAATTAACTATGTATATAACTAAGTAATGGATTTTTTTAGGGAAGGATAATCTTAAATCAAGTGTTTGCTGGACGTCCTACTTGTGATATACAAGTATCAGCTAAAGAATTGAATCTCAAACTTAGAAGTTATGATTTGCAATCTCTTTGTGTTGCTGTATTAAAGAAAAAAGAAAGTGAATGTAAGGAAATAAAGCCAAGTGAATGCATATCATTTTATAATACAACCGATAAAATAGACAATTTAATCAAGATAACATTAACAGAAGCATTATATATTCTATCCATTGTTTTTGAACTTAATGTTCTTCCACTTGCTTTACAAATTACGTGCATTGCTGGTAAGTATAATGTACAGTATATCTATTAAAATTCTACACAAAATGAATTTACCACAAAAGTACGATATTTATTTAGGAAATGTTATATCAAGAACTTTAACAGCCGGACGTGCAGAAAGAAATGAATATTTATTATTGCACGCTTTTCATTCAAAACAATATATAACACCTGATAAACGAAACATAAAAAAGGGGAAAAATGATGAAGGTATATATTTAATTTTTAAACATAAAAATAGTTATCATGTTAATTATTTTACTATGATTTAAACAGAACAGTCTGGCAGAAAGAAGGCAGCTTATACTGGTGGCTTAGTTCTTGAACCGAAAAAAGGATTTTATGACAAACTTATTTTATTAATGGATTTCAACTCTTTATATCCTAGTATAATTCAAGAATATAATCTATGTTTTACTACTGTACCTGGCGCTGCATACGCTGACAGTGAGGTAAATTCATTTATTATTATTGAGTGAGAAACTAAAATACTTTTATTTCATTCTAATTGTAATCATATACATACAGGATTTATCTTTACCTGAATCACATTTAAAACCAGGAGTAATTCCAACTGAAATTCGCAAATTAGTTGAAAGCAGAGGGGAAGTGAAGAAATTAATGAAAACACCAAACATTTCACCTGAATTAAAAATGCAATACAATATTAGACAACTAGCTTTAAAACTTACAGCTAATTCTATGTATGGTTGTTTGGGTGCATCTCATTGCAGATTTTATGCCAAAGGACTTGCTGCTCTAGTAACAGGTAGGATGTAAAATACAGTATAGTAATTGAACAACATTATTTCGATTATACTTATATTTTACATATCGTTCTAGCAAAGGGTCGAGAAATTTTACAACATACAAAAAGTCTTGTTGAAAAATTAAATTATGAAGTCATATATGGAGATACTGATTCCATAATGATATGTACAAATGTATTAGATTATGATGAAGTTTTTTCTGTTGGAAAAAAGGTATTATATTATTATAAATATTTAATTTGTTTAACGTTCGTATAACTATATTCATAAAAATGACGTACAGATCAAACAAGAGGTCAACAAGTTATATAAACGAGTAGAGTTGGATATTGATGGTGTTTTTCGTTACTTATTACTTCTACAAAAGAAAAAATACGCTGCAGTTACAATGACAAAATTACCTAATGGACAAATAGAATTAACACAAGAACTGAAGGGTTTAGATATTGTACGAAGAGATTGGTGTCAATTAGCTTGTGATGTTGGAAAGTATGTAAAGCCTTTTAACAATGTTGATTGTAGCAGTCAATGTGTTAACAATATTTAAGATAAAATTCAAATAATAATACTTAATAATATTAATAATTTTCAGAAAAATATTGGATCAACTTCTTTCTGATGGATCAGATGAAGATCGAATAGAGCAAATTTTTAGTTTGTTACAAGACGTTGCAACAAGCGTTCGGGAAAATCAAGTTTCATTATCATCGCTGGTTATAACAAAACAATTATCAAAAAATCCAAATGACTATCCAGACACTAAACAAGCTCATGTACAAGTTGCTTTAAGATTAAACAAAGAAGGGGGTAGAATGTGGAAAGCCGGGGACACTGTTCCTTATATTATATGCGATGTTTGTATTTATTGATCTTAATAATACTTAAATTTGTATATATTTTTACTATAAGTACTTTATTCTATATTAGGATGGAACAGAAAAGTCTGCAACTGAAAGAGCATATCATATTGATGAATATAAAAAGAGTGACTCTTTAAAAATAGATGTCAATTATTATTTACTGAGTCAAGTCTTTCCTATTTGTTTGCGAATTTGCGAACCAATTCAAGGGATCGATGATGTTTTATTAGCTGCACATTTAGGTAAGCTTTCGTCAATCATGCTGTATAAATTATTAAACATATGCTATTAACAAGAATTTTAATAATAGGTCTGGAAAATGTTTATAAATCTAAAAGAAGAATACACGACGACGAAAATGAGATACCATTATTACTAAATGAAGAAAGATTTAGATACTGTCTTCCTTTGAAATTCAACTGTAGAGATGAAAACTGTCAATCAGAGATTATAATTAAAGAGGTTGTGACTGAAACGGTAAGAAGCTATTAATTTTGTATTAAATCTTTTATACAGTTTTTAATTATAAATATTGAAGAAAATAAATTAATTTACAGCCTACTGGTAATCAATTATCACTTGCTTCATGTTCGAATCCAAGTTGTACACTGCAACCTTGGACATATCATAATGCAATACAAAATGCAATGACACTTGCTGTACGAGAAGCGATTACTGAATATTATGATGGTTGGTTAGAATGTGAAAGTCCAATATGTGGTGAACAAACACAAATACTCCCATTAGGTTATAAAAAACATCCAACTTGCAGAGAATGTAAAGATGGTCGTTTGCATAAAATGGTAAGGTGAAAAGTTCATTGCTGTTTTTTAAATTTTTAACATATATCAGCAACTAAAATGTTACTTTCCAAAAGTTTTCAGATACAAGACTTTATAATCAATTGTGCTTTTATCTTCATCTTGTTGATGTGAGTCAGTCAAAATACAAAAGTTAGTATTTGTGGTTCTTTGATAAAATATTAATACGCAGCAAAAAATAATTATAAATAAATTTACTTGTAGATTTATTATCTCAGCACCCACAGGGTATGAGGGAAGCATATGATTCATTGAAAGAAGCAATGGAAAAGATGCTCAGGCGAAATGCATTTTCCGTTGTATGTTTGGATACATTATTTTCAAGTCCTAGTTTACAACAAAATGCGTCAATTTTAGATAAAGGTACATCCGAATTAGACATATCAGATGGATCAGATGTGTCAGATGACGAAATGGTAAGTAGATTATAAATGATAAACTTTCAATGCAAATACAAAAAATAATATAATACTAAGTTTCTTTTATTTCAGTGAGAATGCTTTAAGTGTTATATAATTCAAACTCTATTTATTATCAAAATAAAGATATGTTATTTTAGATATTTTATATTGTTATATTTAAACATAAATACCTTTATAGATATTTTTGATATTATGAAAAGCTTGTTGTAATATATAACATCAAATTAAGTAATAATAAAATAACTTTTGAAGGTTTATCATATACTGTAAGCAAAAACACGACAGTTTGTAACATTTCCGTTTTCTATTATGTTACTCTAGAATTACTATAAGCTATTATTTTAATATATTTAAATGTAAAAGGTAAGGTACTTTAGAATAACTTTGTTTTATATATTTATATTAAAATAAATATGTAAAAATAAATTTACAATATTTTTAACAAGTACATAGTTATGTATTATTTTTTTTTTTTTCGTATATATCAATATTTTAATATTGATTTTATTCTTATAATATTAAGATATTTTGCTAGCTATATACTAAAACAGGAACATATTTTAAGTTTGTTATGTACTATATGGTGGTAAGCCAAACACTTCAGGTTGAAATTCCTCAAGACTATTTATTATTAATGTTGGATTTTCAATATAATTTTTTGGTAACATTGGATCAGGAACCATGACAACCTGCATTCCAGCACTAAGCGCAGCTTTAACACCATTTGGAGCATCTTCAAATACAAGGCACTAAAAGTATAAGTAATATGAGCATAAGTAATTGACTAAAAGTCAAAGTAATTTTGTGAAAGTTGTAAACATGAATTATAACACACCATAGAAGGATCAGGATTATCAGAAAAACGTTTGGCAGCAACCAAAAATATATCAGGTGCTGGTTTACCATCAGCAACATCAGGATCAGAACCTCCAAGAACTTTATGATTGAATAAATCAAACACATGTGTCCACCTTTGAGTTTTCAATGCAAAGTTTTCTTTGTTTGAACTTGTAGCTAATGCAAATGGAACATTATGTTCTTTTAAATGTCTTAATAATCGTTCAGCACCTGTATATAGATTAAATAATTTTAACAATTTTTATAAATCTCTTAACATAACTTTCAAGAGAAACTTGTTTTTGTAAGTTACCAGGCATAAGATTAGCAGAAGGAAATAATTCCTTATATATTTCTACTATCTCATTTTCAAACTCTTCTGATGTCATTGGTAAATCTAACATTTCAATCGTGACTTTTGCAATAGCTTTAGTTTTAAAGCCCATAATTTTTACTTTGTGTTCCCATGTAAACTCTTTTCCATAACGGTTTGCAATACGATTAAAGGCTTTTGAATAAAGTGTTTCTGTATCTATTGACATTTAATGAAAGATTAATTACATAATTAACATATGTATTATATACAATTCATTTAATTCACTGATTTTTAAAATAATTTATAATTTATACGTTAATTTGTAGAAACTGTGTTGAAGGTAGTTTTAAAACTATGTATTCTTTTCAATAAGATCTATGTGTATATCTTTTTCATATACGTTTATAAGTGTGTATGTACAAATTCTAACACAGCTTCCCAAAGTTAGGAGTAAAGCACGTACAAACTCACGCATGATGAGTGCTTTTTTAACCCTTTCATTGACAGTAGAATCCGCTCATATAGATGCATGGTGCATTTTAATTTATATTCCTCATATTTCTTAATAATTGCCATTGACAATCTATTCATTACTACACGTGCATAGACAAAACAAAATTACTACATTCGCATAAATAAACATTTACTTATATACAGGTTAATTTTTCCTATGCAAAGTTATTACATAGGTGATCGATTTCGGAAAATAGATGTTCAAAACAGTTTTTTCCAGTGTATTCCTCGTGTTATTTATGTTAAACATAAATTGTTTTTAAATATTAGGTTTAATACGTACAAGTGTATATAACAAATGTTGTACGTACAGAAAGTCGATGTAACTTGATAGTGTAAAATAAAATACAAAATCACTTACCAAGTAATAATCCATCCATATCAAAAATACAATGTGTAACTTTTTTATATTGATTCTGCGACATTTTTCAGTTAATTTATATAAATTTGTACAATAATTAGAACCTTACACTGTCGAACAATACTATTATCAAACCAATATACAAGTCGAAACTTATATTTCCGTGATAATTATTAAGGTTACTCGCATCATATTAAATCATAGGGTCAATTATGTAATATATATATATATATATAATAACTCCAGATATTAGATTGATTCACACCAATTTATATCTATTTTCTATTTGCCTAGAGAGTTATAGTCAATTCGACGAAAGAATAGAATTCTTGAGCGACTAATTTTCATTTACCCTACACACGTTGGTTCCGATTGGTTTTGATATGCTTTGTAACCAACAGCATTTCACATGCGCGCTTAGGACAATTTCGGCACTGTGTTTATATACCCAGTGAACTTTTATTTCTAATGATTTTCACTTTAGGAGTCTCAAGAATTTCTAGTTTTCGAAATTGAGACGAAACTAATGGAATTTGGTAATTTGGAAACTTGCAAGTTTGTACCGTTTTGTATATTTTATTTACCGCACATGTGACCAATCAAGCGTATAGTAGAACAATACAAATAATGAAGTGATCTACGTGATCTCAGTCGAACTTGGTCAAACTGCGCAAAACGATTCCACTCTTTTACGGAATCGGTTACGTATATTATACTTGTATATTTTGTATCGTATATATATATACATAAATTCTGTATATTTCAACACTAATAAAATATTTGTATTTAATTTAGATTAAATGCTTTTATCAATTATTTATAAATAATATACTATATTGTTATCATACATTTTAATATTAAATTAAACAACATAATTACTTTATAGCTATTAAGAATATAAAAGTCAATTTGTAAAACGATCCATACTTTGACCGCTTCTGTTGTAATTTTGAATGCTACTAGAATGTCGATTTTTGGTAAGGTTGTTTCCTTGTCGATCAACGGATGCCCGTTGATTACAGGGAACCAATCAGAACGATCCACGAAAAGTTATATCTGGTTATAAAAGAGAGAGAGGTAGGGAATAGAACGATTGAACTTTATAAGAAGAGGTTGTATTCGTTCGAATCTTATATTTTCAGTGAATGATTGTACCGAAGCAATTGTAAATATATAATTATTTTGCTAAGAAAAATGCAAGGATTCTTAGGTATGTTGTATAAATCGATATACATATAAGCATGTTTTTATCTTACAACTACCGTTACGATCCAACCGGTAGTTGTTTATCGTTACATATGTATATTATTTTATCTTTGTCAAATATTTATTTCCATTTATGAAAACTTACATATTTTTTTATACTGTTTGCATTGAAATTAATACTTTTTATATTTATTTTATTTATAGGTATTCTAATATTAATAACTGGAGCTTATGGTCTATACTCCTCCAATTCACATGTTATAGATTTAAAACCAAACAATTTTGATAGTTTGGTATTAGACAGTAATAATGTATGGATCGTGGAATTTTATGCACCATGGTGTGGACATTGTCAACAATTAACACCTGAATATGATAAAGCTGCAACTGCTTTGAAGGTAAATTTTACATTTGGAATCAGCATTTATGTGACATGCAGTAATTGTTCGTGGATATCATAAATTGCAAGTGTACATTTTCAATAGGGCATTGTAAAAGTTGGTGCAGTAAATGCTGATGAGCATAAATCTCTTGGATCAAAATATGGAATTCAAGGATTTCCAACAATTAAAATTTTTGGTGTCAGTAATAAACCAGAAGACTATAATGGACCAAGAACTGCAGCTGGAATTGTGGATGCTGCTTTAAATGCGGTTGGTCAGAAAGCACGTAGAGCTTTAGGAGGTAAAGGAAATGGTGGAGGTTCTAAGGTAAATCTGATTAATATATAAAATACAATGAAAATCAAAAGAAAAATTAATAAATATTAACAATTTTGTTTATATTATAGTCTAAAGATTCCAAAGATGTAATTGAATTAACTGATGATAATTTTGATAAAATGGTACTGAATTCGGAAGATATGTGGTTAGTGGAATTTTATGCACCATGGTGCGGTCACTGTAAAAATTTAGCTCCCAATTGGGCATCTGCAGCTACAGAACTTAAAGGAAAAGTGAAATTAGGTGCCATTGATGCTACTGTGAACAGAGTTAAAGTTAGTAACTTACTGTAATTTTAATTCTATTAAATACATATATATAGTTTGATATTATTTTTATATGATAAAAAATTAACTTTACAGGCTAGTCAATATGAGATAAAAGGATATCCTACTATCAAATACTTTGCACCTGGCAAAAAATCATTTGATTCTGTGCAAGAATATGATGGTGGCCGCATAAGTAGTGATATTGTAAACTGGGCATTAGAGAAGTTAGCAGAAAGTGTTCCAGCACCAGAAGTAGTCCAAATTGTAAATGAAAAAAGTTTGAGAGAAGCATGTGAAGACAAACCATTATGTGTTGTCTCAGTTTTACCACATATCTTAGACTGTCAGTCAGACTGTAGAAATCAATACATAAAAATTTTAAATGATCTTGGAGAAAAATACAAACAGAAAATGTGGGGGTATGTACGAATTTGTTTAATATTTAGTAAATGAAGGAATAAATTTATATTTGATATTATAAAAAATATAATATTTTTTAATAGATGGGTTTGGGCTGAAGCTGGTGCCCAACCTCACATTGAAGAAGCATTAGAAATTGGAGGCTTTGGTTATCCAGCATTGGCTGCTGTAAATATTAAGAAAATGAAATACTCATTATTGAAGGGAAGCTTTTCTTACGATGGTATAAATGAATTTTTACGAGATTTGAGTTATGGCCGAGGTGGTACAGCTCCCTTGAAAGGAGCACAGTTGCCGGATATTTTAGAAACAACACCATGGGATGGCAAAGATGCTGAACTTCCACAAGAAGAAGACATCGATCTGAGTGATATAGACCTTGACGAAAAGGACGAACTGTAATTACAAATTCTGATTTTTCTCAGAAACATATGCACCATCATATAAATGTGTTAGTAAAAATATTTCGATACTTATTTTTATATAACATCATTATTCTGAGTTAATACAACTGCATATTAATGTACAATAACGTAGCGTCATTACTATAGTATCAGGAATATTTTTTTCGTTTCATCTGAGATATATATATCCTGTTAGTCACTTATAAGTCCTCAGGAACCTCCGGTATATTACATTAAGTGTTTAGATATCAATTCTTCCACTGAAGCCAACTTAAAACAAATTTAGTATATTATGTAAAATTGTGTATAATTTATTTTAAATGAAATTAAACAGGTACGTCATTTTTATTGAATAGAAAAAATGCATTATTAGAAATGCGTCCGAATATTTTTAAGCAATTATTTGTACATCTTTTAAATAATCATAGATTATACGAAGTTGTAAAACTTTCTAGTAAACAGAAAACGTGTACTTGTCCTATAATTGTATTTAAACTGAAACTTTTTTATGGAAATGTTGTAAACATAAAATAATAATACATAACATATTAATGTGCATTCCATAAGATACTTTAGTTCTCCCTACAATGGGACCAAAGTAACTACTATCATCATTCACATTGCTGATCTTTAGGTTTATCAAGATCTCATTATTTGACTGAGTTATGTCACGTCTTCCATCGTGATTATAGCAACTAACTTTATATTGTTATTTAAAATTATGACATAAAATATGTTTATACTTTTTGAGCATTTAAAGTAATCATTTTCTCCTCTATAAATAACTGATTGTAATTCTAGTTTAAGTTTTTATTAAATAAATTTAACTATAAACTTGTAATATACTTTATGACTGTTTCGTTCCATTCAATAATATTTTGTTAATGTCTGATTTCAAGTTTATAAGTATCAAGATTGAGATATATACTCAAATACTTGGTTTGTAATTTTAAAGTATAACTTGCAATACCAGCAACAGTTGATGCATTAAATTACAGTATAGATTGCAGCACGGTCGTATTTCCATACTTGACAGAATCACAGTTTAAAAGGTTAAGATTTTTAAATGATGAAGACTTCCCACCGTTACATTAAACTGTTTTTCCCGAATTTTCAGTTTACAATGTCATAATGAATATTTTAAGTTTTTGCTAAATTAAGTAATTTCGTAATAAAAATGGGTACAAAAACATTAAATGATATTCACAATGATATGAAACAATTAATAACAGCAATAACTTCTTTTGAGGTAATATTTACTATAAACAAATTTATCAAATATTTTATTTTAAATTAAAGTAATTAAAGCAATATATTTATGCTGATCTCTTTTAGGAAAATGAGGAAGGATTTCGAGTTTGTGAGCGTTTTTGTATGACAAATATTAAACATCATCGATATTTATCTGTTAATAGCAGTACCACAAAAGAAGCAATCAAAGCCTTGATTACAAAATTTTCTATCCATGGAAAGTATGATGTAGCAAAAAAATTCAAAGAGCTTATTGATCTGTTTTTGTCTAGTTTTGATTTTGAACAGCATCCACAATATGATTTGCAATGGTACTTATTAACATTATTATTGGAATTAGCAAAAGAAACTCATAAGTCAGATTTGGAATGTTTAAAATTAATACGTGGAGAATGTACCCTTAATGTGTCTGGTGAAAATGAAAAGGAAGTTCCAGAGGAAATTGATTGGGCTGAATATTTGAAAGAAGGTCATGAGAATTTTTTTGACAGCTATAAAAGTGATACAGAAAGTGTAAATATTTTTAATCACATGCACCATGTTTAGGCTTTAATATATCATATTTGTACAAAATATTTTTAACAGGAATGGTCAGAAGAAACAGAAGATATTGTCAATTTGAGTACCAATTTTGAAGGGTCTACTGATACCACAAATTTAGATAAAACAATATGTATACCAAATACAGAAAAAGAATTAAATACATTATCATTGACATTAAGTGAGGAGCTTAAATCTAGAAACTGGTTACTATCAAATGTTCAGAATACATGGTGGAATGAATTAGAGTGGCGAAAATATCCAGTTAAAAGTAAAGTTTGTGATGCTCATCTTTGTGAAATTTGGTACTTATTTTATTTTATTTTGTTTTTATGGTATATTCAAATACCTTTAATTTAGCCAATGTTAAATAGGCATAAAGCAACAGGAGGAGATTTTTACACAATTGGGACTCTTAGTGAATATTCAGTATGTAGAGAATTGTTGTGGATGTTTTATGCTCCAATGTCTATGATGATATTCCAAATATGCGGAGATGCAAAATTTTCTATTCATTCTAATATATCTATACCCAGTTTAACAACTGTAAGTATATAAGAATAATCTATCAAATTAATGTTTTGATTATACAAAAATATTAATATTATAAAATTTTAGGTTGCTTTTAATAGCATTCTTACACCATTTTGTGAATATTTTTCAATGATACATGAAATAGAACAATTTGGAACTGAGCTATATTTAGAGCAGGATGGTTTAAATAAGAAACCACCTTTAACTTATGAAACATATAATTCAGTACTCAGACAACATTTAATGAAATTTAAATGTAAAATAATTGATTTAGAAAAAGCTGTCATGAAACAAGGTATTATTAAGGTTTGCATAGATATCTAAGAGTTATGAAATTTGTAAAGGTAATTTCTGATTGTATAGTTAATTATACTGACTTTTCAGATAAAATTACAACACTTTTATCTTTATCATCCATCCTGAACAAAAATTTATACAACATAAAAATTTTATATCAAGTTCACAAAAAGGCTATATCTAATTGGAGAGTTTACCCAAATTGGAAATGCGCGTCGAGATTATTGTCATCCTTATATTTTGAAATACAGAAATCTCACAACCAAGAAAGAACAAATATCTGTATAAGTTTATATTTATCTAGTCTCACTGTATATTTAAATATAATTGACATATGGTTAAGTGAAGGACGATTTGAAGATTGGAGAGAAGAATTTATAATTGCCAGGTAAAAATATATAAATGTAAAAAAAATTAAGAGCAATAGATCATAATCGTGTTTTTTAATTTTAGATCGCTAAATGATATAGGTTTAGAAAATAGTGAGCAATATGAAACATTTTCTTTGAGACCTTTGGATAGTATATGTTTATCAGATCCTATAATGCAATTTTTAATAAGAAAAGTACAACATATTGCTCAAAGTATTGAGTTATTAGTATCTTTGGACCGTATTTCAGACATATGGAAAATTAATATTGGGAATGATGGTACATAATACTTTTAACTTTATTTTACATATAACACTATTATTACAATATATTATACTTTTTATAGGAACGAAAACATCTTTGATTGAAGAATTTTGTACTAAATTAGATGGAGAAATTTCTAAGTACAATAAATGTGAGATACAAACAGAAGTATCTTCAACTGATGATGAAATCGTAGAAGATAAACATAATGAAGATATTGATCAAAATATCATACAACAATTAACTGAGTTTAACAATCCATTTTTATTAAAAGCATTAGAAAATTATCTTCCTTCTGAATTATTGAATAAAAGTACCACTAGTACTTTTATTTCTAAATGTCAAAATAACAAAGTAGGGACTGTTAATATATTTAAAAGGTATTATTATAAACTTAAGTAGTACTTTATTAAGAATATTTTATATTTCAAAGCCATAATATACTTTTGTAGACTTGAAGAGGTATCAGATCATATATTGCCATTTAGGAAAATATTAGAAAATATATTAGCAGAGATTCTAACTTCACGGTATAATGGTGCGAGTAGATTAGTGAAACAAATGATGTCAGAAGAATATAAATTGGAATCACATTTAACACTAATGAGATCGGTTTATATGATGCAAGCTGGCCATATCATGAACAAGTTTTATCAAAAATTATTTCATGAGGTATGCACTAATATATTGCATTTATATTATTAAATTTTTATTGTATGCATTTTTGTTTTAGATTGAAACTAATCGTATGTGGAATAATTCATATTTTTTATCATGCATATTGGAAGAAATTCTTTCTCAATGGTGGCCGAATTCAAGTTCACGTTGGTCTATTACAGTTTCTAATACACATACAGATCAAGTATTAATGGCTGTAGATAATTTAACGTTACATTATGCTATTGGCTGGCCTATGAATATTGTTTTAAACGAAAAAACTTTTATAAAGTATAATGAAATATTTAGATTTCAATTAAAATTGAAGTGGGCTTTGTGGACATTAAATAATTTAAGATTTAGTGGTAAGATATGATAAAAAGCTTTTGCAGTAAAATCTTGTTATATAGCTTTTTAGACAATGAAACGATTAATATAATTCCAGATTTAGAAGGATCAAAGTTGTGCAAAAGAAATAAGTTGGAACAATTTCATATAAGACGAATTGAAAGTTTACGATTTTGTTTACTACATGCAATCAGTTCTATACATACATATTTATCAGGTCAAGTACTAGAAAATTTGAGTATCATACTAGAAAAATCTCTAACACAGACTGATAGCCTTGATGCAATTGTGTCAGGTAAACTAATCAATGTTATCACGATTTATTAATATTTCAACCTATATTTTCTAACTCAATATTTTAATACAATTACAGTGCATAATGAGTATTTAAGAAAGGTTCATGAACATTGTTTATTAACGCAGGAGTATGAGGATTTGATGGCTACTATAATAAACGTATGACCGAATTTCATTATTTAAGATTGTATATCGTTCATGTTATTTTACATAATTTTTTTCAATGTATTTTCAGTTAATTGAAATGTGCAGTCATATTCGAGCTCGGTGGAATTATGCAAAATTAATGTTTGTCAGTGAAGAGTTAGATGTACTGGAAAGTAGCTATAACAAATATCATACATACCTTGCTTTAGCTTTACACAACGCAATACAAAATAAGGATGCAAGTTACTGTAAGTTTACAACTTTATTAACAGTTTTATGCATAACATACCAATTTAGAAATTTCATATTTAATAGAATTACTTCATAAAGCAGTGAATTGTGTAATTAAATATTTGATAAATAATTCACGTATGTTAATTCACATAATGAATATTTCTTTATATTATTTTATTTACAGTGACTGGTTTAAGTTCAGCATTTAACTGCAATATGTCAAGTGCTAAACACTAATATGTGACCATATCAAATTTTTTAATACTCTACTGTCATATCTATAAAAGAACGTGATACTGTAACAAATGTATATTATTATTAGAAATTTCTTTTTATATTTTTAGTATTGATTAGGTTTTGTACTGATTACAAATACGTTTCCATTAGTAAGAGTATCTCATCAATGTATTACTTTTATTAAAGTCTTGTAACTGGTTGTATTATAGCTCCTTCTAATAGCATATTTTCATTCCTTGTATATTTTCACATAGTTTGAAACTGTATTTTTAAATATTCTATTAAATAATTTACAAATAATTTGTAAAGTGAAAATAAATTTTATTTTAATTTTTGTAAATTTAATTTCTTTTTTCCATTTCACAATCCAGCCCAATTCCTATACATATTTTACAGACGAATTAATGCTACAATATCATATTAATTCAAGAAATGAATCAATAGAGAATGATGGTCTTATTTATCCGTTTAAAAATTTTAATCAAAGTTTATTAATCGAAATAGCTTATCAACACTTACCACCATCAGGATTATCTATTCCAATTCCAAAAATAATTCATAAATCAGACTGGAATAAGAACAGGTAACAAATGTATATTTTGATCTCGCACTTTATTACTATAGTAATTAAAATTTGCTATATAATAAAATTGTGATTCTGTCAAATTTGTAGTAAAATATTGTACAATTGTTTAAACATTTAAAATTTGTATTTTTCAGTTTCCAATCTGAATATTCTTTGCCTAATGATATTAATCTTAATGAATATGATCAAACGTTTTCATATATACGGTGGTATCAATTGGAGGAAAGTATTATGTTTAATTTGCTGTCCACACATTCTTTAAATGAAGCAATGAAAGATTTTATTGACGATGATAGTTCAGAAACTAGTTGATTATGATCTATATAATAAATAATTCATGAAAATAAATAACAAAAAAATTAAATACTTGAGACAAAAATGTAAATAGAATTTAAAATAAATATTTATTAAGAATTATTTTTATATTTACTCTAAGTTGAACTTTTTTTGAACTCTAGTACTAATAGTATACTGTAAATTTCAATAGATGTTAATAGGTTTTAATACTCGTTTACGTTATTTATTTAACATAATTTTATTAAAAACATTAATAAGAAATAATAAAGTAATTACATCTTTTAGTACGTAAATATTTATGAAATTAATATACAGATAACATGATTATGACTTATTAGCAGTATTTAGGATAAACTGAAAAATCCGCACAAACAATCTTTCTTTCTGCTTAAAGACTTAAATAGAACATTTTATGTATAAGAGTTAACTCTGTGCAATTACAACAGTACCATTTTGTCCCATTGTTCCACTTTGTGATACTGTAGGTGCATTTGATGTTTCATTGATAGGAGGTGTTGAATGATTATTAACATTTGTAGCAGTCATAGTTTTATTACGTAATTCGAAAACTTGCTGTATAGCTTTGCGAAAACAAAGGAAATTGTAATCAATTACACCTATAAATTAAAAGAAAAATTTCAAAATTATTTCGAATCTATTATTAAATTTTGTTAAATAATTATATTACCTTGTCTATCAAAATTATCTTCACGTAAAATACAAACTAAAGCTAAGAATTTATTAACTTCTCGCAGATATAAAATTGTTCCATTATTTAGTTTAATTAGGCTAGAACTCTGATTATCAAATGCTGCAGCTTCTAAATCCTCCCTCAAACTAAAATTAGTATAAACTTAATTATGTGCTTTATATAATTTATATAATTTTATATAAAAATTAGTAAAACATACCCATATATACAAGATACATCAATAACAACATCAATCATATCACAGCAAAGCTCATAACTTTGCATATCTACAGGAGAACTGTCAGTTGCAATATAAATTTTAGATACTACATCAAATAAAAATGCTTTTTCAATTGCAGAATTCTGTAAAAATAATTTATTATTTTATAAAGAAACAATAAATAGAATTATATTTTTTCTCTCTTACCGATATGAGTATGTTAAGTAAATTTTCTAGAGTTGGTAACTGTGGTATTAGCTTTTGAACAACTTTACTAAATGCTTCAAATATACTATGATCATATATAGATGTCAAATGAAAGCTTAGATGTATTTGATCACATCCTGAAATGTATGCAAGTTTTCATATAATATTAATGAAATAAAAATATTGTTTTAATCATCTGTTACTTACCAGAATCTGCAAGATCATCATTTGCTCTAGTATGTATATCTCTTTGTGTTTCCATTTTACAGTCATCAGATAAACCATCTACCTTATGTATGAAAACTTCAAATTTTATTGCTTGATTAACTTTATATGCTTTCGTAACTGTTAAATGAAGTTTATTAAGTGCTTCCATATAATCATCTTGAGCATCAATAACAAACACCAATGCTCCACAACCACCAAAAATCATATCACTGTCAAAAGTAGGATCAAAGAAGTCAATTTGCCCTGGGAAGTCCCAGATTTGAAACTGAACAAAACTAGAGTTACTTATATCATCCTTAATAATCTTATTTGTGCTTTCCAAAAATAAGGTTTCATTTGGTGACATTTTATGAAAAACTACTTTTTGTATTGATGATTTTCCACTTCTAAAATAAATGATAAAATAACTTATTATAATGCAGTTTAACCATTCAATTTAAATATTGTCAAAATTAATATACCTTCGAAGACCCATTAAAAGTATCCTAGGTTTTTGTTCCCCAGCTAAGGGATCCATAGATTCTTCTGTTTCTCCATCGAATGGAGCATATCCAAAATCTTTAGGGAAAGAACCTACATCATAACCTGCTTGATACTGATCGTCATCATCCTATAATATTTTTATTAATATAAATATTACAACATATACTAAGTATTATAATACCTTTGATACAGAGTACATAGAATAATGTTTAATAAACTATTAAATATTACTTGAATGCAAAAGTATATCATTTAAACATTGTATTTTTCTTTTCTTTAGCAGTTACAATTTGAACATATAATGTGACATAAGGAATTAGAAATACATTTATATATTATTCAAACAACTGTATCAATAAATAAAATGAATTAAATTATCAATTCAACAATTTAAATTATTGATGCACTTACCATGTTCTTATTTTATATATTTTAGTTATTTTTAAACCAAGGTATCCACAAACTCTCACAATATTATTGTACACTATAAATTTAAGAAACTGTGCGTTAATAACAATTAACAATCAATGCAAATAACATATGTACATGCAATTGCATGATTCATACTAAATTATACATAGTAGTGATACAATATCAATACACATTGACACACAAAAATAAATATTCATTTTCAATCATTTTAATTAATTGTAAATTAAGTTTGTATCATACATTAGAATAATATTCATAAATTTTTAATAAAATAGATCATATTTATTATCAATTTATTATAATAATAATTTTCATGCTAAATATGTTTATAATAATATGAACTGAAGCATATAAGAACGTATTATAATAACTCGTATGCAAATATTATACAGATAATTACAGCACTGAATGAATGAGGCATTCTTTATTTCATGAAAGAACCACAGAATATACCAGAGGCGACACTCTCAGTCGATGCCTTTGTTGTCTCGAAAACGCTGACCCTTTAAATTGGTTGTGCAAACGAGCGGGATATTTAAATTGAGCAAATATGTCAATCTCAAATAATTTGGAATATATTTGAAGAAAAGAATATAACAAAATGAAAAATAAATTTGCATATAATAATTCGTAAATAATTTACAATAGAATATACCGTAATATATTAATTAACAATCATTATGCAACATATCTGCAAGAATAAGTTAAGAAAAATAATAAATTTAAACAATTGCAACAATAAATTTGTTAATAAACAATCGAAAAATATAAAATTATGACAAAATTAATGTTAGAATAATTATACAACTTCCAATCCGAGTGGTTGCACGCTATTGGTCGATTACATGATGTTTAATTGGTTACTGTAAACTACCAATCACTCCAACAGGTTGAATTTGATCTATTGGTCGATTATACGATCTCTAATTGGCTACTGTTAACAACCAATGACACTTACACTTGAGGAGGTCGAAATTATTAGTTCTATTTTGAAAGTCGAGGAGGTCGGATGTCGGCTGTCAACACTTACCGGTACGAGTCAAGGGTTCACTTATTCGATATTGTGGTTGTTCCTATGTTACCTAATGTGTTATAACAAGTGTTTAGTGTGCTTTAATAAATATTTTTTAATAAATATGGGGGTGTATAACAAATTTTATGGTGTGATTTTACAAGTGTCAAAGTGCTTACCGGGGTGTTTTAATTTGTAATTGCGCATGTGTATACGAATACATTAGTGTGTTTTATAGTGTTGTTATACAAGTGTTTTACTATTATTATTAATTATTTTACCGGGTTTTATGGTGTTATTACTTGTGTTTTTACAAATTTTTGTGAACATTTAATGAGTTTATGGTGTGGTTACCTACGCGTTTTGACATGCTTGTGCACGTGTTTAATGTAATTTACTGCGTAGTTGTATAAGTGTCTTACCGCCTTTTTTAAAATATTTTACCGGGTTTTATGGTGTGGTTACCTAAGTGTTTTTACAAATTTTGTGAACGTTTCAATTTATAATTGTGCATGCATATACGAATACATTAGTGTGTTTTACCATTATTTTTCAAATATTTTACTGATTTTGACATGCTTGTGCAAGTGCTTTAGTGTAATTTATAGCGTAGTTGTACAAATGTTTAACCGTTACTTTTTAAATATTTTACTGAGTTTTGTGGCGTTATTACCTACGTGTTTTTGCAAATTTTTGTGAACGTTTAGTATGTTTTACGGTGTGGTTACGTGTTCCGGTATATTTTTGCAAACGTTTTAGCATGTTCCATAAGTGTTCTGACATACATTCTCAAATGTTTTACAACATTTCACGATATTATTATTGATAAACGTTTGCAAATTTATAACCGAATTCTGTAATGTAGTTTTTGTACTTCTGCATGCTAATCAAAATGCAAATCGATACACAGTTAATTAATCGTTGTGTTCCTTTTATGATTACAGAAGGCCACTCCAACTTCATGGACAAACTGCCCAATCCAAATCTGACGAAAGCAGCCAAGCAGTCAATCAACCAAGTAGCCAAGCAGCGAAGCAGTCAATTAACCAAGTAGCCAAGCAGTCAATCAACCAAGCAGCCAGTCAATCAGATGCTTTACCGGTAAAATGATCGCAGTGATGCAAGTCAGCGATCGGTGAGTCGCATGCTTTACGATTCCTCCGGTTCCCATCATGTCGTAGGACGAATGGTCCGAAGCGACACGGGAACTGGTTGTATTTTTATTATTTGAGCGAGCATAGTGACCACGACTGTACGATCGTGTAAAATTCGTACACACTGTTTATTTTATTTATTAGATCAGGTCAGGGTTTTCTTGTACATTTTTCTTTTCTTATCAATTTTTAAAACTACGTAGAAGTCGGATGACCCTCCGATTTCGTAGTAGTTGTAGAGTCATAGTATTATAGAGTCACTTTTAAATTATTTTTATAAATTTTACACATGTACAAGAAAGTATCGCGAAAAACAGATTTCGATATCTAAGTTATTTACGAATGTTGAATCATTTAGAAATTTACTTTGATATCACAAATCTGTTAAAAATGAAACAACCGTATACTTAGATTTTTGCAAAGTGATCTTCCATTTTGAAAATTTTTTAAAGTTAGAGTTAATTTTTGCTGGAAGACACTTTATTAGCATGTTTCTAATCATGTTTTTAGCTCAGGATTTTCAGCACACATGAAGAAAACTGGTAGGTCAAAATACATTTGGCCGTGTTCATTTTTATGCTCTATACTCATGCGCGTGCTTAGATGCTACTCGCATGGGTTAGGGCAGGTGGACACGGTTTAGTTTTAAGATGTTTAGCGATCGACAAATTGACAGTGAATTATCGACACAAGTTACACGTGTGTGTGTGGTTAGGTCGTGGACCTTGTGTCGATTTATTTTTTAAATTTTGCAAATTTTATTTATGCATACAAAATGCTAGTCGAGTCATTTGAGATTGCTTACAAAGTAAAAGTAGAGTCATTTGAGATTGCATACAAAATGCAAGTAGAGTCATTTGAAAATTATATAAAGTTAAGTTACGAAATTGTATGAGTAGTTTAAATTATTACATGTACATATTGCATTGAATATTCGAAAGAGTACGAAAATGAAATATGTATGTTCACTGTCGATTGTCGATCGATTTCAGCAAAAAGGTATGAACTTAGAGTGTGAATGTAGTATTGAACTCGGGTGTCGGAGACGTCCCGGGACGTACTCCCTAGGATTAGGCTTTTTTGCACCCGGGTGGTATGTGTGAGAACCGTGGAGTGTGTTTTTGTGAGAGTGGACTTTGCAATTTTTTAAATATAGCGATAGGCAGGCAGGTAGCTTACTTCTGGTGTGAATGAGTTAGTTTTAAGTAGGTAGGGCCAGAGCAAGCTTTCGCGTTTCTCTGTCCTTCCACTCACACGTGAGATGCTTGCATCTGGGGGGTTCACGAAAAATCGAGAAGAGAAAAATATTAAATATGAATTTATTTAATATTCTCTTGAACTCGATTGTTCGTTCAGGCCAGGCCTTTTAGTTTTTAAGTCGCAGTCGGGTTCTAGATCCGACTGCAAAAATGAAGTACAAAGTGAAGTGAAGTGAAGTGAAATAAAATATTCTGCTCGGACATTCTTTTACGGACAGCGCATTCTGAGAATCGCTGGTCGTATTTTTAATTTCGAGTCATTTTTACAAAAGTAGAGAATTTTATTTTACAAGAATTTGTTACATAAAATTTTGATTTCGTTATTGATCAAAACAAGTGGATAGTGGTCATTTTTATTTCGGTAAAAGTGACTGCGTTCCGTTTGCGGAGATCGATAGCGAAATCGAGAATTTATGTAATTGAAAAATAAGAATGTCCGAGTTACCGTAAAAATTCGCGAGTGATTTTTGTGAGGCTTTGCCGAAGAGAGAAGAGGCTATATGCCGAAGAGCCCCGGCAAAATTTGCCAAAGAAGAGGGGAACTATTAATGGCTGTCCATCCTAAAATCTTAAGATCTTAGGATGGACAGTCATTTTGTCACTATGCTCGCTATTATTTTATTGTGTTTTACATGTGCTTTTTTAAACGATACGAAATGTATCGTTTTGCTCGAAGTTTTACGAGCAAAGCCACCCGCGATTCGAAATTATGCCCTCCCTATTAAATTCCGATATTAGAGATTTTGCGATTAAATTTTGAGATTAGAGTTTTGCATATCCCTTCGCGATTAGATATTTTTATACTTTCGCTATTAAATTTCGAGATTAGAGATTTTTTTTCCGTTTGCAATTATATTACGAAATTAGAGTCATTGCATGCCTTCGCGATTCGAGATTTTTATACCCCCGCGATTTTATTACGACATTAGAGATCCCTTCGCGTTTTTATTACGAAATTAGAGATTTATCCTTTCGCGATTATATTTCGAGATACGTGATTTTTACATCCCTTCGCGATTTTAATTTCTCCGAATTTTATGTGCTAATTATTTTTCTCTGTTTCAGGAACTGATTTTGTATAAATTGTTTTATTCTTGGTTGATCTTTCGTAATTTTCATTGTGTGTGTTTTCTGCTTCTCGATAGGGTCTTCTCGTCAAATTTTCTGTGTTAATAAATTTTTGTAAGTTTCAGAATTTGATTTTTCTCTTTTCTAAAATTTCGATGTTAATAAATTTTTGTCTGTTTTAGTGTTTCTTCTTTGGTAAGTTCTATTGTCTTCTCAAATCCGCAATTTTCATTGCGTTTTCTGTTTTGAAATTTTTGTATGAAATAAAGAAAAATTTTCCTTCTCCACTCCCAACTTTATGTGTTAATAAAGTTTTCTCTGTTTCAGAATTTAATTTTTGGTAAGTTCTCACATTATTCTCTGTTCTGAAATTTTTGTGCTAATAAATCTTTATCTGTTTTAGAATTTAATTTTTGGTAAGTTCTCACATTATTCTCTGTTCTTAAATTTTTGTGCTAATAAATCTTTATCTGTTTCAGAATTTAATTTTTGGTAAGTTCTCACATTGTTCTCTGTTCTCAAATTTTTGTGCTAATCAATTTTTATCTGTTTCAGCATTTAATTTTTGGTAAGTCCTATTGAGTGTTTTAAATTTATTCCGAGCTTGTGGGAGGACAGGGTGGGCTCGGGCGTAAGTTTTTCGTCACAATCTGTGGCGAAAAACTTACGCATTTTTTAGTGCCTCTTGTTCTACCTTGCACTCATTTTCACGACAAATTTTCTACTTTTTACATATTAACAATTTTTCACTAGCTTTATTTATTATAGACTTTTATTTTTAAAGCATTAGTTTATTCTTGTGAATTGATTGAAACATAAAAGAAGGTTCTTCAAACTTTCTTTTTATTTCCTTCATTTTTCTTTTGTATAATTTTACTTTATACGAGTGCAAGTTTAGAACAAGAGGCACATGTAGAGTCTTTAATTGCATTTTTTAAATGTGTAAATGTTTTTATTTTCAGGCTTAGCTTTTATTTTCAGCTTTTATTTTCAGATATTATCTTCTTAAATTTTTTGAATTTTTCATTATTTTTTCGGGTCCTAAAGTTTCCAAATTTCATAATGATGTTATTTCGGGTTTTGAATGTATAATTTTCTTATTATTTTAGTTGGAGTTTCGAACTCTTGGATTTCTTGAGAATTTTATTTGCGGTTTTGAGGTTTCAAACCTCATCGTAATTTTATTTTAAGTTTTGTAGTTTTCAGATTGTTACCGTGATTTCATTTCGAGTTGTAAGGTTCTTGTATATCATTGTAATTTTATTTTCGGTTTTGAGGCTTTCAAACTCAAACAATTTCGATTTTTTAAGTGTCGCATTTCGAATCAAATTCGAATTTTGTTCTTTCTCGTCCAATTTCCTATCTTAATTACATTTATCTGTTTCAGGTTTTAATTTTACGTAAGTAATTTTTAATGTTTCATTTTTATTTTAACTACTTTTGTCTGTTTCAGATTTTTATTCAAGTAAGTAACTTTTAATGTTTCATTTTTGTTCTAATTACTTTTGTATGTTTCAGATTTTTATTTCAAGTAAGTAACTTTTAATGTTTCATATTTGTTCTAATTACTTTTGTCTATTTCAGATTTTTATTTCAAGTAAGTAACTTTTAATGTTTCATTTTTGTTCTAATTATTTTTGTATGTGACAGGTTTTTATTTTAAGTAAGTAATTGAATGATTAATGTTTCACTAATAAGATTTGTCTGCTTCAGATTTTCATTTCAAGTAAGTAACTTTTAATGTTTCATATTTGTTGTAATTACTTTTGTCTATTTCAGATTTTTATTTCAAGTAAGTAACTTTTAATGTTTCATTTTTGTTTTAATTACTTTTGTCTGTTTCAGATTTTTATTTTAAGTAAGTAACTTTTAATGTTTCATTTTTGTTTTAATTATTTTTGTATGTTTCAGATTTTTATTTCAAGTAAGTAACTTTTAATGTTTCATTTTTGTTCTAATTATTTTTGTATGTGACAGGTTTTTATTTTAAGTAAGTAATTGAATGATTAATGTTTCACTAATAAGATTTGTCTGTTTCAAATTTTCATTTTAAGTAAGTAATGTTTCATATGTGTCTTAATAATTTTTGTCTGTTTCAGATTTTAATTTCAAGTAAGTAATTTATTTTCTGTCTTAATGAATATTTGTCTGTTTCGGATTTTAATTTCAAGTAAGTAATTTATTTTCTGAGCTAATAAATATTTGTCTGTTTCAAATTTTTGTTTCAAGTAATTAATTTTTAATGTTTCACGTTTGTCTAAATTATTCTTGTATGTTACAGGTTTTTATTTTAAGTAATTAGTTTATTTTCTGTCTTAATGAATATTTGTCTGTTTCAGATTTTTATTTCAAGCAAGTAATTTATTTTCTGTGCTAATAAATATTTGTCTCTTTCAGATTTTTGTTTTAAATAAGTAATTTTTAATGATTGATATGTATGTTAATAATTTTTGTATGTTTCGTGTTTTAATTTGATGTAAGTAACTATTCATGTTTTGTATTTATCTTAATTACTTTTGTATGTTACAGATTATTTGCCTATTTTTATCGAGTCGACTGGAATTTTATTTCTCTTTTACTCCCAAAATATGCATGTAAATGTTAGCATGAGTTGTGCATCCCTAAGCATTATAATTTTACTAATCTTGCATGTGCTTCTCTTGCATGTTCATTTACTTATTTATTTTTACACCCAATTATTCTGTAGGTAATGAACGGATCATCATTGAAGACTTCCTTCGCTGGATTTCATAGACTATCGCGCAAATTTTAAGTTAATTTTAAGTTGCGACTATTGTAAAATATTGTAGTATGAATGAGTGAATGTGTGAGATGCGTATACGCGAAGATTGAAAACGTCGATGGACATCGTGGGATGCGTGCGTTAGTTTTAAGTTCATTGCGTGCGTTAATTTTAAGTAAGGTGTGCTTGTGGGCAGGGCGGGTGGGTCCTTGTAAGTACCTCTACTTCCAACTTGCACTCGTCTTGACAATTCTCAATCTTTTTACGCGTTAGCTTGTAGTATACCCAGTTATTTTTTGTCAATTGTTCCGAACCCAAGTGGATCATTGGGGGTTCATAGCGCTGTGAACACGCGGCAGAGGTGGGCTGCAAGTGCTGGTGTAGCGCCAGGGACACATCTCTGCGGGGCCGATCGATTGATGTACCATCTCGATCTGCTGCCTCACGGTAGGGGTTTCCTCTCTGCAGTCAGACTTACTTCAAACGTAAGCGGGGAGAAATGGGAGACCCTCCGCGGATGTGTCACTCGTTCTTGCCAGTATTTTCGGTTCATCTCTGTCTCGTGGTTCACGTAAGCCACTATGAACTACCCTTTGACCCATGGAAGGCGAGGTTCACTTGGCGAAAAATACTGTTCCCCTTTTTGCAGAAAGTTCTTCTAACTTTCTTTTCTTTTTGCAGAAAGTTCTTCTAACTTTCTTTTGTTTTAGTAGAAAGTTCTTCTAACTTTCTCTTTTGCCCCTTTGCTTTTTGACTTCGGCATAGATCATAAGAGTGCAAGCTTAGAAGTAGAGGTACCCTGCGGCGTTTAGAATAAGTTATGCGTATGTGTGTGGGATCCCATGCGGTTAGTATTAAGTTAATGTATGTGCGTGCGTGCGATACAAGTTCTTTGCTGGATTGTGGTAAAGAACTTGTATATGCGAGCCTATGAGCTATGTAGAGTCAGAACTCATTTATCCTTCTGATAAATGAGGTTGCATTTGGAGGGAGGAAGGGATTTGGAGTTAGGGTGGGTCACTATCGTAGCCACCTCCTCGTGGTGTGACCCGGTAATCGATGTTGTTTTCTAAATATTTTTCGCGAAATTAATATTAGAAAACCATATCGAGCTAAGAGCTACGATTATAATTTCTAAATTTCATATCTTGATTGCATTAATTCCGAGCTGTGGGAGGACAGGGTGGGCTCGGGCGCAGGTTTTTCGTCACTATTTGTGACGAAAAGCCTGCGCAAATTGTAAGTGCCTTTTGTTCTAACTTGCACTCATTTTTAACTTAATTTTTAACTTGTTACATATTAGATTACTACAAATTAGATTGTTACGTATTAGATTGTTACATATTAGATTTTAACAGTAGCCTATCATTATTATTGTCAATTGCTTCAAAATTAAAAGAAAGTTCTTCCAACTTTCTTTAACTCTTTTCTTTACACATTTTTGTATTATAACGAGTGCAGTGTTAGAACAAAAGGCACATTTAGGGCTTTTGTTATATGTATTGTAGTGTGCGTGAGTGTGTGATGTGAGTACAGGATGTAGGACTTATTCGTCTCATAGTTTTTCAAATTCTAAATGATTTTATTTTTCGCTTCCGCAGATTTTCAATTTAGCTTCGAGGTATCTGGAATACCTCGTCTTTTCAATTTAGTTTTAAGGTTTCTAATTTCTTGTGGTTCTTATTTCAGATTTGAGGTTTTCAAACAGCATTCTGTATTTATTTCAAATTTTGAAGTTTCTGAATCTTTCTGCCTTTTTATTTTCAAGTTTCTGAATGTGTTTGCCTTTTTATTTTCAAGTTTCTGAGTCTTTCTGCCCTTTTATTTTGAAGTTTCTGAATCTCTTTGCATTTTTATTTTGAAGTTTCTGAATCTCTCTGCCTTTTTATTTTGTAGTTTCTGAATCTCTTTGCTTTTTTATTTTGAAGTTTCAGAATGTCTTTGTCTTTTTATTTTCAAGTTTCTGAATCTTTCTGCCTTTTTATTTTGAAGTTTCTGAATCTTTCTGCCCTTTTATTTTCAAGTTTCTGAATCTCTTTGTCTTTTTATTTTAAAGTTTCTGAATCTTTCTGCCTGTTTACTTTGAAGTTTCTGAATCTCTTTGTCTTTTTATTTTGAAGTTTCTGAATCTTTCTGCCTTTTTATTTTGAAGTTTCTGAATCTTTCTGCCTTTTTACTTTGAAGTTTCGGAATGTCTTTGTCTTTATATTTTCAAGTTTCTGAGTCTTTCTGCCTTTTTGTTTTGAAGTTTCTGAATCTCTTTGTCTTTTTATTTCGGTGTTGAGGTTTTCGAATCCATAATTTCATTTCGGATTTCAAAGGTTTCAAAACCATCGATTTCGATTTTTCAAGAGTTTCGTTTTTTGCTTCTTCAATTTTCTGTCTTAATGACTTTTGTCTGTTTCAGGTTTTCATTTCAAGTAAGTAAGTCAATGTTTTATATATCTAATCAGTTTTGTCTGTTTCAGATTTCTTTTTAAGTAAGTAATTCAATATTTCTTATGTGTCTAATAACATTTCCTGTTTCAGATTTTTATTTCAAGTAAGTAATTCTATATTTCATATTTGTCTAATTATATTTTGTCTCCTTCAGATTTTTATATCAAGTAAGTAATGTTTCATATGTGTCTAATTATATTTTCTCTGTTTCAGATTTTTATTTCAAGTAAGTAATTCAATATTTCATATTTGTCTAATTATATTTTGTCTCTTTCAGATTTTTATTTCAAGTAAGTAATTCAATACTTCATATATGTCTAATTATATTTTGTCTCTTTCAGATTTTTATATCAAGTAAGTACTGTTTCATACATGTCTAATTATATTTTCTCTATTTCAAATTTTTATTTTAAGTAAGTAATTCAATGTGTCCTATGTGTCTAATCACATTTTTATGTTTCAGGTTTTTATTTTAGTAATTCATGTTTGTCTTAATTTCATTTATATGTTTCAGGATTTTATTTTAATTGGGCAATGAAATGATTTATGTATCCTAATTACATTTTTATGTTTCAGATTTTTATTTTTAATAAGCAATTGACTATTTCTCAAATATATTATGCATTTCATTTACGCATTTTTATCGAGTCGACTCGAATTTTTTTTCACTTTTATTCTGAAAATGTTAGTACGAATTTTGCATGTCAGCATAAATTGTGCATATTGGCATGAATTTTGCATATTAGCATGAATTTTGCATATTAGCATGAATTGTGCATGCCTAACTATCATAACGTTACTACTCCTGCATGTGCTTTTCTGTCTCCTCTTTTTATTACTCCTAATTATTACACAGGTAAAGAGTAAGTTATCTTTCAAGACTTCCTTCGTGGGATTCCATCACCTAATTTTAAGTTTATTTTAATTTAATTTTAAGTTTCATCTATTGTAACATATTGTAGTATGAATGAGTGAACGTGTGAGATGCGTATACGCGAAGATTGAAGACATCGATCAACGAAGAATCATCGAGGGATCTTCGTGGGATGCGTTAGTTTTAAGCAAATTTTATGCGAGTGTTAGTTTTAAATAAAGTGTGCTCGTGGGCAGGGCGGGTGGGTCCATGTAAGTGCCTCTCATTCTAACTTGCACTCATCTTCTCAATTCTCAAACATTGTACGCGTTAGATTGTAGTGTACCCAGTTATTTTTTGTCAATCGTTCCAAGCCCAAGTGGATCATTGGGGGTTCATAGCGCTGTGAACACGCGGCAGAGGTGGGCTGCAAGTGCTGGTGTAGCGCCAGGGACACATCTCTGCGGGGCCGATCGATTGATGTACCATCTCGATCTGCTGCCTCACGGTAGGGGTTTCCTCTCTGCAGTCAGACTTACTTCAAACGTAAGCGGGGAGAAATGGGAGACCCTCCGCGGATGTGTCACTCGTTCTTGCCAGTATTTTCGGTTCATCTCTGTCTCGTGGTTCACGTAAGCCACTATGAACTACCCTTTGACCCATGGAAGGCGAGGTTCACTTGGCGAAAAATACTGCTCCCCTGTTTTGATAGAAAGTTCTTCTAACTTTCTTTGCTTTTTGTAGAAAGTTCTTCTAACTTTCTTTCCTTGTAATAGAAAGTTCTTCTAACTTTCTTCCCTTTGGTTTTTGAATTCGTCATAGATCATTTGAGTGCAATCTTAGAATGAGAGGCACCCTGCGGCGTTTAGAATAAGTTAAGTGTATGTGTGTGGGATCCCATGGAATGAGTATTAAATTAATGTATGTGTGTGCGTGTGGTACAAGTTCTTTGCAATTTTGTAGTAAAGAACTTGTACATGCGAGCCTATGAGCTTAGTAGAGTCAGAACTCATTTATCCTTCCGATAAATGAGGTATTGCAATTGGAGGGTGGTTGGGACTTGGAGTTAGGGCGGGTCACTATAGTAGCAACCTCCACGTGGTGTGACCTGGTAATCGGTATCGTTTTCTAAACATTTTTATAGAAATGAATTTTAGAAAACGATATCGAGCTAATAGCTACTATTATAATTTCATTTGTTCCATATTTACTTTTACGAAAATGTTTGGAACATTCACTTGTAACTACATTCACTAGTGTTAATTGACGAGTGCTGCTATCTTCACGTTGAGGTTGGAAACTTTTCATCTCACTCTGAATCGGTACAGAAGAATACGTTACAGAAATATACTACATATGGAGGACTATCTGGCATTTAGACAATGATCCTGTCAACATGAGTGAAACCCCTAGCAGACGATACCATCTAATGTTGTCAAAAAATTTATAAATAAAATATCATAACCATTAAACTAAAAACGATCATATGTTTTAGATCGACGTGTCTTTAATCATTATTTATAAGGAACAATTTATAAGGAGATATGTTAGAAAATCTTGCTGTTAAATTATGCTTACTTTTACCAGAAAAGGCGCATTCGGGTATTTATAATTTGTTTTGAATTACATATTTATTGATATCATTAAACTTTAGAGAGATTGCATACTATTAATGTTTTATTATATTGATGTTTGTTAAACGAGTGCAAGTGAATTTTTATAAAATCAAAGTTTAATTTTTAGCAGAACAATGGAAATTGTTAGGACAGGAAAGAGATGGATCATTGTTAGTTGGGTGGACAGAGGAAATTGTAGAAGACGGTGTGAGCACATCATATACTGTTATAGGCCATTACGACCGGATTAATGACAAACTACAAGTATGTATGTTTGAAAATATTTAATTCTCTTTTTCAATAGAATATACATAACTAAAATTGTTAACAACATCCCATAGGTATTACACCAATTCTCAGAAGTATTAAACATTGTGCAAGCAACGATAAATCAGAGTAGAACTGTTCTTGGATATGTGATAAAACAAAAAGTTAATACAGACAACAATGTTGAATCTGAGGAAGAAAAAGATCAAAGTATGTTAACTGAGATTGAAATGTATGAAGCATATATAATTGAATTAAAAGGAAAAGAAGTGAAAATCCATAATTTAGATGCAAAAAGGTCTAAGCAAGTACGAATTCAATTCTTGTATAAAGAAAAAGAACATGGGAAATGGGACAAATTCTTATTGTTAATACATCAAGAATGTGAGAAATTACTAAAGTTATTCTTCAATATTCTTTTTTAATATTTATTGTAAATTTAATTGTACATTCTTACAGGCATTATAATATATACCATATTGTTTGATACATCTACATCAGATTTTCAAACCATACAAGAATTAAAATCTGAGTCATTGGTTAAAGAGTTTATTTGGGCACAATGGGATATGATAAATCAGGTTTTGTATCATATACATCATAGACGAATTCCAGTGAGTTTAGTTTCTGAAGATGAAGATACAAAAGAGAACAAATCTGTGAGGACTAATCCCACACTTAGTGGTCTTCAGTTTCATACTGAGTTACCGCATGAAACAGTGGTATGTAACATACAGCACTATAATAATAATTTCAATGTATTTAAACATGTTGTTTTTTGTTGTAGTTGAACATACCACTAAATTTGCCTCAGTTATCAACTTCTTCTAAGTGTGGAACTTATGAAGATGATGTGATACCTTTGAGAGTACACGATTGCTCCTTAGATCTTATTGTCATTTCTGATTCCAAAGGAATGGTCTGTGTTTGTCATCACTATTTGTATCGTCCAGTAAAACCACAACAGCATGTACTTAACTCGTTGAATGAATCTAACACAGTGCATTTTGCATACTCTGTAACGCTTCTTCATCATAGTTGTGTAATCCATTGTGTAATACCAGGCATACCATGGTCTCAGGCTAAACTCATACGTCCGACGTTTGCTATATACGGACATCATTACATTATTGTTCTTGTGCAAGGTTTATTTACTCATCTTCTTGAAATTGGAACAAATCATGAACCATGTTGCCATATATTATGTGGTCCTCTGACTGTTCTTCCATCCTATAGTTCTTATTTAGTACCACTACTTGAACTTGAAAATAATAACAAAGGAGGCAAAAAGAAATATGATTCAACTTCTGTGGAAGGAAATAATACATCTAATTTTAATGTCAACATATTAACAATAGACTTACCTACGTTGGATTTAGTACAATTAACAATCTCTCCTGATTTCCTCACTGAAGTATTTCGTAAAGAAGCTTCGATTGAAGTACGCTTGGGAATACTGCATTATTTTCTCTGTCATAGAAATGATCTGGATATTATTTCAGAATTAGTATGCACAATTGCAGAGAAACCTAGATCCTTGGAAATTGTGCGATACATGCAAGAAATTCTTATTGGTGGTTCATATGCTTTAGTACAAAAGAATTTATTAGCAGATGCTGTACCTTTATTAGCATTGTTACCTGTTACAACTATGGAAGAATATACAAGTTTTGAAATTAAAGTGAATGATTTAAATATAACATTGAGTCATGAAAAACTCTGGAATACATCAGTAATGTTACTTTCACCTCAACAAAGATTAATTCCTTATCGTAGCGATTTATGGACTAAATTATGGGATCAACTAAGTAAAAATAATGGAGATAAAGCAAGATTTAAACCTAGTAAAATTGCAGAGAAGTTGTTAGTTTCTTTAGCATGTTATCAGCCTGAAGCACTATCCAGATCCAGTACTCCAATGTCTCCAAGTGGAGGGTAATATTGTCTTATATAATTAAAAATCTCTTCAATGTACATTAACGTTTTTTGTTTTGTATTTAACTACTTTCTTTGTTAACAATTTGAGAAGTTGCATGTTTTTTCTCAGATATGTGAACTAATTAAATTACCTAATCTTTGTATAACTTATACAAGTTCTTAACTTATTTTAACATGTATTATTGCAGATTAGTTGTAGCTACAGTATCACTTGGAGATTTAACAAGTAGTCGAAACAGTAAATTGCTTGATTCAGGTTTGCCATTTAATGAAACAGAAAGTTGTACTGCTTCCAAACAAGAACACATTGTATCTGTAAATTTACGAGAATTATCTATGTACTTGTTAAAACATGGTACACCAACATCAATAACGCATGTTCAAGGATCGTGTACTCCGCTGCATGTTCATGCTATGGCAACCAGATATGTAGCAGCTCAATTGGAAACTTCACGAATCCTTTGTCAAATGTTATGTCGAGCTGCTAGTGTGGAGCCAAGAATGGAACAAGAACGTGGTTTTATCCTCGTGTAAGTTTTGAGTTATTTGAATAAAATTATTAATAAATTGCAATTGAACTTAAATTATTTATACTTTCAGTGATCAATTGGACGAAATACGACGGTGGTTGTTATTTGTATTATTAGAGCGATATAGACGTGCAATAGAAAGCATAGCATTTCCAGCACCACAAGGATTTACATCGTTTTTCACGTACCTCGGATATAGGACTTTAAAATATTCAATGTTTTTACAATATGTACAACGATCAGTATTTGAATTACAAGTCGATGTCAGTAAAATTATTATGGCTGGTACATGTATTTCTTTAAATTCTTTAAATTTCTTTAAACTGTATGTCATTTTCGTTTCATATTTACTTTATTTTTCTACAGATATTAGTGATACAAAAGAAAATGTTATACGTAAACTAACGTTACTGTCTTTGTTACCGAGATCACGAGCTAAAAGACTTCTAAACCAATGGTTGCACCCTGTAAGTTTCATGTTACGAGCTCGTGAACACGCTGCTAATATTTTGTCTGGTGAAGTGTGTCAAAATCGCGGTAGAACATTACAGCAAAAGAATCATCACAATGGTAAAAATAATATTGAGTAAATTATAGAAACAGCGTAATATAATATCTTATACAAAAAATTATGTGCAGGTTTAGCAGCATTTCCATCTGCAGATCGTTTATCTCCATTAGATACATTCCTTAATCTGCTTACAGCAAAAGGTATGTTAAAATTAATAATTTTGTAACTGGTTGTAATCATAACTTTCATGTTTCAGCTAGTTTAGCCGAATTAGATTTTGGTTTACTTATAGAAGCTACAGTAACATCTACAGAAGACTTTTTGTAGGTAACTATATTTTAGTTGATTTTTAATGAAGCAAGACTACTACTACAGGTATTCTCATATGTATTTGTAATCAAAACAATAGTGCAAATAATCCATAAAGTATGCAAAGTGCCATTAATATTTCTCAAGTATTTGCTACTTATAAATGTAATTTTTATCATATTTTATATATTTTTACGCATTCCTTTCTTTTTTAATTCTCAATGCACAGTAAATTGGACATGAAAAAAGATAAATATAATTTACTTTATAATTTATTACAATTGATGATTAGATGAGTGAAAATCATACTTTACAATTAAAGTTTTGGTCATTTAGTGTTACTTAGAAACTAGTTAACTATTAATATTATAATTTAATACATGTTCCACAACAACTATATGTATTCATGTTTGGACTACTTAGGATTTTATGTTATGTCGTTATAATTTTAAATTAATATTGTTAATCTATTAATAATCAAAAAATTATGTGATGTTATGTACTTATATTAATTTTAATAAGTTTGTATACAGTGTACGAATATTATGCAACTTTATTATATTTTGTTATAATTAGTTAAGAAGAGACTTATTAACTTTTTATGTAAATTATACAGATTTTTATGTATATATGTTAATTTGTTAAAACAAGAACTTAAACATTCTAATAATTATAAGTTTTGTTTTGTGCAATGATTAATGTTAATAGCATAATATTAATTTTAAATTTTTAATATACTTTATATAAATGCAAAATATATTGTTAATGAAATTACATATAAAAAATATGTACAAATATGCTACAGTATTAATCATTTTTTGTGTAAAAGTAAATATAAACGCTTAAAAAATAATTTTGTATCTTGATATTCTTATATCTTATAAGCAGTATTAATTTTTATAATGTCGGATCATATTTGTAATAAATTATGAGCTTTTTATACATGTGTCTGTAAAAATTTTCAGCTTGCACAATGTCGGTAAATGAAAGTGTGTGCACATGTGATTAAACAAGGACAGAAAGAGCTTTTATGCAGTGTTCTTTTTCTATTTCTATATTACGTTCATATATTTATGTACATTCTACATATGGTTCTCACATTCTATTTTTATATCTCTGTAAAATAAACAAACGTTGCAGGAAGTATAAAATTATGCAATACAGTTTGATTCGTTTTTTAAAAAACCATTCCTGCATTCGAAAATATTTTTGACCATCTATATTCGTAATTTGGAAATACAGCTTAACAATTCTGTCAAATTTATAGGATGCCAATTGGGTAAATACTCTGGTCCGAAAGAAAGCACCAATTGCTTTAAACCAATAGTGATGAATATATGCCGCACAGACATAAATGGAAAGCGGCATTTTTGTTCATTATAATATTATTCGTTCAACAGAAGATCATACTCAATTTGCGCAACGCGACTAACTTCACTAAGGTCCCCACCACTTGGTGTTGCCTCACTATCGTGCGTTTTCTACTTTGGTCGTCATCTACAAGGTGGACAAAGTATATGGATAGCAGAAAAAGACATCTGGCGTGACCAAATTTGGAAACATGTTAAATTTAGAATTTGAAAGTTTAAAAACTTGTGAGTTGGAGAATTAAGAAATTTTAATATCTGAATATTTTAGAAGTTAAAAATTTGAGAATTTGGGAATTTAAGGATTTGGAAATTTATGTCACTGAGTACATATGCTTAGTACTAGGAATGTCATAAGTGCGCATGTGGGTTGCTTTTGCGCACAAAGCTGATGTGCGCAGAACGATTGAAAACTCGTCATATGATGAGTATGATCTCTTGCTGAACAGAGTATAGTTTCCCCTCTTCCTCCACCTGTAAGTACTACATACACACATTCGTACTAGCAGAATAACATCGTCAGCGGCCAGCCATTGTCGTGAGATGTGAAGATTTTTTCGTGATAGATTAAGTTTAAAAACTAAGCAATTATAACATATTAAAATTACATTGTCTACGCTGAGATGCATACAATTCCGGAGTTAGGTACGAGTGTACCGGCTTTTCTTGCCAAACTTTGGAAGCTGGTAGAAGATCCTGAAACCGACGACCTTATTTGTTGGTCACCCGTAAGTACTTTTATTTTGTTATTTACCTATAGGTTTTTAATTTTACCATACAAAACGCCGATGATTCAAATGTGTTCCTTCAATAACTGTTTCTATTACGACGATAACTCATTCGTAATACTCACGTTGTGCAAGCGAACAAATCAAACGTTAGCTAAACGTTGACCTCCGTAGTATACATTTTTACATACACAACCTATATTTTGCATGTACTCGACGTTGCTGTAATTTATTCCGTGCTTACTTGTATCATTACATGTAATGCATTATTTTAATGAATCATGTATTTTTCTGTCAAATATCAGAAGTCTATTTTGTACATGTTATTGTAATAATAATCACAAGTTTCTGTGATATTATAAAATATTGAACAAAGTATTATTTTAACTAATATTTGTAATATTTTTTTATATTACTTCTTTGCATTTTGAAGAATATATGTACATTTTTTAATAAAGAGATCTTAAAAATGGAAACAAATGATAATAGATATTGAACATTGTAGTTGTTCAAGATTTGGATAAACCATTCATTATTTTAGGTATTGATAAATACTACAAAAATCAATGTGATTATTCTAAATATTTATTCCTCTAAGTGCTCAATTAATTTTACTAATTATAAAACATTGCCATTTTTGAATTTCCGATAGAAGCGTTTTATTATATATAATAAATAGAGATTTATGAAAGTTAATATTATTATATAATAATACAATAGTTACAATTAAAGTATTTGTTATCTGATGCAACTTGTTTTTATCATGAAGGGTTCAAATTGATACATAAAATTATGGATTTATTAATTTTAGAATGGAAGAAGTTTTTTTATTCGAAATCAGGCACAGTTTGCCAGGGAATTACTACCACATTACTATAAACACAATAATATGGCCAGTTTCGTTCGTCAATTAAATATGTGTAAGTAATAATGTATAAACTTTAACATTCAATAAATTAATATGATGTAATTGCATGCGTTATTGCATATAACATATTTATGTGTTGCAGATGGTTTTCATAAGAAAGTGTCTGTTGAATTGGGAGGTTTAAAATGCGATAGAGATGAGATGGAGTTTGCGCATCAATTCTTTTGTAAAGGACATCCATATCTTGTAGAACATATTAAAAGAAAAGTAAGTAACAATTAAACATATCTATGCAAGGAACTTATATTTGTGTAATTTGCTTAGATTGCATCAAGTAAAGGACAAGATCCAACTCTTACTCCCATCAAACCAGAATTAATGAATAAGATGCTAACTGAAGTAAGAAGTATGAGAGGTCGTCAGGAACATTTAGATTCAAGACTTGGAGCTATGAAAAGAGAAAATGAAGCATTATGGAGAGAGCTAGCAATGCTTAGACAGAAGCATCTTAAACAACAGCAGATTGTTAACAAGCTTATACATTTCCTAGTTACTTTAGTACAGCCTTCAAGAAGCGGTGGTCTCTCAGTTAAAAGAAGATATCCATTAATGATTGACGATTCTAACCGCCAACGAAGCAAACAAGCTAAAATATCAAAAGTACTAATTTTACATTTTACAAACTGGTTTCAAAATACAAACATTTGTTGTGAACAAAATGCATTTTATTTCTAGCCGGAAGCATCGCCTGCCGGTCCTGTAATTCATGAGCTCGATGCATCAGAACCTGATTTAGATTCAGAATATATTGTTGCAGAGTATGTTGCTTTTTAAATTGTATATTACCATTTGTATATTTGATGGGAAAATTATGTGTAATAAGTATTTTTCTTTATATTTAGAATGTTAGAAGGACATTCAAATCCATCAATTGAAAGTCCAGAACATAACAATACATCAATAATGGAAGACAACCATATAGAAACTGTACATTTGGTTGATAATACTGTTCAACTACAAGATAATATACGACTGGTTAATCCACAAGAAATAGATGCAAAAAAGAAACGTGGAAATAAGGGTAAAAAGAAGTAAGTTCAAGTAAATTATCATAGCACAACTTTTCTTGCAGATTTACTAATTTAAACAAAATATATATACAGCTAGTTCATGTACAATCTTTCCATTTTGGAATGATAATGCGGAGTTTTGCATGACAAACGCAACGAAATTTGAACACTCAATTATTTTACAAAGAAATACTTTTGTGTTTTCATTTTGCTTCTTTCACTCTGGTTAGGATAGCTTTAAAAAGAAACAAATTATAACATACTTCTTTACACATTCCAATTATTCCCCATGCATGGAATGTAATAAATAATTAATTTAATGTGATTAAAATTGAACTCTATTTATGCTTTAATGAAAAAAACACAGGGGCATAAATTTATATCTTTTAAACTGTGTCATAAAGTAACTCACCTATTTCATGTCAGTACTAAAAGTAAACTGCACATACATTTATCATATGATGAGCTACCTATTCAAAAAACGGAATTTTTTCATATTTTTTAATACAAATTCGTTCTCAGTGATACTCATATCATTGCAATTTAAATATTACCAGGAGGAAAAACAAGGTGCCTGTCAAAATTTTGATCCCATCAACGGAGAATGGAGAGGAACCGAGGTTAACATTTTTCTCTTGTCGTCATTTGGTGTTGGTGTTCATACTTCTTTAAAGATTATTTTATACAGTATCGCAATTTTGCTTGGTTTCATTTTTTTGCATGAACATTCGGCAATATTGCGATAACTATATCTTTTTTTAGATGCATTTTTCATTTATACAGTTATTACTAAGATGACTTTCTCCTAATCTACCCATCTTTCCAACTATCTGTAGTAGTTGCTTTTGAAATTTTTATGTTAATTGTAATTCTGCTGTATTGAGATAGATTATAGAAGAAAGTTAAAGTATTGAAAATCTCGTTCATATAACTTAGTACTTTCATAAGAGAAGTTTTGTTAATCCTTGGTTAAATTATTCATAATTATTTGAAACACTATTTTTCATACAATCTTTTCATTCGCTCGTTCATTTCACATTAGCCAACATTATTACTTTACAATTTATGTTTCACTTATGCCTCTGAGTATGTTTATTGATATATATTCTTTGTTAATATAGTTGATCTGTTTTAATCAAAATATATTACAAAGTTCATTTATATTTCTGATATAGATTAAAACGAACATGCATGAAACATTAATTTACTGCATAAAATTCGTACATATACTTCTTATATCGTAGAGTTTAGATACAAGATATATTTTATAAATACTTTAAAATTTATTCCATGCATGATTATTGCTTTTTACATGGTGCTTGTAATAAATTTATATTTGTTGCATAATTTGTAAATAGCGTCTATGACCATCAAACTAAATTGACCATTAAAAAGTTAAAATGTGTTCAGGTTTAGAAATAATAACGTGAACAGTGAAATATAAAAAAAGGAATATGCTTGTAATGAATATCTTTGATGAGTAATATTACTATTAACATTAAGTTTTGTCAGAGCAAACTTAGAAATGATTATTTACTTAATTGATATTTCATTTTATGAGTATAAAAGTATTTGTTACTCTTTAACTTTCTTAAGTTCCATCCATATGTGTTTTACACATGTGCATAATCCCACTATATTTTCTTTTTCAATTTGTTGCTTGCTTATAAGAACTTGTATTATCACATATTCCAAATTTGTTAATGTTATAACAAGAGTAATTTCACTATATATTTCAAGGCATGTTCTTGTATAGTGCTTTAAATTTATCTATGTATGCTCTTGCAATACTTCCATCGATCAAAATCGTAGTGAAGAATGTGGTTAAAAAACAGATTATGGCACAGCAATGATCTAACTCAAGATAACGAAGATTGGCAACTGCTTGTCTCACTTTTTTAGGGAAGAAACACATTTACTTGAAATGCCATTAGAAGATTCCCCAGTGACCATTGCTTTATTGGAAAATAAACCAGTCTCTAAACCAGTACCTGTGGCAACAGTGCGTAGCTCAAAACTTGCAGCTATGGCAGCTAATATGAATAAAACACCTGATGCAGAGCAAGAGCTCGACTTAGAAACTTCTGCTGATATGGAGGAAGATGTTCAGGATAGTGATTCTGCTTTGGTGAAACTGGAGGATATTTTAATAGTACCAGAAATCGTCGACGAGGATGTTGTGGACAACGAAAATGTGGAATATAACAATGAGAACAGCAGCAATTCTGGAGTTAATGGGAACGAGAACACCTTGAATCAGTTCAATAAAGCAGATGGTAACACTGAACAGGATGTTCAAAAAGATTCAGTTACAAATGATGTTGATAAAAGTATGGAGAAGGAGAATGTCAACTGCAACGGAGCGGGCACAAGCAATTCAAAACATTTATCTTTGAGTTGCATCGTTCCCTCTGGCATGTCTGATTCTAGTTACAGGTTAGGATCAATGTAAGTTCAATACAGACCATGGGTAGAAAATGTTCAGTACAGCACATTCCACTTATCTGTAGCGGAAATCCTTAATCAGAGAACAGAGGTGGGAATTAACCAATTTCTCTATTTGTATTACAATTTGAGAGATTTTAAGTCAAACCTTAATTAATAGATTCATTATTTTACTAATAATATGTGACATCTTGTTATTAGATCTCTAAATGGTTGCCTTTGATCTAGGAATTTCACGATATTCCATAGAGCCTGAAGAATATGGATCGTTTGGTATACTCTTTTAATATTTTCAAAATTATCACAATAATTTATTGATCTTAACATGAATTTAGAAAGAATTCCAAAAATCTGAATTCAACTTTTCTTGATTTCAGTCAATTTTATTCTGAATGAAAACAACTTTTATAAATATAAAATACGTTCAATTTTTAATATCTAATGTATTAAAATGAACAAAATATTGGTATTATTTATTTTCTTCAGAATAATTTTTCTCTGTGATCAATGAAGTTGTAAGTTAAATTTTTGAAACGCGATATACTATTTTTATCTAATACTCACATATATATTTGATATCTATGATCTTAACTGCTATTATATCCCTTCAGTTACATAATCTCTTAAAAAATTTGGGTACTATTCTTAATATTTAGTCTTCACTGATTTCCAAGGTCAATTTGGTTTGAACATTTTCTTGAATATAGAATTTGATTTTAAAATCGTTTACTGCAACGTTGTCAGTTATCTTGCTAATAGCACAAAGTGCTAAAACACGATCTCAATTTTCTGGATCTCTCAGATACACTGACTGTACAGTCGTTTGATCAATTTACAATCGGTTTTATATTAAACATATCCATACGTTGTTGTAAATTTATTGTTACATGTAGAGTCATTGTAAAGAAGGGAAACGGGTTTCCACTTTAATTACATGATACTTTATGGTATGTTTAGAACTCCTATCTTTGAACATTTAAGTAACATATTCATTGTTGTATTAAGTCAGTTTTTATCTTTGGACATAAAAAAAAGATTGAGTATGTAGACAACAGGGTCAAATACAATAGTAAATTATTTACTTTTTCTATAAGAAACAACGAAAAGTGACAATATAACTGAAACAAATTTGCTACGATTTAAACAAATAGAAAGATTGTACGTTTCAGGATGAATATTGAAAGGACTATTTGCTACGTTTTCCATGTTCATCTATAAAATATGGTTAAAGTTGTGTGGATAAGTTACAGTTTTTTGTATATAATGATCTACTTTGAATAATTGTCTGTAGGGAGGAAATGGATAATCATCTTGAAACAATGCAAACAGAATTGGAAAACCTTCGCGAAATTCTACGAGCTGAAGGCTACAGTATCGACGCGAATACACTTCTTGGGGTAAGTGTTATATAACATTTGTACAAAATTTTGCATTTATTACATAATCAAAAATTTACAGTTATTTGGAGCGGATGATCCAATGTCATTTGGTATGCCTGTTAATCCTGAATTAAATCCACATTCTGAAAAGGAAGACGATGATCATGTTAATGGTAAGATCTATTATGTTTTTAATACCTTGAATCTCTGTACCTTTTGATTCATAGTTTTTCCAATCCTAATATCTCTATCTTTTTCCTTTATATCTTTATTGGTAAGAGAACTGTTTTCTTTTCAGTTTCCGAAAATATGAATGGATCAGCTGGTGGAGAACTTATGGCATACAATCCTGCACAGAACCTATTAGACTTCGACGATGATATTTTTTTGAGCAATACATCTCCTGTAACCAGTACAATAGGTGATACAGCTACAACAAGTCTTTATAACTCGGATCCTCTGGATCTGGAGGATAGCAAAGCTTCGCTTCTCGATTCCTTATCAATTAATGTAAACACTTCATCATAAAGTCTCATTCCTATGGTGAGTTGTACGACTTTACGTTAGATTTAATGACCGACCAATCGTTTTTGCTAAACCAAAATTATTTACTGCCGTGAAACAGAAAACAAGCTTTTCATAACATTAATGTGCACTCTTTCTTTTTGTTATTATATTAAGTAGTCATGGTTCTTGGATTGCGATAAAAATGTATACCTTTCAAGAAGATAATTAGTTGATGTATTATCATTGACGATTTTATTATTTCATCTGGATTGTCCTTCTCCGAGGTTCAATCTCTTTCCAAAAAAGGAAATAGTCTTAGGATAGATTTTTTTGCAGGTTCAGATCACTGTTGCCTCCAATGCTTTGGTTTCAGTATGTTTTATTCTCAATGGATCATCACGAGCATGCTCTCTATCTCTGTATCGGTGTATTTTGATGACCAAATAAGCAACGAGCTTGTAATGTACTGACAAAAGTACCTATATCGAAGGAGAATGCGGTCTCGATATATGCGATCGATCAAATGATCCCGTCCATTTATGGAAGACATAAAAACTAAATACTTCCAGGGCGCATAAAATCCTCTGGATTTGCTGCTATAAAGACTGATCAGATTTAATTGCTACAGTATTTCCTTCTTTTTACGAATTAACGTTATTTTGATTCGTATTCTGTTTACAGTATTTATGGTGGTGTCTCGTTATATGGCCTTAGACACGATTATTGAAGTAGAAAAATGTGTCGAATGGACCATATAAACGAAACTCCTTTCATACAGCACTTGATCAATAAACTTCTATTACCTACTGTATAATTCGGGAATTCTAAATTTTCAAACTTGAAAACTTCAAAATTTATTCATTCGAATATTTGTCAATTTTGGAAATTTGCAAGCTCAATATTTGAAAAGGTGATAGATGAAAAAAAGGGGACATAATTCTTTCAATGGATCATATAAATGGGTGCCATATAGCGAGACTGCGCTATAGTACAAGTATCGGTAAAATAACTAAAAAATAAAATGTTATTTATTTATTGATTCGCTTCGCAAATTTATAAACTTGTTTTCTTTTTGAAACGAATATTGCTGAAACGCTGATCGAAGATTGTTAAAAAAGTATCGCTTGTTATTTGTAATTTTTGACGATCTCATTATGTATTTACTTGGGATTTGAGTATTCTCTTTACTCAAATTTCATCTACGTAAATAATTTTTAAAAAGTATATACGAAATTCGTATTTTTTGTATTAAATTCTTCTGAAAAAGAAGAATCATTGTATATGGATATTTAATACAATTAAATTTCCATTAAGACCTCCGGTGTTCTTGTAGATCAAGATATTGTACAGAAATAAGGAAGAAATGCCAGAACAATAATTTTATATTTTTTACGATAAAAGTGAATCTGTACGCTTGACGTTCTTTTAAAACGATAAACGATATTCGTATATCTGTAAATATCGACTCATTGTACAAAAAGCAATTATTTACTTTTCTCTTTTATTTGTAAATACATACCAAAGTTGTCGGAATATTGTAATAACTTATAAAATTTACGTTAAATCCACTACGACTGTCTTAAATATAAATATTTCATTATTTTGATCTTATAGAAAAATTGTGTAGTTTTATTCTAGTACACAATGTATCACGTATTTTGTTTTCTATGTTAGAAAATGTATATTTGAAACAGTTTGTTTCCTACAGAAGTTCTGAACTACTATAAAGAACTTCCATTCGTTTATTTTATTCTGAAGACCATTAAATTTAAAAATGATTATATTTATACAAACGCCTCAAATGAATGGTTCTAAAATAAATACATACAAATTATTTCATTCTTTTTATATTACTGGTCACCTGAATGTACAGTGATTGTATGCATAAATAGATGTAAGTTTCTTATTTATTAATTACTTTGTTTGATCTACAAGCTTTAATATAAAATTTAATGCCGAGTATCAAAAAGTACGAATATATATATATTTTGTTAAAATCAAAGTATCAACAGTTGATTTGATCATTAAAAAATTATCATAAAATTATTTCATTTCTCATTGATGCAATTAATATGCCATGTTTTAACCGTATTATACAGAACAATGTTTTCTATATTTACAAAATATATAATTATGCATAGATTTTTTATTTTTCAACTAACAATATGAGTTTTTTATTGCTTTTATTAATTTGTATTTAATTTAACAAAATTATTTTTTATTAAAATAATGTACTGAAAACAAAGTACAAATTAGCTATACTTTAGAATGAATTTAGGAAAATCTATAGAGAAGCATCATTACTTTGCCATTGAGGTATTACACTTTTTCAATATCTACCATACAAGTAAAATGACTACGTTAACACCTATCAGAATAGGTGTTTGGATAAGAAGAGTCATAAATATATATATGTATATATAATTGTTTTTTCATTTTAGCCTTGGAGGAAAGACTACTGGATTTATAATTACCTCGTTGGTAATGTCTACGTTTTAATTAGCGGTATGATGCTATGAACCCTGTGAAAAAGATTTAGTATATGGAAAGGGAAAATGAGTTAAGGTGTGCACAGAGGTTTACTTAAAATTCCTTGAAGAGGAAGGTTACAACGTAATGAACCAAACGTGTTATCTAGATTGGAAGAGACATTTATCTTCACGTTCATTAAGAAGTACGTGCTGAACGTATTCCAAGCTCTTGTAAGAGTAGTTTTAGTGAAAACGTATCCAGTATAGTCTTACTATGTGGCTCTGAAGGAGATTGTAGGAGCACAAGAAGTTATGGACAAGGATAGTGAAACAAAACTTATTTCATACAATGCTAAGGCCCTATCGCCAAACATTTGTAAATTTGAAGTTTCTCGAAATCCATATGAGGAGTAACTTGCTCAATGGGCCAAATAAATGAGAGCCAGATAATAAGACTGAACTGTAATATACATAGAGAGAGGAATGATTTTTTGATACGTTTTCACTGCTTTGTATATAATCACGCACGATTGTCGCATCAATAAAGAGAAACGGTGGATGTTCCGTAAAAACATTCAATCACCTAAAAAATAACAATTTTTTACATGATGTGTGTAAAGCACAGTATTTATTAAAGTATAAATCAATAATATGATGCGACGCGTACAAGAAAATACATAAATATATATGTAAATATACATACAGAACAGCGTGTTAAGGATAAGAAATTTGTTTAATGTTTCTCATTGTATTTTTCATAGAAAACTTAGTATACGTTATACAATTCCATATACAGTGAAGTGTCAACCATACAATTCATATATAATTTACTTTCTTTTTCCATTTTGAAATTAATTTCAACACACTTAATAGTTTCATAGATTTAACCAACTTATATTTATATTACTTATCTCTGTATTAACATTAATTTTATTGCCTAACTACTAAGTGTCTATAATTAATTTAAAGCATAGAATGTAAAGATTTTAGAAAACTTTTTTGTCTTGAATGTTTATTATAACAAACTGTTATTGGGTCTTCTATGGACTATCTTTTCTGGGAATACTGAAAAATAATAATTGATAAAATGACTTCCTCGCATAACTTCATTTTTAAATTAATTAAATGTTTCAAAGTAGTAGGTTCTTAATGAATCATAATGAATATATTGGCATATCTAGTTTTTTACTTGCTCATAGAAGACCAAATCACAAGTTAGATTGCAACAAAATCAAAATAATGTATCTTGTACAAAAAAAAGTATAGTTGATACTACACTGCTTGTAGGTATCAGATTTTGTGATACATTAAGAATTTTGTACAAAAATGATTCAAGTTAAGTTCGAGCGAGTAATGAATGAACAAGAATTCACGATCACTGATTGTAAACTGCGTGTTTTGCTACTAATTATAAAATAGCACTTATAAAAAAATTAGAAGATAAAGCGTAAAATATCATTGAAGAAGAATACTGAAAGGAGGTTTGCTACCTTTATTAATTTACATCTATCTTAAAAATCTGAAACCCATATTCTTATTTTACCACGTTACAAAGAGAAATTGACTTTATTCTGTCAAAATACATGATAATATCTTTAAAAAGTACGGGCTTTGTGGGCACTACATTATTCGATACAAATAGATTTTTAACTATCATTAAAAGTACTGTTAAATTTGTTTGTTTTTGAATAAAATTTAGAACATTGTTTATATAATCTTATTACATATCCTACTTTAAGTTATCTATCCTCACACAAATATGTACATCACAAATAAATATTTGATAGCGATACGTAATTCGAGAATGTTATATTTTTGAAAGGAAATTAATGAAATATGTAATCTGTTTCAATATATTTCGTAATTTATCAAAAGGAATATTTAGTCTTAAATGATATTATTATTTAGCTATAATATATTTTATAAGTTTTCGTACAGCACATCTGACATTATAAGTGAAATAATTGTTAAATTATATTTATTTTACTTTGTTTCTCTAATAATGGCAGTATTTTGACAAAAATACTTTGATACGAATTTTAATGGTACAACTAACATAATTTTGTACTTTATGTGTGGAATTAATCCATGTACAAAAGTTTGAATAGTTTTTTCATTATTTTTAATTTGAACTGTTTTCTATAAAAAATAATTTATTAAATTTTTTAACTTAATTTGCATATTTTCATAAATGTTTAATTTTCATTTTTGCTATTAACTATTTGTAAATGTCAAATGTAGAGATAATCTTTAAATACATATAGAATTTTACAATATGAATAATTGCATTGTAACGTAGAGCAGAATAAAATTTATAAAGTATTTAATAATAGTTTAAAAACTAATTAAAAATTGTTTATCTTTTAAATTATATATTGGCTCATTTATTGCACTTGCTATAAATCACATTGTTGCTGTATGTTTTACAAACATACTTGTTTAATTATCTTCGATTTTTTCTAACAATTGCATTAGCAAAAGATCACAACTGTTGTCGAATATCTAATATGATACAAAGTGAGAGTTCTTTAGACTTCTACTATATAGTACACATAGTTATAAGCATTTCTACATAGTTGCTTTAAGATTTGTATAATTTGTGAACGATATTCAATATCGTTACATTAAAAATTTTATCAAAGTTATTTGCTCTGTGCTCGATTTTTTTGTAACCTTACAAATATGATAAATTCATTTATCATTACACGCAGATTTTTACGAAATCCTATAATCGTTTTAGGAAAGGAGATATAAAGAAATCACTATCGTGTCTTTTCTCCTATTAAATTAAATCTTATAAACATAATGTATGTACAAATGACTTCTAAAATAATACTTTAGCTCTCCCTTACCCTGTCCTTAAAATGCGAAAGGTAGTATTGAAGTTGTCTCTATCGTAAAGAAGGTAAAGGCGGGGCAGGTGGTGGAGGTAGTTCATGTTCTGAAGAGACAATATGATCTATATGTCTGATCCAGTCGACATATAAATGTGTTAAACTTTCGAGCCCTGCCACTGACATTCCTCGACAATAACGTGTATCAAGATAATGAAGACTTTTACAATACAATTTAATTGCATCAAGAGTATGATCTGTCAGTTGAGAACATCCCTGTAAAGAAAATGTATTAATATAAATTTCACACAAGTATTAGTTTTTTAATTATAAAAATACCTGTATAATGAGTCGTTTTAATCTGTGTAGCCTTTGTGCAAGATACGATATTCCAATATCTGATATATTGTGACACTGATTTAAGTTTAAATCTTCAATTGCTGGATTGTTTTTAGACAAGAAATCTAATCCCACATGTGTTATCTATAAAAAAAAAAGTTTGATATAAAATAAAAATAAATACTATTAATTTTATAGAATAGTTGAACCAGGTTTATACCTACTTGTTGGCACTGACTTAAATTCAAGATTCTCAATTCCGGAAAGGCAAATGCATGTTTTAAGCTAAGATCTGTAATTCTATTGCATCCAGAAAGATCAAGCTCTCTGAGACATTTAAGTCTACTCAAAGAAAAACCAGAAAATACGTTTGAATCTACAGGCCTAATAACATTTTCACAGTGCTTCATTACTTCTCGCTTGCGATTAGCATCGCGTACAATTTCTTCTTCGGCTCTTGATCGTAAACTGATTCTTAATCTGGATTCTGTAAATTCCGGCTCATGTACAACCTGAACCGATTCAGCATATTCATTGTTACCAGCGTCCATACCCATTAAGCCGGCATCGCTGACTTTATCACAGTGGCTTATTTTTAATGTTTGCAAATGTACAAGCTCCTTGAATATCATCTATAAAAAATAAACTTACTTTTATATGCATGAGCATCATCGCTGGTATAAAAATTTATGATTTACAGCGACTCTCTTAAGCTTTAGTAATTCCTGAAAGTTCAGGAAAATAATCAGGTATATATTGTAAAAATTCTTTCTAATTGTGACCAAATTTCTTTGATATAAGATATACTAATGACACCCAAGCAAAGATTAATGGTATCCTCACTCACCTGAATTGTTTTATTGGTGACACCACTAAAGCAATAATTAAGTTCAAGTAATTTTAAATTTGGGAAACATTTGGATATACATTCAATAGATTCTTCGTGTAGATTTAATGCATTTGCTGAAAACATTTGTAATGTTTTTTTTTGTACAGTCTTTTCCATTGCATTAAATTTAACATTTTCAGAGCTATTATTTGCCTCTGTATCAGGTACCCTATCTAGAGTATCCTCATCATTTGAATTATAACAAATTCCATATGTAATGCAGTTTCCAGTAAGCAATTCATTTTCTGATATATCAAGTTCTTTTAAGTTTTTTAGTAACCGGATATAATTCACTCCACAGTCCGTTACTGCGCGGCACCTTTTTATGCGGAGTGTTTCTAATTTTGTTAAATTATTACAGATATGGAGTAGACTAGCATCCGTGATACGCACACAAAAACTAATGTCAAGAACTTTTAAGTAAGTCTGATACTGAGTCAGTCCTTTGATTCCTTGAACAGTTAATTGATAACAACCTTGAAGCATTAAGGATTCAAGCTTTAAACCTTCCAAAGCAGATAAAGTAGCCAATGCAGTTCCATCGATTAATGTAAACCCAAAATTTAAACGTTGCAATTTGTATGCCTGTTGTCTGATGTAATGTAACACGTTTAAAAATGTTAGAACTGATTGCGATGCATCAGGTAACATGTTTTGAGGGTAAAATTTTTTATACAATCCACAATGGAAAGATATTTGACATCCCATGAGACTTAAAGATTCTATATTTGGACAGGTAGCAACAAGTCTGTTAAAGAGAGCATCACTCAAATAGCGATTATATCCAAGACTAAGCTCTTGAAGATTTTTAAATGTTTCTGAAAGTTCTTTCACATCATTTTCATCCTCTAAAAGTCTGCCAGACATCAGACATTCTCGACAAGCATTTATATGTAATATTTTTAAAGAAGTGCAGCATTTAAATATTTCTACGAGTGCTTTTTCACTTAAATCACAACACAACTGAAAATGAATATATATAAATTAAGAAACATAAATATCTGATAATGTAGTTTTTTATTGATAATGAAAATTAATAATACCAATACAAGACTTTTCATAGTAGGTCCATACTGATCCCAAATCGGCATATTTCTCTTGAGTTCCACTTCTTTAAAAACAAAGTGATAGAATGGTCGTGTAGAAGATTGTAATATCTCTATCACTTGATTCAAATTATCTGTACACGGTCGACCCAACACTAATACTTCTTGATCCACAAACTTCATTGCAAGAGATGCTTCACGCCATGCATGATTGACTAGTCCTGCAGACATCCGATCTGATGTAGATAGATATGATAATATATGTATAATTACCTGCACATAAAATACATTATATAGTTAATAACTTTTTGTTTTTCAAAATATTTCTAACAAAAACAAATAGTATTCTGTCAATGATCTATGTTTATGAATTTGGTAAATCATAAATACATTAACTTTTTGTAAAAAAAAAAATATTAAAAACATTTAAGATTGCCATACATTTATTCATTTTAATACAATTAAAAGTATAGGCAAACTACTGTAACATTAACAAAAAACTAATCAGATATGAAAAATAACAACGAAAAAAAACTCACATCTATTGGTAACTGAAAACTGTCAGTTTCTGTCATGTTACTTGTACGATCTTTGTTATCAAACGTTAGCGCCATACTAAGAATATATCAAAATAGCGTAGCAGAATCTTATTTTATCGAATGTTATAATTATAGTTAGTTATAAGTTTGGAATTTAAATTCGTGGATTCACTTAAAATGTCCAATCTATGATCGGACCATTGTTCAAGTAGGTTACGACTGTTTCTACGATAGTCACGTGCTTTATGCGCATACTAAAATTACGCCGCAGATATAAATAACATTTTTAAATTATTATCTAATTCATCGTACGAATTAAATCTTGTAAAAACATAATTAACGTAATTAAATTTCTTTCTTTATCGCTTGTCCCTTCGTTTAATCGTGTCATATTCTGACATTTCACAAGAAATCAGACGTGTTATTATTATTCCACTGATAAATATATCATATCACATTTTATCAAGATAACATTTAGACAAAAAAATATACATCACTTTCCACATGGTTTATTTATTACGCGATTGTACAGACATAACGATAGTTTCGTTACATCACTGATGACAGATCTACCGATCAGCTGATCCATCAAAACAAGCCGCTAAAATGGATTTAATGGCTTATGTACCACATTTTTCAGAAGCGCCAAGTGCAGAGGTAATTTATTTATTGTTAATACTTGATAACAAAACTAACTTTATATATATAGCCCTAAATTCCTAAATTCCAAGTTTAAATAATATCGATTTGCAAATAGAAAATGACAAAATACAAATCGATTTTTATATCGTGCAGCGTGTTCCAGTGATCGAACACAAGTGTAGGCAACCAATACCACGGGATGAGTTAATGGATCAAATAAAAGGGGATACACTTTGGTCAAAGTTGCAGCGTTGGTTTTTGAGGCAAAGAATTGTGTGTCCAAAGCATCCTTTGGCGCGTTTATGCTTAAAAAGTACAACTGCGGTAAATTATGAAATTTCTAGACATTTGAAATCCCACCCCTACATGATACATCCTTTCAGTTCGTTCAGGTGAATTTTCTCTTTTATCAAATGTTGTTCATTCCGAAAAATGAATTCTCAGAATTATGAGCCATTCGTAATTTTTGTTTATACTTCACAGAATCGTCTGGGAATCCTTCATGACGGTGTTCACGTTTATCGCCCTTTTAATCACTCCATTCTCCATCACGTTCTATTTCGAGAAATACAAGCAGTGGCATCTGCCTACTGACACAATGAACATAGTATTCGTATGCGATATAATAATGTGGTTCTTCACGGGTTATTACGACTATGGGACAAAAGCTGTAGTTCTTGATCCTAGAATAGTATCACGGTAATTTGATCACCAATACTAATTGCGTGACTATGCGTGTGTTTAAGATATAGGGAAGTCTCGTTATATGGCTTCCAACGAAGTCGTAACAATGATTAATTATGAAAACCCTACCGCTAAGAGTTTACCGCTGAAATATTTAGAATTTCTTGCTGTTTCAGGAAATATTTAAGATGGTTCTTCGTGGTAGATATTCTGACAGTATTACCTATAGGAGTATTTGATCTTCTTATACCCAGCGCAGTATGGTATTGTTCCACGTTCAACATGATGAAGATCCTGCGTGTCCGTAATATCATCGTTTATTTTCGACGTCTTCACGACGTTAGTACCATAACCAAAAATTAGATAAGAACAAATGTTAGCAACAGAGGATACAAGATAGAAATCTTGCGAATTGCAATGAACTGATGATTTCAGGTGTATAGAATAAGCTTCCAGGTGTATAAAATTCTAGAAACGGCTATAGTTGTTACAATAGGCGTTCATTGGGCCGCTTGTATGGAATATTATGTCCCTCTTTCTGTCGAAAAGTTAGGCACGCTAAGTGATAAGTAAGTCGACTATAATTCTTGTAGAAACCCGTGATAGCAACTTTATTTGATTTTTATTATTCAGGTCCTGGATTAGATCGCAGGATTTTATAAAGAAATCGACGACGGTGAAGAAGTACTTGGTATGTCTGAACCGTGCAATTATCGCAATGGTTCGCTCTACTCATTATTCGACCATGCAAACGAGGGAAGACATTATATTGAACTTGATATTAACAGTTTTAGGATTCATTGGCATTATATATTTATTAAGTAAATATTTATTTCACTCTTATAATATTTATTTCATTCTTATAGAATAAGAATTAAATTTTTTAGGTATGTTTCTAAGATATTTAACTAACGAATAACGTTTCGTAGCGCAGTTCTTTCAACTACTTACAACGTTCCATATAACTATCAAGCGTCATCTGAAGATAATACAACAGTTGCAGGAATACATGCGATACAAGGAGTTGCCGTACTTTTTGCAACGTCGTTTATTAATATTTTACCACTATCGTAACAAGAGGGGTTTCGAGAGGGACAAAAAGATTATAAACGAAGTTTCACCTTATTTGCGAGAGGTTTAACAATTTATAATACATTCCATGAAAGCTGTAATATAACGTAGACTTTTGTCGTATATATACAGTAATATATCTACATTCTAATCAGACATTCTAACAGGAAAAACAATTCTTTTTCCAGGAACTGATTCTGCATAATTACTTAAGCCTTATCGGCAGCGTAAAGCTGTTTAATCATTTACCGAAGTCTGTGATGGCACAATTAACCGGCGCATTGCGCTCCGAGATTTTCATGACGGGCGACGAAATCGTTAGAGCTGGCACGCGTGGCGTGGCGTTGTACTTTATTTCTTCCGGCACCGTGGCAGTCTACAACTCTACGGGCAAAGAAGTAACAGATATTATTATTCTCGACAAACCTCGACCGATTTCCTGTTTCTCAATCGTTCCTTAAATGAAATTCGAAAGGTTTGTCACTTGGAGGACGGTACTTACTTCGGTGAAATCGCTCTGGTGATGGAAAGCGAGCACAGAATCGCTACAGTTATCGCAGTGGAGACCTGCGAGATCTGCTTATTGCATCGAGATGATTTCCGCCGATTCATATCGCCGTATCCGGACCTACTCAATCGTCTGCAGAATGTGGCCTTTGAACATCTGAAGCACACCCTTACTCTTGACGAAGCGTCGAACCTAGAAACGTCCGTCATGCCACAATATATTAACATAAGCAGCATCAAGAGCAAGCGAAACGTAATCCGGAGTAAAATGGGATAATTAAGATTTAAATGTTATTTTTCAGAATAAGTTTTGTAAAATCTTGATCTACCTTGATAAATCATGGTCTTGAACCTTGATCAATCACTTTCTATTCTAACAACGGTAACTTCTCCTTCTATACGGATTCTTATAAGACTGCTGGTAAACCGACATGAGTCTCCAATGTTCCGGATAATCAGCGTCCCTGCACCCGTTCACGACACTGAACGGAGGCGCCAAGGTATCTATACAAAACGACCTCTTAGCAAAAGGAGTCCTCGGTCTCGGTATCACAATTTTACCATCATTCTTCTGACCACTTTTCTCCAATCCCAACGCCAGTCCCACAGCCGACCTAATCAACCTAGGATCGTCCTTGTTCTTCGACTCGCAAGCTGAGCACTTCCTGAAAGATCTCGAATGCGGTTCACCTTCGCTCTTCTTAGAAATATGCAGTCCATCTAAACCTCTGCACAGGCACTCGCAACAACATTTCCTCGTCTGATCTACGTGTTCATTCCTGGGAGGATTTAAGTCGCGTTCTTCTCTGCAACAGCTAGAACCATCCTCGTTCTTGCTGGACCTAGGACGAAGGATTTCTGCGGTGCTCTTAGACGCGTGTTCCACCAGAGAGAAGATCGCTGGAGCTAAACCACCTTCGGAACCGTCGATGTGAGTGGGTCTCGGCGGTTCGTAGACAGGGTCCACCGGGGTCTCCCAGCAGATCGCGAGATCCATCTTCGTCTTGGGCTCCTTGCAGCCTAGAACTGGTCCATAACGTTTGCTCAGCTTCTTACAGTCGTTTTTACATCCCTCGCAACATTCGCATCTTCCTGAAGACAGTCGGCGATCAGGGTTCTTGAAGACGGAGTCGTGAACCTTGTCGGGAAGAGGTTGATGCTGCAGGTTTTCAGCGTGAAGCCTCTTCGCTAACGCAAACTGATCGTAACATTGAGTAACTGGTGACGGGGTGCTTCTCTTCATCTTCTTTTTATTACAAGATTCTGGTACGCGTTTCTTCAGGGAGGACACTTTTAAACTTCCGGTAACATAGTTTGGCTGACAACATTCGTGGAACTCGTTGGTCCTCTGGGAGACCAATTTTCCTGGACAGTGAGAACAACACTTTTGAGTGTTCATTTGGATAAATTTTCATGTTCCCTTTGATGGTTCACGAGTTGCTCTGATTTCACTTGCATACTGTAGGAATGTCTTGCTTCTGAAATCAGAGTTGTCGAGGATCGTTGTTTGCTTGACAACGGAACAGTTCGATAATGTAGTAGCTCTACATAGCTATACGGAGACAGCTACTCAGATAATTTGGTGTTTTGTATAGGTGTCACAGGTGTTTGTTGTGCCAAAATGAGTAACAGGAAGATAAATTTTTTTTCAAACTATTTATAGAAAGTTACATAACATGAGTACTATCTTTGTAAACAAGTCCGAAACTTCCAAAAATATCAAATGTCAAATTGTTACTATATGCAGATATCTCCGAGTCGTTTTCATAAACGATAAAAGACACGCTACGTAAAAAATGCTTTACCGCACATAAGTGCGATAATTTTATTATCACACTGCACAAAATGAAAGGAACAAGTTTCAAGGAATCTGTAAAGGAGGAAACTTTCTGCTGCAGTTAACGATTCTCCGTATCGTTACACAATACAACGATGAATAAACTCGCGTGTCTGCGGCGGAATTACAGAGCGTGTTTCGAATCGGGAATCACCATCATGACGTTGGGAAATTACACTGACTTTGTTTTACCTGGTCTACTCAGGATTACAAATTTGAACTGATACTGTTTTCTTCCCAGTATATCAAATTTAATATTTCCCAGGAAAACGCGCTAATACAGATATAATCTTGGAATTCGTCCATGTACTTCTTTGACAACGCTGTTCGCTGAAAGGAAGAAAGAATGCATTTAATTTATCGTTGACTTCCTCGTACTTTAAATATATGCAGCATAAAATGTAATAAAGTTGTGTTTATTCTAATACATAAATTTTTAACAATCACTAAGGAAAAGATATTCAACGAGTTCTCTAGATCTATTTTTGATAATAATAATATTTAACTTACACTATTATAATGCATAATTTGTTAAAGCTTAAAAGCTTAAAAGTGCTTGAAAACGTTCCATAATTCCGAGATTACATGTTTCACCGAAATTATGCATTGTTTGATTCATTCAGCGAACAACCGTTACATATTATTTATAGCGTATAGCAGTTCTTGCAAGGCTTCGTTGGAGTAATGCCATTCCCCTTCCCCTAGTTTTGAAACCTTGACAGAAAGCATTAGAATACGTCTTGAAAGGTGGCTGGGGTTAAGCACATGGTAGTAGTAGCATGCAACTCGAGGACTCTGATTCCTCTCTAATTTTAAACTACTTATACATTCTGTACTACTACTGGAAAATAATAAGGGGCAGGTAAATTTACTTTCAACAAAGAAAAGTCTAAAGTGAAATTGGTATTTCCAGTCTGAGTAACTCCTGTATAAAATGCCGTAGTTTGCACGGAATCGTGAAACAGTTCTAAAAGATTTCTGCATGGGTGAAGCCGCATAAAGAAACAAAGTGTTATCGGGTAATTAATTAAGGCCATCGAAACCCTTGGTGCAAGTGTATACAGCAACAAGTAAATCCGCTATTCAGCGGGAGTCATGACGTTCTCATGACATCACGAGAGCGACATGAATCAGCTAGTTCCCATTTAATGAATGAGAGTTCGCATTCTATAGATTTGCAGCTAGCGAGCAGATAGGTTTCAGTTGAACTCGCTGACAGTTCGACGCGACTGCATTAACTCGTTCTTGAAGAGAAAGGAGACGTGCACAACGAGTGTATCGCGTTAGCATTCAAGAAGGGTAGATAATCCAAACCGCAGACTTTTATTCTTGAAATCACAATTCGTGTCTGCTTTTTTTTCTTCGTTGGAAGAATCAGAAAGTAAGCAAAAGAATACTTCTTGAATAACATAAGTGACCACAATCAATCTTTAGAGCTGGATACCCTCTTTGTGTATTCAACGTGTCATCTGTAAAATATTAAAAGTATATGTGATACTTCAACGTGCAATAAACTGTGATTCAATGAACCATGGCTGAACCCAAAGAGAAGAATGATGAAATTATCTATATGGATGAAGTTAGCGATGAAATATCGCATCCACTGGCTGTTAATGAGTTGGAGGCAATAATTAGACCACGCTCTGGTTCTTTGCTGGAGACCGACAATACGAACAATCCACGACCGACTACCGGGCCTGAAATTGATGACCTCGGGCCGGACGAGAAACCACCGATTGGGTTTAATCCAGGAGTGGACGATGGGCTTTTACCACATGCTCCAGAGTTTCCAGTTTCAGGCAGTAGCAATCCATTTTTCCCAGTGCCACCTGTTCAACGGACACCTGATGTGAATATCTATCAGCACAAAAAGACACTTGCTCAGGGGATGATGGATTTGGCTCTCCTGTCTGCAAATGCAAACCAATTGCGGTATGTTCTACAGACTGATGGTGGTCATCCATATTATTACCCTTCACTAGTGATGATAGCTGCCAGTTTGTTATTGCAAATTGCTGTGGGTATAGGACTGATTTGGAACAGCAGGTATAATGTAAAGAACAAAAGTGAAATGTGTAAGGCTGAAAAAGCTAACAACTGGACAGTAATTGGTATATTTCTGGTGACAATTTTGAATGTTTTCATATCATCATTTGGTGTTATTGATCAAGTGACTATTGTACCTGCATCACCCTAAGGATACCAGTGGAAATAAGTTATGAAATAATGTGTGAACATTTTTAAAATGTCTTGTACATACTTGTAAGTTCAATGTGTTTGTTTCATGATTGAAACATGTTATCTTAATTTATATTTTTTTATATTTTTATGAAAATGAAACTTGGATAGTAGAAGGCATTGATTTTAGAATTTCTTTTAACTCCTTAGATAGTTCTTCCTTCTTTTTAGATAGATCTTCCATGTCCTTCTTTACGGTGGTAGAAATTTCTGTTAACCAATTTTCCATTTCTATGTCATTATCTTGAATCCTTAGTAAACGTGATACACAAATAGAAGGACTGTTTACAAAATTAGAGTCCTTCTTAGAAGATAGATTTTCAAACTTTTCTTGTGTTACACTATGTAATATAGAAATGAATTTTGAAATTTCATTCCAATTTATGTCATCTAAACTGGAAGTCAAAGATTTATTGTGTTCTTCAACTACGGTTACCTGCAATTTATCATCATTGTATTACCATTCCTAATATATGATGTACAAGCATAAAATTAAACTTTTATTATTTACCATCCATTCAAAAAATATGTGTTCTCTTTTTAACCATTTCAAGTGTACATCTAACAAACTTCCAATAAGATTTAATTCTTTTAAATATTTTTTATCCTCATTAGAAGGTGCCTTTTTATTAATTGTTGAAAGACGCTTTATTAGTGCTAATTCTGATACACTAAGATGTGGCAAACCACTGACATTAACACTCGCAGCATGAGCTTTGCTTATAAGTTTGACTTTTTCAGAAACTAACTCAGCTATTTCTTTTATGTTGTAATTTACTTTACCATTTAAATGCAATATGTTATTCATTTGCATGCTCAATGATTCTGGTATATCATACTCTGTTCCTTTTTTCTAAAATACAAAAAGTTTATAATCTTGGTTCTAAACTTATAACCTCGTTTACTTTATGCTTATTTATGTAATTACTTCTGAGTTGTTCGTGCGTGTAAATTCTCTCCCTAGCACACTATTACATAAATTTATTCGAACAATTACACTTAAAGCATTATGTGTTCCATGAAGCCATGCAAATGCCAATAATAATTGCCTGTTATTTTTATCATTTCTGCTTAAAGCATAAAATTCTATTGCTGGATATTGTAAGTATGCAAAATACAGTTTTGTAGCCCAAACAATATCTAAAAAGAAACTACACTCATAAACAAACATTATTGTGATAAGTAATTTGGAAAGGAATATCAATGAAATTTACCACAATGTTGGAAATCAATTTCGATCTGCTGTTCTTTCACGATATGATAGCTTAAAATATTTAAAATTTTCCAAAATTCCTGGGCCTATTAAAACACATAAATCATCGAATTAAAAGTTTTTATCTAGTGAATGTTTACGTGCCAAACATTACGTAAAGGTTATACGAAACTGTGCACAACACTCACGATATTTTCGGCTGGATTATTAAATTTTGCCAGTCTAAAATATTCTGGTTTCATTAGAACATTAGTTGATAAATTCACATGCTGACATAATAACGATAAAACGCTTTTTATATCGGACATTTTTCTACAATTTGAATTTATCTATCCGACACACTGTGCGCATAACATTCGATTTACGTGATCTACCACGCATTTCAGTACTATAGAAAAATTTGAAAATTTAGATACAATGGATTTAGAATTCGATCAATAATTTTCGAAAATTCTTTCATTACATTACTGAAAAAGTTAATATAAATAATTTTTAATTTTTTAATTAAAATTATCAGTCTAGTTTTACTACAAATTAAGATTAAATTTAGTGTTATCAGTGGCAGTAAATTGTGGCAATAAATTTTAAATAATTTACGATTACAAAAGCAATTAATTACCGATACAAGAAAAAATGTAGTTTTACTATTTTATGAGTTCGCCACTATCGATAATGTTGGTTTACGCGCTATAACAAGGAAGCGCTGTTTTCTGACCTGTACAAGAATATCTGAAGTGCAATAATTATCACCTGCATAATTACGGTCATGCGTCTCAACAATGTAATCGGCAGGTAACTGTATTCATCGACAGCGACATACTATTCCCACCACTTATTAATACCCGTTCTCTTTATTTTCGGAAAGTTCCGAGTACTAGTCAACCAATTCCATGATTCGAACAATACTCTTTTGGAGAACAATGGAAGGCACTGTAAGAGTCAGTCGTACAGAGTACAGAACCATATTGGAACGTTTATATTGAACAAAGTAACGTTTAAAGTATTTATAAGGAAGTTACCTTTTCCTTCTTTCCAAAATTGCAATCCTTCGGAAACAAAGTCGAACTTCGGAACAGTAGAATACAAGGGGTGCACACGATCTTTGCAACACTGATAAAAATAATAATTGTTAGTTTCTTATTTTTAATTGTACTAGATTTGATAATATAAATATCACGAACCAAATATTGATATTTAAAAATTTTTAAAGACTTAATCATATCTTATATGGATCACATATGATTATAAATAAAACCGGCGTATCTTGTTCATCCCTAACCAAAGTCTTCATTACGCCATTGCACAAATGCAAAATATGATACAATGATATAGTAATCGTCCATCTGTCCTTTAACTTTAATCGACAACCGTCGTATCATGTTCCTGTATATAAATCAGCGGTGCAATGTGGGATCCTCCTACTCCGTCCCCTGGGATACTAAGCCCACGATTACGAGCCGTTAATGTGATGAATATATACCTCGGCTGGTACGCAGGAACAGGTCAATCGCGTACGATCGGTCGAACGTACAGGTTCGTGTAACGAACCGTCACCGAACCGAGTCTCCACATACTTGAATATCAGTAATATTACGTGTCAATTCTTTGTGAACGATCATTTTCGAAGTCTCGGATTTTAAACAAGCAACACATTGCAATATTTTCAACTTAAAAAGGACGTGTAATTGTAACAAACAACAATAAACTGAACTGAAAAGTAGTGCTTGTGTGTGTATGTGCGTATTTATATGAGTGCGTATGTAGTAAGAAGTAATATTAAATGTGAGAAAAATGCGACGAGGATACGACAATCTGATTGTAACACTTCTGAAGCTTTGCATTTTAGTGCTGGTAAGATAATGTGATTTCTTTTCGTGATATCTTATGGTAGGATCATTAACCGTGTTTATAATTGATTGATTGTGTGTTAATATGCCGTGTTAAAATTGAATTATTAATATGCAGTCTCTATGATTGAAAGCCTTGAAGTTACAAATTGCAAAAATGTTAAGATTTCAAGGACAAAAGTTCCGAAATTGATACTGCATTGCAAGAAAGCTTTCACGTAAAAGGAGAATAAATAACACGTAAAAAGAGAAGAAATGAAAACCTTGCAACGTATAGATCGAGAATTACAGTGATAAAAGAGATATTTATATTGAGAATGTAATCATCACGTACCGGTAGTGTGATGCTTCTTCGAACGTCGTATGCATCGTAAACGAAGTCTGAAATTAGCGGACAACCCAATCGTATTTACGTAACCTGAGAGATTTGTTATCGTCAAGAAACAGTACACATGTACCTTGTATTAGGTACGATAATCGATTTTAATGCATTATGAGAAAGTCGATGAACCTAGACAATAGAAACAGTCACCTTGCATCTAATTTTTTTACTTTTAAGATCGATCTGCGAATCCTGGTCTTTTCACAAAATTCTCGAAATCTCTGATTCCGTTGCAAGTAATAAAATTAAATCCACAAATTAATTTGATCGTTTACAATGTTACGTTGCAATTTTTTGGAAAATACGAAAGATGAAATAACAAGAGTTTGAAAAAACATCACATTTTTCTTTCTGCTTAAACCTGACAATAAACAACACCTGTACATACTTATAAATTTATGTATAATGCCATTTCATTTCAATGTTTAATCGCCCGGTCGGATAACCTTTTTCGAAACAATAAAAGTTGACTTTTCGATTATGATAATGTCCCCGATATGCATATTAAAAATAGCATATTATAAATCGTGAAAGAAAAATTAAATAGCGGTTCACGAATAATAATGATTTGAATTGTGATCTTTTTAATATATCCTTTTATTATAATGAACATCAACAATAATATTATGATAGTACGAGTGCTATTAATATTTTAAAAATACTTTTTACCGAGAAAACCTGACCATACTTTAATTACCATCTATTAAAAATAACATTCACGCTTATCGTGGCCCAACATCTTGAATAATACCTGCAATGAATACAGAAAGGAATAAACGAGTAATAAACTCGGGGAAGTCCTGTGGAAAAGATTTCTTAATTCGTCAAACTCGTTATTCAAATACAGAGTAAGAATAAATAAAAGTTACATGCACGAGAACGGATCTGATAATGATCGGAACGGATTCAAAAACGATTTGAACAACCAACCGATGTATAAAAATAATTTCGTAAATCTGTGCACGCAATCGGGACATTAATTCCTAACGGAATATGATTACTTTCCAAAAAACATTAAACTCTTTTATTCCTTTTCGAAGAACATTGGATCATGTGTATTACAGTGTACTATATTTTTATTATTTCTTTCAGGTAGCACAATGTATTCTTGCTTATCCACATCGGGTGAATCAGAACGAAAGACGAATTGAGGAATTTTCTAACGACAGAGAAATACTTGAAGAAATTATTGAAAGTGATGAAGAGCTTAGCGCCGAAAGAAGAATTCGTAGGGAAGCTTCAAGTTATGATAATGAACGTACGTTTAACTTAATTTATATGTGTAATAAATAATACTTTTAATAATAATAATAATAATTTGCAAGTAATTTTGTTGACAATGTTATCTGAAATTTTTTTAAATTGTTTGTTTTTAAATAGAACGTTCATCGCGACGAACGTCGCAGGCAGAGATTAAGTTCGTGTTTCCCGAAGATATAAAACGGGTACCAGTTTGTAACAATTCCACGTACTGTGAAACGGTGTCTTCTTACCCGGTAGACTTAGTAAATCGAGCGATTAAACGAAACGAAAGTATTAAATACTCGGAAAGTGTAGATGTAGTAAGTATTATGTTTTTTAATTATTTAAAAATTTGAATTATTTAATTGTTTCAAATTTAATTATAACATTCACTATTTGCATACAGATCGATGTAGAACAGAGGATAAATGAAAATGATGATATACCTCTCTGCGTTTCCACGGTAAATATAAATTCTGAAAAATGATTCTTTTTTTAAAAATGAAATTCTGATTTGAAATTATTTGTCGTTTTAGGAACACGTTATATTTCCTCAGTCAGCGCAAAATAAAAATATGGAGTGGAAATACGTAATAAATCAAGAAAACTTTAAACAGGGTGTACGCGTTGAAACGTGTATGTAAGTATCATAACAAAGAAGGAAACAAAAAGTAGCTGATACCACCAAATGTTTGATTATAAAATTTTTGTAACATTTGCAGGCAGGAGAACGCAAAATGTAGCGATATCGGAGGTCTTGCCGAGGGTTATAAGACAACTTGTCGACAAAGATACGTTTACAGACAACTTAAGTCAATAACGGAAGATGGCAATTTGATTGAAGACTCATTTCGGCTTCCGTCAAGTTGTTGCTGTCACGTATCATTTAGCGGAAATGTACAAACAAGAATGGGTGTAAACATTGGGGGTAAAAAAACTCAAGTCACGCCTGTTAAATCGCGCAAAAGAAAATGAACATTTGAATCAATGTTACAAACAACATGAAGCAGAGGAGATCGATCAGAGAGCGTTTACCGTTGTCTTTAACTCTTTGAGAGTACCGAACAAATATGCATTTAGAGCATATTCTTTGTTGACCGAAATCAGTCACCAGAAATGTTCCATAGATTGGAGTTTAAATATTATGCCACATTCCTTCCTCAGTCTCGGTTATCTAGCTTTTAATTATGTATATGTATATATAAGGATATAAGAAACATAGTTTTATACGAGATAATTTACCAGCTTAGCTGGGATTATTAAACTTTGAAATGATGATCCATGATCGATGGATATTTAAATTATAAAATAACAGCGTCGTTATTAATATACATAAACTCTATTTTAAAAAATACAATTTATGTATATTACGTGTAAATGTATAAAGTGGTTTTTTAAAGCATATATTTCTTTAATTGTTACGAGTTTTTGATAATTGTGATAGTAAGGATGAAGAGAGTCTAAAACTGACACAGATTTGTATCATGGGATAACTATGTGATATGTTGTAGTCACTAAGATGAACATTCTGATTTTTAATATAAGATCATCATTTCTTTTTTATAACTGTTTTCAACAATAATAAATACTTCTTTATAGAATAGTCAAGGTAAATGAAATGCAAATTTCATAATTTCAAAATTTATTCTTACACAAAAATTTATTCTTACATGTTAAATACAATGCTTACAGCTATATCATAGTTCTTGTTTTGACATGCTTTTATGGTTAATTATGTATTAATCTTTACATTTCTGCCGAAATTTTGAAAGTGTAAATAAAATACAATCTACAAGGGATTAAAAATCTATTGAAACAAGGTTACATTCATGCGTTACATTAAATTTATTAATTTATATTGTTTCCGAATAAACTTTCTATACTAATTAGATTTTTTAAAAAACTTTAGATTTCACTGCCTCTTTTCATTTTTTTTCACTGGTTCTTGACCATATCTCTAAGAGATCACAATTTACACGTTTAAAGTATAGCAAACAATAGCTAGCATAATTCACGAGGTTTAATAGAATGGTTATAGACTAGGTGAATACGTATAAATTATTTTTTCATTCCCTCAATTTTTTTTTTGAGACATCTACATTCCAAAAGTTACCTAATGTAGGTTTATACACCCTATTCAGGGGTGGATACAGAAATAGGAAAAATGGGCCGTGCTTTGTGAACGTGGGCGTTCACCGTATATACGCTAAAATATTTATCCATTAATCAGCACAGGTGAACTATGCAAAATACATCCTTTCATTTCTTCTTTTTACACAAGTACTACTAACATGAAGTACTACTAACATTCTCACTTGGAAGTATAAAAACATTATCTAATACATATTAAGGATAAATCTAGTACTGCAAAAAGTCGTTCCCATATAAGAAAAAACAAGTAAATACGATTAACGTGTAATATAACAATTAATATGTTAGTATGGTACCATATATGTCAATAAACATTCATTTTTTAAACTGGAAGAATAATTGTATATATTATATAAGAAAAAATGCACCAGTAAAATGTTACACGTTATATGGCAGTGTCTGTTTCTATTAAGTATCCAGTCTTTCTATGAAAATATAGATCTAAACAATGCATGGAAAGTTAGATGCACCTTGCAACTATAACTTCAATATTGATTGTAAAATTGTTTTTGCATAGACTATAATTTTCATTGTGGTATATTCAACATACTTTTATGAATAACAGTGCTTTAAAACTTGGTTTTGTCTGATCATTAAATATATTCAAAATGTTTCCTAAATAAGTTTTTAAATATCTGCATATATAGTTCGTATTAAGGAACACAAATATTTGTAAACATTAAAAACTCAGTCGTTCTTTTAGTCCTGTTGCATGATTGTTCGCAGGCCAGTCTAAAAATACTTTATAACTATTTTCAACATGCCTGAAAAAAAATAATTTATGCAAGAATATAATTATTAAATAAACACTATAATTTGAATAACCATTATTATATATACCTTAACACTATATGCATTGTCATAGCCTCCTTTCATTTGCATTTGTGCCTGAATATTTGACAATTGTGCACTGCTCATATCAACATCTCCACTGCTAATATGTCCAGTATGTCTAAAGTTTGTAGGTACACCTATCATACTGCGATCTATCCTTAGCCTTTGATGTGATCTCTGTCTTCCATTACGTGTTCTTGGTCCTTGTTGCGTTAGACAGCAGGTGAAACACTGTACCCAAAGTTCTCCACTGCCAGCCATTGTTTAATTCGAGTGTATATAATGTAAAATCTGGAAATAATAGTTTGCAACAACCAAATATGTTTCACAACAAGTACATTTTCTGCAAATATTCTTTAGATGTTTCTTGAATATTCAAAAAATACATAATTTGATTAATCGAAATTCAATGCAAGGACAAAGTTTATCAAGCAATTAGCAATCTTCTCTTTCAAGTGTATTTCTTTAATATGGTTAAACTAATTGACAATTAAGTATTGTTTCAAACAAGTTTTATAAATTTGATTTATATATTAAACAATATATACATCAAAATAAATATATATTATCAAATGAATGAATCAGATATGTAGACTTACCTGGTCGTCAAGTGATCGTACTGTCGTTCGGTCTAACCTTCGCGATGGCTTGAAACTCAAAGGCAGAGAGAAGCAAAACAAACATTCCCTTTTGATCGATGAGTTTACATGTGCCTGAAAAGGACATCGAGGCTATTTGTATATTGTACTGTTCAAATTGAAGCAACGACAACGGTAAAATTCCTGGTGAATGTAAGCAATTAATTCCGTGGCTGAACAAAGGGTAACAGATACGTACCGGTTTATAAGAACGTAAAGTTCGTATCAATTCTCACAAAGCACGTAGATCTGCGTCCTTCTTTCTGCTTTGAATTCGTTTATAAAACCATTATAAAACGATCATGTCTGGTTACATTGTTCAATGTGTTTTGAAGAAGACCTAATAAATATTACTACCTTTTCAAGGAGTCTCAAATGACGTTTAATAAAAAATTTGAATTTAGGAAATATGAAACTGAATGTCAACGTGATCAAACGGCCACTACTATAGTGAATTATGCTATATAAGCGAGAAACCCGAGCAAATCCGAAGAAAGCCGAGATTTGCCGAAAGTTACCGATCTATAGAATTCTCATCATTATCTACGTATATATGCACAAAGAAAAGTATTTTAAATATAACATAGTCATATCCCGTTACTGTTTTAATTAGTTGTTAATTAAAAAATATTGATATTTTATATCGAGCGTACGTAGAAGCGTGTTTAAACTGATGAGAGAAATGAACGAATCGAATGCACAGTATGGTGAATCGAATTATCTCAGGCCAAATTAAATTGAATTGTGTTGAAATGAATCGCATTCCTGACAGAATGAATAATCTTTATTAAATAAATTATATACAGGTTGTTCTCACATACAGGCATTGTCACATGATCAAAATGCCATATTTACTAAATAAAATATAAATTAGGATGTTAAGATCTTCGACTACAATAACATTGACTTTAGAGGCCTTTACTCTTCAATTAACATGTATAGGTCCAGACACTCCCATACTTTTGCACACTGGAGTTTGCAATAGCACATTATTGTATAACAATATTTAAAACATCATTCTGTAGCCTTCCTCTCAGAGCTACTCAAGTTGCTTATTCTTGCAAATGTCAAGATATCGGCAATTAACGAATCATACAAACATTGCACAAATATTATCTGAACATTAATAAAATTCAGATTTTATTACAAACTCCACGCAAGAGAATGTCGTCACTTTTTGTTCTTTTTTCTTTTGTATGTAAGGTGCCTAATAGATAAAAAACAGTGATCTGAAAACGATTTCATGTTTCACTTCCTGCCGCTCCAATTCCTTTCTCTGTAGTGTCAGAAAATTTAAGACACCTTCTCTCATGTATCCGGTTTATATAATAGATGTTATTAGAATTATCACAGTCTGTGTATTTACAGTTTAAACGTTAACGCAACATCCTTGTTAAATTATTTTAGCAACGTTCTCTCATGGTAGCGCTGTTCTAACAAGAACTGTAGGGAAATTAGCTCCATCGCTGCGCATGGACGGCAGAGCAATTACGAGAGAAAAAAAATTACCTTTTCTTCTCTTCTTTTGTATATCAATACATATAGATAGAAAAAAGAAAACAAAGAAAGAATACTCTTAAAGGCATGCATATTCGGAGCTAATGTTTCTAATACCTATCGAATAAACCTGCGTATCGTATGAAATAATATCAATAACTTAATTATTAGTTACATCTTAAAGTTGGACATGTCTTCTTAGTTTTATCTTGTATTTACATCTTAAGTATTTATACAACGTTACGCGATAAAAATCTGAAACGTTACTCTATCTGTCTTTACAATTAGATCCCTTCTTTTCTTTTTGTCAAACGCTCTCCCTCCTCGTTCACGTGGACAGTAATATTTTTTCTTTCCATTCTTCATAGCTGAAGATTTTTTCTGTCCAACGAAGTACTTATGTACTGATCTCTCGCGTTTCAAGTTCACTTTATAAAGCAGAGTCGAAAGACGATCGTATAAAGGAGAAAAGAAACTTACAATGTCAATGTGATGCGATTCTAATTCTATGATCTTTGATCAAATACAGAAACGATAAACTCAACTTATTTTTAACAAAATCTCGACGAAAATTCACATTCAGCTTATTTGGCACTGCATCAAATTCCTCAAGATTTTGTTTTTCGTGTTCCTTTATCTTTTCTTCGTCGCTCATAAATTAATGCCCTACTCGTTCCATATTTTTCATTCTCGTTTGTGATCATTTTTGTACGAAACACTAATGTCGTTTATACAATGCTATGAAGGAGATTTATTTAGTAAAACTTTTGTAAACGAATGGCAGTAGAAATGCGATAACCTTCACAAAATTATATTATGTTTCCTAAGATACTCCGCATTCGTACAAAAGTTTCACTCCTAATAAGCGTGAAGAATAATTTAACAATTCGTAAATTCGTAAATCCACAAATTTCTAAATTTATACATTTTCACGAGGCGCAGCTCGATCATAGCGTTACATACTCGACGGGGCAGTTAGAAATCTCGCTCAAAACCTAACCAAAAGAAACATCAGACTCTGATTAACCTATACTTTTCTCGCTCAAAGAAAGAAAAAGAGGAATACCAAAATACGATCTCGTTAATCAGATACATCCGATCATTCTCTATCTCTGTATCACGGTACTACGCTGTACAACAGATTCCAGACAAAAGGACAGAGAATACTGAGTATCCTATCGCGCGAAACCAAGGAAGTCGGTTAGTCGATCGTTCCAGTCGTGAAGCCAATGAGTGGGTCCGTGGCTGGGTTGCCTCTGCTTGCAAGGATTGATCTCCGTCTCCAAAGGCATATACTCTTCGCCCCTAATGCAGAAGTAGCTCTTGATGGGGCTTCTGCACATGGGGCATCGATCCAGTTTCCCGAAACAAGACGCGCAAATACAGGTATGTCTGCAAGGTAGCAAAGCTCGAGACAGAGGGAAATATTGACAGACGACGCAAAGCTGTTCTCCAGCGGTGTTCCACAGAGATCCTTCGGAATCACCGGTTCCGGAAGCGACCAGGGCGCCTCTTGCGGAGCTGCCGTTGTTGTTGCAGGGCTCTGCGAGCGCCAAGGCGGATCCCAATCCTGAGGACACGTCTCCTTCGTCGTAATTTGTCGAGTTGCCGGTTGCCAAGTACAATTGCTGAAATATTAACGGTGAATTAGGGGATGGAAAAATTTGGAGAGTATTTTGATCTTTGAAGAGGGCTTACCTTGAGACATGACAATTGTCCATTCGCTTGTTTCAGATACTGCGCGAGGATCGATGTGGGCAACGTGCAGACGCTGTCTTTGATGTGGACCACGTTCACCAGGGCCACCTAAAAAGATTATAAGAATTTTTATCAACGAAGAGTAGCGAAACAGTCGATATAGAACATCAACTTTTACATTTTATTTTTGATCACGTTATTTGCATCACAGTAAGCTAATTTAAACGATTAACCATCTGATAAGTGGCGAGACTAGGAAAACAAGTTCTTTCATGTATACAGTCATTTATCTTAAAACGATTATTGCTTTATTCATTCTCGTTTTTTCCTCAAAAGAAGTTTCAGATGTTATTTGGATATAAATACGCAAGTCGGACTTAAATGGAGAATTCAAACTTCACCCTTTGCACTCGAGAGGTGACCATTATATTTAATACAGTAATTTAAAATAAGCATTTTTTAACTGATTATGTAACATGACTATAAACATAGTAAAACAATAGAGGAAATTATTAATAAAGAAATAACCTCAAGAAAATTCATTTAACTAAGTTCTAAAGTTGCTGTTAGTAAACAGTCAAATTATCTTCGAGTGCAAAGGGTTAAACGAAGAATTCAAGATAATTTATCTTGGTATCTCTAATTTCTATGAGAGGTACCCACAGTTTCGTCAGGATGAGGATCTCCGTTATCCCTGCGTGTGAGGAAGATCACCAAGGGATAACAAAGTCGTGGTGGAGTTCCTAGTTCCAGTTCCGGAGCTGGGAGAGACAGTCTCAACGTTTCTTCTCCGTGAGGTTGTCTACTGTATTTTTCAGTCAAGGAACTATGAATGCTACAATCTCTTTTACTGTAAACTATTTTCATTTTACAGGAAATTACGATTATAAAAGATCAGAACACCTTTGAGCTTCGGACTATTTGAAACCAAAATGGCGGCGCAGACCATTTGATGTTTGCAGATCTTCAAATAATCTTTCAACAGAAGATATTACTTTATTTATTACACAAAGTACGTTTATAGATTTGTATGTTTATAGATCTTCAAATAATCTTTCAACAGAAGATATTACTTTATTTATTACACAAAGTACGTTTATAGGTTTGTATGTTTATAGATCTTCAAATAATCTTTCAACAGAAGATCTCATTTTATTTATTACACAAAGTACACATGATAAAAGTACACACGACAAATTTTACACTGTTAATATTCATTTTAACAGTGAATAAAAATTGCACAAAGTACATAATCTTGTAAGGTATCGTTTAAAGCGAAGAAAGAATATTTATACATTTTGAAGGCTCAAAGGTGGTTTAACAGTGAATAAAAATTATACATAATAGTCTTGTAAGGTATCGTTTAAGGTGCAGAAAGAATATTTGAATATTTTGAAGCTTCAAAGGTGGTCCAAGGCTTTAACCACTAAAATTCTGAAACGAAGAGGAATTTTAATACTGTTAAAGGATACGTCTGTGGTGGCGTAAGGTATTGTGCGTGACCTTGAAGAAGAGTGCCATTCAAGGATGCATCTCTGAGGGTGCTCCAGGGTTTCCAAAGCGCCAGATGAAGCTCTCTTATACTGACACCCCAGATCGCTTGCAGAGAGTACTCGACCTGGCTCGACACCTCGCATTCAACCTCTGCAAACAATTACAAGTACAAAATCATTTTAGTAATAGCGATGAAAGACGGATAACAAATTATTTAACATTTCTTGTATTCGTACTTTTAACGACTGTACTCATTATAATTTTAAATCGTGCGCTATTCGAGTTATAATAAATCACGGTTAGACTTGTGACCTTTTTAATTGCAAATCGTTATAATTTGCGGGGAACTAATTTATCTTAGAAATATGCTTGTCATCGTTGCATGTTATTTTATCTGGTTGGTATCGTTATCGATGCTGATAAAGACGCGTCTATCGGTTTTAGAGATCGTTTCTGGGATTTTGTGAGTTTCGGAGATTTGGAAATCTGAGGGTGGATTACGAATTTGGAGATAGAAGTAGTTGAAAACCTTGAGATTTAGGGGTTGGTTGGATTATTTAAATATTTTATAATTATTTGGAAGAATTTGGAATTGTGGCAAATTAGAATTTTGAGGATGTATAAATTTATGAATTTGAAAGCTTGAAAGTTGAAAAACTAGAAGATTTAAAAATTGTCAAATGAAGAGCGTGTCTAAAGTAAGACGTTGCACGCGGGTGCTGCAATTACAGAGAGGAGCAAGAGATTCTGTATAGGGCAGAAGTTACCGTGTTATTTCACCTGGCGAGGTTACTCAAAATCATTACATAATAAGCCTACTTTCAACTTTTTTCCTCTCGTCTGCTGCAAGATATCTCCGACAGTCAACGAGGTTTCCAGGTCATGCGTGAGAGGAGGTACAGACCACGGCACACTTCCTCCAGTTCTAATTTTTGCAAACGATCAGTTTTCTCTGCTGTTTATCAGATATTCTAATACCTTACACGAGACTGTTACAATATATTCAGTACAGAAACTATTCGAAAACCATCATTTTAGGTACACTATTTTTTCTTGCAGGTCCACGATTTTTCTCTGTCGCCGACTCAATTAATAAATCGTAAATACAAGATACAACTCAAGATACAGGACAAAATACAGCACGAGATACAGGACAAGATACAGGACAAGATTGTTACAATACATTCAGTGCAGAAAATATTCGAAAACCATCATTTTAGGTACACTACTTTTTCTTGTGGGTCCACAATTTTCCTCTGTTGCTGATGCAATTAATAAATCACAAGCTCAAGATAGAGGACAAGATTGTTACAAGGTATTCAGTACAGAAAATATTCGAAAACCATCATGTTAGGTACACTACTTTTTCTTGTAGGTCCACGATTTTCCTGAGTGGTCAATTCAATTGATGAACCATAAACAGAGGATACATCACAAGATTGTTACAATATGAAAACCATCATTCTAAGTATACTGCTTTTTCTTGCAGGTCCACAATGTTCCTCTGTCGTTGATTCAACTAATAAACCACAAACAGAAGATACATCAGAAGATACAGTATAAGATACATTATAAGATTGTTAGAATATATCTAATATAGAAAATGTTCGAAAACCATCATTCTAAGTATACTGCTTTTTCTTGCAGGTCCACAATGTTCCTCTGTCGTTGATTCAACTAATAAACCACAAACAGAAGATACATCACAAGCTTCATTACAAGATACATCAGAAGATACATCACTAGATACATTACAAGATTGTTACAATATATTCAATATGGAAAATGTTTGGAAGCTATCATTCTAAGTAGGTTACTTTTTCTTGTAGGTCCACAATGTTCCTCTGTTGTTGGCTCAATTGATGAACTACGAACAGAATACATCACAAGATACAGTATAAGGTACATCACAAGCTACATAAGAAGCTACATCAGAAGATACATCACTAGATACATTACAAGATTGTTACAATATATTCAATATGGAAAATGTTTGGAAGCTATCATTCTAAGTAGGTTACTTTTTCTTGCAGGTCCACAATGTTCCTTTGTTGTTGATTCAATTGATGAACCACAAACAGAAGATACATCACAAGATACAGTATAAGGTACATCACAAGCTACATAAGAAGCTACATCAGAAGATGCATCACTATATACATTACAAGATTGTTACAATATATTCAATAAAGAAAATGTTTGAAAACCATCAGTCTAAGTAGGTTACTTTTTCTTGTAGGTCCACAATGTTCCTTTGTTGTTGATTCAATTGATGAACCACAAACAGAAGATACATCACAAGATACAGTATAAGGTACATCACAAGCTACATAAGAAGCTACATCAGAAGATGCATCACTATATACATTACAAGATTGTTACAATATATTCAATAAAGAAAATGTTTGAAAACCATCATTCTAAGTAGGTTACTTTTTCTTGTAGGTCCACAATGTTCCTCTGTTGTTGATTCAATTGATGAACCACAAACAGAAGATACATCACAAGCTTCATTACAAGATACATCAGAAGATACATCACTAGATACATTACAAGATTGTTACAATATATTCAATATGGAAAATGTTTGGAAGCTATCATTCTAAGTAGGTTACTTTTTCTTGCAGGTCCACAATGTTCCTTTGTTGTTGGTTCAATTGATGAACTACAAACAGAATACATCACAAGATACAGTATAAGGTACATCACAAGCTACATTACAAGATACATCAGAAGATACATCACTAGATACATTACAAGATTGTTACAATATATTCAATATAGAAAATGTTTGAAAACCATCATTCTAAGTAGGTTACTTTTTCTTGTAGGTCCACAATGTTCCTCTGTTGTTGATTCAATTGATGAACCACAAACAGAAGATACATCACAAGCTACATCAAAAGATACATCACAAGCTACATCACAAGCTACATCAGAAAATACATCACAAGCTACATCAGAAGCTACATCAGAAGATACATAACAAAATTGTTAGAGTATATTCAAGATAGAAAATGTTCGAAAAGCATCATTCGAGAACATACGAAAGTGAAAGCCGAGTATCTCGTTGAGTGAATTTTCAAATCGCAGACATTCTACGCTCCATACAAGGACACGTATTTTTGGCATCGTTAAACGAGCGGAACCCATCGTCTGGCTGTCAATAGGCGCTTTCGATTTATAGCAGAAACTCCTCTCCTTGTGGAAATGTTCAGTTTGGAATGCTGTCATCGCTACTCAGAATCACCCGTTGGGCTGGTTTACATTCTCGAATTTTCTTATCGCCAATCTGTACTCAACAACTTGCGCAATTTCGAGTTAAGGCTTGACCGGTCAAGCACAACCGGACTGGTTGGCAAAGAGTTAACACGTTGACTGCCACAAAGAGCAATCTGGGTCAAACTTTACAGGCGATATCTTAGAAGTCCTAGATGGAACAGGGAGTAAAATCGTATTAACAAGGTGAGCTACCTTCTAGGTTTATGTATTCGCTTTTATGGATATTAATTCTATACTTGGGACTTTGAATGACTCTTCTTTTTTATATTTTATTCATTCAGGTGATTTTTAGGTGATGCTTCATTTTCGTATAATTTTGTATAATTTTAGCAATTTATTTGATGATGATTTTGGTTATTTATTTTTGTATGAGTTTGGTAATTTATTTTTTGTATGATTTTGGTCATTTTTTTTTTTGTATAATTTTGGTAATTTATTTTTGTGTAATTTTGTTAATTTATTTCTGTATAATTTTGGTAATTTATTTCTGTATAATTTTGGTAATTTATTTTTGTATAATTTTGGTCATTTATTTCTGTATAATTTTGGTAATTTATTTTTGTATAATTTTGGTCATTTATTTTTGTATAATTTTGGTCATTTATTTTTGTATAATTTTGGTCATTTATTTTTGTATAATTTTGGTCATTTATTTTTGTGTAATTTTGTTAATTTATTTTTGTATAATTTTGATAATTTATTTTTGTATAATTTTGATAATTTATTTTTGTATAATTTTGTCCTTTTATTTTCATATATTTTTCTTCGTTTATTTTTTGCATAATTTTACTTGTTCATTTTTTGTACAATTTTATTAGTTCATTTTTATATATTTTTCTTCTTTTATTGTTTCATAAGTTTGTCCTTTTATTTTTGTTCAATTTTGTTCTTTTATTTTGGTACAATTTTATTAATTCATTTTTATATATTTTTCTTCTTTTATTGTTTTATAAGTTTGTCCTTTTATTTTTGTACAATTTTATTAGTTCATTTTTCTATATTTTTCTTCTTTTATTGTTTTATAAGTTTGTCCTTTTATTTTCGTATAATTTTGTTCTTTTATTTTGGTACAATTTTGTCCCTGTATTTTATATAATTTCAGTCTTGCAACACTCCGTATTTTACCATCGAAAAAGAGGCTGAGAAATTAATATGAGGTCACCTTATATATGTAGAACGTATGCACCGTTCAGTGAAAGGCCAGAGGGACAGAGTGCAAGCAACCGCATAGACAGCACTCATCGGAGGTGTAACAAAGTTCTTAACACACGATAATTACATTCGTGAAACGATAATAGATCGACGGTGACAGCACGCTGTTTAACCTGGTGAAAAGCTATGTTTAACGACGTTGAACCTCCACTTTCGAAGGCGTACAATTACTCCAAATTCCGTGGTTCACTTTCAAAAGCTAGCATGTACAAAATCTGCATTCCTTTATTATTAATTATACCACTACTGAACGTTAGTATCTATTGTTGCAATGTAGCATTTGGAAAACGTGAACGTGCGTGGAACGGTCTCGATTTTCAAATATTGCGCAATTCTTTCGGTTGGCTGCACCGGTTACTCGTAGAATTTCGCGTGTGAGACCCTAACCAACGAAATGCATTCCAACCCTTTCACTACTACCGATATAGCTATCGATCACTGTACTGTTCCAAAATTTTAGAGTGGAAGCTTGACGTATAGGATTAAATTCTATGATGGACATCTTTTATCACGCAACTATTACGTCAAAATCATGCTATTACATCAATGGTTCGTGTTTTGATGTTAATTGCATAATTATCTTGCTTGGAGGATGTAAACGCGTTTAACTTGTGATGAAGTTATATGCATGTGATTAAACGTGTTTAACTTATGATGAAGTTATATGTGTATGCATTTAACTTATGAGGACCTTATATGCACATGATTAAACTTATTTAACTTATGATGAAGATATATGCGTATGATTAAACGTATTTAATTTATGAGGAACTTATATGTATATTATTAAATGTATTTAATTTATGAGGAACTTATATGTATATTATTAAATGTATTTAATTTATGAGGAACTTATATGCATATGATTAAACTTATTTAACTTATGATGGACTTATAATGTATATGATTAAACTTATTTAACTTATGAGGTACCTATATGCATATGATCAAACTTATTCAATTTATGATGTATTTATATGTATATGGTTAAACTTATTTAACTTATAATGTACTTATATGCATATGATCAAACTTATTCAGCTTATGATGTACCTATATGCATATGATCAAACTTATTCAACTTATGATGGACTTATAATGTGTATGATTAAACTTATTTAACTTATAATGTACTTATATGCATATGATCAAACTTATTCAGCTTATGATGTACCTATATGCATATGATCAAACTTATTCAATTTATCATGTACTTATATGTATATGGTTAAACTTATTCAACTTATGATGTACCTATATGCATATGATCATACTTATTCAATTTATGATGTACTTATATGTATATGGTTAAACTTATTCAACTTATGATGTACTAATATGCATATGATCAAAATTATTTAACTTATGATGAACTTATATGCATATGATCAAATTTATTCAACTTATGATGCACTTATATGCATATGATCAAACTTATTCAACTTATGATGAACTTATACGTATATGATTAAACGTATTTATCTTGTGATGAACTTAAGATGAACGACGATACGATTTTAATAAATTGAGACAGTTTTAAACCGAAGCATCGAAGGATCTATCTACATGCAGATCCACATGTTCTCCTTTCAATTACAGGTTTAAACAACTTCGATAAGTAGCTCGAAAAGTTCATTTCCTAACAAGATACTGATTCTGAAGATCCCTAAACAACCTAAAAAATGAAGTGTCTCCTAATATTTGGAGCTCCTCCTATGTCTCCCAATTTCTGGAGCTCCTCCTATGTCTTCGAATTTCTAGAGCTCCTATGTTTCCAAATTTCTGGAGCTCCTCTTATATCTCCGAATTTCTGGAGCTCTTATGTCTTCTAATTTCTGGAGCTTCTTCTATATCTCCGAATTTCTGGATTTTCTCTTACATCTCCGAATTTGTGGATCTCCTCTTACATCTCTGAATTTCTGGAGCTCCTCTTCTTATGTTTCTAAATTTCTGCAGCTCCTCCTATATCTCCGAATTTCTGGAGCTCCTATATCTTCGAATTTCTGCAGCTCCTCCTCTATCTCCGAATTTCTGGAGCTCCTATATCTCCTAATTTCTGGAGTTCCTATGTCTCAAAATTTCTAGAACTCCTATATCTCCGAATTTCTGGAGCCCTATGTCTCTGAATTTCTGGAGTTCCTCCTCTATCTCCGAATTTCTAGAGCTCCTATGTCTCTGAATTTCTGGAGTTCCTACGTCTCTAAATTTCTAGAGCTCCTATATCTCCGAATTTCTGGAGCTCCTATATCTCCTAATTTCTGCAGCTCCTCCTCTATCTCCGAATTTCTGGAGCTCCTATGTCTCCAAATTTCTGCAACTCCTCTTATGTCTCTAAATTTCTGAAACTCCAATATCTTCGAATTTCTGAAGCTCCTCTAAGTCTCCTAAGTCTCAGACTAACCAGAAGAAATAATCGTTAATCTAAATAATCATGTGTACTCGTTTGAGTCATCAAACCAGTTCTCGCTTCTCTAACCTCCTAATTATACGTTTAGAGGTAATTAAATTTCGTTCCATATTCCGCAGAACGCGTAACTGAACGGTAAATGTGCCGGATGCTTAGAAACGGTATTATTAAAGTGCACGTGTTTGTCAGTAGCGAAGGGAACCAACGTAATACGCGAGAGGGGAAAAGTGAGTGCAGGAACCGAGAGACACCGATATAAATGGCATGTCCGATCGTTTCTGTCGACCTTGATTGTTTCTACGCCTGAACAGTCACGTAGGCAAGCGAGATTTTTTTTTATTTCGTCCATTTTCTCCCTTTGCACGAGATGCTGGTTGTGTATCGCACATAGTCGGTTCCTTCGAGTCCAGTCTTCTCGAAAGAAACGAGCAAGTCGATCCAAAAGCGGTGACCAGTTTGATCATACATGTAACAGTTACGGTTAGCCTTGAAGCGTCGCCATCGTGTCGAAATTTTATGGGTATAGCCGGTTCGGAGAACGCGAAACCGATGGCGTTCCTTCTCGAAACGCTGTAATTATACCTCGAGTTTTCGAGCTATTTCGCTCTTGCATGGCAGATTTTTTCTTCACTTTAAATGTATACCGATAATACTGTATTTGTAAGCTGACGTAGCTGTAAGGACGTCATCGACCAGAGATTAAGGTATTTTTATTCTCCAGATTTTGTAACTACAATCTATGTTATAACTCAAGGTTGTTAGATTTCGATTTATTTATTAGAGATTGCAATGAACACTTAGGATATAGAATCACAGCGTGATTCAACTTCTGTTTAAACTCGGGTACAGCGATGATAATGTTAAAAGATGTTCTGGAGAGCCCGGAGGTTCTCCTTCGTGCATCGCATTGGTGTGAGGCTACTCGATTTTCGTAGATTTGACTTTATAACGCTCGAATATTGCGAAAATGAAGATTTTACGAGTGCAGTACTCATCAGTGGACTTCCCTACAGGGTTCTGGTCGCTTTAGTAATAAATAATTGGTACAGAATAAAGTCGAATTTTCGAACGTGCAGGAGGCAGATGCTGATCCAGGAAAACAAGATGGCCGCCACGGGTCTCACCTGAAGGATTTAGGAGGTAGTCTTCGGTCTTGGAGGTAGTAGGAAAATAGGGATTGTCGGATATCGAAAAGTCAATCGTATTATTCAGAGTCAGTAAGGGTTTAAGAATCGTGTGACTAATTTGTATGGAAAAATGACGGGTTTTTAGAACATAAAAATATTGATAATTCTAGAGTGATATAGATACTGATTAATTTAAAGAAATAAAAATATTGATTAACCTAAAGCAATATCCAACAGGGTAACTGTACTGGGTCGTTAGTACTGATTAATCTGAAGAAATTAAAAATTGATTAACCTAAAGCAATAAATATATTGATTAACCTAAAGTGATATAGTAGATACTGACTAATTTAAAGAAATAAAAATATTTATTAACCTAAAGTGATATACTAGATACTGACTAATCTAAAAAATAAAAATATTGTTTAACCCCTTGCCGTATTTTGACGAGTCTCACTCGTGACGCACTCACAATTCAAATGTGACAAATCCTGTTAAGATCTATAATACTCTTCAACTTCAAATTTAGGTCCAACTATAATATATATAGCCAGAGATTGCTAAATACGAAATACTCACAACATTTTTATTTTCTTTATTTGTTTTAACACTAAAACTACCAAACCGGTCAAATAACCGCTCCACAAGTTTCTTATTATAAAGTACACATTTTGTTAAAATACATTCCTTGAAATCAGCATTGATTTTCATCAAGATAAAACATAAGTATGTGGGCCAATTAATGTGTCGCCGTTTGTATTTATTCTTTAACTTCATTTTTAATTTCAAAGTAAATGTACATTATATGTCGGTAGGTTTAGTGTTAATATTATAGCTATGCATAGTTAGTTTTGATTGACGCATTTAGCAAACAAATTGTACGGCAAAGGGTTAACCTAAAGATATCCAAGAAGATGTCATCTGTAACAACTTAACGTAATTTATTAATTATACCAACGAGAAATAACCACGAAAAACCGACGCAATTGCGGTAGATTTTTGTTATGTCGCTACTACTTGCACAGCAAGGAGCCGGAGAGAAAATATTGTTCCAACTCGTCGAAGTTGCAATAATAACTCGATAATGGAAGGCATAAAGGATTCATGTCCGTTTTGTTATTACAGCTTTTTAGTATTGTTTGAACGCGCTGCTTGCGTTGGAGTCTGCGAAGGAGTAATTGTTCCAAGCGTTTTACTCGTTGACATTTAAAATGTTTACCCGGTCGAGTTAGCAGTGTAAAGGCGTAAATCCTATAAATATCGCAAACATAATGATTAATTTAACTTATTTAGTGGACGACGGTGACGTTAATGAGTCTACCGGTCATCGATGACCTCCTCGGTATTCAACGCTTTAAAAACCAGATTTATTTATACATTTATCATTGCACGGTTGAAATTTATTATTTCGTTAATAAGTAAACAATATTCGTTCGCGAAAACATGGCTGTTGCGAAAGACGTTCGAATATCTTTGAGAGATGGATGGGATTCAAATCGCTTGTCGTTTCGTGGGAAATTAGAAGGGTGGGAAATTAGGAAGCTGAGAAGTTTGAAGGGTGGATTCCCACTCTTCTAATTTCCCATACTTCTAGTTTGCCACTCTTCTGATTTCGCAATCTTCTAATTTCCCACCCTTCTTATTTTCCACTCTTCTAATTTCCCACTTTTCTAATTTCCCACTCTTCTAATTTCCCACACTTCTAGTTTGCCACTCTTCTAATTTCCCACTTTTCTAATTTCCCACTATTTTAATTTTCCATTCTCCTAATTTCCCACCCTTCTTATTTTCCACTCTTCTAATTTCCCACACTTCTAGTTTGCCACTCTTCTAATTTCCCACTCTTCTAATTTTCCACCCTCCTAATTTTCCACCCTTCTTATTTTCCACTCCTCTAATTTCCCACCCTTCTAATTTCCCACTCTTCTAATTTCCCACTCTTCTAATTTTCCACCCACCTAAATTCCCATCCTTCTTATTTTCCACTCTTCTAATTTCCCACACTTCTAGTATGCCACCCTTCTAATTTAAGAGTGAGGAAACTAGAAGAGTGGGAAATTAGAAGGGTGGCAAACCAGAAGTGTGGGAAATTAGAAGAGTGAGAAATTAGAAGGGTGGCAAACTAGAAGTGTGGAAAATTGGAAGAGTGAGAAATTAGAAGGGTGGGAAATTAGAAATGTGGGAAATTAGAAGAGTGGGAAATTAGAAGGGTGGGAAATTAGAAGTGTGGGAAATTAGAAGCGTGGCAAACTAGAAGTGTGGGAAATTAGAAGTGTGGGAAATTAGAAGAGTGGGAAATTAGAAGGGTGGCAAACTAGAAGTGTGGAAAATTGGAAGAGTGAGAAATTAGAAGGGTGGGAAATTAGAAATGTGGGAAATTAGAAGAGTGGCAAACTAGAAGTGTGGGAAATTAGAAGTGTGGGAAATTAGAAGAGTGGGAAATTAGAAGGGTGGCAAACTAGAAGTGTGGAAAATTGGAAGAGTGAGAAATTAGAAGGGTGGGAAATTAGAAATGTGGGAAATTAGAAGAGTGGGAAATTAGAAGGGTGGGAAATTAGAAGTGTGGGAAATTAGAAGCGTGGCAAACTAGAAGTGTGGGAAATTAGAAGTGTGGGAAATTAGAAGAGTGGGAAATTAGAAGGGTGGCAAACTAGAAGTGTGGAAAATTGGAAGAGTGAGAAATTAGAAGGGTGGGAAATTAGAAATGTGGGAAATTAGAAGAGTGGCAAACTAGAAGTGTGGGAAATTAGAAGTGTGGGAAATTAGAAGAGTGAGAAATTAGAAGGGCGGCAAACTAGAAGTGTGGAAAATTGGAAGAGTGAGAAATTAGAAGGGTGGGAAATTAGAAATGTGGGAAATTAGAAGAGTGGGAAATTAGAAGTGTGGGAAATTAGAAGAGTGGGAAATTAGAAGGGTGGCAAACTAGAAGTGTGGAAAATTGGAAGAGTGAGAAATTAGAAGGGTGGGAAATTAGAAATGTGGGAAATTAGAAGAGTGGCAAACTAGAAGTGTGGGAAATTAGAAGAGTGGCAAACTAGAAGTGTGGGAAATTAGAAGTGTGGGAAATTAGAAGAGTGGGAAATTAGAAGAGTGAAAAATTAGAAGAGTGGGAAATTGGAAGAGTGGGAAATTAGAAGGGTGGCAAACTAGAAGTGTGGGAAATTAAAAGAATGGAAAATTAAATTAGCACGTCCCATTTCGACATGCAAATATCCAATTTCTCAGCAAAAACAGAGAAAAGAAAATAAAAGAATATGATCAATTTTTAGAACAAGTACAAAGATATAAATATTTATAACGATTCGTGTGAATGTACAGGCACGAAGGAGAGAGGCGAGAAGAGAGATGCGTGCAACGTAAAAATAGTCCTTTGTTAAGTGCACGCTTCGTTTCTCGAAGGAACCACCATTCTATCCATTGCGAGAGATACAAACCAGCTGTGAACCATGTAGCTGCAAAAATGCTTTGTTTGCGCAAATTTCTCTTGTTCCTGTCGAGACTATTGTATCCGAGTTTCTCTTTCCTTTATTCTTCCTCCATTAAAGTAACTCATTTTCTATTCACTTGATATTCATATTGTATGTGGCATGAATATTCTACTATCGAATAAAGATGAAGGACTTTTATTTTTTAATTCGGTATTGCCATGCATCGCCAACCGTTCTCTCTGTTATACACCCGCGAAGTTCAAACGTTAATAATTCTTGTATCGTATCCGTGATCGATATCGATTAACCGTAGTCGTTAACCGAGAAAGAATAGCTTCGATGATCAATTATACGAGCGCATCATTTCTTAAATGGTAATCTTTTCTGATAGCCAATTCCGAGGAGAACCCACTTTTCTCGAATAAAAACACCGTTAGCTCACCTGTTACCGTAATACAACCTGTACCGTTTTACGATTCCAGGTTAATCCTGTGTTCTTTCTCCGAGTATTTCATTTTAGCCGCAATAAAACTCACTTCCGAAGTTGCTACCGTTATTCTTTCAATTGGCTAACGATCTGTGATCAATGATCCATAGATCGTAATCATAGGTCGTAGTAATAACAGCTTTGGATCAATTGACAGGAAATCCTTGTCAGAATTTTATTCGTGTAATAGATTATTTTTTATCCATTTTCGTGTTTTTTTTCTACGATCGAAAAAAAGTATTCAAAATTCGGTAAAAACTAGTCGATAAATATTCGTCAGCGAGACAAATTTCGAGTGTTTCGTAACTGTTGGAGATATATGATACAAATTATGCTAGAATCATAAATATGCCAAGATCTCAGCCATAAAAAATAACGAAGACTTGCAAATCATCGGACGTCCTGTATATTTTAATTCCAATTTCGTGAAGAGGATATTCAGCTCGTAATTCGTTCAATTACGCCCCCTCTATATTTAAAACGACAAAGAGAAGGAAGAGGAAGACGAAAAAAAAGGCACGAAAAGGGACGGGATCATTATTCATTTCCAGCTGGGCAATAGTCTAGTTTCTTTCCTTAACAACGATGCAGACCAGCTATTACGCGTTATAAGAGGTCAGAATGAAAGTAGGAGGTGTAATTGCAGTCGATGAGTTCATTTCGAGAGCAATTGACCAAGGGATAAGCTGTTTGTGCAGAGGAAAAAGAAGAGAAGAGGAAGATAAATATTAGGGATATGCAAAAGTGTTGCTCTCCTCTACAAACTCTTATATTACAATGCCCATTATGATATCACCGGTTGTATACAAGAGTTGTTTTACAAGAGTTTAAACAATATTTATATTTCACTGATATACTTGTCAAGGCATTTCCTACTTCCATACAAACTTTCTGCATTTTAATTATTTTTAACATTGATTAGTTGTTTTCTCTGTGCAATGAGTGGCTATGTGACGCGAGGGAATGTAGTGTGTGGCTGTATAACTCGAGGTTATGTAGCGCGTTGCTATGTAAATCGAGGCAATGTAACGAGTGGTTATATAACGCGAAGTTATGTACAGCGTGGCTATGTAACTTGTAAAAACGTAACGAGTGGCTATATAACTCGAGGTTATGTAGCTTCTGGCTTTATAACTCGTGGCAACGTAACGAGTGGCTATATAACGCGAGACAATGTAGTGCGTGGCTATATAACTCGAGGTTATGTAACACCTGGCTATGTAACTTGAGGCAACGTAACGAGTGGTTATATAACGCGAAGTTATGTACAGCCTGGCTATGTAACTCGTAAAAACGTAACGAGTGGCTATATAACTCGAGGTTATGTAGCTTCTGGCTTTATAACTCGTGGCAACGTAACGAGTGGCTATATAATGCGAGAGAATGTAATGCGTGGCTATATAACTCGAGGTTATGTAACATCTGGCTATGTAACTCGTGGCAACGTATCGAGTGGCTATATAACGTGAGACAATGTAGTGCGTGGCTATATAACGCGAGGGAATGTAATGCGTGGCTATATAACGCGTGGCTATATAACGCGAGGGAATATAACGCGTGGCTATATAACGCGAGGGAATGTAATGCGTGGCTATATAACGCGAGGGAAAATGACGCGTGGCTATATAACGCGAGGGAATGTAATGCGTGGCTATATAACGCGAAGGAGTATAACGCGTGGCTATATAACGCGAGAGAATGTAATGCGTGGCTATATAACGCGAGGGAATGTAATGTGTGGCTATATAACGCGAGGGAATATAACGCGTGGCTATATAACGCGAGGGAATGTAATGCGTGGCTATATAACGCGAGGGAAAATGACGCGTGGCTATATAACGCGAGGGAATGTAATGCGTGGCTATATAACGCGAAGGAGTATAACGCGTGGCTATATAACGCGAGAGAATGTAATGCGTGGCTATATAACGCGAGGGAATGTAATGCGTGGCTATATAACGCGTGGCTGTACAACGCGTGGCTATATAACGCGAGGGAATGTAACGCGTGGCTATATAACGCGAGGGAATGTAATACGTGGCTATATAACGCGAGGGAAAATGACGCGTGGCTATATAACGCGAGAGAATGTAATGCGTGGCTATATAACGCGAGGGAATGTAATGCGTGGCTATATAACGCGAGGGAATGTAATGCGTGGCTATATAACGCGAGGGAAAATGACGCGTGGCTATATAATGCGAGACTACATATAACGAGGTTTTAAAGAATTAAATTTCAGCCTAATTCCAAAGTGTTGCAGCCTTCTGAAGTCAACACTATACACACGTTACATACAAGTAATTCATGCACACATCTAACATTTCTTAGCAGCGTAACATTTTGTAAAACATCCTCCCTCGAAGTACCAAGACATCTGGTAAACTCTTTCACGGTCGCTAAACTGAAAAAAAGACTCCCTCTGAAAGAGCAAAACTGCGCAGCAGATTGAAGAGACATGCTACAACTAATGGTAAGAAGAAAGGAAGCCAGCGTGCATAAAAATGAGAAACTAACGCGGCTTAATAAAAATTCAAAACCGTAAATCTCCGTTGGTCGTCTTACTCACAATGGAAAAAACGTAAATTATACAGCCCGTTCGTTCAGCGTTAATGGAATTTATTCGAGTCGAAAATAATCGTGTAAAACCGTGGACGGTAAATGTGCAACTTTTATTACATCTAATACAATGCGCTCGAGAACGCGCGTTGCATTTTCTCTTTCCCCGATGTCACAAGCGTGTTTTTACGTAACGTACTACAATTCGACAGGATGTTGCGTTACACGCGACGCCATGCGCGGAAAAAAGGATTTCCGTGACGTGCTACCACGGCTTTTGTTTATAATCGGCTACGTGACGAATGAATGTAATGTTCATTTTGACGCGTTATCGTACCGTGAAAGCGCGATTGTCGTGAATGCGACTTCTCGTGAAAAATATTCATTCATCGGAGGGGAAGAGTGTTTGCTCGTTTCTGCGGATATTATAGGGACTTATGGGAATATTCAGAGGAATTTGGGGACGTAGAGATTTGGGGATTTAGGGATTCGGAGATTTAGGGATTCAAGGATTTAGGGATTCGGAGATTTAGGGATTCGGAGATTTAGGGATTCAGAGATTTAGGGATTCGGTAATTTAGGGATTAGGGGACTTAGGGATTCGGGGATTTAGGGATTCAAGGATTTGGGGATCCAAGGATTTGGGGATTCAAGGATTCGGGGATTCGGGGATTTAGGGATTCGGTAATTTAGGGATTCGGTAATTTAGGGATTCGGTAATTTAGGGATTCGGTAATTTAGGGATTCGGTAAGTTAGGAATTCGGTAATTTAGGGATTCGGTAATTTAGGGATTCGGTAATTTAGGGATACGGGGACGTGAGGAATTGGGGGCGTGGGGATTCGGGGACGTTGAAATTTGGGGGCGTAGGGATTCGGGGACGTGAGGAATTGGGGGCGTGGGGATTCGGGGACGTTGGAATTTGGGGGCGTAGGGATTCGGGGACGTGGAGATTCGGGGATGTGAGGAATTGGGAGCGTGGGGATTCGGGGACGTGGGAATTTAGGGAGCGTAGGGATTCGGAGAGCGTGGAGATTCGGGGACGTGGGGATTTAGGAAGCGTGGAAATTTGGGAGCGTGAAAATTCGGGGACGTGGGGATTTAGGGAGCGTAGGGATTCGGGAGCGTGGGGATTCGGAGAGCGTGAAGATTTAGGGAGCGTAGGGATTCGGGAGCGTGGAGATTCGAGAGCGTGGAAATTCGGGAGCGTGGGGATTCAGGAACGTTGGAATTTGAGAGCGTAGGAATTTGAGAACGTCGGAATTTGAGAGCGTAGAAAATTAAACACGAAGAGACTTGAGATTGCACCGATTTGAAAATGTAAAAATTCGAGGATCTGAAAATATTACTAGCTTACGAATTTCTCAGTTTACTAGTTTGCTCAACAAAGAATACGACAATCTAAGAATTTAGTGACCCCGGTATTCAAAAATCTGAACATATGGAAATCCAGATAATTTAGCAGAGAAGGTATTCGGCTATCTTGAGACGTGGAAATCTAAAGACTTACCGGTGTAGGAAATTGAGGATCTGACTCTATATTTTTATCTCGAACACGTGAAAATGGATGACACACGCTGTTGAAAATACAATAATGCGAAACCAATCGTGCGGAAGAACTGGTTTCAAGATGAGCCACTCTTGGCTGACTAATCAAAAAAGTTTGTGCAGTTCAAGTGAAATATAAATAATTCCATTGACGTTGTACCAAAGGATCCTACAGAATTAACAATCTTATTAAGTTATATGTATCTCTACCTTGAAATAAATAAATTTATGAAGATAATTAAAACAATTCCGCATATGATGACTTATGAAAACCTTATCACTGTTAGAAACTAAATTAGTGTACTAGATTTAAATTCCAGAGTACTAGATTTAAGTTCCATCCTCTCAGAAAGGTAATAGATAAATCTAATAGTTTAGGAAAATGGCAATAAAGCAAATGCTTGATGTAACACTTGATGTAATTTTGACGCAATAAAGAGGTACAAGATGTAGGTCTGTTTAGCAACTCGTCGTTTTTCACGCGGTCACCGTGAAACGGCGCGAATCAAAATGTGGCCAGAGATTTCGTATCGTTGGTAACGATCACTTCTTTCTACCATCGATGGAATCTTGCAATCGACTTACAACGAGTTACATCATTGGCTCACCTTTCATAACTTGGACCACAAGCTCTTCTCTCTCTCTCGATCCAATCGCGATTACGCGTTGCACAATTGCTGCGAGAGTTCTTTTAACTGGTATGCAGTATGCCCCTCTATACTCGACGTGATATTTGCTCAGTTAAAATGCCAACGAGCTTTTGATTCTTCTCTTTGTTTCACGATCTTTGAGATCGAAGTGGAACATATTAGTCTTTTCAGTAATTTTGCTATTGACTCAGGTCTTAATCTTTTAATTTCTCAAGCTTTTAGTTTTCCACTCTTCTAATTTTTCAAGCTTTTAGTTTCCCAGCTTTTTAATTTCCCACTCTTCTAATTTCTCAAGCTTTTAGTTTCCCAGCTTTTTAATTCCCCACACTTCTAATTTTCCACATTTCTAATTTCTCAAGCTTTTAGTTTCTCAGCTTTTTAATTTCCCACTCTTCTAATTTCTCAAGCTTTTTAATTTCTCACGCTTCTAATTTCTCAAGCTTTTAGTTTCCCAGCTTTTTAATTTCCCACTCTTCTAATTTCTCAAGCTTTTAGTTTCCCAGCTTTTTAATTTCCCACTCTTCTAATTTCTCAAGCTTTTAGTTTGCCAGTTTTTTAATTCCCTACACTTCTAATTTCTCAAGCTTTTAGTTTTCCAGCTTTTTAATTCCCCACACTTCTAATTTTCCAGCTTTCTAATTTTTCAAGTTTTTAGTTTCTCAGCTTTTTAATTCCTCACACTTCTAATTTCTCAACCTCCTAATTTCCCACTCTCCTAATTCCCCATTCCTCCATCTCCCAATGCACTAATCTCCCACTCCTCCTCCTCCTCCATCTCCCAATTTCCAAATTTCTCAATTTTCCACCCTACGTCCAATCGCAAGACTCCTCATACCTCACTTAATCTTTCACCGTCATTTCTCAGAAATTTCCAATGATTTCTGTGATCATATCACCCGAGTGACGACATTCTTCAACGTGTGTTCTACATCGCGTGTCCACGAATGACTCACATCGCAAGTGACAACTCACGTTGTTTATCAACGATATTATAACGATGTGAGTGGTATTTGATTTAACAAATAGGAACAAAACACGGTGAGTAATTTGCAAGCATAGTCGTCTATATTGAAGAGCTACTGTGTACATAAAGCATGACAGAGGTACTTTATCATCTATCAATTCATTCTACTAATATTTTCCATTTGCTGCTGTTGGTCTTTTGTGTATGTGGATGTTAGGAATTACCCCTATGTATGTGACGTGAAATTAATTTGTTGGATATTAAAATTAATCTACCTTAAAATATATTATGAGTTACACTGTCTTTTGTTCTTATTGTAAAATCTTCCACAAAAGGAATTACACCTCGCACAGCTCAATTAAATTCAATTAGTTTCATAATCGTCGATAACTAGAGCATAACAGTTACTCGGAACAATTTCTATTTGAAAAAACTGTGGAGTATTCCTTGAAAGTTCTCAAGTTGATAATTAGAGAGATCTTTCGATTGCATTCCGAAACAGTTTACGGATAGTGAAACATTTACACGTTACTTTACACGATTTCGCTTTTACACGAATTGTAAACGTGCTCAAAAAAGACTTTTACTAAAAGTAAAACTTTTCATTAAAATAAAATAGGATTTATAATAATTGAACATGTCTAAAATACAGTTAGTAAAACACTTATATAGATGTGATATATTTGAAATATAATTTAGTGAAAATATAAGAAAAATGTTAAGTAATTATTACGGGAAGACATGGACCAATCAGAGCGCGAGTATTACGCGCGCCTGGACGCGACACTTTTGAACCTGGCGGCTGAGCGCGCGTAATACTCGCGCTCTGATTGGTCCACGTTTTTCCTTAATAACTCAAAAACGGAGCTTCAAATCTTTTTTGTGTAAAGGGAAGTTTTATTCAGAATCACGTCAGCTATCTCCTATTCCAAGGATTTACAGTTGTGAGATACTTTGTATATCAAGTAAGAAAAATTAAATATTAAAATTATATTTGACAAGTATTAAATATTATACAAAAAAGGAGTCATTAATATTTTTCTCCCACAAGATTTTCCGAGAAAATAAATCAAGAAAGAGGTGTATTAATCACCAGATGAATTATTTTATATAATTGCAATTTTGTTATTTAAATCGCAGCGTCAATCACCGCGTTCGAGAACCGATTAAACCGAATTTGCAGGACGGGAAATTGTTCCGTCTATTGTGACGTGAGTTACGTAACACTCGTATATTCCAGTAAGCGTTGTCCTCGATGAACTGAACCTTCTCCGGTATCGACCCTCGACAGCTTTTACATGGTCAGCTTTGCTCACGAGGCTAGAATTCGAAAACACGCGCTGCCCTTGCCGCCGAAGAACGCGTTTTATCCGTGTCAGCTAAATATTTTTATGTCGTTCTACCAAAGAAATCAACGCGATGTCGATTCTCGGAATTAACCAAGGAAAAACATCGTTCTCTGTTTACGCGAACAAATGGAAGAAGGTTCTTGAAAACCCGTTCATTAATCTAGCGACGACACCGATGCTGTACCGATACTATTCCGCAACTACGGTTCATTCAAAGCATCCGGGAAAAGATTCCTGTTTACCATGCACAACGTGAAGCACATCTTATTGATCATTCTGAGGGATCAACGATTGCTATTTGCTTTCAATTTAATAGTTTCGCAATTTATACTTACTTTCGTATATTACTGTATTTTTAATTTTGTCGATTTTCTATTTTCAGATTTTTATTTTTATATTTTAGGCGATGCTAAAATTTAGGGATTCATTTCTCCACTAATTTTCCATTTTTTATTTATTAATTTTTATTTCGTTTCAATTTACTAATTTTGCAATGTTTCTACAGTTTCGTGCTTTCGTATATCATTGCAGTGTCTCTAATTTCTCTAATTTGCAATTTTCTAATTTTCAGATTTTTATTTTTATATTTTAGGCGATGCAAGCATTCTAGGTTCATCTCTCGGTTAATTCACAATTTCTTATTTATTAATTTCTATTTCCTTGCAATTTATTAATTTTACAATATATCTACAGTTTCGTGCTTTCATATATCAGTACCGTATCTCTAATTTCTCTAATTAGCAATTTTCTAATTTTCAGATTTTTATTTTTATATTTTAGGTGATGCAAACATTCTGAGTTCATCTCTCGGTTAATTCACAATTTCTTATTTATTAATTTCTATTTCCTTTCAATTTATTAATTTTACAATATATCTACAGTTTCGTGCTTTCATATATCAGTACTGTATTTCTAATTTCTCTAATTTGCAATTTTATAATTTTCAGATTTTTATTTTTATATTTTAGGCGATGCAAGCATTCTGAGTTCATCTCTCGACTAATTCACAATTTCTTATTTATTCATCTCTATGTCCTTTCAATTTATTAATTTTACAATATATCTACAGTTTCGTGCTTTCATATATCAGTACTGTATCTCTAATTTCCCCAATTAGCAATTTTCTAATTTCCACATTTTGATATTTACATTTTAGGTAACGTTGAAATTGCAGTTTCATTTCCCTACAAATTCCCAATTTCCTCGATTCCTAATTACCCGTCTACATCCATTTCCTAATTTACGTTTGCTGAAACATAACATATCGATTCGTAGGTCAAGGTAAAACCACACGCTATCGTTCACACGCTTTACCTACGAAGTTACGAAATCGTAACGTGTAATAGTTCCTTGCATAAAAGCTACAGTTTCTAACAATTTCTAACGACTGACCAATTAAAGAGTAATATTGCATTGCAAGAGAGGACAGTGGCCAGACTTAGTTTAGAGTCACCATAAATTAAGAGGTCTCTCCCTAAGTCTCTGTTTCGAGATTAGATTTGAAGGACGCTTAATGTTCTCCAGGCTCGTAGTAATGTTCTCCAAGCCTATATTTTTCCCGAAAATGTAAAGAGTGGATATGTTCCTCATAAAAACCTTCAGAAAGCCTTATATCAAAGACTTTTTCAAAGAACACGAAGACAGAACTCTGACGATAACATTTATTAAAACTAGTTCTGTAGGGAAAAGTTGCTCAAGTCGTACCCTCTAAGAAAGAACCTGCAAATATGTAAAAACATTTGCTATTCGATTCTACTGCAAATATTGTTTTTATTTATTGGAACAACTCTGAACAGTCTTTGTGTCATATAAATTAATCTTAACGTAGCACCATTACAGCTGTAGCCATAACACTTCAAATATAGGTACGACTTAAGCACAGGTACAACTTAACCCCTTCCCATACTTTGACAAACTTTGTTTCACTCGTGATGCACTTACAGCCCAAACATGACAAACCTTATTCAAACTTTGAACATTCTTCAACTTGAAATTTAAGTCCAACTATAAGTTGCATTATCAAGGATCTCTGAACATAAAATACTCACATTTTTATTTTCTTTGTTTATTTTAATGTTACAATACTGAATAGTTACTAATAGTTTACTTAATGTTACAAGCCTTGACTGACGCATCTGTTAAATAAATGACACAGGAAGTAAGTACAGGTACGACTTAACCTTACCCTATATCAAAGACTTTTTCAAAGAACACGAAGATATTTGTTAAAACTAGTTTTATACAGCCATCCTCATAGACAGCTAATTACCAAATTAATGGCGAGAGATACGTTCGAGATGACGTGGGAAAATAGAGAAGGAAATTTATGAGATAGATACGTCTGCTATCAATTATTCGCCGGTTAAATGGCTCGGAATGACCTGGCCAAGCGGTCAAGGTAACGTTTCGTAACTTCGGCTGTCTTAGCACCTGCATACCAATTACGAACAAAGTAACAACCGACGAGAAAGAACGGAGACGTCATCTTTTTTTCTCCTCTCTTTCTTTACGCGCTAACCTACTTTCGGAGCCTAGTCGAACCTCTGCTCTTTTAAGCTAATTAACCCATCGACAAGCTTGCGAAAGTCAGAGTGCTTGCTATTCTTGGACAAGTTAATGTCGCTTGAAAAATTCTACGCTTTTGTAATTAGTAAATGTGCCTTGCAACTCGTGTTTTCTCTCAACTTTTCTGTTCGCGAACAAAGGGTTATTCGTTTTTTAAACGTGGTAACAATTGAAAATTATTTTTGGGGTGTTTTTTGCTGTCGATCTTCTAAGGTTATAATGTATCATTTTTTAATATCATTTTTAACTTGTCATATTTTAAAGAGTCTGACGAACTCATGAGACAAATGTGAAGTTCACTTGAAATTTGAGTATGTTTTATTTTAAAGTTTTTCAATTATAGTTTGCAAAAATTTCAGGGTGCAAAATGAAATTTAAACTGCAGTTATTTGCTTGAATATTGTAATGAATAGTTCTGATGCATCTAATAAATAAATTGTATAGAAAAATAACATTTAGACTGCAGTTCTTTGTTTTAATACTGTAATGAATAGTTCTGATGGATCTAACAAATGAATTGCATAGAAAAATAACATTTAGACTGCAGTTATTTGCTTTAATATTATAATGAACAGTTCTGATGGACCTAAAAAATAAATTGCATAGCAAAATAACATTTAAAGTGCAGTTATGTGTTTCAATACTGTAATGAATAGTTTTGATAGACCTAATAAATAAATTGCATTGCAGAATAACATTTAGAGTGCAGTTATGTGTTTTAATACTGTAATGAATAGTTTTGATGGACCTAACAAATAAATTGTATAGTAAAATAACATTTAGACTGCAGTTACTTGCTTTAATATTATAATGAACAGTTCTGATGCACCCAATAACATTTAGACTGCAGTTGTTTGTTTGAATATTGTAATGAATAGTTCTGATGCACCTAACAAATAAATTGTACGGCAGGTTAATTCATAAGCCTATAAATCCTCCACATAAAATACATTTAAATGTTCCCCTGTATCTACATATTATATCATAAATTTGCTCGTTTACCCAGTCCAAAATACTCACACTAAATACCCGAACCTTTAGCTAATAACTACGAGAAAATATTATGAAAATAACCAATAAGAGTTAAGTAGTTAATCCTCCATTTCCTTTACGAACGAATTAATTAATGTCATAATGAAAGTGAAGTTAGTTCTCTAGATCCGTTAAAGTATAGAGAAGAAACAGGGTGTTTGATCAAGACTCACCGGTATAAGTGCTCTTGAAACTTTCGTGAAGCTTGAAGGTGAAGGGAATGTGGACCTTCATCATCTCCATCTGAGGTATGCGCGGCGAATGTGTCATTACGCTTCCACTCCCTCCGAACATCAGTTCGTCGCCGTGAATACGAAGTACGATCATGTTCCTGCATAAAAAGAATTGTAGTTTTTCATTTAATCGAACCGTGTCAAGTACTGTCTGGTCGATTACCATCTATCGGTGATCGAGAAATTATTCGAATTAATTTGTACGAGTGTCATTCAACATCCTCGATGCAACTGATACAACTCGAATAATATCTAATTTATACCTATTAATAATACCCTCTACGTATACAGGCATATTCGAGATTAATTAACGTATGCATTGTCGGTGGGTCATTAGTCATTGCCGTTGCGGAATTCTAATTGATAATCAAAATACAAATGAGCAGCATTTTAAATGTCGAATGTTCTGTTGGGAATTCAACGTTTGCGGAGGAATTGAAATTACGAGTAATTCAAGATGGCTTTAATAGGCGATGCTGTCGATGTGCGATTGATTGGGAAGGAGTAAAGGTGACTTGTACGCAACTTCTGGTGAATTGTGCTTTTCTTGTGGAGTGTAAGTATTTGGAAGTTTACGGTTTTGGGGACGTGGGGATTTGGGGACGTGGGGATTTGGGGACGTGAGGATTTGGGGATGTGAAGATTTAGGGACGTGGGGATTCGGAGGCATGGAGATTTGAAGCGTGCGGATTTGGGAGCGTGGGGATTTGGGAGCGTGGAGATTTGGGGATTTAGGGATTCGGGGGCGTGGGGATTTGGAAGTGTGGAGATTTGGGAGCGTGGGAATTTGGGAGCGTGGGGATTTGGGGATTTAGGGATTTGGGAGCGTAGGGATTTGGGAGCGTAGAGATTTGGGAGCGTGAGGATTTGGGGATTTAGGGATTCGGGGGCGTGGAGATTTGGGAGCGTGGAGATTTGGGGATTTAGGGATTTGGAAGCGTGGAGATTTGGGAGCGTGGGATTTGGGGATTTAGGGATTTGGGAGCGTGGAGATTTGGGAGCGTGGGAACTTGGGGATTTAGGGATTTGGGAGCGTGGAGATTTGGGGATTTAGGGATTCGGGGGCGTGGGAATTTGGGAGCGTGGAGATTTGGGAGCGTGGAGATTTGAGAGCGTAGAGATTTGGAAGCGTGGAGATTTGAGAGCGTAGAGATTTGGGAGCGTGGATATTTGAGAGCGTAGAGATTTGAGAGCGTGGATATTTGAGAGCGTAGAGATTTGGGAGCGTGGATATTTGAGAGCGTAGAAATTTGGAAGCATGGAAATTTGGGAGCGTGGAGATTTGAGAGCGTAGAGATTTGGAAGCGTGGATATTTGAGAGCGTAGAAATTTGGAAGCATGGAAATTTGGGAGCGTGGGTATTGGAGACGTGGAAATTTGGGAACGTAGTAATTTTTTAACCACCTCTATCCAACATCAAACCTAAAACACACAAACTAAGAACCGCAAAACGACTACCTACTGACAAAACCCCTAGGACCAGTTACTGCACACTGTAAACGTCTCCCAAACACAAAATCCTCCTCCATCCTTCATCTCAAAAAACATCCTACTATGTACATAACTTCATACACCTCTCAAAAGCAATTCGGGACAATTAGTCCCTGGAAATAACAGTATATCGTTTTTAATCGGCAGAGAACCTAACGGGTTCAGAATTTATGCACGGTCTTTTCTTCCCGCGGAGTTACGATCAAAAGCCTCGTTAGCTCTAAGCGACGATTACGTAACGAGTACTCGTACGATCAGAGAAAGGAGAAGAATAATATCGCTTAGAGATGTTCAAGAACAGAAGCGTTTTCTGCTGTTTATAATATGTAAGACCTGATCAAACATTTTGACTCCTGAACGACCAAGAACTTCTAGACTCGTCCAGACGTTTCAATTTCGGTCCACGGCTTTCTCTTTTCAAACAAGCGAATCGCACGTTTCCCCCTAAGTGTGTTAACAGTTTATTGACACAGAAATCACCGGGTTCTATTGGGTCAGCTGCTAGTTTTCACGAAATGGATAAGACGGGCGCTTCGCGGAATGAGAATAAAAGTGCTCGTATGATAGCCAGAACTTTTCCATGGACGCAGGACGCAAATGTTAATTCTGTCGGTTTTGGATCAGCTTTAGATCAATTTTGGATCAAATGTTAGATTTTTAAGGTTGGAACAGTCAGAAGAACGTAAATGAAATTCGAGATTTCAATTTCAGTTTCAATTTCTATTTAAAAGGAGCATTTACTGCTACTTCTAATATTAACCTTGTGTAACCCTTCATTTCTTTCATTCAGAGACTTCTTCATTTGCAAAGTAGATCAACAAGAGGATTCTTGTAGTGGAGTAATAAATATATTTCTCTTTTACCATAAGATGTAAATAATTCAAAATATATATATATATTTGATCAATCTATTTATGTGAATTATTTAAAAGGTTCAAGAAAAATGTGAACCACACATAGAGTTCAATAGGGTAATTCATTTGCTAAGTGGAGGTTCAATATATATTTTTTTGTCACTTGCAGTAAAATTATATTAAATGAATATTATATAGAATTGAACATTATTTTCTTTATAAGATCCTTATTATAAATTACACAATTTATTGAAATAATTTTCTTGATATGTGTACTGATCTTCATAAAGCTAAAATATTAATGTGTGTACTAATTTATGTTTTGTCGTTTGTTTATTTACTTTGTGACTTCATTTTTCATTTTCATTTTCCATTTTCATTTTTCATCTTTATTTTTAATCTTCATTTTTAATCTTCATTTTTCATCTTCATTTTTCATCTTCATTTTTCATCTTCATTTTTAATCTTCATTTTTCATCTTTATTTTTAATCTTTATTTTTAATCTTTATTTTTAATCTTTATTTTTAATCTTTATTTCTAATCTTCATTTTTAATCTTTATTTTTAATCTTCATTTTTCATCTTCATTTTTCATCTTTATTTTTAATCTTTATTTTTAATCTTTATTTTTAATCTTCACTTTTCATCTTCATTTTTCATTTTTATTTTTCATCTTCACTTTTCATCTTCATTTTTCATCTACATTTTTCATCTACATTTTTCATCTCCATTTTTCATCTTCATTTATATAAAATCAATTTTTATAAAATGTACAAGCCAGACCATAAAATACAAACAAAAATGAAGTAGTTAATAATTTGACAAAGTCCCCAAAGATTTAACAGATCTCAATTTCAGCTTCAATTGAGTGATTCTTAAAAGAGAATCATTCTCAGAAACGATGAATGAAGTCTCCTCTACCTTTCGATAGATGTCAGAGGTTAATAACCGAAACCTAATTAACAATCACCTTGCTCACGACTCGCTTTGCATATCAAACGATGTCGAAATAAAAAGTCTCTGGATTTGATAACCGAAAAGTAGCACAAAAATCTACATCAAATTTCGAAGCTTCAAAAACACGTCTACGTAAAAGTATTCATTAATATTCGAGATACAAAATGATTAGCTGTCCTTTACGACGAACAATGGAGCACCAGCGAAATTCGTGTATTGTTCTTTCCCTGATCGCAATCGAACATTCTATGCCGAAGGCTGTGATTTAACGAGATAGATTTTTAGAGTCTGAGTCATTCGAATTTCTATTTGCATTGGAGAGAGACGAATTCGATTTATTGGGTAATTCTTTGATTATTTATGTTGTAGCATTAGTTTATTTCATTTGTGAGGATTTATTAAAGAGTAACTTTGTACAAGAGTAAATCTTTAATGTAAGATTTGATGTTTATAGTTAATGTTAGCTTCAATGTTTTCTGTTGCAACAGGTTTAGGTTGAGAAGTCGTTGATAGATTGCTGGATATTTTTAATTCCATAGCTTCAAATTCTCAAGTTTTCAAATTTTTTATGACTTAAAATTCTCAAGCTTTCAAATTTCTCATATTCCCAAATTCTCAAGCTCTTAAATTCTCAAGCTTCTAAATTCTCAAGCTTCCAAATTCTCAAGCTTCCAAATTCTCAAGCTCTCAAATTTCTCAAGCTCCCAAATTCCTAAGCACCCAAATTCCCAAGCTCCCAAATTCTCAAGCTCCCAAATTCTCAAGCTCCCAAATTCTCAAGCTTCCTAATTCTCAAGCTCCCAAATTCTCAAGCTCCCAAATTCTCAAGCCCCCAAATTCTCAAGCTTCCTAATTCTTAAGCTCCTAAATTCTCAAGCTTCCAAATTCTCAAGCTCCCAAATTCTCAAGCTCCCAAATTCTCAAGCTCCCAAATTCTCAAGCTCCCAAATTCTCAAGCTTCAAAATTTCTCACAACCCCCAATTCTCAAGCTTCCAAATTTCACATCCCCAAATTCTCAAGCTCTTAAATTTCACAACCCCCAATTCTCAAGCTTCCAAATTTCTCACATTCCCAAATTCTCAAATCCCTACATTCTCATCCCCTAAATCTCCTACCTCCTCAAATCTCCCTCAACCCAAATTCCCACCTCCCTTAATTCCCTTTCAAAACCTAAAAATTCCTGACCATCTACCTTCCCAACCCATAAAATTTCAAGTTCGATTAGCCCATCACTCATCAACCACTTAACATTACACCTATTGTTTTAGGTTGTAACACTTAATTTGAAATAAAAGCTGAACTTAAGAAATAAATCACAAATTAGTACAGTAATCTTTCACATTGATGAAAAATACAGATTGCAAGAAAAGTTTCAACAAATTCTGTAACTTATAACAAACCAGTTACTTAGTTTAACAACCAGTTCATTTAATTTAATAATTTTTATGTAAAACCATCCCTAATTAAAGTACCATTTCCTAATGCAACCCCATAAAATTTGCAAGAATATTAATCTTGATCCACACCTAGTAGTAGAGAATTCCATCCCCTTATCCGACCGTTAGATAAATGTCCGTCCTAATACCTCCCCTACTCAACCTTAGATCTCAACTTAAATTTCAACTTAAAATTCAATGAAATTCCTATAAAGAGATTAAACTAAACTAATTTACTCGTAAATTATAGATAAGTAAAAGAAAAATGGTGAGCGTACGTTCCTCACCGTGCTTTTTCTAAAGAAACAGTTTCCGTGCGTTCACTTAACGGGATTACGAATTTACCGTAGTGATTGAACAGCAAACACCGACGACAAATGTGCTGGTAATAATGGCATTAAAAAGAAACGAGTCAACAACGATATTTATGCAAAGATTAGCAAAGCACAGAGAAATAACTTAACGTGTCGTTTATCCCGATTTTACGATTGCATAATTCCGTTGATTTTGCAATTTGTTAGATCTGCTAACATCTGCTTGCGTTGACGAAATACAAGAAAGTCGACAAATCGATTAATGGAATATGGAATCGTTTCACCTCAGGATAATTACTGAAATTTCAAGGTTAACGTCGCCTCTATTTTTGGATCTGTTCCAAGGCAAAATGGGATTCATTATTCTTTCATGAGACGTTTTAAATATGGGCAATAAACTTTCAATTTAACAAGCAAGTGAATGTGTGTCAGGGGTATGGTAAAAAACCTTTATACGAATATAATATTTAATATTATATAATATATAAAAATAATATATAATATATAAAATAATATATAAAAAAAACTTTCCCAAAAAAATTTAAACAAAGCCATCACTAAACGCACAAAAATAAAAATAACAATATGAACCGAGCGATAAACGAATTACTCATTCAACTCCACAAATATAACCTCTATCGAACCCATCACTTTTTCGTGCGCAGAAAGTCAAAATCTGCAATAACTTTGTTATTAGCGAAGGTTGCTAAAAATATCTCTGAATGAGAATAGTGGACGCTTACTACGCGCATCCCAAAACATAAACAAACCAAAATCGATATATGTATTAAAAAGAGGATATTTCAGTTTTAACGGAGTATCGAAAAAGTTGTTCCTCGACATTCACGGCAACGAATCATTCACAAGGTCATCAAGTAGAGTCAAGTCATATTTCGTTCGTTACCTTGGAATCATGTTTATAGTGTCGCTTTTTCTCTTTCGTATCTAGAAAACGATTATCGAGACATTTTATAACTTTCCTACTCTTAATTGTTCAATTTATTAATTTTAGTATAATCTAATATATTTTAATGTCTTAATTTTTCAATTTTATAAAAAAATATTGTTAAATACCTGTATGTGTAAGTGTATGTGATTATCCATATAAATTATCTCCAAACTACCTCCATGTAAATCTTGTTAGTTTGAGAATATTTTTCAAGGACCAATAGTAACAATGATTTCTCAAGTACCAGTCAATATCAGACATTTGCCGGTTTTATACTTGCGTGACTCATTAGGCATAATCGGTTCCCCATTAGTTACAGCACGTTTTACAACCTTCCAATAATGTACGTATTTCGAATGAAGGAAAAATAATGAGCAACAAGTCATGCTCGTTAACTTCGGTCGTGGACTACTTTCGAAAGATGTTTGCTAAAATCCGAAAGTGACTGCTCAACGTAAAGGCAAACATAAATTGATCTCGCTTAAATATTTACAATCGAAGCGACAAAAATGCATATGTATACATTCATTATCTTACTTGTTTCAGCGTCTTCGAGTGACATTTATTATCCGGTCTTTTATGCATTCGAACCGTTAAGTTTCACCTTAATGTCGAAAGAAAAACGAACAAGAATCGAGCGTAATTGACGAGAACGAGAGTTGTGCATCTCGATCAAAATACACGCGCGATCGAAGGAAAAACGATTCGATAAAGTGTTTATAAGTACCTGATGATAAACAAGAAGACTCCGCAGAAGCATATCGACACGACGAGCACGAAGAAAATGTTCGACAGCTCAGCTACGGATACTAACATCGCCGTCATCGTATTGTAGCCGTGTTATTCCACCGTGCACAACACGCACACGCACAATTTCGACACACCTCCTCCCCAGTTAACCTCACTTTCCTCGACGGTGCGCTGTCAAAGTCGCCGACGATGAATCCGGCGTCGCTCGGAAACAACGCGCACAATGTTTCGTCGAACGATTCGCGATCAACGATGTACCAGCTGATAGAAGACGAACTGTCAGAGCCGCATCGCGTTCCCGTATCACCGACGATACGAATTTTCGTTGCGTAAATACGCCACCCTAACCTCATCGACTGACACACAAGTCGTATTTTCGCGTGACCGTACAGAGGCGCACGGATTCTCGCGCACGTTCGATATCTATTTCGGGTCGACGCAACAACGATCGACGATCTCGAACTATATCGAAACGGTCGAGTTGATTAAACGTCGCGAATGTTTTCGTTGAAACGGCGTACATTCGAGTCGACGTGATCGTCTACCATAGTGTAGAATCGAAACGATGCCGTGATCGAACGGTTTTAAAGGTAAACAGCACGAGCACACGTAGAACGATGCATGATAGCGATAACACGATCGATTGATTGCCGGCTTTTTCGAAGATTCTCGTTACGTTTCGCAAGGACAGGCGCGCGCACCAAAGATAAACAACGAGCAAACATCCACCACGTATTAAGTGCAGCTCGAGACTGACCGTGGTCTCCTCGGTGGGGACGACTTATACGCATCTGTACAGGGGCAAGCACGGTAGGCTTCCGGAGGGAAAATGGCGATGTAGGGGAACGAGACCCCACTACTCGCGTTACCTTTTAGTTCGTATTGTCGCGCTTGCGAACTTTCAAATTTGGGAACTAAAACTTTCAGAACTTTAAGAATTGAGAATTTACAAACTTAGACATTCGATACTAAAGAACTTTAAAAGTTTAAACGTTTCAAAATTTGGAAATTTGTCCTTTTAAAACTTTAGAAATTCTCCCTTTATTCGCGCCGATTTAAAGCAAGTTAACATTACATCAGCAGAATGTATTCAATACTTTTTTATTGACATAGTTTTGTATACAACTCACAACTGTAATTATATAGCATAGACGTATAATTAAAATTTGGTTTTCAAATTAAACCAAATCATGTTTTCATTATGTGTGTTTGTATCTAGCAATCAATTAATCATTGCTCGAAATCAATTAGCTTAGGAAATGATTTTACTTTTAAAGTATATTAAACATTCATATATTATGCTATCATTAAACGAGGGTCAATGTATTAGATTTAGAAGCTACAGGTGATACGAAACGAATAATTTGCGTTTACGATATTGTACTTTTCATTGGAATTAATTGAAAGATGTATCAAACCCTGTATCGACCCCACTGTTTAAATGAAGTTTAATTCGCTTTAAAGAGAATCAAGAATAGTTTCCAAGGATACCGGTGTTAACCAGCTGAAACAGCTGACGGAGTCTCCACTAACGACATCTAGTCAATTGCTCTTTGACGAAGCGGCGAATGCATGTCTACTTTTCGTCCGAATAATTTAACATTAACCAGCAAATATATTACATTTATTTCCTGTTTTTTGCTCGTATTTTCATTCTTGTTGAAGGGAACATCCCAAGATCTGACAATTTCCAATATGATCGGAGTTGACTTCGAAGTGTACGGAAGAGTACAAGGTAAGTAACCATTTTACGTTGACAGGAGTAACAGGATACTGATTTCGAATCCTTTTTTTTAAAGGTGTCTTCTTTAGGAAGGTAAGTTCGGAATTTCACTGATGGATATTATAATACATGACATGTAATGCATATTTGGTATCATTCATCCTAACCTAACCTTGTCAACTTTTGTGATTCAGAAGTTTTAATTTATGTTTATTTATTAAGGTATTCTATATTTAATTTTATTAAGTGCATGGTTAAAGTAAATTAATAGTAATTTAGAAAAATGTAAATTAAATATTTGTATACATCAGTTCATGTTTGCTACCAAAGCGACACCTGCTAGACGAAAATTTTACTGCGCATTTACCGATGTACACAACATTTCAAATTCATAGAGTTATGTATTTAGATAACTACAATTTATATAATTAGAACATGCCTTCTTATGTTCTATGAGTGCATTCGTTGGAACGAAGATTGTTAGCTTAGTTTACAGGACTTTTATAAATAAGATACATACTCAAGCTGATCGCCCATGCAGCATTGCGCAGCATGCAGAACACAAATGTAGCGCGCATGCGCTGGAGATCTGCAGGATCGACTTCGAAAATATGAACGAGATTAAGCTAAAATACTTGGGATCGTATTACAAACTTCCAAATTTTTATAAATTCGATGTTCTTAATGATTTATAACCTAATTCGAGAGTCGCGTATGATTGAAATATTTAGAAACTTATAATATAAGGTATATGGTGGTGATCGTGATTTAAATTTCGTGCGCATGCGCAGACACGTGCGCACGCATTCGCGCCGCATTTGAGTTCTGCTTGACGTACGGCCGACTTTAATGTTTCATTACTAGTACAGTACACTCAGAAACGTGGAGAAGAATTGGGTTTAAAAGGTTGGTGCATGAACACCAATAACGGTACCGTCGTGGGACGCATCGAAGGAGAAAAAGCTAAAGTGGAACAAATGTAAGTTTGCGAACAAGATAACAGTGCAAATGTAAACATTTATTCAATGTACTCTTATTGCAGGAAACATTGGCTTCAATATACTGGAAGTCCTCAGTCAGCGATAGACAAAGCAGAATTTCGGAACGAAAAGGAGATAACAGAACCTTCTTTCCCCAATTTTTCCATCAAGAAATAAATAAAAAAATTTCGTTCAAAACATATTTATTAAACTGTTTGTAGAGTTAAATTATTATTGTACACGCACGAATGAATAAATGAAAATAAAATCTATTCTGTTATAGAAAATCGTGTACCGAGTACTATGCGCATGGTATGCAGCTCGTCATGGCATTTGTTCAAGCAAATAACTCGAGATCCTGTTACTCTATTATCTTGGAACTTCTTTGTGTAGAATGCAGTTACCATTTTCTTAAATGTCAAACGATTCTGTACGCGTCTACAGATCTATGATGCATCTATTGTCATAGAAAGAATGTGACATACATCAAACTGAAATATGTAAATTAAGATAAAATTTGAATAGCTTTAAAGTACAGAATAAAAATATTAGTACATGCATTCACTGTTTGGTCATAATTAAATTTTTAAATACAGTACAATGATTTAATTGTATAGTTATAATGATTGTAATAATAATTATGTAAAAAAATGGCAAAGTAGATTGTCTCTAGTTAATCTACAGATCTATGATGCATCTATTGTTATAGAAATAATGTCACATCAAACTGAAATATGTAAATTAAGGTAAAATTTGAATAGCTTTAAAGTACAGAAGAAAAATATTAGTACATACATTCACTGTTTGGTCATAATTAAATTTTTAAATACAGTGCAATGATTTAATTATATAATTATAATGATTGTAATAATAATTATGTAAAAAATGGCAAAGTAGATTGTCTCTAATTAAATGTACAGAAGTTTGTACCAAATGTATGTTGCGTTGATAGCATCATTTAATTACAACATGAAGCATTGTACACAGAGATCTAAGCAAACGTTTGTCTCCGTATTTTCCTGTTTTTGTAAACGAGTAAATATTTGTTCCACAAGTATTTGCACGTGAATAATTGTATGTAGGTTTGGAGTAGGCTGAAAAGATCTTTGTATGTCGCCGAGAGCTTCAACAGTCAATGTTACACGCTTCGTGCGAGTTGTTGCTGCTATCGGCTCGAACTTCATTAGTTGTTGACCGCACACCGTCGAGTACGCTTCAAAACTTTCGCCTGGCGATCATTCGTGCAGATGCGAATGCACTTTGTAATCTTACGACACCGTTCACAGTTACTCTCTTAATTTCCGCGTACATTTAACGCCTGTCTTCAACAAATCGATGTATTGAAAGATTTTCACAGTGAAGTGCTGTAATTCTTTTTTCATTAAATGGAAAATTTTGTGCGTGATCTAATTGCGAGAAGCTATCGTCACGTAATTAAAACAGGGAAAGAAGTGAGGCAATAATTCAGAAATAATTATTTAATTATTGTGATAAGAATGCGGTGATCGAGCAAAAGAATGCCATCCAGTATGAGGTGTTTCAAAAGCTTCTTCCAGCATACTTGGCATCCGCAGCAGGTGAGATCATTTCTTTCGTTTCTTCTATTCAATCTGTTACTAATAAGGTCAAATTTTTTAGAATTCTACAAATACTTGAAATGACATATGTGGTTACAGGTCTGGATATCTTAGAAGTTCTGCGATACAATACGTAACGAAACCACAGAATTAAAAAAGTGATTAAAATTTATACATAGGCAAATATTATTTTAATTTAAATATAATCGTTCAAATGTTTGTCGAGGAACTTTTAACTATTTATATACGGTAATAGGTTTTTGTAAAGATATTCAGCCTTGACGTCACGGTAATTGATGATATACCAAGTTAGCCGCAAGTTATTTTATTATATCCCCAGGACAATTGCCTACGTTCGTTTTTTCGAAGCGTTGCAGCAAATAGCTGTAAAAGGTTGCTAATAAATTCTAACAGGACAAACAATTGTACTAGCAAAACAATGAATATAAAAGCGTTAAAATTAATTTTCTAGTAAAGAATTCTTGCGCTGGCTTTCTATTTGCGTTATTGTTAACACTGAAGAGGCTAAAGCACACTTTCGGATACGACCTTTCGATACTTTCACCTTTCGAAGGTGTTCTCAATTAAACTAAACTAATCGATAAAAGGATTTTTTTCTACAAAAAAAGGCAGTGATATATGATTGAGTTGTTTAAAAGGTCGAGTATCGAATAATCACTGATTGCACGTAGAGCAGTTGCAATTACGTGCAATTACGTATCATTACAGTAATTACTCGTCGTTTTTAAAAATTGATATCTTTAAAAACTCCAAGACTTGCATCGCCTAAAAAGATACCAGACATTCGTTATCGGAAGCTAATTTATGACTGCACGACGTGAAGTTACAGTATTTACATTTTAGGAAAAAAGAATACTCGATAAACTCGCATTATTCATGCGACAAACATTGGTCGTAATCTCGATATATTTGCATCAATTAAATTCCAAACGTGATCGATTGTATTTACTATTTATATGTAGAAAAATGAGCCTCACACGATTACGCAAGGTATTCAGCTTATCCTCCCAATATTGTCATCATCTTCACGCTATGATGCACCTGCTTACGTAACCTTTCCTGTATTCTAACAATATTCACCGTGGGTCTGTTTTCCTTTGCCTCAAAAATGACGTACGAAAGAAAACAGTGAAAATTTAAATGAGCCTATAAATCTTCAGAAATTTTCCCAATATTTGATCTTCTGTTTTTAAACTCTCGGTTCAATTTTAGCAAAAATATTCTCCTTTCGTAACTTTCGATTATAATGAACTTGTCGTACGACCTTCAACGCTTATCCGCATCGAGATACAGTAGACTTTCGATATATTGCTATTTTTATGCTTCCAGCTGTTACGCTCTCTTATCATTGTGCAGCTGACATACTTTCCCAAATTGTTTATTGAAAGCTTAACACTGTATGTACGTTCGTATTAGCCGTATACATTCATATTGCCGCGCCTAGAATTGCAATGTAACACGGAAGAGTGATACAAGATGCATTGTAACGTATAGAATTGCAACGTGTAGAAATATAACGTATCGAATCACTACGAGTCCAAATACAGCGTATCGAGTTGCACGTGCATTGCGAACCGTACGTGAAATTGCTACGAGACGAATTGCAACGCGTAAAGTTGCAACGTATGTATTTCTAAAATGTAAAAGATCAACGTTAGTAATTGCAACGCGCGGAGTTGCAGCGCATATACTTCTAAAATGTAAAAGACCAACATTACCAATTATAACGTGAGCGGTTGCAGCACATGTACTTGTAAAATGTAAAAGACCAACGTTACTAATTGCAACGTGTGGAGTCGCAACGCATGTACTTCTAAAATGTAAAAGACCAACGTTACTAATTATAACGCGTGCAGTTGCAGCGCATATACTTCTAAAATGTAAAAGACCAACGTCACTAATTGTAACGCGTAGAGTTGCAGCGCATGTACTTGTAACATGTAAAAATCAACGCTACATATTGCAACGCGTGGAGTTGTAACGCATGTACATCTAAACTATAAAAGATCAACGCTATGAATTGCAACGCGTGAAATCGCAATGGGCAGAAATACAGCGCATCGCATTGCAATGCGTGGAGTTCCAGTGCACATAGAAGAGCAACACTCCAAATTGCAACATGTAGAATTGGAACGCGTGAAACCGCAATGGACAGAAACACCACGCATTGTATTGCAACGTGTGAAATTGCAATGGACACAAATACAACGCATTGTATTACAACACGTGGAATTGCAGTGCATGCTAAAGAACAACGCATGGAATTGCAACGTCTGAAATTACAACGCGTGAAATTGCAACGCGTGAAATTACAACGCATGGAATTACGACGCATGAAATTGCAACGCATGGAATTGCGACTCGTGGAATTACAACGCGTGGAATTGCGACGCATGGAATTGCAACGAGTGGAATTGCACCGCGTGGAATTGCGACGCATGGAATTGCAGCGCATGGAATTGCACTGGGTGGAATTGCGACGCATGGAATTGCACCGAGTGGAATTGCGCCGCGTGGAATTGCACCGAGTGAAATTGCGCCGCGTGGAATTGCCACGCATGGAATTGCAACGAGTGGAATTGCACTGGGTGGAATTGCAACGCATGGAATTGCGTCGCGTGGAATTACAACGCGTGTAATTGCAACGGGTGGAATTGCAACGAGTGGAATTGCAGCGCGTAAAATTACAACGCATGGAATTGCAACGCGTGAAATTGCAACGCATGGAATTGCGCCGCGTGGAATTGCGACACATGGAGTTGCAACGCGTGAAACCGTAATGAACCGAAATACAATGCATCACATTGCAACGCGTGGAATTGCAACGCAAAAAAGTATAGCGCGTCGAATTGCATCGCGTAAAATCGTACCGCGCGAATTAGCAACGCATAAAGTTACTTTACAGCGTGGACCAGTTCCACGCAGTCTAAAGAAAACTTTCTCTCCTAACACTCCTATCTTTGCAATATAACGAGAGTCTACTGTACATTGTGTACAAATATCGAATCGATCAAAGCTCGTTCAATGACCGATTTCCGAAGAGATTAGAACCGTTTCGACAATATTCACACGGAGACTAGATTTGATAAGGAAAGATCAGGGGTCGGGGCTGATAAAGGTTGATAATGAGCCTCGATCTGCGTAACTGGTCAGTTCCTACGGTGTCGTAGACGAGTAAACTACGAACTTCCTCGCGGCGATCTCATGGAAATCGCGTATTGCCTTATCGAGCTTAATTACCGAAAAACGCTTTAATACCATGATAACGCTCGGTCTCGTGTTAAGTCGTGTTTCTGGCATGTGTCAATAGAAATGTGCTCTCTATACGATAGTGAAAGGATCGAGAAGCATGAACAACGACGGCAGTCGTCGCGCTAAAAATTATGGATACGCGTTCAATAACGTAAGTCATTTTTCCTACGCTTTTTCGACGATTTAGACGCTTTTTTTTCAATGAAGAACGCGGTAACGAGAGATCCTCCTCACAAAATCAATGAAGTTCATGAATCATTGACCCGGCCAATTCTGACGAGACTCACAGTGAATCAGTGTTGAGGCGAGCTTTCGACGGCACCATTCCACAATGCTATCACAAATACACTACTTTCGTTAAGCACTACGGCTTAATTACGGAAATTGCTACAAATTTTCGTACGACAAGTTTATTTTGAAATTGCCAAGGTATTTAGGTTCATTACCGTGTTAACGAGTGGTATTACAGTTTTAATTCGTCGATTTTCGTATTACAATTTTATTTACGACTTCGTCGATTTTCGTATTACAATTTTATTTACGACTTCGTCGATTTTTGTAGTGCAATTTTAATTACTTCGGCGATTTTCGTATTACGATTTTAATTACAACTTCGACTTTCGACGTTGCCTAATCTTAAGAAATATATTGCAGTAACTTATTTAATTGTACAGTAGCTTATTTAGCTATCACATAAATTAGTGGATAAATTAATACAATGATATATCTTCTGAGAGATCCATGTTTGAAATAATATTGCAAGATTTATTACAGTAACTTATTAATTCTGCAGTAGCTTATATAGCTATCACATAAATTAGTGGATAAATTAATACAAGGATATATCTTCTAAGAGATCCACATTTGAAATAATCTTGCAAAATATATTACAGTAACTTATTAATTGTACAATAGCTTATTTAGCTATCATATAAATTAGTGGATAAATTAATACAATGATATATCTTCTGAGAGATCCACATTTGAAATGTGTCTTAGTCTTACAAAATATATTACACTAACTTATTTAATTGTACAAAACCTTACTTAGCTATCACATAAATTAGTTGGTAAACTAATACATCAATATATCTCCCAAAAGATCCACATTTGAAATAATCTTACAAAATATATTACACTAACTTATTAATTGTACAACAACTTACTTAGCTATCATATAAACTAGTTGACAAATTAATACAATAATATGTATCTTCTAAGAGATCCACCTTTGAAATGTGTCTTAATCTTGTAAAATATGTTACACTAACTTATTTAATTGTACAAAACCTTACTTAGCTATCACATAAGTTAGTTGGTAAATTAATACATCAATATATCTCCTAAAAGATCCACATTTGAAATAATCTTACAAAATATATTACACTAACTTATTAATTGTACAACAACTTACTTAGCTATCATATAAACTAGTTGACAAATTAATACAATAATATGTATCTTCTAAGAGATCCACCTTTGAAATATGTCTTAATCTTGTAAAATATGTTACACTAACTTATTTAATTGTACAAAACCTTACTTAGCTATCACATAAATTAGTTGGTAAATTAATACATCAATATATCTCCTAAAATATCCACATTTGAAATAATCTTACAAAATATATTACACTAACTTATTTAATTGTACAACAGCTTACTTAGCTATCATATAAACTAGTTGACAAATTAATACAATAATATGTATCTTCTAAGAGATTCACATTTGAAATGTATCCTAATCATACAAAATATATTACACTAACTTATTAATTGTACAAAACCTTACTTAGCTATCAATTTACAAAATTAATACAACATATCTTCTAACATATGCACATTTGAAATGTGTCTTAATCTTACAAAATATATTACACTACCTTACTTAATATTACAAAACCTTACTTAGCTATCAACTTACAAAATGAATACAATATATCTCCTAACATATGCACATTTGAAACGTATCGATTAAACATCATTGACAGATGGTGATCGTGGCATCGCCAGGTTCCATATGGGATTACCCGTATCTGAATCAGGTCAGCAGCATGATGGGCTTGGTCTACGGGACAGGACCGGATCCTAAACAAGATTTCTTTCCTCCCAACAGTCGATTTCCACAGTCACACGTAAATATAATCCTCTCTTTTCCTTTCACTTCCAGAGATTTCGGTGCGTTCACCCGTGTCCTTCGCGTAATTCACGCGAGCATTTCGATATCGATTGTTTCGGATTCCATACCTGTAATCGTTCTGATAGCATTTTTTTACGCCGGTCAATTTTACGAAATAACCTGAGCGGTTCCGGATCGTGGCACAACTTTCCATGCTTTTTAGCGTTATTTATTTGTAATTTGTTAGGTCGTAGGCAAGTTTCAGACTTGTTATTTGCTTTCTAGCGTTGAGAGTTTTATTGGGTTTTCAGAGAAAGTTTGGCAAATTAAGAAAATTTTATAGGAATTTTAGGAAGAGTTGACAATTAGGGAGGATCTTGAAGAATACCTCTAGGAATTTTTGTTAAATAAAATTCTAATTTGCCAACAAAATTATATATTAGTACCGAAAAGTAATCAAAATTTCATCAACGACTTCAAAGTTTTCAATGAAAAATTGAAGAACTTTTTTAAAAAGGGAATCGAACAATTGCCTTGACACTATCAAAAAGCGTTAGAAAATAATAGAAATTGTTTTGCTGATTAGCATTTAAGATTTCTTTAATAAATAAATGTTTTTCGAAAGCCCTAATGCATCGCAAAAAAATTAGTCTTTATAATTATTGCATAATATCAGAAGGTTTTCTCATTTCTAATAACTCATTAACGAAAGCACAGACGATGCATAAATCCTTCCTGCTATAATCAGACACGATTGCGAAATAATCGATAATTTGGAGTGACTGCATCGTTACGCTGGATGCATATCCAGCTCGCGTTCGATTTATTAGGAATTCTGCTCGCGACTTTTAACCACGGTCTCGCTTGAATGTTTATAAACGGCGTTCTGTAACCACCGTTGAATTTTTTCCTCTTTCTTTTTCATTTTTTTTACCTTTCGAAAGGCAGAAATAGCGACCGATTACCATTTATATTTCGCGCGACCGTTACTTCTGGCGCCGAAGGTACAAAAATATTCTCGACAAGTTTCAATTTCGAAGCGTCGACAAAACAGGAAGATGCGGTCTTTAAAATGTTCTAACCGGATGCTCTGAATGTCAAGACCGCATCGAAACTGTGTCACTCGGACAAAAACATGACCGCAGGTCATCCTTATCTAATACTGTCTAATATTTTTAAAAATCCTCTTGTAAGTGCATTGCTATATTACGAAACGTGTTATTTACAAGTTGCATCAAATTTTAGAAGAAACAGAAAGTCTAATTCATTCTTGGAATTATTTTGCAATGCTACAAATGCATGTATGTCAACCCTTATTTGCAAAGCTGTTCGATATCGAAATAAAAATGTATCACATTTAAACATGTTGACTGCCACAAGTTGTATCAAATTTTAGAAAAAACATAGAAAGTCTAATTGATGCTTGAAATTATTTCGCAATGCTACAAATGCATGTATGTATAACCCTTATTTGCAAAGCTGTTCGATATCGAAATAAAAATGTATCACATTTAAACATGTTGACTGCCACAAGTTGTATCAAATTTTAGAAAAAACATAGAAAGTCTAATTCATTCTTGGAATTATTTCACAATGCTACAAATGCGTGTATGTACAACCCTTGTTTGCAAAGCTGTTCGATATCGAAATAAAAATGTATCACATTTAACGTTGACTGCCACGTCATATATCAATGACACTTAAGTAGCTAAACTAAGTTGTAACTAAGCTAAGCTAACTCAGTTACTAAACAGGAGTATTAAAAATTTGTTCACCTCATAAAAAACTCCCTAATTAATTACATGAATTTGTGAAAAATAAATGTAACAAGATATTGCAAAAATATTTAGCAAAATTCGTTAAAAATGAAAGCACTCGATGCAATTTTCAATTATTTCACTCTGGCAGACAACGTGTTAATTTAATATTGCAACACAACTGTGCAAACAAGGCTGTCCAAACACCTTTCAATCAGTTTACAAAATATTTCATAATTCATTCGCTTTTGTTGCAGATGGAGAGTCCGTCGAGGTTCGAGCTGACGAAGGCGGACGACCAAAGCGCGGATGAAACGGAACTCGGCGAGGTGAAGGCGTCTCCTCCGACGAGTAATGTAGCGACCTCGACGCCTGCACAGCCCGGGAGCATCCCCTGCAGAAACGGCGGTTGCAAGAGTTGGAACCGCGGCGAAACCCGACTAGAAAGTCCCTGGCACTTTCTCAAAACCGTTTTCCTCGTCACTGTGATCGTCGCCCTAGTGATCTGGGTGATCGTCTACACCTGCCTTGCTCAGTATCGAGTTCTGTAAACGATCGACTGCAGACTGACTTTCCGTTCGTTCGACGAATCATTCAAATCATAAATTTTCGTTTCGGAGATATTTCCGTCCTTCGAGAATGGCTATGAACGCAGAGATTTCGTGCACGAATATGAAGAGGATATCCCCGGTGTTGATAGTGTGGATGTGGTGGTTTCTGTAAAAATGTACAAAAGTATTTTCCGTCAGAGTTGGATTGTTCGGAGAATAATGCAGATTCTATTTGATAGATGTTTTGCTCAAATTGCAATATTGAACAGAATTTGCATTACTTTCCGGACAGTTTAATATTTAATGCTAGTCTCCATTTTTATATTCTTTCAAATTACGGTGTCAGGAAAACAGAGCTGTATTATAGCAACAATATTGTAACATTGTACACTAGACGAGTTTTATGTAACTCAATTTTTTAATCTAATTCGAAAAGGTATTTTTGACTCTAGTATTGTCGACTATGTAACCAATGATTCCTTTTTTAACAAGTATTTGTACATAACTAAATAAAATATAATTGTACTACATTCCGAGATATTTACTCTTCTATCGGACATACATAAATAAACACGTATGAATAAAAATCTTATCTGACCACGATAATCAGGCCTGAAAACCGTTACCTGATAAAGTTAAAAGTGGTTTCCTATCTTCTACGAGGCTAATACAGAAATATTCTTTTATTTTATAGGTAATATCTTCGCTGTTTACAATTTGAGATTAACAATCGTGTTCGCAGTGTGTAAGTTCGCAGATACTTAAACTCAATAACAAGCTTAACGATAGTTCGCTCTAAAATTAATGACAGACCTGAAACTTATCGCAAATAGTTATGTTACTGGAAGTTATCCGCAAATATATGACGCTCTTTGAAACGTGTTTTCGCGAAGGACACGATGATTCTATAGGAATCGTTGGATAAGAGCCGGAGAACCTCGAAGCTGCATTTTATGAGACGCGACCTCCACACCTTGGAAGTAATAACATTTTATGCACCCGACTGAGTCACTCCACATCGACAAGATCCCTCGTATGATGTTTACAAATGTACCAGGCAGGTGTAATTTTTATTTGCACACGTATGTACGCGGATATCTTTGTTCAACCGATTTCGTCGACGAACGATTTTGCTTCCTGTATTTCCATATGTGGGTGAAATTACAATTTTTGTAGGAAGCTAGAAGGTAAATAAAAGAATTCCTACGCCACATGTGGTAATGAACCTGTCAACAAAAAGTTACATTAGGTATTTGCAGAAATTTTCTTCGAGCAAATAGACTGTCGTGAACGAACGACGTTCGCTTGTGCTTTATACTTACGAACAAGGGTAATATTAAAACACGTTTATCTAATCTGCGCGTCTTTCGCAGCACAACAGATAGACCCAAGCAGATTCGAGTTTAACACTCGCGTACAAAGTTCAACGTATTCGAAGAGAGTGGCTGTGGTTGCCGCCCCGATACCGCCACTCGAATTTCCCGGTGGATGCTTCGAAGGAAACACCGAACAACCGCCAACCTGAAGCAGGACGAGGACAGAAAGATTTCGCGATACTTGGACAGTTTTCTGTCTCAAATCCGACATCCTGTCAACAGGATAATTCGACGGAACGACGTTCGAAACGATGAAGTGACAAAGGGAGAATCAACGAGTGGTTCGTCGAACAAAGAGACCACGAGACCAGAAAAGATCGAGACACAAAAGAAACTGCGGACAATAGATAACGCTGTGACCATTGGACTGACTAATTTGGACAAGCCTGGACCCTCGAGGATACAATCTAAGACACCGCAAACTAGTCAGAAGAAATCGAAGACTACTCGAGAGAAAACAACACAAATGTATCAGAATTTAAGCACTCAGAGGCTGAAAGGGAGCGAAGACATCGACGAGGATGTGAGCGATGTAAGACATTCATAATCCTTCAACTATATTATTGTGTACTTATGTATTTCTCACAAATATTATTTCCAGTCTTCTTTACTGGAAGATGACCAGCCGAGACCAAAATATATTCTGGTCGGATGGGACAGTTTTCGTTCGAAGCTGATGTTGTTGTTGTTGATACTCCTGATTTTATGGGCTGTTATATACTTTCCCTTAATTGGAACATGAAGTTTATCTCGAATTCGATATAAAAATATGATCTTTATTATGTCGGTCGTAAGGAGAATTAAGAGTAGAATTACCGCGGCGGCATACATCGTTTACGCTGAATGTCATTCGTTTGTTCGCTGTTGCGCACTTGTGCGTGTAACTGTAAGAATGTAAATATGTATATACGAGTTACAAGAATAAAATAATGTTTATTTTTTAAGAGAACAAGTGCAGTCTTACAAGAACTCGTTCCAAACATTCGTCACTAAGTTGTAGTGAATTAGTCAATATTTATTTGCAACACAATTTTAAAACTAATTATTCTAAGTAATCTTCCAGGAAATTTTGCAACAGACATTAATTGATTGAAATTTTATTTCTATGTAATGTGCAATAATTATAAATTTATTATAAATATAAACAATAGATGGAAAGTAACAAATGATTTATCAAGTATTCACTGAAAAAGAAAATGAGAATTATAAATTAATCAATTTATGAATGTTAATGGTTTATTTTAAAGTATCAAGAAATTACCATTGTTTTAACATTTTGCTTTATTCTGAATTGGTAAAAATAACTTAAATTCTGCAGGCAATTCGTCTTCTGAATACAGTCTATCAGAAAAGTACACTCTTCGTATTCTACAATTTGCATGAATTTGAACTCTTAATGTTTCTACATAATTGGTTCCATATGCGCGTCTAGTGAAGTCAGCTAAATTAAACTGGATTTGATTCCATCCATCGTCTAATCTCATCGGCATTGTACATATAAATGGTTTAACTCTAGTGGTGGATTGATAATTACTGGCACGAAATCTACGCCGCACATTCTTATCATCGATCACCTAAAGGAAAATAATTTGACATAGTTTAATGTTTAATGACACATCTTGTTACTAATTAATAATGAACTGTTTTCTACCTGAACTTCAAACGTGAAATATTTCTTCAAATTCTTAATTATCATGACCAGAAATGGTAACTTTATTCCCAAAGTTTTTCTTGGGTCCGCTGGACAAGTGATGTACGTGGTACTCACATTACTACCCAGTATTTCCAATACTAAACTTTGTATATCATTATCTGTAATCCGTTTTATGTGCCCATTTCTTACTTTCTTATCCCAAATTTGTAAGGGCTTACTCCCAATACTATATAAAATTGATAAAAATCCACTTTGAAAAGTGTTCTTAAACATGTTCACTTATTTATTTTCCTCCTGGTAGTTTTTCAAACAATTTATTTTTCTCCAAAACATATATCTGGAGAATTCAAGAAACTTTACGTTTAATACTTTTATTTACAACTTAACCTATCACGGTTTCATATTACTGGACTCACTGAGAAGTTGCATGTTTTAAATAATATTATTTTCAAACTATCATATTCCACATAGCACTTCACATTATTTGGTAAATAAAATCGTTTGTATTTTAAATCGGCATGTTCTTTGAAGAATTTCAATTGCTAAACAATGTTAGCACGAATATAACCTACAATTTTTGTGTTTGATCCAGTTTGATCAATGATGTCGCTGAATCGAACACAGCAAGTCGATTGATCGATTGTTCCGACCATTTGAAATTTCGTTATCGAAATACGAAAACGTAACTTCGACAGCACACTATTTGTATATAGAAAATAAATGTAATACGATTTTAACGTTTTTACATTCGTTTATTGATGTCAAATACAAACCGATAAAGTTTAAATAAGCAGTAGATATCTACGTATTAAACAATCACTTTTTTAAAACAGAGTTAACGATTCTTCGGCATAAAAAACTTTATCAGTGTAAAATCTTTACTGCCATTATCTACCTTTAAATTTTTCGACAAGATCATTCTGTTCTAATCGACGTTACTGAAAATCACATTTTACAACTGTACTCTCCGAAGGAATGAATAAGAGAAACAAAGTAACTAACTTATTTTACGCACAACTTTCATTTTCTATACCACAACATTAAAAACAATAATCGTATATCATAATCACCTTTGATTCATTATTAAAAAAAAGGATGTTCTAATCGTCTTTTTCTTTTCCCTCGATGTAAACATGTACAGCATTACATGATAGAATTGATGTAGCAGTTTCTAACAAAAACTTTCAGATAACTGTTCCTATTTTTATCTGCTTTCACCAAAATGATCTCTAACTATCGGTATAACATTGTTTAAAGAAACTCAACACTTTCAATCACATTAACATAAATAAATGACTGTCAAATATTACAGGTCGTTACTTTTGCACACACATGTATCAATAAATTAAAGCGCAAAAATGAAATACATTATTTATGTCGCTGCCAATTCATAATTTACGTATTAAAAGCGTACAGATTTCAAAACCAATGTTACATCTGTCCGATAGTTACAGATTTAAATGGAAAGCATTACATTGTAAAATAAATGTTTAGAACATGACCTCTTTTTTTTATTATTTGTTATCTCTCGGAATCACATTTATTTCCATATTCCTTCGAGATACTTCCACCTCACACATCTTAGTAATTAATACTTTATTCACTTATTGTTACGACTAACTATTGTATTACAGTTTACGCGGATAAAATAGGTCCTGCAACAGGGTTACATCTTCGTAGGATTCATGTTTCATTTTATTGAAAATAAAATAAAAAATAAAAAATAAACAAACTATGAGAAACATGCTGTCGTTAGTATTCTTTCCATTTATTTCTTTTATTCGGAACAGTGAATCCCACGTGAAGAAGGAAGGCCCACCTATGAAGCGATATCTCAGAAAAAGGAACATTCATTAACTCGTCCTCGAGCAACCTATAAATTATTTCGGAAGGTATCGCGTTACGAAAGGTTATCTGAAAGAAAAAAAGTATTTATAATAATACAGGCAATCCTTCTCTTTCTTTACAGATTGTGGGGTAAGCAATCAATCATATACACATAGAAATATAAGAACAGAATGTGCGAATCATATTCTAGAAAAGGGGCACTGTGTATGGTCTCCTTATGTTCCTGTTTAATTACACGTGCACACTCGTTCATTGGCATGACACTTACGAATCTCTACGGAGTAGAAACGCTCCACAGTTTAATGAAACGTGAATTACATAAATAATAAATTTAACTTCGAATTGCACAATGTAACGCAATGAGCATCATTATGTGACAAAGATACAAAAGAAATCCACAAACAGCGTTCTTTTTCTACTCCTATATGTATCACTTTTTCAGCCCGTTCACACATTCCATTCTTATATCTCTATGATTATATATTACTGAAATTTAACAATCGTTTGTATACGTTTTTTTACGGTTCGTTAACATTCAAAAAATCCTATTGAATAATGTAATGAGGATAATGAATGTAAGATAAGCCTTTTTTTTAAGAAATACGATATCGTACTCTTCCTTGTTTTTAAGCGAAGATGAAACGAAATCTATCTCTTAACATTATCTTCATTCATTATCGGATACTCCTCTTTTCTCCAGCATTATCTTAGTATCGTTATAAATTGTCGGCAATAAGACAAAATTCGACAACGTTGTTTTATCGTTTTCTTGATTAGGATAAAATCAAATTGTGCCTTCTTAATAATCGTGTCGCAACGGGACAAATTTTGAATTATTACCGCCTTGACTACAATTTCCAATACATCCATATTATCTGTAAGTTTTTTCTTTTTTTTTTATTTTTTTCTCTCTCTTCTGGATAACGGATGTATGAAAATTTGAATGTCCTTTACTTCTCAATACCTTGTAAAACACGAATATGACCCCAGAGTGCTTCTAGGCCCCATAGAAAAGCAAATTGGGGCAGTAATATGAACGTATCACGTTACCTTTTTTCATCAGTGTTACAAATTTGAAAACAGAAATTTGTATATGCTATAATTGATTACGTTCAAAGAGTCTCCAACCAGTTTCTAAATTTTTATCGCATGTTTTGTCACTTATTTACTCTTAATGTTTCAATTAAGATTATAGCATTATCAATGAACAAAGAGATAAAGGTCAGAAGCATTGACCTGTTTATATCTTTGTTACAAATTATAAACAATTAATTACTCAGTTGAAGACGCTTAATACACGTAACTCTCTGAAACTTCTAGCTCTTGTTTTGAAGAGATGCGCATTTTTTGTATCAATTGTTATACACAATTTTAACACAATCATCATTGAAAGTTTAAAACGACGAAATATTCTGGTACACGATGACTTACGTTTAAGTCATTCTTAGATCCATGAATTATTTCGCTGATCGATGCGTGCTCGTATTAGGTAATAAGATATAACAGACATTCTATTCGCAAGAAATGAGAAAGCCAAGGATTAAATAGAGAAATTAAGAGATGGCCGCATTTCATCTCAGATTTCAATATTCTCACTTAATGTTGTTTCTACGATGTTTTCATGATCATAAACCACAATATTTGGAAAATGATCATTTCAATTACGAAATTGAAACAATTTACGTTCATTGATCGTGATCCTATCAATGAAACTGTTATAATAAATAGAATCGATGATCACTGTTAGGATCACAATTCTGATCAAGCACCAATAATTTTTCTCGTCTCAACAATACTATATTTCCAAGCGCAAAAAACTTAATTAAATTATATAAGCGAAACTTACGTTTTTTTACCACGCTTCTAATCGTCACAGACATTCTACTTCCAAGGATTACTGCAATCGATTATTTCTTGTAAAAAAAGGGAAGAAAAATATTTCTGAACGTTTATCAGTGATCCATCTTTATTGGTGCTTGAGCATTTTCTTCGTGCAATTAAGGCACTGCAAAAGACTGATTCTTCATAAAAAGCTACTGATCTGCAAAATTCGCGATCCATTATGTTAAAGAAGCAATGGCGTAACGTACGAAGACCGAGAGTCATCGATGATTCAATGTTTGAAGTTACCGTGTAATAAGGCCCAGAGAGATAGATTGAGAAGAGTCATTTTCCCTCCGAATAGTTCATTCAACAACTGTAATATATGTAAATGCATTAATAAACGTAAAACATATGATTAAAACTACATAAAAATAATTTTAAAAGAATACATAAAACGTAACACATATTAATGAAAACAGAAAGTTGTAATCTTGAAAACGAAAAAAAGAAGATAAATATTAAAAGTACAATAAAATAATGTAATGTTAAAGGCTTGTGCTAATTCATCTAATAAAATAAAGAAAATTTCACCAACCTTTTCAATCATGAGAGATTCATAGTTAAAAAATTACTATCATGCAATCTCATTACAGGTTTAATCCCAATATTATTATTAAAATTAGGCAATACTAATATTAATGTTAAACCTTAAATGAAATCATTTACTTTTCAAAAATCTATCTTAAATCCTTAAATATTCTCGTTTTCATTAATGACTGTATGAAATATCTAGGTTAATTTTCCTTTGCAATGCCTTAAAGGGGCAATGTAAATTAAACTTAATGTAAGCCTATCTTAGATACTATGTAATTACTTATCAATAGTTCCATCCATTATATTGTTTTTAACTTGAATGCTAATGTGTATGCCATCTCCAGACGCACCTTTATCCTTTTTCGGTTGTGAATTGGATCCATTATCGAGACCCAGCTTACTTAATGTACGCAAAGCTTTCAACGCAGCTTGATTACGGCTTGCAGTCCTTGTCGGTCCATTACCATGACACACTTGTGGAGGATCTGTACTTAATGTTACAAGCGACAGATATTCCTTATTTACTGCTCCCTGGAATCATCACAGAGAAGCTTCATCAATTAATCATCTTGAAATCCTTTACCTTTCGTTTCAAATTACTGTTTCGATACAAACGTCAATATTTAGGATGACATGTTATCTGTTAGCTCACACTTCAAATTATACAACTAGATTGGAATAACATTATCTACCTTAGGAAAGTCATTGAATTCCACGCTGAAGTTAAATAATTGAGAGAGATATTTCAATTGATCTTTGGGAGAAACAGTGGCTGGATTTTGTTGCTGTTGTCCTCGCAGTTCTTCAGCAACAATCTGTACACTAGGTCCACTGCCTAATTTAGATTCCTGACCTCCATCCACTAATAATAGTCCAGGTACTAACTGACGTCCAATTGTTCCTGATTAAAGTCAATCAATTTTCAAGACACGTTTAACAAATAACATGTACACCAAATAACATATTAAGTTTTGCCATTCATAATTTTTAACAAATATATATGCTTTACTATCTTACCTCCCACTGGTTGATGAGATTGAGTTTCATTGATTTGTTCATCTTCTAGGAAAGTGACTTTCCTAGGTTTCTGTTCGGTATTTTCGCTTTCTCCTGTTTTAATCGATGGCTTTGTGGGTTGCGGTTGTGGCTTGCTGTAACCTAATTGAGTTAGAAGAGCCTCTGCTGCGGCTCTTTTAGCTAACTTCTTGTTAGGACCTATTCCTTGTGCGGAATGTTGTCCCATAGTTACTTCAATAACGAATTCCCTTCGTCTTGATGCACCTTTTTCTTCGATCAAATTATAAACAGGTTCTTTTTCTCGCTTAGCTTGCTGTATCTGAACCAATCGAGAAACTGGATTAACTTCTTCAGTACCCTCGGCTTCGGATCGTGGTTCCTGATAATCTTTTATCAGATTTCGTGACTTTTTTTTCGTTGCTGGCGGTTTACGTTTCATTCGCCTTGGACGATTTTGAATAGTTTCGGGCAATGGAGGCAGACGACTTAGCTCTTCAAGCATGAACTCTGCCGCGTGTCTTTTAGATACCTATGTTATAAATATATAATACATATAGCAACACATTATAAATGGACACTGCAATGCAAAACAAAACCTTATATTCTAAATACAGACTTACTTTCTTCGAAGGTCCTTCTCCGAACGTAACTTTATCTCCAACAGTACATTTTGTTCTGAATGTCCGTATATGAGGTTTACCGATTTCTGATACAACTTCAAAACTAACGGGTAAACCATGTTTCAATGCTTTCTCATAAACCAATGAAACAGGGCTTTTCAATTCAGCAATTGGATCCTTAGTTTCACCTAATGTACCGTTCTCACCGGTGGTACAAGTATTCGCTACTTCTTCCGGTATTGGCAATTGACGCAATTGCTCTAAAGCTTTACTTGCTGCATTATGTCGTGCTGCCTGGCCTGTTATTCCTCTACCAATAAATTCACGTTCTCCTACCTAGATGTTGTTAAAGTGAATAAAATTTGATACGACTTATGTAATAACTAACATATCTTAAGTTTGTTACCTTTAATGATACAATATACAATTGAGGCTCAGCATGAAAACCACGATTGTATGTAGGAAAACGTGGATTAAATATTCGTGGAAGATGCCCTAAATTATGTGCAAGATATGGCTGTGACCCTGGTACTGGAGCCAATAGAAAACTATAAACAGTAGGTTCTCCTCTTTTCATAGCCAAAGCATTTAATTCGACGGTTGGCGGTAGATTTCCTGTAATAAATAATCCTGTAAGCTCCGAAAATTTAGACTTATTATCACAATTTATAATAGATAATTACCAGAACCACTGAAACATTTCCCTGGATGGCCAACCCTCATTGCTTTCCTAGGTTTCGGTAAAGGCCTTCGATACCATGTTTTTGTTAGCGCTTCGGTCGCAGCACTATGTTGAGCCTTCTTTATACTAGGACCTTCAGCAACGTACTCTTCCTGTCCTAGCTTCAATGTTACCGTAAATCGTTTCTTGTGCGCTGGTCCTTGTTCATTAGTCAACCTATATTGATGCTGAATTTTATTAAAACGTGCTAACTCATTTAATAAGCACATTGGTGTTTTTTCTTTCATGTTTGCCAAAGCTGAATCAGTCACATTAACGTGATTCTGTGTAGGTGAATTCTGATCTCTGGACTCTCCATTGTTAGTATCATTTGCTGGTGGTTTATTCGGTTCTATACTTTGCGGTTGATGAACGTGTTGCTGTGGAGGTGGAGGTGTTGGTTGATTATTCTGCTGCAGTTGATACTGTGGTGGCTGAACATTTGGATTCTGTAGAGTCACAGAGACAGTATTTGCTTGATCTTTTAAACTAACACTAACCATAGTACCTAAAGGAATGCAAAAAACATTAGTACTGTAATTTTAAATTTATGTAAGCAGGTTTATCAAATATTACCATTCACATTATGCGCATTCATGCCCATCAACATTGGTTGCCGTGGATTTCCATGAGGAGGTCCAGGGTGCTGCATATGATGAATATGTTGTTGATGGGGGGGCATGGACAGTATTGGTTGATGTGGATTCCGATGCGATAACGGATGCTGCGGCTGATGTAAAGGGGCCATATTTGCCTGCTGCATGGGACGCATCGGACCACCCATTCTAATAAAATATCAAGAAGAACAATTCTTCAAATTTCAACATTTAATAATGAGTATTATGCGTATTATAAAAACATTTAATCATATACTGCATAATCCTCTTACATTATACTTTAAATAATACAAATTCATTTGCATAGATATTGAATAAAATGATAATGCAATTTTAAATTATTTGTTACAAACCTGTTATGATCTCGAAGTTGGTTTTGCATTGTATGATGTTGATGGCGTAACATCATGTAAAATATTATGCAAAACCTGAAATTAAAGATGACAAAACATCATACCAAATAAAAAATGTATATATCTTTTAATTTAAAATGATACATTTACAAAAAACGTTTCCTTTTATATGAGCATTAATGATCCAAACTTAAAAACTAATTTACAGAAATATTCATACTCAAAAAACTTAATTCCATAATTTTCAAACAATTTTGGTTATTTAAACTGAAGTAATATATATTAGGAAAAATTAGTTTGTAAGTTTTGAAAACAACAACTAAATTTGCCAATATTAACAAATATATGTTGTGCTGTCTATGTCATAAATAGAATTTAGAAAATTTATTCATAGGCAGTATATATAACGTCGTTGGTCATAGAAAAAATTTCTTTTCTCTAAATGAACTAGTCAATAGACAATGGGCTTGGCCCGGCTATTTGGCAGCGAAACTATGCGGTCAGTTTTTCTTACCGAAGTTTATTCTATTTCACGAAAATTTTCAAGTTATTCAACGGCGAAATTTCCAGCGAAACAGATTTGCCACTTTAAGAAACACTGCCAGGCCCTTTACGCGGCTATTGGCAAACAGTAAAGAAAAATCGTCTGTAGACTAAAATGCGGCCATTTTGATGTGAGCCTCTCGGCCACCGTCTCTCATCCCTTCCAAAGGACATCCTACTTGCCAATTTTTTTAAAAGTCTGCAATATCGATTGTAATTATCGATACTTCTCGTTTCTTCAACTTACGAGCTATGAATTTTCAAACGTATGTATTTCTAACAATGATTTCATATTGTAACAATTAACAAGTATTTCATTATATAATTTTATTCGATCATTAATATTTATTGTACGATTAATGAAAATATTAAATGGTCTAATGAAGTGACAGGCCAAATACGAATTGATTTTGAGGGCCTCGTGCGGCGAAACTAAGAAACTTCGTCGATCTTTGCTGCTCCTAAATTGCCTCCTGAAAATGTGACAAAGACAGTAGCGATTTCGTTGTTCCAAGAATTTGAAGAAATATTTTCTTGTGCTTCGATTTTTGATATATTTTGTAATGTAACTGTAGAGTGTGCTACATATCCTGATTTTACAGCATGGCTTTTGAAACTAAAAAGAATGCATTTTATGTTTTTGTTTGATATAAAATGTTAAGTAAGTTGCAAAGTTGGGTTCTATCGCTTTTATACAAAAGAAAGTATCAGGAAATGTTGCTAATTCACTTCGAAATCTTAAAACAACGAAATCGCATTTTTATATGTCAACCTAGCTGCTGTCCTTATCTTACTTTTATAGAGCAATGCAAGAGAAACAACGATCGTCATCCTGGTGCATACTGTTTATCAATTTCCCAAAATTTGGGATTTGATTAATAAGTTCTGCGTATATATTTAGACACATCAATTTTTTCCACATTTTACAAGTTAAAATTAGTTAGTTTTTTCATTTAATCGCTTTATAAATAAGATAAAAGTTATAGATATATATATGTAAATCTTAATGACAGTGTGTGGGAAATGTCATCGATATTTGGCCTACAAAAATGATTAATAATCATGTGGTGCATAAGCTTTAATCTTTTTATATTCTTATTGTGTGCAAAATTAATTTAGCATTGAATGTAAAATATAGATGAAGTGTAGGTACTGTAAATGGTATACATAACCTAAATTTGTAATGATGAATTGCTTCTTATACTTGTTCAATCACTTAAATTATTATGTCATGTAGAAATAATGAATCATAAAATAATGTTTCAATGATTTTTCAATTTATTTTTTTAGCTCATTTGCTGTTTCTTTTTTAAAATATAAACGTAAAAATGGAACAATCATTTCAATATGAATTTTGTTAATAGTAACCATTAATACATATCTATTTACAGTGATATATGTACAACAAAGCACATATTAATACATTAGGTACAACGAAAGAAATAATTAACTCAATGTATTCTGAATATTACAATAAAAATGTGTAACAGATATAGTAAATTATAATTTAAACCATGTCACATAGAAATAAATTGAAGACATTTGTTGAATAATAATTGGATTTAATGGACTTTACAATATAAAAAAACTTTGAATACTATTATTTCCCTAGTTCCTATTTTTAAAGTATATAATTTAGGTCTTTTTAAAGGTGCAAAAGTATGAAATGTATAGTTTTCTGATTTTTCCACATTTTATGAAAAAAAAACTTATAAACAAACTTTTCTTATAAATCTATAAGATTCATCATCTTAATGAAAATACTCTATAGCAGTTTTTACAACTGTCTTCAATTAATTTAATCGAATAAATTCTGATAGATTAAAAAATTACTATTTGCATAACAGAAGTTTCATAATTATATTACTTATTCTATCATCTTCTTCTCCTTATTATCTATTAATTCTTCATAGAATCGCACTTTGTGTTAGATTCATTCAACTTTCTTATTAATTTCTCTTTGGAGCCAATAAGCGTCTAGCATCATTGTCTTTGAGACTCAGCTAAGCTCCATTATTATAAAATAATTTATTAAACGTTTAACGGTATCAATCAATAAATACTATTTGATATACAATTTTGCTACTACATTTACAAAGAGCAGAATATAGATATTTAGTGTCCCTATAAAAAATTTCAGGTCGATTATCTTACATAAGATACATTGTTTAAATATAAAGGGACAATAAACATGATTTTATATAAAAGTAGATTTTAATATAATCAAAATCAGTCATACAACTGATATTAGAAACTTTTAGGAGCCCCTTTATATTTAAATCTTATAAATTTGTAATTTAATGATAGAGATGATATGTCATATTTTATTAATATATCTCTTTAAAAGTTTCTTCAATATTTACATACTGTATGATTCCAATATACATGAAGTATTTACAATTTACAAACCTGATCAATTTGTAAGATAATCTTCCTGATAATTAGTTTAGGACAATCTATTTAATATTTGGTCAAATCACTATGACTCCTTATAGATAGTAACAAGTGACTGACATTAGCTTTATAATAATGTTCACGAATCATTGCTATTTCTGCATCTTTTCCCGATTCGTTTCCATCCAATACTAAACAAATTTCTATCAAAAATTAAATATGAAATGTACAAATTTTGTCTTATATTAAAAGCGTTCAATTTTGATTAAAAGAACTTGTACATCCCTCCATGCAAGTCGATTTAATTTATTGGAATGAAAACATTTTCTGATGATTATGTATATTTGCTATTGTTTCTATTAGCAATTTGATGTATTTTTATTGCCATTTTGATATATTGTTCTTCAATACGACTTTGAAGAATTATATTAAATTAAAACGTTGCCAAAGTGGGTTAGAAATAAATACCATTTCTTTTTATAATAATTTCAATAGCATTAGGCACTGTCAACCCCTCATTAAAAATTGTCTAATAAGTTTAGTAATAGATATCAAATATAAACATTTATTCTTATGACAGTTTGTAAAGCTAACATTGTGTATACTGAATATCAGAAAAAAAGATGTATCCATGAGCAAACAAGTTCTATTTTTAAAGTCTTTTAATTTAGAGAATTACATAATCAAATATAGTATACTTCTCTTACTTACAAAATGTAAAATTTTACAATTCTTTCTTTTTTTAACAGAAGATATGTATTCAACTTCTAAAAATTCGTACGTAAGCGTCTTTTCTTTTGTTTATAGAAATTACACTTCGATTTAACTTTACAGTATTAACAACATATATATATATATAACAAAATCTACAGAGCATGTTACGTGCTGATGGATTTGGTTTTCCACTTATATTCTGGATGACAGTACTGTGTACTAAATCTTATATGAAAAAAAAGAAGATAATACAAGAAATATATCTATTTCTCTTTTACTTATATTCTTGATTGCGCAGCTGGTAGAATGAAGCTATCTAATTAACCATTGTACTTTTTCTAGGACATTATATTTACATTGATTTGTTCACAAAATAGAGAAATTTGGACCTTAAATCGTAATTAATAATTATTATCCAGGAAATAATATCAAATTAAAAGGGTCTCAAATGCCTGCATTCGAGAAGTCAATAAAATTTCAAATAGTGTTCTACAAATGACACATTATTATTTTTTATTAACGTTAAGTGAAAAATTTTTAAAAATAATTACATTTTATATAATACGCTAAATAATTTATAATAATGAACTTGCTCGCGATAGTCATTAATGTTAACTGATTAAGTGGAAAATCTTGAAACATAACATTTTGATTATTTAAAGAACACATAAAATATATTTGTAAAATTATTGAAGTACTACCGAATTGAACTTATTATCGCTATAAACATACTCGTCTTAGACATTTCTACCAACTGTACAGTCATAAACTGAAAACAAGAACAAAAACACTGAAAGCTATATATCCCTGGTTGACATCCAAAATGCTATTTTGTTTTATTAGATTTAACAATTATTATCACTTCACATGCCTTGGCAACATACATCCTTAAACACTAGTCCGCTTAACGTTATACAGATGTACACTCCGGTGCAACGTAGGCTTCCTTCATATAAAGACTAGCATAGAGGAAGGGGATTGCACCACTTGATCTTCAGTGATTAAATGTGTAAATTTGAAAATTTATCATTCAAAAACCAAGAAGTGACGGAGTCTCTTTTCCCTACATAGTCATTTTCTGTTGGGAAGCCTACCATGCTCGCTACTGTACGACTTGCTTGTTAGGGTACCTTGTATCCTATTTATACTTTCCACATCGTTTATCGAATTCTTAATTTTTGTCATCGAAATAATGCCCTGATTATGCAATGAAATCTTAGCTTATTTTTGTGGCACCATTGTGATTCACTTTGTGGTTTACAGTCCAGCCATCCTCTTGCATAGTTTTCAAATATTCTTCTAGTAACGATGCCAAGTTGCGCCTTTTAAATCGCAATGATTCTTTGACAATATCTCGCAAAAATGCAAGTCGTATATCTAGAGTTCCTTGGATTTGGTGTAAATGTGAAAATAGTGTCGCATAATCTGGAACAATATTACAAATTGTATGTAGATTATATCTTATGTCTGTAATGTTCATGCATGAAAATAACGTTTTCAACTTACTTGTACCTCTTCTCCGCACTTCCTTATAAACAAGTTCTCGAACGGACAAATTGTGTCTTCTGATATCTTCCAATTCTTTTTTCGTTAAAACTTTATCTTTCTCCACTTTAGCCTCGCATTTTTCTTCGACGTGATTGGATAACCTTTCGTCAACTGAGTTTTCAACCTTCACACTATTTTCAACACAATCGTTAAGAGGTAGTTTGTTACATTCGTTTTTAACATTTTCACTTTTCTCCGTCTTTCCTTCGGTCTTTGGGACCTCAACATTATTAACAATTGGTGTTAAAGTCGGTGGAGCATCCATGTGATTGTTTGTATGTTCTACGGGAACTGGCTCGAAAACTGGTATGGTCGGCATTTCTGCTAATCCGTTTACTAATTTCTCCGGTGAAGTCACACACGGCGGACTCGATACACTAGGTGTTGAGTTCGTAGTTGTTGACGGAACTTGATTCGAATCAGCCGTTGGAATCACTTGATTCTTCGTTTCATCAACCCATGGTACCGGCGAACTTGGTGGAGTATTGGTAGGTGTATATGACGGTCTTCGTACAACTACGTCTTTAGGAATTGGACCCGGTTTTCGTTTGTTCGGTGGTGGCTTTGAAGCTAACGATCCCCCTCCATCTGAAGCGGGCAACGAACGTTTGAGACCACTCTTCGATGTCGAAGACGTTGCGCCAACCATATCAATATCCGCTTCGTCAACCATCATTCTTTTATCTATTTTGAAAGGATTACCTGAAACACAATCATAAGAAATAAATCACTTTGAACGTGTACTCTTCGAGAAAATTTAACTCATAAATTGTAATTACCAAACATGTGTTGTCTAACAGGAGCACTTTCGATTTCTCTTAAAGGCGGAGTCATACGTTTCAGGTATTCTTGATAATTTCCCATTTGAGCTAAAGGCATCGAATGAACGTAATCGTCGTCAAGTAATTTCGTATGTAACAAACCAGGTTGTAGGAAATTGGCACGCATTCTGACAACTTGATCTAAAAGAGATTTCCGCGGTACATCGAATGCGTTCCTGTAACTGTGTGCTCCACGCTGTTGATTTCTAACTAATCCAACTACAAAACCGCCAAATTCGTTTAGTTGATCCCTCAATCCCGTGAATTTGTCTTGTAATAATGGATGTGATACCTAATAAAGTGAAAAACAGAATTATAACTATTAGTATCTAATATTGATACATTATTTGTTAGATAAAAAGTAATATTTACCAAGTCTTTCTTTAAAGGAGTTCTAGGTATCACTCTTACTCCTTCCGTTATTGTTGTTGTACTTCCATTTACTAAATTCTTTGTCATGTTGGCATTAACGAGTTGCTTAGAAAGAACTTCGTTACAAAGTCTGTCAAATTCAATTTTAGCTTGATTCTTCAGTCGTTTTAAATAATTTAACACACTATAGGATAAAGAGTTGTCCATATTATCAGGTATTAACGTTTGTGCTAATGGTGCAGGAGCGCCCATTCTAGTTAAAGCTCTTCTGAGAGACTGTAAAATAAAATATTATTACATGCAAAATAGCACATATGATTTCAATATTACATAAAGTCAGTTTGAAACTTACCGCGGCATAATAAGTGGGCATGGTTCTCATATAATTTTGAAATTGCGTTCGCCATTCGTTTGTTGGTTTCAATCTGTGAACTTTAAAAAGTTCTTCCAACAAAGGTAACAGAACTGGGTAATTGTACGGCATAACAAAAAGATTCACGCACGTTAAATTGGTACTTGCTTTTAAATATCCAAATGGATGACCTACATCACTTGATTTATAGCAGTTAGCTACAAAAACTTGCCAACATATTGTTGGCTGCTTTCTAGCTAATATGTATTGAGTTAAAGGACTCGGCTCCAATTCATATTTATCAAATGGGAGATTCTCTATCACCATAGGCTCTTGACTGGTACAAGTAAATTTCACGTTTGGATGTGCAGATCTAGGAGGCAAAGAACTAGCACTAAGGTCAGGCCAAAAGCTTTCAGGAATCGGCCAGAATCCAACTGCAAAACCTTTCTGTGCAGATCTTGGAACGTAAATCAGTCTTCTACAAGAATGCCATGCAGTGTTCCCTGGTACGGTTGGATTAGGTGGGTATGTTCGCACTCCATTTACTGTATTGTTCTCGTCTTCGTTTTCATCATCATCCGCGTGCTGTGCTTCGTTAGTTAAAGGCGGAGGATCTGGACCAATTTTTTCAAAATTTATTACTACACCAGACTGAACCTTTTGTACCAAAGAATCTATACACTGCATCATCATTCTGAAAGATGTTATACAATACGAACGACCTACAATAAATAATTAATTATATAAATCATCATTGCTTACAGATAGAGAAGTTAAACATTTACTTTTAGTCTAGTTAAACATTATATACCTCCAGTAACTTCGCACATAGCATCTATGGGAGACGAATCACTTGCCACCAAGCCAGTATCTCTTTCAACAGCTGGTGTTCCAGACAAACGCAATACCAAAGAAAATAATCTTTGATCCCATCTAAATGGTTCCTTTGTTAGCTCAGATCCAGGTATAGGAGAGTGCATTGGCAATGTAAACTTTTAACAAAAATTTAAATATTTAATATATATTTAATCATACCTGTACCTTTTGGATAATTAAAACTTACATCCTGATTAACTCCACTGTTGGTTGTATATTTTCCTCCATCTGTAATAACAACAATTACTGATGGTTCCAAATAAAAAGGGCATCTTCCTTGACCATACGTATCTATGCCTGTCTGCATACGATTTATATTCAGAACATCTAAAGCATGTTTCAAAGCTGCACCCAATGTTGTCAGTCCAACGCATTGTAGATTTTTCAGCTCATTCATAAAAGTTGCTAGATTTTCTTTCCAGCCAGCCTAGAAAAAAATAACAATTCATAATATAAATTTGTCTTTTGTTTTTAAATACATATGAGTGGGAAACATTCTTGTCAATGTGACAAAAGTATAAGATCATAGTTTATTATTAAAATATTATCTATACTGAAAATATATTCACTATTCTTTATATTTGTCAAGTATGATGACAAGGTTAATGGTTCAAGAAAGATACAAAATTGCAATTTGTCACGAGGCATGTACTTCTGTCACTGAAGTTCCGCAATAATAGAGGAGCGAAAAGAACCTCCATGTAATATTAAGACAATAAAGAATAGCCAAAAGAAATCCACATTTATTGCCTACAGCATTGATTTTAATCAATTATATACCAGAGATTCCAAATCTCTTCAACTTCCATTGAATTCATGCTAATTCTTTATTGCCTTGGGCACCACTAACACATGGAAAACTCTTTTTTGACTTCTCTACCATCATTAAACTGGTGACAGTACCTTAATCCTTGTAACAACTTTCAACCTTGGCTTGTTTTTGAACCATGAGCCTGACCACCATTATTCAATTCTGAAATAAAAAATCTCAACTTCAGATTAGAATACACCTAACTAGGATGATAGAAAATACTATGCAAAATTTGGTAGAACACCTAAAAAATATTTTGTAATCCTCAAAATCTCAATTATGTTATATACAAATGTATTTTGTATGGAATCTGGATAACAATGTATTTATAGTTTTCTAAAGTTTACAGAATAACACTATAATGACATTTCTGTTGTCAGAAGCAATTTTCTATCATTCACTTTTCATAAATTTGGCGCGCACGTATTGAATAGAGAAAGACCCTCGTGGGTAGGCCCCCCACTCGCGCGTCACTACCCACAATGCTGCTCTTCCGTAACGGTGGACGGAAGATACGGCAAGTGCACGATGCATTTTGTTGCCTTCTTACTGCACATTAATTATTCAGCAACCAAAGAGCACAAATAATGCAGCAATCAACACAAATACATCGACCCTTCGCGCGATACAATGAATCATAGATGCGTTTGAAAGAGAAACTGAAAAACGTTCAAAAGGAAAATTAACACGTAAAACCTTTGCGTATGGGGCACTGTACACGGTACGGCCAATACACAGAGCATACGCGAGAGAGAGATAAAAAGATCTTATAAATAAGAGAGAGAAAGAAAAAGAAGGACAAAAAGACGCAGAACGTACAGGCAGTGAAATACGAAGAAAACGTACCTTGATATTCTGGGGCGGATCTTCGAAGGTCAGGAGCATGTAACGATCTCCACGACTTTCCGGTGATCTTTGTCTTACCTAAAAAAATGGATCAGCGTTGAATAGTAAAGAGAATAAAAGCATCGACACGTTGCTGGTCTCGAGGATGGTGCGAGTCGACGACTTGGCAACCACGAGCCCGGCCGGGAAAGCTGTGTGACTGGCGTACCTTCACGAAAGTCTCCACGGCACTCTTAGCTACATCCAAAAGTGTGGGTCGCCCGCCCAAATATGCCCTCTGATTCATGGAGGCCGACGTGTCGATCAAAAAGACTATTATGGTCATCTTCGCGAGGCGAACCCGCTCGTTCTCGAGGTCGTAACTGCGGCCCGAGACCTCCCGGAGTCCGAACTAGCTAGCTAAGAGTCCTACGACGGCGTGGCGCATAGCTGCTTCGACCATTGAACGCTCCCGAATACGCTCTCTGAAAAACTTCTTTTATCGTAACGGCGCCCGCTTCGCTCTTACTCTCTTTTCGATCTGTTTCTTTTTCTTTTCTCTCTATCTCTCCTTCTTTCTATATATGCGTGTATATACGTATTATATATATATGCTTGAGTGTATGTGTGTGTGATTAGTATATATATATATAAATATATATATATATTGTATATGTATGTCTTTTTCTCTACACCGAACAGAATCTACTGCTACGCCGCGGACCTCTGGTGCTCGAATGTGCCTAGTGAACAGCGGCACGGGACAGCAGCTGAAACGCAACCACGAGATCGCGAGTCGCGAGTCGGACAGGTCTGTCTGCCAGTCTGTCCGCTTGTTCTCTCGTACGTTCCTCTCTTTTCCTTTTCCTTCCTTTCTTTCTCTTTTACTGTTTCTCTCTTGTATTATGTGACGCCCTCTATCTTTTCTGCTCGACATAGAGTATAGAAACAGAAAATATAGTTGCAAGGGGGATGCCATTGCAGGATGAAGTAAAACGATGCCCAATTTTGATTGGTCGCTGTTTGGTATAACTTCAATCAAATTGAAAATTTGGAATTTATAATTTTTTTATTTCTTAATTTGAAAATCTGTATTTCTGAGTTCTAACCTTTTAACAATTATTTCTCCTCTCTCGCGGCTCCAGAGAAACATTACATTCCTATATTGCGAATATACGTGTCAGACAGTTTATATTAGACCAAGTACTGTACTAGTATAAATTCTATGGCGCAAATGTAAATATGTGTATATGATCGTAGATTGGTGGATTTTAAATTCTAGATTACCGCGCTGTAATAGATATTTTACTAAACCGACTAAACTATAGTTTATTGTAAGATGTAAACGAGAATTGCGCATTATGATCTAATAATTTTAAGAAAAATGTCTTAGGAACAGTATAAGACGCAGTACGTATCAATATCTCTACAACTACTTTAGTTTAAAAGTAAAGTGCATAAATGGTTTTTAACATAATTTTATATTTAACTACAGAGTACATTACATTATTACGATATGGATGAATCAAGTCCACCTAAACGGAAGAAAACATCTGACCTGTTGACAAAATTTAAAAATAACAGGGAAAATGTAAGGTGAACATTTTAAGTATGTGTAAATGTATAAAAATCTCTTGAATTTTATATAAACTTTTTTAAATTTTCAGGCATCTGAATCCATCATGACATTTCCTTTTAACAAAAAACGTGTTCGACTTTTAAGTGAACTAAATGATGTTAAAGATTGCAAAGGAATTTTATATTGGATGTTTCGTGATATTAGGATACAAGGTATTGATGTAATATATTCATTTATTATTTTAATCAGACCTAAATTATTAAAGAAGGCTTTTATTTTTTTAGATAATTGGGCTTTGCTTTTTGCTCAAAGAACTGCATTAAAAAATAATGTACCTCTTCATATATGTTTTTGTATAATGCCAAGTTTCCTTTATGCTTCCATGCGATATTATAAATTTCTTTTAAAAGGATTAATGAAAGTTGAGGAGGAATGTAAAAATCTCAATATAAATTTTCACCTTTTGAATGGTGAACCAAATGTGAGCATTTTAAAATTTGTAAAAGCACATAGAATGGGAGCTGTGATTGCAGATTTCTACCCATTAAGATTACCTATGTCATGGATTAATGATTTACAAAAGGATCTTCCTGAATATGTTCCTTTTTGTCAAGTAAATATAATCTTAATACTTTTATTAATTAGTAAATGATTCCATTGATATACACATGTATTTCTCTTTAAGGTGGATGCACATAATATTGTACCTTGCTGGATTGCATCATCAAAGCAGGAATATGCTGCTAGAACAATTAGAAGTAAAATAAATACAAAGTTAGAGGAATTCTTAACAGAATTTCCACCTGTTATAAAACATCCACACAAAGTAAAATCTAAGTTTGAAAGAAATAATTGGGAAAAGGTTCTACAAAATATATCAGTAGACATGTCTGTAGATGAGATTACATGGGCTAAGCCAGGCTATGAGCATGGCGTCAAAGCGCTAGAAAATTTTTTACAAAACGGTATAAAAAAGTATGCGACTGAACGCAACGATCCTTTAGCAAATGCTCTAAGCAATTTGTCTCCTTGGTTTCATTTTGGTATGATATCGGTACAACGCTGCATTTTAGAAATAATGGAATACAAAAAATTATATCCAAAATCTGTTGAATCTTTCATGGAAGAAGCTATTATTCGACGAGAACTAAGTGATAATTTTTGCTTCTACAATAAAAAGTATGATCTTATTGAAGGAGCTTATCCTTGGGCAATAGAAACATTAGATAAACATAGGAAAGATGAAAGAAAGTATTTATATTCTTTAGACCAATTAGAAAATTCTGAAACTCATGATGATTTATGGAATGCATGTCAAAATCAAATGGTAATGATAGGCAAAATGCATGGATTTCTAAGAATGTATTGGGCAAAAAAAATTTTAGAATGGACTGAATCTCCTGAAAGTGCCTTACAATGGGCTATTTACTTAAATAATAAATACAGTATAGATGGCTGTGACCCTAATGGTTATGTAGGTCAGTTTCGTATTTTATATGTAACAATAATTATTTAAATATTATGTAATAATATGTAATAATTATTTGATTAGGTTGTATGTGGTCTATATGTGGCATTCATGATCAAGGTTGGTCAGAAAGACAAATATTTGGAAAAATAAGATATATGAATTATGAAGGATGCAAACGAAAATTTGATGTTAAAGAATTTGTTATAAAATGGGGCAAGAAAAAGAATGAACTGTGATATAGTAAATTAGAATACAAATGTTGATCATTTGTTAAAATTTTTACATTAATTTATTTTTCTGAGAAATTGAAAAAATATAATATTATTTAATTACATACATATATAAAAAATGATAAAAATTCTTAAGTTTAATATAAATATAAATAAACTAGCTTATTTGATAAATGCATTAGGATATGAACTACTGTATTTCTCAGTAATGCTTTTATCTATTATTAATAGTTATTCTATATATCAAGATTTGATATCATTGCACAGTAATGAAAGTGAAGATGGGACTGCATCTAATGAAGTTAACGAAAGTGCAGCAGCTTTTAAAGCTAAAGAAAGACAACCTGTTTCGTCTAAATTTTTATGGATTCCATAAATTATTCCAGCGGTAAGACAATCGCCACAACCACTTACATTGAATGTTTCATTTGAATCATCAGAAACATAGGATAACGGAGGATACAAACGAGAATTAATCATAGTGTTTGCAATTAATTTACCTCCTTCATCATAAAAAGGATCATTTCCCAAGGCTTTACGTACCACCTGGAAAGAACAGTATTAAATTATATATTAGACATTTTTAGTTAAATTCTATGTTAAGTTTTTAACATTAAATATTAAATATTTACCAGTACTCCTTGTGATCCCAATGTACTTATAACTACTGGAACAAATTCAGCCACTTGTTCTGCAATTATTTTTACTTCTTCTAAGTCCATGTTTATTTTATTTTCTGGTACTGGTATACCAAGATATTTTCCAATAACTGATAATTCATTTCGATTTGGAGATATGAAGTGTAAAACATTTTGCCACTGTGATTTTGCTTCAAATACTTTAGTTGCCTTCTTTATGTCCGTAGGTTCATACCACACTAAAAACAAAACATCAGATATATTAGAGAGAAATTTAAACATATCAAATAAATGTATATTTTTCTATGCACTGTTATGAAATAAATATATATGCAATGTTAGATCACGTATCAGTTGCTATTTCTTAACTCCTTTTAGTAGTGGATATCTCATCACTTGATTAGTTTTGGCGTATTTCGAATTTCGAAAAATTTGAAAATTTAAATAAACCCGCGTAATACAAAGCGCTGTAAGAGCGCCAAAAATTCCTCGAACAGACGGACATCTATCAAAGCTGTAGTTCATTGAGAACATTAAAGAGTGGTTGAGAATGTGTACAAATTTCAACATAACCACACGCTGTATTTAAAATACAAAAATACTTTTTTATTTTTAAACTATAAGTAAATATACTTATTATTAAATCAAAAATTAAATCATGGGTAAAACTCGAAATGGGAAAGCTGCTGTTATTTGCACAGCACTTGCATTTGTTTTGATCGTGATTGCATTTACCACACCCAACTGGCTCGAAACTGACGGAAAATTGGAAAATCCAAAATTTGTTAAAATTGGTAAACAAGTTTAAAATATTTATATTATAATAAAAAATACAAATTTCTTATTAAAAAATTGTGTTAGCACATTTAAGACTACATAATATGTATCTTAAATTTTGTACTTTGTTATAACAAATTCATATTGTTACAGGATTATGGCAAGTGTGTTTTCAAGGATTTGAACACCCTCATCATTTATATGATGTTAAATTTTACGGTTGTTGGTGGGTGTTTGAAGAAGAATATTATATAATTCATGATATTCTTCTACCAGACTTCTTTGTTGCAACTCAATTTTTCTTCACATTGTGCCTAACTCTGTTATTAATAGGATGTTTCCTAACTATATTATATTCCTGTTGTCCTCGCCATCATGACAAATATCAGTTGCTTTTATGGACAACTGGTGGAAACTTGCTATTGGGTGGAATATGTGGTATTATAGCTGTTATAATATTTGGCGCAAGGGGTGATGGTAGAGATTGGATGCCCAATTGGGAGCACAATGATATAAGCTGGTCTTATGCATTAGCTGTAGTTGGTAGTTTTATGTTGGTTGTAGCAGGTGTACTCTTCTTGATTGAAGGTCGTAGATATAAGAAAAAGCAGGAAAGAATATTAAACCAAGAACAGAAGACTCATACAACTATCTAATTTAAACTGAATATTCAGTGATGGATAAGTTATTTGCATTATCAAAGATCTGCACATAGCTCTGAGTTTAAATATATATATTTAAATTGAGTTTAATTAATCCTTATATAGATTTTTAAAGACTTTATTGTATATTTTGATATTTATACTCATTATTTTTGTAAGTATTATTTACAGTGTATGCAGAGATACTATATAACAATTTTGAAATACTTTTTTATAATTGCAAAAAATTATAACATCAAAGAGAGTGTATTATACACTTGGACAAAATATTTAATGCAAATATTGTGCATTTATTATCTGTTCTATATAATAATTAATGCTAATAATTCCGTCCATAGAAATAAGAGATTTTATGAAAAGAGACAAATAGTCTGTAAATATAACTAGTATTAACTGTAACTAAAGTATTGCATGATCTTAATGTAAACAAATATTATATATTTGTTTTATTCTTTTATATCAGAGATCTGTATGAAAAGTTAAAGCAATAAAATATCTTGTTTAAAATGTTATTTTCCTTAAAAAAGATCTACTTTACAATTCTATTAATAGAAAAATATTGATAAATAAGATTCACAGGAAAAAATAAGCTGTGAAAGGAAAAACAATGTCAGGTTGTGACCCATTTTGTTATCCGAGAAAATAATTCAACGTGAATTACGGCTGAGATTGCATGTACAAAGATCGACGTCAGATGTAAGTCGTTGACCCAGTTTAGGTTCTATTTTAATCAGCAAGTTCTACAATTTCCCATATTATATCGATCTCATTTGAAAATGGTTTCATTAACAATTTTGCATATTTTTAATGCTGTTAAAAATAATAAATTATAAAATCGCAAAAATTATAAATAACTTCATGAATCATCCCTTGTTATTACATCAGTATTCACGTAAATAATCAGTTCTATTATCTTTCATTGTTTGTGCACGAGAAAGGGGTACGATTAATGCGCAGCATAGCAGTGGGCCGAATGAATACTGATCTCATTTAAAGTTTGAAACTTGTAATTCTGGAATTTGAAAATTTCATACTGAACTGTTTCCAGCCTTGAAAATTATGTATTAAATCATGGAAACAATATTACATAATGAATCATAGGCAGAATGACACATCCAATAACGCAAAGTACGAGAAACTTTATTAAATGCAATGCTGTCAGCAGCAGTTCTTTCTGTCTATAAAATTTACGTAATCCTATCCTAAATGTTCTTTCTTGACAATAGGTCGTCAGTAACGGTTAGCTAATCCATAAGTGTACTAAAGTGCGATCTTATTTCCCGAATCGGGTATATTTTAATCGCAGATTGAGAACCTTCTGTTTGTAATACGTATATCGACTAACGTTCACTGAGACGTAACTGGCATCTTCACTCGTGGGATACTCTGAGCTTTACAAGGTTAGGTTAGGCGGTCTGCTACATGGTCACCACATAACATAACGTGTTTGGGTGTGGTTAATACCGTGGGATCTTTACTAGATCAGGTGGATTTGAATTGTTTGTCATACGCGCTATTCCACCATTTAACTCTCACCGTACACCAAGCGCGTCTTCGAAATGAAGAAACGAGGCTTTTCTGGCAGTTGTGGCGTCGGTGTTTTTATCATTGCTTTCGTGTGTGTATGCGTTGCGTTTGGTACACCATCATGGTTAGTGAGTGATCGTCGTATCACTAATGCAAAGTTCCAGAAATTAGGACTATGGACGCATTGCTTTAAATCTCTACCAAATCCTAATGAGATGGATGCACCCAGACGTTATTTCGTTGGCTGTAGATGGGTGTATGATCCTTTCACAGCGGGTTATTCTGAAATTCGTGGTTTTCTGTTGCCGCGTAAGTTTGTTTTTATTAATTTATATAAACATTCATTATTATTTTATCATCAACATCTTCTAATTGTCAATCTTTGTCCTGTTTCAGCATTTATGATAGCAACACAATTTTTTTATACGTTGTGTTTTCTGCTCAGTCTCATATCATTTATATTGATATTATTCTTCACTTTATGCAGTGATTCAGAACAAAAACGATATGTGCAACTTATAACAGCAATTGGAGTTCTATTGCTTGTTGGTGGTATAAGTGGTGGAATAGCAGTATTGATATTTGCTTCGTTTGGAAATGCTAAAGATTGGATGCCTGGACATGACAATAACTTTTTCGGTTGGTCATTTATAATAGCAGATGTAGGCACTACATTGACTGTTATAGCAGGTGTACTGTTTCTTATTGAAGCATATGTTCAACGTAAAAAGCGACAATATTTGAAAGAATCACAAACAAAAATCCAACTTGAGTCTCATACGTGAAAAAAGTAACACTACTATATAAGACTTGCACAATACCATAGTACCAAAATTCTGTAATACTATTCCGTCCATATATTAGGTTGTTTTTAATAGTAGTAAATCGTAAGATAAGATTTTTATTTTTTAGTACAAAGCGAATTGTGTAACAAGATTTGTATTTTTGTACATTTTTATACATAAAGGACATTATGATGGTACAGAGATGTTTCTGTATGGTCATTTTAGTATATTACTTCTGTTGTGCATTTTTGCATATTTAGAAATTAATAACAAATTTTGCATAAAGCAAATGTTAAGACTTTGATAAATTTAATAAGAGTTTTAACAATCTGGAAAAGAATAATCTCTGTTGTATGCAACAAAGTTATCTATTTTAGATTGCACATATAGGAAACTGTTGAATATTATACAATTTTAACAGTGTACACATCCACTGCCAGTGGTAACTTTATATATAACAAATTTGTAAAGACTTGTAACTTAGATATATTAGTAAATTATCCATGTTTGTCTTCTTTAAAATCGTTGTTTCCAATCAAGCACATTATGTACATTTTTATAACATACCTTATATAAATAAAGATTAAATTAAATGTTTAAATATATTTTTGTTTGTATTTACCTTATTTTATCTTAATTAATTAGTTACCTTTATTAGCGAATAGAAATTCGAAGACCTTTAAATTTAGACAGACAGAGCCATCTAGTTACATTTTAAACAAGTAACGTTACTGGCAATACAGAAGCAATGCAAGGTGTGGCAAGTTCATGACAAACTCCGTATTTTTAAAGTTTATAAACAAACGTTTCATTGAACTGGATCAATAATTTTTATACTTAATAAAGCAAGTAATCGACATGTCTGTTAATAAGCAAGAGTATCATCGTGCGTCGAGTAAGTAAGACGGTTTCTTTATTACCTCAATTCAAAACTGTTTAACCTCTCCTAACTTTTCATTATATTTCTCTACTAGATGCAGTAGTTTTTGGGGGAGTTATCACATACATTGCTGGTTTATTACTAGTAATGGCATTTACAAGGTAACAATCTTTAAACCTTAAAATTTATTAAACAGTAAAGATTTAAAAAAGTTTCTTATAAATCAATCAATATGTAAATAAACAATATTGACATTAATATTCAAGGTAGTGTCACAGATAGGTGATAATAGATAGTATGCCTTCATAGCATAATTTAAAAGTATACGTGACATTTAATATTCAAGCAATGAATATTAACTATCTTTTAGCACTAATAACTGTATTCATTATTTTTATAACTGCATATAGCTGATTTGTTTTTAGCCCCTACTGGATTCAGTCTTATCAAGAAACATTTAGTAATTTCAAACATATGGGACTTTGGGAATATTGTTTTGAACAATTTCGATATCCATATTTCCTGTATGACAAACAATTTGATGGATGTCATCATATCTTTTCTGAAGAATATTATGTAATTCGAGAGTGGCTACTACCAGGATGGCTAATGGTAGTACAAGCTTTTGTAACTCTTGCTCTTTTGCTCTCATTCTTTGCCCAAGTTGTAATTGCACTAACTTTAGTGCGTTGGCCTTTGAAATTTGTGTTGAACTATGAGTGGCTTCTCTCTGCAACTGCATTTTCATGCTGTGCAGCAGCAGGTAAGCAAAAATTTTTCCAATATGATATATTAACTATGTACCAACATTCATTTTTATAATCTTTCTATTTTAGGCACATTACTGTTTTTGGCAGTGTCAATCTTTGGTGGACAATGCTGGCGCAGAGATTGGTTAATGTACCCAAATTTTAACCATTTATCTTGGTCATATGGTTTAGCAGTGATTTCATTTATGTTCCATTGGTTAGCAGCTTTTTTGCTGTATCTTGATGCTAAAGCTGGCTACAGGTTGCGCAAAGAATCTCATAATTTAGTTATGCAAATGCAGCCCAACCCACAAAGCCATCAAGGTTTACCCAGAGGAGGGTACATATAATTGATTGTCACAAGCATAGTATCAAAGAAGTATTTAATTGCAGAATGAATTTCAACTAAAGTTTTAGATCTGCTTTCAAAGTTACTCTATTACATGGTAATGTAATAGTATAACCAAGATCATCTGCGTGTGTTTCATTGATATGTACTATTTAATTCCGTCCACTCTTTAGAGTAAACTATATCTTTAGACTAAGAAAACTGTTCATACATATCGATATTATAGTTACAAAACATTCCAAGAATCTTTGGAATATAATGATACATGAGCACGTATCATCATCTGTTTGTATTATATAATTTTTAACATTATTATATCAAATTTTATATTTTGTATACTTTAAAAATACGATTCATGGAATGAACGTTCCAATAAACAACAGTAAACAGAGATATTACTAACCTGGTATTTTTGAATACGTTGCGAGATCCAGCACATAGCGAATAGTGTCTAGAGGTATATTGCCATCGAGCACGATGAAGCTTGCATTCTCTACTAACGGCTGATACTTCTTTATCAAGTTTGGGCTAATACTGGCGAGTACTTCCATCTCACCGATTACAAAACGACACTCGCCTTGGTAGTCGATTATTACTGTACATCTTAAATCAGAATGAAGAAGAAATATAAAAAGAAATGTCTAAAAATGGTAAAAGAATTTATATAAAAAATCAATAGTAGTCTTCAATGTTATTTTAATCTGTTAACTGTTATAGGAATAAGCTGTTAATCTAGGGATATAGAGCTGCTTAGGGATATGAAGTTTAAAGATTTAAATCTATAGATCTGTGTAAATTAAAGAATTTAAAACTTGTAATTTTTAAATCTTATTGAGTGTTGTTAAATAGAAAGGAAGCTCTCCTATGAGTCATGTAACAAGTTGTCATATAGCTAGACTGTAGCGTACTCTCCTTTAACCAAGGAGAACCTAGGTTGCATATGAGTGTACACGATTGCGGTTGAGGTGTACGCGTACCTAGCCGTGTTCATATTTGACAACTGCTCAACGGTCTGGCCACCATCTCCTAGACTTTTAATTATAGCTTTCCCAGGCTGGTCGTTACCAACGACGGATATTAACCGCGTACTGTTCAGACCAAGGCTGATCAAGGCGTTGGCGACGTTCCGTCCGACCCCGCCGCAACTTTCTCTGCTTCTACCGGCATGCGTTCTACCATCGTCCTGAAAGAATACGTCGATTATTGATCCGGAATATGGAAAAGATGCGCCGCTCTAATCGCGCGTCGAATACCACGGGGCTCGATTGATCGATCGTCTTTCGAATTCTACATTGTAAATGGTAAGCGATCAGAGAGAAATTGACCTTCCATCGCTCCAGAATGCTTCCTCTCCTTTTGCGAATGTCGACTTTAAAGCTTCCCCATTAACAAAACAAAATAAAAGAAAGCGAACTGGAATGATTAATGATGAGAATCGTTAAGACTAATTATTTCTGCGCTAAAATGAATGTGTACACAAGAGTGTCGTTAGAGAGAATGCAAAGTTGGAGATAGCAGTTTTAAAAAATTTGAAAATTAAAAAAGTGTGAACATTTTGAAATTTGAAAAATTGGATGTTTGAGGGTTTAGGGGTTTGAAGATCTATAAATCTAAGAATTGAAAAAATTTGAAAATTGTAAAAATTGTAAAAATGTTTCCTCTTTTTTTTCATTCTTGTTCAAAGTAAACATAAGTTCTACACGAGTGTATTTGTCCATTGTATTTAAGATTCTGAATGGTGTTGAAGCTCAGATAGGTATAAAGCGTTTGTCGATATTGACTATATCCATAACACGTGCCCCTGTCTCGAGGACATCACGTTTGAAGGATTAATCTCCCCACCTGGAACTCCGAGAATAAATATGGGAAACGCGGGAATTTTTCAAGGAAACCGCGTTTCTTTTTTCTTCGTAACAACGATTCAATTATGAGACAAGCATTCCGTCTGAAAGTACTCGAGAAGTCATCGAGCAGAAGGCTGCTACTCATTGCTGAAGTAGAAACCCCTGCAGCGTACAAATTCTCCTTTTTCCTTTCTTCCTCTTTCTTCCTTTCGTTCTTGTTTTTTTACTTCGAGTATCCTGTCTCGAATATATATCCTAAAATTTCTTTCGAATCGCTGCTTCTCTCGTATCGGATTCGTTCGAGCACTTTCGTTTTCATTTTTATCGCACGATTTACTTTTCTCATTTGACTCTCCATAAAATTTCTTATCACACTCTTTTTATTTCACCTTGTATAACTTTCCCTTTCTATTTGAGCTTCCCTATTCTAGTGTTCTCAAGGTTGATTATAGGGGTCCACCCGTATAAACTTTCAAACGTTTATACTTAAAAATTCTCAAATATTTCTAAATTGTTCAATTTACAATTTCAAGCGTTGACTTCCTTTGTACAACTGTAAGAATATAACGAGATTAAATTGTTATCGGTGCATCACGTAACGTAACATTCAATGACGTAGAAAATATAGAAAATAAGTCCGTTGCTCCGGGCCATGCGAATTCTAGCAACGGCTCTGTTTCCTTTCCCTCTCTATTCCGCTTACCCCTTCGTTCTCCATCTTTTCCTTCCTTTTCGTCGAGCTTTTCCCCTTACACTTTTCGTCTTCGTCGAACGTTCGTGTTTTCCTCCCCTTCGCTCGAGCTTTTCCCCTCCATTTTCTTCTCGTCTCGCTCTAATCGGTCTCCTTTTACCAATAACATGTTCCATCTCTGTCCTGTTCCCAGTGTTTTTGTATCTGCTCTCTGTGAGTGTCCCTACCCTCGACTTGTCCCACTCTTCCACTGATTCTATCTCTTTTCTCTACATTTGGTTCTTTACTCCCTCTTTTTCACACGTTCCGGATTAGTTCTTTCTCTCGTTCATATTTCTTTCCTTCGGTTTACTTTCTCTCGTACCCCCACATATTTCCTCACTTCCTTCTCTTTTCAGTCCACAAATCACTTTCCACCACCCTCTGAAGTTACAGTAACTCCCAAATTGTGGGTTGTCTTTCGTGCGAACGTGACCATGGTAGATCTACAGACAGAAACGATGGAGAGGAAAGATACTCTCGGTGAATAAATTTAAAAATCTAAAAGTTAAGGAAGTCGAAGAACCGAGGAAATTTGAAGAAAAGAGTACGACGTAAAAAGGCTGAGAGACACTGTATACCCCTTTCTGATTTTCAAACTAGTTGCCTCCCTCTCTGTTTCACTTTCCCCACCAAGCAGAGCTTTCCTCCACCTTGTGTCGCGCTTTCTCCCCTTTCTGGTCTAACATTCTAAATAAATTTAAAAATCTAAAAGTTAAGGAAGTTGAAGAGTTGAAATTGGAAGAAAAGGCTGAGAGACACTGTATACCCCTTTCTGATTTCAAACTAGTTGCCTCCCTCTCCGTTTCACTTTCCCCACCAAGCAGAGCTTTCCTCCACCTTGTGTCGAGCTTTCTCCCCTTTCTGGTCTAACATTTTAAATAAATTTAAAAATCTAAAAGTTAAGGAAGTTGAAGAGTTGAAATTGGAAGAAAAGACTACGACGAAAAGGCTGAGAGACACTGTATACCCCTTTCTGATTTTCAAACTAGTTGCCTCCCTCTCTGTTTCACTTTCCCCACCAAGCAGAGCTTTCCTCCACCTTGTGTCGAGCTTTCTCCCCTCCAATCGCGTTGTTCTCTCTCGCACTCTCCAGCTCGCTCTAAGCCACCTCTCGCGTATTTTCTTTCTCGTTTCATCCCCGAGGAGTGCAGCTCCACGGTCCTTGTCTGGTCGGTGGTCGCGCTGTCTGTCGCCGACACCGTGCAGCGCGAGTCAGTCCGGTTGCCTACCTCGGGCGCTGTTGACAGCCACCCCCGTGCGCGACGGACTTCTTTTTCCCCCGATGCTAGCCGCGTTTTCGTATCTTCCACTCTAGTCGACCCCTTTTTTCTCCTTCGGACGAATCCCGCGTCAGTCGACCACCGTAGTGGCCGAGGAACGTGTTCGTGTTCTCCGAGTGTCCGTTCGTTATGCGATACAGCTGTTGGCTCGAAGGGAAGTCTGCCAACAGCACAGCGACCAGGAGCACCACCTCGACGAACGGTAACCGAAGATCGAAAAGGATGACGAGGCGGACGACGAACCGTGTGCGATCATGGCGGTGAAGGGGCACGGGGCTACCAGGAGCAGAGGCAAACGGCGGAAGCCAGTGCTACTGGCATGAACGAGGATAACACTCTCCAAGACGCTCGCGGTCGCGACGATGATCATAGACGTGACGCGACCTACACGCTCTGTTCGCCGATAGCGTCATACGTGCTCGAACTTGACTCTACTCGTGATATTTGTGATATGACGATGTGCGCGTAAAATTCTACGTGATACGTGAGCAACCCTTCGACCAAAGGTAACGGACTACGAGTTCTCGAAAGCTCTCTACCTTTTTCGTTACAAGGTTATAGGTGCTACTCCTATTTACATGACATACGTATCTCCAAATTCATGCACCTTCAGATCCATAGATTTTTGAATTTTTTCTGCATTGTCAGATTTTCCTGTATGGTCAAGTTTTCCTGTATCAAGTTTTCCTGTATCGTCAAGTTTTCCTGTATCGTCAAGTTTTCCTTTATCGTCAAGTTTTCCTTTATCGTCAAATTTTCCTTTATCGTCAAGTTTTCCTGTATCGTCAAGTTTTCCTGTATCTAGTTTCCTTAAGTTTTGTGTCTCCCAAATTTTTTAATCCACACTTACCAGAGTTTCTGCGTATCTCCAAGCTTTGGCATTTTTAGATTCCAACATTCCTAAATCTCCAAGTTCTCGAAGCGACACGCTTCTAAATCCCTAAATTCCTGCACGTCCAAACCTTGATTCCCTAAATTCCCAAATTTCGAAATTCGCAAGTTCCCCTCGTCCCGTTCCACGTTTCCGGGTGTTAGTAGAGGTGTCACGTGTTCAGGTATTTCCCCGACGTCGGGGATGCGATGTAAGGTTAGGTTTCATATCTTAACCAACCTGACTACCATCTCCAATCGAAAGAAGGTTTCAGAGAGTACGATTGACTGGAATACTACGAATTCGCGAAAAGAAAACGAATCGAGGAAAAGCGACGATAAATTCCTCAGGGAAGGTCGACAGGATTGCATAACGTCAGCCCTCCTCCCCGTTTGCCTCCCCTCGACTAACTCGCCCACTCCCGTCGCCGTTTCAACGTTTCCCTCCTTCGGTCAGTTCTCCTTCAAACGGTAACAAACATTCGAGCCGATAGCTAATTAAAAGCGCTTCCAGACTGCTCCTCTTCCTGGGTCCCTTCCGCCGAGCTTGCTCCAGCATTTCTCCGGCTAAAGGAATTTTAATTAAAAAAGACACCGTTCTATTCTCCGCGGAGGCATTCGCGGATGTCGTTTAATTCGTTGGACAAGGTCGACTCACTCTTCACTTTTTGCGACGTGTTTGGAGAGCATTTCCTCTTTTTTTCCGTGATAATCTGGCAGAGAGAACGGGGCTAGATCGATGCTTTGTCGTGTTTTTTTTTTGATGATGTACGGATTTAGGTACCTGGACGTTGACCAGAGGACGTTGACTGTTACATTGTTTCCTTTTATGATTCGTTTCATCGAATTTCTTCGACAGGGTAGAAAATTATGATCAGCGTTAAATTATAATTAGCGTAAACAAATTATGACTTTAACCCTTTAGCCTATAACCAGACTCGTGACGCATATTGCAGTTGAAATGTGACAAAACTAAATCGTAATTGCAAAAAGAGTTTTGAATATGATACTAATTGCATAATTTAAGATTGCTAAATCCAAATTACACTTGATATTTCAACATTCTTCAGTTACTTTAATGCTGTAGTAATTAGGCAGCTCTGACGCATCTAGCGAAAATCGTGTAGGCTAAGGGGTTAAGAAATTTTTAGCAGTGGAGTACTGACTTCCATTGTTCTTAAAGTGGTTTGTACTGCCATAGTTTTACGCTTCTAATAATGTGCCAGTCGAAAATGTTGAACGTAGAATAACTTTGAACGTAATATCCTTTGGTAGAAATAGCGTGCGAACCCTTCGCAAAAGCCGTGCGTGTGGACCCCTTTCCGTGCGGTAAACCCCGGTGCGAAACGATCCAGTTATAAATCAATCGTTATCAAAAACATAAATTCGAAGAAAGTCGCTGCAAACAACGTTTGAAGAACAAATAAAGCCCGCGTAAAAATGACTTAACTAGGTGCGAACACGCTTTCCAGTAACACCTTCAACGATTCATTCATTTCAACCGCGAACTATAGAAGTCTGCTCGTTAGCTATTCTAAGACGAAGAAATTGCTGCAAGCTCGTCAAACTTATCAAACTTGTAGAAAGTTGTTTCATATTTCCATAAGAGAGGAAACAAAATCTGAGCGGTTTGGAACGCCTAAGGGGTTAAGGGAGGATCGTTGTCGAAAATCCGTTTCCTTTTTGACCGGTATATTTGGCCCGAGCAAGCGCGGAGGGCTTAAACGATCGATGAGCCCTTAACTTTCTTCCGTGTTTCGTTACAATGCACCACTTTCGGCTCCCTAGTGTACAACACACATCGATGCATCGAGAGGTCTGTACTTTAAAGCATAGTCAACAACAACGTGCCACCTCTCTCTCTCTTTTTTCCTTGGATCCTGGCGAATCTGTCGACGACGAGATTTTCCTTGCCCCCACCCTGTCCACGTCTCTGTTTACCCTCTTTCTTTTCTTAGATCCACACGACACAGCACACATTTATTTACGGGGTGTTCTTTTTCAAAACTTAGCGAATATTAAATATACGATTTAGAACTTTGTTAACATTCATTTATTTATTTTGGGAGAGTAGGTTCTTTTCGTATTTACGTTTTTAGATACCTAAATATCAAGATTTTTGGAAATTTAAATTGTGGATATAGGTCTTCGAATAGCAAGATATCTGGACATCTAGATCGAAATATAAATCGCTGGATAGATAGAATATATTTGGAAAGCTAGATCTGTAGACACTTATATCTTTGTACAAATTTACTAAAGTTCCCATATTCATATATCTTTAAGTTCTTATTTAATATTTATAGTTAAGGTCTTTATTTAATATCCATAGCTAAAGTTCTTATTTAATATTCATAGTTAAAGTTGTTATTTAATATCCATAGTTAAAGTTGTTATTTAAGAACTTTAAAGTTCAACATTAAAGTTCATTTAAAATTAAAGTTCTTATTTAATATTCATAGTTAAAGTTCTTATTTAATATTCATAATTAAAGTTCTTATTTAATATTCATAGTTAAAGTTCTTATTTAATATTCATAGTTAAAGTTCTTATTTAATATTCATAGTTAAAGTTCTTATTTAATATTCATAGTTAAAGTTCTTATTTAATATTCATAGTTAAAGTTCTTATTTAATATTCATAGTTAAAGTTCTTATTTAATATTCATAGTTAAAGTTCTTATTTAATATTCATAATTAAAGTTCTTATTTAATATTCATAGTTAAAGTCGTTATTTAAGAACTTTAAAGTTCAACATTAAAGTTCATTTAAAATTAAAGTTCTTATTTAATATTCATAGTTAAAGTTCTTATTTAATATTCATAACTAAAGTTCTTATTTAATATTCATAATTAAAGTTCTTATTTAATATTCATAATTAAAGTTCTTATTTTATATTCATAGTTAAAGTTCTTATTTAATATTCATAGTTAAAGTTGTTATTTAATATTCATAGTTAAAGTTCTTATTTAATATTCATAGTTAAAGTTCTTATTTAATATTCATAATTAAAGTTCTTATTTAATATTCATAGTTAAAGTTCTTACTTAATATTCATAATTAAAGTTCTTATTTAATATTCATATATTTTTAAACTTCTATATTCCCCGATTTTTCTGAGTTTATAATGTCACCCTCTATACGATAAAACCTCTGAAATATAATTTTAGAAACGAGAGAAACACGAAATTTGGGCTGCGTGACCGCTGAAAGGTCAATAAGTTACGAAGCAGCGATTCGGCATTTGCGGTAATATTCAGTGAAATATATCAATGATATTTGCTTGCGGAAGCCGTGTTTACCATCCGAGGGAGATGAAGTTGTTGACTGTGACTCTGCCACAGTCATTAGTAAATTGTTGAGGCTCTGAAATGCCGCGATTGCTTGCGAATACATTCATTTAGTTTATGTGTAACAAAAGAATATTGCATTACCGGTGCTCGCAAGAGAAGAATTGATCACGTACCCTAACTTGATCCTATTAGAGCCGTGTATATGTTACAGTGAAACACCGAAATCTGGAGAATGTCGACTTCCACCGGTAAATGTCAACATTCACATAGTCGCTTGGTGTATGTCCGAAATATTTGCTAAATAACCTTATTTCTGACTTACACCGGTAAATGTCGACATACACTTAGTCTAATCTAACCGTGATTGGTGACATTCACCAGTGAGGGTCTGAATGTACAAGAATTTAATCAAATATTCGATCTTTCACCGGTATATGTTAACATTCACCGGTGAAAGTCGACATTCCCCAGTTTCGGTCTTTCACGGTAACATATATACTCCTTAGCGGGATTATGAGAATACCGAAATATCCGCTGCAATTTCTCTTCATGTAACCTCCGCAAATATAACTCGAATTTAATGTAACTCAAATAATAGAAACCTTGCGCTAACAGATTATGCGCGTATAAATGTCCAGAATTTAGTCTCTTCTGCAAAATGTAATATCAAGGATTACAATAGTGAAACTGATTCTAGTTTCAAAAATTAAATAATTTTGCATATTGCAATCAATAGAGGTAACCTAGATATAAGCTCAGACTAGCTTACATAAACTAGATGCAAATATCTATCATAACTTTTTAAGAGGATTTGAATTATCATTTATTTCAATTATTTGAACAATATCGACACCTAAGAACAACGTATGTTTGGAACGTTTGGTGTCGTTTGGCGGGAAAAATCTGGTACACCCTTTATACAGAAGGAGGGACGCGTGGGCATTCTGAAGCATAGGTGCATGTATCGTCTCTCTCCACTTCTCTCCACCCTCTCCTGTATGTTTATCCATGCACGTAGGCTACATATATTCTGACACGAGCTCGAGAACCCAGCTGCAGTGATTCTCAACCACTACGGGTCATTTCTTTCCTCGACCCGTGCCAACTCCTTTCATACCCATTAATTCGCTACGTGTTGTGTACCACGTTCGAGATTTCGACATCCCCTTCCGAATCACCGGTTACTTCACAAACTCTTTGTAATTTTTAACCAGTTCAGTTTGACGACTATATGGAGATGTGGCAGAATTTTGTGTCATGCGTAAAATTCTTATTACAATTTAATTTTCGCGAGAACCAAATTATATTTGTAGCGACGCAAAAAATCAACGCTGCTCGCTACATATTCATAAATTGTAATATGTTTAAAATGTTTAGAGGTCAACACGAAATGAAATAAACAAAAAGTGTAAATGATTTGAGATGGATTCGTAAATTCTTGAGAGCTAACTCGTCATCACTTGATTATCGCGACACACACTGGTGCGCGCTTTGCAAAAAGATCACAGTTAACTGGTTAAATTATCAAAATTGCGAATCGCTAAGTTTAACACGTTGACTGCCACACTAAAGTAATTTTCAATGGCATTCAATAGTGCTTTAATTCTTCTTTTTCGAAATATTTGCAGAATATCTTGTTACATTTATTTTCCATAGATCCAATTAATGCAAAAATTTGTGGTTAGGAGAGTGAATTTTAACAATATACATGTTAACCCTTTGAGGCACAAAAATAAACCTATGTTGCACAGGAATATTATAGGGTTTTAAATGAAGCAAACTTGGTAAATTTTTATTAATAAAGGTATAACATTATGTAAAAATAGTAAGAATTAATTACATTGTTAAGAATATACAACATAAGCAATAAAGAAAAATTTTGTTTGTATTACTGCACAAGTTCTATGGGGACAATTGAAATCCCACTGTACTTTCATCATTTACAAACAAATTTAACCATTGATTTATATTATAAAAATCGTTACTCGCTTATGAACAATCAATTTTTGTAGAAATTACCTCTGCGATTTTTAACGTGAAACTAAGAAAAAACAAATGTGAGTGCTACAAACCTTTCGTTTATAATAATTGCTCAGCCGGTAATTGCATATTGAATGTTGCCAACACAATGAATACGTTTGTAAAATTATTTGGAAACATTACCAACTGCTTTACGTAAATAAGGCGAAATATAAACCTATACACATGCAGCTACTGCAAGATTTCTTGCAGTAGGGACTATAGATGTCCCACCATTGAAATACATCAAAAAGGCGGGACACTTTTAATTCCACCGTGCCCCAAAGAGTATAGATACTTAAGTGTCTCATATAAGGGTGACGTGGCAGTCAACGTGTTAAGTTCAACATCTAAAAGTTCACGAATTTCTAAATTCTAGCGAGAGACTAAGTTTAGAGGTACTTGATGCTCGAGAAGTCTAAGTTGCACGTTCTGAAGCTTCCAAACATGTCAGTATTTTTTCGTTAAAATAAATTTTAGCTATTTCTTGTACCATCTAGCACTACACAAGTTCTGGCAGTAATTCCAGCCACGTTCAAACGAGTACTTTTTTTATTTAGAGCAATCTAACCCCTTTGCTCGCTACAATTTGTTTCCTTGCATAGGGAAACGAGGTTGATCGTCGGTAGAGAAAATAAGCAATGTAGGAAGAGTCTGATGAAGTCTGATTTATCTCCTGTAGAGACGGAAAAATACGGCCTTCTCGAACCCTTTAATTTGAATGAGACTAATATAACTCGAGTCGTTTAATAAAGAACATCCCCTTAAAAATCGTGTTCTGTCCGAAAATAATCTGTGAGAAGTATCACCTCTGATGAATGAGAACAAAATTCTTTTTATGAAGTACATGTGAATCGTCAGGGTATAGATGGAAGCGATTGACATTCAGGAAGCGGAAGATCTCGATGTTCGGTCTAAAAATATCTTTATGCGAGTCGGTACAAATTTCATTTCCTGATAGAATTTTTTAACTGCTGTACTATAAGTGTAGGGTGAACTGAAGTTTTACTTAGTCGATAATAGACGTTTGAGTTTGTACATTTTTATGTTGAAGCTTACTTTTGTAAGGTCACTCACCATTCTGTTTAATAGTGCTTTATAGAGGTATTTTTTAAAGTAAATCTTTAGTTTCATACATATAACTGTATCTGGTCATAAAGAGATAACTTCAGACTAATATACCAGACTCTCAGATAAATAGCTAACAGTACTTGATAGAAGTATTTTTTTAAAGCAAATCTTTAATGTCATACATATGATATAATAAGCATAGTGAAACAGCCAATAGCCAATAGCTAATAGTACTTGCAATAGGTATTTTTTAAAGTAAATCTTTAGTGTTATACATATAACTGCATCTGGTCATAAAGAGACAATTTCAGAATAATATACCAGACTCTCAGATAAATAGCTAACAGTACTTGATAGAAGTATTTTTTTAAAGCAAATCTTTAGTGTCATACATATGATATAATAAGCACAGTGAAACAGCTGATGGACAACAGCTAACAGTACTTGCAATAGGTATTTTTTAAAGTAAATCTTTAGTGTTATACATATAACTGCATTTAGTCATAAAGACATAACTTCAGAACAATATACCAGACTCTCAGATAAAGAGTTTTAAAGTCGCTGTCTGCCAACATCAAAAATACCTTAGAGCACAGAGGATCCATCTTTTTGGAACATTTTGCATTTGCAGTCATATGGGTATCTTACACAAATATGAATCTATGTATACTGTATTTTTTAGATACATTATGACCTAGGAATGTTGTATATCACAGTAGTACTTGATTTTTAAACACGTAGCTTCTTATGAGCCTGAAAAGAACGTTATTTAAAAAAGCTATGTATTTAATGATACTCTAAATTTGTAAATATATTGTATCATGGATTCAACATATAAAAGTAACGGTATTGAAATACCTGGATTTAGAGAGGGTTAGAAAATTGAAATTCGGGGATCTATCGAAGGGAAATAAAATAAATATTAGGGTTTAATAGGGATGTTCGCGACGATTAGATCCTTGGAAATTGCTTTTCGCATAATTTCCGTGTTCGGAGATTTGTTATTGGAATATTTATCGTTCGGCGTATTAAACTTCCTCCGCTTTGTTTCTGTTCCTGTAGAAGCCTCGAAGAAGGCAGCGCGCACCAGTCGCCAAGAGATCGATAAGAGAATTGCCTATTGCACGCTAGAACTGTCAGAAAGAAATACAATTTAGCGAGGTACACGGTAGCCAGCGGTTCGTGTCGCTTCAACGTGATCTATCACGATGGAAGGCTAATAATTACTCCTATCTGTGCGACACTCTGCGCATTAGATAACTCACATCCACGGGAAAAAGAGAATATTTTACGCTCCAACGAAAGTGACATCTTATTCCGTCGTAAAGTGTCTTTCCTCTTGCGAAATCGTCAATTTTAGATGCTCTAATCTCGTTTTTTCCTCTTAAGGTTCAAAATTATCGGAAACCACGATTTATTTTATAAGCGCCAGATAACCGCCACTCCATTTCGTAATACAACATTATGCGTGCTTTATTTTTCAAATAAACTATCATGAACGTACATTGATTTATTTATCTATTCGTCGATTAATGCTGTCCTGTAATTTGAATATAACGAGATAATTAAATGGTAAAACATTGCTCCGAGGAGGAACCGTAATTACACGTGTACGAGTAATAATTCACGACCACCCGAGAGTTTTTGACATCCTAGTTAAAATTTCCCTGGGGCACCGTAGAACGTGGTCAAATTTATCTAGAGGTCTACCACTAGATATTTTTTGAAAAGTGAATTTTTAAACATTGAAACTTTGGAAATTTAATTTCTGGTATTTTTGTACAGCGTATATCCATGGTAACCGGTGCTCTTCCTCCACGAAGCTATATTGCTTTTCTCGTGTTGTTCGCGCGCGACTTTATTGACGTACGCTTGGAACGTGTCGCGAACGTTTCATTTACCCTAGACGATATTTTTATCAATTTTCGACATTCTCTCGACTCCCGTTTCTCGAGAGAAGACCATAGAACCGTGACGGTCCGCTGTCCGATATTCCGCAAGATAAATCGTCCCCTATCGAGAACTTTATTGCTTTACATCGTTGACACGAATAGGTCGAGAAACGCCGATGCTTCGATATTGTCGTCTCCATGGAACAAAAATGGATCGTTTTGTTACCGACAGACTCGGTTAGTTTCTATTTAAATGAAGGACCGTTAGTTCCGATTCGGTTCGATCACTTTCATTCCATAAATCTATCTTAACGCGTAATCTCTATTAAAACGACATTTCGTATCATTCATCATATATCGCGTGACATTTTCCCGTTTATTCCTTTGAATCTGTAATTTTAAACGACTCCGGATTATCTGATGCTAGCGGACCTATAAAACATGCAATTTTTATTGAAAGGCGATAATTTATGAGGAGTAAAATGCAGCTAAAATTGATAAGCTAACATCGTTCAACGGAAAACTAATTTCACGATATTTCCGATGTGGTTTTTCTATTGACTACTGTGGTGACCAACCCCTATATTTTATATCAGCGTTATAATCCTGAATGTACATTCAGTGACGTTCAAAAAATATATGTAGCCAAGAGAAAAGCAATTTTCTGTTTATATCCGTAGAAACGATGAATTTTATACACCTAGTCAAAATTAAAAAAAAATGAATTTATCGCTTATTTTACACGACATGATTTTAAACTAAATTTATTCAATGTAATTTTTACGATATCGTCAAAAATGAACCCTTAGATAGTAGTTGTAATTACAAAGTTATACGGAATTCATTTAGTGTTGATTATGAAAGTGGTCTAAGTCAATTTAAGGTTTAAAAACAACATTTTTCTATGAAATTCACATCTATATCCTATGAAATTTCATATCTACAATAAATTTCCATTAATCAAGACTAACAAAATTATAAATTTAAATGTCGCATAACGTAAAAATATTTTGTAATTTATTCAAATGCGATTCATTAAATAGCTCGAAACAAAAAATATGATTTAGACAATTTTCATAATTATGCTCATAACAGAGGATATAACAATACAAGCCGTTGCAGCGAAACAGATGGATCTGCTAGGTAAATGGGCTGGCCCTCCTAATCCCTAATCAAACCGGTCCTAATCAGTCTATTAACTCCAAGGCGATGCAATCCTCTAACCCAGTGAACATGCACTGTCCACTGTGAGCTATCGAACCACTGTGTACCTAATTAACGCTGAAAGTTTTGAGAATCTAAAGCGTTCAATTCTCCAAGCTTTAATGTTTGAGTACCCTGTAACAGCTTAATCGGTGGCGATTAAGCACGTTACCACTGATAGGTTAACGCTGACGATTAAACACATCTGACGTGATTTCATGATCAGCACGGACGACGGAAGACGTTACATATCCCGATCGGCCGTTTAGTGGCGATAATCGAGTCAGCTGTTCAAGTGCTATCGGAATTTAGTTAGGACACGTTTTAGTTTACTTACGTTTACGTTTACGTACGTTTTAGTTTAGTTTACTAGAAACGTACGTTTCTAAAAACAGTTGGCTTATACTTGTACGATTCGTAATATTTTTCGCAGATGTGGGTGCAACTTAGACTTCCTTCAGGTAGGAAGTATAGAGGAAATCTACCACTCGACTTAATTGTGCTTTAATGGAGATTTGGACTTTGTTTCGAAAATCTTAGGTTGTTGAATTCTTACATTCTTACTCAGATTCTTAGTATCCTCAAGATTCTAATTAAATTTACCTTACTTTTCTTAGAAAAAGCTGTCTCTAGGTTATCGTTACATTCTTAATATACCTGCCCCAGAATAGAACGAGACGTATTTTATCGCTTCACAGAAAATCTAGACTCCTTTTCAAATAGACTCCTAAACAGTTTCTCCGTAATTTTTCCTTGAAGTAATCTGTAGAAACTTGTACCTGAAATCCATCCATATGAAGTTCCAACGAACCTGTCTCGATTTCTCAGGAGTGAGCAGCGATCGCAAGGAGGAAAGAAACCGAAGAGCAATCAGAGGGGAAGAGAAGCCGGTAGCCAGGAACCTCGACATGCCGCTGTCAGGGCGCATAATGTGGCTCGCGTGACACACGCCGTTTCTCGGTACATACACATCTTGGCCCAAGGCTCTTCCCCTCTCTCTCTCGGTCTATTACTCTCGCTTCCATTCTACCCGGGGTATAATCCTTAACGACGAGGACACGCGTACCAGGGAGGCACGATAGTATGACGGTGATGCTGCTGGAACGTTCAGTCACCCCGCAGTCGACGTACAGCCAAAAGACAGCGAACAAGGACTGCAGCGCGAAGCCGCCCTTCTTATTCCTGCTGGACGACCGTCAGGAGCATCCGAACTCCGCGGACACCACCATCGCCATAACTACAACCAACAACAACAATAACAACAACAATAACAATAACAACAATAACGTTCTCAAAGGGGACAATCGGCGAGACAGTAATCGGTCGTACGTCGCCGACGAGGGGGCGGCGTCGGTGACGTCCCAGAGACGCGCCGACTCTGGCCAGGACGTCGCGATGCGATATTACCGGCTCTGGATCTACACCTGTAATTTGGTGCTGCTCGGTAGCGCGCTAGGCTTCGCTGCCGCGGTCTCGCGAACTCTTTTGTTCACCGGTGATCCGCGTCGATACGTGGTGCCAGGGGTACCTAGGGCTTTCGACCCGACGGCGCTTTACGCTTATCTGGCACTGGCCACGCAATTGGGGCTCGTGCAGTTGCTCGGCTGCATAGCAGCCAGAAGATTGAGCGCCAGGCTCTTGAACGCCTACTGGGTGCTGCTGCTGGCTTTGCTCTTCGGCGACGCCGTCATCGGAGTCGCCTGGGTCTTCCGGTTCGAGAGGATGCGCGCCGAGCTCAAACCCACTCTCAGACAGCGGTTGCAGGTCAGTACCTTTCTATTCTTATTTTTTCTCTTATTATAGAGCTGATTGTTTAGTTTTATTTTACTGTACGTGAAACTTCGTGTACTATTAAATGAACTTCTATTGGATTGGCAAGAATTTCGGCTTGCGCCAGTATATTATGTTTGTAAGACATTATGTTTGTCTTACAATATATACGTTACGTATACATGATGAATTGAAAATTTGTACCTACTTCTTTGGTACGATAAGCATAGCATAGAATTCTATGCAGTTCATCTTTGTGTTCATTCACACAAGAAAATCATTATAGAAAAACAGCGTACAACTATGCAATGTGTGAATCATGCAAACAATCACATAATAAGTGTCATCCATACATCCATAAGAAAATGTCATCCATACGAGCTTAAGACAAAAATGCGAAGATGTTTGGCTATTAACAATGTTATAGTATCAACATAATGAATTGAAAGTTTGTACCTACTTCTTTGGTACGATAAGCATAGCATAGAATTCTATGCAGTTCATTAAATTTGTGTTCATTCACACACGAAATTTAGCATTATAGAAAAACAGCGTACAACTATGCAATGTGTAAATCATGCAAACAATCACATAATAAGTCTTGACTTGTGTCATCCACACAGCCATAAGAAAATGTCATCCATACGAGTTTAAGACAAAAATGCGAAGATGTTTGGCTATTAACAATATAACATCGTATTTTATTACGAGTAAAGTAGCAGTTCGAAAACTTTCCCCGGTTATCATCCTCGTTGAACACGATCGATATAAAATGATTTTCTCGACGACAGAGGATAAAAGGGAGAAAGACCATTGGATACCATGGGAGACCACCCATGGGCAGTAATGGTCTAGACGGCAGCCATTTGGAACATTAGGTCTAGGGAGAAAATTCCATTGCCCGGGTAGTTTGTCTGCACTCTGGTTCGTGATCTTACAGTCAAATCACTCTCTTTTATTCCTTCCTGCAATCTTCTATAAATCTCGCAGGATATCACGAATTCAAATATTAGAAATCCTGCATAACTTTGTTTAGCGAAAATAATTTCTTATACGTGGTTTAACTCTATGCACACGAGTCTAATTTCAATCTGACCCAGTTGCTCAATCGAACAAATTCTTTTCTTCCTACAATTTTCTACCTTTCAGAATTTTACGTGCGATTGAAATTGTGCCATGCACAGAGCAGAGTTGTATATTTAATTTTTATTTTAACCCCTTCCCGTACCATTTATTTAACAGATGCGTCAGTCAAGACTAACTATAAAGGGCTATAACTTTAAAACAAACAAAATTAAAATGTTGTAAATATTTTATTTTCAGGGATCCTTGATAATGCAATTTATAGTTGGACCTAAACTTCAAGTTGAAGTATGTTCAAAGTTTAAATAATGTTTGTCATATTTGAGCTGAGTCAGACTCTTCAAAGTACAGGAAAGGGTTAATAAGTTCGCGGTGTTAAATTTTATAAATCAGCGAAGTGTTCAATCTGTATACCGTAATTTAATCGTAAACAGTCTAACGAACCTTTTTCATTTTCACAGAGTTGAAACTCTAAAAATTGAAACTAGAAGCAGATTTTTTAACGTTGCTTCGAATTCGGAGTAATCGTCTTTAAAACAAATTCACCGATCCAATCTGTACATCCTTTGTATATTGGAAGCGAACACCGCGATCGCATTTTCCCATTTACCCGGGCTCCGCTGATTGAAGAATCAAGTTCTTTCGTTTCAATTTCCAGTTTCACGTCCCGCAAAATGAACTTTGATCCGACTCGACATTAACAAGCAATATTGTGCGCAAATAAATCATCGCTTATACATTCGATGCTAATAAATGTAAATTACTTTCCGTCCTCGATAAACTACTTCTTCCTATTCGAAGCATCACATAATCCAGTTTATGCGTCGATAGAACATAATCCACTTTCCATCGCATAATGCTTCGCGAAAACTTGTATACGTAGCATACAAACTGCAAATTTTCTGTTACGTAACAGAACGCATGGTGACACAAGTATAGTGGTGACTACACTATAGAGCTCGTGGCGATACAACGTGCAATTCGCGGCAATAACAAGCAAATAACGCGAGTGCGAAAACAATGTTTGCCCCAATTCCCACGAATCAACAGACACACCTACAGAGTGTCGGGAAAAAATCTGTGATCGATAGTGGACACACCTCTTAGATAGGGATTTTATTTGGCCATTTCCTCGGCCGTAATTCAGTGCGGACGAAGCACCTATCCCAGGCCAGGTCGGTGATATACATCGCTTTATTGTCCCGAGAATAACCAAGCTGGGTAGACAACCGTGAGGTAGAAATTTGTTTAGAGTCGCATGCGACAAAGATAGCAAACAGTTCCCCGTACGTTTTCCTTTACGAGCCTCCCAGTAGCTTCCTAGTGTCGAGAATATCTCGCGCGAAATTTTAATGCTCCAAGTCGTAACATGAGGTTGTCGTTAAATAATAAGTGGCTCGTTTTGGCAATGAGCGAATATCGTGCTAAGAACCTTAAGATGTTTATGACGGACGAATAAAACCGCTCGAGTCGCTCGGAGTCAACAACGAGGTCCACGTCTCCTCGAATAAAAGCATCGATGGAGAAGGCCTCTTATCGCGCACGAGAATCTTGAAAGACTTCTCAAACGGGTCGTATAAAGTCACGTGGAGATATATCTATACGAGCCGACAATAATTTTTAGGGTTTATTCGCTGATCTCGCTTATGTTGACAAACTATTTCTGGGGAAAAGAGAGACGGGAAATCTTAGCCGACCGTCACAGAGACTTGTACAGTTTCCACCGCGTATTTTTCTGAGGTAGCACGGACTGAAATTCGCTATTTAAAATCAAAAACCTCCGAAAATTATTTATGTGGTCAAGTATATCTTACGGTAACAATTGCGGTCAACCATTGCTCATTTTCAAAGTTATTTTTTAATGGTTATTCAAAAGGTATAGATAGTAGAGTCCGAAAATTAATGACAGTAAAGATGTCGGATAAATAACGTAACTCAGATATGGAACAAAAAAGCAGTAATATATTTTAGTATTGTTTCAACGTATATCTTTTGAAATATGTGAGCTTATACAATTCGCAAATATTCGTAAAACCCGAACATAAAGGGCCGTAATAATGGGCAATAAAATACTTAAAAAATTAGTGCATGACATAATTATGTTGTACTCTATAGAAATAAAAAATTTTGTGGAGAAAGAAGCGTTCCTCAGGTCAAAATCTACACGATCGGTCGGCTAAGTGTTAAGAAGTGCTTGATTTCGGATGTTTAAAAAACGTTTGGATGAATCGTTGAACGGGTGCTTGCGAGAAAGTTGACAATCGATCCCTCTAGCGGCGAACGGAGGTATCGGAGGCTCTTTCCGAATTGATAGCGTTAATTTGGTAGAGGCGTTAAGGCGGAGCATAAGTAGCGCGAGATGGAGGAGCAATCAGTTTCCGTGGTTGTAGCGAAGGAATTGCGGAGGCGTGGCTCCTCTTATCACCGGGTAACATTCAATGGAATATCGACCAGGAAAAAGGGCAGGTTCGTGTTGCGATTACGGAAACATGGAACAGGTCCAACACCCTCGTGTCAGCTGAAACGTGTCGGCTAAATTATAAATAGTCTTGTCTCTATTCTTCGGGTCTTTTCCTTTTTTCTTTCTCAACGAATCGAACCTATCTCACGGTTTATACCGCTCCGTTCGATTACTGCTATACTCTAACGTTATTCCTGTTAGCCGGCAATCGATAGGCATAAAAAATATAGAGAGCTGTCGTAGTCCAAAAAATCGATCGAATCGTTCGAATCAATTTTGCAGCTTATCGCGTCGTGATAAATTCGAGACCCGTCATTTCGACGGATATGATAGTCCCGGTGTTAAAAATCGATGTCATTTTGTCGCGTTTCACGTTCAGCTCGTTCGTGGCTTCATTATAATTTGAACGATCGCGGCGGACTAGTGAAGTATAGTTTGTACGGTAGTACGAATATTATTCATACCATAGGCGACATACCGCTTCAGTGTCTATTTATACATGGGCATACAGATATTTATGTGTTTCCTGCCAACTTTGCGCCACGGAACTTATCCATCTTTAACGTTTGACATTAAACTGTAGCTGCGAGTTTCAGACAAGCGAATTAACTCGATTCATTTACTTCGCAAACGGTTTAGATTCTCTTCTCCATTATTATATTCAATTTTATCATTCTGATTATATTTCCCACGTATCGGATTATATTTGCCACGTATCGTACGCATTGCACCACGAGTATTTCTATGTTCTATTGCTACACGTACTGTTACATCGTCGATATGATTTTAACACTAGGAACCCGTCAAAATGATAGTAGGTTAGATGACAGAACATGTTAAGAAATTTTTGTAAAAATGTCAACTTTTAGCAAAAGTATCAATGTGTTAGTTCACATCTGCAATTTGTTTATTTTTCTACTTTAGTTAAAATTTAAATAAAGTGGCCATAGTCCGTAAATCTAGTGTTAACACTAAACCTACCGGCGTATAATATATACTTAATCTCAGAGTGAAAAAGTGAAAGAACAAACGACAAATAAATTAGTACACATATTAATTCCTTAGCTTGTAAATTAATATCAGAAGAATCAATTCAACAAATTGTGTCATTTATAATAAGGATCTTGTGGAACGGTCGTTCAGTGTTAAAATCAGCACCACTACGCTTCTAAACGAAGGAATAAAAGAAAGGAGCCGTTAAATTTCATCGACTTATCAATTTTCGCCAGACTTTTGCCTTCTGTAAATAACATAGTTTCGTTTAATTGCGGTAAATTCCACGCTGTCCACTTGAAACTTTTAACTAGCGGCGCCAGTTTATCGAACAAGAAAGTTTAAATAACTTCCGGTAATCGGAACCGTCTGAAATTTTTATTAACGCAGACAACGCGTAAGCAACATTGCCTTTGAAACTTCTGCCCGTTAGATTGTTCGTTTGGAGAAAATCTCTGTTTGTTTTTTCTCGAGGGCTGAAAGTACTCTATTCCGCTACTGATCGATACGAGCTTAGGGGCGTCGCAAATTTTCGACGATAAACTGGCTCGAGCTTCTAATTAAGAAACAGTGAACTAGTTTACACAGGGCCCCTCATTACACGTCACGATGAAAAATCAGTGTCAGGGAGATTACCAACAATTCCAACCTTTCGTCCGTTTCACCTCGTTTCTCTGTCCGTATCTGCAGTCATTATTCTTAGCCCCGTTCTTATCTGGGTCGATCGCATAATCGAGGGAAAATGTGCGTACCCCGGGATAATCGACCTGGATGTAGAACCATACGATCGCTACGTATCCTTCTTTCTTCCTGATACAAAAGCTTCCTCTTTATCTGCTTTCTTACTAAACTCGTTCGTCGAATTTTTCCTTGGATTTTCAAGAGTTACAAAGTGTACAGGCTGCACGCTGGGGAAGCTACAATTCCCTAGGGCACACGTAATAAAATGGAAGCCTGCGAATCCACTTTCTCATTCCGCTAAGATGCGAAGGCCCTTACCGTATCTACTTTGCTAAACTCTGAGTTACACGCCGGTGATTCGACCGATAAGGGTAAATGAATTTTTCAGAATTTTAAATCGAAATACGAGACTGCTCTCAAGATCCAATAATCGAAGCGCCGCATTTGCTCTCTAGAACCGCGCGAACGGGCAAACCATAAATACCAGTTCGATATCGAGGCGCTTAAAAATACCGAGCCTGGTCCCTTTCGGCGAACGACGCGTAAATTTAGACCCTGTCGAACCTCGCGTGTCCTGGACCGAGCGTTAGCCCGCGTCTCGGTTCCACGACCGACTAACAGGATTGTTCCTTCGCAGATGGAGTACGGGAAGGATCTGCGATTCAGCGAGCAATGGGACCGTCTGCAGAAGGAGTTCTCCTGCTGCGGAGTGATCGGGCCCAGAGACTTTGGGACCCGCTGGCCGCAAACCTGTTGCGGTCCGAGCGCGAACGTCAGCGACACCTGCCAGCAACCGTACGCGAGGGGATGCGAGGACTCTCTCATGAGATGGCTAAGGAAAACGGCCGATCTACTCTTCGTCTTGGGTTTCTGCGTGATCGCCTTCGCCAAACTCTGTTTCCTAGGAATACTGCGTTACGAGATACGCGAAATGATACAGAAGATACGCATGCTTCGCGAACCACCGCCTCCGGCGACAACCCTGGCGCAGCCACCCTTCTCCCAGGTGATGCCGGAAGCCACAAACAATGGAAGCATCGTACGACGCACAACCCTGCCAAATGCCGTCACACCTTCCGGTACGTTTCTACCTACAACTAATCCTTTCCCTTTCGGAAACCGCTTTTCAGTAACATGTCTGTTACTGCGGATACTTTCATTTTAAGTATCACTATGACTTGCACTATGACTTATTTGTCGGGTGCGTCAGTCAGAACTGACTAATTATAGCTACAATATTAAAACAGACGAAAAAAATTGAAATGTTATATCAATATTGTAAACATTTCTTTGTTCACCTTTTCAATGTTGACACCGTATAGCGTTCATTGGCATAATGATGTATCGATTATGTCGATTATACATATGTATCGATATATAAGGCGTTTGTTTAAAAGCTAGCGGGAAGAGTAAGCGTTTAAAATGAGTTGCATTGGGAATGAGAATAAATAAGCGATTCATTCGTTACCGAGATCTTGTAAATTGCGGTTGCATGTTTGATTAAATCCTGACAATACATTTTGAATCTGTTTTCTGTTCATTTTTCGTGATACTCTTACAATTTGCAGTTGCATTTTTGATTAAATCCTGACAATACATTTTGATTCTGTTTTCTGTTCATTTTTCGTGATAATCTTACAATATGTTATTATTCAATCGTTGACTATGTAAATTATAATTAGACTCGAACTAAAAATTGGAGCGTATTAAAAATTTGAATAAAATTGATCATGGCCGACATAAAAGCGCGTCACGAGTCAGACTCGTCAAAATAGTGCGAGGGGTTAAAACTTCAACCCAGGTTGCAAGACGTAACAGTTCCGACAGTAACTTGACGGAAGTCCGAAGAAAGTATTTCTGTTTTATCTTTTCTAACAAAATTTCATCGCGGAAACAAGCTTCGTTGCTTTTCAGAAAAGGCAGAACAAGAAAAGTACTTATACATTCCTGACATAAAATTTCTTTAAATGAAAAGAGAATTAATCTTCGAGAACCTCGCACATTTTAATGTTCAATTTATTCTGACGCCTCCGAGCCTCAAACGTAATGCATATATTATGCTACAAAGGCATTGGGTCTGTTGGAATAATAATGATCGTAATAACGAGGATGTTAACCCTTCGAGGGTAAGAACATCTCTCAGAACTTTCGCTGGTAGAAGAAACTCAGCGCTTTTTACCCTTCAAAAACGTCTTCATTAGTCCAAGTTTCTTATCTACGCAGTAATAGAAACGTTTGTCGACCAGGATGGTAGTCGATCTCGTTTATTAAGGTCGTCCACTAACTTCTTTTTTTCGTCGAGGACGAGTAGCCTTCTCGCAGTTGGCCGGCTTCGCAGTCAATAGCACTTACACGATCTAAACGACAACGGCGTGCCGAAAAGATCGGATCAACGGCGAAAACCTAACGAGATATAATTGGATGAGTATAAAGTTAACTGGACACGGTTTACCGATGCGGTGTCAATGAGAATTTAGAACAGGAACAAGGTGTTGCAGAGAATATTCAACAAGGAATGTTTAATCTTTCACGGAAGAGAAGACTTTGTAGTACGAATTTCTTTTCTCGGTTTCCAATAATCCGGGCAAACACTGTTACATTCTTAGATTTGTCAGATTTCGGTTCGTAACGGCGTGTTATAAGAATGTTCTCTTTTTAACTTTTTCTTAGGGTGCGAACCCCTTGAATATTACCGTGCGTGTAAACCTTGTGAAGATTACCGTGCGTGTAAACCTTGTGAAGATTACCGTGCGTGTAAACCCCGTGAAAATTACTCTGCGTGTGAACCCTGTGAAAATTACCGTGCGTGTAAACCTTGTGAAGGTTACCGTGCGTGTAAACCTTGTGAAGATTACCGTGCGTGTAAATCCAGTAGAAATTACCATACGTGTAAACCCTGTGAAGATTACAGTGCGTGTAAACCCCGTAGATTACCGTGCGTGTAAACCCCGTAGAGATTACCGTGCGTGTAAACCCCGTAGAGATTATCGTGCGTGTAAACCCCGTGAAAATTACCCTGCGTGTGAACCCTGTGAAAATTACCGTGCGTGTAAACCCCAATTCGGAACAGTAATTCCTTCGTCGCAAAAGAGGTTGCGAAAGCTAATTTTATGCAGCAAGAGAAAAATAATGTCGAATCACGATCCAGGTTAAACTGCATAGGGTGAATAAACTCCATTCGATCTATCATTTCTTATTATCGCGATAATTTATCTACGGTGAGATTTAACTGCAAAATCGATAGCGGAGAACAACATTGAAAGTTTTAATCGTTTCTGTCGAAGGAACACACGACGAAGTTGACGTTTCAACGGTCGAATTAACGAGGTTCGCGGAAGATAAAACTAGTTCAAAGCGTGTACGGGGTTGCTAGGAAATTTAGATCGTCTCGATTATTTCCCTGGCACGCAATTCCTACGGTGAAAAATATGTTTACGGGTTAAACGAGAAACTCACCTCACGAAAGGGACTACGGTTATTGCCAGTGAAACACGCAATGCCTTTTGAAAAACGAGATCATCTGAATTTATTGTACGGACATTTTTCTTTTAACAAGATTTTCGCATCAATGTTCCGTACAAATTACCGCTCTGAATTTATGCAGAAACCGTTTTGCTGCAAATTTTCAATAAAGTTAGCTATTACCGAATTATGGCAATGTGACCAGAAACAACTGAACGATAAATACATCGCGTGTCATTTCACGATAACTGACTTCGACAAACGTTTATACGAATTGAAAAACGATAATGACAAATGGAGAAAGTGGAAAGTCAGTTTTACTATCAAATACTTAATTTCATGCACACCGACTATTTGGCGAACGTTTCCAGTAATACCTCCATTCCAATTGAAGCAAAAGAACTAGGACATTGCGTGCTCGGGTATAATAAGTATTTAACACCCCGCAGACATTGTCTATAATTACACAAACGATATGGGCGGATTTTAACTTTAAGCGAAGTTAGTTATGGATCTAAACGCACTGACTATCGTTGTTTCTGTCAAAGGTCATATTTTATGATAAGCGCGTTTCATAACACAAATACGCCGTTAAAGGTCTCTTAATACATTTCAACACGCACCTTGATTTGTGACGCTGGTTTTATTCCTTTTTGTACCAGTTTCCATCGACGTTTACAAATATCTTCAGATAATGAAAAAGAAATACATATGACAGTCACCCCTCGTTAAAATGTTAATTCGCGTTCTCGTTGTTCGTTTTTCTCGAATCCCCGGGGGTGAAGTGCTCGAATAAGCGTATCAAAGTTTCGCCGATAATCCTTGCTTTCGAAAGAGCAAACGAGCAATGTTTTTTCAAGGGTCGACGAGCACGTTGTACACCTTTAAATCTGCGAGTTGATTGATTGCCTCGCGCCCCCAAAACCAACAATTATTCGCAGACTCCCCTCTCATCGCGAGATAAGCGTTTTGTAGGACGAGAACCGTGTTTCACAGCGAACATCCCAGGACAAAAAAATAACAACCGATAAAAAGAATTCCTTGTTTTTCCCGATGAAATCTCCTCGCCGACAGCTCGTTAACGAATTTAATTCCTCTGCGATTATTAAAGTCCCGGTGCAGTAATTATTCGCACAGCTTCTTGCGCTACACGTCGATATTTTCAATATTTTTTACGGACCCTTGAAACGGTTAGAGGCGTGCGAGATACGTGCACGTGCCACTAAAAATAATTTATACCCCATTCGTAATTGCCGGTCGATTAATTTTTAAATAGACCAAGAATACGATGATTGATCTCTTGACCGCAGAAACTTCGAACGTATTATTTTAGATACAAGTTCTGGGTTTCTTTACTCGGTTTTTTACTTTCTGAGCTTTACGAGATTCTGTAGGACTCCCTTGGGGTTTTTTTGATTCTGAGATCACAGGTTTTATGGAATTTTCAGAACTCGGACTCGATCGATAACCATTCAAATTTTCTTCGAACTCTACAAGTCTTCTTTAATCTTTTGCGGTCGAGGTGACTCTCAGTCACCATTTTATTTAGTACAATAATTTGAAATTGATTATTTAGTACAATAATCTGAAGCATTTTTTAACTGATTCTATAATATGACATGTGTGATGTATAAACAAAGAGGAACAAAAAATAATGGACATTATTAGTAGAGAAATAACAACCTCAAGAAAATTCATTTAATTTTTTAATTAAGTTTTAAAGTTGCTGTTTGCAGTCATTACGTTCGAGTATAAAGAGTGAACACTCCCTATATAATTCTCCATTTCGCTACCTCTTCAAAATTCCTCTAGTTTAAATGACTTTTTGATACCGTGAGTTATTCCGGAAAGCAGAATCGGCTTATCATCAATTACAGTAATCTCCATAGCACAAGTCATCACAATTGAAGTGCCATTATCAGGTCACCTGCAGTGTTCGACGCACCGTGAGTTTGCAACTCAATCTATCTGATAACGAGACAAGCAGATAAAAGTTAAAAGCCCGATGACTGTTATCCTCTCTTCGAAAACATCGAACCTTTCTAGATAAAAATCCTACCGAAAAGGGAAGCCATCCGAAAGATGTTTAATTTTTCCACCGTATCTAGAGAACGTAAATCTAGGTTGAGTACGAAATACTTTTAACCTTTTAAGGAAGGGCAATTTTAAACGAGCTTTATCGTGAGGCGAAAACAAAGAGGGTGCAAAATCAGGACGATCTTTGCTTAATGCATTTACACTTAAAACATGTTCATCGGAAGCGATTCTTGGATGATCAAGAAAATAGTGAAACTGAAGTTATTTGTTACAGTATGTTCAAAAATATTTCAAACTTAAATACTACGGACTTAAATACTTTAGTCTTGACAAGATTTAATAAATCAGAGTCGTTCTATGTCTATGTTTTATCATAATTCTGTTGCATCAATTTCCTCGAGATCGAGTATGTTGAAGGCTGAAGTTATTTGTTAAAGTATGTTCAAAAATATTTCAAACTTAAATATTTCAAACTTAAATACTTTAGTCTTGACAAGATTTAATAAATCAGAGTCGTTCTATGTCTATGTTTTATCATAATTCTGTTGCATCAGTTTCCTCGAGATCGAATATGTCCAATAAGAAGACCAATATATTTAAAGAAAATTTTCCTGAATATCTCTGTGAGTTCACGTCAAGTAACGAGAGAAATGTATTTCAGGGAACGCGTCGTTGTTAATCCAAACAGACGAGTGCAACACCGGAAGGCATCCCCTGTTGGCGAACAACTTGCAAGATGGCGGCGCTGACAGCGACACGAACAGCCATTGCGCGTTGATCCTCGAGGAAACGACACCCACCTCGGCGAACCACAATTGTGGCGCTCGCGAGAAGAGCAACTGTAACAATAACTACGAGATGAGAGAATTTAGCAGAAGACTGTGGCTGTCGAACGGAGGCAGCCCGGGCACGGGTATAACAGCCGGTGGTCAAAGCAGGCGCACCTGACTATGGAACTGGTGGCGAAACACGTCGAACCGTTTCCTCTACAGGAGCAATCGGTCCACCGAGATCACCGTCTATAAGTAAGCTCATTTATCTTATGAAACTATGAACAACATCTTTCGTCTGAATTTCTAATGCATCTTGGGGTGCATTTCGGTTTGGGATTAGATTTTGGTTTGGGGTTTGCTTCGGGGTTGGAATAGATTTTAAGTAGCTTTGAAATATTCATAGTCTGGTCTTGAATTTGGAAATACAGATATTTAGAGTGTAACGAGGATGTAGGGATTATGAGATGTGCGTAGAGACTTGAAGATAGAACTTGAAAGTATAGAAACTCCATAAAATAGGAACTCCACTCCTGAAAGTAAAGGAGACCATGGAAATCAGAGATCTAAAGTATGAAAATATAGAATTTGATGCTCCACAAATTTGGGAGTCCCGAAAGTGCAAACACGAAATATTCAAGAACCTCTCCCAGAATTAAACTTAAAATACCCATCCCATGAAGTTTAAAATATTCGCAAGTTTGAGTTAAATCTGTATGAAGTTAATCCAACATACCAGAGAACCCAATAGCATCTATTATACACGAGAACCTGAAATATTCGCGAGTTCTCGTCTCATTCGGTCGTCGACTTCGAAACCGTAAGCTTAAGATTCGCGTCAAAAATTGCATACGAAAATACATCATTTAAATGCATGAATTCCTACGATTTCACTGTAAAAAAAATTGAGACCTTTTATTCTTCGATCACTCGAAACATTCTTGAACTTATAAAAATCTAAGTTTAGTTCTTCACAAGTTCACGATTTTATTCAATGAACGCAAAGTTCTTGCGTTGAAAGAACATTATTTAAGCGGATGTAAGAACCCTATTGATTTGCCAAATGGTAGTTTCGCAACAATGCAGGGTTAAAGGAGCTCCGGTATGATTTGGTTATAATTAGACATGTTCTGTACACGGGTAGTTTTGCGTCACGTTCTCCTTTGTTTGCCAGTACATGTTTGTTCGAATTAGCTGCTATAGTTCTGCTTCCAAATGCGATTTTCAATATACCTTTGAAACGTACCTTGCGAATGACAGTCTCATGAAATCTTAATTGGAATAGCTACCAATTTAAACCACTTTTTTTGGAAACTCTATATTGATTTTGACCTCGCCTGGGGTTAAAGAACTGCTATTTCAGTTCAGACTCAGACACCTGACAGTCTTGATTAATTCTCTAGCTGTGGTATTCTGGGAATAGGATTTAACCGATTAACGATGAACGACACTTCAATTAGGGAATAAATATCTGATCTCTTCGTCAACGTTAATGAACGCTTCTAAAAGGAGTCTCGCAACTAGATGTCAATTTTAGTAAAATAAATATATATTTATTCGGTCTGGATGTTCTTCAAATTCATAACTGAAGGTTCACATTCTCTAGGCTCACATTTTCGTTCGATCTGGAGACGTAGAAATCTAAATCTTCAAACCTAGATTTTTTATTTAAATTCTTCCTCGATCTACATCTTGTTTCTACATTTTTTTTAATTTTTAAAATTGATACGATAACAAAGGCTACATAAATGTGTTTGTTGGTGTTTAAAGGATAGGTCCACAGTCCGGAGCTAAGGTTTCCAAAGATTCTACCGACATCACGAACGCGGCAGTTCACAATAAGCGAATAACGTTCAAAGTTCTACGCGTCGCCAGGAAAGTGTATCGTTGAACTATTTTTTCTTATCTACGAAATCTATTTTTTACAAGTGCTCTTGTACATTTACTTTTAACCATCATTTTAAAAAAGAGGCCTACCGAATATCCAAGAAAATGTTGAATGATATATAAAAACAAAAAAAAAATATTTCGTTTACCTTATTATTTCGTATTTGAAATATCAAGGATTCGTAAAATTCATGTAAAAAATATTCTCTCGTAAGTTTTCTCAATTAGTATCTTACTGTATACATTTATTAGTTTCAAACTTACAAATGTTTAATATTTTAAAAGTCCTGCTATTTTATGTCCAATAACATTTACGTATATTTTTTGTAAAAAATTGAGTTTTAATGCTGTATCTATATACGATTATTATTATGTTGCGATTTTAAATATTTTTACAAATAATATTCCAAGTTTTATGACCGTCATCCATAGTAGAAGTTTTAGAAACGATACACTCTCCTCGCGTCGTTCTCTGCGGAGTCCGCACAATGCGACCACCGGAAGTGCTGATGAAGAAATTTTCCCCTGAGCGACTCTCCACGGTCAGCGAATCAAGAGCGAACTTCAAGGAAGAATCACGGACAACAATAAATAAAAAAAACCGAGGCGCATCCAAGCTGAAAACAGGAAGTCGAAGAGAGACTCGAACGCCTTCGATATCCTTTCGATTACACTTTCTACGCGTATTCCTTATATGTCTTTCCGTCCTCGCACGGTCGGTGAAAAAATCAATTACTTTTGTAGATTTATTTCTAGCGGGTAAGTTTCCCTCTTTGACGCGCGTTTTTCTCTCTATTTTCAGTCGAGATGAATTAACAGCGAAAAGAACCCGTTGTATATTGATTTTCATGCGAATCACGCTAGCGGTATGTTACAATGTGAAGGTTTAACGACAAAAAACACCGGTGTTCCACTTTTCCGTTCACCACACACGGTTCTATTGTTTCGGGCGTTGATGCAATTTAACCCTCGAATGACGATTTAGGGTTGAACTCGTTCATTTCGTGAAGATTCAATATTGATACGAGATATAATCTTAGAAGCTGTAGGAAAAATGGACCATACATTTTAACATAGTAACTGTTTTTTGACAAATTAATTTCTTTAACTCCTTGCACTATGATTTATTTGTTAGGTGCGTCAGTAAGAACTGACTAATTACAGCTACAATATTAAAACAGCCAAACAAATTTGAAATGTTATTATACAATCGTTGACTATGCAAATTATAATTGGACTTGAACTTCAAATTGAAACGTACTAAAAATTCGAGTAAAATTGATTATAGCCGAAGTACGAGTGCGTCACGAGTCAGACTCATCAAAATAGATTTTTCTAACATGCAATCTTCCTTAATAAAATTTGCATTCACCCAACTCCGTCATTCCAGAGTTAATTCGCGTAGGACATCTCAAGAAAGCCCAAAATGGCATGAGAAATCGTCAGAAAAGAAATCGGAAGATCTTTGCGGTCGGAAGCGTCTTCTCGAGGAATAAATACAATTGAACAATCGACTTCCGGAAGTCTTCAATCGTATACTCAAGAAAGTCCGATCTTCTCGATTTCTTTCGACAAAATTTCTTTTTTAACATCGTCTGTTTCTTTTTATTTTTGCTGTTTTTATTCTGTCAGAGACATCGACGCGATAATTACGGGAGAATATGGGATACTACTGCCAAACTGATTCTCCCAACGGAGCTCGACTTAATAAAAAGAAAAAATCTGTCCTTTTGACCAGCTGTATCACTTACATGCGAGCTAATAATTTCGAAACGAAACGCGTTTGAGGAACACGTCACACTGCATAACAGTTAACGGACTATAAAATTCCTAGTTCTTTTTATATAAACGATACACGCAGCGCGAGTAGTCTATTGATCAGAGTTAGACATTATTCGAATAATCTTCTAAATTTTAAAATAGAACGATGAGCTATACTGTAAAAGCGTGTATTATATCGAGACTATTCCTAAATGTCTAGGTTCCTATATTTCTAGGTCTCTATAATCTTAGCAAAATTTCTCCGAAAGTAGGAAATAATTTTTTATTAAATAATTGCGAATGAAAAATTCCGTTATTGCCGAATACATTCTTTTCGTAATATATTCGTGATAATATTTATATTCGGAGATCGTTCGAATAATGCCTAACTATGACACTGATTTGTACGGTCAGTCGTGCGAATCTAAAATACGATATACTCGAGAGTAATTGGCTTCCTAGCTAGGATTAATCGAATACTTAGGGTTACACGTTTACGAATGCAAATGATAATGGAATATACGTATTTAGTAGACTGTATATAGCGGTGTATGGTAGAAAATATATAAGTGTCGATGATCTGTTTAAGAAAAGACCAAATTGTACACCAATTTTCAATACACGCTTGGAAACGTTTCCTTTTGATCTTACATTTGTTTCGACTTTTGTACTTTTTTCTCTCGTCATTATATCGGTCAGGACAACAGGGTATCATTAGCATTGTACGTTAATTATTAGATTACCGAAGTCATTCGATTGGGTGGTTGCGCGTTGAATGGCTGATTTTGAAACGGGGGTTTTCTGTGTTTCAACATTGCAGCCGTTTGATCTGCAACGATCTGATTTGTTCTGAATATAATTTTACTTCAGTTTTCATCGTATACGATTTTAGATCATGAAGTAATCGAGGGTTCTTTCTTAACCGGGCCATCGAATTATCGTTGAATGTACTAAGCTAAATAATAATACGAAAGCTTACACCTCGCAGACATACAGCCTCTGCCACTAAATGTATATACATAAGGGATACTATATGTATATGTAAAACGACAGATAGCGTAAATGATTTTTAACTGATCATTTAGATGGCAACTATGTTCTCGTAAACCGCCCAAAAAGTGAAAACCTACCACACGCTATCTTTAAATTAGACTAAGCTTTAACTTTCGGCTAAACGAAATTAAATATGTACAATGATTTGTTTCCTATTTTCCTCACGTTTCATTTGATCGGAAAGATTCGTATCTCTACGTTTGTATTTGGATACACCTTGATAACGATAGGATCTCTATACGAGAAAGGCTTTAAAAAAAATGGTTCAAATGTGTAGTAAATTTGTAACTGATTGATATTTAAATGTAACACATGTATATCGGGACGAATGAAAGAGAGGGAGCTTTGAATAGTGCCTGCTTAAGAAACCCAATTTACCGTATCTGTAAATGGTTAGATTAATGGTATGTACGTTATTTCGTACACGGTACATTTACTAGGACTACCGTAGCCAAGTATGGGAAAAAGTGTAATTGTACATTGTAAAGTACGTTTTGTTATTCTCATGTTATCGTGCACAACGAAAAACGCTTAACACACCTTTCTCTTTCTTTTTGACAAATTCTAACTTCGATATTTTCCTTTCAACGTTTTTACAATTGGAACGAAAATGATTTTCTATCTTGCACCAATGATCATGTATTTTTATGCCTGTACTGTATTGATTGCATCGTATCACTCTTCCCCATACTGTACTATGAGTTCATGTTATTCGATTCTTAAATGTACATAAAACCTATGTGGTCGTAATTGTATGTAAATACTGTTAAACGTTCTATAACTCCTCTGAAATATGAATACAAGGAAAATTGGTTATTTAGTATAATTCTGACTTGGGACTCGACTTACTTTTATCTCAGCCTCCTTTACTTGCAACGTAGTATCCATCACAGCTCCACCAATAACAATCTATATTGAACAAGAAGAGAAAAAAAATAAAATTAAATACATTTATAGCGAATATACAGATTTCTATTTTAATTGTGCTTACTGGATTTCGTTCTGCTACCAACTGACATTTGACTGCATTAGTATTGGTATAACCATGGAGATGTTTCCTGGTAAAATTTACTGCAATCTCTGCTGCTATATTTGCATTGTTCTCTATGAGTGCCATATCTGAAATTCAGAGAAAATTAAATAAGAAGTATAAATTTTGTTGCTCATATATTTAGATATACTTACTAGCTTGCAAAGATTGACCATGTGTAATGTTATTCACTTCTTTTAACAAGAATGGAGTCACATCTTTTCCACTTACATGATTACTTTTAGCTTTTTCCAAAGCTTTGCATATAGCTAACTCCATCTCTTTAGGGTCTAATGCATATTTTTGAGGAATAGGAACTACAAACAGTAATCCTGTTTGAAGATTTAATTCCTTCTGAGCTTTTAACATATCTGCTGCTTCTTTTGAATTAGAAACTCTGTGAGGTACTCTTAGTTTTTGAAAGGTTTCTGCACAATAAAATGCAGGGAAATGATTATTTTCACCAATTTTTATAACAGGTACTCCCTGTGTTTCCTATAAAATAGAAAATCTGAAATTGAAATTTCAGTCAAAACAAAGTTTATTTTCCATATAAATAAGTATACTAACTAGATATTCTAATGTCTTTTCAATGTCTAAAATAGATTTAACACCGGAGCACACAACAGCTACAGGTGTACGACCAAGTTCTATCAAGTCAGCACTAATGTCAAAACTTAATTCTGCTCCACGGTGGACACCTCCAATACCTCCTGTTGCCATTATAGGTATTCCTGATAAATTTGCTATTAACATTGTTGCACTAACAGTTGTTCCTCCATTAAGTTTTTGAGAAACAAGAGATGATATGTCTCTACAAGAACACTTAATGGTTCTTATAGGATCTGATCGAGCTAATATTTCTAATTGCTCCTGATTTAAACCAATATGAATCTGCCCATTTAAAATAGCTATTGTTGCAGGTACTGCACCCTAAACATATACATACTTATATTATAAACAAATTTAAACAAAGCCATAAAAGTAGACTTAAAAATAGAACAACATTTACTTTGGTTCTGACAGCATTTTCAACTTTAACAGCTGTGTTTAAATTATCGGGATAAGGCATCCCATGAGTGATAATTGTAGATTCTAAAGCCACAATTGGTAATCCATTCTTTTTTGCCACTTTCACCTCATTGCCATAAATAAAAATGCTCCTAATTTGACGGCTATTTAATGAATTACATCTTGTTGCTATTTTAAAAAGCTTTTGAAAATTAATCCACTGCATCTTCATGTTTTTAAACGTGTGAAAATATCTACGTTTATCTTGCTTATTACTTGATGATAAACTGAAATGTTAAGTTGACAATTATAAGCATTACTTGCCGATAATAATATTATCAACAGGTTATCAAATATTTTAAGCATTTGTATATGCAAAAAAATAGAAAAAAAACTTGACTATTTTTTACGTTTCTAACCTGTACAGCTATCATAATTATGATAACATTTGAGATAGAAAATTATTTTATCACAAATAATTTAATTCAATAGAAATCTCGACTAGATCAATCGATTTATCGATTATACAAGATTGCAATTGCAATTTGAAAAATCGATTCTTAATGATTTGTTGTAATTTTGGCGCGCAAAATAGTTTTAAAGTAATTGGCTATTAATACAACAATCATGTTTTGTTAATATCTATAATTTTATTGCTTCTCTTATACTGTTTATAAGTATCATATAGAAAGTCTTAAATATATAAGCAATCAAATCATTAATAAATTGAAATATTTAAGTCATAAAAAATATATACATATTCATGATTCAATTGCGGAAAGCAGAGAATAAACATCGGATGTTATACGCATTTCATTTTCCTTCAGAATTCGTTTCATTATTTGAACTTTGATCGATCAGGAGCGTAATTAAAATAATTTTTCAACATAAAGTACGATTTTGGAGAATATATAAAATACATGTATTTATATAACATGATAGTACTTAAATGATATATATGTAAATTACTATTGGTTTCAAAATTTTTATATTGTTCACGGTTATTAATAATAATTACAATAGCCAGTCAGCTTTATTAATTGAATTTAAACTTTTGAATTATTAAATTAAAAATTTGTTAATCCACATTATTTCAAATGTTAAAATTAAATTTTAATATTTCAAAATTTCGGGTCTGTAAAGTTTTAAGTGCTGCATAGAAAAATCTCTTCTCATATTGTCACAAAAAATAATGATTTAGCTACGGGTCCCGTAAACTCTCGCAACGTTCCTATAGAAAAAACACATATAGCATCTCCTGCGGGTATGATCACGCCAGTTTTATGATTTGTGCAGTATAGTATGAATTTAAAACGTTCGTCGTCGAAGTAATAAGTACTATTTATTAGTACTACTTTAAACAATTAACGTACAAACTAATTCCTTACAAATATGAAATCTAAAAAGTCGGGTAATGCTGCAGCAGTTTATTTGAAAGCTTATAATCTCGTTCAAGTTTTTGGGTAAGTATAAAATTTCTTTTTTATACATATGTGTTTGTAATAAATTATAATAAAATGATTTGAAAAAGGGGATATATATGTACATATTATTTTGTTTGATTTTAATTTCAAATAAATTAAAATCTTATGCTAAAGTGTATAAAATTATTTATGTTGCAGCTGGAGTTACATATTTTATAAGTTTTTGACCAATGATTTTTCTGCACCACAAGTAAATTTGTGGCACGATATTAAATGGCCAGTTATTATTTTTCAACATGCTGCTCTTTTAGAGGTAAGAATTTAATTTTAAAGAGATCAGATAAGAAAAGGAAATTATATTATTTATTATCATTATAGGTATTACATGCAGCATTTGGTTTAGTTAAATCAAATCCTATGCTCACAATTTTCCAAGTTTCTAGTCGTATTATTATTGTAAGCGGTGTATTACTTGCTACTCCAGAAAGTTATGCAGCATCTTCTCTTGGTCTTCCACTTGCCATTTCAGCATGGTCAATAACAGAAATAATTAGATATTTATTTTATTTTACGAACTTAAATGGTTTTGTACCACATATACTAACATGGTTAAGGTATGAAATTGGAAAGTTCATGTAATATATTTTATTATTAAATTATGCAAATTTTGAAACTAATATTCCTGTTACATTCTAGATATACACTTTTTATCATATTGTATCCTGTGGGTGTAACAGGTGAACTGTTATGTTTATTTTCTGCTATAAATTATGCAAGTTCCCATCCAGATGCTTGGAGTTACAGGCTTCCTAATACATGGAACTTTACTTTTAGTTATTACATGACTCTTATAATTGTAGGATTAACATATATTCCTGGTAAATATTTCAATTATATTTATTATATTTGTATCATATTTGGACACTAAATTAATGTTCTTATTTCTTTGTTACAGTATTTCCCCAATTATATATGCATATGTTTGTCCAAAGGCGTAAGACATTAGGAGTTGATGCATCCAAGAAAGCTCAATAATTTAAATAAAATTTTATTTGTATGTTATTATTGACATGTTTTCATAATTCAAATAAATATCCCAATTTCTAAAGAAATAGTAACCTTTCTAAAATACCACTTTCAAATTTGATATTATACTGTAGTAAAAGTATATAGATAATATATATGATGTTTAAACATTTGGGAAGTTTGAAAGTTCAAAAATTTAGGATATTTAAAAATTAAAAAAAGTAGATTATTTAAGAACTTAAATGATCGTAAATTTGGAGGTGTAAAAACTTCGTGATTTGAAAATTTATTCGTAGGATCTAGTTAAATATGGGGCATGGGAAAATGCCGCTTTTGTTTCACACTAACGGCGGAATGATTATACAGTAAATAACAGGTATTAAGTTTTTAAATTTTATTCTTTTTCAGTTATGACGTTCAGTAGAAGTGACTATATTTAGTAAGAATCATATTTTTAAAAACATTGGTTATTACAAGAAGACAAAGTTCACGAGGTGCTAGTATTTGCTCGAGCGCGCGAGTGGCGTTTCGATAGTACATTTTGATCATACGTTCAAGTGAATTCATGAATAATAATATTTTGTTATTAGCACATTCGTATCGCACAGAAATTTTGTTACACGTTTAAGGACGACTCTGAAAACATGTCTGAACATAATGATGACACGGAAAAGGGTAATGTTTATAAAGTGTCATTTGTTGAATATAACAAAATTCATTCATTTAGTGTTTTATTATTCCTTTAAAATGTTTATTACTTTAATATAATTTCATGCCAATATTAACTTTATTCAATTTATTGATTTTTAAAAGACAATCTCAAAACATTTTAATGCAATTTTCATTTTTGTAAATAAGTATTAATTTGTTGTAAAATTTATATTTTTATATTTTTTAAAATGCTTTTACGTTTCTATTACGTTACAAAAGTTTTTAGAATATAAAGTTAATAAATGATTAAAGAATGACGATTAAAGAGGTTAACTGTCATGTATAGAAAGTCGGAATTTTACTAATTAAATAAAATAGTTAACTGCATCATAACTGAATTATTGCTTCATTGTCACTGCAGATGTAAAATACCTCATTCATATATTGTTAGCAGTCCGAAAGTAATTATCATATTTTTATTTTTTAAATCCATTACACAATTGTATCATCATCATCATGGTTGTTTATAGTCAGTGAAAATGTTTTCGCGCCTTGCTTTTCGGTTGTTTAGCCATCAGCAACGATTGTTCATCCAATATCCTCAGAAAAAATCTGTATATTTGTATTTTTTTTTGAGTCAGTATATATTTATTTATTTATTTATTTGAATGATGAGTTTTAACTTTTTTTTTGCTTAAGCAAAGACAATGGTGATACTAAAAAGAAATCTGTTCTTTAATACATATTCATATTTAATGTAATGCTTCAATAAAATTATTTTGTTGATTCTTATTAGAAAATAAACCTAATGAGAAGCCAACACATAGTTCAAGTTCAGACCAAGAAGAGATAGAAGATACTGACATGGAGATGATACGTAAATTTGTAGCACAAAAATTTAAAATTTTTGATGATAGCGAACATTCAGGTGATAGTGAGCATTCAGATGATAATGAACATTCACACCATAAGGTGCTACGCGAAGTTAGCTTAGAAGGAATAATAGAATATATTAAGGAAAAAGAAAACTGCAAAATTGTTACTATGGCTGGAGCTGGTATCTCCACCTGTAAGTATCTCAGAAGTCTACAAAATATATTTAAATTATGTAATGTGTAGACTATGGATCTGTATATTTTGCATACATTAAAGATACATTCTATATTTGCAGCTGCAGGAATTCCTGACTTTCGTTCACCATCAAGTGGACTCTATCACAATTTAGAGAAATATAATTTACCTTATCCTCAAGCTATTTTTGAAGTGGATTTTTTTATGGAAAATCCAGAACCATTTTTTACACTTGCACGGGAATTGTTACCTGATAGTTTTAAACCTACCCCATCACATTACTTCATTCGTCTTCTGCACGAGAAGGGATTACTTTTGCGACATTATACACAAAATATTGATACTTTAGAGAGAATGGCTGGTTTACCTCCTGAAAAATTAGTAGAAGCTCATGGAACATTTGATACTGGTAGATGTCTCAAATGTAAAGCAGTATATACTCTTCCATGGATGAAAGGTAGTTTACCTATTTCCTACTGCAATTCTAGTTAAATAATAATAAGATACTGGTCATTGAGAATGTGTGTTTAATCGTGATATTTGTTTTTAGAGAAGATTGTGGAAGGTCTTGTACCAAAATGTGAAAAGTGTAAAGAGGGTGTGGTAAAACCTGATATAATTTTCTTTGGAGAAAAATTATCCGAAAAATTTTATTTTCTTGCGGCTAAAGATTTTCCACAAGCAGATCTCTTAATAATTATGGGATCAAGTTTGGTTGTTGAACCTTTTGCATCTTTGGTAGATAGGTGTGTATTATTAATAAGTAGATTGTGGATGTTTATGCATACTATGGTATATTATGGACACCTAAAGATTCATAATTTACTAATAATGAATTTTGCATTAAATCACTTGTAACATTGTTGTTTAAATTATTATAATTAGGACTTTGTTGAAGGGTTCGTTCAAATTGTCCACGCTTACTGATCAATAAGGAAAAAGTGGGTATGCGAGACCGTCTATTACGACTTCTAGGATTGCGGGAAGGATTGAACTTCAATGCACGCAACGGTCGTGATGTTGCCTGGTTAGGTGACTGCGATACTGGTTGTCAAGTACTAGCAGAAAAATTGGGTTGGGGAGTACGTTTCGCTATTTCAGAAAATTTGCTGACAACAATTTAAGAATAACTAGCATTATTTAATTTAAATTTATATTTTTATAGGAGGAACTGAAAGATTTGATAGAAAAAGAACGCGAACGTTTGGAAACGGAAAGTGCCAGCCAAAGTTCATCGCATTAAGGATGAAAGCATAACTTCCAATACATATTTTTTGAAAATTAGTAATTGCTATCCATATTGCGAATATATTTTGTTGATGATAATATTGAAGCAGTATAATAATTATTGCTCAAGAATGTGTAAATAGTTTATTCCGTAATATAGCAAATGGCGACGATGTAATTGCAGGACAAATATGAATTTTGGCAGTTGAATCATGTGTACAAATAAAACAGAGTAAAATATAATATAATACAAAAATTATTTCATAAGGAAAGGTTTAACAATAACTTCCTGAGCTTCTCGTTTGTACATTTGTGCTTCACCCTCAGCTGGTGCAGCCATAGGAACACGTCCGCTATATTTCACCTGCAAATCATAATTTTATTATAACAGAGATGTAAACTCAAGTATCACAATAGCTTTATTTTTATCAGATGACTCACTGCTTTGCCACATAAATTTTCAAAACGAGTTTTAATAAAACTCCATGCTCCCATATTCTGTGGTTCTTCCTGACTCCATATAAAAGCTGCAAAAGACATTTGTATCAATATCGAGCAATAATATAAAATTCATTCTTGGTATGTACCCACTTTTTGCATATTTATACTTGTCAATCTCTTGTAACAATTCTTGAACGGGGAAGGGACACAGGCTTTCTAGCCTGATAATTGCAACATTATTTTGCATCGTACTATTTCTATACTCATCGAGAGCGTAATAATGTTTTCCAGTTACCAGAATTACTTTGGTAACTTCTGATTCTTTCGCTTTATCATCGCCTATCAAAATAATGCTATTAGTTAAAAGCGAATAAGGTCTTCTTTTACTCGTGACATACCTATAACATTTTTGAACCTAGTCTGTGGTCCCATTTCTGTTAACGCGGATGTTGCTGCTGCAAGACGTAACAATGTTTTTGGAGCCACAATTATTAAAGGCTTGCGGAAATTTCTTACCATCTAAAATGAACAAACAGATAAATTTGCAATAATAAAAATAATTTACAATCTTTCTGATAAATTGTTATCTTACTTGTTTTCTTAATAGGTGAAAGTATTGAGCAGGTGTCGTAGGATTTGCAACGTGCATATTGACATTATCACCATCTGGTTTATTTTCTTGACTATCGGTGAGTTGCAAAAATCTTTCAATCCTGCAAGAACTGTGTTCAGGCCCAACGCCATCAGAGCCGTGAGGTAAAAGAATCGTTAGACCACTGCTCAACATCCACTTAGCTTCTCCACTGCTTACAAAAGTATCAATAATGACTTGTGCTCCGTTGCAGAAATCACCAAATTGTGCCTCCCAAATGGTCAACGTCGTTGGTACAGATATACTCATACCGTATTCATATCCCAGCACTGCCTCTTCTGATAGAATGCTGTTGGCTAACTCTAGCTTCCCTGTTTGTCCCTCAACCATGGAGTTCAGTGCAATTTGTATGTCTGAAATTATATGATATTAATAATGATATTAACTATGATATTAACAACTCTAAATTCCGAGACTTTTATATTACTTTTATTAGTTTTCAGTTACCTCCAGTTGATTGATCAACTAGCATTGCATGTCTCTGTGAGAATGTACCACGGCCCACGTCCTGTCCACTTATTCTAACATTGTATCCCTGATACAACAAACTACCAATGGCCAATGCTTCAGCAGTAGCCCAATCTAGTCGTTCATTATTGTTTATTTTGTTCAGTCGAGATTGAATGTGGCTCTTCATTAAACGAGGATGAACTGTCTGTCGTGTGATAAGAGATGACGCTTACAGTACAAAGAAAAGGTGCAATAAACTTTGATAAAATTGAAGTACATGCTCTTACCGAGTTGTCATCAACGTGTACACTTTTTTTAGCAATGAAGTTTAATAAGTTTAAGTCAACACCAGTGTTCCATTCTGTTATGCTGGCGTCCGCTTGCCGCATGTCGCTCCATAAACCTGTAAAGTGTACAGGCTGTGGAATATAAGTGTCAACTTCTTTCAGTGCTTGGTCCAGCCGAGCACTGTAATTCTCAACGAAGCTTTTAGTTTTCTCTGCGGAAAGAACATTAGTCTCAGCCAGTTTCTTTGCATATTGATCCGGTATCGTCCTGAAAGAGTAAAAAGAAGAAAGTTATTTTGTTACCACATGGATGTTTTTGAAGCAAACTTACGGATGGTTGTGTATAATTTTATAGATGAGAGGATTCGTGAAGGTAGGGTCGTCCAGTTCGTTGTGACCCCACCGTCTGAAACAGTTCAGATCCACGAAAACGTCCTTTCTGAATTTTCGCTGGTAGTTGAAAGCTACTCTGGTCGCTCGAACAACCATTTCAGGATCGTCTCCGTTCACATGAATCACTGGAGCAGAGATCATCTTCGCCAGATCTGTACAATACCTAGATGATCTTCCTCTGGAGGCAGGAGTAGTGAAACCTAGTTGGTTATTGATCACCAAATGAACGGTTCCACCGATTTCAAAGTGGGGAACTGTAGTCATGGCTAAGCATTCTTGATCAACACCTTGGGCAGCGTAAGCAGCATCTCCATGCACCTAGAATAAAATTCAAAAATAAATATGTCGAGTTAATACTTTAATTAAAATTTCACAGATCAAAGCAGTTTACTTGGAGGTTCAACACTTTGTCGCTCCAGCGTGTACTCTCGTCGTCGCTGTACGCTCCGTCTTTAACAGCCTGCATTAATCCTCTAGTTTTCCCCATGGATACAGGATTTACAGCCTCCAAATGCGACGGATTTCGCAACATTGTCACATGAAGATTTTTCTTGTCAAAACTCAAATCGGTAGAGGACACGAAGTGAGTGGCCACATCGCCTGTGGCGGACGCGTCGTCCGGAAATTCGTTAAATCCTCTCAGCTTTCGGAACATTTTCACCAGCGGAAAGTTCAGCATGCCAGTGAGGAAATTCAGTCGGCCACGATGAGGCATGCACAGTACGATATGTTTCAAGTCGTCTACAATTTAATTAGTTTATTACCGTCTGTAATAGCAGCGGAGTCAATGTATTTTATTTTTTATTTCATGTTCTATCATATATATGAATATTTTGCAAATGTGTGAATTATGTATTCAAGGTATACCGTGTGCGCACAGTTTGAAGAATTCGTAGAAAAATGCCAGCATACTCTCAGCACCTTCACCGCCGTACCTCTTCAGGCTCACGAACCTGATGGCTAAGAATTGTTCGAACGTTTGACTCTTCAGCATTTCTGTCGCGATGGCAATTCGTGTTTCGTCGGTCAAAGACTCCGCCAAAACCCTTTCCGCAGTTTCCGCGAACCATTCTCTTTCTTCCTCGGTCTGTGTAGACATTAATAGAAATCAGCTACTTATACAGATATTCTACAAAGAAATAAGTGAATCGTGAATACTCATTGCATAATTTCTTTTCAGAAAAATCTGATAAGTTGCTGATTACCTCCAGATAACTAAACTCAAGTCCTACTGAACTACTGTAAGTCTTATTCAGAAATTGCAAAGCTTCTTGTACTGTTCCTTCAGTCTTCCCCATTTCTAAAATACCTTTGAAGGTAACTTTATCTGTTAAATTTAATCCAAACCTTTCCGGTTTTAATTCCGTTAGAAACGTTGGCTTTTTTATCGCGACTGGGTTAATGTCCGCTTGTTTGTGACCATGCTCTCTGTATGCGGTAACCAGCCTGTAGAAATTGCTGTTCTTTGATCGAGTTTCTAAACATTCTTTTGGTACTGAAAAAAAAAATAATTATGAACTTTAACATTTTGAAACTGGTTGATGATAAAAATATCATATCATTTATTATAAATCTATATTGCATTCTGTTAGTAATATATGTGACTATAAAAATACTGCAAGCATATGTTTCTTTTTATAAAAAAAAGTTATCAAAATGTAAGTGAAAAGTTCAATGTGATATACACAGCACTCAATATATGAGATGTGTGATGCCGGCAAGCGATGATGTTGGCAAATTCCACGTGTTACTTAGATTACTGAATGAAGCACAAACCAGTTTAAAATATTATTATGTAGGAAGAACACCATACATATTTTAAATACCTTCAAAATGTCTCTGTGCTTGCGGTCTGTATCCATAGACACCGTTCTCGCTGTGATAAGATCGTGTAAAGATGCCCAGTCGATAAGTGATGCATCTTGAAATCGGATGACCACTTATCCGTTCAAAACTCGGACATGTATTCTTGCGAACAGTTTGTAGAATCGCATGCATTATTGCTCTCGCTACGAGATCTATAGATTGACTGACAGCCTCCCATTGTGATACTCCTAGTCGTTTCAATCTTTTTATCCCCTCCCTCTATCTTATTATCCAACGTTATCTGTTTATTTCAGATTACCAGTTTTTAAATAGTATGCATGCGATATGTGTTGACATACGTATGTATTTACATAAAATTGTGGAAGGCAAAATTTGGTACAGTTTGGATAGAATATATAACTTTATTTAATGAGTATTAGTACACATTTTTACTTACACTAATATCACTTGTTGATATCATTTGTTTTTACTCATTATATTAATTACAATTCGCTTTTAATATAAAGGGTCCTTGTATATGTTATTAATTTACAACGTTTTGTAAATACTAAATAAATTTCGTCGATTGTTTTAAAAATGATTCCAGTGAAAAATACGCTGAATGTGTAAGAACTTACATATTAAAAATTGATCGTCATATTTTGTCAAAATGTAACAAAGTTTACTTAAATTTATATATCAGGGTACGCCGTTCCTATGAGGTCATTACCTCTGTACTTGAACTTGTATGTAACGATGTTGAACTTCGTCCCTCCCAACGAGACTGGACAATTTCCATCCGGTCTTGCGTAGAAACACACCGTGTATAAAGCCATCTCCAACTCAGGTGAGGTACCCACAAATACAGTAGTCACCGGTTTATCGTATCCATTATATTTCGTGCGTATTTTGACGATAGAGGCGTTCTGAAAAAGATATTTAATAAATGATGTATCTCAGATGAATAATAAAGTTGACTTACATCCCCAAGATCAACTTTCTTCAAGTATCCATTGTAATCTGCTCGTCCACCACTCTCCTCCTTGCTGTAGTAGATCCAATTATGTAGACCGACTACTTCGGTGCCTGTCGTTGAAATTTTAAGTTCCGACATGAAAACGTGCTCGAAACCTGAGCTGCCGATCTTCCCCTGTCCACGCGAGAATAGATTAAACCAAATCTTTCTCAAGGTATCCTTGTATTCATAATAATCCTTGCGAATTTTTCCTTTATCTGCGAGGAATCTCATGGCAGCAGACATCACGTTGGTACTAAGGAAGGTGTCCACCAACATACTTTCCTCTTGTCTTTGCAACGGGCTGATGTGTTCGTTCACGTTGGTTTCCGGCTTATAATTATCGTAGATTGATATTACCCTTTCAACCGTTGGGATTTGGTACGCTTGTGCGTTCACCGTGAATAGTCTGCAAATTAATATTATTTGTGAAGTTCAGGCAAAGTTAGGATCTTTTTGATTTTCATTTAGACGCTTACGGTTGTGAAGCATCATCTGTTGTACTGCTGCTGGTTGTCTGTTTCTGCAGATTCAGTGTAATGTATTTGTTCGCGTTATTATTGTCTTTGATATACAGAGCCTCGGAAAGCTTTTCCAAGTCTTCGTCCGTAATCGTATTCCCTTTACTGTAAGTAGGATTGCTAGAGTACTTCGTCGTAGAGGCTGCTCCTGCTGCAGCTGCGCCTGCCAGAGCGCCTCCTGCAAGTGCACCTCCCGCGATTGCACCTGTGGACGGTTTGGACGACCATGGTTGGACTGGTACTTGGGGTTTAGGTGAAATTTGACCTGCATAGTTCACATGTTTAATGAATAAGATTTAGGGACCTATAATTAGTCGTTGCTTTTTATGTAACGTACCTGGTTGGTTTGGAGAGCCAGGTTGGCTTGGGTAACCGGGTTGTCTTGGAGCAGGTGTAGGGGAATTAGGTCTACTACCGCTACCCGCAACATCAGCCCAGGTTCTTCCTGGAGAACCTGGACTTCCAGGTCTAGGAGTGGGAGATGGAGGACTAGTACCACCAGGCTTCAAAGGTCCCACGTTTAAGGTTGATACTTGATTACCTCCAGTTCCAGGTAGATTAGGATATGGTTGAGGTTGTCCTGGTACTGAAGAAGGTTTCGAGCCTGGAACAAAATATAATTTATTGTATATTTCAATCTAGATTTTGAGTTATAATGATGATATATTGATTCACACCTGGAGACTGTGGTTGTGGTTGTGGTTGCTGCGGCTGAGGTTGTTGCGGTCGTGGTTGCGGTTGAGGTTGCTGCGGCTGAGGTTGTTGCGGTCGTGGTTGAGGTTGAGGTTGTGGTTGTGGTTGAGGTTGAGATGGTTTAGCACCTGAAACACAAAAAAAGATTAATACATTTCTATTAAATACGACTTCTGTGTATTTTCTTTATTTACTACCTGGTGAAGTAGGTTGTACTGGTGCACCACCTGGACCTGAAACTGGTCTGGCACCTATGAAAGAATTTCCCAATTACTTTTCCATTATGCTTCATACAAATCTGAATAACTTACCTGGTGTTCCCGGCTTTGGTGTATTTCCAGGATAACTAGCTGGTCTGGAATCTATAAAATTATTTACAATAGAAAATAGATTTTAATGTAAAACCCACACCGAATAATTTACCTCCAGCGCCTAATGCTGGTCCTTCAGAGGGTAATTTAGGAGGAGGTTTCCTTCCAGGGTCTCCAACTCCAGCGAGGTCTGTAGCCCAGTCTCTGTATCCTTGGCCAGTATTACCACCGACTGCTGGATTACCTGGTTTCGCTGACGGGAAATCAAGACCCACTTCTGTTCCTGGGTTTGGTTTATTTGGCCGTGCATTCTCTTTTATCTTCCCACCGGTTGAACTGACACCAATCGCCAATCCAGGATCACCTGCCCCGATAACAGCAGGTCCTACATTACCGCGGCTACTCGGTTTAGCAGTTGTAGAAGTAGTGCCTGGTGCCGCATTCGCTATCGTCAGATCAGGATTCGCGGCATCGGGAGCGATTGTGGTTGTGGTCGCATCTTTGTCTTTGTTCTTTTTCCAGAACTTCCATCCTGCCTCAACGTCGACTGAAAGCCAATGAATTTCGATATTATTTCTATCGTAAAGAATCAGAGTTGTAAAAGTTATTTATTAATTATAGAAACTGATGCCATACATCGAATCACTTATTCCAGTTTTATTCTACTAAGAAATCAGGGTCAGTTTATATTCCAGTTATCTGCGTTCTTCAGTGAAAATTTGCATAAGGAATTGGACGATCTCCGACGTTTCTCGCATGAGATTGGGATTAAAAATGAGGCGAGGTCAACGCAGTTACTCATTCGATACACTGAACAATTGTGTTAAACGATAATTGTATCACTACTTTTATTTATAATGCCGACTATATTTTCCTTGCTATTGTCTTTCCCTTATGTGTCTCAAATATTGGTTAACTTTCTGATTTCGGTATGAACTCTTACGATAACCTTGACGATATGCAACTAATGAACCGAAGTGTTTAGAATTTAGAATATAGGATGTTGATAACATAGATTTAAACGAGACGTCAAAAATAACATTATTGTGTAATATGTTTATAATTCAACAAGTTCGTGTTTCTTGATTCGTTTTCCTCGAATAATCTAGTAGACGAAAAGCAATACAGTGATGCATGGAAGATAAATATTTACACGATTGACGATTTCGTTTCAAAGAACTGTTCGATAAGATGTCATTTTTCGTGCAGGACGTTACAAAACAGGACGAAATTCTTCATTAATTCGTATCACGAAGAAATCATTGTTTTAGGACGTGTTTAACCTTCGATGCTGTTGAATGCCATTTTATTTATTTTACTAAAAAACAAGAATATGTTTGGCTTGAGTATATGTACTAACGCTCGTAAATGTATCTGTGAATACAAGTGATGTTATCGGGTTACTTTGAAGTTCAAGGTTTCTAAGAAGCCTTCTTCAGAACCATAAATGAAATATAATACTTTCTGACCTGCATCTCCCCCTCATTCGTCTTCGTTTTCTATAGAAATCTTTTAAGCTACCTTTCCTACAGAAAGAAAAACGTGTCCATAAAATCTTATTTCACATTTTTTATTTTATTTAAACAATTCCAACTTTGTATTAAAGTACGAAACAGAAACGTGATGCTTTTCCTTTTGCATACCTTTCTAAAATTTAATCTTCTAGCTACTTGTCTAAGTTCTCTCTGTTTTTAAATTTGACATGTCAAACACCGAACGTTACCTTCACTATTACAAACACACGTATTCTATATCTTCACAATGGGATCACATGAGATCATCGGTTGAGATCATCCGAGCAGGTAGCTCGGGTATCTACCGAAAACATATAACCTACGCCGTTTGTGTAAACACTCGTGCAGTAATAAAAAAGTAAGATACATTTGCTTCTGTGATAGTCCAGAATGATTTCGTTTTAAGTAATCCATATACTAGCTTCGATTAGAATTATAAGATCTATATTTGTAAGATCGATTCATATGACTTCAAAATTAACTTATAAAAAGATCATTGCTTTAGAATTAGTTTATAAGACATGAATTATTTGTGTGAAAGAGTGATGCACTTACCAGTGATCAAAGACAGTGAAAGTATCACCAACAAAATAGGTACACTTTTGATTCTCATGGTTCCTTTGATGTAAAGACAGGACTGTAAAGCGTACGGAGACGCGTTGAGACCAACTGAAGGCTTGTTAGGCGATTTAGCCACCTCCAGCCGATCGCACTTTCCTCTTGCCTTCTCACTTCTTATTGGCAGGTTACCACATCATGCCGATATACATCCATATGCAAATGTGTAGCAGCGAAAGTAACTACGGTGTTACTGCTCATTTTACGATCATAATTAATTTCAAATTGTTGGTAATTCATTGGATTCTAGAACCATAACGATCTTGTAAATTTTGTAGTTGGACTATTCTATCGGTTACAATACTTATTCTATTGAGGTTTATATTCTATATTTCTATAAGAAGAATATCATTTGTCTTGTAATTAGTCACACAAGGAAATAAAATAAATATATTTACCACTGAATTCCTTTCATCGTTCGTTTACGGTATGAATTTATTGAAAAAATATTGCTGACAATTCGATGGAAGCGTCCCCCTTCAAAAAACCGCCATAAATACTAAACCATTTAATGGTAAACCTTTTCATCCAATCTTCCGATATATACTTAACTTGCAGACTAGTTTGTCCTGTATTGATAACGAATCCATATCGACCAAATTTTGTAAAAAAGATTTTTTTTTTTTAAAGAAAATATCTGTGAGCATGGTTTTTGGTGATTCGAAAGAAAATTTTTGACATTCCTATGTCATTTCCTATATTGTCGACAAGATACAGTGTAGAGTGCGAACTGTTGTGAACACATAATCCACATCTTTGGACCCACAGAATATATTGCAAATAACAGATAATCACTATTAATAAATATATAAAAAATATATAGCATATTAATCAATAAAATTATTGTTAATTAAATTTAAAAAAAAATAGAACATAAGGCGCCATCTCTCCGGCGAACAGGGTGAACTACACACTTTTCAAACTGTAGTTTAATTAGTTCTCATCTTCTACCGCTAGATGGTGGCACAGAAACCTTTAGGTTAATTAGAGTTAGAATTCCTGCGATTGCGGGTTTGAGACTCAGGACTTGTGTCATATTCTTTGGGATTGCCCTAAGTTTTATGAAACTAGAAAAGTGTTGACCGCTGAACTTCGAATGCTTGGATGGAGTGCTCCTTTTAATACGCAGTCTTTTATGATTGGACCGAATATAAAGGCCATCAAAGTTATTAGCAAATTTCTAGTATCAAATAATATTAGGATATAAGGACCTAGCTTTGTATTGTAATTCCTGATCTCATAAGGTTGTGATGTATAATATAAGGATTCTTTGTAGTGTTATTTTGCTTATGTTGTATATTTAGGTTTACATAGTTTTTTTACTTAGACACTTAAGATGTAAGACAGTATTTACTATTATTATGTATTTAGATAGGATTATGTTAAGTTAAATAAGAATTTTCTGACTGTATTCAAAAGTTCCTATGTATATGTACATGTAACAATTTATACTTTTATATCGTTTGTTATTCTCTCTAAAGAATTTATATTTGTACTTAATAAAGATAACACATATAGATCCGTTTTGGATCTGAAGTGTATTTTACTAATAAAAAAAAAAATTAGAGTTAGAATAAGAATGGTTAAAAATTGATAACAATTTAGTAAAGTGAGAATAATTATATGTTAATTAATTTTTTAATTGGAATTTTTGAAATATTTGCAGAAACTGGTAATGTAGTAAATGGGTTCATCGACTTTAGATAACATACAATCGATAGATGTCGCTACAAGATTAAACTTTAACAATTGATTATAAATGGCGCCAAAAATTATTCAATATGATTTACATTTCATTATTTAATTGAGTAATTAATTAATGTACCTCATTACACTTCAGAATATTTTTAACATTTATAAAATAAATTTATTATTATTAATTGTCAGTACATACCATTAGCATCAGTTTTAAAGAGCATACATAAAATATGTTTCGTTAATATTTGTTCCGTAATATTAAGCATAATGCTTTCATTACGTAAGTTCTTTAATTGTTTTAAAATTTAAGAAGGTAGTATAAACGAAAAAGCATAAAATTAACAGAAACATTATCTTTTATTTGAAATTACGAAATTAACCTCTAATGTACAGACGACTTTGACAGAGATAAAAAAATATAATCATATGAAGATATAGGAATCTCAATAATTAAAGATTTAGACATACTAAAATATAGAAATCCAGGAATTTAGGAATATATGTCTTAATATAAAATATACACTTCTTTTGCTTTCATAGAATAAAAGCTAATGATTATTAATTTGTCCACATAAACGTAAATCATTGTTTCTGATACCAAAATGTATTAACTAATTTCACAGCACTGAAAAATAATTTCTTTTTGTACTTTCACAAAATTCATCGTTAAGAAATGTTTTTAATACTGACATTACAAGCTTAACGTCTTTAATCGCATATTAATTATACAAGTGATTATGTATAAAACAAAAAACGCATATACACACGCGAAAAACTGCAGAAGAGACAACAGAATCATATATACTTGAACAGTATTAATTGCTAATTATTAAGTATTGATTTTTTTAAATGGGGACGTAGAATGTTCCAGGGGGAGGCTGTTCGTTCGCAAGTACCTGGAACTACTTTCCGTAGCGACAAAAACGTTCACATTTATCCCACCCTTTACGACGCGTAGTAATACACATTGAGAAAAATGGCGGGAAAGTTCGGAAAAATTATCGTCAAATTCAGAGACCCTGAATAACTTTCAAGAAATCTCTCGATCGAAATCAATATCTAGTGAGGTAAAGCTACGATTTCGTTATGTTACGCGATGCAAAACGCCTTGGAGAAGTCATTAAACAAGATAATAAAAAATACAGCCAAACGGGCGAAAGAAGATGGCGGACCAATTAAGAGTGCCGCGCTGATACATTTTATTCTTTATTTATATCGCGCAGTAGTATTTTACGAGTATACATATTACATATTTTACGAGAAAGTCACAATTTTGGATCAAATAGGACGCGCACGATGAAAAATACCTGCATCGTGATCTATTAACGTCAATATCGTTTAATATGAGCAGAATCCATAAATAAAACAATTGGTTATATACATATGTTTTTCAAATCGACGAATGCTATTATATATTTTGTATTGAGCACTCGTTTCGGCAGAGACGCCGACGCCCGGCGCCGACGTCGTTTTTAAAGCGTCAACGTTGTGTCGAAGTAATCTCACCCAATCCGGGCGACTCATAAGTAAAAAAAAATCGTTAGAATAATCAACCCTCTCAGACACGCTGGCATGTCATAACGATGCATCGTTGAAAGTTTTATATCGAGCATTTTCCAACGTTTTTCATCGAGGTGCTAAGAGGGTGGGAGGGGGGGAAAATAACATAAGCAATGAATTTAACGTTGTGAAAGGGATCGCGTGAAATCGTTTAATCGTTTTTTAAACGTGTTCACGCATGGATTAACTGTGTAAAAACAACGATTTTTTTTTATCGTGGTGGTATCTTGGCAGATTTTTCTCTTTTTTTTTTTTGAAATGGGTACGGCGGGTCGCGATTTCGAGCGCGATCGAGAAGACGAGCTCCACTGTCGAATTTGTGCTAGTGACATACCAAGAAACGACGGGGTCCACATTTTCGCCGAGGATGGTAGACGGCACTACTTGCAGACTAAAATACGAAAATATCTGTACGTCTTGGTAAGTCTATCCATGCTTCGTGTGATTATTAGCGCGTTGTGTGCGCCAATGTATATACACATGCGATTAGATTGGGGGTTGTGTGTAGATTTTTTTTCAAAATTTTCAACGATCCTTCGCGCCCAATCTCTCCTCGTCCCCCAAATTTGAAAATTTGAAATTTTGCCGATTTCTGACAAAAATGAAAATTAATAGTTGTGCATTTCATTTGATTATTTATAATTTATTAACACATAAATAAATATATATTTATTTATTTATTAATAATTAATGCATAATTTACTAATAGTTTCGCAAAATATTTTTTTCATTAAACGAGTGTGGTTTCGTATGTAAATTGTAGTTAAACATCGATTGTTAATTATTTAAATTTGACATATATTTCCCGATTTCACTTGAAAAAAATGTCAGAACAATGGACTAGATGCAAATCTTTAATCAAACTTAAGCAATTAATTATGAATATTCAGTGCTGAAAAGAAAATTATATGTTTACAAAAATTTAAAATTATTAATTGTCTAAAATTGTGAGTGTTTATAAAAAATATAATATTTAAATGAATTGCACGTTAAATTTAATGTGATTATGCAAAATAAAATAAAAATCTTATTGAATTAATTCTTATATACGCGTATTTAATTTAAAAATGTGAAATATTTCGAAACGAGAACGCAGAAATATCCATTTTGGTAGAAATGCAGAAGTGTTAAAAATTAGCATTTTATTGATTACAATAAGTATACTGTATGCGCTATATAACTGGCGCATCTATAAATATAATTCGATATATAGGATGGTCATAAGTAATGCGTAGCGTTTAAGAAAAATTATGAATAAAATATTAAACATGTAACATTAATTATTAACAAAATTTCACTTCCAATAATGAGAATTTAAAAAATAGTACAAAATTAAGGTTAATTTTTATTTAATAAAAAAGAAATGTAGCAAACAAAATAAATTTTTGGAATTTTCTTCGGATTAAAAAAAATATTTTGAGGTGATTTTAATATATTTACGTATGTACATTTTTTTAATTTATATTAATTTTTAATTATACATAATGTGAATTTTAATTAATTTTGTTTATTTTTTAATGATGTTTTAATACATTTTATTAAAAATTTGCAATAATCTATTATTTCCTATTTATTATTAATATCTACATTTTTTATTTCTAGGTGTCCACTGAAGATAAGCTATCAAAAATGGTATGCACTACATGTATCAAAAGATTAGAAAGCATTCATCGTTTTGCGATGATGGCATATAGGACACAAGAAAAGTTGAAATCACAATTATATAGTAGTACAGATAATGTAAGCATTGTACACTGCGGAGACATGGAAGTGGAAAGTGTTAAAGATGTACAAAGTACAACAAAGAGAATAGAAGATCGGGGATTATTACACACGATATTAACAAAAGTAAATTTTAATTGTAATATAATTCTTATGATTGTATGTAATTAATTATCATATTGTTGAATACTAAATGTATGTTCCTTCGCAGGGAGCAATAGAAATTTTAGCTGAAGGTGAACCACTGGGACCATCAGAATTATTATCGCAAGAAGATAAATGTCATACACCAAGTATGGAAGAAATGGAGGTCAAAGTAGATCCAATGTTATTTTTACAGTGTGGTATGGAACATTCAGCATCTGATATTTCAGAAGAATCAGACATTGAAGAAACAATGACAAGAACAAATTCACCGGAACCATTATCATTAACAAATAAGTATGTATATTTGAACTGTTATCAGTAAACTTTAAAATTATCTATGTATTGATTATATATTTCTTATAGAATTGATGAAGTGAAGAAGGAAGAAAAAGAAGAAGAAGATAATGAAAGATCACAAGAAGATAGCGAAGACCCTGCTTCTGATACATTAACAAAACCTCATGAATGCACAATTTGTGCTAGATCCTTTATATCACAGATTGGTCTACAAAATCACTTATGGTCTCATTTGCCTAAAGATAAACGACTTGAAGGAAAGCCTATTTTAAGATCTCAACAAGTTTATTCTACAAATGGTGTACTTCATATGAACACTGATAATAATTCGTCTGGTAACTTTATCTGTCCAATTTGTAGTAAAACAATTTCTACTAAGGGAAATTTAAAAGTACATTTGAAAACACATCAGCCTAAGGGAAAATATGGTTGTGATATATGTGGAAGAATGTGAGTATCTAAGTTGCTTTATTAATGAAATGTTTTGTGTAATAACTATTAATAAAATTATTGTTCGTTTTTCAGTTTTAAAACACAGCCAAATTTATTTAAACATAAAGAATATCATGGTAGAATACAATTTCCATGTAATGTTTGTGGAAGAGTTTATCCAACAAATTCTACGTTACGAGCTCATAGTATAACTCATTCGAATTTAAGGCCACACGCGTGTCCTCTTTGTGATAAAACGTTCAAGCGAAATCAAGATTTGAAGTTTCACATAAATCAACATACAGGTGCAAGGCCTTATCAATGTCCATATTGTCCTAGAGCTTTTGCGAGTTCTGGAAATTGTTTTTCACATCGCAAAAGAATGCATCCTCGGGAGGTGCATCGAGATAGACAAAGAGCTGCAGACTTAATGAGATGATCCATCGGTAGCCAGTACGAGGAATGGTTTTAAGGAAACGTAATAATTTATAAACGATCGAATTAATGTACATTAGCTATCATGAAAAAAAGTAAACTTTAGTTTTGAATACGAAATGGTGCTAACGTAAGAAGCAGCGGAAATTTTTATATGCTTTAATTGACTCATTTAAACTTAGCGTTAGATACGTTATTGTTGTTAACAAGCACTTAGTTGTTTGCTCTTATCGCGTAACTTCTTTACACAAAATAGAGAGAAATATATATTTTTTTTAATTTTTTATCTCATTAATGTTACTGAACATACACTTCCATTGTTGTTGATACATTTAATGATTATTATTTATTGACTCATATATAGTACAAGTGATAATAACAATAGGTTTTTAACTCTCTAGCCAAAATAAGAAATTTGTATTTTTTACTCACTTATCAATATTTGACTTGTATAAATTTTCTTGTTCATGTTTAAGGGTAGAAATTGTAATTAGATCGCCTTAATGCAATTTCTTAGAAACGGTTTTATATGATTTTAATTTAAACAACTATCGTTAGTGATACGGTATCGATAACATCATACAATTGAGACGCAGTATTATTTAAATAATTTAAAAATTAGTACCAAGACCCATCGGCAATGAATACAATAAAGTATTAAGCCTTAAAAAATTTTAGGATTAAAACGATATTTCTTATAATTTATCTAGAGAATGTTAATAACTGTTTAGTAGAAAAAGAAGTAACTATAAGATAACTGTGATTTTTTATAAATCGGCGATATATTATTAGGACAGATGTTCATTCGTGTCCGATGGGTTGAATATTATACAAGTTAAATATTGTAGATCAGTAATAGGCAGGAAAAGATCTAAATTTTTAATCATTCAAATTTCCAAATTTAAAAATGTCTAAATTTGGAAATTTGATAATCTAAGAATTTTCAAGTTGTGACATATTGCCTATAACTGATTGTAAGTTGTACCAAAAAAAAGAAAAGGAAAAGGAAGAAGATAGTACCTAACATAACATTGTATTAATTGCGTGCGCTCAAAATTTGGTCTTCGATTAAGTATGCATTTCTTTTTTAATATTTATGTATAGGTAAAGAATTAATATTTTTTAAAAGTTTTATGTGATATTAAGGAAGGCGTAAAACGGCACAAAGGGTTAAACGATCGAATTATTTTATACTTATTCTACAATTTGAATCTTGTATTAATGCGGTTTTATTTGTTTATCGTCAAGAATGGATTTGAGCGGTGGTGAAGGTTCTAAAAGAAAACGCGTTATTTTGTCCATTACATAGAGCTGTTTGACAGCAAGTATTAAATAAGATACTTATATACAAAAAGCCGTAAATGACCAAAGAACGAAGAGAAGAAAAGGAGGAAATTCTTCCAGAAAATGAAAGAAATTTTGTAGATCACGGCATATTTTTAGCACAGTACATAAATATCATGATTAAATAACGTTAAGACTGTATACTGAAATTCTGTGTCAAATTAGAGTAAAAGTATAAATATAAGAAGTAGATTGTACGATATCGGTAAATCTAGTTTACTCGGATACAGTATTAAGTAATTAATTATGAACAAATCGTAGGAGCCGTAGCCAACGTTACAAGCGATCATAATGTTATTCTTTTAAGCAGAATTATTATTAAACTGAATGTTAACTAAAGTCTGAGTAGCTTTTAGGAAATTTTAGATAAGTTTTAGCGTGGAACCATTGTAATTGTAGAAATTATAGCCTGTGCTTCCGTATAATACCGTATACATTCGCACATGTGCTGGATAGTCCAAGACGAAGAAGATGTTCGATAATGGAAACATGTACGACGATAATTATGTAATTGACAAGTAGTAACTACGATTAAAAATTCGTATGTAATCGCGTTGCTACATTAGCGTAGTAGGGGTGATCAAGCTTTCGCCTTAATGAAAATGAAATGGACCAAGAAAAATGTAAAACGTTATATTATCGAATTTTTTATTCATATAGCATTTAACTCTGCTGTTCTCCTCAGTTCTAACTTCAAATGCAAATTGTTTTTATGTCAGTACTCATATTTTCAAAGCCATTACTATAGTTTGCGCGGCCTAGATAAAAATTGATATATAAACGAGCGAATTTAAAAATTTAGAAGTTATAATATTATATAATAACAAATTTGCTCAATGGTGAAGGTACACCTTCTTTCACAAAATTATAACACAACATATTTCAATGAAGTGAAAGCATAAGCGAGGAGGAGGGCAGGATTAAAAGAATTAACCTAATTTTATGACTTGAAAAAAATAGTCCAAATAATGATCGGTTTAAACGCGAAAGCTTCGATTCACAGTCACTCTAGCTTATTTAGAAATACAATATATATTTTGCAATTACACCATCGCGTATGTTTGCCAATTATATAATTGATTAAATCTGAATAATTGGGTAATTGTGTATGCGCAAAACGAAAAGAAAGAAAATAATCAATTTTTGATAAGAAGAAACGGAAAAAGAAACAGGATCGTTTGTGATCTTGCTTTTATGGCTCAATTTTTACATCTAGATGTTAAAGCAGAGATGAGCAAATTTCCCCTTTAATTTTCTTTATACTTCCTAAGACTGCCAAATGTTATTCCTTCCAAAATACATCGTAATTGTTATTTCTTAAAAAAATTTTTTTTAACTCAAAAATATTTCATTAGCCAAAGTTTGCTCAGCTCTTGCAATAGGGAGTCAAAAATTGAGTATTTTTATAAAGTCCACATAACACGGGCGATTAGTGTTTAAATTAGCAATTAACAATATCTCAGAAGTGCCAGTAACGCAGTGAATAAATGTAGTGTACTTTGGCAGATAAACACGCAGTTACATGTAGAATTACAATATGAATTGTCGATAATATCGATTGTGACACTTAATAAAATGATTGTATAAAAATTTATTGTTTTTTCCTTCTATACATCTTTACCTACAAAAAAAGAATTACATCAGATACATATCTTAAATACATCGAAAATCAACTCGGGTACCTGCATCAATAGCATTGCGTGTATACGAGAATTCCGCTCGAGTTAAATTAGAATCTCGTTCTACTTTGTTCACGCCCATAGATATATATATACATCATCACCGATAAGAAAAAAGAATGCAAGTTGCATCGGATGAATTTATCCAATTGGCAATTTAATTGGTCAATTTTGAATTAACAATTGACAATTTAAGAATATTTAATTGGTCGCTCCTAGAAGATTATAAATCGAATTAAAGTCTAGGTTACATTGGAAAAAGTCCAATTGTAGGGATAGGCGTACAGCCCTCCTTCATCAAATATTGGAATTAGATTTGGAAACATTCGAACGAAATAAAGCGGGAATACAAATGAATGAACTCGATTATAAATCATTACAACGATCAAAAATTATGATTGAATGCTATTAACCCGCGTTCTGATAGTGTGACTCAGGAAATATCCACTTATTTTATTGCTGTGAATGATTGGATAAATGATTTATGGACTAGAACGAGAGAACATCGTAATAAATGTAACTCTATCATTAAACGCCCCCCACCCCAGTAACGCAATACCCCCTCCCCCTCCCGTTTAACTTAGGATTGGAAAAGCTGAAAGGAGTTTAAAGTTCACTCGGTATCGTAAATCAAAAGTTATCGCGAACTGATGCAGGTCATTGTTAAGGTTTCCTGTCTCCTATAATCTGCATAAAACTTGTGCGCGTAACGTACGTCTGATGATATAAAACATTTGATAAGCTAGCTCGAGTAGCTATCACGAGTTCTATTTTTCTTAATTCTATGTTTAATGTTTTGAAGTCTTTCTCTCTTGAGATACTTAACGGAAACAAGTGGAATTTTTTATTAATTTTTCCTTATTTATACAATACAATTACTAATACAAAAATGATAGGTAATCCATTAAAATATTAAACATGACTGTTGCGTGTACATATATCGCTGAAAAACGATTCAGTTTCGGAGAAATCGTAATGCGATGTTGCGCAAGCAGCGCCAACAGTTCAAGTGAACGAGTAATTAACTCGTGCACGAGCACGGAAGGAATCTAAGTTCGAAGTTGCATCACACGTGGTTATATGTTTCACTGTTTCACTCTAATTTTCCGAGTTTTAAAAGTTTCACATGTCGAAGAAGGAACAGCTGCAATGCCGTATCATTACAACAAGGTCGTGTACGGACAAGTTGCCCCTAACGATGTACGTGTTTAATCGAAGATCCCTCCTATCCCTACGAGTACCGATTCTATAATTGTATTTTCTGTACCATGGTACCGTTTCACTTGATTCTATCTTTGAAACAAAAAAGAAAAAAGAAAATAGGACGGCACGCAAAGTAGAACGCATCGCTTCATCTGAAATCTTATCTATATTGGCAAATTTAGGGGCATTAAAAATGACCTTTTGATGATTAAGATAGTGTATCGAAAAGTAAATATTATTTTGTTTGTTTTATTTAAGGAAGGAGCGTTTAGTTGTTGCTCGAGTTGCAAAAAGATTCTCGACTTTTTTCGCAGTTGACGTCATAGTGATCATGATAATTAATGCAATGATACGTACGATGATGATATAAAGATACCGTTCATTAACATCTAGTGTTGTCATTAAAAATAACAAGAGAAGTAAATGGTTATATAAAGATAAATGAATCTTCTATACATCCTTATATGTTATAAAAAAAATAGAATACTATTTCGGAGGGATACAAGTATTGTTAGAAGAAAAAAATTACTTTGGAAGAATAACATTTTTTGTAATAAAATTTTACTTACATTAAATGTTATATAGTTATAATATTTTAACATTTGTTCGATATATGGCAATATAAAGCGTGATTCTACAGCGCGTAGTGAATTAACGCGTGGCTACACAACATGTGACAGTGCAACGCGACATCTTTTATTTCGAATTAAAATTACAAACTAATAAATAAAAAGAAGTTGACCAACTTTTTCCTTTGATACGAACTTATGTTACAATCTAATTATACGTATTTCAATTTTCTTCGAGTCGGTTAGTTGCAATGGATATAAACAAGAGGGGATGCATGAAAGATGGAAAAGGAAAGAAAAACTCAACCATGACAGAGTGCAGTAAAACCTGTAATACACTTTCTACGCATTTATCTTCTTGAGCGAAAATGATAACGCGGATCCTAGTAATTTTTTAAGAAAGGTCTTTACTATTGGTGGAAATGGCGGAATAACAGGTCGTGTCGTTCGTAACGTCCTTCAAACGTTCCTATCGATTCTAAGAGTACACGGAGACCTATAATACGAAGTTCACCGTCGAAACATGTTAGTTCGTCGGTAACGGTTCGTGACCGATTGTCGCTCGGTGACTGGTGGTAACGTTCGTTACTGTTGGATGAGGCTGTCGTACTATTTTTTTTTTGTTTCAATCGTACCGTTTTAAGTTACGTTGCTAGAATTTTAAGAAAATGTCAGATGACGAAGGTAAATCATGGTGTCACTCACGTCAGAATTGTGTGGTTCAACCACTTTTGACAGGTATATATAACATAATCTTAATTAACGTTAATGAATCGTTAAAAACAATGTTCAGGAAAATAACCTTAAAACACGCGGGTTTATTTTATCTTATCGTTTATTCTGGATACATATATGCACATGTATACACATAAATATATTTATGTATATTGAACAATGATATAACACGTGTTGTTTCATAATATGACCCACGTGAACTGTCTATTATAATTGCGATATGAAATCCTGATACACTTTTTTGTTTGTTTTTATACTATCTTTGTTTATTGTAAATGATTTCATCTTTGGAGGATTAATACATTGTTATGTTTTCTATGTGTCCTTTGATTGTCAACTGAATGTACATGTATATGTTTAAATATATAGTTTATAACACAGATCTTAAAATGTAATTTAAGTAAAATACAAGAAATTACAGTACAATTGTTGCATAAGTGTTCAGATTTATTAGGACATGTTGTCATTCATAATATAAATCTTTTTATTTCAGATTTATATCAGATTACAATGGCGTATGCATATTGGAAAAGTGGAAAGATGAATGATCATGCTGTGTTTGACTTATATTTTCGTAGAAATCCTTTTCAAGGAGAGTTCACAATTTTTGCTGGCTTGGAAGAATGTATTAAGTTTTTAGATAAATTTCGTTATTCTAGCAGTGGTATGTACCTATGTATATTTTTGAGCATTTTATCATTTAAGTAATATACATTTTTTTATATTTACAATGTACCTTTATATTGTAAAGTATATTAATGAAATATTAAAAATGTAGATATTAAGTACCTGAAGTCAATAATGCCATCATCAGTTGATCAAAGATTTTTTGAATATTTAAAAGACCTTACTCCAAAAGATGTCACTATATATGCTATGGAAGAAGGTTCAGTTGTATTCCCAAGGTTAGTAAAAATTCTATGGAAGTTGCACGTATCATGCAGGAGTTTAGTTATGTTAATCATCGTCATCATTGTCATCGTTTAGGAAACTTTGTTGCTCTTAAGACAGCAGTTAGAGTTAATGTTCGAATGCTTATCAACATTACATATTTGATGAAACGTCAAATCTTAATAAGTTAAAACTTCAATACAAATTGATATGTTATGCAGAATACCATTACTAAGAGTAGAAGGTCCATTAATAATGGTACAACTTTTGGAAACAACACTGTTAACCTTAGTTAACTATGCAAGTTTAATGGCTACAAATGCAGCCAGATATCGTATGGTTGCTGGGAAAAATATAACATTGCTAGAATTTGGTCTTCGAAGAGCTCAAGGTCCAGATGGTGGTTTAAGTGCCTCTAAGTATAGTTATATCGGTAATTATTTATTACACCAATATCTTCGTTTAATTTTTACATGAAATATGTCTATTGCACATTTAGAAAATATATAAAATTACGAATATAAATGCGTATAAACATTTTCTAGGTGGTTTTGATGGTACAAGTAATGTTTTGGCAGGAAAACTATACAATATTCCTGTAAGTGGTACACATGCACATTCATATATTACGTCTTTCACCAGTATTGATGATTTGCAGGAAAGAGTAAGTTAATAAATTAAGTTTATGAAGGTTTAATTTGATAAAGTTATGTTTGATATTAATGTTTTTTATTGTTTTTAGACTTTAACACATAAAGAAACAGGAAAAGTTTATGATCTTCTAGAATTAGCTTACAAACATCGAGATGCCATTGCAGCTGATGTAGGAACATTAGTTTCTGAGGCTTCTAGCGGAGAGTTAGCTGCTTTGATTAGTTATGCCATTGCTTTCCCACAACGATTTGTTGCTCTCGTAGATACATACGACGTGAAAAGGTATGATATTGTGTTTAATTTCACTTTTACTTTATTTACTCTATACTTTTTCTTTCTTAAATTTCATACATTTTTCTTTTATATGTTTGGTACATGTAAGTAGATACTATATTCTGACTGCATTTTACACGTGTAATCTATCTCTTTTATAATAGTGTTTATATTTGCATGTGTGTATTTAATACTTTATTTAAATGTGCACTGCCATATTTTCCTATTGGTTAATATATTGAATAGTATGCAATGTTTAGTGTTAATTTATTTGTAAAGTATTTTGTTAACTGTAAGCTTTTAATATATACGTATAATTTATTTAATAATTTATTATTCTGTAGATACTATTCTATCTCGTTTTAGTGTGCATGAATGTAAAATATTAAAACAAGGAGTGTCTGCAAATATTAAAATATTAGAAACATTCTGTACATGTAAAAGTGATTTATCCAATAGTGCAAGTAAATCAATAAAATTATACTACCACTTAGTATATCTGTCTATACATATAAGAACAAAAATTAAACATTATCAAGACATTGACTAATTGATACAACTATTTTATTAAAGATTTGATAAAAAAAATATATATATATATATTACAAGTATAATATATACATATTAGTAATTCTAATTACAAATTCACAAAGCAGGCATGATGAAACATATACACACTATAGCCTAACAGGAGTGTGTTTATAGCATCGAAGCCTCGGCCAAGAGACAGGCATGTATATCCAGCCTAAATGTAAAGAATAAACGTCTAACAAATGGGTCCAATACACATGCCCAAAATGGTGTCAGAAACAATCCAATTATATCAGAATCGACTTCACATCACAAGAATGGCTTTTTAAGACGAGGCGAATTGGGTGAGCTCTATGTGAGGTACGATATTATCCTCTTTGTCTGCTTTGCAGGATAAGTCAGTATTTTTATTTATAATTAATTATTTGGTTACTAATATTTCATTTAATCAAGTGTTTACATTTTATTTAATCTTAAATTATTAGTTATGTGAAAAACATTGATATACAAAAGAATACAAAATAATAACCAAAAGAATAAGTATCCTTTATTATTCTATTAAGTTCAGTTAATTTGTCAAAAATCATCAACATTACAGAAACATCATTCTGTAAAGCAGGCAAATTTATATTTCATTACTCCATTATTTTTTTCCCTTTTTTTTGCAACTGTAATAAAAGTTCGGGACAACAGTGCATTACTATGTTGAAAAATTTGTAAACTTTTGTACTGTTTTTGTCACAAGTATACGACCTTATATAGTACCCTTCCCAATTCAGCCATTTAACTAAAATGATATTAATTCTTATAACCACGACTGTAATTAAAAAAAAAGTTCATAAAATGATAAAAATTACAGATGATAAGATTTAAAAACTAAAAGCTTGCATGTATACTTAACTCACAATTCAAATCTTTTGTTTAAAACTACTTATAATCTACATATTATGTTACATTAAAACTTCATGTAATGGTAGTGCATGTTTCATACTTAAGATAAACTATTAATTATTCTAGCAAGTGTTGATATTATTTTAATTAAGTTTGATGTAGATAAAATTACTGTAATGTATGTATATTGTTTATGTAACTTTAAAACTTGGTATACATTGTAACGAGGTTTTTAAGAAACAAAACGGTTCTACAATAATTTGTTGCGTTTCAGAGGTTCTATGGTAACATCATATAAGTGCATGTATCATTAATAATATATTTTTTCAATGATAAAGATTTTATATGTCTTATGATTTAATCTTAGGAGCGGGCTTCTAAATTTTTGTGCAGTGGCACTAGCCCTGAATGACTTGGGCTATAAAGCAATTGGTATAAGAATTGATAGTGGAGACTTAGCATATTTAAGTAATACTGCAAGAGACATATTCGAGAGAATTGCTGTCAAATATAATATACCTTGGTTCGGAAAATTGACAATCTGTGCATCAAATGATATAAATGAAGAAACGATTTTAAGCTTAAATGAACAGGTAGATAAACATGCACAAAAGAAATGAACATTTGTTTAGTAACAAAATTGTTGCTCTTATAAAAGATATGATTTTTATAGAATCATAAAATTGATTGCTTTGGAATTGGAACACATTTGGTAACGTGTCAGAGACAGCCTGCACTAGGTTGTGTTTATAAAATGGTTGAAATCAATGGTCAACCCAGAATTAAACTCAGTCAAGAAGTAGATAAAGTAACAATACCAGGGAAAAAAGATGCGTTTAGATTATACGGGGCTGACGGATACGCATTAATTGATTTGTTGCAAAGATCCACAGAAGAGGCTCCACAAGTAAAACAAAAAGTTCTTTGTAGACATCCGTTTCAAGAATCAAAAAGGGCCTATGTTATTCCAACTCGAGTAGAGCCATTACATAAGGTAATGTGTTAGACTACTTGTTTTTCGTTACTTATAAATTTGAATAATGTGAATAATTATCGGAATAATTATTATGTAAAGGTGTATTGGAAAAATGGTAAACTGTGCCAACCATTAATGACTTTACACGAAATACGAAATAGAGTTCAGGAATCTCTAAAAACGCTTCGAAATGATCACAAAAGGAATTTAAATCCTACACCGTACAAAGTAAGTCTTTTAAATAAATAATTAACAAATCATTAATAAGAGAAAATATTCAAATAACACGCATTAATTTTTTCGCGTTTTATATTATATTAAAATTTCGCCGAAATCGGCATGAGATACTGAAGAAAAAAATTATTATGATAAAAATATTTACACAGGTTGCTGTCAGTGATGATTTATATAATTTTATACACGACTTATGGTTGCAAAATGCACCGATAGGTGAACTGTCGTGAAGTTGTGAATACATTATTTTGGAAAAATAATTAACAGGAAAGCAGTTGTTAAAACGAAGACCACAAATTAAAATGGCCTACCACTATATCAAATTGGAGGTTTCGGAAAATGTATTTTTTACGCTATTTACGAAACTTCTAATTGTACAAGCATCGTTTAATTACAGTAGTATTTTTGATCACTTATAAAAATCACGCTACAATATGTTTAGATAATTTTATAAATGTAATGTAGATTACTTTTAGGAATATTAATATTATAAATCATATTACTTAGAGTAATATTGTTTATAATAACCATTGTAAGCAAGTAATTATTCTTAATTTTGAATGAAATTGCAAAGCAATTTATATGAATCGTCTATGCACAATTTAGACACAAACTATTTTATGTTCAAACAAAGAACATTAAATGTATATATAATAAACAAAATTATAAAACCAGTCATGTAAATTAGCTACAAATAATCAACGATATGTTCAAAATTTCTTTATATATATATATTAGCAATGTTTATGAATTATTTTTTTCGGATTTTCTAATTAAAAAAAAAAATAAGCACGAGTTAACTTTTTTAATAAAAGTAGAAAATATAAATATTTTGCATAATAAACATGTATTTGAATGTTTATTAACATAACTACTTAAATAATTTACTTTTGCGAACAACAAAGTAAAAGTTCTAAGTTTAATTTTTATTGGAAACGTGTACAAATATTGAGCATAATAAAAATTGTATAGGATTTTAAGAAAGTGTAAAAATATGTACAAAAATGTATTAAGCAGGAAAGTTATAATTATCTATTTATCATATAAAACTACGTCTTAAAAAATTGAAAACAAACTTTACAATTTATCTGATGCTCTGTTATATAAAAAATTATATAATTAAATGTATTTCGAAATTCAGTGAACTTTTACTTCTAACATAATTTGTTTTTGTGTAGAAGTATTCATATAATTTAATGTTGATTTTATACCATATCAATGTATTGAAGTGTATTTTTAGAAACTTATGTAACTAGTAAGATGAATAGAGATAAATTTTTACACAGAAACTTTATTCTCTTGTATAACTGTTAGATTTACTGTTTTTCAATAAATGTATGCAAATATATCAATAAAAACGATTGTTTTGTAATAAAATAAATAAGATGTAACTATTTACTTACTTAAATTATTACTTATATATGTAGTAAACAAAAGTTCAGAAATTAAAATCTTTTCAATGTTACACAATTTTTGAGTTTTCATCCCTGTTAATTACTATATACAAATTCAAATACTGATACGGGATACATATTTTTTATGAATACATAAAAAAAAAGAATCGAATAATAATAACCAAATAATAATTATCTTTTATACATAAAGGAACAATTTTTTTAAATCACATGTATGCTATAGAATTTGAAGGTTATAGTAGACATTCATAAGTGCAGCATTGCAGTCATTCATAAGCTCTGTTATATTAATCAAGTAAAGGTATGCTTTTTATTTTACATTGGCAAACTGCATTATTTATGTTGCTTTCTTTTTTGGAAAGCAATTTTTTATAAATATAAATGTAAGGACTATACAAAGTTAAAAATAAGTCTTCATTCTGTTCTATTTAATATTTTCCTATTTACAGGGAAAATAACAAGTATATTGACACAATTACTATGGATTAGTAAATGAACATAATTAAAGATAAAAATTTACATTTAATATGTGATCAATTAATTTAAGATTTTTTTAAATTTATATGTAAGGAAATAATATTATAAGTGTACGATGAGAGCATTTCCACAAACCATTGCAAGACTTTGCCCATTTATTACTCTGTTATTTAGCATAACTGATATTGCTCTAACAATATATATTAATGAAAAGATTAGTCCAGTTTTTATTTTTTTTTGTATTCAAGTGTATTTGAATTGGTACTCTGTATATATTATAAGCCACAATGCAACAACAATGGAAGTTAAAACAATAGAAAAGAAATTCTTACCATGTAATAGAACAGATACTAATATAGAATACAAATATTGGTACTGTGAAAAATGTGTTAAGTACACATGTAAACCAACACAGCATTGTATTTTTTGCAAAAAGTGTTTTCATTTTCGGGATCATCATTGCTTTTTCTTAGGTGCCTGCATATTACGACAAAATATAGGCAATTTTATTTTATTTTGTTTCTACACGTCATTAACTTGCATCTATTCATTGTGTACTATTGGACCATATTTGTATGAAAATATTAATCGTATTATAAGAACAGATACACACTCATTCAATATGTTCCTAAATTTCTGTTTTCCTATTGCTCTTGTTAAATTATTATATTCTAAAGAAAACACATATATATTACTGGTTACTATGTTTGATGTATTAGTTTCTATTTTGTGTATATGTTTGGTGTATGCAACTTGGAAGCTGCATAGTTGTATGACAGGTAAACAACGATATGCAAACATATCAGGAAGACAAAGTTTAAAGGAAATTTTTGGGAGTTATGGTCTTTCAAATATTATTTTTCCATATAATGGACTTATAGGTACTAGAGATCTTCATGGAAAATATGAGTTAAAAGAAGTATAAATGTATGTTCAAAATTTGATTGTGGAACAAAAAAATGAATTGAAAAATTGTTTTTGCAACTATAAACATAAATCAGTAAATTACTATATCCTACAAAAACATGTTTGTACATTTTTATACATGTACATACATATATATAGAATGAAATACATATTTCTTAATTATTATAAATTGTATTATAATAAATATCACATGTACTTAATACAATTACACATTTATACATTTCCATACATTGTACTACACTCTTCATATAAATTTTCACAAATACATTTAAACAATTTGCAAATGTATAGTATGATATATAAAATAATCTATTGTTATTATATTCTTGCATGTAATAAAAATTTATCAAAGATAATCAAAATCATATATTTTATTTGACTTGTATCTGAATCATAAGAATAAATAAGATTGAGTATCGGTATTCTTTTCCTTGTAAAAGTTACTGGCAATGAAAGAATTATATTCCAAAATAAGAGTAGTTCTTTACAGAACAAAATTATCACATATTGATCTGCAACAAAATTTTAAAGTAAGCTCACAGAAATTTTACCTTATTAATTAGTTCAGTTACTTACCATAAATATAACTAAATTCAAAGAATGTGTTTTATAATTCTGTATGTGCATGATGTTGAGCTTTAAAATCATTAGGGTGAATAAATACACCTTCTGCTGTTACCCACTCAACATGAGGACTACTAGGAGAATATTCACCTACTACTTCAGTTTGACCGCTAATGGGATTACCATAAACTCTTTCAGTTACTGCTAAGTACCTATAAAATAAAAATGCTATTTAAATATCTAGAAGATTCTATTTAATTTCTACTGTAGAAACTTACGTATCTGTATCTACATGTTTCAACAGAATAGGTTCATCTCTATTCCAGAACTCTGATTGACATACTAGGAGCCAATTGTCTCCATTATCACCTTCTCCTTTATTGTCTCCATAAGCAGATACTTCCTGTTTACCACTAAGAGGTGAAATAACTCTGTGAGAGTGAAGATTCTTCTTTGTTGCTATGTGCTCTAACCTTATAATATCTCCACACTTGATAGGCACACTGTTAACAGTTAATATTAGAAGTTAAACTTAAAAGCTGAGTTCTCTAAAAGTTTACTATAATAAATAACATACCCTCTAGTACATTGCTTTCTGGCCTCAGCTTTGACAAGCCAATAAGAATTTCCATCTTCCTTCGCTGTTATACCTGTCACTGATTGCTGGCCACTGCCACTTCCATATTTTATATCATGAGAATGTAATCGAACTTTGTGGTCCACATTCATTAATTTTAACACGGACCCACATGTCACATGTGGTGTTCCTCTGGCTACATGTACATAATATATTGATTACAAATTTTATGAAAAGTTCTTTGAATATAATTATATCAAGTATCAAATTACTCTTTTTTTAACATATATTGGAATAAATGTTTGTGAAACATACATTGTTTTGAAATAAATATATTATACTTTCATGATGTATTAGCATAAATCAATGACTTGTTAATGATTTTAACAATAATAATAGAATATTGCAACTTTGTACAGTATACAATGTATTATTGTACTAAATATAACTTAGTATTTACAAATTAGTATACCCGATTTTGACATTTCATGATAAATTAATATAGTAATTATTAATATACCTTTTACAGTATTTGTCCACAATAAAAGTAATGTCAAAACTACGAGCGTGAAATGGATAATATTTTCTCTCATTCTTAAATTATATATTTAATTTACACAAAAAACAGGAGCCAAAACTTAGATACACGTGTATACGTTTACACTTATTCGTGTTAGCTTCCTATTGGTATAGTAATATAGCTGTTTCAGTGGTTCTCAACTTCCTACATGTAACTTGTACTTCGTTATAAGCTATTTCCGAAACTTGAATATTACACGGATTTCTGAAAACGTTAATTCCTCGCGTAAAATATGCTTGGACTGCATATTTGAAAAAAGGAGTAAGGGATTAAATAAAGAAATATCGCGGCTTTAAAAATTTTGTATATTTTAACGCGGTTCACCCAGTTCAACTTGTAATCCACCAATGGATGAGAATTCACATTTTAAAAATCTGTGGACTTAGCGTTTTAACTATTGCAATCAGAAAACTTTTATTTTTAAGTCTATAACAGTATCAATAAAAGATTAAATAGTACAGTACTGTTAAAAAATCCGATAAAAATAATGTATATAATATGATATAAAAAATATATTCTAGTTATAATTTGTAATAATAATAGATAAGGAAAAAATAAATAGGTGGAATAATATGTTATAAAAGTGATTAATATATATTAAAATTACTTTATATTTTTTATGTAAATATTTTATAAAATAATATGTATCATTCTCATATTAAGGTATAATAAAATTACTAGATATCTTAAAGAATTATATATGGAATAACTTGTATGGAAAAAGTATATGATAGTTACACTAAAAAATACAACAATATATTTGAAATTGTATTTAATGTTGGAACAATCATTTTAGGAGATCCATTATTAGTTTATAAAATTGCATTCAAAATATGCAGTAAAATGCAATGGAATATGTAAATTTAAAGAATAATTATATTGACATAGACAAATGTTTTTAATAATGATAAGAGTAATTTCACCTTATCTTCCATATAATAAAAATTCCTTATTTATACTTCCTTAGTTAATACTTATGTTCCAATATTATGAATTATTTCACGTGAAAAATATTTTTTAAAAGTCATACAATCAATTCATAATATCTATATTTGATTATTGAATGGTAGGAATGAATGGACAGGCCCTCAAGTCTGCCTTCTTATCAAATAATTCTTATTTAACCATACAAATATATCAAGGAACTTGCCCAGCATTCTTGAAATACATTACAAGTTGTATTTTAATGATTGATAATAAATATGTTGATTAATACTCAACAACTTTTGGACGGGTTTTAGCATAAACGTACATTGCTATTACAACAAATATCGCAGCCATTGTAGGTAATACAATAGTAAAGACACGTTGTTTATTCTCTAGAAATTCCTTTTTTCTTTCTTTTTTCTGTTTGTTCGTTTCTTTTGTCTTTCCTTTCAACTGGCGCATCGTCTTGCTAAAATATATAAACATTAATAAAATTTATTAACAATTAGAATGTTATGTTTCTTATATGTTAGTTTCATTCAATAAACTTTATGTAAAAACTAAATTAAAATATCATTTCATTATAATAAGTTAATTTAAAATTAGTGAAAGTACACATAAAGCTTCTGACTTATTTAAAGATACTGAAATTATTATCAGAATAATATTATAGAAATTAGAAATAAGAAATTTCATATATTACTTCACTATATTTTTCAATTCACAATTTGAATTATTAACTGATAAGATATCTTGAGTATATTTATAATACATATGTTATGACAGTTTAAGCATCATTAACATACATGCACTTTCTATTGAATGAAAATAACACATTTACACATTTTACTACAAACACATCAAAAGTGCATTTTAATACCTTTACGATAGGAATAAAGTGATGTCAAAGAACTTCAGGAGCCTTTTTACAATCTCAAGCAATTGAGAAAAGCAGATTTGCGTACATGACACGTAATAATATAACGCTACCCTACCAATCGCAATTCATGTCACTTCCGTATGGAGGTATTCAATCAAACTACGTTAATCAGTAAACTAAACTTAAATTCGTGATGCACTATGTTATAAATAAAATATACAAATGATTATGAGGCAACAACAAATAAAATAATTTTTTATCGTATCTTTTTTTAAGATAATATAAGAAATAAATTAATATTTTTTATATGAATTACAAACAGTACTATCACAAAACGAAATAAAGGTTGTCTACACTGATTAGGCATTAGGATATTCCCCTAAGAGACTGATAAAGCATTTTATATGAAACATATTTATTTTACCATTTGTCTTTTAGTGAAGATCTGTAAATTGGAATCCATCAGCTGAAACATTGTGGAAAATGTCGTCTGGTATATTTTCATAGTTTATTATATAAATATGAAATATAATTATGTCCGTTTATACGATTGTAGCAAATATTCATTGCATATTGATAATGGAAATAGGTTTGAAATACCTCTCTCTAAAAATTATTATAAAAATATGTTTTAAATAAGCAATAATAAGTAGCTTTAAAAGGTTTTGCAGATGATAACAAGTTAAAATATTAACAAATACAAAATCGGTGTTAGAATTTAGTTAGATCAGTTCCTGTTTCTTATCGCTAGATGGCTATAACATTTTGAGGTTCGTAACACTTCCTTCAATTTCCGAATACAATGAAAAAGAATTCATTGTGAGAGTGATTTCTAATTTTAACACACCCCGTCTGAAGTATAAATATGAAAACAATTATTTTCTTACTCCAAACAAGGAATTAATAATGATGCAAGGTATTTTAAAGGTATTATGATACACAATGCAGGTATTCAGTAAATTATAAATTAAGTTTGGTTATGAGGTCGAATCAGTACTTACCTATTGATGTGTTTGTTCTTTCATCAGAATCTTACATTTAGATATTTTTATAAAAGAAATAGTACTATATAAAAGCTATATTATTGTTAATTAAGAAATAATATTTGTCACAGAGGATACCGCGTTCAGCTTTAAACGAAGCGGCTCTACTTGGAGGTGTTATGGTTACATCTGCTGTTGTTATAGCACAAAGTTATCAGATACGAATACGTAACTCAAAAACTTATAAAAAAGCATTAGAAAAAGTTTATAACCACGAGGAGACAGTTAAACTTTTAGGAGAACCAATAAGAGAAGGAAGAATAAAATTTAGGCATAAAAATACTGATAATAGTAGACAATTTAATGTTAAATTAAAAGGATCAAATACCAAAGCATTATTAAATTGTGAATTTATCATTAATGAAGATAGAAAAACTGAAGTCACAAAATTAGATATCAAGTACGATAATCTACCTGATAAAGTTTTTGTGATTCATCAAATGTTATAAACAGGACAATGAAATATATTATTGGTTTTTGTTTGTCACTCATGTTTTTATGGTACTGTTTAAAGGTATATAAAAGTTTGATGTTATACAAACTTCAAAAAAGACCAGACATAATAACCTAATTATTTTTAATGTTGTCATAAATTACAAATAAACGAAATTAGTCTATTTAAATGTTTGTAAAGGCATATCAGTAATACCTTTTGGAACCTTAAGACCTCGTCTTGTGTAACCAAATCCTGCTTGAATAATATGAATAGCAGCTTCAACAGTGAAATTAACATCACGTTGAGTACCAATATGGGGATTCACCTCTACAAGGTCTATAGCATTAAGTCTATTAGTTCTATACAATTCCTCCATTAAATGAATAGCTTCTCTTAAAGATAATCCACCACGTACTAAAATATATAAATTGTAAATACATACAAAAAAGATATATATATTTATTTGAATAAAAACTATTTACCAGGAGTCCCTGTACATGGTGCTTCCAATGGATCTAACGAATCAATATCAAAACTAACATGCAGTGACTTTGATTCATTAGGATCTATTTTGTTTAATGCCATGTAAACAACATCGTGAATACCTGAAATCGAAGTATGAATTAACAAATGATTGACAAATATTATAAAAAATTTATAATATTACCATATCTTTCAACATCTTCGATACCAAAAGCAGTTATACCAAATTTTTCAATAACTAATCTTTCATAAGAGTCTACAGACCTTAATCCAATATAAGCTACATTTCTAATAGATAGCCTGTAAATAAATAATTTTAACCCTTTTTAATATATTCTTTGAGTCATACTTTAGAATAACTAGTTTAAATAATTAAATATTTATCAAAGTTACATTGGTTGTTGCCAATCCATGCCTGGCAAATGTGGCCAGTAATCAGCTAATTCAGATGTTAATAGTGCTACAGGCATTCCATGAACATTTCCACTTTCGCTGGTCTTGTTGGTATTAAGATCTGCATGAGCATCAACCCATATTACACCTACATCCTTCTTTTCCTTTAAAATGCCATGTGGTGTTCCATACCATAAATTAAGAAACATACTAGTATTAAGTGTAATGTCTTCTTTCATACTATACCTTAACATGACCATCTATGGTTCCAATACCTAAACTGTGATCACCACCTAGAGTTAATACTCTACGACCTTCTTTTAAAACTTTTTGAACTTGTTCAGATAAACAGCTTGTACATCCAGCAACGTCGCCTAAGTGCGACATATTGTTTACACCATCCACATTTTGAACTTTATATAAAATATCACCATAATCTTTAACGTCCAAGCCTTACATAGTTCAACAGCACATAAAAATGAAATATTATTTTCAAATATTTTTAAAGTATGATAAATATTACTAGTTACCTAAGGATTTTAATTCTTTCACTAATCCAGCTGCCCTGATCACCTTTGGGCCATACGCTACACCCTCTTTATGCTACATTGATTAATAAATGTTTTAAGTAAAAAAATAATCACATTATTGTTTGTTGTGACAGTTACCTGCCCCTTTTCAAACGGTACACCAATTATTCCAATTTTTCCATAATTACGACTTCCAGATCTGATAATGATAGTTTGTATTTTCGTAAACTTATTCATTTTGAATATGACGTTTCAGCTTTAGGTTTAATACAATACTGAATATTTGTTGACCTGTGACCTCGGAATGTCGTAATACAGATAACATTGTGGCAACTTATCTTTTATAGGATTATAAGAAAACTGAAGAAATGTTGTTTTAAATGATTACTACTTGGAAACACTTGTAAAATTTTACATTTATTATTTTTAATTCTATTTTAATATTCAACACATAGGTGTCATTATTTTAAAGATATAATAACAACTTCGATATTCGATGCGGTATAAAAAATGTTAATTCCAATACTTCTTTCTGCTCTGCTTAACGCTTATTTTGGACCAATCATGTTCTCAGGTCTAACCCATTGATCAAACTGTTCAGCAGTTATGCCATTCTTGAGCGCTGATTCTTTCAATGTAAGATTTTCTTTGTGTGCTTGTTTCGCAATTGCAGCAGCCTATAATATAATGTGTAATAAATATTGCATCAAAAAATTTAAGTAAATTTTCTTTTTATACATATTAATTTTAAATACCTTATCGTAACCAACATGTGGATTCAATGCCGTGACAAGCATTAAACTGTCATTTAGAAGTTGCTTAATTCTATCTGTATTGGGTTTAATGCCAACAACACAATTTTTGGTAAACGAAGCGCTAGCATCACCTAAAAGTCTTGCAGATCTTAATGTATTTGCAACAATCAGAGGTTTAAATACATTTAATTCAAAATGTCCATTGCTTCCACCCACAGTCACAGCAACGTTATTACCAATTACTTGAGAACAGACCATAGTTAATGCTTCACATTGCGTCGGATTAACTTTCCCGGGCATTATTGAACTTCCTGGTTCATTCTCAGGAAGTGATAATTCTCCTAATCCACAACGAGGTCCACTTCCCAAAAATCGAATATCATTAGCAATCTAAATAATAAAAGAGTATTAACTTTAACTAAAAATTTAATGATTATTTTTAATTTTTTTCAAATGTACCTTCATAAGTGAAACTGCTACTGTATTAAGTGCACCATGCACTTCTACCATAGCATCATGTGCAGCTAGAGCTTCAAATTTATTTGGAGCTGTTACAAAAGGTAAACCAGTAATTTCTGCTATTCTCTTTGCTGCTTTCTCTGCAAAACCTTTTCGAGTATTCAATCCTGTACCTACTGCGGTACCGCCAAGTGCTAATTCATATAGCCGCGGAAGAGTATCAGTTACTCTCTTCATACCATTGCAAACTTGTGTTGCATAACCTATGTGTTACGATTATTTTTATTAATAAATATCATAGAAAGTATATTAAAAAGGACCATAATATTAACCTGAGAATTCTTGTCCTAATGTCAAAGGCACAGCATCTTGAGTATGAGTTCTACCAATTTTTATGATATCTTTCCACGCTTCAGCCTTTTCACTTAAAGCTGCATATAATTTCTCTAATCCAGGAAGTAATACTTTATTGATTTCTAAAGCAACTGCTATGTGCATAGCAGTTGGAAATGTATCATTGCTACTTTGAGATTTGTTTACATGATCATTTGGATGCACAGGTTTCTTTGAACCAAGCTCACCACCGAGCAATTCAATTGCACGATTTGAGATTACCTAAATACAAATGATGAACTATTTAGAAACTTTATTTGATTCAATCATTTAGTATCTAATTACCTCATTGGTATTCATATTGGTTTGTGTGCCAGAACCCGTCTGCCAAATTACTAATGGAAAATGATCATTATAAAGTTTTCCAGATATAACATCGTCAGCAGCTTTGCTTATTGCATCTGCTATTTTTGGATCTAAATCAAATTCCTTATTTACCTCCGCTGCAGCTTTTTTTAATATGCCCATTGCAACAATAACTCCATACTAGAAAAATTTAACAAATAAAATATAATAATCAATTGATTACCTTCCTTAAGTTAATAGGTTAGTAAGTAAAATATTATAGTTTCTTACAGGCATTCGTTCAAAGGTGTCACCAATTGGAAAATTTATCATTGATCGCATTGTTTGTGCTCCATAATATTTGTCACAAGGAACTTTTAATTCCCCAAAAGTGTCCTTTTCAATTCGATAACCTTTACCAGAATCCTGCAATTATAATATTAAATATTGTTAAGACATTAAAAACAAGATTATAAGACAAATAACTTGTTATTTATATACCATGATAAAAAAATTTAATCGTGTAACACAGAACAACAATTACAATTTTGTAATGAATATCAACAGTCTGAGCAGTGGAAATTGAAGGTCAGTCATAAAAAAGCCAGTTATTCAAGATAACATATATGTGTAAGTAACATACACATGTAATTTTTCAGATAAGCATATATGGATTCATAAAACTCACAGGTTTAATGCAAAAAAAAAATATATAGCTCATTATTATTTGATTATAATTATAATTGAAAATTAATTTCTTTAAAGCTAAAATTTTATTCGATTATAAATTTACCTACATCACTTTCCTTAATTTACGGATAAAAAAATATATAATAACTTTAAATAAAGATAAACAAATTATTGCATACCATTTTCGTTTTAATTCGGCCGCTGTACTCCCGTTTAAAAAATATTTTCCGTCTTACACATAATCAAATTGATTACACGTCAAACACATTCCATTGTTATATTCTAAATGACGCAACGATATTTTTAAAAAATATAGATAAAATAATTTGGTAAGAGTACTTTTTTGCATAATATTTTATGAAGTGTATTTTAAGACCGGATTCTGTGATGATTATGTAAAAGCATACTATGAATCAATTCGAAAATTATGAACTATTAAAGCATAAATAAAACATAGCAAAGTAAATGAAATGATACAAGTTATTAAAATGAATTTTAAAGGACGTTAATTCACAATATATTTTACTCAAACCACTTGTACCTTACTGCCCTTATAAACTGCTGATGTGCGGAACGACAGATTTAACATTAAAAACGATGATGATTCCTTAAATTCCCGCAATCCATGACTGACAAACGAAGTTCTAATTAGATTTAATGTCATTGTACTTAATTCTACTATATATTTTGTTCAGAAATACAAAAAGAACGATCTTTTAAGAATGTCCGATATTGGGTTTAGCAGACAAAAGCGGGATGAAGCAAACTACTTGAGAACTAGACCGAATGTGTGTTGTACTTAGGGCGTGTTTCAATTAAATAGATATAAGCGTTCGTTTAAATAATCATCAAGCAAACTATTCAGTCATCACACGATAAAATGTAAGCAAATGTTCGTAAAATTTAAAAATAGGTGTTTCTTTTTATTACCTCAACACTTATTAGTCATTAGTTTGTTAATATTAATATATTCCTCTTAGTAAATACATATTATTATAATCAGAGGGCAATTACTAAATGCTTTGTATAATGGATTAAATTGTGGCAAATTGAAGCTCGTTGAATTAAATCATATTGAATTAATTTGATGAACGAACGGTGAATAATCATCGGGAGACGAAAAAATGCTCGTTTATGTTTGAATTTGATCAAAATAGGAATAAAATTAACATTCATTTGCTTAGTTGAGATGTCTTCTTAAATTTTAGATGGATTTTAAATAAGAGAAGTGTAACATGATTCTTCCATTAAAAACGACATTGGGAAAATGTAAATTACAACTGTCCTATAGTTCTCAGCAATCTATCATTAACTTCGATTAATTGTTTAACATTACATTTATAAATATGTTTGTAACATTTGTTGTATATTATATCTTAAACTTATTTAAGTAAAATTTACATGTACGCTATCTCAATTTTTTGATTGGACGATGAATCATGGTTTCTGATATATGGATTTTCAGATTTGCATTCAACGTAAAGCAACGAATTTTAATTGTTTCTAATGATCTTTTGTATGAATCATAAATACGACATTCACTGTCAATTATACATTGAATATTGATAAGATTATGTATATCGTAGAGCTCAATTAACTAGTTCGTCAGATTTCGTCGCCATTCTATTTACGTTATGTTTCATGTAGTAATGCTGCATTGTAGCAGAAATTATAAAATTATAGTGTATTTTTAAAAAAAACGGCATATAAGCGGTAATCAATGACGAACTGATAAAATAATTCGACAGAGTTTTGCCTGGTCAGTTGCGTGTTACTTGATACCAGTAGCACCGTAAGCAATTATTTAGCGACAGAGCCACGCGACACATTTATTGAAATTTATAGTTTTTCTATCGCTATTAGAATTCAAATCTCATGTAAACAGCAACGTGAACTTCATCGTGTCATTCGATGTAATGATCCTTATTATGTAATTCTTGTACGACACAATGCTATGCTCAAAAAACCGTGGATGAAATTTATTCGAAGTTGTTACTACAAGTGGTGTCTCTCGAAAATGACTGACATTTCATCGCCGTCTACTTTTACGAGGTAAGCGGAGCAGTGTTCTGTAGGACATTCTATAGTTTTCCTATTGTACGTATCTCCGAATGAAAATGTTTCTATGCACCTTGAAATCATTTTACAATCAGCATATTTTTAACTTTAATTTCGTAGAAATCTTTTTTTGTCCTTAACCTAGAAATTCTGAAAGAACCGGACATCATGGTCTCGGTTAACGTGATTACTGAGACAATGCGGACTCATTTTAATTATTCATATTAGTTAATTATATTTTTTGTATTTCTGTAACATGTATTTACAACTATATTTCTTAATTGAAATCGTGATATAGGTCAAATAAATTGTCAGTGTTTATGGGCTACAATAAATATTAATTGTTTCTACAGTTTGCATCATGTTGGATCAGTTTTCAGCATTATCATGTTGTACACAGTAGATCTGCTGAAAAGTTTTGTGTACATATATGAAACATACAGTTAATACTTAATAGTGTAGTACCCATTTTGGACATTTGTATAAAAATCCTAATTGATGAATCTAATCAAATATTATTTGTTCGGTAAGATTCAACTGTTCATTTATTGTTTTTCGATAACTTTCTGTTATCTTCTGTTATTTTGCCTTAAAAAAGTTAAAAATTGTTGATATTTGTATCTTCTATATTAGAAGGTATATATTTTTATTTTGTAATTACTTCATTAGTTTTTTGCTAAAACTTGCAACAGATAGAGTAACATAAATATATCTTGTCAGTTGACGTGTTTCATTTATTGTCATTTGTAATGTGTTAATTGTTACATTGTATGCAGATAATTTTGCATCTCATTTACTTTATGCAAATTTACATGACTTTCATCTTTAAACATGTATTTCACTGACAACTGCAAATCCATGTCTGTATTTCATTTGATGATGTGTTAAAAATCATATCATTTCTGATAACCTTAATATAGAGTTGCATATAGCATTATAAGTCCCATTATAAACTAAGTTTGTTATACTTTTATTTATAAGTCAGTTTTTATACATAAAAGAAAGTTAAAATATTGTTAATTTATAGTTCAGTTACATTATGGAAGATTTAAGCAAAAGTTGTTTTAGGTAATAAAAATTGTGAAACAAACTGTAAACAATTTAAAAGCTTAAGAACAGTTATTGCAGTTGTTTCTGTTTCACTAATAGTAACAAATTATATTAATAAATTTTATAGATGGTACTTTACAAATTTGCAGAATAATCAATAATGTGTTGACTTTTGTAAAATGTATTGCTAGAACCAGTTTTGTGATACTCAACAATGTTTATTGTATACCTACATATGTAGTATGGATGACATTATTATTCCCTGTAAAATTTTATCAACCACAAGTATATTGGCGGATCGAAGGACTATTTTTCCATTGGTTGCTAGCAATGGTCTCAATGTGGTCTTGGTCTGCAGGTTACGATAGTAAGTAGAATGTATACCTTGTGTAAAATGTATATCTAAAAAAAATATTAGTAACAATAACACAAAATTTTGAATTTCTAGTAATAGAACAAGGTGATGATATACAAAAAATCATTAGTGAAAGAACATTAGTAATAGCAAATCATCAAAGTACCGGTGATGTTCCTATGCTAATGACAACATTTAATGCAAAACCAAATGTGTTACCTAATTTAATGTGGATTATGGATAGGATTTTTAAATTCACTAACTTTGGTATAGTTTCTGTTTTACATAAGGACTTCTTTATTGTATCTGTAAGTTAATACTTAGTTGCTAAGTTATTGGTAAAGTGTAAAATTATGTGTATAATAGAAGTGTTTTATTTTCAATGACTTTATTAGGGACGTAAGAAAAGGGAGGAAAGTTTAAAGCAGTTAGAAAAACATTTGAAAGAGTCATATATTCCATTGAATAGAAAATGGATGGTTCTATTTCCTGAAGGAGGTTTTTTATGTAAAAGAAGGGAGACCTCACAAAAGTATGCTAAAAAGAATAATCTGCCAATTCTAGAAAATGTTACTTTACCACGGGTAGGAGCAATGCAGGCTATATTTGATACACTTGGTCCATCACAGGAAAATAATAGTTCAGAACAACAGCTAAACAATAGACCAAGTAAAGAATTCTATTAAATTATAGTTGAACTGATGATATCATTTGTTATCAACTGCTTATGAATTACATTAATATATATATATATACATATATATATATACACATACATATATAACTTTTGATGTAGGTATGATGGTTGCTAAGCCAGAAATTAATTGGGTTCTTGATATAACAATAGCATATCCTCAAGGTAAACCAATTGATTTACCTACAATTATAACTGGTTCTAGACCACCATGTGAAACAGTATTGTTTTATCGTCTTTTTCCTAGTTCAGTGGTAAGTTGTAAGTTGTAAAATATTCTTTTATATTTTATATAAAAGTACTTTATTTCATCATCGTTTTCAGGTTCCTCGAGAACCAGAATTATTGTCTAAATGGTTGTATGATAGATGGGTTGAGAAAGAGACACTTTTGGATAATTTTTACAAGTATGGAACTTTTCTTGGTACACAGGCACCTGCCAATGAAGGTTCCAAGATCCATCAGGATCCATTAAGATTCCTAGTCCTTCATTTATTTTTCATAACATCTAGTTACATACATTATAACATGTTTACGTATGTACTATCTTGCTTCTGGTAAAGCATTTTATGCTATCTAAGAAATTACATTCAAAACATAAGTAAAATTATAATTTAGTAAAGTAAAAATATTCCTGCCTTGAAAATTATTTTTGATGTTGACTAATAAAACTAATGAATGTACGAATTGTCAATTCCAGGTGGATGTTTATAGTGTAATTATGTCACAGATAGTTAATTGCAACTATTACTTTTAATATTACGACTTGGCTACAAATCTGTTGTGTTAATGAAATGAACATAACTAAATAACGAAACCTTTCTTTTTCTAACAAAATTTACTATAAAAATTTTTTTATCCAGTTTCTTCTAAATATGTTATATTTCATGACATTAGCTTCCAATGTAATTACAAAAATTTATCTGTGGCAATAGGTATTTGCAAAACGAGATTACATATTTTATTTAAATAAGTAGTAATCTAAGTTCAGTTTAATCAGTAATACTGTTGAATATTGATGCATGAGCAATTCTGAAAGTGTAAAGATTTATAACGTTTTAAATTACATGCTACCTTATCTTAGAGATTATTTAAAGATTTTGTAGACAAATTTATTGTAAACAATACAGTTTAATATTCATATTACCTATATAAATCAAGTTGTTTAATATTGTTGATTCAACTAGAGATATTTAATGCTACCAGTTGCATGATAGTTTTAAATGTGCTGCATTAATATAAATATTATTTTTCCTATTTCTTCATTTATTACAAAGTGTGAAAATATGTTTATTTTACTATCTATCTGGAGAATTTGGCAGCATTTCAGGGGATTCTCATAGTATTCTGCATGTGTGTTTTGTAATACAATATCTTAAGTAGAATCATCAAATGGAATTGCAAGATTTAATGGCGAATTACTGCTGATGCAGGAGCAGTGATAGCGAATACCATTTCAAAGAAATATCAAGATTTATTTGTGATATATGATAGAAAAAAAATATTTTTCAATGCGAAGTCAATCATATAAATTTTTTAAATTACATATTAGAAAATTGATATAAGTTCACAATTCTATGGGAAAGTAGATGTGAAATTTAATGCAAACTATTCACAAACATTTGACAGAAATAAAAGTAATATCTTGTAAGTTCTGTCAAAAGAAGTAAAGTGTATACTTCATTGCTAACTTTCAAACAGAAATAATATTGTTACATGAAAGAAGATAACGCGTCAACTGTGCCTTGTTCCTAAGGACAAATCTCAGTGTTAGTTGTATATAAGCATATGCATAATTTTCATAGTTAAATCAATGCCTACAATTAGTTTTTAAGATGCTCATATTACATCACTTTACAAATAAAATTTATAATTGCATCCACATAGTGATAATATAATTATTAAAAATGTCCTTGATGCTGCCTATTTGGTTATTGTAATGTAAAAAATACAATCCAAATTGAAAGCAATTTTTAGACTGATTAATTCAGAACAAGAAATTAGTTAAAGCACACATGATATGGACATTTGTTGCCATGAAATAGCTGTAGCAATTAATTTTTTGTTGTATTTATTATTAAAAAAGTGCATTTCAAATATGACATGAAGCAACATATAACTGTATAACAATCTCAATGCAGTTAATGTTCATACAAAATAATAGATGTAAATATTGCCCACATATTAAAAACATTAAGTATTTATAGTACATAACTGTACTAAAGTATAAATTTTTGAATTTACATAAAATTGATTGATATAAATAATTCATGAAATATATGAATATTTTTTTTATAATTTATTTTGCATTTCTTTGCATTTAAAATGAGAAGGTAACAGCTAAATATTTTTGTGAAACATATAAATCATACAGATGAAATATGTAATTACAGGAAGAAAATTAAATTTAAAGATTTATTTATGAATTCTTTATGTTGAAAATGCATTTTTATTTTTTTAAGAAAATAAAAGAATATTATTAATATTTGATATTTTTATGCTTATGAAACATTAAAGTGAATGCATTATAGCGCAATAGAATGTTTCTAGTCTCGATTGCAAATTTTAGAAATGGTATAAATAAGATTCTGAATGTGTCACAGAACTGTAACATAAGAAGAAATTATTAAGTTTCTAAATAAAATTTATATTTCGAATTATAAACATAGTTATGTATTGTTTAAAGTTATTTGGTTAAATGTAAAAGCATTAAAACATGAAGTAAATCTTGACTATGTTGCTAATCAAAAGTTGATGATTGCGAATAATGTAAAAACCAAAAATCTGATTTATCATTAAGAGTATGATGAGAACAAATCAACATAATGTAAAACCAATTGCATAGCAACATATACTTTGTTATAAGGGCCAATATTTTTGAGGTATTTAACTACATTAGATTTAAAATATCATATGTGGTACAATAAAAACTAAAAAGTCAAATTTCATTAATAATAGGAATCAATGTAACTAAAAACGAATGGTTGTATTTATTACAGTAAAATGTATACATCACTTTATAGTTACTGCATAAAAAGTTTGTTTTTATGTTGTGCGAATTATAAAATATAATAGTGAAATTTTCAGTATTTTGTACAAAACACTTTTTAATAGAATATCAGTATAGTATATGCAAGCTACATATAATTGAAGAATAAGAAGAAATATAAAAATCTAATAGAATTAAAGCGAAGAAACCATAAGTTGGTTGTGCCTGGTTGTGTTTTAAGTTTTCTCTTTTCTTTTAAATAATGTTATTTTTATGTATTACATATAAAACAACTATTTTATTATTATTAGTGCCAATATTACTTGCACGTATTTAAATAAATGTTTTTCTTTTTTGTTGTAGTTAAAGAATATTATGTTTTTCTATTTAAAGCTATGATTATGCTGTATAGTAATATCGAATAATGATATTTTTAATATCAGAGTTCTATGTAAAAGGTGCTTAGAAGCTTTTGAGGATCTTTCATTTATATTTATATAACACAAATTTTTTAAAAGTTATTGGGAGCGTAATTAACAGAACACTGAACTATTTTGTATAAAGAAGTTACATGATAATGATTTTTTAAAGATTGTTTGACACAGTTATGTCATTCACACGAAATGTTTATCATTAAGAATAATTGAATCATTATTGTAGAACGTCTAAGATAAATATGTTATATCTCATACTCTATCGTGATACGACACATTTTCGGAATCATATTATAAGCATCGATGGATATTAATATTGATAAATATTGTATAAAAACAAATGTAAACGTAAGTTCGCGTAAATTCTTCAAATTTTTAACGGAGAACACGTTGCTTGTATTCCTTTCTTATGAAAATTTTAATAAAATTGTTGTTTTTAAATAACATAAGGCGTATTTTTGTAATTATTGTTATTTCAAAACTGAATGTAAATATAAAGGTTTGTATGTCACATTAAATTTCTAAGCAGGTAATGATTTGTATCTTTTCGCCATAACACAATAATAATCTCTGTTCATTCAGCGAGATATTGTTCTCGATTTGTCCAACTCAGCAAACTTCAGTAGTTTCCCCACCATTTGGCGTTGTCAGACAACCATAAGTGATACGTGATTTATGGATAGTAGAAAGTTTTTCGCATTTTGCAGTCAGTTACATATCCATTATTATTTCCTTATTTAGTTTTCCAGAATTTTAAAAATATGACGACTCTTAGACCTTTTACGTGCAACGATTTATTCAAGTTTAATAACGTGTAAGTTTTAAATTATATACATTTTAAGTGTTGACAATGTTCTTAACCTATAAATACAATAACAAATAAAATCTTTTACCGGCTTTCTTAATTATTTCGTTTTCTTTATAGGAATTTAGATCCCCTCACGGAAACAGTATCCTTTAATTCTGTTTTTATATGAATACAATTGTTTCAATTGCATCAATCATATATTTTCATTAATATTTTTGTTTATAGTATGGACTTTCTTTTTATACGCATTACTTGGCCCATTGGCCAGAATATTTTCAAGTGGCAGAATCACCAAGTGGTGAAATCATGGGTTATAGTAAGTTCACATTTTTATATTATGGGATTAACACATTTGTTACAAGAACGAACATGCAGGATAAATATCTTATATCTTATATCTGAGAAGTACAAGTGATATCCAAGAGTATGATAAATTTCATCACAGTAATGAATGTGTTAACATGTCTTATTATATATATATTTTTAATGGATAAATTTGTACATCTTTTAAAACACATTAGTCATGGGAAAGGCAGAGGGGCAAGGAGAGAATTGGCATGGTCACATAACAGCGCTTACAGTATCACCTAATTATAGAAGGCTGGGTTTGGCTGCAATGTTGATAAAATCCTTAGAGCAGGTTTCAGAAAAGTAAATTTTACAAAAATATAATTTAATGGTATAACATTATATATTTTATATTTGAAAATGTGTTACATTATTACAGGAAACAAGCATATTTTGTGGATCTTTTCGTAAGAGTTAGTAATAAAGTAGCAATTAAAATGTATCAGCAATTGGGATATATTGTATATAGAACCGTTTTAGAGTATTATAATGGGGATCCAGATGAAAATGCTTTTGGTACGTAACTTAACTTATTAAAATTGTCTACTTCTAGTAGAATGTAGCTCAACATTTAGTATAAGGTATTAATGTGCGGTAAAAGGAACAGTATATCTGCATTTCAGACATGAGAAAAGCATTATCAAGGGACGTGAAGAAAAAATCGGTTATACCTTTAACTCATCCTGTGAGGCTAGAGGAAGTGGATTGAATGTATGTATGAACACATTGCTATGGGTGGAATGTAAAATAAGTTATACGCTTTTCGACAAATCCGAAATGATAATTATTATTGTGATTAATACTTGAACTGAATAAATAGTCTTTTAAAGTGCACATTCGAGCAGTTTATTTCTTTTTTCTGTACAATAGTACAATGTTTTCTGCTTACACCGCTCGTGCCTTTTACGCGTCGTTTTATGCGAATAAATAATAAATAGAAATGTAAGGTGGTAGGCTTAGCAGAATATTCCATAGACAGCTCGACGATCGCAGGAGACTTCTATGACAATTGTAACTTTTTCTTTCATTAGCTGCCCTCTCGTCATTCTACTATACTTAGAAACTTAAACCTACGGTAATATTTACAGATCAATGACTCTTTTACTGCTTCATAATACAACAGGGTGCTAAGCACCCAAATAGTAGCATTTCTCATTGCGTTATTATAAAAATTAAAGACAAAATGTCGTTTTTTTGCATATCTTTGTACTGCTCCCAGTGATCTGAGGTTCGATCGTTTTCATTTTATATAAATCTTCAATGCGCTAAACAAAGCCGTGCATAGAATTTACTTTGTCTATACTGCTCAGAGAGGCACAATCATACTCAGCCTATTTCAGGAATTACAAAATTATAGAAGTCTTGTACGTATTGCACGAAAGCCCTACCTTTAACCTTTTTTTATTTACTTCTGGGTACTAAAGAGAAGGAAGACATTTTGCTAGTTATGTAGGACACGTCAAGCGAGTACAAAACTTCTATACAATATGATGGGATCATCTTTTAATTAGTACAAAAAATGCTGCACGTATATTACCCAGGAACGATACTAACAAGCAAGGGTTATAGCTGTGAGGACGCCAATTTTAATCGAACATGTTCTGGCGAATCTATATTAAAAATAAGCAGACTCTTCTTGATCTTTTTGTAAAAAATAAACAAGTACTTCCTACACTACACATTTATTTAAAAAAAAAAATTGCAACATTGTATCAATTTGAAAAGCAAGCTGGTTATTAGAAAAGATGCAATTCATTTGTGTTTGACAAGACACAAGAATTGAAGGGTCGATACAAAATACAATGAAGGGTTAATATTATTACAAATTAATATTAGAAATAAAGAATTCGACGCTGCTTATTTTTGCTTCAGACTTACTGGGACAAATTTGATTAAAATTGGTCTTACAGCTGTGACCTCTCCTCATACGTGTTAAAGAAAACGCGTTCCCATTATATCTATTTGGTCGTGTCCTTATATAAAACAAACTTATTTGCTTAGATATTAAATAAATATAAAATATGAGACTAGCTGTTATCAAAATAATATGACAATATGTAAGTTTTGTTTGTTACTTTTCGTACAAAGAATCTCTTGTTTTCACGATTGAGCTTTTAAACGAGACTTAAAAACTGTATGTACTTACTGTTCAAGATCAGTGAGTGACTACTTGAAACTGCGAAATACGTGAAAGAAAGTTGATCGACATAAAACATATTAATGATTGGAACATATTAGCGTACAAGGTTATAAAATAATTAGAATTGTATTTTGAACGGTAAGTACAGTACAGTCACCGTGTCCGACGCATTTTGTATTGAAAGGAAATGTTTAAAAAATTGCATACTTATTCTCAAGTAATAACGATCAAGTGTGCATTGGTGTTCATGGCTGCACTTTTCTATTGCAGCTCGTACGTGGCCTGCGGTCGATTTGGCAAGAAGTAAGAATTTACGTCATCGTACTCTCATATTGAAGACAAAGGTATCGCTGCCATCACTCACTAGACTTCTAAACATCCAATAACTCTGATTAAATTATATACACAGTATGTGGTACGTCGCTTTTTCTTTAGTTAACTTACTCTAAAACGTCTCGAATTTGGTATATAAATACGGTAGCAAAAAAGTTTCAGCAATGATTGCTTAGCTTTTTCAATGAAACTCTATTCGATGTGATTCAGACATACTAATTTTACTTTAGGCAGTGTTGCAAATCGTTTCAATTAACTTCAGTCACCACGTTCTAATCCGCTTTAACGTGGACCACAGAGTTTCAATGCTGTCAGGTATGTACATAAACGTCGTTCGTAAGCATTCAATTACTAATTTACACAAAAATGCAACTAAAATCAACTACAGCGCAATATGTAACTGCGCATCGTCCAGTGTATCGTTTCTTATACGGGATTTTATAGTACAGCTTGGTAGTACCTTCGAGTAATAAACTTAGTGCCTTGGTAGAATTAAACAGTTATAAACCAAGAACTACGTATTCCCCTGCTTCTTTATGTTCGAAGTTGATGCACCAGTCTTTTTAAGGTCTTTGGTGGTCTGGTGTCGACTTTAAGATATCCGGTTGTGTTGGAAGACAGCTTGAACCTGATTTAATTATTTCACGATTAAGACATAACGACGAAACTGAAATATGAAAGTACAATAGAATCTCGCTATACAGCCTTCAAAATTACTATTTTCAAATTTCTAACTTGGTTCTGTCGCTAGTGATCAAGTGGTCACATAAATGGAAACCATATAGCGAGATTGCACTGTATATGCTTTTACTTTCTACAAACCAGTGGTAGGTCTTAGAGTCGATTTGATAGATCTATGAGACCCATTGCGCGTTAACGTGTTCATTTGTGGAGTTCCAGGTAAAGCGTGTCCCAAGGCGTTCATGTAGTCGGCGATCAATAAAGTTATTTCCAGAATCTGCGAAAACACGACACGTTAAAAGACCTTGTTTTTATAAATCTGGTCAGCAATGTAACGCGATATACCTTGGGCTTAGAAAGTGCGAACAAAAGCTTCTGTTCTGCAGCACCTTCGTCAGGGCAAGCAACAAGCATAAAATCATCTAAACATCCTCCAAACGTGACTATATTCGCATAGTTGTAACGACACATCACCGCCATTGTTTGTAATTCCAGTAAGGTTACGCTGTCTTCGGAAACAGCTATCCAAACAGTTATTGGTTCAGCTTGTTTTAGCTGTGGTATACGAAATACTTGTATCATCTAATTGTATAAATTAATTTTTAATAACGAAAGAGTTTCTTCTTACTGACCTTTGCTTGATAAAGTGTAGCTCCAAAGAAAGGCCACTTTCTGGTGCAAGTTAGATATATGCGAACGCAGTCTAATACACTGCGACCTTTTAAGGCGATCCACTTTTCTTGCAATTTTTCTTGCATTTCCCTATAAATGTATTTTTATAAGACTAACGAAGGTTAAACATTTTCTTTTCCGTTGGATACTTGCCTCAATTGTTCGGCAGTAATGTTAGTTCTGTATCGCAGAGGATAAAATTTGTCCAGGGCTTGAAGCACGAGATGATGAGGATTACTTCCTGGGCCGCTGCCTCGTGCTTTGTCATTGTTATACTCCCCAAAATCGATCTGAAAAATGTAGTAATGTAGTAGTATTCTAACGCTCGTCAGCAATATTCTTATCATTATTTCTGTACAATTAATTCACCTGCGCCATCAACGATGCAAGCTCGAATGCAAGATCTCTGTTCACTGGGAATTTTCCTTGCACCACCTGCTGATTAATTTGGTAACACAGAAGCAGCCTCTCCCTGTCGGTTTCCATCTTGGCTGCCTGTCGCCAGTAACATCTCGACTTGTAGGTCAACTGTATCACTCTGGTGTTCTCAAACTTCCCTGACCCTTTCTCTCTCAAAGCAGTTTCCCATTTTGAGATTATATCACACAGCTGGAATTATACAAATTTATTAATACATTTGAATATTTAAATACATACTTTATAAGTTATGAATCTTTAATTATATACTTTATAAAGCTTGATAAATATTTACTTTTGCTTGAAGATCAATGAAATGTTCAAGATCCTTCTCAATGGGATCATCACTGAACAACGTAAAACCAGACTGATGAACGTCTCGACAACCAATTTCTTGATTCAAGGTATTCAGAAACTCTTCTATCGTTGTACTACCATCGAAGCTTACAACCTGGTATGTGCCATTCAAGAAGTGAACCGGTATCGCATGGGGTAGGGAGTGATGGTAAGGATTCTTCATTAGTATCGAAAGAACTTCCATCCTAGATGGTTTCACTTCTCTTCCACCGTTCTGCAGTGTCCTTTCCAAAGCTCTTTCGCAGTAGGCTGCATATTTACCACATTCCGTTCTACGAAAAACAAATTCATATTATAAATGTTATATTCTTGTTAGGTTAGGTTATAAATCTAATTTCTTGAAATAGAGTTTCTGAAGGCAGCAATTAATTCATAGGGAAAGTGCTTACTTGGTGTCCGCGTTTCGTTGCAGATGTAACTTCAGGTACCACAGTAGCCGATTGTTTCTCGGCAGGAAAAGTGAAACAGCGAGTGCTAGCAGCTGCCATCCCTGGATAAGAACGTACTGGGCAGGATTAGTTTTGCAGTCCAGAATCGTAGATGTCGAATGGCCCTGCATGAGCGGAGGACTGTGAGAAGTGGAGGCCGTCGATTGTGCGTCCGCATTTTCACCGCTGCCATTTGCCGCGGGACTTTGCGTATCGCAGGTGAACAGCGATTGCGTGGCGCAGAGGAGGAGCTGCTGCAATGGTATGCTGGCATACTACTATATTCCTGGACTGAACCAGACCTAATTCTACTACTTTCTTTTTTTTTTGTCAATAAAATCGCGCTCCATCTTCATACCGTGTTCTCCCTTCGTTTATTTTTATCTCGATGAACAGACTTTGATAGATCACATAGACATCAATCAAATAACTGATTTGAAATATACAGTCGGTGTGGAAAGTATTCGTACAGCGACCAATTTTAAATAAAATGTTGTGCGTCAACGTCAGTTACAAATTTTAAGGGGAAAAAATGATGAATAAATATTCTTGGGTGTTTGTAGAAGAGATTCCGTGGAAACTAAATTTTATTTTCTTCAGGATTAACAAAAATATACAATAAGAACAATTGAATGTAAGAAATCGTCGCACAGAAAGTATTCGTACAGTTATGAATAATGAACAATAAACTATAAAAGAGCAATATATTTTTTATATTTTAATAATTTGTAGGATTGCCTTTGGATTTTATAATAGCATTAAGTCTTCTGGGCATGGAATTTACTAGATTGGTTGTTACAGCCGGTTCTATTTTGTTCCATTCTTCTAACAAAGCGATCTTTAAACTTTCTTTTGATGAAATATTATGATTACGTATTTTTTTTTCGAGGTAATCCCATAGATGTTCTATGGGATTTATATCTGGCGATTGGGGCGGCGTTGGTAAATATTTTGGCGTGTTGTATAATACCCATTGCCTTGTATTATATGCAGAATGCTTTGGATCATTGTCGTGCATGAATATAAAATTGTTTTTAAGACCCATTTTATTTGCACTAGCATGGAGATGTTCTTTTAAAATATCAATATAAACTGTATGGTTCATAATACCGTCAATAAAATGTAGAGATCCCACTCCATTTGCACTCATACAACCCCAGACTAATACAGATCCTCCTCCATGTTTTACCGTCGGTTGTAAATTTTCTTTTTTGAACTGTGTATTTTTCTTCCTCCACACTGTAAATTTTTTTTTAGAGTTAAATATTTCGAATTTGCTTTCGTCAGTAAAAATTACTTTATTCCAATATTCGATTGGTGTATTGATATGTTGTTTCGCGAATTCTAATCGTTTCTTCCGGTTAGTTTCGTTTACAAAATACTTTTTTCGTGCTATTCGACCATGATATTCGCTGCTTCTCAAATAGTCACGCACAGTACTAGCTGACACATCTATGCCAATATTGTTTTTCAATTCCGTTGCAATTTGTACGGCAGTTATGCGTGGGTTTTGTTTCACTTTACGAATAATTAGTCGTCGATCATACTCGTTTATCTTACGCGGACGCCCATTTCTTCTCTTATTTGATACAGTTTTTCGTTCTCCGAATCTATCAATTATGCTTTGAATGGTAGATCTTGCTCTATTCACTATGGAAGAAATTTCACTAAGTGATTTACACTGATTGTGTAATCGAATAATAATTTTTCGCTCTTCTTCCGTCGTTTCGCGACTTTTACGACCCATATTGGAGTATATTATAAACCAACTTATTTCTATTAGTGCTCTGATCAAACTAATAACTTTTGTTTTTATTTGCCACATTCCGAAGATCGTGTTATGTTTTACATTATTAGTTTATTATTCATTATTCATAACTGTACGAATACTTTCTGTGCGACGATTTCTTACATTCAATTGTTCTTATTGTATATTTTTGTTAATCCTGAAGAAAATAAAATTTAGTTTCCACGGAATCTCTTCTACAAACACCCAAGAATATTTATTCATCATTTTTTCCCCTTAAAATTTGTAACTGACGTTGACGCACAACATTTTATTTAAAATTGGTCGCTGTACGAATACTTTCCACACCGACTGTATGTGTTTCTCAGGTTAAAAATATCTTTGATCGATGGAACACTCGAATCGTATGACTGTTAGTATTATAAAGCAATTGAAATCGGAGTAATCAACGCATAACTCTATGTATGTTAATCACATAAAACGCATGGATCGTCAGAAAAAAAACAATTGAATGAATTAAGAGATATGTGGATGAGAGAAGCGTTTTTGTTGCTTTTTTTTTTTACTTTTTTTTTTGTATAGGCCATGTGAGTCTACCTTACAGCTCGAAAGCATATTTCCTGCAAGTGTACTATTTGTAATCATATTGTACCAATGATGGGTAGCAGCGCCCGCGAGGAAGCGATGCATGAGCACTTCTAGAATTTGTACGGCTTAGAGCAAATAAATGTAACCTAATCCTAAGTTAACCTAGCCTAAGTAAATCCGATAAACTCGTCGAATGTCAGAGTGAATACAGACGTACGTGGGCAGACATACTATAATACGGATTATTGAGAATACCGGTAGTCAAGTTTTCTGTTATACGCCCGTGCTCGTGAGTTCTTCGTCGGACACTTGATCTGCCCATCACTGTATTATCATGTATCGAAAAAAAGAATAAAGTGGCACACAGCTTTCGAACTTTCTCGGTGATCGCATTCTACGACGGGACACATTCGAATCTGTAAGGAGCATCTATAGCTGTTTCTTATCTCCTTAAATAACCGTCTATGACCGAATCATAATCAAAGACTAATTCTTCTAAGCAGCATTCAAAAACAGAGTATATAATATAATATATTTGTAGATTATATATATATATATTATAATGAGCTATATCGAGCAAAAAAATGTACGGAAACAGAAAACAAAAAATCAATCTAGTAAAAAGATGTTTTTCTGTGTGTGGTTTCTTATGTACACCAACATACCATTCTGCAAGTGTGTGTGCCGCAGAACGTATTTTGACAAGACTATTCGAACAATGAATCGATAAATGTATCAATGAATACGAGATTAAGAGGATAGAAGAAAAAGAACGAAATTTGTCGATTCTCTAAACGAGATGGAACGAATTGTCGAAATATGTTCGGCTCACATGATCAGGGTATCAGGGTACGGGTGATCAGGGTATCATGTATAAATATCAAAGATACACAATAAAATTAAACGAACTGAAAAAACACGACGATGTCTAAAAAAAATAAAACAAAGAAAATTGAATAAAACGCATGCGATGTAGAGTAGCCTAGGTATAGCACACGTAAAGCAGCAAATGAAAATGAAAATGTGAATGAATGTTAAAACTAAAATCTTTTCTTGTTAAAGAAACTTCGTCAAGTATTATTGTTTTGGTAAACGAACGACAGCTTGTACATCGTATTAATATTAGTTAGGTACCGTAAAAAGGAGAAACGATAAAACGAAAAAAAGAAAAGACGAACAGTTCACCGCTACATCGATATTAGATTACATTTTACGTATAATACTTGACTAAGCGTACCCAGTGTACCATTTCTCAAACGCGAAAGCAACAAATACACTTGTTTAAACATTACTTCTCTTATCTTGCTGCTGGTTCGATAATTTTGTTTCTTTAAAGCCAATAAGTAAGACATTCGTTACTAAAATCGATTAGCTGCAAAAATGGTACCAGGGTTCAGAGTGTTTGTTAAACAATAAGCAGGACTTACAACGCGCGCAGTACCCAGCGACACAAGTCTGGCGGCCTTTTTTACCTGTACGCCCAAACGGTGTTGCGTGTGACGACTTGTCTGCTTTACCAGTGCGCATATGAATTCAGATTGCAGTTCAGGTTGATCTAAGCATTGTTGTAACGCGTTTTGCGCTAATACCACGTGGTAGTCTATGCCTGCTTGCTCCACTGCCACCGACATGAACAATTGGCAAGCCTGTTCGTACAAAAATATTCCTTTCTCGATTGTGTTCTTAACAACTTTCGTTAACTGCTTTTTAACCCCTTGCCGTACAATTTGTTTGCTATATGCGTCAATCAAAACTATACATAGCAATAATATTAAAACAAATAAAGAAAATTAAAATGTGAGTATTTTATATTTAGCAATCTCTGACTATGGATTGGACCTAAACTTGAAGTTCAAGAGTATTACAAATCTTAACAGGATTTGACACATTTGAATTGTGTCACACATGTGAATTGTGTTTGAATTGTGAATACGGCAAGGGGTTAATATTCCTAGCATATATTAACCTTGAAGAGCTTGATGGCCTCTGTTTGCAAGGCTTCGGATGTCAAGCTGGTCAGTGGACTAGTGATATTCTCTTTTGTATGAAGCAGCAACGGATGTCTCCAAAGAACACAGCTAGGATCTCCGTCAGTTTCCATCAGTCTCTGAACCAGTTGTTCGTACTGGGTTCCCGCGCTGGGTCCTCCACCGGAAACGACCGTCAAGTGGTACAGCCAATTGTCTTTCTCCTGTTTGTGGGGCATCAGCAAATACGTAGGACCTTGATGAGTGGGGAAGATGCCAATCGTCCTTTCGTGAGGACATTCAGCGTCCCTTTCCTCGCTGTCGCTGTCGGACACGTGCTCTACCTCTTCCACTCTGGCGTCCCTCATGTTTATTTGTCCAATAGGATTCTACAAAAAAAGATTTGTTAGACAACTCTGCATCTGATAGCGTGGATCGTACTGGAGGACTTACCGTATCGTTAGGGCACTTAAAGTAAAGGAACATTTTTCCGATGAGGACGCACCAGCACTTCTTGGCATGCCCGTTCTTCACCTTCGTCAACCAGCCTTGTATCGTTGGCTTGTTGTCCTCTTTGCTGAGCAAAAGTTTTGTCGCGTTCCGCCTTTGTACATTCTGCAGAACTCTTATCCAGTCTTCCATCGTCGCTATGCAGTCTGCCGTTAAATAATACGTCTTTTTGCCCGTTGCTATCTCGAACGTGGCTGCGCCTTCTGCCCTGTTTATCCTGATACAAAGATTCCGTTTAATATATAGATTCTTAAATAACGTTTGCGATGAAGTAGATATATACCTGCACACTTCATCCAACACGATCTGCCCTTGCGGCTTTCGATTCACGTCGTTCTGGCTCTTCCAATAGGTGAGTACTCCGTTCTTCAGCACGAACCACCTCTTCCGCCATGTTTTCAGTTTGCCACCGAGTTTCGCGAGATGGCCAGTCTTTTCCAGAGATTCCTGGCGTTTTGGACTCTCGCCAGAAACGCGCATCAGTAAGCTAGGCATACTAGATTCGAGGGAAGTCGAGCTGAGCGCGTCAGGAGGTATCGCGTAGTCTTCCGACAGGCCAGATTCCAACGAGGTATCTGCGACAACGAAATAGTTCTCAAGTTGCGGAGTGTAGAATTTTCAAAGTCTAAAGACTCGACGACGTTAGAGAAGCGTACCACGTTTCACGCTTTTGCTGGGAGAGCCGCTGGAGCTTCTCTTAGCAGGACTAAGGCTGCTGGTGGTTTTCACGCTCTTCGACGGACTGCTTCCGCTGCCCAGCGACGAATCCGTGTTATCGGACGAGCTGTTGGTGATTCTGGTGTTCGTCTCCGTTTGATTGGGATGTTCCTCGCCATCTGAACTGTCGTCGGAGCTGTCGCCGAACGGCATGGACCTGATCTGACTGGCTCGTCCTGAATCACCGAAAATTTACGAAAATCAAATGCTTAAGTAAAAAGAGGTAAGACGCGAAAGAGATTGGAAGTACAAGCGTGTAGATAGTTGACAGAAAAAGACTTACCCTTGACCGTTGCGTAGACTGGAACCGAAATATCGCAGTAGCCTTGGGAATTGTGCGCAGTCAGGTTGTGTCCTGTTGCTTGGGAATGTTTCGATGAGCTTGTCGTGTTGGTCATCGTGGAAGGCGCGGATTCCTCGTTCGTCGGTGGACCGATGCCAAGCCCACCGTCTGCTACCTACAATATCACAGAATGTCGCGTTTATTCGATTACAAATTGCAACAACTTCGGGAACGTGTCTTCGCGCGCGTTTCGCTTTACATCTCGTTTATCAGCGAGCACTCGCGGTTTCAAACCTAACCTGTACAGGTCATCAACGTTGTAAATGTACATCAGTCAAATACCTGATAAATCTTAGCCTCCCAACTGGGAAATCGGTGCAGGGGTGGAGTGGGCGGTCGAGGACCCTGTGCATTCTGAGTCCAATTCATCCCTTCTCTACTAGGCGTGTAAATCTCCGCGTAATCGTGTACAGCTTCCGAGCTGCCGCTGTCTCTGCTCGTTTCCGAAATACCCGGTATATTTGGTAGCATCACCAGATTCTCGACGGCCGCCGCCAGCTCTTCGGACAGTAGGCTAGAGCAGAAAAAGAATGGCAAGCATAAAACAGGGAACTAATTAACCCTTTCGCTACGGTGGAGTCGATTAACAAGCATCAATGTTATACGCTCGTATGTAGATAGGTGGTGTGCAGATTAGGCTTCCATTGGATAAGAGGAAGTGTAGGGGAAGGAACGTTTGACCGCTTACGTTCTATGCGACGACATAGCTAGGCTATCTAACTTCGAAAGCAAGCGGTGAAATCCAGTTACGCTACAGTTATTAACTACCGGAACATTGAAAATGTTGAAAAGGTAGTTTATGCTCGCCACATTGACGGATTCTTTTGAAACTTGGTACATAGGTTCTCTATAGGTAGTAAAAGAATCCTATTGAATTTGGTGGTGATTGGTCCACCTGCACTGTGGTGGGAGCAGGTGGAAATGCTACAGTGTACAGAGTGACATATTCCGGTAGTTATATTTATTGTGTTTACATTCTAGTTCTTAATTAAGTTTAGGTGTCTTCCTAAAGGTCTAAGGAGCTCGGAAGGAACGAACTTAGGAAAGTCCTAGAGTTTGCGAAACTTTCTAAGGAGAATTCGAATTGTCCAAGGAGCCTGACGCAGATCGTTATCCTACATTGCCTCTTGGTACAAAGGAAGCCTACGGAGTTCGAATCGACAAGAATTCGAAGAAAAAAGAAAAGATCGTGCTGAAAATTTAGAGGTAACAGAGTATACGGGTTGAGAGATCCCCGCAGGAAGTCCCAGGACGTTACAGGGTACCACATTTTCGAGAGTCGGGCGCCGCTATCACGTCGTGAGACCTCCCAAGGAGAATCGAAACACGTTTACAACGACGTTTATTACGATACAGGTTGACGGACGACGCTAGGTAGAGCTAGTAGAGAAGCGGAAGGAAGCGAGTATTACGAGAGGCGAGAAGAAAACGCATTCGAAACCGTGGTAGAAAGTACGTGATTCCACCTCGAATCCATGTTGGTGGTAGTGATTCCTCGCTGTATCGTTCCACAAGCGGACAGGTGTCTTCGATGCTTGGTGCCTGTCTGAGGTTCCGCCACGGCACTCTGCACGTTTTCCGGAACCGCCTGCGGTGTTCCTTCGAGGCTCTCCGATCGCCTTCGTAACGTCGAATCCACTTCTAGGGACAGGGATGCTCTTGTGGGTGCCTGTGACAAAATTTACACTTCAGTTTCGGTTCCGTTCGAATAAATATATGCACGTTTAATTGCGATACTGTTATCTATAGAGACAACTACGGAAAATGTACTATAAAGTTACTCTATCAATTACTTCCTATCAATTACTTTCGATAAATATCGTGTGTTATATAATTTTGTAAACACGATTATCTCGGTAATCTTGACACGAAGTTTTGTTAAATTGGCGGCTATTAAAGTGTTAAAAATAGTTTAAGTATGCGTTTTATAGTTTAAACAGTATGCGTCATCGAGAGGAAGAGACTCACAGGTGGTTTCAGGCCGATATTCGTAATGTGATTTCTCAGCAGCTCCAATTGCTGGTTGCACTTGTTGTTCTGTTCCCTTAAATGTTGATTCTGTTGCTCCAATTCCCTCAATTTATTGGTGACCCATTCCTTTATCCTCGCGGCCTTCGCCTCTACCTGCCTCGCGTCTTGAAGCCGCAACTGTCTCTGCAAGCAATGTGCAATTGTATTTCTGAATCGTTGCTTTATCTCGATTCGAGAACTCGTCTTATCAAAGCATTCTGCAGTGATACGATGCGTCATAGATACAGAAATGTTTACGTGTTAAAAATACTTGGAAGTTCGGATGTACCGTGTGAAATTTATGGAAGAGATTTGTGGAGTGATCGAATGTTAGAAAATGGATTGATATTGTTACCTGTTCCTCGACCTGTGTCTCTAGCTTCGAGATGCAAGCACAGTGAATGTCCTCGATCTTGTCATTCTGCGTACCGGAAGTTGACGGCAGCGAATGCGGTGGAGAGCCAACGCCGGATGTGCTCAAGCAGTATTCACCCTTCACTAGCCGCTCCTCCATCATCCGTACCTGCAACGATATCGAATGTATCTTTATCGTTCTTGCAACAGTTGCTTTCAATCATTTTTTAATTACTTTCAGTACATATTTTAGAGGTTGAAAATTGCGTTTAATTACGAGACAGTTTAGCTGTAATAGGATATAAGGGTTGTACAGGGTTCAAACACGATTTCATAGTATAAAATATTCAAGACGTAGAATACCTTATATCAGTAATAATATTTCAAAATTTCCAAAATCTCAAGAGCAACATGCACTGTGGTTTCATTCCCAACAGAAAACCCAGTTATACCAAAGCATACGACTCTCTCGAGGTTAAATAAAATTGTTTTTTTTTCGTCCGAAATTGTAATCAGAATTACCTTTCACCGCGATTACAATTTGCAGCCAACGAGGAATGCGTTTGTCCCGCATGAAGCGACTCGGTATAACGAAATTAGTGGAAATTGAACAGCAATATCGTTGAAAATTGTCCGGTAGAATACCGTTGTCCAGGGTGGAAGCATGGCAGTTGCGGGACGCGTGGGATCGTCGAGTAAACAGCGTAACAGGGTGGGAAAGAGAGAAAGAGGGTGATTTGCGTGTAGACCTGGTGCACCCCTTTTTCTGACACGCTGCTGGCGAGCTACGTTTCACAGCAGCTGTCAAAAATCGATAATCGCGTTCACGCGGAGCACGGACATGTACGTAAGCGTACCGAACGTTCACCAAGGCACAAGGGGAGAGTGTATCAAGAAAATCAATACACCAGGGGGGGAAAATCCTCTTGTGTTGTCTGATAAATGTGTTTTCCATCGTTCGTGTACGTACATGTTGCTTTCCTAGTATTCTTATCGATCACTCGCTACGTTTTCACGTTCATTGTCGTCGTTTATCAACGGTCGAAGACCGCGTGGTTTCTTTTCGCACTTTTTTTCTATGACGAATTGTTGGAAATTTTATTGAGAGTAATACGAGAATTGTTTTATGTAATTTTATATAATTTAATAGAATTTAATACAATTTAATAGAATTTAGTATAATTTAATACAATTTAGTATAATTTAATAGAATTTAATAAAATAGGTAGCATCGTATGTGAAAATATTTTCATATTTGTATGATTTCAGGACTACGTTTCTAATATTTTTAACTTTGTATCAAATCAAATATTTATTGTCCTTTGTTAATATTTATTGTTAACATCACTGAATTATTCGTTCAATTGTTAATAGTAGAACGATCAAGTTTTAGAACGTACACGTACACCATGTTCCACCATGAAATCACCGCAGCTCACGAAATGCCACGTGCAGCAACCCTTAAGAATCCACTTTACGAAACGCATGTATGTCTTAAATTCTAACCGTTCACTCGATAAAATGAAAAACTCGCAGCAAAAATTAATACGTTCTACTCTGCTCGACAACTAATCTTTTATCATACAGTATGTATATATAACAATCTAAAAGGTGAAAAATTTAGTTTGCAATTGAATGCACAATGGAAGGTTGTAACTTTTATAACAATTTTAATTGTGCAGTCACTAATTTTCTTTTCGTGATCACACAATGTGACCATAAGGAATGAAACAATTAGAAAAATAAGGAAAACGTAAAAAAAGAAGCGCAATTCTTACCAAGATTTCGAGTGGCCATGATAGCCGATCCGCAGTTAATCAGAATCATCCGAGGACCTCTTTAAACTCTTCCCTTTGTCCCAGTGGAGGGTTCCTCGACTCTCGAGGACACTCCCAAAGCAGAAAGCACGATTTCTCCCGTTCTATATAATCGAAACGTTTTAGCGTCTCTCCCGTGGGATAACGAGAGACTGCAAAAGAAGAGGGTTGCGGTAACGCACGACGCCGTTGATCGAACGGAACTGAACTGAACGGAACCTATCCAGCTAAAACACTCTTCCTACGGGCTTTCCAACAGCCGATGAGTCACGTTTGGCTGTTGGCCAATGGCAGAATTCGTAGAGGTCCTCGTGTCCACGCACGCCACCCCGAACACGCTGCCACTATGACAACCACGAGACGTCTTCAACTTTATTAACCTTTATGGGATCACCGATCGTTCGCACGGTTCAACGAGCTGCGGAATATTGATAGAAAACACGAAGATGACAATGGTAGGGAGAACAGTTTGGTTGGACCACGTCTCTTCTTGAGATTTATCGATCTGTTTCACCGCTTGTATCTCGTAAGCCTGCGCTCGTCGACGCCACGCGGAACCTTATACGACAGGAAGAATCGGTAGATGTCCTCGAGCTGATAACGATTTCGATCGAACACGTTCATTAAAATTTGCAGAGAAAGCTCTACTTCGTTAAGGATTCTTTCGTTCGGCTCCTTTTCCTTGCTAGGTCTTCAGCTGATAATGGAGAGATTTCGAAACCTTAGCATTTTTCAGGACCCTGACATTTAGGGAATTTGGGTTTTTAAATTGTAGAATTTGGGAAGTTTGGAATTCGAGGAGACCTTGAAATCTCGAAACTCGTAGAAAAGAAAAGGTTCCAGAAATATCGGAAAAAGTTGGCAGACGTTCTCGGTTCGAATGAAAGACAACGACCCCACCGAGTTCATCATTCGATCGAACGTCCGACGACTTTTGCAGACGTTCGAATCCTGTCTAAAGATTTATCGACTCGTCTCGTGTCTCTCGGAAGCGCAGGCCCGAAAGCAAAATACCGAGGAACCAGAAATAGCGTCGTGAAAGAATAATTTCAATCCTGCTTCATTGATCTACGATGCAACGAATTGTTATGTCTGATATTCTCCACCCATGAATCTTTGCGAAAGATTGATCTACGGGCAAACTAGATTATAAACTCCTGTAAACGAAACGAATCATCGCTGCAATTTTTTCGCTGACTAAAAACATTTTGTTGAACAGAAAACAAACAGGATAGAAGACAAACGAAACTGGTTTCTTTTCATCCTTTTAGACCCACGTGCGCGTGTACGAGTGTCACCTCGACGTCGAATCGCGTTGGCTTCCCGCCAAAACTAGCCCGCTAATGTGCATGCAGAAATCTTCATTCAGTTATGACCGGAGAACGATAGTGTTATGAAACGAATTACTAATTGGGTCGACAACTTATCAACGCTCGAAAGAAATGGAAGAAAGACTGCAAGCAGAAATTGTAGATTTGCTTTATCTGGGGCTTTGGCTGAATTATCAAGTTATCGATGACCAGTAATATTCATAGTTAACGCGTTGATCACTGGACGTTACTCATAGTCTGTTACACATGGAACGAGTCATAAGTTAATAGTCATCGTTACTCGGAAGCAATCACGGTTAATAGAGAACGTTATCCACAATGTGATCCACATTTGATACTTATAGTCGACTGTCTACCAACGCTATTTCTACAATATGTTCCGCGATAAAATCAGTCGAAACAGAATGATCTATAGATTGAAATCTTTCGACTCTAATCAAGTTCTTATTTTTCTCGTATTTCAATTTTGTTCAACTTTATCACAATTTTGTTCAAAATCACGGATAAAGAAAGAATAAAAAAGGGTCATTAAAGCGATGTATCAAAGTGAAAGAACAGTAAAGTAAAACAATTTGCGAGAAAGCGTTTGAAAAGAAATTGGTAGTCGAAAGAGTATCCGCAGGGTCAGTTTAAAGAAGTGGCTCCCGCAAAGAGGATTTGTCGGAGCGACGAAAAGCGAATCCGGCGCCACGGGTGCTTTGAAATATTTAAAGGAACTTGAGGGAGTCGCGAAAAAGGAACGTCTGCGTTCACCTTTATTTCGTTTGGTGCGGGGATGCTCACGGGAAACGAGGATTACTCATGAATTGGCCGTACGCCAATTCTATACGCGACACGTCTCGTGAAAGCGAGTCGTTAAACCGAGTCGCTAAATCGTCCTCCGCGATCTTGCTTATACCACACGATCTTTTTCGATCTCTTATCGCCGACAGATATAGGTAAATTCAATTAGTTCTTTCATGCCGGAGATCAATGACGTCTATGCCCTTCTATAGTAACGCACTTTGCACTTATGACTACCCATTGATGACATTGCGATCACTTTCGTATTTGTGTCACTACACTTAGGGAAATCTGCAGTTCTTTCGCGTTACACTGTCTATATTGTTCGATGAACGTTCATTGATTTCGAGAGAATATAGATTTGTAGAACGTTTCATTTTGCAATTGAACTTTCGTGGAAAATCGAGTGGATGAGTTCATTTGCAAAGCAGAAAGTGTACTATGGTTGCCTTAACCTTTGCAGCCATCGAGGGTTTAATATTTAAATTTTTGTATCGACATCGAAGCTTGCGAACACTTTCCGACACTCTGCAAGACGTGGAAAAATGATCAAAGGGAATAGGAAATACTTTCGGTGAGGTTAAAAACGACACAAGGCTTCGATCGCGCAAAACATTTACGAGGACCAGGAACAAAACGACTCGATAAACGACGAAGAGAATAAATTGCGTTTACCTTTCATCGGTGTCACCTGGTGAGCTCCATAGTTCTCGAGACGCGTTGGTTCAGCCCTCGGTGTCGACCGAACGTGTGTCCAAAATTGGCGAGAGAAAAACCGCGACGTCGAGAGCACGGGAATCGAGCGAAAGGATCGCGAAAGGCGAGTAACCGGTAACGGAAGTGCACGTGGTTCACGAACGCTCGACTTCTCGCTCGAATTTCGAGGTCATAACAAAAACGATGGTCTTGCCGGCCGGTTGCACGGCCATATTGTCACCTCCTCTCTTTCTCTCCTCTCGCTCTCTGATGCTCTCTTCGTTGGTCTATCAGGATTTTCAGCTGGTCGTCTTTCTCCTATCCTCGTGGCTCGTCTTTCTCGCGGGGCCGAACGCAAAAATCAATGCGACGTAACATGCGCCCTGACACTCGGCCATCGTGCACCACCGACCGAACTTCCTTGTTCCACCGCTCAAACCTTTCGCTCCCTATATATACTCTCCACCAATATTCCGATCAACATTCTTTACAGGTTTATAGCCGCTTTTACCGCCGATCACGCGATATCGAGTGCTAGGTGTCGATCACGCGACACATTGTGAACGCTACCAACAGATAATGCTACTCGCATGCAATATTATCCGTTGTCGATGCTGTACACGGTCAATATTGTCTACGCTATTCATAGCCAATATTGTTCGATACCAATGGATAATACTACAACAGCCAACTTTACCTATAATAAACGCTGTATATAGCTGATAGTACCCACAGTCAATACAGTGGTTTAACGCTTATAATATGGGTTGGTACAACGTTTTTGAAATTGGAGGAATTTTATGATGAGTATGGAGTATAGGATGTAAAATACGAATGTCTAGTGCATACGTTGCATGAAATTATAAAAGTAGCAAATACTAAGTGGCGACTTACCTCTAGTTGCAAATCTAGTTTAAAATCGCCATTTTAAACTTTCTTTTGTTCGACGATACTAGAGTTAAAATCGCCATTTTAAACTTTCTTTTGTTCGACGATACCAATGGATAATACTACAACAGCCAACTTTACCTATAATAAACGCTGTCTATAGCTGTTAGTACCCACAGTCAATACAGTGGTTTAACGCCTATAATATGGGTTGGTACAAAGTTTTTAAAGTTGGAGAAATTTTGTGATGAATATAGAATATACGATGTAGAATACTAATGTCTGCTATATATGTTGCATAAAATTATAAAAGTAGCAAATACTAGAGGTAAGTCGCCACTTAGTTGCAAATCCAACTTAAAATCGCCATTTTAAACTTTCTCTTGTTTGACGATACCAATGTATAATACCACAACAGCCAATTTTACCTACAATAAACGCTGTCTGTAGCTGATAGTACTCACAGTCAATACAGTGGTATTAACGCCTATAATATGGGTTAGTACAAAGTTTTTAAAATTGGAGAAATTCTCTGACGAATATAGAGTATACGATGTAGAATACGAATGTCTGCTATACGTGTTGCATGAAATTATAAAAGTAGCAAATACTAGAGGTAAGTGACGACTCAGTTGCAAATCTAGTTTAAAATCGTCATTTTAAACTTTCTTTTGTTCGACAATGTACGACACGGCAATCTATTTAACAAGTGCTTTGGTTTGCAAGCTAGGTGTATGAAAGTTGGGTGTGTTTGCAATGCAAATATACCCAGGTGGGTGTGATTCGATGTAATCGGAAATGAATTGGTCGCGTTCGGTTGTAGTTAAGTCCCCTCAAAGGATTAATGCTCGCGTGTAGGATTAGGAGAACAATCTGATAATTAGGGAATTATTATTATATTGCGACAAAGGGCTTTGAACAGTGTGCGAGAGGATATCCTTTGTCTTTAGATTGCCATCGACAGGTTCATTCGGCGTATAATGGAAATCGCGAATCAATATCGTGCTTCGCTGGTACAAGGGTATTGTCCGAATGTAGCTGATTGCCTGCAGGTGGTACGCCACGGAAAACTGGAGTAGCAGTCGGTAAAGGTCAGAGAAAACGAAACGAGGGTAGAAAATCGATGGGGTACTCGGTGGAGAGTAAAGTTCTAGCAGCTGTGGACGGTGATTCCCTCTGGTCGGTAACGCAGTATCGATTTTAACTTTAACGTTCACGAATGGGTCAATGTAGACCCCTATTTTTCTCTTTTCACCCTTTGCGAGTACACACGAGAAGAAATACAGCTTCCTTCGTAAAAAGATGAAAAGAAATTTTTACCATTCTCTGCAAGAAAGTAGTTCATGCTAAGACCTGTTCGATGACATACTTTGTAAAGGAGTTTATTTTTACGAACGATGGAAATGCTTAATGGAAGATATTCTTCAGTTTTCGATTTACCCGATAATCCAGAGGGATTAAGGAGGTCTAAGAGCATCGTTGCTATTTGCTAAATGAATTATTTACCCTCGAGGTCTCCGGGTCAGCTTGTCGAGCATTAACGACATCCGGCGATCATTTACATCGAAGTAACGTTTTAATCACGGTTCGATTAACTCTAGACGCTCTGACCACTCCCTGATTACTGGCCGAGAAATGCGAGGAAAGAAGGGGAATTCTATTACAAAAGGAGTGATAGTAATTTATTCTCACCTTGTCCTCCGCCTCGTCAGCTCGGCCCTCGGCTTCCAAGACCCGCTGCTCGAGCTCCGAGAGCTGTAAACATAAAATAACATGATTTACTAAGTGTTTCCGAATAAAAACTTCCGATTGACAGCTTTTCGATCTCTGCTGTAGTCGATTATTAATCAATGTAGGTTGAAGAGAATATAAACTACATCTGGTTAAATATCGAAGTATAACAATTGCTACTTTTAAGAATGCTGAAACTTAACAACTAAATTCTTTGCTAAAAATATACATTCGATACATGAATATCTAGAATAAAAATCAAAATGATCCAGAAGTAAAGACGATATAATCTTTGTTACACGATTCGAAGATTCACCCAATAGAGGTCCCTTAATCCGAATTCTTGCATTGGCCCGAAAATCAAGGCCCATTGTCGCGTTATCTCGACAGCCAAACATCGCGGGATCGATCATTCGTGAACAGTCATTGTCTCTGGACAATGAGCGACCAACGTCCATCGGAATGGAAGCCACGCTGCGTGGGAAGATACACGGCAGCCGGAGGATGTTTCGTAAAAATATGAAATATTCATAATCTGGCGTCAGCAGGCGCCGAAACGAGAAGCAGAGAATTCGCAAGTTAGAGGGGCTGCCTGTTCTTCTCCCGCGTCATCTAATTTTCTTTCGAAAGAGGAAAAGTTCCATCAAACTTGCTTAAGTCCACGGGCAACACGTAGATGCACGACCGACGAGAGTTTAATGGATACCGCAGACTTAAGCGGCTCTTCAAAGTCCGCTTGATCCTTCAAAGATTGATACGCGCGAGTCACGGACTGACACGCTCGTATTTTCTCCAGTCATCCCGTGGGAGACACGAAAATGCCTGCTTCCGGCGAATTGATTTCTGCATGGCAAGCCTGCAGCGGCCAACTTTCGTGAACTTTATGATTTCGTCTATAATTGATCGGCGAGTTTCGTGCATAGGTCATACGCCGTTAGGCGAATTTTCGTCGAATGCATCGATTTAAAGATTCATTAAGGTAAGTTGCCCAATATCTGACACTCCACCAATAACTGATACTTTTAACTTTGTAATTAATTAATAAAGACTCTATAAATAATATCTGTTTCTCATTGTGTGTATTATGCAACGCCATCTCTGATTTATGAGAATCGTTATGCGTGAACTTATCCAAATTTTGTAATTATTGTTTACAAGGCGGCACGTAATTTTCATTAGCGGCTTCTTCTATCACTTAAGGTTAGAAACACGTCATGATATTTTGCTTTGTATTTATTTTATTAAATTATTTTTAGAGCAACCTTATATTTGGGCAACCTACTGTACGCGGGTTACATCGATAACGTGTTGAGTAACTTCCATAGAGTTTTTTTAGAATGATTTATTTACAAAGAAGAACGTAATAAAATTGACGACAAAAACTGTTGAACCGCTCAATTTCTATGCGCGACGACGACTGCACGCGGGGACAATAAAAAAAAAGACTGTCTGTGCGATTAAAACAATGGCGATATATATAGCGACCAAACAGAAATGGATTTCAAAATTAGATCATTAAATCTAACACGTTGATAAAAACTGACTGGAGTTACAGATCGATTACGAAGAATAAAGTTTGACACGGTTTGAAGTTGATCGACGACGCAGGATGAAGCTTAAAGTTTAATGTAAACGACGATATAAACGTCCCATGAATATTTTCGAAAAGATCGATCATGTGTCGAAAGACGAAGTTGAGAAGCGATCGACCATTTGTTCTGATAAGCGTCATTTTGTAGCAACAGCGACAAAACGTTTAAGCAGCGTAATTTGTTAAGCTTTACGCTCAGTCTTTAGTTTTTTGTGAAACGACTCCTCTCGGAAGATCCCAAAAGAGTCATCATCCGGAAAAAGGTGGTATTCGCAAAAATGGATAATTCATTGCGAAAGTCCGATACGTGGTACAGCGAGGACCGTGATTTAAGTGTTCGCGGAATTAGCAAGGTAGCCCCATTAAGCTGGCCAGAATCAGGCGAGCTTGACTTTTTCCAGTAGAGAACCGGCTTAAAAGTATTCCGTGGTTGACCCGAGGGACAATATGAATTGCTCTTAAAGTCGAGCCTCGACCCGTATATTAACCTCCGTTTTAATTAATCACCGAGCTCGCGGGACACGCCTCTATTTCGCCGTCGTTTTTTCACCTAACCCTACGAAACTTGCAAAATTCGCGTGTTATTGGCCGGCTCCCCTTAAAATTCCGTTGTTCGCCGCACCCTCATCATCGCGTACATGATATTACATACCTTCTCGAGTCACTCTCGCGCCGACTATTATTCAAAAATTCTAATTCTATTTTAAAATTCACTTTCGAACTTTATTAACTCGTTCAACGTCGCCGCCGAACAGCAGACAATATTTACAGTGCCGGACAAAATGGACGATTGATGTATTTGTGTATATCGTACAATAGAACAAGGTATATGTACATTTTACCCTATGTATTAGATGTGTCTTATATAGTATGCATATAGAATTGCAAGTTTGTATCTTGTGCACAAAAACAGTTATAGAAAATAATGTAAATATGTTTTGATTTTAGTAGGACAAAATGATAGGACGATTGATATATTTGTGTATATCGTACAAGGTACATTTTACCCTATGTATTAGATGTGTCTTCTATAATATGCATATAGAATTGCAAGTCTGTATCTTGTGCACAGTTATAGAAAATAATGTAAATACGTTTTGATTTTAGTGGGACAAAATGATAGGACTTTATTTAAAAATACAATTGTATGAACAAAAACATCTTAAATGATATATTAATATTTTGTGAAGCCTTTTCGCTGAACAACATCTAATAAATGATTAGGAATTTGAACAATTTTTTAAGAAGTTTGTATACAACGTTTCTATTCAACAACTTCGCAATTTTGATAGTTTGATTTTGTGACCGTAATAACAGCATTCTGTCCACTTCACTTTTGTTTAATTGTTTTCCTCGACCCATTTTAACTTTAACACAAATATTATAGACAAAGGAAGATTTATACGTCTGCTTGAAAAACATCGCAAGTGTTCTATCATTTTGGCCGGGTAATGTCAGCCCATGTTTACATTTATTTCTATAACTGCTTTTGTGTACAAGATACAGGCTCGCAATTCTGTAGGCACCCTGTAGAGGACATATTTAATACATAGGGTTCGTAAAATGTATATATATCTTGTTATATTATACGATATACAGAAATACATCAGTCCTATCATTTTGTCCGGCACTGTATGTTAGCTCGAAAATTTACGTGTAGCTGGAATTTCGAGTCGTACGTTTCTAGAAGGAACTTCGACAGACCAAATATGGTCGGCGAATCCCACGGGGGTAGTTTTCGCTCTTCAAACATGAATCTAGCTGCAAAAAACATAGGTGAAATATTTCTTCGGCTTGTGCGTTGTATCAAAGTTTCAATAAAATCGCAGCGGTTTAATCCCTGGTTGGTGCTTTAATATAATTTATATTAACGCAAGTTGAAGTTTATCGTTGTACATCTACAATCGAATATTTTAGGTAGCGGTGAGAGATCGGTACGAGTTTAATTATCCTAAAAAGCGAAGGAGAAATAAGGACGAGTAGGCGAGGAAAGTAGGCGCAGAAGTCTAAGGAAAACGTTCGATCGTCCGTATCTCGAAGAGGGTTGCGCGAGAATTTCATCCCTTTGCTCGATGAAGATGGCTGAGCGGAAAGAAACGAGAGTCCAGGGTGAAAGAGAAGCTGAACAGACAGCGGAGAGAAGGATCTCATCAGGAGGGTGCAGTTAGCAGCATCTGGCGTTGAGAGGGAGCGAAAAAAAGGGAGGAACGTATGAAAAGGAAGAGGGAAGAAGGAAAAAAGGAGGAGAAAGGGAGGTATAGGCGTGGATTTTCCGTGACGTTGAAGTCGCGGTTCGCGAAGAAAGAACTGGAAAGTCTGGAGGCTCGAAGAAGGGGTACATTAGCCGCAAACGGGATACCAGAAGGATCTCTCAAACTGTCGTCGGTGCTTAAGCTCCTCTTCTTCCTCTGTTCCTTTCTGCCGCGATTCGGTAACGATGACAGCAGCCGGGCAATAAGGGCTTATGAAAATCGTGCATCTCCCCCCTCGACCACCATCGCGTCCCTTTTACTCGCTCGAACACACCCTTCCAGTGAATATATCTCGACACCATGAATAACCTAACCGGCGGACCAAGAGTTTCTCCTGAATCTTTCAACGAACGACAAGCTCGTTTCGCGAAAGATCAAACGACTAGTTAGCTCGGCTCCAAGCACCGCTTTAAATGTTTCCTGCCAATTGATGCATGCTTCCAGAAAATGGACCACTTTGACGCTACGTTTTTAGGGGACGAATATTTTGGATGTTCGAGAACGTCGAAAGTTGGTAAATTCAACGCGAACGATCCGTGTCTCGCGTGCGGAAAAACGATCTCGCTTGTGCGAGACGATAATGCATGTGTATGAGAACGCGGGGGTTGTTTGCGATGCAAAAGTTGATCGTTATCGGGTCGTTTTATGCGGCTACGAGGGAACGCATTAGTTAGAGGCCGTGCAACATCCACCTGCGGTCTTCGATGAAAATGAACAGGTAGCGCGGACAAAGGGGTAGAAAGAAAGCGAGACAATTAACATAAATGCGCGTGTAACGGACAGACCCGCGAGACGATTCTTCGGGAACAAAGTCGTGCGAATAAATTTTATTCCGCGTTCTGATGTTTCTCGTGCACGAGAAAGCCCGCGTCTTGCTCCGTAACGTCGGTCATAAATTTCGCCTCCTACGCCGACAAATGTGACACGCGAGAATTTCGGAACACCGCGTATAAGGCGATAACTTTAATCTGTGGCATTCGAGAAAGGGTGGAAAACTGTCGGAGTGATGGGGTGGGCAGGGATTGGTTCGTTAATGTTATCGGTGGGTCGCGTGACGCGAAACATAAAGCATCGTGCCTTCTTGAGTTTCGTTTCTCTTTGTGCCGGTGAATTTATGGCAGCTCGATCCTGTCGCGTGAGCGAAAAAGAAAGCGCGATACACGCCTGTCCGTGTCCAGTTAATTCGTTCCCTTCGGGAAAATCGTCACGCGAACTATCCTTGCCCTGTTCTTTCCCGGGCAAAGATATCCAAGAGTAGCGTTTCAGGAAGGTGTCATTACAGAAAGTAATGTTTCTCTTGGAAGATAAGTATTGTGGGATTTGGGAGCTTCGGACTCGATAAAAGGAAACGTGGGGAAGCAGGATAGTCGGGGAAGGCCAGAATTCAATTTCCGGTACTGGCGCTCTCTATTTTTACGACCTGTATCGGGGAAAGGACAGCTTAAGTTCGTTTAGAAGCGGTAATATACGGAGAGCCTCTTCTGGTATAGAGATATCGGAGAGATACAAATTTTCGAGCCAGTAATTTACACGATCTTGTACCGTAACAGATAAGAGACTTCACCACCGATGCAATTTCAAAATCATCCAACGCTGAAATTATTAAGCTCTTGCACTATGACTTGTCTGTTAGGTGCGTCAGACAGAACTAACTAATTATAGCTACAATATTAAAACAGACGAAAAAACTTGAAATGTTATGTTAACCCTTCGCAAACAGTTTGCAAACAGCAACTTAAAAATATTAATTAAAATGTTAAATGACTGCTTTCGAAGTTATTATTTCTCTACTAATAATTTCCACTGTTGTCTATTTCACTGTGTTTATACATCACATAAGCACTATTATAGAATTAATTAAATAATGCTTCTTTTAAATTATTGTATTAAATCGAATGGAGCCTAAGGGGCGCCTCTCGAGTGCAAAGGGTTAATATGTTATTATTCAATCGTTGACTGTGCAAATTATAATTGGACTTGAACTCCAAATTGGAGCGTATTGAAATTTTGAGTAAAATTGATCATGGCCGGCATAAAAGTGCGTCACGAGTCAAAATAGTGCAAGGGGTTAAATCGAATAAAATTTGTGCGAGAAAGCGTTAATGTAATCCTTAACGCGAATCAGACCGATCGACGAGGTGCTCGTAACGTTCCTAAACGACCAGCACCGTACATTTTTAATCAATTTTACGGAGCTATTGCGGCTCTTTACGGAAGTACATTAGCACTTGATGGCTTTCGCTGGACCCTCGAAGAGCCTTCGACCGAAATCCCACAGCCTCCTCGTTTCTCTCCTGTGCCTTGTATATTAATTATTTCGAGCGGAAAAGGGTACGGCAGGTCTCGTAGCTTCCCTCCAGAGAGAAAGGGTGAAATGGTCGGAAAGAAAATTACGTGGTTATGCTTACGAGCAACGAGATACACCGTTGACCTACATCGCAGTCTTTAGACTTTCGTCGTTAATGTTATTAATTAATATCGTGGCTGGAACTGATTCGGATCTCTCCTCTAAGATTTATGAACGCGGTCGCGCCTGCTTTCCGCTTTCGAGATAGATCGATGAGTTTGCATTAATAAATGACGGTATCCGAACCTGCTCTTCCGCTTGATTAATTTTCCTTTTTCGAACAATTTGATAAAATGATACGAGAGTACACGAACTCATCACGAAACGAATTTTAGAGGAAGAAAAAAAATAAATCGCTAGTATTTTGCAGCAGAGGTAACTTATGTACAAAGCAACTATCTAATTCGACCTCCGATCTAAAGTTGCAGATTTCGTTGACCGAGAAGGGAAGTAACCGTTTCCGACGATCAAATTGCTTTTAATCCTCTCCCATGCAACTTTAGAACGTTAAAACGCGCATCGACGTTTAATAAAATCCTACCGATGATATCTACGTAGTTGTTGAAGCAGTTTGAAACGCTTCGTTTAGCGAACTTCCAAGTACGTTCAACGAAGTTTCAGCTTTAATTTCCGTCAGAAAATTGAAGAAATCAGATTCGGAGTAAAGGGAATTACATTTATTCTTCGTTTAATCCGTGTTTCGGAGAAGCTTCTAAAAAGCGACCCCTCGAAGCTACCTGTTGTAGCGCGTTACACCTTCTCAACCCTTCTTCACCAAATTTCTTCCCGCTCTCGTTGCCATTATTATGGTTATTATCGTTGAAATGATCGCAGTGAAAGCTACTTAGACCTCACCCTGACCACCCTCAGACGCTTCTTCCTATTAATTATTCGTCCAAGAAACGAAGGAACAGTGGAAACAACCCCATTCAATTTCAACGATCTTTATCTCCGTCGGCTTTTCTTTATTTCCTCAATCTCTTAATCTACCTCTTCATTCGACCGCTGAAAGCGGACCACGTATACATAAGGACAGAACATTCATCCTGGCTTTTTATTCTTCTGCACTCTCGAGATCACGTACGAACCACAATTTTATCTTCGGCGCATTATATCACCGCGTAAAAAGCACAAAATTTAATTAACATTAAAAGTTTGTCGAAACTCCGGCAAAGAGACAAAAAAACGAGATGATCGTAGCTGTTTAAAATTTAATTGAAACGAATAAATTTGCGAGCGAACAGAGTGAAAACATTTCCTACGATTTTCACGTGGAAATGATGATGAATAGCGCGAAACGGGACAGGCGGCGCAGGTGAAAATCGATAACTTAATTTTCCATGCGGAGGATACGGTCGAGCCTGTTCGCGAATTAATTTCCGACGATGCAAATTTCATTAGCGGCTCCCGTTGTATTCGCGGTCGCCGGACAATGCCAAAGAGGACACACGCTCTCGACGATATAATTCATCGTTCTCCTATCAACGATGGAAATGGATCGATCAATTATTGGAACCTAACGACCGATCACGATTAACCAATCCGGTTGACCTTTTTCCGTTCGACCAACCGCGAAATTTCAGACGCGATACGCGATCGCTCGCATCATGCTCCGTAATTTGATTTTAATCATTTTACGCGTTATCTTCCTGGAGAAATCGTCGTATATTATAAGAATCAGACAACAAATTTTTCTTTGGAGGTATACTCAGGACGTATGCATTTTATACACAGGGTGTATAAAAAAGGTTGGAATCCTCGAATATTTCGTATAATATAAGTTTTACCAAAAAATGTTTCAGACAGAAGTTGTAGGGTTTAAAAAGTTGTATTCACTGGCAATATCATTTTAACCTTGAAGAGTCACTGGAAGGTCACTTCAATTTTTTTAAATGGAACATCTTATATATTTTTGCATATTCTTGTAGCTTACCTCTTATAATCTTATCCTAATACTTTTATGCACAGTATAATGAGATAAATTGGGTAAGATTATTGAAAAATGAATATTTTGTAAGATTTTGTAATTTGTCAAAATATTGGAAGTTTCAAACCTTAATAACTCAAAAAGTTTTTAATCAAAAAATATTTTATCATAGTGTTTTAGAAAGCTCTAGGTAAACTACAAGAATATGCAAAAATATATAGGGTGTTCCAGTTAAAAAAATTGAAGTGACCTTCCAGTGACTCTTCAAGGTCAAAATGATATTGCCAGTGAATACAACTTTTTAAACCCTACAACTTTTGTCTGAAACATTTTTTGATAAAATTTATATCTTTCTAAATATTCGAGGGTTTTTTTATACACCCTGTAGAAAAGTAACACTTTAAGATTTTACAATTTTTATACGTGTTATTTCTCTTTTTATAGAGCTGTATAAAAATGTTTACATACAAAAGACCATTCGATAGTTAATTACGGAAGATTTCTCGACGAATTTAGCGCTTTGCATCGCAGAAACTGTCAATTACGAGGACGAATACTGAAAGACGTCACGGAATTTTATAACAATATTTCCCCGATAATTTTCGAAAAATGAAGCGTCACTCACATTTTAATAGGGTGACTCCTTTTCAGCCGTACACACAGCTTATTACACCGAGAAGCGACAGACTGACAATTAAAAACCCTCGTTACAAAAGTAGAATAATAAGCTCGAAAAAAGGTAACAGCGTAATAAACTTACTATTAATAGTTCGTGAAATAATTTGAAACTATTTGGTTGATAGCAAAGGAGAGTTTCTTAAGCGGATACTTGATACTCGAGAATTGCTTTCCATACCCAAGAGATCTAATTATTATCAGACAGTGAGCTCGTCTGCGATGTTTGTCGCATGAAATGGTACGCATCAAACTTGCTCGTCGAAGTTCCACGAGTATCATAGACGAGCAGTCTGCATATTTCAATCCGTACAATTACCCTGGAGGTATACGAGTTTCCGAAAGCTTCGCCACAGAGGCAGCAGCTTTGTTCGCCGGCTCTCCTCGAGGATATTATTAAACGCGTCTCCTGCCCGTTCGAGCCCCTCCAGCCACCCTTATCCAACCCTTGTCTGCGTGTCACCTTCAGCCTTTTCGCCCCCGATAGAAAACCTTTTCTTCGCGGTTTCAACTTTCTTCGCGATTGATCCGTTTGCTTTTCGCGAGACACCTCCGCGCTTGTTCTTCTTTCGATATTCTTTGTCGTCGCAGACGGTATTGTTCGCGTGCAGACTCCCGTCGGATTATTCTAACAATTTTCTTTATACCACACAGGAATAGTTTACCAAACATCTTCTCTGATTTTGGCAAAAGTTAAAAGTAATTCGAGGTTAGATTTGGATTGGATGTTTTTTGTATAAACGAGTGGACATAATTTTTAACGGTTATACGAATCCATAAATATCCAGGGTGATGTTAACGGCGTCAGAAATGAGCAAAGAGGGTGTGTTCGATGGTCATCCACGAGCAAAAACTAGTGTATAAAATACAGCGAATCGGGCAGCGGTGGCAGCTTTTCGATATGCAAAATAAATCGATTCAACCACGCGTCCAACAATGAATAAAGCAAATATATAATGCAGTTTTCATCAACTGGGCGCTTTTCACCGGCACAGGAGGGACGTAGCGAAAAATTGAGTTGATCGTTGCGCAAATTAACCGAGGACGCTTTCGGTGCCTCCTATGAAAATTAAATCCTGCGGGTATTGTTGGAAAAATAACACACCCTGTCTGCCGCAAAAGCGTTTAAAAATTTTCGTCCGAGCATCAATCGAATTACCGTCGAATTTCCAGCGAAATCCGAAAGATGTCCAACGAAATTATTTCCTGGCCGAAAATTCTCGAATTCTCGGAGAAATCGGTGAAAAGATTCGTAGCGGAAGGAACCTTGAAATCGTCCGTGAACCGAATTGCTATCGAAGGGCTATCGAAAAACCGGGAAACGAGCCGCGAGAACCGCGCGGCAAAATCACAGGTTTCGCGCTTGTTCCATCGACTCGTAGGCATTCAACCTCCTACCCTTGTTACCGGCTTCGATTGTCCCGTGGACGAGACTTTATTATCAACGCGGTAACGCCGTCATCGTCGTCCTCGCGATTGTTAGTACGATCGTCGTTATTGTTATTGCGTCGTGGTCGATGGTACGCGCTCGTTTCCCAGCCTCTCGACCGCCTACGTGCCCAATTCCCATTGCAATTCCATTCGGACGAGACACCCTCCCATGCAATTGTTTCTACTGCATCGCTTTTTCGACACCTGGAAATCTCTTCTTTCGATCGGTTACAAAAATTCCATTCGCTACTTCTAATTACTTTGGACGAGGTTGGGAATGTAAGACGTTTCAGGATGACATGTGAGAGTCTAGCAATTTTGGGAATATGTGGAGGTATGTCTAGGTTTTTTTCTGGCTGTCGAGTTGTAGGAATGCAACGTGTATTTTGGAGTGTTTCTTTGATGTAGTATGAACGACTGTTTCAAAATATATTATAGCATACAAATATATCATGTATGAATAGTGTTATATATAGTGTTATATCATATAAGTATATCATGTATGAATAGTGTCATATGTAGTGTCACAGCATACAAATATATCATATATGAATAATGTCATATATACTGTCATACCGTGCAAGTATATCACATATGAACAGTGTCATACATAGTATCATACCATATGAGTATATCATACATGAATAGTGTCATATACAATGTCATACCATATGAGTATATCATGCATGAATAGTGTCATATACAATGTCATACCATATGAGTATATCATACATGAATAGTGTCATATACAGTGTCATACCATATGAGTATATCATACATGAATAGTGTCATATATAGTGTCATACCATATGAGTATATCATACATGAATAGTGTCATATACAATGTCATACCATATGAGTATATCATGCATGAATAGTGTCATACATAGTGTCATACCATATGAGTATATCATACATGAATAGTGTCCTATATAGTATCATACCACACAAGTATATCACACACGAATAGTATGATACGATCATATTATAGTTTAATAGTTTAATAAAAATAGTGATTTGTGACTTCAAAGATGTATAATAACTACGTTAAATTATTATTTTAATTTTGTTTTCATATTTTATATTTATTTTAATAATTTTTTTATTATTAATTTTTAGCAAAATTTTTATTAATAAAAGAAATAATTTTATTTGAACGAATAATTTATAATTATAATAGATCTAAATTTTCTTTTTTGGTTTATTTAGACTATATTAGAGTTTTATTTATATTATTAGTTTCATTAATTTCTTTTGTTGTTTTAATTTATAGAATTGAATATATTGAAGGAGATATTTTTTTAAATCGTTTTGGTATATTATTAGTTTTATTTATTATATCAATATATTTTATAATTTTAAGTCCTGGAATTTTAACAATTTTCATTAGGTTGGATTAATTTCTTATTGTTTAGTTATTTATTATCAAAATAGAAATGCTTATAAAGCAGGAATATTAACTATTTTTATAAATCGAATTGGAGATGTTGGAATTTTATTATTAATTTGTATAGGGTATAAATTTGGTAGATTAATTACATATTATAGTATAGTGACATACGCACGAACTTGCCGAAGTGCAACATAGTATCATTACTAATAAAATATATATTGTAATAAGGTCTTATCTCCCTCCTCTAACGAAAAACGATGCATTAAGGGTTAAATCGAGGGATAAAGAGTGTTATTATTCCTCGGTAACGAACGGTGGCGTTCGAAAATCGATAACTCGATGGGTAAGGACGTAATATTAAGTTAACGGAGAATCGCGTTATCGAAAGATCGTAAAGAGAGTAACAGAAGCAGATGTCTTCTATTTGGCCAACACGGTAGCACGTTTTGCTTTCTAGGGGTCGGCTACGACTCCGGTTGGTTGCATTAAACGTGGGTACACGAGTTGGCAAGTAGCTATCTGCATATTTACACGCGTTTCCCCGTGTACCGATAAAATCAGCCGCGCGAGCAACCTGCTCCGTAGGCGGCCTGCTTGCGGTGTCATAATCGTATTCCTCGAAATACCTCCAAGCATTTTGGAACCTCGTTACCAAGGCGGAAAGATAAATACACCCGGGAATCGAATCGAAGCCTGGGAAATCCAGCTCTTTGAAATCGAGCCGCGATTAGGGGTCGTGCTTGTCTCTGCTTTCAATCGCTATCATTCGAAACCATTGTACCTCATACATTTATTCTCTCCTTTTACCTTCTCCAAAATTTACAATTTGAAATTTTTGTATTCTTAATCTCGAAACGATTTTTATCTGAAACTCTTGGTTGTTAGAGAGGGTAACGCTCTTTAAAATGTCACCATCGTCGAAGGTAAATTACGCGACGAGTATATTCGAGCAACGTTATCAACGCTTAAGCACGGACATAATTGTGGAAATTCTAATTAACAAGGACTTGGTTATCGCGAAAATTTCGTCATAATTCCAGTGTCGGATAGGATATCGGAAACGAGGGTGCAGTCTTCAGGGACCCACTATCGTCCGCGTTTACGTACGCGCACTTAACGCTTGCAATTTTTAATTACGCTCCCAATTCACCGAACAGAAGTTTTACGATAATTTGCAGCTATAATTCGTTCTACCCTCGCTTAGGAATTCCTTGCTCTTTTTGTCCTTTTAAAGCTTGCACTTCGAGACCGGAACGCCATCGCGCGGTAGTAATTAAACGTTCCTGCAGGACTACAGAACCGCAACGATTCCTGGAATATTCATAAATCGCCTGTAATTTTTTAACGAATACGCCAACACTCCTGCGCGTGACTGTTTGAAATATGCACGAAGAAACGGCAACGCCTCTGTAACGTAAAACACCTACACTTTCGTGATAAATATAATAGTGATTGTTTAAGAAATTGCAACTGAACTTTTTATATTACGATAAACATAATATAAATTGACTGATAAACCTATCTTATGATAAACATAATATAAATTGACTGATAAAGATATATTATGATAAACATAATAGAAATTGACTGATAAACATATCTTATGATAAGCATAATATAAATTGACTGATAAACATGTATCATGGTAAACATAATATAAATTGACTGATAAACATGTATCATGGTAAACATAATACAAATTGACTAATAAACAATATATTATGATAAACATAATATAAATTGACAAACGATTGATTGACAAGTTCAAGAAGTTTTTCTTCAAATGTTTTGTGATTAATCAAAACTAGTATATGATACCTAAGTCACTGAGGAAGTTGTTGAATATTTTATTGTTTTTTATAGGCGTTTATTGTAACTCAGACTTACAGGAAAATATGTATATAAGACAGACTAAACAAAAATATATAATAATATTCATCGATTTAGAAGGGGAAGACAATGACGTTATCCAAAGGCGCGTATGGAAGAACGTAAAGGGGTGTACCGTATCGAGGTCAAAGAACGAAACTGCTGGTCGGAGAAATCGCTCAGGATCGGAGCGATGGCTCCGACTCGAGATAAAGAAACGAGGTACCGGCTTGTAAAGCTCGTAACCCAGATGCGTCTCGTGTGTTTTATTGCCCTTTTACGCAGCTCGACCAAGGGGTAGATGGCAAGATCGTTTCGTTTCTTGCCGAGCGTCGTTTCGGACCCTCGAAATCCGAGTAGACCTTCTCGCGAAAGAGGCTCGCATAAATTCCTGTCGTTCCGCAATTTTTTCTCGGGAGGGAACCAGCAGTTTGCTTAAATTTCGTTTAATTGAGCCTGGATGCCTGACGTTCCTCGCCAGATGCCCGATTCTGAGCGGAGATAACCATCTTATCGGTTCGAGATGATCGATCGTCCAGCATATGCTTTCGTAAGAGAAAATATAAGAGACCGATCATGGAGCGATTTTTTCACACGAGATTTCTCTGCGGTCGTTGCTTTCGATCGCTCGAAATCCTAAAGAAAAAGACACTCCGGTTTTAACACGTTGACTGCCACGTTACCCTTATATGGGTGACACTTAAATATCTATACTGAGTTAGCATGCATATTCTTAAAAATTTATTCATTTTGCTAACCACAAATTCGATGCGTTGGAATTCGAGCGCTTGGTAATGCGATGCGTTGCGATTCCAGTGCGTGGTAATTCGATGCGTTGGAATTCCAGCGCTTGGTAATTCGATGCGTTGGAATTCCAGCGCGTGGTAATTCGATGCGTTGGAATTCCAGCGCTTGGTAATTCGATGCGTTGGAATTCCAGCGCTTGGTAATTCGATGCGTTGGAATTCCAGCGCTTGGTAATTCGATGCGTTGGAATTCCAGCGCGTGGTAATTCGATGCGTTGGAATTCCAGTGCGTGGTAGTTCGATGCGTTGGAATTCCAGCGCTTGGTAATTCAATGCGTTAGAATTCCAGCGCGTGGTTATTCGATGCGTTGGAATTCCAGCGCTTGGTAATTCGATGCGTTGGTATTCCAGCGCTTGGTAATTCGATGCCTTGGAATTCCAGCGCGTGGTAATTCGATGCGTTGGAATTCCAGCGCTTGGTAATTCGATGCGTTGGAATTCCAGCGCTTGGTAATTCAATGCGTTAGAATTCCAGCGCGTGGTAATTCGATGCATTGCAATTTCAGCGCGTGGTAATTCGATGCGTTGCAATTCCAGCGCTTGGTAATTCGAGGCGTTGGAATTCCAGCGCGTGGTAATTCGACGCGTGGTAATTCGATGCGTTAGAATTCCAGCGCTTGGTAATTCGATGCTTTGGAATTCCAGCGCTTGGTAATTCGATGCGTTAGAATTCCAGCGCTTGGTAATTCGAGGCGTTGGAATTCCAGCGCTTGGTAATTCGATGCTTTGGAATTCCAGCGCTTGGTAATTCGATGCATTGCAATTCCAGCACGTGGTAATTCGATGCGTTGGAATTCCAGCGCTTGGTAATTCGATGCGTTGGAATTCCAGCGCTTGGTAATTCAATGCCTTGGAATTCCAGCGCGTGATAATTCGATGCGTTGCAATTCCAGCGCGTGGTAATTCAATGCGTTGCAATTCCAGAGCGTGGTAACTCGATGCGTTGGAATTCCAGCGCTTGGTAATTCAATGCATTGCAATTCCAGCGCGTGATAATTCGATGCGTTGCAATTCCAGCGCGTGGTAATTCAATGCGTTGCAATTCCAGAGCGTGGTAACTCGATGCGTTGGAATTCCAGCGCTTGGTAATTCAATGCATTGCAATTCCAGCGCTTGGTAATTCGATGCGTTGGAATTCCAGCGCTTGGTAATTCAATGCATTGCAATTCCAGTGCGTGGTAATTCAATGCGTTAGAATTCCAGCGCGTGGTAATTCGATGCATTGCAATTTCAGCGCGTGGTAATTCGATGCGTTGCAATTCCAGCGCTTGGTAATTCGAGGCGTTGGAATTCCAGCGCGTGGTAATTCGACGCGTGGTAATTCGATGCGTTAGAATTCCAGCGCTTGGTAATTCGATGCTTTGGAATTCCAGCGCTTGGTAATTCGATGCGTTAGAATTCCAGTGCTTGGTAATTCGAGGCGTTGGAATTCCAGCGCTTGGTAATTCGATGCTTTGGAATTCCAGCGCTTGGTAATTCGATGCATTGCAATTCCAGCACGTGGTAATTCGATGCGTTGGAATTCCAGCGCTTGGTAATTCGATGCGTTGGAATTCCAGCGCTTGGTAATTCAATGCCTTGGAATTCCAGCGCGTGATAATTCGATGCGTTGCAATTCCAGCGCGTGGTAATTCAATGCGTTGCAATTCCAGAGCGTGGTAACTCGATGCGTTGGAATTCCAGCGCTTGGTAATTCAATGCATTGCAATTCCAGCGCGTGATAATTCGATGCGTTGCAATTCCAGCGCGTGGTAATTCAATGCGTTGCAATTCCAGAGCGTGGTAACTCGATGCGTTGGAATTCCAGCGCTTGGTAATTCAATGCATTGCAATTCCAGCGCTTGGTAATTCGATGCGTTGGAATTCCAGCGCTTGGTAATTCAATGCATTGCAATTCCAGTGCGTGGTAATTCAATGCGTTAGAATTCCAGCGCGTGGTAATTCGATGCATTGCAATTTCAGCGCGTGGTAATTCGATGCGTTGCAATTCCAGCGCTTGGTAATTCGAGGCGTTGGAATTCCAGCGCGTGGTAATTCGACGCGTGGTAATTCGATGCGTTAGAATTCCAGCGCTTGGTAATTCGATGCTTTGGAATTCCAGCGCTTGGTAATTCGATGCGTTAGAATTCCAGTGCTTGGTAATTCGAGGCGTTGGAATTCCAGCGCTTGGTAATTCGATGCTTTGGAATTCCAGCGCTTGGTAATTCGATGCATTGCAATTCCAGCACGTGGTAATTCGATGCGTTGGAATTCCAGCGCTTGGTAATTCGATGCGTTGGAATTCCAGCGCTTGGTAATTCAATGCCTTGGAATTCCAGCGCGTGATAATTCGATGCGTTGCAATTCCAGCGCGTGGTAATTCAATGCGTTGCAATTCCAGAGCGTGGTAACTCGATGCGTTGGAATTCCAGCGCTTGGTAATTCAATGCATTGCAATTCCAGCGCGTGATAATTCGATGCGTTGCAATTCCAGCGCGTGGTAATTCAATGCGTTGCAATTCCAGAGCGTGGTAACTCGATGCGTTGGAATTCCAGCGCTTGGTAATTCAATGCATTGCAATTCCAGCGCTTGGTAATTCGATGCGTTGGAATTCCAGCGCTTGGTAATTCAATGCATTGCAATTCCAGTGCGTGGTAATTCAATGCGTTAGAATTCCAGCGCGTGGTAATTCGATGCATTGCAATTTCAGCGCGTGGTAATTCGATGCGTTGCAATTCCAGCGCTTGGTAATTCGAGGCGTTGGAATTCCAGCGCGTGGTAATTCGACGCGTGGTAATTCGATGCGTTAGAATTCCAGCGCTTGGTAATTCGATGCTTTGGAATTCCAGCGCTTGGTAATTCGATGCGTTAGAATTCCAGTGCTTGGTAATTCGAGGCGTTGGAATTCCAGCGCTTGGTAATTCGATGCTTTGGAATTCCAGCGCTTGGTAATTCGATGCATTGCAATTCCAGCACGTGGTAATTCGATGCGTTGGAATTCCAGCGCTTGGTAATTCGATGCGTTGGAATTCCAGCGCTTGGTAATTCAATGCCTTGGAATTCCAGCGCGTGATAATTCGATGCGTTGCAATTCCAGCGCGTGGTAATTCAATGCGTTGCAATTCCAGAGCGTGGTAACTCGATGCGTTGGAATTCCAGCGCTTGGTAATTCAATGCATTGCAATTCCAGCGCGTGATAATTCGATGCGTTGCAATTCCAGCGCGTGGTAATTCAATGCGTTGCAATTCCAGAGCGTGGTAACTCGATGCGTTGGAATTCCAGCGCTTGGTAATTCAATGCATTGCAATTCCAGCGCGTGATAATTCGATGCGTTGCAATTCCAGCGCGTGGTAATTCAATGCGTTGCAATTCCAGAGCGTGGTAACTCGATGCGTTGGAATTCCAGCGCTTGGTAATTCAATGCATTGCAATTCCAGCGCTTGGTAATTCGATGCGTTGGAATTCCAGCGCTTGGTAATTCAATGCATTGCAATTCCAGTGCGTGGTAATTCAATGCGTTAGAATTCCAGCGCGTGGTAATTCGATGCATTGCAATTTCAGCGCGTGGTAATTCGATGCGTTGCAATTCCAGCGCTTGGTAATTCGAGGCGTTGGAATTCCAGCGCGTGGTAATTCGACGCGTGGTAATTCGATGCGTTAGAATTCCAGCGCTTGGTAATTCGATGCTTTGGAATTCCAGCGCTTGGTAATTCGATGCGTTAGAATTCCAGTGCTTGGTAATTCGAGGCGTTGGAATTCCAGCGCTTGGTAATTCGATGCTTTGGAATTCCAGCGCTTGGTAATTCGATGCATTGCAATTCCAGCACGTGGTAATTCGATGCGTTGGAATTCCAGCGCTTGGTAATTCGATGCGTTGGAATTCCAGCGCTTGGTAATTCAATGCCTTGGAATTCCAGCGCGTGATAATTCGATGCGTTGCAATTCCAGCGCGTGGTAATTCAATGCGTTGCAATTCCAGAGCGTGGTAACTCGATGCGTTGGAATTCCAGCGCTTGGTAATTCAATGCATTGCAATTCCAGCGCGTGATAATTCGATGCGTTGCAATTCCAGCGCGTGGTAATTCAATGCGTTGCAATTCCAGAGCGTGGTAACTCGATGCGTTGGAATTCCAGCGCTTGGTAATTCAATGCATTGCAATTCCAGCGCTTGGTAATTCGATGCGTTGGAATTCCAGCGCTTGGTAATTCAATGCATTGCAATTCCAGTGCGTGGTAATTCAATGCGTTAGAATTCCAGCGCGTGGTAATTCGATGCATTGCAATTTCAGCGCGTGGTAATTCGATGCGTTGCAATTCCAGCGCTTGGTAATTCGAGGCGTTGGAATTCCAGCGCGTGGTAATTCGACGCGTGGTAATTCGATGCGTTAGAATTCCAGCGCTTGGTAATTCGATGCTTTGGAATTCCAGCGCTTGGTAATTCGATGCGTTAGAATTCCAGTGCTTGGTAATTCGAGGCGTTGGAATTCCAGCGCTTGGTAATTCGATGCTTTGGAATTCCAGCGCTTGGTAATTCGATGCATTGCAATTCCAGCACGTGGTAATTCGATGCGTTGGAATTCCAGCGCTTGGTAATTCGATGCGTTGGAATTCCAGCGCTTGGTAATTCAATGCCTTGGAATTCCAGCGCGTGATAATTCGATGCGTTGCAATTCCAGCGCGTGGTAATTCAATGCGTTGCAATTCCAGAGCGTGGTAACTCGATGCGTTGGAATTCCAGCGCTTGGTAATTCAATGCATTGCAATTCCAGCGCGTGATAATTCGATGCGTTGCAATTCCAGCGCGTGGTAATTCAATGCGTTGCAATTCCAGAGCGTGGTAACTCGATGCGTTGGAATTCCAGCGCTTGGTAATTCAATGCATTGCAATTCCAGCGCGTGATAATTCGATGCGTTGCAATTCCAGCGCGTGGTAATTCAATGCGTTGCAATTCCAGAGCGTGGTAACTCGATGCGTTGGAATTCCAGCGCTTGGTAATTCAATGCATTGCAATTCCAGCGCTTGGTAATTCGATGCGTTGGAATTCCAGCGCTTGGTAATTCAATGCATTGCAATTCCAGTGCGTGGTAATTCAATGCGTTAGAATTCCAGCGCGTGGTAATTCGATGCATTGCAATTTCAGCGCGTGGTAATTCGATGCGTTGCAATTCCAGCGCTTGGTAATTCGAGGCGTTGGAATTCCAGCGCGTGGTAATTCGACGCGTGGTAATTCGATGCGTTAGAATTCCAGCGCTTGGTAATTCGATGCTTTGGAATTCCAGCGCTTGGTAATTCGATGCGTTAGAATTCCAGTGCTTGGTAATTCGAGGCGTTGGAATTCCAGCGCTTGGTAATTCGATGCTTTGGAATTCCAGCGCTTGGTAATTCGATGCATTGCAATTCCAGCACGTGGTAATTCGATGCGTTGGAATTCCAGCGCTTGGTAATTCGATGCGTTGGAATTCCAGCGCTTGGTAATTCAATGCCTTGGAATTCCAGCGCGTGATAATTCGATGCGTTGCAATTCCAGCGCGTGGTAATTCAATGCGTTGCAATTCCAGAGCGTGGTAACTCGATGCGTTGGAATTCCAGCGCTTGGTAATTCAATGCATTGCAATTCCAGCGCGTGATAATTCGATGCGTTGCAATTCCAGCGCGTGGTAATTCAATGCGTTGCAATTCCAGAGCGTGGTAACTCGATGCGTTGGAATTCCAGCGCTTGGTAATTCAATGCATTGCAATTCCAGCGCGTGATAATTCGATGCGTTGCAATTCCAGCGCGTGGTAATTCAATGCGTTGCAATTCCAGAGCGTGGTAACTCGATGCGTTGGAATTCCAGCGCTTGGTAATTCAATGCATTGCAATTCCAGCGCTTGGTAATTCGATGCGTTGGAATTCCAGCGCTTGGTAATTCAATGCATTGCAATTCCAGTGCGTGGTAATTCAATGCGTTAGAATTCCAGCGCGTGGTAATTCGATGCATTGCAATTTCAGCGCGTGGTAATTCGATGCGTTGCAATTCCAGCGCTTGGTAATTCGAGGCGTTGGAATTCCAGCGCGTGGTAATTCGACGCGTGGTAATTCGATGCGTTAGAATTCCAGCGCTTGGTAATTCGATGCTTTGGAATTCCAGCGCTTGGTAATTCGATGCGTTAGAATTCCAGTGCTTGGTAATTCGAGGCGTTGGAATTCCAGCGCTTGGTAATTCGATGCTTTGGAATTCCAGCGCTTGGTAATTCGATGCATTGCAATTCCAGCACGTGGTAATTCGATGCGTTGGAATTCCAGCGCTTGGTAATTCGATGCGTTGGAATTCCAGCGCTTGGTAATTCAATGCCTTGGAATTCCAGCGCGTGATAATTCGATGCGTTGCAATTCCAGCGCGTGGTAATTCAATGCGTTGCAATTCCAGAGCGTGGTAACTCGATGCGTTGGAATTCCAGCGCTTGGTAATTCAATGCATTGCAATTCCAGCGCGTGATAATTCGATGCGTTGCAATTCCAGCGCGTGGTAATTCAATGCGTTGCAATTCCAGAGCGTGGTAACTCGATGCGTTGGAATTCCAGCGCTTGGTAATTCAATGCATTGCAATTCCAGCGCTTGGTAATTCGATGCGTTGGAATTCCAGCGCTTGGTAATTCAATGCATTGCAATTCCAGTGCGTGGTAATTCAATGCGTTAGAATTCCAGCGCGTGGTAATTCGATGCATTGCAATTTCAGCGCGTGGTAATTCGATGCGTTGCAATTCCAGCGCTTGGTAATTCGAGGCGTTGGAATTCCAGCGCGTGGTAATTCGACGCGTGGTAATTCGATGCGTTAGAATTCCAGCGCTTGGTAATTCGATGCTTTGGAATTCCAGCGCTTGGTAATTCGATGCGTTAGAATTCCAGTGCTTGGTAATTCGAGGCGTTGGAATTCCAGCGCTTGGTAATTCGATGCTTTGGAATTCCAGCGCTTGGTAATTCGATGCATTGCAATTCCAGCACGTGGTAATTCGATGCGTTGGAATTCCAGCGCTTGGTAATTCGATGCGTTGGAATTCCAGCGCTTGGTAATTCAATGCCTTGGAATTCCAGCGCGTGATAATTCGATGCGTTGCAATTCCAGCGCGTGGTAATTCAATGCGTTGCAATTCCAGAGCGTGGTAACTCGATGCGTTGGAATTCCAGCGCTTGGTAATTCAATGCATTGCAATTCCAGCGCGTGATAATTCGATGCGTTGCAATTCCAGCGCGTGGTAATTCAATGCGTTGCAATTCCAGAGCGTGGTAACTCGATGCGTTGGAATTCCAGCGCTTGGTAATTCAATGCATTGCAATTCCAGCGCGTGATAATTCGATGCGTTGCAATTCCAGCGCGTGGTAATTCAATGCGTTGCAATTCCAGAGCGTGGTAACTCGATGCGTTGGAATTCCAGCGCTTGGTAATTCAATGCATTGCAATTCCAGCGCTTGGTAATTCGATGCGTTGGAATTCCAGCGCTTGGTAATTCAATGCATTGCAATTCCAGTGCGTGGTAATTCAATGCGTTAGAATTCCAGCGCGTGGTAATTCGATGCATTGCAATTTCAGCGCGTGGTAATTCGATGCGTTGCAATTCCAGCGCTTGGTAATTCGAGGCGTTGGAATTCCAGCGCGTGGTAATTCGACGCGTGGTAATTCGATGCGTTAGAATTCCAGCGCTTGGTAATTCGATGCTTTGGAATTCCAGCGCTTGGTAATTCGATGCGTTAGAATTCCAGTGCTTGGTAATTCGAGGCGTTGGAATTCCAGCGCTTGGTAATTCGATGCTTTGGAATTCCAGCGCTTGGTAATTCGATGCATTGCAATTCCAGCACGTGGTAATTCGATGCGTTGGAATTCCAGCGCTTGGTAATTCGATGCGTTGGAATTCCAGCGCTTGGTAATTCAATGCCTTGGAATTCCAGCGCGTGATAATTCGATGCGTTGCAATTCCAGCGCGTGGTAATTCAATGCGTTGCAATTCCAGAGCGTGGTAACTCGATGCGTTGGAATTCCAGCGCTTGGTAATTCAATGCATTGCAATTCCAGCGCGTGATAATTCGATGCGTTGCAATTCCAGCGCGTGGTAATTCAATGCGTTGCAATTCCAGAGCGTGGTAACTCGATGCGTTGGAATTCCAGCGCTTGGTAATTCAATGCATTGCAATTCCAGCGCGTGATAATTCGATGCGTTGCAATTCCAGCGCGTGGTAATTCAATGCGTTGCAATTCCAGAGCGTGGTAACTCGATGCGTTGGAATTCCAGCGCTTGGTAATTCAATGCATTGCAATTCCAGCGCTTGGTAATTCGATGCGTTGGAATTCCAGCGCTTGGTAATTCAATGCATTGCAATTCCAGTGCGTGGTAATTCAATGCGTTAGAATTCCAGCGCGTGGTAATTCGATGCATTGCAATTTCAGCGCGTGGTAATTCGATGCGTTGCAATTCCAGCGCTTGGTAATTCGAGGCGTTGGAATTCCAGCGCGTGGTAATTCGACGCGTGGTAATTCGATGCGTTAGAATTCCAGCGCTTGGTAATTCGATGCTTTGGAATTCCAGCGCTTGGTAATTCGATGCGTTAGAATTCCAGTGCTTGGTAATTCGAGGCGTTGGAATTCCAGCGCTTGGTAATTCGATGCTTTGGAATTCCAGCGCTTGGTAATTCGATGCATTGCAATTCCAGCACGTGGTAATTCGATGCGTTGGAATTCCAGCGCTTGGTAATTCGATGCGTTGGAATTCCAGCGCTTGGTAATTCAATGCCTTGGAATTCCAGCGCGTGATAATTCGATGCGTTGCAATTCCAGCGCGTGGTAATTCAATGCGTTGCAATTCCAGAGCGTGGTAACTCGATGCGTTGGAATTCCAGCGCTTGGTAATTCAATGCATTGCAATTCCAGCGCGTGATAATTCGATGCGTTGCAATTCCAGCGCGTGGTAATTCAATGCGTTGCAATTCCAGAGCGTGGTAACTCGATGCGTTGGAATTCCAGCGCTTGGTAATTCAATGCATTGCAATTCCAGCGCGTGATAATTCGATGCGTTGCAATTCCAGCGCGTGGTAATTCAATGCGTTGCAATTCCAGAGCGTGGTAACTCGATGCGTTGGAATTCCAGCGCTTGGTAATTCAATGCATTGCAATTCCAGCGCTTGGTAATTCGATGCGTTGGAATTCCAGCGCTTGGTAATTCAATGCATTGCAATTCCAGTGCGTGGTAATTCAATGCGTTAGAATTCCAGCGCGTGGTAATTCGATGCATTGCAATTTCAGCGCGTGGTAATTCGATGCGTTGCAATTCCAGCGCTTGGTAATTCGAGGCGTTGGAATTCCAGCGCGTGGTAATTCGACGCGTGGTAATTCGATGCGTTAGAATTCCAGCGCTTGGTAATTCGATGCTTTGGAATTCCAGCGCTTGGTAATTCGATGCGTTAGAATTCCAGTGCTTGGTAATTCGAGGCGTTGGAATTCCAGCGCTTGGTAATTCGATGCTTTGGAATTCCAGCGCTTGGTAATTCGATGCATTGCAATTCCAGCACGTGGTAATTCGATGCGTTGGAATTCCAGCGCTTGGTAATTCGATGCGTTGGAATTCCAGCGCTTGGTAATTCAATGCCTTGGAATTCCAGCGCGTGATAATTCGATGCGTTGCAATTCCAGCGCGTGGTAATTCAATGCGTTGCAATTCCAGAGCGTGGTAACTCGATGCGTTGGAATTCCAGCGCTTGGTAATTCAATGCATTGCAATTCCAGCGCGTGATAATTCGATGCGTTGCAATTCCAGCGCGTGGTAATTCAATGCGTTGCAATTCCAGAGCGTGGTAACTCGATGCGTTGGAATTCCAGCGCTTGGTAATTCAATGCATTGCAATTCCAGCGCGTGATAATTCGATGCGTTGCAATTCCAGCGCGTGGTAATTCAATGCGTTGCAATTCCAGAGCGTGGTAACTCGATGCGTTGGAATTCCAGCGCTTGGTAATTCAATGCATTGCAATTCCAGCGCTTGGTAATTCGATGCGTTGGAATTCCAGCGCTTGGTAATTCAATGCATTGCAATTCCAGTGCGTGGTAATTCAATGCATTGCAACTCCAGCGCGTGGAAAATAAATGTAACAATATATTGTGCAAATATGTACAAAAACTGATCAAGAATTAAAGCACTACTGAAAGCAATTAAAAATTACTTTCGTGTGGCAGTGAACGTGTTAAAGAACGAATATGATAAAGAACGCGTTACAGACGTTGGCAAAGAAAAGTTTTCCTTGTAACACTAATTCTAATAAATTAAGAGAGGCTGCGAAATCTATCGAAACGAATTCGAGGGAGCGATAAGGAGAGCAATCGATTCGACACGAAAACGATAAGGCTTTTATCCCCCGTCGATCGATGGTTGATCAAAGATAGGGAGGGTATCTCGGGTAAGAATAGCCGATCTATCGATCGCGTGCGAACAAAAAGCGAGAATGGTATCTAATAATAGTTTTCGGGGGTGTCGATAGGGGAGCGGGTGAAAGGCGACGAACCGCGATAATTTGTATTATTTTTGAACGCTGGGTGCCTACAGGTGCAGCCACGCGGTCTACCTGTTCACCAATGCGGAAGGTGTGCAGAGGTTTCAAGGTCAGCAGCACCTGTCCATTCGGCCGCATACCGACTGGTTAGCAACCTGCCCAGGCACTTTCTCCGTTTCCCCGGCTGATGTTACGCCGGCCTGTACTAAGAGACCTCGCCTTTCGTACGTTCTTTAAACGGCTGCCCTTCGCTCTTCAAAGCCCCTAACCCTTTCGAGAGGGCTTCTTTTTTCGCGCGAGCCCTCGTAACGCGCCGCATCAAAATACACGCGAGAACAACCCTTCTCGACCGATTTAATAAGCCTGTATAATCGTGCGCTGCTTTCTTCGGACCATCGAGCATTCCGCGCTGGTTAACCCTTAAATGCATAAATGACAAAAAATTCCATAAATGGGCTCCAGATTAAAATGTACTTAATTGAAAAAATAGGGGAATGACATCTCAGGATACTTTATTCTAGAAGTAAAAACAAGTATTTTAATACAAAGATATCATTGGAAAGTCATAACAGAAAACGAAATTTCCAACCTTTCGCAGTCTATCCCTATCATAAGTGGTTCAAAGATAAAATAGCATAGGCTAATTGCCTCTGACGACCCTCCAAAATACGTTGACGATAACATATGTGTACAATGAGATACTAAATATTAACCCTTTGCACTCCTCTGTCGAGTGTGACTCGACATCACATTTCTCTTGGATCTTACAAATAATTCAGATAAATAGATTGGTCAAATATTTACTATTTATAATAAATGAAAAATGTATTTGTCACATACTTCACACTATTTTAACAAATTTTACTGAGGACCTCTATCTTGATCAATTTTTGTAAATTAAGGAGTCGGTAGGTAAAAGAAATTGAGGAGTGCAAAGGATTAAGAACGTGAATTCATACGTGGGGTCCATCGAGGACCTCACTTACTTAATTTCGAGCTAACTTTGATTACAGCAACAATTTATATCTGTAAACACATTGAAATTAGCATAAATATAGACAGAAACAAATACCTGAAATTTCAGTGCACAAATGCCGCGGCTAAAAATGCAACACTCATGCATTTAAGGCTTAATACCGTTCGATTGTACGTTCTTTCGTTTTCTAGGGTGAAGAGGAAAAGAAAGAGAAGCAATTATCGTAAAACGCCAAAGGGCTTATTCCGCCGCAAGGAATCTGCATCCCCGCGATGGTTTTTCTAGATAGCGAAATAAAGCTGTCCCCGACGCTGCAACCCCGTGAGTGTTTAACTCACGCATCACCGTGAATCCCGCTCTCGTCAGCCGAGGGATTTTCTCGATGGAGACGGACGAAAACCGGGAAAAACATGCCTTTCGACTTTACCGTTTATCCCTGCAGGGAAATCCGCGGCTTTCCATCGTCGAGGGAGCGGAAACGGTCGAAGGGATCTCCCCGGCCTGTTTCGGAAGCTTTTTCCGAGCCCTTTCTGACCTGGCGTCTCCGCGCGGCATAAGCGGCTTTTTGCGGCCAAGTACACGGAGTCGCATCAGTGTTTTTCTTGCGAGATACTTACCGCGACTAAAAAACGACAGTCTATCAGCGGCATTAGGGCGAAAGCAGGGTGGTCGAATCGTAGGAAAAGCACGCGAGATCGAGGACGAGAGAAATTGGAGTGGCTGTTGGTCCTAATTGAGCTCACGACCTGGTCTCTCGAGCGCGCTCGAAAAGGACCAACAGAACGGGAGAGACTGGCGTTAAAGTGGCCCTTGAAATTTTCGCCGGCAGATAAGCGGCTAATTGTGCCGCGTTCCCGATGGAGCTTGGATTAATTGGAGTGCGCGATCGCCGGAATAGTGCCCGTAAAATTCCACCGATTCGAACGACACCCCCTTTCTGCGCTACAAATACACTTTGCATCTGATTCGAACGTCCTATTTTTCACCATTGTTTTGCTGCATAGCTGCTATCGTGCGTCACCGCTGACCCAGATATGCATTCGAATACAGTTCATCGGTAAATTAATTTCCTCCGATTTATATTCGACAAAGGAAGCTCTCGATTCTTAATCCGCGTTTTTCATCGGGATACACTGAAGCTTTAATGACTGTGCAGAAAAAGAAAGCTCTTTTAATCTCTGACATCTTATTTAATTTTTGTACCGAGGTTTTTGTAGAAAAACCAAGAGGTCGCTCGTGATTTTCACGGTTGAGTATAATCGACTCGGACGGTCTACCAACATTGAATTAGAAAGCGTCGCGTTCAGAGACATTGTCGCTCTTCTTGACGGATTAAGATGGAACCGCGTTGGACACATAAAAATGGATCGAAGGGGAAAAGCGTGAAAGCAGATCAGGGAGCATCGAAATAAGGGTGCAGGACCTTCGATCTGTCCTTATCGAGGCTAAGTAACGAGCCTTATCGTTCTACCGGTGACGAAACTGTCGCGACCGATCGATATTCGCATAGGGGGGTTGATTGCCGATATATCTTCTGTACAATAACCACATTTCAAAGTTTAATCCGTGAACTTTAAATCGATAAGCATTTTTAATGCTTATCTGTAATAGTCTGGTCAGGATGGAGAAATACAAATGCGTACTCGGGATAGACGGTTAAATATTTGTGTATAATTATTAATTAGAAAAACGACGGAAGGCAATGTACACGTTTCGACAGACTGTGTCTTTTCTGACCGTTATTGCCACCGTCAACGTCGATGACAAAAGACGAAATTTCGCACGAAATTTCGGTTGACCTCGATCACGTCACAATACAATATAATATAGTCATATTGTATGACTAACTATAAGATTCATTTTACAAACAGTACCGATTCATCCCCATACAAATCACTCCACAGATTCATCCCTATACAAACATACTAATCACGATTCCTAAGCCTTACTCATCCTAGACTTCGCAACCATCCTGAGTCGCGCTGACCATCATCCCTACCACTACCTATCCTCAAGTTTGTATTTAAAAACTGACAGGTTATAGAATAAGTTAGAATTAGAAATAGTTTGGTACCGAGCGAACCGCATTCTAGTTGTACGTTCAGTCTTCGTAATAAAGTGTTGCGTACCAGAACCCAACACATATTATTGATTGATTGATTGATTTTGTTTCTAAGGGCCTCGATTGCTATGACCATTGGCGCACCAACACATATTATAATACAACGCATTACCCTCGCGCGTAATACCGTATTCTTTTACATATCTTTTTTTGGTAACTATTTCTAGCAAATGAGAAAAATTAGTTCGACCACGATAATTCAAAAATATGAAAGTTTTTGCAACTCGTGGACCAGTTAAGAGTAAAAGTGCGAAGAAATTTGAGTTATTCCCCGAGCGTGACGCTTTCGAAATTGTTTCTCTCGGCAATCCATAAGTTTTATCCATGGCGGGGGATGAAAAGAAAAAATGAAAAGTAGGATGAAAGTTTGTCGGAGAATGATCGGGGTTGCGCACCCCTGTTCAGAAAACGTTCACGGACGAACACACCACCTTCCTCGTGTTCCGTTAAAAATGAGACTATTCGCGAGCACTTTGGCGCGAAACGTTGGAGCGCTTTGTCGGAAAATCGTGAAAATATTTCAGAGGCTTTCCCGAGAAGAGGTCTTGATGCCATCAATATAATAAAAGCGTGCCTCTACCAGCGACTCTCCAGCCCCTAAGCAAAGGCTCATCCAGTCCGATAACTTCTCTCGGAAGCAGAAAATAGATACGGATAGAGTAGGGTGGCTTATACTCGCCGCCACGCTGTTACATCCTATTTTTCCTTCTACTCTTTCTCTTACGGTTTCCCGCCATCGCTTCTGATCCGAGAATCATTAACGCCCCGGGGTGCCGTGAAAATATTAGGTCGGAAAGTTCTCGCCGATATCGCTGCCCGAGTTTTTCGTCCCAAGTCACTTCGCGGAAATGGAATGAATCGCTTATTTATTGCAATGCATTGCAATTCCAGCGCGTGGTAATTCGATGCGTTGGAATTCCAGCGCATGGTAATTCGATGTGTTGCGATTCCAGCGCTTGGTAATTCAATGCGTTGCAATTCCAGCGCGTGGTAATTCGATGCATTGCAATTCCAGCGCGTGGTAATTCGATGCGTTGGAATTCCAGCGCGTGGTAATTCGATGCGTTGGAATTCCAGCGCTTGGTAATTCAATGCATTGCAATTCTAGCGCGTGGTAATTCGATGCGTTGGAATTCCAGCGCATGGTAATTCGATGCGTTGCGATTCCAGCGCTTGGTAATTCGATGCGTTGGAATTCCAGCGCGTGGTAATTCGATGCGTTGGAATTCCAGCGCGTGGTAATTCGATGCGTTGGAATTCCAGCGCGTGGTAATTCGATGCGTTGGAATTCCAGCGCGTGGTAATTCGATGCATTGCAATTCGAGTGCGTGGTAATTCGATGCGTTGGAATTCCAGCGCGTGGTAATTCGATGCGTTGGAATTCCAGCGCTTGGTAATTCAATGCATTGCAATTCCAGCGCGTGGTAATTCGATGCGTTGGAATTCCAGCGCGTGGTAATTCGATGCGTTGGAATTCCAGCGCTTGGTAATTCAATGCGTTGCTATTCCAGCGCGTGGTAATTCGATGCGTTGGAATTCCAGCGCTTGGTAATTCGATGCGTTGCTATTCCAGCGCGTGGTAATTCGATGCGTTGGAATTCCAGCGCTTGGTAATTCAATGCATTGCAATTCCAGCGCGTGGTAATTCAATGCGTTGGAATTCCAGCGCGTGGTAATTCGATGCGTTGGAATTCCAGCGCGTGGTAATTCGATGCGTTGCTATTCCAGCGCTTGGTAATTCGATGCGTTGGAATTGCATTTTATGTATTAATAAACTGTCGATCGACGGTACTTAACGCGAGAGGCGTAGGAGACTATGCAACTTCGGATCAAAAAAATTCCGAGAAAAGAAAGCACAGGGCGTAATATCCCTTCATTAACTCCTCTAAAAATATTCCGTAAGGTCGTCGACCCTCTCCCTTAAAAGAGCCTCGTAATCTATAAATGTCTGAAAGATCCTTCCAGTTAAGCGTTAAGCGTAAAGAACGGGGGTGCGCTTTCGAGCACCGTAAGACAAAGCGAACTACGATTTCTCCGTGTTTGCTGGAACGAAGGATATTTGTTTCTCGAACTGCTTGATATTCGAATTCGAGCAACACGATTCGTTAGGTCGGTCGTGTCTACACGGAGTCGGTAACAGCGTCGAAAGCTCGTCTATGACGCGAACGAATGTTTGGCAGCAACGGGGAATCGTGTTTGCTCGACGTTCTCCAACTTGTACGAAGCCCTTCTCTCTCGTTAGTTAGCCATTTATTCGTTGCTTCGAAACTTCGAGGTCTTGCGTCGAACGTGGAAATCAATTTTGCGGCCAAGTAACGGACACGATTAACCGACAACGTAAACGTTTTCCTTCAGTTTCCAATATTTAACGCGCGGTATGGAAGCGGACGAGTTTTTCCAACTTTCGAGAGCCTCGATGAGCGAATTTTATCAACCATCCAGCTGGGATATTTCGCGAGCTTTTAACGGAGATAACTTTACAGTTTAGTAATTTCAGCTGCGATAAAATTAACCGTTGTGTATTAAATTCGATAACGCGACGTAATAAGAGAGGCTGCGAATTTCGTGTACGAAATTTGAGAAATTCGGGGTTGTAAAGTTCGGCCTTTATTTGCGAAATGGTTGTTTGTTAATCATCTAATACATAGGTAATTTTCACGGAATTCGAAACGCGATATCGAACTGCTTCGTTATTACGCGTCGCGAACGAGAAAGGTAATCGCGTTCGGAGAATATTCGATCCAAAAGCTGAAAGAGATTAAATAGTAGAGGAAAGTTTTTGGTTGAATTATGTATGAATACGCATAATGCAGATGCACGTTATTTAAGCATTATTTCACGAAGGCCAACACGATCCGTCAGCTTTATGCGCCTATGCAAATCCTCCAGCCGACTGGATTATGCATTCCATGCATAAATTATAAATACACCGTGGACAGGAAACCGAGACCGAGTCCAGCCACTGTGTCCGATTTGTCAAACATCGTCCGGTAGACGTTCCGACGTTGCTCGAATTCACCAAAGAGATTACTTTGTTTCGTTCCGCGATTTACTAATTTTCGAATTTCCAATTTATACCCGGAGGAGAGGTTTTCAATTAGCGACGTCGGTTCGCATCGCAAATTTACACGAGCGTACAAACGTTTTTAATTAACGCCGTCTTCTCGATGGAATCGAAACAATAATTTTCCCGCTCGTTACAGTATTTTTCACCTGCACGTTCGCGGGACGCGTTGGTCTTTTTCTTAGCGGCAGCTGTGTCTGATTCGAACGTTTTCAGCTTCGCTCATGAAACATTCATGCTCGATGGCCGCGGAAAAGCTCGACGAAATTATAAACGATCCTTTCTCTCGACCGGCCGTGCTTTATTTCGCGAGCTCTCCTACCTCTCTTCGTGGCTATTTTCATTTTAATTGGCGTTTGTTTGGCCAGAGTGGGCCTCTTCTGTTTCATTGCTTCGATACGCGGTGAATTCATCGTCTCGTGTTCCCAAGGAGGGAAAAATCGCCCGTGGGGAATAATTGACGCTGGAAAAGCCTTTCGTCCAAATAATTTACCCTCTAATGTTTTCTTTTTAAACCACTTCCCAACAATTCGAATCGATGCTGCAACAATATTACTATTTTTAAGTCGATGCAGATGAACGAAGACTTTGTAAACATTTCTTCGTTCACCTTTTCAATGTTGACACCATATAGCGTTCATTGGCATAATCATGTATCGATTATGTCGATTATACATATGTATCGATATATAAGGCGTTTATTTAAAAGCGAGCGAGAAGAATAAGCATTTAAAATGAGTTGCGTTGGGAATTAGACCAACGCATCGAATTACCGCGCGCTGGAATTGCAATGCATTGAATTACCAAGCGCTGGAATTCCAACGCATCGAATTACCACTCGCTGGAATAGCAACGCATCGAATTACCACGCGCTGGAATTGCAATGCATTGAATTACCAAGCGCTGGAATTCCAACGCATCGAATTACCACTCGCTGGAATTGCAATGCATCGAATTACCACGCGCTGGAATTGCAATGCATTGAATTACCAAGCGCTGGAATTCCAACGCATCGAATTACCACGCGCTGGAATTGCAATGCATTGAATTACCGCGCGCTGGAATTGCAATGCATTGAATTACCAAGCGCTGGAATTCCAACGCATCGAATTACCACTCGCTGGAATAGCAACGCATCGAATTACCACGCGCTGGAATTGCAATGCATTGAATTACCAAGCGCTGGAATTCCAACGCATCGAATTACCACTCGCTGGAATTGCAATGCATCGAATTACCACGCGCTGGAATTGCAATGCATTGAATTACCAAGCGCTGGAATTCCAACGCATCGAATTACCACGCGCTGGAATTGCAATGCATTGAATTACCAAGCGCTGGAATTGCAATGCATTGAATTACCAAGCGCTGGAATTCCAACGCATCGAATTACCACTCGCTGGAATTGCAATGCATTGAATTACCAAGCGCTGGAATTCCAACGCATTGAATTACCACGCGCTGGAATAGCAACGCATTGAATTACCAAGCGCTGGAATTCCAACGCATCGAATTACCACGCGCTGGAATTGCAATGCATTGAATTACCAAGCGCTGGAATTCCAACGCATCGAATTACCAAGCGCTGGAATTCCAACGCATCGAATTACCACGCGCTGGAATAGCAACGCATCGAATTACCAAGCGTTGGAATTCCAACGCATCGAATTACCAAGCGCTGGAATAGCAACGCATCGAATTACCAAGCGTTGGAATCGCAACGCATCGAATTACCATGCGCTGGAATTCCAACGCATCGAATTACCACGCGCTGGAATAGCAATGCATTGCAATAAATAAGCGATTCATTCGTTACCGAGATCTTGTAAATTGCGGTTGCATTTTTCATTAAATCCTGACAATACATTTTGATTGTTTTTCTGTTCATTTTTCGTGATACTCTTACATGTTATTTTATTTCTTCCTTTCTTTGCATCAGCCGATAATACTTGTCCGCTATTTTTATGTCGTGTACAGAAAAAGTAGTAAAGTGAACCCATGTTTCGTGCACATTTTCCGAGAGATTCTCGTTACACGTAACGTTTTGATTTTCCTTTCGCGATCGATTGAAAAACGACGATATCAAGAAAAAGAGGAAAGCGAGAAAGAAACGGATTGAATTTATCGAGGTTTTATCGGCGAGCGCAAAAGTTTCGAGAATCTATCGCGTTACAATCTCTTCTCTCTCCCCGTTCTACTTAAAAAGCAGAAAATGCAACGCGCGGAGACAGTCGATGGGCGAGTAAAAAGCTAATACCCCAACGTGGAAATCAGCGCGGTCGTTTGACGTGGAAAATCGTCAAAGGGAAATGACACAACTTTCCCTTCGCGAGCTCTGCATTAAAGCTGCATTACCGCGGCTACGCGAGAATCGAGCTTTTCCCTTTATTTTTTCTCCCGTATCGGACAAAGTTACCAGAAAGAGAGAGTCGAGGCAGGAAAAAGCGTTTAAAAGGGAGAGGAAGGAAAGGTTTTTTTATGCTGAAGAGAAAAACGTGTACAGTTTCACCGCAATTGTTACGTAAAATCGGCGATGATTCAAAACGTAACGCCAGGCAGTTCGAACAGCTGTTGATGCAACGACAAGTTGAGGACATGTTCCGCGATATCGCGTGGATGTCAATTTTTAATAATGAATGTGTACTCTAAAATTTCGACGTTTAACGTTTTCTTAAGATGTTTTATGTCACGAACGGATGAAAGAGTTGGCGATAAAGAACTCTCTTCCTGAATAATTTGAAAAGGGTAGTTCCTCATTTGTCCATATCCAATGGACCCATAGAAACCGAGAACGGAGAAAGAGAGAGGCAACTTGTCGAAGGTCTGCTCCCCTTACCACAGCGTCGTTTTCAGCGACATTCGAAGAGCGATGTTCTTTTCGCGAGAGGGTGGAGTTATAGCGGGTCGCGTGAAAAAAACGCGGTAGAAGTGTCCTCGATAGTCGATGAGCAAGGGGATTGCTATTTTCTGCTGAATTGACCATTAACGCGTTATTAGAAAGCCTAAAGGGGAGAGCACAACCGCACGTTTACGGGTTGCTTCAAAACTCTTGCAACACACAATTTTCTTAAACCACATTATTTCCTATAATCCCAAAACAAAACGATTATACCTGATGATGCACATCGGTGACTACCATAATATATTTTTCCCTTCTTAATAAAAAGCTAAGACAAAGATACAAATACATCAAAATGATGTTGAATGACCAACGCGTCTAAACAAATACGATAGCGAACGCTATAGACTCATCCCCAACAAACACACTAATCGAACCGATTTCTATTGTGCGATTTGTTTTGTGCGTTTTTTTTATGCGGTATATGAATCGGTATATTATTATCAGAAATTCACACATCATCAGCGGAGAAGGTTTGATACTTTCGGCGAAAACAATCTAGACGAAATGATTGAGGACGAAACTGTCAATGATAGTGACATTATCAATAATTTGATAGATTATGAAGACGAACAAGAACAACCGAAATACATGACAGCAGATAAAATACAAAACCTCGCAATGTACAAAAATGTGAAAAAGAGTCCAGAACTGATTGTCAGTCGACCTAATAAAGTTGTTCGAGTTTTCTTATAATAAAGTGTGTTGCACTTCTCCTGGAATCCAACAATGAAATAGCTATGCATCGAAGTTATGCATCGAGAAATGTGTCCATAAACGTAAGAGTTTGAAGGTCCGTTTCTGAGATGTAACGATCGAAAGGGTTAAACGTAGAACACTTGATCTTTAATGGCGCAGATTTTGAAAAGGAAAGTAAAAGCGGAGGAAAGAGTGGTTTCAGCAGAAAGAGTTTACAACGTGTAGGAGCTGTTTGAAGCCTCCTGTAGGTGGTCGGAGGAATAGGCTTTCGACTTTAGACCGACGGTAAAGCGCTTATGGCGAGAGGGCAGCTCTTTAGAGAGGGCACGCGTGTGCGGGATGCTCGCTAAGTGGTCCATTCAGCGATGCCTGACGGAATACATTACAGGAAGTAGCAGTTAAAAAACCTTTTCCCCTCCTCGCATTCGTACATCTTTGGGCCTGCTTCGTAGAACGTAATGTGATTCTAGCTTTAACCCGTTAAATGACCGTGATAAATCGAGTGAATGGCACGTGGATCATAATAACGTGTTTGTCCAAACATTTTTGCTCTTTAATCGCTATGGTCAGCTTCGTTCGCAACGACGAAAATGGTTATCGTTAAGTAACGTATCGATTAGAAGTTTAATAATTTACTCCCTTTGCGGGTAAACAACGCTCCAGGGCTATCGTTTCGCTTATACCAGGATCGGCAACCTGCGGCTCGCGAGCCACATACGGATCTTTGGATGTAAAGCTGCGGCTCTTTAGTTCTATACGCAAATATTATTTATTTTATAAAAAAAAACAACGCATTCAATTACCAAGTGCTGGAATTCCAACGCATTGAATTACCAAGCGCTGGAATTCCAACGAATTGAATTACCAAGCGCTGGAATTCCAACGCATCGAATTACCACGCGCTGGAATTCCAACGCATTAAATTACCACGCGCTGGAATTGCAATGCATCGAATTACCATGCGCTGGAATTCCAACGCATCGAATTACCACGCGCTGGAATTCCAACGCATCAAATTACCACGCGTCGAGTTACCAAGCGCTGGAATCGCAGCGCATCGAATTACCACGCGCTGGAATTGCAATGCATTGAATTACCAAGCGCTGGAATTCCAACGCATCGAATTACCAAGCGCTGGAATTCCAACGCATCGAATTACCACGCGTCGAAATACCAGGCGCTGGAATTCCAACGCATCGAATTACCACGCGTCGAATTACCAAGCGCTGGAATCGCAGCGCATCGAATTACCACGCGTCGAATTACCAAGCGCTGGAATTCCAACGCATCGAATTACCACGCGTCGAATTACCAAGCGCTGGAATCGCAGCGCATCGAATTACCACGCGTCGAATTACCAAGCGCTGGAATTCCAACGCATCGAATTACCACGCGTCGAATTACCAAGCGCTGGAATCGCAGCGCATCGAATTACCACGCGTCGAATTACCAAGCGCTGGAATTCCAACGCATCGAATTACCACGCTCTTCAGTTGCACACGCAAATATTATTTATTTTATCAAAATAAAACTCATTACCTAATATTACCGTATATATATTATCTAGTTTGTTTTGAAAAACTCTACTTATATATGAAAGAGTAGATAATTTTTTTTTATCAAAAAACTTTATTTATGCGAGTACTATTTATTGTTGACAAGACAAAATTTTGTGGCTCTTTAAAATCTTTGAAATTTTGTAAATTGTAATTTTTGACTCTTCCAACTCAAAAGATTACCGACTCCTGGCTTAGACTCGTTTACTTCTTAAAGACGCGAGTAGAAAAATGGCTAATTGTAGGTAAGCTGCAAGATTTATTTCCTATCGGGTTTAAAATTAGAGGGAAGAGTTACCTTGCGAAGCATCTCCTCGAGCGACTCCATGTCCAAGGCGGAGTTGTTGTTCTCCGTTTGCACGGGTTGAACCATTTGTCACAGTTTCTCTCCACGGCTTCTCTCGATCGCACTTGTTCACTCGCCTATCGCTCTTTCCTTCGAAAGAAATCGACTCTTGGCCATCCTGTGTCGACGAGAACGGAAGCGAAATCGAATCCACGCCACGTGTTCGTTTTACCGAAACACGATCCGAACGATTAATCAAAAATCGGTTTAACACTTTATCACTTAAACACTTTATCGATCGGTAACCTCTTTACGATCCTTGCAGTTTTTACTCGTCGAGCTATCGATCTGCGGGTGATTAAACTTAATTTTCTTCTCGATTCGCGTAGAAACAAGTCAAAGCGTTAGAAATTAGCGGCCCCCGTCGTCGATGAACGTAAAGTACACGGTTCGTAAATAAACGGAAGATCGACGAGCGTATTTACGTGTTTGCGGAGCACCCTGTCGAGTTGGCGTTTCGGTAATTAAATGAGCCACGGCCGAAGAAGAGGCTCCGCTTTGACCTGAACTACGATCGTGGCTCGCTCGTCAATTAACCAGCGGTTCGTTCAAACATCGAGAAGGGTCGAGAGATTTTTAACGAAAATTAAAAACCTGCTACAAACAGTGTTTATTAAAGCGACGCGTGTACTAGGCGGAAAAATTGAATCGAGGCTGCTTACGTCTCGCGGGAAATTAAACGTATGTTCATCCCGTGACGATTCGGATGTCGAAAATCGAAGTCTCGTCATCTTAGGAATAATTGAAAACTTCGAGTTTCTAATAGGAGACGCGTCAGGTTCATCGAGTTCACGTTTTGAGGGGAGTAACCCTTGGTGAAGGACTTCGTAGAGAAACACTATATAAAAGCTAATAAACCGAGGGAGTAGCATGGAAATCAGTGAAGTAAACGAGGGAACGGCAAGAAAAATAAGTGACGCGTTTTTCCCGGGCTCAATTAGTCCGAAACAAGCGTGTCCCCAGAGCGAACAAACGAAGAAGAAGAAGATGGGACGCAGCCTTTTCTTTCTCGATTATCCGTGACCGTGCATCTCGTTCCGTCCTTCTCGGACCTGGTAGAGAAGCCTTCTTCCTCCTGGAAATCGGTCGTTCGTGTTCCAAACGGGGCTTAAAAATATCCACCGAGTGAAAACAGTCGATCCAAGCTCGGAGAACACCCTCGACGCCGTGTTTCTCGTCGTCGCTCACCCTCTGACTCGCTCGATTTCTCTCTTATCGTTTTGTTGCTTTGCACGTCGCTTTCCACGTGTCTTCCCTTTCGTTGCTACTCCCTCCGGACCCTGCCCTGTCTCTCTCCAACGTTCGCGGACGACGAAAAGTTCGAAAGCAAAAAGACGAACACTCGGTCGACTCACCAGTCGTAATTTATATGTCGGTTAAAATAGGAGACGGCCCCGAACCGGGAAGATATATCCTGTTAAACTCGCCATCTTCTCTACTTTTTACCTCCTTATCGATCATCCCCTTGTTCCTCGAGTATACAACCTACCCGAATTTTTCTTCAACCTTAACACTAAACTTACGGAACCCGTCAAAATGACGGATAATAGGTCAATTTTAAATGACAGAACTTGTTAAGAAATTTTTGTAAAGATGTCAAATTTCATCAACTTGGAGCAAAAGAATCAATGTTTTAGGCAGTGCACATATCTTCTGCAATTTATTTATTTTTCTACTTTAGTTAAAATTTAAGTAAAGTGACCATAAAACGTCCGTAAATCTAGTGTTAAAGAATCGCGGGGAATTTCTTAGGGGCTGAAAAACGAACCGTTCAATGCACAAATCGATTAACTCCATAAAACAAAAAAGAAATGCGATGAAATAATGTGCATAAGTTTTTGGAATTCCTTTGGTAATATAAATTCAACTAAAGTGAAGAATGCATAAATACAAATCTGGCTATCATTTAAAAGATGTAAAATTATAAAAAAGAATAGAAAAAATGGCCTCTTAAATACATTATTTATTATTCAGTGGCCAAAATAAATATCGTTTATGTTTACGTTTGAAAAAATTTGTACAAACATAAAAAGTTAGCATTATACCAAGTGCTTTTACACTTAAATTTCAGATTTTTAAAAAGTGGAGTTAATCTCCAATAAATTGTGCAGTGAACGGTAGGAAGAAAATATGAAAAATGTTGGGAGGTAGGTCAGCGAACCTAATTTCGAAGGCTTAAGAAGACAGAGATCGAAAGATCATCGAATCGCAAACAATCGACGGATCTCGATGCTCGGTTCGTCGACGTATAATAAGCGGATACACGGTGAAAGGTACACGTTGTCAAAAGGTGATCACGCTAAACCGGCGTTCCTTTTTGTTCGTTTAACGCGTTCGACTAGGAAAGTGGTTGGTGCTTTTCCTGCCCTCCTGCTGCCCTCTGTTGCCCCTCCTGCCCGGATCGACCGATGTTCGCCGGAGCTCTCGACGCGTTTTATCTCGACTCTGTGATCAAAGCTTAATTGAAAAAGGGCCGGACTCATCCTCCAACCGGTACGCCGAATGGAAACTGATACCGGCCGAATACGATCGACAATGCAGCCTTTTACCTCTCTTTCAGCGACGATATTCGCGAGCCTCCCCGGTTAAATCGAGGGATTAAAAGCCGTGTGGACAGACCGAGAGAAAGGAAATGGCGAACACGGCCAACCGGGCGAATCTACGTTCCGAGGTAATTTTCAAGAGCAACCGTCCGTGATGTCATCGTCGTCGATTAACAGTCATTTATCTTCGCGTTCTTTTTCTTCTACGTGGGACTCCTTCTTTTTTGTATCGGGGTAATCGAGCCTTACAGGCAAATTGAATCGACGCGCAACGATGGTTTCGTAATGCGTTCTCGATCTCGCTAACGTTTGCTCTTCTGCTTTTAAGAGGGCCTATTTACGCCGTGAATCCTCTAGAACAGGGATCGGCAACCTGCGGCTCTTCAGTTCCATACGCAAATATTATTTATTTTATCAAAAAAAAACTCATTATCTAATATTGCCAAGCGCTGGAATTGCAATGCATCGAATTACCACGCGCTGGAATTCCAACGCATCGAATTACCACGCGCTGGAATTACAATGCATTGAATTACCAAGCGCTGGAATTCCAACGCATTCAATTACCAAGCGCTGGAATCGCAACGCATCGAATTACCACGCGCTGGAATTGCAATGCGTTCAATTACCAAGCGCTGGAATCGCAACGCATTGAATTACCAAGCGCTGGAATCGCAACGCATCGAACTACCAAGCGCTGGAATTCCAACGCATCGAATTACCAAGCGCTGGAATTCCAACGCATTGAATTACCAAGCGCTGGAATTCCAACGCATCGAATTACCACGCGCTGGAATTGCAATGCATTGAATTACCAAGCGCTGGAATTCCAACGCATCGAATTACCAAGCGCTGGAATTCCAACGCATCGAATTACCACGCGCTGGAATTGCAATGCATCGAATTACCACGCGCTGGAATTCCAACGCATCGAATTACCACGCGCTGGAATTGCAATGCGTTCAATTACCAAGCGCTGGAATTCCAACGCATCGAATTACCAAGCGCTGGAATTCCAACGCATCGAATTACCAAGCGCTGGAATTCCAACGCATCGAATTACCACGCGCTGGAATTGCAATGCGTTCAATTACCAAGCGCTGGAATTCCAACGCATCGAATTACCACGCGCTGGAATTGCAATGCATCGAATTACCACGCGCTGGAATTCCAACGCATCGAATTACCACGCGCTGGAATTGCAATGCATTGAATAACCAAGCGCTGGAATTCCAACGCATCGAATTACCACGCGCTGGAATTCCAACGCATCGAATCACCACGCGCTGGAATTGCAATGCATTGAATTACCAAGCGCTGGAATCGCAACGCATCGAACTACCAAGCGCTGGAATTCCAACGCATCGATTTACCACGCGCTGGAATTGCAATGCATTGAATTACCATGCGCTGGAATCGCAACGCATCGAATTACCACGCTCTTCAGTTGCATACGCAAATATTATTTATTTTATCAAAATAAAACTCATTACCTAACATTGCCATGTATATATTATCTACTTTGTTGTGAAAAACACTACTTATATATGAAAGAGTAGATAATTTTTTTTTATCAAAAAACTTTATTTATGCGAGTACTATTTATTGTTGGCAAGACAAAATTTTGTGGCTCTTTAAAAGCTTTGAAATTTTGTAAATTGTAATTTTTGACTCTTCCGACTCAAATGGTTGCCGACCCCTGCTCTAGAATCGAAGTCGAAGAAAAATGATCTCTTCCTTTTGCCAGCGAATCGGATTCCACTCGTTACGATACGCTCTGTGTACGTTAGCAGAAAAGGTATAATGGGACAGTGTCGAGTAGCGACACGTTTAAAATTCGTGAAAAGCGATTGAAACGCGCGAAAGAGTTTGTTCGGTCGAATCGAGCCACTCCGCTAATTGGCTGCGAAGTCGAGAGTGTCGGGACCGATTAATTACCGACGCGAAAGAAGCCCTTGATTTTTTTCCGTGCCGTTTACCTGCTAATTAGTATCGCCGATTACCAACGGGGCTAATTGTGTCGATGGTGCCGAACGATTCATTCGAGACTGGTGTCGCAATCACGACTGGTTCGCGTTTCTTTACAGATCGACAAAATTTACCACCGTATAAACGATCCAAAACGAATAAAATTCTTCATAAATCAAAAATTTATAATTTAAAACATCTCCGAGCGTGAAAAATGAAAAGAATAAGATTGCAATGCATAGATATAAAAATGAACTACAAAGATTGTTAAACGGTGTCGTGGAAAGCGATAACCAGGAGTAATTTACCGAGTGGTAGGTAATGCACGGTACACTCGACGAACAAACGAATGAATTAGCACGGAAAAGTGCTTTGGTATCGACGAGGGTGGCGGACATCGATTCTCTCGTTATTACACCGGTCGCGTGTTCAACCTCGCGCCTCGAACGCGACGAACGGAATCCCTCTGTCATTATCGTAACTTCATTAACCGAGCATTAACGCGATGACTGCCACGGTAAAGATAGTCATACCTGCTACGATAATACCAAGCGCTGTATTCATTAAGGATTCGTTTTTTAATTTAACGACACGCTTTACAGTTCCCGTACTCCGTATAATTCGTCCGCGATCACCCCTTGATTCGTTAACGCGTTCACTGCCACGGTGAAAAGCGATATCCGTGGTTGGACACGTTATTTACTCTTCGCTTATTATTTCAGTTATGTCTATTATGGTAATTTGTGGAACGCAGATTTTTTAAAGGTTTATTGCGTCTTCCGCCTTCGTAATTATCGGGTTGGCAAGAAAGTAAGTTCGGTTTGCGCCAGTAGATACCATTATGTTTGTCTTACAAATATAATGTCTTATGAACATAATCTGTCTTACAAACATAATGTCTTCTAAACATAAGTAGATAGTGTAAGTTGTAAGATGTTTGTCTTACAAACATAATGTCTTGTAAACATAATCTGTCTTACAAACATAATGTCTTGTAAACATAATCTGTCTCACAAACATAATGTCTTATAAACATAATCTGTCTCACAAACATAATGTCTTATAAACATAATCTGTCTTACAAACATAATGTCTTGTAAACATAATTTGTCTCACAAACATAACGTCTTATAAACATAATCTATCTTACAAACATAATATCTTCTAAACATAAGTAGATAGTGTAAGTTGAAAGATGTTTATCTTACAAACATAATGTCTTGTAAACATAATCTGTCTTACAAACATAATGTCTTCTAAACATAAGTAGATAGTGTAAGTTGTAAGATGTTTGTCTTACAAACATAATGTCTCGTAAACATAATCTACTGGCGCAAACCGAAATTACTTTCTTGGCAACCCAATAATTAATCGAATGACGCTGTGGCGAGTGTTGAAAGAATTGGAGTTAAACAATTGCAATAACAAAAGAATCTCGAACGCGGTACTTCCTTATCTTTAAGGAACTTCTTTATTATGTTGGAGAAACTCGAATAAATCGTAGAGCATTTGCGTTACGAAGAAACAATTACGAGGATATACCACACGTTCACTGTCACAACCCTTACCGTTACTCCGAGCACCCTTACTTGTAACCTTTGTACCGCTCGAAATAACCTTGTACGGAAATATTAATAGCACAAATAGTCCATTATATAAGTTTGCGGAGGGCAGAAAAAGTGTGCGGCATCGAGTAACACGAGTCACTGATCACTCGACACGTAGGACGTTCGCGACTCGTCGAAGGAAGGACCGGAAGCGTTGTCCATGGCGGAAGTGGCGAGCGTTCCACGAAGACAGGTACGGAGATAGAAGAGAAGCGTATAATAGGTAGAAAGAGGAGGCGTAATCGCGTGTCTGGCGAAACAATGATCGATCGAGCGACAACAAGAGCGCGTGTTGCTCCGGTCGCGGTTCACGGGCCACTGAGAGGGAACTTGTGTTCTAGCATCGGACTTGTGTCGAGCTCTAGAGAGGACAGAAAGAGAGACCGAGAGAGGGGGTTAGAGTGTACCCGTACGTCACATGCGCGTTGTAACCCCAAACAAAAATGTCCGGTTGTCTCCGTCGGTTGAACGGGGACGGGAATTAAACGCGCTCCCTCTCGTTGGCTGCACCGTTCCGAACACAACAATAACAACGGCACGAGGCGACGCACCGCTGCTGGGATGCGGCGCATCACTGCAGAATACGGAATCGGGAGGGCTGCCAAACTGCACCTCCTGTCCGACGCTCTTCTCGCGAACCTACCCAACTCTGCTAATCACCCTTTTCGCCCGGCTGCGGTAACCGTTGCTCGATGCCTGCTCTTGCTTTCTATTTTTCTACTTCCTTCTCTAATGTAATTGCGATACCTGATTTACGGTGCGCGCTGCCGGGACACTTCACAATACGATACGCGAGATCGCTGCTCTTTCACGTATCACTCCTTTCTTACTTTTCTAATTGATTAACAAGTCGACTGCAACGTACCATTGTACAAATCGGAAAGAAAAGAATTTCTTAATAATTTGTATCGTTGTCTGACTATAAACGACAGTTTTCACTGTGATGTACAATTTCATTCTTACAATAAATATTGCTTTGGTCGAGGCAATTTTAAAGTGCTAAGACAGCACAGTGGTAAAGTACCAAATTTGTATGCTGCTGACTAGGGTTCAAATCTCCTTTTTGATGAAGGTTTTATTTTTTTTCTGCACCATCAATTTGTTCATTCTAATTGAGTATATTTTATATTTATTCAATTTATTCATTCTAATTGAGTATATTTTATATTTATTCAATTTATTCATTCTAATTAAGTATATTTTATATTTATTCAATTTATTCATTCTAACTGAGTATATTTTATATTTATTCAATTTATTCATTCTAATTAAGTATATTTTATATTCATTCAATTTATTCATTCTAATTAAGCATATTTTATATTTATTCAATTTATTCATTCTAATTAAGTATATTTTATATTTATTCAATTTATTCATTTTAATTGAGTATATTTTATATTTATTCAATTTATTCATTCTAATTAAGTATATTTTATATTTATTCAATTTATTCATTCTAATTAAGCATATTTTATAATATGTATTCAATTTATTCATTCTAATTAAGTATATTTTATATTCATTCAATTTATTCATTCTAATTAAGCATATTTTATAATATGTATTCAATTTATTCATTCTAATTAAGTATATGTTATATTCATTCAATTTATTCATTCCAATTAAGTATATTTTATATTAAGTAATCAAGTTTATTTTAAATAAGACATCTAACAGAACTATTGAGTATTTTTCTCTAAATGTTACTCATTTCTAAACAGCACAATGAGTCCCTTCTTCTTGCAAATAATAAAATTGTATGAATGAATTATACTTATACTAATTAGTTACGTTCAATCTTACCTGAAGATACGAAAATAATCGTATAACAAACATTGTTTTCCAATCCTCAAGTTATTAACGTTCATAAATATCCATCAACGTCCAACTCACCTGAAACGAAAAAGAAAACTCGTATTCAATATCTCTTTTTAAACAATCCATAAAAACAAGAAACAACAAAAGAAAAACGATAGTATCGTTCCACTTCGAATTCCGTTTCAGAATCGAAAGCTTTTCTAACAAACGGAAGTTCCCCTCCGAGACAACTCGAGGGTAGGTTTTCGCGTGCGTCAAACAACGTTTCCTGGTGTGCCAGTTTACGTTATCGGCGTGACACGCGTTACCGCAAGAAACCGATAGCAAAGCTCGGAGTTGTCGCGCGTAAAAGCGAGAGCTTTTGATATTCCCGGCACAGGCTAGACAGCGTGGAAACGTGGTCGGAGTGCGAGCAACCAGCTGGAGATGTAAGGCCATCGAAAATGTCATCGCGAGTCTCGCTTTATGCTTGACAGACAACTGCGTGTTCTGACGGGACACGTATAACCCGCTTTACCCCGTCAATTCGACGGGATGCTCGTTCGTGACGTCGGATTTGGGAAACGCTACGATTTCCGAGCTTCTTTCGTTTTCAATTTCGCCACTCCTCAAGCTGACTACTCTGAGACTGTTTCTTGATCCTCCTTATTTATTTTTTTTCATATTTATTCGCCCATGTTGGCATATATTATATTAAATTGTTGACTTACACCACTTTCATAATTAACACTAAATTCCGTATAACTTTGTAATTACAACTACTATCTAAGGGTTCATTTTTGACGATATCGTAAAAATTACATTGAATAAATTTAGTTTAAAATCATGTCATGTAAAATAAGTGATAAATTCATTTTTTTTTTAATTTTGACTTTCATAATTATGGGCACATATATTGATAACATGGTTGGACAATTATACGTAGTATTCAGAAGAGAATTAGAAAATTTGTATGTGGTTTTTGAATGCATTTGTTGCGACGTTCTTTTAGCAAGGTTGAAAGTGCAGCGAAATATGGCAATTTAAGCGAGTTAAGTAGTACGTTCAAGTTGAACAAAGTATTAAACAAAGCTTTACGCAGGTACGGAGTTAAGAGTTCTTAGGTAACTTTCCTTCTCTCGATTGTTTCGTATTGCCGAAACGTTTCTTGGTAAAGACGCGCGCAATTCGAAATCGATCACCGTTAATCCTCCGAAGAGACTGTTTCGCCAAGAGGATCCAGTATTCGGAAACTTTCAGAGACTCTTAACACGCTTTGTCTCGCAAATATTGTCGGATAAATGTATTCTTTCCTGTCGAAAGAGCGCGATTTCCGAATGGTCGAGTTCCCAATTACGTAGCCGCGAAAAGTTCGAATTTTCGCGTAGGTTGAGAGGCAAAAGTTCCTTTCAGCGTTATAAGATGCTCGTTAGAGCCCGTTGCGCGAACGGAATGTTCCTTCCACGAACGGAAGAAATTCTTTGGTTCTGGGTGTCGTTTACGCCATGCTTCTGACCCAGTTGCAAACTTGCTAACGATAATTACGAACGGCCGTGACGGCGTAATTGAAAAAAATGAAAAGGAAAAAACGCTTGTAGTTAAAGAGCGCGAGAGCTGGCCCTCAAAATTCATCGCACGAGAATGTCGGAACCAATGGGAATTTTAGCGAAATTCCCGGCATAGCCACCGGTCACTAGGGACCTCTCTAATGAAACCGCGCCGGTTAATTAACCTATCAGATCGATTAATCATCTTTAGAGTGGCCCCCAGCTTTCAACGAGCACGCGAACCAAATGTTGTCTGTCATTAATGTACATCCGAATTCTACGAGGTTAGTGGCTTCTATTAAATTCTTCCGCCGTACAGATTCGATTAACGCGCTTTCGAGTATAATCCGATTCTTCCTATAACGAGTTTGCTCCAATAAAATTCAAATTTCCTCTCCAATTAGAAGACGCGATTATTAGGTTGTCCGGAAAGTTCTTTTCGCGTTTGTCGCTCAAAGTTTTACATTTGCTTAAGTAAACATCCAGATCCACCATTAATTGCCAGTCATTTTGTGGCATTACAAGAGGTTTTCAGCATCAATAGAAATTGAATCCTGTATTTTTTTTGTTGTGAAAGATGGAACATCAAAAGGTTTGCGTCTTGTCATGTTTTACTGTTTTAAAAGAGGCGAACCTGAAAATACTGCAAAGGAGGTTTGCAACGTTTCTTCTCCATGAGGTTGTCTACTGTATTTTTCAGTCAAGGAACTATGAATGCTACAATCTCTTTTACTGTAAACTATTTTGATTTTACAGGAAATTACGATTATAAAGGATCAGAACACCTTTGAGCTTCGGACTGTTTGAAACCAAAATGGCGGCGCAGACCATTTGATGTTTGTAGATCTTCAAATAATTTTTCAACAGAAGATATTACTTTATTTATTACACAAAGTACGTTTATAGATTTGTATGTTTGTAGATTTTGAAATAATCTTTCAACAGCAGATATTCCATTATTTGTTACACAAAGTACGTTTATAGATTTGTATGTTTATAGATTTTGAAGTAATCTTTCAACAGAAGATATTACTTTATTTATAATACAAAGTATGTTTATAGATTTGTATGTTTGTAGATTTTGAAATAATCTTTCAACAAAAGATATTACTTTAAGAATATTTTAACAGTAAACCAAGAAAATTTTAAACTTAACACCTATTGAACAAAAGAACTTTCGGGACAACCTAATAATATTTCTCGAACGAAAGAAAAAAGAAAAATACGTTCGAATGAAATATAGTCGCGAGAAGCATCGTGTGGACGCAAGTGGCTCTATTATGCGCGGGACTTAATTTTCCTGGCGCGTAATGGACACTTCCGGTCCAGTTGCTGGTGCGTGGATAGGTCTGCCAAGACGCCTCCTCCTCGCAGAAATATTAATATTGTCGACGGTCAGTTTGGGCGCGTTGGTCTCGCGCGAATAAAAAAACTACTCGTGTCCGAGTTAGGTTAATTTGGAAATAAGGGAGAATTTACGACGTCTACGGATCTCGTTAAACCTTTCCGCGATTAAAGAGATTCGCACGTATTTCATTCGCTGAAGTGGCTGACCGAGGTCCACGGATGGAGAGGGAATTAAATCGGTTATCCTGTTAACTCTTTAGTCGATTCAACTCGCGTCTCTAATTCTGACTGTTAGTCAACTAGATAATGAGTCCTCGAGAATCTCGTAGGACGCGTACGCACATTCCGCTTCGATCGCGGCAATCTTCTCTTAAATTTCTCCTCTTGCGATTACTTTGCAATTCCCCTAACACGATAACCTTTCCTTTACGTGCATTATTTGCCTCATACTTTAATCCTTTACACTCGAAGGTAATTAGACTGTTTGCAAACAGCAACTATAAAACTTAGTTAAAAAGTTAAATGAATTTTTGTTGAGGTTATTATTTCGCTACTAATAATTTTTACTATTATTTGTTTCGCTATGTTTCTACATCACACGTGTCATATTATAGAATCAGTTTAAAAATGCTTATTTCAAATTATTGTATTAAATAAAATGGTGACTGAGAGGCACCTCTCGAGCACAAAAGGTTAAATTCAAAGTATATTATTAGTATATTATTCGCAACGCATCCAATTACCACGCGGCGAATTACCAAGCGCTGGAATCGCAGCGTATCGAATTACCACGCGTCGAATTACCAAGCGCTGAAATTCCAAAGCACCAAATTAGCACGCGCTGGAATTGCAATGCATTGAATTACCAAGCGCTGGAATCGCAACGCATCGAATTATCACGCGCTGGAATTCCAACGCATCGAATTACCACGCGCTAGAATTGCAATGCATTGAATTACCAAGCGCTGGAATTCCAACGCATCGAATTAACACGCGCTGGAATTACCACGCGTCGAATTACCAAGCGCTGGAATTTCAACGCATCGAATTACCACGCGCTGGAATTGCAATGCATTAAATTACCACGCGGCGAATTACCAAGCGCTGGAATCGCAGTGCATCGAATTACCACGCGTCGAATTACCAAGCGCTGGAACTCCAACGCATCAAATTACTACGCGCTGGAATTGCAATGCATTGAATTACCAAGCGCTGGAATTGCAATGCATTGAATTACCAAGCGCTGGAACTCCAACGCATCGAATTACCACGCGCTGGAATTGCAATGCATTGAATTACCAAGCGCTGGAATCGCAACGCATTGAATTACCAAGCGCTGGAATTGAAACGCACCGAATTACCACCCTCTTCAGTTGCATACGCAAAGTATATTACTTTGAAATATAACTTTGACATTCAAAGTATATTACTTTTAATTTAGACATCGTGTTGAATTATACAAATTGAATTATAGACATCGTGTTTCAACGAAAGCAATTAAAGCTCCAATTACAATATTTCACGTTAGAAAAATTGTTTAGACTGTAACAAAGTTGATCCCCTCTTCACAGACCTTTTGAAGCAGACGCCAATATAACCAGAAAGTGAAAATTTATTTATGGTACGCTTTTGCCTCAACAGAAAGTGGTAGGATCGAAAGTTATCGACTGATCGACACAACGGCACGCAAATATAGGACTAAATCGTTTACGTGAAGCAGAGGGAAGAACCCCTAGCCTTTAAACTCGGTCTAAGTGGATTTTCGGTCAGAATCAGCGATAAACTTGCGGAGATTTCTACTCCCGGCGCAAACGTTCTTATGCACGCAAACAAAATCAATATTTAATTTTGCAAACTTTTTGTCGCAGAGTTACGGAAGAAAGGGACCGCGAACAGGAAGAAAGGGAGAACGTTGAATGCAGGGTCCCCGTCCGACTTCCTTTCGGTTCTTTCAAATTCAATATAAGGCATACCGAAAACTGACTCCGGACAATCTAAACCTATCTGTCGCCTTGTGCGTTTGGAAACTCCTCCGATGGAATTTTTAAAAAGTTTCGTGTTTACCCTCCTTGAAACTCGCCATGGATAATAAACGAAACTTTACTTGGTTCCTTCATTCGTGTTAAAATAATTTATCTCGTATGCTTGGTTATGTAAAAATATACGACAGATAAAAATCTGTCCATGGCACACGGAGATTTATTTTCTAGCGAAAGGGTATTGCATTAAAAAATGAACCGTATTGGTTCGTGCACTCGATGGAAATCGATGAAAACAACAAAGTAACTTCGTTGAACTATGTAATTACCATTGCAGCGATATCGTTGAATGTTTAAAGCGTAGCGAACAAGGCAACACGATTTCGATTGCTCGCGGTATAATTATCGAAATGTAAATACTGTGTAATGCATATCCATTTAGTTCGATAATTTGTAAATGCACGACCAATAGCCGGAGGTTCACTTGCAGCTTTAATTCAATTCTCGCTTAGCCTTGCGTTAACAGAATTGTGTAAACGTATCGTTATTAGCTAGCTAGCGTTAAAAGTATTATACTATTCATATTGTAAACGCTACAAAATATATTTATATTTGTTTGAAATATTTTTCATAACTGTAAAGATTCCACCTTGACGGGATAGCGAAACGAATAAATTAAAATCATTATCAGATTTGGTCATACAAGGTATACACGCGTTAGCAAATTCCGAGAACGCTTTTGCTCGGAACAGTGCACAGAGTAGCCATAAATTATGTAGAGAAGAAGAAGAAGAAGGATACGGCGGTTCGGAAAGGGGGAGCAACCCCTAGAGCCAAAAGCGAACGAAACGATACGAGTCCGGCACGCGTGATGAAATTTAATAACACTCGCTGGTGTCCGTCTTACAAACGAGCTCGATTAATACTCCAGATAGGCCTAATCATCGCGCTGATCGTTACGAGCGAGACGAAAGCGTTTCTCCTAAGCGGTTAACCCCGCATCCGAACGCGAACGCAAATCCGACGAGCTTGGGGGAGGACCTAGATAAGCGAGACAGATAACGTCGAACGCAGTGGGCGATTTTTTCTTCTCTAGGGTCACAGATAAGCCGGATATCCCTCCAGTTCGGATTTCCACCCCGTCACGAGGGGTTGGAAAGATTTCAGAAAGATTTCCAGACCAAGCAACGCGTTTCCGTATTTACTAACCGCCAATTAAAACTCGACCGGTTATTAATCCCGAAACGGTAAGGACCCGAGTCGTAATTTATTCGGTGCCGAAGAAGCACCGTGTTTATTAATCTGGAAGACGGGAGAATATCGTTTAGCGCGTTGGAAGTAGAGCAGGTTCGAAAAGCGGCTACCGTTAACAACCTGTGAGAGAAGGATGGCGGAAAGGAAACAGCAGATGAGGATGAAGTTGTTGACGAGGAAATCGAGGGATTCGCTTGTTCTAATTACCCGGGAGTGTTTAGAATTTAGGTACGACTAGTCTGAGTAGCTCGTTACCCAGAATCCTCGAGCGCGTCCTTTAGCTCGTTGTAATCTCTGCGAGAGGTCTGAGGACAGGAATAACGAGGAACTTACCAAGTAGGACGGCGAAATCGATAGAATTAATGACTACGCGCCTATATAGCGGGTAATATTATCCCTCGTATAGTCGAGTTGCGGCATCGCGCCGTTTCCACGGGCTTGTTATCCCTGCTCGATCGATTCTCCTTCACGGTTCCTCGAGGGTCTCACTTTTTCACCTTTTCATCGCGAAAAATCCACCTTCGACTCCCAAATCGCCGCGCAGTCTCGACGGATCTATTAATCTCCTACGACAGGGATCGGCAACCGAGCGACAAACGGCTCTTTGGATGTAAAGCTGCGGCTCTAGTTCCATACACAAATATTATTTATTTTATCAAAAAAAACTCATTATCTAATATTGCTAAGCGCTGGAATTGCAATGCATCGAATTACCACGCGCTGGAATTGCAATGCATTGAATTACCAAGCGCTGGAATTCCAACGCATCGAATTACCACGCGCTGGAATTGCAACGCATCGAATTACCACGCGCTGGAATTACCACGCGCTGGAATTCCAACGCATCGAATTACCACGCGCTAGAATTCCAACGCATCGAATTACCACGCGCTGGAATTGCAATGCATTGAATTACCAAGCGCTCGAATTCCAACGCATTGAATTACCACGCGCTGGAATCGCAATGCATTGAATTACCAAGCGCTGGAATCGCAACGCATTCAATTACCAAGTGCTGGAATTCCAACGCATTGAATTACCAAGCGCTGGAATTCCAACGCATCGAATTACCACGCACTGGAATTGCAACGCATTGAATTACCAAGCGCTGGAATCGCAACGCATCCAATTACCAAGCGCTGGAATTCCAACGCATTGAATTACCAAGCGCTGGAATTCCAACGCATCGAATTACCACGCGCTGGAATTGCAATGCATTGAATTACCAAGCGCTGGAATTCCAACGCATTGAATTACCAAGCGCTGGAATCGCAACGCATCCAATTACCAAGCGCTGGAATTCCAACGCATTGAATTACCAAGCGCTGGAATTCCAACGCATCGAATTACCACGCGCTGGAATTGCAATGCATTGAATTACCAAGCGCTGGAATTCCAACGCATCCAATTACCAAGCGCTAGAATCGCAACGCATCCAATTACCACGCGGCGAATTACCAAGCGCTGGAATCGCAGCGCATCGAATTACCACGCGTCGAATTACCAAGCGCTGGAATCGCAACGCATCGAATTACCACGCTCTTCAGTTGCATACGCAAATATTATATATTTTAACAAAAAAAAAACTCATTATCTAACATTGCCATATATATATTATCTACTTTGTTGTGAAAAACACTACTTACATATGTAAAAATAGATTATTTTTTTTTATCAAAAAACTTTATGAAGGATGTTCGCGACATCTATCGGTTTAGCATGAGTTTTTTCGGATCGCCATGTGTTCCTGTTTCATACTGAGTTCAGTTTTGCATAACTTAATATTTCATTTTTATTTAAAATGTAAAAGCGTTCTGATGATTTAATAAATTGTGATTTCAATACGACATCTACCGTTTAACACTTTATTTATGCGAGTACTATTTATTGTTGGCAAGACAAAATTTTGAGGCTCTTTAAAAGCTTTGAAATTTTGTAAATTGTAATTTTTGACTCTTTCGACTTAAAAGGTTGCCGACCCCTGTCCTACGAGATGCTTCTCGATTCGAGATGTGGGATGCTATTGTTGCACATGTTATTTTGTACAAAGACCTTTGAGTGACTGGTTTTTGCAGGAAACACTTACTCGACATCAAAGTCCTAAGCCAGTGAAATCCTGGCGAACATCTGCCGCGGCACAAACACAGCTTCCTCGCGTTAAACATCCTCCCAGCATACTCAAAATCCCGAAGTACAAAGTCATGAACTATCCCAGGAGGTGCGTGCAGACAGCATTTAAATCGACAGTTGGTACGGGCTAATTTAATATTAAAAGGGTACGTGGCAGGCAACTAGGTACGCCGTTCATTGGCCAAATTTCTCACGACACTTGCACCCGGTGTGTTTCTCCTATCGGGCTGCTCGAGGGACTACGAAGGAGCTTCTCTAATAAAAACTGCATCGTACCGTGTCGCGTTACACTATTTACCGGGCGAATCTGGAGGATGGTAGCCGTGTATCGCGTGTAAACGACGCCGTAGCACAGCTTCGAAATCCGCGGTTACGCCGGCCATACGGGAACAGCATCGGAAACTCTGTTCCCTTTCCCCCTGGCTCCGCAGGGAATTCTCGGCGTCTGCTTAGCGCCAGACCATCCCCGAGAATCCCGGTTCCCAATGACACGCCATTCGTGTCAGTACTAATCCGGACTAAGGAGGTTGAATGTAGGATCGTGGCCATTAATTCAAGCTACCCCTCGGTGGCGAGCACCGCGGCCACCGCAAACAATTCTAACGCCCATCCCCCTTTGCCTCTTTGCCGATATCGACGACTGCTTCGACGATCGTCGAAACCGAGCTGCTCCCGTTCGAAAATTTCGCTAAATACCATTCAATAAGTACAGAGACAAATTCTATAATTTTAAAACTATTCAATGAATGTGTACAATCTTTTCAGGGGTGTGACAACCTTGGGATATGCTCTGTTTCATCATTTTATGTCAACATAACCTCAAAATTTTCAATTTACCAAGTCCACTAGAAGATTGCATCTTAGAAGAGCAGCGCTCAGTCATTAGATTTTTAGTCGCAGAAGGTGTAAAACCAAAAAAAGAGTTCGCACGGTTCATACAACTTTTACCGTACTGAATCAACATTCTAGAAAAAATTTCACTTGGTTTTACACCTTCTGCGACTAAAAATCTAATGACTGAGCGCTGCTCTTCTAAGGTGCAATCTTCTAGTGGACTTGTCATGGTAAATTGAAAATTTTGAGGTTATGTTGACATAAAATGATGAAACAGCTGATCAGAGCATATACCAAGGTTGCCAACATCCCTGAAAAGATTGTACACATTCATTGAATAGTTTTAAAATTATAGAATTTGTCTCTTTACTTATTGAATGGCGTAGTTGTTTAGCACAAAATTACAATGCTCCAGAGTTCTGTCTGAGAACCCAGCTCCACGATCTAATAAAAGCCTCAATTAGGCTTCCACGTTTCTTCTAAATCTCGTTTATTAATTTCAAAACGAGATATCTTGTAAAATAATACAAGGAGTAGAAACTACCCTCCGATTATAGAGTCGTTACGGTTCAGCGGATGAAACCGGACCCCCAGGAAAATCGAACGATAATACTTAACAGACTGGTAGCGTACAGCCAGCAGGGTTATTATTGGAAAGGTGCTGGTAATTATCTTAGCAAAAGGCCGTCGCCATAGCTCGGGGTTGCTCCCTCGATCTTCGAGCTATTTATGACAATGATTGATGGTTCCTTCGGTAATTCATCATCCCCTTCCTGCCGTGATCCCTCAGTCGTGGTCCGTTCTTCCGCGATTGGATGAGCGTTAGTCGAGCGTGATCGAACAGCGGATTCCGGAGCGGATTTTTCCACGATCGGTTATGCTCTCTTTAACCCAGCAGATATTTCTCCCGTTCGAAATTAAGACGAATGAAATATCCGACGCACTCTTCGTCGGACATATTTCACGGTAAACGAGGCGGTTTCAGAGCTAACGATAGGATTCGTCGCGGTAAATTAGCCGCGTCGTGCGTTCATCATCCTTGACCTAAGACCACCGTTTTGTTCGATATCGATTCGCCGTATTTTTAGAAGAGGTTCGTAAAACGCCTTGCAGGCTGACTCGATTAGTTTAAGTAACGCGTTTATACGAAAACGTTGCCAATCCTTTTCTTTCGTAACATTTCGATGTTTCCCTCTGCACGGAGTTCCGCTCCATTCTGTTAACCTTTTCGGATCTAATTTCCTCCGCGCGAAACGAGCGGATTACCGATATAGTATTTCGAAGCAAACAGATTATCGCGGCGAACGTTCCTCGACTATAGAAGCGTACTTGTATTCAAATTCGAAACAAAGCAAGCGTGCGGGGGATTAAACGAGTCTAGAGTCCTTAGCAAAATCGCGGGTGCTAAAATTTCGCGGTGTTAGCGTAGAGCGTATGCCATTTCCACGAGCGGTAATTTAGAGGATTAATAAAATTCTGTCCGTACAGAGAAACTGCTATTGTCTAACTGCGGAGTCCTCGCTAGGAAAATCTCGATGTCACGGATTAGCTAGAGTCTGGTCTATTATAGCAGATTCCTCGCAAAAGGGGCGTTCAAAAATGGAGCTGAAATTCCGTGCACGCGCGGGTTTCAACGCACTCGGCTCACGGACAGTATTTCATCGAGGTATTTCCAGGTTTTCACGAGGCAGACTAGAAAACAGAGAGACAGGTATCTCTGCGCGAACGAGTAGAACTCGACGGCACGGAAGCGAAGCGGATGCAACGAGCGCTGACAATATAACTATAAAGCCGTCGTCGTAGTTGCGATCTTCGTTATTCTGGCGCTATTTTCGCCGTCGTTTCCGGCGGCGGTCGGTGAATCAGCGGCCAGACAAGTGGAAACCCATGCGTACGTACAAAAGGAAGCAGGCCAACGAGGGAAGTAAGCGTGTAGCGTGGGTGTGCTTTTATTATCGTGTCATCCCGTAAGTGCAGCCGGTCCTCGTCGTTTCGTATCTTGTCGTCGCGCTTGGCCCGCCTTCGTCCCTCCGCTCTCTTTTTTTTCTTTATTATTCTTTCCTTTTTAGGCTCTTTCATCGAACGACTTCGCTGCTGCGGACCGATAACCCGTTCGCGAATCAAAATCGTGTATCTCTTTGTTCAAGTTTCATAGCAACCGCGTAGTTAGGGGAAGATAGCCTAATTTGGACCAATTTTATTCACTATATAAAAGCACGAAAGTGTCAATAAAAATTAAGTAATAGAAAAGAAACCCACTACGTGTATCTTCAAAATAATCATTTATTAAATTCTAAATACCGTTCATAGTAAAAAATAAATTCAAAAAAATCTTGTCATCGGTCTTCAGGAAACCGGTTTATTTGGACTGCTAGCTTTTTAAATTGGACCATTAGTTTTCTTAACGACAATTACAACGATAGAATTTTTTAACTCCAGTACACCGAGAATCCAAGTGTATTTCATACATTGTATCATTTCTTCCTTGGTTTCGTCACACAATGCACAAAACCATGAACCACTATTTTCTTTTTTTTTCGACATTTTGACAAAATTTGGTGAACTTATTTTTTTGTGTTTTTAAGTTTATTCGATCTAACTGCGATTTGTAAGGGCTGCTTGTTATTTCCACTACTTTCCGGGCTATTGGCGCACTGAAAGACGAAGGACCATCTGGATTTTGGTGATATTTCAATTTCATTGTCCGCATTTTATAATTTTATATTGCACACCATAACATTACGATACTACATTATTTATTTTTTCTATAAAAGAAATGTGGTTTTTGAAATTGAACCGGTTCAATTTCGGCAACTGTTTTCGGTCCAACTTGGGCAACTTGAATACTTTCTACGATAGTCCATTTCATATTGAAGCCTCTAATTGTGCTCTCGGCAAATAACGGTCCGAGCCAAGATCGAAAAGGGAACTTTCGGTTTCTAGCCTCTTTCACCCTCTGAATTATCGATTAACCTTTTAAATCTGTGCGAGGCCGATCGCAAAGTTATCGAGATCGAGTCTCCGTTCACGGTACGTGATTTAAAAGGATAAGAATCGCCCTGTACACGGAATATTGTTAAAAAGAAAACCGGTAGCTCTGAGGATACAAAGCGTGTAAAGAAATCGAAGATCGTAGCCGTCACGAACGAAGCTTCTCGGTTACGAGCGACCTTTTGGCGAATTAGGTGAGAGAATCGCAAAGTGAAAATCCTCCCTCTACTTTTTCCCTCTCGGTTAGTGGATTCTCTCGATCGCGAATTTCTCGTAAGCGACTTTTCAGCGAGAGACGGCGAACAGAGGAGGATTTACTCTTCGAATCGATGCCTGAAAAATTCAGCTACCTCGAGAAGATTAGCCTCTTCTCTAGTAGCGACGTGTCCTCTCGCCGTCTCTTTCGCACTGCCGAGTCTGAACCGGCTAGCCAGCGTCGTTTTACGCGCGAGTATTTCACGGTGGAACGTGTAGGAGGGTAAATTGAAGCGGGACGGGTTTTGCAAATGGCTCTAAATGACGCTACCATTTCCGGTTGGACCGTGAGAGTACTTTCTCGATGCCAGTGGAACGCGTCGACCATTATTCGGACCCGATGCGGGAGTATTCTTCTTTCTCTTAATCCTGTCTTCGCGTTTTACGATAATCACAAATGGATCGTGAAAGCACGACGAATAAAACTTCCCAGCCTTTCATTGCTTCGTTAAAACCGTTCAAAGCAGGCCTTCGAGAAATCTCTGTCCTCGAATTTAACGCGATCGTACATAATTCTTAGCTCAATTGTTTGGAGACTTTAATCGAAACGCGGGTACTAAGTCGGCGCGAAAAGGATCATCGACGCGATCGGCTTCCGGCGAGGCACCTCTAATTACGAGAGAACTAATAGAGGGTATTATCTAAATCTCGAATCGATCCTCGGCGTGGATCCCCGTTCTCGTTGGGAAGTTCAAAGCGAGGGCTTATTAACTACCAGCGTCCGTTCCCGGCAGCTCTATTTATAAATTAAACTACCGGTCTCTTCGAACGCGACTCTCCGCCGTGCTCGTTTTCCTCTACTTTCCCTTTTTCTTCTCCCTTCCTCCTTTCTGAACACTTTCGTCGTTCACTTATCACGGAGAAAAAGAACTCCCGAATCGATAGCGTCCTTGTCTTCCGACAGTCGTATTTCACCGGCCGGCGATCGGGCTGTTCCCGAATACCTTTTGCTCTCGCGCGCCTAACATTATCTATTCTCGAGCATGCCCAATTAAACGTAAAGCCCGTGCAATCGAGAGAGCACACCGCGCGACGTGCGGCCATTTAATGACCGGCAATTAAAATATCTCCGAGAGACTAGTTAACGCGAATATCGTTACGGTTCGCGGTCTACGTTGGATGCCTGGGTCAATACCGGCATCCGAGCGCTGATTCATGAACCTTCTTTGTTTTGCGTCTTCCGAGCTGCCGCGGATCGAAACGTTTTAAGCTCTACTTTTTGCTATCCGTGGAATCGTACGAAAAACTAGGAAAGAGCTCTCTGCAGCTTTACTGTCGCGAAATAACATTGGTTTTCTTGAAAAAAGGAATCTAGGCTATATCGTCTCTGTTCCGTTTCGATATTCTCGACATGGTTCTCGCAGAAAGTCGCAGTTTCGAAAGCTTTTAAACAAAAGTTGTTTCCACGGACAATCGTTTTCTGACGCTATTTACGCGCGTGGGGATTCTAAGAATCATCGAGCTGAATTTTTCTCTTCGCGCCACGATTTCTCATTTTCGTTGGTGCTCGAGAACGTACTAATTAAAATTGTTGCGCGAAGAGACTATTGCGGTCCAAACAAAAGACGTTTAGACATATCTAATAATACAACTAGTCAACTGTTATTTCTTGCTTGAATAATTGAGCCGTTCAGTGCACACATTGATTAACACTTTAACGACCGCTCACACAACATGTGTGTGATGTTACCGCCGAAGGTTGTTGGCCAGTATCACACTCTTTGTGCGATAATTTATGAATGTAAACAAGTGTGGACATTGCTATTGCCTTCGTATTTCATCGCCACGTCTTTGATTTTAGGTAATTATTGCCTATTTTTAATTTTTGATTTTAAACTACAGTGGTGTACCACGTAAATTATGGAGCAAATATCGGCGATCAACGTTGGTGTAGTACGCTAAGCTGCCGTATAAGCCTAGTATCGTGCGCGTTTTCTAGTTCAAAATGTTGAAATAGCGTTAGTTTCAATGATGTTTTGTTGAAGCAACGACATGTAACAATATGACGACAATAAGTACAATACTACAATATTAGCAAGTTTTATTTTGGCAAGTTAAGTGCAGATATTTCGACGATCATTCTACGAAGTAAGACATGTAAAATACCATTACATGTAAGTGATTGCTTTAATAATTATCATACAAAGGAAAAATATTAAGTTTGTCGTTAAATTGTTGTTGTTTTTTGTTTTATGTTAACTTTTTCGTGAATTGAATAAAGTTCTTTAAAATTAATTCTTCAAAAATACTGCCGGCCCCTGGCGACGTTTGACTGCGTAGACGTGCGGTCGTTAAAGTGTTAACTCTATTTTTTGAAACATCTTAAATTTAAGTGTTAACCCTTTGACCTACACATTTTTCGGCAGAGCTGCTTAATAATTATTGCAGAGTTACAGTAAATAAAGAATATTGATGTGTTAGGTATATTTTGGATTTAGATATCTTCAATTATACAAACTGCAATTGGATCACACTAAAAACTCGATCTTTATGCAAATACTATTTAGTTTTGTTACATTTGAACTGTAACGTGCGTCGCGAGTCTGACTCGTGGTTATAGGCTAAGGGGTTAAAGCATTTGGTCTAGTCATAACTTTTTATATTTATAATAATTTAAGATTTTTCAAAAAATGGAGTTAATGCGTGCACTGAACGGCTCAATTATCGAACAGTTATAGATTCGAGTAAAAGCTCCGTACAGAGAAAACTTTACGCGTTATCCTCCGCAAATCGCAGGTGCATCGTTTTTATCCGTAAGCGGCTATAAAAAATCCCGGACTATCCGAATTCTCCGTGGATTCCCTTGATCCAGTAGCAGTTTTACAACCTTCGGGTCGTATTCGAGGCTGGCGAAGATTCGTTTCCAGGACGATTAGACCGCGATAACGTTGCGGAGGAAGCCAGTCCGGAAATTGAGTTAGAATTTCATGAAACGACCGCTCCCAATAAGATCAGCGACGCGACGCTTTTGATTATCCTTCTCCGAGGGGAGAAAGAGGGTGGGCAGAAGGGTGCGATAAAACGTTTCTTCCGTGTTCTCGCGGAAAAAATCTCACGCTCGGTCGAGAACGAATCGCGGTGAAACGGTGGGCTAGAAAAGAAACGGAAGGACTGCGGAGGGGGAGGCCGTGAAAAAGAGGGAAAGAGATTTTCTGTAGCAAACCTCGAAGAGGGCTGATAGCCGTGGAGAGACGAGGGGCCGGGTTCATTGTTTAACTTGATAAATGAAGTAGCCGAGCGTGGAAGCTCAACAGCGAGGCTGCCGGTACACAATGCTGGCGATATATTGTTTCGAGTTAATTCAATGCTGGAAATTCAACCCCTCCTGAACAGGTGCGAGCTCGAACGCGTTAGCGATGGACTCCGAGACGCCTCGAATCGTATCGAGGAAACTTTTGAAAAGCCCGGGGACTGCCAACTAGACACTCTGTACGATTCGATCGCGTTTCCACCGCGTTGGATCACCAATTTCTCCCCGTTTCGAGCATTTGAACTGCCATTTTGGCCATAGATCCCGCCTATCTGTTTCGACAGGCAGAGCCAAACCTGCGGCACTTAACAATAAGATCGTTTTTATGACTTATTCGTCAAACCGAGACGTCACTGCTGAAAATCAGTAAATTTCTAAGCGTTATATCTCGAAAACTAATCAAAATCGGGTAGGTACACCTTGATGAATTCGTCTTGAAACGCACTATCACCTGATCGGAAAAAATATATAATTCCATTTAAAAAACGAAACTTTACTGCCATATCTTTTACATTAATAACAATAAAAAAATTTTGCTCCTGCCAAAACATAGGGCCTCTTTTACCCTGCAATTTCTATATAAGCACTTTTTCGTGACATCAATAGTTCATGAGATATTAAGTAACACTTTGGTGCGGATACCCTGTATACGAATAGGAAGGCTCTTCGAGTACTTGCGAGAAAGCCTCGATCCTATGCGCCGTCTAGCGACGATGAGCGTGAAACCGCCATACTTAGTTTACGATATCCATTTGACGCGCTTCGTGACGTCTTCCGCGTAAGAAAACAGGGGTTGCCCGAAACGCCATTAGCGCCGACAGGAAAGAACGGTAGAAGCACCGGAAACGACCCCTAATATCTTCCGTGTGTTCGAGGGTTTATTCGCCGCGTATCGATATATCGAGCCACTATGTAACTAACGAACCGAGGAATTAGAGCGTAGATATAACGCGACGACACAGGAAGCTAGGACACAGGTCGAGAATCGCGTTGAAATTTAGTAGTTTAATCCGACCGACGCCGTTCCTGGATGTGATTTAACGGTCGATGAAACTCTTGTTTATCGCTGTGGCACTTGCCGACGCAAGTATCCTTTTCCCGCGGCCAAAAATTCCTGCGACGCTAGGCGCCGGGTAAAAACGTCGTGGAGTAAAGTCGTTCCATTTTCCCTGGGCGAATCACGACGAAGCAAGGACACATCTCGACAGGATAGCCGATTCTCCTCGGTAGAATGATTCTAGACGAGAGTTTTCAAACGGCTGGCTGGCCTTTTACGTTCCAACGTAAGGCAGACACTCGTCGTGAAAAGAAACTTAACGCCTCGAAATCAGCGGCAAATTGACTTTGTCGTCTCTCTCTTTTACCCGGAGCCATCGTCTTTCTTATTAAACGCGTTCGCCGGGATCTCTTTCTCGTTTGCTGTTTGGCGAAACGTCTTCGAATTATGTACCCTAATGTTTCCGCCCTTCTGAACGCTCTTGATTCTTCCTTATTTCGGTGGAAAGTCCTGAGAGAGGACTTAATGGAGTCACCAACTTTCGAATACTTTTACAAATATTTTACGTTGTTGTACTTGTCGTCGGGCGTCGATTCACGATGTTCAATAACCACGAGGTTCTCCGTTAACGACCACTCACACAACATGTGTGTGATGCTACCGCCGAAGGTTGTTGGTCAGTACCACACTCTTTGTGTGATAATTTATGAAAAGTGTGGATATTGCTATTGGCTTCGTATTTCAATACGAAATACAATGAATTCGATAAAGTTCTTTAAAATTAATTCTTCAAAAATACTGCCGGCCCCTGGCGACGTTTGACTGCGTAGACGTTGCACTCGAGAGGCGCCATTCGATTTAATACAATAATTTGAAATAAGCATTATTTAATTAATTGTATAACAGTGCTCATGTGATATATAAACACAGTGAACTAGACAATAGTGGAAATTATGAGTAGAGAAATAACTTCAAAAGAAGTCATTTAACATTTTAATTAATATTCCAAAGTTGCTATTTGCAAACAGTAAAATTATCTTCAAGTGCAAAGGGTTAACACTAAAACTATCAAACCGGTCACGCTTCACAAGCTTCTTATTACAACAAACATATTTTGTCAAAATACATTACTTAAAGTCAGAACTGATTTTCATCAAGATGAAGTATAAATGTGTACTAATTTATGTTTCGTTTGTTTATTTATTTTTCAACTTCATTTTTAATTCCAAATTAAGTACACATTATATGCCGGTAGGTTTAGTGCAAGAGAGGTTAACGCGTCGAGACGATATTCGATTTAGAACGCGCTTAAAAAGATAAGTTAGCGGGTAAACTAATCTCGCATCCAAGTTTTCCTCCCGGAGCGCATTACCTCGTGGTCCGACCTCGCCCGACTTCGATCTACTTGCGAACCTATCTAACAACGGAGAATTCGAAGAATCGAAAAGTCCCGGAAACAAGAGCCAGAAGGATGATTTTCAATCTCGTGCCTGACGTTGTCGTTACGTCTATCCAACCTTTTAATCAATTCTGCCCCGAAACTTTCGTTACCTCCTCGAGCGATTCTCCCTCCCCGTTTTATCACGATCGTCCTCGATCTACTTGTAAACTCCGAGAGCGGGTGAAGTTTCTCCGCTGAAACAATAACTTTTCGGCAGCCGGAATTCTCCTCGGAGTTCTCTAATTGTCGACCTTGATTTTTTAATCGTTCAGAAGATGACAGCGTTTCGTTCGGAACGAATAGTCTTCTATTTTTTCAATTACCGTGTATCGGAGGAAACCTGGAAAGAGAACGGAGAGAAAAGGGTACGGTGGCGATTGAACAGGACGTAGAGAGTCGGCGGAAGAACCTGATCGACCCTTATCGGTCCGAAGGGAACCGCTTGACCAAATCGTTCGATAAAAAGCCCATCGAGCACTTTATTTTTTGCCAGTCTTTGTCTCGATTTAAAACTGTCCCTATCACGGTACCCACGGGTCCCATTATGCCGCTCGATTCCTCCTTTATTTTCCACCGCGGTAATTTATTGAATTATTTACCCGAAAAGGAGGAAAACCTAAGGCTGACCCATCTAAAGACAATTTCTTCTAGTTGATCTCAAACTTATTATCCCGTTAAGAAATAGTAAAATTGTAACTCCTTAACCAGTTAACTGTGGCGATCTTTTTGCAAAGCACGCACCAGTGTCGCATTATCAAGCGATGAGTTACCTCTCAGAAATTTATGAATTCATCTCAAATCATTTACACTTTTTGTTTATTTCATTTCGTGTCAAACAATGCACATTTTAAATATATTATCAGTTACGAATATAATTTAGTTTTCGCCAAAATTACAATTTAAATATCAAAATTGTAACAAAATTTTACGTATGACTTTTGAAATCGTGCCACTTCTCCATGACGAGTATACTCGTTGTTAGATTTAATGATCTAATGTATTTTGAAATCCATATCTGTTTGGTCGCTGTGTATATTTGTGCGAATTAACCTCAAGTGTGGCACAGTTGCCATTGTTTTAATCGCACAGACGATAGTTTTTTTTTATTGTCTCCTCGAGCGAGATAGAAATCGAGCGGTTCAACAGTTTTTCTTGTCGTCAATTTTATTACGTTTTTTTTCTTTTATAAATAAATCATTCTAAAAAACTCTGTGGAAGTTACTCAACACTCGTCAATCACAGTTAACTGGTTAAAGAATACAAGAGGCATAGAGGATAAAAATTTGTCCAAAAATGAGATTTCAGAAGGGCGAAACCAGAAAATGACGAACGCGGAAATGAAATTTGCAGGCTCGAGACATAACGAGCAAATACGACACGGGTCCACGAACACGAGTACGAAGCTGATAGTGGACGCGGAGAAGATCGCAAACGAGGAGCCCACAAAAACCGAGTCCCTTTTTCCCTACGTTTTTAATCACGCGACCTGTCCCATTGTTTTCATTGTCATCGCGCGCTCGCCTGCCATTGTTTTGTCAGCAAAACGAGTTTTCGTTCGAACGCGTTTCATAAGTGCAATCCGCTGAGCTTCTTGCCGAGGCGTACATCGTCGAATTCGATAATTCCGGCGAGTTCGACGAGTAGCGAGCCTGAGATCGCGTTTCCCCGAGTAACGTTCGCAAATTGGTGAAAGGTCTCGCGGAAAGCGATACGTCCTCGTAAGACTTCGTTCCCAAAATTCTATCGTTTCGTTCCCGTCGAAAGAAGTTTCCTCGTTGGGAATTGCATTTAACGAAGCACCGGTACGGTAATAAAATACGAAGAAAGGAGAAAAAGAAGAGGCACTTACACGAGCGAAATGGCTCGATTTAGCAAAGTGACGAGAGACACGGGAACGATATAAGGGGGTAGAAAAGTTGCCAGCCGCTTGTTTTACGCGATAACGTTACGTTTCCGTTCTCATCGGCGTATTAGTTGAAAAATCGAGCGTGGCAAGGGAGAAAGCGACGGCGGGAACGAGACAGGGAGATAGAACGAAAGAGAGAAAGGCAGCAGCAACGAATGGAAGAGCAGTTCAGGCAAAGTGCAGAGAGGGTACTCCCAGAACCGATAAAGTTCCTCGAGATAACTTTTCTCGGGCTAAATGGGCTCGCCTCGTACGAGCAGAGCTTCCCGATGGCAACTTCTCCTTCTTTCTCCTCTTTTTTTTCCTTCTGCAAAAGCAACAAGAAGTAGAAACCATAAGGGACGTACACGCGTTCGCGAAAAAGGCAAAGGCCACGCTAATCGAATCTGTCGGAAGCTTTTAAAACGCTCTTGTGTCGGCTAATTCTCGAGTAAAGAGCCAAGCGGTCTTTCGCTACGAAAATCTTCGGCGGTTTAAGCCGGAAACGATAACCGGTTCTTATTATATAGCCGCAGGTATTTAGTCGCATTCTAGTTTATTCTTCTTCGATTCGATCAGGAACGTATGTAAGATTAACGTCCGTTATTATCGGACGAATATCCTGGATAAGAACGGTAAGCACATCGGTCTGAACGGAGAAACGGGAGGAGGTAACCATGTGGCTATTACGTTTAGAAAGAAAGAATCTGCCGCGATAGCTCAATCGATCAGGACAATTGTCTGGCAAACGACAGGTTCCTGCTCCATTAAATCCTACATCCAATTCTTCTCCTTCTCGTACACACGAGTAAATCAGCGACTTTGTTCATCTTTTCCTATTAAAAAGGTTCGCCTCGACAAAAGAAACCTTTACGTAAGAGCTCGTTCTTTCGACAGTTGTACCTAAAAGACCGCCTGAAAGGTATTCCGAAATCACGTAGCGGAAAAGTATCGATAGCGCGCTATAGTTATAGAAAGACGAATGAAACTCGTATTCCGGCGTCGTAAAGAATCGCTGAGCTGGAATCACGCTTCGAAACGAAGAAGCGCAGGTAAATCCATGTAGCCGGGAAGTTTCTTTCTCAGCCACGGTCCATAAATCTTGACGCTTCTCGCGCGAAGAGGGTTCGGCCAAGTGAAACAATCAAAATTTCACCGGTCGTTTCGCCGTTTACCAAGGAAGCCACGGCCAAATGAAATTTTCACCGCATCGCCTGTCGAGACTGCTGAATCGTTCTCGACGCCAGCCACCGGCAACATTTTCGTTCTCGCGATGAAAGAAAAATCGTCGTTGCGTGCCGTTCAAGATCCAACATCAGCAGCCGGCAGCACCGGCGCCAGCCACCTCGAGAGCGTTAATAATAATGGGGAAACTTGTGCGGCAGAAAATGTACATCTATGCCCCTCTTGTCGACGTACCCCCATGACAAATTACACCCCGGGGTTTTATTGTTGTTCTTCCGCTACCTCGACTCCTTCCATCTTTTCTTCAACACAACCGTGTCTCGCAACTTTTACGCAGCCATCCTTCTTTCACCGGCTAATTAATATATATTCCGTGCTGTTTACCACCGGTTGCTCGTTTCCCGACCATCTTACACGTTTCTTTCCTGCTTTTCTTGTGACCACCTCTCGTAATTAGTCGCGTACGTTTTCTCCGCTATCCGAAGCTCGCTAACATATTGAACCGCGACACAGCGATTTTAACGCGTTGACTGCCACCCTTATACGGGTGACACTTAAGTATCTATACTGATTTAACATGTATATTGTTGAAAATTCTCCTAACCATAAATTTTTGCATTAATTACATGGATCTATGGAAACAAATGTAACAAAATATTGTGCAAATATTTAGAAAAAGTGATCAAGAATTAAAGCACTATTGAATGCCATTGAAAATTACTTTAGTGTGGCAGTCAACGTGTTAATGAAACTAATGTGAAAGATAGTTCTCAAAATATTTGACACGTATTTTCTTTTATCGGCCATCGTTCACATCAAAGGGGTGAAAGTAGCCCTCGAAGTTGGGGGTTGAAACCATATTTTTGTGAATATCTCCGGAATTAAAGAAGATAATTCTTTTTTTTTTTGTAAATTCTTCGTCTTTAAATAGGAAACTTTAGCGCGTAAAAAAATTTCTAGAAACTTTATTTGTTTAAATAATATTTTTAAAATTTATCATTTTTGCATTAAATGTTTTTTTGCAACTTCATGTACGTAAACTGTGGACAAAAATAGGTACGTGTTTTTGGAATTTGTTTTCTGCAATGTTTATTAGATATATTAAAATTACCTCCTGTGAGGTAATCAGCATTTTTATTTAAAAAATCACTGTTTTTACAATCATTTATAAAATTTTAGACATTTTATACCTTTACATATGTCTTTGATTTCCGAATAATTGTAACTGTTGCACGTGACGCGGTTATAATCAACGCCGTAAGGAACATAGGCTTTTATGATCAATGCTCTCATAAACACTTCAATCTAAATAACATATTTAGAACTTCTGCAAACATTGGTATTTTTTAAGAAATTAAATTAAATTATCTTTTAGCTACATTGGCAGATCCAAGTCCAAATAATTGTTAAAGTCCGAGTAATCTCGGCATCGAATCGTATGGCGCGTTTATAGAAATTTACGAGGCAGAGAGTAAGTAAACGATAATGGTAGCGATCGGAGAGACGGCCGAGAATGGACAAGGTCTAAGTTGGACACGAAGTCAAGGAGCGATCGCGTAACAGGAAGCCCGAGACCTTCTACGAACGCAAAGAAAGCTCGATAATCCCGTTAAGGAGGCTTAGCTCGCTCGTCTTCGCGGGGTCTCTTGGACTCGGATCTAACCCAGGCTGTCTGCAACTGGTTGTGCAAGGTGTCGAGTTATTTATCGTAGAGAAAGCGACACTGCACCGAGGAAAATTAGAGGCCAGAGGAGAGAAAGATGAACGAGCCTCGTAGATTACGAGCGAAACGGTGAAATTTTCGAAGTGAAGCGTACGTTACAGAAGCAACATTCTATTTCTACGATACCTGTAACGTGTCTGTTACGATCTTCCACAAATTTCAATTTTAGAAACTCTCCTAAACGAGACAAACCTTTTTCGTGTTAGTACTTTGTCCTAACGTTGGTGCTAGATCACAGCGGAAATTTTCGTTAATTATTCTTTCGCAAATATTCGATCAGTAATTGGAGGAAACGTCGCTTCGCTCGATATTTCGACGAGGAGGTCGAAGAGTTCGGTCAAGAGAACTTATGGTGGTTATAGCAAAGGGCAGAGGGTAGCGAAGCGGGAAATCACCTCGCGAGAATTTATCACGGGCACGAATCTCTCGACTCGAATCCAATTTTCGAGATATACGAGGCTACACGCGTACCTTTCCCGTTTTTTCTTCCTCGTCTTACCTTCGGCCACTTCCTTTTCCTTGTTTACCGGGCCGCGTTTCCGCGGTATCCGCTTGTCAAAAGGAGATATACTGGGCAGCGAGGTAAGCCAAACCGAGGTGGCAAGTTTCCATGTGTGTTCTTGTTCCGTTGAACGTCTAGAAAGAGAGGTGGACAAACGCGGACGAAAGAATAGATTCCTGCGGGAACGAGGGAAGAACTAGGGAGAACGGTTCGATAAGCAGTCAATATATCGTAAGCTCTTCGACGTCCTCTTCCTTTTACGAGAATCGAGGAGTACGTCGTCTACTCGATTCCGTTCACCCTCGACTATCGAATATTGCCAAATTTTTTTACGCGATTACGGACACGAGACGAACACGCGAGAAATCGAGAAACGTACAGGGTGCACTAGGGTCGCTACCAAGTTTCTCGATAAAAAAAATTCCGAGAGGTGGAGCCTGAGAGATCGGACACCCTTTTTTTCCCTTAATTTCCCTTCTCGACTTTTCGAGGGAGGAAGCAATTAAAACGCTTGTCCATCGTAATTCTAAGCCTCACCCTTTGCTCGACGGTCCGCGAAAGGGTGAACCGGCTCTCGTTTCTTTGTTTCCGCCTAACTTAGCCAGTCACCTGTTCGCATAAAGGAACCGACGTTTTGTTCGTTACCCCTGCGGACGTTATAAATTCCCGCTAACGTAAAAAAAAAAAAAGTGGAGAAATATTCCGGTCGAAAGAGGACGATTCGGAGGGAAAATTCGAATCAATTCGGATGGAAAATCACTATTCAAAGCGTGGATTTCGCGAGCGGTGTTCGCTCGCGGTATAACGCAGACTGCAAACACGACTCAACGGCAGACAAATCAGTCTCGTGCGACGTCTGAAAACGCGGAGAAAGCTTTCCAGCCGGAAAAGCACGGTGTCATGCCGTTACGAGCAGTACGCGAGCGGAGGAAAGAGGGTGAACCAGAAGAGCGAACGGGTTCAACGTATGACCCTGCTCTAACGAAATTCCCAGGCACGAGGAATTAATTACACCGACGGTTTCTCGCCAGGGCTTCGTCTTTGAGGGCTTAATGGCGGCTCCAAATGTCCTCGCGTACGATTCCGTCGAGAACAGCTTCTCCCTTTCGCTCTTCTTCTTGCCAGTTACCTTCAAAGACAGAGAGAGAAACTGAAACCTCTCCGCTGGTCGAGCTATTGGCCCAGACTTATCGCGACAGATCAATTCTCTCCTCGTCACCGATCCACGAATTCTCCTCCTTTCCAACCATTTGCCCTTTGACGAATTGGCTAGGGACATTTCACCGGGAAATTGAATGGGCGAAAGGTAACGGTCTGAACTTTCGATGTTTGGCTGCAATTTGCTAGGTAATAAAACGACTCTTCGTCGAGGCTCTTGGATGAGACCTTTCAAAAAATTTAATTAATCAGTGTTTTGGATTCGGTTGTTAAATTTGACCGCAGTAACGTTAAGAATTTTCTGCTCGGAAGAGAAAGCACCGTTTCAAGAATCCCAACAGTCAACGAACTCGGAAGACCCAGAAAAATTGCTCGTCCCTGGGATGAAATTTTGAAGGAAGCAAACTCCAGGCCACAGCGTATCGTGATCGAATCTGGTCAGAGGAAAAGAAAGGCAAGAAAGAGGATAGGGTCGTCTGAGCATTTCGGACAAAGGAAAAGGTCCGTACGCGAAGAAGAAGAAAGAAGAAGGCGTCTCGTGTACGATCTTTCAACGTCGTTTCACGGAGAACATCCAGACACGAGGCCGAAAAGCTCGCGTTCCCCTTGGCCAACAGCTACGCGGCTAAGCCTGGCCTTTTCTTCGCCAATTTTCGCGGCCGTTCTCCTCCAAATCCCTGGAAAATACACGCTCCCACGGAAAGCGTACTTTTATCACGCTGCATGACGAGAGTCCTAGACTCCTTTGTCGAGTTCTAAGCCTTTTGGCTCGCGTGAACGGTGCTCGTCAACGCAAAAACGGAATTGCGAGCTACCCTGGTACTTTGTAAAATTGGAAGGAATTTTGCTCGAATTTAGCTCGTCGGCAAAGGGTTACGCTCCGGAACCGTTCCTCGCTCTAGAACGGTGGCAAGGTGCGAGAAATTGGACCGCGTTCGACGATTCTACCAACAGACGAACGATACAAATTCTCCTTTTTACGATCCTCGTTTCTGCGAGAAAACTCTAGAGGACTTTCTCTTCGTTAAAATCATGGCATACAACTTTCGTTCATTCTTTTTTTGATGATGTGTTTAGATCGCAAAGACATATTGTTTTTATAGGAAATAGAGGGTGAAATAGAGTAATAACAATTTATACGTTATATCAAAGAAACTTTAATTTAACTTTCGAGGCTCAGAAAGGTACGTCTTTACTAGTCAACGAAAACTGTAAGAAAAAGAAAACTTCTCGTAGGAAAAATCCGTTACGAGTCTATAGGCCCTATGGGTTCTAAAGTGAAAACAAACATCTGCAACCTCTCGAGTCGAACCTCCAGCATTAGTGAAAGTTTACGACCCGATGATTTTTGCAGACGAAACATTTATTCTGTTGAATAAATCCAACAGTTTTATTTCTAAAGCGATAAACTGGGTGTAAAAAAATTGCATAGTACACTTTATAGGTGTAAACTAAGCTTAAGCCAAGGTAACCCCGCTAATGACTCCAGCCGGAAACCCTATTAGCGCATCGCAAATTAAGGACATTACTTATAATTTGACCAGCAGTTTTCCCGAAATGTTACGAATTTCGTGATATTCGGGAATGAAACGTGTTATAATTTCGAAGAAAAAAAAGAGGAAAAGTATTTCAATGGTAGGACATCTTTAGTCCCTACTGCAAGAAATCTTGCAGTAGCTGCATGTGCATAGGTTTATATTTCGCCTTTTTTACGTAAAGCAGTTGGTAATGTTTCCAAATAATGTTACAAACGTATTCATTGTGTTGGCAACATTCAATATGCAATTCCCGGCTAAGCAATTGTTATAAACGAAAGGTTTATAGCACTCAAATTTGTTTTTTCTTAGTTTCACGTTAAAAATCGCAGAGGTAATTTCTGCAAAAATTAGTTCTTCGTAAGCGAGTAACGATTTTTATAATATAAATCAATGGTTAAATTTGTTTATAAATGATGAAAGTATAGTGGGATTTCAATTGTCCCAGAACTTATGCAGTAATACAAACAAAATTTTTCTTTATTGTTTATGTTGTATATTCTTAACAATTTAATTAATTGTTACTATTTTGTTATATTTTTACATAATAACCTTTATTAATAAAAATTTACGAAGTTTGCTTCATTTAAAACCCTATAATATTCCTGTGCAACATAGGTTTATTTTTGATCTGAAATCCTGTGCCTCAAAGGGTTAAACAGTGCCTCGAATGGATTAACGGTGTCAAGCAGCGGGGATCGATGCATCGTCTCCCCGTGATCAGTGGAAGCTGCAAGATAGCGTGAAGCGCCTCTTATCTGTGTCTTATCTGTCTGGTCTGACCTCGTGGCCTTGTTGACCCAGTAGAGCGAAAAACAGACTCGTAGACAAAAGACGAGCGCGAGTTCCTGCACCGTCGTTCGCCCTCGTCTCTCCGACTCCGAGCAACTGGAACGGTCGTTTTTTAATATTTCACTGGTACACTCGTGTCATCGATGTGGCGCGCATCAGTTTTCTGGGTCGGACGAAATATTACGCCGGCTCCTCTTTCTCTAAATCGTCCATCGATTTCGCGCGGTCGTTCATCCCCTTCGCGTTACGCCTCCTTCTCTCGGGAGAATATTACGAAATCCTTGTCTCGTTTTCGGCCGACGAATGTAGCCGGCATAAAATGGCCCGGCAGCAAAATCGATATTTAATTTTAACGAAGCTGAGACTGGCACAAAAGAGAATATTCACCGCGTCGCGTCGCTTCTGTAACGAGAACGCGCGCGTCCTCTTTTTTTCCCCTCGTCCTCTTTTTAGTTTCCACCGTGCTAACTCTCGACTGCTCTCAGCTGGAGATCTGGTCTCCGTCTTTGTGTCTGGCGTTCGCCAACAACCACCACCGGGAATCTGGGATTTCTCCAACAGTCACCGGCAAACGATTTCGCGTTTTGGAAAGCAAGGATTTTACGTTTCGGAAAAGTACGACCTAAGCGAAGGAGATTCTGCCGAGTTTCGCCCGGTAGAACACCGTACCGGGTCATATTCTAGGAACATCGAGGTGCTCGAAATTTCCTGTAGAATCGTTTCGCAGCGTTTAATGCTCGAACTTAATCCGGGACAGTAAGTCGCGAGACAACGAAGGCAGTCTTCGTTGAACAGAAGGAACTCTCGTTTGCCGTTCGAAACGGAACGCATCGCAGGCTCTAACTAACCCCGAAATTAGAGACGTCGCCCCGAGGGCCTAGCGCGTGTTTCTCCGAAACGAAGAGGTCCAATTTTGCCAAGGCGCAGGAGGAAGTTCGGGAACAGTCTGTTACGTTCGCGGGGCAAAACGTCAAATGGCGCAACAAAACTAATTTTACAAAACGCCGCGTTTCGCTCAGGTAAATTATTAAGGCTGCTGGTGTTCTCTCGGTCTGTCTCGGAAGTCAATAATTTCGCCGTCGGCCTTCGCAGGAGCTTAGGTCGAAGCGTGACGCGAACGCGGCAGGGGTTCGCGAAAGTTTCGCCCTCGTCGCCTTAGGGGTTAAGCCGTTCTAGGGGCCAAGATATTACGCGAGGACTTGCTTTCTCCGCGTGATTCGTGAAAAGCCCGCAATAAAGTGGACCAACATTATTTATTAATTTTCTGCGTGCCCAACGGACAAAGCCGCGCCCCAAAGCCGAGCTCCGAGTCTCTACGCCTCTCTTCCAATTTACAACTATATCTCTAACTTCCGGAATTCTAAACAGTACAATTACGATGAATCTCTCTTTCAAAAGTGTCAAAGCTAAAGCCTTGAACATGCTTTCACAGTTTTTAGAAAACCCTACATCCTTGAAGGTCATTGTTTAACTTCTCGTAGTATTTATGCAACAGATGCGTCAGTCAAGACTAACTATAAAGCTATAACATTAAAACGAACAAAGAAAATTAAAATGATGTAAATATTTTGTCTTCAGGGATCCTTGATAATGCAATTTATAGTTGAACCTAAACTTCAAGTTGAAGTATGTTCAAAGTTTCAATAAGGTTTGTGATATTTGAGCTGTAAGTGCGTCACGAGTCAGACTCGTCAAAATACGGGAAAGGGTTAATTAAGGTCTGGGTCCTGCGAGTGCTTCAGGTATGGACATATGTACCGCAGTTTTTTCCCCAAGTTCAGATCTAACCGCGCGCTCGACGTCTTAACACCGAATTCAGCTATAGGTTCTTCTTTTTAGTTTCCATTTTGAATATGTGTAAAGAGAATATACTCTCTTTAAGATTTGGCGCGCGGAGTAGGCTATACCAGATGTCTCGCCAGGTATTAAACTATCGGTAGAGACAGATAATTAGAAAGAGAGAGAAAAACAACAAAAGGTGTAGAACCGTTAGAAAGACCGAGGATAAATTATCAGAGAGACAGATTGAGCGGAAGATAAAAAGGAAAAGTGAATAATTAACATTAATTGTCGTTTCGTGTATTTACAGGTAAAATCGGTATATATTATATATAGTAGTTTTAATCATAAAATAAAACCGTGTATTTACAGTGCAACAAATTGGTTGCTTATTCGGAACCCTACAAACAACCGCCGTTAGAAATAGATATTATATATAATTATTGATCCGATAATCTGTACGCGTTTTTATTTCACATAACCCCTGAACAAGAAGATAACACGCGATGTAACGAAATATTAGAAGCGGCGAGTGCATCGTCGGATGCGAACAAACGTATACTCTTAATGGAAGCGAAAATGTGTATGAAACGCGATAGCAAACTTTTCACGCGAACGACGCAGTAGTTTACGCTTTGAAGCATGCTCTCAAATTCAGTGAACGACCATTTCGGTACTTTTGAGTCATGTAGCTGGTAGAAAAATTTTACTTTGAAACCGGAGAAGGAAAAGGAGCAAGTTTTCCATCGCGGGTTACCGTGATATCGTTACGTTCTCCGAAATACGAGGAACAAAACCGTGTTACGACACCGTACGTTGTTGCAGCTGGAAGCCGTTGACAGGTTGTACCGCCGTGTTTTATATCGCAAGAATAATATTTCGCGTCGTATTCCTTGTGCCCTGTGTCCCGGATAGAATTTTCAACGCAAAGAATTGGACATGGCGCTCTCTCTGGTGGTAAATTCAACGCCATAAAGGATTCTAAGTATTCTAAGCGATTATGTTCGGGGGCGAGAGACGACGCGGCTGGCCACGGATCCGACGTTCGCGGATCAAAGCGTTCGCGAGGGAAATTGGGTTAGCGTTAGACGGAAATAACGACACGGGGTCAGAGGGGATGTTTTTGTTAACATCGGGTTTCCGAGAGGAAGAGCAGTTGGACGCACGTGTCGCTAACTCGTTACAAGATGGTTGTTTCGCGGACGCAGCTGTTGCAACGGGCGTAACTTCATCGGAGGCCGTATTCCCGAACGTTCCGGGTTGTTTTTGACGCGACGGGAAGCTCGTGCGCGATTGGCAACTCCGGCGGCTCGTGCACCAGGCTAAAGCTCACGTCCGGTCGATCCATTTATCCCCGTGGTAGGGAAAAAAAGGGGCAAGGAAAAAGCTTGCTTTTATTGGACGTTCGCCTCTCTCGCGACAGTTACATATTACACCGTCCTATAAAGCTTCTCCACCCCTGGCGAGCGTACCGTGTAAGCACACGAAACACGAGCTTGTTTCTGTCGTAACATCGACGATACTCGGCTCTTTTCCGCCCACGGACGCTTTCCGTTTCGTACCCCGATGTTTAACCCCTTCTGACCGGAAGCTTTTAAACTCTATCAGAATTTCTTATTTATAAACATACAAGTTCAGTGTATTCCGGGTTTAAACCAGAATATCGAATATGGACTTCTTACGTCTCGCGAACGAAGCGACAAATTGTAAAATAGCAGGGGTGGTGTTTTTATTCTTTTTGTCATAAGAACGCTCTGTATGCGGCTTAGCGAGCAGACACGCAAATTTCCGGTAGACTTCGAAATTTATCGAAACGCCCACAAGAAACAAATTCTACCACCTGGAAAGTACATAGCTCGCACGCTAACGTACGCGCCGGAAAAATTGCCAGCTTTATTCCGCTCACGTACGCTCAGGCTGGCAACGGTATCGAGTAAAATCGTTTAAATTCGCGGACGTGGATCTGCGACATCCTCCGACGGCAAACCAGCGACGACGTAGACGAACAAATTCGAACCGTGTTCCTCCCCCTTTTTTTCCCTCGATATTCGGTGCGAACCCTCGGGATAGGACTCGACCACGCGAGCCTCCATTTGTACGCGAGCGTACGCCTTTCCGTGCGTGCGTCTGCGTCCGTGTAATGGACACAGGGGAAAAATCAATTGTTGCCCAAGGGCTTTTAATCACAGGCTCGATCTTTTTATTTCCACGTCCCCGTCGAAAAGTTCACGGGTTTACCACCCGAGCCACCCTTTTCCATTACTCGCTTCGCCATGTGAGGCGTGCAAGAACGCTGACCGGCTGTGTCTAATGAAAAATCACCTGTTACCGTGAAAACCTGCTACTCGCTACGCCGATTATACCGATACTTTTCCTTTGTTCCGCGAATTAACGGATTTTTATACGTTTTCGATTACCAGCAGCGATCGTTCTACCGTGTACTCTCCGCCTTCCAAATCGTTATCTCGTTTGCGGTTTCCCGATATATCAAAACGGACATCGCCAAATAAAATTCGTTATTTTTACTAGAAACAACGCCTTCCATTACAGCACCGCTGAAAGTGAATTATATCGTAGTTTCGGGATTGTAAAATCGTACCTTTTAACCCCTTGCACTATAACTTATGCGTCAGTTAAAACTGACTAGTTACAGCTGCAATTTTACAACAGACAAAAATATTTTAAATGTTATGTCAATATTGTGTAGAATAATATTTAATAATAAAGAAGATTAATGAAATTTATTAACAAATAAATAGATATAATTAATTAAACACAACACAAATGGAATCTCTCGAATTATAAATCTCGTACGTCTTTATCTCACGATTTCTCTCGAAGCAATGCACTCTTCGCTTCGTTTTTCAAAAACATTCAATCCCACCCAAAAGACAATCTTCTAGCAATCTTCATTACATGCAAACTTCAATCATATCATACGCAAGCTTCATTCATAATATGCACTCATGCTGATCATACAATTACAAAGTACAGATACACACACATACCACAATTATATATATAAAATTTTATATAATAATCTAATCGTATAAGTTCTAATTTTCATAATAAAAATTGAAGATTAATACGTTTTTTTACTCCGTATAAATTTTTCATTCACCTTTTTAAAATATTTTTAATTGCAACATCTAAAATATCTTTAAAATATCTAAAATTGCAGCACGCACTACGAGATATCTCGTAGCTGGCAGTTTTGACACACACGCTTACATCAATGGGTCAATGGGTTAATAGAATCGAAAGAAACGTTAACCCTTATGACCTTGATTTTTTGAAAAACAATACAAATTTTTGGAATATTATATATTAAATTTAGTAGATGTCTAAATACCATTTACAATTTGTTTAGGCCATTTTTTTTCTCAGATTGTTGGAAACCGTTCAAAAGTAGGGTCGATAGTGTCACTGCAAAATGGGGAGGACTTAATTTTGTACACGTATCATATTAAAATTTACTATGTTCATATTTTAATGTAGAATATGTGGATTGAGCAGCAATTTGCTGAGAAAATACACATTTTCAAAATATTTTTAAACCTTTAGACTTCCTAATTTTTATAACCTACCAACTCCTTGATTTACAAAATAAATAATAAAAGGGGTTCGCAATAAAATGTATTGTAACAGTGTAGAGTATGTAACAAATACATTTTTCGTTTATTATAAATAGTAAATATGTTATAATGCATTCGTTGATTATGCAAATTATAATTGCACTTGTACTCTAAATTGAAGTGTATTAAAAATGTCAGTAAAACTAATCACAGAGTACTAGTGCATCATGAGTCAGACTCGTCAAAATAGTGCAAAGGGTTAAAAAAAAATCCACTTCTATCGCCCATTCGAAACGAAGTAGCTTCGATATTGTAATCTGGATTTCCTTTGTAAAGAGCTCTCGCTAGGCACAAGAAGCTCTCTACTTAGTTCTCAATTAAACCGATCAATCGTGACCCTACTACCGTATTCATCGATTCAACAAGTGCCAGTCTAATGAAACGCATACATAGAATCCTGTGTACGGAACGATTTTATTCCGCGTTCTCCCACAGAGACACGAAACAAAGAGCAGCGAAGAGTTTCGAGAAAAGTGGAGCGACTACGATCGATTCCGAAACTGGGACTGCACGTTAACCACCGAGCTCCTCTGTTTCTTGCCTGAACAGATCTGTAAGATTATCGTAAACTGTTATAAATAACGGCACGGATATCTGATACGCTCTCACGATCGTACTGTAATTGCCAGCTCTTGTAAAGAGCGAAAGAAAATCGGCGTCGCTAAGCTGGCAACTATTCTAAATAACGAAAGAAAGAAAATCTTTACCGTTACGTTCGCACGAGTCTATAAGAAAAAATGTGTCGGTGCGATAGTAACGCGATGTTCTTCGAACAGTATGAAATCGGGAAGAGAATCCTTTTCCAATGATTATGTAAATTGAACGATCTACCTAAACGTTCCGTCTGGACGATTCCGCGATAATTTCGCGTAAGTATAATCTCGCGGGGAGGAATCGAGCGATTTTTATTGGATCGCGTGCAGCTCGTAAAAGCAGTGTACAGGGATAAAAATGCTCGATTTTTTGGCGTTCGAATAACGATATCGTTCGTTTCGAGTATATCCCGGCTATTGAATAGAGCCCCCGATGGTTGTCTCGTGGATCGTCCATCGAACGAACGATACGATGGCTGCGAAAGAGAGGTTGCCGTGCACGAAACTCGAACACACGGACAAGAGAACGAACGAACGTATTGTCACGAATACGATTACGATGGTAACAGTTTGGGGAGAGCAACGGGAAGAATTGATATTGCGATATCAACGCCGATACGTTATACGAGGATTGCGAACGCCGTCAGACCGGAATCGTCCTTGTCGTTATCGTGTCTCGACGGCACAATGTTTTCCCGCTCTCTGGGGCTCGATTAATAGATAAATCCTCGCAAAGCTTTTTTATCGACGAGATGAAAGCCGCTTCGTTTCGTTGTCACCGAGTTTATTGGCCGTTGAAATTGGACAGAATTAACTGGCAGCTTTCGAACAACGCCACGGAACGATGCTTCCTCGATCCTCTGCACAATTATCTTCGAGCCCATCGCGAGTACGATTCTGATCGAACAATAGGGAATACGTGTTTCCCGAAACGCGAATAATAATAAAACACCTTCTTCTCGTGTCGGATGCTCGATTATCGAATACGAAGCACAAAAACGAAACGAAGTGGACGCGACAACGTCCTGCCTCGAGAGAAGAAAGTTTCGCTCGCTGATGACTTACCCCAACCCTCGGAGCGTGAAAAAAACGCTCGTGTATCGACTGTGTCGTAGAGTACACCCTCCGCGATCTCGTTACCCTTGTTTCTCGGTAGCGAGCACACAATTTGCTGCCTGTTGAATCGCGAGCCTGTTGCAAGGACACACGAGGAACCCTTACGCAAAAGAATCCGGTCGTAAAAGGGGCTCGAAGACGCAGGGTGGGAGGTTCTGCCCGTTAGACACGAGCTTTATCGTACGTTTGGTCAAATGAGCTCTTCGTCGTGTGCTCGTCGTCTCTGGACTGTGAAAGTGTTTCTACGTCCAAGAAACGGTTTCTTCGAGATTTACGCGTCCGACTACGAGCACGGGATCGTCCAGGAGGGTCGAAACGAGGGACCGGTAAAAAGTCAGGGGCTGGATTATTCCTTGGTGCTTACACCAGACGGTTATTCCGTCAACGACCCACTCGAAAGAACCTTTATGTATGGAGCGAGGGCGAAAAGTTTATTCGAAACGATCGTTCCAACTTTGTTTAAACGAATTTGATGCACTGATATTTTTACGAGAGGATCACTCGGATATTTGATCGCGGAAGTAATACTTTCCACGTACGTCTTGGATTTATTCCACCTACGTTGATTATTCCGATAAAAGCGAGTTAGAGCGCGAATTAAATAACCCTTTGCACTCCTATGTCGAGTGTAGCTCGACATCACACGAATCAAATAAAAAATTTAAATAAATTGTTTATTGAACATATACATTATCATTTATTTACTATTTATAATAAACCAAAAATGTATTTGTTACATACTGTACACTGTTACAATACATTTTATTGCGAACCCCGTCTATTATTTATTTTGTAAATGAAGGAGTTGGTAGGTTATCAAAATTAGGGAGTCTAAAGGGTTAACGTTTCTTTCGATTCTATTAACCCGTTGACCCATTGATGTGAGCGTGTGTATCAAAACTGCCAGCTACGAGATATCTCGTAGTGCGTGCTGCAATTTTAGATATTTTAGATGTTGCAATTAAAAATATTTTAAAAAGGTGAATGAAAAATTTATACGAAGTAAAAGAACGTATTAATTTTCAATTTTTATTATGAAAATTAGAACTTATACGATTAGATTATTACATAAAATTTTGTATATATAAATGTATGTATTCTTCAAAATAAAGCCTTGGCACCCAAGACAAGACGCTGCTCTAAATACAGTCAATGGGTTAAACGTTAATTAATTGCTTAATATACCCGAGTTTCCCTACTAAATTTTAAAGTTATTTTTGTTGCACCTGTTGCACAAAATTGGTTACGGTATTATCAACACGACGAAATGTCTATTACAGAAGTTACGAGAGACTACTCGAAAGTTTCTTTCATCCAGCAGCGTAACAAGCGAGCCGAGTAACTGCAAATATTTTGTTAATACTTAATCAAAGAAATATCGAGTAAAAGGGGTTGGAGTTTCAAAGGAATCGCAGGGTTGTTTACTTGCTTCGCGATCCGCGAGATGGAATTATCATAACATCGACTGCATTGCGGGCGAATATCGATTCCGCGGTCTAGGAAGAAAACAGGGAAGAAACAAACGGGTGGTTACTCGAGGAAGGATATCGTGGCCGGAATAAATCGTTCGATAAAAAGTGAAACGTAACGCGGTCACGCGAGAAAGGATCGGGTTATAAATTTTTGCTGGGCCGTTGAAGAACGATGTTGCGAGTCAGAGAAGAGAGTTTGGGGAATCGCGATGTTCCCTCGTGAAAGCAGTGTCTGGAAGGGTGTACAGGTGTGTACGGAGTCGAATTAAAGGAGTGAACCGGGAAAGGGGTGACGCTTCTCGGTCGCTGTAACGTAGGGACACGGAAAGCCACCCCAATTTACGATTACGAGGCACCAGAGGGTTAAAACGAAGGGTTAAACCGGGCTTAATCAATTCTCGTCGAGACTGTCGGCGTTTCGGGCTAGATTTTCAACGACCTACAGGAATCTCGACGATCCGTATCGAGTTCCGATTTTTCCACTTTTCTTTCTTCCTGACTCCACAAATTAATCTTACATCTTCTACGTTAACCCTTAAATGCATGATTTTCTAATGTTACCTGAAACAATCAACTAAATACCTTGAAAGCGATTGATTCAAATTAAAACAGATGACACTATTTGATTTGTAAGTGGCATATCTGCAACACTACTCATTGCAGGTTTCCTACATTTTGTATATAATTTATAAAATTAAAACTGGTATGTTGCATTTATACAACCATATGTAAGGGTTAATCGTTACTAGAAAATCGTAAACTCGATACGTTTCTTAGAGACATAAATCACGGAATCACCTATCGATCAGTGGGCTATATCGTCGAGAGAGAAGAAAGTAGAAAGATGATTAAAAGGGAATGAAAGGCGTGGACGGTAAAGGGCTAGAAATCGAGTTATTTCCCTTTCCGTGGCGCGTTTTCACGGTGATTCGATTCGGAGGGGTCGACGGAGGGCCCAGAAACGGCCGGGAAATTAGTCACAAAGGGATTCCGGCTGGAATATCGCGGAACGGACCGTGGGTGTTCCGAATCTCATTCCGGAAAGCCACGGCTTTCCAATTTCGTCGTAGCTTCGAAACTCGTCGCCTGTGGGGAGAAGACGGTCGTTCGTCGCCCCGTAAAAGGCTCCTGGACAACGGAACAAACGTATACGGATCCAACTGGTATAGCTTTGTCGATAGGATTTTATCACACGATAGAGTTCGAAGGGTGCGCTTCGAATGGACTGCCTCGTATCTGACCAACCGGTGACGTATCGGTACATGGAGTGCGGTTCCTGGATACGTCGTTACCTCGCTCTATATTGCCTTTTACCAGAATTGCCCGTGCTTCCGGTAAAATATGCTGCCCCTGGGCGACGAATAACTTTTCTTCGAGTAATACGCTTTTTCCAGCGTTTTACGATCCCTGGCTGCACAAACAGTAAATTATGCGACGTAAACGGATTACATCCGCTCATGTTAACCCTTTTCTGTACTTTGACTAGTCTGACTCGTGATGCACTTACAGCTCAAATATGACAAACCTTATTCAAACTTTGAACATACTTCAACTTGAAGTTTAGGTCCAACTATAAATTGTATTATCAAGAATCCCTGGAAATAGAATATTTACAACATTTTAATTTTATTTGTTTGACGAATCTGACTCGAGACGCACTTACAGCTCAAATATGACAAACTTTATTTAAACTTTGACCATACTTCAACTTGAAATTTAGGTCCAACTATAAATTGTATTATCAAGAATCCCTGAAAATAAAATATTTACAAGATTCTAATTTTGTTTGTTCGCTTTAATGTTATAGCCCTTTATAGTTAGTCTTGACTGACGCATCTGTATAAATGGTACGGGAAGGGGTTAATTACGATGATAATGTATTGCCTTCGAAGCTCGATTAGAGAAAAAAACGCGGTGGGTTTTTAAAAGAAATTGTTTAAAAGGAGAAAGAGATACGACGCAACTTCGTAGACTCGCTCGGCGTCCGCATACTTTCCGTAACCGGTATTTACTAGAAACAACAAAGCTTTCTTTTTTACGAGGCTTTACCAAGTGTTTTAACCATCGCGCCCCTATTTCACGCCATCGTGCCGACCATCTTACGAGCGACCATATTTCTTGTCAGTCGTATCGAGGAAAAATTGCGCGAGATTTAATATAAAAAATGAGATTGAAATTGCGAGTCTTTACAACGGCAAAATTCCAGTAATATTCTTGCAAAAACTGCACCAGTCGCGAACACGGGATGTTAAAGTAACGTGTCCATTTTACAACATCGTATATCGAGTGGCTTACGAGCACTCGCTCCTGTGAAAAGTTACGCGAGATTAATATTAAAAGCGATAAAAGAAAAAGTGCAAACTTTTACGATTAAAAATTCTTCGAGTATTTTCCGAACGCTGCGGAAGACGCGAATACGTATTTGTATTACTCGAAGAGGCGACCGTTTCGAGATCATATAATATTTTAATCAGAAATAGCGAGCGCTCGCGACGAGGAAGGTATCGCGGAAAAAGTGCAAGAATCGCAAACACGCATGCCAGAAGCAATTTAATCAAATTACGGAAGGTACCCGACAGAGATTCGATGAGTCAGCGGTAAAAAATAGCGGAAGGAAGGAAGGATGAAAGTACGAGGATCCTAAATTGATATTAAGCCTTCTTCCGGTTGCCGATGCAGCGGCGTGCTGCCGAGGAAAAGTCAGAGGGTGGTCCAGTTGGAGCGTGGCTCGATTTATTCAGACGCGGTCGCTTATTGGTGCGGAACTTTTCTCGGCAGACGAGACGCCCGGCGTCGTGGCGCCGACTACGCCCGTTCCACGGTCCAGGTATTGCTACTCCTCCTTTCTCCTTCGTTTCGCAACGCGCTCTCCGCAAATAAAGGATCGAATTCGGCGACTTCCGGCCGAGAGTTCGCTCTGCACAGGGTGTCCCTCCGATCGATCTCGACTCCGCTCGGATATATCAACCCTTTGCACTCCATTCGATTTAATACAATAATTTGAAATAAGCATTATTTAATTAATTTTATAATAGTGCTCATGTAATGTATAAACACAGTGAAACAGACAATAGTGGATATTATTAGTAGAAGAATAACAACCTCAAAAGAACTCGTTTAACATTTTAACACGATCCCTGGGGATCGGCACTAGTATTAAAGTGAAAAAATAAATATAGTCTCAATGAAATGTGATTAGTTTTAATGAAATTTAATATGTATTTACACATATTACAATACGTAATAACTTTTTTAGTAACATTTTTGGTTTTCTTGCGTCCAAATAGTTTTGATTTGTGAGCGTAACATTTTGTACAATAACTTCTACTATTTTGTACAATTACTTTATGTACATCTCCTCCCTTTTTGTATAGTTTGTGACTAATGTGTATTCGACAAAGCTCACCAACAGATAAACTCTACTAAGTAAGTGCATAAAGTCGCGGTATCCTACAACATTGCACCGCTCATTCGCTCGCTGTCGGCTGAAAGGACAGCAAATTCGGCGCCGCGCCGGGCTCAATTTTAAAGTTGCTGTCTACAGTAAAATTACCTTCGAGTGCAAAGGGTTAAATACGTTATAGAAAGTTTCGCGAATAAATCTCCGTGTCTCGCGATTTATAAGAAAAGCACGCGCGAAGGTGGCTAGCTCGGTGTCATCGGTATATTTTTATAGCGGTCGCTTTCGATGCAAAAATATACATGGAGCAAGTTATACGAGGTCCTGGATATATTCGCGTTCGTTCGACGTCGTATCGTATTCTTCCCGGATGACACTCGCCTCTCGATTATCGATCGGCCGTCTTTCGATTCTGTCCCGTCGAGTAAGAAAGAGAGCGAGCTACGCCGTGTCATCCTCGAGAGAGGAAAACCGGCTGCTGCACCGTCTCGTTTCCTCGCGTACCCGCGAAGAGGACGGAGAAAACCGTGGCTGGAGCGACGGCACACGCAGCCGTGACACACGCGGTGCAAGGTGTTCCGCGATAATACACGCTGCTCGTATCTCTTGCCGGGTCTTAAGACGACGGATTGTACGACGCGTAAAGATAAACGGGAATGTTTACTGCACCGCGTAACGGGCATTAATGGCACGGCTCATTTGCATTGATAAGTTGCACATTGTGATATGACGCGCGTGCGACGTTATTTTATAGTCGCGTAAGCTGCGGGAATTTTGGACTTTCTCTTTGATATTAACCCTTTAGCCTACAACTACGAACATAGCCCGTAGTACAGTAATTGAGCAAAACCTAAATATTATAGGCATCGTACGATATTATAGCTCATCGTACGATCATCAGGACATACGTGAAGTTTGTTTACGCTTTCGGCCCAAAATTCTTGAACGTAAGTTGCAGTTTAAGGCAGGAATCGGCAATCTGCGGCTCGCGAGCCGCATACGGCTCTTTGGAAGTAAAGCTGCGGCTATTCAGTTCCATACGCAAATATTATTTATTTTATCAAAAAAAACTCATTATCTAATATTGCTAAGCGCTGGAATCGCAAAGCATCGAATTACCACGCGCTGGAATTCCAACGCATCGAATTACCACGCGCTGGAATTGCAATGCATTGAATTACCAAGCGCTGGAATTGCAATGCATTGAATTACCAAACGCTGGAATTCCAACGCATCGAATTACCAAACGCTGGAATTCCAACGCATCGAATTACCAAACGCTGGAATTCCAACGCATCGAATTACCACGCGCTGGAATTGCAATGCATCGAATTACCAAGCGCTGAAATTCCAACGCGTCGAATTACTAAGCGCTGGAATTGCAATGCATTGAATTACCACGCGCTGGAATTGCAATGCATTGAATTACCACGCGCTGGAATTGCAATGCATTGAATTACCAAGCGCTGGAATTGCAATGCATTGAATTACCAAACGCTGGAATTCCAACGCATCGAATTACCAAACGCTGGAATTCCAACGCATCGAATTACCAAACGCTGGAATTCCAACGCATCGAATTACCACGCGCTGGAATTGCAATGCATCGAATTACCAAGCGCTGGAATTCCAACGCGTCGAATTACTAAGCGCTGGAATTGCAATGCATTGAATTACCACGCGCTGGAATTGCAATGCATTGAATTACCACGCGCTGGAATTGCAATGCATTGAATTACCACGCGATGGAATTCCAACGCATTGAGTTACCACGGGCTGGAATTCCAACGCATCGAATTACCAAGCGCTGGAATTCCAACGCGTCGAATTACCACGCGATGGAATTCCAACGCATCGAATTACCACGCGCTGGAATTGCAATGCATTGAATTACCAAGCGCTGGAATTGCAATGCATTGAATTACCACGGGCTGGAATTCCAACGCATCGAATTACCAAGCGCTGGAATTGCAATGCATTGAATTACCACGCGTCGAATTACCAAGGGCTGGAATCGCAGCGCATCGAATTATCACGCTCTTCAGTTCCATACGCAAATATTATTTATTTGATCAAAAAAAACTCATTATCTAACATTGCCATATATATATTATCTACTTTGTTGTGAAAAACACTACATATATATGAGAAAATAGATTATTTTTTTTTATCAAAGAACTTTATTTATACGAGTACTATTTATTGTTGGCAAGAAAAAATGTTGTGGCTCTTTAAAAGCTTTGAAATTTTGTAAATTGTAATTGTTGACTCTTCCGACTCAAAAGGTTGCCGACCCCTGGGTTAAGGGGTTAAGATTACAGCAATAATTTGTTAGCGTCAACGTGTTTTGGAGGGTCATTGGAGGCAATTAACTTGCATAAAGGTCGTTTATGAGAGTCTAAGTGTGGCGATAGATGATGGCTATTGACTTGGAGTCGTATGGTCATCAGATGTCGTAGGACTGTGTGCTTTGTTAGCTTCTGGGATTCTGGAAAATGATAGATAGTTTGCTATTGCAATACTGAGTCCAATAAGGACGTTGTTCCTTGAGGATCTGGCCACGGAGTGGGGAGGCAGGGATGCCTTTGGTAAGTGGACTGAGTTTGACCTCTCGGCACTTACCCCAGCACCTTAATTGGGAACGGTTCATTTTTGGCAACAGTATCTAACAAATTAGTTAGCTATGACACAACTGCAGAACAGAATCATAGGTTAAGGGGTTAATACCGCAATAAAACGATTCTTCGGCGAAATAGAACAGAATTTACGGAGACACCCTGTATAGAGGGGAACTCGCGCGGGTTGCACGGGCGTGGGAGCGAGGGCGGTCGAGAGGGTAAAGTGGCGGACGAGCGGAGACGGAAAATTACAATCTGCGAACTCCTAGGTGTAACCGACGTCGGATTGCATGGCACCGACGCGCCCGGACATCGTGTCCAATTAGTAGCCGAGCTAGTGGGAAACTTGAACGAAATTCGAGTTCGGAGAATTCGCGTCTCAATTAAAAGTTCGCGAAAACCGTCGAAGCCGTGTCTTCCGTCGGAGGACGAAAGTTTGGCTCAATTTTTAGATGTCTCGTCGAGTCATCGCCGCTTTTAGCGAGTTTCTCTCTTGAAATAATCGTCGTTGTCCGTGCCAAATGCTCCTCTACGCGAATTAAGAAGTCGCTGGATTCGCGAGTTCTGACGCGCCAAAGAGAACGAGAAAGTTTGGATCGCACGAATATTTGGCTATACTCGCTCGTTAACTATTTACGTATGTATATATGGCCGGAGCATGCCAAGGCTGCGGTTTTACACGGCTCGAGTCGGGTTGCATGCTGATGTTCGAATTTGGAAATTTAAACCCTTTCCTGGAACGGCGAACCGGGCAAAATTAGAATCAGAAAGGAAGGTGCTAAACGTCGTAAGCGACGGAGATATCGTCCGGGTAAACGGACGTAAAGTACGGTGGTGAAATCGATTTACGATCGGTACGGAATAAAATATTCGGGAGCGAATAAGTTGCGAGCCACTGGCCTGGTATAAAGGCTTAAAACGGAACACCCTGTACACGGCTCTCGTCCCCGTGTCGTCGGAGTACTCGCGACGAGAGGGACTTTTGAGGGTTCCGTGCCACGAAAGGAACCGACTCGAGTCGCTCTTGGTACTTTTCACTGTGTGCGCCTTCCTGTCTGCCTCAAAGAGACCTACCAGCACAGTCGAAAACGCGGTGAACAGGGAAAATACGTTGTGTACAGGTGACCGAAGGACTAACGAGCCGCCTTGGAAATCGCGAGCGAAAATTTCGCGAAATAAATGATAGAAATCGTAATGCCCCACAGTGGGGTATTTGAATCCAAAAACCGGACAAAATTATTTTAGCGTCGTTCATAGGTTAAAAGTTATAACATAATAGGTCGTTGAATTCGTCTTAACGTTGGCTACAATATTCTCAAATTAAAAATAAATGTTAATATTTAAAAAATCAAAATTGATTTTTTGAAAAACAATACAAATTTTTGGAACATTATGTAGAATAATATTTAATAATTGAGAAGATTAATGAAATTCATTAACAAATAAATAGTTATAATTAACTAAACACAACACAAATGAAATCTCTCGAATTATAAATCTCGTACGTCTTTATCTCACGATTTCTCTCAAAGCAATGCCCTCTTCGCTTCGTTCCTCAAAAACACCCAAAAGACAATCTTCTAGCAATCTTCATTACATGCAAACTTCAATCATACCATATGCAAGCTTCATTCATAATATGCACCCATGCTGATCATACAATTACAAAGTACAGACACACACACACCACAATTATATATTAAATTTAGAAGATGTCTAAATACCATTTACAATTTGATTAGGCAATTTTTTTCTCAGATTTTTCTCAGTTGAAAAACCAAAACCAGTCATAAAATCTCTCAACTTTTAATTAAATTTAGTGCTTCCGTATTAGTAAAAAGGACAAATGTAGCGCATTGTTCCTCATATATATAAGAACCTCGAACAACAAAAAGTTTACAGTTTACGCAAAATTTTGAAATCCACTGTTGACGGTTTTTCGGCCCAAAACCCCGACTGTGCGGCGATCACGATCGTCGAAACAGATAAATCGCGAAAAATTGCTTTTCAGTTTGCGGTAAACGTCGATGTTGCCGTCCTCGATATCGTTTATCGGCACTCCTCGCCTCATTTTCTTCCGGCGTTCTTTGTTTCCTGTTTCGCGTCGGCTTAGAACGTCTTCAGGCAGTACGCCAAAGACGCGTCCGACCGGAGGAGACTGCAGAAGGGTGTCTCTAATTGGTCCCATCCAACAGTCGCTCTCAAAGAGAGATTCCCGGTGTATCCGTGTGCATCGTCCGACTCCCTTTTGCACGCTCCAAGGTAAGAGTGTGACCACTCCGGTGATACACGAGTCGGTTGGATCAACGATCCTCTAAACGCGCAGACGAACCGTGATATCTGGCTCGTTTTCAAAAGCTGCCGCGTCCTTTATCTCGTTCCGTTTCATTTCCCTCGCGATATTTATCAGCGGGCGAGTTTTCCAAATTAATATTAGCAACAGACCGTTGAAATTCGATACCGTCTTCGGTTATTTTTGGCCGACTCTTTCGAAACGTAATCGTCGAAGATCTCCGCTTCGAAACTTTTATAATAAAAGTTTAACGCTATCGAGTTTAACGCGCCATTTGTCGTATTCGCAAAGATCGTAAGGGTAGTTTTTTACTTTGTTAAAAAGATTAACAGGGTTGTAAAACTGGTAAGCAAAACTTTCGGAATAAACCCTTCTTAAAAAATAATAAGCTTTCTGTTGGCGGGTAACGCGTTAAAACGTGGCGGATTAAGTTCCCACAGAAGTTCTAATCTCCCCTGAAGCAGTTCCAAAGCGATCTCGACACCGCGAAACTTTTCGAACGCGAAATCGAGGTCTTTACAGCAGATCGTGGGCCGCGCTTTCGATCGCAATAATTTAGCGTCGCTGCGAGGTTGTGGCGATATAGCGGGAGTCCGGCGTAACGGTAAATTGCATTGACCAGGGGTAAAAACAGAGAGTAATTGCGGCGGTTAAACGAACGGTGGTTGAAGAATTTGGCGAACCGACGAAACCGAAAGCGACGTGACCGATCGTTCCGCGAGATAATCGACCGATCCATTACGATGAAACATTAATGAACGGGACACGGGCGAATCAACAGATTGATGGACACGCTGCGGGGACATACACTCGGTGGGTGTACAAATCAAGATAATGGCGAATATTTCACGGTAATGTAACGGGTGGCTGAGTCGTATAGCTCCCGAGAGTATTCGACATAGGCCATCATCTGTATCAATAGAGCACCACCGGCATCGACTTTTCTCGCTTTCTCCTTTTTACTTTCCGCCGCTGTTGCATAATGCTGGCAAGCTCGATGGGCACAGATAAGTCACTCGTATCCCTATCGAGAGAAACGACTGGAGACCGAGCCAAGATTCACGGCCGAGGAGCTTTTCGAGGGCAACGTTGATCGGAAAAGGAAAAAAGACCGCGCGATCGATAATAACGCGTTATAGTCTCGGTGTAAATATTTGAGCGTTTCGCGTAACTCGCGACGAACTTTATGCACGACGACGGACAGTGTGTCGTTTGACCAATCTAGCGGGACAAAAATCCTGCTTCAACGAAATGTTGATCATTTTTCGTTTTATTGGTTTTTTATTGATCAAAAACATGATATTTCATTTAACAGCAATGATTATATATATTTGTTAAATTATTTAACTGTTAAGTAAACATTAAGATTATTGGAAATGGGTGTAAAAATGAATTAACTAATATTTATAACTATTTAATAACTTTAACACTGAATGAATTTATTTTAAACATGAAACAATTGTCAAAAATCTCAAGCGCGCAAAAAGTGCTCGTAGAGGCAGTTGCGCCAAACTTCATCTTCAGATGCTATTAACAGATCATTACGCATTGTTTTTTGCATTAATATTGATATTTTCTTATAATATGGGCATTTTACTATCGATACATAATGTCAGTGGACATATCTGTGTAAGTTGAAAACTTGATTTTTGTACCGCTAGATTGGCCAAACGACACACTGAACGACGGACAGAAATACGCGAGCGAACGACGCGGATTTTAACGTTTAATAAAACATGAATTATTCGTGCCAACAGGTAGTAGAAAATCCTCTTCGATCACCGCTTTTTCGGGTAATAAACATTCTTGTTTTCGCGTATCGCGGAACCGAATCACCGGGAAAGTCAAAGCCGATTTCCGAACAGATCTCTGTCGTTTAAATAACGTACCAAAAGCCCGGGCCGATTCGATAGAAAAAAGAACCGACGAGATAGTAAAACGGTAACGGTTAGCGGAATAGCGAAATAGTGGCGTAGCGGTATTCGCGGAATCGTGATTCACGGTGATTGGTATTTTTGCGAAAATGTGATTTGCAACGTAACGGGATCAGCGGAATGACTCTGGTCGCATCGGCACGTATGGCGAAATGACTTTCGGAATTTCGGTAATTTTTCATGAGCATAACGAGGCATTTTGCGAGCGTCCCGACACCTTCGATGTTTGCATTTGCAGCCCTATTGAGCGCGCCGCGCGATGCGAATAAAATCCGGAATTAGGGTTGTATCCGCGCGAGAATTTGACGTTGATCGGTGGCCATGATTTTTCATTAAAATCCTCGCTGCCATGCGCGTTCGAACATGTAACGTCAACGGCAACGAGCACGATATTTATTCTCTTATAAACGCGCCAACTACGAGTGCATTTTTCACTTTTTATTACGGAGAGTAAATTCTGTCGGTAGAGAAAAACGTCTTTTGAAATCGCATCCGCTAGAACCGAATATATCGAATAAGAATTCGTAAACTAATGTACTTAGTATCGTGAAATTGCGTAACGGAATATTACTGCGACCGTTAGAAAAACAAAAGCCGGCGTGTGTAGGTCGAGACACGAAAAACCGTGATCGAGCCCAGAGTTGCGAAGAGTTTCGACCTGCAAGAAGTGGTCGTTTGCGGAATTTTGCGTATTCGTTGCATAAGTTATTTTCCTTTATTTAATTTTCGTCTAAAATATATCTCATTGTGTTTTTTATTCCCGTTACCCTGCATTCAATAATTATTATCCCACACTAATTATCCTCTTCCAATCGTTCGTGTTTGTTTATCGAGTGACTAAAAGTAGGTCTTGGTGTCGGAGAGACAGAACGAAACGCGAACACGACGTAGGAGTTTTATGCGGGAGAGACAAAAAGGTAGCAAGGGTAGCTTGAAATTTCAATATACCCGTGAATACTCGATCAGAAGCTTTCAGTATCCCTTCCGTTTCCGTGACGCGAAGTTAACATCCGTTTCATCCGTAAATAGGTCTGAAAACGTTCGAAAGGAGGTTGTCTCGCGTGGAGCGGAGCAAGAGGAGTATATAGGCACCTTTTGAAATCCGCGCAGCGGAAGAGCTGTCTGTTTGCACGGGAGCCTCCATTCACGCCCGTCGCCAGCGAATCAATATTGATACGGACCTTTATACACGGTACGCGCCACGGAACACGCCGTGTTCCGATGGAATGCAATATTAATAGGACGCTCGAACAATATATTCCTTGGTTAGACGCGTGCACGCGTCTAGCACGCGTTATAAGCTTGTCATCGTCACCTACGATAACGAGCTGTCACCAATTACCTACCACGTAACTATCTTCCCCGTCTAAGACTCTATCGATCTGCCAGATCTAAATTTTTCAACGAATCTCCGTCCCGTTATTTTTAACAGAGAATGCATTCGTATTAGTCGATAGAGTTGAAATAACATTGACTGCAACGTATCAATTTTTCCGATCGCGAGATTCTATTAGGACACGTGGGTGAAATAGAGGTTTGCTCTCCTCAGTTTATAGGAGGGTGATGGACGTCTTGTTTGGTATCTGACGCAGTACATCGTGCCGTGTAACTGACTGAATCCCAATAGCTGGCCCAAGCAAGATTAATTGAATCGATAACCGGTCTGAATTATTAGCGAGTTCACTCCAGTTAGCTTATGTGCTTACGCGGGGGCTTCGAACGAGAACACACCCTTTGATTTGCGACCGGATGCGCGTTCATTTTCGAAAATATAGAAGGGTTAAGATTATATAAAAAGTATACTCGATCCAAGAATAACTAGACGTATGTTCGTGACACATACCTGTCTACATACGGTGCATAAGTGCATACCTGACATACTTTTGAAACACCTATCTAACCATCGCTCTCTGTCCAATATTTCACACGTAAATAACGAGAACCAGGACTTCTTTCTGGTGAAACCAAAAAAGCAGCGGAGAAAGGCTGTTGCGATGTGGAGCAAAGTCATAACTGGCACAGGTGAGACAAAAGGAAGAAAAATGGAACAGAAAACTAGGCGCCAATTCCTTTCGGAGGATCATTAGGATAATTCCAACATACTGGAAAATACGTTCCTCTTAGATATTCGCTCACCATTATGACCCTCGATTAGTGTCACGGAACAGCCTTGAAAAGAATAAAGTTGGCCCTTCTTTATATCCGTTCTTACAACCCTTGGCACAGGAAAACATCCAAGTTCTGGGTCTAAGTAGAGCGTGAGACACACCAGTAAATTAGAAATTCTAAGGAAGCTTAAGCAGACGGGGACTTTGGCCTAGATCTAGGTAAAATGGTAGTTAAAACGGAAGATATGCGCGCGTAAAAGGGAAAGCATGGTCACCCTTAGAAATATTTCCCCGAAGATTGCATCAACTTCGTCGCGCACTTCGAGGACCGAGTATTACCCGGGCAAGCATAATGCCTGCTGGTTTTAATACTTTACCGACGGAACGCAGGACAGTTTGAAAAGATTACCTTAGCTCCGAAAGCGTTGTTCGCGTAATTTATTCATTAGATGTAATCGTAAACCCTGTGACTCTACGCTTTATGCACGAACTATGCTCTATATACGAACGCTGCACTTCGCCGATGATTTCCCGGTTAAATCTGCTGGATAATGTTTGAAAATCCAAGAGGTAAAATAACGCGATTGTGCTTTTCCGAGTCAGCGTAAGCAAATGGAGGATACGTGTCTCGTACGGTGACACAGAGGACGCGCATAAATATGCATACGTCTGTTCTACGGACATTTATACCGGAGAACGTTCTATCCGCTTTGACTAGACATCGATCATCGATGCCCATCAATTTTCAACCGTTTTGCAGGGAGCAAAGGAAAGCGAGCAAAAGAGGGAAAAAAATTTGTACAGGGTTGAAACCGAAAGGCATGCATCGACGCGTACGATCGCGTCGCGGTATTTACCGATTCCCCGTTTAACTGGATGTTTTCGGGTTGGGAATAAAACCGAGGACCGGAAGAAGGGCGAAGCGCGAGGGGTTGACTGGCAAAAACGTCGAAATATGGCGGGTCCGCGGAGGCGGCCGTATAATTTCCGACTCACCGCGGCTCGCCAAATTCTCGTCAACGTTTTATTCGCCACCCCCGCAAGCTCTACACACACGAGCTTGCCAGCGAACGAATAACACAATGTTCCCACCCCTTTTTTGGCCGCAGTTTGTCTGCATTAACGCTCGCGTGTTCGACGCCTGGAAAAGAAGCGGAAACCGGAGCAAAATTCGCCAAGGAAAAAATACAAATTTTTCTATACGATACTTTACTTTTTATTACGTTGTCGTGTAAACTAAAAATTGAAGCGAGATCGCGAAAACGGTAAATTAAACGCCGTTGAAATCGCGAAACGTATACGTCTAGAAACAGATAGGGAATTATCGGTGTTAAAGAAGCGACACGAACGGTGAAAAAAATAGGCAGGAGACACGTTCGTTCGGTGAACATTTCGCGCCCTTCGAGCAACATTTATTCCGGTTTTTATGGGACGCTCAGGGTAGAATCGCGAGTTTCTGCTTCCTGGAAAGTCGTATCGCGCCGGAAGCCCGCGAGTGCTGTTAATTTTTTTACGAGGCCGTTACTCGTTAGTGCCCTTTGAAGAGGCTTTAAAGAGGGCGATAGACGACAGGGGCATGGTCGCGGCTTGCCACTCGCTTTTATCTACCTTCTTCTTCTTTCCTGACGCCTTGTGCTTGGCCTCCAGTTGAACTATTTCCGTACCGCGACCGTGAACAAGGAATGTTGGCCTTTGTCACGCGACGAAAGGTCAACTCTCGGAGCACGTGAGCGATTTCCAGGAAACCACCCCCTCCACCCAACCCCTTCTGGGCTGGTTCCTTGCGAGAATCGATCTCGACGAAAATGGGCTGCATGGCTATTTTCCAGCGAAACTGACTGCTTTATTTACGATTAACTTCGATTAACCCTTTCACCGCCAAACAAGTATATATACGACCGCAATTTTTTTCTACGATGCATTTATCGTTTAGCAAACTCAACTAACATAGAATTTATCGTAGCGAGCATCGGAAAGTGCTTCGGCATTTTACGATCGCGAATATCTCGATAAATATAACGATATGTTCTGCAGTCGAAGGGTTAAACTGTTCGTGGACGATTTTCGTAAACGTAAAAGGAAGAAATAATTTACCGGTCGATATAGAAACGAACTCCGGAAATGTTGATGGGACGAGAAAGGACTTTGGTTCGATTTCAAGCAAATTCAATGCGAGCGCACAGATATACACGGATAACGAAAAACAGGAAACAGATATAGGTTGGTACGAAAAATTGAAAGAATCAAACGGCAAAACACAGAAAATTGGAAAAGAGATTTATGTCGGTACGATACACCGAAGAGGAACAGAAAAAGACAGATAATTGGAAAAAAGATTGATGTCGCTTTGAAAAATGGAAAAAGTCGAAACAGTGAGAGATAGAATAGATTAATAGAAAGCAAAGGGAATAATGTATTAAAATACAGGGTAATACTAATGAACCAAAATAAAATAACGTACTCGTAAAAAGTAAAATAACCCGTTGAAACTAAAACAATGCACAATGTTTCGTGTTCCGTTAGCAGTAACGACCTGCGCAGCTCATCATTCCAGATCAACTGGTTAAAGGAGCAGAGAAACCGTGAATATAGCTTGTTTACTAATGACCTCGTTAAAAAGCCTTAGAAAGCAGTTCTAATGATGAGAAAACTTGCAGGGCCCGATTGTAACGATATTCGGATCATTTAACAATGTACACATAAACTCGGCCGTGCCACGAATAGTCGCTCGTTTTCTATGACACAATTTTTCTTTTATTTTCAAAATGTCGTTCTGAACATTCGAGTGAAATTATTTTACACGAGTAATTTTAAAGAAACGCTATTTAAGCGCATAAAGAGCTCTGTACGTAATAGACGATGTTAATAACTCCTGGTAGGATCCCCAGATTAGGCGGGTTAATCGAGGTCCCACTACGTAATCCGTTCAACCGTCGTAAGAATTAAAAGTATCGTTCATATTTCCATTAGATCCCATTAAACCGAGTCCAAGTTCAGCCAAAGTTTCTTACGAAACCCAAGGATCACGCGTATTCTGTAAGACGCGACCGGTTCTAAAGGATAATCTAATCACCATTCCTTCACATTCAGAACGCTATAACGAGCGCGCAAGTTCGAACCGGTGGCGAACGAATGAAGCTAATCCCAGCACGCTCCTAGTTTTCCATCGGAGGAGACGTTATCGCTAAAAATTACGCGGAAACTTGGTAATTACCGACCGCGAGTAACGCGTACCTCGAACGAAAGCAACAAACTGGAAAATCGTACGATTCGAAAATCTGGATATTAGAATCGTTGGTACGAATGAAGTACCGACAAAACAAAAGAGTACGATTCATTAGAAGCGAATGGAGCATTAGAAGAGACCGATTGAAAGAAAGACGCGAAGAAAACAACGAGTTAAGCGGTGCCCGTGGAGTCTCCTCATCCGGGTAAGTGATTCAATTCCGTTTAAGAGGCACGAGGGGTTCCGAAGAAGCAAGGAGACCATTCCAGCGCTCCTCCATAGCGGCGGCTATGTGCCTTATCTAGGGTGGTCGCGTTAAATCGTAACGCGTGACCGTGCATACTAAAGACGTATGTACCTAAAGCGGTATTTTCCCCGTCCCCGACGCGATTCAACCCCGTCCACCCGCCAAATCCCCGGCAATTCATTTGACGTATGTCGAGTGTCGGATAAAACCCGACCGTGAACGATATAAATTGTTCCGGGATCGTAACGAGGACTCGTTCGACCTAGCCTTCGATCGGTATTAAAAGGGTAGAAAACGCTCGAAATCCTCGTCCATCATTTTCCGTCGATGTAATCAATTTGAACGGGTCGAACGAGATCTTCCGAGCGGAGAGTAATCCGGATACCGATTCGGAAACGGTATTTCTTTCTAGGAAAAAATAAGGGAACCCTAAATAGCGGGACTCGGGATTTTAATACCGACTCTCGGATTAACATTTTAGCCTATAACCTCAGACTCGTGAGGCATAGTGCAGTTGAAATGTGACAAAACTAAATCGTAATTGCAAGAAGACTGAATTTTGAATATGATACTAATTACAGTTTGCATAATTTAACCAGTTAAGCGTGTTTGACGACTACATTCGTCATGGAGATGTGGCAGAATTTTGTGTCATGACAAAATTTTGTTACAATTTGACATTTAAATTGTAATTTTGACAGAAACTAAATTATATTCGTAAATTGTAATATGTTTAAAATGTTTAAAGGTCAACACGATATGAAATAAACAAATACGAAGTGTAAATGATTTGAGACAGATTCATAAATTCTTGAGAGCTAACTCGTCATCGTTTGATTATCACGACACACATTGGTGCGCGCTTTGCCAAAAGATCGCCACGCTTAACTGGTTAAATCCAAATTACACTTAATATTTCAACATTCTTTAGTTACTTTAATGCTGTAGTAATAATTAGGCAGCTCTGACGCGCCTAGCGAAAATCGTGTAGGCTAAGGGGTTAACTCGACAACGATATTTTTGCTCCGTATATAAACGGAGCTAGGAATGTGCACGGATACGAGCGACGTTGGAAACGGGTATCGCGTTCGCGGAGCATAAAATTGGAAGATCGCGTGCAAAGAATCGATCGCGAGTGAAAGGGAATCAGTGGACGGAAGGAGTTGGTTCGATTGTCAAACGCTTAGAACAAAATGGTTATCGGGTAGTGGCGTCGACCGGCGGCATGGCACGGTGCAGGGGTCGCTTATTGGTTTAGTCACGGATCGTTTGTCGCGCGGGATCGGTCCCCCTGGGCTCGCCGGAAAATATGGGTCGAGTGGTTCGGGACGAGCGCAATCTCGTCGACATCTCGTAGCAGCTCCTGCAACGGTAACGCGATTTCCCGGACACGATCAACGTCGACCGGTTCAATTTAATCGCGGGAAAATTTCTTTCGAGCGAATCTCTGACGCGATCTTAAACGGTCTCGGTTAAGTTTCGAGTTAAGACGAGTCCGAGAAACGAGCGGCAAAGAAGGAGCGTAAGAAGAAAGTAAACAGACTCACCTTCTCGCGAAGCATGTCCCTCACCCTGGTGGCCTGGCTTCTGCTCCTATGCAGCTCGAGTTGCAGCTCGAGGCACTTCTCCTGCCAATTAAGCTCTTCCACGGCGGTCGAGTATCCATCGAAGCTCTTGGAGGAGCCGTAAGCGGGTCTGCTCTCGAGCTTCTCCTTCTTCGGATCCGAGGCGGCCGCGGCGACGCTCCTCGACTCCGCGTACAACCGATTCTCCGCGAACATCCTGCTACTCTGATCCGGTTGCCTTCCCGAGAACGAGTAGGCTCGATCGAAGTGTCCTCGCGAGGCCGGTCCAGGCTCGAAACTCGGCCTGGACCTGGCCGCATCGTAACAGCCGGCGCCACCCGCCTCGAAGTCGGTCTGCGCCGCGAACGTCCGCTTGTCCGTGTACTCCACGTGTCCACTGGAATCCGACGTGAAGTCGTACGGGCTGCACTTTGGCTTGCTGTCCCTGAGCTCGACGTAGCCCGCGCTCCTGGCAGCCTCCGCGAATCCTTTGTCCTTTTGAAACAACAGGTTGGGGACGTTCACGTAAGGCGAGTCCCTCGAGTGTACCGGTGGCTGGAGGCTGGCCGAGGCCGCGGCCACGTTGTTGTTATTGTTGTTGTTGGCGCTGCCCGCGTGTCTCGGTCTGGGCGGTGGCGCGGGTGCCTGACGAAACTGTCTGGGCCAGAGTCGAGGACTCTCGGCCCCGGCGGGCTTCCCTCGGCTCGATTCCGCGCCGGATTGCTGTCTGCGAGCCGCCTCCAGCGACTGCGGCCCTGTTTGACTCGTAGCCGCCTCGTGACCCCGCGCGCCCAGCCTGGGACTACAAGGGGCCGAGTTCGAGCCGAAATCGGTGGTCAGCCGCTGGATCGGGTCGAGGAGCTGCGAGAGGCGGCGCGCCGGTGATCCTCGTACCTCCTCCATCTTCTTTCGGCCGGCTGTGCTCGTCGTCGGTGTCCTCCTCGCCGACGGCGAGGACTCAGTGCATCGCTCGGCTCCGCTCTGCTCGACTCCGGTCCCCGTTGCCTGCTTGCCTCCAGGGATCACGTTGAAACGCGAGCGACTGACGGCGCGGCCATCTCGGGGCGATCACGATCTCACGCGTTCCTCTTCTTGGCATCCTCGATCACATCCTCCTCCCGGCTACGCTGCGACCTGCAACAACGGCCATGCTCTTGACACGTCGCTACCGATCGACCTGTTTGTTCTACGTGACGCGTTTAAACGTCGCTCCGAGCGTCTACGATAGCGTAATCTGCAGCCACGAGATGTCTACCGGAGCGTTACGTAACTCCACGATACCGAGTACGATGCGTTCGGTTAGCTAAGCTTTCGGAGGAAATTTTCTAGCGAAGAATACGCGACAACGGCACGCGGTTTATCACCTTCCGATCACTCGTCCCCCCGAGCTGTCGCGTTCGTCCTAGATTCGCAAGCACCATCGAACGTCCAGGACGAATGCTCCTACTTGCCGACCGTAACGATTCTCGACTCGATCGTTCTTCTCCGGAAGACGTTCCTCGTCGCCGAACGAGTCGAACAAAGTTGCCGTACTTATCGAGTTCCTCGGTCTCGTTCGCGGGTCGCCGTTGACGAGGTTAAAGCAGGAAATGGAAGGCAGATATTAACTCGCGGCGAGTGTTTGCAGTACTAAATTGAAAGCTGTAACTCTTTGGGGTGTCTCTCGAAGCGAAGCTTTCCTCTACCCGCCCTCCTTTCATTTCCTCGCCGTCTCTTCTTCGGCTGACTTGGCGTGACGAGAGCAAAGGGAAGGGAAAAGCATCAACGAAGAACGAGGAGGAGGAGGAGAGGACCGCGGGAACGACGGCGACGCAGGGCTACAAAGTTTATTTTAAGGTCGACACTAAAGGGGCCAAATGAAAAACCGGATGGAGAGGGGTGGGTCGTGTAACGTTCCGTTCTGCAATTACCGCGGGCGAAACGTCTACACCGATGCCCGTTCCTGGCAAAGAGGACGACCAGGACGGCGAACAGGAACAACGAACGCTCGAGCTAGCTGCCAACTACGAGCTCAGAAATTGTTACAGTTACGACTCGTACGTAGTCCTGCGTCCCTTTCACGACCACTTTCGTTAAGTAACGATGAAGGATCGTTGGCTTTACGTTTCTACGTCTTCCGACCTTTACGAGGATTCCCTGACAATTAACCCTTTAGCTATAGAGTACTTCGATAAATCCGAGTAATGAAATATTTAGTACTTCGTTCTAAACTCGAGTATTAATGGAATATACTATAATATTAAACAATTAAATTAAACATTTATAACTTTTAAACTCTTTATATTTGTAATTATAAAAGATAGGAAGAAATATCTGGTCAACACGACGCACGATGACAGAATGTAACATAGAAATTTCATGAAGAAAACAAGCACATAAAGCAATATTACAATTATTTTATTTTAATATTTGAGAATCTAGAATTGAATCGAGTGGCATCAAATTAATAGTCGATAATTTAATGTTCATATTTATCGACATCTAATTACCGACATTTTATAAGTTATCGATTCAGATTTATTTTTGCCACTCAATTATAATAATTTTCGAATAAATCGTCAACTAGTTTTATACCGTTGAAAAGAAAATTTTATATCTCTTGAAGGTTCCGTTTAACCGCGTCGAATAAAGCGTTCTGATTGGCATACTTCTCGTTCGTTTTTCGATAGAAAATCCACGCGATGCACGACCGTAGTACTTCCTCGCTTCCGGTATTTATCGGTCGCGAACGCCACAGGTAGCTCGAGGCTCATCGAGTACCGGCGTGGCGAGAGGTCGCGGCACTCGCGATAAGATGAACGAGCACGAGCAGGGAATAAAAGAGAGAAAAAGCGACGCGGAATGAATCAGAGACGGAGAAGGAACACGAGAGGCACGAAAGACCGAGACAGAGGGCACAAAGGGCTCGCGACTTCGCCGAAACGAGCTCCGCCGTTGTTATTTCTAGACGAAGATTCGGTTTCCGGCCGCGCTACCAATTTGTATAATTACTGTTTTCTCTGAAAGCGGCTTCTCTCGTGTCCGGAAAAAACTTTCCTCCCCTCCGAGAGAACTTTCTTCTTCGCGCCGATGTCCCATCGTTTTCTTCGATGTTTCTCATTAGATCCATTATCGTAATTGCTCGCCAGATCGGGGGACAATTTTACGACTACGGGAACAACGAGTCGGGGGGAAGCATCGAAGGGTTGATGCAAAACGAAGAAAGATGTAACCTCGAAGGCAGACGGGGTAGAATAGTCTCGGCAGATTGCGAACACGACGAGAGATAAATGCGCGGAACGGCGGAATAAACGAGAAATAAATTGAGAAGGAATCTAAACATTAATATAGTACCGTTGGGAGCTCGAGTGCTCGGATCCAACAGCTTTTCTCGAGATACGGAACAAAGGTACGAGGAGTTACAAAAGCGTTTGTACTTGGCAAGTTTTTACTTTACGTAACCGATACTTCTTTAACGCGTTAAGTACGCCGGTGAAAAGGAATGCACGATCGTTTCACTTTCTAATTGAAATTCCTCTCGTTTGCTACCTTATGAAATTAATCCTTTCGCCGGTACACGCTCGTCTAACGCGAAGTACGTCAATGTAGGGTGATGTTAACTCCTTGCTAAATGCGTCAATCAAAACTATCCATAGCAATAATATTAAAACAAATAAAGAAAATTAAGCGTTGTGAGTATTTTATATTTAGCAATCTCTGACTATATATATTATAGTTGGACCTAACCTTGAAGTTCAAGAGTATTACAAATCTTAACCCCTTGCACTATTTTGAGTCTAACTCGTGACGCACTTTTATGTCGGCCATACGCTCCAATTTGGAGTTCAAGTCCAATTATAATTTGCACAGTCAACGATTGAATAATAACATATTGATATAACATTTCAAGTTTTTTCGTCTGTTTTAATATTGTAGCTATAACTAGACTACTGTTAACAGTGAAGTCTGAGCGTGCGTATATAGATTGATTGTGCTACACCAATAAAAATCAATCGTTCATTCTATGATTTGAAAAGATATAAATAGCATTAGCCTCGAGCTTTTTTTTTCATTTTATGCTGTTAAAAACTTCTATAACTTTGATAATATTTAGTTTGTTTATTTTATCGAATTATGTCAATTGTATTAAGTTTTAACATTTTTTTTTATTTTTGTGGATGAAATTTGTGATATGCGAAAATTATGGAATCAATTCAAGCAATTTATGCGGAAAACAATATGAAAAGATAATTTACAACTTATATTCAAAGTAGGGTGTATTTAAAAACTACAAATCTCTTGATGCCATAAATCTTCTCCTTTCAACAACGGATGGTTTCCTTTGAATATTGTCAAGTCACTCTCTAATTTTGTCAAAGTGGGCCAATCTCAACCAAATTTTCATCTGCAATGCCCCATGCCATGAGGATGCTAAGTTCAAAATTTGGTTGAGATTGGTCCAGTAGTTTTGGCCCTAGCGTTTCCCTACATTTTTCATCTTATAGTCTTCGCTAACGCTCAGACAATTAGTTCTGTCTGACGCACCTGACAAACAAGTCATAGTGCAAGGGGTTAACAGGATTTGACACATTTGAATTGTGAGTGCGTCACGAGTGAGACTCGTCAAAGTACAGCAAGGGGTTAAACGGTGAAGAATCAAGGTATCCGAAAAATGGCACGTTTTAAATATCGTCGATCGATCGGCAACTATCGGACGCGACAACGAAGGGGTTAATTCGGAGTATTCGATCGTGCACGAAACCCGCTTACGTATGTTCGTTACGTGGCACCGGTATATCGGGTTCGTGAATCGACTGGCTATCTAAGCGAATAGACGCTGATTAGGAGTTCTCACGCATCCCCGAACAGGAGAAACCTCTCTCGTTATTCGTTATTTGACTCCGCGAGTGGCTGATGTTATCGTTCGAGTGCCGTCTGCATGGTTTATACCGATTCGGCATTCGGTTCGCGGACGATGTTCCACCGCAGCCATTACATATTAAGATAAAATGTATACGTTTAACCTTTTCGGGCAGACGTCGATACTCGGCACCGTCTCGCCAATTTTCTCGCCTTTCTTTCCTCGTAAAATCGTCTCTAAGTTAACCGAAGTCGCGAAATAAAAGCGCAACGAGTTATTAAATTATGGAAACGTATAAATTATCGGTTTCGTTCGCGACCGATAATCGAGGTATTTCGAGTCGGCTGGATCCGGCGGTTCGATCAATCGTGAAGGATAAAAATATGGCTCGCGTTGACGTAACGACGCAACGGCGAGACTGGCATCGAGAGGATCGTTAGCGATTACGAGCGCGTTACGTAACATTGGTTCATCGAGTTATGCTTCGACTGGCCGATTTCGATATTTTCTCCGAGACGGGACGGAGTCACGTAATTCCAGCGAAATGTAACTTTGTTGCGGAGGTAATCGTAGCTTTCGTCGTCGGAGATAGTTCGGTCGATACGCTGCATCGATTTTCACGCGGAAGGGTTAATTCGGAGTCGAAGATCGGTAACGGTAGACGCGTGGTACCGCTTTCGAAGGGACGATCTCCCTTCTACGAGAGAATTCGTGTGTAATGGATGCGGTTAACTCGCCTTCGAGATTGGCTTCCTCGATACCTAACATCCTCGTCCGTGTCCGAACTAATACCTGCTCGAAACCACAACGCGTTTTGATCGCTGCATTAACTCCTCTGCCCGACCGATACCTCCTCGCCGCTTTTCACCGTATTCGGATTTCGCGATGACCCCTTATCGGCCGATATTTTCTATCGAGTAACGCGAACGAGTCGATTCTATTAGACGATTGATTTAACAGATTCGCTCGGAACGCTCGTATTTCTCCAGTTTTATCGTTACTATGCAGTAAATCTATCGGCTATTATATCGACATAAGTTGATTCGATGCCAATTCCTCTCTCTCTCTTTCGTCCTCTGAAAACGTGTAAGCGTTCCTCTTCGATCGAAGGGCCAAAGAACTCCCTCGCTGTTGGTCGCTCGCGCGTAATATCGTCGGTTTTACGAGCAAGCGATATCTTTCTCCACGCGATACGGTGTACTTTTGGGATTGTCGTTTTCATGAAAGAAAACGCTCCTCGGACTCTGTGCGCCACGGCCCTCTGGATACACACGAGATATACGGCCGCAATAACGGCGAGTTCCGCGTATAAATCTGAATACCTACTCGAAATACCTAAATCTCCTCGATAAAATCCAGGTCTCGGACCATTTCCTTGTTTCGCGAACGTTTACTCGGCCCACCGCGAACTTTTCGAATCTGGAACACCGGGAAAACGCTAACGTTTGGCCTCCTCTCCCTAACCGGGAACGACCCTTCGATCCGAGCGACCATAAATTCTCGCATTTTCCTTCTTCTCTCCTAATCGAAACCGAGATCGTTGCGATATTTATCGACGATTCTTCTTTACGAACGTTCCTGCTTACGAGTTTGCGACGACTTACGCGAAACACCGGGCACGCAACTTTGTTTCTTTCAATTTTCCCGTACTTACCCCTAATCGAAGAACGCTACACTCGGAACGGAAAATTTTTGCTGCGAGAAAGTTCGAACCAGCACCGGCCGATCGATCGACGAGACTTAATTCTTAATCGTAATAAAATTACGTATTCATAGAAGGACCGTTTGTTCTTTTTTCAGCCAGCCTTCACCCTCGTTTCGTCGCGAGTAGGCCTACGCGAGTTCAGGCCACACGTAGCTACGTAATGTCCGGACGTATATAGCGGAGGTGGCATCTAGTGGTCCCGCAGAGTCCATGAATAAATTTCGAATTAACTTTCGAACGGTTTTCGCGTTATACGAGGCGCGACGGAAGCCCTCTTCAATCTGCTCGGATCCTTCGAGGCAGACGTTATAACGCCAACGATCCACTCCCACGATCTTACACGCGCAAAGTCTCCTCACAGACACCGTGAAAGGGGAAATTACCTGCTCCGGAAACAACTTCTTCCATTTTCAGTCGGGAAAATTCTTCCTCTTTTTCGGTCAAACGGCTTGAAATTTTAACCGGTACTTCCGATCGACTTCTTTCAAAACGTTTCATAGACGTTAACTTTTTCTACGCGAGTGAAATACTTGGAGGAGCATTGTTATAGGACATATCGTCGAAAGATATCGAACCGGTGAAGATCGAACGAGATTTCTTCGCAGGAATCCATAGAAACAAGATGCTGGAGTTTTAAGTATGCGGTTCTCTAGCATCGTTCTTTCGGTCGCGACAAAGTGCAACGTTCGCGAGGGTTCACCGCGATTGTGCGTGCAATTTCTGTTACGCGCATCGAGGAGAGAGTTCTTCGGGGAAAGAGGACAACGTACAGAGGATCAAAGAAAGCGAAATTTACATAAGTAATTATTTCGTGTTCGCGCAACAGGTTCGAATAACGGGAAATATCGGAGGTAAATTTTTCGGTAATGGAATGTTATCGAAAAATCCTCGTGCAATATTTTTCCTCGTTCTTTCGTATAAAATCACGATTCGGCAGCAAAAGATCAGTTTCAGTATCGACATGACTGGCGTGTCTCTTCTCCTTCGTCTTGCTTCGTTTCTTCCGACGTTTTCCCCTTTTTCCGCGAGTCAGGCCTCGCTGTATATCCGTTATGTATTATTTATGGCTCGACGGATCCTCGCAGAAACGAATCCGATTCTTCCCCGACGCGAGCGGACAGCTTTCGATTCGGCGAGGTAATTTATTCGACACCCCGTGTATGCAAAGCTTCGACCCGCCAGCTTTTTCAAATTCAAACGAACAGACGGGAGAGTTGCCACGATTCTGGCTCCGTCTTTCGCCGTCGAAAAAGAGCTCTGTTGCTCGTTCGATTACGTGACATCGACGCGAGTTTTCCGCGTCGCGTCCTTCTTCGTGGCTCGTACGCCCCCTCTATAAATCTTTCCGTTAGATTCTATTCGTTGTTTCGTCTCCTCGCGAGCGACTCGCCGCTGATCGCGACCTGACTTATGGGACACGCCGTTACGTTCTCGATCCATGACAATTTCGTTATAACGTTGCTTAGCGTTGCGCAATCACCGACATAGTTTATGGCCTCGTGTAGGTAGGCTCCGTAACCCTTAACCCTCCTGAACCAACAGACTTCGCGTCTTTTAATTGCGACACGTTTTCCGTCGCTGAACTCGACTTTATCCCTAAACTGTCGTCAAATAGCTTCTTTTGTTCCATGTGTTGGATTATTTATGTATAATTCTTTACAAAAATGAATCGTTGAGAATCACTGTTTTCTTTCATTGTAAGAATCATTCTGGCACCACCAGGTCTAAGGGCCTGTGACTGTTTAGAGTCGAAGGCCAGGGTAATAAACATGGTGCAGAGTTTTCTTTTGTATTAAGTGGACGCTAGTTTTCCCTTTTAGAGTCAGAGCGTCATCTTCACTTCTAGAACAGTTTTCAAACAGTAAAGACATTCTTCCGAGCCAGTATAATAAAATCAAGTTATAAATCAGATAGAAGACTATAATCATTTACCCATATTCCAATACCATGCAATAGATTAGTCCACAATAAGTGCCATCCGCGTTCGATTATGCATTGTCGATCGACGTCCAAACATTGTAGCTCGCGATGACCGATCCTGTTTGCGAATCCGATAACACGTTCGACGGAAAAATAATCCTCGAGATAAGTACTTATTAGTTATATAATTACTGGTTATACAGAGAACAAGTTGTACTTGTCGCCAAGATTAATAACAGGATTTCGCTGATTAATATTAGCGAGAGCAACTGGATGTACACCGGAATATCCGAGAGAAGATCTCGTATCGAAGTCGAAGCGGAGAAGGCAAAGAGACGAATTTTCGAGATCGAACAAGTCGTCCAATCGGGCTACGCGCATTCCTCGCTCGTCGAAGATGCTTCTATTTCTCATTCTATCCGTCCTTCGTGTTGCTTCCCGTGCAATTTCTCCGAGGTCTGGCCCGTTCGTGTACACGCAGCAAAATAAAGGACGTCTCGCGTGGAGTCGCGTGCGAAGAAACTATCCCGCGGATACGTGACGCGAATACATCGCCGATGCTAATTGCGGGTAGAAAGGGCATGCACGAAGCCCCGCCTCGAAAATGTGCACGGGAAACATCCTGCGAACGAAAACCTTCGACCAAAATCAATCTCGATCGTTTCGTCTCTCGAAATATCTACGAGGCGCTATGAATTATATTACTATAATCGTTTCGTGCAGATCACTTGTTGCGTACGTCTGTACCGTCCACGAGAATATTTTATCGACGAGTAAATCACTGGATCGCTGTATCTCCGTACATTTCGCGCAGGAAAATGGACACACGGACGAGTAATATTTTAAGCGATAAATATTTCGAAGGAACTTATCGGCTATCGGATACGTCGTACCGATTTATAACCAAAAGCTCGTCGTCCAGTGGCATTATCGATGAAACTTTTAATAGTCCTGCCTCCTAAGCACGAAGCCGAGCATCGATAAATAAATGGACTCGATAATTAAATGCTCGAGTTAAATTGACCGGAAAAATTTTTGTAAAGAGATTATAAACTCGTAGGAGTTATTAGCCGATTCTCGAAAGCAAATTCGCCGTCCTGGAACGTTGCGGAGCGTCACGGAGCTCCAAAGTATAAATTTCCGCGGATAGTCGCACGCGAGTATAGTTGAAATTCTCGTCCGTAGCAGAAAACTTTGTCCATTCGCCGCTTCTGATCCGCCAACCGTCGGGACTTTGCGAAAGTTTCGGGACCCAGCACGGGGTGGCGGATATCGAGAAACACGAGAGAACAAACAGGAAGTTTCGGACACGCGGAACCCGTTTGAATACCGTACGAATGTTTGCCAGATTGCGAGCACCACCGGCCCACCAGGATTTTATGGCGTCGGCGAACCCGACGATTTCACGGGTTCTTATGCGCGCCACCGACCAGACCCTGAATCGTCTAATAATCGAACCGATATTCCGACCGACGATCGGCCTGGGAAAATTGTTCCGGTTTCCGTTATACGACGTGATACGATATTCCTTCGGTTCGCACGCTTTGGAAAAAACCGTCCCCTTCGGGCTGATTTTATGAGCCTCCGGGAAGAAAGTCTTTTACGAGGAACGCGTGTGCGGGACGATAAAAACGAAATGATACGGACAACTTCCAACAAATGGAGAAAGAATGATCAGGATAGGCGGTGTAAATTTCAACGAATCCACGGTGACCGCTATGGGCGCCGCTACCAATCGACGCACAGTATTTGCACCGAAAAGGCGGACATAAATACAAGGAAGGACTGTATCAAATTTCATTCAATAATAATTAATAAATGGAATATATAATGATACAGCACATACAACATTTAATGTTATTTTTATACCCAACCTCTTCCTCAATTCCCACAAATAAAAGAATATGTATTTTCTATTTAAAAAATAAAAATAACTGTTTATTAGTGTAGATTTTATAAATGCTATGCTTAAAATTAAAGTAAGTATAAATTCAAAGAACAAAAAAAAAATAATGTTTAAAACGGAGTTTCGATCCACCAATCTACCGATCATCAGTCTTTGACGTTACGCTTTGAGCCATTCTATTGCTTGATCATTCATTAATGCAAACTCTTTATGAACGAGTAAGACAACTTTCAAATATTATTTTGAAACATGAAATTTTTCCATGTTAGAAAGATTTCGACGATACAGCAAATATTTTTTTCTATAGCGATTAACTTATTTAAATATAAATGACAATACTCTGTAATATTAATAATATGTTTAAAAATTGCAAGAAAAATATCTACAGTTCGTAGAAGGAATTTATGCAAATGAAAGTACTCTTACTTATATCCCATTTCTTCCTTTTTCGTAGTAACTGTGATAAAAATAGTTAAAAATCTGAAAAATAGTGAGTTCAAGCTTTAACACTAAACCTACCGGTATATAATGTGTACTTTACTTGGAATTAAAAATGAATTTAAAAAATAAATAAACAAACAACGAAACATAAATTAGTACACACATTTGTCCTTTATCTTGATGAAAATCAATTCTGATTTTAGGTAATGTATTTTAACAAAATGTGTTTGTTATAATAAAAAGCTTGTGGAGCGGTTATTTGGCCGGCTTGGTAGTTTTAGTGTTAAAATAGTCTTCGATTTATTAATTTTCGACGAATTTTGATAAAGTTATAGAAGTTTAAAGAGCGCGTCAATTTTAAAATACTCGTGTCCGCCTTTTCGCTGCAAATACCCTGTGCGACGCTGCCCACCGCGCAAAAACTATATTACCTTACAAAGAGTCGTAACGCGACGATGGGTTAAAAGGAGCACATCGTAGTTAATTAACCCGTGTACGGTGTCAATGAGAACGACACCGAGAACGAGACGAAGGAACACGAGGTTGAAACGGTATCAGTTTTCGTGTTACGAGGTTAAATCTGTCGAGGGTAGAACCTTGACACCTCTCGAACGGTTCGTGCCATTTAGCAAATGGACAAGGGCCAGGTCAGTCGATGACAAAACAGAAGCTGTAAACTAGATATCTCTGTGAACCGTGTAGCTCGTTAGGATGATTTGTCATCGACGACGGGACTCGTGTCGCTTATCGGGATTCCAAAATTGGCAAGGACGCGCCGTAACCGAACGGTGTCCTTGGCACGCGCGAAAGTCGAACGGGAACATGAATCATAAGGATACGTGTTTACTTCCGAACTGTATTACTGGGACAGAGTGTCGGGCAACCGGTAATAAATCCTTTCTAAACGCGTTACGATATCCTTTCACTCGCGTTACTCGATAATATGTAAATCGTAACCCTTTACATCATTATTATTTTATCTGTACTAAATTGTAAAATAAATCTGTACCTTTGTAACGTTCGAAATACGAAGTACCGTTTTATGATAAATTTACGAGGACGAATAAAAACGATGAAGCGTTTAAATTTGCCGCGCTAATCGAAAGATAATAACGCCCCACCCTTCGTTAGGTATTCGAACGTTTGGCGGGAAGGATGCGGCGCATTTAAATGATTGATCGTACCAGCGCAATTATAAGACGATAAGTAAACGCATGCGTCGTTAACGCGTAATACCGATGAAAATTAGTACATTAAATTCCCGAAACTCGATCTCCCCGATTCGAAAACTTTTCTCCTCGGGCATAATTCGAATTACGTGCAAACACGCGAAACTCTAACAAGCCCGAAATCGAGCCAAACGAACTTAAACGGCAAGAACAATTACCAGAGTTAATCGCTGTAATCTCGCTACCGAACCGACTGAACGCCATTAAGGGACATTAATAATCGTTAAGAAAGCGCTCGAGCGTTTCCGGCGCAGGTAAAGAAGGCCGGTAATCGCTCGAAACCATTAGACTACCTACGTAAGTCGATTAGACGATGACGCGAACAATATGCACGGTATTTCTGTTCAAAGGGTACAGAGAGAAACAAGAACCACGGGTATCGTGTTTCAGCCGCGACGCGAGGCTCGGATTTTCTGTGAAAATTAATTTCACTCGAGGACAAACGGTTCCTAATGTAATTACCAAGCCACAGGGATTTCGATCAACGATATCGCGCTTCACCGAACGAAAATCTCTCCACTCGCGACGAGATTGAATTTCAACGGCCCCGAGACAAAAATCCCAACTACGGTTTCTTATATTCACGTCGTGAATCATCCGTTGGAATTTGAACACGTCCCCCAACCTATTCGTCACGTACATGGTTGGCCGGGTAACAAGTCGCGATTCAATTCCGCTATTTGTCTATGCACGTTCCCGACGTAACGAACGTTGTTGCTTTTTAACGTCGAAACATTTCATTGTCACGCGACAATCACTGAATTTACACGAAGATTGATCGTCTTCCGAATCACTCGGTGATCTCGAACGCTCGTGTTTCGAAACACCTGATCAATTTTATGGCCTATAATTCGACGCATGCGCGATAGGTTATGTTAGCTTCGATTTGAAGTTCGCGTAAAAATAAATGGATCCGAATGACAATATTGTTCTCACTGACCATAACGATATATTTACTGAACGATATTACCGATCTATAACTAAATATCGATAATCATCGACGTTCACCTTACGTGATTAAGTCGATGATCACGAGGAGCACGAACGTTCCATGAACGCACACGTAACGACACAATGTTTCGAATCCGGTCAACCGTCATGCACCACCGTGTAAAAAACGAAGAAAAAACAACATAGCCTCGCTGTGTTCTCCGAAGTAGAGAGGTTCAATGACCAGAGATAAAACGAGCGGCAGCGTCCCATCGTAAAATCGGAAACCAGGCTCCGGCCAGCATCGAGAGGCAACCGGAAGACGGAAAGCGAACGCGGAGCTTCGGGGCTTGTTTTGAAAGGCAGATTATAAATACCGTTCGACCGTGGAAAATGAACGTGGTTTGATTAACCGCGGAATAGAAACTGACAGCTGAACCGCTTCGTAACGGTGTGTTGGCGCTATGCGCAACCGCGCTGCGCATCGCGAAAACTGAATTTCTCGATCGAGCGAGTCACGTGACTCGCGAAAAAACGCGGGAAACGTTATCGATCCGCTATACGTCGATTAATATCGAATCGAACGGAACGCGATTAAATAACGAACGATCGTTGCACTTTTACTAAGCTCGATTAACTCGACGGTAAAAGAGAACCGATTGCGAGCGATGTATTTTTAACGAACTGTCGACGGCAACTATTTAATGAAGCTCTTGTTAAATATTTATAGTCAGAATTCCACTTTCGTAAGTACTTTAACATAGTACCGTTTCAAAACCTGTCAATTTTTTCCGTCGTAATATGTACCACGACTCATACATCGATAATCTCTGATTTAACGAATTCGTTTAACACGTCGCAGCGCAACGAGACAAAGTGGAACGCGATACATGCAAATCGACGCGTTACGCGTAATTCGACTTTTTTTGATTTATATCGGATTCGGGCCGCAGTTACGGTCAATTACAGCCGTTAAATATTATTTTGTTCTAACGTAATGAGTACCGCTCACGTTACGCGGCCGTAGGCGAGCGAGGGTTTGCATTTTGCATAAATTACGTGTATAGTTGTGTCTGGTTCGCGTGGTCGCTCGGCGTTATTGTCAAAATAATGCGGGAGCAGGTTGCCGCTACAGGCTAGATAAAACAAATAGACCTCCGACACGGAGTTGTATATTCGACCTTTGCCAGGCCCCTGAACGCGCAATTGTTTCCCGCCATCGTGAAATTAAACGCTGAAAAGAAGAAAGGTCGACTGCCACTTCCGAAGCGAAACGAGATCGTATCGCGGAACACTAATGCGTGTAGCGATAACGGAAATAAGCCTCACAAAAATCTACATTGGACATTAAACAACGACTGTCAGATTTCTAACGTTTTCGTAGAAAATTTTACATGATTCTCCTACGCGATGGAACGACTGTTCTTTCTTTCGAGATCAAACGCATTGTTTCCTTTCATTTCCGTCGTTCTTGGGCGGTCATGATTGCCGGTTACTGTAGTATTTTGAAAAGAACGGATCTCGTAATTGAAACGTATTCGCTGACGGGGCTGGTTTCCATTGAATCGTTTCGAGTGCGTTCCACAGAAAGAGTTAATACGCGTAATTGTACCGGTGGATGCAAGAAAGGCCCTCTTTGCATTAAACATGTAATTAGATAACTTTTTTCTAAATTTGTTTCCTATAAAACGTTATAAATAGTTCTGCAACAATTTCTTTATATAGAAAAAAAAATTCTATGACACTGAGATTCTTCTTGTGTTTCAGAGGTATATACAATTTCCTAGGAAGGAAATGAGTGTACCTTTTCTAGTGGAACAGTCAGCGAAAAAAGAAACGAGAATACGTAAAAAGAATGTAAATGGTGGACCGTATTAAATGCACCACCGTTTCCTTATCATCATTTATTAAAAATACCCGGTAAGCGGAACAATGCAAATGGTCTCGTTATGAAATACTCCTCCTACGTAATTCTCGCAGCCTGACGTTTGAAAACACGAACGTGACATAGGAGATAGAATAAACTTCGAACGGAACGACATACAGGTAACCCTCGTATATACGATAGAATAAAGTTGAATCGCCACATGATATACGTATTCTCACGCGTTAGATCGCTGCGCAATATGTCGTCACACGTTACGTTTCCACGCGTTATATTGCCCACACGTATTAATGATGTTCAGTGACACGAATTCACGGCGTTCGCGGTGAATACGCGATATCAATAATATTATTAGTATTTATATCGTTATTAATACATCACGAATTCGCGTCACACTCAATTAATGTTAATATTGTAATTGATAGCGACACGCACCCAATGAGTCGATATTTCCAATGAACGCGCAAACCGAAAGCGTTTCGTTTGTACGAAAATAACGTGTCCGTCATAAATTTCTTGAAACGATAGGTAAGCGAAAAAGAATCCAGATTCGTACCGTTATACGCTCGCGTGAAATGTAACGAAGGAACGAACTGTCACGACAACGATTAAAAACAGAAACGTATTGCCACGATCGTCTATGTAACACACGGACCAAGCGGGACGCGAACCGTCGGAATTGAACACGACAGGATGTAACTGGTAGTCAAACTTGACATTGAGAAATTTCGAAGGATCCCGAGCGAGAGAAGAAAGGAACGAACGGTTCTAAAAGATATCGAACCGCTTCTAGTAATTTAAAACTCGTTCGTAGCCGACCGAACTGAAATACACGTCGTAGCGCGTTACTACTGGTGTGCCCAAAGGCGTGGACAAAAGATGAATTTGAGACCGATGACCTTTCTCCTCGAGGAGAGAAACGGAGAGCGCGAGAAAAAGAGTGAAACGGCGAGAGCAGAAGAAGAGAAGAAAGAACGAAAGAGACAGGTCAAGAGAGATCATTCGAGAAGGCTCCGTTAGTTGATCAAGCGCGAAGGCTATTTAACATTCCCGTGTTTGGAAGGACGCACTTTAGGAATCGCAGATGTTCAACCGACTGGCAGTGCTAGTTTTCAAACTTGTTCTCGTTGCTCTCGCTTGATCTTTCCGTTACACGCTCCTTCTCCGTTCTCTCTGCCTCTCCTTTCGTCCCCCCTCCCTTCGTGCGTGTTTTTTGCGTAACAAACCTACCCGTGAAAGAGTCGGCGAAGTACACTTACTGGCGGCACCGATCGGAAGGGTTTGCCCGTACGCGACGTTCCGAACGGAAATATTCGCTAATCGAGGGATGACAGCTTTGCACAACAAGTAGGTCATACACGACAGTTAACGCGAAGTAACGACAGGTTGACACGGACACGATTCGACGGTTCGATTCGAAAGTGAAACGACGTGTATGGAACACGTAGGCGCGTGTTTACGTCGGCGGAACTCACCTCGGCTCGACGGAGACTGCGGTAACGGCTCGTAACGATTTGAAACGAGCGCACTGAGTCCACTCCATGCCTGGCGCACGCACGGCCACTGTCTTCTCACCCGTTATTTCCACGATTTTTAATCTGTACGAACACTCGTGGACATGCTGTCTCTCGTTCAACGCGGATAAAGATCGTCGGCGCACACTAATACCGGACGGTCACGACGCAGAGGCGCGAAAAACGCGAAAATCCCGACGGATCCGCGGTATAATGTCACGAAATACGTACAGAGTCGGCTAACGTCGGGCTACGACGGTGGCGACTGCATGCGACCAGCGGCACAACTAAAGTCTCTAGCCACCGTACGCTTGGGGATATTCCTCCAAACGACGCTACGCTTACCTCCCCACTACTTCCCAACATATTTTCAATTACCTTCGCACAATAGGCTCGAGCATTATCGAATCTATTATTTAATCGTCTGTCAAAAAGATTATTCACTTATATTCAATTATGTAATTCTTAATTACTTATCCGTTCTTCGATTCATTCAATAATTATTTCATTGATCGTGTCATTTTCAATTAACTATTATTCTATTACAAAATTAATTTTCGATCGAATTCGTGACCTGAAAATTTGGATCGACTACGATTTCGAACTAAAAGTAAATTAAAATTAACGTTGTATCTCACGTATAAAAAATTTAATGTATTTTATATACATGTATAAAAACATATTTACAATATTTGTTTAAACTGTCCATATGCTAAAACTTGTAACAATTTATTTTTATAAGTCGGATCTAGAACATCGTGCAACTTGTTCTCGAGTGTAGGTACATAACTTGCATAATTTTGTACCAACATCTTGAAAGTAATTGATTTTTCAAATTCAGTATTTAGACGCGAGTTTATCCAATCTATAACGTGATCTGGCAATACACTGTTCAAATAACTTTTCATATATCTCGTTAAAAATTCTACACAAATTCTTGATATTTCCAAGGGTTCGAAGAAATCGTAATTGGTACACTTATCGAAGACCTAAGTAAAAACATTGTGTTAACAGTCAGTTTCTTACATGACTTCAATTATTAATAATACTTACATCCGTTTCATCCATTTCGTAGTCCGAATCATCCATCAATGCGACCCCCCAATAAAACAGCACAGTACAAATTAATTCAGGATCACTGTGCATAGATTTACAGAACTTAGAAAGAAACAGGTTTACATATGATGTATTGGTATTTAATATACAATCTATTGGAATGGCATCGATTAAAGTGGCTGCCTCGCGTCGTACTTCGAAATTGTTGTCCAGCAACAATTGTAATACTGTTGTCCACCACTGAATTTGTACATCTACGAAATCATATTTAAATAAAATTAAATGAAAATAAAGTTCCTAAAAAATATTAAAATAAAAAATATAACTTACAACGATATTCGTAAGATTTTTTACATATTGGAAGAAGATCACGCATTATATCGAATACAGATTTTCTAAAATCTGTGCCTAAAGATGTGATCCATAAATGATCACAGAATATACTATACACGTCATTAATAAATGCCAAATTAATTGCATCTTTGTCTTCGTTTAAAGTAGTAAAAATTACAAACGATTTCCCAAGTAACCTTAAATAACAATCTCTTACACAGTAAGCAGTATTTTTCTTGTTTAATCGTATTTCGTTCAAAACAATATTACAAATGTCCATTTTCTTAGTAGAAAATGACGTAAGCTTATCGAGATATATTAAGGTACTGTATAGGAAATCGAATATTGCATCTTGTAACTCTGGTTCGTATCTATCAAAATTTTTCAGAGAATCACGTATTTCATTAACGGTACTGTTTAATAACTCCGTCGACATAGAATCTGGTTGCATTTCATTGACCACTTTTGTCAAAGTAGACCAGGCAATAATTTGCGTTTCTGGTATTTTTAAACTACGAACATACAGCGCTATTAATAGATTGTGTGAAATTAATTGATTTCTTTCCGCTAGACATCGAATTAATTTAATCACAGATATTTGGTAAAGTTCTCGTGCTGGTCCTTGTTTCAATTTTTGTTGCAATAAATGCGAAACAAGCACACGTAATATTTGAGTATTTTGTTTAAAATACCTGTAATATTAATCAACATGATATTTGTTTTAATAATAAAATATTATCCATATTTATTTGCCTTACGTTTCATCTGTTTTATATATTTCACTACAAATATTCACATAAACTGTGGCCAATAAAAAACACGGAGGATTTGAATTTTCACATTCTAAATTTTCCAAGATCCAACTTGTCTTTTTTAAAAACCTGTCCCATTCTTTATCGTAAGATTGTAATTGTTTGAAACCAAAGTATTTTATTATTTCGAATATCTGAATAATAACGAAAGGGATTAATATAATTGTCTATTATATTTGCATAGTTGTACGTACCTGTAACATGTAACCATGAATCAAATTCAGAGATAAATTATTATTTCCAGTATGTATTATATTTTCAATTATTTTCATTAAAACCTCTCCTACAGACTGTTCTGTTATTATATGTACAAGTGCTCTAGCTGCTAATTTACGAGTTTCGAATACTGCACTCTTTGCACATTGTATTATTACAGTGACAAGATCGTTGATCTGAAATTGATATCCTTTTTAATTGTCAAACTAAACTAATGAACTGTAACGTGACGTGAAAAAATTACCTTGTTCTGAATGTTAGTGTAATCAGAACCATGTCTATGATATAATCGTGATAATAGCAATAAAATTGACTGTACATTAGACTTTATAAGACTATCATTCGTTGTCACAAACGTTTGCAATTCCTCTAAAATAAAAGGTAACAAGTTGGGATACTTCTCAAAAAATAATACGAAATTCATTTTATTATCCGTAGTAAGATTAATATGATCTTTAGTTCTCTGAACACCAAAAATTCTGATGATGAGTGCACTGAAAAGTAACGTCGCAGCATTTCTTTCCTGTAACAATATGAAACGTTCCTTCGCATGTAACTCTATACGTTCCGAAATACAATAGTTGATATTCCGAAATTAACTTACCGCCCACGTTAGAGCGTCATAGCTCTTAATTGCTGCTATTAAACCATCTTCCACATAGTTGTTCGCTACTTCTCCGAGACGAGAATTTCTAAAAATTGTTCTCAAAATATTCAAAGCATGAGTTTTGATCTCTGTTACTTGAGTAGCGTTCTCACGTACACATTCATCGGTATGTAATTCAAGTGAGTTTTCATATTCTGAGAATACCGAATTGGTATATATCAAGCGTCTTACTTTATCCCGTAGATTTATATTTTCCAAATTCGTAAATTGTAATAGAATTGTCATCACAGAATGGAAGGTTGTAGTATTAGTATCTTTGTACTGACGTGGTTCCGTAGATAACAATGCCTGTAATATACAATTTTTATGATTTCCTTTCAACAGAAATTTATAAAATTAAATTGGTACCTGTATCATGAAAGGAACACCCGCACTTCGTCGGGTTGCACACAATTTTAAATTGTCTTCCTTAATTCCTGTGATAGCAATTAAAATTTGATGTAACCATATTTTAGGCAATTGATTTAGGTCTACTATATCCAACCGCCAAAGACGAGTACATAACTGATTGAAACCTACATGTGCTTGTTCAAATGCTCCTCTATGCTTTGTTTCGGTAAGCAGCATAACCAAGTGTTCTCCTATTTTAATGATCTGTTGAAAAATCAGTTTTATTTATTTATTTATTTATATCCAGGATGTTTCTTTGTTTCGATATCTTAAACTTGAGCGGTGAAATTTTACTTGTTCTTTATTTAAAAGTTCTGTGGAAGAACCATCTTCTTTTATTGGTGCTTTAATAGCAAGAAGACCAAACATTAAACTGACTTCCTTCACAGTGTGCCAAGAACAGAGCAGTACCATTTGTGGAGTTACTATCTGCTTGATGGATGAATTATTTATCTTACTGATAGCTTGTGAACTTAAATCCATTGGCAAATGTCCTTCAGGAGAAGAATTATTTACTATTACAGAAACTGCACAACTTAGTTCCAAACATACAGTCACAAGATCTGCAATGGTATTTTGCCATAATTGTTTCTCTTTAACATTTTCTAAATCACAGTCTTCTAATAAACTTCTAATGCAAACAAGATATCCATACAAAGAATGTTTAGTAACTGTTGTTACTATATTTTCTTTTGCCAATACTAGTGATTGCTGCAAAAATAATAAGTATATTATCTTCTTTTAATAGTTGTATGCTGTAAGTAAAACTAAGTACCTTTAACTTTTTTAATAAAATTAGTATCAACTGCAATATTACAGTTTCTGTTATGTTTTCATCAACTTTTTCTATTAAATCAAATCTTGTTTCAAGTACTGATTGTACAACTGGTGACAATGTACTAAGCTTTAACATGTATGCAGCTGTAACACTGTCGATAGGTTTGATACTATTACCTAATTCAATACCAACTTTAATAATATCATGAACTACATTTTCATTATCTAACTGTAACAAAATTGGATTCATGGACTTGATTAATTTAAAAGTCATTTCTTTGTTGCTTTCATATGTATCTAATAACATCAACTTAAACAATGCTTCCGCTTGTTCAGACTCCCAAGTGATATGTTTGAATTCATTATCCAAAAAATCTCTCATTAATAACAATATCTGTAAAGAAGACTTTCTTCTGGAATATGTAGCATCAGGGCTACATATACACGTGTTACGTAAACATCTAAATGCATCACCATACATTTCAATATCCCTTTTGATATTAAAGGACATTTCATACGAATGGTGTAACACTTCTTGCCTCATTTCCATAGAGTTACAACTTTTCTGATAGTGATATCTGATTTTTTCTTCTTGGGTATATTGTCTTTGCATGACAGCTAAACTTTCCTTCATACGTTTTAATGCCTATAACATATAGATTTTAATATTTGTCAGTAACCTATGGATATATAAGTGGTAATCTCACCTTTTTAATTAAAGGAACAAATTCTAGTTTCTCTTTCAAGTTAACTTGTAAGAATAAAATAATTATGTCAAGTTCTTTAAAAGTAAATTTCAGGGTACTTTTTTTAGATTCTACCACTAGAGCAAGTGTGTTCAGTTTAATCTAAAACAATCATTATTCATATTATGGTCATGAATTAAAGTACCGAAAAAACATAGAACATGTGTTTCATGAATTCTGTACTTGTTCGTCGTCATTGTGTATATAGGATTTTAAGGTGTTGTAGGTAATAGAATCTCTCCAAAATTCATCGTTGGAATTCAAAAGATTTTCTTCGCTGTCTAATTCCCCACAGCGTTTCAATTCCAGCCATTTATTTAAATCTTTTCTTATATTTTCCTGCGAATACATGTTACTTAACCTATTCAAATTTGACCACAACAAACCACATGTATCATGTATTTAATTACACACTATCTAAATAAGCTGCCAGAGCCATCTAAGGATAAGTGGCAGTTATTTCTTTTCATAGTAGTTTACTATTTTACTACTGAATGGCGGTAGCAGTATTTTTCCAAAATGTTTGGAGAAATTTTTGCTTCTTTGCTTCATTCATAAACTTAGAAATATATTTTAATTTTATTTAACCAATTTTATTGATGTAATATGCTTTATAAATTTGAGTAAAATCAATAAAGTAGAATGATCTCTGCAAAGAAATATGTTTCTCTATATTCGTTGCGTACAATTAGATGGCGCTGGTGGTATGGTTTTCAAAAGGCGCACCGGTATAAAATAAAAAAAATTAATAAAAGGGAATTGTTATATAGGTGTTCTTAATTGATTAAATTACTATTTTTTCAGTTTACTAATTTATTGTTTTTGAAGAACAATGACCGTCAACAATTTATTATTTTACAGATAATTTCACAATTCCACAATTTAATTGTAGTGCAACTTAAGCAAATTTATATACGAGTTTCTAAATTTCTAAATGTAGTTTACTCGTATGACGTTTGAGGTAAACGTCCCGTTTGCAGGGCGTTAAAAGCTGCCCTGCATGGACGGTCGAAAAAAATCCATAACTCGACGTAAATTGAAATCAGTTATCGTAATGACGGAAGCTTATCAATTCCAATCGCAAACGTATACATTATAAACGTATCGTTTAATCGAAACGCATGCAATATCATGATGACGTATTGACGAAACAATTAAATGTCCATGGCGTACAAAGGCGTGACCCGTAACGGTCCACAAGCGAAGAGCAATTCCATCGAATCCCGATTGGTATTCGACTGTAGGTACGCGAAATCAACGAGTTATAGCGTACAACAGAAAATATTGATTCGAAAAATAACTACGGCCGCTAATTTAAATAATTGCATGGCGCGTTCGGTCGCGTGGCCCGCGGTTCCGCTCTTTGCGCGGGTTACTCTAATAAATTGCGTTTTAATTAAAATCGATTTTTCAGCGGGACACTGGCAACCAGCGACGAATCAAACAAACCTGAAAGAGGGACTCTGTAAACGCGATAACGGTAATCGCTGTTACGAATAAACAGTTTTTATTGATGATGCTCGATACACGCGTGCACGGACAATGGCCTCCAACACGTTCGGTTTCGTTTTTCCAAATAGTTTGCGACTAATTATAAACACGACGCACTACCTCGTTACGTAACTAACCCCCGTGTCTTTCGCCTCCTCTTAGATCTTTCTTTTCCTTCCTGTACGCCAGCTGTCCTCGTTTTTTGTTTAATTAGAACGAGTACGATCGAAGAGAAAGAATCTATGGCAGTAATACATAACGATTTTGTACGAAAGGAAAGGGCGTTGTTAGTAGAAATGCTAACGAGGAATTATTCGATAAAAGCACAGCGGGAACGAAACCACGGGAGAAATAAAGAGAAGGAAAAAGGAACATCGGCTAGAGAGAAATGACCGAGAATAGTTCATTTTTCGCGACACGGCTGGCGATAACAGGCATAACGCGAGGCAATGAGTGCTATTCCCGCGTGTTTATCGTTCTACCTGTACGTAGAAACGTGACATTTAGCGGAGGGCAACAGAACCTTCTGTCGTAACTGTAACTCTTATCACGGGAGTCTTATCTATATTTCCCCGAAAGAGATGAATGTTTCTATGACCGCGAACTTATTTAGCACCGTCCATCAAACGCGAATGTACTCTTTGTTACGAAATCTCATTTCCAAAAATAAATCGTACGTCACGTTCGACTCCGTAAATCTGCTGCGATTCTTTGTTTTTCTACTCGTAACGAAGTTCGCGCTCCGAAACGTTACATACGTTAGGATGACTCGATTTATCGGCAGTTGCAAACGAGCCGAATTCATCGGTACCGATAAATAATCGCGTAACGAAGTTTCGTCGAAAATAAATCGAGCAGCGTTCGGTGTAGCAGCGACCAGAAGTAGGCAGCAACGGTGACGAACTTCTAAGATAATCTCGAAAGCTGTCCGTAAATCGAAATCAAAACGTTTGAGGGTGAAACGCGTCGAATTAAATTGCGGGGAGCGGCCGATTATCCGGGAAGCCCAGTAGCTCGCCGTTAATTGGATTTGACAGGGGACCAGCAAATTGAGTTAGCAGACGATTCTCGGTTATTTACCCGTGTGTCGGATAATTCACCGTCCGACGCGTCAAAAGCTTTGCAATCTCTCCTTGTACGTTCGCGCCGAACAACGGACCTCTCGCACACGGGATATGTACTTTCGTTTAAACGATCGAAATTTCAAGCCGAAACATCCGTTCCGCGAACTCGACACGTTCGCTAAAAGACAAACCGAGAGAAGAACATTTCCCGTGACTCCGTTGACGAAACTCGTGCAATTAACGATTAGAATCTCGCGGTTCTTGCCACACTCGGGAGAAGAATCGTTCTCAAGAATATCTCGGTAACAAAAGAGAAGACCTTCGGACACGTAGAATGGTCGGAAATGGTCTGGGACCCTTCTCAGGAAGATGTGTAATTAAAGGAGAGAAAGACAACGAGCATTGCGCAACCCCGTAAGATCCATCTTTCCCCGGGAATGAAATTAATGGCAGTACAGGTGGTCTCGTCGCCGGTGTAACAATCCTGCGTGAATACCGCCGTTGTAAATTAACGTCCTCCAGCTTTAGCGATTCGTTCGGAAAAAACCGATATTCTCCTACGTCGAAACGACTCTTATCTCGACGACTCTGAATGTATTTGAGAACGCTGAAAATTACTGTACTCTCGAGAATTTTGGAAGTGTGGAGAGAAACACGCTCGAGTCCGCGAAATTCGCGGACACTCCACCGGTTTAAAGTGTAGGAGAAAAATATGGAAGAAGCGTTCGTAAATGCTCGTTTGGCGGTTCGTCACGGTGGCCGAGTCGTTTGAAGTGGTAGCACAGGACAAGAGGCGTTTTTCTGGTTCGAGGTCAATTTCCATGCTTTGAGGAAACGCAGCGAGTCAGCGTCGAGTATTTCGTTTCCGGGCCACTTGCTTCCCACTTACCTAGAAACAGGCAAAACAACGCAACAATTTATTCGTCGACCGCGTGCAAAAAGGCTGACGCTGTTGCGCCAGTTTCCGTAGAACAGGAACAGCGTCGGCAAGAAGGAACACAAAACCGGGTTAATGCGTACGCATTAGATTCAATGTTTTCGCGTAGCCGTTTATCGTTTTTCAGTAAACGATCAATCGCCGCGTGTTCGAGAACTGTCGACTCGCGAGGAAGTACGGACATTATCGTGAACGTTCCGTTTTGACGGAGAACGTAGGAAGTACCTCCATTATCGTTACAGTTTCTCGTAGAACGTCGAACGTTCGTTAAGAAGTTTTGCCGGAAAGAATATTCTAAACTCGAGAGCCAGACTGACCCGAGTCCATTTTTTCCGTGTCATCGATTTTTATGCGAGAAAGTGTTGTTAGTTCCTCCATTCTTTTGAAAGCGGAGCCAATAATTAGCAGCTACGTTACTTGCATAAAACTGACAAAGCGAAAAGCTGGCTATCAAAGTATCGCGATATCGAAGATCGAAGTATTAAGCGTCACGTGCCAATTGGGCCAATGTTCCCGGTTAGAGCACGAATGGTCGGAGTTTAATTCCAGAAGAGTCGATTGCTCCGACGTTTCTACCTTATAAAATACTTAAATCGCAACCCCGATCTTTCAACGAGCATCCGTTAATTTTCTTTCGAGCAAGACCTCGTTTTACGGTAAACACCAGCGTCGGTTTGTTTGATCGAACAAATCGAGTCTTTTCAATTTCGGAGCGTTTGTAAACGAAATCCGTCTCGTTTTATAATTACGCGGCAAGAGGACTCTTTTGAAAGGCCGAGAGAGGAGCCGGTGCCGAATGCTCCCGTTAGATAGACGAACCGAAAGGAAAAGAGAAGGAGGGTGGGGAAAAAAGAAAGAAATAGAATTTAGGAGGAGAAAAGCGAGTGCTAGGGTAAGACGCGGTAGAAGCGTAATACGAGGTTAGCCGAGAGAGGGTGAACTCGACGAAATAAATTCGCGTCCCCGAAGACAGTCGCGCGAAAAGCACTGAAAGGGGTAGAAACAAATGGCTACGTGGGCTTTCTACGGGTATGAGCCAAAGAAAGAAAGAAGCTACGTCGAGTCAACCGAATTTCGAGCGCTTCAAGAGGTAAAATGAATTTTTCCGTGGACTAAACTCGCCGAGAACACGAAACTTCTTTCTCGCTGGAAAGCTTATTCCGCTTTGAAACCAACAAGATTTAACTCTATCCATGGACAATTTCGTTTTCTTGAGTCGACGTCGGTTATCGTCTCGATTTTCCTCCATTTTCGAGGAGCGCGTTTCGACGGTGCTTCGAGAAAACTAAGCTTTTAACGATCTTTGCCGCAAAAACCACGCGGTGAAATTCCAAGATTTACGAAACGTTTTTGTCCGCAACGAGAGCGTTAATCGAGCAAAATTTGTGTATTACGACGCGCAGCGTGTTCCCGACGACAGTTTTCGGTTAGCGGAACGAGCTCCGGGAAATTTCGCCGTTGTCTCGCTATCGGAAGTTCTTGAACCGAGTCGAAGTACCCTTTTTATCGATGTTCGCCTCGTTACAGACTGAACGAGTTCTACGTACTGTCGCGAACACAATCCTTCGTTAACCGAATTCAACGCTCCCAATACGCTTTGCCTCGGATTCAATCTGGACGCGCTGATTCCTTTTATATCCGCGTAATTCTTCGTTCGACCGAACGCGTCGTGGCTCGGTGACTATCGCGCGGAATTAACGAAACAAGTGGAAAAGCTCGTTACGTTTAGAGTTCGTCGCACTTGCGAATAAAACCCCGTTCGGATACGTAAATTCCGATGAATAATTTTACTCGAGGACTTACGGGAAAGTTGGTATCGCGAATGATCCCTCTGGTGGCGGATGTGGAACAGCGCTACCCAAGCAGTTATATCCTGTTTTATGGTCACAGAGTTTCCGCCAACCTATTTTACGATATATTCAAAATGGAAACGTCGCTAATGCTGGATCGAAACTTTGCGCGTTCCGCGACGAGATCGCAGTTAACCCTCGCGTCCTCCAAATATTTACGATTGTTTCGTAACCGGAACGCGACTTTTTGCGAGTAATTGGAGTTCGGGGAGTCGACGGGGAATAAACTGGATCCCCCAGCGGCGCACAGTGGGGTATTTGGATCGAAAAACCGGACGAAATTGTTTTAGCGTCATTCATAGGTTGAAAGTTATAACATAATAGGATTCGTCTTAACGTTGGCTACATTATTCTGAAATTAAAAATAAATGTTAATATTTAAATAAGGAAAAGGTTGTACAGAACAATGCCCCTGACAACATATTATTAGGACATTTGTTGAGAATAGCAAAAATAAATATACAAGTATGTCGGTAATTTACCAATAAGTCGGTAATCAAGTTTGTATATTTATCTACTATTTATATGATACCGCTCGTTTCAATTAGATCCTCAAATGTTAAAATAAAATAATATCTATAAAATTATTCATTACTTTTTTCTCTTGGTGATTACGTATTGAACATGTATTTAAAAAGATCTTGTGTTTTATTTAAAAGCTCCTTTCTGGTTTTTGTTTCATGTTTACTTTTCACTAAATTTAGTGCTTTCTGAGTGTATTAGTAAAAAAAAAAACAAATGTAGCATGTCCTCATATATTTAAGAACCTCGAACAACAAAAAGTTTACAGTTTACTCAAAATTTTGAAATCGATTTTTATGCGGTTTTTCCACTGTGCAACGTTCAACGTCGAATATCGACGACGAATGACGTGAAAATTTTTGGGATTTTTAGCGTCATGACGGAGCTATAGAGCAGAATTGAAACGATATCGAAACGGATCAAAAGATCGCCGAACATTGATCGATCGATCAGCAGGTTCGTTGGTAGTCGACGCTCGACAGTCGAATCGCGTCGATCGAATGCTTTTTTCCGTGAAAATTACGCGCCGAAATAAAAGTTCTTCCTAGAATGATATCGAACATCGAACACTGTCCGATCTATCGGTAACCTGCGGAGATACGTATGCATGTAATTGCAATCGCACAGTCACGGTCGTTATTTTCCTTCGATCCACTTTCCGTTATCGGCGAAATGGAAATTTTTCGAATTGCTCTCGCTGTTTCCGAAGCCGAACGGTTTCGCGAAGTCGAATTCGTTTCGACGAAAAAAAATAACGAAACTTTCGTAATTACCGGAAATAAAAATTATCGTTACCGACCCCTTATTTAAAAGCTCTGTTTCTCGATACAGTTTTACGTACGCGATAAATATCGAATTTGTTCGAGTCGATACGTACCCCTCGTTCCACGCGCGAAAAATTGACGTTCACGCACACTCTCGCCTCGCTTTGCCCCTTTTATTTTCGCGTTAATGCTCTTCCATACGAGTCAACGGTTCTATGGGTACGCTTCCGATCCGTGGATCGCATAAAACGCTGCAAAGGTTCAATGAATAGCGAATGAACAATCGTATTCTGAGACCTGGACCGCATAAATACACCCGCGTCAAATAAAAGCGAAGCTGTCGATCGACTGGAAAAGTTGGAAAAATGTGCATCCAACGAATTCGACGTTTCTCGAGTTCCTCGAACCTCGGCGATGCAACGCGTGGCCAGCAAGGTATAACAATGGCGATCATAAAAGACCATTTATTTACAAGTTTTTGTCGGCGCGAAAAAAGAGATAGAGAAGGTAATTTACCGCGATAAAATCTGTCGGGGAAATGTTTTTCTGGCAAAACGGCCTCGATAAAACAATACTCGAATGCTCAGCCCGTGACGGGAAAAGCCTCTTGATCTCTCCTAAACTCATTCGTTCTCCCAGAAGGTGGATCTCTATTTGTCATTGTCGCAACTTGAGTGAGATTAACGATCGTCAGAAAACTAAGTGTCCGCTGCAAACGACGTCACCACGAAACGTTCCGTATCGTTGCTTTCGCAATTTCTTCTCTGTCTTCCTACTCTTTTTTTACGGCGACATTCGACGATTTTCAACGTGATTCTTCTTCTCGAAATGTCGAAAAAAAAGAAAAATTCCTTCGATTAATTCCGATAAATTAATAACCCGACGCGGTAGCTTTTCTCCTCTTTCGTTTTGTTCGACGATACAAAGGGAGAGGATTCGATCTTTGCTCGGGGGAGGATGGTGGACGAGATTTATGAGATTGATATCGCGCGATAATCGAGTCTAAGGGAAACTTCGGGGTGGAAAAGTAATGGGCAAAGTTTCGGCGACGATCGGTGTTCGCGGTTACGCCTGTTTACACGCTATATACCTATTCGGTGAGCGCGCAAAGTACTCGATATTCTCGAAAATAATCGCCGAGAAATAGAATAGATAAGCGCTATCGTTTTTTAACTCGAAAATGAATTTATCTTTAATTCGTTATTAATACGTTCGGTATGTCTCTCGTAAAATGATGAAATTTTCTCGAACACGGTCATAAATTAACCTCGATAACGATGCGTTTTCTTATCGCGCTTTCCATTTTATTAAGATGAATCATCTTCTTAAAGACGACGATGGGTTTTCCCCATTTTCACGAAAGAAGTTTAAACCGCGGCCAGTAAATACACCGGCGATAAATAGAAAAACTGTAGAATAAAAAGGTAAAAGGAAAGAAACACGCGAGATAGAAAACGGCGGAAAAAGAGCACGATCTGTTCCCCGCGGTGCGCGCAACTTTTCACTGCGCTATATCTGGAAGCCATAGAGCGAGCATCCCGTTAAAACAGAGGTAAAAGCAAATTATGCCAAGCTCGTAAAAAAATACATGGAATTAACCACTAGAGAAAACGCTTTATCGTTCCACTTTCTGGTTTACTCCGAACAATAAATGAAACATTACGGACACTTTCTTTCCAGCATTTGCATTTAGGGGAAGGTAGCCTCATTTGGACCGCTGTAATATCCAAAGATTGATTAAATCTATTAAATAGACAACTTGTTATACGTAGATATAGACGATAATGTAATTGCGTTACAAATCACAGTTAGATCGAATAAACTTAAAAAACTAAAAAAAAATAAGTTCACCAAATTTTGTCAAAATGTCGAAAAGTAAAAAAGAAAATAGTGGTTCATAGTTTTGTGCATTGTGTGACGAAACCAAGGAAGAAATGATACAATGTATGAAATACACTTGGATTCATACTCGGTGTGCTGGAGTTAAAAAGTTCTATCGTTGTAATTGTCGTTAAGAAAACTAATGGTCCAATTTAAGAAGCTAGCAGTCCAAATAAAGAAACCGGTTTCCTAAATTGTACCGATGACAAGATTTTTTTGAATTTATTTTTTACTATAAATGGTATTTAAAATTTAATAAATGATTTTATTTTGAAGATACACTTAGCGAGTTTCTTTTCTATTACTTAATTTTTATTGACACTTTCGTGCTTTTATATAGTGAATAAAATTGGTCCAAATTAGGCTACCTTCCTCTAACTTTCGTCCTATCGCGGTGCAGAAACGCGAACTGTACGGGTGACGATTGCGTTACAGGATGTCGGGCATTGGATCCTACAGCGACGCGGAGCACCTACAGTATTATGTTCCCGACGCTTTGTTCCAAAACCAGAATGTCATCCGCTAATGAAAAGCGATTTGCAAACGAACGCGCAACAGTTCGGACCGATGCTCGAGAGCGGATAAACGGTTTGCTAGGAAATGTACGCGAGTCTAGATTATAAATTAGACAGCGATCCGGAACGTCTCTCGCGAGGTGTTTTCGGAGCGTGACCAAATACTTGCGAATCTCTGTTAAAATCAGCCAGTTAACCGCCAACTATTGTTTCGCGCGCGTCTATAGACACGCAAATTATTTTCATCCAACTACTGCAATATCGCGATACAATTTCTCGTCTGTAAACGGGAATTTACGGTTCCACGAATTCGAGCAAAAGTATTCGGGCCAACAACCGTGGAAACTCGGAAGAACAATGCAACTAGTCGGTGAGGAAAAGTTTGACTGTTATCCGAGTAAACAATCGTTGGGCATGGTGCGCCGAGAAGCAAACAGGTATAGTTAAATTAACGGAGAAACCGATACGAAACAACCATGACAGTGCAACAAAGTTCCTTCCGCGAGCGGAAAAACGGAATCTATGGCCAACTCTACCTAACGCTGTGGTCAACTTCGTTTCTATCGGAGTATTTCTTCGTTTACTATCGTTAGATCGGCATACTTTATTAGATACGAGACCGTACTCGTATAAGAAAGTTGTCCGCGCGACGTTTAATTATCCAAAATCTGCCGTGGCTCGCAAATTTTTCGACGAAACTATCTCGAAACTCTGCAGGACCGAGGTGATTTATATTAAATGCACGGTCACACAACGTATCGTGCATCGCGCTGTCATATAATTCTAATTTCCATTATATTTTTGCTCTTTTTTTACGGAGCAAGATAAAATGAAACGGCTTCGAGTTATGCAGGTGGTTCGTAGTCCTAGGTTCGAAAATGAGAAATCAGACAAGGAAGCGAATCACCCCGGGGCGATATGGTTACACGGACACGCGGGAGGATTTTGAAAGTGTCGATATCTCGTTCCATCGAAGTCGTTGACTCGAACGATCTGTTCGCTACGAGACGACCATACCTATCTATGTTTACCAGGACAAATGGAAGAGAGCAGAGCGAATGAACTAGTAGGCGTACACTCGGCGCCAATAGTCTAACAGGGAACGGTATCGAGTTACCTGAGATTGTTGTAATAATTGTGTGTCACTCGTTCTTGCATAGATAAGTACGCGTTACGCTATTATTTTAGACCGCACCCAACGTTCTCGAATACTATCTCGTAATCGGCGATCAAACGACTTCTAATTTCGGAAATTCTCTTGTGCAACCTCCTGCGTCCCACAGTTTTAGAAGCCATTGCAAGAAGTACTTCTACTTCCGGAAGGTCGATGACCCAGGGAAACACTTCGGATTTTCAACTCGTTTCGCTAAACCAGTTAGGGGTATTTAGACATTTTTTTCTTCCGTTAATTCGTTATACCAAGAACCCGAGGAGTCGGCGACGCAGCAGAGACTTAACCCTTTCCCGTACTTTGAGGAATCTGACTCGTGACGCACTTACAGTTCAAATATGACAAACCTTATTCAAACTTTGAATATACTTCAACTTGAAGTTTAGGTCCAACTATAAATTGCATTATCAAGGATCCCTGAAAATAAAATATTTACAACATTTTAATTTTGTTTGTTTGACGAATCTGACTCGTGAGGCACTTACAGCTCAAATATGACAAACCTTATTCAAACTTTGAACATACTTCAACTTGAAGTTTAGGTCCAACTATAAATTGCATTATTAAGGATCCCTGAAAATAAAATATTTACAACATTTTAATTTTGTTTGTTTGACGAATCTGACTCGTGAGGCACTTACAGCTCAAATATGACAAACCTTATTCAAACTTTGAACATACTTTAACTTGAAGTTTAGGTCCAACTATAAATTGCATTATCAAGGATCCCTGAAAATAAAATATTTACAACATTTTAATTTTGTTTGTTTGACGAATCTGACTCGTGACGAACTTACAGCTCAAATATGACAAACCTTATTCAAACTTTGAACATACTTCAACTTGAAATTTAGGTCCAACTATAAATTGCATTATCAAGGATCCCTGAAAATAAAATATTTACAACATTTTAATTTTGTTTGTTTGACGAATCTGACTCGTGACGCACTTACAGCTCAAATATGAAAAACCTTATTCAAACTTTGAACATACTTCAACTTGAAGTTTAGGTCCAACTATAAATTGCATTATCAAGGATCCCTGGAAATAAAATATTTACAACATTTTAATTTTGTTTGTTTGACGAATCTGACTCGTGAGGCACTTACAGCTCAAATATGACAAACCTTATTCAAACTTTGAACATACTTTAACTTGAAGTTTAGGTCCAACTATAAATTGCATTATCAAGGATCCCTGAAAATAAAATATTTACAACATTTTAATTTTGTTTGTTTGACGAATCTGACTCGTGACGAACTTACAGCTCAAATATGACAAACCTTATTCAAACTTTGAACATACTTCAACTTGAAATTTAGGTCCAACTATAAATTGCATTATCAAGGATCCCTGAAAATAAAATATTTACAACATTTTAATTTTGTTTGTTTGACGAATCTGACTCGTGACGCACTTACAGCTCAAATATGAAAAACCTTATTCAAACTTTGAACATACTTCAACTTGAAGTTTAGGTCCAACTATAAATTGCATTATCAAGGATCCCTGGAAATAAAATATTTACAACATTTTAATTTTGTTTGTTTGACGAATCTGACTCGTGAGGCACTTACAGCTCAAATATGACAAACCTTATTCAAACTTTGAACATACTTTAACTTGAAGTTTAGGTCCAACTATAAATTGCATTATCAAAGATCCCTGAAAATAAAATATTTACATTTTAATTTAATGTTATAGCCCTTTATAGTTAGTCTTGACTGACGCATCTATTAAATAAATGGTACGGGAAGGGGTTAAGATTCTCGACTCGCTTCATGAAATCGGTAACGTAGAGGATAATGGACCAGTGAGGACTCAAAAATGTTTCTTTCAGACATCGTAGACTTTTGGTATTGTCGCGCGTATAGCAGGAATTCGCCCGGTGACGCATAGGTCTTAGAATTTCAGCTCGCTGTTTCACCGGGTCTGGCTGAACGCGGTGAACGCGGAGGTAAAGTCTCTGATGCGCAACTCGCCGGCTGACGCATTCTCACAAAAGAAGGTAGGCTGTCTTTGAGCGACACACGAATATGCGGGAGGTTCTGTTTCGTGAATTATCATTGAGCTCCGTCTGCATGAACCGAGGCCAGGCATTAATTACAGCGGCAAGTAAAACTTGAGCTTTCTGCATTGTGCACAGGGATTACAATGCATTTTATGCAAAACCAGCTCGTAGAATAGCATCTCCTGGCAAACCCTCTCCTCTCTCTTCGCGTTCTCCGTCGTTTTGTCGTCGCACTCTTTTCGTCTAACCGGCTCTCTCCTCTCCTTTGTTATCGCGTACTTTGCGGGTTGCTCGATAATAAACGGCGCCTGAATCCGTAATCGCGTCCCTGCTATTCTATATTAGCTCATCCCATAATAACTAACGAGATTCGTTGGGCCAAATATTTGCAACGCGCTTCGGTTAACGGCAAATAGCTTTTAAAATAAAGCGAATTCAGCTTTTACGCAACGCGCGTACGCGACGTATAGTTGATTTTCCCACGCGTTCGTTTTGGAGAAAATTTGCAATCGACGAAATGCGGGGCGTAAATTGCGGCAATTTGACGAGAGTCGTCGAAGCAATTTGCCGCGGTCTGATTCCGTGAGCGCGCGAATCGCGTGACGCGCGAATCGGGAATTCTACTGGAAGTTTCGAAAAGTCGATTAAATCGCGAACTAGCGCCGTCTAAAGTTACGATTCGTACTTTCGCGAGTATGCCGGTCGATGCGGGGCTTCGCGGTTTTCGTCGTCGAACGATCGAGCGGTACAAACGAACCGAACAGAAAATTTCGAAAAATCCGCCGTTCCGCTTTTGCATTATTCAGCGACGTGCCAGCTGTGAAACGAGCATAATGTAACGGGTCATTGGAAACAATGGTTAATACGGATCGTCGTCGGAGAGGACGGAGAGAGAGAGAACGTGGCATTTTCAAGGAATTTACGGAAGTTTTGGGACTCGAAACGATCGTAAAAGGCAAGAGAGGTTCTCGGAAGGGTCATCGGTTCGTTTGGCTACGTTAGATCCTCTTTACTTTAACGGTTTCCCACCGATTACTGCAAATGTCGTATCGTTACCTACCTTCCTTCCCTTAGACGAAAATTCGAACACGAATCAAAATTGTTCGTCGATAGAATCCGTGCCGAGGATAACTCGATAGTTAATTCTCTACCGACGTAAAAATCTATGGATGACCGCAATGGTCGTAATCGTTACAAGGTGAACCTCGATAAACGGCCGCATAGTGGTCTGAATCGAGAAATTTAGTGACATTTCGCGAAAATATCAATTTTCTCGTATAGATGTATATTGCTTGTTAAGTCTCTCTCAATCTCGGAAATGAAAAAGTTAACAAAATCGAATAAAAACTATATGTGTAGTAGACAATTAAAGTTGGAAGTTTTGAAGATAGCATTTTTTGCAAAAAAAATTATCCCTTTTCTTTAAGGTACCCTGACGATTCCTTTCAATTTTTTTTCAAATGGAAGGTATGTCGTTAAACTGCAAATTAGTAGTGGTACTTAAAAAGTTACTGTTCAAAATGTATTACAAATGTTACACTGAATGCAATACAGAAAATTCTTCAAGTTATTAGTAATTATTATGGAATATCTCTTGAGTCTCAAGTAGTCAGAAAATTTTAAAAAGTGGAATATGCTCAACATACTTCCTCCTATATAATTGTGGTACTTAAAAAGTTACTGTTCAAAATGTATTACAAATGTTACACTGAATGCAATACAGAAAATTCTTCAAGTTATTAGTAATTATTATGGAATATCTTTTGAGTGTCAAGTAGTCAGAAAATTTAAAAAAAAATTTTTAAAAATATGTTCAGCATACTTCCTGATATATAATTGTGCAATAATTATTTCCTACTTTGTCCTACTTGTCCAGTTATTATTATTTAAAGTTATTTGCACCGCTGTATTCATGCGTTACATAATTCTAGACTTGTTTTCTTAATAGGAAACGAATACAAGAAAATAGAAAACAATAAAATTGTGTAAACAGTAACAACAAATGAAAACAATACTTTATTTCTATTTCGTACGTGTGCTGGACTGTGCCGAATAGTGATAGTGAAGAGACTTCGCTCTCCCATAAAACGTGGTTCGCAGGTCCACATTTTTTTTCATTATAAATATAGAGTTTTAATTTAAATCAACTTTATCATCCAATAAAAGAATATCAACTAAGTTAAACGTATTTAATTGAAAAAAAAAAACATAGAAAATTTGTAAATAAATTTTAAAATTAACAAATAAACAACATTATTAAATAAACAAAATATATTATATTATATATCGTTAAAATCGATCTTTTACGAATATTCTTCACTCGAAATTTGAATTCGATATCTTTAATGATATAGGAATTATATAAAAATGTCACTAAATTTCTCGATTCAGAGCACTGTGGGCCGTAACGAAAATTATCGATATCTCTCCGAGCGGAGTTAGAGTGGAAGTCGAAGCGAAGATCGATAACGACTGCAGAGCAAAGTAAGAAGAAACCATAGAGCGGGACTTCCGTGGATATTTGATTACACGCTCTAATTCGGGAAACGTGTATCTGTCTCTGGAACGTATTACGATATGAGCGCGTACGAAACAGTAGACGACAGTCTGCTCGAAGTTGATACGGCGAGCGAAAAGGGAAAGCCAAACGGCGACAGATATCGGGTATCTCTAGTTCTCACAAATCTTCGATGTTCCTAATCCACGTGGCAAGTTGCCCGTGAACGAAACTCCGCTAGCCACGATAAAATGGGAACAAGTGAATGAGCAAATACTACGTCGAACACGGGAGAGTACGCCTTCCATTCAGAGACGCCACCATATTGCTCCCACCTGTTATATCCGCCAGCACTTTATCTTTCCTCGCCTTGTATAAACGTTCTTTCCTCGTCCCGACCGATGAGCAGGTCATTTCTCTATCTCTCCGCGAACAATCCCGTCGGATAAAAACGTAGCCGCTACGAATATCGTGTTCCAGGTAAACAAAATCTTCCGTTTCCTTTCCCATTTAACCGTTAACTCCCTCGTCCCTTAAACTTATATTATACTCGTTGCGAAGCAAATTGCCCCGGAGTTAAGGTAAACCCGACAAAAGATGCACTAGCGCTGCTGCGACACGTCGGCAATATAGGCGACAATAAAATAATAAAAAAGTTATTTTAGAACGTAGTTCCAGCCTAGGTCGCCCTAATGGAAAGATGGATATCTCGAAATTAAATATGACTCGTGTTTGGTACAGCTCGTTGCCCTGGTTCGGACACTTATTTCTTGGAGATCGACGGAGACAGCAGGCAGCGAGGAACAAGGGAGAGAAACGGAACGTCGAGAGGAGGGGATCGAGAGAAAAAGAGAGGTACGCGGCGAAGAAAAGAGACGGTGTCTGTAAAACAGCCGGAACACCCACCTTGATTCGATACCGACGTTCCAGACGATCGAAAAAAAATCCATCACGAGCGTCCCTCGAGAAAATAGAGTAATTTAGATAACAGCCATCTACCCCGTTGCTCTATCTCTCTCTACCTATATCACCGGCAAGCACGATGACGGTAAGGGTACGTTTAGACCGAGCGAGCGATCCTTCTTCCCCCGAAAGAGCATTCCTCGATTGATCGGCGATTGCTCGTCGAATCGAATGCCTCGATAATAAAAACTCTCGCTCGACGAATCGATTCGATTCAATTCGACGCGGTTCGATCCACCGGTGGTAGCAATCGCGAGCGTTCGTACGCTCCACGAACGTTCGCTCGTATTCGGACGTTCGACGCGACCGCACAATTTGCTCGGTGGTCGGTCGCGTTCAACGAGAACGAACGAACGCTCTTGCTCGTTCAGTCCGCTCTAAACGCACCCTAACGTGTCTCCAGAGACACGCCGAGCGGACGTTGCTGGTCCGGTCGTCGCGATCCAGGATATTCCGTTCTCGTAACGACGAAATTCGATCCGTACGGGCTTAACTCTCTTACAGGGGCACGGATAAAAAGTCTATCGTGAAAATTGGTGAAAACGAACGTTCGACGTTACGCTTACGACCGTAGGCTTACCGTAATTCGCCTCTCTCCCGTGGCTCTCCCTCTCCATTTTCTTTCTCGTTCAGTCGACCGGTCGAAAGTCAAGCTTTCTCTGTTCCAGGGTAACCCCCTCTCTCGGTGTCGTCCACGACTCCCCTCCCATCGTCGAAGCAGGTAACGTGCCAACGCCAGGCAATGGCGCCTTAGCGGCTACACCTGGGCTAACCGTTCGCCAGGTTAGAGAGCTCGGTGATTGGTCGCGTCGCGCAAAACCGCGCGCTGATTGGCCGATATCGCGGTTCCGTCGGCACACGGCTTTAATCTCGTTTACCGTAGGCGCGCTGCTGCTCAGTTCAACTTACCTTAGCCGCACGGACGGTTGGCCACGCAACTCACGCCGGACATTCCACACGAAAGTTGCGAGCACCTCTGCCGCGTTAGTTCGCGGTACACTTTGTTTCCGGTTGCTGGCGCGCGTTCGCGAGTCCGTGCTCCGTGTTCGATCGTCGCTCGCGATCCGCCACGGCAAGAAAGCGGCAGCAGGAAAGATCAACAGTCAGAGGAGATCGCGTCGCCGCTCGTCCGTGTGTGCCTGTGCTCTCGTGCCTGTGTGAGTGCGTGTAACGCGCGCGCCCCCCCTCGATGCCTGTGTGATACCTGTACACACACGGCGTGTACGATCGAGCCTGCGTGTATAGCGGCTCCGCTTCTTTCCCTCTTCTTCTATCTTCTCGTATCCTCCGCGTTCCGTGCGCGTGTTCGTGATTGGTCGGTGCGTGGCATTTTTAAAAAGTCGTCCTGCTTCTGTCCGTTATAACCAAGAGATCCGGCCAGCGGCGATGTCGCGAAACCGCGAGTAAATCGATACGTCGATCCACGTCGAAATAATGTCAATGCGCAGCGAGTTTCGTTCGCGAGTTCTTTCGATCGTTCGCTGCTACTGGTGAGCCGCTTTTTATCGTCGACGGTTCAAACGGATACCGCGCGAGGGGTACGCATGAGATCCGACCAGGAAAGGAACGGGGGGCTACGGTACCGGCTCTTCTACACACACTGCTCTTCGCGGCGCTTTCGTACGATCAGCGGAAAATTCGAACGCGCCGGAAAACCTTCCTGACCCCTGCGACCTTCGTCGTTGACGGATAAAGAGCAGCAGGAAAATCCGGTGCAAAAACGAAAGCGGCGCTGCTTCCTTTTTAGAGTGTCGACCCCTCGGAGTGACATATGCGTGTGGCGCGTAGATTCCTTGCCAAAGATAAGTCGCGGCGAAGAGTGGCGGAAAGTGGCTGAATTTCGAAAATAGTTTCTGGAGGCTCGACGTAGAAGGGGCGAAAGAAAACGAGAAATAACCGCGGTGATTTTCTGATCTCTGTAAGAGAGGAGGTGCGCCTTACAGTTCTCCGTTCGTGCTGGTGGAGTGCGGTGCCTCGGTGTGTCGTATAGTTGTGCTTCGTGCGGGGTGAGGTTAGGATCGTGCAACCGAGAGAAAGAGAAGAGTGGCCGAGCGATAAACTGCGACAACCTGATTAAGTGCGAACGAGACAAAATATCGAAGCAAGGGGACACCATTCAAAGAGGAAAAGTCGCACGAAATCTTCGAGAACTGGATCACACGGGCGACTCGAGAATTGCCAAAATTTTGCCAGTTTATAAAAAAGGTGAGTACGCGTGTCACCGTTGTCGGTCGTTGGTCCCTAACAACCGATAACGAAACTTATCTTTGACAGGTTCAATCGACGCGTATCTATTTTTGTTAACCGACACCCGGGTCTATTTTGTTCCTTATCTCTAGCGCATTTTTTTTCTCTTTGTTTAAAGGTACGGTTATCGAATTTTGTCCGATAAACGATGTTTGTTCGATCATCGATATCGAGTGCAGTTCGCGTTCGACCGTGACAGTTTGTTTTGATTCGCGTTACCGGTTCAGATCGCGAAAAAAGGAAATTCGAATTTAAATGCAGGTAGCGTTCTAAACAAGATTTCACCGGCGTGACAGTTGCATCGTTCGATAGCGGTAAACGATAGACGGAGCAATAATCGATAAGCGCTAGCGACGAATCGATACGAGATAACTCTACGGTATTCCACGCAGGCTCGTAGGCGCGAAAAATTTTTACTTAACCGTGAACGACGAACACGGATCCGAAGTCGAAAGTATCTTGAAAGTAATCCAAGCGAGATCTTAAAGAAAGTTAAACGCAGTCGTGGCAGTCGCTTTTTCACGGTGTTCTTCGAATTCGTACGTTGGAAGAAAAGTCGGTTCGCTCGTCGTTTAACCTCGAATGTCTCGGTTCGCCTAACCTTGAAATCCCACTCGTCGCCTCTTGCGTGTTTTTAAAACACTCGATCTTGGCTCTCGTGGGACGCGCGCATGCGCACAACCGTTGGTCCTTTATTTTTCTCCGGTTACCCCCGTTCTTTCTGCCTCTTGCCTTCCCGCGTGCCCGTGCTCTCGTGGCTTCGGCAAAATTTCAATTAAAATCCTTCCCGGTATCGGTGACACCGGTAAGCCCGATTTAACTTTTAAATCGAATTCAGACTGGTCGAAAAAAACAGAGAAACCGACCTATGCCTTACCTTCAATCCGCCTTCCTCTTTAATGAAATTTCGCGCGCTTTTTATGTATGTATTTTCTACGAATATCGCCGGATCTCTGTCACTGAAATATTCAATGTACGGTTGTTTGAAATTTGTACAAACTCGAAGGACAATGTCGGTATTGTGTCGCGTGCAAGTTTCTATAACTTCCCCGCGAAACAAAGGATATTTTCGCGACAATTTTATCGATAACTCGCGTTCGATCCTTCACAATGGCGGGAGTCAATATTTTCGAGACGCGTACGCGAACATGGTACCGCTTTTCCATTGTTCATTCCGCGGTGTTGTATTTACGTCGTTCGGGAATGCTAACTGTTCCACGAATTAAAAAAGGGAAAAAGAAAACGACGAGATAAAATATTGTATGAATTTCCACGAAACGAAATTATTCCGATAAATTTCGCTCGGAGGAATTCGAAGAAGTTTCCGAAATGAAAAAATACTTTTACATTTTTCATATTTTTCGGCGAACTGCACCGCCCTCTTTGTACATATTTCCAGTGAATTTACATCGTTTTTTACTCCGCTCATGTGCAACAATTTCGTTATGATTTAATAAAAATTGTACTTTTTCCGTATTAATATATTTCACATCGTACAAGTACAAATTAGAGAAAAAGCAAAAGAAGCTCGTGATCGTCGAAATTTGTTTTATCATACTTTGCACCAGTTCGCGTATAATTACTCCGGCTTCGTCCTGGAAATTGTAGGAACTACTAATTTCGTGACGCTGCCGCAACATTTATTTAACTGTCGTATACTTTGGCTGACAGTTCAGCGTACATTTCACCGCCGTAATAACACTTTTCCGTCCGAAACACCGCAAGAATGTTTTGAGGAGAACGACGCACGAAATTACGGCGATTAGCCGGCGCGATTCGTTTCAGCCTCAAAAGAACCCACCGTCGGGATTGAAAAATGAAGGGAACGGAAATAAAGAAACACGAGGTTAAATATTTTTCGTTATTCTTCGTTCGCTGATGCGATCACGAAAAATTGTTCGATCGAAAATTTTATATATATTTTTTTGCGAGGAATTTTTTTCAAATCAAGAGTTTTTTTCGTTCGAAACCCAGCGATTTGATGAACAGTTCGATGACCTACTTTACAAGGACAACAGTTGCATAACATCGTAAACGCATAATAGTGTGTCCCAGAAACTATACTTTCCATTATTGCCTTTTAATAGTACAAATTATGTCTTTACGATCGTTTTTTATTACATGAAACCTTGAAACACTTAATGCTACAGGGGTCATTTCGAAGATTAGAAATATGTACACAAACATCTCGATCGTATCGGTCAATCGTTATCGTGTACCTCACATCGCGCGTGTCAGAAGTGGATTTCTGAGCGTAAAATGTTGAACACGATGACATAAAAGTACCGTAAAGTGGTACTTAGGCTATATATTAGGTTGTCCGGAAAGTTCTTTTCGCGTTTGTCGCTCAAAGTTTTACATTGTTGTGCTTAAGTAAACATCCAGATCCACCATTAATTGCCAGTCATTTTGTGGCATTACAAGACGATTCTCAGCATCAGTAGAAATTGAATCCCGTATTTTTTCTGTTGCAAAAGATGGAACATCAAAAGGTACATTTGCGCCCTGTCGTGTTTTATTGTTTTAAAAGAGGCGTTACACCTGAAAATACTGTAAAGGAGGTTTGCAATGTTTCTTCTCCGTGAGGTTGTCTACTGTATTTTTCGGTCAAGGAACTATGAATGCTCTCTTTTACTGTAAACTATTTTCATTTTACAGGAAATTACGATTATAAAGGATCAGAACACCTTTGAGCTTCGGACTATTTGAAACCAAAATGGCGGCGCAGACCATTTGATGTTTGTAGATCTTCAAATAATCTTTCAACAGAAGATATTACTTTATTTATTATACAAAGTACGTTTATAGATTTGTATGTTTGTAGATTTTGAAATAATCTTTCAACAGAAGATATTACTTTATTTATTACACAAAGTACGTTTATAAATTTGTATGTTTGTAGATTTTGAAGTAATCTTTCAACAGAAGATATTACTTTATTTATTACACAAAGTACGTTTATAGATTTGTATGTTTGTAGATTTTGAAATAATCTTTCAACAAAAGATATTACTTTAAGAATATTTTAACAGTAAACCAAGAAAATTTTGGAAAAGTGGCGTTATGAGGCTTCCAGAAAGATGGCAGAACAGAACAGATTATATATTACTTAAGAGTTGTACACTGAACGCAAAATATTTGAAACTTAACACCTATTGAAGAAAAGGAAAAGAACTTTCCGGACAACCTAATACATTTACTGCTCGAAGGAAATACGTAGAGAAGAATCGAATGGATAATACGTTGACCTTGGAACACATTCGAATATTCGATCGGGCAGGAATCTTGAGAATTCCTAATTAAACGTGCACTCGCATTATGCGATTCTGACAGATACTGCATCCGAACTAATTTTCTCGCCGGTTCAATTTTCCATTAATTAACTGCTTTGGCTCCGAGTGAATTTTAACGGCACAGGCGTTTCCGTGTTTAGCCGTGCTCTGGTCATTGCACTCGGACTCGCTAATTGAACGTTTTATTATCGTTGTTTCAAGGTAAAGCGTACTCCGCGAATTTCATTCGATTTCTCTCGGTACAAAGAAAAAGAGTTACGATTATTTCTCGAAGCTCGTATTTATAATTCGCACGCCTTCTCACGCCGATTGCACAACCTACGTTGCGAAACTTTTACCAGACAAACGGGCGTCTTTGAATTATTCATCGGAGGAAATATGCACACTGTCTAGCAGACTGGATGAATGCTTAATCGGAAATCATTTCTTTACTAATTACCGTTAATGCTTGATTAAGATATTAACCCACGGTTAGGTCAAAGTTAATTTCATTCGCATTTTGTACATTCCTCGGTGTTTAGTCACGCGACGTGCCGATATAAAACTCGCGGTAACGCTACGTGCTAACGCAACACGGAATGGTATATCGCCTAGTTATCTAAACTGGAGGAGATATAACGTGGATACGAATGGCTATATAACGAGTAGTCGTGTACGATAGTAGCATTAGTATGCGAGGGTGAGACTCTAGCCGAAGATTAGGATCGATAATACCGATTTCTTTGGAACGTGCTCGAAAAACGTGAATGATACTCGTGTGACTCGATCGGTTCACGAATCTAGTTTGCTCTACTGGCCACTTCCGTCTATCGCATTCGTTGCCCGGCCGAGTGTAACGATTGGCCTGAATTCTACGATCGAGTAGAAACGGAATACTCACGTGAAATGCATCCGTACATTCCGTAAACTGGTTCCTGATACTTTGCATCGATGATTACAGAAGTACGATTATGCAATTGGAGCCTCGTACTTTTTAATTACGCTCGAATACTTCTGGTTAACTAACGACTTTTGTTGGTTTCAGGGGGACGCACCGACAGAGATGGCATGAGGGACGGTTCCGGCAACGTTGCCGAGGTGGTGAGTACTTATTTTTAACCAGAATCATTATTATCGCTAGGTAGATTTCTAAAAACTCGTTGTAGGCTAGAGGCCATCATCTAGCTCTAACACTCGTCTGAATCTTGACCCGGACACTTTCGCGGAAGTAGACTCGCTGTTTTCTTTCGAAAGAACTCGAGTTGTCGCAGAGTCCATCTCCCTAACTTTTAACACTACATTTACGGAACCCGTCAAAATGAATAGGTTTCAGATGACAGAACTTGTTAAGAAATTTTTGTAACAATGGCAACTTTCATCAACACTCAAGTCAATGTTTTAGGCAGTACACGTATCATCTGAAATTTATTTGTTTCTCTACTTTAATTAAAATTTGCACTCCTCTGTCGAGTGTGGCTCGACATCTCATTTCTCTTGGATCTTACAAATAATTCAGATAAATAGATAGGTTAAATATATTTCTATTTATTTACTATTTATAATAAATGAAAAATGTCACATACTTCACACTATTTTAACAAATTTTATTGAGGACCCCTATCTTGATCAATTTTTTGTAAATTAAGGAGTCGGTAGGTAAAAGAAATTGAGGAGTGCAAAGTGACCATCAAACGTCCGCAAATCTAGTGTTAAACACGTACAATGTAGTATCCAAATATTACTGCGTATAGCTAAGAGTAGAGTATGATAATAATTACACTTAACCTGCATAATCTTCGGTATAACTCGAAGAGTGTAAACTATCGGTTAATTATCGGGAGATCGAACGGGAAGAGACGCGTTAGGATGGAATTTCCAGAACGTAGTAGCGCGAAGGAAGTTTTTCGCACAGCAGGGGCTGATCGCAGCCGAGCCAGCTGGGCATTCGCCGAGAGTTCCTTGGACTTTCGCGAACATCGTGAATAGGGCTTCTCGCGAGCCGTAGGAAACGGCGAGTAGGTACGCAAAGTATTTTCGAAAGCCTCGAGGCTGTTGGCGCCAGGAAGTAGGCTACCGGGTTAATACGTGCCACGAACAGCCGGAGAAAAGCGTGGAGCGTGAGAAGGACGTAGAAAAACTCGGAGAAACTTCACGGATACGCCTACCTTTTTCGCCTTTTTCGAACGTTTATAATTCGATTACGATAATCGTGGATAACGATTACGCGATACTGTCGGTAATAATCGAGAAGTTTCACGGTCTCGTAGCTTCGAATCGATCCAATCGAATTAACGCCTCTTCTGCCAAGTTTTTAGTACCACTTAAGTAATTATTTACTCTGGCGTCTTAAGTTTTATTTTAACTCGTTCAGTTATCGCCGCTTACCGAAACATTTTAATAAATACAAATTATGAACAGGCAAAAATATGCGGTCGTATCATTAGTACTTAATCGAGGTTTAATTGTTTAATGGAGTCGATCGGTAATTTTATCGCAGAGTTTGCATTTACTATCCGTTTTATCTAAAATAACTTGAATTTCGAAGCGATAAGGTTTATGGTGAACGTTTTAAACTCCATCTAATAGCTCATCCCTAAAGTTCGTCACGTCTTTAAATTCTTCACAATATGCTTCTTATAGAAGCTCGTTAAACTAGGACCGATAAGTAACTTTCTTCGCTTAATTAAAGTCGTGTTTTCGATAACTGTGTTAATGGACATTTTATCGAGGTCGTTAGCTAAGATCGTCGTGGACAGAAAGACCGACGCGTACTTAATTCGAGAAACTATAGGCTGAGATTCGAATCGATGAAAGCATAGTACCTGTTTCATCGTCTGACCTTGGGGAGAGATCAGGTGAAAAGTAAACCGACTTTCGAGGAAGGGGACGTTCGGGTTCAATACACTTGCTGGATCAGTGTCACCCACTTAAATACCAGTTTTCTATAAAATTCGATTACGCGAGTCTGAAATTAATTTCGAGTTCGAATCTGAACAAAAGGCTGACGAAAAGTGTTAAAAAGTGGAAAGTAAAAGTTTTAAAACGGAGCTAAGCGTTGAAAGAAGCTACGGTAGCGTCGAGTGGTGAGCATAAAATATGGAAAACACTCGTTATAATAGCGTTTCAGCGTAAAAGACTCGTTTAATGGCAAAGCGGTACGGTAACGCCTAGTGTGTACCTAAAAGTTTAGCCGAAATTCGTAGGAGAGATTTGTGAAACGTTAGGTACACAAGGAAAGCGAGACACGAGAGAGACATTGAATAATAGAAGCTCGACAGAGGTCCTGTCACCGTCCCAACAATTGCCACGTCGCGAACCAAGGATCCTACCTATCCGGGGATCAAACAGCGAAATTATCATCGACCGGTTAAACAATGAGGGCTTTAATTAACCCCGTATATAAATTCTGGTCGGCGCAGCCGCACGGTATTGTTCGAATCGGTGAAATAACATGTGCGAGATTCTGCAATGACGGGGTACGTTGCAGAGTAGGAACGATGCAAATGATATATGACTCTGTGACGTATCCTAGCGTGTCGGTTCAATGCTTGACCCAGTGTTTTACGTCGATCCTGACAAATGATGTCTACGTAGACGTTAAACGCATTACGTAGACGCCCATTGAAGATATATCACGATGGCCAGCGACGATGAAAACGGGCTAGTATGAGATTTATTAACCCTTTCGCGCAAACGTTTCTGCTCCGGCACGATATCGTTTCGAGAGCAAATTATTTCTTTGCTATCTACGGAATTCAGTCGCGGAAACGTCTATCGATCGAAGATCAGTCTTCGCGCCTTAATTACACCGTGGGAATAATTTATTCCGAAGGCGAAACCGTTTGGGGAGTCTTTATCGAATTTTCGCTAAATTTCGCGAACTCGTATTCGCTAATTAAGATACACCTGCTCTTTCCTGAATCCTCGCCGGCTATTACGTTAAGAGAAACACCGTGTACCGATTTGGAAGTCGCGGAACAGCATACAATAGGGATTAAAATTACAACGATTAAAGCAGCGTACAAACCTGGGAACAATCGTGTGATGGACGAGCGTGAAACAGCGTGTTCAGGTTGAAACAACTGTTTCTCTTCCGCGAATACAAAACCCGAGTCATGAACTACCGTCGTTCGAAGTACTTCGCGTTGGAATTTGTCCAACAGCGTTCGATCTAGTTCTCCTAACTGGAAACCCGTGAAACGGTACAACGCAACACGGTGCGTTCTTTACAACGGGCATTAACTCTCTGGCGTGTATTCAACGATGAAACCAGAAGGATACGGCAACCACGCCGAACACGTTTTCTATGAGCTACTCATTTACCCCTGTCGTTTCGACATTGAAATTGATGCTGTTTTGTAATAGCCTGTCAGCGGGGAACAACTTTACACCGTGAACATTGTTCGAGACTTGGAATAAACGAGACCGGTCGAAGCTCGCGATACTCGACTTTATTGACGGCGTGTCGATCGGTGGTTTATCAAAGGAGCTACCTCGCAGCGTTTCACGACCTCCGAACAGAACCTTTACAGATTTATACAATATTCGGAATAACTCGTATGCAAATTTTTCGACCCACTTCAAATTACTATCAAGTTCCTAAACTAATTAAAAGTTTTGTTATACTTGGTTATCCAAACGTTCCATTACAGCTCTAACAGATGTAATTAAAATCTTATTATACAACACACTAATCGTTGTTTCAACGTAGAAAGACAATTATGATTGATCAAGATCTTCATTTAATCATCGCTGATCATCCATAACTGTGCTTGCTCTTCTACAAGATGAATCATGAAAACTGACACTCGCAATCATTTACCGCAACTTGGCTGTATACTGTACATGTATTTTTCGAGGTTAAGCAACGTTCCTGCCTTCGAGGAAATGATGCAACGCGATATTGCCAAAATCCGTCTTCATTTATAAAAGGAGGAAAACTCCGGTATACTTGACACGATTTTTCTTTTTTTTAATAAGGTACTAAAGTATAAGCTCCGCAATTTATGTACGATAGCACTTGAGGTATACATTTGTCAAAGGAAAATTCACTTTATCTCGAGAAAAATCAACACTCATTCCAAGGAGAGCATCTCGAGATATAAAAGAAGATACTTACGTTGGGTTAGCATCGTTACGTAATAACTTTTTGGACAAGTCGGTAGATGGAGAAGTATAAAAATTTCTCTCGGCAGTTGATCGTTCGGACGGCAAGAAAATAGAGTCGTAAGAAACGAAACTTCAATCGCGGAACGGAAGAGGGCAGAAAGAAGAGACTATCGTAGATCTGGTACTACCGTTAGCAGGCTGTAGGATCGTTGGCGTGCAGCGAGGTTTTCTCGGTGTTAGAAAGCGTTCGCGTTGCGGCCAGTGTCGTGGCCTGTTGGAAACGTTGCAACGTTCGCGGAACGTGCTCGACTTCCGTCAAAAGAAAGCCGCATGCCGTACGCGCCGCTCCACGCTCGCGAACGCCGCGAACACCGCGCCGCGACGAATGCCATCGCCAACTTCTGCCGAGACTAACCGACACCGACTTCTCTCGTAAATCTTCTCTGCTCTGCTCGTTTGTACGTCATAAACGAGTTTATGGCCCTCTAATCAATGAGAATTTATAATGACCGTGTCCGGGAAAAACTGCTCCTCCGACAAGGCTAAAGATGCCTTTTGCTCATCTTAACCCCTGCCTCGTCTCTTTCCGCGACCAAGCTCTTCTTCCTTTTATCCGACGTTCGAAGCGACTAGTGGCTATTCTTAACAATCGATGCACAGTGGAGTATTTGCACCAAAAAGGCGCACATAACACAATTTTAAAAATTTTGCAATAAGTGTAAAATGCGTGAGTTAGTTAAATATATGAGAAACAATGTATCAACATCGTTTTCGTGATTTATGCAATAATAAAGCGATGTTCTTGAATGAAACCGAAGAATTTCATCACGCACTTTCCTTTTCTAACAATTGTCCAAAACGCGACGCTATTCAAAGTTTTCATTATTTTGGAAAAATTCAATACATTGTTATTATACGCAAACTTTTCAGACAAATATAACCTTCATTTTCCAACAGGTTTTACTTTCTCATCGTACATATTTGTCTAATAATTAATGTTTGCATATGATCGATCATTTAATCATCTCTTTTTAAGATTTTAAAACTTCATTAACCCTTTGCACTCCTTAATTTCTATTACCTACCAACTCCTTTATTTACAAAATAGATCAAAAAGTTCTCAGTAAAATATATTGCAGCAGTATGGAGTATGTGACAGATACATTGTTTATTTATTGTAAATAGTAAATAAATGAAAGTATATTCAATTAATCTACTTATCTGAATTATTTAAAGATCCATATCACAAACCTTATTCAAACTTTGAACATTCTGCAACTTGAAATTTAGGTCCAACTATAAGTTGCATTATCAAAGATCCCTGAATATAAAATGTTCACAAGATTTTAATTTTCTTTGTTCGTTTTAATGTGATGGCCTTTATAGTTAGTCTTGACTGCCGCATCTGTTAAATAAATGGCACGGGAAGAGCTTAATTTTGATAAAGTTATAGAAGTTTAAAGAGCGCGTCAATTTTAAAATACTCCTGTCCGCCTTTTCAGTGCAAATACTCCACTGTGCGACGCCTCGACTACCCGCATATAGTTTTACCGCGATTTCGAATTCTTCTGGCAGTTCGTGGATTGATTCCTTCGTCCGAAAGAAGAAATCATTACCGCGTACATCTTCGCTCCCGATACGGGATTCGCGTGTAACCGCGAAACAATGGAAAGGTTAAGTGGTGTTTCGGAAAGAATATCGACCATCCGATAGAGTGGAGCCTCTCGAACGGCACGTACGAAGAGAATCCTGCACCCTTCCTTTTATGATCCGTCTCCATATTTGCTTCTTCGAATCGATGCAGCGGTAAGAAAAAAAGAAGACAGCGAACTGTCGGAAGAGTCGAGAAGGGAGATCACGATTTCAACGCGTTGCAAGGAATTCGTAGACGTCGGCAGGATTTTCAGGCTCGCGTTTTAAAGTCGCGCAACGTTCGGAAACTTTGTGACGTCGAATAAAAGGTACTTAGAAAGGATGCCTTAAAAGTGCTCCGAGGGAAAACCATCTGCGCCCGACCGATCGAACGAGGACTCTAAAGTGACACGAGAAAAGGGAAAGAATCCAGTCACCCTTTTCCGTCTTCCGTCGCCCTTGCGTTGCAGGAACCCATGGGGTATTTAAATCACCGCCACTTTCTCGAAGAGTGCGTCGGCAAAAAAAGGCTCGATCTACGTACTCGAAACATCTCCGGGTCGGATGACTCGTTGCGAAGCGATAAACATCGTTTCATACGCGGTCCGAGTCGTGAAAGTGTCGAACAATCGCTCTTTCAACGCTTCCTCTTCTGTTAACAATAAGTACGATCAAGTGTCCGATGAAGAGATCACGGACATACACGGAGATTTAACGCACCGAAATTAGGACTTTAAAGGATGTCAATGCTCGGTATTATTTGCGAAAACAGAACCCATCGTTAGGTAACAATGTTAGAGACAGCCGTTTCTCCATCAAACCTCCATAAATCATAATTAACAACCGGCTAGTAATTTAATCTAGCGTTTCGCGTGATGAATGACAACAGATGTCGACGAGGACCTCGCGTTATCGTCGCTCAATTAGGCGAACCAGGAGCAACTCGTGCACCGCTCTCAACCTACATACTTTCGCGCACCTCTGACCCATAGTTTCCATCTGTTTCCCCTCTTCGCGCTTCTCCGATCAGCTTTCTCGAACAAGACCACGGAATTTGCTGGCGAATTCAGAATATTTAGAACAAAGGTTAGCAGCGATATTCGAAACGTAGCAAAAATTGTACAGGCTACGTACGGAATCTATCGTGCAGTTCAGATACCTACGATTCGAATAGCAGGTATTTTGGTTAAATCCTGGTAAATTACGGAACGGTTGCATAAAGAACCGAAACTGTTTCGGGCTGTACACGCGTTGCAAGTTTGAAAAGCTCCACTAGACCGAATTCGAAGGTATCGAGCAAACTAGGGACGCAAAGGGTCGAAGTTTAAATGGGACACCCTGTATGTTTGTCGTTGATAGAAAGTTCAGAGTACTCGAGTTCCGAATCGTCCCGCGGCAGAAACAAGAGAGTAAAGTGCAGAGTGCATGGCGTGTGCGGCTGGTCGAAAGAAAGAAGGAAAGAAAAGAAGGAAGAAAGGTCAGTGGAAGAGAGAAGGGTGTAGATGCAACGTGCCAAGGGAGAGAAGTTCATCTGTCATTGACTTGTACGCTGAAAGCGTTCCTTGTGCTCCGCTACAGTGCCTTTCAGAATGCCTCTGGATCTGATGCTATCCAGAGATTCGTTTGTCCGCTAAAAAAGCCGGGGAAACGCGGCAGAGGGCCATTTTGTATCGTGAAACGCGTTAACGATCGTTCAAGTGGCTCTGGTATTCGAAGAAAACGTGGTCGCGCAGTATCGACAACGTCCGAACCATTTTCAACCCGGAGACGTTGATTAATGGTGAATTCGGTAGACGAGCAACTCGGGTCGTACGTAATTATGTCGGCTATTTGATCCAGCTTAAGGCGAGTTTTCTGCGATTTACCAGAAAAATACAAATATTTTCTAAACATTTAGGTTAGGTGAGATTATAGCGTAATCTGAATTAAGTATTTTCTCGTTAAATATATAATACTATATTGTTGTATGCGTTACATGTACCAAATATATACCTGACATTCCATGCCTCATCGATCACTTAACCTCACTATCTGATATTTTGTATTAACCAAAGTATGTTGTAGTACACGTGAAATTTAAAGAAGTGTAAGTTCTATGCTGCTTTTGAATTTGTTGAGAAATAAGAAACTGTAAACATTTCTTTGTTCACCTTTTCAATGTTGACAGAATATAGCGTTCATTGTCATAATGATGTATCGATTATGTCGATTATATCGATATATAAGGCGTTTAAAAGCGACCGAGAAGAGTGAGCGTTTAAAATGAGTTGCGTTGGAAATGAGAATAAATAAGCGATTCATTCGTTACCGAAATCTTGTAAATCGCGGTTGCATTTTTGATTAAATCCTGATAATACATTTTAATTCTGTTTTCTCTTCATTTTTCCTGATACTCTTACAATTTGCAGTTGCATTTCTGATTAAATCCTGACAATACATTTTGATTCGGTTTTCTGTTCATTTTTCGTGATACTCTCACAATTTACAGTTGCATTTCTGATTAAATCCTAACAATACATTTTGATTCGATTTTCTGTTCATTTTTCGTGATACTCTTACAATTTGCAGTTGCATTTTTGATTAAATCCTGACAATACATTTTGATTCGGTTTTCTGTTCATTTTTCCTGATACTCTTACAATTTGCAGTTGCAATTTTGATTAAATCCTGACAATACATTTTGATTCTGTTTTCTGTTCATTTCTCCTGATACTCTTACAATTTCAAGTAATTTAAAGTAACCTTAATGCGAGATTTATTATCGTTTTCCAAAGGACTCGGAACGAAAGGTGTTTCGCTATCGTGTTCGAGCGGAAAAATTTGATGGTTGATCGACGCTCTTTCTGAATTACATGGAAATTGGCTCACATTCGTGGCTCGGTTTGTGATCCAGTGGCGTTGGATGCATTCGGTTTTGAGCGTACCCACACGTGCTATAATGCACGCCGTATGCCGATAAACTGGTCGAGATAAAGTACTAGGAAACGAGCGTGCATAGGCAGAACCGACGTGCAACAAGCCGCGTCGTGCATCGCGATCGCCATAATGTATCGGTCGTTTCAAAGTTCCATGGGATCCGTATGCACGGTACCACCGTTGATACTCGCGCCATATACAGCCGAACGACCCGAGAACCTCTATCGCGAAAGAACGTCCAACTCCGATAATCATTTACATACCTCGAACCAATTCCTGCTTTCTTCTTTCGGCTCGTTACGTATATTTTCGGATAGAAGTTTGCGCGAATTGTTTATGCGATGGCAGCCTCGTTTATGAAACGCGCGATCATCGTCAAAGTTTATAGCGTTATTTTTTACCGTACGGAGAGTGCTCGTATACGCAACGAATAAGTAGAATCGATGGTATTCGCTCGACCCGGTTGATTCGAATTTCCATTCCGAGACGCGTTTTCTTCTCCCCGTTTCGTTGAAAGTTCGCCTCGGTCTCTTTTGAAACGGCCGCGTATCGCGACGCCGATGAAAAGATTTTTTACGCTCGACGGCACGAAGCTAAATGAAATTACGCTCGTCGATCGAGGAAATTACGAGGTGAATGTCGGCGATACGCATACGTTCACCTACGGATAATACAAATATCCGTCTGCGTTACAAATTGAACGGACGCGTACTACGGACGCGTCGCACCTACGGGTTAAGTAGATTACGGGCCATACATATGCGGATGAATATGGATGAGGTTGGTTCACAACAAAGCTGCGCGCTCGCTCGTGTCGGTGTCGCGCAGCGATAGTGTTCGTGTCGCACGCGCGTGGCCACTCGGTACGCGTACGCATCCACCTACGCCCGTCCACGCGAAATCGCGTGGGCGGAGAATGGTTTGGTTCGCGAAACTGTGTCGATTTAGGATACCGAATCGTTCGTCTTATCCATTTATAATCTCCAACGCCTTTTCGTCCTTCGCGCTCGTAACGCAACGTCCAGCCGATACCAAGCCTAACTTCCGATCGAAACTTATTCTCACTGGTTTATGCTTCGCGAGAGGAAGGGATTAAGTTTCTTTCGATTAGCAATCGAATAACTTCCAATCGCGTATCAAATGTTGAGCTGTCGAGTAGGTTGGCCACTTTGCTAACTTTATTATGAGCTGGTTTATGCATCGAGGTTGGGCCGCCGTAAAGGATTAAGTTTCGAGATCTAAAACGGTATATCAGGCTTAACGAACCTTCCCAATGATTATCGGAAGATTCGCTTTAAATTAACCGTAAGAAGATTAAATTTCTACTTTGTTAAGATGCTTGTAGTTTATTAACTGCCACGAACTTAAGCGCTGGGAAACGTTTCTGAGAATTTGTAAATCAATGTTCGCCTTGATATTCTAATTTACGTAATACAATTTATATTTAAACCTTTTTTTAATCTTCCGTAGGCTCACGAACTTACGGGCTTTGCTTACAAAATGTGAATTAATTATCTCTTTAATCCCGCCATTGTTTTCGAAACCTTCTTCAGAAATTCTCCACGAATAAAGAACGATAATCACGGTAGGACAAGTATGGACTATAAAGAAGTAGAGGAATAGACTTCGGAAAGAGAATTTGTGACAATTATAGATAAAGTTATCTGTGACAGAAAGATCGCGGGAAGTTTCGGCGCCTAATATGTAGTATTTAATGGTTTAAAATGGAATTTAGAAGATTACGCGACGTGGAAAAGATAAATTGGTCCATTCTAGTGGTAACACATTCTGTCACGACGCACAGCGACCATAATCTCTAAAACATTAAATGACCAACGTTTCAACGGAATGGTCGTACGTTGGCAACACTGAACTGGGACACCTTGCATAAGATTGCTTTTAATCTTCATATTTCACTGCTTTAAACCAGTTACGCACGGGTTAAATTCGGGAGCTTACGAAGCTTTTACCTCGAGACCATTGTTTCGGAATCTGAAAGAGTCGAATTTTCATTCCCGTGATCGATGCTTCGAACAACAGCAATTTTCTTGCTCTTAAGGGTGGATCCTGCTTTAGGAGCCCTAAATAAAGCGTTTTTTAGGGAATTTTTTTAGGACAGAAAAAAAAGGTGACCCTAGTGAACTTTTTAGATTATTTTACTACATGTTTGAACAAGAAAAAAACAATTTTTGTAGAGAAAAATATTCAAACGCAGCCGATTTTTATGCACATCTGTGCAACACGTTTCAATTGCTTTCAAGTTACACCTTTCAAGTTATACGGAATTTATTTAGTGTTAATTATGAAAGTGGTCTAAGTCAACAATTTAATATATAAACGTAACTTGAAAATACCGCGTGGCCCTCTTTGTCGCGTTTCTGAATTGCATAATAAATCGATAAAATAAAAAAAATACGGAAATATTCAATTACTTCCATTATACACCACTAGACCGGTAATGGAAGAAAAACATAAAGATCTTGTGTGTTTACTACCATACATCCTTCCAGTTTTTCAGGAACATTTTAAAAATCTTAAAACCTCGAAATTATGATAAAAATGGATTACTTTTTAAAAATGATTAATAAGTGTTTATGAATTATTTCGTTAAAGTTGTTGTTTCGAATAAAAATCACAATTTTTTATTACTCTAAGTCAATTATAGGACTTTCAGTTAATTTTGAAAATGGTCTAAGTCGATTCAAGGTTTAAAAACAACATTTTTCTATGAAATTCACATCTATATCCTATGAAATTTCATATCTATAATAAATTTCCATTAATAAAGACTAACAAAATTGTAAATTTAAATGTCGCATAATATAAAAATATTTTTTAATTTATTCAAATGCGATTCAATAAATAGCTCGAAACAAAAAATGTGACTTAGACAGATCACTTTCATAATTATGGGCACAATTGCAGTCTCCAATCGGCGGGAAAGATACAGTTCGTAATTTTCGTCTGAAATGAAAAAACCAAAGAGAATTCTAATTTTCATAGTCCTTTCTTCTATTTGAACTAAGAACAACCAAAAAAATTGTGAAATTGTAAAATTTTCTCAGGTTTGAAGAAAATTTTCCTTTTTTTGAGGAAAAAACTTGGTTCAACTTGCTAAAAAAATTGTTTAAAAATATTTTTCCTGAATTTTTTTTAGTTCAAATAGAAGAGTATATAAAACTGAAGCTAACAAGCCTTGGTTTCTTCAGATTGGTCGTCTAGTTTTTTTGCAATCACGCCAGTTTAGAAAAATCGTAAAAACCCGAGAAAACGCGTTTAAAGTTTGCGGTCAGAAAAAATGTTAATTTTCAATTTCTTACAGTAACAATAATCAGCTATTCCTGCGCCATAAATTAACTTATAGTACAGAGTCCTACTATTGTTTCGAACGACTGTTGAACCTTTGCAGGTACATAGTTCGGAGTTATTTGATTGAGAGAATGAGCGCTCGTATACCTGTTCGACGCCCTACTCCGTTTAGTGCTGTATCTTTAAAACTATTGTGAATTAACCTCTATAACTTTGAGTATATATTAGATATATTAGGAATAGATTTAAGCAATAAAGAAATCGATTTGAGCCTCCTAAAGCAGGATCCCCCCTTAACAAGAAGTATCAAAGAGAAGTTCGGGCAGAGATATCGGAGTCCAATAACGAAGCGAAAAGATTTCTCCCCAAGAAATAATGTTCTGTATCATTTGCGTCCTTCAGAATCCTTCAGAAGACAACGCTCGTTTCGCAACGAATCGTACAGCGATAACGATCGTTGCGAAAACTGGAACCAGTGCGTTGCACTCGATTCATAAAAAATGCATTGCATCTGTCATATTCTATTACGTTTATGTTAATCGTGACTCGGATAATGATTTACAAGCCTGCAATATGTATGCGAATAAATTCATTTCGAATTACTTCCTCACAAATATTTTAAATCTTGGATAAATATCGCGTCATGACGTACATTACAGTCTGGGATTTAATATCGATACCGGTTTGCATAATCGTAAATCTAAAATGTACTTAACATTTCAAATTTCCTGTTTTAATATTGCGTCAACAATTAGTTAGCCCAGAAAATGATAGGTCAAGGGGTTAACTCGGTATATTTGACTAATCAACAGGTCAGAGGGTCGCAACCTTTTACCACATGGTGTGACTTTTCGATACAATTCGGAACTACGGTATTTCCCTAAGGGCTCGTCTACAGTATTGTTGGTAACTGGTGCTAGCATTAGTAGATAGTCGAATTTCTGTATTTCCAGCTTTACCTGCCTTCGTCTTCTTTTTCCAACGACAGATTTGGTACAGATAGAGGTAGAAATGCAAAAATTCTACCTTCTAGCGAGGCTGCCAGCTGGCATAATTTCCCTTAGGAGAAAAATACAACAAATTCCAAAAACACGTATCCTCTATTTTTGTCCATAGTTTACATACACGAAGTTGTAAAAAAATAGATCAACATTTAATGCAAAAATGATACATTTTTTAAATATTATTTAAACAAATAAAGTTTCTTTAAACTTTTTATATTTTTTGCTTTAATTGACAATAAAAGTTTCTAAACACAGAGGAGGATAGCGAGGGAAGTAGAAAGAGACACTGCGGTCGTGGCAGTCGGCAAAGATCAAAAGTCTGTTCGATTGTTTGCAATACTAATTGCTAATTTTTGTATTTTTCATTCATTATTTTATATAACTTTCCCCTTCATATTCGTGACATTTTCCTAACTAAAATGAGACCAAACACGACATAATTTGAGTTATACTTGTAATATTTTATTAGAGTAAAGTCATCGTAAATCTTGAAATTACAAGTAAATATCTCCCGAATTATATCATGTTTCGTCTCATTTTAATCAGGAAAATGTCACGAATATGATGGAGAAAGTTGTACAAAAATTACATTAAAAATAAAAAAGTTAGCAATGCATTAGGATTTTAAACAATTGAACAGACTTTTGATCTTTCATCACAGCGTCTCTTTCTTTTTCACTCGCTATCCTCCTCTGCGCCAGAAACTTTATTACAAGTAAATATGTCCCGAGTTATATCGTGTTTGGTCTCATTTTAATCAGAAAAATGTGAAGAATCAATTGGTAAAAGTTTCAAAAAAGAAAAATCAAAAATAAAATAGTTTTATTCTTGCATTAGGAGTGTCCTTCTGGTAGGTCGCTGTTTGTTTACGTTCGTTCTCATTCGCTCTTCTGTATTTTTTTAACCGACTTCGAAAAAGGAGGAGGTTACTCAATTCGATCAGTATATTTTTTCTACCTCATCAATCAATGTAGGACCTGTGCGTTATAAGCCAAACCTCAGACCCGAACGATTTGCTTATAACGAATGACCACCGTACCAGAGGAAATGCGTAAACTGTCGGTGCAAGAGAAAAGGTGTAGAGTTTAAAAATCGTGGAAGCAGAGGGTCTGCGGCGAGCGGTAAGCGCGCGAATATTACCGATGCTCTGTTCGAGTATCGCGTGGGTGGAGTACAAGAGGCTAGTTAGCGCGAACGCACCGTAGGGGAATATAACGCGTGTCCCGTGTACACGCGTCTAAATATAAAGTTGGTGGAAGAGGCGCGAGAGCGCGGTTCCCTGGCGAGAACGGTGTAACCACCTAGTCAAAACACGCTGTTGCGTTGTATCGCTCGCGAGGCAACTCGCGCCGCCTCGTGCAACTGCAGTAGTTGCACTCGGCTGCAGCTGGAGCTGGAACTACACCGAGCGATCCGTTCGGTGTTTCCCCCGCGAGAATCAAAAGTTGCTTCCGTCGTTGATTGTTTCGCGTAGTGACAAATTTCTCGGCGTTCGTTGCCATGGAACACAGGTGCGGTTTCTTATCGCGGTGAAAATTGTGTCGATCGGAAAAATCAACGAGGATACTTTTGCGCGTGAAAATCCGTGTGAAGTCGGATTTAGTTGTGTGCGTGGTATTATGGCATGGGGAAAAGTCGCGGGAAAAATTGTATCGCAGTCATGTAATCGAATTACGCGAATATTGGCGAGCAAACGAGAATTGGAGGGTAGAAAACTAAGGGAAATTGTGTAACGCTGAAACGAATATAATTGAATCATCCGATTGAAAAAAGAAAATTACTCAAAGCGCTACCGCAGAGTGTTTCTGTGCGAGGACAATATCGCGTCCCGTTAAAATATAATAAATATGATCAAATTACGTCTCTGTAAAAATTTAGAAAAATGGAACCAAAAAATTGGAGCTCGGGGAATTTAAAGGAAAATTGAGGTACGAAAAACTTAATGTATATTATCTCGTATTAGAGCAAACGTAACCGAATTAAACGAGTAATAGAAACGAGAAGCAAACGCGCGTAGAATATCTTTGCTCCGAAAAAATTGTGCGGAAGTTGTGCGACGACGTCGGAATATAATTAAATTACTTGATTGCGAGGAGAAAATTAAGAAAAGAGCGTATGTGTACCGTGTTTTGCAGAGGAAAAGTTTTATCGCGTCGGAGTAAGTCCAGTTACGCGAAGGAAAAAATTAAAGAGTAAACGCGAATCGTAACTGCAAAAACGAAATTAGAGATGACGCGAAGGAAAAATGAGCAGGAAAGGTGAAGTCGCGACTAAACAACGAAGAATATAAAGATCGAAAAAGTGCAGAAAGAAAAAGTGCGCGCGTGTCGCGTTGGAGAAAAAATATAATTGGCAAAGGTATCGAAGCGTGACTGGAAACGAGGCTAAGTTTGCGACGATTTTACGACGACCTTGGCTCGAGAAGAGTCGTAAAAGCCGAAGAGGAGTTGGCCGGCTGAATCCGGCTATTTTCGAGCGAAAATCGACGCTCGTCTCTCGCGTTTGGAAATTATTGTACCGTGTCCGAGAAGGAAAAGATCAAAGAAATACTCGGGAGTCGTACGTCCGTTCGCGTTAAACGTTAATTAATTTATGAATCGCTCGAGTTCGTTTCCAGAGGCGAAGAGGCGGCACGACGCCGAACGTCGCGTCGGCTCCGGACAAAGCTTCGATCGAGCGCGTTAAGGGCAATTATCGTTCCTTCCCCGATAATTAGAGGGGTGGCGCGATAAAAATCGCTCGTCGTCGACCCGATCGAGATTCCTCGCTTCAGACAGTAGTAACGGTATTGTGCGTAAACAGGTAGCTTCTATGCCGTTCTTCGATGTTTCGAGATTGATCGATATCTCTTTCGACCGCACCGAGTATCTATCATGTCATTCTCGGGAACGGAGAATCAGACAAGTATCGTTCATTACTTTAACCGACGACCGTGCTCGAACGAGTGGTCGAATCGATGCGATTTTGAAGGAAATAGAAAAGTCGAAGAGCCGTTTATTAGCCACGAAACGCGTGTCCTCGTGATCCAACAAGTTCGAGGAATCCCGTAAATACCGTGGCTCGTATCGTCGCCATCTACGAGCCCTCCTGTAATTAATTATTCTCGACGAGTCGTAGGCCATTTAAATTAACGAGGCCATCCGCCCGTGAGAGGAAAGCCTGATCGCTTTAAAATTGTGCCGTCCTAGAAACTCTCGAGGAACATCTGGACGCGAGAAACTCGATCGGAAACAAAAGGGAACATAATGGTCCATTCGTTCTCTCGAATCTTTTCTGGTAACGTTGTTATTATCGTACAATCGCTATTTCAGGATTCTCCCGATCACTATATACGTTATCGATACAGTATCGCCTATAAATATAGAAATATAGGCAATATCTATCGATCTTCGTTAGAAATTGAAAGGAACCGGTTAATTTCGTTAGCAGCTAAAACGGTCGATTTCCGAGACTATTTTCGGACGGGAAGGCGACACTTCATTCATACTCTTCGACCGTGGAAATTCGCCCACGGACTTTATTGGGATTATGGAAGCAAAAGGTACTAATTGAAATAAAACACGTTAGTTAAATTTAACTTTTGGAAAATTGAATAGTGAACTCTACGACTGATGTTTTCTCTTTATGAGAGGACCCATGCTTCATTGATACTTTTGTATGTCTCAGCATGCTTACACTAGAAGGACCGTCTTGGACCACGCAGTTCGTCGCGTTCCTAATTAGGCAGGATTCTTTGCCTTCAAATAAACTAAAATAGAAATATTGAGTAATTGCTTTTTGCATATTCCAACAGACTTCTAATTAAATTTCAATTTTCTCGTCGACTTGTTCGCGCGAACACGGCTCATCCTTGATTTTCTAGAGCAGTTTCTCGAAATGGTATAATTGTTCGAGTGTTTCGTTTTCTCGTAATTTATCGGTACGTTAGAAAACCTGGTCGAGTTACGGCGAAAGTTCATTTGCGCGAATTATCCGGAGAAAAATGAATTTTCGCTTACGCTTTCGTTATTTCTTGTTTATCTCCTCGTAACCGGTTAGCATATTAGAAAATAACGGAGAGACGAAAGTTTGCCGTAACGAAACTCGCGGTTTCTTGCGATCGTTTAATCGTATCTTGCGGAATAGGTTCCGCGTTAACGACAGAAAGAGTCTTTTAGAAAATCGAGAATCACGGGGATTAACGGGGTAATACAAATAGTTACGCCAAAGTACTCGAACGCTCGGAATTTCGCCTATTTTCTGGCGTTTAATTGCAAAACGGTTTCACCGAGACCGGTGTAAAGGTAACGGAGACCTAAGTGGAAACGCGTGTTTCCGATGCTGATCGAGTACCCTCTTCGTCCTTAATCTCGATAGCGTACAGCTTAGTCGATAAATCAGCCCTTCATCCCTTATCCACCCTCCATAATTGCGAGGTTAAGTTTTGACGCGCTCGATTATCGGATTAAAGCTTCTCTCTTATATTACGTCGAGCAGACCACCCTGATCCAAGGATGGTGGTCTACCATAGTAATTACCAATATTTGCCATCGTTCCGCTCTAACGTAACCGCGCTGTACAAAAGTTCATTTTTATGGGCTCTTCTCCGAAAATTAACGTCTCTAAAATAGAAACGAATCATCGAAGCTGATGGGAGAATTATTTCTAGAACATTTCCACCGATTTCTACATTCAGAATCGTTTTTAAATCGTATAAATTATACTTCTGCGTTCCCAATTAATTTCGCTCGACTTTCCTAGCTTTAGAAAGCCAAAGACACCGCTTTTCATCTAATCCCCGCAAAACGAAGCGATAGAATCGGCTAAAACAGCGGATCTCGTTTCGCTTTTTAATCATCAGTGGGCGTCGCTTGGTATATAGGTTCATCGATTAAAAATAGACGGTCGATGTTTTTTACACGAACTGGACTTTCGGAGCTTTCGACGATCTCTGGCTAGCGATCGTCCGTCCGAAAGTATTATTTAATGAACCGCGTCGAATCTCGGCTGCGTCTACTCGGGATCAAATCGGAGCCGTGCTCTGTTAACCATGCGAGGATTCGGACGTTCCGCGTGAAACCGTGCTTCACGCCGGAGCAGATTCTCGTCGAAGATGGAACGTGCCATTCCGAGCAGCGACAGTTGCACGAAGAGGTTGTCCACGATCACGGAATACTCCGAGTCAGCGATCGACAGCGACAACAACGATCTTGCCGAGTGCCTCGGGGAACAGGAGGGGGATCACGCGATCCCTCGGGACGATTTCGCGAACGAGCAACTCGAGACGGAGACGAACGTCAAGTATTTCCTCGTGGACGACTCGCCGATGGCGAAATTCAGCCGCAGCATCAAGTGGATCTACAAGAAAGTGAGTTTCCAAACAGCCATTTCTTTTATCGTCGAGCGTTTAGTAGAATGCTAGAACCCTCTTTGTACAAATTAGAGGCAAGGTAAATTTAACCTTAACCCCTTGACATACAATGACGTCTCTGGCATTCATTTCATGTGCCATTGTAAACTATTAAATTATTATTTTATGGTATTAGTTGATTAATTATCAATCCTATTGAATGTTATAAATTTCAAAGTAAAACGCCCTGTTTCTGAGCTTGTACATGAGTGAACACTCAACTGAGCCTGTTGGATTATTTATGTATAATCCTTTACAAAAATGAATCGTTGAGAATCACTGTTTTCTTTCTTTGTAAGAATCATACTGGCATCACCGGGTCTAAGGGCCTGTGACTGTTTAGAGTCGAAGGCCAGGGTAATAAACATGGGGCAGAGTTTTCTTTTGTATTAAGTGGACGCTAGTTTTCCCTTTTAGAGTCAGAGCGTCAACTTCACTTCTAGAACAGTTTTCAAAGAGTGAAGACGTTCTTCCGAGCCAGTATAAATAAAATCAAGATAATAATTAGATAGAGGACTATAATCATTTACCCATAATCCAATAGAGCCAAATTAAATGGTTTCCTACGCACGCGTCTATGCACATTTTATTTGTATGTCAAGGGGTTAACCCTGTAATCGTGGCGGGTTCAAACAAGCGACATAAGTCGAGTCTAAAACGCGAAAAGATCAAAACGAGGTAACGAACCAAAAGCTCGGCATCCTCGAAGCGTATCGACCCTCGCTAACCCGACAACGTTCGAGTGATCTGTAATTCAAACAGATTCGGAATTTACACTTCAAAGTTCCCTTATGAAGCTTCAATTGCATCCAGCGGATCCCTAATATGCATAGCTACGTACGCGTACGATCCTCTGCAGGGTCTTGTACATACCTTTCGAGCGATCATATTCGCGGTCTGATGTGTCTATCGACGGTGGATGCTACGTTTTAGCTTCTAGTCACGTTACTCCGGTCCCGGTGAAAGAAGCTATTAACCGCACGCAGCGGACGATGCGCTCTTTTGCTCTGTTTTACTTTCGAACTCCTCCAGCCGTGTCTGTTTCGTCCCGAACGTGTATTCCAGCCCAGTCGGAGCGGAGTTGTGCACGAAAGTCGTGACTCCTCCGAATCATCGAAAGCGGATGCATCCTTGGAACCACCGATCGGTTCGGCGTGCAGGAATTTTACACGATTTCCGTGGAAACGCTCCGTAATCGACTTTCCTAATCCTGGCTCGAAAGTCCTTCGACCGAAATAAACCGAAACACGTTCGACGCCACGGAACTTTACTCTTCTCTCCGTGTTTCTTGGTCGAGGTATCTACGACGTAGATATGTAAACTGCGATACGTTTACATATTTCCCGATAACAAAGATGCACGGCCGACAGCGAATCTGGCTTCCCTAGAGAGCGCGCGGAAACCGATGAAGAAGGGATCTTCGCACAGCTTTCACGGTTTAGGATTTGCCTTGGAACGTTGCAGCGTTCAGTTTAATAAATTAATCTATAAGGAGCGTACGTTAGGAGTATCCTGTCGACAGGACGCCCTAGAAAAGATACTCGTAAACTGTAACTAATCAGAGGTTCATTCTTTTCGCCATTAGTCAAGCTGCCGTCTCCTCGAAGTACTCGAATGTCACCCCATCGAGATCGTAATACTCCTCCGGGCTGTTCGTCGTCTGAACACCGAAAAGCCAACCACAATGCGAAATAGGTCATTTCGTCCGTAAGACCCTCTCGAGAACGGGTCTCGTGACTGAAGTGGCCAAGGCAGAAGAGTTTCTAGGTCCTAGCCAAGACTCTCGACACGCGATTCTCTTTCTCCCTTCGTTCATCTTTCACGGGCTTTTTCTTTCGCGTCCGTTCCGCTTCTCTTTCCTCTTTCGCAACAGCCGACTTTTCTCTTCGTCGGGCTAACGAGAGAGGTAGAGTCGCGATCTCTGCATTCTCCGACGAACGCGATGAGAAGAGATCTAAGAAGACAAGCGGGAGGCCTCCAGACAAGACTGGAGGGTCTTCGTCGTGGAAAGAGCGGCGAATCGAGCGAGAAGGGATGCTGGAACCGGAGGCGGAAAGAGGATGAACACGCGCGAGAGGATTCTATCTCGATTCCGCGCCGCGTTCCACGAGCGTTTCATCCACGACTCTCCGCCACGGGTGAGAAGATACTGCCGGCTGTGCCGCGATGAGAATGTTGTCATCCAGTTCATTAACGCTCCATCCCGGTCACTGACGTCCTCCCCGACAAATTTATGGACGGAATCGATCATATTTCTTTTTTTATTATCTCTTCGTCGCGCGAGATATACGGCTCTTCGAAATCGAATCACCGTTTAATTTCGGTCAACGTCGAATTAATTTCGCGATTTGAAAATGTTAAACAGGAAAGTCGCCTAAAATTAACTCGCTATTTCACGCGTTTACCATGCGAGAATTTCGTGTTCCGCGTAATTCCGCGAAAGCGTTAAACGCGATCAAAAACAGCGTTTCATGGAAATCCAGTGGCGCCGCGTGACCGTGTAAAAATGTCGAATATTCCGTGACAGGCCGACCGAAGCGGATCGATTCGAGCGTGCCGCGTGCGCGACGATTCGAACTTAAAACGCGTGTCGATCTTGATTCGATAGAAATCGATCGCAGTTCCTCTGCTAATTGTATTCCCGAATCCTACATTCCGGCGATTATATCAGAAAAAGAACGGAAACCGTGGCTGAAATAAACGGAGAATCGCGAGACGAGCGGAAAAGCTTTTAATCGAGAGTAAAAGTCGGTGGAGGATCGGTGTTCGATCGAAGGAGGCTCGAGTGGCGCGCAACTGTACATGGTTGCAAAGTAAATTTAATTAACGGAATCACGGTATGGTCCGTTCTCGATATCGAATCTGGTCGAGCAATTTGACACCGAGATCGGTGACGTCGAGATATTCAGGCACGACTCTGTCAGGTATGTACCTGCGGGACATTCGATACCCCATGACAATCCGTCCAGCCATTTCGTTTCGAGGCTCGACCGCAAAATCGAATCCTGGCCACGTACAAACGACAGGGAGACGCGTTAATGCGAATCGATTTCACCGAACCAAGTGTCACGTTAATTGCCAGCCTCACCCTGCGCGATAATCACCCTGCCATTAAACGTGCAACGACGCGAACAATAACAACAATCACCAGAAGGTCTAGCGTAATTTTCTGATGCACTAATCGACTCGTGTTACGCCGATGTCGAATGAATTATTTAGCATGTTGATCGAACACTGATTCGGTTACCGATTAACTCGTTCGCTAAACGAGTGGGATCAACTATTCTTTTTTCTGTCGGTTTCTCGATGATGTCCATTTTAGATATACACCCTTGGATAGCACATGTGTGCTATCTTTAATTTCTTCATTTGTGTTTGAAGATACGAAAGCAAATTCTTTTTCTACTGACACTTTCATTTTACTACCATGATTTAAAAAACGAAAGATTACTAAAAAAACAAAGACAAATGGGTGCAGGTGGAATTTAAATGGAAACGATACAAAAGCAAAATAAATGTACAGTTTCTTGAAGGAAAAATGCATTCTCAAAAATATATAAATTTAATCTTACAACAAATTAATGAACACGCACTGCAAATTACCAATGATAAATTTATTTTTCAACATAGCAATGCTGCAATTCTCCGAATTAGAGTGCAAGAAGAATTTTTTCTAAGAGAAAACGTATCGGTTTTACCGTTGGCCGCACTGAACCTGAATATTATTGAAAATTATTGAGGAGAATGTGCTGTATATAAGAATAGAAAACAGTACGATAATACTGAACAATTAAAAGAATCTATTAAGATAGATTAGGATAATTTGTCACAAAGTACAATTAAAAAATTATACAAATCCTTAACACAGCGGGTACTCGAGGTAACAGAAAATAAAGGAGGTTTATTATTCTTATCATATCATCATTAACTTTGTATTAATTGCAATGTAACTTTCTTTTTTGTGAAAATATATGTATAAATTTTGTGAATCATTTCGTCGCCAGTATTTGTATATTTCTTCTGCTTACTCAGGAAGCTAGTAAGGTCAACCATATTTACTAAGTTCCTTCTCTCTGCAATAACAATTAGAATTACATTAAAAAATTCTAAGTAGTTTTCAAGAAATTAAAGATAGCACAAATGTGCTATTTTTTAGTCCAAGGGTGTAAATGGCTGTCAATTTTCCACCGTACCGATTTTACAAATTTCCCAATTTTCCTATGCAAATTCTAAAGGTAAAACATCGAAATTTTAAGCCGAACCTTACCGATGCTAAAGTTTAAACTCGACCGGCTACCGTGCACGATAGCATCAAAATTCGCGATTTCATCGAGATTTTAATCGTTCCCGAATGGAAACTGCTTCGCTACTTTCCTCTACAAACGGCATTGCGGTCGATTTCGCGATTACATGCATTTCCCGCGGCAAATTACTTTGTCCCTGTCCTCCTATGGGGAGATTCGCTAAAACCGTGCGAACGAACGCTATTCAACGTTTTTAATCGTTCGAACGAGCTCGACCCGCAACGAGGTCATCGCGGACGCGATAATGACGAATACCGTGGTAGCGCGACCGCGGGAAACGAGTTTACCAAGGAATTGGAACGGTTTATATCCATCCTGAGATATTGTCGATCGGAAGGATACAAAAAGGAGATCCTGCGGACATATGAAACTCGTTGTGGTCTGGATAAGAATCTCCGGCGAAGGTTCCCGCAGGCTATTCCGACCAGCTGACACATGGAGAATGGACAAGATATTTCAAGAATGTAGATGCGCGCTCGCGAAAACGACCGAACGAAATAACGTCGTTCAAAATCGAGATTTTAATTAACTCTTTCGACCATTCGACGAAACACGGTTCCCGAGTGGACACGTAATTTGCTAATTAAAATTTATCGATCTCGCGACAAGGAAACGAAGTTCGAATTCGCTGATTCGGAAACGCGGAAGTCTCGTACGGAGAATTCGTAATTCGGTCGTGGCGAATCTGTGGAAAAAGTTGACGGAAATTCGAGAACGGAGAAAAGGAAACGCTTTCGTCGGAACAAGGTGAAATTCGCGTCGATCGATAACGGACAGGCGAAACGTTTAGAGTCGTGATTCGGAGAAGAATCCGCCCTGTTTGCTCGGTCAGCGCCATATTTCACGGGACATTGTGCACGCGGCAATAAATTGGATTCTCCGCGGACGGGGCAGCTCGAAAGAGTGCACGCCTCGTGGCGAACTGTAATCTTCGCGAAGAGTTGCCGCGTACGTTCGTACATGCGCTAACATCGTCCGCTCGCAAGAGCCGAGCTCAATTAATCATACAGTCTTACGGTGACAGCCTCTATGAAAGGCTGAATCTTCGCCTTGTTGCGCGGCGATGGGATCGATACCGTGATCCCATTGAAACTAAATTACCTTCCATTATCGAAGTTACACGAGACCGACCGGTACTCGTGGCCTGCGCCGCCTGTTTAATCTTTTAGCGTGGATTAACAACCCCGGATCAGCTATTCGCTGTTCGACGTTAACCCACGTAAGAATTATTCCGTACGTTGCGGCTTCCCTCCGTGAAATATTTGCATAAACGTAACAACGTGTTTGCAATGATTTTGAATTTTTTAAAACTCTCGTACTTTCCGAAGCTTTAGTTATTCCACGCGGAAAATATCTTTAGACCTTGCCGCGAAAACACGGAATTCGCTAACAATTATTTTCGCGCTGTAAAGTTTGACGAGTCTATGTACCGTTCTGTTCGCTCGTTTATTCGAAGGTAAAAGAAAGAATCGGGCACGGCTTAAGCGTCGAAATCCCCGCGTTCCAGTAACCGTGCCGCCATATTTCACCGAACGGAGGATTAAGACAGACGTAGCTGCTCCGCTCGCAAAGCGGAAGCTACGTTTTATCGATTACGCGTTGTCGCGAATCAATGTTTATCGTTCCCCCTCGTTCCACGGATAAATCCGATCGCGTCGAAAGAATAGTCGCAATGTCTCTAACTTCTACCTGCGACGTCGAAAGTGATAACCGACGTGGTCGTGCTTAATCTTTCGATCGGTTTTTCTCTAGATAAACGCACCAGTAGTATAATAACTGTTAAATAATTAGAATTATGGAAAAACATTAACAAACTGTTAATATATTTTTAAACACAAACACATTATTTAATAAAAAACACAAGCAACAGACATTATAACTTAAAGATTAATTAATTAAATAAGGATTACTTTTTCTTCGTAACACAACTATTACAAACGCTTACATTATCAAAAGAACAAGACGGAAATACAATATTCAATTATTTTATTTCTAACTTTGTACATCGTTTCTAATACTGTAAGATGTCACTATAAGCTAAAGCTAAATTTATTAATAATTTAACAATAACAAAGAACTTTTTACGGGTCAATTTACGAGCATCGTTCGATAAATGTCTCGGTAAACGCGCAGCAGTTGTTTGGTCCGTGATTCCCGATGAAGCTGTTCTCTATCATCCTCTCGAGCGCAATTCGTTCTGAAAATTATGGGATATAATGTGTACGTCTATAAATTCACGTTGAAAGTTGATCGATCTTCCGTAGGTGTGGGGCAAAGCCGAATTACACTGACAGCTCGTACACGGACCCTTTTATTCGCGCGTCAAGCTGGCTGGATAAACGGTCGATACGTCATGAGCTGTCGAGGAAGTTTCGGGACGAACGAACGGCCGAATCGATAGAGAATCGTGTTCGCAAATTATCCTTTCCACCGTGTAAAAGAATAAAAAAGGAATCCCGTCGACGCGATATACGCGAAAGGGTCGAACGGTTACGCAACGCGGTTGCGTCAACGAAAATAAATAACGCAGCGGAGTAGAGGAAAAAACGTTCATAGAGGTCGAGAACTGGATCTCCTGGATCCTCGATCCTTTCGATCCATTCTCTTCCTAGCCAAGGTTCGTGTCGTTGAACTCGACCACGACCCACGGAGACCGACGATTTTATTCGCCTCCCCGTGGTACCTCGCGCATTCCTTTCCCGAAGAAAGTCATTCCGTGATCTCGCCTATTTTAGCGGCTATTAAGACAAAGGTACCAGTAGTTGACCAGTTAAGAGAAATTTTCTACGGAAACAATGGTAACCTCTTACTCTATCAATAAGTGACGAGAATCAATGCATGGAGATGTTCGTTAAACCCTTCAGATTATGTACCAAGAGCACTTTTTAAAAAAAGTTAAGTTATACAAGTTTGGTAAATATTTTTGAGAATTCGGAAAATGATCCAGTAGTTGACCATTCTTGAAAAGGAAAAAACTAGTAATTGACCAGCTCTTTTCGTTAGTAGTTCACCACTTATATTCGAAGCAAGGTTAAAAGACTAATGCTGGAAATCAGTTTATTATCGTTTCATTTTAACAATTAGCAGTACAAATTATATTTAAACAATAAAACGAAGAAATTAACCATTTTGCTACGGCGGTTCGAAGCGTTTCTGGAAAAAACCAATCGGAAAAAAAGAGGTTTGTTGATTAGAAACGAGTCGTGAAGTCGGAAAAAGTCGTTAAGTTGGAAAAAACGTCGTTAAGTTGTTAAATATTTTTAAAAAGTTCTGTTTGTTGTTAAAGTTAAAGTTCTGTTTGTATTAAGTAATAAAAAAAGGTTTATTCTTTTGCACAAAAACCAAGTTAAAACGGTGCAAAGTATCACTTCCGTCTTTAAAAATCCTACAATATGTCGAGGCGTCTAAAAGTCACTATCATCTAAAGTGCGCAACTTATACAAACCTTATTTCATCATTTTTTGAACAAAATGGTCAACTACTTTTACCTTAAGCGTACCTTGTATTACATTTTGCTCGCTTTCCGTGGAATTTCATCGGGAGAGCGCAGTCGCGATTTTATTCAAGCCGGGTTACGATAATTTACTTTTGTTTTTATTCGAAACTGGATCACGAAGCAGAAACGGTCGGATAATAAACGCGGAAAGAACCGTTGGAGGAATTAAAAGAAAAAAAGAAAGACGATCGAACCTAGAGGGACAGTCGAAGGAAGCGCATTATTCCGGACTGTCGTGCACGTTCGAATAATCCACGGAAAAATTTGCCACGGTCGACTAACTGCATCATTCGACGATAGTTTTAGCGGACGAACGTGCCTCGTCACTGTCGCGCCATTCTCGTCGTTCTCGTTCCTCTTTTTTTTTTTCTTTTCTTTCTTTTTCAACCCCCGGTGCAATTTCCGCGCTCTCTGCCTCACTCGTCGATATTCATTCTCTTTTCTTCGGCTTGGTACGCAGCGACGAGAATATCCGACGGAAAATTGATTCGTTCGTGCACCGTTCGAAGCAGAAACCGGATACAGAAAGAAGGAAGCGACTCGCTTCTTCCTTTCTTCGCAGTCTAGCTGCCATGTCATACCAGTCGTAACTTCCGTTATGCAGTACTGCGATGCGCGCTAAATGTCGCCTGTCGATGCTGTTCGATAGCTAACTTTAATCTCTATCGGTGATTAATACGACAGTTAATTACTTTGACGAACTTCACCGTAACCTATTTGTAAACTACGTTCAGTTATCTGTGTGTATAGTCCGTTTAATTAGCTCTTCACCGTTCTAATACCGACACGACGAGTTTTTAATAAACAGTTTTTAACGGTAGATCATCGTCCCACTGTCGGTGCATCTTTATCGAATCACTCGGCGTATCCTTTAATCCGAGACGTACTCGTTTTATTACCGCAGTCGGTCAGAGAGATCCTTTTTTCCACGCTGAACCGCGGATATATTTTTCGGTAGGATGTAATATTTTCAGGTTTTTTTCCTTTACGCGAACTACGGTGCAGTACCGGTCAGATGAGCTAGGTCTTGTTTCGATGTATACGGTTCTCCTATTTGCGATACCGTATCTCGTTGACGGTGCACTCACTTTAATCAGAAGTCTCGTTCGGCCACGCCGACCTCGACTTTCCTAAATACTGATGACGAAAACGGCCACAAATACATTCTACGCCTTTGTACGATATACGGTGTACAGTTTCTCTATGAAAGCAACACCGAACGAAAAATAGCGGTCATCCTTTGAAGACACGTAAAATACGACTAAAAAACATTATCGGAGGTGAAACCGACGAAACAGCGAGGTGCTACTTTTCCCGGAAGATCGATTCAAAAACGTGACTCTGATATACCTGCAAATTAAAACGCGCCTCTTCAGCGAATTGCTCGAGCGACCGTTTAATTGTTTGCTCAAACTCACAATTATCCGCCTATTCTGCCGAGGGCAACAACCATGCGATGGTTCAACTTCCCTTGGCAACAATGCAACGGAAGCATAATCGTGACGAAAGCGGACGAGGAGCGGACTTGCAGCGGACTTTCATATATGACCCGTGGCCTAAGTCCATTTATCTTAAAATCGAGATATTTAAGGGTTTGCGTTTCAATGAATTTAAAAATATACGTATAGGACATTAATGAGTCGTACTGCTTAAGTGTATCTAAGGGTGTTAAATTTATAGTTCCTATTAAAATAGTGGCAATTATTAAGTGAATAATATGCGTTTTCTTATCAAGAATGGAGTTAGGCCACTTTCAAAATTAACAACCAGATTCAATATAAAATTTGAAGGTGCCCAAGTCCATTCAACATAATTTAAGATGCTTCAAATTGAAAAAACCAATACTGAATTTATTTTACATATCTTTAAAACACTTCAGGAACATAATTTATGCGATTCAATTAACTACATAACGTGCAAAATTACAAACATAAATTTATTACAAAACAATTTACTACTCATTTACGTTTTGTGTGTGTAAAAGGGATTTGAAGTAATCATGATGTTCCGGTGGTATATATCGTAATAGGTCCATTATGTCCTTGAATTTTGCTGTTGTAATTTGTCTGACATTTTTATACAGTGGTGTCAATACAATATTTTGGAACTTTTTTGGTCTACCCCAGGGATCGGCAACCTGCGGCTCGCGAGCCACATACGGCTCTTTGGATGTAAAGCTGCGGCTCTTCAGTTCTATACGCAAATATTATTTATTTTATCAAAAAAAAGAACTAATTATCTAATATTGCAAGCGCTGAAATCGCAACGCATCGAATTACCACGCGCTGAAATTGCAATGCATCGAATTACCACGCGCTGGAATTCCAACGGATCGAATTACCACGCGCTGGAAGTGCAATGCATTGAATTACCAAGCGCTGGAATCGCAACGCATTAAAATACCAAGCGCTGGAATTCGAACGCATCGAATTACCACGCGCTAGAATTCCAACGCATTGAATTACCAAGCGCTGGAATTGCAATGCTTTGAATTACCAAGCGCTGGAATCGCAACGCATTAAAATACCAAGCGCTGGAATTCCAACGCATCGAATTACCACGCGTTGGAATTCCAACTCATGGAATTACCACGCGCTGGAATTGCAATGCATTGAATTACCAAGCGCTGGAATTCCAACGCATCGAATTACCACGCGCTGGAATTCCAACGCATCGAATTACCACGCGTTGGAATTCCAACTCATGGAATTACCACGCGCTGGAATTGCAATGCATCGAATTACCACGCGCTGGAATTCCAACGCATCGAATTACCAAGCGCTGGAATTCCAACGCATCGAATTACCACGCACTGGAATTGAAAAACAGAGTTAGGCCTCTTTCAAAATAAACGGCTCGTATCTACTTGTCTCAAAATTTTACTCGTACGAGATGAAATGTCCTCTCATCGCCTATATTTATTCTTTATTTATTTATTCCGTCGAGAAATGCCTTCGATCCGTTTCGAATGCCTAGACCGCTCGCGATCCATTTTCTATCCACCGTCCGCTCGCTATCCACTCCTTAGCTCGCAACGCACTTCGCACTCGATCCGCTTTACGATAGATTCCTTGCGCTCGTCTGTTCATCGATCGTCCATTTTTCATCCTCTAGTTTGATATTCATATTCCGTCCCTCCGTATTTTCGATAAGATGGTTGCCTTATTGCATTTCAGTTTGCCGGTGCGTCACGCGGAATATTAATCGCGTAAGCATTCCACGAAGATAATCGATAACCCTTGTCGATTCGAATGAAGCGATCGATTAAAACGTTGCGAGAGTAAATCCGTTCATTGAAAAATAGATCCAGGGTCCCGATATCTATCTCTTGATAGGAAGTCGTTAGAGGGACGAGCCACGTAGCAAATTACCGGCGAACGGATTACTAGGATTTATATCGAAGGTGTGTATAGTCGAACGATCTCCAATTGTATTCCAGTTGACGATATTAGACCGTACCTTTATGGAGACGCGGAAAATTCCCGAGCGGAAAATGGGTTGCGCCAGTTATCGACCTTCGTGTGCCAATTATTCCCTGCTTTTTTTCTTCCTTCGCTGTAGCGAAAAAATAAGTGTTCTCGATTTCGGAGCGCAAATTACGAAGTTTTTCGTTACGAGAAAAACAGAAACTACGAAAGTGGAAAAGGTAAGACGTTCTCCTTTAAAACGTGCACCGCAGGGAAGCGTCGTCGGAAATTTTTTGAGTCAGCCTGTACGTTGATGATCGAAACTGCTAATTGAATGTCAGGTGGATCAGACCGCGTAATCTCACGTGCTCCACGAGGAAAATCTTCCGTGGCTGATGAAGCAGTTTCCATGAAGCGAGTTCTATGGATATCCGGATCAATTTCGTTATTAAAAGGGACCTCACAACCGTTATTGCGAGTGGTCTCATCGGTCCACGTATTTTCAAAGAGATTCGAGTGCTTCTAAAGGTAGCTGGCAGAAAATTAAACTACCTAGAACCGTTGTCCATTATTAACCTACATTTTCAATCCTTTCTCGAACACTTTGACTTCTTACTTTACGATTAACTGTGTTACACACGCTTTATCGACTAGAATGTTGAATTTTCATAATTGAGTGGCAAAAATAAATCTGAATCGGTAACTTATAAAACGTCGGTAGATGTCGATAAATATGAACATTAAATTGTCGACTATTAACTCGATGCCACTCGATTCAATTTTAGATTCTCAAATATTAAAATAAAATAAAATAATTTTAATAAAAAAAATACACCGACTTCGAAATGCATTAAAAACTATAAAATAATTTCTATTTCCTAATGAAGTAATTTCTATTTCATTGAATCATACAATTACGTAACAGATATGAATGAAACCTATTCACTCGTTAGGTAGTATGTATATTAAATACATTTCAACCTTTTCGGAGGCGGCGCTTTGGTTTGCATGTGGGAGCTATGGATGTAAGAACCTATAAACGGAGCCCACGACGCGGAAATTACCAAATTTGCTTTTATAATTACAAATATAAAGAGTTTAAAAGTTAAAAGTGTTTATTTTAATTGTTTAATATTATAGTATATTCCATTAGAGAATCCACGTGGATTTAAAAATTTCCGAATATAGGTTCTCCGCGTATAAGACCAGCGCACGCGAGCTTACTTTTTACGGCGTAGGTTATTTATTATGTAGGTATTCGGTAAATCGTTGCGCGATCTTCTCGAGAAAAGAGAATTTCCCAGTCAGCTGGTTGGTGGACGGGACGAAATCCCTTTGAGCTGGGCTAGCGGAAAAAATTGATGAGCTTCGTTGGAAAAAAAGAGGGTACATCAGGTTGTACTCTGTCTCGTTTATGTTTTATATTTCTCGAATATGCACCGCTTTCCGTGTGCTCTCTCATTTTCATGAATTCGTTACAAGGTACGTGGGTGCGAGCCAAAGGTTCCGCATAAAAAAAGTCAAGCTCGAATCTGAAAGTTTAGATGAGATTCGAAATGGTTTTTCTTCGGCCCGTGATAATTCCGAGAGAAAAGGTAACGGTTAAGTTTTTCGTTGTACTTTGCGACTGTTTAAAATACAAACTTTTTTATTCGCGAAATCAAATTCCCTCGGAGTAACTTTCCGCGTCGCGAACTTGGTGACCGCGATGTATCCCTCGTTATCCGCGGAACGTACAAGACACGCGATATTAAACGTGTTTCGCGCTATTCGAGATTAATTCGAGATAGAATCGTCTAATCAAATCCTCAATGAGCGCAATTACGTTGCTTGACAAACTCGATTATCCATTCAACTCGAAATACGATAAAGTGGCCGTTAAAACGAAGAGGAAAGAATCGAAGAAACAGAGTTTGAAACTTTCTCCCGAGTAAAGTGCTCATTACCATTTCCATCGAAACTTTTCGATTAATCGAACCAGCACGGATATCTTAAAACATCGCAACGTTTCCATTTTCTCGCGCAAACGCAATTACACCGCTGAAACGCTAATTGCAAGATAAACCATAACCGATATAGAACACAAATATACGTAACCCAGATAAGAACACAAATGAGCGATACAAATGCGTTACTTGACTCGTAACGCGTTCATTAATTGCCGGGTTATCGAACAAAAGTAGTTAACGTCTCCGAGTTTCGATAATCGATGGAAGAAACGGAGCAAACCGAAAGGCGGAAAAAGTTCTCAGGGCCATCGTAACCGTCGAAAACACGAGTTCAGAATGAACGGAGTCGAAGAAAGGGCCCCGACAGAGTCTGCGTGAAAGAGGGAACCTCTTAGGAACGTAATCGCGCAGGGGTCCACGGGGGTACTTTAGAATGCGGACGGATTTCGAGTTTACTGGTCGTGGGAAAAAATTCCAAGGGTGCAACGCCGAAAGGCATTCCAACGTACCTGTTCGAAGCCCGACCTTTCCTTCTGCTTCCTGTCTCGAGAAGAAAGAGATACTTTTCGGAGACTATCCAGTTGCCTACCACCCTTCGTGCTTCTTTCGAATGCTCGCTGACGTAACGTCCCTTGACCAGAAGTGGAAAAGAAACGGTCGCACTGTATCGCTCTCTCAATTTTACATCGCATACTCCACGTTCTTTTGCTTCGTTTACGGTATTATAATGTTGTGTTGCATTATAATGTAATTAGTGTAAAATAGAAAGCGATCGAAAAGTATGGTTAACCTTTAAATGAGTGGGGACCGCAAAGACCCCAGTGTTGCATTTTTTGCGTTAACTGTTTTAGCCGCGGATTTGTGCTCTGAAACTTTAGGTATTTGTTTCTGTCTATATTTATGTTAATTTCGATGTGTTTACAGATATAAATTGTTGCTGTAATCGAAGTTAGCACGAAATTAAGTGAGTGGGTCCTCGATGGACTTCACGTTCTTAATATTTAGTATCTCATTGTACACATATGTTATCGTCAACGTATTTTGGAGGGTCGTCAATTAGCCTGTGCTATTTTACCTTTGAACGATTTACGATAGGAGTAGACTGCGTGAGTTCTAAGCGAAAGGTTGGAAATTTTGTTTTCTGTTATGACTTTCCGATGATATCTTTGTATCAATATACTTGTTTTTATTTCTAGAATAAAGATCCTGAGATATCATTCCTCTATTTTTTCAATTAAGTACATTTTAATCTGGGACCCCACTTTACGGAATTTTTTGTCACTTATGCATTTAAGGGTTAAACGAGCGTGAATTTATCCGGTCGAGGTGCAGAGAACAAAGCAAGAGTCGTACGTGTAACCGCTGGAACGCGTAATAGTCCAATTTCGGTGTAAATCCGGTAGCCAGTAACTAGCATATCGAAATCCGTAACGGAGGCGATATCTAGGGAAAATTTATACGCGGGATGTGGAGTAACGATCCTCGCTTCCGGTTTGGTGGTCCGTATCTACATCGGCTACGACGATTCCAGCTGTTGCACGGATTTAGCAAAACCTACCGCCACCCTAAAAGGACCTTCCAGCTATTGTCTTGGAACACAATGCGCCTGTTGTCGCTGGCAAATTTCGGTTATGGGCGTGTCGCCGTCACCCTTCTCTATCTGCGGCGAGTAACGCGAACCACCGAGGTTTTCGAACGACGCAACGTTTCAGTTCCAGTATCGTATCTCGATCGCTGTCATCGACACCGATATAGTCGCTTTCTAATTGAATTACATATATATTTAGACGTATCGACGTCTATCGACCGCTATCTAGAGCGCTATCGAGAGCGGAAAATTCTCGAAATTGGCAATATATCGGATCGGGTCAACGCACAGTGGACCAGAGCGGCGAATTAGCTGTTCACGGCCAATTGTAGCGTTATTTCAAGACTTAAAAGTAAAGCAGTCGATGCGTCGTTTCAGCATTTAAGTATTATTATTACATTTAATCACACCGGATTATTTTTTTACCGGAAAAATGAAAAATGAAACAAAAATAAGTTAGTGAAACTATACTCTCAATGTGGACGTTTGGTTTATAAGCATAATTTTTGTTAATGTAAACATAATTGTAACATGGAAACAATTTTTATGAACAGAAACAGATACACTTTTTACCAGGTGTTTACAATATATTAATTTATTTATTATTATTTATGTATCATCGTCATCATATTGTAGGTCTTCTTGTAACATTAATTTCTATTTCATCCTTGAAAATATTAAAACGAACGTGTTTTATAAATTTTTCTTTTTCTGGAGAAATTGAAGATATTCAAATATCGGACATATATAATAAAGTCTGAAAAAGGTCGGTTAATGTTTCTAACTGCGAAAATTTTCGTGTGTGGTCTCTTCTAATATTCCAGAAATCTTCGTGCCTCCATTGCTTCTTCAGAAAACATTCCCAAACCAGCGCTTTGTATTATATCTGCACCATGCAATAATATTTTGTGCAAACTACATGGCTTATAAAACCAGTCTGCTACATATAAGTTAAATGTTGAAATAATATATTCTTGAAATAAAATCGAATTAATTAATTAATATACTTGCAGAATATATAATAAAATATAGTAATGTCTACTCGACTAAATACACTATATCTACGTGTTGCTGAATCGTGTGTCACGCTTCAAACAATGATAACTTCTGTGGAACGAGGGGGGACATGATTCCTTTTGGATTAAAATAAGGAAATCCTACTGAAAATTTTGCACCATGATAGAGCACGCAACTTTTTAAACTTTTAAAGATATCCCGTGCTAAAGATGAACAACTACGAAAATTATCTTAAGTTCACTGAGAATTATTTTGTTAATAAACTACAGATAATAATTTGTCACGGTATGTGTATTTTCAATATAAACATAAGCTGTTTATTAAAGAAAACAAAACTTGGCAAGAATGTTTAATACTTTTGTCAGGGCATCAATATGAAAAAGAGTAAATTTTTCGGTGAAAAATAGCATTCATAAAAGTCTGATCTTTGAATGCTTGTTATGACTATAATGTTTAACCCCTTAGTCTACACAATTTTCGCTAGGTGCGTCAGTCAGAGCTGCCTAATTAGTGCTACAGCATTAAAGTAACTAAAGAATCTTAAATTATGCAAACTGCAATTATTCAAAACTCAGTCTTTTTGCAATTACGATTTAGTTTTGTCACATTTGAACTGCAATGTGCGTCACGAGTCTGCCTCGTGGTTATAGGTTAAAAGGTTAATGAATTTCATTAATTTCATCGGTTTTGAATTCGACAGGTTAGGAAGCAATATATGTTTGTTTCATATCTAGGAAAATTGAATTTTTCACAAATGAACAGCTAATTCGCCGCTCTGGCCTACTGTGCAACGTTTCGATCTCTAGTTAGCTCGATGGACGCGAACAAACTCGAATTATTCTTTCGGCAAGGCGCGACTAAAAAGTTTCGGAAACTGTGACAGTATTATCGTAAAAGTTAGTTAAACTCAATTAACGGTTCGCCTTCGAGTTAAATCCCTTCTCTCTGGGAAGAAAACGCCGCGCGGAAAGTTGAACGGTGTGTATAGGTGTATATAGGAAAATAGAGGAACGTGCAAAGTAAAATATAACCAGGCCACGATAATTTATCGGGAGCACGTTCAACAAACTCTATTTATTTACGAGGATCGAATCGCGCCAGAAAGGGAAACGAAGTATCGAAACTGTTCATACAAACGTTGATATTAACTCGTCCAAACAGGGCAAAAACGAAGTATCGAAATTCTATAAACGTTGATATTAACTCGTCTGAGAGAATTGGGGTCACGGTTCGGCCGTGGCGATTCGCGCGAATGTCACGGCTCGAAAAGAGGCCCGCTACTATTCTTCTTGCCACATATTTTTCTTGTACGCGTTGCGAACCGGTGCGCGATCGATTATGTCACCGGAATACGGATAATAATGTTTCGAGGCGATGTTGTACATTGTACGATACCGCCTGTAGGCTTTCCAGTTTCACCGAGTAAATATCGAAACGGGAATCGATATAATGCACGTGGCGTGTCTACTTTCTTGCCGTGTATTTTCATCGACCGCGAACCCTATCGAGAGAAACTTTTATCCGAATAAAATTCCGAACCTTCTTCCTTCTTTCATTTTATTTTTACTACGGATGCAGTTATTACTCGAGAAATTCGATTTCCTACTTCTATAGATAGTTTAACTTCTCGTATTGTCCGCAACTTTTTGTTAACGGAGTGATCGTGGTCAATTATGCGGACAAGTTGAAACATAAGCTGGCCCACTAGGTTGATAGTAAAACTGGTTCCCTATCTCGAATACCTAGGTGGTAACCGCAGTTCAAATATTAAACTTCGATTAAATCGAACGGATGACTCAATACATTCTATCCTCTGTCTTTTTTAATTAACCACCTAAATAAATATTGTACCGTGGATATATTTAACCGTGACGCCGAGCTAATGATCGACGAAAACGTACAAAAACTTCTCTATGAAATTGGCCGATAATATTTAACCTCTTCTCGTATTTTGACGAGTCTCACTCGTGACGCACTTACAGCTCAAATATGACAAACCTTATTCAAACTTTGAACATTCTTCAACTTGAAATTTAGGTCCAACTATAAGTTGCATTATCAAGAATTCCTGAATATAAAATATTTACAACATTTTAATTTTGTTTGTTTGACGAATCTCACTCGTGACGCACTTACAGCTCAAATATGACAAACCTTATTCAAACTTTGAACATTCTTCAACTTGAAATTTAGGTCCAACTATAAGTTGCATTATCAAGAATTCTTGAATATAAAATACATCATTTTAATTTTCTTTGTTCGTTTTAATGTTGTGGCCTTTATAGTTAGTCTTGACTGACGCATCTGTTAAATAAATGGCACGGGAAGGGGTTAAGTCGATTTAAAAAAAATTCTCGGATCTTATAACGTTTCGGTGTACCGCTCGTAGACGAATAAACGAGGAGGCGTACGAGAGAGTGAGAAAATTCTTTTTTCGCGAGTAAAATTATCTGTCTGGCAGCGGGTTTACATACGTTGTCAGAAATCTCGAATGCAAACGTCTCCTCTACTTTTGCTTTTCACGCTGGTTAAAAACGAGTTGCCTATGCAGTTTTCTTTCGTTGCAAAACAAAACAGACGTCGTACACGCTCGGCCGGAGTAGAAAAAGTGCACGGTATTGCACGGAGCAGATATTCAGGACCCTACGTACAAATTCATGGCTTAATTTATTCTTTCCATTTGCCGTGTTTTGCATAGTGTATACGTATATCCCGTGTCGTGTAAAATGTAACGTAATATTTTATTTAACTTTAGTATCATTTTATTATTAACGTTTTAACGACCTTCGCTCCGTATTTTTAACTTCGGTTAGTTATTATTCTAGCAGGAATTTCAAGTTTCCGAATTTAACGTTCCGCGAAACGAACTTCGATATTAAAGCGTTCGTTACGAAAACTGGTCGAAACTTGGTCGCGAATTGTTTCGATTAAAAACGTTGTCGTTAACGTCGATATACTCTAAGGGTCTGCCCAATATCTGACACTCCACCAATAACTGACTCTTTTAACTTTGTAATTAATTACTAAAGACTCTATAAATAATATCTGTTTCTCATTGTGTGTATAATGAAGTGTGTATTATGCAACGCCATGAGAATGAGATGAGATGCAACGCCTCTCATTTATGAGAATCGTTATGCGTGAACTTATCCAAATTTTACAATTATTGTTTACAAGTCGGCACGTAATTTTCATTAGCGGCTCGATTCTTCTATCACTTAAGGTTAGAAACACGTCATGATATTTTGCTTTGTATTTATTTTATTAAATTATTTTGAGAGCAGCTTTGTATTTCCCTATTCTAATTGAAGATTATAGTGTTGTTTTTTTTTTGGAGACTTTAAATGAACCGTCTAATTTGATGGATGTCAGGGGTCTTAGTTTTTGGGATACGAACGTAAGCCTGCCGTGTCAGATATTGGTTGAAAAGGTTATATTTTTACGTTGCGTTGTTTCAAATAAAAATCAGATTAACAATTTTATTAATAATCGGCCTGCAAATAAATGGTATTCCTATTTTTTTTTTAAATGAAGGCAGCAGAAAAACCGAATAAGAAAAAGAAAACTTACAAAGAAATACAAACGACTTATTATAGAAAGTGATACTTCTACATCATCTGAGGAACTTTAACTTCAAATTTCAATGTGAATAAATTAACGTTATATTTTGTTATTTTATTGTGGAAATAAATTTTGTTATTTAAATGAATAATTTCTGTTTACATTTATAAAAGTGTCAGCTATTGGAGTATCTAGATATCAGATATTGGATATACTACATTTCATGTTAGTTATTGGTGTAATTACCATAACCTTGTTCATTTAATTTTCTTAACATTAACAAAATTTAAATAGCTTTTGGTTACGTTAATTTAAAGATAAAGAATCAATTTTGATAAAATATTAGCGACTGTTTTTATTGATTTTAAATATTTGTTTATTTAAATTGTTTGAATTCTTTCTCTTAAACTGTCAGCTATTGGGCAACTTACCTTATCGATGTAAAAGAGCATGTTTTGCAGCGAGAATTAACTCTCATATTCAATTTTGAAGCACGCAAATACGAGCAGCGAGCGAAATCAATAGTAACGATCGCGCGCTCACAATTAACGATAGAAAATAGGGAACAAACGAACGAGCGTGAAAAAGGAGGAAAAAGAATTCGGAGAAAGAACAGCTTTGGAAAGCGCGTACCTTTGTAATCAACGTATCGTTCTACTTGGAAAGAAACTTTGAAAGCGGCGCATAAAACCTGGAACACTTTCAGTTAGATATTGGCACGAAACATACCGCCAGGTTATTCGCAACAGATGCTTATCGCTGGTTCTGTTTAATCGTAACCTCGATCGATCGGCAGATAACGAGAGAAATTACAAGCTACACGAGCCATACGTGATATAACGAAGTTGTGTAGTATCGGATCATCGAAACTTCGGCAATTAATGAAACTTGGCCAGAGAACAAGCTAGGATCCCGTAGCTTTTGTACTATATGTAACAGTAATCCGCTTTTGACAAAGTTTGCACGTTCACAATACACCAGCTTTGTCACGGTTTCCTGTTAATTAGCTGAAAGATGTCGAGTTAATTGCATATCGCGAAGCGATAGTCAAACGAGGAAATAATTGTCAACCGTTTGGTTTTCGGGTTATGCGCTAATTTTCCCGATTTTCAACTATAGGTATATACAGGCGGTGTCAAAAGAGTTTATCCAACGAAAACGATCAACTTCCCTCGGGATGTTCAAATTTTAAAGAGGTTTAAAGTTTCAAGCCTTACAAGCGTTCGAGCTGTAAGAAATTATCGACGTTGGTGTTACGCTACGAGTGAAGGGTGAATGACTCGTTGTACGTGGGATTGTATACGCGAGTCTGTCTTTGATATCCGCAGTGTGTACCTTGAAAGTCGATTTCCTATAATTTATATCTGAAAAACGAAACGAGTGATCGCGAAGTTGTAGAGGAGAGCGTTTGATCTCTGGAATCTGTCATAGTTTTTTACGAGGTACAATATCTCTGAGACAGCCTGTAAGGATATGTTGTGTCTGAAGCTATCGATACAAAAAAGACGTTCGCAGGGTACCTTCGTCAAAGCAACGTGTCTGGCCATAAGATGATACGAACTGACGCTTTCACGAGCAGACGACGTTATATCGATTTCTTTCTTCGGAGTTTATCGACTCTTCCCGCGACGATCTTTCAACGACAGCCTCTGTACATGATCGAACGAATCCATATAAATTGAGTAGCCTATAAACGTCGGTGTGTCGACGGTTAGGTTCCTTTCAGGTTGGCCCATTAAACGTTCTTTCGTGACATGCAACATCGCTGATTGTGCGCTTTATTTATTCTTTTTCTATACACCCTCGTGACGGGACAGGAAGAATAGAATTCTGAATAGGTGATGGAAAGCGCAACGCGACAAAGCGAGAGCGCGAGTGGACACGCGCAGGAAGATGCGTTGGCAAATGGGAAACGATCCTCGTATTCGGGATAATTACGGAAGCACACTCGATCGACCGGAATAGAATTTTACATAAATTAATTTTGCGCGATCGCCGAATAAACGTTGTAACGTTCTAAAAGCGAGCGTGGCATAAAACACATCGAGTAGCGGTGGTCGAACGGTGATTCGAAACAAGCCTTACAACAGAATATTGTGGCTACGATTGCGTGCTGTTGCTGTCGTTTGGTCGTCACGTTCCTATAGAAACCGCGTACCATTGTTCAATAAACGCTGAATTATGAGTCAGTCCCTGGTGGTAGCCGACCAACGAGCCCTTCGTTCACGCATTTTTCAATAAAACGAATCTTGTTCTTGCTCCCTTAAAAAAGAAGGTTTAACGTCGCGAACAGGTGTTTCGACGAAGTCTTTAGACATTATAATCGGGAATTAGCGATCGAGGTTAGGTAGTTCTGTTTATTTTCGCGATTGATCGCGACTTGGATGGCGGTTCGAGTGGCACGGCTGGAAGTTCTTTGTTTAGAGAAAAGACGCCAGGAAATTGGGTTTTGATTAAAAGAGGCGAGCTTAAAGGCCGAGGCTCGGTTTTCAAGCTCCGTCACGTATTTAAATATCAAATGCTTGGCTGGAATATAGGTCAAAGGAACGCTTGCACACCCCCCTTTTGTTCCACTGTCGAGAATCGTCGTCCGGAAACGAGAAGTTTGTACGCTCGGTCACGGGGACAGTTTAAACTTGTGATCAATGATACTTGGATCTCTTCCTGGTTACACGGTTTAGGGACAAAATGTTATGAATTATGACTGTCTCCGCGAACGGAGCATTCGAGGCTTCCACGAATTAATGCGACCAAGTACGAACCTAAATAAATTTCAAAGTTTCGAACTCTTTGACACCGTTTTAGATTGTTACGCGTCGGGTCAAATATTAACTTTTTATAATTGTTGTCGAAGGTTGTAAATCTTCGGTGAACCATGGCGTTTCCACAATTTGTTACGGTAGTGGAATTATATGTAAAATGATTGTTGTAAAGTAGAATTTATAAAGTGGTTCAGAGTCCTCCACACTGGTGTGTCCAAGTCAACGAAGGATGTAGATCATCATCCCACTAATTGTAATAATTGTTGAATGTTATTATCGTTGTTAGAGACTATCGTTCGTTGAAGTGAGTATCCTTCACCGAAGCCAGTTTTAGACTGACTGTCGCTTCTAATCAGCCAGAAAAGAAAGCAAGGGAGGAAGTTCAAGATGTGAAGGTCACCAAAAGGGACCAATCAGGACAGATTGTTATTTGTAAAATATAGTGATTGGTGAGATGGGTCAGCGAATGAAATTGTAGGACTTTTAGCATTCACTCCAAAGTTGTAAAAAATGTTTTGTTAATAAGGTAACCCAAACAATTAAGTGATTTGGGTCCTTTGATAGAACTAAGTAACAGGACCCGCTATAGGGGTGCATAGTTTAGGACCATGGAAATAAACTTCTTTAAAGAAAGTTATATTGACGTTATAAAAAATGTGCTTTTCCGTGCGTTATAAAAAATGGGCCTGTTAGAAAGCTATTGTCAATAGTTAGGAACGTCAAGCTGTAGAGACGCTCATATGGTCCAAAATATCCGTTTAAAATTGCAAGAATGAAACGTTCTTGGGCCCGACAGAACCATAAATATTGGACTAATAATATTCCGAGTAACATAGATAGACGATGGAAACGTATAATAAAAATCCTCGTCTTGAACGCGATTATTCGCGACTCTGTTTCACTTAACGAGAGAGTTCGTCCAGTTCGAAGAATCTCATCCCGGCAACACCTGCCGCAAGTAACGAGCGTTTGTACCCGATGAATCCTCTGTTCGTACGATGCATTGTGTCGGGCTGCGAGTAATTAAAACACGCGTTTCCACGATGAAACGGAAGCGAAAGCGGAATAGAATTCCTTGTCGAAGGAGACGAGCTAAAGGTTGGTCGTTTAAACGATCTGGGTCGCTGCATCCTTCGCGCTAGCGTTAATTTACCAATCGACGCTCGCTGCATCCAACGCGAAAAGTCTCGGAGAAATCTGTACGAGCCACCGAGCAGATGCTTCGTTGAAATTTCAAAGTTTCTTAGAACTTTGACGCTGTAGCGGCTATCAGCTACCTTGCAAGTTAATATACAGGGTGTCCCATAACACAGGGTGTTACTCCCTGAAAGGGGTGACAGAGGACGTCATTCTGAACAAGTTTTTCCTTTGCGAAAATCGGGTTTGAAGCTTCGTTTTTGAATTATTAAAGAAAAACACGGACCAATCAGAGCGCGGGGATTCGGCGCCAATCACGGTGCGCAGTCGCGAGAGCGACGCCGTCGGGCATAATGGCCGACTGGACGTAACCATCGCGCTCTGATTGGTCCGTGTTTTTGTTTAATAATTCAAAAACGGAGCTTTGCACCCCATTTTCGCAAAGGAAAATCTTGTTCAGAATTAGGTCCTCTACCACTCCTTTCAAGGAGTAACACTAATTACGGGACACCCTGTACACGTGTCGGAGTTGAATTTTCTTTTTTTCCCGTGCAATTTGAAAACTGAGCATTTTCGCGTCGGGAGTCGCGAAAAACGAAACACGAACGAGGGAGAAAGCGACTCGCGTGACAGGCAGCGACGAAAGTGGTGGTCGCAAAAAAAGCTGCATTTTATTCGGAACGTTCGTCGGCCAATCGGCAGTTACCCGTTCGCGTTCATCGTTTGTTTCCAGCGTGGACCAGAGGGAAAGTTGGCTGACGTTTTTCGTACGTTCCTCTCTTTGTCCTCTTTAACTCGTCCGTCGGTCCTCGACACGCGGAGCGTCGTTAAATGGTTTCATTAAGGGAGCTGCTAGAAACGCGGGAAACTCGCAACGAGATGCGGCTGAAAGATAGCGTGGCAGAACGTCCCAACGCGACCCACGTAATTCCGAAATCTGCCTCTATCGCGAACCAAACGAGTCGGTTAATTAAACCTGCCTCTGAAATCATTAAGATAATTGCGACTGTACGAGCTGCTGGAATCGAGCAACTAGTTACTTCGGGACGAATGTTCGCCGGCTCAAAGAACTACCCACTTCGTGTGTCACGATAATAAATTGCAACTATTTTACGTGTATGATATATACCAAGATCTTGTTTATAACAGCCTGGATCCGAGGTTTAATTAAAGGTCTGCTCCTCTCTCTATGAACTCGAGTCTGAATCGAGCCACCGCGACCAAATTGTCAGCCAATGGCCTCTCGAATATAATGCCAAGATAGCGGAATGGCGCTGCGATTTATTCTAATTAAATGTTGCGACGAATATTATTCACGGTACGAGCTGATATCCTGCAGGGAAAAAACGTAGATGGTAGAAAGGTGAAAATTTGTTGGATCATAAAAACACCTCTGGCCCCAGTTTCAGGAGCAGTAAATTTCATCACGATATTCAAGAGCAATCTCGGAGAACGTGCATTATCGGACGTTCACCGTCTTTGCTATCTTGCATCGATTCTCTTCTCGTTAACGCGATTAATGGAGAATCTGCAACGTTCTACTACCGAAACACCTGTGTAAATAACTCGATACGTGCCAATCAAGATACAGCCTGGCTAGATTCCGTTGACATTCGCGAACGATTCATTATACGAACAATGCTAGCTAACGTATCCCCTTATCTGTGCGCGGCTCCAAACTGGGTCAGGATAAAGAAAATCCCTGTGTAAATTTGCTATCGTATAGGGGTCTGCAACCTTTTCGAAAGAGTCAAAAATTACAATTTACAAAATTTCAAAGTTTTTAGAGAGAAACACAATTTTGTCTTGCCAACAATAAATAGTACTCGCATAAATAAAGTTTTTTGATAAAAAGAAATAATCTATTTTTTCATATATAAGTAGGGTTTTTTACAACAAAGTAGATAATATATATATGGCAATGTTAGATAATGAGTTTTTTTCTTGATAAAATAAATATATTTGCGTATGGAACTGAAGGACGTGGTTCGATGCGTTGGAATTCCAGCGCGTGGTAATTCGATGCGTTGGAATTCCAGCGCGTGGTAATTCGATGCGTTGGAATTCCAGCGCTTGGTAATTCGATGCGTTTGAATTCCAGCGCGCGGTATAATTCGATGCGTTGGAATTCCAGCGCTTGGTAATTCGATGCGTTGGAATTCCAGCGCTTGGTAATTCGATGCGTTGGAATTCCAGCGCTTGGTAATTCGATGCGTTGGAATTCCAGCGCGTGGTAATTCGATGCGTTGGAATTCCAGCGCTTGGTAATTCAATGCATTCCAATTCCAGCGCTTGGTAATTCAATGCATTCCAATTCCAGCGCTTGGTAATTCGATGGATTGCAATTCCAGCGCGTGGTAATTCGATGCGTTGGAATTCCAGCGCTTGGTAATTCGATGCGTTGCAATTCCAGCGCGTGGTAATTCGATGCGTTGGAATTCCAGCGCGTGGTAATTCAATGCATTGCTATTCCAGCGCTTGGTAATTCAATGCGTTGGAATTCCAGCGCGTGGTAATTCGATGCGTTGGAATTCCAGCGCGTGGTAATTCAATGCATTGCTATTCCAGCGCTTGGTAATTCAATGCGTTAGAATTCCAGCGCGTGGTAATTCCATGCGTTGGAATTCCAGCGCGAGGTAATTCGATGCGTTGCAATTCCAGCGCTTGGTAATTCGATGCGTTGGAATTTCAGCGCTTGCAATATTAGATAATTAGTTTTTTTTCTGATAAAATAAATAATATTTGCGTCGACGAATATTCCTTTTTCATTTTCATTCCGAGCGTAATAACGCGCGTGACCATCAACGAACAGATAATGCGGTGCATTGTACGAAAGTCTATGCATATTTATATTATAGAGGCACCTGTCGCTCGTAAATTTCGTAGGCGCAATTTTGGAAACGCAAACAAAATTGTTACGGTAAGAAAAGATTAACGGGTTTGCGGACGACGGATAGACAATGGATGGTTACGATGTGTCCCTTTCGATCCTTCATTATGCAGACCAATCTATCCGGTGTACACGATCGGGATTTGAGCAGCTGAATTATTGGGAACGTGTTAGATTATTGGGATTTGCTTGGTGGTCACTTTCGTACGTGTATTATCAATAATGCCACACAAGGAATTCGTTTGCCGTGTTTATCGATGCGACGACTGCATTTTAAAACGCTCCCGTTTCAAGCCTCGTTGCCTCCTCTGGCTATTCAATATCCGGAATATATACCTGAATATATACGAACACGGTGGATCGATCTGGAAACGAATGTTTTTCTCCTGTCTCGGATTTCCTCCGAAACAAGCCGATACCGATGAAAAACAAAATTAATTATCTGTGCGCCCATTCTGTTTTCGTATATAATTGTTGTCGCGATTCAGCCAGGCGCTCTTTCGCTACACGGTTTTTTACAGGAGTGCTTTTAAAAAGTTTGCGCGAAAATATGTTAATTTTCGGTTCAGCGATTCTTTACGCGCTACGTTTATTAGCAGCGGTACCGTGGAGCATAATAAAAAAATAAAAAAGGATAGCGTTGAAGTAAATCTTTCCGAAACGCTTGACGAGTCTGACTCGTGACGCACTCATACTTCGGTAATAATCAATTTTACTCGAATTTTGAATACATTTTAATTTAGAGTTCAAGTTCAATTATAATTTACATAGTCAACGACTGCATGATACCAAATTCACATAACATTACAAGTTTCTGTGTTTGTTTTCATGTTATGTCCGAAATTAGTCAGTTCTGATTGACGTACTTGAGAAAAGCATCATAGTGCAAGGGGTTAAAATCCCGATGGTTTCGTTAGATGAAAAGTAAGGATCGAATCGATGCACGTAAAACAAAAGCTTACACCTCTGGCCACGTCAAGGGGCGGTCAATTAAATCGCCGCGAATCGGCGAGCAAACGAAATTATCGGAGGCGTGCCTGTCCGCACAAAGGATCGCGGCAGGCTACTCGATCATCGAACATAATATGGATCTCGTGGAGGTAATTCGTCGGGTCCTGGGGATATTCGACGAGGATCCTGTAATCCGTTTAATTCCGCTTCCATCCACGCATCCCCGTGAATGCCTGTCAGTCGACCGCGCTGCGCTCCGGCGAGGGTTGCGCGAGCCACCGTTCGACCGTTTTCGTGCGCGTACCGGACATCGACGAGCGCCGCCGAGCACCGCCGAGTCGGACCGAACGTAGCCGCGAGCGCGCCTCGCCACTCGAGTCGTTCGAGACGGCCGCAAAGCCACGCAGTTCGTCGACGAGCGCGGCACGGTGTAATAGGTGAACCGGTTTCCTTTCTCTCTTTCTCTCTCTTTTTCTCTTTCTGTCTTCTGTTGCGCATCCCTCGGACTCTCTGGTATCCTCGTGACAGCTGTTTCACCGGCGCCGATGATTCGCGAGACGATCCACGGGATCCGGAGCAGAGCACCACTGCAATGGTTCACAGTAAGCCCAATTTCGATCTACATTTTTGTTTGTTCTTCGCTCGAATCAGGCTGTTTGCGTTCCACCGTGTCGTTACGTTTCCCTCAACGGCTCGTTTCAGACTCTCTCGCTTTATCCTAACAGGTTGCAATTACCGATCGTAAACAATACTGTGTCATATTGATTTTACGTTTTTCTTTAATCGGTATTAATATCGATACGCACCACGCAAAATAATACGTGTCATGCGTCGTTGCGATTCGTTAATTTATAACTGCAGCGAATCTCGTCACAAAAGCTCTCGAATATGTGCATCTGTATAATTTTGCGATGCGCGGTCTCGTACAGTAATAATAATTATAATACGGATTATTCGTATGCGTGAATTATCATTTGTAGATCGGTAACTTTGTGCGGCGAGTTATAAAAGCTCCGACATATAATTGTTCTATGAACAATCCGCTTTCAGAGAAACAGAAAGTTACGAGCCATAAATTCTACGAAATACGATCGTTAAAACGTGAATGCAGTTTAATGGAATAAATTGACTTTTTGTCATTCGAGAAAAAGACACAATTACGATCCAGAAATACTATTCCACTGAAAATCGTAACGCAGATAATAGAGTATTGAAATTACGCGCAAAAATAGACTAGCTTATCGTAACACGCAGTTTATAGCCCTTCTACCTTATTCCGCCGAATTACCAGAACGTTGTACGTTCAAAACTCAAAATCAGCTTAGAAGTTCTGTAATTCGTTCCATTCAAACCATTCATCACCGTTGCACATTTCATCGTTGCAACGCCGTGCCTTCAAAAGTAAAATCGTTTAATTTGTAAATGAATGGTAAAGAACGATAATAGAATGTTAAATGTAGAGTGTCGCAGTTGATACAGAGAACTTTGGACGATTAACGAACTCGTCGAAAACCTAAGAAAAATGATAATTTCCGGTAATACGGAGAGCATGTAGACTCCCGAACTCGAAAGTCTGAAATCTCGGCGCGGTTGCGGCAGCGTAACGGCCGGAATTATTCAAACGACATTGTAACGCAAACAGCATATAAAGTAAGAAGAAAATGTAAATGCTTTTAATCGATGCAAAGCTCTGGGAAAGATTCGCGAAGGAGGGTGAGTTATGACAAACGTTTACCCTATCATGTCCTAGCAGTCGGTCATGGCCATTGATATCGTGCGATTTAATGTCGTTTCCACACGATATTCATTACCTTGAATGACGGACTCGACAAGACCTAATATTTTTATTTCTCGCGATAAAATCGATTATTTAAATATTCGCAACGCGAAAATATGTTTTCTCGCGTGAGGATCAAAATAGATTCGTTCGAAAACCAACGGCTTAAAATATTTTAAAAAAGGTAACAGCGTATACAGTCAATGGGAGTTTGGATAAATCGTTGGTTTCATCCGCAACAATCTAATATTTATTATGCGAGTCAGATTTAATTTCGATGCTTCCATGTTTCATGGAATTTCAGTGGAATCGATCAAGGAAAGCTTTTAACCTCGATGATAAAATAAAAAGAACACATCGCGATAACGCCTCTAAAGAGGACTTTAATAGACGATCTACGAATAGGAATATCAAATTTTCATAGGATCATGGTTAGAAAAGGGTGATCGAGTCAGCGTTAAAACGTCAGAAACGTTATTTAGATCCGGAATATATGCAGGCCAGGTGTCGTGATCGATTCGTCTCGTTCTCGCGTTAACTCCTCCTTCCCACGACATTTTCAAAGAATTTTCCTAATCTTTATCCTCCTCGGGACAGATACGATCGTCGTTTACGGTCCTCCGAACACAGTCTCCTCCGATTAATCTCGTACTTAGAATTCGAATAGCGGAGGAGATTCCTCCCGAAGAAATTTCTTCGGGAACGGTTTCACCCTTTTAAGTGGGACACGTATGTGCCGCCAATATTCTAAATTACCCTGTGACGTACTTAAGCGCGACGTAGATTCTCCTTAGTCGAAATGCCCTAATTCGGAAATTCCGAGATTTCGAAATTGCGAATCTCGCGAACGAGAAATCGGATTCGCTATCTATCCCTGCTTTCGTCGCCTCTCGCATCGTTGCACCAGCAAAGTCATCGGGTTGCTGGGGTACCACCGTCGAATTAGAGGAATTTTGTTCGATTATTTAGATTATTTATCTTCGATCTATCTCGATAAGATCACCGCTGATTGCTTTCCTCCGAACGCAATTACTCGGTTCGAGGGGTTAACCTTCTCTAAATCAATCTGCCAGCCTTCAAACATTACCGTTCCTCTTCTCTAGTCCCCGGAAGAGCCCTTAAGTAAATTAAATCATAAATTTTCATGCCCGATATTCGCCGAGAAGTCTCTTTTTCCCCCTTCCTTTTTTAATCATCGTCATTCGGCCATGTAAATACATGAGCCAGGTAGGGGGTGGAACACGCTGGTATTATATATTCATGCAGGGCTGCGTGCACCAGGTTTCTCCATTAAAAATTCAAATCTCATATACATCGTGTAAAAGAGAAGGGTTCAACGCTTACGCGATAAGTGATATTTATTAAAACGAAGCGAAAAATGCTCGGCGATCATGCGACGAGGAATCGCAACCGTTCACGCTAGCGGTTAATTTCGCGAGAAGGCGATTCACGTAGAGCATAATAACCCTTCTTTTCCTATTAGCGCGGAAACACATCTTACTTTTTGATTTGTTCAATTTCTGACGATAAACGCCTCGAATTACGTTTAAAAAAGGTGTATAAAATGCAGGCAAAGTTGAAGAAATTAATAACACGGCGGAGCGTATTTAAAGTTTAAATTTGCAAATTAATAAACTAAAAGCGTGCTTTGTTCCGCTTTTATAGTAGATCGTTAACGGGAAAACAATAGGGCCTGATAAAATTCATAAGAAATGTTGGGTGTTCGAACACGAGGAACAATGGCCATCGGAAGAAGTTGGAGGGCTCGTCTGAACTCAACAGGTTTTTTTTTTATTCGTGTCCCGCTTATGAATCTGTACAAGCCGATAAATTCGCCGTTATTGTTACCGTTTCGTTAGGGAGGTCCGTTCGAGAGGACGATTCGCGAATTTTCATCGATTTACTCGACCAAGCTCCGAGAACAGATGCGCCCCGCGGTTTATCCGCGAACGGACAATAGGCAGATAAAACCACGGCCTAAAAGCAACCCCTCGTCGCCATTGAAAACCCGGAAACCGTTTGTCGGTCGAGCGGGTGTTACCGTGTGAAATTCGTGGTCGAAAATCGCGGATAAACTGCTTCCTTTCGATTCTCCGCTCTTCTTTTTTCGGACACCGCTCCCGGAGGAACGATGTAAAATAATTCATAAACGAACAGCGAATAATGGCGGGTAGCGTTGCTCGCTACTATAATTACGATAACAGAACGGTACGACCGTCATACGAGTCGATCTCGGAATAGCGTTAAAACCGCGTAAAATTGGGACGCTAAAACAAGCTCCATGATTTCTATTTCCGGTACTCTAGTCCCTATTTCTCACCGATCCCTATAATTACCTGTCTCGAAAGTGTTAAGAAGCTCCACTCGAGAATGAACCGTTCGAAGCACTGCTCGACGACTAAAACGCCGCGTTTATTACGCGCGTAAAAAAGTTGATTTATGGAACGATTATCGGGACCCGGAAAAATTGACGAACACATTCGCGGGCTCGTTTTATCGCGAAAGTGGCTGTCATCAAATTTTTTAGTGTTTTTTATACTCTTCGATATAAACGGTGACGTAAATGGGAATATGACGTTGTCCGATCGTATAACGTAATCGGTGTTGCGTTTTGTAAATTTATTAAATCGCTGTCGCAAAAGCTCGGTATCGGGAAATAGAAGTTACTTGGAATCTATACGTACGTATATAGACTTATCGAGTTTTTCCATCGTCCGCCGTGTGGCAGAGTGCAGAGTCGGGACTTATTTGCAGATTCTACTTTGAAATATTTTCGCTCGCTTGCCGTAGATTTTCTTCTAAATCGAAACATGCACGAAGCTTTTCGAAAATCCATTTCCATGCCCGGGCACATCGAATATTCCGATACAACGAAAGTCGTTGTATCCCGAATTGCTCTCTCTATTATTTTCCCTCGAAAGAGTCGCACAGTTTTCGGGAAACAAGTTTTATTCTCTCGCGGTTCAAGATTCTAATTTATACGTACTTCGAGATAAGCTTTCCGAGGGAAGTTGTTTCCAAAGACACGCCGATTGCTCGCGACGAGAATACGAATCCTTTCGTTCGGAACAATTGCTCGTTTTCGTCGAATAAATCGCACCGGTTAAAATTTAAGGCGTGTACGCGAAGATATTCGAGCCCTTTTCGGTAGTTGCTCTCGCGTGTTTCGAGAAATCAAGTTTTTCCGGTTGTTGTAGAACTCGTAACCCCAACCGTGTTACGAGTATACTCGATATCGTACAACTTTTATATCGAAGAGAAACCACCAGTTCCTCGTTCCGAACAATTGCTCTGGGCACGTTGGGTATCGGCCAACCCCCCATCGTCCCGCAACACATCGAGGGTGTTCGATTAAACTCAACAAGTTGAACAATTTATTACTCCGCCATAGAACACGGTGATTTTCGATTACCTCGAAGCTTTTCTAATCTCCCGTAAACGAATTTACTCGCTATTCGCCCCGTGAAAATCACCGGGGCAGCGAAGACAGAGAGACGGTCAGCGAGCGAGAATTCGCCAATTTCCATAAATCGGTATGGCCTCCCGTGTCCGTCGCGACGTCGTCGAGAGAGCAATTTGCGTAACTGTCTCGAAAAGTTACGAGTCAGCTCGCAACCCTGTCGCCCTATGTCACCCTGTGTCACCCGCTCCGGCTGACTGTCGCTCGCGGACTAGTTTGACCCCGTCTTGACGCACCTTCGTCCATTTATCAATGACCGTACGTGCATGTTAGATACTGTTGTCAAAAATCAACCGTTCCCAATTAAGGTGCTGGGGTAAGTGCCAAGAGGTGAAACTCAGTCCCCTTACCAAAGACATCCCTGCCTTCCTACTCCGTGGCCAGATCTTCAAGGAACAACGTCCTTATTCGACTCGGTATTGCAATAGCAAACTATCTATCCTTTTTACAATTCCAGAGGCTAACGAAGCAAGCAATCCTACGACATCTGATGACTATACGACTCCAAGTCAATAGCCATCATGTATCGTCACACTCAGACTCTCATACTGAGTCTCGGACTCACATGAGGATCTCTAATAATAAGAGTACTCAATCGCTTAGAGTAAGAAAAGAAAATGTTTATTAAAAATGAATATAACGGAGGCGAAACCTTGTGGGTGAAACGTTACAGTGATTGAGGTTGTCGTACAACTGACTCGAAAAGCGGAAAACTTATATAGCATCGCCCCATGGTCAGCAGGCCCTTGACTTTTATTACCCGACCTGTGTCGACTTCAGCAATGTAAGACGCAACGGAAAAATACGCAGAACAAAATTCAAAATTATTGATATATATGTAATTTTCTGTGCGTGAGTGCATGTATGTCCATGTGCAGCGCATGCAGGAGAGAAAACAAATGAATGGAGATTCGCGAATATGTCGGACAGAGAGTATGAAGTCGTTTTGCTGCAGTGCGCGTTATCGAAATGTTCAATAATAATCTTATTTAATAAGGAAATAAAGTTAAATATTCTAAGAATTCATTCGTGTATTTATTTTTAATAAAAAACCGAACCATTCATTTAACAAAAATATAATCTAATTTCAATACGACCTTTCGCCCAGTCCTCGCACAGGCTAATTGCCCCCAACGATCCTCCAAAATACGTTGACGCTAACATGCACCTCTGCCGTACCTTCGTCTTATCGTAATCAAACTTTTCTCGCGAGGAAGTCCTTCCCCATTTTGACTAAATAAGGAAGCGTAGAAAGTGACACGCTCTTGATCGAGTAAGAACGCTTATAAGAGGCGACGGTAGATTTCGAAGGGCTACATTTTCACTCTCGCGCATTCAGGACCTGCCTCAATCTTTCACTGGCCGATGATGAATGCTCCGCGAGACATGGATCGATGATACGAGCATTTTTCTCGCCGCTCGGAAGTGTCCGTTTAGAAACGAGTCCGGGGCATCAATGGCGGGGAGATAATTTAAATTCATAATTGCACCGGCGAGGCAGATTAAGAATGCATCGGTCTCTCGACCAATTTCTTCGTCTCTCGGCTAAATACTCGAGGAACGTTTTCTTTCCGGTCGGTCCAGATTCGCTCGGAATTATTTAAAACCGAAGTCGGAGAGATAGAGCAGTGAATTTTTAACGTCGCGCGGCCACCGCCTTTCCAGCTATAAATTCCGTTGGCCGGCGTGTATCGTTAATAATTGCAGTTGGGAAATGACGCGTAACAGGTTCAGAAGGCTCCTTTCTTCAAGAGCCTCTTTCTCCCTTGTTACCGCGTAATCCTCGCCCCTAATCCTCCGTCTTCTCCGAACGATTAATGAAACACGACGCTTGACGATCCGGGACTTCCTCGGTGAAACGCAACACTGCGACTAAAGCGCTTTAGACACGGTTTAAGTGCGTTAACTCGGCCAAACGAAAAGGGTACGGTAATTCTTTTTGTCCGGTTAGGAGGGAACCGCGAGTTCGGGATCGTCTGGAGATGTCGGAAAATGGAAAAGAAGGCTCGGCAAACGATTCCTGATTGCGGTGCTGGCGAGAAAGATAACAAGAGGCGTGGAGTAGACAGAGGACACCCCTGGCTCGATCGTTTTACACACAAAGGCTGCGTGCTCGCCCCCGTGGCATTGTCCATGTTCGAGGTGGAGACGAGCTCCACCTTCGACCGTGCTCGTTCGCGTTCTCTTTTTTTATCCACTGTCTTCTCGGGTACAATCGGTGACACTTTGAACTCTGTTCCTCTGTCTTTCACGAACGCCGCTACAATCTCTTTCCATCTCTCGGCTTTTCACCGAACACTTTTCTGCTCTTGTTGTTGTTGCCGGCGAACAATGACCGATTGTCAGAAAGTGTCTCGCGGTATTTTTTCTGGCGTGTGATAGGGAAGAGACTTCGCTCTCCCAGAAAACGTGGTTCGCAGGTCCACATTTTTTTTCATTATAATTATAGTGAGTTTTAACACGTTGACTGCCACACTAAAGTAATTTTCAATTGCATTCAGTAGTGCTTTAATTCTTGACCAATTTTTCTGAATATTTGCTCAATATCTTGTTACATTTATTTTCCATAGATCCATGTTATTAATTGGCGGTTAGAGAAAGGAATAAATTTTTAACAACATACATGTTAAATCAGTATAGATATTTGTCACCCATATAACGTGGCAGTCAACGTGTTAATTTAAATCAACTTTATCATTCAATAAAAGAATAGTATCAACTAAGTTAAACATATTTAATTCAAAAAAACATACTAAATTTGTAAATAAATTTTAAAATTAACAAATAAACAAAATATATTATATATCGTTAAAATCGATCTTTTATGAATATTCTTCACTCCAAATTTTAATTCGATATCTTTTAACCGACTTCGAAAAAGGAGGTGGTTACCAGATATAATAATAGTTCGTATTCTTCGTCAGGATTTATTAATATGCAATACGCCATACCACAATCAACTAGTTATTAGCAGCAACGTTTACTGATGCATTTTTGGTTTTACGCCTCCGAAAAGGTTAAAATATATTTAATATACTACCTAACAAGTGAATAGGTTTCATTCATATTATGTAATTGTATGATTGAATGAAATAGAAATTATTTTATACTTTTTAGTGCATTTCGAAGTCGGTGTATTTTTTTTCTGAAAATTATTTTATTAATCATATATCAAAATGTCACTAAATTTCTCGATTCAGACAACTGTGTCGCGACGAAAAGAGGAATACGAAGTTATCGCTACGTAAGAATAATTGCGCCTTGAATCGAGACTATTCGTAGATCGGTGTACACGGTGCCTCTCGATAAACACCTAAATATCCAATTTGGCTCGGTCGATACCGAGATATCGGTATTGGAATACCGCTATCGATACAGACGGATCGGTACTGGATATCCAGCGATATTGCATTCGGAATTATAGGTATTACGATATCGAGATCTTTAGACCCAATCATCCGAATCAAGATAAGAGCTAACGGTACGAACATTGCGAGAGTATCGGTCGCTTCGAGAGAGGAGTCTAAGTTTCCGAATTTTTTCACCGTTTCCTACGATGCCACCAAGAAGTTTACCGCCGTACTGGGACGATACAAATTTTGTCCCATCAGTCAGCTTGTTTTTATCGTTCAACTCTGTTTCCCTCTGCCGGACTAAAATGTACGATTCAACATCGGATTTATAAGCGGACATGCATCACGGTATTTAATGGCTAGCCATTATCCTAGCGACATTTATCCACGGGACGTGATTTCTTTTTCAAAGCTTGTCCTGGCGGTCTTGGTCGATCGATTAACGAGCTCGAGATGGAAAAGCTTCCCTCGCCAAATGGATTCTCTCGCGCGGGCTACGCTTCGACTCTCGATTACTTATTTAAGTGGCGACCTTTTTTTTCCTTTGCCGTGTTTCCTGCTCGATTGACAAGACGATCGGATCCCTCTCCAGTATCCTCGAATGCCTCCGTAATAGAGATCCTTTTCCGCGATCGTTCCAAGCGAAATGAAATATGTAACGGGACAATCGACGGTACATCCGTCATAGGACAAAATAACGAGTGTCGTTGAATATTTGACGATAAATAGACTGGATGTACCGATTAATGCATCGATGTCTCGTCACCGAATCCGGGACTCGTTTACATTTCACAAAGCCTCGAGATGATCGCGTCGTTGTTCGAACTCGAAGCCGCGACCAACTTTCTTCTCCTTCCCAAAAATCGAGATCCTGGAACTCTTCTCGTTCGAATTATCGATGGACATCGTCTCTATCGATCTACCGTTGCGTGGGCGAGAATTTTATACGCGACGAATCTGACCCACTTGAACGTAAATTAATCTGTTGGAGCCTTGTCGCGGATCGGATGGCTGATTTCGCAACAGCGAAAGTCTCGATTTGATGGCACAAACGCGATATAAAACAGCGTTTACCCGGATTCGAAGCCTTTGTATCCCTTCGTCCCTAAATCTCGGTTAACGTTGATCAATGTAGGTGTTCGCCAAACAACGAACAGAGAAAGAAAAATGTTCGTTAAAGATTTTTGCTGGCTAAATTAGCACAGTCGGGATTTTCTGTTTGCCTATTTTATCCGGCACCGATGTACATGACATTTTCTGCCTGTCTCTGAATACAGTGTTTTTTCGAAGCAACACGATGCATTTTTTCCACTCTTTTTTACCGTGTCATCGAGGTACTGGTCCTGGAGGTGATTTGTTTTTTTGACCCAATTTACCCAGGCTAATATCCAACGTATTTCAACGGAATAACTTTTTCCTGCAGATTTTGATTGCGCGTTTCACCGTGTAACTGTTTCGCTAAGGGAAAAAACTCTGAAGAATAGCTTGGAATCGAAATCTAAACGCGAACTGATGGACGTTCGCGTAAATATTAACCCCTTGCACTATTCTCACTCGTGACGCACTTTTATGTCGGCCATTTTACTCAAATTTTCAATACACTTTGGAGTTCAAGTCCAATTATAATTTGCACAGTCAACGATTGAATAATAATATATTAACATAACATTTCAAGCTTTTCCGTCTGTTTTAATATTGTAGCTATAATTAGTCATTTCTGTCTGACGCACTTTCATGTCGGCCACGATCAATTTTACTCAAATTTTCAATACGCTCCAATTTGGAGTTCAAGTCCAATTATAATTTGCACAGTCAACGATTGAATCATAATATATTAACATAACATTTCAAGTTTTCCCGTCTGTTTTAATATCGTAGCTACAATTAGTCATTTCTAACTGACGCATCTGACAAACAAGTCATAGTGCAAGAGGTTAACAGAACTGCTATTTTCACCGATGGAACGAGTAAAATTTGCAAGAAAATTTGTTAATAGAATCAAGGGTAGTTCCGTGCCGAAGAATTAAATCGTAGAACAAATAAGGTCAATTAGCGAGGTTAATAGAAGAAAAATAGTAGAGTACATAGGCAAATTTACTCCTATGTAAACTAGATTTAATTTGTGATAAGGTCTTCGTCAAGTAGCTCGCGTCATTTAGGCCTCGTATCTCGTATATGACGACTCTGAAATTCTCTTACATCCACTTATATACCTTGCACAACGCTCGCACGTACATATGGGAAAGTTGTTAATCGACTCTCGAGAGCACAACACGCGCTTCCTAAATCAGCTACCGCGATATATTGTCTTAACCGTCTACGACCGAAAATTTCTATGTCCCCGAAAACGAATGAGCCATTTGTTGCGCGACAAGTTTGCAAACTTGGATAAGCATAACGAGCAAAGAGAGAAAGGAAGTTTACGTAAAAACGAAGTTGACGTAAGAGCTGTTGTTTCGGTACGAAACGAGTAGCGTCGATTTCGTAAAATACGACGGTATTAAGGTATTAAGATAAGTAACTTTGGGGAGATTTAGAGAGAACGGGGTTGTTCGGGGCGACGTCAGGAGCGAGAAGAGGGGTCAGCGCCTCGATTTTTCCCCTTGAGCTGTCGAAAATTAAATAAGACAAACCCGGTTAGGGGAGGAACGTCTGTTTGTTTTGACGCGGTTGATTCACTTAGCACCGACGCTCTTTTCCTTTTTCCCGCAGCTTTCCTCGGGCATAATTTTTGCTCGCTCGCCTCCTTCGGAGCCTCTCGCGTTTCTGGGTCGCGCGGTGGCAAAAGGACAACTCGTTTTCTTCCTGCCGCTCCTCTCGAACGATCTTTCGACGTTTATTTTCTCGAGGAACGTGGAAACTGATAGCCCGTAAATGTTGCCGCTTAATCGTTCTCGATTTCCGTCGTTTCGTTGTTTCCTCTCTCGCGAACGCCCACACCGTTTTCCGGTACACCCTCTTCGCTCTCCTATCGATTTCGGATACGCTCGGTAAACGTTAAACGCTGCTTACTCCCCCGCTAAGTTTCCCCGCCCGAAACTTCCATTCTCAAAACTATATCGAGTACCTACTATTTTTCGCTCTTATTTATTCCTGTTACGAACTCGTCTTTTAAGAGTCGATGCCACTCGACGGATGAGGGCCGAGCATTAACTTTCGAGAGCTTCGGAAAATATTATAGAGATCGATCGTACGCTTTTAATTAGCGGTTGTTGCGAGTCGCGTTACGAGACTCCATTTACAGCGCTTTTACAGATGTCGTATACGTACACGTTCTCGAGGAGGACCCTCTCGATCCCGTATAGACTAGGAAATTGCTCGACGACCGTACGATTCGAGCGTATGCTCGATTAACGAAGTAGCTTTCTGCTCTCGAGTGCTACGTATGCGGGCCGAAAAATTTCTTCTCGATTCGTGGAATATCCGGAGCGCTTAAGGTATTCGCTATCACCGGTTTATATTATTTTAAGGTTTATATTATATCGCTATCACCGGTTTATACTATAAGCCATTTCGAATTGCGAAACACAAACTCAAGATTATAAGAACTTAAACGATTTATTAGAATACACAACGTAACAGCACGTCCGAGTCTTTCAAAGTCTCGTAGTTCTCCTATTCAAACATCGCGGTTGCTCCCAGCTACCGGAAGTCCTGGCCACTCGATCCGCTCGTCCTGACGAGTTCCGTGGATCTCTTCAATCTGAAGCCAGGACTAGCTTCATTGCATTTATCGTGAGCTGTTTCACGTCGCAACAATATTATATGGATCAAGAAATAATCGCGTCTGGGAATTATCGACGTTTTCCTTCTTTTCTGTCTGACAAAAGATCCGGTCCAAATATACCGAAACACGGTTTGAATCGTTTAATCGGTAATACAATACAGAACCGCGCGATCGAATGTAAAGTAAAGCGTAATTTATTCGATTCTATAGACCGCGATACAATAGATGGATTAATTATATGAATTATCGACAATCGATACGCGATGCGGTTCTCAACCGCGGCACGAGAGGATTTATTACCGCAAAAAAACGAGGTTACTCTTTTGTCGGAGATCGTCGAGCTCGTCTAGAATCGAACGACGCACAGTGGAGTATTTGCACCAAAAAGGCGGACATAACACAATTTTAAAAATTTTGCAATAAGTGTAAAATTTCTGGTGCTTGAGTTAAATGTATGAGAAACAATGTATCAACATCGTTTTCGTTATGCAATCATAAAGTTCTTCAATGAAACTGAAGGATTTCATCACGCGCTTTCCTTCCTTAACAATTGTCCAAAACGCGACGCTTATATATTCAAAGTTTTTCACTATTTTGGAAAAATTTAATACATTGTTATTATATGCAAACTTTTCAGACACATATAACCTTCATTTTCCAACGGGTTTTACTTTGTTATCGTACATATTTGTCTAATAATTAATGTTTGCATATGATCGATCATTTAATCATCTCTTTTTACGATTTTAAAACTTCATTAACCCTTTGCACTCCTTAATTTCTATTACCTACCAACTCCTTTATTTACAAAATAGATCAAAAAGTTCTCAGTAAAATATATTGCAGCAGTATGGAGTATGTGACAGATACATTGTTCATTTATTATAAATAGTAAATAAATGAAAGTATATATATTCAATTAATCTACTTATCTGAATTATTTAAAGATTCATATCACAAACCTTATTCAAACTTTGAACATTCTTCAACTTGAAATTTCGGTCCAACTATAAATTGCATTATCAAGGATCCCTGAATATAAAATGTTCACAAGATTTTAATTTTCTTCGTTCGTTTTAATGTTGTGGCCTTTATAGTTAGTCTTGACTGACGCATCTGTTAAATAAATGGCACGGGAAGAGCTTAATTTTGATAAAGTTATAGAAGTTTAAAGAGCGCATCAATTTTAAAATACTCCTGTCCGCCTTTTCGGTGCAAATACTCCACTGTGCGACGTTTCGACGCTAGACGTAAATCTAAATGGACCGGCAAAAACTGCTAATTAAACGAATGATCGTAAACAGAGCCGTCGCTGGAGTTTGCGGTGCCTTGGGTAAACGTTATACTAAAACAGATTTTCGACTCTATTGGACGCTTCGCAAGATCAACCAAACCTTAGCAAAACTAACTTGGCGATAACCCAAATTCGATTACCATAACTCACCGCGTACTGCCTTTGAAAACCTGGAACAAAAGCGATACGAATTAATTGATCGAATTCCAACGAATCGCCTTTACACGGTACCCGGAGTCGTCTTTACAAATATTTTCACGGATTAACCGGTTTTTGCGATCCTCGTTCGCTCGAACGAGGGACGTTAGCCTAAAGATTACCGCGAATTCTATCGTTAAGGGTGAAGTGGGCGATAAAAAGCCGTTATCGTAGCTACCCCTTCGCTCGAATAGTCCAAAGAGTATTTTCACTCCGAATCGCGTGGAGTTTGCCGACTGTTTAAACGACGGTAATAGAATAAGCAAAAGTGAGACCGCGAATGTAAATGAAAAATTTATGATGGAGCATTCTCGGCTAACGAGTGGTTGAAGAAACGGGCAGAAATTAGTGAATGCAACTCTGGCTGGCCTTCATCCCTCTTCTTTTCATTCGTGGTAAAAAGACACTCGAAAAACAGTTTTCATCTCATTCTCATCCCCGTTTCTAAACGCTATCCTCCACGGGGATTCATCGCTGCCCCATTTACTAGTTTCAATGACGATCATCGTGGAAAAGTGAGCTTTGGTCTCGCCTAGACGAGTACGTGAATGGCTCATGGTCCAATTTCTTGTTCAATTTCGAAATTGGTTTATTAAGCGCGTTTCGCCAGTTCTCTGGCAAATACGTTAATATTACGCGGTTTTGGTTATTTTGAATTAGTACTATACGGTTCGTTCGTTGATTAAGCAATTGGTTTATTAGGTTCGTTTTGTAAATTCGACGATGTACGGTACACAAATGACGATATATCGCGCAGTTACACAATGGATAAACAACGAACCGACATTTACGAATCGGTACACGCGCGAAATAATCGAGCGATTATTATGTTTATGCAAAAAAGCAACGATAACGCGATTACGGTCGAATAATTGAAACGAAAGGAGGTATCGTAAATAACCGCGAAAAGCATCCCGTCCGAACACGGAAAACAGAGATTTCAGAGTCGATTATATCATCGATTTAGCTTGGTTCAGCAATCGAAATTCAATTCAGGTGCTTGGGGCGCATTCTCTCTTTCTGGTGTAGGGACGCTTTCGGAATCGAACGCTGCCTCGATTACTATACATAGAGAGTCAGCCAGCTGAGGGACAATCGTCAAAGCCTCGAATCGATGCCCATTGCACGTTTTCCCTTTGCATCCCTGTACAAGCACGGTTATAATTAACAGGAGTAGTATCATCGCTGGATAGAGTTTCGCTCCTTGCAACCTCGATCGTCTTTTACTACTGGAAATTGGATTTGCCTTTCGCGGGAAATGCATCCTTTTTCGCCGCTATATTTCATTCGTTCTCGCGAATATAAACGACCGACGATACAGTCGCTCGATCGAAACTTTCTTCGGCACGAATTCTTTGGTCTTAAAATTGATTAGTTCGTTCAATCCGTGAGAGTATACTCGAACCGTGCCCTATCCGATACGGAGCTCACTCGAATTACTGGGTTTGTAAGGATATCTCGAGCCTTCTTCGACCCAATCTGGAACCGGGCTGATTTGCTTTGCAAAGATGTCTCGAGAATTTTTCGAGCCAACCCGTGTTCGATACTCGATTTAAACCGTTTCGCGAGGATACGATTTAAGGGGGGATCCTGCTTTAGGAGCCCAAAAGGAGCGTTTTTTAGGACAGAAAAAAAAAGATGACCCTAATGAACTTTTTAGATTATTTTACATGTTTGAACAAGAAAAAAACAATTTTTGTGCAGAAAAATATTCAAATGCAGCCGATTTTTATGCACATCTGTGCAACGCCTTTCAATTGCAGGAACATTTTTAAAATCTTAAAACCTCGAAATTATGATAAAAATGGATTACTTTTTAAAAATGATTAATAAATGTTTATGAATTATTTTGTTAAAGTTGTTGTTTCAAATAAAAATCACAATTTTTTATTACTTTAAGTCAATTATAGGACTTTCAGTTAATTTTGAAAATGGTCTAAGTCAATTCAAGGTTTAAAAACAACATTTTTCTATGAAATTCACATCTATATCCTATGAAATTTCATATCTATAATAAATTTCCATTAATAAAGACTAACAAAATTGTAAATTTAAATGTCGCATAATATAAAAATATTTTTTAATTTATTCAAATGCGATTCAATAAATAGCTCGAAACAAAAAATATGACTTACAATTAGATAGACCACTTTCATAATTATGGGCACAATTGCAGTCTCCAATCGGCGGGAAAGATGCAGTTCGTAATTTTCATCTGAAATTAAAAAACCAAAGAGAATTCTAATTTTCATAGTCTTTCCTTCTATTTGAACTAAGAAAAACCAAAAAAATTGTGAAATTGTAAAAGTTTCTCAGGTTTGAAGAAAAAAATTGTTTCAACTTATTAAAAAAGTTGTTTAAAAATATTTTTCCTGAATTTTTTTTAGTTCAAATAGAAGAGTATATAAAACTGAAGCTAACAAGCCTCGGTTTGTTCAGTGCTGTATCTTTAAAACTGTTATGAATTAACCTCTATAACTTTGAGTACATATTCTTAGATACATTAGGAATAGATTTAAGCGATAAAAAAAAAAATCGATTTTTTGTGCCTCCTAAAGCAGGATCCCCTTAATACTTTCCTGATCGATCTCTTTGTTAATACTGTACACGCGGAATTACTGCAGACGTCGATTAAAATTACAAACGACGTTTGTAGGGTTGACGCGAAGATAGTTCGGTAACGAAGCGTGTCGCAGAGATTCGCGGTATCACCCAGGAGCAGGGATCTTACCCAGAGCAAAGCATCTAAAACGTTGGTATGACGGTTTCCGTTAACGCACGGTGTTTGTTCGATATCTGTTAGAGACGTTAGACGCCGCACCGGGCGAAACTGAATTCAACTCTCGCAGTTAACCAAGAGGAAACAGAGGAAACTGCGAAGCACGAACCAGCAATTAACGTTGCGTTCGAAAGCGCATCGCGTCCCACGCGTTCCTTAATTAATCGCGAGGATTAACGAGTTCCGCGCTGATGGGACTGCGACGAGCGATCCCGCGGCAAACAACCATCGTCTTCGAGAAACACCGTGGACGTTGAAAAATCGAACCTAAAGGGACTTCCTCCGACGAATCGTGGAAAATCGAACGAAAATAATCGCGAAACCGTGTGCGAGCACGATGCTGGCGTGCGTGTATCCGGCGGAGAACTTCAAGTTGAAAGCCGTGACGGTGAAGCTCCGACACGGACGATCCAAAAGAAAGACGAAACTTCTTTCCGTCAAGGAGAAATTGGCCGACAACAAGGAGGTAGAATGCAACGAAACCTCCAAGCCCGAGAACGAGGTAAGGTCCTTTACGTTCCGAAAACCCTAAAATCCTCTTTCGATCGGACCGTCACCTACGATGCTGACTTTGTCGACCAAATTTTAACTTTTTCCCGGCTCTTATCGGCTATTTTTAATCCGACGGTCTGCCGTGTTCGATGGAATATCGATTTATCGGAAATTCGATATTTCCGTGGTCGAATCGAACGATTCCATAGTTGTTCGCCATTTTCAATCGCGAATCTTTCGAAAGAAGATTACTCCGCGACAATAAATTACCCGGATAACGTTAACGAAGAATAGACGAAGTCAAGAATATAAATAGCTTTTAATGTAAAATTTTATACCGAGTCGAGAAGTTTTACGCGGTGTTTCTCACTTTAATGGCTCGTTATCTCAGCTAGTTAGTTTCGCTGGTACTTTAATCTTGTACATATATGTTGGCACAGTGTTGTCTTTTTAAGTTGTACTTTGAGCGTAATTGTATCGAGGTGAGATCTGTGGGAACATTTTCGAACTATTTTACGATCCTCTGCCATCGCTTAGCATAAATGTATCGAGAAAATTATGAATTTTATGGGAAGAATACGTAACGCGTCTTTTAATCTTACACGCTGCTACGTCGATTATAGCCCGGTCTGTTGCTGCCTAGAACGACCATGTTGAGGAAATGATAAATTCTGTGGAAGAATTTTGTAAGGTATTTTTCGATTTAAAAGTTTGCTGTGTCAGATAGAATCTTGCTTCACTGGTACTTCAATCTTCCTCTGCCGTCATAATATTTTCTTTCTCACCGTGTAATGGTGGCATACTTATATCTCAAACGCGATAAGTTTCACGAGAAAAATTCTGTAAAATGTTTTCCATCGGAACAGTTTGTCGACCGAAATATCTCGTCGAATTTATTCCTTCGCAATTTTATCATCGCGAACATTTCATTTTTAATTAATAATCAAATTTTCGCACGATCGCCAATCAACGAATCAAATTCAATTTTAAACGTCTACCTGAAAATGAAATTGATATCTGACGGAATTTTGTTCAGGGGTTAGGTGAAACAAAAACACGTACAGATTATAACATCAATAATTATATTCAAAATGGAAACTAAAAAGAAGAAGAGCCTATAGTTGAATTCGGTGTTAAGACATCGAGCGCGGTTAGAACTAAAACTGCAGTATATATGTTCATACCTGGAGCACTCGCAGACCCTAATTAAGCAATAACGTTCAAGGATGTAGGGTTTTCTAAAAACTGTGAAAGCATGTTCAAGGCTTTAGCTTTATTTTTAACGGATAATATAATTTTTAACGCTACAAAAGCGAAACGCGAGTTATATCGAGAATTCGTGGAAATCTAGATTCCTAGATTCGCGAAGGAATTTCTAGTCTTTAAAATCAGATATACTCGTATCCACCGTACCCTCGATCTCCTACGTCTTCATGAAATTCTATCCGGGAAAGTAGCCCGGTCCAGTATCTGTAATCACCCTAGGCACCTTATCACCCTTATCCCCTTTCCCCTAAAGCTCGTTATCGTTTCTTAAAGGCAGGGGTGCCGAGCTAACGTATAAATCTATTTATCTGCGACAAGCTCGAAAGACGCGGCTTCGAACGTTCATTACTTATTCACGATAAAATACGCGTAGGCAAGGGAAAAGACGCGTCATAGTTTAGCGGAGCTAAACACACGGTAGTTCATCGGGGTAAATAATAGTTGGTAAAGTTTGTAAGACGTTATAACAGGTACTGGATTGGCCCCCAAGGATTATTTCGATGAAATTTCACCTGTATTCGTGCGTATTCCTGCTAAAATGTTCTTCGTCTCTCGTCGACGAATTTCCTTAATTACCAGAGGGAAATTATCGTGTCTGGAACCGTTCCAAAACTCTGTCTCATTTATCCTCGAATATTAAGTTTCCCCGGTACAGAGACGCTTATTTCCATACTTCTTTCCTCGCGAGACTCTTTAAAACTCGTCAGATCGTTTCGGATGTCAATTTGTTCGACTAATTTTTAGCCCTCCCGATTATCTCGCTCGAGCATCGGCGTTACGCTTTCGCAGTCTTTTATCGGGCCAACTTAAGGAAAATCGCGCGTTTCCGGGAGGTTTAATCCAACTTGATTTACGACAAAGGAAATAAAATTCGTTTCCATTCCATTTAACATCGGCAACGGTACCCATTAACACTGGATCTTGAAAGTTAATTGGTTTTTAACCACATTTCCGCGCAACGCTGGTCTAGTTCGCTCCCGTGTGTTATTTTCCTTATATCCGGCCCCGTCTCGTTAATGGCTAAGCAAACGAATAAATAAACGATCCTGCATACCAACCGACATACGAGCAAAACACGGCTGTATATCTAGGCTATCTTTTTATATAAAATGCATTACAAAATTCTTTCTGTAATCTTAGCATTTCCTATGCTAACAAAAACAAGTACATGGTTTTATTAGCGTGTAAAGGTAATTGCTGCCGAGATAATCACAGCATTGCCCCGATTTGGATCACAAAGCTGTTCCGAAGTACCTATATAATCCAAGTTCGGACGCGTGTCGATATTCGTGTCTCGACACGATATCGCTTCGATTCGGAGACACAGCTTAGAGTTGGTAGTTCGGGTCCTAGATGTGTCTCGACATCCGTCACTTTGAGCTATGATATTACTTTGCTCCGGGTCAGACGAATCCGGCAATCATTCGTCGCTTCAAATTTTGACATATAAGGATTTAGGGATTTAGGGACGCAGAAATAACCGGGCACAGAGATCCAGAGTGTTATGAATTTAGGTGAATATGGGCATATTGCGATGCGGAAATGCGGGGATAGAGGTATCTAGGGATCTGGGGACATAATGTACGGAGCATGAAAATTTTTCCTTGTGGAATAATATAATATAGCGATCTTCAAGATGTAAAAATATAGGAATCTAGAAATAAGATGTGGGTGTAAAGTATTGAGACAGAGAAATATGAGAATATAGGAACGCAGTTTTGGTACAGGGTGTAATACAGTGTAGGAATTCCAAGAATTCGAGTGTATGGAGATGTAGGTAATTCCGTGCGTTGTAATTCGTCACGTGGTATCGCCACGAGTTGTACCGCGCGCACATATTGTTACACATTCAATTCACACGTGCTATATTGCGACCCATTGTACACCGACCTGCAATGTCGCGACGTACCAGCTATTATATCGCCACGAGTGCTATCCAGAACATATAATCTATAATACAGACGCTTTCTATTAACTAGTTTATCGAATGCCACTGCGTCTGCTCGCATGATCCAGATACCACAGCCATGTTCGATACTCCGAAGTTCACTTCGTTTGAACGTTAAAACGTGGCATGAACTATCGTACACTTTCTAAACTGGATCGTAAGAAATTGCAATTTTCGAAGCGACTCGATAGACATCCTTTAGATCCAACGCGAGGCATCTAAGCAGTCGCTGGTCGAGTCGTAATCTCGCCAAGTGTTCGAAACAACGGCCGTAGGAATAATCAACCGTTGGAAAAAAATTAACGAGAGCTCAGTGTGCTGTATAAAAATACCCTCCTTTTTTAACCGAGACACCGGTTCGAGGGAAGAAAAGAACGGAAAATTATGCGCCGTGAAGCGCAACGAGCTTGAAAGGATTCGACGCGAATCCTCGGTTTAAGAAACGGGATATAAAGTAGAATTTTCATGTTTGCGGGAAAGAACTTGAGGATCTATAGAAGATCGTCGGTTTGTTACTCGGAACAGAATGCTGCTTTTCTATTGAAAATACTCCCCGGCAAAGAATAAAAACGGCATTATTTAGGTCGTTAGAAAGGGAAGCGAAGTAGATGGAACAACAGTTTCGGAAGCTTTTACGAGATAAATCTACCCGTAGAAAGTTGAGTTAATAAAGATAACTAACGCGAGGTAAATATGAAAGTTCCCTTATCTAGATGGTTATTCGATTGTTCTCGACATTTTTGCATTTTAATCGCGCATCGCGCGCAACCGTATAGCGGTAGATTACGTGCAGTTACGCCACTCCGATTCAACAATCGCGTTCTTACTTTTGACGAACATATTTTAATTAAAAATTTATCATAAACGTACCGATACCGGTAAGCGAGGAAAACGACAAGATACGAGGGTCATTCAATAAGTAAAGAGACAAATAGCTCAAAAACGGTTTATTTAAATCTTTCAAAATTAAGGCTATTTTTCAGCATAATCACCCTCCACGGTTATGCACTTGTCCCAGCTTCCTAATTCCCTTGGCGAAGAATTCTTTCGGTTTACCCCGAAGCCACTTTTGCACCGCTAACTTCCTCATTGTTAGCAAATCTTTTTAAACCGATCAACCCACTTGTAAAAATTCGCACGGTTCATACAACTTTTACCGTACTCAACATTCTAGAAGAAATTTCACTTGGTTTTACACCTGCGACTAAAAATCTAATGACTGAGCGCTGCTCTTCTAAGGTGCAACCTTCTAGTAGACATGGTGAATTGAAAATTTTGAGGTTATGTTGACATAAAATGAAATAGCTGATCATATCCCAAGGTTGCCAACAAGATTGTACAAAATAGTTTTAAAATTATAGAATTTGTCTCTACTTATTGAATGACCCTCGTAAAATATAGAAAACGTTATAGTTTGTTCGTTGAACGCGAAAGGAAAAATTCCGCGAGGAAGATCCTGCGAGTATCGAAGATCTCGAACAAGAGGATCGGCTAATTCGATAAAAAGTAAAGATTGAAGACGGTGCGATACGGCGAGCATCCGTCGTCTTGGTGCATCGTTTCGTTGACGTACGAAGGTTACCAGGAGTCCTTGTCGCTGAGGAATTCGAAGGGCCAGGTCGTCCTTGGGATTCTACTTGGTATCGGCGGCCGGTCCTCTCCAGATGGTGCACGAGGTCAAGCAAAAAGAACTCGGTCCACTGGTCCGGACCTACCACTCTTCGTCTCGCTTTTTCTTTTGCGCCGCGTTACACCTTCCCTCCTTCTTCGCCTACCCTTCCGTTTTTTCGTTTGTTTCTGCTGCCCGCGAAATCGCGTAATCCTCTTCTCTCTCCGCTATCATCGTTTCTTTCCTCCTCCTCCTCTTTGCCGCGTTGCGAAATGGCAGGCTGACATTTAGACCGCTCTGTCGCCTCCCTGCAACGCCAGGAGAAACTGCAATGGGTTTACCTTACGGCTTCACTTCTTCGTTATTTTTTAGAATATAAATAATTCCCTTACAAGCGATATACACCTTACATTTCTCGTTTGTTTATTGCCATGTTCCGCGAGGTCTGCTAGGAAACTAAAACTGTTTCGCTGCAGTGATTTGTGTACCGAGATGGTCCTATTGTTGTGTCGAGAATTTCTATTTTTACGCGAACATTCTGTAAGATCTCAAAAATATTTAAATGGTTCCAGTATCTTCTTTTCCTTCCTTACGTATCTTGAAACGTATAACAAAGTCTTTAACACTAAACCTACCGGCTTATAATATGTACTTAATCTGAGATGAAAAATGGAGTCAAAAAATAAATGAACAAATGATAAAACATAAATTAGTACACACATTAATTCTTTATCTTGATGAAGATCCATACAGAAATCAGAAGAATCAATTCAACAAAATGTGTCATTTATAATAAGGTTCTTGTAGAACGGTCATTTGACCGGCTTGGTAGTTTTAGTGTTAAAAAGAGTTATTAGACCAAAAAAATATCGGAAGTCATACATTCGACCTCGAAGGTAGCTAACCCGTTCGCGGTTGCGGTGTTCGGATGAAATCGTAGAAGATTAGCTCTGTGAAACATTGAGACTATTCAACGTATGTTCGCAAAATGATTTAGCTGATGTATCGTTAACTCTGTTTCAGTTACCAGTGGGCGGGGGTGGTGCTGTGCTGGTGCTCAGCGAGCTTGAAAGCATGGCGGCCAGGCAGCAGCGGGAAATTGCCCAGCAAAGGCGCCTCCTGGAGCAGAGAGAGGCCCGTCTGGCCGTGCTTCGAGGCGCACAGGTGAGCCCGAACCCTATTCGACCACCCTTTAACGCGGAAATCGTCCTGGAAATTGCTCGACAAAGCTCTAGCAGATATTACTGGAACTGGACTCTAGCTCGACTCTCGATGCGTTCCGCTTCCGCTCGACGATGAGCCCGGTTTCCGTTGCTTAATTAACCAACATATTTCCACACCCTCCGCGAATTATCCTTCTAACGTTATTTTAACGCGTTCGGTTGCCTCCCGCTACGCTACGAGAGAACAATTTTCGAAAATTTTCAATTCCATCGACGTTGTAATAACACCGTAACGTTCTCGGTGCAGATGTTTCCGCGTTCGCGGAAATAATTAAGAGAAGAGTAGAATCAACTCTACAGAAACGATCGTTTAACGTTATTTTAACCCGCTTGACCCACAATGACGAAGCAACCGCGCGACGCACCAGCTGCGTCGTGAACTTTTCAAACAGGTACTTTATGTGTCAGTGACCAGGTGCGCGAAAAAGCTGTCGGACAGACGCAACATTTATGAGAAATCATTTTCGAATAGCGTCAATTTTATGTAAAATATAAATTTCATTCGTCGCGAATACCATCGGTTTACCTTTTTCAATCAAGCTCAATCGATCGAATACACAGAGACTCGTTTCGAGCCCTATATTTTACGCAGAGTCGATGGAAACGAACGATGACTCGAATACCGAAAACCAAACAAACGATTCCGGTTAATAGCCCTGTCGTTTTATCGGATAATCGTTCTCAGCTTCATCGATCGTTCACGCTTCCTGACACGAGGAACCGACAGATGGATCTCTCGTTCAAGGTCAAGGTCACAACCAGCAAGGTCAGCCTAACGGTTACCGAACCAACCGGTCGTTTTCGTTTTTTTCATCTCGAAGACGTCGATTTTCACGCGTCACACGGAACATGGCCAGCGAATCGATCGTCGACCATTGGCGTAACTTGCATTCTTTTCTGCCGCGAACCACGTTCCTGCCTTTACCGATTCGTTCGTCGATAGAGCACCGTGGATAATCGAGTAACCCTTTGACATCCGGAGATTTAGGAACGTGGAAATATTCTTGCGTTTCTCGTAGCTCGAACACGATTCGAAGCAACAAGGTGATCGTTTTTGAGGCCCATCTTATTGGTCCCTTTGGAGTTACGCCAATGTCAACGACGTAACATGCAATTCGAATCGCGAACACCTGTCGGCTTTTCGAGATTCTTTCCGCTCGTACTCTCGGGCTTTTCAGAGCTCTCGTGCACGCCAGTCTCTTTTGTGGCGGACGGTCGACTTCGACAAGACTAATAACCGCGACCGAACACGTAATTGCTAGTTATTTTTGCGCTCCGATCCCGATTTGCTCGAACGATAGAGATCCGAGGTGCAACGAACCCTCGATCACTGACCACCGCCCGGGCCATTATCCCCCGAGGAAGCCTCAGGATCGTGCGAAACACTTTATTACCGAAATCGTTACCAGGAATTCCTTTTTTTCATTCAGACGTTTACTCGATGTACTTCCTTCAAATTGCTATGTAAATAGCACTTTTATCCGTGCGAAGAATCACCTGTTATTTCTAAGGGATATTCCAATCGGCGCGTCTAACGTACGATAGCAACTCGATAATTGCCACCCTACGGATAATTCGTTCCACGGAAGTTTCGAGGTTTATATATTAGATTGTCCGGAAAGTTCGATAGGCGGCATGAAATGTTATTTAGAATAATTTTTCGCCAAAAAACCTAAGACGTTCTGGAAGGACTTCTCAAGTTATATAAAAAACGGAGAAAGGTTATAGATCATGGCACCTATATAAATACCAAATTTAAATGAGCTGTGTTTCAATTCCCCTCAAAATCGGCACGAACTTTGCACGACCCAATATTTCGAAAGTGTATTTTAACACTAAACCTACCGACATATAATGTATGCTTACTTTGAAATTAAAAATGAAGTTAAAGAATAAATATACAAACGACAAAACATAAATTAGCACGCATATTTATTCTTTATCTTGATGAAGACTTTAACAAAACAACTTTAATGTTACTTTAACAAAATGTGTACCTTATAATAGGAAACTTGTGGAGCGATCATTTGACCGGTTTGGTAGTTTTAGTGTTAATAAAGAGCGTTCGCGACAGACAGGAAACAGTCGTCGAACGTACACTGCCGTTATAGTGTCATAAACCTCAGATTCTAATAACAGGTTACATAACTCGAGTTCAATCTCGATGTAATGGAAAATAGAAAATTTGATTCGATAGGCGGTCGTGAAAACGTTAATAACATCGGTAGCCAGCGATTCAAAATCCAGATCTATCGAACACGATTTTAATCAAGCCACCCACTTGATTCACTTAACCCGCATCGTTTTACGAGCTAGCTAAGCGTGTAACGCGCGAACTCTCCGGGCTCTTCGGAGATGACGGGATCAGAGCGAAGAGACGACTTCCTGTCTCGTATGCTTACCTCTTAAGAGCGAAACAGCTTCCTTCTTCAATGATATTAACGAGATTAAGCGCGACTACGAGCATGTTGTCTTCCTATCGACTAGCCAACGTGTCGCTCTAATCTTGTACCGGATGATACGATGCTGATCGCTTTAGAGCTTGATGCCTCGTTGGGTCCAGAAGAAAGGCTGTCAGTTAGCAAATTCTTGCTCGAACTTTCCATAGACGCTCAGGAACTTCGGAACTCTTGATGAGCCATCGACCGCAACAGGAACTATGAATGTTTTCAAAACTATCGAGCGCCACCTGTAACGCGCTCAAATTTTTGCTTATTTTCTTTTATACCGGGAGCGTAGGTTTCTTCTAACAAAAAATATTGGTGTTCTGATAGCACATAATGTTACATATCCTCTTATCTATACGTGCCATACTCCGGGCGCACAGTTCCGATAAAATCATATACCCTTGCAAATGGTACCCGGTTCATCAGTCATTTCGACAAACATGAAATATAAAAAGCAGGAATATCGGGACACGCGTTACGCACAGAGCTTTTCATCGGCAAGCAGCTATTCAAAGCAACGCGAAAGAAGCTCGGAGTCAGGACTCAACCTGGATTTCCTAGGACTCGAAGCCTTAATCCTGCGGCGGTAGGAGCTCGATACCGAAGATGGAAAGTTTTATTCGGTCATCGGTTTCCTATTCGTTGCCAGGATGTTCGTCTACGAGCTGCAAAGACTTTTTAATAGGTCGACATTGCGCACTGCGATAAAAAGGGTGTTCTGGTGCTGGTTAATTTCGAGGGATTAAGGAACTGCGTACCAAGGTAACTCGACTAAATTTCTTCTTTCTCTTGTCGTTAAGTGACTTCCAGCTAGGACGGTGTCGACCATTTTCACGCTACCTGAAGACAAGAGACGTAATTGTCAGACGTTGTTCTCGGTAGCTCCGGGTCTCAATTTGTTCCACGCTGCACGCGGTGTTTCTGGAACCTTGTTTCGTTGTTGACCCTGTTGCGAATAATCCTTTTATGTCGGTATCCGAAAGCGCGACTGCGACGTTCGTGACACGTTATTTTAAACAGAAAATGGGTACACGTAACCATGAAATATTACGAATTGAAAGGATACAAGAATCTGTAACCGAGGATATAGGAGATCCAATTGCACAGACAGATTCGCTGGAAAGTCTATTCCGCGATCGATTTCCCATTCGGCTTCCCAATTCTCTTTCGCAAATTCGATAGCGTTAAGTTATTCGTGTCCCTAGCGTGATAGAGTAGCGGGACAAATAGGGTCGTTTTATTTGATCACTCTTGAAATATTCTGCGCGTACTGTTTTGCTTGCTGTAGCGTGCTCGGTCTGTTTGGCCCACGGGTGTTTCGCCGTATTCAGACTGTTGTATCTAGCGGCTACTGTTTACTGTTTCAGGAGCCAGCACAGCAGGAACAACTCGCCAGATTGAGGCACAGGCTGGACCAACAACAGAGCAAACTGAATCGGTTGCGGTTGCTCAGATCGCAGACCGACCAGTCGCGTGCCAACAACGCCACGTTGAGTAAGTCGATTAAAAATCCTCGTTAATGCTTCTGCTGTTAACTTTCCGAACGATCGATCTAAATCCACGGAACGAGATTATCCTCCGAAACCGCTTTACGTTTCCAACAGATAGTTCGTGCAGTTACGACAATCTCGATGTTTGGTTCGTAAGTTTATATTTCATTGCTCGAGAACGCGTTCGCTTATCAAATTAGTATGCGCATACATTGACCGTAACGCGTGCGCGAAATTATTCAGAACATAGACTCTCGTAACAATATCGGAGCGATAAAAATCAGCGAGATAAACCGTATTCTCCATCGTTAACAAGTATTCGATTAAATCCCGCGGGGAGTTACGATTAATCCACCACAAGAAATGAACCCAACCACCCTCGCTTCCACAATCCCCTCGGAACGAGGCAAGCCGTGTAAATTCCAGCGAAGCCATTCGTCGTAGACCGTGTCCCGTTCCAGCAGGGTTGCTCGTCTAACCCTCTAGAACGAACGACGATAAACTTGGTTAATCCAATTCACCGGGAGCATTCTGGTCCAGCCTGTTGTGTCGGCATATTGCGTTCGAAAGTGAAAGTCCGATGTTGGCGCGACTCGAACGAACGGGAGACAGGGAAACAGCACGTACGAACATGAAGAAGAGATACGTTCGAGAAGTTCTGCACAGAGAAACGTAGAATTTTTCAAATTCGAGCCGAACGCGTGGCGACTTAACGCCGTTCTTCCTATTTGCTCGCCCTACCTTTACCGTTTTCAAATCCTCGGATTTGCGAGTTTCCGCGTTTTGAATTTCAACATTTCTACCAAACCCTCGAAATTCTCTGTTCGAACGCGAGAGATATCGCGTATAAAGAATAGAAATTCTTGACTCGTATCGTTTTGTGACGAGCGCATACATGATCCAAGAATATCGATATCTGCATCGCGAACACGGCGAGCCTCTTCGATAACCGTAGAAGAGGCTTTTGATTCCTCTCTGGCCGTGACTTTTTTGTGTGGCAAGTCCACAGCCAGGAAAGCGAATTCCCGTAATCTGCAGAAGGATCGAAGCGTCTCGTAAAAGGATATCGAACGACCACCACGCTTGTCGAGTATCGAATTCAATAAAGATTTGCGGACAAAATGGATCCCATCGAGGACGATGCGTTTTCTTCGACGAAAGAGAAGATGCTGCTCTTCGTTTCGGATGATACATACCCTGTACGTTTATGGTCACGATCCACGGATCCTTTTGTGTCGATCCTTTGAAAGCGAGCCTCCAGGATCCGTGTAGAAATAACTCGGATAAGATTGCTCGCGTCTTTTGCTTGTTTTCTGTTTTGGACACGTACGAGTATACGTGCTCGTATTAGAAAAAAGTAACGTTTATGTAATATTAAAAAAAAACTATTATTAAAGCAACGATGAAATACTATTCGACTATTTCATTATTTCCACTCTGCTATTTTACGATCCTGCTATTTACAGTTCGACAATTGTACTTCCGTCGCTAAAAGCCGAGAACGAATAGAATCCGAGATTGAAATGGAACGGTACTGCATGCACTCGGTGATAGTACTCGCTCCGTTCGTACGCGCGAAGGAGCTAGTCACAGGATGCGAAACGTTTGCATTCTTGAAGTTTAATTTCGTTTCGCTTCTCTCTCCCTTGGAAAACTTTATCGAAATTGTCGTCGAAAGGAAATTCGACTTTCCAGGAGTCTCGCGAGCACACTCGGAGCTCGTTATCCGTCGCGAAGAAATCGGGCTAATTCTCGACGTCTGTTCACGAATTCGACGACCATCGTTCTCTTCGTTATCCGATCCATTGTGTCTGACACTGATTTTCCAAGGGCGTGATTCTCCAGCCAGCGAGTTTAGCAGAGAGTTTCGTGGTCGTAAGTCGAAGATTAGGCCGATGAAAAGCGCAATCGAGCGAGAAGCGAAGGGTGAAGCGAATGTTAGGACTTTCTGATAGCGTTACTCGCCGAAAATACGCTCGATCTATTTCCTGTGGAATCGCGAAACTTGCTGGAACACGGGTGTCGAACTTTCCGATAGGGAGACTCTCCCGTTTGTCGAAATACCTTTTGCCGAAGAGCCTCCTTTCGCTCATACGCTCTGCTCGCTTCTTTGACACTTTCGACAATTTTCTTATTTTCTTGAAAACAAAGTTTCCAAGAAGAACCATCTTACCGTAATCATCGGGAAAGCGTATTCTTCGCTTAAAGATATTTTCCGAAGCTCGCGAGTAATTCTTGCAATCCTGACGGTTCCACGGCTTATTTGCAAAAAAAAAAGAAAGAAAAATCAGCGAATTAAACGAGCGAACGTATGGCTTCTGACGGAACGCGCTTTAATTAAAGGGAGCTTTTTCAGACGAGCTCGACGAACATTTCGTCGTGGAATTAAGTGTAGGTAGCTTGGCTAAATTTCCTTTGCGCGTAAACGAAGATTTTTTGCCTCCTTATTTTCAACCATGGAACGTTTTCCGAACTTTTGTACGCTTTTATGTCCCTTTCCGCGAAAATTTCAAGTAGATGCACTGTCCCTCTGATGGCTCGGCAATCTTAATTAATTTCTTTTTCTCGAATTCCTGCAGGCGAAAGAAACTTTCCAGCTTCGCGAACTCTCCAATCTTTTCTGCTCCAACTTTCGAGGACTTCCTTCAACCGAAAGCGTAAGATGCTTGTATCACAAACACTTTATTACGAAATTTTTCAAATTTAAACGGATGCAGACGACTATACTTCGACACCGCTTAAATTCCGACGAGGTTAATCCTAGCGGAATGGAAATAATTGCGTTTAAAATCGTAACTTTCGATATGGTGACGTTATATTATGAGGGAAGTGAAAATACAGCGAGTAACAGCCAAAATCGTACATCATATATACGAATACGTTTTTTCTCGTGAAAAAGTTCAGATAAGGTATAGAGGAAAAAATATCACGAATCTATATTGTAAATGTATCTATATTTATTATGTGGAGCATCAAAAGAAACGGAGTTGTCTAAATATAAAAAAACAAAGTTACTATGACTCTGGCTGTAAAATACCTCACATCTAAAATCGTACATTTGTTAGCATTTTCCAAAGGGAATCCCTGAAAAACAAACAAAAATCATAGAACAAATGAAAGATTGCATTTTTTGGCTCATTTGTAATTGTCCTTTAGCGTCGTAAAGTCCGTACTTGAAAAATATATTATAATAATGAAGCAAACAACGATAGAAGAGCGACAAATAGTTATAAGAAATTTTGAAAGTGGAAAAAGCTATCGTGAAATTGCAAAAATTATTGGTAGAAGTGCTAGAACCGTTCAGTATATTATAAAACGATATGAAAATGAAAATAGAAAAAGTAATGCGTTAAAGAAAGCTCCAAATAAAAAGTTGAACGCGTACCACGAAAGATGGATAGTACGAAAAATTCAAGAGAATCCGAATAAAAATGACTTAAAAAGGGCATTAATGGAATGGAACAAAATTGAATTTTTACTGAAAAATTGGAAAAATGCAGTCGTAGGTATCCAAATACTAACTTTCAATTAAAACAAATTATTGGTTACTTTTCTACAAATATACGATTCGACAACTCTGTTTCATTCAACACTACTGCATAATAAATATAGATACATTTACAATATAGATTCGTGATATTTTTCCCCTATACCTTACCTGAACTTTTTCACGAGAAGAAACGTATTCTTCTAAAATATAGAAGAAGATAAGATATGTATGTGATGTACGATTTTGGCTGTGACTCACTGTAATTTGGTGCATTATGACGAATAAATTGAAAATTATAAACGGGTTTACGTAGATATAACCGTCTTTGTGGGGCAAAAATTTTTGCGTAAATAAATTCGTTTCAGTTGGAAACTGACGAAAAAGATGACCACCGCGATCCCCTTCGCGTTTGACACGCAAATGATTTCTCGTAATACCGTAATAACGATAGCCCCGACGATAATCCTCTTTGCGCGCTGGAATCAAAAGAGACGTTAATCGCTTTGCTCGCTCGATACAGCGCGTTAATTGATAGGTCATTCGTCGAATTCGAGGCTTGATTGCTTGAAAACAACCGTTTAACCAGTGTCGGGATCGATTCGATACATATTGATGATACAGTAGAGTGTCGTTATATCGCCATTGTAAATAATTTGCGAATCAAGGTTTTCGTGTACCAGCTCCGTAATATCAGTTTTCAAATCCGACCTCATCTAGCTTTTAGGCAGATTTGGCTAGCGGTATAAACGCTCGGATGTACAACCGGTGGCTACCGAAAGGTGGATATGGAAATTTTAAGTACTCGATATCAATTTCCAATATGAATACCTATTAGAACGACACCAATCAATATCAATCCCATGTTAACCGAGTAGATTGAATTTGATCATAGATCCAGGTTACAATTGACCCGATTTCCCTTTCCAAGGTTTAATCCTCTGCGAGGAGAAACTGGACGTAATTCGCGAAATTAACGAAAAACTCGATAGAAATCGACGCGCGACGATGAAAATAATTAAAGCGCTAAATAACTAATACCGCGATAGAACGGAGATTTTTCCCGAGAGACGATGAACGTATCGATCGCGATAAATCGTAAATCACGCTCGACTCGATTCGCTAGTTTCCAGAGTGTTAACCTCCGACCTTTCCTTTAAATTTTAATACAATCGTTTGATGATTCTCGTTTCTGAAAAGTTACCGTGAAATCTAACGGAATCTCTTCGGATTTAACTCGTTCTCCGGATTCTGTTCGAAAGCTCACCCTTTCAGAGGATTAAATATTCGTTTTTATTTCATCATTATCTCCGGAGAGCGAACGGACGAATTTTTCTCGTGAATCGAAAACGGAATATTTATTGCGCCTAATTGTTTGGTGGGTTGCTGCTTCGTTAATTAAAAGTTGCTCCCTTAGAAGTAAGGCGAGATTTTTGCAAGGGGAAAACCTTGAAGCATCGGCATGGAGATCCTTTAAATTATTAAGCGAGAAGTGGATACGGAAAAGAGGATATAGAGGCCTTGATCCAATTTCAAGCGATACGGATATAAATTTGTACGCGAACGGTATCGCGTATGTACGGTAAATCAATAATGACGATTAGAGGATCTTTAACCCTTGTATCGTATTCAGCGTTCACAAAAGCTAGCTCGTTCCAATTATTAGATAAGCCGGTTAACGAAGGGATTCGCGTCTTATATTACGTGGCTCCGTTTTGACATAAGAAGCGCGATTAATTTAACGACGTCTCGTTACGCTATATCGAAACCGTATTACGATACAAAGACCGTGATTAGATCGTACAGATTTCGATACCGTGAGTTAGAATATCGCTTTCGAACTTTAAATTCAAGTTTTATGCCACGCTCCTTTTTTCGACGTCTAAAAAGTTTGATCGTCGAGGAAGAAACCGTTCCGTTTGTTCCTCGGTTCAGATAACACGCGGAAGAAAAATCTTTTTCCACCCAATATTCTCTTAATTAACAACGCAAACGCTCCTCTTAATTGCGCGAGTCTAACGAGGGAATCTTGTATTTTTAGTATCCCTATTCCCAGGAAAGAAGGAGAAAGATATCTCGATCGTCGATTGCTCGTTCTTCGCCAATTAACGGATTACGCGGATTACGTTAGACGTCAGCATCGCGATTATTCAACCTGTCGAATGCAAATTTCCTCTTTATCAATTCGCGCGATGCTTTCGCTGACGAATAATATTTTAGCATCTTCGGTGAAAACGTTCTCTCGTCGATAACGACGTTTCCTCCGGTTTCTGCGTACCGGACGAAAATTTCACGAACTGGGTTAACGCAACCGTGACCTCCTTTCGATCGCGAAATCTCCTTTCGACCGAGAGCAAGAATAAAAGATGATCCAACGAAATAAAGAAAAGGGACTTTTCTTGGACGAATCTTCGTTTCCTCTTTTTTTTCTTCGTTTTCCTCGGGGAGGCGGATGGAACTTCGGTACTCTCCGAGAAGACTCTCCAGAGTTTAGGTAGAAACTTCTTCTCGGTTTGTTTTCGAACGAAATCGATGCGATTGTCTTACCGATTACTTCCTCGCGAATGGCGCGAATCTTCTTTTCGCGCAACTTTTTCTCATTTTTTTCTATTCGATTCTAGAGCAAACAATTATAGCGTGCGTCGAATACAGCGAGACTGATTTATCGCGGTCAATAAATAAACTCGCGTTTCATATTAAATAACATTTATTTATTTTACGAACGTCGCCTCGTACAAACTGTACACAAAAATTGCATGCTCGAATTCTTTTTTTAAAAAGCAAACTCCCGTTATTCGAGGTAGAAATCATCGACAGGGAATAAAATCAATCTTTCTTGTATCCGAATATTCCGATATTCCATTGTTTCGTATATCTGAATTCCCCTGTTCCGAAAATTATTTCCATGAAAATAAAAAACAGTGATAGAAGTCCGATATATTGAAAAGAGCCATTCATCGATATGTAGAGATATGTAGGTCAGAAGATAGGACAACTACCGACAAGAACCGTGGATGATATTTTATCGAATTTCTGCCATATAATCTGTTACTTTTTCTTTTGGAATTTTCCCCTTGAATCTCGTCTAATGCTCCATAGGCTCTCCCGATCGGGAAATTTCGTTTCCTCGGGAAATGATGGTAGGAAGTGACAGGGAAAAAAGAAGCATCCATCGAGCGGATAAAACTGATAATAAGAGAACAAATTTCGGCTCGAACTTATGCTCGATCTAATCCATGCACGATTTCTTACTTCCGCTGTCGATCAAATATTTCATTCAAATAGTATCGAGATCATACGGTTCTCTTTTGATCCACGATCGATCCACTCTTAATACACCACCGATTCATTTTCATCAGTTTAGTATTCATCTTTGGTCCACTTTTGATCCGCTGTCGATCCACTTTCGGTCCACTTTAGATCCATACAACGCATCGTTTTCAAAATTCACATTGTAAAGAAGCGAATGATACTTAATCGAACGAATAGCGAAAGCGAGTGGATATCGATAGCGTAGTTCTGGTCCAAAATAATTAGAGGGGAGGCTCGATTACGAGTATCACGAAAATTACACTAATGATTTGGAATATTGAAACGGAGTAATTAAAATTGGAGGAGATTAATACGCGATACTCTTCGCGATGCATATTATCGCATAGCCAGATATGGCTATTTCCACCGTACCAGTCAACGTATTTAGAACTTAATTATGGAAGATCATTAGTCGAAATTGGATCGAAAGAATTTTCATTATCCGTGCTCCGAACAGGCATGTAAAGTTTCATCGCCAGGGGGTTCGATGAAACTGTAGCAGCGATTTCCATCGAGAGAGAGAGATGCTTAGAGTGTCAACAGTAACAACGACTTGGCAGCTCTCGAGTAGTTGGAAGTTCTACCGTTGGCCAATGATGAAAATACAAAGAAAATCCGCAACAGACGAAAGAACACACGAGTTTCTCTTCGATATTCGATATTCAGGAGAGAAAGATCGCGGAGCTTCTTGTTCGAAGTTTTACGTTGTTCCACGAAGAGACGCTGCCTGCTTCTCCGATTTTTATTTCGGTTTTACGACCGATGGAAAAAACAAACAGAGTAGAAGACCTGGACGAGAGAGGAATCGTAATCTAAACTCAAAGCAACTTGTAGATAATGGTACCGATTGTTTGTAGACGAAACAACCTCGACACACTGGAACCATAATCGCGACTATTACAACCGTTGTTTCCGTTTTTCTCGTTAGCGTTTGTTCACCGATCATGCGTGTCCGAAAAGCGATACAGTGGTAATAGAACAACATTGTCATCGCGAAGGGGTTAAGATCAGTTATCAGAAGCACGAGGTCTGTGTGTCAGGAATCCATTTGCCGGGATCAGACACGGAAAACAATGTATTCCTCGACACGGATACCGTATCGAATCTCGAGGCAGGCGGGGGCGTGCGAGTTTACGAGACTCGAATCGACTATAGATACATCCAGAATTCGATAATGGAATTCTAGGTCATCGGACAATCACGCGACACTACGGTGTATCGTTCCCTTTCTCTCTTCGCCGCTCCCTCTCTCTCTGCTCGTGTCATGAAAATTATGAAGTCAGTCGGTTTACGCGATCGGTTCGGGTAATTGAATGGCTTTCGGACGAGTTTTTGCGACTCTTGTTTTATTTCCAAGTAAATTGACTGGCTGCGCGAGAGAACGGTGCGAGCCAATTCAAACTTCGTATTTGATGTATCATCGGATGGGTTTCTTCTTCGAAGGCGAAATATTTTTCTTCCTGCACGTTTTTCATTCTTTTATCTACTCTGTCCATGAAATTCCGATGTATCTTTAATCCTCTCACTATTTCTATTATTTTAAATTCCACGAATTTTCAAAGCTTCTTAAAGGATATAATTTTTCCTGAAAAGCGTTACAGAGAAACTGCTCGATCGCGGTGAACTCGTTCCGATATCGGCGAGGAACAATCTGAATCGCAATCGCACGGACGACGCGCTACTCGAAGGAAAGAATATCGTTGAGGGAAAGAGAACGATTCTTTGGCTCGTTTCGTGAACGCACAGACCAATAAATTCATAAGAAGGAAACATTTCGTGCGAAACGCGACATTTAACGACGCAAGGAACGTGAGTCGACTGATTCTCCCTTCGTTTATTTGTCTCTGGTGTCTCATTTCCCTACAAGAAACTGACGCTTATTGCAGTCCCGGGAAATATTTCGTCTTATGTCCTTAAATACTGGAATTTCGAGAGCTCTTTTTGTCTCGTAAAGGGACCACCTTATATTATTTTCCTTCTTCGAACGTTTCAAACACCTCCAAGTACTTTCAGCCTTCGGTTCCCGAACGCGAGTACTAAAATGCACTAGACTCGCTGTCTATTCGACTTTGCGAGCAAATTTTTAACCCTTTGCACTATTTTAACGAGTCGTGACGCACTCGTACTTCAGTCGTGATCAATTTTACTCAAATTTTTAGTAAGCTTCAATTCGAAGTCCAATTATAATTTACAGTCGCAAGTCAATGATTTGATAGTTACAAGTCTATGATTTACAGTCAACGTTGACTATAATTTATAGTCAATGATTGTATAAGATATTGACGTAACATTTCAAATTTTTTTGTCTGCATTAATATTGTAGCTGTAACTAGTTTTGACTGACGCACTTGAGAAATAAGCCATAGTGCAAGGGGTTAACTGGAAGATGCATCTTTAGGGGCTAAATAGAAGATGCATCTTTTCGAGAGTGTTTAGAGAGTTGTTTACAATAATACAGTGCATAAACGAGTTAAATTCAAAGTTTACGAAAGGTCGTAAATTTTCCACAATGAATATGATTTCCCACATGTCGTGCAATATACAGACTGGGTAGCTCGACTCGGAGCACGTAGCTACCATCTGTTCTCTAGAATTTCAAAGAAAGTAGAACTTTTACCGTGGTACATTTGCCTTTGCATGAAGATCGCGAGACAATAAGCGGAACGCTGAAGAAGACACCGGTATGAAAAAAAAGGAAGAAGGGTTGAGGAGGAAAGGAAATGAAATGAAAAGTCTAATAAGGCGTAGATGCAACCGATCGTGCTGCCTCGAAAGGGAACGCCTGACAAAAGCTGCTCGCATTCTTCGCCGTTTTTCCATCATCATCCATCGTCATCCATTTCCCGGCTTCTCTTATTTTCGCTGCTATTCGCCAGCTCTCTCCCGTGGGAAATGACGTTAAGGCAAGGAAAAGGCCTATGAGCGCTTTCGTAAATCTGACCTGACAGCGACTCTGTTCGAAATTAAACGAGACACTCCCGGTAGTGGATAAGCTTTCAAAAATACTCGACGACCGGTTTAACCCTTTGAGGCACAGGATTTCAGATCAAAAATAAACCTATGTTGCACAGGAATATTATAGGGTTTTAAATGAAACAAACTTGCTAAATTTTTATTAATAAAGGTATTGTTAAAAAATCAGAATTATGGAAAATAACAAAACTAATAATACACTTTCAAACATGAACAAAATATTTAATAACGAACACAAACAACAAACATTTTAATTTAAAGATTAAACAAGGATTACTTTTTCTTCTTATCAAACATATCACGAACGTTTACATTTTCATAACGACAAGACGGAAGTTCAATATTCAATTATTCTGTTACTAACATCGTACATCATTTCTAATACTAAAAGATGTCGCTATATGCTAAATTTATTAATAATTTAACAGGTATAACATTATGTAAAAATACAACAAAATAGTGACAATTAATTAAATTGTTAAGAATATACAACATAAACGATAAAGAAAAATTTTGTTTGTATTACTGCACAAGTTCTATGGGGACAATTGAAATCCCACTGTACTTTCATCATTTACAAACAAATTTAACCATTGATTTATATTATAAAAATCGTTACTCGCTTATGAACAACTAATTTTTGTAGAAATTACCTCTGCGATTTTTAACGTGAAATTAAGAAAAAACAAATGTGAGTGCTATAAACCTTTCGTTTATAACAATTGCTCAGTCGGTAATTGCATATTGAATGTTGCCAACACAATGAGTACGTTTGTAACATTATTTGGAAACATTACCAACTGCTTTACGTAAATAAGGCGAAATATAAACCTATGCACATGCAGCTACTGCAAGATTTCTTGCAGTAGGGACTAAAAATGTCCCACCATTGAAATACAATAATCCCACCGTACCCCAAAGAGTTAATGTCGAGATAACGTCGCGTAACTCTTTGTTTGGCCAAAATAAATGTAATAAAGATTCGAAGACAATTTCGGTACGTAGAACGATTTTTGCGAGCACGAAAGGAACTTCTCGAACGCGAGCCAACCTCGTTCGAACTCGATAATTAAAAGTTCTCGGTAATGCTCAGTCTCACGGAAAAACTTTATCCATTGACACGGTAATTCAGTGCGCAAGTTGGAGAATCTCGCGACGAGAAAGCCAGCTTAACTGGATCGCGCGCAGGATAATCTTGGAAAATTGGAAAAAGAGCCAATTAAAGGAATGATTTACGTTATGGCTCGGTGCGGCGTACCGCGGTAATTACGTACCGAATTTACGTGATGTACAAAGACGAAAGCACTCGCTGAGAAAACGAGAAGAAAAATCATCGATCTCGTAGTGCCTCGAAGAGTATACTCGCTTTCGTTTATTCGCTAATATAAAGCGAGAATTCTTTTCCGTGATCGGTCACGACTCTTCCGAACCGTGAAAAGAAAACATTTGTTGCTTCAATGAACACTGCAATTGTTCCTTGTTACAAACAATTGCGTCTCTTTTTCTCTGTCCGAAGCTCCACGACGGAAAAGAAAGTCTTCGCCGAAGGATGCGCCTCGAGTCGAGATTAAAACGGCGAGGAAAGGTCGCGAACAAATTGAAGATCGGAACGTCGTCAAAGGCGGTGGAAAATAATTAAAAGAAAGTTTCATCCTTTCGAGCTATCTCGGATATCCGTTTCGCGAACGTTTCTCGGTGTCTTCGCGAGCATACCGAATCAATTTCCGGTTCAGTTTTCAAACGCCGAGGAAAAGTTGGAAGTCGCGTTTCACGCGTTCCAATCTCGATATATTGCAATCGATACCGTCGTTAGCGAGAGCGAACCGGGGCACTTGAACAACGAGAGGACACGCGAAATTTTCGAAAATTTCGATTATAGTAAATTCGACGACGACGCGACGGTCTAACGCGTACCGAAATTGTAAATCCGATACAGATATTTCCAATAATACGGACTTTTGCTTCGGGCATCGTTGTATTTCTGTTTCTAATAGCCGCTCCTATCGATTTTCCTTCCTACGACATCTAAAACAATATCTCCTGTATTTTTGTAACCTGGTATTCGCTTCTTTGCAGCCTCGGATCTGGACTGTATCAGGGCATTGTTCAATGAAAAGGAGAAGGAGCTTTCGTTGGCTGTGGCGAAGGTCGAAGAGCTGACGCGACAGCTGGAGGAGCTACGAGGTCGACAAAACGGTGGTGGGACCGGAAGCGGAGGCGGTGGTGCCGGAGGCGTCGGCGGCGGAGGCGTCGGCGGTGCCGGCTCTGGACATTTGTCCACGCCAGCCAGCGCCGAGCTCGAAAAGCTTAGGAGAGAGCTTATGGTGAGCCCTTTAACCCTTTCCTCCTTTTGCCGATCCTTTTGTACACCACCCACGTCTACCCGCAACCGCTCGACTTCTGACTCGAACTCGCGGAGTAACCCCTGGGATCATTGTACCAGCCATTGCCAGCCCCGGATTCATTTGCAGTAAATTGTAACTGGTCGTACTGCGGCGGACATTCGGAAGCTCTACGGATATAGAGAACTTCGTGTCCATTTTAATAGGAGCTCGTAATTTACGAAAGAGACCGTTTCCGTTTTTAACAGACGCTGACTATTCTCCGATATTTCTCCTTACTTTATTAACGTTCGAGGAACACGCGCTCTTATACTAGTTATACCGTTAAGCTGCATTACCTGCTTACTATTGGGTCAAAGTTCGTGCTGATTTTGAAGAGAACTGAAACACAGCTCATTTAAATTTGGTACACATTTATTAAATTATATAGGTGCCATTCTTCTCTGTTTTTTATATAACTTGAGAAGTCTTTCTTCTTAGGTTTTAAAATCATTCTAAATAAAATTTCATGCCGCCTATCGAAAATCGGCACGAACTTTCGGGACAACCTAATATTAAATAATTAATGAGACTCGATGTATCTATATAAAATTCATGAAAACAAATTCGATTTTGTTCGTCGACAGTATCGTAACAAGATGAACGAGCAACAGAACCAAATGGTGTCCCAGCAACGTTTGGCCCTGGCGCAACGACAAGCGGAAATGGCGTCCATCGACGCGAGGATAGCTCAACTTCAAGGTCGTCTTCAGCGTAAAAGAGCTCTGAACCAACGGCTCAGTCAGCAACTAGGCTCGGGAAATCGTAGCAACGCGAACACCGCCTTCGCGGACTCGAAGTTGGACTTCAACGCCGGGGGCAAGTCCAGACCAGCTGGTAACATAGCGGCGATCGAACCGTATTCCCATATACCGAACGACAACGACTTCAATCTGAACAAAAACGACCCGAAGTACCAGACACTGCCGTACAACACCAAATTCACCGTGAACTTTAAAGCTGCCGAGGATGACGTTAACAAGAACAAGATTCAACATTCGGCCAGTGCCTCGCAGCTGGGCCAAAGAGCGGCCTTTCAACAATTTGGTCATCAGATCGCTCATAGTCAGTCGCAGTCGCATATTCAAGGTAGGGAATTAAATCGTATTAGTTAGGTAAAGAGGAATGGCGCAGGGTATCTTTTGAAAAAAGCGTAAGTTCAACAAATTAATACCTGTTTCCAGGTCAGTCACAGATACTAGGGACAAACCAGCAGCACAACCAAAACATCGGAAACCAGCCTGTGAACATGCAGCAGACGTGCAACAATAACAACAATAATAATAACAATAACAATAACAACAATAATAACAACAACAATAACAGTAACAACGCGAACAACAATCTGATCAGCTCGTCCCACAACTTCAGCCCGGATGGATTGTCGCAGAACCTTCGGATTCACCATCAGCAGCAGTCTCAAACGCAGCAACAACACTCGAACGTGCAGCAGAAGCAACACAACGTAGGCTCGTCGACGTCGAATCTCGGTACAACGGTGTCCATCACGCAAACCCAGAATCATCGAAATCTACAGACTCATCAGAAGCCGGTGTCCAGCGTGGCTCCGAGTTTCTCCGTTAAATCTCAGATCTATCAAACCTCTTCCACCAAAATTCATCCCGTCATGCCTCAAACGTTGAGTCTGATAGGTCGTGGTCACACGAACGCGCAGAATTTCGCCAGTTTGAGCAACCAGAATGGCAGTCAACAGCAGTCGAACCAATCCGTTCCGAGCAACCAGGAACAACAAACGTACGCGTCTAGGCACAATTACTCTGGAATGCAGCATTCTACCCAAACGAACACGCACGTATCCTCGTCGGTGGTGTACCAGTCGCAGAATTCTCCTAATCCGCCGAACAATCCGACGATCCACACCTCGTCCAGCGGAAGTAGCTTCGGTAACTCGGTTCAGAGGTACAACCAATCGCAATCGCTGACCAGCCCCGTGTCCGGCAACGAGCAGAACGACAAGATGAAATTCGAGCAAGGAAAAGGTCAGGAGAAGTTCGAACACGCGTTGCCGACCAAACACGAGCAACAGAGGTACGAGGCTAACTCGGTGTTCAAGTACGACCCGCATCAGATGAAGTACGATCACCCTAAGTACGATCAACACGGGAAGTACGAGCAGGCTAATCAGCCGACGAAGCTGTACGAGCAGTCTAACAAGCACGAGCAGACTGGTAATCAGACGAACAAATACGACAACGGGAAGATCGAGCAAACGAAGCACGAGCAAATCCACGGGGTCAAGTACGATCCCAATCAGAATACTCAACAGTATGGCAAGCACGATCAGCACGAAGTAAGACCTTCCGTGAAATACGAACACGGCACGGGCTTCAAACTTGACCCCTCGAATAAATACGAGACCGCGGGACAACAGTTCAAGCAGGAACCGGTCAAGTTCGAGAACAATCAAAACAAGTACGAGCAAACACCTACGACGAAGCACGAGCACAACGGAAAGTTCGACATTCCGACCAAGGCGACCGATAAGACGTTCGAGTTCGATAGGCTGAAGAACGAGAGCGAGAGGAAGAATCTGAACGAGATACGAGGAGAGGATAAGACGAAACCTGCGCTACCTCCCAAACCGAGTAAACCCAACCCTCCACCGAGACTGACCCATCACGAGAAGGTGGACAACGCGGACGGAATTGCCGACTGTAAAAACAACATAGGAATCAGTCCTAGGTTCGTGAAACCGTACACAACTACCCTCTTCAGCGTCGAGAGTCGAGAAAGAGTTCAGGGAAAACCTAAAAGTAACTTGGCGAAAGCTTAAAGGGAGTCTGGAAAGACTTTCGGAAAAGTTCGTAACGTGCTCGGGAGAATGCTAAAGGAAACTTAAAGATATTGTAGGTACCGTGCAGAAAATTTTACCGAGAACTTTCCTAGCTGAACCTGGGAGGAAATCTTAAAACACTTTGAGGATCTAGGGAAATCGCAATTTTAAATCGCGTACAAGAATTCTAGGGAACTTGGAACAATTCTGAATTCTAAAAAATCGTATCTAGTTTCCTTTCATAAAAAATATTATCCAAAGTATTTTGTTAAATAAAGCAATTATCGTTGTTCGTCGATGAGAGTTGCAAGAATGTGAGAACCTAATTACCTCGACACAATTTCCGTGTCCTTTCGATTTCTTAGGTATTTTCACTTGTATTCGAGAGCGGATCGCGTTGCAACAAGCGTGTCATCGACTTTAAGGAGGAGAAAGCGAACGATCGACAAAGATTTCGGGCACAGAATGACAAAACGATTACCGGGTTAATTATAAATGTTAATTAGTCCGCGATCGATTTGGCCGGTGAATCGAAGCCTGTCTCGAATAATAGACACCGAAATAGAACGACGGCTGTGCCGTGGAGACAACAGTTTAGTGTTCGCGAGCTACCCAAACGATCGAGGCGGGATCTAACTTCTTGTTTTCTCGTTTCCTCCTTTTGTTGCCGCGATCGAACCGCGCGCTTTTCGTTCGCCGAACAAAGGGAACAAAATTGACGTGCTCGACTTACTAAAAATAAAAGATTTTCCGAACATCGAGTCACGTTCTGTTCGTCAACTTTCTGTCGTCGAGTAGAAAGTTGAAGTTTTAGTTTGCAAATACAGAGAGATCGATTCGAGTTAATCCGAGAAAAACGAGGTGCCTATTAAATTCCTTTTAACTCGAACGAATTTGTACGCTGTCGCTCGACAACTTGAACAGCGCTTCAAACTTGTGGTTGTCAGAAGTTTAAACGATTTCTCTTGTATTTCAAGTCGCTCTAGCACTTTCAGATCCAACTATGTAATATCACGCATCGCGGTCCTTTTAGGATATGTTTAACTAGGACCTGTCATCTTCAAACTCAGCTGCGCAACGTCGCCTTTCCGAAATACGTTATAGTTCCGAATGTGTCGATTCCTAAAATCGCTTCTGTTTTTTTTCACTTTAATTCTTTAAGTGTTACGAAAGTGTTTAAACTATTTACTTAGTTTTTTTATGAGAAAAAAATAGTCTTCAAATACAACGGTGTTACACGTACCCATAGATAGAGAACGTTCACCAGCACTCTCGACGGTTAAAGCACCCTGTTCAAGTTATCGAAATAATTAGTTAATGGTCCTAATCCCGCTGCATCCTCCGCAGGGCAGAGAAGGAAGAAGAAGTACCGCCGATACCCACTTCGGAGCCACCAGAGTCACCCACGGAAACACAATTCGCGAACCATCAAATCATCAAGGCTAGGCCTCTGACCCTGAAGAAGGCACCGATCTCCGAGCAACCGAAGCTACGCTACGCCAAGTCGAATGTCCACGTGTCGATAAACCGACGGATTGAGATGCCACCGGCGTTCCTGTTCCCCGAGACCGAAATTCCAGCTGACCTGATGCAACAAACGGAGCAACAACAGACTCAACAGCAGCTCATCGACACCACGGACAACTGTAAGAAGAGTAACGCGTTGATCAACGAGGATGCTCTCAACAACGAGAAACTCGAGGAAGCGGACATCATCGACGCGTTGAACGTCATCAACATCGAGGACAAAGCGAAGAAGGATTCCGAGAGACGAACGGAAACTGAAGTAGAGAGCAAGAGCAACGAAGTGATGAGGAGGAAAAAAGGAAACCTGAAGTCTAGCACAGGAAAGGCAAACCTCTCGAGGAGGGTGTCCTTCGATCCTCTGGCTCTTTTGTTGGACGCCAGTCTCGAAGGCGAGCTGGAACTGGTTAAGAAGACTGCCAAGGAGGTGGCGAATCCCAGTTCAGCGAACGACGAAGGCATCACGGCGCTTCACAATGCGATTTGTGCCGGTCACCTGGAGATCGTTATGTTCCTCGTTGAATTCGGCTGCGACGTGAACGCGCAGGACAGCGATGGCTGGTAAGGAGAAAATGTTATGACTGTGCTTCCCAATGACATTAGTATTTCACCAACATTGCAATATTCAGACTTGCCACAAAAATCAATCTTCTTACGAAGAAATCTGTTTCGCAACATTATCGGTTTCGACACTGTTCAATTTCTTTTGTAGGACACCGTTGCATTGTGCCGCAAGTTGCAACAATCTGTCGATGGTGAGATTCCTGGTGGAGCATGGAGCTTGTATATTCGCCACCACTCTCTCCGATCATGAAACTGCCGCGGAGAAGTGCGAAGAAGATGAGGAGGGCTTCGACGGTTGCTCGGAATACTTATACAGTCAGTATAATTATCTTCGGGATGAACAAACGACCCTTCGAGTACTTCCAGTTGGTCGGAACAGTTGGGGTAAATTTTGCATGGTTACAGGTGTTCAAGAGAAACTTGGTATAATGAACAACGGCCAAGTGTACGCGGTGTTTGATTACGAAGCGCAACACAGCGACGAGCTCACGTTGAAGAACGGAGATTCTTTGGTCGTGCTTCGAAAAGGCGACGACAACGAGAGGGAGTGGTGGTGGAGCAAACTGGGACACAAAGAAGGCTATGTACCTCGAAATCTACTTGGCGTAAGTTGCGATAATCGTTTAACGTTATTTAGCGTTATACTCTCTTATACAGCGATCTGATTTCAAATCGTTTAATTTCAGCTGTATCCAAGGGTGCAACCGGCTAAAGTGGACTGAGACGCGTGTCGGCCATCGGACTCGCGATATCCGACGATTCATTACCACAGTATTCGATTCGCAGCTTTATCTCGTTAAGTATCATAGTTACATCGTCACGTCACGAATCGTTATCTTATTTAATCGCGTCCCATTGTCATCCTGAACAAAGCGAACAAAATGTTCTATATATACATATGGTTTTTTATATTTTATAAGACGAAATCGCATTGTATTGCTAATGAGCCCGGATCATGGGTTGTAAGTTATTCTCGTTGACCCTTTCGCTGTGGACTCCGTGTATTCTCCTCGTTAAAAATCGACTGATTAAATGTTAATCTGGGACAATCATAACCCAGACTTTTAAAATGGTGCTTCGAGTAATTAAGCACTCAAACTTTTCTATAAAAAGCATATACATATGCACGTAAATTACCAATCACAGCAAAACTTTTTCCCAAGACCAGTAAAATAAATATTAAATAAATTATTAATACAATGTTAGCCACAGCGAAAATGTTTAAGAATTAGACCATTCGTCGATGTTGTTCGGTGAACAATTCATGAATTCAATTCGGTGAATTGATCGTTCGCATTGAACGCGTGGAAAAGAATTGTGTAAAAGAACTACGTGACGAACAATTAGAGTATAATTAATTAGCACGAATGATATACGAAAACTAAAGGACACGCGCAAAGTACGTATGATCGCTCTCACACTCGCCGTATTCGAAAACGTGTAAATCGTATTAGGAGAAAAATAAGAAAGAAAATTTATCAACTAGATACTTGGTAATTTTAACTAGAATAATTTGCAGCGTAACGACTACGAATGTCCCACAAAATTATTTATCGTTGGTCAGTTCCTTCAATGAGACGGTACAGAAAGTGATATTTGTGGTAATACCGCTTTTAGATTTGAGGTAGTTCAGGATTGAAATATTTTAATCTAGTATTCATTGAGGCGAAGATCATTTAAGAAATTTCTGTTCTTCGTTAAAAAAGAACGAATGAAAATTGATGTACACGTTTGTTTCCATTATGATGTAATTTTAATTAGTTATAAATATCATTTAACCGTACAATCGTTTACGAGTGCAATGTAAGCTTCTTTTAAATAAGAAACTGAAAATTTAATATTCTTCGTGCGTGTACATCAATTCTCAAGATTCGTCGAAAGAAAGATCGTGAAACTTTTTAAATGATCCTCTAGGGACTGTTTAAACTTTACTTGAAACGTTTAATTTGTTTCACCTAAATGTTTTTATTTAGATGAAGTCAAATTATTGTTGCGAGCATTGTTACGTTTATTCGTCAGTGAAATTTTCCAAATCCGACTCGGTTAATTTCGGATTTCGAAAATGTTCCTAAGGATGTATAAGATAATCTTGCCAATACGCACTTTAAAGCAATTTTGTAAGGAGCGCGCGAACAGAGATTGTAAAGGATTTCGACGGTGGTAATTAACGACACAAACGCCTTTTCGAACGTTTCCTTTTTAATTTTTCCTTTTTTTTGAGCGATGCCACCAATGATTCAAGAATCTCTAATAAAATGACTTGACACACACTTGACTAGACTTGTATAATTAATGATTATTGCCTAGGACAGATTGAAATGTTTGGATCAGAAAGATTCTGAGCGCGTCGTTGTACTGTTAAAAAATGTGTACAGGTATATGCGAAAGATGTTAACACAGCCTCAGAACATTTCTGATATTCACTTCGTAAATAAAGTATGTGCCTTTCAAGAAGTAATAATGGATATATTATGTAAGAATGCATGATATATTATGACGAATAAATTGTTTTTAATAGAAACCATTTGCCCATGTATTCGTATTTATTGTCATGAATGTGTACAGACGAAGTCAACGAAACTAACAAGGTAAGTAATTTAAACAAATATAAAGATAAAATTCTAATAAATACCTTAAAATCGAAAATAGTCACATCTATTTTGAGTTACAAGAAAAAAATAAGTTAATTTGTACTGAGAACATACCACACCCTTCATTAGCGATATTTTCATTTGCATACAAATTATCACTGTAAAGTTTAAAAAAGTCAAACGTTTCAAAACACGGCTATAAATCTCATGCAAATATTTGCAGTTATATAATATAATATAAAAATATCATTGGAAAACATTAAATATCCTTACAACTAATGTATTTAATACTATTCTGTGTAAATCTCATGATGAAACTGAAAACTTACTATAAAAAAATTTAGTAAAAAAACAAATATGGCTGATCTAACAAATAAGAATTGTTGGATCCTTTACCGACTCTTTGCATCACAAACATTGGAATTAAAATTTATATGAATATTAAAAACATACATATGTATTGATGTATGTTAACAATTATACGTATGGCAACTATACACTTAACGACCGAGAAAAAAATGTTCAAGTTTAATTATGTTTTGCTTCGTTTATTAACTGCAAACAAATTTTTATGTCATCGCAATCAGTAACCATAGTGTCGAATCTATAAAAAAAAAACAAAAATAAATTATAACATTCACATGCTATACTATAATGATTATAGTAGTATATCTGTACCTGCTAGAAAACATATCCAATGCAGTGTCTGCAAAATTTCCCTTTCTTAATGCTTGAACGCAAAAGTGTGTCAAATTTTTAAAACATTTTTTTGTGAAATTACAAAGATTCTGATTTCCCCAATCTTGCATCTGTTTTGTAATATTCCATGCTGCATATACATAGTGCATTACAGACATCCAGTGCTGTGATTCTACAAGTCTCTTTCCCTGATCAATAATAGCTTTCTATGACCAAATAAATATATGTTAAAAATAAGAAACAAAATAAAATATATAAGGACTGAGAATGTCACACCTGATAAGCGTCTAAATGAACATAAGCATGATTACTTGCTAAATCATCCAAGTTAGATGACATCATACTAATACGAATATTTTGTTTTAAACTGTTTAATGTATCAATTAATGGTTGTATATCTGCCACTGGCATTTTTTTTAACAAAAGATTAGATATTTTTTCTCCTTCGTGTAGAATACCATCTTCTTGCATTGACACCAAATCCATAATCATTTGAACTAATTGTTCATGACTAAGTCCTCTTAAACCATTCAATAAATTGCCAGTATAATGTCTCTGTCCATTGTTACTATCTAATAAACCTTGTGGTTTTTTCTTCTTCTCTGGTGTCGTAAACCCAGTTTCATTGACATCACCAAGAGCAAGTCTTTTTCTAGGTGTACTTCTTAATACCATGCTCGACTTTGAGGGACTTTTCACCGGTGTGCGATCTCTGGAACTTAAGCTGTTACAAATTTAGTTGTATTTTCATATAAATGTTTTTAGAACAGATTATTTGATAATATTAAAAGGACCTTAGACAATCAGCATTATCAATATTCTTATCATCGATAAATGAAAGTAAACAATATCTATTGCTTATGCATCAATATATTCTATTACCTGAACAAGCTATTTCTTTTGCAAGTATCAAGATCAGGAGACCAAACAATAGTCCTACAACGACGTCCACGCTTTTGGATAACTAATTCATCTGGGCTAGGTGCAGGACTCCAAGAATCGGAACCTTGTCGACTATTTAAAAAATTATCCATTGCATTAACTTCAGTAGAAATGGCTTCTCCTAAAATACATGAATTGAAACTAAAAAATCAAACACAAAATAATGATGGAAGTATAAATTCTTGAACCACACCAGGTGATGCTTCAGCATTGTTGACAGGAATCACGGCTAAAGCTTGCCGGGAGGATCTTCTCCGTGTTCCATTTGGCCTTCGTAAAAAATCTCTTGTCGTTGGAGTATTCATGTTTTACATGGAACGAACAAATCTTCGTTTAAAAATCCGTAATTAACTTGTTCCTTTCAAGTAATGATTACTTAAATATGGAACGTGAAATGTCCATTCCTCTTACTTGACACTAACACGATACTGATTTCTTACATGTGTCACTAACAAATTAATGAAATTATTATGTAAAAACACATTAAAAATACAGGTGATGTCACAAAAAATAGAAAAAATATGAAAACACAATCATAGTAATGCGTCAAACATGGCTTTAATAAACAGTGTCAGAAATGGCGGGAACGAAGCTCACTGGCTCGTTCCGACATAAACTAACACTAACCTGTTGCATTAAACGTGTGAAAGTGTGAACGAATTTGCTGGTTGGAATCCTATTGAAGTTGGCCACGTTACACGTATCGAGTATCATGTCCGGAATAATTTATACAATTTATTTTTATTTCTGTAGTATCTTAGATACTTGGAATAAAAATTGTTATTGTATTTTAGTGGAGCCAATGATCAGCTAATAACAATAAGTTAATAAATATTTGACACTAGACAAATAATAGGGAAATCTAGAACTCTGTTTACATTTCCATTTACTACCATTTAGTAAATGAAAAAACTAGAGAGGATTGGGGAGAACCCAATTGCACACAGTTGAGTATGGTTATGCGCATGGTTTATATTAGGTTATATTAAAAACACTGTATTATTTGATACAATTGTAAATTTTTAAAATAACAATAAAGTAAGTATAAAAGTCTATTAAACAAACAAAACATATAAATGTTGCATGTGAAAATATGCAAAATGGTATATTTATTTAATTATTTATTGCAGCATGGATGAACTATTGCACGATAAACGATTTGCACATATTGCAAGGGATCCTAAATTTAAAAGGATCCCAAAATCAGAAAGAAAAGTGCAGGTAGATAAAAGATTTCAAAGCATGTTTAAAGATAAAAAGTTTCGAGTTAATTATACTATTGACAAGCGAGGTAGACCAATAAGTCAAACATCCTCTGAGAATCTTAAAAAATACTATAATTTGCCTACAAGTGAAGAGGAAGATGATGATGAAGATGAAGAAAAAAACAAAGAACAGAAACAACAATTGAAAAAAGGCAAATCTAAGAAACTTAAACAAAAGAAGAGTAAAGAAAATAAAATAATTAAGTCCAAAGAAAGTAATAAGAATGATATAAGCAATGTAGGTCAAGATAATGATGACAATTGTTTCTCAAGCAATGGAGAATTGCTTCGTATTAAACCAAAAGGGAAAACTCATAAACATTCTGAAGAACAGGACAAATCTGAATCTGAATCTGAATCTCAGTCTGAGTCTAAGTCTAAGTCTGAGTCTGAGTCTGAGTCTGAGTCTGAGTCTGAGTCTGAGTCTGTATCTGAGTCTGATATAGATAGCACAAACATAGATAATCTAAAAGCAGATTTGAAAGAAAGTAAAAAGCAATTGCGTATTACAGAAAAAGATGAGTCTAATAAACTCACTAAAAAAGTTAAAAAGAAGTTAAGAGATTTAACTGTGAACTATGCTAGAGGTGAAGGACTCTTGTTAACAGATAGTTCTTCTGACGAAGAAAGTTCTGAAGATTCTGGTAATTATTATTAAAAGTCTTTAGTGACCATCTAGGTAGTAGAAATTATACATATCTAATAAATGTTACAATTATACGTAGAAGAAGAAGAAATTGAACACAATTGGGGAGAATTAGACAAAGAGGCTGAAACAACAGATGAAGTTACACGTAGATTAGCAATTTGCAATATGGACTGGGATAGAGTACGTGCTGTAGATTTAATGGTTTTATTCAATTCTTTCTTACCTAGTGGAGGTTTCATTAAGTCAGTTACGGTAAGAGTAATTAATAATCTAATAATATTAGTACCTTCATTAGTACTTTAAAATAAAATAATTTTAGATTTATCCATCAGAATTTGGTCAACAACGCATGAAAGAAGAGGAGATTAGTGGTCCAAAAGAGCTAACAGAATTAAGTAAAGAAAGGGAGATTGAAGATGAAGATGAAGATGATGTATAATTATTAATTTGGTTAATAATATTTTGTTGACAATTAGTAACATAATTTAACAGTTAAATTTTTCAGAATGAGGAAGGATCAACATATCATATGGAAAAATTAAGACAGTATCAATTGAACAGATTAAAGTATTATTATGCTGTTGTAGAATTTGATTCAGCTGAAACAGCAAACAAAATTTATACTGAGTGTGATGGCACAGAGTACGAATCCACATCAACCAGATTGGATCTTAGATTTATACCAGATGATATGGAATTTGATCAGGTATATTTTTTAATCTTAAAGTATATTAAATATATTCATTATATGTGACCTTAGATGCCTGCTTTAAGACTCCCAAAGAAGTCTGTGATAAGTTGCCAGAACCTTCAAAGTATCAACCGAGGCAGTTTACAAATACAGCATTGCAACAAGTTAAGGTAGAGTTAACATGGGACGAGACAAATCCTGAAAGATTAGAACTTACACAAAAGTTAAATTCCGGAAAACTAAATGAAGTAAATAAGAATGATTTACAAGCTTATTTAGCTACTGATAGTGAATCTGATCCAGGTAAACTCTTTTCTATATAATATTATATTTACTCATTTAATGCATTATATCGTTGTATTTTTCTATTTGTGGAAAATAAAGAAGAGCAAAACGAATCTAAAGAAGAAAAAAGTGATTCGGAATCGGAAAAAAAAATTGATCCAGTGGAAAAATATAAAGCTTTGCTGAAAGAAATAGAAGAAAAGGAAGAAGCAAAACAGAAAAAAGACGTTGAATTAGAATTTACGTGGGGCTTAGGTACAGAGGAGAAAGCTGAAAAGTTAGTAAAAGAAAGATTAAAGAAAGACGAGAATTTAACACCATTTGAGCAATATTTGGAAAAACGTAAAGCAAAAAAGAAAGCCAAACGAGAAGAACGAAAAAAACTTAAAAATGCAGATGAAAATGCATCCACAGATTCTGAAGATTCTGAAAAAATGGATTCAGATACAAATAATGAGGGTAAAAAAGCTAAAAGTAATAAATCAGGTCGCAGAAAGAAAAATGACTTAGAAAATGGCAGTTTAAATTCATCAGACGATGATGAAGAACGACGAAAAGCAGAATTAGAACTTTTATTAATGGATGAAAACGATGACGGTAAACAGCACTTTAATATGAAGAAAATCGAAGAGAATGCTACAATGACAAAATCTAAACAAAAACGACTCAGTAAAAAGAAAAATGTTCAAGATCCAGTACAAGAAGATAACTTTGAAGTAAATGTACAAGATCCAAGATTTAATGCATTATTCACATCGCATTATTTCAATATAGATCCGGCAGATCCACATTATAGGAAAACAAAGGGCACAGAAGCCTTAATTAAAGAAAAATTAAAACGAAGAGCAGAAAATGATCCTAGCAATGTAAGTAAAAAATTTATTTGATATTGTGGTATATGATAATTCTAGTATATTACATTTTATTACAATTTTTAGGAAATAAAAGCTAAGGAGCCGAAGATGAAGTCTAATGCAGAATTACAGGCATTAATTAAGTCAGTAAAAAAGAATGCAACAAATATTTCGCGACCAATAAAATAAATATTTTAATATTCTTATATTAAACAAATAGTTATCCTAACAATAATTGTATACTTTATTTTACAAACTCATTGTACATTTTCTTAGTATGTGATTTATTTAAAAAGAATAGAAGAAAATAATTTTGTATGTTTTGTATGTTTCCTCTACTCCTAATATTTATACTGAATCATATTGAACTAGTAAACAAATCAACCAATCAGAAACTGAATCTTACCTGAATCAAAGAATAGGGACGAAACTCTACTCTGTGCTTGAATAGTATAGTCTGTGGTACAGCTACCTCCCAACATAATCATCAGTAATTTTTGTTTATCCCTATATAAAAAAACAATACCGTTTTAACGATAAAAAAATATATATTTAATGATCAATGATACAATTAAAGATTGCAATAAAATATAAGAATAAACTTTAATATTTTTCTAAAATAAGTAGCAATTATAGTTCCATTTTATCACCAATCAAATTTATTATATATTAGTTGCTTTTCACTATAGAACAGATGCCTCTTCAAGCAGTGAACTGTCGATAAGCAACTAAACAAAAATTGGTAATAGAATCTGTAATAGCAAGAACTTGAAGTGTATATAGTTAGTGCAACTAAACACATATAAAAATAACCCCATATGAACTATGGATTTAATATATCTGTTTAGAAAATGTTTTGACTAATAAAGAGTTGATGTAATCTGTTCGTGTGTGTAAAGAAGATCGTGAAAGAGTGATGTGGGAAGCCGGTACGTTTCCTATTTGTTGCTGTTCTGCTTGAACTTACCATGTCCAATATTTTAAATATTTTTACATCACTACAATTGTAGTGGAAATAAACACCAAGACTCCTGTGATATCAGTGAAAAGAATGGAAGATCCAAACGAAAATCTGGATAGTTCTGATGTGAACAAGGGGGTGGAATCACCACTTGGAATAGAAATGAAATTGTCAAAGAGCAACTACCCATCCAGCGTTCACTCTGAAGTTTCAGACGAAGCCAGAGAATTGGATGCTCTTTTGAATGAAGATGATATAAAATTGATAAATGCAGGAGGAACATCTATAGATGGACAGGAACCAGTGGAAGAATCAATGGAAACTATGCTTGAAGCTTTGCAGAAAGTTGAATCGCTTATTGGTATGGACATTGAAACTTCTAATATTGATTCATCTATATTACCTGTAGAAAACCAAGAACAATTAGAAGAAGCTATATATACAGAGGAGACACCAGATACAATGATATCTTCAATGCAAATGGAGATCGAATTGACTGAAAACAAGGATGTTCCTTCAATACAACCAGAACTGCAAGATCTTTTGAAAGAGCATAACACAGACAATGAACAAACACAATTACAAGAGGAATTAGAAGATTTGTATGATTCGCAAGAAGAAGCTGAGTCTCCTGTAAAGATAGAAATTAAAGTATCTGATAATGAAGATGACTTGGCTACTTTGGCAGATCTACCAGAAGAAAGCAAAGAAGTAATAAAAACAGATGTTATGTTAGGATTGTCACCTGAAGTTCCAAAAAGTATTAAATCACCTAATGAAATGTATGTTGAACTGACAGAAGCTGAAACAGAGACATCTTTAGGTTTTGATGAAAATACAAAAGATTTGGAAGAGAAATTGGAAGTTTCTGAAGTTGCTAAACAATCAGTAACAGCTGAAGTGGAAGTTGAATTGTCCAAGTATGAGGATGAAAATGTCATTGTCTCGAAAGATTTGGATGAAATTAAAGACACAGATACAGAAACAATATTAGACAATCAGGAACCACTTGATATTGATTTAAGCACTATTAAATCATTAGATATTTCATCTGAAGTAAAAGTAGAGGTAACAGAATTAGAAAGAATACCTTTAAGTATACAAGAATCAGTTGAAGAACCTATGCAGTCTGTACAAGAGATTTTGAAGATACCTGTAGATGTAGTGCAAGAAAAAGTTGAAGAATCTGTGGAAGTCACAAATGAGATTTTGAAAACATCTGAGATGCCTTTTATTGCTACAGAAAAGCAAGAAAAGACAGACAAAAGTAATTCACTTTTAGAATCACCAAGAGAAATAGAGTCTGTGGTTGAACCTAACACCAAAGGTTTAAAAGATGAAGGTATCTCAACAACAGGAATAGAACAGATAATTGTTGCAGAACAGAAGGATAATGAACAATCACAACCCACAAATGAATTAAAGTCATTTCATGATAGCCCAAAGGAAACTAATTTATCTTCAGAGATGGAGATTGAACCGTTAAAGACTGATGTAGAGTTGGATGTTTCTCCAGATTTTCATGAACAGACCAAAGAACAGAGTAAAATAGAAGAAAAATTAGAATCACCTCCTGAATTTTTAAAGACAACTGAAACCTCAGTTGAAATGGAAATTAAACTAACAGAAGTAAAAGAAGGAGATTCTATTGTTTCAATAGAAAACTCAGAAGATCCAGAAAAAAACATAAAAACTTTTAATCCTCCTGAACAAACTAACTCAGCAACTGAAGCAGAGATGAAACTATCCAAGACAGATGACATATCTGTCCTACAGCCAGATATTGAAAATGAACCTGAAAGTGTGAAAAAAGAGGATGAGATTAACACAATTCAAGATGCACAGAAATTGTTGGAGGAATCTGAAATGAAACTAAATTTGGAAAAGACTCCAATAGATGAACAAGAACCAGTGGATGAATCTATGGAAACTATGCTTGAAGCTTTGCAAAAAGTTGAATCACTTATTGACATGGATATGGAGACATCTACTATAGATGATGCATCTATACCATCTATAGAAACTCAGGAACAATCAGAAGAAACTATATATACTGAAGAAATACCTAAAGCAGTGGTATCTCCAAGTGAAATGGAAATTGAATTATCTGAAAGCAGAGATATTACTTCAATACAGCCAGAATTACAAGATCTTTTGGAAGAACACAATAGGAATAATAAACAAGCAGAACTACGAGCAGAGTTAGAAGGTTTATATGATTCACAAGGAACAACTGAATCTCCTGTAAACATGGAAATTAAGGTATCTGATACTGAAGAAGATTCAGTTACTTCAAGGGATATGCCTGAAGAAAATATAGAAGCAATCAAAAGTGATGTTACATTAGAGCTATTGCCTGAAGTTCAAAGTAGTGCTAAATCTCCAACTGACATATATAGTGAATTAACAAAAATGGAAGTTGAAACTCCTTTAATCTTAGATGAAAAAACGGAAGATTTGAATGAAAAATTGCAAGTTCCTGAAGTTTCTGCGATGCCAGAATCGCCAGCTGAAATGAAAGTTGAATTATCCCAGTATGATAATGAGTCAGTCACTGAGCCAGAAAATTTGAACAAGATTGAAGACAAACAAGATGAAGAAGAAAAGCTAGATGATCAGGAAACAGTTCATACAAATTTAAATGAAGACAAATCATTGGAGACTCCGCTTGAAATGAAAGTAGAACTAGTACAATCAGAAGAAACACTTGTAACTATACAAGAACCAATTGAAGAATCTACAGAGATTACACAGATGAGTTTAGAGATACCTGTAACTGTACAAAAACCAGTTGAAGAATCTATTGAGGCTACCCAAGATATTCTGAAGACACCTATAATTACACAAGAACCAGTTGAAAAATCTATGGAAGCTACTCAAGAAATTGTTAAGGCATCTGTAGATGTACAAGAATCAATTGAGGAATCCATGGAGATCACCCAAGAAATTCTAAAAACATCTGAAAATATACAAGAACCAGTTGAAGAATCTATGGAAATCACTCAAGATAAGCAAGAAGAATCAGAAAAAAATAATTTTCCTTTAGAAGAATCTGAAAAAATAAAATCTCCAATGGAATCTACTATTCATGATTCAACAAATGAAGACATTTCAACAGTTCAATTGAAAAAGCAAGTTACTGTAGAAGAACAAGATGATAATGTAGAGTCACAACTAAAAGAGAAACTAGAATCATCTTGTGTGAGTCCAGAAAGAACTGACTCTCCTTCAGAAACGAAAATCGAGTCATTACATATTGAAGATAAATCAGCAGTTTCTCTGGATCCTCATATAGAGACCAAAAACATTGATGAGATAGAAGAGAAATTAGAATTGCCTCCTGAATCTTCAAAGGGAATTGAATCCCCAGTTAAAATGGAAACTGAGCTGACAGAAGCAAAGGAAGAAGCTTTTATAACTCCTATAGAAAAGTCAGACCTCCAGGAAAACTTAGAATTGCTTAATGCTTGTAAAGAACTTAGCTTGCCAGTTGAAACAGAAATAAAATTATCCAAGGCAGATGATACACCTATTAGTAAGCCAGTGATTCAAGATGAACCTAAGAATGAGAAACAAAAAGAAGATATTGTAACTCAAGATGCACATGATTTATTGAAAGAATCTGAAATAGAAATGGATTCTAACCAGTTGCCGGTAGATGTACAATCATCAATGGAAGAATCTGTGGAAACTATGCTTGAAGCTTTGCAGAAAGTTGAATCGCTTATCAGCACAGATATGGAAACCTCCAGTATTGGTGATTCATCTGCATTACCTGCAAAACAACAACCCTCAGAAGACTCTGAGCCTGTTTTGAGAACACCTAATGTGGGGGTATCTTCATTTGAAACAGGAACTGAAGTGTTAGAAAACACTGCTACCTGTTTAATACAATCAGAAGAGCAAGATCTTTTTAGACAACAGGTAGAATTGCAAGAGGTATTGGATACTTCATTTAACTCACTAAATCCCCTTGAGAAGATGAAAGTTGAGGCATCTAATAATGAAGAAGATTTAACTACTTCTAAAGAACCAAAAAATTTACCAGAGGAGACTAAAGAAGTACCTAAAATAGAAAACACGTTGGAGTTACTACCTGAAATTGCAAAAAATATCAACTCTCCTATTAAAATGGACATTGAATTGACTAAAACTGAAGCCGAGATTTCTACAATGTCAGATGAAAACTTAAAGAATTTGGAGAAAAAATTGGAAGTTGTTACAGATAAATTGTCAGAATCGTCTAAGGAAATGGATATCGAACTATCCAAGTGTGATAAAGTTCAATCAGAACATTTGGATGAAACCAAAAATACAAGTTCAGAGAAAGAACTAAACAGTCAGGGACCACTTGATATAAATTTAAATACAGATAATTTATTGAACATTTCACCTAAAATGAAAGTAGAAGTAACAGAATCAAGAGAGGCATTTGTCAATATGCAAGAATCAGTTGAAGAATCCATGGAGATCACTCAGGAGAGTTTGAAGGAAACTGAACCCTCTATTAATATAAAAATTAAGCTTTCTGAAATTGGCACAAGAAGTATAGAAATGCAAGGAGAAACAGATGAAACTAAATCTGTTCTTAAGGAACCAGAATCTCTAATTGAGCCAAAAGTCAAAGTTTCAAAGAGTGAAGATACCTCTATGGCACAAGTAGAAAAGCAAATTGTTGCAGAAGAACAGAAGGATAATGCACAGCCAAAGGAAAAGTTAGGATCATCTTGTGACACTCCCAAGAGAACCAATTCTCCTTTAGGAATGAAGATCAAGTTATTCAAAACTGGAGATGCTTCTATTATTCCATTGGATTTCCATGAAGAACCCAAAGAGGCAGGTAGAATGAAAGACAAATTAGAATCATCTTCTGAATCTCCAAAGAGAACAGAGTCTCCAATTGGAATGAAAATTAAATTAGCAAAAACGAAGAGTGGAGCTTCTATAATTCCAATAGAGAAGTCAGAAGATGTAAAAGAAAATCTAGAAGTTGCAGATGTTGCTAAACGTACTGATTCGCCCCTTGGAATGAGAATCAAACTTTCTAAGACTGGTGACGCGTCTATTATTCAATCAGAGATTCAGGACGAGAATAAGCACACAAAACATAAAGAAAAGATTGACACGGTTCAGGATGCAATAAAACTATCGGAAACATCATCGGGAATGAAACTAAGGTTGATAAACACAGAAGAGACAACTGTATCAAGAGAAGAGCAGATGGAAGAAATGCATGAAGTTTTGCCGAAAATTGAATCTCCTATTGGTATGAAAATTAGGCTTTCTAAATCCGGTGATGCCTCTATTATACCCCCAGAAAAGCAGGAACATGCAGAAGAAGCTAAGAGAATAGAATCTCCGCTTGAAACAAAAATCAAGACTGCAATGCAAGTAGAAGGACAAAGTACTTCAGAAGAACACAATAGGGATAATATACACGTAGAACCAAAGGATAAATTAGAAACATGTTATGGTTCTCCAAAAAGAACTAATTCACCTATAGGAATGAAGATCAAACTGTTGAAAAGTGGAGATGCCTCGATTGTTCCTTGTAGTTTATCTGAAGAAAGTAAAGAGTCATGTAAAATGAAAGACAGATTATGTATGTCTTCTGAAGTTCCAAAAAGAACAGACTCTCCAATTGGGATGAAAATTAAATTGGCAAAGACAAAAGGAGGAGCTTCAATAATCCCAATGGAAACATTGGAGGACCCTAAAGAAAGCTTAGAAGTACCTGATGTTTCTAAACGAACAGAATCTCCTCTTGGAATGAAGATTAAATTGTTCAAAAGCGGTGACGCTTCCATTGTTCACTCTGAAGTCTCTGAAGAAGTCAAAGACACCAAGCAAAAAGAAAAGTTAGAAAATAAAGGAAAAAATGATTTAGTTCATGAGGCATTGTCTGGAATAAAAATGAAGGGAACAAAGGTAGAAGCATTAGCAGCTTCACAGGAATCCCCTGAAGAATCCATAGAACCTGTACCAGAATCTTGGCAAAAGGTTGAATCTCCTATTGGTATGAAGATTAAACTTTCCAAATTTGGTGATGCATCCATAATTCCTGTAGACAAGCAGGAGCATCATGAAGAAACAAAATCCATTCAGGAAATACCTAAGAGAACTGATTCTCCTCTTGGAATGAAGATCAGACTATCAAAGACTGGAGATGCTTCTATAATACAACCAGAATGGTTAGACCATTTAGAAGAGCACAACAAAGATCACGCACAATCGAAACCAAAAGATAAATTGGATGCTTCATATGATTCTCCAAAAAGAACAGGTTCCCCTTTAGGAATGAAGATCAAGTTATCAAAGACTGGAGATGCATCGATTGTTTCTTCGGATGTGCCTGAAGAAAGTAAAGCAATGACGAAATTGAAAGATAAATTGGAGTCGTCCCCGGAAGTTCCAAAGAGAACCGAATCTCCGATTAGTATGAAAATTAAGCTGGCTAAAACAAAAAGTGGAGCAGCAATAATATCAATGGACAACACTGAAGATTCAAAAGAAAAACTAGAAGTTCCTGATATTCCTAAACGAACAGAATCACCACTTGGAATGAAGATTAAACTTTTCAAGAGCGGCGATGCGTCCATCGTTCACTCAGAAATCACCGAAGAAGTTAAAGATGCAAAACAGAAGGAAAAAACAGAAAACTGGGAAAAAGTTGATGTACCTCAAGATGCAGGTAAATCATCAGAGAGTTCTGGAATGAAAATAAAGGTCATCAAATCAGGAGAAACGCCAATAATTATGCAGGAACCGGTGGATGAATCTGTAGAAGCTACCTCAGAGTCTTGGCAAAAAGTTGAATCTCCCATTGGTATGAAAATCAAGCTTTCCAAGTTTGGTGATGCATCCATAATACCTGCAGAAAAGGAAGAACAGCCAGAAGAAGGTAAATCTGTACAAGAAATGCCCAGAAGGACAGAATCTCCTCTTGGAAGGAAGATTAAATTCTCTAAGACTGGTGATGCTTCTATTGTACCATCTGAAGCTATAGAAGATGGAAACAAATTAATTCGAACAAATGATACAGAACATTCAAAGCCTGTTGACACTGCATTAGGTATGAAAATAAAATTGCTGAAAACAGGAGATGCTTCTATAGTGGATTCAGAGAAGAAAGAAAGGCAACAGAGACGTCAAGATACTGAAACACCCTTGGAAATGAAAATCAAGCTATCTAAGACTGGACATCCTACAATTGTAGCCTATGACAATCAAGGGGAAGCTATGTATAAACAAAAGGAAATTACAGATTCATTGCAAAGTCATTCTCAGAGATATAAGGAATCTGTGCAAGGTGTTCATAAAGATTCTGGATTAAAGATTTTTAAAACTGGTCATTCAACTATTTTGCAGGGCAATCGTTCAGAATTAACAATTGAACCTGTACAGGCACAAGGAAAGAAACTGGATAATATGCTTGAAATATCCCCCAAACGCAAAGATATTTGTATTGCTCCAATAGAGTCCAAAAAGCCAAAATTAGATGCTCAGATTACTCAAATTTTACCTGAAGTAACAATTCAGCCTGTGGCGTCTAGGGATCAGAAACAGTATGTATTTGAACAGAAGAACAAATCAATGAACCTTTCACAGATGAACGTGCTAAATCAAGAGATCAGTATTACTCAAGTTAAATCGTTGAAGCCAACAGATACTTCGATGAGCGAGAAACTTAAAGACATGCTTTCTAAAAATGTCTCTGGGTCTCCAATGAACTCCGACTGTGAAATTATAGAGCAGCGACCAGAATTAATAATCGTTAATGAAAATTCAAATTCTAGCCAAGATGTCGTAATAATCGAAGAAGTTTCTCTCAGTAGACCACCAGAAGTAAAGATACCTAAGAAGAGAGGTAGACCAAGGAGGAATCCGTTACCTCAAGGAACTACTCACCCTCCACCACAATTGTTAGTGCCTAGAGATCCTCTGTCTCTGGATGATATGAAACAAATGCAACAACCTCAAGTACCGCGTATAGAATCGAGGGAAAATGAAAGACCTAAAAGGACTTGTAGGAGTCAAAAGAGTTATGCTCCTCCTAAAAGAGGTAGAGGCCGAGGTTTGTACTTTTTGATTAATTTGAATACTTAATGTTTAATATATCATTATTTCTAATATAGCTTTTACTGCCCTTGTTCATCAGGTAGAGGAAAACGGAAATTGGATGGTGCAGATTCACAAATGTCCAAGAAAGCTAAGATAGAACAAGATTTAACCATGATAGAAGCTTCTACAACAGCAGTAATAACCATAGACGATTCTATGACACAGTCGGAATCATTTGGAAAATCGCCGGAATTGTATAAAGCTCTCAAACAACCAACTTTGGATTCCAAAATTATGAACTTTTCAAAGGAAAAGAAAACTATGGGATCAAAAAGTGATGGTATAAAAAATATTCATGCATTAAGTAATACTATTTCAGAACAAACTATTAGATCACCAGGAATGAATAAAGAAACAGAAGTACAATTGAAGACAATATCTAAATCTAATGCATCAACCGATAATATTAAAGATGAAAAATTAACAGAAATTGTATCTGATAAAATGGATCCTAGATCTAATGAAAATAAATCTGATAAACCATCAGAGAGTACGAAGTTAGAGAATAAAGATATGTTAATACCTCCAGGAGATCCTAATTGGTTAACGCCGGCGTCGAAACGAACGTCTGAAACTGTTACAAAAAGTGAAAATGTATCTACGGTACAGGTTATAGATGAAGAAACAAGAATGAGTGCAGAGTCAGGTTCAAGATCTCAAACTCCTGCCAGAAATATTCCTGCACAAGGTAAATAAATTAATAAGAACTTTTCTTTCTTAATTAGTAGTATATTGCTATAGAAATAATTTTATAACAAGTATATTAGGTTGTAAAGAAAATTTTGTACAGCAGTTTCTTCTTTTTTATTAAATGACAGTAAATAATAACTTCAATATAATATTCAATGGTCGTGCAAATTTAGAACAAGAGTAGATATACTAGTAACATATATCCTTGTTTATTTTATTTATATAACGATTTATGTTTGGAACTGTTAAATATTATTTAACTCTATGTCTTTAACATATTCTTCTTGAGTAATATTTTCTAAATAATTTCCTGAAAGAAAAAGACACTGAATCATAACAATAAAACACAAATATGAACTATAATTATTATATGACTAAATTAAATCAAAAGATAAGTGTATTGGTAGACCTCCAAGCAAGCTATCTATAAATAGATCTTTTCTTGTGCCTTAATATCTTTCAAGTGCAAAATGTACTTGATTTAACGTGTATAGAATTTCAAAGTTATGGTTGTCTGTACTATATTTCTTAATTAATTTTCAGAAATATAGTGATAAGAATAATTTTATCTATTATTAGTACATATTATTTCTTAACATAGTAAGTTGCTCAGGGTATAATCAGTATGAACAAAAGTATTACTTTGAAAGTAATTTTCTTTAAATATAACTTTTATTCTATAATTAAATTCATATATAGTTACATTTTAATATCTAACTAATCATACTTTAATAATAATTGTTACAGCCTCTGAAACTATTATAAATGAAGAATCTCAAGGAAGTGTGCTTAGCACTGCAACAACAGAATCGGAAAAAGTAAAAGTTAAAAATCGAAGGATGGAAATTAATTTTGATCCAGATGAAGGACCATTCACTGTTGATAAAATAGCCGAGTATGAATGGCCACTGGATCGTAAAGGTGAAACATTTATGATACAAGAACAAATATCTCAATATCTGGGTGTAAAATCTTTCAAGAGGAAATACCCAGATTTAAAACGAAGAGTAGTTGATATGGAAGAAAGAAATTATTTAAGAGAAAATGGACTGGTTAGTGAAGCAATGTGTGATATGGGTAAGAGTATTTTATTTTATAGTCTACTCATGAATACTAACATAAACTAATGTCATTAATATTATTTCAGGTTTGACTGCAATCTGTAGTTCAGAGGTATTAGATGTAATGTGTAGTGATTTTCCTGATCAGTATGAAGAATACCGTAAACATATGCGTGAGAAACAAGTAAAAGAGCATTCCAAAAAACAAAAAGAATTAACAGCAGCTGCTAATGCAGAAAAAACTAGAATTGATCTAGCAGAGATGGCAGTGCAATCTGCATTGTCTTGGAATATTAGTTTAAACAAAGCTCGCAGAGAAGATAGGAAATGTAGTTTAGATTTACAAACTTTCACGATACACGTGCCAAGAAAGCAACAGAAAGTTGAAGAACGTAAGGTTGGTTATTATCCTGTTGCTTTAATACCAGGACAATATACAGATTATTATCGTGAATACACACCTGCTGAATTGCGATATTATCCTTTGAATACCGTTCTGTACGGTCCTACGAGACCAAACGAACGTAAATTTGATAGTCAGTCTGAAGGTTCGCAAAGCGACAATGATAGTGATTCATCTTCAGATGATTCGAGGTTCGTGTTATGATTTTAAACTATTACCATCGTAATATTTCTTATGAAAGAATAGTTATTTACCTTTTATGTAGCTCATCTTCTAGCGAAGGAACACAAAATACAGAAGGTTCTCAGTCTACGATGGACGACGTCGATATGGAAATAGCAAATCAAAAAGAAGAAGTAAAATTAAAATGCAAAATGTGTTTGAAAACTTTAAACAAACATGGTAAAGTTGAGGTGTTGATTCAGTGTGGCACATGTAATGGACATGGTAATAATTATACATTTGTTGTAACTTTCCTTATAAATTATTTATTTAACTACGAATTTATAATAAGAGTTGTAACGATTTATTAATAGTTCATCCGTCATGTATTGATTTAACATTGGACATGGTTCCCCATATTCAATCATATGCATGGCAATGCACAGACTGTAAAACTTGCGCGCAATGCCACGATCCTGCAGATGAAGATAAAATGCTTTTCTGTGACATGTGTGACAGAGGGTACGTCTTTCTGTAAAAATAAGTGAAATGTAATGCTGTATAATCGTATAACGTTTAATATTTTTTAGATATCACATTTACTGCGTTGGGTTGCGCCGTGTACCCCAAGGAAGGTGGCACTGTCAAGAATGCGCTGTTTGTGCAAATTGTGCTTCGAAAGAACCCGGTGGTATTAATTCCGATAGAAACAGCGTTGCTCAATGGCAGCATGAATACAAGAAGGGTGATAAAAATACTAGGGTTTACGTTTCAACGTTATGTGTTCCATGCTCAAAGTAAGTAAATACTAAATTTTTCATCTTGTTATGCAATGTGTGAACATGTGGTTTAATACATAATTTATGAACTGCAATTCTTTAAATTGTCACGGGGCTTAACATTTGCTTCACAGTTTCCTTAATCCACACTAAACTCCTCTTTTATAAGGATTTTCAAACTAATTTTACGTACTCACGATATTAAAATATATCTGAATCTTTGGATTAAAATAATTGTGTGCAATGTAATTAACATGTATCTTTCGACAATTGTTTAAAATTTAAGTAGTAAATAACAAAGCGTCCAAGATTCAGAATTTTACAAGTTACATTAAATTGTGGCATTACGATAAACCAATGTCCAACTTCACTAACACCATAATCTTTATGCAATAACAAGGCTATGGCGAAAGGGTCGCTATTGTCCGCACTGCAGTCGCTGTCATACTGCTCCACGACTCGACCTGGAAGCGAATCTAGTGCATTGCAGCGCATGTGACAAATATCTGCACTTAGGTATTGACACAAATTCCATAACTTTCCACTATTTCTTCTCCATTGCATGTCCTTGCATTTGCATGTATCATCGGATACTTTTTTTGAAAAGTAACTTAAACATTTAAGATAGGCATGACCAAGTGGGAATTTTCAAATCACATTCAACTTTCGTATGTTTTCTCATTCCACCCGTGCAGTAGGGACACAAAACTGTTCATCAGATATTACTATCATTTGATCATGCCTGACCTAAAATATGTTAACATTTTCAGGTACTATAAAATGTAAAAGATCGAAAGCTATTCGGTCATTTATTAAAATGTTAAGATATATATAAATTATATTGTTACTTTAATAACGTTTGTTTACAGATTGCGTGGAGACCAAGGGGGTGGCATTAGACAGGAAAAATTATCTGTGTGATTTTTGTGCACCCACTCGCCAGCATATGGTGAAGCCATTAATGTCAAAAACGTTAAAAACGTAGACAGTATAAAATGTACAGTTTCTGTTTAAACTTGAAAACTGTATAAAATGTGAATTGTGTGTGTAGAGAAAGTGATAAGATAGAAAATTTGTACGAACAATGAATGCATCGTAATGATTTAAGTGGTTAATTTATCATAAACTGTTTCTTACAATTCACTGTGTAAAAGAACATAACTGTACATATTTGTCATAAAACAGTGACTATCGCTAGGTATATGTAAAAGCTTAAGATACAAAAATACCTTCATATATTATTTAGTGACAATTCCAACATTATTTTTAAAACTTTTGTTAATGTATTGTAAAATGAAATAATACTTTTTTTTAACAAACTGTATTCATAATTTATCTTCTTAACATCTTATCAGTCATAGGATGTTAATTAGAAAGACTGCTTTACAAAATTCACTAAAGTAATTTTTAATATTTTTTTAGTGTATATAAGGTGCTATTTTCTAAAATACTTCGCTTATCTAAGTTAATTATTATTTTTTAAAACTTTTATAATTTAATCAAATACCTTACTAATTGTACATTTTCTATTTTAAAAAACAGCTAATGATTAATACATATGTACATTTAAAGCAAGGAAAAAGTATAATAAAATATGAAACAAGACAACATTTTCTTAAAAATATATATCACTTTCTTTATTTTTCTTTTGCAATATAATCCTCGGAATAGTACTTTGTTGCGAGAGTTCCATGCTTGCAAATATCTTTTTTTACATATTTATAGTAACGCAGCTTCCATGTCGTGAACAGTATGCTGTGTATTCCTCGTATCAGAAATTCTTCATATCTTTTTCTTAACAATTATACATAATCAATAACCAATTTTCCTTGTTCAAAACTAATTACATTTTATAATATATTACAAGAATGTTTACATTATTTAGTAATATGTACAAGAAAAGAAGATGACAATATTGAATTCGAAACAATGGCAAAATTGCAAAATTCAAACTTTGGTATATCATTGCATGAATGTTATACTGTCAAAAATATTCTAATAAATTAGCATATATCGCTTTTGTACAAGATGTATTTCTAGAGCACAGATCAGTTATGCAGAAATTACCGAGGATTTTTCACAATATCTTTGCGAAGTAGATACTTTTTTCCGTAAAGCTACATACCTGCCATCGCGATACAAAGTTTAAATGATAGCGGAATAATATCGGCAGCATTTTAAAAGTGATAGTAGACGATCGTCAAGATAAGTGCTCTTTAAATTTTCATTTATCGGTTCAGTTTTCTGTTAATAAAATTGAAAAGGACATGAATTAGATTCTTTCCATACTTCCTGTTAAAATTCATAGGTTTCCCTAATATATTTCATAGGCACTAGCGTAACTAGGTAAGGACCAGATCGAGTACAGATCCCTTAAAACATGAACTGCCCGTACTACATAACATAAAGAACAAAGGATGTAAAGTATACCGCGTACATTAAATTTTCAATGTTCAAATTTCCAAATTTCTAAATTCCTATAATTCCTAAGTACTAAATTTTCATATTTCTAAGTATTCAAATCCCCCAAAACCCCAAAAGACATTTAATCATGCCTGATGCGAGGCAATAATAGTACGAATAAAGCTAGAGGATCTCGCTTATCATAAACAAATATCCTAGTTACGCTAATGTCGATAATTAACTTTTTTCGTTAATTCAATTTGCTTTGAGCGCTACTATAAAAATGGCTGTGCACGCTTTCAAATTCTTCCATAAAATCACACACTTAACACTCCGCACGTATCGTGAAATTGTGAAAAATAAAAAAATAACTTGAGCAAAAAACGAGGCGTAGCATACAGTAACACGTTACGAGATGACATAACGCGTGTTTGCATTACGTAGAACACTTACACTAACGAGACAAAGTCACGAATGTCTCGTTGACTAGCCGAATATAAATACACTATTGACAAATGTCAAGTGAATTCTGAGCAAACCCAACTAGCGACCAGTAGAAAAGGTGAAAAATAACGTTTATATTCGAGCACTGATGCTACTAAAACAATTACCATTTCGAATATAGAAAGTTTTACAACCGTGGTCGAGTTTTCTATAGCCATTAACAATAATTGCCATTTTATAATACTAAAATTGATTGACCTTGGCTCAATATTCACTAATTAAAATAATTTAAATGACAAAATAAAATTTTTACGATACCCCTTTGCGATACGATAATCATTGTAAATAATTGACAACGTAAAAACTGTTGTTAGGCTTTACTCGTGTCTAATACCACATATGGATAAGAAAGTACTGAAATTATGTAAGTGTGTTGCTGGGATAATAGTAGTAACCAAATTTCGCGTAGAAAATTTAGAAAGAACATCTTGAACGAACTTCGGTCCTGGCGAACTACCGACTTTATAGAAGATTCGTAGATTACAGGTTGGATTTATAGTTTGGGATCCCTTTGTAAGTTTGCACAGCACGTACTCAAATGCCTCCGTTAATTCGCTAACGGTTAATTCTGCAGAGGGCAAACTTGTTTCCGTGGCTAAATTACCAGTCGAATTGGATGAACCTAGTTAAAATAGAATCTCTTTTATACATGTATATATTAAACAAACATTTAAGTAAAAATGTTTATGTTCAGAAATACGCAAATAAAAATATATACCGGTAGACATATAACACACAATAGCTGAAACATTATTTTCATAATTCCACCTACGCCTTATTGCCACTTTAAAATTACCTACACATTTTCCAGTCTCTTCATCTGTAATAAAAAAAATGTTCAAAAATACTATGTTGTATATGCACATGTACATACATGTGTACTTACATTCAAATCTATTATTATCTCTATGAGCCCAAACACACCATTCAACTTGAGCACCACGTGGAAGGTTTGGAACAACAATGTAATCCACAATGGCATTATTTGTTCGTTTTTCCCATTCCTTTCGTGCGTCTGGTATGTAACTAGAATGAGTCAAAAAACAAATACCTTGCACAATATCCCTGAGTTGTGTATTTGAATCCATAGCTTTCACAATTCGATCTATGTGCCTCAACGTCAAACGACATTGCCTTTTAATATTTAACTCCAGAATAGTCATACTGCCAGGCACCAAGGGTATTTGTCCAGCAACTGAGATTATGTCACCAACCTGATAAACAAATATGTATTTCCCGGTTATAATTTTTCAATCGACTTAATAACATTTGTAATATTGAAATTATTTAGTTTACCATTAATTTTTAAATCTACCACACAAACCGTTACAAAGTTTTTTTCTTATATAGCGTAATAAAAAATATCAATTGAAATACGACAAAATATGTATAATACACCAGACATGTCCAAGTGATCACCGCTGATAACTTTGAAAATATGAAAGTTTGAAGATTTGATAATTTTTGATCTTCGAAATTTGAAAATTTGGTACATCGAACATTTTTAAACAATGGCTCCTGAGCCATCACTTGTTCATGTCTGACATACATGATCGCAACACAATGCCTGTATCTTCCTTTATATTACTTATTACAAACTTAACATCTTATTTTCATTTTAGAAAAATTTTATTTTGTTTACCTCACTGATGTGTTTCTTTTGTAAACCAGATGTGTGTGCGTGCGCGTACGACTGCGCACATACACACATTTTGTCTACATATACACACAGAGACGTTCACGCTAATTCTTTTGTAACGGTAGTACACTCACACGAACTGCTTGAGAGTAAGGACCAATGTTTGCAGGTGCCCAGTGACTTATGCTCTGAACATGCATTGTATGTCGTTTGTGAACTTTCTTATCACCACAGTCTTGAGTTTCTTTATAGGCTATAGCATCAAGAACAACATGTATATTTAACGGACATTCCACACATACGCGAACTGGTGGATTTGTTTTATTTAAACATGAGATGTAAGCCTCATTTATAGATATGTAATTTGACATATCTTTTATATACAATGTTACTGCAACGATATCCGATATTTGAAGATTTTCCTTTTTGACTAGACCTAAATAAAATGATAACAATGTTTTATCAATCTATATCAAGCACAGAATATATAGATATTGGATAAAACAAAAAAGTAACTAAAAGATAGTTTAAAAGACTTAAAGTTTACCTACTGCTTAATTTCTCCAGTGCCTCTCGCATCGCGGATTTAGCATCTGGATGTTTTCCAGCGATACCGCCAAACCAGAACCAGCCGGTTTGATTTCTATTTACCACGGGCACATCAGGATAATCTTCTTCTTCGTATAAAATTTGCATAGGACTCGGTGGATTAAATTGACCTATGTTAGTTTTATACGTTTTATCAATTTGTTAGATGGCAAACAAACTTTTCGTATTTATTTGAAATTAATACCAGAATTTGAAGTCTTGAGACTACTATCTGTACAATCGTGTTCGTCGTTTTCGTCTTCCGATAGATTACAACCATCATGTAATTCTGGACCAATAATCTCTGCGATATAATCAGATGGAGTTTTAATAGGAACATTTTTTAATCTTTCTTGTAACGTTGATCCTTCCACTGCGTCCTGATAAATATTCCTTTCAATTATTTACTTGTTCATTTAAGCAATCTTAGAAGTAGAAAATATTATAACTCACACTTTTTTCTTGTACATGAATTTTCTTGAAATTCAAATATCCAACTGGTGCTATGTTATCATTTGAATGTATTACACTTTCATATTCATCTCTAAAATAAAAAACAAGAATATTCAAAAACAAGTTTTTTATCATTTGTTTTTATAATAAATATTACAACTTACATTACAATGCTTTTATTAAATAGTGGGCAATCTAATGTGAAAGTTTCGTATTCTCCACCTTCTCCACACATATTAACACCATATTTTTCTTTCTGTGAATAAATATTAAATTCTTATAATATGTCACATATATTTGTTTACACTATTTTATATTAAACTTCTTTTATATATATTTCTTCGAACACTTGGAGTATTTCCAATATAGAATAAAATCAAAAAACATTGTTTTGTAACAAATTAATCATTAAGACATTTTACTTACTATTTTGGCAAGATGGGATTGCATTTCAGAAATTGGTTTACCCAAATGCCTTGGTTCAAGGCCTAAAGCTGCTACTTTTATTAAAACCGCATTTACAGAACTTTCTATCATTTCTTTCAACAATTCATCTTGTTCTCGTCTCCACAAATATGATAATGAAACAAGACCTAACCGACCACATCTGAAAATAAACTTTAACTATTAGATATCATTTTATGTATTAAAAACAAATGAATCTTTTACTTTCTACAGTATATATTAACAACTTATATTAAAACTTGTATTAAATAATTACACATTTTCCACGCGAATTCGTTGATAGTCACTTAGAATAGCTCCAGATGAAACAGCTTCTATATTTTCTTTTTCCTAAAATTTGATTGTATATATTAAAAAATTTGATTATAGTACATAAAAATAAAACCACTTTAAATTTACTTAACATATAAAATTCATAAAACAACCTAATATCTACCTTCACTTTACTTAACAACCTAAAGAGATCTTCAACTTCATCATTTTCTGTTGGATAATAATATTTTTCTTGCATTTTTGATCTACCAAATGTTGGTTCACGATACATTGGTAAACCTATAGCTTCTGCAATATATTCAACACCTTGATATCCAACAGTTTGAAACATGAATGAATCAAGTTCATCTACAAATTAGTTGTTCTTAATTAATTAATGAGACAATATATTTTATTGAAACACAGAAATAAAAAATATTCATAAATAAAGACATAAAATATTCTATTAAATATATCATAAATTATTTACCCTTCCCAACAGGATACAAATTAGCTAAGGCCACAATATCATGACCTGCAGCTATACATTGCATCATATTAAAGCAAGAATCTTTTCCGCCACTGACTAGTGCTACAACCCTCATGTTTCTGTTTTATAATCACAATCTCTAAAACTTATCAATAGCTTAGAGTATACAAAAATCTAAATATACTTTTTTCAGATAATCATCTGTAATCAAATAATTAAAGTATCACTTGATAATAAATCTTTTAAATTAACCGCAACAATGGTAAATAAAATCAAACTATTCGTTAGACACCATGTATATGCTTTAGTGCATAAAAGTGCACAAAAAGCTTTTATAATTATAAATTATACATAAATACTTACAGATACAAATTAATAAATCGATGAAATATAAACAAAATATATAATATAATTATTCCACTACTAAAATTTTTAATGACGTAAGCTATAAGTGCTTATTTAGAATATATAAAGTAAAAACAACATAATTATAGGAGATGTAGACATATTTAGGATTACTTATGTATAGATTGTCTACAAGTATATATTAAGCCAAAATTAAATTTACGAAATACATATGCACACGTGTTTCTTGAATAGTCTAATTTAAAAATAATACCATTTAAGCATTACTATTCCCCAAAAATATTTATGAAAATTTAAAAACCTGTTTTTTTATTCTGCCTTAATCCATTGTATTTCCAAGAAAAGAAAATTACATGTCAATCACCCAACTAAAATCCTAGAAAAGATAAACACAAAAAAGACACCGGATATTCAGTTTAACTTATTAATATGTGTAACAATTGGCTAGTGAACAAAAATTAATCACTGTACTGTTCCAAACAGTAAACGTCATATAATCTGAAAAAGTCTTGACAAAATCCGGATTTTCTTTTTAAAAAAGCAACAAATTTGGTAAAGCGAAACGCAAAATTTGAGTTTAATGAGATGTTAGAAAAAAGATTGGTGATTATTAAAGAAAAAAAGAATACCTACGGAGAGATTTTTTGGTTATTGCCGATCTCGGCAAGATGAGAGATATTACGGAATGACGGCCGGCAATGAATTGTACGGAGACCGTGAACGATAATTTCGAACTTATGTACGTTAAAATAAACTCTAAATTCTCAACAAATGTAATATTTACATTAAATAGGCGATGAAAGTTCCTTACACGGCAAAGTCTATCAGAGACTGCGATTGCTTGATAGTGGCGCCTCTCTGGGATAGAACTTTCAACGTAAACCATATTACTCGTTCAACGAGAGATTATACTCTTCACCTGACGAATTTTTGTTTCTTCTACGCATGTCAGCTATGATTGGCTTGGCATGCTTTGTAACTAAGAGCAACGCGTAGGCGCATTTACGACTTTTGTTACGACAAGCGCATATACGCAGTGATCTAGAATTTCGTATATTACCTAATTCCAGCATAATTAAGTAGCAACTTGCAAATGCTGGCAAGCGCTATTCTGTAACCATTTCTACTTTCCCATTTTATTAGTTGTAAGCTACAGGAAAGCAATCCCTACCCTATCATTAATTCTACTTTTAGTACCAATCGCATCTTGAAATTATATAAGTCGATTCTTAAGTTACATAATATTGTGAAAACACCACAAAATTTTCAAGAATTCTTTTCGAATTCTGTCTTATGTTATCACATATATTTGTCCACCGAGTGTATAAGCAATGGAATGAAAAGCATATCACAGTGGAACAACGCTAGAATAGTGGGGAATCTCTTGAAGTTAGCAGCGTTGCGCAAGTTTATATGATCTCCCGTTGTACGAATAATAAACTGTAGAATTGAGGTTATAACTTATTTTAACTTGATAATTGTTTATAATCTTTATTTAGGAAGTTTGATTTTTATTTTGTTTTCAATATGTTCTGTATTTTTTATTTCTGTAACGAATTATTTAAAATAGTACATAGTTTTTGTTAAAATTGATGCTCCTTTTGAGGAATTCTCAAGTATAATTCGTGCGACCATACCTCGTGACATCATCAATGTATAAAATATATCGATGTCTCGTTATTTCAATCTGCTTCCACATTATAATTTGCTGATTGTAATATACCTTGATTCAAATTAATAATAATTTTTTCTATTTTTTATATATTTCTATATACTATTTCAGGTTTCTTATGTATTCTATAAGATAAGAATATAATCCATCATGGTAATAGGGCACCAGACTCTGTGGATTAAAAATGCATTATAGTAGAATCAGTTTAAAATAGTTTTCCAATTTGTACTTTCTTAAATTATGTAACAGCAAGTCTGTTGTTTATTAACAATAATCTTACTTGTTTAGTTTAAGATGACATATTTTACATATTTATAGCTACAGAAATAAATTACCGAAACAATTATACTTATATTCTGTTTTACGACACGATAAAATAATTACAAGTGCTTTATACATTTAATATTAACTAATTTCATATAAAATTTTATTCATTTTATATCGCTATAGAAAGTTAATTAAAAATTCCATATTTCTGTGTAATGCTATTAAAATTGGAAATACCATCAAAAATGAAGTTTTCATACTTTAATAGATTAAATTTTGTACTAAAATTATACGTTTTCATTTATGTAAATTATATAAATGTATCAAATAAGTTTACTTATAACAATACAAGTTAGATTCACTACGAAGCTTGTTCTTTAAAATATAGTTAATTTCGAAATATATTGAAAATGTATGTTGCCATCTTTACTCAGTAAATCGTTGGCCAATCGGATCTCTTTCAATAAGCAGCCATTTTACTTTCGCTACGGTCGCACGAAGCGCGAGTCAGACTCTACGGAGTACGGAGTAGTTGCAAGCTACCGCTTGCATTGCAGGTTTCGTCGATTTTTCGTGCGAAGAAAGCTGTACCATAGTAATAATTAGATTTAGCGTTGATCGAGAAAAGGATAGAAAATGGTTTTGGCAGAAAGAAATTCAGAAAATGTTAGAAATGGACGTAGATCGAGGGGCCCCAGCCCTAATGGACAGACGGAATCATCGAGCGAAGAAGACGGAGGTACCAATTTTATGTTACATTTGAATTATCATCACTATTTATACAAATCTACTAAATAATGCTTTGATTAACATGGTTTAGATCAATAGAATTTTTATAGTTGGATTTTTATTTGAAAGTTTACATATTTTTATATTGATCCAATGCGAAAATCCGTAAGGATCTTCAAACAGCGCGCCCCACTTTTCCTCTTTTTAAGTTCTTTGCATTTTCAGCCAATTCCTGTGAATATTTATACGAAACAATTTTAAATAACTTCTTTCGAAATCAAATAATTTCTTAACTTCTTACGTTTATACATTTGTTAAGTGATATTTAATTTCTTAATTCAAATAGGCTGGTAAAATTAAATATTGAATACACTTATATATTTAAATTATTTGTAGATATTGTAATATATACATTAAGGAACTAAAAATAAATATAATGCGATTTTTATTTGATTATAGCAATTTAACAATTTTTCAATATAACTATTCCATTATTTTTGTTAATTTTCATCCAAAAATATTTTTTTTTTATATACTAAAAATTATTATTTTTAAAGTTCCAGCAGAAAAAATACGTGTTGGACGGGATTATCAAGTTATTGTTCCAGAATTTGTTCCAGTTAGTGGTATGTTATTTTAATAAAATTAATTATTCCATAATTAACTGAAAATTTTATCTTAATTATAATTTTATTTTTAAGAACCAATAAATAAAGTATTATTTGAAAGTAGGAGAGGAAAATATAAAAAATTCCTGAATATGTAATTTCACCTTATAATTATAGATTTTATATTTTAGAACGAAGATTGGATCAATGTCCTGACAGAGCATTACTCGTATGGTCTCCTACTACTGATATACCAGATCAAAAATGTAAATACAAGTTGTATTTATTAACTTGATTTTTAAATTGCAGCCATGATTGATTAATTACAAAAAAGAATGACCTTTTACAGTGGATGAATATATTATATTAGCAAAGGAAAAATATGGGTATAATGGAGAACAAGCATTAGGAATGTTATTTTGGCACAAGCATAATTTAGAACGTGCTGTACTGGACTTAGCTAATTTTACACCATTCCCAGATGAATGGACAGTTGAAGATAAGGTTCTTTTTGAGCAAGCTTTTCAGTTTCATGGGAAAAGTTTCCATCGTATCAGACAAATGGTAAGCCTTTGTTTGGAAAGTGTAAATTCAGAAATATTCAAATTATGTATATTATAACTTCTTTCATAACCTGTTTTCAGTTACCTGATAAATCCATTGCAAGTCTTGTTAAGTACTATTACAGTTGGAAGAAAACACGAACTAGAACATCATTAATGGATAGACAAGCAAGGAAATTAACAAGCGGTGGTAAAGAGGGAGAAAATGGTAGTGAAAATGGAAGTGAGTTGGGTTCCAATACAGACAGCGAATCAGAAGAAAAAGTAAGATGTTTTTACAACATAATTAACAAATGCATGTTATTCGATGTTTGTAAAGAAAGAATCAGTTTTCTCTCTCTCTCTGTACAAGAGTACTTAGAATTTTAAGCATAACATAAGTTCTACAGCATTTTAATAAAGATAAACAAGCGTTATGTTATGGATAAAAGCAAAATAACAATTTTGTTTTAGTTGCTTATCTAATTTTTTATAAACTTAGAGGCTTTTACTACTTTTCCATTTAATTACTTTTAAGTAAAATTAATATTTGTGTTATTGCGTGTGGTAGTATTCTCCTTTTGCTACATTGTAATGCCATGGCACTGGCGTCAAAACATATGTATGATATGCAGTTGTATACGTTAAAAAATGTATCCACACGGTAACGTATTCCATGCGGTGAACAAAACCAAAATGATAAGAATACTGATCTACAATTGATAAAAATTGCATAAAACTATAAATCATCAGTGTTAGAAAATTGAAATGTTTGTTAATACGAAACTGGCATTAACTTTATTTCTAATAATATACAATATGGTTAAGAATTTTTTGAGCTATTCAAAGAGAAATCTATATATTATATCAGTTATACAAAGCTATTTGAACTATCGTTACATCGTGTGTGAACGTAAATGTGGAACGTTCCAGAAATGGACGATCCACCGCGGAATACGTCGTGGAAAGAACCAAGCTGTGCCAGGAAGCCAAGGCACTGACGCCAAAGCCCCATCCGACTCGGAAAATGCCCCTCAGGTTCAGGTACTCAGCCTAAACCTTACCCAATTGCATAGCATAGTATGCTTATTATATTTTGCTATTTTATGTCTCGTATTTATTTTTTCTATCATATGCATTATTTTTTATTTTAACGAAAAGGCATTGAAAAAAAAGCAGAAAAGTGAGAAAATTGTATACAAGATAATCTGAGCAGTAGAATTGATAGGCTGAAACCTTACTGAGGAAAAGATGAAGTACAGAAAGAATTTGATAGTAGGAAATTTTTAATTATATTAAAAGAGTACAAATATTCGGTGCTTTAGATTTTGTATAGCGAGCAGAATTAGAATTTTTTTATATACTCATGTATATATTTTATTTTTTTATTGCAAAATATTACTTCTAAAGATCAGTTCAGATATATTGAAAAGTTTGAATGGAGGGAGAGGGTGGGGGGAATTATTAGATCTTATTTTAAAAGGGCATTATGTGTTGTAGGGCTCGTGTAGCAACTGTGGCGTTGCTTGTCATAGTGTACGTGCGACGCCGAAAGGACATGCGTGTCACAGCTGCTATCTGCACTGGAGGTCAGTGAGTGCAAGTAAAATTAAATACCAGTATCCAAAGAGTTAGTAGAAATTTTTTTAAAATAAGAATGTTCATGCACCATTTTTTTTTTAGATATCAGAAAATTGTAAGAAATGATCTTTAGAATGAAGTGTTATTAACATTTATCTTTATGAGAATGCATGAGCATTCTTATCGGTACCTCAGTTAAATGCTTTCAGAGAACTTACAAAATTGAAGTACATTGTAGATCAGATATCTGGTTTGACAAAATAACAGAATACAATGATAAATTTATTGAAATGATTTAGGCGAACCGGTGTAGCAAGACCATTAAGTTCCATGCCAGGTCGTACAAATAAAAGAAAGCCACCTCGTGGTCTAGTCGTTAATCACGACGATTTAGCAGCATTGGCTGGCCAGCCCAATCAAGCGAACAACAGTTTACAAGCGATCGACACCGAAATTGTTAGCTTAAAACGCCAAGTACGTTGTTAAACCAAAGTAACATAAAACGTGTGGATACATTTTTTTTTTCTTTTCTTAAAATACAGTTTAAAAAATGCAGTATTCTATAACACTGTATTACAAAATTAATATTTATTGAATACAAATGTTCTGTATACAGATACAATCGAACAAACAACAAGTAAGTGCACTAAAACGTAAAACTACCGATGGTATCGATGATTTGCGACCACCAGAGGTATCAAGTCGTATAAATGCCCGTTGGACAAACGATGAATTGTTACTGGCCGTTCAAGGTGTTAGGAAATACGGAAAAGATTTTTCAGCGATTGCCGATGTAATTGGAACCAAGACAGAGGCTCACTTACGATCGTTTTTTGTGAACTATCGGCGAAGATATAATTTAGATGCAGTTCTAAAAGAATACGAGGCTGAAAATGGTCCGATATTAATTGATGATGAGAAGGAAGAAAAGGTAAAATATTTTTCAATAAATATACTACAATAGACATGAGCAAATAATATCTTGCAATGTCATGTCTGTATTATAACATTATGTAATATCTCAGTTGTTCAATTTTCTTATATGTTAGATGGACGTCGATCAACCCAATGAAACGGCAGAATCATCTCAAAAAACGAAATCATCTGTAGGTATTGGTCAAGCGGCTAAATAACAAATGACTATACTATTAAATACCAAACGTGAGAAAAACAATTACAGGCACTTTGAAAATCGATAATATCGTGCAAAAGGTATTTGTTTAATTCAGTTGCAATTTACATCGTTTATTCCTAATTCTATCATCTTGCTTCATTCTAATGCGATTTTGCATTAGGAACGCCAAGTACAAGAAAGAATTTTCATTAAACTTGTACGTGGTATAAAAATTCATATAATGAACATATGGATAAACTAATTATGGAAAAGAGTGTGTGAATTTGTTGAGCTAGCCTTACTTTTAATGTAACATATTTTGTACTTGTCTAAAATGGGGTCTTTGTTAAACAGTACGAAAAAATGAGATTTCGTTAAAAAGATTTAATGCCACCATCTTAGAAAAATAAATTTAATTTATGCATCTAAATACAGGTATAAAAAAATATTCAATAGTATACGTTTTATGTAATCGCACGAAAACATATATGTATATTTCATTTTGTTTAATCTATTTCTATTCTGTAGTATATAATATTTCTAGGTATACATAAGGGATATTAAAATCCCATTTTAACTAATGAAAGTAATTTAAACGCAAAATTACTTATTTCGAACGAAGGAAGATTTAGAAGTTAATGAATTAATGAAGAATTGATAAGATTGTAAAATATAAAAAAAAAAAATCGATATAGTTTGCAATATTAAGAAAATTGTGTATTGCTTGGTAACAAGTAAAAAGTTCATATATTGAAAAATTACTGACAGTTTATATATGTGAATAATCAAGGTACCTTGTGACTGTTTCATTATTCTAACGATTTTTTACCCGTGCTCAAATAAATATTTAACAATTTGTCATTATAATATTGCTACGTTTGTATTAGTTTCAAGTTGTGCATGCATTTTGTATCAATTTATGACCTCGATATTTAATTTTTTATAAATTGTTTATAAGAACTTCAAATAATTTATGTTATAAAACTTAGATTTAGAAAGAATATAAATGAAACAAAATTGTACATGAAATTATTACTTAGTTATATTTTATTTATGTAGATTATTGAGATAACTTTAATGTTCAAAGAACTATTATATAAGATCTTGATATCAGGTAGAAATTTTGTATTTGTGCTGATGCATTCCTAGACATTTTAAAAAGAGCAAAAGAAATATAAATTGGAAAATTGAAAAAAAAAAAGACATTTTTCTCTTTCCTTTTCGCTTTGTTTTTCGCTAAATTAATATATATAATCAATATTCTTCCACTATAACAATTATATCATTAAAATTTATCGAAAATCAGACAATCTACAATTCTGCATAAAAATAGAAGAAAGGAAAGAGAAACTTCATACTTCTTCCAAGTTTTAAATGGTTCATGTCATCGATCATAAATGTCCAAAAAACTAGTGATTTTAACTGTGGTAAAATTTACAGCATTAGCAAAAGTATTAGCGAATGAAGGTTTAATGTTTTCATTGGAAAGTTATTTTACTTAAAATATGCAAAATAACAATGACTACGTTAAACCATTCCTTGCTAAGAAAGTAATGCTCAAAACAAAGATATATTTTCGTTCAAATTCTAACGAAATATATTTAATATTTTATCAAGATACATTACAATGAAAAGTTGTTTTTATTCATTTTATAGAATAACAAATTTGAGGGGTTGAAAATCGTGCTATACAAGATATATTAAGGAGAATATATTTTTGTGTCTAGCTGCTACATACTCGATCCAGTTATATACAAAGAAATATGGTTCCTGATAATTCTATTGTGCAAAATTATGTAATGTATACACTAAAGTTGACCGTATTACAAAATAAGCGGTGCTTCTATACTCGACAAGCATAAGCTTTTGCACTCCTATAAATAGAGGAGAGCATTTTATTTAGAGAGAAATATATAATTTTCATTTGGTAAAATTTGTACGTAGAAAACAATTATTTGAAAGAATTTGTTGTTTATGTAGCGTTAGATATTTAAACAAATTTTCGATACATTAATCTGCTTACATTTTGATAATTATAATTTTATTATAATGAACAACTCTTAACGAATTTTTTTTTTAATAACAAATAGTAGTAATAAAAAACAAATCAATAACCAATATTAATTTATTTATATTTGTACACCCTGTGAAACTGATGAAGTGTATTATCCAGTGAAACAGAGGCTCTATATATAAAAAAATTCTTTAATTTAAATAAATGATTACTTACTAGATATTATTTTCAAGGAGTATTGACTTCCAATGTTTTTTATTACTTTACAAATAGAATGTTAAACTTCAAATAAGTGGTAGTTTTAATTATAATTTCACAGATGCATCTACATTTACTATTAATAGCAATACTAATAATACGTTAGTTTAATGTTTGTCTAGGTAAAGTATACTATTTAATGATAATAAAACACTCGCAAGCGTGTGTGCACGATTTCTTTATAAAAAAAAAAAATGTTATTCCTGAAGATCATTGTAAAATTAGATACATTTTAGAAGTTATTATTATAAACATCAGTGTAAATAGGAATGGTCACCAAAGAAATTTACTGTAATTGTTAGCGACATATCACGGAAGCGAATCAAATAGTTGGTAGGACTATGTCGCCAAGCAAATAGCTTATAAACTGAAACAACAAGATGTATTATGATCAGAAGCGAATAGCAAATTATTTCTTAACACTTTGATGACATATTATTTACGTGATTTATAATTACTGTTATAATATACTACTTACAACTTAAGAATTTGTAATAGAAACCCCAAGTATAAGTTTCTCAGTAATTTTTTTTGCAATATAAAAAGTCATTGATGCCATAAAATACATGATTATCAAAGTGTTAACATACATAAGACATTTATTTAAATATTAAGTAAATGATCATATGGTTTTCAGATATGATTATGTATTAGTACAAAGGAAATAATTTTGAAAGACATTCAATATAAAATAATCTGTTGTTATGCTTTGATTCACCTTCATTAAATTCTTTGTTCATTCATATAGTCATTGTATGTACTTCTTTCACACGCAAAAGCACAGCGCAGTGTTCTACTATATTAATTAAAGTAAGCTTTCATAGTTTATGATCGAAAAAGGAAGTTGTTTTCAAATATATTGATTTATTACTGTTTTTTTGTATTGAAAGCAAACTTCTTGTTTGATATTTATTTAATTATGAATGCATTTAAGCAAGAAACAAAGCGCAATATCAACGAATAAAAATTTCTTTAAATAAACGAATTTTTGTAATTTTATATATAATCAAATTTGTTCGCGTAAGGTAAACAAAATACATTTATATTATCGTGTAACTTTTCTTTACATAGCTAACAACATTTTTAGCTTAAACAGAAAAATTAAATTTTTTAAAACAGCACGATAAAACAAATTTACTGTATTTGATATCACATTATGATATAAGATGTAAGCTGTAGATATAAAGAAATATATATTACCATGTAAAGAGTGAATACATTGAAAAATGAAAATTTCGCAATGTATAATATATATTCTATGATCTTTCAAAATTTTCTAATATTCTGATACGATTAATGTAGCATAATGTAAATATGAAGTTATAATTATTGTGAATGTGTACACATTTATGTGATCGTAAAGTGTACAGATGTATTTATTCAGGACTATTAAATATCTATTGCATACTTTGATGGGTTAGAATGCTTTTATTTTGAGATTCCTTTGCAAGAATTATTATTTCTCAGTTACAAAATATTTATTATTGCTTATCATTTACTTAATTACAATAGACATAATATTATTATCACTAGTATTAGCTGCATTCTTGTATTACAAGTTCTTGTTTTCTTAATAAATAATCTACATATTTAGTATTTAAAACAATTTCCAAATTAGTGTCGTCGAAATATTTATTTTGAAGCTGGTGTTTTATTTCTGCTTTAGTCAGAACATTGATAATGTTTTCATCAGATTCCATTCTGTTACATATTGTAGAACACCTACTATGTCTGTATTTTTTTTGTTGTGTGTAATAAAAACAAAAGTTTAGAAATTTTGTTTCTTCTTTGTAAGAAGGATTATCATCGTGGCAGAAAGGATTTTCAACTGTCGCATTAACGTTGAAATTCTTAATATCACGTGTGAACAGTTTTACAAAAAGTAAATTCATATCTTTACTCGTTAATTCAGAACACATCACTTCAGATAATAATTTTTGATATATACATTCATCATGTTCTAAATTACTAGATTCCACGTTCATTTTTTGTAGAACATGTGTCCTCAAACTTTCTGCGATGGCTTTACGTATTTCGAAAATTTCATCTTTTAACAAAATTAAACAACACTGTAAAATCATTAATTTATTCTTGTTAGTTAAATCCGTAAAGCGATAAACTGAATATTGCACAAGTTCAACTGCTATGTTCCTCATATGTTCTTCTTCGTGAATGCATAAATTGAGGGCACATAACAAAATCTTAGCTATAAGCACTTCATTTTTAGAGAATAGAATAGTTATTATACACTTTAAATTCCACAGTCGAGAATTTTTTACAATCTCTTTTGTTTCAACAAACATTTTTTCTACTGTTTTCACAATATTTAATTCATTTGTATCTAATGATGACCACCTCCTTAAAGTTTTCAAAGCATAATTTACCATTACATTTAAAAGTAATTCATTGCAATCGTGTTCATTCACGTCTAATAAGTGTTTAAAAACTATCTGTAAAATTGGTATACTCGGTGATACATGATTTAAAAAACAGATGGTTTGATCGACACAGTGAGAGTTCAGAATTTTATGTACAGTATCACTATTAATTTTATTTGTACGATTAAAATATTCGGCATACAATTTTGTTGAAACGTCAATAAACTGAAAAAATCCCGGCTTTACTTTTTCAGAACGGAAAACCGGCATGTTTTCATTGAAGGTAAATACATCTGTGGTAAACATTTCATCAAAATTGGACTCTTTTAATTGCAGAAATAGTGTCTCTAAAACGTAACATATTTGTGAATTACTTTCTTCTTTAGATAAATTATTCCAAACTTGTAATATTTTACGAAAGCGTAATAATTCTGTACATGGCTTCAATTTATTATCCGTACATTGTATAACATTCGAACACGAATTCAGACATTCAATTTCAGTAGCCAATTTTTCTTTTAAATATTGCATCGTTAATAAATAACCGTGAATTAAATTGACGTTTTGATGCAAAGAAAGAGTACATCGTAATTTTTCAATCTCCAATGCAATTTCTAAATGTTCTGTTAATGCTGCATATGCTTTTGCAGCTAAGCGTCTAACATACAAAACAGGATTTTGAAACAGTATACGAAGTAAACGTTTTGTTTTTAATATAAAATCTTGTGCAGGATAATCGATTAATTTGCAGCCACTATTTGAAAATTTCGAAAGGAGTATGAGAATATGGACGATGCTTGAATGCGAATATAATGCAGTAGAAAATTCAACAAATTCTTTTGAAAATCTTTGCAATTCTTTCGTGATGTAATCAGTAAGTACTGGGTAATGTGTAATAAAATGATTAATCGAATAACCATTTCCAAAATCCAATGTATCTCCATAACTTTGACCAACCAACCTTGGAACTATTGCACCAAACAGTTGTAGACTGGCATTTCTGAAAATATTTATATATTACTTTCGTAAGATAATGAAATATGTTTTAAATTTGTTTAAAAATATATTAGTGCATATTTCAAATAACTACCTTATTGTCCATGTTTCGGATTCCAAATATTTAAAACAAGTTAATGAAATTCTTTCCATATAAGGAGTTAACTGTGCATGTATCTCTTTGGTGGCTACTAGAGCCCGTAAGAAATGCAAGTGTCTTGCTACTGGAGAATCATGTTGAAATTCCAAATGTATTATAAAATCATCTGAAGTATTATCTAGCAAGTCTAATAATTTTTGTACAGCAAAATGTAAAAGAGGTCTGTCTCTACGATTATCCCCAACAACAATTCTATGAAACATTATTGATAAACCAGCACCCCTTCTGGTAATATTTAAAGTATGTATTGTAGTATCATTTTCAAGTATACGCAGTATGTGCGTTTTTAATAAATTAGAATATTTATTTTCTTTGCATAAACATCTGGAAAATTCAATATTACACAGTTACAGAATAATTTAATTTTTTTTAATTTTCCTACCTGGTTAACTGTCCTACTGCTGTACCTGCAGCCTCTACTACACCTTTATGTCTACACCTTAGTAACACTGCAACTATAATATTAGTAGAACGTTTTACTATTTCATCAGAATACATTAATGATCCTATTTCACAAGCTATTTCACAGGACACCTAAGCAAGAAATATATACAATTATATTTTTTTTACATTTTAATATTTACATTTTATATTTAAATTACCTTCAAAGACATCCAAATACAAGAAATGAGAACCTGATGTGCAGGAGATAAATTCAATTCATCATAATTAATATTGTCTATTTCACTATTCTTAATAATTTCATCAATCGCTAATCCCATTTCGGCAAATGAAGACGAATATTCTGTAAAATAAATTATAATCTCGTTTATAAAAGAACATAAATAATTTGTAAAACTACACATTATTAATGTCCAATGCAATATACCTTTGTTCTCAGATTTTGAAGAGATTACAGACAAAAAGAAATCAGTTGCATCTTCTAATAGAAATAGTATTTTTTCAATAAATTCTAAAGTTAAGCAAATATTTTCGGGGCCGTTTTGAAAGACAATACTTAGTAAAGCAGATAATACACCATAAAATGGTTTGTTCTGAATAATTGCTTTCAACATATCTTCCTTCATTTGAATCAACTGACTTGAAGCTTCAGTGAATAAAAAATCCGAGTATTGTAGATAAACAATATTATTACAGTTTTTATATTCAGTCTTATCAAGTAAAGAATTTAAAGGGAACCAAGTAGCTAAAATCTTTATAAGAGCTGCACCACTTTCAATTTCGTAGAATTTAGAAGAATTACAATGCTTTAATGCAATGTGGTATAACATCTGAAATAATAATAATCCTTTTAGTTATGTATTATTGAAAAATAATGTTTGAAATGACAATATGCTTACTTGTTTCTCCATATCAAGCAAAATATCTTTATCAAAATAATCAAGAATAACTGAAGTAGCTAGTTGCTTGATATCAAATGCAGAATCCAATACAAGTCTTAATAAAGCAAATAAACTTTTTCTGTTCATGAAATTCCAATCTTTAGTCATATTTAAATGTTTCTCCACTAACGCAATGTAAGAAGTATTTTCAATATTCTTGAACTTAGTCACTGTGTGTATATTGGTGTAAGAAAGTATGACTCTGTACAGATTTAAACCAACAATTTTTCGTTGGTAACAAGAACCAATTTCGAAACAATCCAACAAAAATTCATGTAACCAATGTATAATATAGTGTACATCATTTATACTTTCTGGGTTATTATCATACATTTTTATAATATTAGCATAAAATATTTGAAAATATTTAATAATTCCATCTCTCATACAAACTGATGTACTATTTGCATTGTACCATAAGAAATTTCTGATTGTGAAAAACTGATCATTATATTCATTATAAAAGTTAATTACTTGATAACAGCTTATTGCAAATCCATTTAATCTCACAACCTCATTCTTATGATTTATATAGCATTCAATTCTTGCTTGTTGTGGAAGATCAATGTGCATTTCATTAGCCATTCTTTGGAAATGTGAACGAAGAAAATGTCCTTTTATATCTTCTATCAGAGACCATAAATATTTCAATATATTTCCATGCATTTTAATAACTGGTTCAAGCCAGTGTTTGCAAAGTAATTGAAGGGCATTATAATTTTCACTGTAATTAAAAACTTACATTTAAATTTCGATTAATTGTTATACACGAGTCATGGATCACAATTTTACTCACGTTTCGGTAGATTCCCAGTTATGAAAAAGATAATTCATTATATCTCCAAAAGCTTCTTTCCATTCATTTTCGTTTAACTTTTTTACTATTGCAAGATAAACTTTTGTACCTCCTGAACGTAAATAATACTTTGTTAAGCTGGTACATAAGGAAAGTAAAAAATTATGAGATATCATAACTTTAGTATTGTCCGAAATTTCACAAATTTCTGTGATTATATCATACTTTATTTCATTTTGCCAAGAAATCTTATCTACACAGTGTCTAAATAGGAATTCTAAATATCCATCATATTTTTTCTTCATAATCTTCAGGTACATTTTAAAAATAAGCGTCGAGTTTTGTTTACTTATTTCATTGATGGCATTACACCAGTTTGAAAAAATAATTGCTTCTAATTTTTGCTCTAATAGTAAGTCACATGTGTCCCAGAAATTTGTATTCATAGTTCTTTGTAACCACATGTACAGTATTTTATATGCAAAGTAAGAGTATTTAGTATACTTTATACAGTGTTCAAATACATTATCAAAAATGAGAAGACAAACATCATTGGAATACATTTCTTTACGATTAACTTGTAAGTATCCATAGGCACATGTTAATTTGAATAAATTAGGTTCAGCAATATTATATTTCTTGTAATAAAAGCATAACTCATTAAGTTCGTGTTGTAAAAAATTACTAATGTTATTTTTTACATTAATCAAAGTAGATTGCATTGATAGTAAAGCAAAAAATGTGTGAGAAGCCAATAATACTCTATCTCTTCCAGTTTCTGTATTTATAATAAAAATTTCAAGAATATATGTAAGTGTTGGTTGCAATTGTTTCAAATTTTCATCATTCCATGACTTTTTATGTGATGAAGCAAAATTGATCAATTCCTGAAAAAATAAGATAAAATATTTCAATGTATAAGTGATATTGCATTATAGATCCTAATAATAAAGTTTAAGAATTATTGCAATAAAACTACTAACTCTGAGAATAACTGTATCCTCTGAACATGTTTGTAGTTTTTTGATTAAACAATTCAATTCTTGATTTTCCACACACATTTTGTTATTAAAATTCAAAAACACAAATATTAATATGATTGTTACATTGTATTCTTTATATGTTACTTCAACATTTCTTGTTCCCTAGTTATATGAACTCGTATTTGTTGTTTGAAAATTAAATACTGCTTTTGTAGAAACTTGAGCAGGTGAATTAGATGTTTCTGATTTACTACCATCAAGGCTGCATGTCCTGCAATTAACACATAATAATATTACTTTTTCAAAACTTAATTTCTCAATAACTGTTAAAATAAATATAAAATATAATTAATTATTGTAAAGCCAGAAAATATTAAAAAATTTAAAAGATGATCAATTATTGATTTAAATGTAAACAAGCATATTATGTAGCAGCCATTAAATGAACCTTTCGCTTATAATTTTCTAAGTGCTAAGTAACTGAAAGAAATAAAATGAACTGTTCTTAATATAATGGATTAAGGATTGTCATACAATAGAAGACAGTATTTTGTTACTTTTAAGCATTTGTTTTATTATAAGTAATAAAAATAAGAGAACTTAATTTGAAGACAGTTCAATGACTATTAGTTTAAATGGACTAAATTATAAATTACAATTGCTAAATTAGTCTTATATTTTATGTTGCTTTTCTTTCTTCAGGAACATACCCCCCTTGTTCTAGTTGTTCTTTGAATTTCATGTACTCTCGTTTACGATCAAAGTGTTTTACCTATTGAAAAGTGATAAAATGAAGGTTGATTAAAGAGAGAAAAATCTTACATGTAACAAAACTACAAATTATCATTGATTTTTATATATTATTGTCACCAAAATTAACATAATAATAGTTAGGTTTTTTAATTTTTCAGAGTTAACATTATATAAAATTTACCCATAGTGCAGGACAGAATTTCTCATACTGATCTCTAAATTTCTTACATTCTGTGTCAGATTTACCCTCATCAAGACATTTCCAATATTCATCCCTATGATTCCAACACTTTGTACGATCCTCTTTACTTGGGAAAGACATACTAAAATCAGTGAACATTGATGTTTAATAATTTGAAATTTACTTGCTGTTTTATATTATTTTTTATTCTTTCAAAGTCTTTTATTAAACTCTGATATATTTCTAAATTTAATCAGTGCAATATACCAAAATGGAATTAGATTTATACTTACCTACTCTAGATGTTTTACAATTGAAACTCTGTAACAAATATAGGAATTTTCTGCGATAAATTTACACACTTCTTACTGAATTAAAAATAACAACCTCAAAATAAAACACATTACATAATCTTATACTAATATATATAATGTGTGCACTAAGAGCAAACAAAATTTGAATAAGAAAGGTATAAAAATGATTTTTAAAAATATATCAGGACTTCTGATTTTTTAATCTGCTTTCCTTATACTGAACATCTTGAATATTTGAGGATAATTAATTAAATTTAATATCATTCATTAAATAATTTTTTAATTAGAAGTAATATAATGTGTACGTGTAAAGAAATATATATTATATCATACAATAAAATTACATATATTTTAAATATTTTATTTCCATTACATAAAGAAATAATAGCAACTAACCTGTCTTTTTATTTTTATTAAATAAGCTGTAGAATATTACAACTATTGATATTGTAAAGATTTTATTGCAATGTTTAAAGCAATTTTCATAAATTATAAAAATATATAATTTTTACTTTTCAGTATTTTAAACTGGTTTAAGCACAGGTTCTAGTGTTTCAAGTAGACATATTGTTCATCATATATTGTTTTAACAAATGTTCCATAAAAAATACTAATTTCTTATTTAAACTGGATCAACGATACAATTTTTATTGAAATCCTATATCAATATGCAAGCACGTGCATTTCGACAATGACATACCCCATGAATTGAAAAATTAGTGTTGCCAACATATAAATTAAACATATCTTTTAGGAATATACTTTTTCAAGCGAATTCACAATATTCCCATTAGTATAGTAAAATTTGATAAATATTATGAATTAGCAATTGAAAATCTCAGACAAGGAAATAAATAAGTGGATCAAATTTCATTTACCTAAATTCTTAAATCCATATTTCATTCTTGTTTTATTATGTACAAATACAAGTGTTACAGTGTATAATTAAAAATAATTATAAATTTTAGTTTCACAATGCAACACTCAATTTAGTGCATGAAATATAAAGCATTTAACATTATTAACAAATTGGTTCCTATGTAAGATAAATTATAACTAAAATAATAACAATGATAGTGAATAACATTCCACCAACTAAAATAAATCCATCCTGTTTTGTCCTATATTCTATTAGCCTCATTGTTGTATTTGAAAGTCCTAGAGTATTTCCAATATCTATTAATCGTCTGTGAGCTCCTTTCAAAGTTATCCTTTGTGATCTCAAGTTATCTAAAATACTACTCCCACTTTGAAGGAGATCATCTACTCCATGAATTGCATTTTGTAAGCTAGAATTATGTTGCACATTGTGGTCTATCATAATGTCAACTTGAGCATTTGTAGTAAATTTTCTCGACAATAATGCTTCCCTTTCTGCTTCTTCCCTTTGTTTCATTAACACTTTTCTGCGCCAAGAATTTAAAGCAGCTGTAAGATGACGGCTGTCATACTTCAATTGATCTACTCTCATTTTAGCATTTTGTCTTTGAAATGTAGGACCTTTAAGGCACAGTATATCTAGTCTTTCGCAATTGCTAAAAAGTACAGAGGAATCATAATTCAATAGCTGTCAACCACCTTTATTACACATTGACTAAATGTGGATTTTAATATATAAATCTATAATTTCTGTGTAGATTTTTTAACTATGTAAAGTGAAGTTTTCTGACTACCTGTTGATAAGACTTATTTTTGATTCAATATTGTCTTCTATTTCTTGTATGTTCAGGTTAGGCGACGTTTTCTCAAGTTGTGAGAAAAGATGTTGTGTTTCTTGGACTAATATGTTTGTTTGATGATACAATATTTCCATGTTTTTTAATAAATATTTCTGTGAATCTTTTAACGATGAAAGTTATGACGTGTACCATACAAATGCTACTGTCAGATTGGAGACTTTGAACAGTGGTTATCAAAATTCTTTCGTTAATTAATTTGAAGAATTTACTAATATACAAAATATCGAATATGAGAAACACTGTACAAACAAAAAAAGAGAAGTTATAAAATGTGTTATATATATTTTATTGTTCCGAGGACAAGTATCTTCTTTTCATTATTGTTGATATCTGGCAATATAGATATATAGAAGATTAGAAATATTGAGATTTAGTTGCCTAGAGACTTTTGAATCTACGGAGACAGGGAACTAGGAATATAGGACCTAAAAATTTGGGGAGTTTTGATATAATACATGCCAAGTTTGGTTTTTCTAACATATATGTATAAAAACTATTACATCTATAGATTAGTTGATGTATGTCAAATATTTTTATTAGTACGAAATTTAGGTAAGAAAAAGTTAATTTTTCATTATAAATTCATTCCTTATTATAAATTAAGTATTTGTAATTTTTATGTGTTTTCAGTGAATTTCCAGTTACCTATTTATAATAATGAAATACATAAAAATAGGTTAACAGTTGGATTGATATCACTACATACATCTTATTTTAAATAGGAATCATATATTTTTACAAATGGATATTGGTGAATTGCTCTCGTATAAAGTACGTTTACGTAAAATTATAAGACGTTTATATTGTTTTTAATTTGTGTTAATTCGGTGATAACTTTTATAGCCACCAAACACACCAAAAAGGCCAATTGCAGGAGAAGATGATGATGAAGATGAATGGGAAAATGCTAAAAAACCAAAAAGGGTAATTAAAACACCTTATCATGCACGTCAAAGACAGACAAGAGAAGTTGAAGTTACACCTGTCAGAAGTAGTGAACCTCCTACACCTATAAGAGCTGCATTACCATCTCCAGCAAATGACGTGGTTGAACCACAGTTGACAGAAAAAGAGAAACAAGATATTTTGAAATATGTAGAGACAGAAGCACCTGAGGTAGAGGCATTGGATGAAGCAACGCTTAAAAGAATGATCTTATTATTTGAGAAAAGAGCACTTAGAAATCAAGAAATGAGAGTAAAGTTCCCTGATCAACCAGAAAAGTATGTTACTTTTAAAGTAGGATATATAAGACATTGAATTTCAAATTTAGATATAAAACTAAAATATAATTTTAATTTTAACAGGTTTATGGAATCAGAAGTAGAATTACATGAAACTCTTCAAGAGCTTCATGTAGTAGCTACTAATCCAGATCTTTATCCATTGATGGTGGAGTTGGGTGCTGTCCCTTCTTTGCTTGAATTATTATCACATGAGAATACAGATATAGCAGTTGGTGTTGTAGATCTTTTGCAAGAATTAACAGATGTAGATATTTTACATGAAAGTCAAGAAGGTGCAGATACTCTCATTGATGCTTTACTAGAGCAACAAGTTTGTGCACTTCTTGTACAAAATCTAGAAAGGTTGGATGAATCGGTTAAAGAAGAAAGTGATGGTGTTTATAATACATTAGGTAATTTATTGGTAATTTATTGTTAATAAATTCACAATTATTGAAGTTCTATATAATATTGTATGCATTTTTTTGTAGCTATCTTTGAGAATCTTTTGGAATTTAGGCCTGATTTATGTACGGATGCAGGAAAGCAAGGTTTAATGCAATGGTTGTTAAGAAGAATTAAGACAAAAACACCATTTGATGCTAATAAACTTTATGCTAGTGAACTTTTATCTATTCTTTTGCAAAGTACACCAGAGAACAGATTACTTCTTGGAGAACTTGATGGAATTGATGTACTATTGCAACAATTAGCAGTATGTGCCATTCTTTTTTTTTATTTCATATTTATCATAAATTGTTGGTAATTTTGATTATTTTCAGTATTATAAACGACATGATCCTCAAACTGCTGAGGAACAAGAAATGATGGAAAATTTATTTAATGTGTTATGTTCAAGCCTAATGACAACTGTAAATAGAGATAGGTTCTTAAGAGGAGAAGGATTGCAACTTATGAATTTAATGCTGCGGGAAAAAAAGATGTCAAGAAATGGTTCTTTAAAGGTAATAATATAATCTAAAATACAGCATAAATGTGAAACATTGCAATATTAATAGATTATATCATATTTCAGGTATTAGATCATGCAATGAATGGTCCAGATGGGAAAGATAATTGCAGTAAATTTGTTGACATTCTTGGACTAAGAACTATATTTCCATTATTCATGAAAACACCAACAAAGAACAGGAAAAGAATGCTTACTGCAGAAGAGCATGAAGGTATTTCTTATAATTATTTTCTTATTTATCACAGTCTTAACATATTTTAGTGAATATTTGTCTTGTTTTTCATAGAACATGTAGTATCAATCATAGCAAGCATGTTAAGGAATTGTAAAGGGCAACAACGTCAAAGATTATTGAGTAAATTTACAGAGAATGATTATGAGAAAGTTGATAGATTGATGGAACTTCATTTCAAATATCTTGAGAAAGTAGAAGAAGTTGAAAAAAATACAAAGGTTAGTAGTTTAGTAAAAGCATTACTTTCAGATATATTAATTAATATAATTATTAGGAAGACGAAGATGAAGAGGAATCGTACCTGAGAAGGTTAGATGGAGGACTGTTTATTTTACAATTAGTAGACTATGTACTATTAGAGGCATGTACTGGTTGCCCTCCAGCAGTGAAACAACGAGTAACACGAATTTTAGCTCAAAGAAGGGCATCTCTTAAAACTATTAGGCACATCATGAGAGGTATATATTTTTATATAGAATATTTTATATATAATTATTGACTTATCATGGACACATTTCTTATTTTATTAGAATATGCTGGAAATCTTGGTGATGCTGGCGATTCAGAATGGAGGGAAACAGAGCAACAACATATATTGCAATTGATTGATAAATTTTGATGTAGACTTTTTAATGAAAAATTTGAAAATTTCAATTTTTTCGCAATTTTTAAATTTTTACCAAAAGTAATAGCGTCGTTCCACATTAATTGCTAATAAGTATGTAACATACAGGACATCGAATTCTTTTTTATACGTAGGAATTACAAAAAACTGTTTATAAAAAAATTAAGTGTGTTCCTTATATTTTAACTATTTGAAGTATGCATTTTACCAAACTATACATTGATCAGTTATTTTATTTGTGGTGTAGTTCTATGTTAATTAGTTCATATTAGTTTATTTGATTAATAATGCTATGGTGTTCAGTAGCATTGAACTTGACTGAAAATTTATTGTTGGTTCTTGTCAAAAACTTTTTTATTCGCAAATGAAATATTTCAGAAAAATATCTTAGATTTATGTCAATAAAATGGGTGAAGATAAAGTGGTGATTTCAAGTTACCATTCATATCATGTCAGTTCTGCACAAAATAATTTCAAGATTAGCCTATGTTGTGCACCCATACGAATCTGAAGATACAGTTTATAATTTACGAAATTACTACAGTGAAATATTGCTGTCTGATTATTTATGGAATAGCTGTTATCGCAAGAAGTTTGGTCTTTATGAAAAATTTATCACTAACAGTAGTTGTGTGCAGTACTTTCAAAGATTCAGTGATCATAGCAATGTATTCCATTGTCAAAAATACTTTTCCTATCTGGTATTTGTCGTTTGTCAGGTAAGTACATATTTTATTTGAACTTTCCACAAAAAATTTTAAGTGATCAATAACATGATATTTTATGTCATAAATATAGTACATGAATTCTGCATATGTTGTTAAACATGTATAAATATGCAAGAAATATCTTTTTAGAATCTGTTATTTATGTATAAAATATCACTTAAATCATTTGCAATTACATATAAAATTTATTTAACGAAAAAAATATGCGCGCTTTTTCTCGCTTGTCGTAACCATGGTGATGTACAGTAGCTGATACTGTTGTAAGATTCTTTAAGAAACTGACAAGGTAGGCTAAACAGACTCCACCAATATTTTAAAAAAATTTTAATTTAAACAATTGGATGTTTAGAAATTTAAAAATTTTGGAATTCGGAAATCAGAGAAGTTATATGTTTAGTTTAAGAATTTGCAGATTTAAATATTTAAAAATTTAGAAATTGTTATTTAAAAAAATGTTCAGGTTCACATATTTAATTTCTAAAAATTGAAGACAAGTGGTGGGAGACCCATTCCCTTACGCTAAAGGAAGCCTATGTAGCACCGAGTGTATGGTGCACGCACGCGCCTTAATTCGATACATACTCGATCGTGGCTCCGTATTTTCTTAGTATCGTAGCAACGATAATTGCGCTCATAACTCAGTAAGATCGAGAAGACACAGTTAATTAATCCATTTTTAAATTTATTTGCAATCACGTATTCGGTACATACGTGTTCGGTACTCAGGAGTAAGCTTTCTACCCTTCAACACGATACCAAACAGAAATGTTGTTATGATACGAGGAGTGGGAAAGGGGGGTCAACGCTCGGTGAACGATCGATCACGATTGGCTTATCCGTGCGGCTCTCGACCAATCAGAGCGCGTGCTGCGCCCTTACACGAAAGTTTGCTGCACGAGAGATGCCAGTTTGCTACTGCAAGCTTCAGAGGTGCGGTCGTTGGTCGCGTAAGCCGGCTCGCGGTGTTTTCGCTGATCTTTATTTCACATTTCTCGCGGCGTGCAAACAAGAGACACTCGTAATGAACATGCCAAAAAGGAACGATATTCGTGCGTGACGCGAGTGTTCATTTCTGTGCATCATCTTTTACTGTGCTGCGATAACGACCAGATAAAATCGGAGGGATCTACATTGAGAAAAGTGTCCATTCCTCGAAGAAGCAACTACGGTATGTCACTTGTCACTTTCATCCCTTATTTCAGGATTTATATGTGGATGTTATCGATTGATATTGTGCTTTGGAACGGAACAACCGTATGTGCACATACGAGCGTGCTCGTTAACACGAAATTTGTATTTATAAATTCGGAGTAGCATTAGAAATAATTTCGATGTTCGTTATAGTCGAGATTTAAAAAATTTGTTGATTAAGATATGTACGTATATATTTTCATTTTATTGTATTTGTTTATGTAGTTAGATTACAAATAATTAAGACAATATTCATAAAAGTCAGCATCCTTGCTACCGCCATTTATAACACTATCACGTATTCATAATTACCGCTTACCCCGTTCGATTCCGGATCATGTTTCGTCGTTACTAGACTACCAAAAGCCTGAGCGAGATTATTTACACCGGCATAGTTAAATCGATAGTAGATTAAATTTAGTCACTGGAATATCGTAACAAGCTATCGTTCACTTTTCTCTGGCGCTAACTCGTTCCTTACATCGAATTCCCAAAATAGCCGGTTTTTACAATGTCGTTAAAATTTATAGCTTTCTTCGTTTCGAAACGAATTCCTCATTTTTAGGCTGGATACCGAAAAATGTTGTCCTGTGTCGATCTGTCGTGATTCGATCTTTGGCTATTTTGCGATATATTTCACGATGAGAATTTAGCATTTTGGTGAATCGTTAAGTCGCGCTAAAATTAGACTGTTTAAAATTTATCTGAGAAACTGATTTACGCGATTATAATGCAGATTCTTTGAATAATACGGTACGAAGATGTTCGTAAGGTTTCCCGTTCGGTAATTTCAGCTGTAGAAGCGTCATTGCGTCTCAAAGCCAATTTCGTGATCGTGTACCTGCTGCTACGGTATGACGTAACGTTGCTACTTCCGATTTGTTGTTACGTGCACGTGCCACGCAGCAACGTTTGTCACGTGCTCTATTGCTGGAGCAATACTACTAGTTCTACAACAACCTGCCCAAATTAGATCTGTTACTACTGGTTATCGATACTCTATCGACATCTTACTTTTTTATTCAAACTTAACCTAACTTGATATATAATATTATCGTATCGATATGTTTATTCTTGTTTGATATTTAAATACAATTTATTTTAGAATGATAAAATTGTGTACTTCAGGTTACATTGTATCATTAAGTTCTGTCAGATTAGGTTAAGTTTCAAATCCACCGAATTAGATTATCAGGATAATAAATTAAAAAATTTAAGATTGTATAAATTAAGATTAAGATTGTATAAATTATCGGTGTTAAAAACTAATACAGTGTAGAATTGTTTTTTAAATATTTAGAATATTATCATCGTGTTAAAGAAAGAGGAGGAGAGTGTTTGAACGTCCCGCGTAGATTCGTTTCTGGATTCGACGAATATCGAGTTCTCTCGCGTATCGATATAAATTCAGGCAGCGTCGCGTTCGGTGTAAATTGATTGCACTGTTCACACGAATGTAAACATTCTTAAACGGAGCGTTCGCAAATTTTTAAACAAATTTAGCAAGCGCCGATATTCGCGGGAGAACAAAACTTTAAATTAAATTGGAACTAGTTATCTCGGAGTTGAGTTACTTCTTTTCTCGTGGGACGGTGGTAATTGTTTCTCTAAATTACATGCTCGTGTGGGTTGATCACGCTGCATGACTGTACATCGGTTAGGGGGAACAAAACGAGATAAATTTTCAAACTTTTTACTCTGGGAATATTAACACTTTCAAGTCAGTATATTATTTTATATTTGAGTTTCATGTACTCTTTCACGTGTCAATCATAATTAAAAAAATAAATGATTTTGCAACGTAAATAAAATTTTTGGATCATTTTATTTTTGAATAAAATTTTTTAAGTCGGGATCAGGATAATATGGGTTGTGTAAGTCGTTAGTTACCCACTGTTGACATATCATTATACTTTGCCGTAAAAAGACCTCCATTAATTGAAAATAATTGCACCTTAATTTGCAAAAGTTGAGTGGAAAAAGGATGAAAGTTTGCGGTTGTGATACGGAGAGGTTTAATCCTTTTGCAGTGGTTTATCGATTTACGACAGTGCAGAATACACGTTGGTGCATCACTATGAATGCTGCAGACGACGTGTGACCTTGAACGAGTAGCTCGCGAAATCCAAATAGAGCCCGGGAAAATAAACGCTGTTACATACGTATCAACGCTCCAATTCACCATTTCGCTCCTAATGTAATATACTATTTAATTCTTCACTACTCGATAAAAGTTTGCAAATTTATCAAATATCTCTATTATACATAAAAAATCGAGTAGAGTATCGTAAAAGTTGTATTCGAAGGTTTCCGATCAATAATTCGAATCAGCATCGACACGTTTTTCTTGCGACGTAAAAATTTTCCTAATTTCACAAACATTTTGATAATCACATCAGAGAGATTTAGCAAAGTTCCAAATTTGTGCGACAGAAACTGTTAAAGGTTAATAATTAATTGAAATGGCATGTCGATGTGGTCAGTTTTGCAAAACCACTGATTATTTCGCTTTATCAAAGGATTCGCAGCATGTTTGCACGGTTGTTCGCAAAAGGCCGTGTAACCAGCGCGTTGCGGATAAATTGAAATACTTATTTAAGGAGGATCCAATTAGGCTGCCATTCCTGGAATTGCCGCGGCCAGGTTTACGCCATTATCGATCAAACTGTCCCAGATTCGCGAATTCTTCGTTGCTGAAGCGTTCGTGTACAGTGTATAAGACCGAAGGTATCTCGTCAGCTTCTACGCGAAACTTTCTGCTTCGAGTCCAACTATTCGACGTAGCAATAGTTCTTTTTCTTATTCCTTTCCGTTATCGAGTCTTTACAAACTTTACAATCTTCGATCCTTCGATAAAAAGGGAATCTTCCGAACCTCCTTTTAAACCTTAAATTCTGCAATTTTCAGCTTTTCAATCGTAAGAGTTATTAGCTCTGCTCAGACAAAGCTACTCGAAAAGCCTCTATTAGCCATCCGAGGTATCGGAAAGTTATTTCGTTTTTTCTTAACAGTGGATTTAATTGTATTTTTTTACAGCTACCTTCTTAACTTAAGCCGTAAATCATGATACATTTTAACAACTGAGCAAGGCTTTTTTGTGAAAAAATTTCCATTGATTCTACGCAGTAATTTTTGGTTGGTGCCCCATCAAATATGTACAGAGAAAAACAGCACTTTCGGCATGTTTTACTTTTTTACTATCGTAAAGGTAAAAATGCTTTTCAAGTAAGAAAAAAATTGCCAGATGTGTATAGAGAAGACGTATCAACAGAACGACAGTGCCAAAACTGGTTATTATTTATTCCGATCACTACCGAATTCTTTAAACGTTAAAACCTTCGCTTCAAACGAGAAGGTGAAAATTTTTTGCTAGCAAGGAACAAAAATTTTATAAACGTGGAATTATGTTACTGTCAGAAAGATGGTAAAGTGTATTGGACCAGAATTGGCAATATGTAACAGAATAAAATATTTAATCACTACAAGAAAATCGTCTTTCGTTTCCTCGAAACAAAAAAACGAAATTACTTTCCGAACAACCTATTATACTTATCGACTAAGTGTTTCACGATATTTTGTCGAATCGCGAATAATTTTCTGCTCGTTTTGTCGTCGGGGCTTTGATCTTTCGTCTCGAACGAGGGTTAAAAAGCTGAAGATCGCTGAAAATTGGGAAAGCTCGTTTCCTTCGAAATTGAAAGTATTCGCGGGTGAAAAGCGTCTGGAGTCAAGTCAATTAGCTAGAAGTGGACGGAAATCGAGTGTACTGAAGGAATCTCTCTTACGAGTGACTTTTTCAACCCTTTCCACCGGTGTGTGTTCGCATAGATTTTTTTCTCCTCGTCGTCTGCTCTCCGAAAGACTCGTACGGCCACTTAAGTCGCGAAAATGCTGAGCGTGCTGCTCAAGATTGATTCGCGAACGCTCTTGCATGGAACGTGTAAACCGCTTTCGTGAAATTTACGTTAATTTTTAGGTCAGATCGAACGACGAATCGGTCATTTGCATATAAACATATCAAAACGGATGCTCTCTCGACACGAACTCCCCTTTCACGCGATTTGCATACAATCAGTCTCGTACGAAAATTAGTCGATTTCTCGTTTCATCTATCGCGAAAATAGGGTTAAGGTAAAGGTACCAGTAGTTGACCAGTTAAGAGAAATTTTCTACGGAAACAATGGTAACCCTTTACTCTATCAATAAATTGCGAGAATTAATGCATGGAGACGTTTATTAAACTCTTCAGATTATGTACCAAGAGTTTTAAAAAAAGTTAAATTATACAAGTTTGGTAAATATTTTTGAGAATCGGAAAATGATCCAGTAGTTGACCACTCTTGAAAAGGAAAAAACTAGTAATTGACCAGCTCTTTTCGTTAGTAGTTGACCACTTATATTCGAAGCAAGGTTAAAAGACTAATGCTGGAAATCAGTTTATTATCGTTTAATTTTAACAATTAGCAAATCATATTTAAACAATAAAACGAAGAAATTAACCAAATTCGAACTTTGACCAACAGTTCTATTCGCATTGTCGATCGACAGTATTCGTATTATCGTCGGTAGGTTGCTGATTTATATTGTTATGACTCTCCTGAATCGGTACTGCTAGAATAACATAGAAATTTTGGATCTGGACTATTCTTGACAAAATCGTTAAGGAAATAGAAATATATCGGCACATTACTTACCTTATTGCACTCGGATATTCGCTGCTAATAGACACACTGCACTTCACGCGCAATTGTTCCAAAATTTAAACAACATCGTGGCATCTAAAAGTCACTATCATCTGAAGTGCGCAACTTTTACAAACCTTATTTCATCATTTTTTAAACAAAATGGTCAAGTACTGGTACTTTTACCTTAATTAGGATATTTACGACTACGAAGATTAGTCTCGACTCAATCCTGACCTAATCTTACGCCGACTTACCCTCTCGCTGACCTAACGCAACGAAGACGAGTCTAATCATACTCGTTTCTATGCTTGCATCACTCGCTTAAGTACATCTATCTCATCGAATAACGTTCTCAGCGTAATCGTTCTCCCGCTTTTGCAAGAATCGCGTTGCATTAACGCCGTAGCGCGAATCGAGAGGCGCGCTTCCGTGGGTAGAATCGTGCGCACTGTTCAAGAACAATCATTTGCATACACACACTGGTCGATTATGTCACCGTCAACGGAACGATCGTATCTTTGTTCTCCGCGTTGAGACGTTTCTCATTCTGCTCGGGTGTATCGTACGGTTTGCGTCTTATTCTTCTTCCTTCGAATCATAATCTGACGCATCATTTGCGCCCGGCATTTAACGACACCGGTCAGAGTGTTGCATCGTAGAGAGAAACGCGTAAGAAGTTAAAAACTGACGTTGATTGAAAGTTATAGCTTAAAGTAAAAAGTAATGCTCACGATATGATAAATAGAGAAAGCAATTCCGATGCACGAGAATCGCACGATAATAAGACTCCGATCCAGCGGAACGCTTTACTTTTTCAATCTCAATTTTCACGCGATTAGTGACCGAGAAAAATACACGAATAGACGGAGAAGAAGAAGCGGAGAGTAGAAATCGCGAAAGTGAACGGTTCTGCCCGAGTTCTTGTGGACTTTCTACATCAAAGAGAGCCGATCCGCGGCGTTTTGCATACGGCCGCGAGTTCAAATGCATCGTCGTTCCCCTAACAGCAATTTAACCGTGGCTTCTGGCAAGAAACCGCCTCTGGTCGCCGAGAATTGCGCGACCGACGGTTTTCTTCTCGGAATCGCTTTACAAGACCCGCGTCACTTAGCGACGCTTCAGGGTAGATGCTGACTTTTCCCGATCGTTTGATTAATTATGGGAACGCGGAGAGGCAATCTTTGCAGGCTCTTCACGACCGCGAAAGGTGTCGATGTTAACGCGTTCGTGGGCGTATCACTGTACAAAGAAGCACGTTATAACGCGTTACAATGACTTTACAGTATAAAGTCGAATGGCCTGCTCCAGTTTAGCTTTCGTCGAAACGATTCTCCTTTTATGGACGATCGATACCGTTCGCAAATCGGTTGCTCGCAAGCCGTGTTGACGGTCGATGAATAGAAGCTTGTAAACGGGAGACGTAATCGTTCTTTTTGTTTCGACTTTCAAGTTTTATGGACGTCGGGGTGTGTAGATCGTACCGACGTTATCGGGCCCAATTACCTTAATCGTTAATCGATACTGGACAAGATTATCGCGGATGAGATAGATCGATAAAAAACGAAGCACGAAAAAGTTGGAGCGTCGGAAGTCTCGGGTCAACAACCCCAAGTGTTGCTAGCATAGCGTTGTGATCACGACGCGAGATAAATTGGCAGTAAGCATAGCTCATAATCGCGGCAACTGACAGCGCATCGTCTTCTAAGGTCTTCGCTCTGTAATACGCGACACGTTCAACGGGGAACACGTACACTACCGAGGCGTTAGACGTTTACTCGCGGTAACGCGAACTCGAGTATCGGTGAATGGTTAACCCTTAATTTTCTAATTTTACCTGAAATGAACTAACAAAATACCTTGAAAGCGGTTGATTCAAATTAAAACGAACACATGACGCTATTGTGCATTTGATTGGTACGTGGAATATCTGCAACACTACTCATTGCAGGTTTCCTACATTTTGTATATAATTTATAAAATTAAAACTGGTATGTTGCATTCATACAACTATATGCATTTAAGGGTTAATAGAACGTTAACTTTTTCCGTTTCTTCCTCACTTTTCTGCTTCCATTCAATATTTGTATCGCTTCTTATCTCGAGACACGCGTTTTTCATCTTCGCGTTTCTTGATCAACTAATCTTATCGTGAACAGCGTCGGTAAACTTTTTTCGTTGACAATGTTTGCCGGTATCGAGAAAGGGCCGACGAAGCTATACGGTAATTTGGCAAATGATTGGCCATTAACAGGAAAAAAAGAGGAAACGGTGACATTTTGGCCCGCGAGAGGATGTTTTGGCGATGGCGCCCGTTGCGACGAGACGGTTTCATCGATCCATTCACTCTCACTGCCGTTTACGTGGCCCAGACCTCTCGTTTCCACTTCTCCTCTTCTCTCTTGGCTTCTTCCTTTCTTTTTTCCTCTTCTTTCCTTGCCCCGACAACCTGCTACCTTACACCTTGCTCTCGTGCCTCGGTCGACCCACGCTCGATCCATTTCCGTCTTCGTTTTCCCTTACACGGTCGTTGCTTCACCTTTTTTTTGCCGAATGCATTTGCTCGTTCCGTGTTTAGAGGCTTTTCCTCTTCGACGGAAGTTCAAAGTACATTCTAAAAGGACTTTTTTATTTTTGAAAATGGTTGACCTACATGGACTGAGATTTCGAGGAAGGCCAGCTTTCGAACGCTTTGTATTCAAGCTACGATTATTTCGCGACACCAGTCACATTGGAGAAATTCATTCGTGTCGTTTATGACGTACGAAATGGAGACAGGGATACGTTTAACACGTTGAGTGCCACGCGGTTTTATAGCGACTTCCCCGTCAGGCCGCGCGCGCAGGTATCGTAGTACAGCAATGTAAGAAAGTGAAATTTTAAAACGTATTAGGGCCATTGTTTTTTAGCATAATGGAACATATTTCTGTTCGAAATAATGTTCAATTTTTACCTTTATTATCATATTTTATACTCATTATCCAGATGATGTTGGTCATCGGTGTCAGTCACTGGTGACTGACGCGGCCTGAACGGAAAGATCGGTGTCAGTCACCGGTGACTGACGTGGCACTCAACGTGTTAATGGATTAGAGAGCAAAAGGAGCGTGAACGACTCGTGTTGGTCAGCCAAAAGGTTTACTTTACAAACGCTAAAGGATCTCGTACAACCAGGACTTCTGAGGTTCTCCAAGTTCTCAGATACTTTGTTGAAAGTACTCTCAAGGTTCTTGCAATCTCGTTTATGTTTCGTCATTATCAATTACCGCTTCTTTTTCTCGAAGCGCTCGCTATTGTAAACTATCTCGGCAAGTTTGCAATATACTGGTTCTGGGCTCCTGGGAAGATGTCGATATTCTATTAACGATGACAGTTTTCAATTTCAAGAAAATTCATAAAACGTTGTTAATGGTCTCCGGAAGAGATTAAAAAGACGTCCTTGAACCTTGGATCGTTTTATCGCAAGATTTATGGTGGAGATAATTCTAAATCGAACAGCGAGTAAAAAGGAAGGACGAAGTTCGAAACGCTATAATCGTTCCGGGACGAAGGACAAGGCGTTCCGCGGAGAGGAAAAGCCGCGCCTTCTGACGGAAACTCGAAGGTCTACAGTGTTCTAATGAAATTGCAGCCTCGTTTCGATAAGTCATCCAACGATCACCGCTCGAAGCATTCACCACACCCTTCTGACCTGACCCAGAAATGGAAAGGTGGGCGCGCCAACCCTAGACGAAGGTATCCTTTGAACTTTAACGTCGATCAACCGTAAACACGCGGGATCAAATTAAACTATGATACCTATTCGTGATCGTGTCGGTTCAGGTAGGTCCAGAGTAGGTCCAGGTTTTCCAACTTTAGCGGGTGGGATCAAGACTTTTGGAAATTTGAAAATTTCTGAATTTTTATTTGATACACGAGGTATAGGTTCATATTTTGTTGGGTCGAGCCTACCGAGGTCCCTGCCTAAGCAATTACGTGAATGGTCAGCCGCGTAGAACGTATCCAGTGAACTCGATTCGATGCATCTACCGCACGATACGTAGACGATGCAATGTCGCGAATGATTCCGAAAATAACGCGAGTTCCTGGCGGCACTTCAGCGACTCGTCCGTGTCCGAGCATCGTTATTAAATATTACTAGACGTTTACTGAATTGCGACCGGTTGCGTATCGTTTCACAAGCGACCAACAGTTTTAATTCGCGATTCGTTACAACTATGCCAAAACTTGAAACCTTGTGAATTATACTTTACGTGTCATCGCGTGTATCACGTTACGCGGTATTAGTTTTATTGTTGCAACGGAAGTTCGCAAACTAAACAAGTACGAGGAAGATTGATTTTTGTGTGGAAAATGGAGGAAAGGAACACATGTTTTTTCAGAGGGTTTTGTTAAAATGTTGATTCATCGGATAAATGGTTGAAAAGGAAAACATTGACCCTTTGCCATTAGCTCTACCTGTTTCTTCTCTGTCTCTTCGAACGATTTCGATGAAATGGAGCGATTCAAGGCTTTTGTTGGACCCTTGAGAGCAATAGGAAACTCAGAAAACTCGTTTTATATGTAAAATATTTTTCCGCTTAAAATTCCGCGTAGGAAACTATCTCGAGGACGCGAGATCCGATGCATGAAGTATAAAATTGATCTTCACAAATATCAGCCGCGATCGGTAGCAAATAGCTTCTGGATTTTGGTTAAACGATGACCTATTAAGCTGAGTTTTTCTAAGTATTCGAAGTACAGGAAGAAAGTGTTAACGCGTTCTAGAGAGGATCGTAATGAGCCTGTCGTCTCGGTTAACTTTCTGGGAGCGTGTTCCTCCGGTTCGATTCACGTCTCCGTGTTCTCGGAGAGGACGAAGCGGTCCGCTCGGCCGGTTCCGGCGAGTGTCGTTCACGTTCGAGCAGTGCTAAGAATACCGTGGCCAGCCATATTTGGCAATGAGACCGCGTGGCCGCTCCGCCTAGCCCGCGGGAACACGAAAGGGAGAGCCGCTTCTCTTTTCGGGGGCAGAACAAGTGCACGGACACGCGTTCCCTCGAAGGGAAGACCACGCGACCTTCTTACGGACCTGTCCCCTTATTCGTTATCCATTTTACAACGTATTAAGCGATACCATCATCTTCCGAAATAGCAACAGATTTCGTCGTTTACCAAAAGTACCAGCCTCTTCCACGCGGAATCAATGTTGGTACCTCGAACATGGTAGTTTCCGAAGGGACAAAACTGTCGTCGTGTTCTACACTATTGAGGATCTCTAATCATAAGAGTACTCAAGGTTTCGCCTCCGTTATATTCATTTTTAATAAACATTTTTCATACCCTAAGCGATTGAGTACTCTTTACTCTTAGTTTTACTAAGAGTAAAACGTTACACAGATTAGGGTTGTCGCACGACTGACCCAAAAAGCGGAAAACTGCTGTTATATAGCATCACCCCATGGTCAGCAGGCCCTTGTCTTTTATTACCCGACCTGGGTCGACTTCAGTTATGTAAGGCGCAACGGAAAATACAAAAAATTCAAAATATAATCTAATTTCAATATACACGGACTCGAACGAACGTTCGTGAACATCGTTGGACATTATTTTCCGCGTGAAAAGAAAAAAGCGTGAAGGTTCGAGGCGGATGGTTTTCGTTAGCGACCAGGGGACGACGCGTTACGCTTACAACGTTACAGGTTTATCGCGACGATACCGGCGCTTCAACGCCAATTAGGTGGTAATTAATTGATCGTCGGGAACAGGCAACGAGGTTATTAGGGTCAGCGAGCTGCGGTCGACGCACGATCTCTCGTCGCGTATAGAGCTACTCGATCGTTTTTCCGCGCCTTCCCGGACGTTTATTCGAGTATCGTCCATATACGACGCATTACCGGCTTCTTCCGCGTCGAACGACACGTATATATTCGTGTTGCGACGCGATCACCGGTCGGGACATTGTTTTCCTGCCATTTTTGGCGACGACACGGCCACGTGTAACCTGTGTTTCCATTAGGTGATTTGCATACAATGTGGCTAGAGGAAAACGCTTTTCCGGCCAGCTCTTTTCATTTATGTAGCAGGTTTACTGAACGCCGGTTTCTGCGATCGTTCCAATATTTTATCGGAATTTCATATTTTTGGCATTCGCGCGCAAAACGTTTGAAAGAAAAGAGCACTCCGATCGATCCTATCCGTAGAACCACACCGCTGTTCCGGTGTTCTACTATACTATGTTTGTCGAGCAAATTCCCTGGAGGCCTAGTTTTCTCGCCAAAGAAAAACCGTGAATAATCGTTGCGCAAACCCGTGCGTTCACCCACGACCCACGCGCGTGTACCCTGCAACCTTATCGTTCATTGGATTACAAAACGCGTACAATTGCACGTGCCTGCATTTTCGAATCGATCCGTCTCACGAGGACGACTCTTCATTCAGCAGCCCCGTTACATCCGGTTCGCTTTTGCGCGCGATTACATCTGCAATCAAGACTGTCTGTCGTTTTAAAAGGAGAATTAATCACGGCTCTGTATCTTCCGCGGTTATTAGCTTACCCTCTTGTTGCTTTCTTTCGCGAAACATTCTCGAATGCTTTCCTCGCGCTGACATTTTTCGGCCCGATTTCGAAGCGTGCCGAGGCGAAACGCGATTTCCACCGGTTTTCGATGACCGAGCGATTCTTCGACTACTTTCTTTTTGTTCTTCTCGATAGAAAAGACAGGTTTCTAGCTTCTATTGTACTTTTGCGTTAGCACACAATTTTCTACACATATTTTATTCCGTTGCAAGTTGCCTTTGAAAAATATGGAACCGAACAAGAACGTAGAATCGAAGTTTAACACTAAAACTACCAAACCGGTCAAATGACTGCTCCACAAGTTATAAGGTACACATTTATACACATTATAAGGTACACATTTTGTTAAAGTTCATTCCTTGAAATTAGCATTGATTTTCATCGAGATACAGAATAAATGTGTGTACTATTTTATGTTTCGTTGTTTGTATATTTATTCTTTAACTTCATTTTTAATTTCATAGTAAGTGTACATTATATGTCGGTAGGTTTAGTATTAAAACTAACTATAGTCAGAAGAAACCTAGTAAGAAACATGTTTATGTTACAAATAAAAAAAAGTTGAAGCTGAAACGAACTCTTAAAGTTGTAGTTAACATTTCCATGCGGGATTAATAAAATATGCTCAGACGTCAGAATTTTAAAATGATAGAGGATCCGATTCGCTTTGACGCGAACGGCTCGTGTAAATTATCCAAATGTGCAGTAGCGAGAATAATTTGGAGCGCACGGGAATAAATTTTCACGCAAACGAAATTTTTCATGAAATCATCCTCGAGAGTAGATTGAAGGGTGAAATCGCGAAACGACACGTGCGACGAAAACTGGGGAGGGAATTTTTCCGTGGAATCTAATCTGGCGAAGTAGGACAGGAATTACAGCGACAAATACGAATCATTGAAATTACGGAAACACGGCCACCGATGTGCCCTTTCCGATACATATGGCCTCGTGTTTATGAATGAGAAACATTATGCATGTATCAGGTGGCGCGATTTATGCGCGGTATCGCCGTGGACACGTTACTCGTTGACATTCGAAATACCACGCGACAAACTTGTCTCGGAGCATTTTTTCCCTTTGGTCGTCTGCGGAATTTACGGTTTTTCGCGTTCAAACAGTGCGCGTATTGTTACCTTTGCGTTTCTGTTCAGGATCTCGACCATTACAGGTTCCCTCCGTTTCTCCTTTCTTACTCGCGATCCATGTTTCCTACTTCACAGTCTAATTCACTGTCAGAAACTGCTACCATTCTCGCAAATGCTTCGTTGCTCTGTACAATTATGGTAGCGTCTTAACCGAAACTCAATTAAACCAACTTCCTCCTAATTAAGTTTAATTAGGTATAACGTATTGTAAACATTTCTTTGTACACCTTTTCAATGTTGACACCATATAGCGTTCATTGGCATAATGATGTATCGATTATGTCGATTATACATATGTATTGATATATAAGGCGTTCGTTTAAAAGCGAGAAGAGTGAGCGTTTAAAATGAGTTGTGTTGGGAATGAGAATAAATAAACGAGTCATTCGTTACCGAGATCTTGTAAATCGCGGTTGCATTTTTAATTAAATCCTGACAATACATTTTGATTCTGTTTTCTGTTGATTTTTCGTGATACTCTTACAGTATTATGATAAAATAATTTTTCTCAAAATCGGGTGTAGTTACTGGCTATCTTGTTCGCGCGTCGGGTCAAATATTAATTTTTCTAATTATTGTCGAAGGTTGTAAATCTTCGAAGACCCATGGCGATTCCACAACTTGTTACGGTAGTGGAATTATATGTAAAATGATTACTATAAAGTATAATTCATAGAATGGTTCAGAGTCCTCCACACTGGTGTGCCCAAGTCAACGAAGGATGTATATCATCATCTCACTCTTGAAATGTCGTTATAGTTGTTAGAGACTATCGTTTGTAAAAGTGAGTATCTTTCACCAAAGTTAGTTTTAGACTGTCTGTCGCTTCTAAGCAGCCAGAAAAGAAAGGAAGGGAGGAAGTTCAAAATATGAAGGCGTCACCAAAAGGGACCAATCAGTACAGATTATTATTTGTAAAATATAGGGATTGGTGAGATGGGTCAGCGAATGAAACCGTAGGACCCTCAGCATTCACTCCAACGTTGTAAAACGTTTAGTTAATAAAGTGACCCAAACAGTTAAGTGATTTGGGTCCTTCAAAAGAACTAAGTACCGGGACCCGTTACAGGGGTGCACAGTTTCGGACCATGGAAATAAACTTCTTTAAAGACAGTTATATTGGCGTTATAAAATATGTGCTTTTCTGGCCTGCTAGAAAGCTATTGTCCATAGTTAGGAACGTCAAGTTGTGGAGACGTTCATGTGGTCTTAAATATCCGTTTGAAAATCACAATAAATAAACATTCTAGAGTTCGACAGAATATTTATAAATATTACATTAATTATATTCTAAGCAACTCGTAACATTCTCCCCCCGTTGAGAGGGTACCGATCAACAAAATAGAATCTGTGTACTTAGCTCTGAACTGCAGAGTGTCGAGTGGTATCACCCACGATTACGTCTATGTTACTGGGTGTACTCGTTCTGTCTGATTGGCAGCTATGATGTTCGCTGAATTTCTTGAAAAAGAATTGTGGTGACATTCCGAATGTGAACCACCTGGACGGAGCTGCTCGATTCTGGGCGTATCACTGCACCAAAGGGCCATTGCGGTGATGGCACATGTACTTTTCTAAATGATGTTTTCTTTCACTTGAGAATCGGATCTTGATGATCCGTTTGATCGTTTGATCTACCGCCTAAGTAGCACTCGTTAACGAATCGCCAATAATAAATTGCTCGAAATACAAAATAGCAAATCACTGCGTCTAGTGTGATAAATATGAATCAACGTGATCTCACAATGATCTTGATCGAATGACTAACGTGTTATAATTTGTCGTACAAATAATTTAGTTCGTTCAAACATTGAAACAGAATTCTGATTGCTCTGCCTTTTAGTCATGAGTTCATGAAGAGAACAGTTTAATAAAAAATTGATAATGGAATCTGTAGCATGTTTCGGCTTGACTCATAAATCCTCAAAGGATGTTAAAATTGTAAATTCATATGAAAACAGTTTGAATCATTATTGTATTGCGACTTGCGACTTACACTGTCTTGAAATTGAGCAGATCAATGAGAACTGGTTTTCTATTTCACTTATCATTCTAATGTACCCTCGTTTGTCTTGGTTACGTATATTGTTGTTGCGATGTCTCACAAGGGTGAACGTGCGTTGCCAAAAGTAATTCGAATATTGCCCATTGTGCTGGTAATCAAAATGACCCAAATAGCTACCTGATTTGGGTCCTTCAAAGGAATTAGGGAATGGGCAATAGGAGTTTTTTTTTTTTTTTAAAAACCAAGTTTGCGTGTTTTCTGATTTGTATTGAGGAATTGCATTATGTAATCACACTACGACAGCACTTGTGAATACATTGAAAAAGGATATTATGTGAGCACACTACGACAGCACTTGTGCTGGCACATAAAGGAGTTGCATTATGTAATCACACTACGACAGCACTTGTGAATACATTGCAAAAGGATATGTGAGCACACTACGACAGCACTTGTGCTGGCACATAAAGGAATTGCATTATGTAATCACACTACGACAGCACTTGTGAATACATTGAAAAAGGATATGTGAGCACACTACGACAGCACTTGTGCTGGCACATAAAGGAATTGCATTATGTAATCACACTACGACAGCACTTGTGAATACATTGAAAAAGGATATGTGAGCACACTACGACAGCACTTGTGCTGGCACATAAAGGAAATGCATTATGTAATCACACTACGACAGCACTTGTGAATACATTGGGAATGCATATTATGTACATTGTGAGAGCACACGGCGAAAGCCCTTTGTGTGAACACGTTGCGACTATTTTAAGATATATTGGCCCATTAGGAGAAGCAAGGAGCTGGTAAACATTGCGTACAGTTGGGATGCACAATGGGCGCCATATAAATGAGTCTGATTGTCACAGTAAACCAAGACTAAACGAGTTGCCTCAAAACTGTCATACAGAAGTAAAGAAGGGATGAGTCTCAATGTTTGACATATTTGACTGACACAGAGTCGCGATAGTTTGAATTCTTTGAGTTAAATAACATGTATCTGTATATTGTCATAATGTTAAATGGAATCTCCAATTCAAGAAGGTCGTAAATCTTCAGAATTGAACTATTCCATGAAATTCTGATTATGTCCAATGATCTAAAGTCATTCTGTAATATAGCTTCCAAAAACAATTTTCTTAATTATGATTCTGATATTTTGTTCCGCAAATCTAAACAAACATAACTTTCGTGATAAAAGAATGTACAATTGATGAAACATAACAATCTGTGCCATTCAAAATAGATAAGGTCCCATCAGGTAACATTATAATCGAGGGTCAAACTTGACGACAATAGTATGCCGTTGACGACCATGTCCTGCAATTGACTCCAGTTGACAATGAGTCGACACCGAGTTCCACTGAGTAAAAGTTTGTTTATGACTATATGTATACCTGGAGTCTGGGTTCTTTTTTATCAGCTTATAAGAGTTATTCCACGTGTTGTGCAGAAAGTTCTTGGATTTTCTTAAAATAAAACCGTACATGAGTTTTCCAATCGATCTCGTAACTGGGAATCTCTAATAGTCTGAGAAATAGAACAATGATCAAAATTTCATTTCGAATCGAATCCTGAACTTTAGATTATGATTCCAATAACGATTCATGGAATTCAAAGCGTAAAACAAAGACGTAAACATTTTCACAAATACTGAACCTGTAGCTCATTATTTACTGTCCAAATTGAAGTACGAGCCATTGCAAACTAAAGTTAATTGAAATACACGTGGTATGACATCTTTTACATGAACTAGGGAGTCGACGAGCTCCCCCCGATGAACCAATTCAAATTAGATGATTTGAAAGTATGAATCTCAATCAATATAAGATGAAACTTTGAATATTTAAAATTAATGAGAATTGAATAGTTGATACAGGAAATCTGAACGATTACAGAAAACCTTAAAAAGGTCAAACAGTTCAATGTGTGTTGTGATTCATTGAAGTTTGCTTGATATTCATAAATCAAATATATCGATGTCATGCCACTTAGACTTGGAAATTCCAATAAAAAACTGAAATGGTATTAAACCAAAATTCCATGAAAGGGATTGAAATAGAACATTGAATCGAAATAGAACACTTGCTTTGCTAGAAGATAACGTCCTTGATATTAGAATTGTATTGTATCGTCTCTCAAAATACAATTGTCAAACAAAGTCTAAGAATAATAGAGCTTTTGATCTTGTTGCCTGTACATTTTTGAGCAAACGTGTCATATTAAACTGAATGACTTGAGCTTCCAATGGAAGAAAGAAACGGATACCATGTATAGCTGTTTATAATTTGACACCAAGTGTGTAATTTCGTTACTGTACAAGTATATTGACTTATAACGTTAAGAGAAATTGAGCACTTCTTTAGACTCGACTCGAAACTGAGAATCCTGATCAACGTCTCAAAATGTTTTAAGATAATATGACCAAAATTGTACAAGTATAGTGTAACTACTCTGGCGTAATTTGCACCAATAGTATCTTAATTCAAATGTATGCGACAGTTATACAGTTAAAAAGAACTAATTCCAGAAATTATGACTTTTAAACTGAAGATCAATTTTTAACTGTGTTCAATTGTTTAAGAAAGAGAATGGATAATAAATTAATCTTACAGAAAACACGTGTAAACGTAGTTGCAATGGTTTTATGACCATTAGGGTAGGTAAGCGCAAGACAGGTAGTGCGCTAAAACGGCGGGTTGAAAGACCCCTCGGATACTTTTTCCGAACAACAATAACCTTGAGTATGACAGTACAATAATTAACCTGAATTTTGAAACTATGTGTCTGTTTAGATCTACGGAACAATTGGAATTAACTTTTGTTGAACTGATTGAATATTAAAGTTGGACAGTTGTGTTTGCATGAGAGAAATGATACATCGTATTTATGTGAATTTTAGTGATTGATAAAATTGGTCATGTGCAAAGAAACCTGTCTAATATTGTTACTTCAAATGTGTCGCAAGCCAACAATGTTAAATTCGCGTACTTGATAATTGCCTGTCGTTTCAGCTGACTGAATTTGACATGGCTGTTTGACGTTATAAAATCGTGCAACAATAATAACAAAAGAATTGGCGAAACGATTAAACGAGCCTACTTGAGAGAAGCGGAACCGTATACTGATTTTGAACTTATCTTGTTGAAGCCTCTGGAATATCCTCAGATTGTCCATTGCTTGACATGTTTTCAAGTTGATTACACTTAATAACCCGTTTGACATGGGACCACACCAGTGTGGCCATTCATAACGATTTTCAAACACTTGTAACACACATTGTAACATTTAATCCTGATTATTGCACTGTAAACTGAGTTTATGCACTGAGCAAGTTCGTGAGATCCGGCTCGAAGGACCAAAATGTTCGCGCGTCGGGTCAAATATTAATTTTTCTAATTATTGTCGAAGGTTGTAAATCTTCGAAGACCCATGGCGATTCCACAACTTGTTACGGTAGTGGAATTATATGTAAAATGATTACTATAAAGTATAATTCATAGAATGGTTCAGAGTCCTCCACACTGGTGTGCCCAAGTCAACGAAGGATGTATATCATCATCTCACTCTTGAAATGTCGTTATAGTTGTTAGAGACTATCGTTTGTAAAAGTGAGTATCTTTCACCAAAGTTAGTTTTAGACTGTCTGTCGCTTCTAAGCAGCCAGAAAAGAAAGGAAGGGAGGAAGTTCAAAATATGAAGGCGTCACCAAAAGGGACCAATCAGTACAGATTATTATTTGTAAAATATAGGGATTGGTGAGATGGGTCAGCGAATGAAACCGTAGGACCCTCAGCATTCACTCCAACGTTGTAAAACGTTTAGTTAATAAAGTGACCCAAACAGTTAAGTGATTTGGGTCCTTCAAAAGAACTAAGTACCGGGACCCGTTACAGGGGTGCACAGTTTCGGACCATGGAAATAAACTTCTTTAAAGACAGTTATATTGGCGTTATAAAATATGTGCTTTTCTGGCCTGCTAGAAAGCTATTGTCCATAGTTAGGAACGTCAAGTTGTGGAGACGTTCATGTGGTCTTAAATATCCGTTTGAAAATCACAATAAATAAACATTCTAGAGTTCGACAGAATATTTATAAATATTACATTAATTATATTCTAAGCAACTCGTAACAATCTCGCGGCATTCGAATATCGCAAAGTGGGAATCTGGATACATTAGGATATTGCGATCCAGGAATCGAATAGGAAAATTTGATGTCGTTCGAACGAGAGCGTTCGCCTCTCTTGTTCGCGATATCCGGGCCGAAGTTGCAAATAGAGATTCCCGGAAATTCTACCGAAACATCCTATGGCATCGCTCCATGGCGTTGCTAGACTAGGATTCGACGAAGAATCCGCTTGCGTCTATCTATTCGTTGCTTGCCTCTTCAATTTGCCGGCTCTCGCTTCTTTTTTGCATTCATCCGACGCGTTGCCGACTGAATGGCCGACTAAAAAGCTCTTTTCATCCGTGGCTTAGGTTCTCGTGACCGTGAACGCGCCAGATTAGACACGACTCTTCTCCTTTTTTCAATGACTGTTCGTTAAGACTACCTTCGTAATTTAGCCGCCAGCGAAAAAGTTTACGCTGTCATTACCCGAAAGATAACGCATACTTGAATTTCAATCAAGTTATCGATAAAAAGCCATTAATTACGAGTTCCATATTTTTAGGATTAAAGTGCTCGAAAATATCTTAGGTAAACGTCCAATCCTTTTTATCGATTTCTTTCCTTTTAGCGTCGCCGAGAGTAGGATGATAAACGACGTAAAAAGAGCAGGTTTTCAGCCTTTAAAAACCGAACACGTGGGATTAATTAATGATAGTCACGACCTTCGTTGCCTCCCAATTAGGTAAACTAGGAAGAGCCTGATGGAGCGACGAGAATCATAAATTCGGGATTTCTCGAATAACCCGACCCACGTGGCCCATTAATAACGCACCGTCGAACGGTCGTCTCGTCCGATCGCATTCAATCATCGCTACGGTGCCTATGTAGCTCCTCTCGTCGAGCGAACGTTTCGAATTTTGCAGGAAATGCGATGATACCATAGCTCTTTTCATTAGAGCAAACTTTTGCGAACGAACCATTTTCGAAAATTGTACGATGGCACAGCACCGTACAATTTAATATAGGGGTGTTATAGGGGGGATTACTGTAGTTGAATAAATTCTAAGTGTTAAGTTTAACACATCAATTTTTACCACCAAACTAAACTTGTTCTCACGATATTAAATTGTCGTCGAGAACAGCGATCGATTCGGAGTTCAATTATTTTTTAAACCATCACCACGTGAATCCGTGATCGTACAAAAGTCATACGCGGTATTTTTCAAAGTACCGCGAAGTAGCCAGTCCCAAAGTTGGTGCCTCTTGACGATCTCTGATTTAGATGCATTCCTCGCTGAATGCACTTCAACGTTTTATCGCACGATTAGGTCGAGCACTCGAAGAATGTAACTGCGATTTCCGAGAAGCTAACGCGTTTCTAACCGGCTAGATAACAAGGAATATCAATTTATTTGCCGCATTTGAGTACTATTTGAAGAAGATACCGTGTCCGCGATTATAACGTGCGAGATCTGTAATAACAGACCTATTCAAATTACCCTGTTTTCTGTATCTGGTTTTTGAAACAGTAGGCGTTTTCTTTCAAATGACTCAGACTGTATTAGGTCGAAAATCGATTTGAATGGTCAGGCGTCATATGAACGCGTTATTGATTTATTTCGGAAGATTGTGCATGTAACTGCGATTGGAGCGACAGTTACTACGATTCTCCATTTCGTATTACGAGTACCGACTTGTACAACTATTTTCCCTAAATTTCAAAATCGATCACGAGTTCTGTGATACTTTCGAAGAGTTACATTTCGTATGTTGCAAAATTTGTTACTTGATGTACAAGAATATAATTGATTGCTGCAATTGGCAGTGAGCCATGCTATGAGAATCGAAGGGACACTTGCATAGTTATTTTCGTCAAACTTCAAGCTTTAAATTGATATGACATAAGTGCTGTTTCTCTTAACTTTTATGTCATCAAATTATGCTCGACATTATATGGTTTCAAAGAGCCGTTTATGACACAAAACGAACGATAAAAGTTATTTGCGGCACAGTATTCCTTCTTTAATATAAAGTATCATCTGTAATGAACAATTTAAACACTTTTGTATAATTCTCGACTTAATCGAGCTTATCCCGTCGTTAAAGATTCGATATAGTCGGGTTTTTCTTTGACCGAGATAAGCAAACGTCGATGTAAAAGGTAAAGGAAAAAGGAAAAGAGCACGTAAACTCGTTTACGTCTCTCGAAATTGTAAACGAAGATCGCTGTAGCGTTCGATTTTGATCGTTTTTGATCCGTCGAGTGTCCAGCCGAGGTGTAATCGAAGTAGGTCCTCGTATCGTTGGCTCTATTCGCCGGGCAATTAGCGGATGATTAGACGGGAGCCGGTATGTAGGTTGAACGATCGTGAATCGTTGTTTTGTAACGCGTAGTTACTATGATATACGATACACGGATAATATATGGTAGCTCCCTAAAATAGTAGCGTAAATAGAAACGTGGAAATGGAAATCCGGCTCGACGGGAAGAACGGCATCCCAACGACGACGCGACGGTGTCTTTTTATAATTCGACCATAAAACGGGTCTTTCTTCTTAGAACCTCTTTGGTTTACTACATCGCGTTAAAAGTCGCGATAGAAACAAGATTCGATTGTGCCTCGGTCAAAAGCTTCGTCAGACAATGAGAATCGTAGTGGACAAGGATAAAGATAAAAACGTTCTATTTATAATGTTCTAGTTATTGCGGTATCTCGTTTCTTTTGAACTTGAAAATACCCAAGAAAGAACAATTAACTTTATCATTGTGTTCATGTATTTACGTCATGAGCGAAGCTAACTCGAGTAATTGATTTTATCTTTATTTTCCGTAGTAAATGAGTATTGAAAGTGCCGATTGTAATCATTGATCAGTTTAATCTTGCTGCGATCAATCAGTAATGATGGTTTTTTCAATACGTAGTCATAAACTATGATTAGTCACATATTGGCGATCATTCATATTTTCAGACATGTTACTTCGACATAGTCGTATTAAAATAAAAGATGTAGAAAATTATTAACAAAAATTGAACGGTCCACCTCTTGTAGGGGCATAATTTCAACTGGTTGCGTTAGGCCTGGGGCCTTGTATTTATAAGGCCACCGAATCCCCACTCCTCCACAGTCATTGGTGGGAGCAGATCTGCCCATGCACGGTGTTCATCGTAATAATCCTAAATTTTTAATCACATGCTAGTCTCTTTACATAATATCAAGCTGAGACCAATAATAAATTCTCAATGTCGTATCTAAATAAATTTAAACGACAAATGTTTGTTTCATAACTTTTTTATCGATATTGCACGTAAGAGATCATGCATTCTGTTTTGCGAACTTAAAAAGATCATGCAACGAAGAGTTAATAAATCACGACTGTGACGATTACCCTCAATATGCAGTGTCAAGTAATTAGAGACTTCCCTGCGCCCAGTTGACATTCGAATAACTCTTATATGGTATTTACCGAGCAAATTATACCACTTTATTTCCATGCAGTTACGCTCGATTACAGGTTATTATTATTAATGCTACACCTCGAGGTTCTTTTCTCTACAACTTAATTCTATTCAGCGTTGATTCGCGTGCCTTCTATCTCGCTCCTTTTTTCGGATGACCCTTCGTTCGATAAAAATTCATCGTAACATACTGCGAATCGTAATTAGCGAATTATATAACGCCGCTGTTGCGACACGGTTCAGATAAGCTTCGATTTCTCGGTATTATTGAATTTCTGATATTCTTGTGGAGAAACAAAGAGAAAAAGGACTCACGTGCCAGAAACTGATTAATTCGATGAAATCGAGAAGCTTCAGTGGCGTGAATATTTTCAGAAATATCGGGTAAGCGTAAAAAGAGACGAAGACGTGATGCGGGACTTGTTTTGTCCGTAACATAATCTTTGGTATCAAGAATTATTAATTCTTTGCTTACAAATGTTATGAAACTTGGTTATATTTATATTTGGAGCTCGTTGTATAATGGATAATTAATTAATATTTAGGTATTACTGTCTCTAATTAATATTTGTTCAGTCCTTGAGTATTCAAAGACTGAACTGCTGTTCGGACACTGCGATACAATGTTACCGTATCAAAAGGAGTGAACTTTCCTGACAATACCTTTTTGTCCTTTTTACTAATAGGAAGCAGGTTCAGGATATTAATAAAGAACGAAACGTAACTTCCTTGTTGAAAGAAAGTGAAATCCTTTAATCTTGCACTCTTGACGTTCCTTGTCCAACGTCAATTTCATTGCAAATATTAAATACTAAAATATCAACTTGTCTATCCAAGAAAGTGAAAGTTGCATCTATTATCCTCGGTCTCCCGTTAATTTGTTGCGTTAACGCTTATCGTAAATATTTTCTGTCTTTCTCTCGATGACGAACAACGCGGCGTTAAGACAGTAGGAAGAGAAACGTTAATTTTCTTGCTGGAAAACGACAAGTTTCTCCGCGCAAAGGAACGCAGCAAGATATCGGAAGAAATTCCACGAGTAGTCGCTAAAAGTGGCGATGGATCGCGATGCGGAACGAGGAAACAGAATTCTCAAACGGTCGATAGAAATCCAGCGAAACAACGGGTCAAGTGATAGAGTGACTACACGTGGATTGCACGTGGCGATGTACGTAACGTTTATCCTTGTTTGGAAATTTCGGTACGGCGTTGGAATTGAGCCGAGGCGATCTTGAAATCCCACAGGGTTTTAATAATAACGAGCTGCAAGTAAGATCGCGAGGTCAGGACATTTGCTTCGATTAATAGAGGGTTAGCTTGCTAACTCTGGATGGCAATAAAAGCATATGGTCGTGAACAGGGTGTAATGAGAATAGCTGCGTGTCTCTTCTTCCTTCATGCTTCTTATTCTTCTTCTTTTTGCGAGAGCGTGTCTGCGTTCTCGAAGAATGTCATAGATAAAAGAAGTAATAAAACGATGGGTTGTATGGAAAAAGGAAGGAATGAAAGATGGGATAAAGCGTGAAAGGTGAAGAGGACAAAGGAAAATTTTGACAACGTGTTACGTGGAGAGACGTAGGAAAATTTGGACAAAAGCGTGAAAAGTTACGTGGAACGTGAAGATAAGAAAAATTGAGACAAAATGTCGACTCGGACTAAGTACGTGAGGGAACAAGGTTTTGGGACGTTCTACGCGAATATCTCCGTGAAAGGAAGTTATAAGAAACAATGAAAGCAAAGAGGAAAGTAATAAAAGGGTCCGGGAGAAAATTTAAACGAGACAAAGATAGTTTGAAACTGTACGAAAGAAAAAGAGAAAAAGTGGAAAGATTAAACGTGAAATACATAGACGTGGAATGAAAATTTCAGTGAGAAGACTCGCGAGTTGTAGGGAGGAACAGATGAAAGTTTGAGCAAAAGGAGAGAGAAGTAAAGTACGAAGAGATATAAAAATTTAGGCGACACAGGGAAAGTTATATGAAAGAAAAAGAGGAGGGTGGAATTGAAGCATGAAAAATAGAGGAGTCTAGAATTTGAACGAAACGAGAACTAGGCGAATTTTAAATATCAAATTTTCGGTCACGAGGGAATAATTTATTTTAAAGCAAGATACGGTGACAATAAATCTGCTATCTTGATCGATATCAATCCGCACTGAAGAGTGAAATCAATTTTGAAAGAGGGCGAAGCATAAAATATTGAAGCGTTAGAAAAATTTCAGGCAAAACGAGGACACGCGGTAGCCGAACGAAAGAAAGAGGACGAGGAAGCATAAAAAAATGAAAGGAGAGGAAATTTTGTAGGAACGCGTGAAGAGAATGAAGGGTGCAAAGAGGACACTAAGAGAATAAATTGGCGGGAGGGGAAGAAAATGAGAGTGCACGAAAGAAAAAAGAAGAAAGCGTCGGAGCCGCTTTTGCCGTCCAGAAATATATTTGGCTCGGGTTCTTCTTCCGTTCGCAACGCGCGCCCGCTGCCGGAAAACTCAAAGCGTTTACCCTCGTGGAATAATTAAATCGACGAACGGTGGCCAAGAAACCCCCGAGAGAATGGCAAAAGGGTCGACACGACGTCGCGAACCTACACCGTACGCGTCACGAGTCGAACTTGTACGAAATTTACTTACTTTCCCTCTCTATCATTTTTACGCTTCTATGCGCTTCGTTGTTCGTCAATACGCTCGTCAACGTTCCATTTTCACAGCTTGTTGCTCTCTTCGAACAAATTGTTTCCAATTGGTCGGTGCTTGATTAGTTTCGAATGTCAAATTACGCGAACGGGGAAGCATAGCTCTCAAATAAGAAAAATTAGTCTTGTTATATATTGATTCGCTAGAGAGAATTTTCCATAGAATCGTTCATCGTGTACGTAAAAATTGCGAAATCTCTCATAACATTGTTTAAATGGAAAGATTTGAATATGCACGAATGAGCTTCTTTACGAAAACGGCTAAAAGTCTCTTCCTTATTGTCATAATTCGAGCATGTCTAATCGGCCACGTGGGAGTGAGAGGCGACAAAGCGGAATGTCGAGTTGAAGTTACGACGGAAAGAGAAAGAGGGACGCGTCGAGCCGCGAATTAAATCTCATTATTGTTGCGAAAGGTATAGCTTGACCCAGTGACACGAAGAAGAGGAGGATAGGACTTGAACGTGGAACAAAAAAACCACGGACAATAGCGAATTTCAATGGCCTCGAACACATTGTATCGAGCAGGATAGTGTTCTCTTTCTTACGTTGCTTCATTTGCGAGAAAATTTATCCAAACGACGCGCGCTTCTTTACGTAATTTCGAAAAGGTGTTCTAAACTGGAAGTCACGCTCGGGTTTATAAAAAGCAGACAGACGTTTTATCCGATATTCGGTGTAGCCGAATGATATAAATTTGATTGACTTAGCTCGATCAATGTTCACGGGTAGACGAACGTTGGTCGGCGAGGTCGTTCGCCAAGTTACAATTTTAGATCTGGACAGATTGAAAGAAGGATTGTACGCTGGGAATATCGCGAACCGAGGATCTCAGCGGGTCGATTCACGAATTTACGTTTCGTTCGATTTCGCGTACGAGGGAATTCGTGTCTAAAAATACGTTTGACCGTAAGTCAACCAGCATTTCGGTGTCGACGATCAAACTGGCTAAGAACAAGGCTTCTCTGCACGATCGATTCGTAACTGTCGATCTCGACAAATTCCTGAAAGATTCGTATTTTCTCGGTCGAGTTCCCTGTCAAGTTTTCTCGCTACGATTAGCTCTCGGCGAGTTATTTAAACCAGCGAAAATATAAGAAACTTTTAGGCTTTCAAACCATCGACAACTTTTGACAACGTCGAAACTCCGAGAGACGTCGAACACTCGGTAACTCCCACTCAATTTATCGGAAAGTGTTTAAAGAACTTTGTTTGGAACCCGTCTTCTCGTCGATAATCGCTTTTATCACGCCCATTTCCTTCCTTTGTCACGACGAATACTTCGAAATTCAATGAGAATATAACGATTTAATATTTTCCCGTTGGCTGGCTATTAAAATCGATGGTCGTCCTTGTTCGCATGGAGAACGCACGCTTTATCCTTGAAATCTACTTTTTCCTCTGTTTTCTTTTTTCTCAAACATGTTGCATTAAGAAACTATTTATAACAACACCACCCTCCTCACCTCGGATCGTGAAATTGAACTAATTTTCTTCGTGATGGTCACGCTTCGACTCGCGAGATCCATATTCTTCCAAGCACGTCGTTCCACTTTCATCGTTGGATGATAAGCAAATTAAAGGTTCGCGAAAAGTGTTCCATAGCTTACTGATTTTCATCATGACATTCTCGAAAACGGTATAACTGGAAAATTGCAAAATCGTGCGTAATGTCGAGTACAACTCGCAAGTTTGTACTTCGTATTCGATGAAAACCATTCTTGAAAATTGATGCCAGTCTATCGTGCGCACAAGATTATCCGTGATACATGCAATAACCGATAATTGCATGGTCCATAATGAAAGGACATAGAAATAATGCATCGGCCCCGTGTGTCTAACGTAGGAGAAACACTCGAAACTTTCTTAATGGGAAAAGTTCGGTTTCTTTCTAACCCCACCGATACGCGTAACGCGGAACACGATAGAAATTAAGAAACATTTAATTATTGGATGGTTTATGAAAGAAGCAACGAAAAAGTTGATCGTCTAAAGATAGCAAAGAAAAGAGAAGAGAAGAGAAGAAGTATGCATAAGGGGAGGAATGTTGCGTATACGCGGAAACCTGGTGTTACGTGTGACTGGTCGTCCCGATCATGGGATTGACACCGTTTACAGCGTATCGATATTGGCTCGGCCGCTATTTTTAGTGGGTCGTATCGTATTCTAACGATGCAAACCGCAAACGTGACCGAGTTATGCGACACGACTTGCTCACGTACCTTACAAGCTACGAACGAACAAAGCTACCTAGGTATATGCGCGACAAACGAACCATTACGATCCTAGCTTATCGATAAGCCTACGATCGGTTCGTGTCCGTTTAATAGCGTTTCGAAATATTTCCGAATAGATGAATGCGAGATCGCGTGTCCTTACAATTATGTATACGAGAGTGAGAATATGTGCCCTTTTTCAAAAAGAATTTCGAACGAAACAGCAAGGTCGCGAGCAGATTACCGTAAAGGAATCGTTAGAACGTCGAAAAGTGACTGTAACTGAAAAAATCGAGGTCGAGTGGAGCATAACTTATTTTTATCGAGTCGATGTTCGCGCCGTTACGATACTCTATTATTTCGAAAGGCTTCTCGTGCCGCGAAAATGTTCGGTTTCAAGATTACATCATATTTCGTAAAGAATTTATACTTCTAGCTTGTTGCGTAATCTGTTATCCCTAGCGAGCGATATATTTAGAGGAATGCCCGAACTACAAATTTACGAACGTAGATCCAGGAAGTGGAAGGTCGACGGTGATTAGAAATCAGCCCCGCTGATTTGCTAGTTATTACTGAATTTCAGAAGGTGACTCAAAGTGGCCATGTAACGCGTGACAATATCTCCGTACCTCCGTGAAACGAACATTTTCGTTTTCGGTCAACAATGGGTTATTCGTACTGTACCGATGTCGATGTATCGTCGATAACGCGAATCAGCTGAAAAATTAATGTCGCAACACGTCTTCCAGAGATGCAAGACAAAACAACTAGCACAGCAGGCTTTGTCCAACCTAAAAGGCGACACTCTATCGGTACTTTCACCCTGCATTGCTACGCGTATGCAAATGCGTGCGTACGATCCGTGACCAGACGCGCGTTCACGGCTTCGCTGCTGCTCGAATCGTTGGAAGCCGCGTACATTTCACGTTCCTCACGTTTTTCCTTCCCTCTTGCTCCTCGTCCGCGCCTTCCTTCCTTGCCCTTCCCCTTTCGGTCCGAGGAAAATTTGTATTCCCAAAGCGGAGCTTTCTTTGTCTCTGACCACTAAGCGTGCGTTTGGCAACTCTCTGACGATGATTCTTCGAGATCTCTTCCATACACACGTTCTCGATGTGACTTCGAAGAAATACCCGGCCGACCATGTAGTACGCGTTGCCAAGCCGTTTCAATTTCCATGCTTTTACGTAAACCATCGCTAGATAAGAATTTGTTACGCTTTCCCCTCGCTGGAATTATTTCTTGATGGATATCTTCTGTTCGTATTCTGGATGGCTATCTTTGTTTCGTATTCCTCGACGCGATCTCGCGGACTCACGCGATTCACGATTTGGTCATTCATATTATAATCGTTTCGAATCAATTAGTCGCAGAATAGATTATACACTTACGTAACTGATTGTATTTTAAGTACAGGCGATGGTCACTAGACTCTGACGCTATCGTAGATCATCTCTAATTACGTAGACCGCGCCGGCGACAGATACGATTTACATGTACCATTGTATGTAACCAGCACGCTACCCATCTCAGAGCACGTATCGCATCCGAAAATATATCCACACGAGGCTCGTGGTATAATCGCTAATTTATATTTATCTTTTTTCAGATCAATCTCGATACCCAATAGCTGCGGGTACGACGATGTAGCTCGATCGCCACTGGCTCGTGATCTTCGACAATCGAATACCCCGCTGGTGGCAGTGATCGCGTACCTCCTCTATAATTAAACCATATAATGTCAACAGTGAACTCTACCTCTGGTCCAAGTGCATCCCCAACCGTCTGACCGGCAAGATACTCTCCATTGCTTCGTATCGTTCGTAAGGAGACCTCGAATTCGAAAGTACCAGAAGGAAGACAGTAAAAAAGAGACAATGGGGGGTTCGATGGGCGGAGCGAGAATCTCGTGGAGCTCGTGTCGACCGTTGTCGCGATGGAGAACGAGATTCTTGGGCCACTGGGCCTGAGATATGCCAGCATCGGTTAGCTCGGTGATCACGGAAGCAGCATCGTCGTCGTCGAGGCTGAGGACGGAAACGGCGGTGTCGGGCAGCGTAGCTGGCCGCCAGCTGGCCAGGCTAGAAATCGAAACGATCGAACGCCGGGTCTGCGCGACCCGACGCGATCTCTTCGTTCCCGTAACCGTCGATCCGCGTCCGAGTCGAGCCGTGCATTGCCCGGACCTGAACGCCTGTTTGGTCAACGAGTCTCGGTCAGGAACGGATCAGGTCGACTGTCAGGCCATCCATTTCGGTTACGCCATCCCCGTGAACGTGGTGCCTCTGGAGAGTAATCCAGACTTGGTGGAGCTGGTGCTGGACCATTCGACGGAGTTGAGCAGAAGAACGGCGAGTTTCCTGCTGGAACATCATCCCCAGCTGCGTCAACACACACAGGGACCTAGCCAAACGCAGCAGGACACTTGGAGCATGGCTGCGACGGCCAAACACGACCTCCGTCGCAAATTCCCCACGGACACTTCGACCTCGGGCGACGAGGACATCGCCGCGATCGCGAAACAGATCAGCGATCACGCGGAGGCGATCTACCAGACCTGGAAGAGCCGAGGTCTGGCTCCTACCGAAATCCTGAACTGCCATAGCAATGCCACGGCAGCGGACAAGTTCGGCACCGCCCTCACTCCGACCTCTAGCCCGAACAGTACCGGGAAAACCACCCCCACGACGCCTACCTCCGCACCCACTGTGGACATACTGACCCAAGCACCTAGTCTGGACAACGGGAATCTGGAGAAGTTAGTGAACAACTTCGTGGTGGAGGATAAGGCCAGGATCGCCGCATCTAGACAGAGGTCGCCGTCCAAGACACTGCCTTCGTCGATACAGTTCGCGCTGCAGAAGTTCGAGAGGAACTCGACGCAGCAGCAACAGCCGCAAACGTCGCCCCTGAAAAACAGTAACGTTGGCAGCCAAGCAAAGACGAAACAGAGCGCTTTGCTGTCTCCTACGTCGCCGTTCGCGAATAAACCCTCGCAGATAGTGAAGCCTCAAGTTGCCACGAAGACTCCCGGTGCTCATCATCGAGAAGTCTTCTTGGAGACGATCGAGACCACCTTCCCGGCAGATATAACGCCGTCGAAGATTGCGGTGCAGCAGAAGAGGCCCACGAGTACCGTCATCACGTCCCCGAATCTCGACGAATCCTCCATGAACTCTGGTCTGACCACGTGGCCCCTGAAGAACAAGTTGAACGAAGGGAAAAGGATAACGGATCCTTCTGCCAGGTCCCCGCAGGAGAGCAAGGTATTGATAGTCAAGGAAGAGAAGAGAAACGTTGGTTCCAATTCGAGCGTCTACCTAGACGAAGTGGCTCGCGAAGAAGAAAGACTGATAAACGCGCTGAAGACTGGCTCCGTGATCACGGAGGAGCCTACGGAAAGGACGGTGCCGGCTCTGGGTCGGCAGAAACCCGCGATAAAGCGGGAGAAGCCGAAAGTGGAGCCGGTCAAGCCCATAATCATCGGTCACAATCACCATGCCGCGGGTTTGGTGCCAGCCTCCGCGGCTATGGTGAACAACGTAGTCGCGACGCCTCCTGGAGCCACCTCGACAGGCGCGACCGACGCGAAAGCCCTCAGCAAAGACGATTTGTCTAACATGTCAGTGGTGGATTACGCGAAAGTGAGATACAGAGCGGCTCAACAGAATCCACCGACGCAACAGAGGCTGGAGGAACAGAAGACGAATAACGGACCCGCGTTCAATGCCACGGAACAGTTGGTATCGACCACCAGGTCCAAGTTCGAGACAGAGATACGGAAAGATAAAGAGGCTAACAAGGAGGAGAAAGATCCTGTGACGTCCAGGTGGGGACCCAGGATTAACTCTCCCAGGCCGAGGATCGAACAAGTGCCTCATCCTGAACTAACCACGCAGCAGAAACAGCACATCAGGGCTGCTGCTGCAACTGGAACCGGAAATAACCCTATCAGACCCTTCCTCACCAGAGGATCTGTCGCGGAACGTGTGCTTATCTTCGAGAAGTGTCCGAGCGAGTTGTTGCTCGATAAACGGGGACCACGACAACCTGCTATCAACACCTGGAGAACTGGACACGAGGTTCAAAACAAGGCTCAGGTAAATTGTTGGTTGTTTAGCGATTTCTCTTTTGTTCAGAATGGTTTAAGAATAAATAACGCTTATCAAACATTATTATATAGCGCTTGAAGATTTCATTTAATTAAGTCAGGTACATTTTTTATATTATTAGTAACATGTTCATTCTTCAGTTATTTTTGCGTCGATCATAAAATATGAGAAAGTTACAATAATAGGAAATATGAGATACGGTGCCACGGTCGTGATTTAAAGTAGAAATGATCAGATTTTGCAGAAGTATATTTTAAAATTTCGAAATCACGTATAACACGAAACAGAACGAGTGCTTGTCACGTTCGGTTTCCGAGAACAAGTTTAATTCGGCCGGATGAGATGGTCGAATTGATGAAGCCATGTCGAGCAGCTACACGATCGGGAAGACGTGCGGGAAGCTCACGTTCTTGCTACTCTTGCAAGCTTATATCGGGCGTTTTGGTCGCCGTCCAAATTCCTCTCCCCTGGGAGGATGTTCGACCGGTCGACTCCTGTACTTTTGTCTCGAAACGAGTTCAAGATCTCTTTCGCGTAGAGGTCGTTTCTGCATGCCTTGTGCTTTCTCTTCGAACATCGTTCAAATCTCTCCCCTGTTTCCTTTGAACCCCCTCTTTGCTTCTCTAAGCGATCTAAAAAAAAATAATAAGTACCCATATTTCTTAGAAGCAGTTCGAAATAGCAAGAAGTCCAGATTTTCAAAGTTCTAAATCTGCAAGCTCGTAAATTTGAAAATTCAACGTTATAGACATTACGAAGATTAGGTGGCTCGCAATATTCGTGTTACAATGAAAGAACATGTTTGAAGAGTAAAAGAAAAACGTAGATCCAGAGCGATTAAGAAAGTGATTCTGGAGTCTCGCCAGAAAGAAGGAAGGAATATACCTAACATGGCATGTGCCTGCCAAAAAAGGTTTACCTTGATCGAACATAGACAACATACAATTGTTTTCGAGCGTTACCATTATAATTGTCAGCATTCGTTACCTGATTTATCGTACGGAAGCGTATGCGATCTTAATCAGTGGCGGTTCTTCAGGTAGCTTAGATCGCGTTAATCGCGAGCTATACATCGATGCGATAAGCCACGATCTTCAAACGCGGTTGCTCAATGTTCGAACAATGCATGTCGCTCGAGGGCTTGGCTGTGGCATTGTTATTAGACGGCTATTGCGTTCCTATTGTACCTCGAGACGAGCAAGCCTCGATTTTACTCGAAGAATTTTCTCTCAGCCTCTATAGCCTTTCACGATTTTGGAACGACGACGTTGCGACCTGTTTTCTTTCTGGGTCAACTATTAGGTAAATTCGACGTTATCGTCGTTTGGTACTAAAGTAACGCTTTGAGAGACCAGTATACACCGTTACTTTTTGTGTCGTCATATTAACGATTCTTAAGAAATTATATAATCCTGTCTTGTGGAGAACTTTGTACATTGTAAAACGATGGAAAATCACATTAGACCGCGGACGTTGTAAACGAACGATTCTGATTGACTTTCGGTAACTTTCCAAGAAAAAAACATGAATGAAAATCGTCGCTGGAAAAAGTTCAGACGAGCGGTAACACGTTAAACAACAAGATTCCTTGAATTTCATCTGCATCGAGAAACACGTGGATATTTATGGATGCAACGAGTGCAGAGGCTGCATCGATTCTCGTCGCTTGGTTGCCTCTTACTTTGTACAGAGCTACCTGATGAAAATTCACGCTCTTTCAAGAGCAAAAGCAACTGATACCGCCGAGGCTGAAAATGCAAATTTCTGTAACATTAACAAAAGTAACCGGATTAAGATCGGATGACCGGTAAGCTGGAAAAATAGCTGCAGCGTTATGACGAACAAAAGTCCTCGTTTAAATTAATTTAACAGAGGAGAAAGAGCGGGAGGTGTCTCGTAGTTTGGTCGTCGCTGACTCACTGCTCGCTTTTCGTTGCGATTAATGTTATTCGACCTCGAGAAAAAGAAATAAGCGCGCAAGGGACGCCGAGGACCACCATGGCCATAAGTGGAAACGATAATCGAGGCTCGACTTATCGTCACGGTCCGCTTAAATAACACTCCAATTCGTGATATACGTTTATTAATATCCACAGACTAATTATTATAAAGACCGGAGATCGTTAATTTTATCTGATTGCGATCATAAAAATTTAAGTCCTTTTAAAGCCTTCGAAAAGTGATCGTTACTTAAAAAACCAGTCAGATGATAGTTTTATATTTACGAGCATTGTGCTTCGCCGCGAACGAATCCCATATGTTATAAAACCCTTTACAAATTGAAAGGAAAACAAGTTCTAAAACTCATCAAGCCGCCCACGTTAAAAGCTCGCAAATAGAAGATTGATGTTATTCGCTTCATCTGGAATATTATCAAAGAGATCGTTAGTTTCATCTGATTACCCAACGATCGTTCTTAATCGTCGCTTAGTTGAAATTGCGGGGACTAATTCAGCCCCAAGGCGATCGCGCAGTCATCAACGTTCCAGGTATCTGGGTAATTAAAATTCCCATTTGAAACGACTTCGCGACACCGTTGTGCATCACCGGCTATCCCTCCGCTCGATATGGGAGAACAAGAAGATTCTGAGAGCGCGTGAGATCGGTAGCGAGTACCTCAAAGGAAAATAGGAAAAAGTTCACGCGACTGCCCTTGCTTCGAACGGCGAGAAATCGTTTTCTCGCGGCATATCTGCGCCCGGCTGACTGACTCATTGTAGCCGTTCCATATTGGATATCGTGCTAGATTTTAAAAGGCCGTCGACTGTCGCCTTGAAGCCTGCCTCTATCGCCGCTTATGGTCGAAAAATCGTTCTCCAAGAGGTGGAAAGTTCGCGGCTGAGAATGTGAACGTTGGAATAACGAAAACCAGGAAGAAAATACTCCTCGATGACCTTTAATAATGCCGCACCGCGTGTGGCTCTTATTGTTCGTAAGCGGTCGAACATTCCGAAAAGATCGATCGCGTCGACGCTTTTCTTCCGAAGGAGCTCGATATCGCATCTGAATTCCGAGCATTTTATTAACCGACTTCGAAATGCACTAAAAAGTATAAAATAATTTCTATTTCCTAATGAAGTAATTTCTATTTCATTCAATCATACAATTACGTAATATATATGAACGAAACCTATTCACTCGTTAGGTAGTATATTAAGTACATTTCAACCCTTTCGGACGCGGCGCAAAATTAAAAGATTTTCTTGCACATGTCAACCTTTGGATAGTGGAATATGGGCAAAGCTTGTATAGCTGTTTCTTTTTGAACTTCATTTTTAACACTGAAACTACCAAACCGGTCAAATAGTTGTCCCACAAGCTTCTTATTATGAGGAGCATATTTTGTTAAAACATTTCTCGAAATCAGAATTGATTTTCATAAAGATAAAGAATAAATGTGTGTAATAATTTATGTTTCATCATTTGTTTATTTCATTGTTAACTTGATTTTTAATTTCAAATTAAATACGCATTGTATGCCGGTAGGTTTAGTGTTAATATACTACCTAACGAGTGAATAGGTTTCATTCATATATATTACGTAATTGTATGATTGAATGAAATAGAAATTACTTCATTAAGAAATAGAAATTATTTTATACTTTTTAGTGCATTTCGAAGTCGGTTAAAATTATTTTATGTCCATATTCGGAACCACCTGTAATCGACACCACCCACAATCGTCGTTATCCAGGTGAATACTACGCGCATTCGACGCTACCTCTACGTTCGAATCTTTGCAGCCATTTATAGATAAGAAAGAATAGGATAGAATTACGAAGGTTAAGCATTCGGTAACGAAACAAAGGTAGTCCTTGATCGATTGGCAAGAGCGAAGCTGATCGAGAGGCGCAGTCAAAATCGCAATGCCCATCGCGAACGCTGATTGACGGTATCCCGTGTGTCACCCAGCGAACCGTGCCAAGCCGAGCTCGCAATTATCGCGATCGACGTGTTTCGTCTAACCGTCCCCATATCGTTTGCTATTGATGCAGTTCCAGGATTTTCATCTTGGAGTTGTCTAGCTCGTGTCGCGATGTATCCAGCGGTAAATTTTGACGTTAAGAAACGAAATAGTTAGCACGTGGAAAGATTTTCTCGTTGCGTGTTTACGATGTACGTATGCAGATAAGGGGAGGCTCGTGATGTAAGCAATCATAGGCGAGGCGCGGCGCGGCAATGCATTAACCGCGTTGGCCGGCATCTTTGCATTCTTCGGATCCTTTGCGTCGCGTAACAGGATGTCGTGTCCTTGGCGCACCGATACGTCCAACGCGAAACGCACAATCGCGTTAAAATGTGTCTCTATCGAAGAATCACGCCTTCGTAATTCCCTCTTATCGCCATCGATGATGCGCTCCGATAATCGATATCAACAAATCAATTTTCGTTAGGTAAAAATGATGTAAAACTTCTTCTACAAATATTCTTGGAAAATTCGATCGTTCATGGATTGTCTCGTTATTTTCGACTCGTGAAGCTGCCGACATCCGATTGAATATTTTTTTGGCGCGAAAAAAACGCCTTCATCCTGCGACCAACAACGTATAATTGAACTAGAATTAAGCGCAATTCGTCACACCGGCGTCCTTTGTTTGTAACGAGTAAATGGAATTGCGTAACGTGCACGAGAGGAAATGTACACGTCTGTTACAACTTGTCCTTTTACAACGTTTTTTTGATTGGAACGTTGAAAAAAAGAAACGAGAATTTTCACAGACTATTAATAACATATTCAGTACAATATGCTTTATTTATATTAATAATATGATTTTAACTTCCATTTCTATTAATTTCCAACTATCAGATTGCGTACAATTTGTGGAACTGATCAATGATGTGACTCTTACCTAGCATGTTAAGTAGATCGTATCCAACACCATGGATTTACGGTTCCAGAGAAGTTTTCACTGCTTAGTTAGTTTCTCACGAACGATGCCTGTTGATTCTAGACGTACGCGAAAGACAAGACACAGCAAAAGAGCTTGCCACCGCACACGACGCTCCAGAGGCACGTGAAAGCGAACAGAAACGTTCACATACCACGGTAAACTTTGATACAGAACACAAAGAACCGATATTCTACAGCGATTCGATACAAACTGAATTATTAAATTATACTTCAGATTTTACTTCCCCGGGGGAAAACCTGTGCCACTGTCTCAGATCGAGGCAACTATCTCCAAGATCACTGCTGCTTTTCAAGCTTTACCTGGTCATCGTGCCTCTCGTGGTCAATTTCATACCATCACCAAGGTAAAAGGATAACATGGAATATTAACTTAATTCCCTTACTTTATGATAACTCAAAAAAGTTCAGTACCATTTATTTTTTTTATATATATATATGCATCGCATTCGCGAATGACCTACATAAAAAATTTCTTCAATAATACAGAATTCCAACCTAACCGCAATAACGAGGCTCGTTAAAAGTTTCACGAACGATTGCTTTCTTTTTATTTATTTGTTCACGGTTGCGATGAAACTCGGAGCAAATTGATCGGCATTTTCCAAGCACTGTTTACATGGGAAAGCAAAAGACTCGTGCTCGAAAAGACGTGTACAAAGGATATGATTTGTCTTACAGGCATGCGACTTGCCACTCTACTGGAAAGTGCCGCTTTTTCTCGCCGCTGGAGGAGATCAGACTGGATACGTCGAGATGAATGCGTTCCTTGATTTTTGGAAAGAGTAAGCGCCCAAATATTTCCACTAGAATTACCACACGTTCAATCACCATGCATTGGATCAGAAAAATTTCCTTCAAGTTCACGAATACAATATAGTTCTCGATTGCAGATTGTCGAACACCCATCACGATGCGGCGAGTAAGTTTATCAGAATCACAACCCGAGGCCAAAGGAATAATATACTCCCAGAGGATTTAATCCCGTTGGTGCAAGACGTGGTCGAAACTCACCCTGGTTTAATTTTCCTGAAAGAGGCTACTGAGTTCCATTCACGCTACGTACACACGGTTCGTTATTCGCGCGATAAATATTTGCCGGGTATTTCTTTGGCTGAACAAGCAAGAAGCTACTAGAAGGACAGAGAAAGAGAGAAAGATTCCATCGATGATGAGCCGCGGTTTATGCAACGAGAATCCTCTTGAATTATTCAAGATAATCGTGTTCGCCTCGTGCAATTATCGTTTTAACAAGTGGACACAATACCGCTTCATCTGAGTTCCTCATCCGTGGAATTTATTCTCTCCTTTTTTCCATCAATTAGCTTCTGTAGTTGCACGGTCAGTTTGTCATGTCTCGACGTCGAATGTCTGCTTGAAAAGTTTATTTGCATTCAACGTTCTCGAAAGACGTTTGAGCTTTTATTTCATGGATTTGCATTGCAGGTGATTGCCAGGATATTTTATTGCGTAAACCGAAGCTGGAGTGGAAAAATCTCCGTGGCTGAACTGAGAAGAAGCAACTTACTATCGGTGATCGCGATTCTGGAGCACGAGGAAGATATCAATCAAGTTACTGCATACTTTAGTTATGAACACTTCTACGTTATATATTGTAAATTCTGGGAATTGGATCGGGATCACGATTTGTTCATCGATAAAACGGACCTCACCAAACACAATGATCATGGTGAGACTGTGTTTCCTTATTTAAAATCTACGCTAAATATCGAGAGTAGCAATATACAATTGATTAAATTATATTTTAGCTCTGTCGAAACGTATGATTGCAAGAATATTCAGCGGCGCTGTGACAAGAGGTGGCGTGAAAAGTGGGAACGCTGTCCAGCAACCACAAGACAAGATGAGCTATACAGAGTTTGTATGGTTCTTGCTAAGTGAAGAGGACAAAAACCATCCGACTGCAATCGAGTATTGGTTTAGGTACAATATACAGTATCTGGTATATACATTGTACAAATACGTATATAGCAGAGTTTATATTGACGGTGATCAACAGGTGCATGGATCTCGATGGAGACGGTTACTTATCGATGTATGAATTGGAATATTTTTATGAAGAACAGTTGCATCGTATGGAAGCAATTGGAATTGAAACGTTACCCTTTGAGGACTGTCTCTGTCAGGCAAGTCTTGTCTAATCGTTGTGAATGGTTAATAAATAAAGAGACACCTATTTAATTTATGCATTAGAACTATCACTTTTATGATTCATACAAATATTCAAAGTTTATTTGTTTACGTACTAAATACAACAGTTCAATTAGTATTATTTATTATCTAAGTGAAATTTTTTATGAATTGTTATAGATGTTAGACATGATCAAACCAGAAACGCCAGGAAAGATATCTCTGAGCGATTTAAAGAAATGCAAGATGACCTCAATCTTCTTCGATACGTTCTTCAACCTTGAAAAGTACCTGGATCATGAACAAAGAGATCCCTTCGCATCGGCTAGAGAACATGATCCTGATGGTCACGAGGTAAATCTTCGATAATCATTCAACGAAGTTTATATCTACCGCATTTTTATTACGTATACGTAGTGAGACATATTAAAATTCTAATTATTAAATCTTGTTTCTTTTGTAACAGCTGTCAGATTGGGATCGATTCGCGGCAGAGGAATACGAATTATTGGTTGCTGAAGAGAGCGGCAACGAACAGAACGAGCAAATGTAAGTATCGACGTTAAGTGACTCGTAAAGAACACACGGTTCATCTATATTACATAATCGCGTATCATCTTCATCTAATTACACCACCCTCATTATCGTTAACTAACGAAGAATTATGTTACAAAATTAAAAAAATTATGGAACGAATAGTTGACCAATATACCAAGAGAAATTGAACGTTATTCCGCAATGTAATGGATGAACCGGACCGATGGTTTCTGTAGAAAGTCCTGGCTTACAATTTCAAGCTATGAAACGGAACTCATAGCTTTCGAATTGTGGCATGCTTTGTCGTTAGGTAGACAGTATGCTCCCCGTTACGGGACCTAACAGTTTCACCATGTATTTTTGACCGTAATGATAATGGTACGATATATGCGTTTGTTGCAGGCTGTGTGATGATGAAATGTAAACCATCATCAGCAGCTCAGTAAGTAAAGAAATATAAAAAAGGAAAAACAGAATTGCATGGTATGGCGATGCACGTGTATGCATAATATATTAATGGAGGGTTGGTTAACCGCTTATTTATTTATTTTTTCCGCCTTTATTATTCATGCTCTTGAATATTGTGTATCATTCGAATGTAATTCGTGTAGTGTTGAACACGATAAATTATTCATTTTGTTTCGCTCGAGGAAATTAAGATATGCCAAGAATATATGAATCGTTAATTAATTCTTGCCTATGCGTTTATCTCTTGATATATAGAATTTGGAATTTTTCATTTAGAATAATGAAATTTGAACATAAAATTTCAAGTACATCTTTCGTAATCGTTTCGTACTTCATCTTTTCATTTCCATTCTTACGCTACATATAATCATTTGTTTATTGCTACGAACGTTTCAAATTTTGGTGAATAGTATTTTGAAGATTTACAACTTCGTTTTGCATTCAAAAGCAAGAAACCATTTGTATAGACCATTAACAAGCACCTTATTTCTTTGCTTTTACTAAAGCGTGATTTTAAGTTGCATCGTTTTCAAATGGCTAATCAAGGCTCGAAGTACAGGGTTTCTCAAATTTTTGTGGATCGAAATCCAGTTTCGATAAAAACAACTTTTCACGGGTTACTCGCTTGTAAATTTGAACCTACACTTTGGGAATCTCTGTTCTAAAACGTTTTGCATTGTAGAGTAGTTAATCCATTGATAGTCTCCTATTTTAGTTAACTCCCGAGTATTAAAAACGTTATTCAAAGGATTTATTTAATTGAAGAAACTCGATCTTTCCTCAGGTCATACGATTGCCTACCAGAGGATGTATTCTCTCGAAACTTGGACATTCTGGATGGCGAATCGGCGGATTTGCTTCAGCATCCAGACATTCAATTCTCGGGACATCCTGACAGTCTGTCGACGGTCAGTCAGTCGGATACATTTCGACATCAAGCCAGAAGTCAATATTACGATAGCGGTGACAGCGATGATTACGCCGAAAGCGACAACTAATCGTTTCCTCGTTTGCGAATGCAAGGATGTTTGGAAAAACTGAACACGTCGTTGCAAAGAAGAGAAATATTCTGTTTTCTCGAAGCAACAGTAGTTTAAACGTGTAGTTATCCTCTGTATAATTAAGAGAATCGTGTAATCTCATCATAAACTACCGTACTAACGATGGCAGAACGATTCTCAGTGGATTTCCGTATCATTTTTTATTGGGGGATCGTTAGATACGAATCTATTCGGTGACCAGATTCGAATCACCGCCCTGAAGTACAAAGATATCCGAGACTCGTTGATTTTACCGTTCCTCGTAGATAAAGAAACGTTCGAACAATTTTAGTAACGATTTCCACGTGACGAAAATGGAGAAAGCTTGACGTTTTTAAAAGTAGAGGATACACTTTTCACCGAAGTATTTGGAGTAGAAACGTCGATAGCGTTTTCGTAATAGAAACATGTCAAAAATTGAGCAATCTATACACAGAAGTGACCTGTAATCCTGTTTGCAATCGGGAAAGGCTCAATATCACCGAATCGATCCGTACCTATGAATAGTCTGGGGATAGAAATCAGGCCACGATGTGATAAACGGGCCGCCATTGTTCAACTTATCATGATATACATATTGTGTACTTCACATTGTAAATAGACAGCAAATCATGGACCCTTATTTTTACTTAAACGTGTGAGAGTCATTTGAAATTGCGGCTCTTTCAATTGCTGCAGCCGTTCGTTAGCGTGTTGACTGTTATGGGAGTTTCTTGCGACTAGAACAACGGAAAAAGAAAGAACATTTTGAATACTACAGGAATTATGCAAATTGCCAGTCAACGTGTTAAAGAACTCTGAATCTGTAGCTCTAGAAACATTCTCGTAAAGGATCGGATACCTGGTCTGTTCTTACAGTTTTATTCTCGTGAACTACCCTTTTTCTAGCCCAAAGAAGTCATATTTTTTAGACGAAACAAAAAGAGAGAAAGGAAATTCTGCGAGTATATACACCCTCTGCTTCTCTCGAGAAGAGAATTCACAGTTCGAGGCTGCAACAACTGGAAATTGCGCGTAAAAGGATACGCTGACACGAAAAAAGAAACGTTTTGTCCTTCTGTACTTGTCTTATACGTCATTAGTATTACGCTGTATGCGACATTAATTGCACGCACGATAATGTCGCTCGAGAGGTTCCAAAGCGAGAATCGTGGCAAAGTATTCGTCTAATTGCACGTAGAGTACTCGTAAATGAGTGTTCGTCTTCTTTTTGTCGATGGTCGCAGACTGCTTCGGGCATTGCCAGCCGTTTCGTTTACCATTTGGAAGTAGGTTTGTACCGAGACGATAGAGTAACAAACCAAAGACGCGAAGCTAGGAGAGGAAAATAAAAAAAGAAAAAAACAGAAAAATTCTGAACGGAGGTCGTGCTTAAACGATACATAACACATCGTCCTCTTCAACCATAAGCGACGTATGTTATTAAGATTTTGGGAAATTTCGATACCATTCGAGTTTCCCTCGTTTATTGGACATTTAGCGAAACGTAGCTTTTATAATCTAAGTTTAACGTTGCTTTATAGTGTTCTCCTCGAAACGATGCATTCTGAATATTCATTGTTTCTTCTCTATCTGTCTCTCTCTTTCTTTTTTTTAATTAGTTTAATAAGATAATAGAGATTTTATGTACAACAGCGTGCAGCTTGGATATTTTTCAGTTAAAAGGAAGTATACAGGAAGGAATATTCCACCACTTGCAGGATTCGTCTATGTTCTTTATATGTAAAGGCAGAAGATTTGTAATTAGACTCTTTCTGAATCCTTCTTTCAATTTTCCCCTTCAACGTTCCCTCCAGTTTCTACGTAGGCTTTCTTTGGATTCTCATAAAATTAAAGGCAATTGGTGGAAAGCTCCTACTCTTACGCTTCATCTTTAACCGGGAGAAATCTATATTGCAACCGAGTGTAATTTTTAATGCTATTAAGGAATTATCTATCGTTTAAATCTTTAGAGTTTCGACTACAAATGTAGGAGATTCTCCGATTTTTAAACTTCTTCGGGAAAAAAATTGTCTTTCCGTTGTATACGATCATCCAAGAATGTATGGTAAAATTTTGTTGAGAAAAGAACACTTAAACGCGGTTCAACAACTTAATCAGTTTGCGAGTTTAGAGACCAATTTGTACCCTGTGTTATTTTTTACTATGTCTCTCTTTATTGTTACCATTCAGTTCTTAACACATTCGCTATCAGAGTAACGAGTATGTTAAAGTCTTAAATTGTTATTTCGATATATATAAAAAATAAACAAAGATCGTTTTGAACGATGTACGTGGCTCGAAATTATGTTATTTTATTCGATGTTTTGTAAAAACGAAAAGAGGAAAAGATCGAGCACTGATAGCGAACTTGTTAATTGATCGTGAGATCTTGTTTCAGCGTGAATTTTATTGCTTGTTGTTCTAATATTAAATGGACAATTATTGCAAACGATCGAATAATATATATATATGTAATATTATATATATATATATATATATATTATTGTTTCTTACTAGAACGCCCTAATCAAGGGTACAATTGCATTATCGCAATTCGCTTGAACCGCTAAGACTGCTGGAATATTGTATATTACTTTTTCCGCAAATTTGATTTCAGTCGCGTACATAGAATATATATTACTCTAGTCGAAATGTGTGCTATAATTCTCGTAACGAACACGGCGAAATCATTTCTTTCTTTTTATCTGTTCCATGTTGTTTGTTAATTAACGAAGGTGAACTGCGAGTGATCTATTCATATTTGCAGAACGTTCCTTATCGTAAAGGATATTTAATCCTGGAACAGAAAATTTCCATTTAAATTTGTTAATGTTAAGATAACGTAGAATTTGTTAATTTCAATAATTTAACAACAAATATTTATTCATTTTTGAATAAAGTATGTTTTATTTGCTGACAAAGCGTTAAGCGGGAAATAACAAAAAAAAATGAAAAATATCGACGAACAAAAGAAATGAAAAAAATGAATTAAGTTTTAAAGAAAAAATATCCAGGAATTAAATATTTACATTCGCATGGTGCTCTAAATTGATACTTGGTAAACTACGTGACCATGTTGTTCTTGTTGCTGTTTGCGTACCTGTTCGGTTAATTGCACGTGGTTCTGTTTTACCAACTATTTTTAAATCGTGTTTACCAAGTATCGATATTAACGACAATACGCGCTTTCTTTTACGTCGACAAATTTTCGTATTGCTACGACGAGAAAGAATAAAAATTGTAAGATTTATTGTAAAAATCTTGCAGTATCGAATTAGTGAATTTCGCCGTAATATTTCTGAAAGAGGGGTAGTTGACCTTTTATTTGACGAGATAAAATTATTAAAGATGTGCGGAGTGCCTTCAATTTTGGGTCGGGTTGGAAAAAGATAATGAAATAACAGATGCAAATTAAATCTCGCCAAGTTGGATCGCGCGAAATTCAATTGTGTTAATTTTAAGTCATATCGATTTCCCAAGTTCGAGAATCAATTAGTAATAGAGAACCATTCTCACTCGGTATCGTCCAAAATTTCCCGACTCGTCTCAAAATTTTAAGATCCCGCGCATCTCTAAAAATTACAAAACGAATAATTTCTTTTTTGTTGAAATAAAAATGTTTTATGCGCAAACTTACGAGGAATCTTCAAATAAGAGGTTAACGTTTATCATGATGTTATTTAATTTCTCTGTTGCGTTCTTCGCGTCTGGAGAACCATTTTTTGCGAGTGATCGCTTTTGTTGACTATCCAAAGATGTAACTATTAACATTTACAGTTGTATCTTTTATATAGCTCGTTATGATTTTTTTACCATATATATGTATATATATGTGCATATCTCTTCATAGAATTTCATCGTGACAACGTAGTATGCATCAAGTTTCCATTGAATGAAAGTTGAAACGAGAAAAAAATGGATAAGAAAAGAATGTCTAGTTATTCGTCATTGCATTTGGCCATGTTTTTTGATTGTTATATTTATTCATTATTCTATGATAGGTTTATCACTGTTCTAGCGATCTGTTACACGACTTTTGAATCGAGCGATTTCGTGTCTGTTTCTATGGAAGAATGATTATTTTTCATGGGACAACTAGTACGGTTGAGATATTGAATTCGTGGTATATTTGCACACGCGTGCTTAGACAGTTTCGATAATAGACTCACGTTCACCATTTACCTACATTTTTATTTATATATTTTATCTGTGCATGAGTAGACGATTAAGGTAATTTTGCAAGTTAATAAAAATGAATGGTAAAAGAAGTATTACTTGGAAATTGTTTATTATTCTCCTCCTCTTTTCTTTTTGACATATATTTCTTTATGAAGTATCGGCAGTAGGTAATGTATGGATCTTCACACTAGTAAAATTATGTATACTTGACATATCGAAAACAATGTTATATGAGGTTAGGTATAAAGTGTAAACATAATAATAATTTAAATAAATATAATATTTATTATTGAATTTAAATCATCATTCTTTACTTTCTTGGAAATATACTTCAAAGAAAATGCTGTGTTGATATTTTAGATTAAACGTATCAGCAAAAATATCAGTATTTAACAAGTTAAAGTCAATGAAAGAAAATATGTCATCAAAATTGAATGCTGGATTACCAGGTGAATTAATATATTGATACAACAAACTTCATGAGAAGTATTATCGTTTTTAATAATCAATATTTTCAGATGTTCCCCTACCACTTGCTTTATTAATGATTATTTTACTATCAATGTGCTTTGCCAACAGTTACAATGGAGAATTTGTATTTGATGATTCTGAAGCTATCGTAAATAATGAAGATGTGCAAAATACTCCTCTGTGGGACATATTCAAAAATGATTTTTGGGGAACTAAGTTGACCAATAAACAAAGTCATAAATCCTATCGACCACTTACAATTCTGACCTTTCGGTAAAATGCATTATACAACAAAAACTAATATATTTGAATATTTATTATAAATAAATAATTTTTGTAGATTGCACTTTTGGCTTCGCAAAGATCTGGTAGCTCAAGATTATCATATAATAAATATTATATTACACACATTTGTTTGTATATTGACATTGGCAGTATTTAACATACTTTTGGGTAGAAAACAAAACAATATTGCATTTTTTGCTACAGCATTGTTTGCAGTTCATCCAGTACATACAGAAGCTGTAAATAGCAATTAATTTGTTTATATTTTATGTATAAAGTAGCATATTTTAATGATTTAATTAAATACATAGGTCTCTGGTATTGTGGGTAGAGCAGAATTATTGTGTGCATTATTTATGTGGATATCCATCCTATGTTACCATTATTCAATTTATGCAAAAAAGTTAATACATAGGTGGTTTAGTATGTGTGGCTGTATTGTATTTATTGCGATTGCTATGCTGTGTAAAGAAACTGGAATTACTGTAATGGTAAGGAACAAAAATAACTTTCTACTTATTAATATTATTAATGATAACAATAATTTTTTAGGGTATTTGTTGCATATATGATCTTATAATTGTGAACAGAATACTTCCAAGTGATTTAGTTGTATTTAAGATGAAACAATCTTCTTATGAGGAAATAAAACATATAATTCAGAGGAAACAAAAATTGTTGATTAGACTATTTACATTGGTTGCATCTAGTTTAATACTTATTTTTTCAAGATTTTGTATTATGGGATTCAGAGCTCCTACTTTCCAGCCAGTAGATAATCCAGCATCATTCATGAATAATGTATTTTTACGAATATTAAATTATAGTTATATTTATTGTTTGAATGCGTGGTTATTAATTTGTCCACAATGGTTATGTTTTGACTGGTCAATGGGCTGTATACCTTTAATTACCATTTATGATAAAAGAATAATTTTTGTTCTTTTATTCTGGTTAATACTTGGAACAATATTTATGTATACTTTCACTTCCTGTGAAAATGAATATCTGAGGTAATTAATCAATTCTTACATGAATGTATTCTGTTTTAATAAGAAAAATTAATTTTTTTTACAGATATTCAATAATAGGACTGACAATGCTTATTATTCCATTTCTGCCAGCTAGTAACATCTTTTTTAATGTTGGTTTTGTTTTAGCAGAGAGAACATTATACATTCCCTCTGCTGGTTATTGTCTTTTAATTGTTATAGGATTACAAAAACTTTGTAATCGAGTTCCTGTACAATATTTACTGTTTTTATATACAATTTTAATGGTATTATTTTTTACAAAGTCATGGATAAGAAGTGAACAATGGAAGACTGAAACTACACTGTTTAGATCAGCATTACATGTTTGCCCTTTAAATGCAAAAGTTCATTATAATATTGCAAAAAATGCAGCTGATATAGGAAATTCGACACTAGCCCAATATGAATATCGAGAAGCTTTAAGGTATAGAAACTTATAGCAGCTGTATTTAAAAGTAAAAAAATTAATCGCAATATTTATTAAGTAGATTAAATCCCACATATGCTCAAGCTATGAACAATCTTGGTAATTTACTTAAAGATCAAGGAAAATATGAAGAAGCAGAAATTTTATTCAAACGCGCTATTGAGTTGCAGTAAGTTTGACTATTCTTGATGCCTGAAAATTTTAAGTTGTAAATATAACATATGGCTAAATAAATTTTATATTTTAGGGATGATTTTGCTACTGCATGGATGAATTTAGGTATTGTCTTGTCAGCGCTTAAAAAGTATAAGGAATCCGAAAACAGTTATCTAACTGCTCTTTCTCACAGAAGTAAATACCCTGATTGCTTCTACAATTTAGGCGTGTTGGTTAGTAATCTAAACGTTAATTAACAAAATATAAAAGTAGTAATTTTTAACAATCATGATTACAGTATCTAGAACAAAAAAGTTATAACAAAGCATTGAAAGCTTGGGAATCTGCTACTAGACAAAGAAAAACACATAGGAGAGCATGGACAAATATGATACTACTTCTGGATGATTTAGGTAAGTATATGGAAAATGTGTTACACATTAACAATTGATATTAGACGATAAATACAATGTATTAATTGTAGGAATGCGTGAAGAAGCGCTAAAAATAGCACATCAAGCTTTACGTTTTCTGCCAGATGATGCTTCAATTCATTTTAATATTGCAAACATATTGGGTAAAGCTGGAAATTTTGTAGAAGCAGAAGTGCATTTTAAAAATGCGATATCGAAAAATCCCACTGATGCTATGTTTTATACGAATTTAGGTGTGTTATATCACAGGTGGAACAGATTTCGTGAAGCAGAATACATGTACAAACAAGCATTAGAAATTAAACCAGAATTAAATAGTGCAAGGAATAATTTAAGAAAATTGTATTCTTTAAAAACAGCAATAAAATAATTTATTTTTATACAAAAGATTGAATTCATAAAAAAAATCGGGCACGTTATTTATAATTTTACTTTTCCTTTCACAGCTTCGATATTACGTGGGTATGCATATGCTTCGAAATTTCCAATTTTTTTACCATCAATATAATTATAAGATTTGAAACACGTATCACAGAAATAACAAGGATTATGTGGTATTCTCTCATGCTCCATTGTAATCCATTGTGCATTGTATATACCACATATCATACAAAACTTAGAAGACATAGGCCTTAGTCTGAGTACCTTGGGATATACAGACACAGCTAAATCATCATCAGGATTAATCAACCTAAAAACAATGATATTCTGAATTGAAAACAATTACAATACGAATTCCATTTGCTCATTACTGTTTTACAATATATCTGAATTACCTAGCATCACTAAATACAATCAAATGTTCACAGCCACCTTGATGTTTATATACCCATGGATAACCAAATCTTAAACACAAACAATCTATTCTACAGTCTTCCATGATAGCAGTTTTAAAAGGTCCTAAGTTTGATCGCCTCTGTGCCCAATCAATAATCACTTTACTATAATCAATGTTTGTTGGGCACCTTGTGTCATTATAAAATGTGTCTTCAATAAAAAAGAATCCTGATTTATAAACATCCTAAAATATATTTAAATATATACCTTATGTAACTACCTAAAAGAGTTATAATAATAAATTACCTTTGCCATAGGTCCTACTGCATTATTTAAATTTTCACTACATTCTCTGGAAATAGTATAATCAGATATGCATGATATTTTATCTCGCAAATCTGCAAGTGTCTGAGAACCTAATATGCCCAGTATATTATTTAATCTAAGTTTTGAACCACATTCCAGTTTTGGTAAATTTTTTGTACGATGTATGAAAGGATGATAAACTCTGACAGAAATAAGAATATCTTTAGCAGGTACAATACATGGCCCAATTATTTCTTTTGCTTTTTCAGTATTCTATCAACAGATATTAATAAATGTATATTTAAAGTATATATTTATAGTTATGCTTGAATTAAAAGAGACACCTACTATAAATAATTCACTTTGATATTTATAACAAATTTGTCTGTTATCTTGGTTAAATCTTTTTCTTAGATTCTGAATTGTCTTTAAATCTATATCTTCTGGTTCTTGAGGGTCAAACGTTTCTTTTTTCCTCATTTTCCTGGTATTAAGTAGTTTTGATAATTCTCCATCTACCGTTAAATTGTCAGTGCTAAAAAAAATATATGATTTATGTTACTAAGAACAACAATATTATAATTATTACTTATACGTAATACCTGCAATAATTTATTAACATGGACATTTCATCTTCTTCAAGTTCTACTCCCATTAGTGCCATAATGTCAGTGGTATCGTTTTTCATTGACATAAAACAGTTAGTATACATTATTATCTTACTGTATTCATCAAAATATTCTTTTATTTGAATCTTTGGTGACGCATTGTTATTATAAAGTTTGTATACATCATCCATTGTACTTTTACTAGAATATTTCTAACCCAAATTACATATGTCTTGTATATTTTTTAAATTAAGGACAATCATGCACTTGACGTTTGCTTGACGTTCAGGGTCCTTTAAATCAGTTGGTGTTTTATCGACTAGGTTCTCTTAATATATTAAGTGTATATTAATGAAATTCCGGTCAAATACTGAAATTAAAAATAATATTAATGTCATAATACTAGCATATATTACTATTTTAACATTTAATCATTACATTTGTATATCCATTTACTAAATCTGACGTCACTAAATATCTGTATATAAATATGTTTGTACATACAGAATTTCAGTTTTGCAATGCACCGATAGAATGCGCAAACAAACTTGTGATTTCAAGTGTTAACAACAGGTGGTGCACAGTAGAATAAATAAGAATTGCGAAGATTGCGATTTATTGACATTACTCACCGGTATAAAACAGATTGCATTTTGTAACTGTAAGATAAAACTTGAAATACTAAAAGTATATTGTGTTATCTCGATATTTTTTGTTCGTTTTATTGAAACTTTGATAAATAAATATCACTGAAAAATACAGTGATCAAAACTGTATATAATTGTGTAAGTGACAGTAATTGCGTGTGGAACAAATAAGTTACATAAAAGTAAATTACCTCTATCTCTACAGTTCTTACAGTAAGAATTGACGGAAGTATATACTGTCATATTCTCGTATTTTTTAGACACAACTTTCGCCAAAATTCAGTACTTAAAAATGGTCAGTGGACGAGCTCTTCATTACGTATTTAAAGTACCGGATCGAAAATTAACAGCGAAGTTTTATCGTGAGATCCTTGGAATGAAGGTTGGTATTTTATTAATCTTAATTAGTAGGTATCTGATTGCACAGAATCTTTTGTTCTAGGTATTGCGACACGAGGAATTTGCTGACGGTTGCGAAGCCGCTTGTAATGGGTTTGTACTTATATTTAATTTTTCTCTCCTCTTTTTATGTAATATGTAATTATGTTCAAAGATACTTTTTCACTTTATCTTTTTCATATTGTTTCATTTCTGTACATAGAGTATATATATTTATTAATAACTGTCTTTTACATGACTTACACTTCATTGTATTATATACAGACCATATGCAAATCGATGGAGTAAAACGATGATAGGATATGGCCCAGAAGATACTCATTTTGTAGTAGAATTAACTTATAATTATGGAATTAAAGAATACGAAATGGGGAATGATTTTCGTGGAATAACAATACGTTCTAAAGAGGTGCTTCAAAGAGCTCGTTCAAATGAGTGGCCTATGAAGGAAGAAAATGGAAAATTTATTCTGGAAGCACCTGGTGGTTACAAGTATTATATCATTGATGAACCACAACCTTTGAATAAAGGTATTACTGAAGAATTATTGTTATTACTATGTTACTATGTTGCCATTTGAAATTATTATTTATATTAATTCATGTCTCTTTGTCAGATCCTGTGGAGAAAGTAACTTTATCTAGTTCAAATCTTCAATCAACTATTGCTTATTGGAAAGATATATTACAATTAAAAATATTTAAGCAAACTGATAACAGTGTATTATTTGGATATAGTGAGGATCAAGCTAAGGTTGAGTTTGAAGACATTGGTATGCTACTGATATTGCAAGCGTATAATTAATATATTGACTTTGAGAGCTTTCATGATCATAACACTTCATAATTTATTTGACTAGGTACTGAAGTAAATCATGCAAAAGCTTATGGACGTATAGCATTTTCAGTCCCCTATGCTGAGCAGCCAGAAATTCAAAAAAGAATACAAGATAGTGGAAATAAAATACTAACAGACTTAATTACTTTAGATACTCCAGGAAAGGCTTCTGTAAGGGTCATTATTCTTGCTGACCCAGTAAGTAAATCTATAACATTTGAGTTATAAATTACATTTAATAAACAGCATGAACAATTATAAATGATTATTTTAGGATGGTCATGAAATTTGTTTTGTGGATGATGAAGGATTCCGTCAGTTATCAGTACCAGATTATCCAAGTGAAAAAATTTTGGACATGTATATTGCTAAACAAGGCTAAACGATTTTTACACCATACAGTTGTTTTTTTTGAATGTCTAATAAGTATTGAAAAATTGAGTATTATCACAAATTTGGAAGGCTGTGTCAATAGAATTTTGCTGTTACAGAGGAATATATATGGTGGTGGTTACTGTTATAAATTTTTATGAATAAACAATAACTTTTTATTATTATAGTTTATAATAGTTTTTAAAATATTTGTTACATTTTTATAGCAAATATTTGCTAATAAATAATAATAATTAATAATAATAATAAGCGAATGAGCCGTGTCCCGCCTACACTAACGCGATGCAAGCGCTTGTACCGAAACGACCGCTCTGACGCATCACTGTTTTTATTTCGTCTCCCGCGTTGATGCTTCCTGGCGTCGTAAAAATACGACGTTGTAATTTTCTTTGAATGCTTCTTAAAGGTGAAAATCTATTCTATCGCGTGGTATAGTTCGATTTTCTACTACACTTTTTAAGATAAATAGAAAAATATACGTAAAAATTGGTGCAAAATCCGTGTCTCTCCGCGTTCAGTGATTGTTTAAATATATTTAAATATTAAGGATGCGTAAAAAACAGATATCGTATTCAGGAAAGTTTGTATAATCTTTTGATATAAATAGAATCTTAGTATCTTTTATAGTTACCTAACAAAATTGGAATAAATTTGAAAAATGTGTTTTTCTTGAAGACTCAAATTTTTCAAAAATTGTACGTGCTAGAGACAAACTGGTTGCAGATTCGTAATCAGCACAAGAAAAGCTATAAGAATCATTGAACGGAAATCGAAACGCTAATTGGTCGTTGATAAGTGTAATTAATTAACAATTTACTATATTTTAAAATATCAAAATTTTATATAGCGTGTCGTATTTTACAGTTTAATATTTATCGAAAGTATGTAATTCTGAAAGAGGTTTTTATTAAAACAAAATATAAATTTCTCAGAAAGAAATGATGTTGTTACCAGACACTCTCATATCAATTTAGGGTCATTTACAATGACCCCTTACTATATACTCTGTCTATGAGAAAAATTGTGATAACACTGCATTTGCTGTGACAGAAGTTTTATAAATATAAGTGAAATATACGCATTATTCAGTTTTCTACAAACCACGTAATTGCATGCAAGATATTCAGAGAAAATATGAAGTTTAAAATATTTTTGTTTTTATTCTTCTTTGCACTGCTTATAATTGGTAAGTATGTTTTTATTAATTTTGTAATTTTGTGAAAGTGAGCTGCTATGTGTAAGTGTATATATTATATAAAAGTGTTTTGTTTTAGATAATAGTAGTGCCAAATTAAGTTTACCAAAATTGTTTGGAAAATTTGGTGGAAAAATTGGTGGAAGAGCACCAAGTTCAAGTAGAACATCTCATGCATCATCAGGTAGAGTGACATCATATGGAACATCGTCTAGAGGGTCATCATATGGAATATCACATGGAACATCATCTAGAGGGTCATCACATGGAACATCACATGGGGACATATCACATGGAACATCGCATAGAACAGGAACTCCAGCAAAAAGTTCAGGCGATTTCTTGAAAGCTGAAGGTGGAGGAGCTACAAGACCAGGTATATATTAATTCATGTTATTTTAATAAATAATATATTACTGCAGTCTTACATAAATTAAGTCATATGTTCAAGTGAAACTTTCTTCACTATTATATGGAAATTCATTTCTAGTTGCACCTCCCTCAACAACTAATCAAGGTCGTTTACCAGGAGTTGTAACTGACAGTAGACAAACTTCACCTTACCAACCATCTGCACCACAAGACCACATTATGAAATCATCTGTAGGCTCACTGCAAAATCAAGGTATAGAATGATATTTAGTTTTATTAATTGTATCATTTATTACAGTTATTGGTTATTTCAACATATATTTTTCATTGCAGACAATAAACCAGGTTACACAAATCCTTCTTGGGGTAATCCTTACTTAAATAACAATAAACCATCTATACCAGGTCAACCACACACTCCGTTGAGTAATTCTTATCCAGATATCAACAAGTCTCCTGCACCAGTTCCTCAAATACCACCTATCCAACCTGGGCATCCACCTTATCCTACTGGAAATTCTCCTTATCCGGGTGGATATTCCTCAAATCCTTCTTGGGGTAATCCTTACTTAAATAACAATAAACCATCTATACCGGGTCAACCACACACTCCATTGAGTAATTCTTATCCAAGTATCAACAAGCCACCTGCACCAGTTCCTCAACCACCTCCAATTGGATTTAAAGATCATGTTTACCCACCACCTATTCAATCTGGGCATCCATCTTATCCTACTGGAAATGCTCCTTATCCGGGTCGATATTCCTCATATCCTTCTGGAAGCGCTCCTTACCCTAGTGGATCTTACCGACCTACTGGAGGGTATCCCCATGCCCATATTCCTCACTCTCCGTGGGGTAATTCTTCGGGTACGTCTTTTAGCTCATTAGGAAATCCTTACTCAATGCATCCTCCTGGACAAACTTTTAATTCACCTGGACCATCTTATTATCCACAACAACCCCATGTATTTGCTCAACCAGCAGCACAGCCTTTTGTACCTGGTCAAACTGTTATAATGATGCCGGGACAGCAAGATTCTGGTCGAGGTTTTGGTCAAATGGTTAAGGAAGCACTTGTGTTTTCAACTATCAATGCAGGAGTAAATAGATTGATAAATCCTCATACACATTACATAGAAAGTAAACCAGCAGAAACTGCTCCATCAACTACAACTCATATTACTTACAACAATCAATATTTTAATACTGAGCCTGGAGCAATGAATTCCACAAATGTACCATTAGCAAGTGTTCCTAGAAGCAATCCGACTTTAAGTGGGACTTCCGCTCCAGCTGAAGGGCCTAACAGTGGCCCTGTATTAGGAACTGGAAATCCATATGTTCCAAATATTCCTGCTAGTACAAATCCTATTTCAGCTGGATCACCCAATTCAGCTGGCACCAATACTGGAGTTGTTGGGGCTACATCTGGTGTAAATGAATCTAATGATCGTAGTAATTCATCTGGATATTCCAGTAGTGTTGATAACACGGTTTTCTACAGAATTTCTGATAAAGAATTATTTCAAATAACGGAAGAACTTTTTGCCAAAAGTTCATTCAATGTATCTAAATACTTAAAATTGAATCTTCAGAAACGTGTTACATCCCCTAATGTAACGGATGAAGCTAAAGAACCGTATGTATTTGATTACACATTGATTGTTGTTAAAATAATAATTTAAAAAAATGTATAGGATAAAATAGACCAATATTTTCTTTTCAGTTTATTCAACGTCGATTCACAGCTGTTCGACTATCCAACGATACACGTAACACGATCCTTATATGATAGTTATGAACATGATTTTCGTAAGAAAATAAATCGTACTGTTGAGTTACGAAAAAAGGAGGACCTTTTGATCGACACTTTCCTCCATACAAATGTTATGTCAACGGCAATGAATTGGTTGGCTGATCATGGCTTTATCGACCCCGACGATTTTGAAAGAAAAGATGTACTTCGTCGTATCTGGTTCACCATGTTCAGCGGAAGTACCTGCGGATTCGAACGGGTATTTGCGTCAGAAAATTATGAAACAGCCATCATCGGTGTGCAAGATTGGATTTATTTTGAGAATCAAGAATCTTTAAATCGCATCGATTACATGGGATACGTAGATAAATTGGATTTTGGAAATGTGAGTGATTCAGTACATACAAATTCGGTATCTTTTATAAAAATATGCACATTTATTATGTCTATCGTATTTATTCCTTTTAGAGCTCTTCTTCGCTGGTGAAATTAAACTTCCAAATGAATGGAGTTATCAGGCCCAACGCAACGATATTTGTGGGCACTCTGCCCGAGTTAGAAATGGCTTTGTATACTATCTGCTTTTATGCCCGGTCAAATAGTCTTTGCCCGGTTATGTTAGGCAAAACTCAGTTCAATATTTACACACATTCGTTCATATATTTCGGAAACGAAGTGATGGACCTCGGTCTTCCAATGTTCTAATACACGAGATACGTAGCATAAACGTAGTATACAGTTATAGAATGTATTTTATATATTTTGTATGTAATAACTGTTTATGATAATAAACATCGTTAAATAATTATGTAATGCGATATTAATTTTTCGTAATTAAGCATTGCGTATATTTATCTATACGTCAAACATAATGATTTTTTTCCTGCTTTGAAATGATTCATGTATAAGTAAATGTGATCTTGAAACTAAACAGCAGTGACACAGTATTGTCCTTTTAAATCTTCTTGTTACGGTATGATTTCAAGGAATTGAAATTTAACTTCTCCTAAAACAGAAGGAATAAAATTATTATGTGCGAATGAGCACAAATAAGTATGTATATCGGTGTTCGTTTAATGAACTAGTAAGACGAATACCGACGTCCATTTACTTGTGTTCTTGAATGCTCATTCAGCCTGTAAGGGCCTTGAAAACTTAAAAATTAATGAACGTTCAGGTGCAATGTCCTTGCAGTCAGAAGTCACGGACGCGTTGTATTTTTTGTCAACAGACCATTCTGTCAAATCCCTACCACCTGCTACACGTAAATGGATCAGAGATCGATTCGAGGAGAAAGCCTGTGACGTACACTTAGACGGCAGTTTGAGTTATATTATAAAGCTACGTGAAGATTAATTTTTTCCTTCATCAGGTTGATAAAGTTAATTAAAGGTACAAAGGATTAACAGTCGATTTAGATGTTGCGTCTGCCCCTTTTCCTCTAAGCTACTCAATTCTTAACTGGTTTCAGAGTTGTTAGTGTGCGTCATTCTACGAGAAGTCTTTCAGTAACAGACTAGCCGTCGAACGGTGTGCATCAAACGCGACGGAGATTCTTAATCGAATCATACGAAGTTAAGTTGTATACAATAACCGAAGAAACATGAACATAAAGCTGCTCCTGATATGCACGATCTTTGTCTTGATCGTGTTTGGTGAGTAAATTCAATAATATACAACGTTTCAAATTAAAATTACAGCGAGGTTGCAATTTATTGCAATAACATGACTTCGTTCGCGTCATTTTCTTTCGTTTTTGCAATTCATTTGCTCGTGTAGAGAAACTTCCTTAGAAATGCAAGGTTATTAGTTTCTTGACTTATTAACCAATTGTTGCCATTGTTCCTGGTATAAAACAAGCGGTTTTCCTTGAGCGACTTTCGGAATGTTCTCAAGAAAGACAACATAGTGCTTTCGAAAATAAACAAGTTTATCAGCTTGCAATCTTTAGTAGTTAACTAAATTGTGAGCACAAAACATGCGAATATTTGATCATACTTCTTAGAAGTAGTTTGTTTACTTCTCAGTAGTACATTCGAGAACAAAGTGTTCCACGAATGTTTTAATTGGTTCTAATGCAGAAATTGCATCATGAACCTGTAAGCAAACCAGTTGATAGTACCAACGCATGCTTGATACCACACTTATTCACTTTGTTCATCGTTTGATAGTATTAAGACGATGTCGCAGAAACGATGGTTCTTCTAGAAAGTCATGACCGTACGTGGCTATTTGACATTGACTCATCAGAGAATTTTAACCAGTTCTACGAAGAAACCTGGCGTTCGTTCCGCAAACGTGGCTACGATAATCTGGCTTAGTTTTGTGGGAATCGTTCCGATGATGTGTTTCCTCCTCCAACAATCTTACTATTCAATTTAAGCGAACAATGTCTGTCTGCGTATTCTTTTAAAGGGAGGGCTTATACGAGCATTTTATTATTACTAATTTGTTAATATGCTATTTTATAAGTCCTCAAGGTGAAATAAATCGAAATCGGTTTATAAAACAAAAAATATGTAAGGTGCAGAATATTAACAAATTCTGTGTTATCAAAATTGCACCGAGTTCTTGTAGCTAAAATATTTAATTAGCTTAGTGAAAGTTCTGTTTTTCATGGACTCTACTAGGCGTTTAGAAAATAATGTTTCATAAGTTCGTTTGTGAAGCATAAAAATCTGCTTGAGAGAATTGTCCTAATGTTCGAAATTGACTGAATGCATATAATCAGGTTGGCGTGGCAACGGTATATCATTATTTTATTCAGCGAATTACTAAATTGTCAGGGTTCGCAATGATCTATCGTAGAGCGATAGTCAGGCTGAATGGGTAGTGGGTAGAACTATACGAGTCGCGTGACAAGCTTTGACACGTAGTAGCAATCATTTCCACCGATTATTAAGAAAATTGAAATATTATTCCTTTCATACGCTTTGATTTCATTTGATTCATTCCTAGCAGTATTTTATTGTGCACGATGCAACTGGCATAACTACGCAGAGACTTAGATCTCTTCTTTGATGTTCCACCTTGGGATATAAAAATTAAATTCTATTTTGAACGGCTTCAAATCTTTATCCGTTTATCTCTTGTTTCTAACACAAACAACAATTGTGGTTACGTCAATGCACGATATTTTGAGTTCTGACGAGGCATTCTATGGTGTTGCATGATTCGACCACGTAATGATAGAGATGGTGCACGGAGATTTCATTCGTTTCACGCTTCGTTTAATTCGGTAACCGGTGATTCGTTCACATTGTACACCTCTGTAATTTGTATAATATTTACCAAGAACCTGCCGTGATTTCTTTAAACAGTCGACATTGGAGATGGAAAATCGACTAGACGAAGAACCGGAAGCAGTGGATGGGGATTCGGATCGCGTTCGAGGACGACGCCTCGTCCTCGCACTCCCCAACAATCGCAGAATACGCATAATTCGTACCAGCCATCGAATCAAGGTAATTTCATTCTTTGCACGCAGTAAACTTATAGTGTAAAGAATCGTTTTGAGACTCCGTAGTATAATTATTTATCAGTCAACGAGTAACACCTACTCCATTATCGATTATCCGCCCAGGCATTGAATTTCTTTTGAACCGGTAAATATATCAGTAAACTGACCCTAAGTTTTTTTTATAGGAAGTTCGAATATAGGTTGGAATATACCGGATAAAAAACCGACTGGAACTAACACTGCACCTAAGCCATCTGCTCCTGTGTCTGAGCATGTTGGTAAGACCAGTGCAACGAACGTGCAGTCTGGATATTCACCATCAGGTATTTCTTGCTTTTTAGACCTTGTTAACATTTACTTTATAAGGTATTTAATATACCATGACTTTCAGGTGGATACCCTCGTCAACCAGCTAGCAATCCTTATCAAACGAACAGCAATCCACACGCGGGTCAGCCATATAATCCTTCAGTTGGTCAAGGTTATAATCCTTCGGTTAGTCAAGGCTACCATCCTTCCATGGGACAGGGCTATAATCCTTCAGTCGGAGGACACGTGCCTTATGGAGCACCACCACCCTACTCCAGTAATCCATCAATGGGTGGAGGATATAATCCTGGTTTTGGACATCCATCTTACGGACAGTCTTTCAGTCCGTCGATGGGACAAGTACCTCAACAAACGATTCTTGTACAGTCAGCATCGAAACCTGGTATTGGTCAGCTTGCAAAAGAGGCATTTGTCTTCGCTGGTGTAAGTGCCGGTGTGAACGCAGCCGTAAACAGATTGATACCAGGAGGAATCTATGGAACCAGAGGCAGTAGCTCTGACGGTGGAAGTGCTGGCCCACACACACAGATCACTTATAACAATTATTATAACAACGGAACTGCGCCAGCTCCAGCTCCAAGTTCTGATCAAGCTGCTGCGGCTCCTGCAGCAGCCGCACCCGCAGCTGCACCTGCAGCAGCTCCAGCAGCTCCTGCTGCAGCTCAACCGGCAGCTGAGACGCCACAATCTACGCAGACTAACGCGGGCGTCAATAACGCACCACCATCTCAAGATCAACAAAACAATCTTAACCCTCTAGGGTATGTTACCTCTGACAGTGACCTCAAAAAGTTCACAGAGAGCCTGTTCGAGAAGGACAAGAACAACGCTATCCAGCACATTACGGTAAAATTGCAAGGACAGAAGAAAGATGATAGCACTTCTGACGATGCTTCTGAACCGTAAGTATATCTATTTTTAGTTTATTTTTATTTTTACTTTACTTAATCTCGACTACTAGTCGTGATCAGTTAATTATAAAACAATGAACATAAATAATTTAGATATCTACTTTAGTGAAACTTCCTTATGTATCAAATATCCATAGAACGTAAATAAATTCTATATATAATAATATCGTGAACTTCCAGATTGCTGACCGTGAAAGATGAAGCTTACGAGATACCGACGGTAAAGGCATTGTTGCCCTTGTTAGACAATTACGAACTGGATGTTAAAACCAAGGAAACCGTTACTGCTGAGGAACGGAAAGAGGAGTCTGAGTTGCTTGATAAGATTCTTGAGACTGATGTAATGAAAGCTACCATGAAATTCTTAGCTGAGAAAGGATATATTCCAGATGACGAGTACGAATTCAAAGACTCTTTGAAACGTATATGGTTCTCTCAATTTAAACGGATCGATGGCGATGCATCAAGCTCTGGTTTTGAAACTGTATTTTTGGCTGAAAAGTTTGATCCAGATATAATAGGCTTGCACGATTGGATTTACTATGCGAAGCAAGAAGCAGCTAACAAACTCAATTATCTTGGATATATTAAGGAAGTCAAACTTGGCGATGTGAGTAATAGTTCTGTGTCTATAGATTAACAATGATCCAGAGATATGAAATTGTGTAAACGTTTCTCATGTTTTGATTTTACAGAAAGGAGCAGTTCTAAAAGTACGTTCATCGTTGGATGGAATAGTACAACCTATCACGACCATTTTCGTTGGTACATCGCCCGAGTTGGAATTCGCTTTATATACAATGTGTTTCTTTACTCGTCCCAACAATGTTTGTCCAATTTCGCTCGGAGGAGCAGAGTTTATGATTATTGTGAGCAGAGTCAACTACTTTGGAAAAGATATTTTGATTTCTGCGTACCCTGATATTTAACTTAATTGTAATAACGTAATACCTTTACATTGAGTATACAAGTTTTGTATAATGTGCTTTTATAATGAAATATGACCTAGTTAATTTAACATTACTTGTTAGCGAAGAAAAATCAGGACTTCAATTTTTATTATATTGCGTAGTTTTATTAATTAATATGATTTGCAACGTACCTCAGTGACCTTATGTCGTCTTTCTAATTCTGTCAGTTCTAATAATGGTATTATGGACGGTCGTCCATGAGCGCATCGAGTAGGGACTTTTGTTTTGTTTAGTAATTTCAAAAGCCACTTACATTCTTTTAATGTTAATGGATCTCCAAACTTTATGGCTCCTACAAAATACTCTTATATTACATATCAGCAAACGTATAAACAAATGAGATTATTATTCTATTGATGAAAAATACATATTCTACTTCTTTATATGTATTGTGTAATTTATTTACAATTAGCTATTTATTAATTTTTAAATATACAATGAAAAAAAGTACCATGACAAGCTTCCATTGCAATGGCATTATGAATAGTGGGTGGCAGATTACTTGTTCCATAATACTTATAAGTAGCTAAACTTTGTAATATTTCATTTACAAGAGCCTCCACATGTAACTTTAGCTTGAACTCATAGTATTTGTTCCTTTGTAAACACTCTGGTATTGTATATACTATCATAGTGTTATCATTTATTATGTTAAAACGTATCCCAAATTTTGTTAAAGTAACTTTATTTAATATTAACAAATTACACTTATCTGCGGATAGCTTTATTGCAATAGGATCTTTTAATTTTATGAACAGCAAGTAACTTGTTTGTGATTTATATTCTGAAAATAAGTTATGCAATAAACATTCTTTATTTGATCAGTTCTCGTATAAAGTCACAAAGTATATTTACTGTGAAGTAAGTTTTCGTATCTTATTCTTTCATGAACAGCATGTTGATCCATTAAAAGTAGAATCTTTATATCATTTCGATTTATCAATCCTACTATCAACTCATTATTTATTTGACCCAGTATCTGAAAATATGATCATCTTTACTACAATTGAATTCAGTATATTTATGAATTACATACTTTCAGAAACTGTAGAAATTCTTTCTTTAGTCTGAACTCACTAAATGGTTGAGCAACTTTACATGGACGTATATCAAATTCTTGATGAATTAATGTATCTGGAAATAAATGTACAAAATGAAACAATTTCAGCAAGTTTTTCTTTTATGTATGGACTGAATATCTACTTTTCAAACCCGACTTCAATTTCATTGTAGAGTCATTTTCAAGCTCTTTCAAAATATCAATTTTTGTCAATTTGATATTGCCACGTAGTTGCTTATGAAGCTTTTCTGGTAAAAAATCAAAACGTTTATAAAACTCGATAAAATTATTCCGAAAATGATTTATCCTAGATATTGTTTGTGCCTTTTTTATACTGCACGGCTTTTTGCCAGAATAAGACCAATCTGACCATTCATATGGACTCAACAATGTGAGCTCTTTATTAAAATTGTCGTCTTGTGAAATAGGCGTAATATCAATTATTTTATTTGTTGTTAATAATGCTGTATTGTCGGTATCTTGACATAATTTTTCTTTGGTAATAAAATTATCAATTCGTAATTGATTGATTGAAGTTACTTTAGATATACTTTCGTTTCTTTTACGAGTCTGTGAAATTTTCAACTTTGTGACTTTTCTTTTAACATTATATATCGTGAGCCGTCTACGGCTCTTTTGAGGTAAAGATAATTGAGAAATCGACACATTTTTCAACAACTCAACAGTGTCCAAATTATTCGTGTAATTACATGACAAATTCTTATGCTTTTTAACATATCCAGGAATGTTATCAAAAAGAGGTGTAACATTTTTTGTAAAAATGTTCAATATTTCTTTTCTAATATTTTGTAATAATTCCTGAATGCTAGGCAAAATTAAAGTTTTCTTTGCATGTTCTATTGTAAAGATGTAATCTGTACATGTAACAAAAATTAAAACAAAGACTGTCTTTTTACTCAGTGCCTGTCTACAGTGTATTTTTGCAAAGCAACTGAATGTATCAATAAAAGTAGCTGCAGTTACTTTCAAAATTAAAGGGCAGTGAACCAGTTTGTTATTTAAAAAGACTTGTTGGATTGCATTTGTTTTAGTGTCAGACAACCCAACATATGCACAGAACTTAACACTAAATTCCTCCACATTTTGTATGTACCACGTATTGTGAAGTATAACTTCATTCTTATATAATAACTTAAAAATATCTGTTGGATTATGTGGTTTAGTAATTGTCATGATAACTTTCTGTTCCTGATCATCCCTGATAGAGATGGAAACCTAAAAATAAAACGTGTATTTTAATTTTATGTAAAATAAAATTTAGTAAGTTTTATTTACCTGGGGATTAGCTATAGCAACATTTGCAATTAAATTACACATTAAAGGTAAGTTCCACTTGTTTAATGATAATTCATGGAATCCATGAATGCTTACTGTAGTGCCATGTGAAGGTCTTCCTTGAGTTTTAACAATTTTTGGATTGTGATATACTTTAAAAATCTTTAAAGACAAATAACGTTCTAGTGAGATTAGTTCTAGTGAGAGAATATTTAAAATCGGTTTTTGTTGAAATATTGTGTACCTTCATATATGTTTTGGATGAGTTACAATGCCTAGAAATTATTAGAAGTGAGTCTGATAATTTACGAATATTTAAAATAGTCTGTTTTTTCAAATTACAAACATCTTGTACATTCCAATAGTTATACGGAATCTGATCATTGTATTCTGCTAGTATTTTCAATTTTTTTTTAGATATCCCTATGCCATTGTCAATTACTTGAATTTTACGATTTTCTGCGTGAATTCGAATGGCAATCGATGTAGCGTTTGCGTTTAAAGAATTCGACACCTGAAATAAAATATTTAGAAACTTATGTTTTGTTCAGAATTAAAATTAGAACATCTATAGTACCAATTCCAGTATGCATTTTGCAATATTTGTCACATTTAATGTGCCAGCGGTCAGAGAATCCATTTTAACTATCAGGACAATAAATCCAATGAATTAACTATAAATTTATGAATTTTCCAGGTTTTAAATTCAAAAATTTGTCACAATTTTTACTGGAAATGCTGAATTTCAATTATCGACAGTAAATAATCGAAATGATCGATTTCTGAAAATCGAATCAGCGCCATCTTACGGACTGCGTTCTTGGACGACTCCTACTATCAGGAGCGCAGAAAAGAAAAGGAAGTAGCCGACGAAAGAAGTATCTCATGAAAACTGCGCATGAGCAACAGGATTGGATACACGACTTTTTCAAAATGGCGCCGCATCGAACAAACAAATTTAGGACTGCGTAGGGGGTCAAGATTAGCTGATTAATTCTCCGGACAAAGCACGGACATTCCATAAATTAGTAATTAAGTGATTAAATAATAAGTTTAATTAAGTTATGCACTGTATAAAAAGTGGTGAAAATAAAGAAATATTTATTAACAATCATTGCGTATTTATTGTTACCTAACAAACCCAATAGAATAAAAATAGACATAATCGAAAGAGAGAATTTGTATCAAGGGAACATGAGAATTCCTGGAATTTGACGTCAGCAAAATTCCAAGAAGTAGCATGATAGATACCTCTTCATAACTTATGTTCTCCTGATACAAATTTTCAAAATTGGTAAGTTGAATTTCAAAAATCGCGCCACGGGAATTCTTGGAAATGACGTCATCACAATTCCAGGAAGTGGCACGAATACCTCCTCACAACTCATGTTCTCCTGATACAAATTTTCAAAATCGGTCGGTAGAATTTGAAAAATTTCTCTCAGGAATTCTTGGAAATGACGTCATCAAAATTCCAGGAAGTGGCACGAATACCTCCTCACAACTCATGTTCTCCTGATACAAATTTTCAAAATCGGTCGGTGGAATTTGAAAAATTTCTCTCAGGAATTCTTGGAAATGACGTCATTAAAATTCCAGGAAGTGGCACGAATACCTCCTCGCAACTTATGTTCTCCTGATACAAATTTTCAAAATTTGTCGGTGGAATTTGAAAAATTTCGATCGGGAATTCTTGGAATTTGACGTCATCACAATTCCAGGAAGTGGCACGAATACCTCCTCACAACTCATGTTCTCCTGATACAAATTTTCAAAACCGGTCGGTGAAATTTGAAAAAGTTCCATCGGTAATTCTTGGAATTTAACGTCATCAAAATTGCAGGAAGTGGCACGAATACCTCCTCACAACTCATGTTCTCCTGATACAAATTTTCAAAACCGGTCGGTGAAATTTGAAAAAGTTCCATCGGTAATTCTTGGAATTTAACGTCATCAAAATTGCAGGAAGTGGCACGAGGAATACCTCCTCACAACTCATGTTCTCCTGATACAAATTTTCAAAATTTGTCGGTGGAATTTGAAAAAGTTCCATCGGAAATTCTTGGAATTTGACGTCATCAAAATTCCAGGAAGTGGCACGAGGAATACCTCCTCACAACTTATGTTCTCCTGATACAAATTTTCAAAAGTCGCGCCTCGGGGATTCTTGGAAATGACGTCATCAAAATTCCAAGAAGTGGCACGAGGAATACCTCCTCACAACTTATGTTCTCCTGGTACAAATTCTCGATATTTTGTTTTTTAGTTTTTATTTTTTAGAATTTGAGGCAATTTCTGGGAATCGGAATGACGGGATTTATAAGTAAATACACAAATACATGTTTTTATACATATTTATTTTCAAACACTTTTGTACATCGAATGACATTATACATTTTATTAATAGATATATCCGATGATTGCTTTTTTGCACTGTATGAAATGTCGTTCACATTAGGCTATTTGGACCGGTATTTGCCTAATCTGAACGCCCCCTTAGGTAGGTTCGACGCAGCGCCATCTAGCAGTAACGCACGGAACTGCAGTCGGAATTTCGCTGATGGTATATTACCGTTGAAGGCTATTATCGACAGAATCCGGTCGGTACTTTACACTTATTCATCATAGTTCAGTAGTTTGTTGTTAGATGGCGCTGTCAGCAGTATTTGTGGCAGGCAGTGGTGGGCAGTCTCAGCGCATGCGCAGTAAGCTATTCGCAGAAGTTCTCAGTAGCGTATACAGTTTCATGAAATATAAGGTATCATTAGGCCCTAATGAGGAAAAAAAATAAATCTGAAGAAAATTGCAGGAAAGAGAATAAAATGGTTAAGTAATATAACAGATTATATATAATAAAAGTAATATTATTTATTTATGACTATTAAATTATTTAATAATTTAATTTATTTATGATTATTATTTTATTTATATTTGTTATTATATTAATTAATTAATTAATTATATTACATTAATATTTGTTGCAAGAGCAAAGGAAAAAGATACCGCTCGATTTTTATCAGATCTTTGCATGTTAACAAAATAAAATCCATTTCTTTCTTATTGTGTCTATCATATTATAATTTTCGCACGTAAGACCTAAGTAGTACAAGCGTATTATATGGTCAGACCATTCAAATAGTATAACCGTATGATATGGTCAGACCTAAGTAGTATAACCGTATGATATGGTCAGACCTAAGTAGTATAACCGTATTATATGGTCAGACAATTTAAGTAGTATAACCGTATGATAGGGTCAGACCTAAGTAGTATAACCGTATGATATGGTCAGACCATTCAAGTAGTATAACCGTATGATATGGTCAGACCTAAGTAGTATAACCGTATGATATGGTCAGACATTTTAAGTAGTATAACCCTATGATATGGTCAGACCTAAGTAGTATAACCCTATGATATGGTCAGACGGTCTGACCATATCATACGGTTATACTACTTAGGTCTGACCATATCATAGGGTTATACTACTTAGGTCTGACCATATCATAGGGTTATACTACTTAAAATGTCTGACCATATCATAGGGTTATACTACTTAGGTCTGACCATATCATAGGGTTATACTACTTAGGTCTGACCATATCATAGGGTTATACTACTTAGGTCTGACCATATCATAGGGTTATACTACTTAAAATGTCTGACCATATCATAGGGTTATACTACTTAGGTCTGACCATATCATAGGGTTATACTACTTAAATTGTCTGACCATATCATAGGGTTATACTTAGGTCTGACCATATCATAGGGTTATACTACTTAAATTGTCTGACCATATCATACGGTTATACTACTTAGGTCTGACCATATAATACGGTTATACTACTTGAATGGTCTGACCATATCATACGGTTATACTACTTAGATCTGACCATAAAGGGTGTTCGGCTTCAGGTGGAAATCCTCTTGAGGGGTGGTAGCTGGGGTGATTCGGAACAACTTTTTCCTTTACCAAAATGCTGGTTAATGCTTAGTTTTTGAATTATTAATGAAAAACACTGACCAATCAGAGGGAGAGAATAGCGTGAGCTCGGATGCGAGAGCGACGGGTGCAAGCGTGACGGTTGACACTGGTCGTGAACAAGCAAATCGCGCGACATCGGTAGTGTAGTTACCACCGATAATGCGTCAGCCGGTAAGTAGTTACAAAATTTACTAAGTATACATTTATTAACGGAACTAAATGTATCGAGCAAACGAAAATGAAGATGAATATTCAGAGCAATTTTGTATAATTCACGATATACATACATATATAGTTGTATAGTTTTATACAGTCATATATATAACTAACCTAACCCAGCCTAATGTAATCTAACCCAACTTATACATTCATAGTTTACAGTGCAATTATAAGAATTTTTGAAAAATGATGTAAGATCATTAAGGTGCCTCTTATCAGTCACCACTGCGTGTACCGGCTAGATACGGCACTAATAGCAGGCTGTGACGTCAGCTGACGCATGCGCAGAAAGCTCTCGCGTGAGATAAAATCTCACGATTGCCCATCACTGGTGGCAGGTCGAAAACATCCTCCGCTAGATGGCGTTGATCGAATTTTACCTTGTCTGCTGCCATGTTTGAGTGACGTCATGCGTACCAACATGGAAATGTACTCCTCGAATGCCTCCTGGAATACCTCCTCGCCTTCCTGCGATCCTGTTACCAGGAGTAGGTCGAAAACACCAACTGCTAGATGGCGCTGTCCTCTCTCCACCACATTTGAGTGCATCTCTACTGCACATATGCACAAATATGCAGGACACTTACTTCTCGAATACCTCCTCGCATTCATATGATCCTGCTACCAGGAGTAGCTTAAAAGCACCGTGTGATAGTGCTGATCGAATCGGAGCAAGATATTTTTTCTGTACTTTGTAAAATTTTATATTGAATTATTTGAATAAAATAAGGAAAAAAGTTATTCCATTGTACTTGTATTAAATGACCCATTCATCATCCCATTATAATCTAAAATTTGTTAATACTAACTGGTATGATATTACGCTGAGGAAAGGATATTAAAAGAAACAGCGTTTTTATTCGACGTATTTATAAAAATTTCTTTATTTTATTGCAACTACTGAAAAATTTTCACATGTCGCTGTCGTAACTTTATATAATTGTCAGAAACGATGACCGAATACTTTACACACAGAATACGTGAAAGATTTATATAATTCCTGTTTTGCTGCTTTATTCGACTAAGAGTATTCAATACAATTTACGAACGTCCAGTCGTGTGCAGAGGAGGAATAATTTGTAAATGATAATATTACACATAATTTCTGGATTTCATCGATTGTTCATATAAATCTGAAATATGTATATATTTATCGTATCATCGTAAATTTAATCCAACGTTCGTTTACGACTTGCTTTTGAAATCAGTATACTGTTAACCACGTTCTGGTAATCATAAACGTATCTAAATTACTTCGTTACATAGAAAACTTAACAATCGTGACGGATATGTCAAGATCTCTAATCTTGAGATTAACTAAATTTCATAGTTAACGTTTTTCTTTCCTTCCTTTAAGTTCATAATTAATCATCGATCTACGAGTTTCTCTTTTACAATCTATATAATCAAATACCGTTCTACATCATCGTTTTTAATCGTCGTCTCTTCACGCGAACATTTAACAAATGTAATTAAAGAAGCTTATAATTTATATAAAATACGTAATTACATACGTACATAGATACGTATACATTCCTCGCTCTGTAACTCGTCGTTAGCGACGAACAATATTTTTACAATACAAATAAAAAAAAAAAAACGCTCGTCCAGATTCATGAATCGCATAAAATATATCATTATTATGTCAATTTCATCTACAACACGTTACCCAGTGTTCTAACGCTTCAGCCGTTTACGCATTATATACAACAAAGATCGTAAAATATCCCTTAAAAACGTCTACTTTTAATTATTGCTATATATTTCACGAAAAAAATCATGTTACACGTTTGAGACGGACTCGAAGATCCAATGGAAAATTTTCTCCGGAAAGCAGACGTTTTTGATACACACTACAGCGTATTATAAGTACAGTGTAGTCTCGTTATATTGTCTGTACAGCGAATTCGTTTTTACAAATCTTCACGACCCTCTTTCTTTTCCAATATTAGCAGGGAATTTTGAATGGTCAAATTTTCAAATTATTCAGAATTCATATAACGAGGTTGCATTGTACGAGTAAAACAGCATTTGAAATAGAGAATAAACACAGAATAAAATTGATTTAACTTAACATCAATGGTTTCACCTATACAAATATAAAAACGTTAGATTCTGGAATAAATTTTTGTTAATTCACCGGTATTTTAAACATCGATTGTCTATTAGAAATACTGTTCTACGCATTTATGATCTTGAACACTGGTTGCACGTCGCCCTTTCCTTCGAAAACAATATGTGCAATCGTTAGCAAAAACACAAGAGATCAACGAAACGATTTCGCGAAAAAAAGAAACGCCATTAAAACCATGGGTACAATATCCATGATCGAAACATACTTGTCGCGAAATTAACAGCATACTTAGTTCGCGCTTGAAACGATCTTAATTGATCACCTGAAAATGGTCGTACATCAAAATATCGAGGAAGCGAACAGGGGAAAAGATCGAGAGTAAGTATAAAACGAGTGTTTTACAGTTGGTGCGGCCAAGCGAGCTCGGAAACACAATATTTCGTATAATACTAAACTTAAGGATAACCTACGCATAGAAAAAAAATATTGTAACGTCGAATTTGAAGCTCGCCGTTTAATAATGATATAATGGCTTTTATTGTAGTAAAATTATAGTAATAACAATCACATAATGGTGTTATTCGTCAACAAAGATATAACACGCATGTTTAAAAATGATGGGACATAAATAATTTAGACGCATCGTGTGCTTTGAAGTAGTGCTTAGAAATCATGTAACATTAAAAATATATATATATAATATATTTATATATATATATATATAATATGTATAAACTGTTGAGTTATTTCCTATAAATATCTTCTAAAATCTGGCTTGGCAAATTAATCACTTAGAAACAAATTCACAATTTTTTAGTCATTAACTTTAGGCACCAATGGTATGCAGACCCTGTCTTTGGTACATACGACCGATTTAATTTTATCATATATTATTTGGACATAGAAGAAGACGTTAATTGGTTAGTCTTGTCTTCCGTCATTGAAGAATTCTTTCATTAACGATACACCAAGTTGCTTCTTCTTCCATCATTTGTTCGTTACACATTGTTCGTTACATTGTTTCGTTTTAGTTTCAACTTTGTCCCAGTACGTTAGCTAGGAATTTAGATTCCTTTTTCCATTTTTTTAGCAACGACACAGTCCTCAGACACATCCAGTAACAAAAACTCAGTCTTCTTCCTTTTTCTCTGGCTTCAAATCTACCATTGCGTGGAGTTCTTCTGGACTGTATCTGTAATCGAACCATAGAAAAAGATTAATTAGACGTCCTTTTACCTATGTTATCGCTACTACTGTTATTACTTACCCTAAGAGACTTTGTAAGTCGCAGACAAAGCGATAAACGTATCGTTTGCCAGCCGTTTTGTGAATGATGTTCTTATCGTAGTAATAACGCAGACCACGGCTCAGCTTCTCGTAATTCATTTTAGGCTTGTTTTTACGAATACCCCAACGACGTGCTACCTCGTCAGGATCCGTCAGCTTGAACTCCCAGCCATCGCCGGTCCACGAGATGAATCCTTGACACGATTTGTCCGTTAACAGCTCCAAAAGAAACTGCCAGAGCTGAATGGGACCTGAACCGGTAAAGCAAGGTCCACTACCTGTGATATTATAAATATATAAATTAGAAAAGTGTTAAATGAGCCGTTCACACATTGATAAACTCCATTTTTTGAAAAATCTTAAATTATTATAAATATAAAAAGTTATGACTATACCAAATGCTTTAACATTTATATTAAGATGTTTCAAAAACTGGAGTTAATCAATGTGTGCACTGAACGGCTCAAATTTAGATCTGTATTCCGTAGAATGATTAAGTGCTTACTTGTATAACCAGGAATCATAGCGCTCTGCAAAAGAGGCTTCTGGTCAGGATTGTTGCCAATGGAGGAGGGATGATGAGGATTGGAAGAGTCCCGTGGTCCAAGGCCAGCCAGAAATGCAGGATGATGAGTGAGATGTTCGAGCGGGCCAACTCCCCACTGGTCACCTCCAACACCGCCGCCTCCACCTCCGCTTCCGCTTCCTGGAACCGTTTGGAATGGCGTTGCATCGTATTGTCCGTATCCACTACCCTCGCTGTACCCTTCATGGTAGCGACCTGCCAAAAAAAAAAACGATTAATACATTCGGTCGCGTGCTACCAATAAATCGTTTCTCACCTCGTGGATAGTTTTTGAACGGCGACGGCTGGTATTTCGGCTCCAGATGAATTCCACTGGTGCTGTAGAATTCCGGTGAGCTGTCCACGTTGTACGGATGCGGCGGCTGATGATCCTGCGGCAGACTGTGGTACTCGGAGGCTTCGTCGTAGCCGGAATAATGAGCCGGGGTCATGTAACTGTCCGTCGCGGACTGGCTGACCCTCAGCTCGCTTTCGTTGGTTCCTGTTGCTGCGAGATCGTTGCCGCTCGTTAATGCACCACCTCCTCCTTGAAGGTGTTCTGTTATATGGTGACTGCTGTAGTTTGCTGTAAAGAAATGTTCGAGTTAACGCATATGACGATATAGGTAGAGGTAGTTCGAGCTGGCACGACTGGTTGCAAGTGAATTTACAAAGTTTTAAGGTCTGGTATATTTCCTTGAGGCTATCTCACGCGATAAAGTTTCTACTTACACTCCGTTTTGAGCTGATTCAAATTCCGTAAATGTATGTAAGCGCTATTCGCGTTGTTATTGTTGTTGTTATTGTTGGTGCTGTTCGGAGTACTGGAATGAGAGTTTGGCGCTTGAGTAGTATGGCTATGGGGTGGAGGCGACGTTTCATCCCTCTGGTTCTCGTCTTGACACACGGGACTGCGTAGATGATTGTAGCCTCCTGGAACAGATAACGATACCTCTTAATTATAATCGACAACCCCTTCTTCTACAAGTACTATGCAGAATCAAAAAGGGTGTACTATGCAGAATCATTGGGTGTATCGCGAGTTCGATCGGTCACGTTGGAACCTAGTTCGTCAAACTTATTCTTCGATCGACACATTCGCGGTTACCGATAAATTAATAACCTCGAAAGAGTCGAGCAATGCGAAATATACCCCCTATCCCTCTGTCGTCCTAACAGTAAACGCAAAAAATGCAGTCCGCAAAAACTGACAATGCTCTCTCCGGAAGATCAGGTTATTCGACACAGGGTCGTCAGAAGTATCAGCGAACTCTGAGGACTCTTCAGGTACGGTAGACTGAAAAGATCATGATCAAGATGAACCTGGAGGGTTAGGAGAGGTACAGAGTCTGTGGGGAGGAACCGCTGACACGTGGGCGGCGCGCATCTCGACGATTGGCTCGAGCGAACTCCGCCTATCCTCGACTTCCTTTCTCGAGCAGGAGGAAACCCGCCGTGCATGTCCATTACGGAGGCTGCGACCGGCTTCGTCCTCGTTCGATACTGCTACCATCAACGGAATACAACTTTGGAGCTGCTTCAAGGGTTGCGACCGAAGGGAAAATTCGGGATCAACATCTCCCCGGAATCAATCTCTTCGAGTTTGAACTTTCACATATTTTATCGTGCTTGCGATTTTCGAAGGATTCGACGTCTGTCGAAATTTCGTAACTTCGGAGATTTTAGGAACTTGAAGCTATCAAGCTTTCAGCCCTTGAGACTTTGGAAAATAATACAGGATGTGTTGTACGTTGCACTCGAGTGTGTCAAAGAATACTCCTACTTCAAAGTCCTTTTAACCTCTTGCCGTACTTTGACGAGTCTCACCCGTGACGCGCTTACAATTCAAATGTGTCAAATCCTGTTAAGATTTGTAATACTCTCGAGCTTCGTTTAGGTGCGACTATAATATATATAGTCAGAGATTGCTAAATATAAAATACTCACATTTTAATTTTCTTTATTTGTTTTAATATTATTGCTATGGATAGTTAGTTTTGATTGACGCATTTAGCAAACAAATTGTACGGCAAGGTGTTAATCCAATGTATCGTGTAAAGATATTTAGAATTCATGAACAACGAACACATTGCATATACACTTGGCATCTGTTCTCGGAAATCTGCACCTCTTCTTGGTTGAAGGTGTGTCTGAACGAGTCTCGTGGATAATTATATTTCGTGGGAATTCAGCATCGTAAAACGATTCGAATCTCTGATCGATCGTGGAGATTGGAGCCGTTGGGGCGAACGTTCGCGCAAACTGCCATCAAATTCGATGACGACGATTAAAAGCACAGGTTCTAGTGTCACGCAGTTTGAACGATAGCCTGGCTCGTTACGGGTCGATCGTTTTGCTCACCTGGCCACCTGTTTTCCTCGCCGTTAAAAAGGATAAGTGTGGGAACGTCGGCTGGTCACACATATCGTGCACATTATAATTCCGACTGTTCACGCAACGCGACGCTTAGACGGCGGTGGATTATGATAATCCATGGAAGCCATTGTTCTGTGCGACGTTGAGGGAACAAGGGGCATACGTTGGAACGAACGAAAGCAAAATAATTTGTTCGAGTGGACAATAGTTTGTAACATAAAGTAGAGCAAAAAGTTAATTACTCGAAAATTTTGAGAAGATAGAAGAAGGTATTACAATTATGGAAATTTTTGTCCGAAGATAAAAGATTTTTGGAAGCAACGATACCTGCGTAACAATTGTTCTTTCTTTCGTCTAGCTAACGGTGAATTTCAGATAAGATTAAAGAATTTCCGTCGACCTCCACGCGCCACGAGAGAACAGATTCGCGTGTATTTCGTACCCCGACATCTTATCGTTCAACGTTCGACGAAAAATGTATAAATCTGCCTCGGTTAATCGAAACAGGATACGCTCTTTCTTATCTTCTTATCGGCTACCCGTGTAGAACGCGCTTTATCAATGTACATTTAATCGTTTAACCTAATTAAATAGTAGCTACCCCCCTCGTTGACGGTACTCGAGACCCGTCTCTTACAATTATCGTTTATCAATGAAAAGCATGAACGACTCTGGATTTCGGCAATGTTTGCATAGTGTAACTTCATAATACAACGATGCATCGAGTACCCAGCGAAGCAGGATAGCACAGGGTTTTTCAAAGTTTCGTAGGGTGAGACTTTCGAAAATGGTCATTTTTCGTGACATACTCGTATTCCATAAATTTGTTTACATATTTCTAAATTTGTTACTTCCATCGTTGTTCTTTAATCGTAAGGAACAACGAATAGACTCGTAAATTTATTATCTGCCGGTGTTTGAGTTTCCTTAACAACGAACCGTATTTCTTGCTGTCTTTTTATAGCCTCACCACGGGCACAGGATCTCACCATAAGAGAAAAGGTTCTCATGCTCGTGACCAAGTTGGTACGAGAACGAAGTCATTAACAAGCTGTAGGGGCCCTTGCGTACACCATATGTACAGTATTTCATCCCTGACTTTTGTTTCCTTCTTTCGGAAGACACGTTATTCGCATGACCAAATTTATCGTCGTTAGATCAACGCTTAAGTTCATCCTCAACGCGAGACAATAACCTCTGGTCTTTTCACTTCTTCTTTTAAAATCAGATTAAACAAACACGAAGATGCAATTATTAACACAGATTAAAATTTTGGTAATTGGAAACTCTTAAAAATTGCAATTTTCAAATTTACGTACGCTACTCGATAAAATCGAAACCAAGTGACAGGATATTCCTTTTTATAAAATACAGGGATTCGATTTTGAATACACATGATGCAACGTTGTATTAATTATAAAGTTAAACTATGCAAATATTGTCGAAATGCAGAGTCGTTCATGCAGAATATAAAAAGCATCTACTTTGGTTTTATGAAATTTTTGTAGGAAACAACGTAGCGTTATCGCAGGGAGTTAGTGCATGGGTTCTCATGGCCGTGACCAAGTTGGTCTGGAAGACCGGCACGGTTAATAGGGCCCAAGGGACGGATCCTTGCGTACACCACCTACACCTGCAGAGCACAGGCTGGTGTGTGGCTGCACCTCGCACCCTATTTCATGGACGGTGAGCGTGGGAGTGCAGCTCCGAGCCGGCCCTCACGGTGTGCACGCACACACGGTGCTACACACGAGCCTTTGCTTCCATCAGGTACATGTTTTCATGCTACCTAAATGCACCCTCTCTTCTTCATCTCCTTCCTTCCTTCCTTCTTCTTCTTCCTCTTCTTCTTCTTCTTCTTCTTCCTCTTCGTCTCGCGCCGAAACTATTCCAAAATTCCTGAGCATTCAGACTGCGCGCCTGTTCACACGGATGAACAATTGAGCCTGAGCAACGACTCTTTTCTCTCATCTTCGTTCGTCATTTTTTAGGCTGGCTCGAGAATTTTTGCCGTCTGGATCGAATTTTGTGGAAATTTAGCAACATCGACCGTGTTGCAGGAATGTTATTGTCAGTTTTTATTAGTATAATTTAATCTTATTGAAATTAATCGTCGTTCATATCGCCCGGAAATGACTCATTTGTATTTCATTCTTTCGACAGCGATTATTGGTTGTTACTCGTTATCTCGCAGAAAATCGAAGTCACTTTAGCTGATAAAATATACATTTTTTGGCTTTGGAGTGTATTTATAAAGTTCGGGGAATTTTGGAAATTAATCGGTGGACAAAGAAAACGTTCCATAACGACTTCTTTACAATCGAAGCTAATGGAAATGGGCGTAAAAATTAATTATCTAATATTGATATCTATTTAATAACTTTAACGCAATTAACACAAATTAACACTGAATGAATTTATTTTAAAACATGATCGAAGCTAATGGAAATGGGTGTAAAAATTAATTATCTAATATTGATATCTATTTAATAACTTTAACACAATTAACACAAATTAACACTGAATGAATTTATTCTAACACTAAAACTACCAAACCGGTCACATGGCCGCTCCACACGTTTCTTATTATAAGGTACACATTTTGTTGAAGTACATTTCTTGAAATCAGCATTGATTTTCATTAAGATAAAGAATAAATGCTAATTTACGTTTCGTCGTTTGTATATTTATTTTTTATTTCCAAATAAGTGTATATTATATGTCGGTAGGTTTAGTGTTAAAACATGAAACAATAACCAGAAAGGAGCTTTTAAATGAAACACAAGATCTTTTCAAATACGTGTTCAATATCGTAATCACCAAGAGAAAAAAGTAATGAATAATTTTATAGATATTATTTTATTTTAACATTTGAGGATCTAATTGAAATGAGCGGTATCATATAAATGGTAGATAAATACACAAATTTAATTACATATTTGTATATTTATTTTTGCTATTTTCAACAGAAGCGAACAAGATTATCTGATCCAACCAGAGCAGATGTGGCTGTCTAGTAAGAAAATGTCTAGTAACACGATTTATCGACATGGAAATGCTTTTTAAAAGTTGAACACGATACTTTCGGATGGTCTAGTAAATACGAGGACCACGAATGCAAATACTGCCTTACACGTGGTTCGGTTAAATGCAGAAAAGTGTTTGAGATGAATATTGTACGGTATCGATGGCCTTGAAAGGTCGCATTTTTCGATTCGAGTACGTATAAAGTAAAATTTTGAAGAGCAAACGGTGCATTTTGTGACAGCAGGAGATAGAAGAGAAGAGAAGAGAAAAAGAGGGTTCGGAGCAAAAGTAAGCAGCCGCGTATCAGCTGTGGAACAGGTGCCGGGCAAGGAATAACGGCGTGGGCACAGCCAACGAAGCAAGCAACGAAGCCAGCAACAGAGTCGACGAGGCACGCGCCAAATCGAACGAAACGCCAGTCGGCGTGCACAGCTGCTGCTTCTCTGCTGCTGCTGCTGCTTCTGCTTCGTAAGTCTGAGAAGAGCAGACCGGCGGTCTCTCGAAAATTAAAACCTGGCTCGAGAACGCTTTCAACGCCGGAAGGCCTATTATCTTTCTCTTTCTCCCATCGGGTATAGTGATTCTCTCTCTCCTGACTTCCTGTCTTCTCTTTCTCGCGTACCCGTTCTTGCGGCCCGTATCGGAATCTTTCAAGATTAAGACGTTCCGTGTTTCATTGATTCGCAGATGCACGATTCCATACTCGAGTAATTTAAATCGCTTTCTTTAGGGCCACGATATCGCGAGAACGCCGACATTCTTACGATCTCGTTAGCGGCGATATAACGAGAGCTGGTTGCTTCGAAATTACACGAGTGCATAGAGCGTTAAAAAACTCGTTAAGGAGAACTGTTCGTAATACGATGGCAAACGTATACGGAATCCATTACCAGCGAATAATAACTTTTTAATCGGTTTCGACAACTGTAAAGATTCGATCGCAGGAGAAGTTAGCTAATTATGAGAAAAGGTTTCGCGCGTGTCTGCTTCCGTGGAGGATCAAAGGGCACTCGAGGAAACGATAAATTTGCTTTCGCGTTAGTCCTCGAGTTCGCGGCTGTTCGCGCGGGCACGACGTGCAAGGTTTATTACAAATTCAATGACGATTCAGTGTTAATCGTTCATTGTGTTGCCGTTGACTTTTGCTGATCTATTCTGCATCGTTTTATTTTTTTCCTAGAAATAAACGGAACGGTTTTGCTAAATCGACGCAGCGAATGATAAACGATCGCCGAGCTAGTTTTATAGTCGATTTATTAAGCGATTTATGAAGGGAGATAATAATAGCGAAGGTAATCGATTAATTCCTTGTACGAACCGAAGAATGTTGCTATATTAGCCTACGAATAAATTAACTTCTAAGGCTGTTTCAGAAGTCTAGGCGATTGGAAAATAAATTTTTAATCGGTTTAACGGTTCATCGTTTAAGAATAAAATGGACGCATCCGTGAAGTCGAGATGGAAGATTTACGGTATGACCCAACCTACGTATCATGACGAAAATTTACCAATCGCATTCTTATGACCCGAATATGTTGTAAAAAAATTATAGGTTCGGCAAATGAAGTTTAAAATTTTTCCTAAAAATGACCTATAATGCGTGAAAATTTAAAATTTGGGTTTGCGCATGCGCGAAAACAGCACCATGATGGCAAAAATATTAACCTAACCTAACCATCTTATAATAACAAAGCAATTGAACTTTGGTAGTAAAAACGTGTATTAGAGAATGATATCTAAACTATGTAGCAATAAACACAAAAAAAACAAGAATTTGCAAAAAAATGAAAATCGAACAGAAAAGGAAGTGACAGCAATATGAATAAACAGATGAATAAATAAGGAAATGGAAATTCTTTGAAATGTATGCTAAAAACAAAAGAAATCAGTTTAAAAGTTTAAGTAGCTTAAAATTGCTGAATTCTAGCTTTAGGCGTTTCTCGAAAATTTTCGGCCGGGATCACATTTGCCGAAGGTGAAATTTTTTCAGCGAGTAACTTGAATCATGAAAAATATTTATACAAATTTTCATCAAGATCTGAAGGTTGGGTCATACCGTAATACACACGTCGAGATATTGAAACGATAAAAATTATACGTTGCACCGTAATAAGACGGTGACAGGATCGCTCGTTTCTCCCTGAACGATGGTTTCGTACTAGGGTGAAATCTCGAACATACCTCTTTTGAAATTCCAGAACGTAGAGAGATAAAGAACAGCCGAGTCAGCGAGGAATTTTATCCGTTCGGCGATCCATTAATAAGCGTTGGTAAATTGTAAAAAATTGCTGGCCGAGGACAATGGTTCCGAAAGGGAATAGAAGACAATGTCGCAGAAATGACGGCGAGGAACGCGGCTCATTGTGGAGGAGCGAGCGAGCGATATACACGCTTGCAAAAAAGTCGTCCTCGGCGGCAACGAAATCGCGCATTGTTCGGTAGACCGGTGACCTGCGAACTCTCCCACACTCTGGCGAACCACCTCGACGCACACAACCGCGCCACTGTTTTTTCAACCGAAACGTCTAACTACACGTACGAGGCTCGTCGCCCCGAGGAAATGTATGGAAAATTTGTATGCGTTGTTTATGAATCGTGCTGCTCCTTCTATTATTCCGAGAGCTTAATTAAACGCGATTGTGTTGCGCTGTCGTTTCTTCGCTGATTATTGCAGCGCTCGCGAAGATACGCTGATATAAAATGAAATTTACAGTGGGCGCGTGTTTCTACCCGATACGATTTCGATCGTTCGCTATCGTAATTATTATCCGAATAGCGTAATTACTCTATTTTTTACGGTGTTAAAGTCGAACACAGAGTTGAGCCGTTCACAAATCGATTAATCAATTTTTGAAAAATCTGAAATTCAAGTGTAAAAGCACTTGGTATAATGCTGACTTTTTATGTTTATACAAATTTTTCTAAACATAAATACCATTAACCCTTTGAGGCACAGGATTTCAGATCAAAAATAAACCTATATTGCACAGGAATATTATAGGGTTTTAAATGAAACAAACTTGGTAAATTTTTATTAATTAATAACATTATGTAAAAATATAACAAAATAGTAAGAATTAATTAAATTGTTAAGAATATACAACATAAACAATAAAGAAAAATTTTGTTTGTATTACTGCACAAGTTCTATGGCGGGACAATTGAAATCACATTATACTTTTATCATTTGTAAACAAATTTAACCATTGATTTATATTATAAAAATCGTTACTCGCTTATGAACAATTAATTTTTGTAGAAATTACCTCTGCGATTTTTAACGTGAAACTAAGAAAAAACAAATGTGAGTGCTATAAACCTTTCGTTTATAAAAATTGCTCAGCCGGTAATTGCATATTGAATGTTGCCAACGCAATGAATACGTTTGTAACATTATTTGGAAACATTACCAACTGCTTTACGTAAATAAAATCTATGCACATGCAGCTACTGCAAGATTTCTTGCAGTAGGAACTAAAAATGTCCCACCATTGAAATACATCAAAAAGGCGGGATACTTTTAATCTCACCGTGCCCCAAAGAGTTAAACGGCAATATTTATTTTGGCCACTGAATAATAAATAATATATTTCAGAGGCCATTCTATTCTTTTTTATAATTTTACATCTTTTAAATGATAGCCAGATTTATGCATTCTGCATACTTTATTTGAATTTATATTTCCAAAGGAATTTTAAAAACCTACGCACATTATTTCATCGTATTTCTCCGCTTTTTGTTTTATGGAGTTAGTCGATTTGTAGATTGAACGGCTCAATTATCGAAACGATACTGTTTCTTTTAGCAATCGGAGTTTAATTCGCTCGATAAGATTGCATAGATGAACATAACTCGCTTGGAAGTTTCGACGCGTTTAGATTATAAAATGTCCGACCGAGCGATAATTAACCACAATGTAGTCATTCTCGTTGCGACGATTCGTAACGCGTACTTATCATTTTTCCAAGCTTCCGGTCGTGATTTCTCGAGTTTCCTTGTGCGATTTGCAGAAATAACCGGCAACCTAAATATTTCTCTCGTTTTAAAAACACTCGATTTCGCGAAAGGCCTTGTCACTCGTTTCTGAGAAATCTCGAAGCACCGACCGGGAGAATTTTCAACGTAGCGAAACTAATCAGGAAATTGATCGATAGTATTACAGGGAAATGGGAATAATATTTCAATACGAATGCATGGCGTCTGTTAAGAGTTGCAAAGCGCACAATTCTGACCTTGCACAGTAACCACGTTTAATGGCAATTTAACATCGTGCCACACCTAGCACTCTACAGGGCGATGAGCGTCGAACAAAAGAAGCTCGCGTTAAAAATAGCGATATAGTTACGGATCATTATGCGAATAGGGGGCGTTATTATCGAGCTAGATGTCTAGAAGAAGAAGACCATAGCGAATCGCGAATAAACCGTGTGGAACTGATCTTGTTACACACAAGTATTAAGTAATCTTTAATTAGTTTTACATTAATCTTCCCGTTTCGGATTCATACATGTAAATTACATTTCTAACACTAAACCTACCGGCGTATAATATGTACTTAACTTGAAACAAAAAATGAAGTCAAAAAATAAATAAGCAAACATAAATTGGTACACATAACAATTCTTCATCTTGACGGAGGTCAATGCAGATATCAGAAGAATCAAAATGTGTAATTTATAATAAGGATCTTGTGCAACAGTCATTTGACCGGTTTGGTTTAGAGTTAAACTCTTCTTATTTTTTCTTTTTTCGTGTAAAACAAAAATTAGGTAAATGTACGATCTAATGACTTGAAACGTAACGACACAATTTTTACTTCTCTGCATTGTTAGAGGACTTAATTGTTCGGATAAATCGAACGTTTTCAATCGGGTTTATTTCTTCTGATTAATTACTAAAAGCAAAGGTTCGAAGTTGGGGTTAACCGTAAGGAAATCGTAAAGTATTCGGTGATGATCGTTCGACGAAAAGCGTTTTCGTCTGGTTGCAACGATAATGCACTTTAATGCAATCGTAGACGATTGACCTTGGTACGAATGGCCAATTAACCGCACACCGTAATCGGCCTAATGGCACGCGGCACGAGTGGTTTGAACGAGACGCGTCACGAATCAGCCTCCATCGCGCATGCTAACACTTTGATCCTCTAAATTTCAAGATTAAGCCCGCTTCCCATCTACATTATCTGCGCAATAACGAACAGGACACCTGGTAATTACGATCCGGATTCAACGCCTACCGACGTTAACGTTTCTAAACCGACTATCGGCTGCGGGTTCGTTCGCTCCTAATCTCGTTCGAACAATATTTCGAATAGCTCTTTTTTCGCTGCTTCGATCGCCCGTAATTACGGCTCATTTCGTACGCGTATCGCGATCGTTTACAAGAATTCAGTTATACCACCTACTTTAATCGACCGTGTTATCGCGATAGAAAAACGATCTAATAGACACTAGAAACAGTCTGTCGAGTCGAGCATTATGCTATAATTAATTCAACGACTTAAATGGTACAGCAAAAAGTGAACGAGAGTTGAATGAATGAAGAACGAGAGAAGGGGAAAGCAACCTGTTGCACGGATCTAGATTCACCAACGGCGAATATGAGCGTAAATGAATTAAAACAAAAGCGTTACACGGTTACCAGACAACAGGTTTCAACAATAATTTTAAATCGTACGAACGTGCGAGTTTCTCGACAAGAATGCTGGAAACCTCGGGAGAAGCCTATCAGACATCGGATTCAATTTATTTATACTCGGATCCAGGCGGAAACAACTATATATGTAGACTCCCCCTCTGATTATATCTGCATCCAGATAAAGTCAAGGCTCCGAAGAAATTTCAATTTCTAAACTGTTCTTTTGCCACAATGGAACTGTCCGCCGATACAACATGCAACGGATCCACGTAAAATGGCCGACGCACTTTATAGCTTCTTTTCGGAGGATACAATTGTTTCGTACAATACTCGGAAAATCTGAGGAAACAATAGAATAAGAAATAGAGTACAAAGGATGAAGTCTCGAGAAAACTTCGATTTCAACCCTTCTGGTATGACAACATTTCGATTATTAGGGTAACGACGCTTTCGTTATGCAATATTTCAACGCCAGCCCTTAGGCTACAAGAGCAGGGAAACTTTCTGCAAAGCACTGCTTTGATTCACGGACAAAGTGTTAACAAGTGTCAATGTGGCTTACAAATTGGTTTGCGCATTTTTTCCAAGGAGGCATCGTTTCTTCTGGTATGACATTTCGATTTCGATTATTAGGGTAACGACGCTTTCGTTATGCAATATTTCGACGTCAGCCCTTAGGCTACAAGAGCAGGGAAACTTTCTGCAAAGCACTGCTTTGATTCACGGACAAAGTGTTAACAAGTGTCAATGTGGTTTACAAATTGGTTAGCGCATTTTTTCCAAGGAGGCATCGTTTCTTCTGGTATGACATTTCGATTTTGATTATAAGGATAACGACACTTTCGTTATGCAATATTTCGACATTAGCCCTTAGGCTACAAGAGCAGGGAAACTTTCTGCAACGCACTGCTCTGATTTCACGGACAAAGTGTTAATAAGTGTCAATGTGGCTTACAAATAGGTTAGCGCATTTTTTCCAAGGAGGCATCGTTTTATCTAATGGTCGTTAGTCGATCTGTGAACTGTGGAATGAACGAAAGAGAGGAGACCCGATACGTTTTCCGATCCGCGAAATTCGCGTTTCCCTAAACTGGACGATGCAAGTAATTGAGACGATCGCAGCGTCGGTGGGCAAAAAGATTAATCTAGATAAGCGTTATCGAATTAATCGGGATAATTTGGAGGGAAATGCTCGGAAGCCTACACGGTGTAGGGTAAACCGTAGGAGCGGGTGTGTACCTGGCGTGTGGGTGGTCGCGTCCAAGGAGAGCGCAGCGGGCGCGGGCGCGGGCGGCATGCCTTGGTTCCGCGCGATCGCGTGCTGATGCGGATGCTGGTGGTGCGGATGGGTGAGAGGCTCCGCCTCCTGGTACGAGGGGTAATCGGCGTAAAACGGTTCGTGGCCTGTCATCAGCGTGTCCAGCATGTGGAGCACCATCTCCGAAGATGCAGCTGTGCCGCTACTCGTCCCCTGACCGAGATCGTTCCCGTACGTGCCGACGATTATGGCCGGCGCCTGCCCCGAAGGCCGCGACGTCTCGACGCCCGCGACGCCCGCCGTGACGTCCTCCTGATTCTCTGCTTCCTGGCCGGTGCTTACTGGTCGACGCGCGCCTACTCGCGCCAAGACACGCGCTCATCCGTCTGAGCTACCGCCTCCTCCGCTGCGTTCTCCGCTATTTTTCAAAGATCACGCGACGCTCGACCGCGAACGAGACGATCCTTTGCTCTGACGACGCGTCGACGACCTCGACTCGTTCGCGATAAGCATCCTTGAGATCCTTCGATATCCTCCGAGCCGTTCCTCTATCGACAGACGATTCCAAGACACACCTTTTGCGTTCATTAAACTCTCGATGGATCACCGGCTCCGCCGAGGCACAGGCTATCACTGATCAAACACACTTTCCTGCACAACGGTTATCACCAAGAGATAGCAACTCGCGCAACAGGTGTACCCTCGGATACACCGCTTCACTCTCTCCCCTATGCGAATGCACAACTTTCAAACCACTGTACTCGCTCTCGTGTTAGGCACTCGACGATTCGAGACGGCACAAACGACGCGGGACGAACAGAAGCGGAATCGTGCGTAGAAAAGGCTCCTTCTCGCGTGCACTCTCCACTTGACGTGAGCGCGCGTGTCACTGTGACGAAGCGCCGCGCCGTTTCCGCTCTCCGGTCCTCGCTTGCCTCTCCTTCCCTCTCCTCCCACTCTCCCGACACCCTCTCCCTCCACCGAACAATTCCCCTTCCGTTCCCCTTCCGTTGTCAAACCGTTCCCCTCCAAGGTATCGCGGCAACCATCCGCGAGTCGCCTTCCCGTTCGTCGACGCGTCGCTGCTCACGAACCTGGAGGTGGAAGGGTGCGTTGGTAGGAGAAATCGAACGAGAGAGAGGGTAACGGGATCGTTGGTGGGGATACCGGTCGACGTGGAGGGAAAATCGAACGGGTGGTGGGGCGATGGAACACGGGAGGGGTTCACGTACGCCCCCTCGAACCTTCAACCACCTGCTGCCACCGAGGCGATATTTTCTGCGCGATTGAACGCGCCACGGGTCTAACGATCGCTTACATTGGGGTGAGTGGTTAATGGTTACGCTGCTCAAATGAGCAACGACTCGGTGTGCCTAAAACAATCTTTTCGATTCTCGGTGCAAATTTCTGGCCTTCCTACGTTTCATTTTTCTGCTCGTCTTTTGCGTTAAAAAAGTACCTGGTTTCAGCTTATGAGACCTCGTGCCACTTACTCTTAAAATATTAAATTAAACTTTTATAGTTGTAATCGATGTAGAATATTTAATAATTGAGAAGATTAATGAAATTTATTAACAAATAAGTAGTTATAATGAATTAAACTCAACACAAATGAAATCTCTCGTACGTTTTTATCTCACGATTTCTCTCAAAGCAATGAACTCTTCGTTTCGCTCCTCAAAAACATTCAATCACACCCAAAAAACAATCTTCTAGCAATCTTCATTACGTGCAAACTTCAATCATACCATACGCAAGCTTCATTCATAATATGCACCTAAACATACAATTACAAAGTACTCACACACCACACATACCACATCGATGTTTGCCGATAGCATAATTCGGACACGACAAGCTAATTGTATTTTGATTATTTTTTAAGCGCGTTGTCTTTTATCTCTGAACGATAGCCGAGCTGCGTTATCTTATAAGAAATATCGATGGAAGCTATTCCTATTTAGCGGTAAGCAAAGAGGATAAGACCGTTTAACGGTTAGAAAAACCGATCGATAATCGTTTCGGATGCAATCGAATTTATTGCAATTATGCATCGAAGACGATGTAGAGGATTATCGTAACTGTACGTCGGTTGGCGAAGGTGAACGCAAATGCAATTCTAACGATGTAACGTTAGATAATTAAGCGGTGTTGCAAGGAACACGACGCGAACAAATGTCGTATCGCGAGTGTAGTCGCTCTTCTTTGGACGATGATCTACTAATGACAGGATGATCTAGGAAAAGAAATTAGCGGTCTTCGCGGGTTCCGCGCCGTTCTACGTTTTAACTAGAAAGCGTTTTTTTGCGATCGTAATTATTTCGTAATTACACGGTCAAATTTTTCATTCTCAAAGATCTCGTCGAAAAGATATCGGTAACTTGTCCATAATCGTTACGGTTGCTGTCCACTTAACGGTACAACACCTGATTAACTTCGATACACGCCGCTAATTATACACAGTGTACCAAATAACATACATTAACGATGCGAACGCGTGAACGTCGTTCAGGTGCTGGTAGACGGGAACCCTTACGCGTAATGGAACTTCCGCTGTCCTCGCGAGTCCGAAGAGGGGAAGAAGTCGAGCCGAAATCTGTACGCGAAATAATTGCATTCTACTCGTAGCGAATCGAATTTTCCGCGCTCCGAATCAACCCCATCGAACGTTCGCTGTTCCACGGAGCGAAACGACAAAGAGGAAGTAGAGAGAAGAAGAAGAGGAGCGAAATAAAGGAGAGACCTTGGTGTCAGAATCGACGGTGGCGCGAGCTATAAAACGCTCGGTAGAATAATACGAGGTCGCAACTTCGAAGGGCCTAGCCTATTTTTGAGAGGGGGCTGGCTTGGGGAGGAGACGCGGAGGAGACCGGATGCTAAGAGAGAGGCGAGGCAAACGGGGGTTTTCTCTGTTCGGCGGGCTCGCACGTGATGCAGAGGGGACCGGAAGTGCTCACTCCCCTACGCCTCGTGCCTCTCTCGGCTTCTCCTATATAGTCCCCGCCGGCAATAGTAATGGGACTTACGAGCATCGCACAATAAGGACACGAGAGTTCGATGCGCCTTGCTGCCTTCGTTTCTCTCCGCACACGCTTTTACCGTTTCTACGCGTTGCTGTTCTTGCCGCCGTTGCTGCTTTGCTTTTGCATTTGCCTTCGCCTTCGTTTCTCCTCGAACCAAGCCACCTCCTACTTTTATTCTGTCCTCTGGTTTCCTTTATTCGACGCGCCGCCCTTTGTCCTTGCGCCAGGTACGCGTATACGAGCATTATGGGGGTTACAACTCGGATCGATCGTCGATACAACCCCCTTCTTTCCTTTATACGCTTCAGTAATTTGGTCAGTAACAAATTCGACCAACACTCGTTTACTTTATAAAATATTCCAAGATTTAATCAATTCAGAATAGGTTAAGAAATTGAACTATTTAGGATTTGACGATCTACATATCTTTGCTGTAGGAAATTTCTAATGTAGCAACGGAGAAAATTTCTCTAAACTTCCACGTATCTAAATGTGTCCTTGACTAATAAAAATCTGCAGGAAATTCTAGATTCTATTCGCGAGACATTAATGCACACAATGGCGGCTACGTAACGTATTCGCTCGAAAAGCTGTCGCGCAAGATGATGTACGTACACATACACGCGTGTGTACTTCGTAAGAGCTCCTCTCTATTTCTGCATCTGTTCGATTCCTGTTCTCGGTCTCTCCAAGTGAGCAACAATACCGTCACGCAGCCAGCCTGAAGGAGGGTGCTGCATTTAGGGGTGCATTAAGGGAGGAGCACTCGAGAACATTATAAAACTATCTTGCTCCTCGAAATATTGGGGTAGGACTCCTCCTTCTCTTTCGCTCCTCTCTTTGCCACACGGCTTCCGGTTGTAACGTGAGCTTCCACTGCTATATCCATCTCTCTTCTCTCTTCTTCTTTCTCTTACGAGCTACCAATCACGAAGGGAAGATCGAAAACGACCATGAAGACGATGTGTGCGCAGTAAACGGTACGAATCGATTTTTATGAAAGCTCTCGTACGTTAATTATCAGTTCGATGAAATAGTTATCGATCGATGATTTTTTATCTGTCGAATATACATATAGGAAAAAATTGCCATTTCGAAAGAGTCACCAAATTAAAATATAGAATATAACGATAAAATAAATATGAAATAATAGAATAAATAAAAATTGAATATGAATTTTTGAAAAGAACGATTCGATTGGTTCAGTCTCCTCGTATGTATACATGGACAGGAAGAAGGGACGAAAAAAATACCCTCACACGCATACGTGTTCACGCATACGTACACGCGTACACATACACGTATAACGTGGTCGTGTCGTGAGTTCTGAATGAGCGAGAGGCTTTGTAGACCCCCGAGGCGGTGTACGAACTATGAATGAACGAGTGAATGAATACAACCTGCGTCCACCATCATCCCTTCTCCCCTCTGCGTACGCCTTTTCCCTTCGTGGTTGGTTTCATCCCTCTACTACCCTATTCTTTCTCTTTCTGGATCCTTCATCCCCGTTTAATAGCGTTTGTTCCGCAGCCTTGCACAATTCTACGAGACCCTGTTGGCATATGTTCACCCTCTAACACCCTTCTTCACAGACCCTGTTTTCTATTGGTTTGTTTTTCTACGGGGGTACTTTCGACGACATGTTAATTGGTTGTCGAACTACGTTGCTATATAAGGGTACGAAAAAATGGTGGATATTTACTTGAGTAGAATCAATGGTTCGTCAATTTTTATATCAACTTCAAGCACATAAAAGATATTGAAATTATGTAGCACGCACGGATGTAGCGGTTTAGCTTTTCCTTAGTTAACAGGAAGCGTAGAGGGGAAATAGGTTTAATATAGATTAGGTTTTTCCCGAGTTTCCCCTCTATTCGGTTTCCTAGTTTTTTCAAGGTTCTTGCAACCTCTAGATACTCCGGAATTTAAATTTTTGCAAGGAAAGTCCAGCTCGGTAGAATTTATAAAGGGAGACTGTGATTTATTTCGTTTGTGCCAGTGTAAACGTGGCTTAAATGGACCTTATGAAACACTGGCAATTATGTATTCGAGGCGGGAAGAAACAACTTGGAAGGTAATCATTAGCAACGATGATTATATGCAACGCATTAATTCTGATGCCGTCAGACTGTTTCTTTAATTCAATCGATGTCACTCTGCGAGACTCCGGCAATTTCTACTTTTTTAATCGTTTTTTGTACTCATTCTATAGACATTGATGTATTCGACTAATTTTCTGCACTCGTTTATCTTACAAAGTTACTTTCAATGTTATAGGATTATCGTAAAAGCTTACGATAAATTTGGTGTTGTAGTATGTATGTCAGTTCTAAAAATCCTTCCACCCTTCGAATCCTCCATTCAACTCACCCTTCTACCTTTCCGTTTTCAACAGCGCTGCTCAACTCGTTCCAACGACATCCAATACCGAAATATCAAAGCAACCTCTTCGATTGAACCCCGAAAGACCCCTTAATCGAAGCGATCGCTTTCTCCTGGCATTTTCAGCGCACACGTGCGCCACTGTTTTCCAGAAGAAAAGGAAGAAAAGAATTCCTTCCTCTCGAGGGGATCTACAATTTTTCTTCAGAGATTTTCACCGGTCTTTTGCACAATTACAAATTGTTCATAGTTAAAAGTGAAATTTCATAAGCTCTCATGGTCGAAAAAACGAAAGAAGAAATAACCCGTGGTCGAATAAAAATGCCGCGTGGCCAACCTTCGGTTGGTTATCACGCAGTGGTTGCTTAACAAATAATCAATTGTTACTCGTCGGCACGATTGACTAACCTTTCCATAAACGTATCGAATGGCGTCACACGATGGCCGTGCCTTTTTTGGCCAGGGTGTCAGTAAACTGTTGGAATCGGTCGAGCTGCCGAGGGATTCGACTGCTTTTGCCTTCCTCTTAATTTATTCACGCGCGACCGTGTGCGTGCACGTGCGATGGAATACGTGACACGAAGCACCGAATGAACCCCTCGATGAACAGTAATCCTCGAAAATTGCTCGATCAAACGCTTCGAGGCTCCAAGAAGTTCCTATCGATCTCTTCGTTCGGTATTCGTGAAACGTTTGCTTCGCTTTCGAAACACAAAAGCCTACTTGCTACCACTTTGATATTTTAAATATAGCGCCTCAACGTTTCGAATAAATGTTCTTCGATCTTGATCTTTTCGGTAAAGGGAACTTATCGATTTATCGATCGTTGGTTACGAGCTCAGTTTTATCGGTTCGTAGAGTCAAGTCGGAGTTTGTTCGTTTTTCGATTTATTTCACTTGCCAGAACACGTGTAGCAGCGAGCGAATATTTTCTTCGATGTTCATCTTTTCGATAAAGAGAACTTATCGATTTATCGATTGTTACTCGTTGGTTACGAGCTCAGATCTGTCGGTTCGTTGGATCAAGTTTGTTCGTCTTCCGATTTGTTTCACTTGCCAGAACTCGTGTTGCAGCGAGCGAATATTTTCTTCGTAAACACCGAATATTCATAAGACGCTAAGTAACAAGAAATGTTTCCTAGAAGAAAATGATAATCGCAAACTTCAACTTCTCCCGATACGTTTAAAATGTAGAATAATTGATTGGAAGTCTTCGAGTTTTTTTTTATTGTTTGCGACGCGTATTTATCATTCGCGTTGGGATTGGAAAGGTTGAGAGAGTCGAGGAGTGTATGTGTGCAATAGTAACGTAATGCATCGGTTCCAAGAGGAGGAGGTCGAAAGCGAGGATAAGCGAGAGTCGAACCAGAGACCTCGAAGAGCCGCGATATACAACGTAACAGTGCTCCGGCAAGCAGAAATAATGAGTCTATTATACGGTCGTCTGTGTTGGTCGTCTTGCAACGACACGTTCTACGTGCACACCGAACGTGATACAGTTCGCCAAGCCTTAATGCAAAATCTTTCGACGATTTTACCGTGGAAACGCCTGTCACGGATTGACGAAATAACCATCCGTATTATACTAGCAAAATAAACAACGATAGTTTAACGCACGTATCGATACGTTATGTAACTCGTGAAATTGTATCGTGCTAGTTTCCATATCTCACGTAATCGTTTCGCAATTTTGTTAAATTATTAACCCTTTGCACTCCTCAATTTCTTTTATCGACTCCTTAATTTACAAAAAATATATCAAGATAGGAGCTCTCAGTAAAATGTATTGCAACAGTGCGAAGTATGTGACAAACATATTTTTCATTTATTATAAATACTAAATAAATAAAAATATATATATTTAACCAATCTATTTATCTGAATTATTTGTAAGATCCAAAAGAAATGATGTCGAGCCACACTCGACATAGGAGTGCAAAGGGTTAATAAATTTAGCTTTAGCTTATAGTGACATCTTACAGTATTAGAAATGATGTAAGTTAGAAATAGAATAATTGAATATTAGAAAACAAAATAATTGAATATTGTATTTCCGTCTTGTTCGTTTGATAGTGTAAGCGTTTGTAACAGTTGTGTTACGAAGAAAAAGTAATCCTTATTTAATTAATTAATCTTTAAATTATAATGTCTGTTGCTTGTTTTTTATTAACACTAGATTTACAGAACCCGTCAAAATGACGGATAATAGGTCTATTTTAGATGACAGAACTTGTTAAGAAATTTTTGTAAAGATGTCAACTTTCATTAACTTTCAGCAAAAGAATCAATGTTTTGGGGCAGTACACATATAATCTGCAATTTATTTATTTTTCTACTTTAGTTCAAATTTAAGTAAAGTGACCATAAAACGTCCGTAAATCTAGTGTTAAATAATGTGTTTGTGTTTAAAAATATATTAACAGTTTGTTAATGTTTTTCCATAATTCGAATTATTTAACAAATTTAACTATCTCCAAATTTTTATCTTTAACTTTAGAAACAAATTAAAAATTTCACCTTCCAGCTATGTAATTTAATTTTGGACCTATTTCGACACTGTTGGAGAGCTTTTTCCCTCTAACGCAAGTAGCGAGTAAAAAATTAGCAGATCGTAATTCGAAATTGGAAAATACGGTCGACAAAGTGCGGTTATTGCGGGAGTATTTTGTTATTGGACTAAAAGCGAGGATGGGAAGAGGCGGTATAACGCGGCGTCGTCTTCATTGTCCGCGGCGAAGCGTGCAGAGGGCCCGACTTTCCCTCGTTCACCCACGGTCACTGCTGCAATGACGTAAGGCCCCTGGCTAGGTAATTGTTACCTACGCTACGAACGCTCGCTTCATAATGTTCTACTCCGTTCCGTTCTATTCGAGTCGGCTACGATCCACTCGCGTGCGCCGAACACGCGTGTTCTTACTGGATAACAAACTCCGATTGCTTGAATGAAATTGGTCATGTGTACGAACACGTCGTGGAAGCACCGATTCAGTTAGAAACGTGTTCGTAGAGAGGAATCGAAGGCGAACAAACTTTTCGTCCAAGTCGAGTAACCTCGAGTAGACGATGGAAGCACCGATTCAGTTAGAAACGTGTTCGTAGAGAGGAATCGAAGGCGAATAAACTTTTCGTCCAAGTCGAGTAACCTCGAGTAGAATCCATCCGAGATGTTTGGTCTAGCTAGAACGCGTAAATTGCTTCGAAAAGTCAAAGTTGAATAACGTTACTTTGAAGATTGCTACAGATTCAAAGGTATAACAGTAGCCAGCGGCTAAGAACGACTTCCAGGAACAAAGTGCTTAATCTTCGTTCGCGTGTCTATAAATTTGGCGGAAGATATGACCCAAACGTAAACGACCCGTGTCCCACGGGTGGTCGGTAACGGTCAGTAGTCGGGAAACAAGGAAAAATCCAGGACAACAAATTGCTCTGCTCCGAGATGAATGGGACGCTCCACTCCCAGTTAACGTTCCGTTGGCCCGCGTTTTCCATTGTTCGCGGTTGGAACGAGTCCTTCAGACTGAATGAGTTGCGTCAGAGTTCAGCGATGAAAACAGCGAGAATAAGGTGAATCACGGCACGGATTGCGCACCATCAACGACCCACCAGATATTGCAATCCACCCTCTGAGTGGATGGAAGACCTCTAAACGGCTCGGCGATTTCTAGCGGGAGCAGAAGGGCCGGTGAAATCGCCAGGATCTTCGTTAACGTCGACGACGAACACGACGACGAAACGTTAAACGAGAGGCGAACAACGACGATAATGAGAGACCTGTGGCAACACGTGCAAACGCGGCGAACCGAGAGATGCTATCAGCAACCCTGACGTAACAATGAGAAACTCCTCTGCCGAGTCGCAACCGCTTTCGTTCGTCGTTGCAATCGGGGAAAATAAATAAACCGACCTCGTGTCGCGCGATTTCAGCCTCACCTTCGATCGAACAGAAATTACATTTTTTTTTACGCGGTCTTTGTACTCGCGACGAACACGTATCCCGAAATTTTCATGTCGAGTAGATATTATCGTAACGAGTTTCCTCGACACGGTACTTCCTGCGTTTGCCGCTAGAAGGGCCCGCAGCATTAACCTTTTTTCCCAAATAACCGTTCATTTAGATGCGTATCCTTTGATTCGACTGTAATTACCCACGAGTTCCGAGCAGGATCCTCTCTCGGATAACCCTCTAATAGCCTGTTCGTTTTCTCCTAGTCTTCGTTCTTAACCTTGCCCCTATATTCGTATTACCGTCGCACGACTTTAAACATCGGTTCCCGAATAAAAATAGCCTGAACCGACTAAAGTCTATCGATTCGACTTAAAGTTAACTTACCATCGTTATGATACTGTCTCGATGGCAGAGAGGCGGTGGCGGAGGGTGGTTGCAACGGGGCCGACGGTGTCCCGGTTCGAGGGTTCGTCGACGAGTTCGAGGTGGTGGAACTAGCGGGCGTCGCTGGACTCTTGTGTTCCGGCGTCGCCACCTGATGCCCCGTCCCTTGGTATCCCAAGAAATCACCTAAATCTGGCACGCATACGCTTTCGTACACATTGGCAGGCACGTTCTCCAGCGAGGCCTTCGCCGCGTCGACATCTGGATGGAAAACGGAACAAGTCCTCAGTTCGGGAGTTTGTGCCATTATGCTCGATCTTGATCCTCTTTCTTCCTCGTTCTCGCAACTAACAACGTTGGTCGCTAGACTATTCGCGAGGATACCAAATTATCGAAATCTAACCAGCTACGATGATCTCTTGCGAAAAAATGAACATATAAGAAAAGGAAGACCGATACGAGAAAGAAGAGGAACATCGTTCGATCTTTCTTGCTCGACCTTCGATTACGGTTTTATTTACTTAGAAGCGTTGTTTAAACGACGGTCAGATACCACGAGAGGTGTGATAAATGCGTGTATCGTCGTGATTATAGAATTCCGTGTCATTAAGCCAATTACGTCGGCACGGCCCGCGTGTGTAGAATCGAGTCTTCGTTTTTATCGTCGGAGCATCGTGAACAACGTAATCGTGATGAACGATCTAACCGCGTGCTCCATTATTACGGCCATTATTGCGAAGGAGACGATTGCCATTCGCGTGATTCACCGACGATTCTACGTTTCCGATCGAGAAACATTGGGCAGAAATGAAAAAACGATCTTCGATCGGATCGAGCAATCTTCTATCTGTACGTTCGAAATAAGTTACTTTGATCGTCTCGTTCCACGCGTTCGAATTCCTTGAAAAAGGAAACATGCTTTCGATTTCTTTCTTACGGATGTATCGTTTTTTTCGCTTTAAGTTCCTTCTCTCGACAACGCAATTTTTTTTATTTCTAATTTGACCGAACGGGCAAACATATTTTCGCATCTTTTACTAGGTAGTTCAGCGAGAAGGAGGAAGACGAAGAAGAAGCGTTACGAAAGGAATGTGTACGAAACGATAGAAAACGACAGAAGCGAAAGGACGATCACCGTGTTTCATCAAATGATTCGATCGTGTCTGCAACGGGAGGATACAGCTTTTTAGTTTCTACTTTTTTTTCTGTTACGGCGCACGAGAGTTTCCTAATATCCGTTCTCGTTCGCGAAATCAAAGCGATTACCCACGCTATGTCGCGAGTACGCGCGTGTACCAGCACGAACCGTGCTGAATTACGATTTCCCATTGTTAAAAGTGCTTTATAGCGAAGCCAAAAATCCGAGTTTTGTCGGAGAAACGGTATATTATCGTGCTCGTTATCAGAATGTCGCGAAAGCGGAGATTCCTAATACGATAATTCTGTATGCGAATTTTAAACAACGTCCCATTATGTCTATTCTCGATTTCATCGTGGACGTAACACGAACGTAAACTGTAATACTATTACGCTATATAATATAAATTTTAAACAGCGATGATGTAGATAAAAAGAATACGAAAGAAGCTCTCACAGAATGTCATTATTTTTACCGCCCACGCGGGTTTAGAGGTAAAGAAGGTTTAAAGCCGAAAAAAGTTGGTTGCGAAATAGGAAGAGGAAAAAATATTGCATTCGACGAGATTCGTGTCGAATCGAATCAGTCGATCGAATCGCGGTTCTCTGGTCGATCGGACGACACGAATAATCGATAAGGAAGTACGGGCTTTTACTTAACAGGGAATTAAATCATGGGTGAACCTCCGCTTCCGGCCCGGGATCATTTCATAGCTTCTCTGTTCACCGTCGTTGTCTATGTTCCTCTTTCTCCCTTTATCCACTCTTATGGTCATTTATCTGTCTCTCTCTTTCGTTCACGCCCTTCCTGTGTTCTCTTACCGAAGATGTAGAAGTTCCAGGGAAACTTCCTTTGGCGAACGATATACGATACTTGCACCGACCGGATCGCAAATAACAGACAACGATCTTCGACAAAGATTTTTGTCGAACAGAAGCCGAATAAAGCGAATATCGGGCTACGGATTCTTCGACGGTACACTTTAACCTTAATCATTTCAAGTACGTTATTTAACACTAAACCTACCGTACACTTACTTTGAAATTAAAAATGAAATTAAAGAATAAATATACAAACGACAAAACATAAATTAGCACACACATTTATTCTTTATCTCGATGAAAATCAATGCTGATTTCAAGAAATATACTTTAACAAAATATGTACCTTATAATAAGAAACTTGTGGAGTGGTTTGGTAGTTTTAGTGTTAAAAGATATCACAAATAAGAATTCAATAAAATGTTTAGCATAGTCAACAGCGTGATTCAAATGATCAAAAACCTAAACTGCCCTCTAATCTAAATATCAATCTCGAAAGAATACAAATACGATGATAAAAAATTTGATCGACGAAATATATGATCAACTTGCTACCACAGCTAAACCATCTGAATCATCGGGAAATTGACCTACTCCCATTCCGGATGGGTTTCTCCTTGTCCATCAAAAAAAAGACCATCGTAAGGCTATTCGCGGTAAAAATGGCCCATCTCCAAGAATACTGAAAGAAACGGTCCCAACGGCGTTGGAGCACTTGAATTTCCTCCCAGTTCCCGTGAAAATTGTCCGATCCCATTGTAAATGGATCCAGGGTTCTATCTCGAGTAGAATCTCGTAATCGAAACACGAGTACGCGCACGGTACGAGCCGAAAACCACCTAAGTGGCCGAGGCAATGGCACGGGAGCATTCTGGTGGCACAGGATATCCGGAGTGGGAGTTTCTATGGCGCGGCTCCGCTTTTTTTTCCCTCCCTTCCTATTCTCTCCTTAGTTCGAATAAAACGTGCCGATTCAACGCTTCGAAACACGACAGGCCACCATCACGGGAGACGATGAAGAGGGCAACGGGAGGATTCGCGTCTCGCAAACACGAACCGGCCATTGTTCGTGGCCAGTTTCTGCTCGTACCTGCCGTGACATTGCGATTTTACGGAAATTCGATCGATGTTTTTTCTCGATGTCCGATGGAAATCTGTTTGGTGCTAGGAAAACGATTCTTCCGGCTTCGGGACGATCGAACATTTTTATATAGAACCTGTGTTCTGCTACTTAGGGGACAGATTACTCCGTGACTTAATCCTTAAGAAGTAGGGGAAGGTAGCCTAATTTGGACCAATTTTATATTATTCACTATACTATAAAAGCACGAAAGAAAATCAGCCATCAATCAATTATAATTTGCACAGTCAACGATTGAATAATAACATTTCAAGTTTTTTCGTCTGTTTTAATATTGTAGCTATAATTAGTCAATTCTGTCTGACGCACCTGACAAGTCATAGTGCAAGGGGTTAATATTATACAAAAACGTCAGACTAATATAATCTCACAAAATTTGAACAGGAAATTCTAGATAGATAAGTAAACTTTGTGATGATATAATAAGATCTGTAATTACATACATTTGGACCAATTGGCTTTCACTTTTACATCAAAATAACAAATTTTCTTCGTAGTCAAATAACTCCTCTCACAAAGTAACCATGAGACGTTTCTTCACAAACACAATTACATTAACCTCGTCTATATCTACGTTTAAGTTACCTATCTAAAATCGCACAAATTTAATCAATCTTTGGATATCACAGCGGTCCAAATTAGGCTACCTTCCCCTACGTGTTCTAGTTTTCGTATTAGTCGACGAGGGTGATCGATTGTTAATCGTGGTAGCAAATAATCGACCGAAAGACTGCGCGAGAAAGAGAGAAAAAGTCACGTACCTTTCTGTAGAAGCTCGAGGTGTTCCCACAGGATATCGCCCATGAAGGCTGGAGCACGTGCCAAAAAGGATTCCTTCCCCATGGCACAAATCTGTTTCCCTGTCATGTGTTGCCAGGGTTGCATCGCCACACCCTCCAGGGAAAACTCACCGATTGCCCAGTGCAACCAGTGAGCTACAGCTGCTTCCGACCATTGCCGCGGGTCTGAAATATATTATCGACTTAGCATAGATATCGTAATTTAGGTTAAAATAGCTACTTAAAATTTGTTTAAAACTCTAGTTAATTAATTGTCTAAGCTCGAGATAGTTAACTAGTCGAAACTTATACTTATCTATGTAGGAGTCTGAACTTTCTTAGAGCCGAAGAAAGGTTTGTTCCAGTGGAAGAAAGCTAGGCTAATTAAGTGTTTGCGCGGTTCGAGTTAAAGGTAGAGATAGGGGAGCAGAATGAATAAAATATCGATGGAAGAAACACGAAGAAGAAGATCGCCGAACGACACAAAGGCTTTTCGAAGAAGAAAGAGAGACAGAGAGATATATAGCGTCGGGTTGACGACATGATCGGTGCTCAGGCCCGGCCATCTTTGGTAGAAGTAATACCGAGAAACATTGGAATGTCCCATTTGAGGTGCGCGCCCATATTTGCACGCGTGTCTTGCATTGTTTCGCGGTATCTTCCCGCGTAAAAGTACAGTTCGGCTCATAATGCAAACAGAAATTACGAACGAACCGTTCTAACGCGCGAGGCTGTTTCCTTTCTCTTCGGCTTCGACGCTCGCCATCGATTCGTCGAAACGTGCGTAAACGAATCGCCCGAAAGAATTCGTCGGTAAAATTGCTAGACGTTTTCGACGAAAGCGAAACCCCCGGATTTCTCTCCGCGATCTCGACGCGTATTCCACTCCGGCCGGTGATAATGCACCGAGCGTAATTTAACGTAATACAGGACTTTTAACTCCCACCCGCTGATTTCACCTTATCTGCCGGCTGATTACGTCGTAGGAAACTAATTGCCTAGATTAGCCTATTGCGGTACGGTTGATTAAAAGCTGTACCAGCGAATCAACGAACAGCTCGCCGGTCACGAGTACGATAGCGAGCTTCCCTTATGCACAAATATTTATTTATTTCGGTTATTTACGAACCAGGTTTGCGAGACGCTCTCGCACAAGATTTGCCTACTTGTGGCGCGTTTTAACACTAAAACTACCAAACCGGTCAAATGACCGGACCACAAGTTTCTTATTATAAGGTACACATTTTATTGAAGTACATTTCTTGAAATCAGCATCGATTTTCATCAAATTGCGTGTACGTTATAACAGAAGCGATATTTTCTTACGTGGATCGAGAAACAATTGTGCATAAATTAGAAAGAAAAATCGGTTCCTAGCTTTGACATTTTGCAAAGTTTCAAGTTGGACACAATATAAAATTCACTGTCATATAAATAAAAACCCTTTGCACTCGAAATATTTATTTATTCATTTTAACAGCAAAACGAAGCGTTTTAAATAGAAAAATCATATTCGCATATAAGTAAATGATATGTGTGTTAAAAGAAGAGTCACTGTTCTGAAATCCATTTGTCCTTACATTATGAACTAAAATTATTTGTCTCCATAGCGGAACCCTCGAGTTTCAAGACAAATTTTAACACTAAAACTACCAAACCAATTCAAATGACCGCTTCATAAGTTTCTTATTATAAGCTACATATTTTATTAAAACATTCCTTGAAATCAGAGTTGATTTTCATCAGAATAAAGTATAAATATGTATACTAATTTATGTTTCATTTGTGTATTTATTTTTTAATTTCATTTTTAATTTGCTTAAATGACCGCTTCACAAGTTTCTTATTATAATATACACATCTTGTTAAAGTACATTTCTTGAAATCAACATTGATTTTCATCAAGATGAAGAACAAATGTGTGTACTAATTTATGTTTCATCGTTTGTTTATTTATTTTTGAACTTCATTTTTAATTTCAAATTAAGCACACATATGCTGGTAGGTTTAGTGTTAACGCTCAGAAGCGAGGGAGGAAAAAGCGTTGTCCACCTGTTCACGAAGACTAGGAGAAATTTATCAGCGAAGAGCAGGTATATCGTATCGTAGGTAAACTCGGTCCTTGTGTAACGCAGACGGTTCCTAAACCAACCCTCGAAAATCACAGTCGGTATTTTGTCGATTATTGTCGTAAAAGGTTCTACGCGTGGCACCTGCGACGGCTATTTGCGTTTAAGGATCGACGATTTTTAACATTTACGACCGCTTTCGGACACCTTTGACAATCGACGTTTCTTTCGGTGGGAAAGGTGCTCTGCAATTATTTGCAGAAAATTAAACACCTTCGATTTAGCTTGGTCTATTAGAAATTTCTGAATCTATAAATAATTGGAATATTACCGGGATGGAAAGGTAAAAGTTGTAGTATGCGTGCAAGCAGGTCGTCGAAGTCGTTTAAAGAGACGATAAAAGTGGAAGGTACGGTAAGACATTGAAAACAGCCGGCAGGAACGCGAAAGAAGAGGGAGAAGATCGATCACGTAGTGGTTGTATGGCCATATCGAAATGTTTAGTCGTAGCTTCGATCTCGCGGATCGGTACGTGACTCGCGAGTCTAAGGCGGTTTTTATGAATGAAAGACGGGCTCGCGAAGAGGGCCGCGTTCGTGGAAAACGAGCAAGCGGATCGACGCGGTGCGATGCGGTGCGACGGATCGTTCCACGGCGATAATACATAAATAGAGGAAAGGTGAGAGAGCAAAGAGGAGACCCCGAGCCACGCCAAGTGTCTAACGGCACGGTACGATCAAAGCGACCGCCGATATTTGAGGATCGCGCCGATGTTTGCCGAACTTATTCCTTGTCAGCATTGTTAACAGACTCTCCCCCACTTTTTCGTAAACCTATCCCACTCGTTGCTTAGTTTCCTCGTTCTTTCTTTTCTCTACTTTTAGATTGCTCCTTTTATTTCACCTCCTTCCTTCGGTATTCGTCGTACGTTTTTCTCGTGAATCGGAAAGCGTTTAACAATAAACCTACCGACATATAATGTACATTTACTTTAAAATTAAAAATGAAATTAAAGAATAAATATAGAAACGGCAAAACATAAATAAGTACACACATTCATTCTTCATCTTAATGAAAATCAATGTTGATTTCAAGAAATGTACTTTAACAAGATGTGCATCTTATAATAAGAAGCTTGTAGAGCATTTGACCGTTTTGGTAGTTTTAGTGTTAAAAGATTCATATGATTTATAAAAAATTTCAAGCGACAACAATTGTCTTATTACCTAACAATTCTATTATCCGAACAGAATCGTGTTGAGTTCAAATGATCTTTTTTCATGAACGATGATCGATTGTACTATAATTCGTATGTCGGTAATAATTTGAGCGTAAAAAGCAAAATATGTATAACATTTATGACGTTAATTAATTGTCTGAGCATCGTAGCGAGCATTATGACGCACAGGAACGTTGAAAAATTCATTAGTCGTCTGTCCAAAGAAGAATAATTCTATTCATTACAATCGAGCGACACGTGCCACTACGAATTTACGCGAATTACGAATTCTAAATAATATGCAAAATTCAAACGGAGAGAACAAAGGATCGCTAAAAAATATTCAGCTCGTTGACTTAGGGAAGCGAGAAATAAGAAAATTATGTTCTGTTTAAACGAAAGGGACGAGAAGAGGAATAAACGGTCGAGTAACAGGGGTTGCAAGTGTCGAAGAACAATTTGTCGATGCGTGGCCGAACGATACGTGACGAATCGTGCTGATTCGACGAAGAAAACGCATCCTTGGCGGCGCTTATTATTCATAAGAAAGTCAGATTCTGAATAAATCATAATAACGAATGCGTCAGAAGACTCTGACGTCCTGCAATGCAATCGTAAATGCACGCCGTGTTCCCTTGCAGCAGGTGCTTCTTCGACGGTTGTAGCACACGCGTGCGAATAGCTGGCTAACATCGACAGTGAACCTTTTATGTTACCATTTCGCTAATTCCGTTTACTGACAACCAAAGGAAACGCCGTGAGTCGCTAATCGACTCCTAAAGTGTAGTAGGTCCAAGTCGAATTTCGAGATGTAAGTTCAGGTTCAAGTTTACGTACAGCTAAATATAGATCTACATCTAAATTTAGATCCGAATAGTCTGAGTTTAAGCATAGATTAAGCGTAGATCTAAGTTTAGATGTTCAAGTTTAAATGTAAGTCAAGGTCTGTCATTATCAAAATCTCCGGAGTCTTAATTTCTTTGATAAAAATTTCCTACGCTGTTGTCAGAAACGATCTCATTACGTTACAATTTATAGTCACGGGTTAGCTTGTAAGGATTGGAAAGAAAACAGAATCGGAGTAAAGAAAAGAGAAAGGAGACGGGGTTGTAGAAGGAAGAAAGAAAAAATAGAATCGGCAGACGGTCCGTTCGAAGTGGAACGACGCCGCGAGGTTGCTCGTTAGGTTCACAGAGGTCAGACTGTAGGTGATCTGGCCGGAGGGTACGAACCCGGGGCATGTAGACCGGAAGTAACGTCACACCCGCGTGGCTCTGAATGCGCATACCGGATGTGTGGCATCGGCTCCCCATCAGAACCATCAACATCACATTCACAATTCCTGCACATCGCCGCCTCGTCGCACATCACATCACATCGCGTCTCCTCTCTCCACGCACTCGCGCACTCACGCACCATACAATTTTTTCCCTGTTTTTCGACCGACACGCACTCTTCTCCGCGCTCCTCTTTCTCCTCGCCCTTTGGCGCCGATTTTTCGACAAAATTTCTCTTGTTCGCGCTCGACCGTGAACCATTGTGCAACGAATCGAGAAGCTCTATCTGTTTCTACTTTTATCGAGTCTCTCATTTTTTTCTTAACCTCTTGCACTATTTTTACGAGTGACGCATTCGTACTTCGGCTGTGATTAATTTTACTGAAATTTTGAATACATTTCAATTTGGAGTTCAAGTCCAACTATAATTTGCGTAGTCAACGACTGTATGATACCGAACTCACATGACATTTGAAGTTTCTATATCTGTTTTCACGTTATGGTTGAAATTAGTCAACTCTATTGACGCACTTGACAAAAACATCATAGTGCAAAGGGTTAATAACAACAGCAGAACAAGGTAATTATAACTTCTTAGACTATTTTGACGAGTCTGACTCGAGACGCACTCGTACCTCGGCTGTGATCAATTTTACTCAAATTTTTAATACGCTTCTATTTGGAGTTCAAGTCCAATTATAATTTGTATAGTTAACAATTAATAACGTTTCAATATTTTTGTCTATTTTAATATTGTAGCTTAACCCCTTCCCGTACCATTTATTTAATAGATGCGTCAGTCAAGACTAACTATGAAGGCCATAACATTAAAACGAACAAACAAAATTAAAATGTTGTAAATATTTTATTTTCAGGGACCCTTGATAATGCAATTTATAGTTGGATCTAAACTTCAAGTTGAAGTATGTTCAAAGTTTGAATAAGGTTTGTCATATTTGAGCTGCAAGTGCGTCACGAGTCAGATTCGTCAAACAAACAAAATTAAAATGTTGTAAATATTTTATTTTCAGAAATTCTTGATAATGCAATTTATAGTTGGACCTAAACTTCAAGTTGAAGTATGTTCAAAGTTTGAACAAGGTTTGTCATATTTGAGCTGTAAGTGCGTCACGAGTCAGACTCGTCAAAGTACGGGAAAGGGTTAATACGCTTTAATTTGGAGTTCAAGTTCAATTATAATTTTCATAGTCAACGATTCCATAATATTGACATAAAATTTCACATTTTTTGTCTGTATAGTAGCTGTAATTAGTTAGTTCTGACTGACGCATCTAACAGATAAGTCATAGTGCAAGGAATTAACGCTTTCATCCTCACCGACGACGCGGTTCATTATTCACCGGTCCTGTTAAAATAGCCCGTTCGAATAGTATATAGAACGAAAGAGAAATAAGAAAAATGTAAGCAATGTGTCTTCTTTCGAGGATGTCTCAATGAACAGTACCAAATGTAGCCATCGATACAAAAACTGCTCCCGTTCGTTAAAACCTCGATCGTTACGAGTTAAAGGAATTTGTTCTCCCTGAGTTATAGGTGTTGTTAAGTGTCCAATTAATTCTGTTAATCGTAAGTTACGGTCACTTTCGAATTTCAGATAGAAATCATTAATACATATATGTCACTGATGCCTGTATAAATTTTCCAAATACAACTTTCTCCTGTTCAACCGAACACGGTCTCTCGTTATATCACCAAGACAAGAAGGGAAGAGTTGCACTATTAATTAACAAGTTTCTTCCATCCGAATTATCAAGTAGGTATATATTACGTTTGCCAAACCGATCATTATCGATCATCGTGCCAAAAGATCGCTTGTTCGAGGATAGGTACGTAGTTTCGATGAAAACGTCAAAGGTTCGCGAATGGAATCGGATCGAATCGTGAGTCGAGTCGAATCGAGGTATCGCGGCAATGATCCTGTAATTAGAAGTCGTTGAGAAACCTGTACGCCGTGGAACGTGCACGAAGAAAGAAGGAGAGGTTTCCGCGAGGCTGGAATACGTATGCGAGTAACGAAACGAGGAGAAAAAGGCGGCACTCACCTTTGGTTATGTTCAGACGGACTCGTTCCTTCTCCCACGAGGCGAAAGAGGCCTCTAGGGCCTCGGTCATCTTCTTGTTGGTCCCAGGTGTTAACGGCGGCACTTGCGCCGGTATATCTACAACACCACAAGATAATACATCGATTAAACGACTGTACACACAACAGAAACGCTAAAACGCATAGCAGTACACGGGATTTTTGTTAAAGGCCTATCGTGTCGATGACATCGTGTTTCAGGGCATGTTCAGATACATATTCTTCCTTTTTTCCGGCAATAATTTTACTGTTTGCAAACAGCAACCTTAAAATATTAATTAAAATGCTAAATGACTTTTTTTGAAGTTATAATTTCTCTACTCATAATTTCCACTATTGTCTATTTCGCTATGTTTATACATCACATAAGCACTATTATAGAATTAAATAATGCTTCTTTTAAATTAGTGTATTAAATTAAATGGCGCCTGATAGGCGCCTCTCGAGTGCAAAGGGTTAACCCTTAAATGCATGATTTTCTAATTTTACCTGAAACAATCTACTAAATACCTTGAAAGCGACTGATTCAAATTAAAACAGATGACACTATTTGATTTGTAAGTGGCATACCTGCAACATTGCAGGTTTCCTACATTTTGTATATAATTTATAAGATTAAAACTGGTATGTTGCATTTATATATGCATTTAAGGGTTAAGTAACAGGTGCAACTAAATTGAAAATTTAATACAGAATTCTTGACTGATCCTTTCTTTTTCATACGTACGATCTTAATACTTATACGAGACTTGTACAGATAAGTAATAGCTATACAAATTAATTGCACGCGTATTTCTGTATTCAAGAGGTGCAACTTTTCTCAGGTAACATCTACATAATAAAAGAAACAAAGGTACCCGAACCGATCGAATTCCTGCGGCTCGTAGGTGGTAAGAAAGGCGTTCAAGGATAAAACGGACAAGTTGAAAGCGCGGAGGTTCGCGTGTGTGAGAAGCCAGGTTAATGGTACTTTTCACAAAGCAGAGGTGCACACGCAGAAAGGACGCGTGCTCGTGTAGTCGGGTGTAGCAGAGAGAGAAGAGAGGAGCCCGTGTAGACGAGCGTCAGGTGTCGGTCGCGGCGACGGCGACGGAGGCGACGGCGGCAAGAGCAACGAAAGCGAACAGGCAAGGGGGCATGCACACCATCCTAGATAGCATCGTTGTTGCAGAGGGGTGCAACTGGCGGGCAGGTGCAGGTGCATCGGCGTCGTGTCGTGGTTGTAGGTACGCTTGCTCTATGCCGTGTACGCCTTATGGCGTTCGCGCGAAATACACCATCAAATATGCCGCTCGAGATAGCGCCTCCAGAAATTCTTTTCCGTCGCTCGACATCGATACTAACGCGCCACCCACAACTTTTAGAAAGGACACATTCCCTAACACATTCAGAAAACATTTATAATCACCTTCGTCTTCACATTTTGAACATGAAATGTTCGATTTTGAAAATCTTCGAATCTAACCCCTTGTACTATGACTGATCTGTCAGGTGCGTCAGACAGAACTGCGAAATTAACCCTTTCCTGTACTTTGACGAGTCTGACTCGTAACACACTTACAGCTCAAATATGACAAACCTTATTCAAACTTTGAACATACTTCAACTTGAAGTTTTAAGTATTTTATTTAGAATGTTCTAAATATTTTATTTTTAGGAATTCTTGATAATGCAATTTATAGTTGGACCTAAATACTTCAACTTAAAGTTTAGGTCCAACTAAAGTTTAGGTTTTAATGTTATAGCCCTTTATAGTTAGTCTTGACTGACGCGTCAGTTAAATAAATGGTACGGGAAGGGGCTAAGCTACAATATTAAAATAGACAAAAATATTGAAACGTTATTAATTGTTAACTATACAAATTATAATTGGACTTGAACTCCAAATAGAAGCGTATTAAAAATTTGAGTAAAATTGAAGTATGAGTGCGTCACGAGTCAGACTCGTCAAAATAGTCTAAGGAGTTATAATTATCTTGTTCTGCTGTTGCTATTAACCCTTTGCACTATGTTTTTGTCAAGTGCGTCAGACAGAACTGACTAACTTCAGTCATAACGTGAAAACAGATATAGAAACTTCAAATGTCATGTGAGTTCGGTATCATACAGTCGTTGACCACGCAAATTATAATTTAACTTGAACTCCAAATTGAAATGTACTCAAAATTTCAGTAAATTGATCACAGCGGTACGAGTGCGTCACTCGTCAAAATAGTGCAAGGGGTTAAAAGTATCTTAATCTTCATCAGGGAGTGGTTTTTATATTGGAACGAGCAAAAGAAATGTTAAAAAGAAAATGGCGAGGCTAAAAGAAAGGAAGAACGAACGTAGAAGAATACAAAAAGAAAGCAACAGTGTATCGAGGAGAAGAGACGTACGATTGGATGGCACGAGTCGATAAAAATCGTGTTTCTTTGGCGAGCTCAGGGATATCTGCACAGCTGGATTTGCATGGCTATAAGCTCTTTCAACGGCGTACCGCCGAAACTCCATTAAGTATGTATGGCGTGCACGCACGGTAAGTCTCCCGTAACCCATAAGCACCTTTGTCTCTACGCGCCACGCACGTACACGCACGCACACGCACGCGTGCCAACGTGAATTTGCATACCGACGCGCGGTTACGAACTCGGGGGAAGAAAAAGTATCCAGGCGTCGTTTAGACTCGAAAAATCTTGCTTCTTCGCTCGTGCCAACTCGAACGACCGATAGAAGATTCTAACAGAAATACACGCTGTTAAGCGACAACGAATTCTCCATAGATAATATTGAACATACACCGTACAAAGGAAATATGTTATCGATTAAAATCTTGTAAACAATCGCAGGAAGAGATCATAAATTGGCGACGAAACAAATCGGAGAGTTCTTTACCGCTCCGCGATCCGACGCTTCGTTTCCGAGATATAAGCGATTTAAGATTGGACAGGCAACTTCCGGTGACCGAGGAAGTCGAATACCTAATTTTCAATTGCCTGTCCGTCGAAAGCGAAGCTTCGGATTGAAAACTGCCAGAGGACTTTTCGATTTCGCTTTCTGCACAGAATCGAAATGATCGCTGCATGAAATTTTCCGTGCACGATTAACTTCTGCATCGTTCGCGAGGACAATTCGCAATATTTTGAATATTTCGTGAGACGAGTGCAAAGGAAGATGACATAGAATCGTTATAGAAGGAGGCGACGATCGAAAGGTGAGAAGGAAAAGACTCCCATGGGAGTCGAATCGAAAACCCCACGTGCCACGGCGCAACGCCTGGGCGTCGTGGACGGAATCTCAATCGTCGAACTCTTTTGCAAAAACGACGCCTGTGGCTGGCTCGTTGAGAATGCCGCGTACGATCGAACACGACGAGCCGCGTCGACGCCACCGTGGATTCCGTGGATCACGAATCGTTGATTTATCTCCTTTATCGAGCGGACCACCGTGACAGCGAATCTCTAATTTTTCTCTTCGTCGGTTTATAACGTGCGAAATTTTTTACCAACGGATCTAATCGCGATCTATGTAATTGCTGCTTAACTAACTGCGGAGAAATCGAGATGCGTCTGCTTATCTTCGATTAGGCATCAATCACTGCCGTATCACCGTGATAGACGTCGTAATAGTATCACCTATGGAATCAGATGTCCCCCTCATACAGGGATTAAGAAAGTATTAGCACATCGACGTAATAATTGTGCGTAACCTTTAATGATGGGCGTTCGCATTTTGCAAAGTCTCTTCTATACACTTTCACGCGTAATTACGAAACTAATTAGTGTATTGTTATTATAAGTATTTATATAACTAGAATAATGAAAAAATCTCACTGGGTATGATCTCACGAATCGGATAATCGATAACCCTGACACGTACCAAATTCGCAAAACTCGACACCGAACGTTATCCATCGAATAAACTGCTCGAAAAATATTGCTGCTTAAAATTTAAGAGTATTCGAAAATTCTACGAAATTCGTACGATTCGAAAAGGGTCGCCCAGCTGCGAATTTCTGTTTTATTCGTCGTTTTTACCGAAAAAACTCGATACGGAGACCGATATCGAAGCCAACGATGGGCATTGCTTAATCGAATGGAAATGCAAATGGCTAATGACCCGCGACCCAGCCGACATTTGACCCGTCTCGTTCAACATAAATTTGCATAGCTCGTGTTATTTGCGGCCTGCTGCTACGTTGTTCACCTATGGCTGTCGGTGACACCAGCACAAATATTTCTTTTATCCGATAACCTTAATTGACTTAAAAAACGCATTTCTATTCGTCGAGGATCAGGATTCGCTTTCGGGGACTCTAAAACGAATTTATTACCGCGTTTAGTTCTCCCTCTTGAATTTTCTTCGGCATTAAGGGTGATTAGGGGGGATTAGATTTCTCAGGTATGCAACACTGTTCTCCCGCGGTCATTCGTTTAACGTTTGCCTTTGTCGTCAAATTTTCTTTACGGAATAATACATGGTATACGTATTATTCACAAGTTTTTCATATTTTTCAAGATAGATTGTAATCAGGAAATCGGTGATGAACTCATAGTGGAAATAAACAATGTTTAATAGGTCAAAAAGAAACCATTCAATTGCAAATATTTGGAACGCGATTATTTCAGTCCGTATGCAAAGAAAGCAATTATTTAAACTTTGAGAAACCCACTTAAGAGCTTACGTAACGATTTACTCTTCGATTAATTGTCATTTACGATAGTTATCATATGTTCTTTCTCAGGTATGCAACACTGTTCTCCCTCGGTCATTCGTTTAACGTTTGCCTTTGCCGTCAAACTTTTTTCACGGAATAGTACACGGTAGACGCATTATTCACAAGTTTTTCATATTTTTCAAGATAGATTGTAATCAGGAAATCGGTGATGAACTCATAGTGGAAATAAACAATGTTTAATAGGTCAAAAAGAAACCATTCAATTGCAAATATTTGGAACGCGATTATTTCAGTCCGTATGCAAAGAAAGCAATTATTTAAACTTTGAGAAACCCACTTAAGAGCTTACGTAACGATTTACTCTTCGATTAATTGTCATTTACGATAGTTATCGTACATTCGCGAAAGATACGTTACACGCGATGTCTTAATCGGATATTCGATGAAATATATTCGGATAAAAACGGAGTTAACGAAGTTTTCGTTACGCACAGAACGTAACGTCGATAAAAGGTTTCTTCTGAAAGTTCACCGTTCGTTAATTACACGAGATAGAAAGTGTGCTCCCGATCTGCTTCGCTTCCGTGGTTTCTTTCACTTCGAAGACGCGAATTTAATAATCGCCCATTTGGTATCCTAAGGTCCTCCATTTACATTTTTGGCCGGTGATTAAAACGCGTTTTTATTTCGAACATTAATTATCGCCTGGAGTCCCGTATCTGAACGAGATCCGAGTAACGTACGAATGTTTGCATAGATCTATCTGTTACTTTCGTGAGAAACATTTTGGTAAAACGATTAAATGCGATAATGCGAAGATGAACCGATCGAAGAAATTTTACCGGAAACGCGTGGAACGCGTCAACCAGGATTAAAAAACGAATTCTGACTTTTCCCTGTCTATGCTCCGTTGGTTATGGGGTCGTAATTTTTTTTCCCTCCACGTGGAACACGCCAAAGTAAGTTTGTAGACGAGTTTAACGGACACGGGGCACGTGCTGGCGTCTTCTGGCTTATCCCTCTTTCCACGACGACTCTGGAATATACTCAGCAGCCAAACAACTGCGGCAGCTGTCCTGAACAAACTACTAGCCTGTGCACGGGACGCGCTTCCAAAATTTACATTTTACATTTTCACCGAGTTGTATACAATTTTCAAAATTTCTTCCCCGTTCGCGTAATTATAAATAATTGCTAGGTACTGCCTTACGAGATAATTATAAACAGTGAAATGATTGCCTGAGAATTTCACGACGATTACGGCGTTCGACCATGTGAATACACCGTCATAGCGAGCCGTTTTCTTTTCATGGTTCGCCAGAAAGAAAAACGTTTAATCGCTTTTCGCACGCAAGAAAGTGGTCGTCGGTAATTTACACCAGTAACCACCGCCATCGTTTTTTTCTTTTATTCGAAACACTTTTACCCAACAGTTTATGCCGCTATCGCTACTACTAATTGACATTTCCCCTTTATCTCGATCTTAACGCATTCAAATCGCAGTCGTAACGTGTCGCAATGTTACAGTGATTTTTTAACGTTTCGGGAGTTCGACAACCTATTATTGCCAGATCGTTATACGTACTTATTGTTGGTAGGTCGTGGATGAGGAAGAAGAGACTTTGGCCGAGTCTTTCTCGGTCAGAAGTGTCTATAGAAATAATTTTCGATAATTCTAATTATCGGTAGGCGAGTGTCGGGGAGAAAGAATTATAACACATTTAATCTCGCTAATTAACGCATTCAAATCGCGGTCGCAACGTGTCACAATGTTACAGTGATTTTTTAACGTTTCGAGAGTTCGACAACCTATTATTGCCAGGTCGTTATACGTACTTATTGTTGGTAGGTCGTGGTTGAGGAAGAAGAGACTTTGGCCGAGTCTCTCTCGGTCAGAAGTGTCTATAGAAATAATTTTCGATAATTCCAATTATCGGTAGGCGAGTGTCGGATAGAAAGAATTATAGCACATTTAATCTCGCTAATTAACGAAACACATGCTGCACCGTTTGAGCGCGCGCTAAGCACGTACGTGACCCTCGTACACCTGTTGCACGGCTCGAGCCCTCCGAAAACGTGCAACGCGTTCGATCGTCTGTTACGGGAAGCCACCCTAACGTTCCTCCACAGGGAGAGTCCAATTTACCTCTGGAAAGGGAGCGAATACGAGACGTACGAGGGTTGCCTGGGTAAAAATAAATTTCGACGAATAGAACAGCCGCAAATCTCCGGGGAGCGTATCCTAAATACCGGGGAAAAATCTGGGAGCGTTTGGAAAGTTTATCGAACGGTGATCTGGTAATTTCCATGTACGCGCAAACATCCTGTCTGGTTAACGAGCAAGGACACGCGTGCTTGTTAGCCCGTGGTTTTCCCCCGAAGGGACTGACCAAGACTGCCCGGTAGTTAGATAAAGGCTTATCTATCTGTGCACAGTTTGCACGCGGTGCCCACTGATTCTGATGGTCTTCCAACCACGCCCCCGTTCGCATGCTTGAACGTCACTGATCGCTGCTAACCCGATACAATGCTTTTCTTTCGCTTTCTTCGATTGCTGTCATACGAACATGTGGCGTTTACCACTTCCGTTTAGATTCGTCCGATTTTTACGTTTAGTCTGCTGGCCCAAAGAGGTATAAGATCAAGATGAATAGGATATCAATACAGAAACGAAAAAATTCGACAGACATTCGTAAGATGTAGAGTACTTTCCCATCCCACAGGTTTGCAGAGTTAAGATTTTGTTTCATAGTCGAGGAATTACAGTATTTTCCGTGGTTTCCGTTGAACGAGAACGGATTGCGTCCATTGCAACGGTCATTATACCGATAATTAAAGATTATTAAGACGTCGAAGGGTTTCGTACTTTCCCCGACTAGGAACGAACCAATTATTAACTCGCTCTGTCTGTTGTTATCGCGTCGAAACACGCGGTTTCGCGATAATCATGGTCTAACAATACGTCGCCACTGCTCGTTAGCATCGTGCTTATCGAATCGCCGCGATACAAGGACTTATCGAAGTCGCCTGTGACACCGCAACCAGGATTACCGTGCTCCTGGATTCTTTCTGCCTTCAGAAACCGCTATTGGATTTATCTTTAACCCCTTCCCGTGCCATTTAACAGATGCGTCAGTCAAGACTAACTATTCAAGGCTATAACGTTAAAACGAACACAGAAAATTAAAATGTGAGTATTTTATATTCAGGGATCCTTGATAATGCAACTTATAGTTGAACCTATAAAATTTCAAATTGAAGAATGTTCAAAGTTTGAAGAAGGTTTATCAAATTTGAGCTGTAAGTGCGTCACGAATAGGACTTAAAGTACAGGAAGGGGTTAAGAAGATATCGTTGCAATGTTTCCTTATAGATAAACAGAAGCGTGACATAACTTTGATTCTGCGTTAACCGCGATAAATTCTTACGTCTTCGAAATTCGCATTGACGTAGAGTGTCCAAGTTAAATCTCGAAACTGTGGACAAAAATAAGATGGAACCCTTCCACCCATAAGATGGAACACTGGTCGCGATCGCTCCACGAGTGGAACAGTGAAGAATTAACGAATGGAAAAAGGGTCTTCTTTCGTTGGTAGCAACAAGTGGCGTTGTTAGCGGCATCCGATTATCAAGAAACCGCGTGTTTCACCGAGATATCGCACAACCGGCGTGTGTCCCGTGATAATGTCGACGCTTGCCCAGTCAACTTCCTGACCCGTTTCGACGGAGATTTGTCCACCTAACCTAACCAGCTTTTCGACGCTCTTCGAGTGTGCGTGTAAATAAGAAACACACCACGACATTTCCCCGTGCGATCACGGAGTGGACAATTATCGCGGCACGGTTGATTAGCCGGTTGCTCCTCTCGCTGCTGTTTCAACCGATAAAACGCTCGATTATCGGCTATCGTTCGCGGACAAGCTTTTTCCTGGAGAAAATCCTACCACCATCGGACATTAAGCGACTCGCTAATTAACAAACCTCGTGGTCTTAAACCTGGGAACGAGATAAGACAAGAAATCCGGGAAAAAGGAACAGAAGTCTTTGATTTCGAGATGATCGAGTTTCCGAAAGGGTTATTAAAGATTAAAAGTAGAAGTCCGTGTAAATTTGTACTTAGCATACCCATCGAATCCAAATTTTTCTTTATCGACAAATTTATTCGTCTGAATGACCAAATAATTTTGGTATATCGGTTCAAATCAACGTAATTGAATAATCAAAAAGAGAAGAAAGTTGCAAGTAACGTCGATGTAAAATGAAGGAGCAGAGGACATTCAAGACTATCGGTCTTGTATCTTCCTCGGCGTAATCGAACATACGCGATACATTAAACAGCAGTGTCTAAAAAGCGCCATGCTAATTCGAGCAGAGCAATTCGATTCGATCGGTCGCGATCTTGTTTCGATCGCAAGAACGATCGTAGACTCGGATAACGAGAATCGAAGCAAAAAATGATCGAGCCTTACGTCGTCGTAGCTGCTTTATCGCGATTCCACGGTGCCCGTGCAATTTCCCTTCGTTCAATTACTCGGCTCGAAAACCGGCGACCTCGTGAATTAATAACGACGCGAAATGAGAAAGTAATGATCTTTGCTGCTCGTTTTCAATCAATAATATCGAAACCGGTAGCCACTCCACGACCGTACATTTTTTTTCTGCCTGCAACTTCTTGGTTCTACGATTTAACTATTTTTACGAGTCTGACTCGTGACGCACTTTTATGTCGGCCATGATCAATTTTACTCAAATTTTCAATACGCTCCAATTTGGAGTTCAAGTCCAATTATAATTTGCACAGTCAAAGATTGAATAATAACATATTAACATAACATTTCAAGCTTTTTCGTCTGTTTTAATATTGTAGCTATAATTAGTCAATTCTGTCTGACGCACTTTCATGTCGGCCATGATCAATTTTACTCAAATTTTCAGTACGCTCCAATTTCGAGTTCAAGTCCAATTATAATTTGCACAGTCAACAATTGAATAATAACATATTAACATAACATTTCAAGTTTTTTTGTCTGTTTTAATATTGTAGCTATAATTAGTCATTATATCAATTTCCATTCGTTAATTCTTCTGTCTGACGCACCTGACAAACAAGTCATAGTACAAGGGGTTAAAAATCAATTTTATCGCTTTATCGGTAGTCGCGTTATTTGATTTTATTATGAAAATACAAATAGGTGATACAACGCGGAGATATGAACGCTTGGTAAAGCGGCGCTTATTAGAATACAGTTGGCGATACAACGCGGGGTAATTCGGCGAGTGATAATATAATTCGTGGCAATACAACGCGTAACGATCCAACGCTCGATAGTGGTACGCGTGATAACAGAACGTGCTACAATTAATCGGTTGGTAGCACAACGCGTAATAATACAACGCGATTCACCGAGCGATAATATAATTTGTGGTAATATTAGGTTGTCCGGAAAGTTCTTGTCCTTTTTTCAATAGGTGTTAAGTTTAAAATATTTTGCATTCAGTGTACAACTCTTAAGTAATATATAATCTGTTCTGTTCTACCACGTTCCGCCATCTTTCTGGAAGCCTCATAACGCCACTTTTCCAAAATTTTCTTGGTTTACTATTAAAATATTCTGCAACCATTTTTTATTTCATTAACTGATTTTTTATTACGAAGAAAAGTTTTTAGGGAAAGTACAAATTATAATCCGATCGTGCAATGTCTGGAGAGTATGAGGGATGTGGTAGAACATCCCAATCGAAGTCTAAAAGTTTTTTTTCGCACAGGTAAAGAAACGTGTGGCCCCGAGTTGCATGGTAAGGCACACCACGTCTATTCACCAATTCCGGACGTTTTTTGATTATAGCTTCCTTAAGTTTTTCTAGTTGCATGCAATATTTCTCGCTGTTAATTATTTCCCTGTGGTTTTCATGGAGGTAGACTTTGATAAGACGAGTATCAGTGGTGGATGTCGGCCGCTGCAACTTCGTCATTAAGATTAAAATTTCCGGCTTTAAACCTCCTAAACCAATTACAGACGGTTTGATCAGTCATAGAATGGTCCCCATAAACATTGCAAACCTCCTTTGCGGTATTTTCAGGTGTAACGCCTCTTTTAAAACAGTAAAACATGCTAGGACGCAAATGTACCTTTTGATGTTCCATCTTTCACCACAGAAAAAATACGGGATTCAATTTCTATTGATGCTGAAAATCGTCTTGTAATGTCACAAAATGATTGGCTGATCTGGATGTTTACTTGAGCACAACAATGTAAAACTTCGAGCGACAAACTCGAAAAGAACTTTCCGAACAACCTATAATTTGTGGTAATACAACGCGCGGTGATCCAGCGTGTAGTAAGAACGTAGGTTAAAACATAATAGAAAAGCGACGGTCACCAAGTCGAATTAGAATGCAGTTCGAGGAAGAAATAATCTGGTTTCGATCGAAAAGTTCGATTAAATCGCGGCAGAAAGCAAGCCGTTCGATCAAATTCCGCTGGAAGGTAAAGAACCTGGCGTGAATCACGAAAAAGATTAAACGCGTTCCACTCGAATCCGTCTTCGACTCGGTGATATCTACATGAACAAAACGGATCAAAAGCCATTCGCTGGAACCGGTTGCCAGGAAGCAACCGGCAGCATCCTCTTGCGCTCGAGACTCGAGATATCCTTTACCCGTGCACGCTCCTCTGTAATCCATCCGTCAGATTTATCGTTACGCACAACTTTCGGTGTAAAATAACCGCTGCGCCCTTCGTTGCGACACCTTTAACCAGTTAACTGTGATTGACGAGTATACTCGTCATGGAGAAGTGGCACGATTTTGTGTATTGACGAGTATGCTCGTCACGCGTAAAATTTTGTTACAATTTTCATATTTAACACTAAATGTACCGGCGTATAATATGTACTTAGTCTGAGATGGAAAATGGAGTCAAAAAATAAGTGAACAAACGACAAAACGTTAATTCTTTATGTTGATGAAGATCCATACAGATATCAGAAGAATCAATTCAATAAATTGTGTCATTGATAATAATTCTTGTGGAACGGTCATTTGACCGGTGTGGTAGTTTTAGTGTTAAATTGTAATTTTGGCGAAAATTGTATTCGTAACTTGTAATATATTTAAAATGTGCATTGTTTGACACGAAATGAAATAAACAAAAAGTGTAAATGATTTGAGATGAATTCATAAATTTCTGAGAGGTAACTTGATTAACGCGACACACACGTGCTTTGCAAAAAGATCGCCACAGTTAACTAATTAAACGTCTCTTCTCTTCTTTTGCTGAAGGACTTGTTCTTTCCCGAAAGACAACGTTAAAAAACGATCGAGTGTACATAAAATCAATAAGAAACGAGGAAGTCAATCGATCCAATTCCCAAAATTTGATTATCGAATATTTAAAAAACGAGATAAATTGTAAGAAAGTATTTCTAAAGCTTCGATCCAGCGTTCAACGAGCAAGGAGAAATGGCTCGTGCTTCGAGAGCAGAGGAAGAGTGTCACGGTCAGAGGTCACCCAGTTCTGGAACAAACCTCTTCCTCTTTCGCCCCTTCCGTCCCCGACTACGGAGTCCTACCAACTGCAGGAAGCGCATATGCAACCGGGATGCAGGTTGCACTCGTGCGGCATCCCTGACATCTGTCACGATCTATCTGCCTCCAAAGTCACGTTCGCGTTAATCCACTACCGAGTAATCGATCATACGTATTCCTGTTCTCAAAGACAGCGTTAACTATCAATGAACTCGCGTGGTACGATCGTACGTTACTTTTTCGAACGGAAGCAAACGAGTTTTCATTCATAAACCGCGATATTAGACAGATTGTTTGATCGTCTCGAGAAAGAAAGTCGGGTAGGAGTGCTTTATTTTCCTTTCACTGAAATTATCGATAAGCGGGTATCTCCGACGACGTTTTATCGTGGCAAAAACTGAAATTATTAATTAGATTCGCTGATATATCGAATCCGGTACTCGTTCTTTACGAGTACGTAATTAATGATGTGTACACATGTACAGGATGATAGAATGTTCGTAAACATTCTGACAGCAGAACTATCGATCAAGATAGGCGTCAGATTTGTCTCTTGGACCTTTCATTTTTTCAACGCTAAAAGCGTGCATCGAATACGAGTTTTATAGCGTGTACGGGTAGGACGTATGAATACGTCCTTAAAATATATGTTGCGCCCTTGGAACGGGACTATAGTTTCGTCCAACAAAGGTATTAGTCATCGATACATGTTTAAAGATACGGAGAAAATCAGTATCATTTCGCTCTTGAGAGTGGTGGACGTGTTTTAAATAAAAAAAAAATAATATGAAAGTACGCTCTAGTGAAAGAGTTCGCGCCCGTTATATGCTGCGTAATTATAAAGGGAACTCCCCGGTTAACAGGTTAACCGGTAGAACAGAGACTGTGCTATTCGATATTTGGTCGAAAGCGTTCGTAATATTATAACGTGAAAGGGTTAACCCTGATTCGCAAAGCAACGTAGTACTACGTTCGTAAGACAGAGCGATACGTATATAAAAAGTGACTGGTCGAGGCGAAATAACCACCTCGAAAGCGTTCGAACCAACTGTGTCAACAAAAGAGACGGCGTTCTCGGCGACGCGTAGTACTACGTTCAAACTCGAAGAGTTACTGTCGTGTCGGCAAACATCGAGCAAAAGGCGACAACGTCGAACGGCAAACGCGAAATGTTTCGCGAACAAAAGAATAGTCGTGTGTGTAAAGTCACGTGGTTTCATACCTCTGGGCCTGGCAAAGGACTTCATGGCCTTGATTCCCATTCCGGCATAAACGTCGCCGCTGTAGTCGACGTACATGAGTGCCGTCCTCGAGTGCTCGCTGTACATACACGAATCCCTCGGATCACTGTCATTCGCTCGATTTCGCGCCACCTATTACATCACTTCGGTTCGAGCGTGCACGAACGCTTCGAAATTTCCGTTCAGCCATCGATCGAGTTTCGATCGTCACGACCGAGGCGTCGCTCGAATCTTTCTATCCCATGCTAGGACCTTTGGGGGTCCGCAGCGACTCGTCCACGATTTCGCACAGGACGCCCTGTCATTCGGATCCGAAATGGGAAGATCAGTGTCTTTTCTCCCGAGTTCCTTCAAGATAGTTGCGTGAATTTTACGATCCAAATTTAGGGTAGTAGATGGACTTTGAGGTGGACCAATTCACGACTTTCTCTGCATGGCCTTGAAAGTCATACGGTGCACTATACGTAGTACAGGTCCCTTCAGCCCATGACAAGTTCCTCGAGGTTCCAACTCTTTGCTGAATCGGTGCTTCAAAGTTTTGAAGATATATTTCTAGTATCACAGATTTTCAGTTCGCCGTTTGCTCCAAGTTCCAATTTGTTCTCGAGACACTCTCTATCCCTGGTACCACGTGTCTTTGACTCATAACAAAGTTCCCAAAGTCCCAATGTTGCAGTTCCTTGAAAAGTAAACGGCTGAAAGTCCGAAGATGCACTGTTCCTAGTATCACAGGTCTCAACGTCTAGCAATCGAAAGCGATTCTTTAAAAATCGAAGAAACACCGTTTTCGAACGATTCGGTGGAGCGACGACGCGGCACGAGGCGAATAATCGCGCGTAATCCTCGGCGAGGAAGCCGGCGTGGGCTGCGTGTCCAGCATGTGTTCGCTATCGATTCATAACCGCGATGGGCTATTTCCGAATACCTTGCGCAACCGTCCAAAGAGGAAGAAGAAGAAGGAGAAGAAGAAGAAGCGAGGAGGGGAGAGCGGCGGTCCGGAACGGAAACGAAGAACCGTCTCGCGAACCTGGCACCGAAAATACGGCCGAGTTAGCCGGTAACTCGCTTCCAGTTCGGCCGGTTTCGTCTGGAAACTGGTTCGATTTTCGGCTACCGCGGTTCGATCGTGGGTCACTGGCGCACTCGACGCCGCCTCCGCGCACCGGCGGCCTCCTAACTCCTCGAAACACCGATCGCGACGATTTTTCGGAAGAAGATCAAGGATCGATCTCGGCCGAGAAAGAGAGCGGATCCGAAGCGCCACCGTCGCGAGAGCACGTACGACCGCGTTCCGCAGGTAAGTGCGTACGCAACGAGAGAGAGACACGGAGGGTAGGAACCCAGATGAAGAAGAAGAGGTAGAAACGGAGCAAGAGAAGAGAGGAAGAGAGAGAGAGGAGCCGCTTCTCTCTTTCTTTCTCTCTCTCTGTCTTTCTCGGCGTGGCGCATTACGCGAGGGAAGGGAAGAATGGAGGGAAGAACGAAGAGGAAGACGGAAGACCGGACGAGGATCGAGAGGGGATCGAGAGTTTATTCGAAGCGTCGAGGTGGGGAAAGCGTACCCCGACGGAGCTGGACGCGTACCGCGGGCTTATTCCTTGTCCTTCGTGGAGCTGAATCGAACCCACGAGATAACGAACAAATGCTAGAACTACATTATACTTTCTCTACCTAATTTTAGCGTCTCGGAAAAGACGCGTTCCAAGTCTCGACAAATCGCCACATACGCGAGTACTGAAAAAGCACCCAGTTCGCACCCGGTTGGAAGAAAGCACGAGTTTTCTAAAGAGAGAGCGATAAATCGAAAGTCGAATGAATCACGAAAAATTTTATCGCGATACGTTTACAGCAGCGACCTTCGACGATAAGTAATCGAAATCTCACCAATATCTCGGTTGATAAAAAGCGTGAATTCGATGAATGAAAGACGCAAATGGCTAATCGGGCGTAAATCGGTACTCGATTTCGACGAATATTTCTGCGGGGGTTCCACTCGATTACGAAAAGTCATTTCCTTCGTACTTAGAGTCTTACAAGATAAAATCTTTCGACACTCGATTCGAACTAGATACGAAAGAAATTACCTCTTAATCGTTCTCACAGAGTTCCTTAGAACGTTCGAATTGAAAATCATGCGGAAAGCTTGACCGTAGTTCAACGATAAAGATCGAGACTAAAGTTTCGATGCATAAAGCACTTCTCGAAAGCGAGTGTAACTCCTCGAGACACGTTCTAACTCCTCGAGGTACGAACGTAGCGTAAAGCCGAAGAGATATAAAAAGAAGAGTGCGAGAAATAAGTAATTGAACCGAGTCACTCCGCAACCTCGAACACCCGGAGCGCGTCGTATCCCCGATTCTCAAACAGCACCGAATCCAGGTATATAGAAACGCGAATGCAGCAGCCAAAGATCGACACCGAAGACAAAGAATAGGAGGCAAACCCGATAAGCGCGAAAAGAGCGAAAGAGAGAGGTATGCCTCGTCTCGGTCCCCACCAATCGGTGCACGTTGGCCTAGCCGCTCTCCGCGCTTAGTTTTATGAATGAATACTCTCCCGTCGACGCGGTAAACTCACACTGGTGTCGGCGCACACGACTATCCGCTTCCCGTCTCTCTTCTACCACCCTCTTCACCGACCCCTCTCCGATCGCCTCGGTCGTCTCGCTCGAACCAGCTCTCTCGCTTATCTTCGTCCCGTTTTATCGTCTCGTCTCGTTCCGCTCGCGACGGCTCGCGTACGTCCGTCATCGTTCAACGGCCGCTTCTTCGCTCATTCATCCTCTTCCGTCGAGGTCTCTCAAGGCTCCGATCCGTCCTTTTCCCGCTCGAGGAAAGCGTACGAGTCGACGCATGCGCGAAAGCGGACGACGCTGCCCGCTTCATTCGGTCGGTCGTTGGTTCATTCATGCCGCGCGGCTGCACGATCGCACGATTCAACCGTGTTGTTCCCCGCCGCTGAGACTCGCGCTTTTCCTTTTGCCTCGCGCTGCCGCTGACGTCGCGACGCCAACACACTACGCGGGACGCGACAAACTTTACTCTGACCTACCTCGCTCGCTCACCGAGGGTGCTTCTTTACCCTCAAAATCTTCACTGAACCCTCATTGTACACCTATCTTCGACACTGTGTACTTTATTCCAACCTGTGTACAACACTGGTGACTTCTCAAGGAATAACGGAAACGTAGAACAAAAAGTCATTATTAACCCTTTGCACTCGAAGATAATTTTACTGTTTTGCAAATAGCAACTTTAAAATATTAATTAAAATGTTAAATGACTTCTTTTGAAGTTATTATTCCTGTACTCATAATTTCCACTATTGTCTATTTCACTATGTTTATATATCACATGAGCACTATTATACAATTAATTAAATAATGCTTATTTCAAATTATTGCATTAAATCGAATGGCGCCGGAGAGGCGCCTCTGGAGTGCAAAGGGTTAATCCTTTGCACTATGACTTATTTGTCAGGTGCGTCAGTTAGAACTAATTACAGCTACAATATTAAAACAGACAAAACAATTTGAAATGTTATGTTAACCCTTTCCCGTACTTTGACGAGTCTGACTCGTAACACACTTACAACTCAAATATGACAAATCTTATTCAAACTTTGAACATACTTCAACTTGAAGTTTAGGTCCAACTATAAATTGCATTATCAACGATCCCTGAAAATAAAATATTTACAACATTTTAATTTTGTTTGTTTGACGAATCTGACTCGTGAGGCACTTACAGCTCAAATATGACAAACCTTATTCAAACTTTGAACATACTTCAACTTGAAGTTTAGGTCCAACTATAAATTGCATTATCAACGATCCCTGAAAATAAAATATTTACAACATTTTAATTTTGTTTGTTCGTTTTAATGTTATAGCCCTTTATAGTTAGTCTGACGCATTTGTTAAATAAATGCTACGGGAAGGGGTTAATATGTTATCATACAATTGTTGACTACGCAAATTATAATTGCACTTGAACTCCAAATTGAAGCGTACTAAAAAATTGATCACAGTCGAAGTACGAGTGCGTCACGAGTCAGACTCGTCAAAGTAGTGCAAGTTAAGAGAATACTAGTGTAGCCCTCTACATAGAAATAACGTCTGTTGCTCGAAAAGAGTGCACAGACAGGCAGATACTGTTCGTTTAAACAGACCCTGTTTGATCTCCCATTTGAATCCCAAGATACCAAAGAATCGAGTAGAATAAGATATACCTCGGAATAATCAGATTTCTGAAAGTGGATTAAATCGGGTAATACCGAGTTAGTTTTCAAACGATTACGCGATACGTCGTATTTTATATTCGAAAGAACTTTCCGAATGATCCCGCAAAACATGTTAATCGAATCTTTTTTGCCACGATCGTATCAACGTTCTTTCTCGAGCGGTAACAGGTCGACTAGTTAAGACGGTAAAAGTGTAGTCGCGTTGCGCCGATATCGAAAGACGAGTTTATGAATGGTCCAGCGCTGCCGGAAATGCGTCCCGTAAGAAATTTTTAGCCTTGCCCGCGAGCAAGAAGTTTCACATTAATCACACCAGCCAACATCCTCGGCCGGCGTTCGAGCGGGAAAGAGACGGAGGGACAGGCAGAAATTACTCGACGTTGTTAAATAGTGTTTGCGTTCGAGCAGTACGGTGTAATTACGTCTCGCTTCCACCGAATGCTACGTGTTCACCGCGATTATTCTACTGAAAACGGGCCAACCTCGTATTACGTGCCGACTTCCGTACCTACTAGATCTTCAATGAAATCGCTTCTTCTTTTTCGTTTCATCGATGCGGTCTTGGGAAATATCCGCTAGGATAATTCATGGAAGCGTTAGCTCTTTAAAACGATGACAAAGGTGAATCTCGGCCACCGTAATTTAACGAGAAATGGACTGTGCTTCGAAAATGATAATTAAAATGGGTCAACTCCTTTCGATCGCTCACCGAGAAAAAAAAACAAAACTAACATATTTCGAAACACTGCCACATGCAGAGCATAAATACCATCAATATCTTGTGAATTTGAAAATGTAATTAGTGTCTGAAATTAAAAATACTACTTGTCTTCTATTTTTTGTCGTGTATTTGTAAACAAAATTGGATTAAAATGACGTATATTTTAAGTGCTATTTGATTTTTCAAAATTAAAATTAAACAATTTTTACAATTTTCTAATTTTGAAAGTGGTGCAAGTCCATTTATAGCCCGTAAGTATACATCAGTTTAGTAAAACAAATTTATATAACCAAATTACAAATTGATAAAACAGTAGAAGCATTGCCAGACTTCATATAATGTGCCTAAATTTTTTAATTGAGCGATATGTTAACCTTTAAACAGAAAAAAAATGGACTTACACCACTTTCAAAATAAACGGTCCATATAACGATTGCGTCGAGTAATTTTAAAAGTCGTTAGAAAAAAATTCGCGAAACTCGCTACTTTCGTAATTTAACGACAAATTAAAAGACTGGTAAAAAGTGTAAAGCGAGCAACGGAACCGTGAATGGCAGTGAACGTTGTTCTTTTACAAGCAGGTTGCAACGTTAGAGGTTTATGACTGAAATACGTATCATTAATGAAATGCGGTAAAAACGTGTTTGAAGGCTTAAAAACCATTCTTTTCCGTAATTTCTCGAAGCAAAGCGAGCAATGGACCGGTTTAATTCCATTAACTCCGTCGAAAGAAGAAATTATCGAAACACGGTGAAAACGGCACGACGAATTCACGTTCCCACGGTGGTAGTAAACGCGAAACCAGTTCGTTCGGAAAAATAAAAAGAGTCCATAAGCAGCCTGTCACTCGATTTTATCTATTAGCTTGTTTAATAATACGACATTAGCCGGAGAACAGTTACCAACGCTGTTTCTGCTTTATCTCGCGTTGTAATGATACGCTACGTAAAATAACGTGTAATGTCTGAAAATTCTTTTAATAAATCCGCGGCAAAAAGAAGGCGAAAAACGAACCGGGTATACCTCGTTCGTAAGGTCGATCAACTTCTGACTCGATCACGCGATAACTCATATTTTTCTTATATATTATTGCAACATTACATCGCGATGCGGATAACATACGCCAAACTTCCTTCAACGATTTCTCTTTAAATATGCTATCTTCAATTTCGATGCTTCGATAGATCTAGCGAAGATGAAACACGCATCTAATCCGGTAAAAAAAGGCTGACGCTGATTTATATATTTTTCATTTGTAGACATTTATTTATTGTTAAATAAATAGTTGAATGAAGGTGTTGCAAGTGGTGACCAATGAGCGTTGGAAATGTATGAATGCCGTTAAATTTAATTAATTTGTTATTAGTCGTTTGCCATCTTTCGAGTTGCTAAAACGTGCTGTAAAAGATTCAATAAAATATTTGATATTGTTCATTAAATTAATGTTCAGATAATTGGAAGTGCTACACATTTCTCGATTATTATCGCGTCGATTGATCTCGGGAATTTTTTACATATCCACGACTCCGTAAATCATTTAGCAATCGTAACGAGGAAGCATTTTTACGGTTGTTATTATATTCCTAATTGCTTTCTAATTACTCTGTGTTATCCTTGATTACTGGGTATCAATAATCCACGCTCTAGTTGTTCTCGACGCTCTACTCGAGTCTCTCCTTATTGTCTTATTAGAATACGAAGACTTCTTTTAGCTTATTGTACCTCTATTTTCCATGCTATCCGAACTGGTTACTCGAAGTTATCAACCGAATAATTCGATGGAAAATTTAATTTTCAACGATGGCAATTATATGTAGATTAACGCGCACGGTAAACACCGGGTCTGATAGTAATACAGATCGTTAATTATATAAATTATCTTTTCGAAATTACCAGTTATTTATTTCCTAGCTTATTTTTCTAATTTCTAGAGTTCATAGATTATTACATTATGTTTCGTGTTAGCAGGTTGTACCAACTTAAATTAATAACTTCTACGCTGGATTTCAAATTACAGTGAGTCACAGCCAAAATCGTACTTCATATATACGAATACGTTTCTTCTCGTGAAAAAGTTCAGGTAAGGTATAGGGGAAAAATATCACGAATCTATATTGTAAATGTATCTATATTTATAATACAGATCTATATTTACAATACAGATTCGTGATATTTTTTCCCCAATACCTTACCTGAACTTTACCACGAGAAGAAACGTATTCGTATATGTGACGTAAGATTTTGGCTGTGACTAACTGTACATGGCACTGTGTTACCTAGCATATTTTAGTGTGACGAGGACAAAATCGAAGAAACTTTGCGGAGTATCTAACAGATGACCAAGAACCCGGAAGACAACGCGAGAAAATCGTAACCGTCGATCAGGCACCGGTGGATATTAATAAAGCGGAAGCAGAGGCAGAGAGGAAAGAGCAAAGCAACAAGAGCAACAGCCAGCTCGTGGCCTCCAGAGAGAGCCGAGAATAATAAGAGAGATCCACGTCACACGTTACGAACAGGGAAGAAATGACACACCGGATATGCGATCAAGAAGGAATGGTAATCATGCCCAATATCCTCCAACATCCAAAATGTTTAAAAGATCCGACATCTACCGAAAATCTGAATACTCCTATTTGTTACATATTTCAAAAATAAAATCTTAACACTAAACCTAGTAATGTGTACTTTACTTGGAATTAAAAATGAAGTTAAAAAGTAAATAAACAAACAACGAAACATAAATTAGTACACACATTTATTCTTCATCTTAATGAAAATCAATGTTGATTTCAAGAAATGTACTTTAACAAGATGTGTATTTAATTTGGAGTTAAAAATGAAGTTCAAAAATAAATGAACAAACGACGAAACATAAATTAGTACACACATTTATTCTTCATCTTAATGAAAATCAATGTTGATTTCAAGAAATGTGCTTTAACAAGATGTGTATTTAATTTGAAGTTAAAAATGAAGTTCAAAAATAAATGAACAAACGATGAAACATAAATTAGTACACACATTTGTCCTTTATCTCGATGAAAATCAATTCTGATTTTAGGTAAGTATTTTAACCCTTAAATGCATATGGTTGTAGAAATGCAGCATACCAGTTTTAATCTTATAAATTATATACAAAATGTAGGAAACCTGCAATGAGTAGTGTCGCAGATATGCCACGTAAAAATCAAATACACAATCATCTGTTTGTTTTAATTTGAATCAACCGCTTTCAAGGTATTTTGTTAGTTGATTTCTTCAGATAACATTAGAAAATCATGCATTTAAGGGTTATCAAAATGTGTTTGTTATAATAAGAAGCTTGTGGAGCGGTCATTTGACCGGCTTGGTAGTTTTAGCGTTAAACGTCGAAGCTTTGACACCGAATTGAAATGGTAATTAATAGCTATTGGAGCGAAACAGGATGTTTCCTGAAAAGTTGCATCTTTCGGGAAAAAAGCGTAACTCCGAAGAGCGACCGCGAGAGGAAGGAAGTCCAGTGCGCATAGGTTGTATGGCAACACCTACGGTGATCGACACAAAAGAAGAAAGGAGAAGAGAAGAGCACGGACAGAGAGAATGGAAGACGTACAACATGGTACACGTAAGAAAGAGCCGACTGGATGAACGCGCGTTGATAGAGAGCAGAAGCTGCTCCGCGTTCTACACTTGCCGAAGGCTGGACAGGTTTTTGCCCTGTTTTTTACGTCGTTTATTATAACTAGGAAGCTGATGGGATGCTCTCTTCCTCCGACGGGAGCCCTGGTTCGCGATCCTGATAAATATACGCGGGAAAACTTTTACGATATTCCCTGCATCTCTTTTATCTTCGTCGACGTGATTCACGAAAATGTAAAGAGAACTGAATTATGGTAAAAATCTGGTTGAAATAATTGAAAGTAGAAGGATTCGAATGATACACCGTGTGCGTAATTCCAGTAATGGTTATGGTTGTTCAAATAAAACCGCGTATTTTAAAACCGCGAAAAATAAAGAAGATGAGAGAGCGTAGCGTTTGAAAGAGGCGCATGATCGTACGCAAAAGGTGTAGTTTAAAGGTGGTATGGAGAGCGTGAGAACGCATAAACTTATAAGGCACGAAAAAGAGGAAGGGATATATGTACGTGGTGCTCCTTTCCTTGCCGCTGGAAACTGCTCCAGAACCGTAGGATAGCCTATCCGTAACACGTCACTTCCTTCGAGCCTTTATACACACCTATCTTTTTCACTCGTTTACTCTGTATTTTTATCCGCTTCGTCTTCTTCTTTTTCGCGGGTTAACATCGTCCTTACGGCAGAAGTACAGGTGTAACTTAGCTGTTTTGCCTCGAGAATAGAAACCATCCGCTTATTACGAAGATATTAATGTTTTTGTATCAATATGCGAGCTCATTTGTTACTTCGAGCAGATACTGTACAGATATTGAGTCATTTTAGGAATCGTTGAGTGTACGCTTTTTATTTGGAATATCGACGTTACCGATAAGTTAATAAATTATGATAAATTACCGACGAGATTTTTAACCCTTTGCACTCGAAGATAATTTGACTATTCACAAACAGCAACTTTAAAAATTAGTTATAAAGTTTAATGAATTCTTTAGAGGTTATTACTTCTCTACTAATATTTTCCACTCTTGTTTGTTTCACTGTGTTTATACGTCACACGTGTCATATTAAAAAGTACTTATTTCAAATTATTGTATTAAATAGAATGGTGAGAGTCACCTCTCGAGTGCAAAGGGTTAATCATTTTCGTAAATCTGTTTTTTCGATCGTATACGTAAGTTCGTTGCAAGATAGAGTACCAGAGGAATAAACAACGGAGGATCGAAAGTGAACGCTTCTCTAGAATTTCACACATTAATTAATGAGGAGAATTTTAATGATCATTCGAACAGCGATCTTCGCATAGAACATGTCAGAAGCGTCTCGGATCGTAAAGAAGAACACCGAAAGCGAACATTTTCGGACGATCCGTAGTTTCCCGTATTAATTAGCATAGAAATTTAACGAGCCGTGGAGATGGCCAGGCTCCACGCGAGTGTATCGTCTAATAGTTGCATAATTTTCCATTCCGTGGCCAACCGACTGAATCAATGAATCAAACGGAATACATCTTTGGACCCTCTAATTATCGTGCCTTAAAATTTGAACGTTCCGAGTTAAATAAAATTGTTTTCGTAAGGCAACTTCTCTTCCGGTCGCGAAGTGAGTAAACGTACGTAACGCGATTAGAAAATATGACGAAATCGGCAAGAAAAGAAAGCGTCGATGTCGCCGAGGAAGAAGAAGGAGAAGAAGTCACGGTTACGTGGCCGTGGGCCATGCGCTTGGGGTTACCGGAAGTCGAGGTGACCGTAGCGGGGCAGGTGAGCCAGATCCCCTCGATCTTCCTACCGTCGGTAGAAAGAAGGAAAAATGCCAAGGAGAGAGAGAAGCCGTAAAGGAAGTGACGTGGTAGCTCGTTCACGCTGGAACAGGAGGAGAAGGTGGTTCGGTGCTCCACCTTCTATCACCTAGGAAAACAGCCCATAACTCTTTCCCGTGCCGCTGATTCTTACCACTGACAATGGAGATTGCACGTAAACGTATAGTGGATCGTGATAGAGTACCGACTCTATCTGGGAACCAGATATACTCTAGGTATATCAAGATCGACCAGTTGAATCGCGTTAACCGCTTCGATCAACTACAAATACGGATGGTGTTACGATCAGTCTGTTCAATAAACTATCCCTCAGAAATATTTCCCAGTCTACGATCTTGTTTTATACCGATAAGCTCTTATCACCAGTGCGTCTCATAATTTCGCCTACTACCGTTCGAAACCTTTCTACGATCTTCACAAATCCGCCGCTTCTGTGGAACGCGTTTCGAAACGAACGCAGAAACTTATCTGTCATCGATTTCTATTTCTTTTCGCGTTCTTCCAAGTACACAAGTTCCTCCAAGTACTTCGTTCGTTGTCAAAACGGAATTAAAACCCTTTCCCGTACTTTGATGACGCACATAGAGCTCAAATGTGACAAACCATACTCAAACTTTGAGCATTCTTTAACTTGAAATTGAGGTCCAACTATAAGTTGCATTATCAAAGATCCCTGAATACAAAATATTCACATTTTAATTTTCTTTGTTCGTTTTAATTTTATGGCCTTATAGTTAGTCTTGACTGACGCATCTGTTAACCCTCCGGCGCCATTCGATTTAATACAATAATTTGAAATAAGCATTATTTAATTAATTGTATAATAGTGCTCATGTGATATATAAACATAGTGAAATAGACAATAGTGGAAATTATGAGTAGAGGAATAATAACTTCAAAAGAAGTCATTTAACATTTTAAAGTTGCTATTTGCAAGACAGTAAAATTATCTTCGAGTGCAAAGGGTTAAATAAATGGCACGGGAAGGGGTTAATAGAAGAATAAAATAGTGTACAGGTGTTAAATAAGCGTCGCTTTCTCGTAAAAAGTTTCGGGCCGATTACGCGAGTAGTCCGAAAGGATTGTCCCCAGGAGAACGACTGACAGTTTTCTCTCGCAACGGTCGATTATCGTGGCACATCGGAACGCGGATCGTTGCGTGAAAGTCCATCGTCCGTTCGTTCGTGCAAACCGGAGAGAAAGAACGAGAGAACGAGCGGAGAGAAAGAGAAAAGAAGAGGCGACAGTTTCCGGTCTCCCTGAACGAACGTTCGCTCGCGTGTAGGCCTCTCTCTATCCTCGCTACCCGATTCGAACATTTGGCAAACCACTTTTCCGATAATCTCCTTCTCTCTGTTACTTTTCGACCACCCCCTCGGATTTCTTGAACGAGTTTCAAGAATTTCTAGCGAGAATTAACGGAAATAGATGACGCGACTATGTAGGTCTCCTCAACATTCGTTGCTAGTTTGTTCAACGGTATACAAATCTTTAACAATTCTGTGCAGGATAAATATAACTGATTTTCTAAATATAATCTTAGACGGTGGCTAGGATTTTTCGAAAGTTCCAATTTTCTCGATAAAAATAGAGAATAGCGAAAATTCGTCAGCGACCTGATTTCGATCGAACGCGTGCTTGGAAACATGAGATCACCTACTTACTGTTCCAAATTCATAAGTTTCTTATTCACTCTCGTTTCAAATACTTCGGGGACTAGTAATCTCCGTAAGTATACCTGAAAACTTTCTCTTTAGTTTGATAGACTATTATAAGTTGACCGTAGATATATTTTATACCTCTGTTCGCGTAATGTAAGTTTATGAAATGTTTGAACACCGTGTCCCAATATCCGTTTACGTTCCAAGAACGAACCGCGGATGATAAAGTAAAACAGGAGAGCCTACATAGTCCGATCGAGAGACTACGACAGGAAAATGTCAGCGTACCTAAAGCAATATTATCGACGCTTAATCACGAGCTACGGTAATCGCGAGCGATATAATGAAGCGGTCTTCGACTCGAGAACCGCAATGGATAGAATCGCGATGAATAATGGTACAGAAGCAGATTATCCTCGAAACGAGTTCTCAGCTTAACTCCCACACGCTCTTTTGCTACCTTGAGACAGGTGTGCATGCCGCGTGTACTCGATAACCGATAAGCTCGTACAGTCGACAGAAAATCTGGCTTTAGTAGGGAAAATAGAATCTTCCTTTTTTCGTTTTATTTAAATTTTTATAGGTTTGAATATTTTGGGACTAAGAATTTGATCACGGAGTTACTGAACTACTAATCAATATTTAGACTACACGGATTATAGCACTTTAGTGCACCTGTACAAATATTAACCGTGTTCGTAATTTCCCATATAGCTTTCGATCGGGAGTATATACAAGTACAGAGGATGATCTCGCGATTTCGAAAGCGAGACAGAGGCAGAAGGTAGTGTTTGATAGAAATGTCAGGACCAATTAAGTCTCCATCGATTAATTACGGTCGATTGGATTCGACAAAGTGTCACTGGTCTTATCGATGAATTCGCTGGAGACAAATGATTATACGATTTCTGAGAGACGCAGGATGCTGGGCAGATTTTCTTTCTCCTTTCTCTCGACTCTTATCGAACGCGAGATCTTTCGTGCACAATCGCGACAACGAGATTGTTCTTTGATTCGTTTTTTTTTGCTGCAATCGCAATTAACCATTACGCAAACTCGAATCGAAGAGATTCGATAATTTGTTCTGCGACATGTAGAGGAAAAAACAGAAATTCTGTGCGATAAAGAGCGTCGAAAAGAAGCATCGCGAGTATAGGCGTTCTCGGAATTCGCGAAGGGTCGATGAATTATTGAACCGCATCGAATTTGGACGCACCTGGCATCGGAGGAAAGAATCTCTCGAGAAACGTAAAGAGAGCAATAAGCCGTTTCTGGTAAAAGAGCCAGGGCAGCAATTAATATCAATTAATATACGGCCCTTTGATCTGCAGCTCGTTTAACAGGCTACCCGCCATAAACCCTTTCTTTATTTTTTTCTTCTCTCGCCTTGGCCTCTGCTCTAAATTGCTCTCCTTCTCTTTGGCTACACTCGCTCTCTTTCTTTCGTCGACGAGTTTGTTCTTTCTTCGGTCTGCTCGAGGCTCGTGACGAGCATTCGGCCGTTTCCGGTTCCCCGGCCTCCATCGGAGGCTTCCCCTTTCGAACTTCCGCTCGTGTCTTACTACGCTTACTACGTGCCCTCTTCTCCTCTTTCTCGACCACAACCGACTCTCTCTCTCTTTCCCTCCGTACTCGTCCTCTCGTTCAACGTCTCGAGGTGACTGTCGTTCTTTTTCTTCCCTTCGCTGCGTTCGCTCGACTTCGGTGCTGAAATTAAAACGAGACACGGCGCCTACCAGAATCTTCGGGAGGGTAGTTCCTCGGTCGAGATTTCGAGATAGACATCGCGGGGTCGGAAGACGTGCTTCGCTTAATCCGCTAAGAATTTTTCGAATAACGGTTTCAGAACTTTCATAAATTACCATTTTTAATTTGCATTAACCCTTTGCACTCCTATGTCGAGTGTGGCTTGACATCACATATCTCACGAACCATGTAAAAAATTTAAATAAATTGATTGGTTGGACATGTATATTATCATTTATTTACTATTTATAATAAACCAAAAATGTATTTGTTACATACTCTACACTGTTACAATATATTTTATTGTGAACGCCGTTTTTTATCTATTTTGTAAATGAAGGAGTTGGTAGGTTATAAAAATTAGGGAGTCTAAAGGGTTAACCCCTTTCCGTGGCATTTATTTAACAGATGCGTTAGTCAAGACTGACTATAAAGGCCACAACATTAAAACGAACAAAGAAAATTAAGATGATGTGAGTATTTTATATTCAGGAATCCTTGATAATGCAACTTATAGTTGGATCTAAATTTCAAGTTGAAGAATGTTCAAAGTTTGAGTATGGTTTGTCAAATTTGAACTGCAATATGCGTCACGAGTCTGACTATAGGCTAAAGGGTTAAGAGTGGACCTTGATGGGTACAAGTTTTGAAAACCTTCAATTAAGATCGTTTTATTTCTCGTTTAAACCTCTGCCATGCGAATGGGATCTATTAAGAAATTCGATGCATCGCGCGTGTCCTGTACACGAATTACGAACGTGTACGACACGACCGATTACGATCCCTACGATCAACATTCCCATAGAGGAAAAAAAGCTACGTAAGAAAATCCTGCACGTCTCCGAAATATAATGTAACCGACACTCGAAGCAACGTTGTTCACGCGTCTCGACGTAACCGACGCGACGCTCGTTCGACAAAAGCTGACCACGATGGAAAGAGAGGAGAGAGAGAACGAAAGAGAGAACGCGACGTTCGCCAAGACGGTGGGAGTATGTCCAAGAATGAGTAATACGGCGGCTAACAAAGTATGGTGGGGAAAACGACAAAGGGGAAAAAGACGGAGAGAAACGGTAAAGCTAAAATGAATGACTACAAAAGGAACAGGTATAGAAATAAGGAGGAAAGAGAGAAAAGTCTAGCGTTTGAAAAGGGACGGAGGTAGTGAATGAACAGGGAAGAGGTAGAGGGAGAGGTTTGACGGTAGCACGCACGCCATGGGGATAAGGGACGTCACGGGGGTGAGCCAACACGCGGGGAAGAGTTATTTTCGTGCGTGTATCGAAATCAGAATGCAACAAGTGACACATGCGCGCGTTATACTGTCGTGGTTGGAAACATTGCTTAAATCTCGCCTCTACGGGCCGAGACTTTTCATCTATGCCTCGTGCAACGAACATAAACTTCTCTAACTTTAGATTCGTTCGCTATCGATGCGTTAGCGCGACCTAACTCCGACTGCTGCTCTTTCCGCTCGCGAGACCTTGGCGCCAGGCTTACGCTCAATTTATGGAATATTCTCTCTTCGTATATTAACCCTTGCGAAACTAACCCATTTATTCTTGCCGTACCGACGATAATCCACCGAAACTTTATGATTCTACGGAAATATAACGAAGTATGCTCTTTAGGAAAATTTCAAATATTTCTCAGAAAATTTTGTGGGAACAGAGTTTAGAATACTATCCGTTTATTTAAGAGAACACACAATAACGTAATTAAACTATTAAATATAATAAAACCGTACACGTTCAGTATTCTGAATTCGTAATTCGCGCCACACGTCAAAATCTTCCGTAACTAAACTGAACAACAACACTTTTTCTAAACGCTGACAACCGCACAACATTTCATACAGTCCCTAAATCGTCATTCACAACTGCAGTCGCACATACAATTTCACAGTGGTTGCCAAATCAAACTAACAAAATACAACACACAACAAACCAACATAAAATATAACACACTCCCACAATTTGTTTACGACAAGGAAGATTATAACTTTAACCCTTTCCCTTTGACGAGTCTCACTCGTGACGCAATTACGAATTTGACTCGTGACGCACTTACAGCTCAAATGTGACAAACCATACTCAAACTTTGAACATTCTTCAACTTGAAATTTAGATCCAACTATAAGTTGCATTATCAAGGATCCTTGAATATAAAATACTCACACCGTTTAAATTTTCTTTGTTCGTTTTAAAACATAACATTAATGTTATGGCTTTTACAGTTAGTCTTGACTGACGCATCTGTTAAATAAATAAACGGGAAGGGGTTAATAAGTATTTCGCTCGTACAGAATTGTTGATCTAAGCCTCCTCGAAATTCGAGCAAATCTCTGTTCAAGAAATTTGCGAGTTAAATTTGTATTTAAAGCGATATCATATATTATTCTAAACATAGAAACCTCTGCAACAAAGTTAGAAACCTTGCGTAACCAAATTCGAATTGATATTCAACGCGCTATAGAAACTATTGAAATTTGCACGGGAACTAGGATTTTTCGTGGTTTCCATTGTGGTGCAAAAAGGAAGAATAAATTTGGCGCGAGTGTTTGGTGGCGTCGAACAACGTCCACCATAATGGGCGACGAAAATATGACAAACACGTAGAAGCGATAGCGCCGGAAACGGGCAGTTGTCTAACAATAATGTACTGGAGTACGAAGCGAGTTAGTGAATGAACGAGACGGAACGGGAAGGAACGAGAAGGAACGGGAAGGAACGGACCAGGCAAGGCACGATCGCCTATCGTCTACACGGCCAGCACGTTGCATACGAATGCTCGCTTCTCGCTAACTGTGTCTCTTCTTCTTGAAACGCCGTTTCGGAGGACACCTCGTATTTTTCCCATTCGATAATTTCAAGACAGAAGAAGTCGAGCGTGAAAGTTCAAGAATTTTCGAGCCGATGTTTCACGAACGTAAAGCGACAATCCGATCGAATTTATCAACGGTGAGATGTCATTAATTCGCTTCGGTTTAACTTCCTTCGTGTTCCGTCGTAGAACGTTGGACTTTCGAAGCCAACGAAGTGGAAGAGATCTACTTAAGTCGAATCGCTGATTGCGGCGAATTTAATTTAGTCAACGAACGAAATGGTCGTTGATCGATCGTGGAAACGGAGGCTGTTTCTCGTGATCCAGGTAAGCTAGACGTTACGATCTAACACCTGAGCAGGAGAGCGTGCCTTTCGGTGTCGCGCGGGTAACAGATCGTTTCCGGCGCGCGTACAGCCTCGGCGTAACCGGAAGAATTATTCAATGGCGTACCCGCTAACTGCGACTGCTCAATAGATCGCTTTGTGCCGATACACTGGCCAACGAATTAAGCCTCTAGCCCCGTTGCCTTCGGACACCAGAGAACGGTTCACCTGAATTCGAGGATACCGTTGTGCGCTTTGTTAATCGGTTGCTTCTTCATCATAGGATACTTTTCGTACTCGCATCGATTGCAAATTACTTCCAAGTAATTTTTACAGATTTTATCTTCGGACTTGTACTGAATCGTTCAGACAAGCTCGGTGTACGTAACGAAAAAAAATACAAAGAAACCCAGAAAATTAGGCTGCCGGCCGTGTATACAGATAAGATTCGGGACGTTCTATCTAGTTTATACCTTGTCAGGTTGTACCTTGAATAACAACGATACGGTAACGAGAAGGACTTTCTAACCTGTGATCTAAGTAAGTAAGAACTGTACGTGTAAACAGCGATTAACCTTTCTACCATTTCGACTATGAAAATCGCCGAGAAATATTGAACCGGGTAATAAAACAGCGATCGAGCCTACTGCTACGTTCAGTACAGGTACAGCAGGTTAATGGTAGCGAATAATTTCCTAAGAAACAAGCGTAATAGGGTTAAAACCTTAAGCCGCAGGATTATAATGAAACGTTAACGAAGGTGATTCTCGCGAAAGGTTGAAAAAAAGTTTTATGGTCTATTTCCATGGAAAAGAGGAGGCGAAACGCGGGTTAAAACGTTCACGAAGCTGACACGTGTGTCTTCTCGAGCGCGTAAGTGTACCGAAGGACTCTAGAACTCGAAGGAAGAAGAAACGTGGTCACAGAACACAACAAGGTGGAGCAAGAGGAGGTGGCGAAGAAGGAGGACGAACGGAGGGAGTTCGCAGAGTTCTGGCTGGGTGAGCACACGTCCGGTCATTATCGGAGCTTATCTACATGAGCACACCTCAAACGTAACCCAACCAAACCTCGTACGCGAGCACACGTAGCTAAAACCTCCAGGTACCATCTCTTTTTATAGAAATCCTCTTTTTACTCCGACGAAAAAATTAACAGTACGCGAAAACCTACCGAATCATTATTCTCGATGAGGCACCGTTAACGTGCTGCACTTACCTGAAACAGAAAGAGAAAAATAATCGATCAGCACGAATTCTAATTTTTCGATATGGCGAAACTTTCGAGTTATAGTTCTAACGTTCGAGGTCACGGATTTCAAATTTGCTCGCCACGTATTATGTCACCTGTCGCAACCAAATACAGACGACAACGAATATTACTTTAATAGTCCAAGTTATGACTTTTTCAAGATAAATCTTTAATTAAAACACGTGCAGGTAAAAAAGTCGCGTTGAATCAAGATCGGCGTTCAGCAGAGGTCAACCACGACCTGTTCGAAGAGGGCAACAGCTAAAGGTGGAAGTACGCTTCGGTGCTCCTGGCGCGCAGACACGAGTAAAGTTCGATTTTCGAGGGACAAACGTTAGACGACATTTTTGCTGTAGAATAAACAGTCGAAGAAATTGAGCAATACGCAGAGTACGATTATCGAAGAGACATTAAATTAGACGTAGTTAGCTCATGGACAATTGGCTCGTAAGGAGAAAATAATGAATCTCTCCCGATACGTCATCCTTCGAGAAAAATCATGAGCCAACGCGTTATAGAAATATTCTTTTGCTAGGTTACGTTCGCTTCGTAGAGGGGCTCGTGAAAGTCTCACGGATTGCGTATCGCGAAACGATGACATAAACCAAGTGTGTCTGAATGAAGTTTACGAGTGCCTGATCGTTTCGTTTGCCTTCAAGGATTCACCGCGCGGAAACTTTTGTTATTGCAACGGATATGCGTGTGACTAATGCATAAAATACGTTGCTCCTGTTTAAATTTACTTCTGTTATCTTCTAACGCAGAAAAATGAGAAACGATATGGTTTGTAACGGCGTAATTATTATGATAAAAACGTCACGGTATATTTTAATCGTTCGGTGAATGTTCGCAACGGCGTTAAATCGCTTACGGTTCGTAAACGTAACCGTAACTTGCGAAATATTCAATTTTCGATTTCTTCTGCCACGGAGATTGCGCAATTCCGCAAAGCTAACAATACCTAAGTAGAAAGTTAATAGTCGTCGACGAAGATGGATAGAACAGAGCGGATCAAAGGTTTCGTGCGAGTGTTGAGCGTTAATTAAAGCGCGAGGTGGGCGAGCGGAATATGGCGTCCAGTCTGCTAAAAGGGGAGGAAGACAATGCCAGATAACGCGTACGCCTTTCGGCGAGTTACGGGAGCATCGTCGAGATTGCAGACCCGAGGGTCGTTTCGAGTTCACGCATCGACGATTTTTCACCGCCGCGTCAACGTACGAACATCGCATACGAGCCTAAATATTCTCCTCTTCGCTTTACACCTGTTGCACGAACAAATACCTAACCTAAGGAAGATGCGCCTTTTTCGGAACTTAGGTTAAAAAGTTGAGGAAGGCTAACGCGATGAATTGCATCGAATGAAAAGGAAAACGACCCCGTTCGCTGCCAGCTGAATGAAATCACGTCGCTTGCGTAACGCGATTCCGAGCGGATAAAAACCGGAATTCCTAGATAAGATTCTGCGAGAAAGAGTTAAAAATACGTTTAACGAGGGCCTGGTTTAATAACTGCCACCCCTCTGATGTCCTTTCTCCGCGAGCCGTGGGGAACCGTGAGAGCGTGCGTCGCCGGTGACGCACGAAAATATCGACGAACCGAACGCCACGATTCATTCACCGAAACCGTGTCACGATCGAGCGAGATCATTAATGGAGCGTGAATATGAAAGGATCGACCTTAGCTTTCATTGACGTCGGCTACCGATCGATTATTCCTGTTTCAAATACGCAACTTTGTTTTAACAGGTACGAGCTACCGTACGTCTCTTTGTACCGCGATAGGGAGGGTAGTTCGTTTCAGTCACGCAGTTTCTCCTTCGTGAGAGACTTCGTTATGCGTCGTTGTAGAACGCGATTGAATATTTTCAACGATGTGTTTCGAGTGAATCGACATATATCTTTTATGGCACAACATTGCAGATGGTCAATTACTGCTCAAAAAGAATCGAGCTATCGCGTTCTCTTATTACAAATTGTAGACTATTATAAGCAGTTACGGAACATGCTCGATAATTGTACAGTTTTATTTTACGTTTAAAACGGCCGTCGTAAAGTCCGAGTACGGCTTTGAGCCACGATTTAAATAATAAATAACCCTTGCAAAAGGACGCAAAAGTACGAACTCGAAGGGGATCGCATCGTTTGCAACACCGATCGCAACATCTTGTTTAGGTAACCGAAAAAAGAAGAAAAACTATCGAGCTCGATCGATCGGAAGAAAATCGCGAATCGACGGAAAGAAATAAACGTATAACCGGTGTACCATAGAGATGTTTCGCGGGAGACACGCGAATAAGAAAGAGAAAATCGTGGTCTCGAATGCGAATAACGCCAATAAACGAGGATCGAACACGCGAGTGGGGTGAAAGCAACGACTAATGATAGCTCGAGGCGACGATTAGCGTCTCCGTCGATCCCAGGACTCGACTGTCTTCGATGCCTCACGGCGATCAGACCTTCTAAAGGCTTATTTGCCTCGGTTTAATTAATTGCCCCTCGGCCTATCCTTTCCGCAGGCTGCTGCTTTCGCTACACAGGACACAGGACCGAAAATTGCTTCGATTATTAACCGACGAAGAATCGAGATTCTCCTTTGCGTCCAACCACCGTTAAACGCGATCTTACTCGAGTAATACCTCTATTTGCCGCCCTTCGAAACAGGATGCGAATTTAATTCGACGAATCTTCTGTCGCGAGGACAAAAGAAATAAGTCTCCGGTCTAAATGTGAAAAACAAATTTTTTTTTAGAAATTTCACTTTATTCGTCAATATACACACCTTCCATTCAAACCCTCCACTAACTTTTCAATTCCCTTTATATAAAACGATTTATCTTTGCTCTCAAAATAAGCCTTTGTTTGGCTTATGATTAACTTCTAAACTAACTGTGTAATTCGGGGGGTTGGGAATTCGGGAGCTTGAGAATTCGGTGGGTTGAGAATTCGGGAGCTTGAGAATTCGGTGGGTTGGAAATTCGGAAGCTTGAGAATTCGGGAGCTTGAGAATTCGAAGGGTTGGGAATTCGGGAGCTTGAGAATTCGGGGGGTTGGAAATTCGGAAGCTTGAGAATTCGGGAGCTTGAAAATTCGGGGGGTTGGGAATTCGGGAGCTTGAGAATTCGGAGGGTTGGGAATTCAGAAACTTGAGAATTTGGGGGGTTGGAAATTCGGAAGCTTGAGAATTCGGGAGCTTGAAAATTCGGGAGCTTGAAAATTCGGGAGCTTGAAAATTCGGGGGGTTGGAAATTCGGAAGCTTGAGAATTCGGAAGCTTGAGAATTCGAGAGCTTGAGAATTCGAAGGGTTGGGAATTCGGAAGCTTGAAAATTCGGGGGGTTGCAAATTCGGGAGCTTGAGAATTTGAGAGTTTGAAAATTCGAAGGGTTGGGAATTCGGAAGCTTGAGAATTCGAAGGGTTGGGAATTCGGAAGCTTGAAAATTCAGCATACCAGTCAATAATAGTTGATTTCCTTGGTACACAGTACCAGAAAACCATGAAATTTTGACACGTAGTGTCTGAATGTTAGTTTCATCGGAAAATAATATCTGTCACTAGTGTTGCTATATAAATGTCAGACCGGGGACTTATTGAGTGACGTGTTACTAGTTCAAACGGCTCGTTATCGCGATGCACGGATGGCCTTTAGAACGCCGTCCTTTCACGATGGATTTTAAAGCTGTGTAAAGGTCCCAATGCGAAGACGATCGAGATCGATACTCTCCCACACGGAGAATATCGACGAGAGAAGGGTTTAAAGTTTAGAAGAAACTGTTTGGAGGGTTAACGGCCAACGCGAAAGAGAAGCAGATGAAGGCAAGAGACGGTAGGTAGGTAGGTAGGTAGGTAGGTAAATGACGTATAGATGCGTATCACGCACAATGCAAGCAAACAAGCTTTCGTGAGAGCCCGCGTGCATTCGCTCCCACGCTGGTTTTGTCTGGACGAACCGACAGACAGACGGACGGACAGACAGACCCAGACCGGCCCTCTGTCGCTCCTGAAAACTGCTACAAAAGGGTTCTCATCGCTCGCGTGTTTCGCCAATCCAGCGTTCCCGCGCTCGAAACCGTATATCGACGAGAAAACCAGGTCTGATCGTGACGAAACACCTTATATCCGACGCAGGTGATGAAAGATTTCGAGAATCATTAAAAAGAAGCAGTCTGAGTCTGGTCAAGAAGGGGCTCATCGGCAAGGTATCGAGCCACGACCTCGTGAACACGTTGCTTGATTATTCCATTGTAAGCAAATCACTGGTTTCTAATGTTCCTTGGATCGGGAATTACGCGATGCTTCTGAGGTAATTGTTAGTGGAACAGGTGGTAATTTTTAAATTTAGAAATTGAAGTGGGAAACGAGGAATGCGACAATGATCAGACTTCTAAGAAAAGTGACTAGCAAATTTCAACTTTGTCCAATTTATCGAATACGATTTGCACTTAAAAATCTTAAAAATTCGAAAGTCAAGGAATTATCAGTTTTCCTTTATTTAACGAAGCAGCGAGGTGCCAGAGGTTATTTCTGCCCGACAAAACTCTCCTTCCGCGCGTTTGAAAGCGAAGTTGGGGTCGAAAAGGCCGGGTAACCGAGGCCGCGTTCGCCGTTTACAGAAGGCATAAACGTCTGCGGCAGGGTTAAAAATATAAAAGAGGAACGGTGCACGATATGGTCGAAGCAACGAGTCGAGTTGCTTCGCGAAAAATAAAGAATAATTGTTCCGACGATAAAATGGAATTCGCAACGCAATATTCGTTTCTTATTTCACCCGGATTAATTATATATCTCCCTCTCCGACGCGAAAGTGTTCGACAGAGAAAAACGGACGAAGAATTTGCACGCGAAACGAGAGAAGGCTGGTCGACGTAACTCGGCCTAATGGATTAATTAATGACTTGCGTGTGGAGAAGCCACCAACCATTTTACTGCCAGGTAACTGGTAGATTGAAAAGACATTTACCACAAAACGATCGGACTGCGAAAACTGTTTTTCATTTTTATCGATATCTTTTAGCAAGCTCTTCGATAGCTTGCAAAGTATTTCAACTGACTAAAATCATAAACCTTTAACCCTTTTCCGTAACATTTATTTAACAAATGCGTCAGACTAACTATAAAGGGCTGTAATATTAAAACGAACAAACAAAATTAAAGTGTAGATATTTTATTTTCAGGGATCCTTGATAATGCAATTTATAGTTGGACCTAAATTTCAAGTTGAAGTATGTTCAAAGTTTGTCATATTTGAGGGTTAACTTTAGTCATTTGTTTCCACCAATTTTGTTTCGAGCGCAGATCATAGACTTAAAATTTTAATTGCGGTGCTTGAGAAACAGCGTTCGAGTATGCGAGCCACGTTCGAGTTAACCCTCGACTTTCTAAACTGCCCACCAGAACGATAATAACCATTTGCGATACGAAACAATAGCAAAGGGGCTGTGAGAGGGATCGTAAGGGCAGCAGTAGCACCTGTGACACATTCTCACGTGCGTCTGTCGAGAACACCTGTAACGCTGACCCATACCGGCAGGAGCCAACCCCAACGTTTCCAATTTCCCACACATACTGGCTGCTTAATAAGAGACGGTGGTTAGGTAAAGGGTGTCGATGGAACCAACGGTTGCTCGTAAATTAATTTCGACCGCGTTACTCTACTCGGATGAGTCTGCTGGCCCTCCCCTTGCAAACTGATGCTAAATTACCTGTATCGTTCATATGCACAATTTTTTTCGCGCCATGATACTCTTGGAGTATTATAAATTCTCGAATGCTTTGACCCTGTTATGCATCGATGGTCACGTTTCTATTTATCGAGGTAGCTAATTGAAATCTTCGACATTCAAAGTAGCTTTGCTACGCAAACGTTTGCAAACGAACGATATAAATGGCTCTATAACTTCCGTAAGTTCGTAGCTGTTAATGTGACCAAGAGGTTTCTTAACGTTTAACGAAAGGGAAGACCAGTCAGTTTTCAGCGAAGATTCTTCTTAACCAGTAAATTAAGATCGAACGCGCATCTCTTAAACGCGCTACTGCGCGCGGCTCGTTGCATCCAGCGGAGCATGTAACAGGAAAATTTATGAAAAACAATTAGTACAACATAGCTTAGTGTTCATTACGAAGACCCGAGGAGCACGCTATCACTGAAAAGGCTAGTTATCGCTTTCCACGCGCGATACATTTTCAAATACAGGAAGTCAGGCGACCAGATTCTTGCAACGAAGTCGAATTCATTAGTTTACTTAGTTATTACTTTCTCGGTACTTTATATACGGTGTCGCCAATGCGAAACATGCATGTTATGCAAAATAAGATCTTTCAACCCTCGAACGAGGCAGATTATCATTCGAATAGCACAGCTGTCATTTAAACCTTTTAAACAAAAGATCTTCGTATACCGAAAAAGTTGAAGAAATGCAAATGCAAACGGATGCGAAATAAAAACGCGAACTTATAGGCAGGGTCAGAAAGATCATCGGGCGACGATAAAAACCCGCTAATGACAAAATAAATTTCTGCCCGCATTTGCATAAACATCCACTTAAGCGACAATTCGCGAAAGATTGAACCGCGTCGACTAATTTATTCGAGGCAAGAAGGTTGAAATTACGAACAGTTAATCCCGAGACAGCCCGTTGGTAACAAAGCGACGTTGGCCGTGCAACGAAGCGTAACCAGGGGGCCGAGGAGGCAGCGTCTGCCGAAATGCCGTTTCGAATGGCGGCCATGTTAATGCGGCCAAAGACAATTGCGTTCTCGTGTTCCCTGGAAAGTGCGTTCCTTTTCTCCTCGACGAGAGCCTCTCCTGGCGGATTCCTCGCGGTGTTTCTCGCAGATAACAGTCGGGCTAACGTTCGTGGCGAAACACGGGTGGTCGCCGAGGCGTGACACCATGACGTCATTGGTCCCATCGTGCCACACGCTTCTCCGCCAATACGAAACTCTTCGGCCATAACGTGGCGTTACCGACGATATAATATTCCCTACGACTCGATTTATATCGGTCGACTCGTACTGCGAGTACAGACTAGTACTGAGAGAGCTTGAAACGGTTTGTAAATACGACTCGTTAGTGCGCGATATTTTTATTGGAAAATCACGACTTTCAACATGTAACGAGAATATTCAAGGAGAGTTCCTAATCGTTTGACAAACGCGCGGCCGTCCCCGTTTCCAAGCTGTTTACATCTGCGACAGGTGCAATTTTCGTGGAGAGCGCTCGTAATCTCGAAACAGGGGCCCCATGCAACCTGCTGATTCCACAACGAAGTCTTTATATAAGTGACAACGTTCCTCGTTACACGCATCTCGGCCACCAACAAGATCGTAGCAGATAGGACAGCGAATGTCACGAGCAAAACGCGAGAACGTCGATCGACGACTGCTTTATATCTCGATATCGAGAGAACCTGCTCATAAAAATACTTGTGCATTTGCCATAATTGTCCATGTCTCCTCGTGCCTCGTCTTATCTTAACTTTCATAAACCGAACCGTTATGAAGTTTCTCAAAGTAATTTCAATAAGGAACATGTTCCTCCGCCTTCTTATGAATTTTATTCCCATTCAGCTTCCACTCTTCGGTTAATTATCGTTCGTCGTTTTCACCGGTGGTCCCAGAAAAATGAATCGTAAACGGTGTTCGATGCAACATTTTGGAAAAATGTTTCTCGAAAGTTGTTAGATTTAATGATCTAATGTATTTTGAAATCCATGTCTGTTTGGTCGCTGTGTATATTTGTGCGAATTAACCTGAAGTGTGGCACAGTTGCCATTGTTTTAATCGCACAGACGATAGTCTTATTTTTTATCGAGCGGTTCAACAGTTTCTTTTGTCGTCAATTTTATTACGTTTTTCTTTATAAATAAATCATTCTAAAAACTCTGTGGAAGTTATTCAACAAAAGTAATGTATATGAAAATATGGTCATCCGAAATCGCAAGAGCAGAAAGATACGCAGATTTGCAAAGTCGAAGCGACGACAGAAGGAAAGAACAAAAGAGAAAAGGAAGAAATAAAGACAGAGGGAACAGAGATGAGAGCGGAGAAGGGTAAAAGAGCAATGCAGAGAAGAGAGCAGAGTACGAGAGGAAAGAGGAGAACAGGATCATCGAGGATTGGACAAACGAAACTCCTCCCGCGTTATCTGCGTCCAACCTGCACCCACGCATCAATTCACCGCTGCGAGAGCTGCGGAAAGAGTAAAAGAGACAAAGCGATCAACTCGAGAGAGGGAAAAACCGATCCTCCACCATGGCTCGCATCTTTACTGCGCTAACGTCGATGTCGACCGTCAGCCATGACCTCGTACGATCGCGACTGACAACTCGACGAGTCATGCAAATTCGTTGCGCAAAAAAGGGGAAAATAATGGCGAGACTACGTCGAATCGTTCGAGCGTATCCTTTATTTCGTATACGTTCAAGAGTATCGAACGATTCTTGCAGAATATTTTTCCAACGAATAATCTTTCTTCGTTGAAACTATCCCAAACTTTAAAACATACACAACCCCAAGATTCAAAGTTCAAAGACCTCGAAAATCCAATGTTGAATACATCTTTCAATTTTCTCGGCTATAGCAATTGTATATCGATTACGCAGAAATCGCAAGACTATCGATAGCGAAGCTGTGCAATAAAGATTCGATTTAAAGTTTGTCAGTGGCTCGATCCACCGCATCAATTCAATTTGCACCGTCGTTTGTGGGAAGGAATTGTTTCTCCGGGAAACCGCGTTTATTTATCGACCAGGTAAAAAATATCTCTTGTCCAGATTTCGCGAAGATCGAGAAAATGAAGGCAGAGATTTATGGAATTTACGAAAGCTGATCGAGCAACTGTCTCTGCAACTCGCTCTATCCACCGTGCACATAAATTCAATCAATTAGCCGGCTTTTAACGTGGGCAACCATCGAATCATCCTTGTTAACTCTCCCGGTCGAGGCTGGATTTTATTTTAACAAGATTTGTGTTCTTGATGCTACGGAGAGTCTGTTTCGCGATGCGAAATACATAGAATGTATTCGTTACTCGCATTCCTCGAATGTTTACCATTCGTTCGCGGTTTCGTTACGATTCGCTTAGAAAATTCGTTCTTTAGATGTTTCTTGCTTCTGCTCCTTTTGCAGATGACTCTTCTTTGCATTAATGATGCTTGCAGTGTGGCTGATAGAGCAAGATCAAAAAATGTTTAACAAAAGACAATGGGTATAATTATCGTGACGGATATTGTGGAGATAATTCATGCTATTTCGTTAACTACCGATCGGTTGAACGAACTCTTACAATACCCGATCGTGCTTTCTTTTGCGCGACTAACCTTGTGAATCGCTATAAATAAAAGAGAAAAAATAATAAAAAGAGAATTCCGTAAGTTTTCTCTCGAGTTGGCGAGCCATTGAATGCAGATGAAGAGGGAAGCCCCGGAAGCGACGATAGTGGGTGCCAGAAAATCGAGTCTCGATTTATGGCTCATTGAACGCGACTTTTCTTCGGGGACGCGAACGAGTGGAAAAGTTAGTTGAAACTTGAACGGTCGATGGCAAACATCGGAGTGGTACCGTTATCCATGCCCCACGGCCAATCGGCTACAATCCGATTGTGCCTCTTGTTTTTCCTACTCGTTGCTCGGCCAGTTCCTCGCCAACCTCGAACCTGTTCCACGAGTGCTTCTGCCAGGGCACGGGCTTCTCGCGCCTAGCCGTGATCCAGCTTCGATGTTGTTTCGCGTATTTTCAACGAAAATTCAACGCACCGAACATTTATTTAACCTTTGTTCTTTCGACTGCGTTTTTATTTCATAAACTGTAGACGGTGACGAATTTCTGTTGGACGAGAATCTAATTCGGGAGGCTTTTTACCGAGTAATATTCTTGCATATACGAGCATTTATAATTTTTATATTTTTATATCACCTTAATTCCAGGATATTTTTTCGGTGGAAGAAAATTTAATTTACACACGCGTGCAAATATAAATATCAAGAAGTTGTACAATTACACTTTAAATAAAATATATACTTCTATTTCTATTTATTTTATTGAATCAATGCTGTAAATTTCAATGCAACTTTTGCATCGCGTCGTTCCTCTCTATTAAAATTCTCATCGAAGGTACCAATGACACAATTAAAAAAATGAGAAATCCCATAAAATGCGTCGGCACGAAAGCATTAATTATAAAGATGACAGAATTTGCGGGTACGAAAAGACGCATAACTTAAGAAAAATTTGAACGATGCAGCTTAGGCTGCGATACGTCGAGATTATTGCGAGCCACTAAATTGCACGTAACTGTATCGAGTATCGAGCACGCCACCCAGATTATACGTATTAAGATCCTCCATATTAGATTACTCGGAGCGTATCTCGAGAACAAGATCAAGGTTGCTTGGTATTCGTAGGAAAAACGTAATTGCCAACCAGCCGCATAATTCATCGTCTGATTCCCTTCGTTATATCTATTCGAGCTGCACAACCAGATTAGATTGTCGTTCGATCAAGTAATTGAGTGTTTAGAACAGAATATAATCTCGCGATCAAGGAACAATCGTGTTCGACCTCTAACCCCTTATGTATCAATTACTTCTTCGTCGAATATCTGATTTAGAGATTTGCGGTGATTAGGGGAAGATAGCCTAAATTGGACCAATTTTATATTATTCACTATATAAAAGCACGAAAGAAAATCAGTCATCAATCAATTATAATTTGCACAGTCAACGATTGAATAATAACATTTCAAGTTTTTTCGTCTGTTTTAATATTGTAGCTATAATTAGTCAATTCTGTCTGACGCACCTGACAAGTCATAGTGCAAGGGGTTAATATTATACAAAAACGTCAGACTAATATAATCTCCTAAAATTTGAACAAGAAATTATAGATAGATAAGTAAGCTTTGTGATGATATAATAACATCTGTAATTACGTACATTTGGACCAATTGGCTTTCACTCTTACATCAAAATAACAAATTTTCTTCGTAGTCAAAGAAATAACTCTCTGAAAGTAACCATGAGACGTTTCTTCACAAACACGATTACATTAACCTCGTCTATATCTACGTATAAGTTGCCTATCTGAAATCGCACAGATTTAATCAATCTTTAGATATCACAGCGGTCCAAATTAGGCTACCTTCCCCTCTCCTTTGGCGGGAAACGCTCCTCATAATCGAAAAGATAGAGCATAAATCTCACGTCTGTAATCGCGACGCATCTGGTGCGTCATAACGGATCATAATCTATCCAGGAAAACAAGTAGCCTTGCACCGAATACAAGCTAAAAGTGGCGAGATAAGTTCAATATCTGGCATGGGTGGTGTTCCAGGCGCTGAACACGAAATAACGCCGACACGTAGGACGCCCCACGGGGCCACTGGTGAACGGCCTAGAACACGCTCTGGTCCGTTGCTCTTACGATAAATTTCCACCCGTGCCGATTTCCGGTTTCGCCCGGGAAACGAATGACTCTGCCGTGAGACCGTGGCTGGCTACCAGTTTCGAGCAACAGGTTGCACGCGAGAATACGCGTACCACTACTTCACGCCGATAATTGCTCGTGTTTTCCGTTTCGTTTGCCACCCTCGATGATTTCGGAGATATCGATTGAGAAATCGTGCTCGATAGAAACGCCGATTTCTCGTATATTAATTAGCAATGACCTTTGAATGGGCACTTTCAACCGGTATTTCTATCGAATTAATATATTTATCGTAAAAATTCCGAAACTTTTTCACCTCTCCGAGATCACTAATTAGAGAAAATGATTACTTTGTACGCTATCAATAAAGATAAGTGGATCCGTAGTATCTCCGCAAAAAAGTTAATTATCTGAATGGACGTTTTTATGGAATCATTATTGAAGGATGTTTTCTTGCAGTAAGCCAATAAAGTTTTTGAATAATTAACTACCAAAATAGAGCACCCCGAGCAACATGTTCTAATAGATCAGGTGCAGCTATTTATGAAAGTGCTTGTTATAAAAGCTACCTGCAACGATAGTCTTCCTCCTAATCAAAGCACATTACGCTCCCGGATAGAAGTTGCCTATTTTTCCTCCAATTTCAAGGTAATTTTCGTCCCGGTTTGCCGAGTCAATGGCTCTAGCAGAACACTCGAAGCTATAACGCGACTATCCGTCGAAGTGGAGCGCCTATTAACGGAGCCACTTCGACAGAAGCTTAGATCATAGGGCACAAAGTATTTTATCGGTGGAGAAATCTATTTTGGGGGCTCCTCGAGCGCGAGCAGAATTCATCTTCGTTGACAGGATCGTTCGTCTCGACGTCGTCGGAAGAATCGATCCGTGAAACGTCCCTGTGTTTCGTCGTTGCGATCGGGTTTCGAACTGACACGTTTGCTCGAGTACTTTGTAATTTTAAAAAGAGAAATGGCATTTTGCTCCCGAGCTCAGAATTCCTCGCGAGTCGATTTAACGTAACAACGACTGTTCCAAGGATAAAAGCAAACCTTGTTCAGCACTTTTCCAACTCGATTGATAATTATCTCGTGTTGCGTATCATCGAGTTGATGAAATACGGTTAATTCGATAGAAACAAGTGTCAGTCTCGCGCGAACAAACGCATACGCGTGAGTCAGAAGTCGATCAAGAAACGAGGTCCGTCAGGTGTTAAAAATCAACCACATTCTCGAGGAGCAACCTCCCTTTACCCTTTCCAACCTATCTGACGCAATGCACGCGTTCGAGCAACTTTTTGATATCCCAGTATGCGAACGGTCGCTTACAGATACCTATTCTCTCCGACTATTCAATGAATAATGTTAGGGCAATTCGGTCAATGCTCGTGTAATACTAGAACGCGATACCACCCGTTGCTCCCGACAAAACGATACTACTTTCATCGTAACCTTCGTTTAATCGATCCTCTTTATAGCCTCGCTAACACATTTACGATCGAAGATTTCTTCAATAAATCCTTAAAAACGAAGCTAACGAGAAAACTTTTCTTCCTTAGGCAGATTTATTGTACCAGATATTTTGATGTTACGTATGTTGAATTTTCATAATTGAGTGGCAAAAATAAATTTGAATCGATATTATAAAACGTCGGTAATTAGAAGTCGATAAATTTGAACATTAAATTATCGACTATTAACTCGACTATTCACTCAAATATTAAAATAAAATAATTGTAATATTGCGTTATGTGCTTGTTTTCTTCATGAAATTTCCTTATTACATCTTTTACAATTACAAACATGTATAAAGAGTTTAAAAGTTATAAGTGTTTAATTTAATTTTATAGTATATTCCATTAACGTAAAACCAGCAAGATGGTGCAATTTTGGAAATTCGTAAAGTACCGAAATATCAAAAGTTCGATAAAGGAACACGTCATTTGCCACAAGTTCATAATTGCAAACGCGTTTCAGGTAATTGCAAAAAATTTCGCAACGCTTTACGTAACGTTCGTTTGAGATTTTCGATCGCTTTGTCCTTCGTGTCGGCGACGATATAAATGACCACTGCAAATAGACGCGTACCAGATGCTCCTCTGTCGATCGAATAAATATATATTTTCGCTCATCAACGGTCGCGGACGATTATGTCGTTCGCGAGCTGCCAGATATCAATTTGGCAGTGAAGCTCTGCCAAAGGGAACCTGTTGCCGTTGCCAGACTTTCGGAAATTTTATCGAAACGTTGCGCAATCCGTTGACAAAGCGAAGATATATCGGCCACGAGAGAATTAACTCTTTGGGGCACGGTGGGATTAAAAGTGTCCCGCCTTTTTTATGTATTTCAATGGTGGGACATTTTTAGTCCCTACTGCAAGAAATCTTGCAGTAGCTGCATGTGCATAGGTTTTATTTACGTAAAGCAGTTGGTAATGTTTCCAAATAATGTTACAAACGTATTCATTGTGTTGGCAACATTCAATATGCAATTAATGGCTGAGCAATTGTTATAAACGAAAGGTTTATAGCACTCAGATTTGTTTTTTCTTAGTTTCACGTTAAAAATCGCAGAGGTAATTTCTACAAAAATTAGTTCATAAGCGAGTAACGATTTTTATAATATAAATCAATGGTTAAATTTGTTTGCAAATGATGAAAGTATAGTGGGATTTCAATTGTCTCACCATAGAACTTGTGCAGTAATACAAACAAAATTTTTCTTTATTGTTTATGTTGTATATTCTTAACAATTTAATTAATTCTTACTATTTTGTTATATTTTTACATAATGTTATTAATTAATAAAAATTTACCAAGTTTGTTTCATTTAAAACCCTATAATATTCCTGTGCAACATGTGTTTATTTTTGATCTGAAATCCTGTGCCACAAAGGGTTAAACGACGTTGCATCGGAAGGAAGCCGATAACCGGCGGTAAATACTCCCGAGAGCAACTCGCGACAGTTTTGCTCTTGAACCACGTAAAGATTAGGTTCGGAGAATGAACATCGTTAGATAAGGTTGTAAAAATAAATTGGTGAATTCAGGTAAGCTATCTAGGACATTAAAATCGGCAGAGGCAGCGAAACGCGAAGCTAGGAGGAGAGGAAGCAGCCGGAGGAAAAGGTGAAGCGGCAGATGCAGCGGCGCCGAGGAGGCAACCAGAGAGAAAAGAGGGAACCGGTAGGAAGAGGTTGCCGGTAGGGAGGCGAAGAGGACGATGGAGCGAGCCTAAGCTCGTCGACTTATAAATAAATCTCGATCGCGTGGCTCTCCCCTCCACTGTCCTCTCCTTCACCTGCCTTCTCTCTCTTTCTCAACCCTTCCTTTCCATCCCCCTCTTCTAGACCCTTTCGTACTCTTCCTTTTTCAACCATCTTTTTGCTTCTTTTACCCCTTTACATGCTTCTCTTCCTCTCCCGTTCGCAACATCCACCAGAGGCCTGTGTACTGTTCGCGGATCGCGAACACCGCTGGAAACGCGCCTTATCGCGGACGTTCCTTGTCCTACCTTAAGTCCGGATGCCAAAGACCGCTCCTGGAGATCGGGATCTGTACTACACCGTTCCTCGCGATATTTCCGCGCGGAGAAATAACGTCGAAACTTATTTCCGCCACCTGAACATCTTCGCGGTAATATTCCCTGCTAGGCCTTTCGTAGATTCTTCGAGAACTTAGGTAATTCCCTGATACCTGTTCCCGGAACGTATTTATTGTGATCGAGACCGAACTTTCGATTGTAACTTCGTCCCAGGTATAGACTAAACGGAGCGATTTTAACACAGAATCTCTTGGGGATATTCTCGTTTGAAACTTGTTACACTTACATACGCGCAGAAATGTTGCACGGCTGGGTGTGCTGCATTTTATGAGAGTCGTATAAAAAGGGTAATTGTATGCGATCGGATGCAGAGATGTCAGTGAACTTTACGGCGAATATCGAGCAAGGTAGATCGATACGGATAAGAGCGCTATTAGAAAATCGACACGGGTAATTTCTAAGTCAAGTTTGAATTAGGAAAAGAGAAGGCTGACTTTGCCGTAGAACGCGAGACAACGATCTGAGACACGGCGACGTAACGCGTGGAAATACGACACGGGGAAACATAAAATGTAGCGATAAGACGAGCGACGTTAGTCTGCTTGGAAAGAGATCGGTATCGATCTTTGATATTTCACCGATTATCACGGACTTCCTACAGTATGAAAGCTCGTACGAAAGTAAATTCGTTTAACCGACGTTATAAACAAAATCTGATATGCGTTAATATCGTTTAAGTCACCGAGATGTACCTCTACGAGTTATCGTTCGAGAATAATTCGCAATATCTGCCGACACGACTGAACGGTTCGATAGCGCGTATATTAGGATCGAAAGAACAGAGATTGGACGTGTACAGGGTGTCAGACATTCGATAAAGCGTTACAAGCAACCCGGTGAATAAATCGAAAGTGGCGAGACGTATACCGACCGATAATGGATCGTAAAAGGAGCGTCGGGGGTCGGCGAATATCGATGCTCTACACCGGCTCGGTCGAGGGTGCAACACCTTTAAGCATAATCATTTGCATCCCGCCGTTATCGGCAACAAATCGAGTACGGAACTCGTTTCACCTAGCCCCATACACCATAGCTTGTAACACAGAAGGGAACTCGAACTCGAGCACCTCTCGCTCGCACCGTCGTGACCTTATACTTCTTGGCAAAACCTGTTCGGCTTCCTCTGTACTCGTTGCGCGGCCCGCGACGCCTCCCGGCGGAATCAATTATTTATTTCGTTCTTTTATTTGTTTAACGTTCGCGTATCGCGCTAATCAACGCGCTTCGAACGCGTCCGCTCTCTGCTCGTACCAGCTTCAATTGGTGACCTCTCTTCTGTTTTCTCCGCGAACTATATTCTTTCGTACATCTCTCGTTTTGGGTAGTCTATTTTTTCTAAGAGAGAAGTCCTGTATCTAAGACCTGGACGAGATTTCAAATGGAAATCTCTAATGATGACACCGCTATCATCTCTAAGGATGACACCGCCAATATACTTTCCAGTTTTTCCTACTGTGTTAATATCGCGAACGAAAGCACTTTGACCTTTTCTACGATATATTTCCGGAGAACGAGCAAATTACCGCTGCTAGCGTAACATCGCCCCTGTCGAGCACAGATTAATAACGAAACATCGAGTTCTCCAGCTTTCTTGACTCTAGTCTACGGTTAAATAGAGTAGTGTATGTGCTCGGTCGTTATTCGCGTGTCTGGTCTTTATCTTTGTCATCGTATGGTGCTCGCAAACTTTATTTCTAGAGCTAAACACCGTTGCAGCTGCGAGAGTACATACCGGTAATTCTTATGGATGCTCTTAACCCTTTAGCCTATAACGAGTCAGACTCGTGACGCAAATGTGACAAAACTAAATCGTAATTGCAAAAAGACTGAGTTTTGAATAATTGCAGTTTGCAAAATTTAAGATTGCTAAATCCAAATTACACTTAATATTTAAACATTCTTTAGTTGCTTTAATGCTGTAGTAATAATTAGGCAGCTCTGACTGACGCACCTAGCGAAAATCGTGTAGAAGGAGTTAACACTAAAACTACCAAACCGTCCACAAGGTATACATTTTGTTAAAATACATTCCTTGAAATCAGCATATATTTTCATCAAGATAAAACTTAAGTGTGCCAATTAATGTTTCGTCGTTCGTATATTTATTTTTTAACTTCATTTTTAATTTCAAAGTAAGTGTACATTATATGTCGGTTTAGTGTTAAGCATTAGGATGCAATCCCAGAACTTTGAACCTATCTAGCACTTTGGAACTCTAGGAATAAGAAAATTTGTGCGGGTCGAGAAAAGCGGAAATGTTGAAAAATGTGAGAATACCGATGTTGAATTCTAGAACGAGTAAAGGAGGCCGAGCTAAGAAGATGAACCTAAAGAGGCCGCAGGAAGGTCGTTCGAGAGCGTAGCGGAGGAAAAGGGACGAGAGAGCGTGCAACTGGTGCATCGTGTTGGACGAAGAGGACAAGGGTCGAGAATGAACCGGGAGGAGAAAAGGACGAGATGGAAGAGGGAAAGAAGAAAAAAGGAAACGACTGGTCCAGAGCGGTTACAAGAACGACCTGAGGCTAACTGGTGCGTGCCGGTCGTGTGGCGAGCGAGCAAAACCTGGTGGCAGAGGGGAAGCACGAGAAGTGGACGGATGGGTACTTGAACCGCTGTCAACTGGTTTACTCGGCCACTCCCACGCATCAGCTGTCCGGCCGATCTCCTCGAAACAGCCTCTTCTCTTACATAATCTGAATTACCGGCTCCCAGGCTTTCCGAGTCGATTTTTAGATTCGCCGAAAACACCGGCCTCGAGAGATGCCCATTTTGTGCCGATACTTTTCGCGTTCGCCACTAGAGGGACATTCTCGACGCCTCTGTTTACTTTCTCGCGAGCACTCGATTGAAATTCAACACTAGATTTACGGACATTTTATGGTCACTTTACTTAAATTTTAACTAAAGTAGAAAAATAAATAAATTCTTTTGATGAAAGTTGACATCTTTACAAAAATTTCTTAACAAGTTCTGTCATTTAAAATAGACCTATTATCCGTCATTTTGACGGGTTCCGTAAATCTAGTGTTAAGTACAACCCGGCGATTAAACTTATTTTTCCTGTGTCCGTAAATCGAATCGATCGGTTAGATGCATTTCGCGTTTCCTGTACCAGTCGTTTCGAGAGGTGATTCCTGGGCAGCAACCGTGAGAATTCGGAGAATGGTCCGTCCTAATTGAATGACGCAAGAAACCGATGGTCGAACGAATTTTTCATCGGGCCAACTGGTCGGTCCGCTTTTTTTTGCGGTGGCAGCATCAGCTGAAGAAGAAACGCGAATCGGGCCCGTTCGAGGCCCAACACCGTAACCCGGCAAGATTCAGAGGACGCTGACACGCGCGGCCAACGCGCGCATTACCAGCGAATCGTACTCTGAAACCGAACACCGCCGCTTTCAAATTACCGCAAAAACACGCTCGATTTATGGGAACCCTCGGGAAAAAAACGAAAAATCACCGCGCGTACAAAGAACGCGTTAGATGACTCGAAAAGAGTACTCGTAGGTTTAACGAGCTTTTCCAAGAAAGCCATACGCGCTGCGCGTACTCGCTCTTTGCCAGATGAATCGCATAATCACGCGGACGCGAATGTCTTGTAGCAATTTAACGGAAACAAGCAAGCAAATTCATCATCCTGTTCGTGGCGAGAGACTCATCGCAGCTAGCCGTCGCCTATTGGCAGGCGGATGCGGTTTTACGAGCGAGATCCAGAAATCACGATGATTTCCGCCAATGCAACGCGAGCTTCTTATCGGTAACGCGCCGTTGATAGCGTGTCCGAACCAACCGCACAGGAGGAAACCTCGTTTCGCGCCTTATCGAGCCAGATTCTTTCGTTGTTGCGCTAACAAGAGACCTTGTTTCGTAGTTAGCGAGAACGACGAGTTTCGGCCCGAAACGGAATCGGTGATATTAATTTTCGTGAAACGACAGCTGATTCAGTACAGAGTCCCGAGAATTTCAATCGATTCACCGACGAACTGGAATGACAAATGAACGCGAGCTTGTACGACGTTGATTCTCGAAAATAAAATAATTCGATGATATGACAAGTAAAACAAAGTAAAGATCACGCGAATAAAAATCGCGCGAACGAAACTTGTTACACACTCGTTCGTTAACAAGATCCATTAATTTATGCAAATAAAGTAGTGGATGTCGACTGGAGAATCGACGTTTACACGCTGCTAAATCGTTTCGAACTACTACTATGTTCGATGGCAGCGTGTTAACGATATTGCAAATATCGACGATTTAATGTAACGCGTATAAATTTCTGCTAACGCGAACAAACCAGACGCGTAAACTTAATTGGAATAAACTCGAATGCAACTGGACGTGGATGACTTACCGGAATAACTTAAAACTTCGAGTTGATCTTTTGATCGAAGATAACTGTCGAGAGAAATCATTTATATATCGACGATACGCGACCATATGCGAGAGTTTTATTCGTCGAATTTTTCTCGGGGCAGAACCGCAATCAATTACGAACGAGGGCCCCATACACGCACGGAAGGAGCAACGCGAGCAATTATCGTAGCGATTAAGGGGCTCCCGTACGTGCACGGACGAAATTATCGTTGATATGTAATTTTCTTCCATTTTTCTATTTCTAGGATCAACGATCGTTACCGCGCGGTCGCGATTTCTGAACGTCTGTACGAGAAACGCCCTCGTTTCTCTGATTGATCATCGAGCAAAACACCAGGAACATTAAACGAAATGGAATTTTACAGAATTTCTTAACGCTAAAACTACCAAGCCGGTCAAATGATCGCTCCATAAGCTTCTTATTATAACAAACACATTTTGTTAAAATACATTACCTAAAATCAGAATTGATTTTCGTCAAGATGAAAGACAAATGTGTGTACTAATTTATGTTTCGTTGTTTGTTTATTTATTTTTTAACTTCATTTTTAATTCCAAGTAAAGTACACATTATATGCTGGTAGGTTTAGCGTTAACACGTTGACTGCCACACGAAAGTAATTTTCAATTGCTTTCAGTAGTGCTTTAATTCTTGATCAGTTTTTGTAAATATTTGCACAATATATTGTTACATTTATTTTCCATAGATCCATGTAATTAATGCGAGAATTTGTGGTTAGTAAAATGAATAAATTTTTAACAATATACATGCTAAATCAGTATAGATATTTAAGTGTCACCCATATAAGGGTGACAATCAACATGTTAAATAGAACCTTCGTATCGTAATATCGATGAAGTGTCAGCCAAAAGAAACGCATGAGAAACTCGAAATAATTTCCAAGGTTTCGCAATGGAAATAGTACGAATATCCTAAGATAATATCCGCAAATAACAAGAAACAAGGAATAAAAAATAATTATTCTATTAAGTATCCTGATAAAAAAGAATAATTTTCAAATACAACAGCGCGCATTAAAGGATAACAGGCTGCCCATAACGTTCGATGAAAAATCGTGGCTAAAAGAGCGTCGAAGTAATTATCGTGATCACCCCTATATATCTGCTCTCCGGGCGAAATTATCCGTGGCGTGTAATTTTCTGTGTCGAGGGGGTCAGGCCGAAGCCCTTGCCACTAGCGATGGCTTTCCGATTCCTGCTTTTCGAACCTTCGAACAATTCGATCAACATTCACTGACAATTCGGAAATTAATCCTAGTCAGGAAATTTTATTTCTATAAACAAACGTCCAGCTTTCTATCGTCGAGAATTATTTTATTCAAGGTTAATTTAAAAAAAAAAAAATTAACTCAAGGTCACTATTTAACTCGGAGGAATATTTGCAAACTAAAGGAGAAAGAAATGAATAATATTTTAAATGTAAAGTTAGTCCGAAAAATTCTAAAAATGTTGAAAGGTGTTATTTCGAAGCCATCGCTAATAAATACGAAACTCGGAGCAAAGGATCCGGATGGTTTCGGGAGCAGCTGAAAATTAATACATAATGATAGTCATGGCTGACGGACGGGGATTGTTATTGGGAAACGGTAATCGAATTCCAAAGAAATATATCAGACATTCTTAATACAACGGAGAGAACTGGTTCTCCGGCAAAGTAAAAGAAAAATTTCCGCTACGACTCTAATCAGCTATTAGTCAGCAAGTAATATGAAAATTGTCGGATCCAGTACAACGAGTCATTCGCGTGATCGATTCTCGAGCAGAAATTTAAAGATTCCATATTTTGAAATCTGCATTGCGCTCCGTGCACGTGATATCTGCATAAAGGTCCTGAACGACAGCGAGAAGGCTATGCTTAACAGTGAAAGATATCCAATTTTCAATAAACAAGGAATATTTACATATTCCATAAGCGATTGCAAGTACCATTCAAGATCCACGAAGGAAAATGCCTCGACAAGATCCAGAGTAACCGTAGACGGCAACTCGAAGACTCGTCTTGAAAGTTAAAAGAAAATCTTATTTTCTAACAAATCACGAACACTCGCACGCTCGATAAGTGCATTACGAATGATCGGAGAGAACACGACCATCCAGGGAGAAAAGTGTCCGCAAGGACAGGACTCGGACTTAAGGAGCGTCCAGATTAGGCAAATAACTGGATCTCGGACGCTCGAGGAATCTGTTATTCGTAAATTTCCGAATTAACCTATGATTCTGTTCTGCAGTTGTATCATAGCTAACTAATTATTGCTGTAATCTTAACCCCTTAAACTGCAATTTACATACAAAAATCGAAAGCGTAAACAAGCTTCACGTATGTCCTGATCGTGCGATGAGCTATGCCTATAATATTTATGTTTGACCCAATCTATGCCCGTAGTTGTAGGCTAAGGGGTTAAGGAAGAGAATTCAGGAATTCTAGGAACTGAAAATTTGTAAAATTTGAAAATGCTTCGAAGTAGAAGGTAAATGGATTCGCCTGTTTTAATGGTAGATAGTCGTTAGCCTAGTCTGAACGCGACTTTACTCGCGAGCGGCAGGTCTCGGAGCAGAGCTGGTAAAATGGTAATTTGGAGGGGAACGAAGAGGAACACGCTGGTCGAGCGCGTAAGGACGGCCACGCGAGAAGAGGCGAGTTTTGCACGCACACTTATCCGCGTGTCCAAAGAGAGAGAGTAGTATCCTGTAGAGCGGTGTACGAGGAGTAGCGCGGCTAGTTTTTCTCTCTATCGGAGGATGAATGAACCCCGCAATTTGTTGGGAGCGAGGACCGAGCGCAACGCTGCTATCCAGGCCCCATTATCTCTATAATCTTTCGCGAGACCAGAAGCTGCGCTCCAATAGAAGCCTCGACCGGCAACAACTTAACCATAATATACCGGAGCACCGTATATCCCATAAGGCAGATATACACCGTATAAAACCGAGCCGACTCTAGCCGGCAAGGAAGCGCGCTTCTCCCTTATCATGTACATATTTTTCTTGGTTAAGTCGTCAAAGAGATGCATCTAATGAGACGTGTATCTCCTACAGGTATAAATTAATTCTTTCGATACGATCAACGTACAAATGGAATGTAGTTCGGCTACGTAGCCAACCAATGATTAGACCGTAAGTTATAGTTCGCTACGATTTAAACCGTCGTTTTCAATTTACTTTCTACATTCCTATTGACGTATATGTACCCTCTTCTATTTCCGACGATCTAAATTTTCATTTTTAAACGACTTCGAAAAAGGAAGTTACTCAATTCGATCAGTATATTTTTTTTTTCTATGTATGTTTGCTGATTTTGCAAAAAAACCGGCATCTTTTGAAAAAAAATTTCTGCGATTTTAGTGCGCTTTTAATATGTTATCACGGACATGATTCTGAACAATTTTGTTCATGTACAAATTTCACGGAAAACTTTTACTGAGGTATTTTTTATTTTGCGCCACGTCCGAAAGGGTTAATACAATAATTTGAAACAAGCATTATTTAATTAATTCTATAATAGTGCACTGTATAAACACAGTGAAACAGACAATAGTGGAAATTATTAGTAGAAGAATAATAACCTCAAAAGAACTCATTTAACATTTTAATTAATATTTTAAAGTTGCTGTTTGCAAACAGTAAAATGCCCTTCGAGTGCAAAGGGTTTACTACCTAACGAGTGAATAGGTTTCGTTCATATTACGTAATTGTATGACTGAATGAAATAGAAATAACTTCATTAGGAAATAGAAATTATTTTATACTTTTCAGTGCATTTCGAAGTCGGTGTTTTTTTCTTAAAATTATTTTTGTACATCTCGAAAAAAATAAAAATGTAGAAAAGCGTAATTTTATAAATGAGGGAGATCAATTTTCAAGTGTTCCGCTCGCGGAAGATGAAAGTGCTCTTGGCAACCATAAAAAAAATCATAACCGTAAAGAAATACTTGGAAGAATTTTCCGTCCATCGAACGCGTTACGCTTCGGGTCGATTATTTTTCCCGCAGGTTCGTTCTCCAAAGCAACGAAAAAGGGACGAAAAAGGACGAGCGATTCCGCCGTATAATTTGCGGGTATAGAGAAACGCAACGAGCCGCGTGTCTTAGATCCTTCGCGTAGAGGATGGATTTAAAGAGGGTAGGGTGAGCTCGTAACATATAAAGGGCGCAAGATAATCAATTACCCCAGCTACCGACTTCCCGAGAGAGCAATAACATCGAACCTGGCCCCGGTTGTTGCCGGTGCACCTCGTGTACCTGTTGCAACGCCGTATATTTAATGGTTACCCCTAATCGTCCACGCCCGGTCGTTTCGAGCCTCTTTATACTTTTCCAACAGACCTGCCGTTTCAATGTAAATTCCCTTGTTCGGACCCGTGTGGACTATATGCTTCTACCTTGTCGAAAGCCCGCTTTTTATTAGAAAAAAGATGTACAGGTATTTTCAGGTATACAGGAAATACAAATTAATTATTTACGTCTCGACAATTTCGATAATGTCAGACGACAATCCGGGAGAAATTACTTTTCCTACGAATTATGAATACATCGAACGAGTTAACCCGGTTAAAATTATAGGAAAGTGTATCCAGAACACGATATCTAAAATCTTGAGAAAGAATCATTCGCAGTAAAATGTAACGAGTAACGAAGAGACGACAGGAAAACTAATCTGGAGCACGACGAACCGCGGTAACGATGTCGAAGGAAATCGAACGAGCAAAACGACCGAACGATCTTGCAAGGAAACTCGAAAGAGATCGTAGGCGTGTCCCGTAAATTCAACCGCTCGAACGAGCAGAACAGTCCAAAAGATAAAACTAGCCGATGTATCGAACTAATCAACGACGAGACAAAAACTGCCCTCTTACATGTACGGACGCAAAATTTCTACAAGATTAACGACGCGAAGGTAACGTTCGCGATCTGGATTCCTTCGTCCCCTTCGAAATTGTTTCGACAACCCTTGACTCGCAACGAGTATCGAGTACCCGTCGCTACGCCAGAAACCGAAGCCATCAAGTATATACGCGAGGATAGCTCCGTGTTCCCGTCCTGCCGTATTAAAGCCCGATATTCCACGGCAAACGTTAAGAGGCTCGAAATGGTGAATAAACGTTCGCTCGTAAAACGCGCGGCCAGCCGTATCTTCTAGGAGTAATGGCGCGTACGATACGCACCGGCTATGTGTACCTGTCCCTACTCTCCTTCTGTAGCCGTCTTCTTATCCTGCTCGTTCCTTTTTCAACCTTCCGTGCATTCGTTTCATTCCGAGAAAGCACATCAAATTTCTGCCTTCTCGAAAGACAATATTCCTGCATCCTCTAACGCCTTCATAATTCTGAACCCTTTGACGAGTCTGACTCGTGACGCACTAGTACTTCGTTCGTGATTAATTTTATTGGAATTTTTAATACACATCAAGAGTGTATGTCCAATTATAATTGTCAACGGTTGCATTATAACATATTGACATAACATTTCAAATTCTTTTGTCTGTTTTAATATTGTAGCTGTAATTAATTAGTTCTGACTGATAAATAAGTCGTAGTGCAATGGGTTAAAATACCTTTCTTTTTCAATTTCAAGACACCGGAGTTTGTTCTCTCGATTCCTTTCGTTTAGAGATCCCAACTTTCTATTCAGGTATATCAATTATGATTTCCCTTAAAAAGAAAAAGATCCTACCGATATGGAGACCCTAACGTCCCTGACCTACAACCGAGTACCACCCAGCTCAAACAATTAATTAACGAACATTTTAATTCCATCCACGATGGAACGAACAAAGAGTGAATCGTAATTTTCTCGATTCATTTTTCTTTCTAGATGACCCGGCCGAATTCCGATATCTGTTCGAACGATCGACGAAATCTCGGATCTTTCTATTTGCATCGTTAATGTTTCTGTCGGGGCTAAATCATTTTTCTTCGACACAATGCCGCAACCTGCGAGTTACGGCTACTAAGGTAACACCTGGCCACCGCGATACGATACGAATCAGCTGTACGGCAACCCTATAAAAGACCAGTTAACGTCGAACCATGCTTCGTTACCGACGTTAACCGTCCACTGTCATTTCTTTAATTTATTCTCGCGAAATTATTCGAGGCGAAGCAAAAACGTTCGGACGAGAACATATGGAACTTTCGACGATCGATTTTATAAGACGTCAAATTTTACGCATTGCAGGAGAAAATCTCATCGACCAAGGGTAAATTACGCGAGCGAGTTACGAAACGAGCCTTTTCTTTCACCATTTCCTTCCTCGCCATGCATCATTACGCTAACGCGTTAACCTTTTGTCGAATTTCGTAATACCTCCAGAGGAAATCCTTACAAGAGAGGATATCTTTGTCGGCGATCGATAAATCACAGGACGTGTGACTCGAAAAATCTGCGAGTATACTTATCTCTGATCAGAAAAATGAAAGTAACATTACATTCGTTGAAATCGTCGAAGCTCGATTGGACGAGCAGAAAAACATCTCTGAACCCTTGGATTTTTCTAAAGACCATAAGTAAGCATGTTTCGGAAGGTTCTCTAACGAGCGAGGAAATCGCAACGTCCCGCGAAATAGCCTCGAATTTCCTTGGACGTCGATGTCGTATCCTTTCCGAGGAACAGGATGACCCCGAGTTCCTTACCCCCGGCCACGGGAGCCACGTAGTTTACCCCTACCAGACGAGCCGTCTCTTTTCGATCGATGAAAACGAAGAAAGACGAAGGAGAGGCTCGATCGAGGGCGTCGGGGCATGGAGGGAGGAGGAAGGAGAGTAAGTACCCCCACCAGGAGGCTAGTAGCCACGCGAGTTCATTCATGAGATCGTGGGAACGTGGCTCACGGTAGGTCCGTTTTACCCCATCCTCCGGCTCCTTCAACTTCTCCTTCCTCTACGCTGCTGCTGCTCGGCTCTGCTCCGCTCCGCTCCGATCCGCGCGTTTCTGCTTTCTCTTCTGTTCGCTCGCCTTTCTCTCCGTCTCCCTCGCGCCTATTTCTCCTTGCGCACATTTTATTCTCTCCTTCTCCGTTGGTCTCTTTGAGTTCCTCTGGTAGACCCGCGTTTTGTCTTTGCTCCGGTTGCTGCTCCTTTTGCTCCGTGCCGCGAGACTTGATTTTATTCGAACAGCGAGCCCATTCGGCTCCAAAAATGCTTTTGTTTTCGGGTAATTGCACCGGGACCACGTTCTCACTGGCGTAGCTAACAGTTTTGTTCTGTAGAACAGCTTAATACTTGGCATGCAGCGGGCGTTTTAGAGCTAGGCACTCGATCGAAGACGAAATAACTCAATAAAAGACCAAGTAACTCGACAATCATAAATTGTTGGAAGAAAAAGTGCAAAACGTTGCCCAGCAACACAAACAACACGCACATGTCACACATCCTTGAAATTATACGTATTTAGTACATTTGTGGTTGGATACCCGATAATCACCACAAATCTATTAAACACGTATTTTTACGTGATCCAGTGACAGTCTGCAAAACACGTAAAAATACGTTGCCCGCATACCAAGTGTTAAAGTTCCCTTGTCACGAGACGAATCTAGCCCGGACATCGAAAGGAATGCGACTGCGATCGAAAAAGGATATTCTAATGAAAGGTCTAAGATTACAAGATCGATTCAAAAGAGCGTAATAAAAGTATTCCATAAATTTCCAATTTCATAATGATCTCACGGATGTCTATAAAACAATGTGAAATTGGTTAAACGATTTTAGCGGCGGTTTTTCAAGCGTCCACTTCCGCTGGATTGATTTGTTGAATCGGTGACTGGTAAAGATCTGAATGGTGCAAAAACGGGCTGGTTACTGCAATTTGTACTAAACGGCGATGCGTCGAGTCGATTGCCGTTTGCGCAAGAAACGGAGCAGGTTTTATGTAATTGCGTTTTGAGCGCAATACGGTTTTCTTCTTTTCATCCGACCGATTCTGTCTCAATTTCGCTTATCTTTTCTCGTTGTTCCGAACGTTCGCTTATTCTTTTACCTAATCCTTATTTGTTTAACCTTTTCACTGTCATGCCCGAGATAATCTCAGGCACAGCACTGGTGTTCGAAAATGTCACGTCCGAGTATTACTCGAGGTCATTTTTTTTTTTAGTGCATCGTATTGTTATACCTGAATATTTATCGGGAGTCGTATCATCTCTTTGTCAAACCCGACTGTATCTCGGGAAAAGTTAACCCCTTCCCGTGCCATTTATTTAACAGTTGCGTCAGTCAAGACTATTCAGGGCTACAACATTAAAACGAACAAAGAAAACTGAAACGTTATAACTATTTCATACTCAGGGATCCTTGATAATGTATCTTATGGCTGGATCTAATTTTCAAGTTGAGTATTCAAAATTTGAACAAGGTTTACCACATTTGAACTGTAAGTTCACGAGTCAAATTCGTCAAAGTACGGGAAGGGGTTAATTCAATTCAAATATGTGTACTTAAATCATCGAAATAACTTGACAGTTAAAAGGTAAATCGATAATCGAATCTGATAGCGAACGAGGTATTTCCGCGATGAAACTAAAAAGAGTAAACGGATTTAACCGAATACTATATGTATCCTATTAAAATATCTCGGTAACATTGATACGATTTTCATTTAGCGGGCACCGTATCAATTTCCGATCAGCGAGATCAGGCTCAATTTCCAAGGCGATATTAAACCGTTACGAGCTACTAATTGCCGGACCGGGTTTCGTGGTCGTCCACGGAATAAACCGGCTGCTCGAATCACGTGAGAAAACACGAGAACGAGAAACCAGCAGCCGGGTTATTAGTTCCTGGTCCACCCTCTCCGCGTGTAGCCTGGCTGCCTCTGCTTTGCCTTCTCGTGAATGAACCAGAGTCGCGTGGCGCCTCGTGACGTCACAACCTGTTGCTACCTGTTTCTCTCCTTCTTCCTTTATTCCCTTTCCTCTTGCCATTACCATCTATCTGCTCCTTATCGTTAACCCTCGCCCCTCCTTCACCTTCTTCTACGATAGTTAACCTCTCTCCGCGGATGCGAAGGCGTTTCGCTACACCTGTTCCGTAACTCTCAAACACGAAAGATGCTTTCTCGTATGGAATTGCTCTATCTCGAACGAGACTTTTTACCAAATACAAGAATTTTATGTTGACTACAAGAATCTTATGTCCGATTATCATTTAAAAGTTGCCACAGATCGTAAACCGAAATCGATAAGAATTGTCGTAGAAAATACCGAAATTTTTATCGAGACCTTCAAGGTTTGCGAGAAAAATTTTTAAACTTGCTACGATCCCTGATCAGTGAAATTTTATATGTAACGTTAAATCCGATAGAAATGTTATATCACGAATCTATCGAATGAACAATCTGAGGAATAAAGAGCGTCAAGAGAGCAAAGGGTAGAGTCGAGCATCTGCCGCTTGTTGGAGGTAACGTGAACTCGACAACCCTTATAAAAGCTAGGGAAGATCCCTGTTTTACCCGTGGTAGGTCAGCGAACGATCGCAACGCCGTCTGCGCGCAACGCGTGGAAGCTGAACGGAATCGAGCGGGCAGAAAGCGGTCCGACAGAGGTAGACACCTTCCGGTTTCCATCGGCAAACTTCTAACGGAGCAGAATCATTCTAAGCGATCAACGGGAGGCGACAAGAGCGCGTTCGCGTGCATTTTTCACGAGTTATACTCTATCTTTAAATCCCGCTCAATAAGGTGTCGGAGAGAAAGGTTCGTTTCTATCGAACGCCTCCGACCAATGCCCCCGGCAACATCTATTTAAGGCAAACAGAAACAACGATCGAACGATTAAACTTGGCTCGAATATAATCGGCTACTTTTATCGGCCCATTCATCATTTATCACCGACGAAATTAATCAACGTGTATACGTATCGCCATTATACAACGCTAACGAGACACGAACCTTCGTAATTGGAGGTATCGATTCGAACAAGTATTCTGATCCGATTTGCAAAAATATCGTACGATATTAAACTCTTACGGGGTACAAGGACTCTGTAACGCACCTAGAACTCTGTAAATAAATTTTTAACGCTCGCTTCTTTTGGAGCGCCGAATGCGATATAGCCGATCGGTATCGGAAATTCGTGATCGAGTAACGGTAGAAAAAATACTGCAAGAACGTTGCATATAGTAATTTTACAAGATAGCGGAAATTTATGAGTTTCGGTCGATCGAAAATGTATCGTGAACGGATCATGAATGGATTGTGAATGGATCATGAATAGGATCGTAAGTGGCCGGTGAAAATACCGTGTAGGAACGGTAAGCGAACCGTAAATGGACAGTAAGCGGACCATAAGTGGATAATAAGCGGACCGTGGACGAATCGAGAGTCTTATTAAATAATACTTTGTATCGAAAAGCTAATTTGTAACGTACGCGTTAAAACGCCCGAATATAACGAAAGAACTCCCGTGGGTAGAACATGACACACTGCAACGTCGCTGTTCTGGATTGGTCCTTGAGAGATAAAAAAAAGAAGGTAGTAGTATTCAAAACAAGAATGACGATGAATTAAAGACGAATTTACTGTGGCAGAAAGACACTCGAAGAATTTATATTCCCTCCTAAAAATAGATCATCGATGCATCGCAGTCTGGGTTCGAAGAATGAGCAAGGGAATAAATTATTGATGCAGCTAGCTGTTGGTTGAATGATAAGTGGATTCCAGGGATCGATTCGCGATCGTTTTCGAACGTTTCAGGATAAACGGTCGGACGGTTACCGAAAATAACGAGAACGACGTTCTCTGTCAATCTATTATTATATCGAGATCGACGTGCACCGTCAGGTGTGCTGAAATAAATATGGTAATCGAGATACCGTAACGCTATTACGGTACTCAATGAATGTTCAAAATAATAAGTTTTTCTACCGATCTTTATACTTTATCAAGCTTTCTTATCCTCCAGACTTCTACATCCCTACAATTCGAGGCTCCAGATGTCCACAAATCCCTGCACGTTCTTAGACCTCTAGATATCCAGAACCCCACATCTCATTATTAACACTAAAACTACCAAAACGGTCAAATGCTCCACAAGTTTCTTATTATAAGATGCACATCTTGTTAAAGTACATTTCTTGAAATCAACATTGATTTCCATTAAGACGAAGAATAAATGTGTATACTGATTTATGTTTCATCGTTTGTTCATTTATTTTTGAACTTCATTTTTAACACTGAAACTACCAAACCGGTCAAATAGTTGTCCCTCAAGCTTCTTATTACAAGCAGCACATTTTGTTAAAACATTTCTTGAAATCAGAATTGATTTTCATTAAGATGAAGAATAAATGTGTGTACTAATTTGTTTCATCGTTTGTTTATTTATTTTTGAACTTCATTTTTAACTTCAAATTAAATACACATCTTGTTAAAGTACATTTCTTGAAATCAACATTGATTTTCATTAAGACGAAGAATGAATGTGTATACTAATTTATGTTTCATCGTTTGTTTATTTATTTTTTAACTTCATTTTTAACTTCAAATGAAATACACATCTTGTTAAAGTACATTTCTTGAAATCAACATTGATTTTCATTAAGATGAAGAATAAATGTGTGTACTAATTTATGTTTCATCGTTTGTTCATTTATTTTTTAACTTCATTTTTAATTTCAAATTAAGCACACATATACTGGTAGGTTTAGTGTTAAATTCCTTCATCTCCAGATCCTTATATTCCATTACGATAATACATAGTTATTTTCTCGAGAGAAATGTGCTATGGTATAAACCGTAAAGGAACGAATCATCGAGCAGTAGTCGACTGTCGAAGTTGCGGAGCTCGAGGCAATTTTGAAATCTTGAAGTTCCCTGTTGACGAGAGGCAGCATCTGTCCACGGCAGAAGCGGATAGCGAGGCAAGGCAAAGGGAAAGAAGAAGAGAAGGAGGGGAAGAGTTTGTTTGAAACTGTAAATCGTCGTCTCCGGGGATCGAGGACGTGAGAACTGTATCTGCGTCTGGTCGACGGTAGGTAAGCAAACCGGGCCGAACGAGAGACTGGGAGAAGCTGAAACGGCTTGAAAAGAGAAGAGAAAGGAGAGATATTCTTCGTCGACCGCACGCACAGCTGCGGTTACGCATTTCGCGCGACACGACGCCTTTTCTGCTGCAGCCCAAATCGAGATCTTCTTTCCAGCCATCCGACACGTTGCGAACCTTCGAATTTGCCAAACGAAAATTTATATCGCCCTCTCTGATCTTACGTAAGGTAGCAGATTTACGGAGGAAAATGACGAAAGTGATCTCATTCGCTCTTGAGCGATTATACTAGCTCAAATCGTGAAACAATTTATGAACACTGTATAGATATGTAATACGTGGAATAACATGTAGGAAGATAATAAATGTTGGATAGCAAAGAGGCGAAATTACCGTAGGCCAGTAATTAACGTCGCTTTCGATCGTTTACGCCGACGTCCAGCAAATTAACTTCGACTCGATGCTCGAGACATTGAACGTTCAAGGGCCAACTTAATTTGCAAGCGCCCTTTCCGTGAAACGAAAGGCTTGTCCTTTGTCCGATCGCGTTACCCCTAACTGCGTTTGCAGCTAATTTTATGGGAGAACGAACGGGTTCTTCGAGAGCTTCGTAGTTGCAATTATATCGAGGGTATCAAAGTATCTGATAAGCTGAATAAAAAAGAAAGAAGACGGGAGGAGCGATATCGAAGCGTGGGACCGGTCAACGGGATCCCATAAGTTCACGTTTCCCTTTCATGATCCTTTCGAGCGTGCACCCTCGTCCGATCGCTCTTCCCCACGATCGCGCACATTCTCATGCACTCGTCAGGCTTCGACCGCACCTCTTTTTTATTTTTTTACTTTTCTTTTCACCGTTTTTCACTACGCGTCGACCCTCCGACATTCGCGTTAACGATCGATGATTTTTAACGGCGAACTGTGTAACGAATTACGGTTGAAACCAAACTGCGAGCTACCTATAAACTTACCACGCTACTTTCTACCTTATCGAGTTAAAATGAACATTCGAAACATGCTTCTGTTTCGCAACAAAATTTAAGCTTCAGCTTTCGACTCTCCACCTTGCATCGATACCCAGAATCGAAATGAAACACTCGTCCCTGTTCTCGGCGAGAGACGAAACCATTCAAGGCTTAAAAACAACGTGATAATATTTTTTGGATCCGTCAGTAAATGATTCTTCACAGAGTATCTGCATGCAGAATGCAGACATTGATTTTATAAACGATACAAGTCTGCTTCTGACGTTCTACTTCCTTTCCCGTAAGAAAATAAGAAAACTCGCGAATTTGGTAACACAATCATGAGATTGTTGAGATTCGTATAAAAACAACGATCTAACGAGAATTTACTATAGCAATCACAATGAGTATCCTAAAAAAATCTCTTTAAAGGCCTAAAGATGCGTTCGCCTAATTGTAACGATGAGCAAGAGGTTAACCCTTAAATGCATATGGCTGTACAAAAGCAACATACCAGTTTTAATCTTATAAATTATATACAAAATGTAGGAAACCTGCAATGAGTAGTGTTACAAATCAAATACACAATAGTGTCATCTGTTTTAATTTGAATCAACCGCTTCCAAGATATTTTGTTAGTTGATTGTTTCAGGTAAAATTAGAAAATCATGCATTTAAGGGTTAAACTAAACGAATTCGCAGCATCGATTGTACCCGCAATTCCTTCGACGCAAAAGAAAATGCAAAATGATGCGATCGACAGTCATCGTCCGATTCGGTGGCTGTCTTTAAAAACTTTGGCCGTAGACAGTCGCTCGTCTATCTTTCTGTCTCGCCACTTTTAAATAACGCTACTGGCCTGGCCTGGCCTGGCCTACGTGACTAGACTTTCATCGTATGGCTAACAATCTTATCAATCACGTACAACGCAGACACGCATATTTTTCTAGTTGTTACTCGTTGCTTAACAATGATGTTCTTCTTGCAACGTCGACACGAGCCATTCGATGTTTCACCGCGATCTATGGCGAAACTTTAATCGACGATACCAGTCGACTGTTAACAACGTATCTTTAGTGTTTCTAGCCTTTTTATGTCTACGGTCTAGACTCCGGATCATCCTACTGGCACCTTTGACTCACGGTTCTCCAAAGATCCTTCGACGACGCAACCGATTAAATCTACGGCGCCTGCAGATGGAAAGATAAACTTTCCCTACTTTCAAATTTTCTGTCGAATACCGAAGATGTCCCTGCAAGGTAAATGTTTCTAAACGAGCAAGTAGTCCTAAAAAAAAAGTCGAGTCCATAAAATCTACTACGTGACGAACAGAAAAGATGAAATCCGTGGTGTCCATATGCCGAGCAGGTTCGATTCGGAAGTCCCGAAACTTCCTGAAGTAGCCGGATCGTTGGAGGCCCGGATGTTCGCCAAACGAGCGTCTCGTCGTGATCGATGCACACCGTGATTCACGAGGAGGCAAGTTGCGTGAAAAAACGCGTAAACGCGTTACACGAAAGACTTGGCAGGCCTGTCCTTCGGTACCGTAACACACGACCGTGGCTCGAAGAAGAGGCCCTTCGTAGCACACAGGGCACGTAAAACGTCGAGCCATGCTCATCCGGTGTTTGCTACCTGGCTACGGAATAAATTGGATATATACGATATCTACAGGGTGTCGTGCTGACAATTCCTTTTTTCACCGAGTCGCTACGAAATAGACACTTGACATGCTTGATAATAAAATATTTCCCTGCTTCTCTTAAGGAGTTGGAAAGTCCGAGGTTTAAGTTGAGGGTGCAAATATTTTACAGGATTTGCATGTTTTAAAAGTTAAATAATTCGAAGAAACAGCAGAGTTGTTGACGATTCGAAATGTCGAGAGAATTGAATTTTATAAATTTTCGATGTTGATGTTTGCAGAAATATCTTTCAAAATAATATTTGATATACGGTTGCACGAGGAGCTCCTTTTCGGTGGTAAGGAATTTCACGACACCTTATATACGCTTATAACAGTCAGTCGCTTGCTGGAATGACAAATTGGCTGCGTGATCGACACGCGATATTCCTTCGCTTTTCATAATTCCTTACGAGTCTTCGGTGCTCATCGATAATAATTGAATCGTTCGCGTCGTCCGCGCGCCATTTCTGTGGACGTAGTCTCCGGGCACATTCGATAAGAAGATTCTTAATTATTTAATTGGAAATTGAATCGCAAGATCTCTGTAGCAATTAACAAGGTTCAACTCGTATCTCGATAAAAAAGCGGTAAATTTATCTGTTAGAGTCTTGATCGTCGTTACTCTTTCTAAATGCAAGAACATACATTAAGAATGCTCTTCCTTTTTTACATCTCGGAGCTTTCCCTCGCGTTGGAGTTGAACCAAGATCAACGCGATTACCGTGCCAATTACTCCTCAGCCACAAGGTTTATCCCCAACGCGCACGAAGAAGAAGACGAAGAGAACGACTAATTAGCTTGTGAGGCAGTCTGTTACGATTGCGGTTGGAAGAAGATAGGTGTCGGTGTCGCGTTCGTACGCAATTTTCTCATTAGAAGCAGGTCGTGTCGGTTTTCCAACGACGAAGCGTATCAGAGTAAAGGAATAGTCGTCGAAGAAACAAATTTCTCGAGTACGATATACGTCAAAGCGTCAATGTCGTTGGGGACAATGGATATTTGCATAAAACATTCCGGCCAGCAACCGTCATCAACGTCCTATCAGGTGGCAGGGGTGAGAAAGAAGATCCGGTAACAATACCGTGGACACGCGGTTGTTACGACAAAGTCCGAGAAAACTTGCATTATACAGTCGTCTCCCGCGATCGCCAACTAAATGTAAACGTCTGCCTGCATCTTTCTTTCGAGTCTTAGTAAAGTAATCTTTTATCTAAAGCTACGGGGAAAATTTCGAAATACTTCGAGAAACTGTGTTCCAATGAACGATTTTCATCGACGATACGCAAAAATTAGAGTACCTCGTGTCAGAAGGTAACAGAGCGTCGTTAATGAACGCGCGTTAAACTTCGAACAACGACGATTTTATTTTTCACGATAAAAAGTACTTAACGCGTAACTGTATATACGTCGAATGATTTGCACGGAGCTAATTAACGTTCGACATCGAATGTTCCTTACGTTTCAGAATTGATTATATTTTCTCAACGAACCTTTCATCCATTATAGGAGCGTACAGTCTCATCGTGAGCACTTAGGAATCAAGACGAGCCACAAATTCTCTATCTAGATACCGATTCAAACAATCGTACAACAGAACAATGAACTCCTGTAAATGAATCGGCTATTCGAGAAATCTCTTGTTTATTTCCCTGGCAAATTCAGTTCATCGTGAACCCTCGTTTCGTAACGAGCGAACTCCTTGTAAATTTTTACAATTTTCTCAGGGTATTACGGAAATTTTCCTCGAGTTTCTCACTGCTCTAAAAACGTTGTACCGTAGAAATTTTTCCAAGCTCTATTTGAGCCGTTCAGTGCACATTAACTCCATTTTTTGAAACATCTTAACATTTAGTATAGTCATAACTTTTTATATTTATAATAATTTAAGATTTTTTTAAAAATGGAGTTAATGTGCACTGAACGGCTCATTTGTCGGAGTATCTTTATTTTTTCTTTATCGAATGTTATTTTTTATGGAGCAATTCGTTACCGAGAAACGATGGGTCTGGTTTCCGACATTTCCGACGATCGTTACGGTTTTCATTGAACGGCCGAGAACGAAGAAAGAAACTCCGTCCTTGACAGTGAACAGTCGGACAACGTGCAATTGCGACGATGCAGACCGCCAAAGTGGTTAATATGCACGTTGCACACATTCCTTTTCCTTTAAGAAGCCGACAAAAATATCGATCGTATCGACGAAAAATACTGTCTACAAACGATCGATCGCGAAGGTAGAGCTAAAGAAATTCATCTGTTTAACACTAAAACTACCAAAACGGTCAAATAGTTGTTCCACAAGCTTCTTATTATAAGGAGCACATTTTGTTAAAATATTTCTTGAAATCAGAATTGATTTTCATCAAGATGAAGAATAAATGTGTGTACTAATTTATGCTTCGTCGTTTGTTTATTTATTTTTGAACTTCATTTTTAACTTCAAATTAAATACACATCTTGTTAAAGTACATTTCTTGAAATCAACATTGATTTCCATCAAGATGAAGAACAAATGTGTATACTAATTTATGCTTCGTCGTTTGTTCATTTATCTTTGAACTTCATTTTTAACACTGAAACTACCAAACAGGTCAAATAGTTGTTCCACAAGCTTCTTATTATAAGGAGTACGTTTTGTTAAAACGGATATTTGATTTGAACGCGTCTAAAAATAAAAAACGAAAATAATCGATGGCACGTAGCGTTGGAACGTTTCACGCTCGATATGTCGCAAGTGGGAGAGAAAGGAAAGAGCGTTTGAAAAATCAGGAAAAATCGGAACGAAACGAGAGGAAATCGGGTGACTGAGAGTAGCGAGTAATTCTTGTTACTCGCGGCTCGGCGAGCACGATCAAAATGTAGCGAGAATTTACGAATTGGATAATCAGCAGCATCCTCATTAAGGCCCCCCCACTGAAACGCCCCCGCCTTCCATTCTCCTTTACTGTCGTGTGTACGTTTCAGTGTACGTGGCCACTCTACCCGTTGAATCGTTGTCCACCCACTTATCTCTTCTAACACGCGCGTATAAACACGCGTTATTCGTTGGACGATCACGATTTTTCACTGATTCCATGCTTTTCCAGCCCGGTAAACGGTGAATCATTCTTGGCAACCTCTCTTCGTTTTTCTTCGACGATAACATCAGCGTGGAAAGAGAAAGGAAAAAAGAAGCGGGCAAATATACGCGCTGATCGTCAAGATGGTGTTTCTGGAGCACAGTTTTGTTTTGGTACAGGAAATCGAGGAAAATCTGGAGCACCGGCTTTTCGAGATAACTTTATAACGTTGCTGAAAATTTTCAACATTGGTCACTTCAACCACGTCAATTTCGAAATCATAACGTCTTCTAATTTCCAAGTCCTCAAAAGTCAAGTAATTTCGTGTCAATGTCACGTGCAAACGTGTCATAAATCAGCTCCATGGAATTCGATTTCTCCAGACGTAGGTTCGTGCAGATTGTATGCAAATGGTGCGTCGATATTTTTGGACAACCGTTATGGTTGATCGATTATCCACCTTTCGAATACTCGATCTTTCCAGGAAAATCCATCATCATTCTGGAAACGCTTTCGATTTCGTGGCAGAAATAAAAAGGAGTTATCATCGCGTCCTAAACTCCTTTTCGTTACTCTTTCCTTGTCTGATTTTAACTTTTAAAACAGCGGAGGCAACACGCAACGTCGTCGCGCGATCTAATCGGACAAGTTATACACGAGTGAGTGCTTATGCAGCTACCGCTCATATTATGCAAGCATCACTCGTTGTAAGTGCACCTTTTAGTGTCACGATCCAACGGTTAACAGGACGCTACAACGAAGCCGGCATCGATCGTGTTTCAACCGAGAGATACCCGCGAATAAGCTGATTCCAGAATTCTTTCGAACGCTCATCCCACTGACGAGCCTTCTTACAGGTGATAAACAAAATTCCACGGTGTTTCTGTTCGAGCGAACTAAGCGACTTTTCGTCGAGTTTGCGCGATTTCCATCGACGGTAAGACGAGCAATTTGTTAACCCTTTCGCTGTGGCTCGCCTCTACCGGAAACTCGTCTCGCGTCTTAGAATCCTCGACCAGATATTTTTTGCCAGGAAAATGTGTTCCTAATCGAACGAACGGATCGATACAGATAAAGAGCGGTAAATTAATAGGGTAATAGGGCGAAGCTCGTTAGAGGTACTCGATTCGAACAATCTTCCGAGAACAGCGCGGTAAATATTCATCGAAGGAAACACGCGATACACGAACGATTACAAATTACGACTGTATCGCCCCATCATCGTTCGGATAGGTGTTACGTGTTCGTGGCTAGTATTTATAACCATCGAGTGCATCAGCTGTGAAAAATGCGCCATGAATATACGGCTCCTGCTAGACTGCGGGAAAATTCATGGTTCCCCCTCGCGCCACTGAAACGCGAATTAAACGCGACAGGGAGCCTCGAAACGAGCCACTGCTCCCTCTTTAGCCAGTCCACAATAGGTATCTTGTGGCGTGTTAAAACTACAATGGCCGCGTACGCGGTTAATTGAAACATTTGCCTGGACGATTACTAGACCAGCCAGAGTAAACACGAGCGTGAGCGAGTCATTTTCTCACGCCAACGCGCGGTACACACCGAACAAATTGCATCGTTGCGTGTCCGCTGAAACGAGACGACACGATACGATCGTCCGTTCCAATCTGTTTCGATAGCAAAAAGAAACACAACTAAAATGGAATCTTCTCTAATCGTTTCGCTACGTTACGCGTCGCGATGATTGGCCTCTTGATAAACCGATAATGCGCTTCGATAAATTTATGTTGAGAGTCGGATGACTCTACACGTCATCGAGATCGTAATTTTTAAGGAAAATCGTAGCGGCACAGTCGAATGAGAGGAAAAAAGGATTCCTAAATCGCGTTCGACTCGTAACGTCATTCGATAGCTTGTCAATAAAGATCGATCTGTATTTGTTCAAAAATATCGACGCAGTTATATTTTGTCGATAATTGAAGCTTGACACAAATTGTTCTTTCTTGACTAGCCATCGAGTGTCACGAAAAAGGACACATTTTAGCTCCTTATTCGACTATGAACATTCTTAGGATTTCTTAATTATTGCAGCATGTAATCTGTACATTCTCATTTTTCTTAAAAAATAAATTATTGAGTTGAGTCTTGCAATGCGCCAATTACGAGAGGGAATTAAAAAGAATCATTTGCATATGACCGTAAACGGTTAAGGATTAACGAGCAAGAACGCGATCGATGCTTAACAAATTTACGACTGTGCTGGTCTAGCGATTTCCAGTTAACGTAAGTTGCCCAACAGGGAGACAGAAGCGAGAGAAAAAACTTACCTAAGGAGCTCTCCGGATCGGATAGGTCGGAGAGAGAAGGCACTTTCCGCATCGAGGTGAATCTGCCGGAGAGGGCAGGCACCAGACCCTCTTCCTCGGCATCGGAGGCTAACTCTTGTTTCATCAACTTCGCCATAACCGTCAACATACCGCCGCCACCGTCGCTAATGCTGCCGCCTCCCAGAAAGCTACCCACGCCTCTAGCATCGCGCTGAAAGAAAAACCAACACGCTCGATCCTTTAATCCGCTTCATCGATCGATTGTTGCTCTTACGTTTTCTTTAACTGGTTAATTGGATCTAAGACTCTTTCATCGAAGCCGACGTCCGCTTCTCTGTACTAGACTTTTCATCAAATTTATAATAATCTGAAACGTACAGAGTAACTGGAAATGGACGAGCAGATATATTTGCAGCTAATCGAATCCTTTTGTGCCAATGTTTGTCTTTTGTAATCAACGGTTATCGAACTCGATACAAATATACGTATCGAAACAAAGACCAACGAAAAGAACTTCCTTAGCCGATGACATAATCGGATACCTGTGTACGAGTTACCTCACAAGATTGTCCTGAAATTACATAATAAACTCGTCAATATTGTATCTATTCCCCTTCTCGTGAAATCGTAGAAGCAGAATCGAAGTGTTCACCCATGTGAAAGGGTTCGATGAAACGAATTTAAATAACCAGCGATGGAACAATAGAAAATAATGGACGGATTCGTCGAGTAGAAGGATCGACGAGACGATCTAGAAACCTATGTAAATAACCAATAACGAAACGAACAGCCGTAGAATCTCGTCGAAGGGAGCGATAACGATCAACAATGAAAACGATCGGTGCAGAGAGGAAAAGGATCGCAGAAAGGTGGAATGAAAGAGTGGCGAGGAGACGGTGTCTCGGTGAAGGCATGAATGGACGGTGAACCTGCTGCAGTTGACGTGCCGGAAGAGGGGAACAGCGGCTAAAGAATAGCGAGAGGGACGAGGATAGAGTTGCTTAGGGTGGCGGAGGTCGAACAAGCTAAAAAGAGAACGAGAAACTGGAAAAGAGAAACGGAGGTTGAGAAGAGACAAAGAACGTTCGAGACGGGGGAGGATAAAAAGGGACAGAATTTCACGAGAGAAAAGAGAGCAAATAAAGAAGGATATACAGGGTGACGCGTAAAACTGTTGGTGACATTCCAGAACACCGAACTTTTACAATTTCGAAAGTTCCACTGGACTAATTCCAAAATCCCACAAAGCCAAGTTACCGAATTCCAAAGTCTTTAAAAATTCCTCGCAGTCCGCGAGTTATATCGATAAATACGCGACAGTGCACGCAGGGTAACAGTGAAAGGGAGAGGAATAAAGCACTCGTTTCGGAGCGTTACGAGCAAAAAAAGGTGATTAAAGCGACGCAAGGAGTCCTCGAATATCGATGATTAGCAAATTAACGAATTTATGAGCAGACTGATAGAGAGGAAAGACGGAGGAGAGAGAAAGAGGCTGAATGGAGGGGTATTCGTCGAGGCGATAGCTACGACCGCTTGACCTTCGTACGAGGGACTCCAAGTTGAATGAAACGCTGCACAAGAGAGTGACGCAACACAGTACGCAATGCAACGACAGCACAGCGACGCGATGGAACGTTTCTAACCTCGTCGTACCTACGCTTCTCGTTTCGCTCGCTCTCCATCCTTGTCTTTCCCCTTTAATTCTTTGAAGCTCCCCACTGCCGACACAGTCACCCATCAGTCATCGTTCTCCGACGACGGACGCTCGTTCCTACAGAAACGAACCTAACATACCGAAACTTCCAATCTTTACAAGTTGCTCTTTTACCACGAAAACGGAAGTGTCCTCCATATCGAACAATTTTCCCATGAATTTACTTTCAACCTTTCGAGCTCTATGGACGCATATATGGGTTTGGCGAAAGTCATCCGTGGACTAAGGCCGTATGGGTTTGTCGATTTTTGCAGTCACTTTCGAGTAAAATTAATACAGGAACCCTCAATAGTAATTTGCCTTTCTAAGAAATAGAATATAGTGATTTACTATCGTCAGACAGTGAATCAATCGATTAAAGAAGAATAAATAGAAAACGGCCCAAGAAAGCGAAAAAGTATTCCGGCCCAACGATGGTCTACTAGTAGCGCTCCGTCCGTTTCGGTCAGGAGTATTCAAAAGGTTAACGACAAATTCTGAAAACCTCGTTCACTGAAATCATCGACACGAAGTCAATTTTTTATTTTGCCAAAAACGTTCGAATCTTCCCGCGTAAATCAGGAGCCCGACTCCGCGCGATTATTCGATAGTCTTATCCGTATCGTTGATAGCAAACTCTACACTCGAGAGTTCGGATTACTTTCAACTTCCTATTTCATTGTTAATCGATTAATGGAGAGCAAAAATATCATCCAACACCGAGCCTCTAACGGACAAAAGATCGAATCTCCGCACGCAGGATATGAATTTCAAATTGAAAATCTTAAAATAAAATAAGCACGACCCAGTTCCAAAAATTTGATTATCTAATAGAACACGCGAGATTGTAGGATCCGAGAAGAGACGAACTCGAAATAAACCTCGATTCGGAGAGCATCGCTAAAGATTTTCTCCTAAACTCGATCGAAGACGATGGAAAATTTTGGTCAGCACCGCGACTAGAAGGAGGTCGATTTCGTTCCGAGATTTTCCATCGATGAGCGGAAAAGAAAGGCGATTCCGTGCGTTAATGGGGGACCGATTAAATCGCGACTCGAACAACGACTCCTCTGTCTTTCACGATAATTATTTCCACCCTAGTAATGTATACGCATGCAACACGTGTATGTAGATAGCTAGGCGATCGTAATTCTTGTCACGCGTTGCTAGCCGTCTTTCTCCGCGTTTTCATCTATCCGTTTACCTATCTCTTCCTCTTTCATCATCGGCATTCGAACGATACGCGGCTCCAACCGATTCGTTCCACGATGTTAAACCTACGTGACCGAACGTTGCTACCGCTTGTTCCTAAAAGCGAACGAAAAATACTTCCTATCGTTCTTCTTCTTATGTAATTCCGCAAGAAATTAGTCATAACGATGAATAATCACGGACGAGTTTATAACGAACGTCGATGCGACGTTCGCGAAAAACCTCTATCGTTTGCGTCAATTTCGATGCAATTAAAATCAGGTTAAATTAGCGTGAGAGCTTCTAGCTGCCAATTACGATTCGAATCTTTACCAGATGGAAACGTTCATGCTTACAACTGTGTATCGTTTAATGCGTATGCAATTAGCATCGGTTGGAATTAATTTGCTAGCAAAGCTTCAAGCTCAAAGCGTTTGATATTCGAAACTTCCGAATAATTCTTAAAATATGCTTCGAGCTCGCTACATCGGCGCTTGCAACAATAAAACGCTCACGCGGTTGCGAGCGTTAGAAATATTTTTGTGGAAGCTGATCGTTTGCCAATGTACACGTAGCCTTAAGCTTCTATCTTTAAGCGCGAAGTCTGTTTGATTGGCCACGAGGCAGCACGACGACCCGTTCGTGTAAGAACTCGGCATTATGCTCCCTCTGAACGGACTCGACCATTCTCTGAATGAATGAGTAACACGGCACCCATGGAAGGGGCAAAGAGAAGAGAATCGAGCCGAAGCTGTTCTGGCTGTCTGACAGAAAGAAGGATTCAAAGGAACGGAGTGAGACGGTCCGAAAACGCCCTTGAAAGGAAGAAACGAAATGGAGCTATTAGCACGTTTCTCCAGCGGCACAATTTCTTGCTATTTCTACCCCCGTTTGTTTCTGCGTTCCTTTCGCTTTTCTTTTTCGCGCGATCGTGACTCTATCACCGAAACATTTCGCCACATGTTCCGCCGATCTTTTGAATCGCTGCCATCGAATCTCATAACTGAACGAAGCTATTGTTGGACCTACGAGAATACCGTAATTTGATCGAGATCGCAGAAATAGAGAGATGATTTTAATTCGAGACTTTTGCGATGAAAATTATTTTCGCTCTCGAAATTATTTATAACGTAATAATTTACGATCTCGAATGGTCGACGGACGAAAGAAGAGAAGAACGGAGAAGAAGATGATCCAGCCGAGAGGGTTAAAGTCGATAGCCGAGCAAAGGAGAAATCGAAAGAGAAGGTGGAAGGAACGAGCAATAGGCAGGATTGTTTCGAGTAGCGGTGGCAGAAATAGATTTTCAACCGCGTTCTCGGTAATGGTTCTTTCAGACATGTAAATCTATTCGAGCCACGCAGTAGCCACCAGAGGAGCACGAACCTTGGAGAATATTTTTTCAAGATCGAACTCTTCGTCTGAATTGGAAACTTTGTCCGAAGATGTTCCGACGAAACACTTCGATCAACGCGCTTCGTACCGTTACGAAACCACTTATAGTTTACTGTTAAACGCTTCGACAACTACACCCGCTTCATTTACATCGATGAACAGCCGAATCGATCGATTAAAAATGGAAAATATACAAGTTGCGGTAAACGCGATTAAGCATCAATGAATCATGAACGAAAGAAAAAAAGCGCTTATGTACACGTAACGTGCCCGCCATTCATCGTTCTGCAACCTATTTATACGCTGATCCTATTTATCAGCAATGAATGATCGAAGACACGTGCGATTAAAAACTTTTCCGCTAAATTAGCTGGCTCGCAACGTAAATATCGCGATAGATTTTTATCTCCTTTGTTTAATCGGAAAGGTTAACCTTCGTATATTTAGAACCGTATCCCTCGGGATCGATCGACAGAAGAATCTAAATTATGCAACGATTCGATCGTTGTCTTAGCAGTATCCCTTCAAAAACGAACGTTATCGTTGTCGGTTATAATTCTCAATGGGAATTACGGAAAATAAGGTTATCTCGAGACGGTTGTTTAATCCTTTTTACAATATCAAACATTGATCAGTTCTTATCTCGCTATCGTGATGAATTGTTGCTTGTTCGAAAATAATTATCAATTCGAAAACCTGACGAGTAAATACTTTTGTTCGTAAAAATGATTGTACTATGGACGTAATTAATTACGAACGAATTATGTATAAATATTTTCGTCGATGAACAATCCCGAGGCGACTACATTTTGACCCGATACGTTTCAATCTCCGTTGAGACGAAGGGATCATTTTTCGGCGAGTTGCACGGTGGACTTCCGGTAGAGAAAGACTAACCAAGTGGCCAGTTCCTGCGCCAACAACAGCTGTCCTGCTTTCCTCTTATTAATATTCATCAACAGATGTTTTGTGAAAAAAGAATGAAACTTCGAATTCGTCAAAATTCGACGGCTCAAAGATTACCTTACGACGCAACAGGTTCACGAAGGAAACGATTTCCGGTTAAAATCGTGAAAGAAAGTGCACGTCAGCTCGAAAGCCGGTAATTTTTATGCAAAACTTTCGGATCGAAAAAGATGGACATTTCATCGATCTATCGTCGAAGGAAAAGGTAGAATCGGTATGCGAAGGGAAACTAGGAAAGGAAACGGATGCACCACGCCCAAATCGTTTAATCCTGGATCGATGTCGAACGAAACGGAACACGATTTCAATCCCTAATTATTCTGGACAGGCCCTTATCGTCCGGACACCAGTTCGATTGTTTCCCCTTTTTTACCGCTCTACTGGTTCAACATTAAAATAGTTGACCTGGGAAATTTTTATGTCTCGTAAGCGATGAATTTTGTAAACGCGATTAATAAAAACATTCCGACATCCTGATCGAGTAAAAATAGGAACGTCGATCGATCGTGTCGATAACCAGCAGCATCTGTACCGTTCATCAAATTATATAACGGGACGGTTATTCTTCGTAAAGCATCGATTGTTAATGAAAAGAAGCGAAAGCAGAAGAAAAGACAAGGGAAGAGAGTGGATGCACCGGGAGTACGCGTGACGTAGGTAAGGGCAATGGTGCATGCGACTAGAACGAGCTACGCGTGCAGAAGGTCTGGCTACATGACGCGAGAAGGGATGCTATTTCTGGCGACTTAGATTTCTCCTCTACCTCGACGGCTGTCGTACACCCGTTTCTTCCCGAGTCTCCCTGCATCCCGTTCTTTTTAACTAACTTGCCGCCTTTCGTGTCCCTTTTCGCTCTCTAACAAAGGACCTCGCGCCAATTTTCACGCAACTGTACAATCTCGAGGCTTTCTTTGGCTAGCAACCAGTCTAATTGCAAGGACTATCTCCTTCCTAATAAATTTCTTTAACGCGACAACAAAAAAGGAGAAATTTGGAATTTTATAGAAAACTATCGAGTTTTCGTATGCTTGCCTAAAGGAACGTGCGAGTATCTTATGTACCTATAGCGTCGAACGATTCTTATCGTCAAAGTCAAAGCAAATGTGCGTAAGCTGGAAGTCGAGTCGATCTGATCCGAGTGCTTGGAACAGATGGGGGCCATCGAACACCGGACAAGGAGAAACCAGATGAGAAGACGGCAAGAAGATGCTGTGTAACGCCAGAGAGAACTCAAAACGAACCAAGAGACAGGCAAGAAAGCGACGTAAAAACACTGCAGCAAAAACAAGTGTAAATTAAATAAAATTCCTCGATTTATATACAGGGTGTTGCTGAATTATTAACACACTCTGTGATGCAACAAATTTTTAACCAGCGCAGATGAATTGAAAAATATTTGCAATTATCGTCGTAATCTCTCAACTCTTACAAATAATTTTATTTCTACGTTTTTCCCCGAACCGAATAATCAAATGAACCCTGTACGAGCACGCTATCATCGTTTGCTCTATTACGTTATCTATCACTCCAGCAGGTTTTCGAATCTGACCGAAAGACATAGAGGAAGAAGGAAGGGAAAAGTAGAAACGAGAAAAAGAGAATAGGAGAGAAAAGAGCAACGAGGGAGGAACAAGAGCAGAAGATGGAATAAGTTGATGGAGAGAGCAAAGAGAAAGAAAGAGACGACGTTAGAAGCGTTGAAACGGTGAACACGTGAGGTCAGGGAGAGGTAAAGAGAGGCAAGGGGACGCTCGCTGCTCGCTCGCTACGTTCATTCATGAAACGGAGGCGGAGAGTACAGCCGGAACGAATAGTTACTGCCACTCGTACACTCGGCTGCAATGTAGGCTTCCTTCGAATAATAACTAGCTTAGGGGATCACACTCCCCACCATTCACCTCGTATTCTGGGGACGCGGGTGCGATTGAAATTTTCCAACTTCCAAATTTTCGAACTCCAAAGCGAACCAGACTACAGAAAAGCGGTAGGAAGCTACTTTGCGTACGATTCCCCTTAACCGAGGAAAGTTTCCATTGCATACGGGTGTACAATCGCAAGCTCTGCCAACGCAGTGGCCAACGTCAACTATCACCGCTAAAATAGAGCAGAACTGGCCTATTTCAAATGACTGATCTCTCTCTCCCTCTTTTTCTCTTTGTTTAATGGCCGTGTACAGTGATACGCTTCGTAACGAATCGTCAGGGTTAATTAATAATTTCCAAAATGACACATTAGTAGGTTTGTGTTTCTTTAAAACATCGTGTGAACGTTTTCCGCCTCCCACGGAGAAAGAGACAACTCTCAATTACACATGATAGCGTATAACAATAATTTAAAACTGTTCGGAGAATTCGAAGAAGAGTTTCTGATAAAAATTCGAGCGAAAAACAATATGGAGTCGACTGGACGATAACAATTACACAATTGAAAATCTGGCATCGCGAGTCGACAACGAGAATGAGAAGCCCGAAAATAACACCGGTTCGGTGCTGCCGGAGGCAGAAACTTTTCGTCGAGATTGAAACTGTTATTTCGAAATTGCACGCCGCTTTAAAATTAGATTCGCCGTAATTACATGTCACCTGTGGATCGTACAGATAAATTTACTCGCTCTATCCTTCTGCCATCCTCTTTCGCATCGAGCAAACAATTAAACGAGTTACGTTATAGTTTCGCTTACCTTGATAGATCTGTGGTCGATAGGATAGCCTTTCCGGGTTCCGGGACTCTCCTCGTAAAAATCCTGCTCCTCGTCCCCGTAATCGTACAGGGATTCCATATCCATATTGGCTGTGACAGAAAAATAACAATTTCTGTAATATGCTTTATAGAACAACTTTATTGATATACTAATTATCTTAACTGCTTGTAAAAATTTTGAAACGTTACTCGCAACAAATGAAATGTAAAAATGGACGTGTTAATAAGTTACCAACAATTCAGCAAAAATGATTAAGAGTGTTTCGATAACACAGATTATAGATTACCCCTTCCAAACTTTACGATACTGCTTATCTACTTCATCTGTAATAAGTGAAATACTAACACATTTCTTATTTTATTATTCCTTGTTACCCAACATAGGAACCTGTTTGATCGAGAAATGTGTCAGTTAATAGGTTAAAGAGTTTTTAAAAAGATCAAATTGCAAGGCAATTAGTCCCCCTATTCATAAACTCGGCGGCAACGCAACGCGTGGTTTCTAAATAAATTGACTCGTTCCCTTCGCTCGTGCAACGAACTGTTTCGTTTGATTCGCGTATAAATTCGATATTTAGGCGGTGACTGCACGTGAAAAGCATAAACTTTTCTTTTGGGCGGTTAATAGCGGTCGCGAGGCGCTTTTAAAACGCGAACGTTCCCCGTGCAACGAACCTCGCCGAAGCTGGGCCTGCAGATGCTAAATCACCGTTCCTTTTTATTTGCAACCTGTACAGTAAATTCTCTTCCACATGACGTACTCTGCCAACTCAGTTTTTCTTTTTCTCTCTTTTTTTCTCCGCTGCTCCTGAAACGCGTGAAACGTCGCGCCTGTTGCTCTTTCATACGAATACTCTGCCGTTCTATGTTTTATTAGACTGGCAAATATATTCGCGACCTTCGTATACTGCTCTAAAGATAATGTAACAAATTTTCATCTATAATCCACTTTCGTGCATTCTTTTTCCGTAACAACTATTTCCAAACTGATGGATTAACTAACTACAGTCAACGAAACAAGTGCAATTTTGTTCCTTTTTTGAAAGATTCATGCGTGTAAGGGGATGCTAACTGACGGCACTAGCGTACGTAGGAGGTTTTCGAACCCTGGTTTCTACAAAGATCAGGTTACTCCGGTTGGAAGCCTGAACGACAGATGGTAGGTGGAAAAGTGCTCGAGTACCGCCATCGACTCTCACGGCTCTTTGTACACGGGCGAAATGTGCCTTTACTATATGGTGTACAAAGAGCCTCGAAATTCAGGTTTTTTAACCCTCTCGCCGATACGTGTCAATAACTTTTTTCCTTTTCACAAGGAAACATGTACGTTTCTTCTGTTGACGGACTATCAAGGTACGCCTTACGGTTCAGAACTGTATATAAGGTGGAATCAATTCTAAAGAAACTAATCACAAAACTTTAACAAAAGTCAATCTAATTTTTCCTATTAGATCCGTAGAATATTCTAAGAAAGACTAATCGGAAAAGATCGGTATTCGCAGTACACTTTCTTATTTCTTATTGCTGATAAGAGCAACGATAATATCGGAGCAACGAGACGATTTCAAGGATTTAGCACAGGTCCGACAAAATTTAGAAGAACTTAAAACCTAGGTTCGCACCTCCATTGTTTTCCATCCTTGTTAATATTTGCAAATGTCATTCTACAATTCGTGCGATAACGATCCTTATCGAGCAGATGCCTATCGATTAAAACAGGCGAATATCGTTTATCTAACGAGCTCTCTAGAAAGCACACTACCAGTACGTTGCAATGAAAAATAAGTACATAAAACATACGATTAAATTCCAGGGAACAAGATCGTCAGCGGAATCGATGCTTCCCATCCGATAAAACCGTTTGTCATAAATGTCTATCTTCGGTGAACGACAGAAACAGCGATCTGAAAGTCGTAAAACTAAAGTTATCGATTTGTTAATTACAACACGAAAAGTCAATTTATTGAAACTTGATTAAATTGGATTGTCAACTTATAAATACTTTTGTACAACGTTTCAACGAAACTTTAATTTCTCCTGAAATGCTAATACCACTTAGGCGACATGACGTTCGTGAAATTCCCGATAGTACATAAGATAATAAGCTACTCGGATAACCTGATCAACTTTACTGCCATATTTATTATCCCGTATCGTATGTTTAATATTTGAGTCTTTTACAATGTTTACCAGTGTATTTGCAGTGTCCATCAACAACTTTGACGGTGTATATTCTATGAAACAGGTCCAATGATTCATTGGCCCTTGTATAATATTAGGTTAGTACATAAATTCTGTCTACAATATGATAAGAACTCAATTATTTAATTTGTGGATGTATATCCACTTATTACATGTAGAAATGATTTGTTTAACTGTTGATAGATACTTTCCCGTGCATAAATAGCAAATCCGTAAGTTACTGAATGGGAACTGGATCGGTTCGGTTGTTAAAATGTCCGACCGACTTCCGCGCAAATAAGGGGATACCATTTCCACTCGGATGCGTCTACCTGCGTTTCCTCGCAACGAAAGCGAAAGAAAATATCATTCGATACGGAGGAGTCAAGTCGGAACGCTTCTTGTTTGTTTCAGTGTACAAGTTCCCTCACTGATACACTGCCATTAGACAAATTACTTCCACTTCAAACGATTTTTACATGCTTCTATTCGCTAACTGAAACAAAGGAAAAGAATGGACTACCTGCTAATGATTCGAGTGCACTGCCCAAGTTACTGAATTACCTCGAAATGCGTAGAACGGTCCTGACCATAAAGATCTACGAAAGGATAAAAATGGCAACCTTTGTCACTGGTTCCATTTTCCTCAATATCTTAGTCTTCGAAATAAGTTTATAATTAATCGGATTCGTCGTGTATGAATGTCTTAACGGATACGTCATAATAATTCCTCGTCGTAAAATAAATAACCTAAAATTCTTACTTGCGACATTTCGGTTATAAAACTGTCACAGGTTTTTGTTGAATTTTTCTGGGACACCGTGTACAAGCTAGCCTGTCCTTCGAGAAGTTCAAGTGTCTATTGTTTCAACTCCGTCGAGAGAGCAATATAATATCTTTTCGAGGAGCTGCCGTTGGGTTTCCAGATGCGGGCAGACGTTCCTTCGGGTCACGGGATGCACGGACCCGTATACGAGCTTCAACATTCACGACGAATCCATTTGAAGAAAAATTTTCTCGTGTCCTTGACTTCCGAAACGATTAAGAACAACGTAATATTTGTTTCACTTTCACCCGTTCGATTCGCGCCAAAAACTGCCTCCTACCGACACTAATCGCAATAAGCGTTCGAGTATCGAACGATGTAATTTCGATTTAGGTTGTTGCAAGTAATCGAACCGGTGATGCTGGTTCGAAGCATACTTCGCAAATATTGAACGATATATCAATTCGATCTGTGAGAACAATTCTGTAATTACGTAACTTTGAAATTTTTTAACTATACAACTTCAAGAAATAATGTAATTACAAATAAATGTTTCGTGAGAAATAATCATTATCACAAATAGATCCAATCTCGTAAAAATCCTGCTCTAAGGCAATTAACCTTTTTTCCCATCTTATTACTACTTTTTAGTTTCCCTCCTTCTTGCTTCGTTTTCTTCCTGGCATTAGAACATTCGCGCAGCTTTGTCATCGCAATGTCTTCAGGCCTTTGATATTTGTCGCGTCTTTGGTAGAGAAGAAACAGCCAAGAGATAAACGAGGGAGGAAGCATGGTAGGTCGCGACGTTGCCATGCCGTTCTCCCCGAGATCCGAGAAAGTGTACAAAAACCATTCGACCCACCAACACCGAGAGCATCGCGTTCCTTTTTTAAATTGCCAGGCTAGCCATCCCCTCGTATGCGTTTAACTTACACTGTCCAACGCATGCACCATTTCTCTCGCTTATGCTCGTCGATCTCTGCTATCTCTTTTTCACTCTGTTTCGTTGTATACATAAGTTTCCATCAAATACTGCTCGACGGAAACATTACCTACATGCGATACCGGCCAAATATATTAACCAGACACAGTGTACAGAAATTAATCCAGATTTCTACGTTCTCAACTTTGTAATATCCATAGATCTTTCTATCTTTATTTCTGTCTTTCTATCTTTCTTCCTGCTGCCACTTATTTTTAAGTGAATTATGCTCAATGTAGTTTGATTTTAATAACCTTATAGGTACCGATAAGACAAAATGTATTAACGACTTTCTATTATCGCAGTACATAAATTTATCTCTAATAATCGAATTTACTTAAAAATGAACTCTAAAAATGTCTACAAATACGTACGTCGGATGGAAATGATAAAATTGTAAAGTTGCACGTGACGTAATGTATGATACGATTATCAAGGTATATAGAAGATATTTACAATCGATACGGATCAATAAAAAAGAAAGAGTTCTTTTTAAAATCAAACACCTAATTTTATCGTGTATTAATCTTGTCCAAATTACGTTCATTGTTTAAATATATATTACGTCGTTTTGTTCGAATATATTTAAAGCATACTAAAGTTATAGGTTATTAACCGCATGACGTAAGAACTCAAATATGAATTATACAAGATAATTAATCGCGCATACAAGAGTGCTTTAATAAGAAAAAGTCTGTATTGTTGACATGTTAACGTGCAATGAACAAGTTCAGAAGAAGTCACCGGGAACGAATCATCCGTTCAGTTTCTTTGAACTCTATTCTAGCCGGTATGAATGAACGAATGAAACATCGTCTCGTTAAATGATCCCTAACGGGTCCGTGCGTGGATCTCAAATTATAATATTCCATTTCAATTGTCCGTGGGATGTAAAATAGCCAGAGAATACTTCGTCAAAACAAATATAGGCCTGTCCGAACGTAGGCGTATACTTTTCTCATGACGCTATGTTCTATACTTTCGTAACAACTTGTTGTTTCTTTGCATTGCTTTGCAACATTGTCTTTTCGCTGACAAAGCTCGCGATCGACAGTTCGAAAGTTTCGAAGATTCGCGTTCGCGCGCTCATATTAGGCAGAAAGCGCGCAAGCGAACAAGTTTTAACACGATTGCTTACCTGTTTTCGAACGTAAAATCCAGTGGAGAGTGCGGCAATGTCAATCGGTTAGTTAATACACACGAAAAACACCAAAAGAGAACTGAACACAAAACAAGAATCACGTGTACGACTATGAGGCGCACGCACATCGGCAGCACTAACGCGGCATACCCGTACACAATACAGATTACAAATGTATTATGGCTGCGACCTAGGCGTTCATGAATGAAACTAAGAGCGGGCTCCGACTCCCCACCACGCGGTACCGTGTCTTTGACCAATCGCTGGTGGGCGTATGCATTCTGCGTCATGATTTGTCAGCGCCTTCGGCTGTTTCCGCTGGAGCACGGTTATCGTCGGAGTATACGAATACATAGATAGTCCTCGCGATTTTCATAATCTTTTTTTCATGACTTTACAAACTTTTATATTATACAAGTTTCGATTATAAACGTGTAGAAATAAGACGCGTGAAATATTGTACTAGCGTGTAAGTAAATATAAAAATAAGAAAAAACAGGGCACAAAGATCCTTTGAGTCCTTATCTAATCGCATAAGCACATTTGCTTATTGACTAAGGTTGCGCGCGATGTTTTAAAAATCTGTATTGAGAAAAGTATAAAAATTTCAAGATTCCCTTAGTTCAGTTGCCTTGATAAAATATTAATGATATGATTAATAGATTTAACATTGAATTCTGCATAAATATATGCTAAATATAATGTTATTATAGTACAATTTATTGCACGAGCATACTATATTTATTATGTTAATGCGCATGCGAATGTAAATAAGGATACAAGATATCTAAATTGTTATTTAGACTATCATATAAAATCATGAAAAAGTGATCTTCCAAATATGTAAATTACTATTTAAATAAGTTTATTTGTTTATTATTAAAATTTCACAACTATTTAAGATGTAACCTAACCTAACTATTGACCAATCGTATCGCTACGTATAAAAGCATGGGTTGTTCAAAGCCTACATAGTTAAAGCCCGATCTATAAATTGTTACATGTTTTAAGGTTGCCGTTATTGACGAGTGTTAAGTCTGAAGTGTACGTTTAAGAAAAAGTAAGAATATATTTCTATAAATTTTATTGTGATTTGTAACAATGCTAGTTGTGACTTAATTGTAATTCATCTTTATAACATCTATTGTATTATATTCCATATAATGAACATAACCTATTAATACGTTATGTAGTCTTTATTACGTAAGAGACATTTAAGTTTCTTACAATTTCATTGTCTATTCAGTTTATTCACCTCTAAATCTGTACCTTTATATCGTAATATTGTTTTACAAGTAGGAAAAAATGCTGACCCAACGTCTGGCAATTAATGTACCAAAAGTTCTAAAACGGAACTTTGGCATTATTGCACCCGCATTTCAGGAAGCAAAAGACCCAATACAGAAGTTATTCATAGAAAAAATTCGTGAATATAAATCAAAAAGCGCGTAAGTAGCAACACTTTCATAAAAACAAATGGAAAAACGTATTAATTTTAACGTGAAACCATTAAAACTAGCGGTGGAAAATTAGTTGATGCATCCCCTGAAGTTGAGAAAGAAAGGGCTTCAGAACTTGACAGACTTCAAAAACAGTATAATCCCACAAATACTAATATGACAGAATTTCCTAAATTTCAATTTACAGGTATGTATTTGATCATTTTGTAATCATTGTGTATATTAAGATCTTATTAATGTTGTTTTAAAATATGAGAAAACTTTATTTTTAGATCCACAAATAACAGACAAATAAATACATCTATGCAAATTTATAAAGTATATACTTAGAATATTTACATTACTTTTAATACTAAGTAATCAGTTATAAAATATATGTACATGTAAATCTGAATTATAAATATATTAATTACCCCTAATAGTAGTGATGATACGTGAAATAAAAACAATCATAAAAAATGAAATATAATACCATAAATTCACGTGTATAAATACATAATACTATGATGAATTTACAAATAGGTTTGTATTCTCAACTATTTCCATTAATGTTTCCATACTACATTTCCTAGCCACAGATTTACATATCTTTACAAATTTTACCGTTTCATCTTTGGGAATTAAAGTTTTGAAATCTCCAGAGCAGGAACAGAGTTCATTCATATTTTCTCTTTTAACTTCCTTACATTTACGACATTGTAAGTCTTGTAATACATATCCCATACTCTTACGATTTAACATATCTATTAAAAGAAATTCTATTTCTTCATTATCATAATTTGTCTTGCAAAGAGGACATTTCCACATGTATCTAAGCAAATTGGAATGTGATCAATTAAAATGAATTAATAAATTTACATAAAATATATATATACATACTTATCATTTTCCATGACACAAAGATTATCTTTGCAAAGGTCAATGTCTCTTGTATGATTGCATGCTTTGCAAATAATTTCAGGTAAAATCAAAGAAATACATGGATCTTTCCATTCTACTATATCACTGAAACTACCAATTTTGATCAGTCGTAACATGTTCTTTTGTAAACTGTACACTTCATTTTCAATTTCTTTGTCTAAAGATAAAACCTAAAATTGCAAAAATTATATTACTCAGTCTATAAAAATAATTTATAATTACATTTGTAATCAAGTACCTTGCAAACTGATTTAATTAATTCTAAAGCTGGATTAATCCTTTTAGTTTCTTTACCATCTAAATCCAAGTTTGGATACTCTTCAATAGATAATACCTTTTCTGGAATTTTCTTATGTATTTTCTGTATAATTCTGTAACATTTATATTAATTATTTAAAAAAATACAATTTTCCATACATTTAAAAATGGTAGAATAATACTTACTGAAAAAGCTGTTGGGACAGATCACCTGATATAAGTTTTTTGGCAAATTCTGCAGTATTTTCTAATGATCCCAACCCCAACTGCGCTGTTAAACTTTGACTTAAACTATTTGATCGTCTTCTCGGTTTTATAGAAGTATTCATTTGCTCATTTTCGGATATATATTGATAAATTGCATTTATGTATCCTGCTATTATAGCGCTGAAACTTGATTGACATGCAGCTTCTTTGGGAAGACATTCCATTAAATTCCACTGCATCACTATTTCAGGAGAATGTTCATCCTCATCTTCTTCTTCCTCGTATTCGTTAATATCCGTATCCTCGACATTGTTTTTAACATTTTTTGGCAATTTTCCTCTCACACCGCCGTAATTATAAACATCAAGCCATATTAAATACTCCCAACATTGTTCAAAAGTAATTTCAATACCGTGAAAGATTTCTTTATTGCGTATCGTTTGAACAACAAATTCTATGTAACCCAATGCATCATTCACCGCTCTCTTTTTAGTACAGACAATCATTTTATTAAAATTTGCATAAATGATTATGGAACCTAGAGTTTTAAACTCTGCTAACAGTTGTATAAATAACTTTTTCATGTAAGTATGTAAAGTTCTCCTCAAAGCGGGATCATATAATAAAGCGTTGGGTGATCGTAGCCACCTATAGAAGTGAATGATCTGATAATCTGCAAATACATTTTTATAAACGGAGACATCCAGCAGCCATGTATTGACCATACTTCGTAATGCTCGGAAAGCAGGATTACAAAGAGCAGTTTCATCGTAGCTAGGAATTGCAGTTAATGCAGATTCGCCTGTTGCCATATCCTGGATGGATGTTTGTTGTTGATTATGAAATCCAACAAAAGAACTAGTTCCATCGATATCGTGAATATGATGGTATTGCAATAAAGTATTCACTGCCAAGTTTTCTATTTCTAATTCGATACAGTCACTAGAATACGTGCCAGGATTATTTGCGGCACAGTGTGAACTTTCTTCAAAATCCGTTAGTAATCTGTTATCGTCGTTTTCGCTCCCTCCTAAATCTGGCTTTTCTGTAGAGGAACACCATAACACAAAATTACTCTTTTGTAAATGTCTGGCATAAAACAAGTCTGCTCCAAAAATGGTAGGATCCGTAGGGATATTTCCAATAGGAGCATGAAAGAATCTACACTGTTCTGTCATCAATTCAAGGATTTGTTGACTTTTGAGATAATGGCGTATCATTATTTTTGCACCAACTTTTTGCCATTCTAAGGTGGCATACAAATTATCAATATCTTGCACATGGGTGCTAATCAGTGGAAAGTCATTTAGTAATGGCATTTGAGTTACTAGCGCTGTTTTATCCAAAGCAGTTTGAATAACCAACATCGTTGGTCCATGCCCTTCGTTTTTGTACGCTGTTAAAGCTGCTTGTAAAAGACGACAAACGCGTTGAAAATTTGTTTCGAATTGTAATGTGAATTGCATTGATTCTGGCAAAGTTTTTATTTTATCCTCCCCGTCCATAGATATAGCCGTGTTTCGTTCTTGACTATACAAGGTATTCATATTTGGCATTTGATTTGACGAAACCGAATCTAAAATAAATACATGAACTCTTTTGCTTGCATTTAGGAAGAGTCCCCACAGTGCTCTCTGATGATTCGAACTCCAGTGATGATACAGAAAAATATAATTGATTTCGTGGATATTTTGAAGATACGGTTGTATTGCGATACTTTTGAACTCTAATTGTTCTAAACTAAATGTGTCTGCACCTTCTGCCATGTTCCGTGCAGCCTTAGAATCAACTGTGCAAATGCATCCTAATTGAAGTATAGCCCTAAATTCCAATGACATTTGAGTTTCATAAATTCCTTCAATTTCTGGTTTGCTTAAATCTTCCAGAAGTTCTTGACTGTGCATTTGATATAGTGATTCTGGCACAGAATATCGGTACAGATTAAATACAGGCCTCGATCGTGGAAGGATTTTTGAACTCTTCGTCCAAGATACCTTCTTACCAGGTTCCGGATCAGGTTTCGGTTTACGAGTATTTACATAAAATATACGAGGTATTATAAGACGTAACTGATGAAGTTCTCTCTCAACCAATACCCATAGCCGAAATAAACCAGGTTCGTTTGTCGCTGATATTTGAATAATTTGCCACGGTGATATAAGCAGTTTCTTCTGAGCATGTCGCAAGAAACCACCTAAAGTAGATGTATTAGTAGTTCTCGTAATACCCCAACTACTTTGTTCTCTATTATTTGTAGTCGTTTTGCATCTTTTGCTTATTCGATGTTCAGCTCGCTGTTTGGCTTGATAGGCCCATTTTTGTTTATGAAATTCTAGCCACTTCAGTTTCTCTTCTTTCGTTGTTCCCATTGGCGGTGGAGAACCCAGCACATCTTTCCAACTTTTATTGTTATCTACTTTATCTTCGTCAGAATGTTTTCGTTTCTTCTGATTGACAATTGGCATTGGTTTTTTAAACGGTTGAGCAGCTTCTGCTAAATCTTCAATATCAGGTGTATCACTTGAATCTATCTCTTGAGCATTATCATTTTCTGTACTTTTAGGCACTGTAGAAAATAGATCTGTAATTTTTTTCTGTTTATGCGTTGCACCTTTTTCCATCACTCTTTTATGCAACCAATCTGGATGTTTTACTCTGGGAACAGGATTAGGAAGCCCTTGCATTGCAGCCGGAATTGTGATAATTTTTTGTATAGTACTTCCAAGCCTCTCGATGTAGTAGCCCCAATCTAAAATCTGTCGTATATCATCACTTTGTAAACCGGGGTCTTTTAACCATTTGCGTAAGTAATATCTTTTTATTGCTGGTTCTGATTGGAAAATAGCTAACGGTATTGCCCGTTCCGTCACGGGTGCACCTTGAGGTTTATTGGCGATGATATATTTACATGCTAATCCAGCATCTTTCACCATCTGATCACCTAAAAATTCGGCTAATCTTTTAGCGGTGGAAATGGACGTAGACTTTTGAGCACCGTAATCTTCAAGTTTTCGTGACATCGATTTATTCTCAGAAATAAGTTCAAATAATTCAGAATCTGGTATATTTTCACATTTGCTATATAGAATATCGAGCCAATAATCTGCATCTTTAGCTACGGACGCATAACATTCTTCCAACGTATTACCTTTTAAGAATGATTCGAAAACAGAAGTTTGGAAAATTTTTATCAGTTGAAGTTCACCTCTTCGTTTCACTTCAAACCCTTTCAATTCTGCTAAAGATCCATCAAAATTGAAGACTGCATATCGCTTCTTCAACTTTTTTCCTTCTTCCTTTGCAGCAGGCAGTACCATTGCTAGATAAGGACCATCTACCTCGAAGAATATAGAATTTTCACTTCTAATTTTATACGTTAGATTCTCACTATCAACAAGTTCGTGATATACATCATTAGTAAATTGATCCTACAAAGAAAATAAATCGATAATACAGGTACTTGTTAAAACAGAAAAAAGTAATGTAACTTCTGATTTACCTTCACCATAAAATTAAGAATAGCATTTGGATAAGATATCACGATTTTTGACTTCTTTTGATGAGTAGTATGGATAATTACATTATCAGGAAAAGAAGCCGGTAGCACGCACCAAATTCCATCTGTATCTAATTCTAGAGGCCGGCCAACCTTTTCTATTATCTCTCTTGCTTTCATTATAATGTGCGCACCTGTGTAGCATACTATACCACCCATTTCCATGCTGAACCATCGAGACCTATATTTGAAACGAATCAGTAAACTAACATGTTAATCTGTTATGAAAATTAAACATTTCCAACTTTTGAAAACGGAAGATATATACCCTTTTCTCATGACGTAACCATAGAAGGAATTCAGAATACATTTGTGAGCAAGTTGTAAAGAATCGTATAACACTTCCCGATTTTTAGCAGATTTAATATCACCGGCGTCTCCCTTAGCCAAAGCTGCTGTTACCTGTTGTTTTGCAACTTTGGTAAGTGCTTTATATTCGTATCGCCTATCTCTGAAAGCTCTCACAGTATCAACATAAAATGAATTTTCTTTTTGACAAATCGTTTGCGTTCTTTCTTCCATTCTGGTCACTTTAACTTTCTTGTAAGCTTTCTTACAATATTCTGTAAGCCGTTTCTTTTCGTACGAGGCTTGTTCTTCTCTAGATAATTCGTGATATGCGCGTCGAGGACCACCAGGAAATTGTGGTGGAAACTTCTCATTTTCCAGCTGTTGTTGTATTCTTTGGTATTCACTTAAACTTGCAGCCACTAAAATTGAAGTAAAATAATTGGGGATTTTGAACATGTTTTATTAATGTTTTTTTTATCTTACGGTATTCTCCTCTCCACATCCATTGCATATTTCTTTGGCAAAGCGCTCCTGGTTTGTTGAAGTCACACGCGGCGCAAACAGTTTCGTCGACCATCGCGGACGGTTGGAGTCGATTTGTCAAGATAATATTTGGATACATAGCACCAACATCTAAATGGTATATTACAGGATTTTCCAACCTTAACGGTTGATCTCTCAAAGCCTGTAATTTCCCCTTAATTTCCTCAACTACTTCATCAAAATTTGTAACCATATCTATTGGCACTTTTTCTTCTTCTTCTATGGCGTATTTCAAAGCATTTCTAACGCCATTTAATAGTTCATCAATTGCGCTTGGTATTATTTTAAAACGACAGGGAATATCAGCTCTGAAAACACCAGACTCTAAAGCTTCTACATGACCTCCTACATACGTCTCTTGATCTAATAAGTGACCATCATTTGTTAATTTGCTAAACTCGGCTTCTTGTTTATTAGGAAATATAATATTAGCTTGATAAGCTTGTACCATCAAAAGAGACTCACATAATGTACCAGATCCCTTTCTAAGCACCTGTAAATTTCAATCATGTATTTTGTAATATACTCACTGTATATTATATTAGATTTTAATAGGACATACTTCATCTGGTTCCATAGGAATAATAGTACACAATGCAAAAATAAAAGGATGAACATATTTGTGGTATAGATAATAAGTAGCGACTGCATCAGATACAGAGTAATTTGCAAGAGTCTCAGGCTCTTCAGATGCTAATTTACACATGTCCTCAGGATCAAGTTCCACTGGATCATATCTAAGTTTTGCTTTAGCAACAGCTTTTAAGTTTTGAGATCCTACAGGTAAGTAAGAATCACGTCTTACCCAACTGTGAAGTAAGTCAACGATTATAAATTAAGATACCGATCGTGGCATTTTGAATAAGCATAAACATAATTTAAGAACTATTACCTTAAACAATCCATATGCATAGCTGGTCTACAAGTATAAACTCCATCTCGATTTTTAGAAAAACCGATTCTATCTTTCATATCCATATTATGAAAAGCTGCTCTGGTTTCTACGAACGGCCAATCGAAAAAATCGCCGTTATACGTTACAAATATATGCGGTCGAATATCATTTATATGGTCAAAAAACCGTTTTATTGTAGCTTTCTCATTAGGTTCGTTAAAGATTTTAAAAAATCCTTCAAATTCTGGTTTTGGTGTATACTCAAAATCTTCAATATCACATGAAATTATTTCTCTATTTGTTATTAAATACCCCTGTAATGTAACAGTAAAATATTTTTAAATACTTATTAGGCATCAGTTTGGAGGATTTCAGACAACCGTGGTCTGAAATCTTCATTAGAATATTCCATTTTAAAAACAATACTTGTCCATCAATCATATATGAAATCATCATAATTTGATCCATATTAGCATCTGGAAATTTTAAAGGAAGTTTTGTAGTTTCAATATCATATGCTAATATTATAGGTTCAATCGGTTCAATAATGTCATCTCTTTTTGTAATAATTGGCACATCACGATCCCTAGTCCTCACAGAATACCAACTACCACAAAATATTTTCATGTCTATAGAAACTCTTACATGATGTGGTACATCGTGTTCTCTGGAAATGGATAAATATTCATTATTACAAAAAAGAGACTTATAAAACATAAGTATGATATGTGTTTACCTAATATCAAGAATATTATCTTTAAAATCAATGGTTTGCTTTTTAAAATCCACAACATTTTGATCTGGATTTAACACACTTGACAACATATCACTATAGTAAGTATGACCCTTTTCTCTATCCTTGTTTAATTTCACAGCCTTTATAATATCACGTTTCACTTTGTTCAAGTCCACCGTATTTAAAAAATATAGTTTCAAATATTTTTGTTTTAAACCAATAAGATGATTTGGCTAAAAGTATAAAGAAGTAAAAAAGCTATTCCTTTCAACTTTGTATATGTTTCTCTGACTTTATCATACCAGATCCAAATCTTCTTTGTAAATTGTCTCAACTTTATGTATAAGATCAGCATATTTTTTATTTAAACCAGTTGAAACTTCTTCATATGTATCCTTTTTGCATAAGATATAAAAATATGGACAATATGGAAAAGAAATTTTAAATCTACTACAATCTTCTTCTAAGAAGTAATAATCTACGCCACTCAGTAATCTTTTATCATCTTCTATAATTTCTGTCTGCAAAAAGTTACATTATTAAGAATGTAATTCTACAAAATGATTGTTAAACACTGTTATTGTCTTGATCTTACTGTATGCATATTTATAAGAAATCCTATTCGTTCTTTTGTATCAGTTACTCTGTGAAATCCATACAAACCATCCACTCTGATATTTTCATTAACTAGACTTAATCTTCCTCCTGAAGTTTCTCTAAAAAAATACAAATATGATACATGTAATTAAAATATTAAAATTTACAATACATGCCAAATAAAAAATATGATACCCTGATGCATTTCCCTCTTGATTTTGATCACCTTGATTTTTTACATTTGTTTTGAATGGTCGAAATTTTCCTGTATTTTGTAGAGTCGTCATATTGTTGAATACTTAGTTATATAAAATATAAATAATACGACAGCAGAAATATAAGTAATCATAAATTATAAAAACAGATATTCTTCAACAAGGCACTGAGGTATTCGAACGCTGCACGAACAGGTTGTAATTTGCCCGCCAATATATATTTTTGGTCTGATAGACATGTAGCGACAATAACAAAAAAGTCATATCATTAGATCGATAAAAATAAACTGGCATTTATTTATATTTATAACGATGATATTATGTATGTATACACAAACAAAAATTATATTGTCGTGTATGTATTTATGATCAAGGTAATCCTAATGCCTCTAGATCCTTAGATTCCTATATCCTTATAACCCTAGATTCCCTAGATCCTTATATGTATGTATCCCTATATCTGAGATTTATAAACAATTTTGACATTATTGCAGAGATTTTCAGTAGGATGAATACATACATTGGAATTAATAGAAAGTTACTATATAAATAAATGATCTACAAAGAGAAGCGAAAATCCCGACGCTTATCGATTCGTAAAAAGGAACGAAATTGTAGGTGGCTCCACGACAGTGATGCGGTTCATCAACAATCGTTGTAGTCGGTTAAATAAATTAGTTTTGCAGTTTCAATAAACATTAATTAGATGAGAAAATTAGATGTACAAGAAGCCTGGGGCGCTGAAAGGTTAGAGGCGCAGTTAGAAGCAGCCCGAGATGGTCTACGAGGTCTCGATCGAAGCATTCGAAAAATCTTGGGCCGGGATCTCCCTGATGGAGAAAACGGCCCGATACAACCACCACCCAGGTTAAATACACAGTAATCTTGTTTTATTTGCCCCTAATGAATCCTAGAAAAATGTATCTTATTTAATGGTTTGTTTATTTTGTAACGTAGCACGGTTGTCTTGAAACATAACCTATTTGTTGTAGCCAAAACACTTTCAACCATTTTACAGGTTTCATGTAGGTTTATTGTCTTCGCTTTTATCAATTTATATTTATCGGTGAACTTCTTGTTTCCCAATACTCTTCCAATATTTAAGATTATTTGCAATTCAATAAGATTATTTATCATGCCATTTTAGTAGATTGTCTCAAAAGAGACCACTACAAGAAGATAGACGGCGTGTTGTATCAGACTTTGTCAACAATGAATTACCTGGTGGTAAACGCAGATGGCAAGGTTCAAATGGTGAACCAAAAACAGTTTTCAGTCGTTTAAGTGCACGTGTACCTTCTAATAATGATGATAGTGCTGACGAAGATGATAATGTTATCAAGGTAAAATTAAATACATTTACTAATCATTATGGTCTATAGATCTTAACATAGTAATTTCAATATCATTTTAGCCAGCAGTATCTTCAAGGGTAATAGCAACTCCAAGAGAAATTCCATCTCGCCAAGAAGTTATTAGGCGTGAAAGAATAGATGAACGCAGTCGACAAAGGAATAAACGGATGTTTGGAGCTCTTTTAGGTACATTACAAAAGTTTAGGCAAGAAGAAACTAAACTAAAAGCAAAGGTATATTTGTCTTTAATGTAAAGTGTTAAACCATGTTTTGAAAAAATAAAAATATAACTTTTTTTTCTTGTAGGAAGATAAGAAAGCAGAAGTGGAAGCAAGGGTAGAAGAAGCTCGAAGGAGAGAGAAAGAAGAGTTACGGAGGGAAAGGCAACAGTTGTTTTTGTCACGTAAACGGCAATTAGCCGAAGTACGTGCATTAGAAGCAAAGTTAGCACGCAGTCGACAGTTTCAAGATTGGCGCGCTGCTCAGTTACCACTCGCTTCCTTTATAAAAACGCGTGCTCAACCTGCTATTTACTACGTACCAAAGCGTAAACATCCACAAACCGATATTTTGTTGGCTCAGTCTGCGAAAGAACTTCACGGTATTCATTTTTATAGCAAGTGTTATACTTAATAAATGAACATATTTATTACACTCATATTTGATGTTACAGAGGAAATCGAACGAAGGGAGAAAGCATTAGTCGAAGAGCTCGAATTAATAGAAGTACAAGTAGGTCTTGGTAAACATCAACAAAGTTTTGATGGATCAGCAACAATAAATACCACAACGGAAGTTCAGCAATCGACGGAAGAAGGAGAGGAAAATCGCGATCCAAATCCGGAACAAACAGTGGAACCAGAGAATAATGAAGAACCTGCACCTCCGGTAAAATTTGAGAAGGATGAGAACTACGATAATTCGAACGATGTCGAAGTAAAGGAAGAAGTGCAAGTGGATGAGGCAAAAGATGAAAATAATGGCTAGTATTAAATGTACTTACAAAGCTTGTACATATTACGTACATTGGATGGTCCAACGAAAAAAAAGTTTTTCTTATACGACACTTCATGCGTGTGGATAAAATGTACAATTTTCGAAAGGATTTCACTTTCTACTTGTTCTCGTATAGATACAAACTCATTCCCTTCATCGGATTACATACTCATTTTTTCATCATGCATCAAACGACGGAAGTTATTCAAATTTTTCTTAGACTTAAGGAAAAATATCAGTAAGGATAGTTGCAATTCATTCAGATCCCATATTTTTTAAATGTTACATATTTATATGATGGCTGTTGTAGCATATTATTTAAGTAACTACCATTTTGTAGGGAGAATGAAAGAACATGGTGGAGAAATAAGTATGTTGGTAAACTATTTTAAATTGATTCAATACCTTTTCTAGATTTGAAAATTGTGTATAATAGTCCGTTTACTGATTATTTTGTAACAATATAATTTTTTTTAAAGCATCTGCGAAAACGAAAAGCATTAAATGAAGCATTTAATGCTTTACGTACATGATAGAATAGAGTAATATAAATTCCAATCTCAAGCATATCTTATGCAAACGTATTATAGTTCAAATTCTTTTCAAATTCTGTTCTTTTAATTATACGACTCATAAAAATTTGTCACGTGTATAATAAATATTAATCAATATGAAAAATGAAGGGGGTAATTTTTCTCCATAAATAATATTAAAAGATACTTATTATGTATATGATAAATAAATACAGATTTTTGTTCTAATCTTTTATTAAATAAAAACATTTTTAAATTGACTCTGTTATAATATATGCAATACCTTTTAAATGTATGATTCGTTTTTATTACTTTGTATCGATTCATGTCATATTTTCTAATTTGAATTTCTTTATCGATTGTTTTACCAACGATAGGTACATATATCGAAAACTATTCAGTTCAATATAGATGTCGTTACGATACGTCAACACTAATAACTGCATTATTACATTCTGAAAAATATAATATCAATTATTTGTAATTATACTTAAGAATAAAATCAGTAGTTAATTAGTCATCTTTTATTAAATATTTATTTTTGATGTTCAAAATGTATGTAAGTAAAAATAATATTTTTTTGTTTTTATATCGATCTATTTTAGAAGTTCATTACTTCACCGTTTGATTGAAGTTCGATATCTCGAAAGATATGATCATACGTCAGTTTGTTCACTATGAAGAAATGCAACAGACGCAAAGTAACAAGATTAAATGTAATAATCAATTAACTAACTTATATTCGAATCGTATTTCGGAAGCTCAGCCGGCAAATTCGACGAGACTTCCTATCTTCTCCGTTAATATTCGAATACAGGAGGGGATGGTATGAAAGGGGCGTTCCGCCATGCAATCTCGGAATATGGCTAATGCGTCTCTGAGTCGTCGTTTACTTTCTTTGCTTCCCTTTCCTTTAAAATTCAGCAGAATAGCTGCTCAGAATGGTAAATATTAATCTTTTCCTTTTGTAGAATCTTAAATAAAATTGGCTATAAATAATCTTGTATATAATTAAGAACGATTTATAACCTTTAAAAAATGGGACTAAATGGCTGATGAATCAACTCAAATTTTTCCCGCCAAAATGTTAATCTTATTCCTTTAGTTCATAGAGTGAGTTAGACAAGTATATGTATTGTATATTATAATCTATAATATTTTTTCAAATGTTTAAAAAATAGTTTGTGGTCAAATTTGAGCTAGGTTTAAATCTTCCTTTCCGACTTCGTTATTTCATCATGCTTATCATATGGCTCCTCAGAAAAGTGCCTTCAGCATCAATCAAGACAAATCCACAACATTTTTCGCACATTATCCACCTCTGATGTACAGAAACGAGGAAAAAACGACGAGAAATAAATTAAAAGTAAGTAAAAGTGACGTCTCCCAGCATCGGCTAGCGCAGAAGCATGAAGCGTGCGACGCGACGCGCCGCGTTGCGAAGACATGAGAGAAGCCGACAGCGACAGGGGTCTCTGAGCTATTTGTACATACACCGAATGGAAAACGCGGGCCGACTCGCCAACAGACGAAAAAAACTTGCAGGACCAAAGGAACGAGAGCTTCCTTAATTACCACGTTCCACCCTGCGCTCCTTCTTTCCTGTTCACTATCGTGAAGTTAATAGAACTAGATGATAAATGCGCTGTGTAGGTAAACGATGCAATCTTTTTCTTACAAACAAAACCATCACTACTTATCCCGTATGAGAACGTTTAACCCCGTATCTTCATTGTACTTCATAGGTGATCGAGTTAAGCAGTTTGAACAAAAATTACCTTCTTCCCTATTTGCTATGATGGAAAAGGCGTTGCAGAAGATTTGATAAAAAGAGGAGGATAGCTTTAAGTACGAAACTTGATGAATGAAACAACAAGAGGTTTATTATACATAAGAACTTTAGTTTCATTCCAAATTGTTTTTTATTGCTGAAACAGTTTAGAGTCATTAGAAAGAATAAAAGGAACATTGAAGTCTAAAATAAGAAAGCAATAGGTATAAACGCTTTCGCTATGATATATTTGGATAGATTATCAAAATGCTTGTTAATATCTTCGAAGATAGTTTCGCATTTCTCAAAGTAAGAGTAGTTATTCCGTCACTCTAGTTACTTCTGCTCGTTCCCAAGAAATCGTGCGGCTCGACGTTGACACTGCACCTTCCAGCCGTAGGAAACGTCGGACCATTAATCGCCCGTGCTCTTCTAATACATTCTATTCTATTCTAAGCGAAGTCGGATATGTGGCGGCTTGTTCCCTACCGTAGGGTTTATTTACCCGTTAATTTATTAGCGTATCTTCGTCATGCCGCAACTCGTAATCGAGCGCGACGGAGTTCGCGAGGACCGCGTGCCGCGCACTGGTGCTCTCCCGTTACGAGTCACCGTATTTTAAGGGTTCCATCAGACACCTTTATCTCACGCTTGATTCTCTATCTCCGACAGAAGAAAAGAAACATCGACGAGACGTCTCGGAAATTTATATGCCGTTTCACGGCCAATGTCTGTCCACTCCTATGATATTAGAGGGTGTAATTGCTTCTTAATGTTCGTTCGTTGCTTTTCTTTATTTTAACTAATTATCAGCCTGTTTACCTGCCTTTGCGAGCATGACGTCTAAAAATATTTATATCTGTGGGAAGTAGCGAATGATGGTAAACGATAGAATTACACTCAGGTCATAAATGACTGAATGTGTATTATATTTTAGTTTTATTTGTTCGCTAAATAATCGTCTAAGAATTTGCAATATTTTTTCAGTAACATGGAATCGTAACATGGATTCGTAGATGACTTCCCTTTTCCTTTCCTTCGCACGGCTAATGAAATCGGTGCACTCTTAATGAGAACGAAGAAAGCCGATACTGAACGACTTCCAAAGAAGTGACTCCTATGGGCAGGTTCCGTCGCTCCTTTGACTAGGGAGTAATAGAGTATCGGGGCGGAGTATCTTACCGCAGAGTAGAAACGGAGTATTCGTATTTCAAAGGGACGGTCCGTTACGCCGCAACGCTTCTCATTATGTTATGCGCGCCTAAATGTCATGAGAAAACCATACCCGCCCGTACGTCGACAGGAGAACGAACAGCAATCAAGATTTTCACGCGGAAGCGTCTCTTCGGGGCTACTTTATCTTTGTAACAAAAGAAGATGGTGGACTTAGAGAATTCTTATCTTGAAAAAAAGTTAGTAATCTTTGCTATCTCTTTATCGTAAGAAAATGGAGGATACGTGTATTCTTTCATTGTGAATTGTAAATTATCTTTGTTGTATTTAAACTATTACCTTATTTCAGCTAATCGGTCGCTTTATAATTTCTCAAGCAAACATTAGATCAGAAAAGGATGGGGAGTCGATCAAATAGTTCATGTTCTACTTAGAAGGTACTTGAGTACTTCTTTATATCACCTACCATTGGAAAAACTACGATTGGTTATTTTGGCCGCCGTCGGTGAAGTTAGGAACGCCGAGTGGGTGTCTAATTTCGTCGAAGAGGAGGGATTTCACGCTCGATCAACGCTGATTGGACAACGATGCCCCTTTGCTTTTATAACTCGTCGTTTGTACGCGAACCCGTGCTTTGACAACAGTCTACTCCACGTGAATTTTCTGTATATTTATTAGGGAATACCTGTCCATGTTGCCACAATCGACTAGTTAATTAGCTAAATGAGCGTGAATTAATTAATTGCATCGACCTCGGTTAAAGATTTATTACAACTAAATTTAGTATTTCTGAACTATTTTTAACTGTAAATGAATGGCCTAAGGATTGATTTAGTCAGGACATGGTTATATTATATCTACATATTTTATTGAACTGACGCTTAATTGAAATTCAACGAAGCCATCATTGTTCTTCGAAGCATACTGCTTCTTTGAAAAACAAGAGGAAACGATTAATTTAGTTGTAAGCTTGTAGGCATTAAGGACGATATCGCAGCTCATTAAACATTGCACGCGAATTATCATCAGTTACAGAGAAATGCTTTTGATTATTAGGAATGGAAACATTAATCACGCGGTCCACGCTATCGGTTGTTACGCACGAATCGACGTATATGTGTACGAACAATGCTAATTTGTTAAAAGTATACTATGCCGCGTTCATTGCTATATGTTTTATTAATTTATAGTTTGTTGAAATACGATGCATTGGTAAATTAGATTCGACATAATTTCAAGTGCAGTATAAGTTCTCTCTAGGTAGTAAAACTTGTAGAAAGGGTTGGTTTCTACCTGGATTTTTCCTAAAATTGATGATCATTCGTGTCTTTACCTATATGAACCCGAATAAAGTAACATCTTGAGTAATGCGAACAGTGTAACAGCATCAACTATGTATTGCGCGAATCGTTTCTCAAGCGCCGATAAATGAATACATTCCTTATGCTTTGATCGATTGGCAACCCGATTACGAACACACGGACAACTAAATCCTGATGGATATATTGATTTTTTTTCCAATCGTTTCTCGAAACGGACTTTCCTTTCGCTTCACGGAAGTCTTGGTAATTAAAAAGATCGCTGAAGATTAACTTTGACCAAAGCGGTAGGTCTTTCAAATTATTCTCGAGTGTCTGAACTTTTGCAAATTGACCTGTGATGGACAATTGCAAGAGTTCAAGGGAAATTTTTGGGCGTTCGTGGATCATTTGATGTACCATTTACGAGAAACGGTGTTTCTGAAAGGCGGTGTGCACCGTGCCAAGAAGGAACGGATTCGAAAGGAATCTAAAGCACCGTTGTATTCTCGAACTCTTCAGCGTGCCAACTGAGCCGTAAGCTAGGAAATAGATTAATGCTACACTCGAAAAAATGTTGGTTAATTATAGTGACGCCACCCCTCGTTAAATCGAAATATTTTGTCCGAATTATAAGATTACACTTACCTGATTTTTTGCTGATTATAGACTGATTTTAAAATCCATTTCAAGGCGGAATTTCAGCATATCGAAAGATTGTTTTATTAATTGTTTGTGGGGACATAAGGAAGATGAGATGGGAAGAGAAACATCAATGTTAACGTTAAGGAAAATATATATTTCCTCGTGACAAATGTTGCATTCCATAAAAAAAGCATGACAAATGATTATTTAATCAGTTAAATAATAAGGGTACAATTCGTTCAAGAAATTTGCTCGAACGCTCTTTGGACAGCCCGATTGCATTATTAAATCTACGCAAGGATCGAAAGAAACGTATAAAAACGACTGCGATTCAAACATGGTAACGCTGTGAAACGTTTAAAGAATTACAACAATGTTAATTCACCTTCTCTCATAGTTCATTACGTATACGATAAAAATCGCTCTTTTCCTTTATGGCACTCGATAAAAGGCACTCTTGGCAAACGGCGATATAAAATATATAATACTGGTGCTGATGTATTGTTCATAACCGCTTTGAGCGATCAGTTTTACTTATAAGATAACGCTACCTTTAAGCATTAGTGTAACTAGGCTGAGTACAGAGTGAGTTTGACTCTCTTTGAAACATGAACCGAGTTCCTTTCCTACGCATTATATGAGTTCCAATTTTAACCAGCATCTTGTTAGAGTAAAGACACCCCAAACATTGAGCAACAGCAAATGGTCTAACTCACTCCATACAAAACTCCCAGTTACCCCAATGCCTTTTAGCTATCGTAAACCTTTATAATAATCTACCACGAATAATCCTGTTGGTTGTCTCCGTTGCAAACAAATCTTTAAGGTAGATCCACGTCTACCTTTCAGAACGATTCAACGAGTGCTCTCATCACTCGCGTATCAACCGCTTGAACTTTTTTCTTCAAACAAGATTCGCAAACAATAAAAAGAACCTAATCGTTTCAGTTACAGGGACTAGCCGGTTGACTGCTAGCCACCGACGATTGCATCATGATGGATTGTACGCTGAGCACCGGCGACGTGGTCACCACCGGTGTCACGGTGTCCGAATGATGATGGTGATGATGGTGGTAGAGAGCGGACGCGTAATACTGCTGATGGTGATGGTGATGATGATGCGGGTGATGATAGCCACTGGCTTCCTCGTTGTTGTTGTTGTTGGCAGCGTTCTCGTTGCTCTGATGGTGATGATGGTGAGGATGATGATGATTATTGTTGTTGACCGCCGCGCACAGCGGCGAACTTGGGGACGATGACGTTTGAGAATTTGTCAAATTACAGCCGCTGGCAAGGATGTCGTGAACCGTGTGAGGACTCGGCCACTGCAGAGCACCGGTCGTTTGATGCGATACGCCGTGAATCGAGGTTGGCGAGGACGGCGACAGCTTGCTCGGCGTCGTCGGACCAACTGGAAACGCACCGGTACCAAATTGGTAGGGACAGGTTCTTTCGAATTCGATAATCAGCGCTCGTATCAGGATGGAAGAAAGAGACGCGACTGTTGCCTGATATCCCGCGAGCTTGCTGCTAGAACTAAACGCACACTTCAAGTTGCGTTGATGAAGAACCGAGTCTCTCCGATCGTGTCGGCCACTGGTACAACACCTGGTGCACGATGCGAACAGAGACGGCGCCTACTGTTCTTCCACCAATGTGTTACGTACCGTGCTTGGTAGGTTGGCGTCTCGAGCAAGAATTTTCGTTTGGTTTTCTATTGTACTCGTCTATCGACGAGTATTCGATGCTACTTTGCACGGGCCCTGATCTGCCCGTTACTCGTTTAACACTAAACCTACCGGCGTATTATGTGTATTTAATCTGAGATGAAAAAATAACTGAACAAACGACAAAACTTAAATTAATATACACGTTAATTCTTTTTGTTGATGAAGATCCATACAGATATCAGAAGAATCAGTTCAATACATTGTCTCATTTATAATAAGGTTCTTGTGGAACGGTCATTTGACCGGTTTGGTAGTTTTAGTGTTAACCCATCATTGTAGTCGCAAAAATTCTTGCTCGAAGGACAAGTAGAATCAAGATAGTTCGATCTACCAACCTTGATGATGATGATGATGGTGATGGTGCGTTACAGCGGGTGGCGGCGTCGCGTGATAAGGCGTCGGCGGATAAGGAACAGGACAGAGGGCAGCTCCAGCGGCAGCTGCAGCCGCGTACAAATGATGATGATGGTGATGATGCGCCGGATGATGCGGATGATGATGTATCGCGGTCGCAGCGCCGACCTTGTTCCGCAGTATCCTCGAAATGCTGCTCACCGAAGGCACATTGTACTTGTCGCACACTCCGTCAGAGAGCAAACGATCCCTGATCTCCCAGGCAAAGATGCCCGGATCTTTCAACTTCAGCTGCTTGATGTACTGGACTACCTTCGGGGTTGTCACCCGGGGCTTGCTGCCGCCGATCGCACCGGGCAGTATGCTGCCCGTTTCGTGGTATCGGGCCAAGATCTTGCTGACACAACCATGGCTGACTCGCAGCTGCCGCGAGATGTCGCACGGCCTTATACCCAGCTGTGCAAGCTCCACTATTCGCAACCTGACCGCGTTTGGCAGAGGTCGACCGTTTACGAACACACCCCCAAGCTGATTCACCTCGCCGTACTGCTGTTGTTGCTGTTGCTGGTGTGGTTGCTGCTGCTGCTGCGGATGATCTGCACCAAGTTCGCTCGCGTTACTTTCTGTACGGGGAACAATTGTAAACAGCGAACATTAGATTTGTCCGTAGAATTCACTTATACATTGACGTAACTAGGTTTTTTGAAGGAGTGACTTTGTTAATAGCTTTGTCAATAGCGTTGAGAATATCTTTCAAAAATCCTAATTACGTCAAAGTACTTTATACGGACTTACTACTATTATCATTAATAGCGTATTAAGAGTATAGACTTGCCCTAAGTGGTTAGATAAACTAAGATTACCAATGATGGAGTGTTTTATCTAACCAAGTAATTTAATGTGTTCATTGAATTTTCCATGCTTATGTTACTACACATATAATTAATATCGAACGATAAATAAAGCAGTCAAAGGGAAAGAATTAATGGCACTGCCTCTTCGATTAGACAGACCCTTTGGGTCAGCTTTTTATAGACGACGCAGTCGATTAGGGGGTGGTTCCCTTGGTTCATAAAACACTCAATAAATCCTACGTTCTATTTGCTCCCGTCTGTTTCAGATACGCGACACCTCGTTTTCGGCTGAACACGATAAAAGCAATACGATATTGATTTATACAATGAACAGTCTGATGTAGAAACCGTGGATTTTAACGATCAGTTGGAATGCAAAAAGGACACGTTTAACATCGATTCGTCGCGACGAAATCGCGAGTCCACTACTAAATAACACGACGATAATATACATTGCATCGGGACTTACACCTGGCACTGGGGTTCGTTTTAATGAGATACAGATGTATGTTGAGCTCTGCTTCTGTTAATCCAAACTGCCTTGTAACAACCCTTAATTAGCGAAGCGATGTCTTAGCAATTGCCTCCTAACTGCGTTCCAAACCTACCTAAATTCCGTTCGCCGGTAAGTAAAGATAACAACCCGTTGCGAGTATAATAAGTGGGCTATCTTTAACCAGGATGGGATTTTATGTACTGCTTTCCTCGAACACAAAAATTTAAATAACGTTCACGCACTTTTTAATATTATTCCCAAGATAGAGTAGTTTCAAATATAAAAACGCTAATGTGCAAACATCTTGCAGGTCCTTTGATGTCAAGGAAGGATCGAGCTTCTTCCTCCCGGTGGGTCTATTTGAAGAGGCATAGAATCGAAATAGATAGGTGGACGGATATCCGTGAAGGAAACGCGAAGTCGTCTTTGCGTGGAACGTAGAAAAAGAAGAAGAAGAACTTTCCTGTCCACGGAAGGGGAAATTTATGTGGTTCTCCTGTTTCTCCCTTCGTTTCTCTTTCTATGCACCGAGGGCAACCGATGTACGCTCAGCGTTACGAAGAAGAGGAATAAATAAGAAAACCGCGGGCGGAAAGGAAGGCCCTTACGTTGCCTCCGTGATTCCTGGAACGAGAGTTTCGTCGGCGACGCCGCCGTCCGTAGAGACGCGTTTTTGCCCGGCCACCGGCCACCATTTTTTTCATCATTCATTTCGACATCCCCTCGTCCATCTCTCCACAATGGTGGTTTCTTGGCAGAGGCGCGAAACGCGCGCCCTTTACGCCGCATTTCAACCGTCAAAACATTACTTTAGAACTTAAGGTTTGATGGAAATGATTATGCAAATATTTAATTCACATTCTACAAACAATATATTAATGATATTCTTAACTTAAGAATATTTTCTGTAATATAACAAGTCCAATCTTATAATAATACTTTGTAAATCAGTCCATCGTTTACAAAAACGTGTTCTCTGTTGTAATGTGAATAAGTATTGATAAATGCAAAAGAAAAGAATTTTCTATGAGATTTAATTGAAAGATAAACGACAATTTTCCAGGAATCACCCCGGTGAAAGGAGCGCAGGTTTTTCAGCGGATCGCCGTTTCGTGGAACGACCCCGACGTGGCCCGTTAAACTCCAACGATTTGGACTTAATGACCCGCGTTACATTAAAGCTCCATCTTTTTGCCGGCTAACGTTCGATCGCGAGGGAGTAGCAGTGCACGCTCGTTAAACAAGAGACAAGAGCCATGGTTTATGCGTTCCTTTGATCGGCTCTCTCTCGCATAGGTGAGTAATTAACGAGGAAATAAGCCGTTTGGCTGATAGATTTATAATTACGATAATTTCGTGACTTTTGCAGAAGCATTTATCTTATGAGTTACTCGATGATTACATCGATGCTTGGCAAAGTTATAAGCACAAATGAGAAGAACATTAATTATTAAACACCTGCAGACAACGTTATCGGATATATTTCAAAACAAATATTTTTCTTGTCCCTTGAAGTATTAATCTATTGCTTTTAGAGGACCTGACGGTAGAAATCCTATAGGGGATCAGTAATAAATTTTCAACGGTGCACCCTAACTGTTCAGGTTCCACTCGATGGTAGGATATATGGGAAATGTAAGAAAAAAGAATAGCCTGGTTAAAATGATTACAAAATCACGTTCTGTGGATATCTCGTGAGAGTTAAGTCACGTCGATACTGGAATAAATGAACACTTGCATACAACAGAAGGTATTACAAAAAATACAACATATTTCTTTGCTATGATATTTTACTCGTAATTGCATCGTAAATTGAAAATCATGAACATGTAATTGAATGATGAACCGCCGTAGGTTTACGAGCATGTACCTACGTAAGAAGACTGGATGAATTAGCGAAAAGTAAACGGCAATGTCCCGAACGAGAAGGATCTGGTGTGTAGCATGTGCAGAGAGACACGCACACACATGGACTGTTCGAGTTCCCTTGGTCGGTCTTGGATACGTGTATTACACGCGTGTAAAATGACTACACGCGTCGGGTTCTTTGATCTCGACCATTCATCACCCCTGCGGCCGAGAAAAAGTCTAATAATATTGTGTGCACGCAACGCGACGTTCACGCGCGTGTACGCGCGTGAAATGGCTAGATCATCGGTTCCACGCGACGATTCGCAGATATATAAATGCACTCGATCTTCCTCTGAATTCCCTCTCGATTCTCTGGATGACTATCGTCCTGTATTTTCAATACTTAAAGAAATAGTAATGTATATCCAACAAAGATATATTGTTTAATAGTTGAACGATCGTCCAATTATTTTCAAACATTTCTTGTTCCAAAGGAATGCAGAAACGCGGAGGAACCGAAGAAAAAGTATCGGACGATGCACGACCGGGGTGGATCGGCTAATTTCGTAACTGGAAATTTGCGAAAACGATACCGGAGAGGCGGAACAAATTGTCGCGGATAAAAGGACAAGCAAAAGCTGTTATAAGTAGGAAAGTGAACGGTGAAGTATAGTCCAAGATGTGGGCGTGCACAAAACGAGTGATGGATGTCAGTGTCACCCTCGAAAACATGTGTTTCGCTTACATAGATTGGCCCGAACGCGGCCAGTGTTTGTCTACCATTCTCACTCGCTAATTATCGACCCTCGAAACGTTCCCTTTGTCGGCCTGTTAGCTTTTATAGAAACGGATCTTTAATTTAATTTCTGCGGTGCCACGGCGGTGTTGAGCACATGTCAGTGATTAGTTCGTCGCAACGACGCGTCAGAAATTACAAAATTAAATCTCCCTCTTTCGGCGGAAACGTGGAAGAATCTGAAACAATCCGTCCAATGATTCTCCAACGTTTGGAATAAATGTCACATGGATAAAAACAGGAATATCGAATATAAGAAGATGTCTTTGTACAAACATATCGTCCACATATGAGTGACATGAAAGAAGAATTTTACTTGTACAAATTTTTAAAAGAGATCTTCAAAGACCTAAAATTTCAAAGCTTGTCCAGTGAGGGGATGTTGAAGGGTTACGAATCTTGTTACTCGGTCAGGATACTCGACAACGAACTGATGTATGATACGTGCATAGATTTATAACACGTGTATCCGCGAGTGTTCAAAATAGGCTTGTCACATTTCATCATTACTTCCAGAAGCCTGGTAATCTGGGAACTGGCCAAATAGCGTTCAAGCGAAAAGGATCCTTTAGTCTCGATTTTTGCCTTTTGCAGCAACAAATTCGCAGTGTTCGAAACTTTCTCGGATCGAATGTTATCGCGTATAATTCACGTGCCCAGACAGATGCAAATAGTTTACGTTACTCGCGATAAATTACACTCGCCGATCATTTTTTTCGTCCGATAGGAAAAATTTATTCGGCACTGATAACCAAAGCACTGATTTCGAGTTCTTTTACTAGATTAACGAACGATCTATTTATAGGCGCAAAATTTATGCAACTTGACGCAAGAGGAAATTAATTATGCGCTAATCGCGCTACATTTTTCACGATAACCGTTTGACCTCGTCGAATATAGTTTCATCATAGCTCCGCGAATTTCCAGACGCGTCTACCAATGAACTGAATTATAATGTTGTTTTCCAATTATACACCAGCATGCAACTGTGAAAAATTTTGTAAATTTTCGAGAAGCGTTCATTGAATCAGCAGGAAGAAATTTTGTCGATTTCGTTCGTTTCGCTTTACCGAGTATTCATTTTTCTTTTTATCATTGAGCTTTCGCTCAATTATTCTCCCTCCTTTCTCTCTTTGTAGACTGCACCTTTCTTCGTGCACCTAAAATACACTGGTGCAAAATTTATCTGGCAACTTCATGTACGTGTGCGTGAACCGTGTTCACATCTGGAATACGCGATGACAGTGGGACAGAAATATATCCAATCGACGAACAAAAAATCTACACCGCCAAAAGTACATTTCCTTTTTCTTCTTTATTTCTCTTTCTGGATCCTTTAAAAGCGTTCCCCTTTGCAGGAAAGGTTTCCGGATAATCGAAGATTGTAAAGTCAGTGCAATTAATAATCACGGTACCGTGGCCAAAGGATGGAAACTAGAAAGATGGAATGCAGATGTGACAGGTATACCAGACAGATTGACAGCCAGGTTGAAATCGGATGCATCGTTTGTTCTCAAGCCAAAATCGCTACTCAACTCGAACGACGTATGGTCACGAGTTTTTGGGATGAGCTATTAGAAGAATCTGCAGTGTGGCCGCCGGCCAGGATTTTGAATCACCGTACGGTTATGCAGAACTTCACGTCCAAATCGTGCAAGTAATAACTTGTCAACCATACATCTCGGCATCGTTTCATCGCGCGATCGTAGACGAATGTATTCGGCATCTAATAGAGCATAGAATGCGTTCCACCTTGTCATGCAACTTTCATAGCCAAATACTCGCTACATTTACATGCCTATCAATCAGAGCATTAATGTTGATAACATCAGAAACCTCCTGGCATGCGTGTTTCTTCGTTTGCGCTTCAACGTTTACACAATGTGTATCAATTTTCAGGTTGTTTAGGTTGGAAGTCTAATATGATTTTGTGGCATAAAAGCACCGTATCAAACGTGATTTAAATTAAAGTTTAAAGCATAATGACAAGGATTAAATGCGACTGTTTAACACAAATTGATGTTGAAACGTGTTAATAAATTTTAAAGAAGTACTTCAAGTATCTAAAAAGCTTTCCTGAGTCGATAATAATTTGTAGCTGGCAAATTTACCTTGAGGTAAGTCAAAATTTCAGTCACAAATATAGAAAGGTCCACGTTTAAAGGACAAAGAAATTAGCGACCAAATTATTAGAGCTTTTAAAGTTTCAGAGAATCAGAGGACTAAGTCAAGGATAAACCGTTCTTCGGTTGCTCGGGAGACATCCAGAAGCTAATACAAGTATTTGAGCAGTCCTGTGTCAACTGAACCTTTTAAAAGCTTGCTTCCTTGTTTAACTGGAACAAACTGTACTAATTGAACTCTAATGAATCTGTAACTGTACGTTTCCTGTCAACGTCAACAGTTTCGTGGTCCTTCGAAATTTCCTGCCAAAAATATAGCGTACAGGACAGAACGTCATGAAATTTTGGAATTTGGTCTTTGGTATTTTGAAATTTTCAAATCTAGAAACAAAACTCGAAACACCGAGTTAGATAAAACAATAACCGTCATTCGCAAATAAAAGAAGATTCATGAAGTGTCATGGGGCACAAATAAGAACGATAGAAAAGCGAAACGATGCCCATCCGTTTAAAATGCCTGCGTTATCAGTCGCTGCGTTTTTTTCTTCCAATGACGTTGACAATCTCTGAAGTCATTGACACCAATACAGTCGTAACCGCACGTACGGTTCAAGACCTCGATATGTAACGAGATACATTGGAAACTTATTCGAATGATAAGACAACCGAAGAACGTATTCGTCCCGGCGGGTGTAAGTACGTGGGAGATACGATGGACAATAAAAATTTGTCATGACACTCTGTAACGAATGACTATAAAAAGCAACGATTCTGCCTTGTTTTTGCACGATTCAGAATCTTTCGAACTCTTAAAAAGAGTGAAGAACCTTTGCAATTGAAAACCTTGCAAGTTAAAAGACGCAACTCTACTTTTACCAACTTTGAGTTTTAATTTAACATTAAAAAGTGGAACTAATTATAGATGTATTTGTTAAATCCACAGTCAAGAAGAAAATTATTGCAAGATCAGCAATTTGATACTCAATTTACTTACCCCTAAGTAATTTGACCGTAGCACCGTTCCAGGGGGATTTTTTCTCGTGCGAAATAAATCTCGTATTACAATCATCGAATCAGCGAGAATTGCAACAAGGGTAAAACACGTTAGATCTAGGTCATCGGCAACGTTTCACGCGTCACAACAAACATGGTACATCTTGGAGATTTATACTCCAGCTTTACCAAAATGTAGGTCACGATACCGTCTCGTTTCAATACCGTTGATTGGGCATATCATTTCTCATGTATTGTCGCTTCATCACCATTCTGACCATTTTTTATTCCAGTATCTTGAAGTAAATTGGACAGAAAATGATCGAAGAATATCAATTGGAGTAGACAATACTACGATACAATAGAAACGGGGGCAAGGATGTAACGAAAATAAAAAATAAACTTACGGAGATAAGAAGTTAGTAGATAGGGGACGAAAGAAGGCTAACGAAGAAGAAAGAATGCTCAAAACATTAGATGAAAACGAGCCTCGAAAAAATAATATTTTGCTAATTCTAATGCCTATGCAGCTCCGCCAGTGGCAATATAACGAGAACCTTCTATATTTTGGATGCAAGCGGATACAAAATGTAAGATAATATTCTTCTTACGTAACATTAAAAATAAAAATTACGCTTACGTTTTCAAACCGCTATGAACAGCAGCTGTATGTTTTATCAGTGTAAAGTGACATACATCATGTGGATGAACTTCCTCGTCAGAAGGCTTCCGTGAAACATTCTTGTTAGAAGAGTCAACTTCGATGTTCGTCAAGAACGCTGCTGATATAGTTGTTAACTCTTTGAACAGACATTTCCGCGGATAAGGACAATTTTAGGCGCAAACGTCACAGGAGAAATTGTACATTCAATTGAAGAATCATATTTCTTCGAGATAATTTCATTGCCAGTAGTTTTGTAGTAAAAAATATAACAGTATTTAACCGAAACGGTTGAGCGGCAATCATATAAACTTGTATATAATAATTTTAGCTGGTCTCGAGTTTAAAAAGAAAAACGATCGAAGGCATAGCGATAAGGATTGTGAGGGCATCCGGGACCCAGCGGCAAGGTTAAAGGTTGCCAGAGAAATGAGTACAATAAACTTTCTATGAATGGACAGCCTCGTATACTCTTCTATGCGCTAATTATTCGATAATTAACGCGATTCTTTTCTTTGTTTCAGCTAATTTTTCCCGCTGAACGATGTTGCTATTATTTCTCCGGATTTTTAAGCTTTCGGAAGAGCTACAGCTACGAAAATAGACACGTCAAGAAAGCAAAAACATGTGCATTGCTTAGGTTCTGGAAAGATAATTGTTAACCTATTTAATATTATCGTTCGCACTACCGCGACATTAATAAGTTGTCAGCGACGGCGCCACAAGATACAACAAAGCGGCATGTCGCTCATTTAATTATAAATTCAATTAGGTCGAAGTTGATTGACACGCACATCAAGAGCTAAGCCGACACAATCTTTTATCAAGAAAAAAACGAAAATGAGGAAACAGAAAAATCTACGAGTCTTTTGAAGTTCCATCTAAAGCCATTCTAAAAATGGACAGTGGATCAAAAGAATGTTGGTACGTTCAATTTCTTCGTATTTAATTTTATTTAAGCGTATATGATAAAATAGACAGCTGTTCGAAGCTCGAGTACTAACGTATCAAATTAACAGAGCTTTTGTTCCCTCGAACTTGGTGTATTTGGTTATAAACCCCCAAATTTCTAGACTTTTATATCTTTACATCCCTGCATTCTAAAATCCTTAAATCTCGATATTCCTATATGTTTAAATACCTAGATCTCTCTAACCATATGCCAGGTGCTTACAGCAATGCTGATCATTCATTTTATATAAATATAACTCGTACAATTTGTGTCGCTTACCCTATAGAGACACAAACGTGTTACGTAATTAAACGTGCAGTCTCGAACAACATTTTACATGATTTATAAATTGTAGGACCGATTGCTCACCTAGCACAATAGGATCCATTGGGGTAGATGAAACCTAGCAGCCGACGGCTACATGCAACGCAGTTCTCCGTCACCTCTTCAAACAATTCTTCGCTGATGAAGTCTCTCGAAATTACTTAGACCGTACTACAGTTATCGACAAGTCAAATTTTCAGTCTAGCGAATTCCCCGATCCGAGATTTCAGTCCGAAATGCGTTCTCCAAACTCCGCCAAGTGCATCCGTGCCTTTACGCTGTTTTCGTCGTGCACCACCTTACGTTTCCTTGCAAGCTGACATGTCTGTAATTTCACATTTTTCTTCTTCGCAGAGATCCGCACACCATGTTCATTTTAAGGGTACGTTGGTACCGTTGGAACACCGATCCGATCGTAGGAACGTCGCTGGGACACTTCACTGACACGACGTACAGGGAGTTCACGCAACGGTGCGTTTCATCTACGGAGAGGAAACATCGGAAGGTTGAATCAAAGTGTCTAATGAAATGGCGAGAATGGAGTGCGTCGATCGCGTAGTCCTTCATTCACGCACAACTGAGACCAAACGAAAAACTCAATTGACTTAGCAGCAGCCGTTAAATAATATAACAGCGTGGCAAGCGTGTGCACTGTATTCGCTTCTCTGTAAAAGAAGCGAGAAAGGGAACGTTAGTTGGATAAGATAGAGAAAGAGAAACAAAATGTTAAACGGAGGACCCGCGGCGGCCAAGTCGCTGGGCTAGACGAGACGAAAAAAGAAGCACGGACACGGTCAATGGTGCGCGGCTCGCCCTTCGCTGCCTCACTGACTGGGGCGACAGATTTACCAGAGCAGAAATAAGAAATCTCCTCTCCGGCTAGTAGCGTAGCCTCTGAGCGTGGCCCCCGCCCGCTCCTCTCATAGCTCTTCAACGCACACGAATTAGCATATAGAGAGCGTGGCTTGTTTGCGTGTTTAACGAAAGAGAGAGGGAGGAAGAGAGAGAGCGAATTAGACGTTGAAATGAACATCGTTGAAGAAGTAAGCATTGGCGTAAATAGGTAGTGGTCAGGGTGAGCTTGACCCCCCGCAACCTGAGAATGGGGATGTAATACGAAAGGATATATCACGTGGCGATTTAACGTGCAAGAATTGTTACATATAGTAGAGATGTGGTGATCGTAAACACAGGGTGATTTATCCATTATCCATAACTCGTGGTAACTCAACGTGCAGCTATAGCGTGCTTTCCCCTTTCCCCCAGTTAAAAATCCCAGCTACGCCAATGGCAAGACGTTAAATAAGAGAAAAGGACACGCGTAAGATTGAGCGAAAGAAAGTAAGAGAGAAAATGTTGGTTTGAGAGGGCTGCAAGTGGTCGGTGGACCAATCGGTGGCCGCTCACATTCACGTTGCGCGCATATTTCTGCGCATCCGTATATGATCAAGTTCGGGCGGCTTACTTTTGTACCGAAGCGTGTGTATTCGTCACAGAAGACAGTGTATTCGTACGAACATACACCGACGCGCATGCTCGACCAAGCACGGCTGACAATCACGATGGAACCACGAGGGGGAAAACTGGCCACGCTTAAGAGGCGGAGTCACATTCGCACGGACCATTGGCGAGAGCAGTGCACCGTGAGCCAGTGTGGTTTACGCCTCTTCATTGTATCCTCATGCCTTGCTTTTCCTTTGCCAATATATAGCTACCCTTTCTTACCGTTACTGTTTTCGGTAGAAAAATGAAAAGTTAAATAGTTGTTACAAGGATGAAAGGGTGCTCTAATAGCTTCATATAATCTTACTAAATATTTGGTTTCACCATCTCGATGTTTAAGGTTGAAAATCAAATGGAGTTATTTAAGTTTAGTTGTTACTAATTGAGTATTCTATTACACACTCCATACACTTCTAATGAATGCGATTTATTCTTATTTATTTTATTTATACTATTCTCGCGTTTCACCGATTTTGAAGTTCATTGTATTTCATTGTATTATACATTTCAAATGCATAGCTATTTTCAACTTAAAATTTTTAAATACTTTAAAATGTTTTTATATATCCAAATGAAATATGTACATGTTCTAAAATGTTTAAAATATTAAATATTGAAAAGTTTGTGCTAACATTTATGTTTTTTCAATTTTTATCGATCCGCACTTTGAAGACTCGCTATGGCGGGAAGCAGTAGCAGCAGCTTTTCTTGCGTAAAATATATATATAAACAATTTTTTAAACTTTTACATAAACGAGATATGAAATCAACGTGCTATGTAATTTTCTATTCCACAGTAAGATTTAAAGAGCTTATCATTTTCATATCATATCCTACTATATCGACTGAAAAAGTGTTTACCATTTTGATGTCATTTCCTACCTTATAAACACAGCGCAGTATAAAGGCGGATTATTCTGAACACATAATCCGCATCTTTGGAACCACGGAATATATTGCAAGTAGCATGAAATCAATATTAACAAATATATAGCAAATATGTAGCATATTAATCAATAAAATCAATATCAATTGAATTTTTACAAACTGGGATAAGTGGTGCCATCTCTCCGGCGAACAGAGTTTATCGACTGCACTATGATGATGCTTCCAATATTATCAACACACATGCGGAACGGCATTTCTGTGTGGAAAAGCGCGGAATGCTCGTAATTTTCTTTGTATAATAAACAGTGTAAATTGTGGATATTTTTCAATAAAAAGTTCATGAGAACCTTATCAAAAATGTACACAGTTAATCCAAAATGAATGTTTAACTATAGAATGTTTTACAAATGCATTGTGTATTCTGAAACCGAATGGTTTGGCTGTGATTGTTAAAAAATTTTAAATAATAATGGAGTGTATAGTAGCAAACGTAGATAATATGCGATTTGATATTGAAATTGCTCTTGATGAACAATATGGAGCTCTCCCTTTACCTTTTACAGGAATGGACAGTGCGTATTAATATTTATGAATCTTGACATATTTGACTAGGTTATGTCATGAAAAGTGTAAAGAAAGTTATTAATGTAAACAAAAAATAACTTTTAGAATCCACTGCTGCGGTATGCCAATTTTATCCAAGAGGAACTTGCGTCAAAGGAGCCTCTTGCCCATTTAGACACGTACGAGGAGATCGTACAATTGTTTGCAAACATTGGTTGAGAGGTCTTTGTAAAAAGGGTGATCAGTGTGAATTTTTACATGAATATGATATGACAAAAATGCCAGAATGTTACTTTTATTCTAGATTTAGTAAGTATAATTAACATGTAATCAATTTACTCTGTTTTTAAAAATATATATACCTCATAAGCTTACAAATATGTTTGCTTCTATAGTGTTTAATATTGTTTTCTTTGTGGTATTACTAAGTTTTCCCAGTACAGGCATGTTAAAATCAATTATGAATTGTTAGATGCCTGTCACAATAAGGAATGTCCATTCTTACACATCGATCCAGAAACAAAAGTCAGAGATTGTCCATGGTATGATAGAGGATTCTGTAGGCATGGACCATTATGTAGACATCGGCATGTACGTCGTGTCTTATGTATGGCCTACTTGGCTGGATTTTGTCCTGAAGGTCCAAACTGTAAATTCATGCAGTAAGTTTGTTATCGATTTAATTTTTTATCTGAACTTTATTTTAATTGAAAAATATTATAATGATCTCTGTTATTTATAGCCCAAGATTTGAATTACCAGCAGTGCAAGACATGCAGCCTAAAGAGGGCAAGAAAGTAATGATTACGTGTCACTTTTGTGGAGAAGGTGGCCACAAAGCCATTTATTGCAATAAAATGCCACCTGATGTACGTGAAGCTCAAGTTAGACAAGAAATAGAAGGTAATTCCCATGCTACACATCATATGAATATGCACAATGGACCTCCTCCACGGGGGCCTCAAAAACCACTAGAAGAAGTTACTTGCTACAAATGTGGAACTAAAGGTCATTACGCTAACAAATGTCCCAAGGGTCATTTAGCATTTTTAAGTCATGCTGGAGGTAGTGGGAGTGGAACTCAAAATCAGAATTATCGCAGATGATTTTACTTGTTTTATTTATGTAAGATCGATATCGTAATTTTATTTGAATTCAGGAAAATCATTCGCCTGTAAAAATTTCTGTCATATACTAAAATAAGTTTAATACGATTTTTTTGATATTGATTCTTAATTTCAATGTGTGATGTATAAAGTAAAATATATGATAAAATTAAGATTGTATTATACGATAAAATATTGATGAAATTAAAGGATATTTCAGGCTGATATATTATCAAATACATACTATAACAAATTTAATTTATTATTTAAAGAATTAAACATATTCCTAAATAAGTTTAATGTATTTAAGGGTATTTGCTAAATTGTTTAACACTCCATTCTTATGAGCGCACCGATTTTCGACGTAGAACGTTATAAAAAGATATATTGTTTGCCACTAATTTACTTAATTTGTGACGTTGAATATGGGAAGACGTACTTCGCCATCTATATATGAACTGGCATTGTAAGACTATTCGCATTTTAATATTTTGTCCGCTAAAATATTAACAATATTCGTTTTTCGCGTACTCGTTATTAGAAATATGAAATTCCTTCGTTATTGAATAATGTGCATTAAATACTTAAAACATAATTCATTCTTTTACATTTTTCGGAATATGTAATACCTACAAACATAACGTCCAACGTTTTTATTAAAAGAAAAGTGCAGTCACCGGAACCACAAAAATACTGAATATCACTTGTTATATGCAAAAAGCAAATACAGTGTCTTTTTAATTAAAAAAGGGACATTCTATTTTCACAGGTGCATTTCCTATCATGTTGTATTGTAATCGATAACTTCAACATAATTAGCAGGAAAAAGTCCATAGGTTCCATCAGGTCCAAGACCTTGCCACCACCCTTCGTCGATTGCATCTATGTGCGTAATGATGTCTCCAGGATCAAAAGTAATTTCTGTATCATCTGCTGCTTGATAATCATACAAGGCTCTTGCTTTCATTCCTTCATTGTTCGGATCAAAATACAAGTATTGACCATCCATTTGGCTATACAATTCATTTTCAGTAACTACTTCTTTCATCAATGATGATTGCTCAGGTTCCTCTTGTGCCTCTGCTACTTTTGTTTCCTGAGACTGTGTTTGAGCTGAAGATATATTTGGAGTAGCAGTCACTGCAGTATCTACATTGTGGGTTTTGTTCGGTTCTATTTTCGTTTCCTCTTGTTCTTCAGCATGAGATAACTCCTGTTGTTGACTTTCCTCGAATGCCCTTTTAGTCGCTTCTACATGACTATTCTTCGGTACATATTGTTGCTGTACTGAAGAGGACTTCATTTGTCCAGCCGCGGAGTTTTGTTCAAAAATGGCTCGCGCATTTATCGTTCTTTGAGCTATTAATTGCTGCGTTTCTTTGCTTCTTTGCCGTCTTAATTCTTCACTTCGTGATTTATGATCATCATCAGTATCATTGCTATAATGTTGACTTGCTGCTAGTTGATTACGTAAATTATTTGCGGCTTCAGCGCGTTGCTCTGCCAATTTTTGTCGCGCTATTGAATTTTCTTTGGCAGTGACCTATAAAAATATGAATATTTTTCAAATAAATAAAATGTTCTGTGTTAAATATCTAATACATAATTATAAATAAATTTATTTACCTTCTGTTCTCTAAGCAGTGCCTCTTTTTCTTCTCTAGATTTAATTTCTTCTTCCAGTCTCTGTCGTTCTTTTTCGCATTTCATGCGTTCCTGTTCAAGTCTTTTTTTCTCTTCCATTTCTTCCCTTTGCCAAAATTGATCGCGTTCACTTGCATTTATTTCTTGCTCAGGAATTACTCTACAATATATGTCCTCTTTTATTGAAGCTCTTAACATTATTATATATGACACAATATATATAATTACCTGCGATATGTGGTACCAACTGGAGCTGCATTACCCTCATTTTCACCACGAGGTTCATTAAATTTATAAGCAGAAGCTGTTGCTCTAGCAAGTTTTTCCATAATAGAATCTACTTCAACATCATCTTCAGAGCGAGCAGTAATTGTTATGTGTGCACCTTTTAATAACTTTTCTACGTCTCTAATATGATTTGCACAAGTACCCTTTCTAACAATTGGTGCACCTTCTCCTTGCTGAAATATATATTGCAATATGCAATTATATTGTTGCACTATTATTATTTATAATAATAAGTTGAATAATTTCATTTACAAATTCTTACCCAATTTATTAAAAGACATTTTGGCAAACTGGTTTTAGTATCTATGACTCGGCAAAAGGCATACATGATATGACTGCTATCTAAACGATCAATCATTTCTTCTAAACCCCCATTTCCAGTACCAACAACTTTCAAGTTGTTGCTTTGTCCTTCATATCCAAATACAGCCCTATAAATAACATCCGTTTCATTGATCTGTTTTATGATGTTTGTAATGCATGCATCTATGAAATAGAAGCACATTTTGCTACTGTAAGCAATAATTGAGTACCTTACACTAGTTGTATCGATTGATAAAAGTAAAAATAAAAGTTACGAAACATAGGAAACTTATTTATTTATAAATTTAATTGAACATTTATATTCTTTTTATGGCTCGTCCGAACGCATAGCCGGGACGATAAAATAATATAAAAGAAGACAAGTGCAAGCTTACCAGTCAGTAGACGACTTATCGTCGACTACGTTCTGCCAAGCGGCCTCCAAAGCATCTTTATTTTTCGTTAAATTAATTGACATGTTTCACAATTAATCTAAAATCAACTGTAAGAATAAAATGTGAACGTCACTAGCGAATTAATGTCACAGACGCATCTTCGCGTTTTGCCTTTTTGATTAAATGTCAACGCCCTTCTGTTACCAACCGCAAAACAGTGATCTTACTGTGTAGGTAACATTATTTAAATCAATTCACAAACAACTATTTCATATTATATTTAAACTACACACACAAACGCAATTCAGTGTATGTTAAAACGTATTTTGACAGACGTTATTGACTAAATTCCTTGAGACTATCATACAGAGAACGATTGGTCATGATGTAGGTAATAAAAGAGTTCTCCAATCAGCAAGTATAACAGGAACAAATGAAATGTAAGATACAGTTGAAATGTTTTTATATATAATATAATGTTAACATATTATATTTTAACTTTTACCTTTTATCAATAATTTTTTCAATAAGTATACACAACTGATTCATAAGTTGAAATAAAATTATTTATTTATCGGTCCAATAAAGATATTGAAACCGGCTTTCAAAGAAGCGTTTTCAAACCATAACGGATGCGGTGTTATTATAACTTTTTTATCGGTAATAAACTCTAACTTAATTTTGAGTTTAAGTAATTATTATTGTTGCATTATGCTAATTAAATAATACAATCGAAGAATAAAGATTGAATATTTTTTATCAGTTCAAAATGGTAAGTTTGCCAATTAATGAGTTAACCTGTACTCTTTCCTAGCCATATTAAATAACTTTATTTCAATGCTTTCTTTCAGTTATTCTATTCATTCTTTAAATCTTTAATTGGGAAGGACGTGGTTGTAGAATTGAAGAATGATTTAAGGTGAGTAGAAAAAAGGAGACATTATTGTACAAGAATGTTTATAAAACGTAACCTAATGCAATCTTTGTGTTTAGTATTTGTGGCACTCTGCATTCTGTTGATCAATATCTTAACATAAAGTTAACAGATATAAGTGTAACTGATCCTGATAAGTATCCTCACATGGTTTGTAACTTTTATAATCTTTGTTATAAATGTAGTATAAAAAATATAATGGAAACTAAAAATATATTACATTTCAGTTGTCCGTGAAAAATTGTTTTATTCGTGGATCAGTAGTACGTTATGTACAATTACCAGGAGATGAAGTGGATACCCAGTTATTACAAGATGCTGCACGTAAAGAAGCAGCAGTACAAGCAAGATAGTTTATAGCATTATTAGATTTAAAAATCGTTTATTATATATTATTAAAATCAATGATAATACATAGTAAGTATACAAATTATAAATTTGTGTAAATTTATATTAATGTAATGTTATAGATACATTATATCATATAAAGAACAGGAATGTTACAAATAACACATATAGCCACAGAAATACAAATTAATGTTATGTATTATTTATAAATGTTTTGATACAAATAATAAGTGTATAAAAATATAAATATATACATATTTATATATAATACGAAATCAAATAAAAATTGAATTTATGCATCTTTTGTCCATTCTACCAGTGATTTATCGAACCAGATATATTTACCTTTTATATCTGTATTCTCTGGCAATAATGCAGCAAAAACAGGAGCTACAGCACCTTGATCAGGTGTCAATGTTCCTTTATGACTAGTCATATCAGTGTCCACATAACCAGGATGAACAGCATTTACTGCAAGATCTTCTCTAGAATCTGAATTAAACATCTTCTGATGAACTCTAGCCAAAGCAGAGACTCCCACTTTGCTTGCAACATAGGCAGAATTTGACCAACCATTTTCCAAGTGTGTGTTTGTTTTTGCAGTGCTGAAAGTACATATTTGAAGAATTGAATAATGGAATAAAGAAAATTATGCTCTGTTATAGTATAATTACTAATTCAACATACTTAACAAACTCATGCATGATGTTATCTAATTCTTCTTCTGTAAGATTTGGGTCAGAAAATCGTTTCCTCAATGATTCACTAGGAATTAGTGACAATCGGCCAGAAGAACTTGATACATGAACTACACGTGCATGTGGTTTCAACAGTGGATAAAGTAAGGAACATACTTTTCTTAGAGCAAAATAATTTACTCTAATTGTTTCTTCAGCTTGTACAGAAAATGGTTCTGTAGCAGCCATCTATATATAAAATAGAATATAAATATTAAAGAAAAAAAAACAATAAATTAATATATAATTACCTTAAAAGCAATTGCAGCATTATTGACTAAAACATCAAGACCTCCGTATGTTGTTTGCAAATAATCACGAAAAGTAGAAATACTGTTTTCATCCGTAACATCAAGTTGGTGAAACTTAGGTTTTAAACCTTGATCCTCTAATTGTTTAACAGCATTTTGCCCACGGTTAATATCACGAGCTGTTAAATAAACGACTCCATCAAATTGCTTACAAAGTGCTTTTACAATGGCAAATCCAATGCCTTTATTTCCACCGGTTACCTAAACGTTCGGTTTATGTGATTATTAATGCATATACTTATAAAAATTGTTTAGTATTTTTACATGATTCTTATGCTAAATATATAAATTATTGTACTAACCACAGCTACACGTGTCATATTAATTATTACTTTTGCAGAACTTCTTTTGGAAGAATGAAAATACTAATACGAATAGGTTACAATTATTGCACCACTTCAATAATGCCAACCTGTTTGATAGACTGAATCACCATTATGCAACCATATATATATATATGCACACAATATCAGTATTTAATATTGTTATCTGTAAACGTGATTATGATAACTCAGCTTTTGCTATCTCTTTATTTTATTTTTTCATTGTATACATTTTTATTGTAATGAAACATATGTACATTTTAAAAAACAAATATTTCTCATTTACGCTGCTTTTTACGTCTTATATTTTCACTAAATAATTCATTTATATTTATATATTTAAGTTAGTATATCTAAACTAGCTCTTCTATATTGTCTCGTTTGAATATTTCTGACAAGAACAAAATTGTATTGCTTGTTAATTAGTTCAGTTAATGAATCTAATGTTATATATCCAAAACCTATACCCTTTGCTTCAGCAAAAGAAAAATCACCCATTGTTAAATAGCCCATAATTTCTCTATCACAGGAATGCCGTACATTGTTACAATCTGGAAGATATAATTGCGTCATCTTTTGAAATTGCTTAAATACAATTTCACGACTAAATTTTAATAAATGTTTGCTCTTATTTTCATGATCATCCGCTTGAAAGTCTTTGATTAAAATCTTGCTTATGTTGTCGGTTAATTTCTTTTTATGACGAATTCTTTGTCTTCTTAAACGTTTTAGAAGAGTTAAGTGATTTTTTCGCGAAGTTTTACGAATAACTTCATTTTGATCAAAATTTAATTTTTCAACCGGACCTGACCATTGTTTATTATGTTTAAACTGGTTTACATCCTCTGCTGTTGGCATACATATTATTGCAAATCTTTTAGGACATCCTTTTTGTAAAATGGTTACTTTTACTCGAACTAGATAATTTCTATCTTCTAATGCATTTTGTAAAGTAAAATTTGATGTATGATTAACTGGTTTATTTTGCTTCCTTTTATTACTTTCTTCAGCTGGTAAATTGTCTCTCAACAATTTTAATAAATGTCGATTCCTTAATACAGAAAATTCTTCTGTGCCTGTCCATTCCTTCATCAGGATTTTCCACTCACAGAAGAAAGGACTAGAAATTCCTAATTTAACAAAATTTACACGCCTATTTGGTGGATAACGAAAATATTTTTCTCTTAATTCTAACTTTGTATTCAATGCTTCTCGTGCATAAGCAGGTGTATCTGGATCATTAATATCTGGTGACCGTATATTTCCATATTCAAATGCTATAGATTTTGATTCCCTAAATGCACCAACTCTTACACAACGAAATATACATGCAAGCCAAAATGGCATTGCCCAATTGGCAGGGAATATAATATCTATACTTGAACCTAAACCTATAAGAATATGTTTATCAGTATTAAATACCTTTGTATTTTAGTTAAGTTGTTACTGAAAATTACCTGTATTACCAGTTCCAGGTTTCTGAATTAGGAGTATAGGTATTTTTGCCATGATTTCTTCATTGAAATATCTATCATTACTTGTGCCAGGTACTAAACACTTGCTTCTTAAATTATTTATTGTACTTGTCCTTACACATTCTTTACTAACTTTATCCCGTATTTCTTTTTCCCAAATTGGACTTGAATTTGCACTCGTAGGAGGCATTGGCATTATTTCAGTGTCCTGTATCTCTCGTAATAGTTTAACTCTTTTTTGAGGCAGATGAAACCTAGGATCTAAGATGGTAAAGCCAAGAACAATATTTGGTGGTAATTGACTAGGAGACTGTAACGTTTTCAACACATGCCATAACTGCCTTTGAATTTTTAAAGACTCAACATTTTCGGGATTATTATAATATTCTATATGCCATGACTTAAGCTCTTTAATTTCTGCCTCGTGATCCATTTCATTTCCCTCAGATTGCATTGCACTTAAAGGATTGGTTCTAGAAGATATATTTTTATTTGGTAGATGAAGAGCATCCGTTAAAACACTGATTGTTAATGGACCATAAAATCGAAATCTATTAAAGGTATTTCTATGAATACTCATATTACAATTATTTTTGTTAAAATATTGTTTGCATTCTGTAGGCATATCATTTGTAGATTCACATAATTCAAATTCAAAACTGGATATAATTTCCGCGACAAAGTCATCTAAAAAAGATGGATGAACCCAGATCCAAATTGTCCTGAAATTAACTTGACTCGATCTCCACAAAAAGTGTACGTGACCAATCGGAGATCGCGGGTATCTATTTTTCTTAAAAAACATTACGGTGCCTTCACGCACACCCGTAATAAAAATTTTCGCTGCAAACGTTAATTCGAGCGGGTTGCAATGACTTTTTAAAGTTTCTTTCAAAATCTCCTCTGGACCATTTATCTCGACGCACGTATAATAAGAAATATCTTGCATCAAGCAGTGCCTTGCAACAGCGCGGTAATTGGCTTTAAAACATTTATCATTCGCGTAACTCGCGATTCTGTATCCCCATTTTTCCGTCATGTGAAAACGTTTTGCATGCCAAATATGAGTTTCTAGCCAAATTTTGGTTCGCTGCCTTCGATTATATTCCGAAAGCAAATTACGCGGTCGTCTGCGATATTTGCGCGACGGCCTTTTAATTTTAGGCGGCAATCCAGATTTAGTCATTTGATTTAAATGCGCCTCTCTCAATCTGCGCGGCAACCGTTTTACATTGTGAGACATGATGCGTCTACGCATATATACGGGAAGCTTTTGAAATACGAGTTTTGTTTGTTGAGGGTTCTCTGTAAATAAATAATTTTAATTAAATAATGGCATATACATGAATTTCGAGGATTGTTTCTATACAAAGATCTAGGGATATAGTGATTTAAGGGTCTAGGAATTTAAAACTATATGCCTTCATATAATACATACACTATTTTTTGTAATATCTTAAATAAATAGATATCATATAACGTACCTATAGAATATGTCATTGCAGCAATTTCGCTAGCTCTCGAAGAAACAAGTTTCATAATATGTACTTGAGGTGGTAATTTTTCAGAACCACCTAAAAATTCGTCGAACTGCTCGTTTCCCGCCATCTTTTGTATATGACGATTTAAATTTTTGTTTATACTGAACTAACCAAAAATTCGTGATCTTATTCTGTACAACGAATATTTATACTAATAAACCAAAATAAGAATAAAATACAGTCGGAGATCTTCAACAATCAATACTGTAATAATTGATACATGTGTAAGTTATAAATGAATGTTACATTATTTAATGTTACTCGAACTTTTCATGTGAAAGTTGCACGTGTCAACAAAAAGCATGACTAAAAATATCTCTCTTTGAACACAGAATCGCTTATGAAATCCAAATTTAGCATAAACTACTTCACATGGGTATCTGTAGAGGGCGTTCCATGACAATGAGAATTAGACCTAAGGACAGAGAACAATGCAATAATTACTCGTCAAACCGTGTAAAAGCAATATGCGTATGATTGTGTTACTATCTAAATATTCGTTATCCAATAAGAAATCGTGGTATGAAATGATATATCAAATAATAAAAGTTTCATTGGTTAAACAATTGATTGCGCATATTGGTAAGAATCGTGTAATTAATATTTAAAATTTATTAGTAGTTTATAATTCGCATAACAGTAATCGTTACAGTAATATACAATTTGCTTACTGTTCAATATCTAAACATTTAAAAGTGTGTTTAGACCGAACGAGCGAATGTTCATTTTCCCCCCATTTCGATGAAATTTAAACATAAACGAGCATTCTTCCGTTATTGAGCAATTACTTCCTGAATTGGATGCTGAACGCGAACGAATGCTCTAGCAACGAAGAGCACTTGCTCGTCGAATGAATTCAATAAAACAAGATTCAATCCAGCGTGATTTAACTTGACACGGTTTAATACAGTAGGTTTCAATTCCATAGGATTCGATTTAATCTCATTGAATGTAATCTGGTGTGATGCATTTCCAAATATTTTAATTTTTTGCATTCCAATTAATACGATTCGATTCTATAGAATTCAAGTGCACAAAATGCAATTCAGTATATGTCGGATATAATTTAATTTGACTTATTTTAATCGGAAACCATTTGAATTGACGCCATTTAATTGAATGCGATTCAAATTGACGCGAATCGATCCACCGTTTGAAACACTCGATAGTTCACACAATTAGTTCGTTCGATGTTCGTTTCTACCGAACGAACACGAACGAATGCTCTTGCTCTTGGTCCACGTTTTCGCTCGTTTAGTAAAAACGCACCTTAACATGATCCTTCTGCTAATGTCAAGACCCGCGCCTTGAAATAGTCGCCATCTTTGCGACTGGGTCGCATCCCTGAATTTGGCCCGTCGTATGTTCCGCGCAGCTTTATGTAGTGTCAGAGAAAAAAATCGTTGAAAGTTGATGACGAAGACGGCAAAACGATTCGGCTAGACCGGATAAGCGTTCGAGCTGTGCCAAGAGTGTAGGCCAGCGCGAAAGTGAGTGGAACGCGTGGGGCTTACGTTCTCTTGGCCTCGCTACAGTACGTGATAGAAATTTCGGCATTTGACAAGTGACACATCGAATCGTATTTAACTTTGTTTGCGCGGTGATAATTAGACTGTAGCTGGAAATTCGTTGTCCGGCCTGTTACCGGCTCGTATGCCATTGTAGCGTGTGTGTTCGAACATTTTTTTCTGTCGCGGTGTATAAGAAAAATGAGTTGTCAACGTAACGCTGGCAAGATCACAGTGCCGGATGAGCTGCGAGACATTCTGTTGGAGTTTACAATTAGCTATCTGTTGGAGCAACCAGTGGATATCATCGACTATGCCGTAGGTTTTTTCACGCAACTTCGGGAAAGTCGTCAAACTCAGATAATTCCGGCCCCTGCGCAGACCTGCTCTTCTACGCCGGACGAGTCCGTCGATGAAGGTAAGCCAGCGAATTTTCATTCGGGATGCGACTTCTCATCGCGTCCAGTATTCGCCTCGTAGCCGTGCGATATACATTACGTTTCGTGACTTTGAGCGCGCGTTAGCGATATCGTTTCAATCTAGAAACTGGACTTTGTTTCAGAAATTTGACCAGTGTGATTGCATTCAGTGATTCTCGTGTGACTTTGTGAAAAATTTGCATACGCGTATATATCCATGGAAACCGGTATGTTCTGAAACCGTTGGTTTATCTATTGAATTTAAAACTTTCAAACTTGAAATTTATTTTGTTCACGATACCGTTTCGAGTAATCGGCGACATTAATATTTCTTTGAAATATTTTTAGCGCAACCTCGAAGATGAAAGAAAACATAGCCTGTACGATCGTTGAATTTTGCATTGACATTTCTTTCGTTCGTTACAGAACCGCCGGTTGGAAGGTTCGCAACGAGAAGGAAGAGTGTGTTCGCGGAAACCTACAATCCCGAAGAAGACGAAGAAGACGATGGAGTCAAGGTACGTTGTTTTGTTGTTTATAGATTCATCTCTTCCGCCGTTTCTCCAACGAACCTTAATTGTTTTCAGTGACATTCCTTTTTTATTCTCCTCTGTATGTACATTCCTTATTATACTTTTGGACACGTTACGCAAGGAACCATGTTGTCGATAGTACATATCCTCGTGCCGCTTGTACCACGCTGAATCGATAATCGATCGATTTGGTTTTAATCGGACCACACGGCAAGAATCGACCACGATGCGGAAGACGATTCGTTAAGAACGTTCGCTTTACTGTCTTTCAGTCGAACACGTTCGAGTCGCGGAGGGTACGAAAAGCCCATTTATTCCGTTACATTGGAATAAGACAAGGATAGGGTTAATTAACGGGTTTCGCGTTGATCCTATACATTTGTACACACACGTACACGTGCACGAAGCGTATAAAAGCTAAATATGGATGTTTTATGACTCGTTCAAGTAATAACAAGAGCGAGCGAGAGAAACCGCACGTGGTACCCAGAAGACGATGCCGTTTCGACTGAGGCCAGTTTTTTTATAGGTTAAATATACGTTGATCACCGTATATATCGTCTCTGCGATATAGGATACAACTTTTTCTTTTTTCCTATCGAAACACCGTACTCAGGCTGTGCGGGTGACGAAACGAGATGATTTACTTTGCTCGACGATGCGAGCGATGTACCTTTGTGACGTCAGAGCGCGTGTTCGATAACCTGGTACCGACGTGACTTACATATGTATGATATACGTACGTACACGTGAACGTGTTCGTGAACGAGAGAGACAGAGAGAAAAGAGGGAGACTGGTAAGGCCGTCAGATCGGGATCGTACTGCTCGAAAGCATTTCAAAAGGCAACGTTGATCTCGATTATCGGGAACCTGAGGCTATTCAAACTGATCGAAGAAGCATCCTAATGTACTGGGTGATTTAACAAAAACAAAGCACTTAATCGTCTTATTGTTGGTTATAATTGGAAGTATTTAGAACAGAATAATTCCGTAGGGGGAATATTTGTTTTCCGCATCAAAGCCGTCGATAATATTGTAGAATAATTGGAACCGTGCTAGACGTTGTTCTATGCACGTATTTTCGTTATTGCAATTACAACCAGTGTAGATCAATACAGAAGATAGTCGATTTGATTATTCCTCACGTAAAAAACGTGATACGTAAGCTTAAAATAGTTAGAGGGTCATTTACTCGAACGACTTAATTGCTCAGCAAGGTACATCAAAAGTTTCGTCATGCGAAAAACGTTAAATTCACCGTTTTTCTTTCCAGCCGAAGAAGTTACTACTATCTTATCATTCTACTTTATCATCACTCGGTGTATAACCACGCGCTTTATCGCCGTGTGTCGTATACGTAGTCGCGTGTTATATCGCCACTGTAGAAACGAAATCAGAACTTGCGTTATATCGAGAACGTAGATTTCAAAGTCTCTAAATGTAGACAAGTTAGCTCAAAATTCTACTTCGGCCAAGATTTTCAATTTCCTTCGTGTTTCAGTCCGAGTAATTAGATAACGTCAGCCAACACTCCGAGTAGGGTTTGTGTTTTAAGTTTGTCATTTCATCTTGTGCAAAAGTTTGCTCTCGACACTGATTTTACAAACTAGATACGTCGAGAAACTTTGAGGAATCGTTAATTGCACGCGTTCAAACTGACGTCCAACATTATCTCGCTATTAGGATGCAGATGAATCCAATTGAAACGTTGTTCCTTCTCGGAATGAGAACGTGTAACAAGCGTATTGTGGATCAGTAATGCATTCGTTACTTTTGTAATAGTAACAGATGTTCCGAGAGACAAACAAAACGGACTAAAGGTTAAAACTCGAAGCTGCTTTAAAGGATAAAAAATAGCTCTGATAGAAACAATGGTATTATAATGCCATTAAGAAACTTTATAGACCAATTTCTGCCTTATTCGAGGAAAGTACGCGCTGAAATTTTGCAGAATTATCTCTTTCGAGTTATCGTATTATACCCCAAAGTTTCGAGTCGATTCTTGCTTTGAACATTGTGCGCCCTCCCTCTTAGATTTGTTTATCCTTGTCTTGAATTTCTAAAAAAAGCTGATCGAGGATGCAGAACATCTGTAGGCAAGCAATAATAGTAACTTTCGACGTATCATTTCCTATGAATATTGTACTAGACAAACTGGATGATAGCCTAGAATTATTACTAAAATAATTTCACTTTTTCTTACTGTCGTATCGACTGCTGATAAACGAAACGTAAGATCGTTAAAGAGAGTTCGATTTTTCTTTTTTTTTTCAAACTTACCGTACTGTGCAATCTACCCACGCGTATCTAATGGAAAACCCTTTCTTTTTATAACTTACACGTATATTCAAGCCTAGCGTTATCGATCGATCACGCTGCAATTAAGTTATAATATCGATGCGTGTCGTACGACGATCGTAATTTCTCGACAATTTACGAAGCTACTCTGAAGCAAGCGTTTATACACTCAATTATTATTCATTTGTTGGTAATTGAAGGAGAAATTTGATTGATCGGAAAAGGGCAAACAACCACGCACAAGTTAATTCATTTTTTACTGTAATCTCCGTTCGAGGATTTAAGCGTTTAGCAAAGTAGCGACTAAATTTGGATGAATTTTCTATAAATTGGTGAGAGTTTTATTGCGACGATTAAACCCGACAATTGTATATTAACGATAGTTCATTGGTTGCAGATGGTACATCCGAAGAGCGACGAGCAACGGCAGAGGCTCAGCGAGAGTGTCAAGAATATTCTTCTGTTTCGGGCCCTAGATGAAGTAAGTTAAACATAGTACGCACCCGCGTACAAATTTACGTGTAGCTGTATGTAATGGAAATGAGAATACAGAACGACGAGGGTTCGCGCAACTCGTGGAAATGCCAACGAGTACGTGCAATCTGCTCAACCTGGGATCCAGACTAGTGATGGACTCAAGTATTTCACGAACAGGTTCGAACATTGACCGACCAAATTCGAACGATCTATAAATATTTTAAGAACAGCAATTTCAACGCAACCAATTCGAAGACATGCTTTAGAAGATTAACTTCAACACTATCTTCAACATAATTCTGTCATTTATATGGCTATTATTCGCGTAGAATTTTTATTGTTTCCGACGTGATCCTAGGAAAGTTCAAGACGTGTCCCACGACACAATACATATAGGAGCAGGGCTTAACCAAGTCCAACTATCGAAAGCTGTCACTTTTTGCGACTTACTTGTAATGCATTGCTTTTCAAAGTTTTCAAATTTAAAAATCAAACTTCCGTCGAGGTTGACCATTTCCGAAAGTCCCAAAAATTTGAAGGTACTATAGTAGTAAAATATTAATAAGAATGAACTTGATCCCATCACTAATTTAGGCGCTTGGGAAGCGTTACTACGGCGGGGCAAATTAAACTGGATACAAATATAAACGTGTAACGATCGTGTTCTTCTCGATGCTTTTAATTCCTCTTGGAAATTGTTCAATTCCTTGGTAATTACCGTGGGGTACACGAATCGCGCGACGTATGGAACGTTTGCCGCATTTAAATCATATACCGAGGTATCCCGTGTGTAACTGGGACACTGGCTGCAGCTTTGAAACGATTAGAAATAGAAGGAACGTCACGAGGCAAATGGCCTCAGATTCTTTGCATTTCTGTGCTGGTGTTTTAAAATGATCGCTTTAAAAGGTATTTTTAATGTACCGTATCCTTCGATATGCACCTTTGTCCTGGTTATGTGGAATATTTTATCTACGCGGCGATATTCATATAAATAGTTAATTAAAATTAATAACAAAGATATAAGTCACCGTTATCTTACTACAGAGTACAAGCAAATCATTATTTTGAAATATTATAAATAAGAGTAATGACAAATTTGCAATGCTCTTTAATTCGGAGAGAGAACTTGATATAAAATTTCTTATCTTCATAAACAGAAAACGTGCGCAAATAAGGCAAGTGGTGAGACATTTTTCCTGTACAATTCCTGTTACCTGAGAAAAGCCCAAGTTGCACGTGAACGTGCATTTAAAAAAAAAAGCAAGGGGCAAGTCCATTGGACTTACCTTGACCGGCTAAAGGTTAAAATATCATGTCAACCCGAGACCAGGTAGCTTGAAAATTACGGGACAATTATCGCCGCTGTTCTCTAATATTAGAAAACAGAATAGTAGAGGTTTCTAGTCATGAAATATTCAAGGCACGCATACATACGCATCGCGCGAATTCTTTTGCAGGAACAAATGGCGGACGTGTTGGATGCAATGTTCGAGAAAACCGTACAGCCGGGGGAATTCATTATCCGACAAGGTGACGACGGTGACAATTTCTACGTCATCGAGAGGTAAAATATTCTTCGGTAGCCAATTATTTACTGTAATTTCCATTAACGCGTTAGATAGCCTGTCAAATTTCATGCGTATCTTGTACGACGCAATCAAAATGATTAATTGTCACGAAATTATTGAAATTTTCTAATTTACTCGTATTATCCGCGTTACGTCAACGGTATCAATCACTTTTACGTCATGCAGCCTATCATTAAATTCCTGTTTTATTTCCAAGAAGAATGTGGAAATTTAAGGATATTGCAAATATTTGGAAATATAAAAAAACCTTAAAGAAAATATAAGAAAAACCCGAAGAGAATCCAGAGTGGTCAGTGGGAGGACCTAAGGAGAGCCCCACCTAATCAGGATTACCTTCATCACTCTCGTTCGAGAGTTAATTAATTTGATTGAACAAAACTGGGGTTGCTAGAATAAAGCGATAAGAGCCGCTCATGGGAAATAGCTGATTCAGTTGTCGTTTATTGGTTTCAGAGGAAAATTCGAAGTGTACGTGAAGGATCAATCGAACACAGAATCAATGATACACACGTACGATAATTGTGGTGCTTTCGGCGAACTCGCGCTTCTATACAATATGCCCAGGGCAGCGAGTATCAAGGCTATCACTCCTGGCACACTATGGGCTATGGATAGACAAACTTTCCGGCGTATTCTTCTCAAATCCGCCTACAAGAAACGCAAGATGTACGAGGACCTTATCAACAAGGTTCCGATGCTCAAGTCCCTCGAGGCAAGTTTCCAAACGCATTGCGGCAAAAAATAAATACAGACTAGATTGTTTAGCGATAATTGGATAAGATAGAGTTAACAATCACCGATAATCTCTTGCTGTTTCGATAATATCGGATTTAAAGAACAAATTAAAATCGCATTACAAAAGACTGCTTTATCTAAGCAAATATTGGACAATTCAAGTATGTACTTTTGATTTTAGTATCACGGTAGTTTTAAATCTTGAAAACCACTTGTTCAAAGGGCTGTTTCGAGAAGTGCCACGCTTAAAAATACTATCAACAATGAGACATTATTTTTGGTATCACACTGCTGCGCAGCTAATTCGTGTCTAATAATTGAAAGTTAGATCGGTAACTTCGAGATTGACCTTTGAATCTTTTTTATCTTTAGCCATACGAGCGCATGAATCTAGCGGATGCTCTGGTACCAAAGCAGTATACAAACGGTGAACAGATAATTAGACAGGGTGACACAGCCGATGGGATGTACTTCGTGGAAGATGGCGTCGTCAGGATCACCATACTCAGCGACCATGGTCACGAGATTGAGGTACGTTAACGTGTTTGCTTTTCATTTTCCATCGCGTAACATAATTGCGACGATCATTGACCTACATAGCTTCATATGACGAGATTGGTATGATGGCTGCCAGGAGACTGGCGCACTAATTACGTTGTCAATTGTATAGATGTCATTTGGTATTCTATTTGATGTCACAGATTAACAGAGTTCCCGCTGGTGGGTATTTGGGCGAGTTAGCGCTCGTGACACACAAACCTCGCGCTGCTTCGGCCTACGCTGTGGGCGACGTAAAGCTGGCCTGTAAGTTCAAGATTAAGTAATTTCCTCTTTCTACCCTTTCCTAGTCATAGACATAAATAAAAAGTAAGACAAGAAGCGGCCAAACTAAGGTGAACTGGTCAGAATCAGATGGTGTAATGGAGAACCCGCTATGTATTTGGACTCCTTTTCAAACTCCTCGATATTACATGTGGATAAGCTTTCAATTTCTACCTACGCATCTGAAGTAAATAATATCTTGTCTTGATTTTTATTTTCGTTTAAATTGTTCCCATTTCGCTGCTTCAGAAATTCTGTACACTGGCAGACGGATGTCTGTGTCGTTCTAAATGCCAACGAAAATATCTTATATTGAACTTTAAACTGGCGTAGGTGGTGTCTGTGTTCAAATGAAATTTGGGAGAAGAGAAATGGATCACGGATCCCTACTTAGTTTTGAGAAGACCCTTTTTAAACGGAATATCTGCCGCAACTTGAGACTGTCCATTTTCCTTTCTATTTTATAAGTGAATAGAATCAATACCGAAACATTTCATAATTAGATTTTATTATTAGCGATGTTCGACCTTCAGAGTTTTCGACGATTTTTGAGTCTCGAACATTCGTATACGGGGCAACACGGTTCACACAGATTGTCCGACGAATCTCTATGAGACACTTGATTCTTAAAAATGATTGTTCCAGTTCTGGACGTAGAAGCATTCGAGCGTCTACTTGGGCCTTGTATGGAGCTTATGAAGCGTAACATCGACGATTACGAGGATCAGCTAGTCAAGATCTTTGGCAGCAAGGCTAACATTACTGATATCCGATGAACTGTTCGCCGACAGTGATACGTTGCACTGCTGTACTAAAGGTACACAAACAAATCTTTCGTACAGTAATGTAAAATGAGCACAAACTTGTACCACCCACTTTATGAATCTCATCCGCGTGTTTTCAAACATCATCTCAAGTCGACTTTCGTAATGACTGTTCACTTAGACGTGTACCAGTATGAATCGTCGTTAATAGTTACCAAGTTTGTACCTATAATACACACACACACACTGAAGGAAACAACAAAAAAGCAAAAAGAAAATCCAAAAAGAAAACTGTAGGCATCTCGACTGTTCGTGTCTGCGTCACAGTACTGAAGTGAACTTTCTTAAGACTGCATCGGATCAAGAAGTATTAGCCTATCTTGTCGTGTGCTCGAAACGTTAACAAGATAGAAGTCTGAGTATTAAGTAAGATTTTCATTGAATCGTTTATAAAAAGGAGCAGAGAATGGAAATATCTCGGAGTGATGCAACGTATCAACAAACTCCTAGCACGCAGTTCTCAGATGATGTACCTTTTAACGCCGTTCTTTATTCTTATACTTGACGTCTCTTGGGAGCTGTTGTCTCAAGTTTAAGGATCAGATTGATTATGATTATTTCGATAATATCTTCGGTGATACCATCGAAGATCAAGATACTGCTCAAGTGTCTTGCGTTACGTTTTCTTCGCCAAGTAGAAGGAGAATTTTTATTGATAGCTTATCGTCAAACTATTAGCTTAGTTATGAAAATGAAAAGAAACGCTAACATAGAAATACACTGGTTAAAAAAAGAACTTTTCGTAATCGGTGTATTTCCACGATAAGTCGACAGCTATAACGCTGAGTTAGAAAGATTAAAATCTAAAAAGGCAAAGAGCACAACAGGCAAGTTAGAGCAATTACTTAGTACCTATGATACTGCAATTTTTAAAACGTGGGAAACAGTAACTATTTTCTATGAAGAACGTATAAGCATTTATGTTAATCCTTCGGTAAGAAAGACGTGGAAGATTGGGGGCGGGGGGTAAAGAGAATTTCATCTTGAAAACTTTCGATATTTCCATATAACAGTGTCTCGGTAGAAAGTATCTCTCTGTCTTACATTTAACAGAACGATTTTCCTAATTCCCATGTTCCTAGTTTGATCATTTTTTTGCTCTTTGCATCGATCAGAGATAAAAAGAAGAAAGTATTACGAGACATGCATCATTCATGTGTGGCGCACAATACAACAAAAATTTATTTAATTGTTCATATAATATATATAAATATATATACATATATATATACGCGCACAAGAAATTATGTAACATCAATATAATATCTGTCTGTGCGTATATTATTTATATTTGTTATCGCTTATCGTCGTTTGTTACGATTTGAAATAGAATGCTTGCTGTGTAGCGCACATCGTCGTATTTTTTAATCGCGAAACGATACATTATTTTTCTCTTTCTTTTTTTTATCTAAATAGAAAAAATGTTAATCGATAACACGCTATAACAGCCGTAGTCGCGTCACTTGCGTAAACAGAGCTATTTATTTTCAAAATTTGTGTGCCATTATCGCAGAAAGCAAAAAAAGAACGAATTAAATAAACAGCTATCTCTTATTGTAGACTCGAATGCGCAACCATATATTTTCATGGTGTTCGTATACCTGGTGTTTGTGGTTGGTCACAGGTGCTAAACGATAAACCAACAAGTAAGAACCACGTTTTTTCTAATTCCGTCGTATTTTTATCTATCGAGATCTTTATACTCGCTGTATGCTAATTAAAAGAAAAAAACATCATACGACAGTGTAAAAGAGATGGATGAGCATTCTGGTCTTCAACCTGTTCATGTGTGTCTTATTGGTGAATCCTGTTGACGAATATCGACCAAAAAGAAACCTATGAACCTATTTTTGTTACACGTGTATGGTACACGTTATACATGTATGATATACGTCTGGCATCGTGATGAAAACGCAGTCTCAAACTAATTTGAACGTTGTGCGAACAAGTGCGTGTTGCTAGTCACTTTTTTAACGACCATCGCGCCCTCTTTTCGCGAAACGGTCGGATATGTAATTTTTATTATAAAAGGAAAAAGCAGCTATGTATTCATCGTGCGACTGAAACTCACTTACATAAGTGGTAAACTTTCCAAATAATATCACAATCGCAGGAGGGAAGGAGGAAGAGACTACTAGCGTATCGGAAACAAGGGGCAAGTCAAACAGCAATAGGGTTTAGAAACGACGAACGTGTTTCGCGTCGTCGAGCCATTAACTTTAACGAATCTTTGTTCTCGTTTCAGTTCCTTCTTAATCATCCAATGTATTTATTATTTAAGTTATCGTTGCAACAACTAACGTGTTTGATTAATGTCGTTAATTTTCTTGATTGTACGTGCCATTCTGTTCACTTGCTTTCAAGTTAAATGAAGCTTTTAGTCGTGTTTCCTAGTCTTCCACCGTGTCTCCAGACTGTGATATTATTTTCGACGGAGTACCTCATTCCTTTCATCTAGATCTATGCTCGCTGAAGAGACATCTCCTCTCGTTGCGATAGCTTCCAAACGAACAGAAAGAAAGAAAAAAAAGAAATAGAAAAGAACCTAGGAAATTATATCGTAGGATTCGTGAATTATCTCGACCAAACTCTGACCCTTGGACGGCGGACGCGTGAATAGCGAAAATTTCGCTTCAATTTAATTAGCACCTTGACGTATACGTTATTTCGAGGATTTGTTCATTTATTCTTCGAAAAGTCGATTAGTACCCTTTTCTGTGAAATTATTGTTTCGTCTGGATCACGATCGATCCGTCTTCGTCATTCGAGGGTTAATTATCATTGATTGTATCGTTAATGAAAGGTGATTAAAGAATTCCGATCGCGTTAACGTGTCGAGTAGATAAAACAAAAAGAAGTTGGGCAATTATCAAGAGAAACGTATATGTATATTGCACACCGAATTGAAAAATGTACTAAATGTTTCATAACACGTGGGACAAAATTTAGGCATGATCAGAAGACACAGAGGAAGGAAGATTATTAGTAAGAATGAATTATTTATTTGAAATTGTTTGAAGTAGCATTTAGCATTGTCGGATTATTTAAAATAACGAGTATCTCTATGCAAGCAGATAGGTGTGCTTCCATTAACAATAATATCACTGATATTTATCCTTAACTGCTCAGATGTTATGATAAAAAAGACCTGTAGGAAGTAGGCCACACAATCACAGGGATCATGTCACAGATTCATCTGTCCCTCTTCTTTCCCATACCTCGATAACAAGACAGAATTGATCTATTATTTTTGTTCAAATTAATCTGTCGAACATATCCGTGAAATCGATTCACTGTATACCATTTGTGTCTCACACGTTATAAAACATGCTGTACATTTAAACACAAGTACTTATCTGTGCAGGGGCAACAGATTCAATGAATTAAATGTATAAACGCTTAAGTAGAATCGGTCCGATTCAACTGTGCTCTGTGTGTATCTACTAGTACGGTCTGCCTCTCTCCTAAGTGTTGCTCTTTCGTGCGTGCATGCACGCGTGTATGAATGTGTACGTATGAGACGACCGAGCCAGTTATTTATTATACTTGATTTGCATGAACCGTTATCCTATTTCGTCTGAACGTTTCGTGTCGTTGTCATTGAAGATAATCGAACAGTAGGTATAACAACTCGCGAACGAATCTCGCGTAATTTGTAATTGGTACACGGATTCCTTTCTTCGAGTTGCGCTCGTTCGAAGCGGTGCCAGGTTGCTTCGAATCGACGCAGTTCCACTTCGTCTAGTCCAAATCGCGTCATCAAGACGGTTTCTTCTTTTCAACGTGCTAAGATTATTTTCTGATGCAGTTACGTCATTTCGTTATTTCGAATCGATAGAACTCGATATTTGCCTGCTTCAGGTGCTTCGCGGAGATTACGAAGGCAATTTTCCAACAGGAAACTTATTTAGCAGGAAAATATTGAGATGCTACTCTACGGATAACCGTTGTAATAACTGATCGTTGTATAAACGTGTTACACGAGTATGATTTCTAGTAACTTTAATAATATTCAAAATTGTCTTTTTCCCATAAGGTGCGTCAACGAAACCCGTCGTGTTCCTCGCGTAGTTTCTATTTCCCAAGTGTTAATAATATCGACATCCGTTCCAGAAACAACCCATTCTTGCACGTATCTAAGTGTAACAGTCTCTTAGCGTTGGACCAAGTATCTTAAAAAAAAAAGCTGGAAAACGGAGCTTGCGACTATTTTCCTAGCGCTTTTCTCTTCCCTTCTCACGCGAGTTTTCTCTCGTTGTTTCTAATTCTATGGGGAAAAATGTAAAATGTCATCCACCTTAATTAGGTGATTGTACGTGTATCAAAGCTCATGACCGTCTGTGCGCGCGCGTATGTGTGTGTATGTGTGTATAAATAATAAGTTAAAAATGTAAACTGTATCGTCTCATTGTCGTCCTTGATATACCATCTTTGCCACCTCCGCGATACTATTGTCCCTACAAAATTTCCTACGAAGTACAGCCTTAATGTTTGCGTTAAACTTTTAACACACTAAAAGCAATACGAGCAATTTAACTCGATTGCGTATCGACAATCGTCCACTATCATCGTCAAGAAATTCTCATGATCTGTACACCGATTTAAACAGATTTGTTTTTATTCCAATGCGATACTGTTATTTGTGATTTTTATATTTAATGTTTTAAATCGTTATATTACATGTTACGAACTCCATCACACAGGTGGGCATATGCAAATTTTATTTGGTTTTATAATCCGTCTCGAATACACAAACAGGAAACAGAAAAGAACGTTGATCGTTTAACAAATCAATCGCTAGAATAAAAGGAAGACTGGCTTAGATACCCTAGTATTTATTTAATGAATAAAACGATTGTTATTAACCCTTTGCAGTTTAACAAGTATGAGTTACGAACAGTTTTAACAGCAAAATCTCAGGAAAATTTTGTTTGTCGGTAGCTAATTATGTAATTTCCTTTTCCTTCCAACGTCAACAGACATGAAATTAAGATTACATTCAAAATGCAAAGGGTTAAATGGAAAAAGAATGTATGTGTGATATCAAAGTTCGTGCTTCATCTATCGAGGAGAGAGAGAGAGAAAGAGAGAGAGCCTGCTACAAATAAAAATGTCACGATATTCGACTATGCGCTAAATAAAAAGAGTACATACTTTCATGGGTGCAATCTATCATTTGGAAGTAAGGAATTGCAATTCGCAACGGTGAAATAATAGATCTTAAATAGGATGTTAGTGATACTACGATATCAAGTATCGTTATTAAATGTTCCAACTGTATCGATGGTTGCTCGTGTAACGAGCAATGATCATTACAAGAAACACATGCACACACATACACATTTCTGCTCTCCCTATTGTATTTTTTGATGCTCAAACCGTGATTGTTTTGCACGTTCGAGGCGAGCCAGTGTATATCGCTTCCGATGCGCGGTCCACGAGAGACGTGTACGTTTTAAGCTGGATTTAGATTTTATACACGTATACGCTTGCATAAGAACATCTCCAGTTACAAGAGAGAGAGAGAGTGAGAGAGAGAGACAGAGAGAGAGAGAGAGAGAGTGAGTGAGAGAAAAAAAGAAGATTTAAAAAATGAGAAAGAAAGCGTTGTAAACTACAAAAAAAGAAGAGCAGAGAAATAGTAATTATTATTAACGTACTTAACGGTTTTTCGTTTCACGATGTGTTGTAGCGTAACAGACGTGCACATACGTATTATATACATATAGATATATTATATACACAGAATTATATATATTAGATATGTCAATCTACATATATATTATATAGATATATATGTCGAGACTCGTTTCCAGCTGGTCTGATCGGGTATTACTTTAACGATTATAATTGCGTTAACCTGGCAGCGATGCGATTGCGAGTAAAACATTTGAAAGAGGTGCGTGCAATCACATAGGTTAATTATTATGATAGTCGTACCGTATCTCTATTGTCGTGCCTCGACGATAACTCTAGTGCATTGCGCGGGAGATAAAAAAAATGTGGTAGTCCATCGACGATGAAAGTGAAAAAGGGAGGTACCGATTGATACTTCTGATACTATTCGATTCATAGAATATAATAATTGTATATGTGCGATCAAGAAACTCGAGTAAGTAAGCATCGTTTGTAAACCTAAATAATTAATATCTACCGTGAGAATTGGCGTTAAATGAAAACCTCGTTAATCCGTTGCAACGTGTAAATCCAATCATCGGATATTAATATCTAAGGGAATATAAGGTTAATCGGATTCTCTGCTAATTCCTTCGTATGTATTGTTATTTATCTGAAGGGAATCGGTTCAATTAAGGGGCATACGTATACAACACACATACATGATTCGATTCGGTATTCCACTGAGCATGTGTACGTGATCTAATATTTGCGTTAAATTAATTGTTATTTCGCATTATCGTTCTGCGGAAACGCCATTATGTGATTGTACCGAAAAGATAACGTTTCGGATACATACAAGTGGAAAACCATGGTGTGCTTCATCCATACTCGATTAGACAATGATACGTAGCTACGTGCTTCTTCTACAATAGGCATGGCCAAGTGTCTCCCTACCAAAAGTACGAACTCCACAATTCCGATGACCTGTGCCACCCTTTGCCCGCCCTCTCTACCCCACCTATAAATCAGCTTACAAGCCGCTGCTCCATGCATATTGTTTAGAAATTTGGAAATCTGTAACTTTCAAAATGTCTAAGTTTCTAATGCGAAGTATCTCGAAGCGAGATAAAGAAGAGCAATCTAATGGTATATTTGGTGGCATTTTCTTTCTATCGTTGAGAGCGAATCACTCTATATCGAGTATGCATTTGACTAAGATAAGAAGATAGCGAAGACACATATGTAAATATGAGTGGGAGTATTTCCTCTCCAGCTCAATGGAGTACGAAGGGATTTAGGAATGAAAGTCAAATGTAACCTGCGATTCATCACTTGGTCATGCTTCTTCTACAGCATCACTGCCGGATTTAGTAGCGGTGTCTCCTTTTTTCTTTCTTTTTAATTGGACGAGCGTACCTAATTTGACTTTGTAAATTTGAGCACAAAAATACTGTTCAAATCTGTATATTTTTAGTTGGTCGTATAAATTTGTTGATAATGATCACAAAACAGTCACTATCTGCTCTCGTATACTCACTCATTGTTCATAATGGTACAAGTGCGTCGGTAAATGCAACTTTTTACCGCTATCATTATGACAAATCGTTTACTTGTCTGTTCATTTGTTCGAGACGAGTTTGTATTCGAGGAGCCAGAAATATTAGACGTATGGTGTACTATGAATAGATAGTATAATGAAAATTAATATATAATAAATGAATGGACCTGTACACGTTTAATTTATTACTTTGTACGAAATTCCCCATCTGTTTTATTTTGAAATATCACTTCCAAGATATACTTTTAGAAACAAAAATATTTTATTAAACATATGTATTAACTTATAATTATATACAATGTAATAGAGTTCATTAATTTTCTACTAATTGTTCTATTTCGTGTTCGGTGTCATACTTAATGTAGCTAATCGCATAAACGTTAAAGCCTTCAAGAGACACCAACTAATTTCTTCTTGGTGATATGTATTTGCATGTAAATAATTATGTTTGTGTATATCATTTATATGCACATCTTCTAATTCATTACTACTTGCCTTGATATTATTATTTATTATCTTCTTCATAAAATAATTTGGAGATATTATTTCGGAACCAAGAATAAGTTTGTGAAACTTTGCCGATGTACGAGGTTTTAACATGTATATTTTGTTTTCTTTTAGTGGTAATGAATCATCTGTTCCTAAGAAGTTCAGTTTATAAAATTAATAATTTAGTAAATTGAATACTGATAATTATTTTTATGATATTGTTAATATTTAAACGCACTCTGATTTTCCATTACTTTAAGACAAGCCATGATAGCAACAGTTAATTGTGCCTGGGAGCTTATAATACTTGCAGATGTTACATTTTTAAGATATGTATCTTCTGTTACATAACATTGGCACTTAGGTAATTTTTCAACAATAGGTCCAATCTAAAGCAAATATTTAATATTGTTGTGTTAATGGACATTTAATTATACTTTTATGCGTCAACTTTAAAGTATTTACCAATGTGATTAAATCATAAGAATTTTTTGGAGGATCTGCAGAATACCATGCCATACTGTCCCACTCTAACACTTCAAAATTATTAGTTACTGAAGCCCATGTTACCAGAGATTTTCCTACATGTATACCTAATGTTGTTTCAGGTATCTAAAACAGTTTTCAAGATAGTGTAATTACAATACTAATTAGTATTACTATTTCATTAGAAATAACATTAATATAAGATAAGATTAAATCAAATTAATTTATAATTGTTTACATTAACACTTTTGCACCTGTTCTATTTTTAATTCAGGGATTACTGCAGATTTATATGATACTTCTTTTGAGTTACGTTGATAACTAACTGAATTGTACAATTTATCCAGTACATCAGATTCTAATTTATTTCGTGACATTAAATCATTTAATGATTTATATGGTCCATCTGCGTTACGACATGATATTATTGCTTCAGCACGAGCAAGCTCCATGTGTCTGTAAAAAAATATTAAGAATAAAATAAAATTACAGCTCATAATTATAACAATATAAACCTTACTTACTTTTTTAATTTTGTTAAATTACTTTTATTTACTATTTTTAAAATTACATCTTCTTTCTTTGCTATTGTGTCTGCATCTTGACTATTATTTTCAGTATTAACTTCTGCAACCATTGAACATAATCCTAATTGTTGAATCCAAAGATCCTATTATAATAAATAATCTATATTGTATTACATTGATAAATGATAAAAATATTTCCAACAAAATAATACCACATCACTGTAGAAGATATCTTCTCTTAATACCATAATCAGTAAGATTACAATGACAACAAACACAAATGAACTACTTACTTTTTTTGAATTAATTCTATAAATTGAATTACATATTGATTTCAACATTATTTTTAAGCAAATTGTAAAATGAATTATAACTATACTTTTATAATTAATATCTGAGGTTACTGTCGTAAAAACAACCGTGATGAAAACACATCTTTAAAACTTAAAATCAATCCATGCAAATTTGCACCTCTCCTTGTTTACAGTCTGCTTTTTTATGAACATGTATGCGACGAGGAAAAATGAAAGAGTATTGAGACAAAATTAAATTCACTCAATATAAATTTCCTCGCTCGCCGGTACAATCAATTTAAAAGAATAAGTTTTGCGTAACATCAAAGATGTCGCTTCTTGTTGCATCTAGTATTTGCCTCTGCGGCATGAATGCAAACTTGCCTTTTCTAATATTTAAATTTTATTATGTTTAGTATTTCGAATTTCTAAATTCTTATTGCACAAATTCAGAAATTTATAAATCTTCAAATTTTCAACTTTTGTCCATCGCATATTTATAACTCGCGAAGTGACATACATGTGTGATATGCTTCTTACTGATCTTATATCTTATGCTTCTATGCTTAACGATAAAATTCAAAATCAAAATGTTCAAAACGTTCGTTGTTTGTACTGTATTAAGCACAGATATTTTTAATGGTTTAGCTCAGTGTTTATGTAAATAAATATGGTGTAATAAAAATAAAGTTTGTATCGATAAAAATGGCGAGTAATTCTACAGGACGTAGATCATCCACAAATCCCGTAAGGATATCTTTGATTGACAGAGAAGACAAAAGTTTAACAAGAACTGATTCAAGAAGAACGCAAACACTGAAACCGAAAATTTCTATTACATCGACCGACAGTTCTCATATACCAAGGCCTCGCTTTAGAGCCTCTTCGTGCGATAGAGCGTCTGGTATAAAGCCAGGTTTAAAAGCGACAGGTAATTAGCGTAAAATAATATATAATGTACACTGTTAATTGATATTCAGATTACTTTTGTTTAAAATATAATCAACATGCTAAATTGAATTTTATTCTTTCTTCAAGGTAAAACTCCTCTCCGTCATGTACCAGCTACACCAAATACACCTACAGCAAGCAGCAGCAAACATTCTGTTCTTCGATCTATTATAAGTTCTAGTAGAATTCATGCAGGACTTCCCACAGGACGTAGATCTTTATCAGCTGATCGTGCTAGTAGTATTGGTGCAAAAGGTCCTAGAAAGGATACCAGACCGTTAACAGATAAAACTCATCAGGCTTATATGCTTTCACGAATAGACAACTTTTTTGATATGCACCAATGTTCTTCTATGCTAAACAGTAATGGTAGTCTCAAACCTATTACTTTGAAAATGTTTGTAGAAGTTACTGGTCATTTGATAAAAATGTTAGACATTAAACAGACTCTTACGATTGTTAATTATATAGAAGAACTACCAAAAATTGCAAAGAAACTTCATTATCCAGGTATTATTAATAAGTCTTGGTTAAAAACTGCTAATGCTATGCATTCATGGCCTAATGTTTTGGGGTGGATCAGTTGGTTGGTAGATATTTGTGAAATACGGGAAATAGCTTTTGAAAAATACAGCTTAGAAAATTTGCCATTTCTGGGTGATGAAAAAGAAGCTAAAATGTATAAAAATACTTTATTTTCAATGTTTGATTTTTACAATGCCTGGAATGATGAAAAACTTGATGAGGAAGCAGTAATGGTTGAAAGGTATTTACAAGAAATTGAAGAACAACAAGGAGTTAGTGAAGAAATGTTGAACAATGCACACTCTGAATTAGAAGAAGAAATGTCTAAATTTCAGGTAGCTGAAGAAAATGCAAATAAAATTGAGGAAGAAGTAAAACACTTGCGAGAAGTACTATCGTCATTACGAAAAACTGAAGAAAAGCAGTTAAACGAAATTAGTGCAAAAGAAGAATACTTGAAAACAATCAATTTTGAAACAGAACAATTAAATGCCGAGTACGATACACTATGTGAACAGATTTCTTTACAAAAGAAACAAAATGATGAATTGCTTTCAGTTGTTAAACAACAGCCAATGACCACCTCAGAGAGGGATAAAATTTTGGAAAAATGTACGGAAATCCAGAATTACATGAAACAGTTTGACGAACATTTGCAAGACATACAAAAAGAGTTATATACTATGGACATTAAATTAGCATCTGTTAATAATAATGTAACTAAAACAATTCTAACATATAATAAAGAAATATTCATGCATCTGAGTAACAATGTAGGTACAGATTTGGAAGAGTTAAAGATGCCAGAGAAGGGTATATTAAATCCCGAAATTATGGAAATACTGACATCTAAAGCCAACTTAATGAATGACTTAAAAGAATTGCTGAAAAAGCAAATTATAGAAAAAGAACGTTCATTAGAAATAAATTCCAATGAACTGGAAAATCTGCATGAAAAAATGAAGATCCTAGAAGAAGAAAGTAATGATGTTGCTACTAAAATTAAAGACCGAAAAAATCTTGCAAGTAAAATTAAAACTGATGCTAAAAATGAAGAAGCAAAATTGAAAGAACAAATAAAAAATTTGCAAAATGATATTAAAGGAATTCAAGAATTAATGCCAAACATACAGTCACTAACTGCAGATTTAGAAGAAGCAATGGACAAGTTGGATGCAGTTAAGAGAAGAAAAGATTATATAGAAGAATCTGCAAAATTATTCTTTGATAGATTTTATGAGATTTTAGGAGAACACAGGAATGAACTTTATAATATATTAATGAAACATAATAAATAGTCAGCTTCATTTGTATATAAGTTTAGCATGTTTTGAATATAATTTTTATACAATAATTTAATTATACAGGTATATAAATACCATTCTCATATATTGCAAAGCATTGTACATATGTATATATAATAAAAATAAAAAGTTAATAAATCTATTTTATTTATCTCTAAAATACTATATTACCTTTTATTGTAATGTATCATGATCATTAGATTATTTAAAATATCACGATTAGTGACTACAAGTTTTTATTATATAAAATGTATAATAAAATAATCTATTTATATACATACTTATCCGAAAAATTTATATTAAATTAAAATAATAAAACTGTAGCAAAGTGAATTACGTATGTAAAAAGTTAAAAAAAAAAAGAATTATCAAGATAAAATAATACGAGTTTGTTTAAATCACAACGCGGAAATAGAAAGTGTTCGAATTGTTTTAGAACACAATCTATATAGATGATTTTAATGATTTTTATCCGTGACAAATATTTATATTTTTACAAATAAAAACTTAAAATTTTTAAATTTGGTATTGGTTATACGTTTAAAAATTATAAAATATTGATTGAATTATGTTCTGAAAAATTCCAAAGCTGAAGACAATACATTACATGTCTTTGTACTTCTTTTGTATAGTACTTTAATAAAATGATTATTCAAAATTATTCAAACGTACAAGATGGTGAATAAGTATGTGGCAAGGACTAGGATGAATATGCTGGCAAACATTCCGACACGTTACGGTAAGTTTTCGAATGTACGACGAAAATGAATTTAATGAAATACCAGGTTAGATTCAATATGAACATATTGGTTAGGAAGTAATCGATGCATTATGGTATTTATTTAACGAATGAAAATGTGTTTTTCATTTTTACAGCATAATGAACAGCAAGGTGAATGCTGCTTGCAAAACTGTTGCTGCACGAACTAACAAAAACACATTGGAAAATAAGCAACAATTGGTAATTTACATTTTATAATATATAACATGTTTAGGGTTACAATCTTTTTTTCTTATTAGACTGATAGTACATATATGTATATTATGTTTGTAGCCTCCATCTGAACCATCTTCTGAAGGTCTTATTTTATATGATAATTGCAACACTCTAATAGAAGTTTGTGTTAAAACTAAGGGTCGTAAACGTACATCAACCATGGTTAGCAGCAGCCCACCTAGTCATAAAGGAATAGAAGAGAAAAAACGACCTGGCAGTAGTGGTGATTCTCACCAAAGTTGGGGTGGAATTTTAAGAGAACAAAATCGAGCTTCTATAAAGGAAGGTTTGCAACAGTTAACTAGAAGAACTTCAGCTTCAAAATCATCAAAATGTGGAAGTGAAACTAAAGAAATAAAAAAGCATTCCTTGAGTCATTCAAAACACGAAGTTAGTATTTATTCTGATAATGAATAGCAATACATTTGTATGAAATCACAACAAAATTTGAAAATAATTACTTCTTTACCGTAGCATAAACATTTGGATGAAATCCCTGTGAAACAGTCAGCTTCTCAAAAGAGGGTAGAAGATCATATGAAATCCACACCACGTACCACCATTCCATCAAGTACATCGATACCTAGTACCATGGAATCTATAATAGTTTATGACAAAGGTGTACAGTGTGGTGGAATACTTGATTACTCTGATGATAAATACGGTGTACTAAATCCGGTTCGTACATTAAACTTTCTGATGACAGAATTAGTACATCTAGTCAAGGATGAAAGAGCCAATCAGATTTTGAATGATATGGAACAGATATTGTTTAGAATTCCTATAGAAGCTGGAAAACCATCTTCTGTGGTAAGTTCACTATATATTGCAAAGAAGTTACAATTGACAGTTTTATATATTAATCAAGGGATATCTGTAACAGGATCTAGAAGCTATTGCCCTTCGTACAAAATTAGAAGCAACCACAGTTCAGTTGGAAGAAACAAGCAGAGAAATGAATACAGTGTGTGAAACGTTACGTAAAGAAAGAGATTCTTTACAGAGGTATAATTTTTTTGTAAACACTAGTAGTTGCAATTCTTATATTGACATAGTTTTTATTTTTAAATCAGACAAGTTCATAAACAAGTTTTGCTGTTAAACGAATCTCGTGAAACGCAGCTAGATTTAGAAAGCACTATAAAAACATTGAAGCAAGAATTAGAAGAAGCTATAAAAACAGCCCAAACTAGAGATAAAACAATAAGCGAATTAAAAAAGGAGATTAAGGGATACGAGTTTTCGCAAAAAGTTATAGCAGACTTGAGGATTAATTTAGCCGAACAAACGGAACTGGCAAGGCAAAGATATTTGGAAGTGCAATATCTAACTCTGGAAAAAGACAAATTTTTCACGTTGTCCTCATACAAAGATTCTTTATTACTTGAGCTTCGTAATGCAGTCAAGTTAGTTACATTATCACTAAATTATTAATTGGTCTTGATAGTTTTATACAACAATTATATTGTAATTTTATGTTACAGAGAGTTGCAAAATCACATTGCTGATCAGTTAAATGGTTTAAAGGATGTGTATGTTCACGAAGAGAATTCAAATCCACAAATTTCATTAGTACAAGGCGGTCATGCGTGTTCATCGCCCACTTCTTTATCTTCACGCGATTCCAATGTACCTACTTCTTGGCACGATATATCAAATGTTTCTTTATCGACAGTGGATCATGATCCACCTAAAAATGGAAATATGAACAAATTTACACACAAAGGGGATAAAGCGATAGCAGCTTCAAGTACTCAGATCAAAAGTTCGGAAAAGAACATTAGGGAATTACAGACTAAAGATTCTGTTAATTTAGAATTTATTAGCTTACCGGGAGGAGAATCTTCGCACACGCTTTTACCTTCTTACAAAGATCTTGGTTATACAGAATTTAGCCAGTCTGGTAAGTATGTTCGATATGTATGTATGAGAAATATTATCATAAATTAAGAGTATCATATTTTTTCAGTTAACAAGGGAAGGGAGGACATAGAAAGAAATAATAGTTTACGTAACTCCAAGGATAAAATATCGTCATCGGAACACTTAAGTTTGCCTCCTGAGAAAGAAAGTCATGTAAAAGATCCATCTAAGTCTCAACAATCTTTCGAGTTAAATAAAAGACAAAGTTGCGGGAAAGTGTCAAGTTTAACAGAAGACGTGTTCACTTTAAAAAACAATTTACCTCATAACTTAATAGGATCTAGTATAACGGAACATTTTCAAAATATGTTTCACGATATCAGGGTTCAAAGTAGGATGCCGGTTAACGTACCAAGCCCGCCAAGGAATTATCCTCGTCCTGATTGGAGCGATAGTACTTTACCCAGTATTAGTACCGCTTCAGAATTAAATGTGATACAATCGAACGATACTTAAGATTATATTAACTCTTTTAGCAAAGTAATATGCAACATCATTACACAATTTAAATTATTTTTTATCTGAAAACTCAGTTATAACAAACATACAAATTGATTTATATTTTTGTGATCTCAACGATTCAACAGTATATTTTTAAATAATAATTTACAAGAGATATACATAGTATAAATTGTATCAATTTTTTGGCTCAAAATGTATTTTCCTACTAATATATGGTGTATATATATATATATGTACGTGTGTGTTTGATTTTGATTTGTAAGTATCGGTCAAATTTGTACACAATAATATATATACATATATGATTTAAAAAAATATTGTTTATAGGTACAAGTTACATTATTGATTAGAAAAGATGATACAGGAGGTGTAAGAAGTTGCTCGTAACGTAAACGTTACAGTCGTTAATTGTACATAAGCGAAGAGAACCCTTCGAAGTAACACAGCGGTGTTAATACCAAAGCGTATAGCGTGGTATCGTTCGTTACTTAAAATATGAGACAAAAGGAAATGGAACTTCGTATGTTGTCAACGAATACGATGATGCATTTCATTGACGGTGTATAAAAGATAATATAAGACTGGTCATTTCGAAGAAATAATTTAATCGATATTTTGACGAATAAATGGAGAGACACGTTCGCTCTTAATAAACGGTTATTTTTTTCATATTCTCACTCTTCCTTTAACAAACTCATGCTAAAAAACCAGAAGGACACGATATAAATATGACATGAAAAACCAGATGTATATATATATATATATATATTTTTTATCACATATGTATATATACAAGTAAAGTATAATACTTATATTTTGTAAGTCTTAATAGGATTAAAAGGGAACATTTTAGTACACGTAAAACATTCATCAATTTTGCGTAAAGACGTCTTGAAGTACACATACATGTTTCCCAGTAAGCGTGTACATGTATATTCTCTTTTCTTTTCGAAAAATTCGATCATTCTTTTTTTTATGATTATTTTCTTTTTTCTAGGGACCGAGAAACGTTCATTTACTAACAACTATCGTAATACGAATACAGTCCCGATATTCGACGCGTGTAAAATAAGTAATGTTAATTTCGAAACGACAAGGACTGTCTTCGTATTTGAACGATTTCGATGAAGATTGCGATAAAACGTGAAATATTAAAAATGTTTATTTATACGCGTTCGATTTCACGAACGAACCTTCCTCGATTTAACTTCAAACAGACTTTCACTTCATTCTTTTATTTTTTCTTTTCTTTTAGACACATGGAAAATTACAAATTCGAATTCTCACGATATTTTCAGAAAAAAAAAATAGAAAAAAAAGAAAGACATTGCATTCGAAAAGTATGCGAAACACTTACACTCTCGAAGAAAATTCCTTCGTATGCACGAAAGGTTTAAAGTTCCCTTGTCGGATACGTATACTTTCACGTACAGGTCAGTACGGTTTTTCTCCTTACCCGAGATTCTCTTAAAAACATAAACTATTCGATTTATTAATGTTTTCCAATGGTCACCGTGATTAACCTTAGAAACAGTTACTCTTAACTCATGATACAAAAGTTCTCTTATCCTAAGAAGAATGGTAGAAATCGAAGACCGCAATTAGTAACAACTTTTGAATTGAAACTTTCGCGGTAACTCGAAACGCTTATCGATATCTCGATAGATTCTTTTTTGTTATTTTTACAGGGGTGGAAATGTACAGAGCAAACGAATTCTCAATGGTTACCGTGAATTCGAAAAAATCTTTCGTCGACGTACATAAATACTTGCGTTTGTATATATCTCATTATTTGTCGTATGAAATTACCAACGTTTCGGGTAATAATCTACGATTAAATCACGAATCACAAATGTTTCGTTATATTCTTTTACGTATCGTTATCGTAATGACTCTGAGGTAATTACGTATGCTCGTAATTTAAGAAAAATCGGCATTCGTTCAATGTAATTTCGAATCCTTCTCGGGAAATATATCTTCGAATCTTATTTGGTATTATAAAATGAAATTTTCGTTTAATCCCACTTTGTGTCGATCGTCCCTTAGAAGATCGTGAGGTTAGTCAACATCGATTGCCATTTAAACGAGCGTTTGACAGTTTGAAAGAGTAAAAGATTTGAAACCGATTTGCGCTCTTTTAGTTGGGCATCGATGTTATATTATATCGAAAGTCGTCATACGTGCTGTTTATATTTCGTTCATACGCGAAGTTGCTTCGACGAAAATAAAATAGCTTTACGAACGCTCGGTTGACGCGGTGCGAGTTTCGATTCAAACTTGAGTACATTTATACAATCTCAAATTGCGTTTAATCGTGCCAAATCTCGTGTCTAAGAAATTTGTAAACGTAAAGAAGAAGATAACCATGATTTTAAGAACCTTCTTTCAAGAGGTGATTTAACGGGGAAATATTGAAGATGCAACAAACAGCACATTGACAACCCTCGTACCGCGTAAATATGTATACATGTGTCTATGTGTAGCGTGTATGCGTGTGTATGCACATAACTGTCTTAACACATACGTACGTATTTTCACTTTCACTGCCGAAACCTTTGATTTTTATTGAAAGTCACGCGAATTACAACGAAAAACGTACAATATATGAACGCATTAATATTTGAACGAATGAATTCGGAACGCTTCGTTTTGATTTTCATTTTGTTACCATTTTCGCCGTTTTGTTTAAATTGAATTATACTGGACAATGCTTTATTTTGATTTACACATTACGCCTTTATTTTTTCATGATCGATGGGAAAGAATAATAGCAAAACATGATTGAAATATTGCGCACAATATGATCACATAAAGATATTGTGTTTTGTATACGTGTGAAACGCTCGACGTTTATACAATAATAATAATATCACTAGCGTAGACTGTCTCCGTCGTATCGTTTCTAATTGCGTATATTACAATAAACGATCGTCGAGTAGAAATCGTAAAATCTTGAGTGAGTCGATTAAAAAAATGAATCCTAGCCGACTTCTTCAATATCCTACTTAAATAGTCTCAACTATGAAATATGCTTGAATATAGCTCAGATATCGGAAGTGATATAGTGGGCTGTTGTAAAAATAAAAATTTAACATTTGTCATCTTGAGGTTGCATATGGAAGGACATGTTTTATTGTTTATTGTACGTTATATACTGCTTTGTTCGGTGTAAAAATATAAAGCATTTCGATTACAGACTTCGTATGTACGGGCGTTGCCATTGTTACCGAATTAATCGGCAGTTATTTACGATAATCTCTTTCTTGTATTTTCCTTGATGCAGGGTTGCACTTCTCACAAAAAAAATTTAAATAAAATCACTGTACCGTGGATTAAGTGTGTGGAAATAAAATTACTGTTGTTCAACACGAGTATGACATTTTTAATGAGTCCTTTTAAGGTTAGTTACCTGCTAATTTTGAAAAATGGCCGATAACTGCGAGCGGGAAATAAATCGATATAAGCAAATATTAGTTTACGGTCGATAGCTTGGTTCGATACTTCTGTACGAGTAGCAGAACGACTATCGATACTACTGATTCAATATCAAGTAAATATCGATAGTTTGAATTCGTTTCCGAGTAGATATTTTCTTTCGAGAATAAATAAAATGAAGTTTCGATTTATTTCAAATCACGAACAATAACCGAAGACAACCATCATTAAAAAAGTGGCGTGTACGTAACGAAATAAAAAAAATAAAAGGAACGCGAATAAAATTGGTTGATAGATCGAAACGAGAGAAGAAATTGTAAAAAAAATGTGTAACATGTCGGTGCAACCCAATTTCAAGAAACAGTCTCTAACTCTCTCTCTTTCTCTCTCACTTTCGTTCATCTAACAATGGCCCAGGCTATGGAGTTCAATAATTGCTTTTATGTGGCAATGATAACAATATGCGTGTATAACAAATGTACTTAGAAACGGTTTCACTTGTGCTATTACTGCTCTCTGGCGATAAAAATCAGATATCATTGTTCAACTGTTGGCTCGTAACAAGGGGTTGAGGGGGGTAGAGTTTGTTGCTCTTTTACTGCGAGTTTATAAACACTATACACTTCCTGATTGTGCGCCCAAAACATGGCATACGGACTCGTGAACAACGACGACTGGTCACAGTCCGTCAGGCGCCCAACAAGACACGCGTTCAACTTAATTTATACATATTTCTTACAGTTAAACGTGTTCATTCGATAAATCTACATATACGTATTACAGTGACCAAACTCTTTTAGATACCACTCGCGTACATTTATTTAGAATTTATTGTAATTACTTTGGGTCGGACGTTAGCGAAGTGGATGAAACAAGTAATAAACGAAGTACGGTAAATCTGCTGTAAATTATAGTAAACGAATTCGATCACCAGCTATATACTTATTCGATGCGTCCACACGCTGATTCGATAAATAATTCGCGAGTAATCGAATTAAAATTTGTGAAGGAATCGATAAATTGATCGTGGACGCATTGATTTGATTTATCGAATTAACACTCTCACTGTTTTTACATATTCGCTATTTTCTCTTCTCTTCCTTTCATTGTTTCCTTTCTATTACTTAAATCCGAAGAACGTTCGTGTTTCTTGTATTGTAAAATTAACGAACCTGTGGTCCTGCATATTTAATGATTCCCATTTTTTTTTTAACTCTTTAAACTGTTTCTTTTTCCTTTTTTTGTTTGGGTTTCTGCGTATACCAAGAGAGATCCGCGCAATATAGTATCGTGATTAACATCGACGCATAAATAAAGTCTTCGTCTTTTTGTCTTTTTTTACATTTATTTAGCAAAAACACTAATTCCCACGCTCTCAAGTCTCGATAGCTTGGTCTCCGTGTCGTATTGTTCTCGGTCTTTCGTATACCGGGTGCCGCGAAATCAGTATCACCCGAAATAATTCATGAACGACGACAAACACGCGTGTAAGATATTTGCGATCGTTTAACGTGAAATATCGTGGCACATTTACTTCGCGACACTCTGTACATCGTATACATATATATTATATATATATATTTTTTAATTTGCGTTTTCTACCAGCGAAAATGGACATTGAAAATTTCGTAAATTTTCTTTTTCTTATCATTATTCCTTATGTTCGTTTCTCGATCGATGTATCCCAATACTTTATTGCTGTACAGCGCGTATATATACAGATATATATATATATACGTATAGAAATATTTTTGTCGTGCATTCTAAAAACGTTACGATTAATCGTATCGAAACCGTGAAGACATGAGATCGAAAAATCGATAAAGCTCGAGGAAATCAACCGAAAGAAGACGTGACTGTATACGTGTATACATGTATGTACGTGTGAAAAATTTCGTTGAATGGACGGCTAAACGAAAATTAGCAATGTGTGTGTGTACACGTGTTCCGGAAACAAGCGTACCTTAATAATTAATCATAACAAATACAGTCTCTATTTCTAGTTCAGAGAATAAAAAATCGCCGCTAATCTTCGTTCCAGCGATCCACCCTTAACGATAATCAGTCGATGTGTATTTTAACCCTCGAACAGTGGATGGCTCGTTCTTGGGTCAAATGTTACCCGATAATGCACTTTTTGCACAAATTTTCACGAGATATCTGAAATTTTCGACGCTTCAAATTTTTCAATTATTCAATTTTTAAAGACGTACGCGGCTATCGAATGACCCAACACTCGCCGTCCGAGGGTTAATTTAAATAACGCGTTCGCCTCCCTTCTTTCCTTAACACTACTATTATTACACGATAACATTTTGATTAAATGACACGTGTCGCGACGCGTGCAATCTCACGAGGGAAACCGTCTTAATTATCGAATAAAGAAAAGAAAGAAACAGAGACGATGAACATCGTGGCGCGTGGAAAAGTTGAACAATCCTCTCGCAAGACAGATTTCAGGCCAGCACAGAAACAGCTCTTCGATCGTTACGGCGTATACTGTTATCGACTATCGATTTCAACGATATAGGTGTCTGTAAACATTTCGTAAGTTTCGCGATTCGAAAATTTCTACAGGACGATTCAAAAATGACGATTCTTCGAACGAGGGACTTAGCCAGCTGTTGACACCGATTAGATTATTCTTCGATTCGAAGATTCGTGTGCAATTTTCAATCATCCTGTACAATGTTGCTATTCTTAATTGAAACCTGACTATTGTTGATCGTTCAAAAGGAGGTCCCGATCGATATACACGCGTATTGGCAATACTTCGTTTCGAACGATATTTCGGCGTTGTCGTTAAATATCGGGAACCGAAACATCGACAATACAGAGATACCGATCGGCCGGAGCCCCGAAAAGGTGGCGGTACCGAATGATTGGCATAAAAAAATGATTGTGCGTGTCGCGAGCAATCGAGCGTGTCAGATTCCTCGCTGTCTGTTATCGGTAAAATATAATTCAACGTACACATATCAAAAATATGCTGAGAATCTTTGAACCGAGGTTTGTTTGTAATTAGTCACGCGGCGGCAAACCGTGGCAACGGTTTAGTCTAATTAAGAATGGAAGCATGCTGAACGAAACCGTTTCCGTCTCGCTCGAAAATCTTCTCTTCTCTCGGGATTGTCACTTTCTCGCGTTCTGTCTTATCGAATACATTGTCGGAACGAGCTTTCAAAACAGTCATTAAAATCTTACATATTGTTCGTACTCTCTTTCTCATCGTTATCACACGCACTCTTTCTTTCTTTTTATAAGTCACACTGAATTACGTATTCTTCGGTAGAGCGTGGAAGATGCTTGCAAAGTTCGGAGCACCTGCGCGATATTGTTCTATGTACACAACTCTGTGCTAACAAAACGTGAACGGAAAAACATTCATTCATCTTCTTCTTCGTCTACGCTACTGTCCACGAGTACTCGCGTTATCCAACTAATACCGAATATTAATCATTTTGAATACCGATTATCTTTTCTTTATTAATTTTCTACGTGTTCACTTTTTTGCAATAGAATCTGTATTCGCGAATTACAATTTGTTAGAGATAAAGAGACCGATATGTCTATGAACGGAACGTCGAAATACTCGTGGACAATAGCGTACGTTCTCCTCGACTCGTTTACTTTGTTCGCGTTACAATCGCACCTCGCTACGACGATTCTTATATTATTAATACGTATAATTTGATTTAGCGTGTTTGTTGCTTCCTCGCAACAACGATCGACATCGTATCGCCTTATAAAAATTGGACCTGTTTCTTTTTTTGTCGCTTACGATCCGCTAATTACTTCGTCTTCGATTCTCGCGGTAATCCGTGTCTTCTAGCCACGTGCTAATCGATCGACGATTCATTGACGATTTTCGCGGTTCGTACCAATCACAACGTTCTCCTAATTCTATAACACGATCAACGAAACAACGTTAGAAACGCATTTAAGAGAAGACAAACGATACCCCTTCGACTGACAACGTTCGCGAGATTGCACTTGGTGTATTATTGTATTGGACTATGGTTAACTATGCTTGTGTAAGTTGCAACGTTTGTGGCAGGCATGACACGGTCCGCGCTTCCATATTTTTCGGAAAGTACGCAATTTGAAAAGTCGATGCGGGAGTACAGAAATTTTTTGGAACATGGTCCGCCGTTTGGTCATGCCTGTTTTACATATGGTAACCACTGCCATTCGCTCTTTCGTTGAGAATCTGTGTATCTGTAAACTGACTTTCGCGTTATATCACCGCGACGTTGTACGGCTACGTTAGATCACCGTACATGTGCAGATTAAAAAGTCGAATCGGCGTTTGACGCTATTGTTCACTAGCAATGTTCATATTTGAAATCTGATAATACTTCGGAACGTCGAAGCAATTTACATAATTCGTTTTTAACGACCAGCCAGTACACGGTGAATTCTGCAACGAAAAGATGGATGGAATAAACATAATTTTTGTTCAACAGACGAGACGGGTCAACACGGATCGTTACGATTTAATCTCGACAGTCGAGGGGTTCGAATGTTTCTTAAAGAATTGGTCTAGCCTACGGACGAGAAAACAATTTGTTAAGGCTAAGAGAATTAACAATGGTGTTTGTTCGGTGGAGTATCACCAAGCCCGTTTTATATCTTTCAACGAAGAATCAACGGAAACGTTTGCTGTAGTCGTGCAAGTTTTTCTGCAGGAAAATAAATAAATCGAAGAATAAAACGGGCCTCGACTTCGTTATTAAAATTTTATTCATTTATAATACGTGTCCGCGTTCCACCCTTTGCGAGCATTTTATGGTTTACCTTCAATAACTACGCTTTCACACAATTATCGTACTTTTGTCTTTTTTATACACGAGACTCGCGCGGCGACGATTTTAATCGACAACGCGGTCGACGCGACGCGCTATCGAGTGTTTGAACATCTTGATTACGAATTTCGAGTTACCCTTCCACGTCCGTCCACATTCGTATGCCTTTTTCGCGTTATAAACAAAATCTTTTTCTCTCCTCGTTAATTCCTACGATAGCTTCACTTAGACCTCGCGGTTCTTTTTCCGTCTGAAATTTTTAGATAATTTGGGAATCTGTAAATTTGGAAATTTTTCATAATTGAGTGGCAAAAATAAATCTGAATCGGTAACTTATAAAACGTCGATAAATATGAACATTAAATTATCGACTATTAACTCGATGCCACTCGATTCAATTTAGATTCTCAAATATTAAAATAAAATAATTGTAATATTGCTTTATGTGCTTATTTTCTTCACGAAATTTCTATATTACATTCTGCCATCGTGTGTCGTGTTGATCAGGTATTTCTTCCCATCTTTTATAATTACAAATATAAAGAGTTTAAAAGTTATAAGTGTTTAATTTAATTGTTTAATATTATAGTATACTCCATCATTTCTTAAGCAAGGACTTCTAAGTCGTCGTTTTCCCACGGAGAACACTGATATGCGTAAATTTTGAAAATCTGTAATCACCCTCCAGAAAGTAATGTTCTTTCTCGTGGGTGATTTGCCCTCATCTAACAATAAGTACGTGCTCGGTCCGCGTTACTTCCATTTAGATACGCGCGTATTTCGAGCGCAGCTTGAGGTCCCAGTCCGTGGCTACCGGCGCGGCTCGCCGCGGACTACAAAAACGTTGAGGCTCCGATTCGAAGGTCGTCAGGCGTTTCATTGGCAGGTAGCCGGTGTGCAAGGGCAAAAAAACGGTCGGTACATAAACAGTTTGACAGACTGGGAGGGACAAAACGCTCGGCACCGTGACCCTGCGAAAACAAAGCGTATCGATCACTGGCTCGGGCTGATTGACTCGTACGTCGTACCAGCCTAGCTAATGATCCACCAAGGACAGCCCTAGTCGCAGAGATCGTGTTGCTGATCATTGTTCGCCGAACGAACAACACTTTTCGTTATTCGAGCTATCGATACTTTTCTATCTTTAGAGAACAACGCGGCGTAACCGGAGTCTCTTGCGGTTCGTTTATCCGATCAGTGATTTCCGACGCTGTATCGCGCGTTTCGTAAAAAATAAAAAACGTTTCGGTCCTTCGTGGAATGGTCGCGAGGGTTACGACTGTTTAAGGGGTAACGCCACTCTAGAATTTTGAAGAAATCGACTTTTTTTTCGCTTAAATGATGCTTTATTATGTGTAGAGTATGAGAAAGAAGTTTTAAGTGTGGGACAAGTCGGGAACACGAATTGTTTTTAAGTGAACTGCAACCACTCGCAGTGCGTTGGCGTTCTTACTGTAACTCTTGAATAGGAGCGTATCTAGGTAAAGGCAAAATGATTCGGTTAGGATAATAAACGACGACCTACAATTTGAAAAAATAGACAGGTCTTGGTGGAAAAGGAAATTTGGCAGGTAACTCATTGATGAATCGAGTATTTATTATGGTTTAGCCATCCGCCGACACCATGAATCCAATGGCAAAAATGTACTTGACACTGCTGCAAATATGGCTACTGCATATTCAACGATGGACTATCACTATAATGAAACGAACGAAAGCCTTGCATAAGTTTGTCGGAGAAAATTGTTATAATTTTTGCCTGCAAGCCGACGTCCGACGCAAAGAGTTTTCAGAATAATCTTTCAATGAAACTACAGAAATGACGAGATTGAATATTAGATTCAGCAAGAAGAAAAAGAACGTGGCGTTACCCCTTAACAGTCCCATTGACGACGACAACGCGCGGGAATAATTTTTGACCAATGTAAATTCGAAAATGCAAAACGCTCGGAACAATACGGCCATTGTCCATGAAATATTTCGATAGATAACCGAGACGACGGAGCGAATTCAACGGTTTAAACATTAGCGGTCCGTTTTCGTGGGCGATTAACCTGTTGCTCGTAGCTTGTTTGTCGCAACGTAGAACGGTTGATACGAACCACGATAGATTTAATCCGACGACTAGCAAAACCAGCGAATATTATGCGAAGCTTTCGCGTAACAAGTTCGAGAGCAAGAAGTGTCCCTTCGCGGTACACGTGTTGCCCGAACTACCCCTTATCATCGCCAAGGGTTCCGACGATTACGCTGGAATTATGCATGGGATTTCATTAAGCGCGTTCTCCGATGCAAATGAACATCGTAATTAAAGCTACGTTCAATTTGCTGCTATCAAAACGGCTCGATCAATTTCTTTTTTGATCCTTTCGAAATTAGCTTTGCTATTTCAAACAATTACTATAACGCTATCCAAAGAATTCCTAAAATAACCATACACGGTAGAATAATTTATTCTACGATAATTTTAAAAACATTATCTTTGTGATCAACTTGAAGTTAACCAATGGAAGTACCTAAATTTCGTAGACCCACATTAACCCCTTCCCGTACCATTTATTTAACAGATGCGTCAGTCAAGACTAACTATAAAGGCCATAACATTAAAACGAACAAAGAAAATGAAAATGTTGTGAATATTTTATATTCAGGGATCCTTGATAATGCAACTTATAGTTGGACCTAAATTTCAAGTTGAAGAATGCTCAAAGTTGGAGTATGGTTTGTCACGAGAGAGACTCGTCAAAGTACAAGAAGGGGTTAAAGACATTGTTAAATTCGAAAATTCCTTGACGGAGAATTAGCCGAGTTGACCCTAAATATAACGAAGACAAATTAGATTCATCTGCTTGGATGGCGTTCTAACCGCTTTCTAGTTGAGCAACCTGCTTAGAAAGCTCGTTGGTAGATCAAAAAATGAATGTCCCTGGTTAAACTAGTTGGAATTTTCTGTCGTAGTTAATTTATGCAACTGGAACGATCGCGTTTCCGAACGAGCGATCATTTTGAAGAACGTCGGAGCAGCTTCTCGCTGAAACGAGAAGGCGCCATCTCTAGCGCGCCACTTTCGAACGTCGACCGACGTGCCAGGGAATAAAAAAGTCCGACGAACGGGCCGAGATAGCGAAACAGCGAAAAGAACGATTAGATTTCGCACGACGATCGAGGGTTTTCGTGGTCGTTTAGCTTGTTTAGATTTCTCCGTTATGCGTTGCATAATCCCGCGGCCGGGGCCCCTGGTCGAGCAACAACAAGAAAGGGAAAGAAAGAAAGAAAGAAAGAAAGGAAGAAGGAGCCAGTGGCAGACGGGGGCGAGGGACAAGAAAGAAAAACAAAGTTCGAGCAGGAAGTGGCTCGCGTAAAAAGAAAAGCCCCGGTAGCTCGTCCGTGGCGAGCAAGCGAGTGGAGTGGAGTAGTAGGCCAAGTGGAAGTTCCTCCGAGTTGCTGCTCTCTTCCGAGAGAGAGCGAGAAAGAGAGAGAAAGAGAGAGGGAGAGAGAAGGATGTCGACCTTTTATTTCGTTCGAGAGAGTAACTGTCAGCCGGGTATTTCGCGTGGAGGCAAAATAAAGTATAAAGGGTGTTCGCTGCGTCGTATATACGCGTCCAAGTATGGACCAACTTCTCCCACCCTGACCTCAGGATCGTCTCGACCACGCTTCGTCCTCTCTTTCTCTGCCTAAACGTTTCTCGTCTTCGTCTCTCCGTTTCTTCCATCTTCGTTCCTCGTTTCGCGTCTGGCTTCTCTCCTCCTCGCTCTCGTTGCCACTCCTTTTTTCTCTCTCTTTCTTTTTTTATTCCAACGAACACTCTCCCGGCTAGCCTTGCAGACGCTTCTGGCAGACGAGGCGCGTTTTGTTCTCAACTTCCTTAATTTCACCTTCCGGGGGCCCCACGGATTTTCGATCGCATCGTGTCGTATAATCGAGCATTCTATCGTCGTACGTCGCGTCTCCACGCTCGAGCATCAAATCGTCGCCAATTATATCATCGCGCGTTGTTTTTCCAGTCGTCCGCGGAAGCTAATCAAACCGACGTTCGATCGCTGTAATTAAATCGATAGAGTGCTTAAAAACGATAGCCTCTTCTCGTTATCTTTTTCGATCGCCGACACTAACGTAAAGTTAGTCGCGCGATTACGCTTCCATCCGCTAGCCACGTCGAGCGCGATGAAGCGGTGGAGGGCTTTCGAACGCAGCATCGAAAAAGCAAACGAACGTCTAGTTTCGATAATAATACTCTTATACGCGAGATCGTTCGTATCCGTCTAGCAACGAGTACCCATGCATTTCCAGCGATAATCGCGCGAAATGACAGGTATCGACTACCTCTTCTGGAGGAAAAATTTCTATTCCGCTTCTACGTGATCGCTTTTCGTTCGACCCACTTGTCGTTCGGCTCGCACGAATCGAACGTTGTTTCCGTCCTGCCGAAATATGGAATATCTGTAAGAATTCCTCCTCAGACTTGGTCTATTTGGATCTTCGAGCGAAAATAAGCAACGCGTGCAGTGCCGCGTTATCAGCTCCGGCGATGCACCGGTTTACCTACCGGTAGATGCAATCAGCGCATCGGAATGTTTTTTCACGGGGACTCGCAGGAGCGGGCGAGCGGATCCTTCTTCGAGCAGGCTCCTCTTGCGCCGAAAAGGAATTTTGCTCACGTGACCACGAGAGGACGAGTACGCTCGCACGAACCACGCGAGAGGAGGCTTCTCCTCGTTACTCCTTGGAGCCGGCCGTACGAGCCGTCGCGACGAACGTCGTAGCAAGTTCGCGAACCTTGAACCCTTCTTTAGCCCGTCGACTCGTTTCGAGAGGGCCGCGTCACTGGTCCGCGGATCATTTTCCTACGTTCTAACCCTCTTCAATTTATTCGCCCCTTTTGGATCTTTTTCGAACTCCTTCTTGGCTATAGAGGTTCAGGGTCGTTTCAGTAAATTTTTCTAGACTTTAAACATTGCTAGATATGTTACAGTGAAACACCGAAATCTGGAGAATGTCGACTTTCACCGGTGAGTGTCAGCATTCACATAATCGTTTGGTGTACATCCGGAATATTTGCTAAACACCCTTATTTCTATATGTGATTGTTGACATACACCGGTGAGGGTACGAATCTACAAGAATTTAATAAAATATTCGATGACCGACGTATTTGGTATACGTTGACATTCACCGGTGAAAGTCGACATTTTCCAGTTTCGGTCTTTCGCGGTAACAGATATATTACGTACAACCGAATACGTCCTTTCTGGTTATTACTTTATTTTTGATAAACGATGATCAATTGCAGCTCGCAAAAATATCAATGAAAAATTCGAGAATTCCAAAGGGGGCGAGAACTCGTTCGTTTTTGATTCGATTCGATTTTGGCTGCAAAGTGCAACGATGCATCCGTGTTCTCGCAGACGTCGGCACGATTAGGAGGTGGAGGTGACTCACGCAAGCAGAGGAAAACAGAGATCTCCGGTGCGTGCGCGATCGATCCATCTGTTGGTCGTAGCCGTCGCGACAGAGAGAAAGGGAAACGGTACGACGTGACCGCGAAAACACGAATACCATAGGAATGTCACGAAAACAATGTCGGCCACCTGACCCGTGCCTGGTCCGTACGTAGTCAGTCAGTCGGTGAGCGCATCTGTCTCGTTCCGTTGGTCCGCGCTCCCTCGCGTCGATTACAAGTTTTGTTGGCCGCGAGCAACGTGACGAGTCGCCAGACCCCCGACGAGACTGCGAGATTGAGAAACGCTGTCGAAGAATGAGACGGGCCGACTCAAGGCCGCGCCATGGTCCCACTCCCCCGCCAACCGAGAGTCCGAGTCAAGGGCGTTCCCCCCACTACCTGCCGAGTTATGAGTCGGGGACCCAGCCACGGTCCCCCTGGCTCTCCCTGGTTATCCCTCTCGTTTCTCTCTGGCTCCGTCAGGGCCCCTTCTTCTCCTTCTCCGTCCAGACTCTTTCTCCGGAGTCCGGCCAAGCCCGGGATACTCCTGTCCCTCGGCCATTATCCACTCTCTCTCCCGTGTTTATCGCCCGATTTTTTTCAACCTTCCTTCCGTTCGTTACCGTTTTCTTTCCCCGTGCGAGGGATGAATGGAGACTCTTCGTGCCTTCGATCGTTTTCAAATTTCGAATCCGACTGTCTTTCGAGCTGCGACTCGAGCGAATACCTGTCCACTTTTAACCAGTTAACTGTGGCGATCTTTTTGCAAAGCGCGCACCAGTGTGTGTCGCGATTATCAAGCGGTGACGAGTTACCTCTCAAGAATTTATGAATCCACCTCGAATCATTTACACTTTTTATTTGTTTATTTCACTTCGTGTTGACCTCTAAACATTTTAAACATATTACGAATATAATTTAGTTTTTGGCAAAATTACAATTGAACACGTTGACTGCCAGGCGCATTTTTATGGTTTTGCCCAAGGCGCCAACGTGAATTTTTCATTATGCGATGCATGTTATGTTGAAATATTATTTGCAGTAAATAAAGTGAGTTACAAAATTGTTTTTGTGTTTTCTATATTGCATTAATTTCTTCAAACCATTATAGTAACAATGGTATTATTGAAAAATGTATCAGTGTCAATATTTACATTAATTATGTACGTTTTGTATTTGCTGCGTCGCCGGTCACCGGTGACCCCCATGGTAGTCAACGTGTTAAATATCAAATTGTAACAAAATTTTACGCATGACGGATATAGTTGTCATGACACAAAATTCTGCCACATTCCCATGATATAGTTGTCAAACACACTTAACTGGTTAATGGATCGATGGTAGCGGTAGCGACTGGTTTCGAATGTTAGTTCGCCAAAAGACGAATCCTTTTCGACACCGATCGGCTCGAAAGTAGTCTCTCCGAATTCCTAGAGCTCGTGCAATTCGTGTATGCAAAGAGAGCTTATTTGTTCGAATTCGCGTGTCCATTGGCGCGTAAAGTCTTCTCCGTTGCACCCGCGTTCATCGCGCGCTCTTCTCGTCGCTCCTTCTCGGAAGAGGCTCCTTGTTTGGGGCCGTCTCTCCTCGCCTCTCTTCTCTGCGTTTCGCGGACGGTTCTCCCTACGTTCGTGGTGTCCCGCGTGAAACGACGCGTACCGAAGCGTTCTTTTTCTGCGTCGCTTTTTGGGGCCGGATCGGGTTCGCGATGACGGGCCGCTCGCAGACGTTCTGTCCGAAATTCGTCGCGAATGCGGTCACATTGTTCGGAGATTATTGCGCCGTTCGATTCGGAGAGAACGGCTGGACCGATTCGCGTCTCGAGCCGGGTCCGCCGATCGCCGATATCGTTGCGAGCGTTGCCTCCGAGAGAGGCTGGATTCTTCTCTTCCCCGGGCAACATTCTTCATCCGCGTGGAGCCTCGACGGGTTTTCGGGCGTGCACGATGATCCATCATTCTTCGCGCCGTTCCAATGCCTCTCTCGGCCGTTCTTGTCCTTCGGCTTACGAATCGTGCAACGCGCCGAGCAAAGTCTCGGATATTCGTGCCCGGCCCTTTCGACTCGCAACTTTACCGCGTTTGCCTCTTGTCGAATCGCGTAGGACTCGTCGACGTCCAACGACGTAATAGCCTTGCTCGATTTACCGTCGACGATTGCACCGTGTTTCGTGGGTTCTTGCATTTTTTTAGGAGCAAAAACGACGCGGTGGTACGGCCAAAGAAGCTCCGTAATACGGTGAAGGTATTTTCTTGACGTTCGATGTATCACGGTAAATAGACTGCTGTTCCGATGCGAAGAGGAACCGGTTCCTCGATACCGCACGAATAAATCATGCATCGATTAGGAGAGACTGTTGCCAGTAGAAAGAAGTCGCCCTCGGGTGTGATTGAACTTTCCATCGTTCAGAAATTTGTTAATACATTGATCGATTAAATTCCCCGATGAGACGGAAGCTGTACCGGTGGATCGTTCGAATTAACCATTCGTAGGCTAACTGGGTCGTCCAAGTTTCATTTCTTTTTTCAGACTTTCCAAATTTTTTAACCAACCGTGAAATTACACCCGTATTAAATGCTAGGACATTTAAATAAGATACGGAGAGTATAAATCCAGAGTAAAACGCATAATTGCAATTATAGCACGCCTTACTACGCACGGTCGTTTTCACTGTGGCGGCAACGCGCTAATACGTTGATCGTCACAGTGGAAATAACCATATCTGGTAAGGCACGTTATAATATGAATTATTAACGCGTTCATTGCCATGGGAGTTAAATTTAATACCGTCGATTAACTAAAACGCGAACGACAATAATAATTGCAACGATGCAAGGTAGCAACATTAAAAGCTGAAATTTGAAAATTCAGCGTCCTCGAACCTCGTTAACGCTTCCCTTTTTTACTTTGCGAATATAATTAAAAATTTTTGGAGAAAATTTCGAACACGATTTCGGATCGGTTTAAACCTTCCAGGTGAACGGACACGCCGATGAAATCGTCGAAGAGCGAGTAATTACCAACCGATACTTATATCTCGCGTTTCTCCCTTGTTCGCGTTCTTTTTCTTCGTTAAAATTTCGCTGCACTCATTCTTGCATCACCTTTCTGTCCACGGTGGGCCACGGCGGGCCCCGCTGAGCCCAGGACTCCATTCAAGGACACAATATTCAGAAACCGAAAGTGCGATCACGCGAAAATCTAACGTCCCGCCGAACCGGTCTAACCGGATTCGGTTGTGCGGCTGGTTAAGATGGTACGGCGATCGGTGAGCCGCGTAAACTCGTTCCTCCGTCATTTTCGGCAATAACAACATTAACGCACCGCTCGCGATCGCTCGATACAGAGACCGTCTCGGATCTACTCTTATCGCCAGCCGTGTCAAAGGTCCATACGTGATGTCAACCACGAGCACCGTCGATCCTCATCGTTCTACACCTTATCGTTCTCAGACTTCGCTCTTCTACCACGTTTTATTTTCGTCTCGTTACCGAATTTCGAAGAATAACTGGAAATTATTCTACACTGTTCCGTTAGAGCCGACTGCAAAATCAACTACTTGGCAGATATGAGCCGTTCAATGCACAAATCGATTAACTTCATAAAAAGCGGAGAAATCCGATGAAATAATGTGCATAGGTTTTTATAATTCCTTTGGTAATATAAATTCAACTAAAGTACGCAGAATGCATAAATACAAATCTGGCTATCATTTAAAAGATGTAAAATTATAAAAAAGAATAGAATGGCCTCTGAAATATATTATTTATTATTCAGTGGCCAAAACAAATATTGTCGTTTAACATTAAAACGAACAAAGAAAATGAAAATGTTGTGAATATTGTATATTCAGGGATCCTTGATAATGCAACTTATAGTTGTACCTAAATTTCAAATTGAAGAATGCTCAAAGTTGGAGTATGGTTTGTCACATTTAAGCTGTATGTGCGTCACGAGTGAGACTCGTCAAAGTACAGGAAGGGGTTAATGGTGTTAATCGTTTATGTTTGGAAAAATTTGTATAAACATAAAAAGTGCTTTTGCACTTAAATTTCAGATTTTTCAAAAAGTGGAGTAAATCGATTTGTGCAGTGAACGGCTCATATATGAAAAACACGAATTGTAGAGAAAGCTAAGGAACTTTAGACGAAAAAATTCTAGACGAACTTTAGAAAAAATCTGAAGAATTGTAGGAAAACCTAGAAGAAGGGACTGTTCGAAGAACCCAGGAAGAATTCCGAAAGATCCGCAAAAAAAGTACGAAGGGTCAAGGGTCGGGCAATTAAATGTCAGACAGAGTAATCGGTTGAACAACTATATCAACGCGATCGCGATGTTTGGGTCAGTAAATTCTGGGACCTGCCGTTCGGACGTTCCTTTTGTTCGGGCGAACTCGTTTCAATTTCTTCCCTTTCCTATGGCGTTACAAAGAATCGTAGGGTCGAGTCTCGTAGCCGTGTGTACGCCGGTCGTGAAGTTGGAAAGTCAAGTGTAGTCGCGCACCTTCTCGCAGACGGCAGCCAGAGTTTCTCAAACTCGTTATGTCTGGGCCGTGCACGTTCTCGAATCGCTCGAACTTTTCGATCGATCGACGCTTTCGATGCATCTCGCGTCAAAGCTTCTTCAACGACGTGATTCTTTCCGTACGTTCGACGATCGATTAAAGTTCCTTGCCTCTCGCGAAATTTCGAGAGAATCCCGAGGCGATCGTGGCAGAGAATCTTATCTCGGGGTTACGAGCTTCTTCTGGTCGATCGTATTGATTTTTAATTTCGAGAATATCTCTCGAAAGTTCTCGCGCGATCCGAGGTACCTTTGTTTCTCCGCGGTTTAACCTACGGTAATCGTAACTGCGAACGAAGCGGTAAGAACGAGAGCAAACGGCGTTTTTCCGACACTTTGGAATCAGTGAATTCCTTCCATTCTGACTAAGGCAAATGGTTTCTCTACCCGCATAGTCGACGGATTTTAATGTACGATTCCGCGTAATGGAGTTTAACGTCTTCTTTGGCGCAGAGCGGCTGTATTTAGCCGGTAAGTAAGAGAAGCCGAGTGTACGGGTGTGTAACCAAGCCACGGCGCAAATAATCCAAATCAAGACCGAACCCGCGTTCTGACAAGTGGCTGTTCTGACGTGGCCGTGCAAAACTGGTTGCACCAGCGATGGAACTGTTTCCGAGCCCGCTTTGCCGCTCGTTCCCAGGATTTACGACGCGCCGAATTTATTCCCGGCGAATTCGATTCGACGCGGACGAACGTTCAATTATTCCTTGCCTGTCCCTCCGCTGAAGGATTCTGAACAACGCGCCGGCTCGAATCTTGTCCCACCCGCTTGCTTTCCTTTGTCGATTATTAAACACCGATTGGAAGGCTAATAACATCGGCGTAACTAGGTAAGGGTCAAGGTAGCCCTGCTCCACCTTCGAAACATGGACTTCCACTTATATTCCACGCTAAAAATTTACAAATTCACAGATTCCCATATTTTCCTAAATCCCTAAATTTGAAAATTCTCCTAAAACTCCCATTTTTCCACAGCCTCAAATTTTCGTATTGTTAGATTCTGAAATCTCAATTAGTGATGCAAGGGATTTAGCTCCGGTCGTAGTAGAATTCTAATTACGCTGATGTAACGAGATCAACGAAAAGAAGTTGAAAAGCACCGAAAACTCAACGGAACAAAGTAACAGTCTTTATACGCGATAAGCTCGGACCCGACTCTTTCTATTAATTATAACCTCGACGGTTCGATGTATCATCGAAGTAGGATAGGTTTAGATTAGTTACACCGGCAGGATTAGATGGATCGAATGGAAACGAAAGGAGACAGGGAACAGGAATTCTGATCGGTATCTTGGAGTGCTCGGCGAGTTCGAGGCGAATCGGATCCGCGCCACCGAAGAGACACTCGTCAGTCACAAAATATGTATGCGCATATAGGGTGTACCGTGAAATGTGAGCAAGACCTTGCTGACGCATTCGGTACTCGGAAATAACGAAAGAGATCCTCGTAAACGAATTAGAATTTAAACGACGTCTTGCAACGTTAAAAAATCGATGCCAAAACCATGGTGTTGGTTCGAGAAAGAGGTAATTATGGTAATTGCCCATCTTTCTCTCGTGAAAACTTCGACTTCGCAGTCTACGCGAAGTCTGTGGACTCGAGCGAACTTTGTTATTTGCGTATCTCGAATTCATCGGTGAATTTGTATTTGTATATCGCGTATACTCTTTTCCACTGTTAAACGTATTAGGAACCTGGTTCCGTCGTAACTTTGCATCTGATCCGAACAGCAACGAGGACTGGACCTAGACTCGACCGAACTAGAAAGGAACTTATAAAAAATAAATTATAATAAAAATAATTGCGTATCGTCAGCTTTAACGCCTTACTCCTTTGAATCTTTTATTCGTTCTTATCTTTTCGAAAAAATTAATGTTTTTAAAAAACTGAAAAAGTAACGCAAGGTTAACCTTCCAATTTCCGAAGTACCTCAAATTGGCAAGTAAGGCGTTAAACGTAGAAATTGGATATAATTAAATGAAAAGCAGAAAAGAAAGAAGCGCAATGAAGATTAAAATACATAAGAAAATAGATTTTATTCAGAATTTATTGAGTGATTTTGCGAGGAGGTTCTTTTGTATGTTTTTTTTCACTGTTTTCTTTTTATTAAAAAAAAAAGGAAAGATCTTCGTTATATCGTTTTCGTTCTCTCTCTCTCTCTCGCACACACACACTCTCTCTCTCTCTCCCTATCTCTCTCTCTGTTTCGTGAAAATACAATTACAAAAAAACAGTGGCTGATTCGCGGTGGTCCGAAGAGAGATCGAATAGAGAAAAATACAACAGGATGAAACGAAATTTTGAGCTAAAAAGAGAAACAAATATTAAGGAAAACAAAACACAAAGAGGTCAGTCTTGGCTCAGTGGTTCGCTGCTCTCGTTGTAAAATATATCGTATAAAATCGTACATACAAAAAAAAACACGATACAACGCATCACCGAGACGGCGCCACGCGTACGCTCGGTGATCGCTCGTCTATCTTTATTTCCTCCTTTCTTCCCTATATTATTTTTACTGTTTTTCTGTATTTTTCTTTTTTTTCGTTTTAACTCTTTACATTTACGATCGTGCGAGTTTCTTGTGTATACATATAAAAAAATCTATATATATATATTTATATCTTATTTATACGTACGAACGTATATAAATAAGAGGCGAGCTACGCGTGCGTTGAAACACTAAGTACACGCGAAACGAATCCGACGATCGCGGGACCGATTGAAGAAAATGGATGGAGGAAACGCACGCGAAGAAACAAAGAAAAAGAAAACGGGGGAATTCTTTTTTAGTCTCGATCGCGCAGAAAATCGTGTATAAGCGAATAACGGAACGGATCAGGCGAAATGTCGATAGTTTTGTCTGCCGTTTAAATTACGCCGACAACGCGAATAACCGAGCGAAACATTATACGTTAACTAGAGATTATAGAGATCTAAATGTACGGCGATTAAGAAGCGCGTTGAGATCTTGGAACCGAAATAATGTTTCGTAAACGAAGAGAGCATCGACGGTTTAACCGAGCGAGAAATTTCTTTCCTTCCTTCTTCCATGTTCCCTTTTCTTGTTGTTTCGTTTCGCCCTTCGGTAAAACTCGCACAGTAGTTTTCAACGCACCGCGGCACGATCCTAAACTGTACGTATGCACATCCGTAATGTATTGCACCTGCATCAGCGTCCGCATCGAGGGTTTTAAAGCTAAATTTTGAAAACGAGATCTCGCGGTATGTGGTATGGTGACGGTGTATTCTTACGAAGAAAATCGCCGGTTACGGGTTAACCCTTTCGCTACACGGTGTTAAATGCGAGGAAGGAAAGGCTAAAACGCGATATTTTAGCCTGGAAGTTAAACGGCCGCTCGATACGAACGTTTCTGTATTCGAAATCAGAGTTCTTTAAAACGATAACGGTTTCGGAATGCAATTTCCATTGCGTTTCGACTACTCGGAAATGTAAATGCTCCGCGGTATACTATAGCGAGAGGGTTAACGATAACGCGTGTATAAAACAATGATGAACGGTGTGTCTTGTTCGAGAAACATTAAAAAAACAAGAACAAAAGAAGAGAACGAACGCGAGCAGAACGTAACTACTACGTATAAAGAGAGGAATTGACAAGAGAAAAGAGAGACGCGTATTACGGGTCGCGTCATCCTGTCGCGAGGCTTGGTTCATGTACGGAACCGCAGCCCTGAGTCTTATCAAAGGGGGGTGAAAAAAAAAACAATAATTTACATAATCGTTATAGGTAATATATAAAGCTTATAACCTAATCTATGTTGAGCATTCAGTGGACGACGAGGATGATACGACCCAACGGCTACGCTCTCTACGTTCGAAAGCACACAACCGAAAATAGCTGGAAGAGACAAGAGAAAACAATATTACAAAAATTACAATAATAATAGTAATAATAATAAAGAGGATAAAAACAAAATTCGAGAAACACGGATCGCCTTGTTCTTCCATTCTGGTTTACGTATACAGACGTATGTGTGTGTTTTTGCGTGTGGCGTTTCCAGTCGTCAGAAAACCTCGCGGACCATTTCTTTGCCAGACGATATTTTAGAGTTAAACGTAACTCGTCTATGAATCTATAAGAAGGTTAAAAATCGATAAGAATTTTGAGCGTTCGCGAACGGATCGGACGACGTCGACTGTCGCGAAAAACTTAGTTATTCGATCGACGTCGGGACGACGTACCCTCCCCATGTGCCGTCGTAAAGGGTCTCGGACAAGAACAGTTTCACCGAGACTGGATAATCCACGAACGCGATTATTCGTCGTGCCATACTGTACACATTACAATAGAGAAGTCGCTTATAAATAAACATTAGAGCAATAACATCGTATACGTGTCGACGATAACTAATCTCGTGGATCATCCGACCGGATTGTTACCCTTATCGCGACTTTTCTCTCCGGGTCTCGTCTTCTTCTTGTTTCTTTCTCTTATTATCGCTATAGTGAATCGATATCACAGTACCTGTATTGCCACCCACCCACATTACTTTTTTTTTCTTCTTCTTCTTTTGATTCGACAACGACGGTCGAACGAGCGTGTTTCGTCGATCGAAATGGCACCACACAAGCTTCTGACGTCGTCCAACCAGTTTCGAACCAGTTCGCGACGAGTTCTGGCGACCGATATGTGTACGTGTGCGCGTGTTCGTGAAACTTAAAAATAAAAAATAACGTGTCCCTGTGGTCGTTGCCAGGATCAGCTGGCTATCGCGTATTTTTTCAAAGTACGGTTCGCGACGTGTATAAAATATTTCTATTTATATATATATATATATATGTATATAAAGATTAAACAGTTAAAAACCAATCCGACAACGTTTCATTTCGCGACACACTATAAATAAATATATAGTATGTATACATATATATGTATATTTATTTATGTATATCACACGGCCGATTTTGTGACTGCGAGATTAAGAGTATAATTAAGCATAAGCACTAGTAGTCGATTAACAAAATGAACAAAAAAAAAGGGAGAAGGAAACGAGAGACACGAAACAATCTCCAACAAAGAGCACGATAAAAAATGCGCGCGCGCGTGTGTGGTAAAACGATGCGGAAGAAGTAAAGAACTCTATAAAAAAAAAACGATACCAACCACTGCACCGAATGCAAAATCTCTCGCGAAAGAAACTTAATAATAATTAATAATTAATAGCGGTAATAATAATAATAATAATATTAAGATATGAGATGATATATCGAGTACGACGAGTTAGAACAAATAATAATATATAAAAAAACAAGGATTCATTCGTATCTACAATTTGTTTACAACAATTCGTCTTTCTCTTTTCCCCTTCTCGTCCCATGCCTAGCAACTTTCGCGCAAATAAAATTCCTTCGCAGTAACTTTTGAAAAGTTGACAATTTCTCTAATCATCGAGTAAAACTTGAACAAAACAAAGGAAATAAAATGATAACAACGTTTGCCCTGACGATTTTAAAAATCGAATGCAAGACCAACCACGCTAATTAAGATGTTTACGCGCTATGTTCGATCAATTAATGAACGTTTTCAACGAATGATTGTCTTTTCGATCTCGCGCTGCAATGTTTGCTCGTCCGCCGCCGAACACCTAATAAACCAATTATTATTTCGTCGTCGAATTATATCTCTCGGGAAAATGGTTCTGTCACCGGGTACGGAAAGATTGAATTATCGTTTCCACGCGTGGCACGTATTTTTCGACGAGCAACAAAAATAAAAAAAAAAAAGGAAACGCGATTCGTTGACAACCGAAAGTTTTCACGAGCGATCATTAGCCATTCGATTTTTCGTTTAATGGCGTCGATTGACTGCAACGAAAAAAGCACGCCTGAAATTACGACGACGGTCGTAAAATTTAATAACGCGGGCGAAAAGGCATACGGATATGGACCGATTCGACGTGCTCTCCGTCGAACCATTCCGACGATTCGAAAACACGTAACGAGCTGCGTCGTAAAATCTGTAAGAGTCGATTTAAAAGAATATCGTAACGATAATACTCGCGAATCACGAAAAAACATCGTTTCTTTCAGCGGAGAAACCTTCTGCTCGAGTCTCCTTCGCTGTTTTGATTTTCTACACCAGCGATGGCCGGATCGAATCTCTACGTCTCGCGGACACGACCGTTCTTCGACGAGCCGAGACGGATAAATCGTGAATTTGGAAATTTAGATATTACCGATGGTTTCGAGACGATGTCCGGGGAAATTTCGAGAACGGAAAAATGAACGATCCGTGCCCGCTCGAGCGTGTTCGACCATCGCTGCTCTACACGAGAAAAAAGAAAGAAAAAAGAGAACAACGAGTACAATATATAAAAAAACAACGGTAAAAAACGATTAATTAACGAACGATCACATCGTCGTTTCCCGCGGTTTTCCGGCGTCCCTGCACGTTTTCGTTTCTTTTTCTTTTTTGCATTTTTTCTTTTCTTCAACTTATATATATATAAGTAGATTTTTTTAATAATTTAATGAGTCGATTAACGTGACGCCTGACGACACGATCCTTCATTCGTTCATTCTTCTTCTCCTCCTCCTTCTTTTGCTTCCTTTCCTCTCCTTTCATTTTTTTTTCTTTTAGTACTGTATCAGAGTATCGATAATTGCAGTTCTCGATATAATTAATTAATTAATATACCATCCTAAAATACGGTCAAATCACTGCCGCGAGCAGCAATTCCGAGGCACTACGAACAGGCCACAGAGAATATGGCCGCACAATTATTCATCTTCAGATCATCTCTGTGTCTAAATGATAAAAGACTAACTGTAGAACGCCTAATATACGTATAATCGTAATCATATACTTATGCATCTCGTCTTCTATAGTTTATAGATCATCATTATATATATAATATATATATATAATGTACAATAATTAGAGAGATCACACGTCTTAATATAGAAATTTAAAAGACTATTCTCTAGTACGTTGAAATTTCTTCAATATTTCTTGTGTGTGTTTGTGTTCGTGTGTGTTTCTTTTCCTTTTCTTCCTCTCCTCTTCTCTCTCCGTCATTTTGTTTCTTCGTTATCAAGTATTGCCACGAAACATTCGTTCGTTCTTATTTTTTTTTTCTCGTTTAAACCGGCTGATGCGATGATAAATTGCGTTATTATTATTATTACTATTATCATTATTATTAAGTTTCGGATGAGCTCTCACGAAAGTCTTTTTCTTCTTCTTTTTCTTCGCCGTTTCTTTTTCTCGAGCTACTACCTAAAACCCTACTTACGCTACTCTACGGTGTCTCAGCCTTCTTCCACGTTCCCTCCTCTTTCGTTTTTTTTTTTACTTGTTTTCATCGTCGCTTACCTAGTGTTATAATTCAGCACCAATCTGATTTTAAAACCGATTCAAAATATCATCATTATAGTTAATAGAATAATATAACCTGTCGTATAAATATACATTCAAATATTACTATAGTATACAAGAGTCGTACCCTCCCCTTTTTTTTGCGCAACTAGCGTCGTCGTCAAAAACTTGTCGTACCTCGAGAATCCAAAAAACAAAAAAAAAATCAACAAAAATTATGGCTCAGCACTCTGGAGGGATACGCCGTCCTCGTAAATCCTGTCTAATCTCTCTTCTTCTCCTTCTTCTTCTGCCTCTTCTTCCTCGTCCCCGTCTTCTTCTGCCTCTTCGTTCTTTTGCACATTTTTCTCCCACACTGTGCTTCTTCTTTTTCACTCATCCTACCGTTTCTTCTTCTTTTTCTTCCACCCTCGCATTCGCATCTCTCTTTCTTTCACACACGAAAGCATCCGCGCACTCACGCACCTTTTTTCTCCGGCGTTTCGACGCGTTTTCTTCCTTTCCCGTTTTTTTATTTTTATTTGTTCGTCCGAGCGAACGGCTTTACATATTTACAGGCATTCTTCTCGTGGTCGTGTATTCACCTCCCTTTCTCGAGGCAACGTATCTTCCTCCCGTCGCGTCTCTTTCTCTTTTACCTTTCTTCGTTTCCTTGTTTCTCATCTCGTCGCGTTTCTTTAAACATAGGCAAGTTAAATATCGTATCACAATCGTTAATATTTTTTGTTTGCTTTAGTTCTGGTGGTAATCGAACGTATCTTCGATTCGTGTTTGCGAAACACGTTTCGAACACGAGTAGCGTGTGTGGTGCGTGCGATGTGTGTGTGTGTGTGTGTAAGAGTGTGTACGTTTCATGAACGGTGCGACGAACGACACCTCGGACGGCCTGCCTGCGCGCTGAACCACCGAACTCTCTCGAGCTATTCGCGTATATCGACGAAAAAAACGCGAGAAGGTACGTCGTTAATTCATTTAATATATATAAAAAATACGTATCGGGAGGTTGGGGAATAGACGAGATTCTTCGTTGGTTGATTCACTCGTTCGACGCCGGTGATGCGCTCGACGGTGAACGACTATCGGCCCTAAACCTCGGTCGAACGCGTCGGATCCCGGATGCAGTGGTGTCCGAAACGCGTTTCTTCTCGCGAAGCGAACAAGAGGCGGTGGCGGTCGCGCGGTTCGTTCGATTAACTACGCGTAGCTTACGCTATTTACAGAGATCGCGTACGGCTGCGTCGGGGAAGCAGAGTATTCGTCAGGTAACGATGATCGGTGATCGGAAAAAACGTCGGTCGGTTGGTCGATCGGCGCGACCGCCTTCGGAGCCGGTCGATCACCGTCGAGCGCAGGACTAGCTGGCCGTGACGCGTCCCGAGGCTGCGCTCAGCAATGGAACGAGGAAAGTAAGCGAATCGCGAAACGAAAAGAAAGAGCCTAGTAAATGCACGATAAATGTCACGGGTAGTGTTGCTGGATCGGCTGCTGGGCGCATCGGTGCGATGCCGCTGCCGCTGCCGCTGCTGCCGACGTAGCGTCGGTCTGTAACGCGTGACCGAAGCATCGCTGAAACCTCAGCGGTATTCCTGCTTGCTAGTAGGCGGCAGGATGGACGGTTAGTCACTGCGGCGGCAGACCAGTCGGTGGTTTGAACTCGCCGGCGACGGTCACTCCGTTCGCTTGGGCCGGGAACTGCGCCGTCGATACCGGGGGCTGATGATTGAACGCGGGCGCGTAACACTGCGGGAAGTAGAGCTCCGGCTTGACGACCGTCGGCGTTAAACCTCTAGGGACCGGCACCGGGCCCAGCCCGGCGGGCGTGCCGGGCGGTTTCGAGTCGCTGCTCGAATTCCTGCGCACCTTGGCCGCGTGCGGGTTCATGTGGTTGTCGATGTGCTTCTTCACCTCGGGCTCGGTGGCGAATCGCCGCCTGCAGTTGGGCATGGGGCAGCAAAACGGTCGGTCGCCTTGATGGGTGCGCGTGTGCTGGTCCAGTATCGCCTTCTGACGGAAATCTTTGCCGCACTGTTGACACTTGTACGGTTTCTCGCCCGTATGGATGCGCAGATGCTGGTTCAGGATGGTACGTTGGCGGAAATTGCGTCCGCAGTACACGCAGCCGTACGGCTTTTCGTTCGTGTGGATGCGGAGATGCTGGGTCAGGTGCGACTGTTGCCTGAACCTCTTGCCGCATTCCGGACAGGGGTACGGTCGCGACTCGATGTGTATGCAACCGTGCTGCAACAACGTCGACTTTTGCTTGAACTCCTTCTGACAGATCGGACATCGGACGTACAACGGCATCCCCGCCGAGCGACCGTGTTGTATCACGTCCGGTAAACAGCTCTTGGTGCCGCCCTGTTGCTTGATGTACTGAAGGGCACCGAAGCTGCCCGTGCCCCCGGGACCGAACACCGCGTGATTACCGCCCTTCGGGTCCTTGAAGTACGCGGGATACTGGATGGAATTGGCGTCCGGTGCCGGGCTGAACGCGCCCGATTGAGTGTCCGTGTCGCCGAACGTCGACGCCACTTCCTCTTTCCCCTCCTCGGGCGGAAACGGCACGTCCTGCGGCCAGAGCGTCGGCGTCATCCCGTTCTTGAAGATCAGATGCGGGCTCACGTCTGCAACAAAACACGTGGAACTGTTCATCCTCGGCCTACCATCGGATTCTGGTAGCGGAGGAATATCTTGTTAGTTGCCCGGACTACGGTACTACGCGCCTGCCAAACGGATCAACTACGGCTAGGAAAAATCTCGACAAGCAACGCGGGAACGTACAGCGGCGAGCGCGGTAGGCTTCCCTAACATTAGATCCGATCGGTCCGCGATTATTCAAAGAGTCAAGACGTTCGCCGCGAAGGGAAGCCTACGTCGCGGCCGAATGTACACGCGAATGCACCCCCGTACCCAAACAAGCCGTTCTCTTTTCGCTTTTGTTCTCGATTCGAACGGTAGCCGCGATCTAGGGAAGTTAATGAAGCAACGCGAGACTTACGGTCGTTGACCGATTAGGGCTAACCAGGTCCGAGATCCACCTCCTCCACCTTCGCGATAGGATGCGTTTAGTAGGGAAGTTAGCTGGAAGTTAGGTGGCGTTAAAAGTAGATGCGATGTTACGTTGCGTTAAGTATCGTGGTCGAATCGAACGAAGAGGGCGGAACGGGTAGACGGGTCAGATCGGGTCGAGGATGCGGGACGCCGGAGAGAGGGAGGCTGCTGCGTCTCACGGCTCAACTCTCGCCGGTTGGCCTTGGAACCCAACCAGATGCTTTGATCGATTTTCAACGAATTCGCGCGTAAGATCGCGCGATTGATTCGTCCGAAACGAACAAACGCTCGCGATCGACATTGTACCTGCTTCGTCGTAACCGATACGATGTATCGGTCGGCGGTATCGGTACGGTATCGGTTCACGCTATAGAGAGATAGAGAAAGAGAGGAGGCAGCGGAATCGGGAGCGGAGGAAC